>JAZGQO010000008.1:0-5000000 GCA_036850965.1 Patella caerulea | reverse complement strand
ATTTTACCGACAGACTGCATAACTCAACGACGAAGCTATACTAAACGCCGGAAAAGTCTACAGCAATAATATGGATTTTAGGGAAATTGCCAATAAAACTGCTGATATTCTTCAAGGTTACATGAAAGATGACAGTGGTTGGGAAGTGGCGAAAAAAACAGTAGGTTTAATTAATATAATATTGATAATAAAAGATGTTTATCATTGAGTAATATATAAATGTCAGTTGTGTGTGTGATGACAATCGTGGACACCGTTAATTTGGATTGCATTGTTTGTTACAATTGAATTACAATGAATTGTTTTGTTCTAAAATTATTGTACAGAATCTATTTTCTGAATCTACACCAACTGTCATGAAAACTTTGTCTCTGTCATCTAAATTATTTAAGTTTCAATACTTTTATCAATTTATATACTGTATGTATATAAAAATAAAAACTAAGTTATTTTTTTATATAAATTTTGAATATATCTCAACTGGCATTCTATTTTAGATATTTTACCCGTTTTAGAAACTGTTAAAAGCTAATAAGATTCTTTTTTATCATCTATTTTTGAATTATAGCAAGAATGGCCAACTCTTTATTAAATTCTAAACTAATGTATACAGCATGGGTTGTCAGATTTTTTCATAGAAATGTTAATTTTCACATTTTTTTACAATTTTGTAACATGCTGGTAGTATTTCAAACTGGAAAACAAATTGTGATAAAAAAAACAAAAGATAGTATGTGTGATTAAGGACACCACATGTCTGCATCAGTTGAATATTCATCAACACACATTTATTACATTTGCTTTAAAGCTTATGCAATTGACATCTGTTAATTATTTTTTAAGCACTCAAAAAAAACATTATTTTCATCAAGTAACATTTACTATTTTGTGTTTTATTATTTTAAGGATTAATTATGGAGATACTTAACTAAGAACTAATTTGATCAAAGTACTTTGCACAAGCCATAACTGAACTTGAAAACCAGTAGATACAGTACATGTAATTAATATGAAAAACTCCTAAATTTTAACATACATGTAAATATGTCAGTAGACAGGCTGTTTCCTGAGTAGACTGACAGATTTATTTCTTGTTTTGCATACAATCAGATTTGAATACACTTATGTCAAGTACTTTTTACTATTTTTTTTAAATGAAATTAATGTACTTATATAAAGATACTCAACCAAGGTCATTTCTCATATTGTCAATCTGATTGAAATACAGATCTATATTTTGTTTCATTTTTTTAATACTTTGCATTGCTTTCCACTACATGAAGATCTGACTGTTCGTGCCAGAGGTCACATGAGTGGCTTTTGACCCTGTGATGTCAAACATTTGATTGACCAGTCAGGGTTGATGTTTTAAATGGGTCATGGGTGTTTGCTTTTGCTTTGTCTTTACTGTGAATGTCTACCCAAAGTTACGTATGCCAAGAACTCACCACAATTTAAAGACAATTTCATTGGCTATTCCCAGGCCCGTAACCAGCTTGCTGGCTTCGGAGGGGCAGTGAAGTTTTTAGTAGGGGCACACCTGTTACAGTCTACAGTAGTTATTGTAGAGTTATGGTTGGCAAATTTTCTTTCGGGGGGGGGGGGGAACATTTTTTCAGGGGGGTATTGCCCCCCCCCCCCTTGCCACCCCCTAGCTACAGGCCTGGCTTATCCTTCACAGGTACCAGAAGTTGGGTTATATAACACATCTTCCAGATCCTAGTTTAGCGAAGGCAAGTAAAACGAAATTTTGAGCGATAAGAAACAAAACGAAATAGGATTTGTGTTTTAATCAGATTGTCATACTGTACTTAAAGCACATTTGGCGATTGATATTACATGTACTTTATTCAGATTATTATTTATTCATAACATGTACTTATGTCATTTGACAGTTGACAAATCCCTTGTAAATGATGGCGTCAAATAAATATCAGAAAATATCTCTATTAGCACATACTTCAGTCATCAAAACTGTTTTATTTTTGTTAAAGGATTTGTTCAAACTGAGAAAAAGCCAACATTGTATTACATCCGTTTGTATTTATTATAAGGTAGCTGTAACAAAAGTGGAGGAAATTAGGTAACAAGTGTGACTGTCACTTTAAGACACGCATGGGCTTCTTATTACACATTTAAAATTATAAGAAGTGTGTAAACAAAATTTCAATTGTACCAAAATTAGTTTCAGCTGTACTAAAATTAGTATTTAAAATAACCAAAGTATACCTAATTAATTGTATTGCACAATAAAGATACCTACCAGAAAATAATTAAATCATTAATTATCTCCTGTCCTCAAATAATTTGTAAAAATGAAATAAAATATGATTTAACATCCTACTTGCCTGCATCAATCTGACAACTGATGATGGTGATATAAAGAAAAAAATGGCAGGCTCATTTACTTTTTAAAAAATGACAACTTTTTAAATAATAAAGAGAGAAATGGGGTTTAACGTCCACTCGACTCAAACTAGATCATTTCGGGACTAACAATTTTTATATGAGCCTAAAACGATTTGAAGGAAAAGATATGATAATCCTTCTAACAAGGTTTACATCATTTCTGCAGGTAGTGATATTGTGCAATGTGCAGTATATTTATGCATCATTCCAAAAATATCAATCATGTCATCATAATTGAAAAACTAATGAGGCATATAATAATAACTATAAAAAAACTCTCTAAACATAAATGCAACAGTGCAGAAAAAATAAGAAAGATCTTCAACACCTTTCATGTACCGTATAGCTATTGCATGTAGCCCAAGCCCAATTATTTAAAGGGACAATAACATTCTTGCTGGCTTGGTAGCTCCAGAAAATAAATAATACCCTTATTCTAAGTACTAGATGTTTAAGTGCCCTACCTGTTGTGTAAATTATCCATTACAACCTATTTTACTTGTCTAGAGGGTTCGAAAATATTTTAAAATCCAAGTCACACTTGAAAAGGTTTACGTTAGACTTTTCAAATCAATTGGTTGAATTTTTCCAATTTTTCAAAATAAGTGTGTTATGATGAAATTTATATCATCATTTAATTGGAATATTCTAAGATAATACGATTTGTTGACTAGAATGAAGATTGGGACATATTATTCAGTTACAACAAGAGTGTTATTGGGGCTTTAATATATCGTCAGCTCAGCTCCAATAAGGAAAAGATGTGTAGGTCTAATAAATGGGTTTCCTTGTTTTTATTGCATAGTTGACATGCCTCCCACAGAGGTGGATTCAATGGAGGCCCCCCCCCCCTAATTTCCAACAATGCCCTTTTTTACTGCTAAAAGTGCCTTTTCCCAGGCCCAAATATGTCCGTTATGAATGTTTACCTCGACGAAAATACCAGCCAAATAGCTCTCGGAATGGCAACAGATGCAAAGAAATGACGTATCTTGGGGGATCCCCGCCCCCCTCTGTGGCGTGCCCCATGTCCATGGTCAGTGCCCTCATTTTGCGCCCCCCCCTTTCAAAATTCCTAGATCCACCCCTGTTCCATGTACTAAAAGATTTTGATAGCATGAGTTGAGAAAGGCTTATTCTTTCTACACAGAATAAAAACTAATAACAAATTTACCTTGGGACAGTATTCACTTTCTTATATCCTGGTGGGTAATATGATTAACCAACAAGAGAATTACTGCTGATATTAGCTTCTGGTGTTTAATAAGATAATGTCTGTCTATGGGTAATACAAATATTACTAGTGTTTATCTTATCAAACCTGTGAAATAGAGTAAGATTGAAGATCAGATGATTTCATACTTAAGGGGTCTCCAAGATAAACTATGTTTGAGTACTAGTAGTCATTCATTGTAAGCCAGAGTTATTAGAAGAAAAAAAAATGATCAGTTGTATATAATAGGCTTCAGCCCCCAGAATAAGTTGAAAAAATATGTTCATATGAATTTTCAATATCAATATATATTATTGGATATAATTGTTCATGAATTGACGTTCATTAAAATGAAACATATTTGCAGTGTGTTAATTTAAAAGGAAGTTCCCATCAAGAATTACACATATTTGACTACCAGTCTTATTATTAGAATTTATTGCGTTTTATGGGAATCTTATTATGCATTTACTATATGAACAAAAATGTTAATCATTTAGATTTTACATAGCACATAAGGAAAGATTTCCTGTTTTTAATGTCATTTGTTTTCCTCACACACATGTAGGCGAGGAAATTAGGTTCAAAAAGAGTTTATGATTTGTTATTCATTTGTTTCTTGGCCTAAAAATATCAACTAATAATAGAAATTTCAAGAAATATCTGGAGGGAAGTAGACAGAATCCTTACAGAATCCTTATCAGTTGATTATTTATAATTTGTTCCAAGGAATCTCACATTCTATTACGCATTTTATGTTATTTGTAACTAATAATTATAATGATAAAATGCTGATTGGTACATCTCCCGTAATCTGGAAAAACCTAGCAAGACAAATTTTGGCTAAAATTGAGTTAGACCGATATTTGGACTTAGTACACATGTATATAATAATAGTTTTTTTCCCCCTTCACCGAAAAGGCTTCTAATTATCTTCATCTATAAAGACAAAATAAAATTGGTTTTATATTCAGTAGCTTAATTTTGAAACAAAACAGTATTCCTTTCTTTTCTCAAATCTACATAGTGTTACTGGGTTTTTCCAGATTACAGGAGACATGTAGTTGATTGGGGTTGTATATTGTGGACGCTCTAGAGGCTAATATTAGTATCTGATTGACTTCAAATTTATACATGAGATGAAGAAGCCTAGTGATTTTCAACGATATCCAATAATTACTGCCAGTGTTACGACCCTTTATCACTTTGAAATATCTTGTGGACGCCCTAGAGGCTAAAGTCAATATCCAGTTGACTTTAGATTTATACACAGTGTTTAAGGTCATGTGACAAAGAATCCTATTGATTTTCAACAATTTCAGATTATTACTGCCAGACTTATGGCCCTTGATCTCTTTGAAAAATCTTTGAGAACACTCTAAAGGGTAAAGTTAATATTCGATTGACTTTAAATTTATACACAGTGTTTAAGGTCATGAGATGAAGAAGCCTATTGATTTTCAACAATATCAAATAATTACTGTCAGAGTTATGGCCCTTGATTACTTTAAAATATCTTGTGGCCACTCTAGAAGCTAAAGTTAATATCCGATTTATACACAGTGTTTATTGATTTTCTAGGATTTCCAATAATTACTGCTAGAGTTATGGTCCTTAATCTCTTTGAAAAATTAAGTTAAGTTAATTAACATCTAATTTATAATTTAGATATCATTTCAGGCCTAAAGTAAGATTTAGCTCTTGCATAATGCATGTTTAACTGGTAGAGATTGATTTTTTCCCAGTTAAATACAACCAAAAGAGAACATAAGCAGTTTGATTTTAGTCAGCCATTTGACAGCCCATAAAATTGAAATATTATTAGGTTTCACACCTTATTATTTGTTTTTTTCCCCCACTTGTCGGATCGACTTGATGTCTTTGGTTTTGCGGGGAAAGTGGGTGTGACTTAGACTTTTAAGCTTTTTCAAACTTTCTGTAACAATGCGAAATGTCCGAAATCACTAAGTTTTTGTTTTTTGAAATTTTTCCGTAATGTTTACTATAATCATTACATTTTAACATTTGTTACAATTTGACATAGCCTGAGACTTTTTTATGTATGAATATTTTTTTATGCCATTTTACCCATGAATAAAGAGCTGGGTGATTTGAGCAGAAAAAATGAACAAATTTTGTCGAGATAATTTACCATGGCTGCTATTGGCTGATTTAGTTTATGGATTCTAGGTTGATTATTTATTGCTCAATTTGTATAAAACAAAGCTCATATGCTCAGTGGTGCACAGTCTCAACTTTTTTATTACCAATAAAGTTTTCTGTCAGCATCGGAAATAGCGTAAATTTGACAAAAACTACAATTTTGGCGGTTAGGAACGTCTTTTTTCAAGCAAATATTACTTTTTTGAAATAAGTAAAAAGATGTGCGCTGTAAAAGCAGAAAACTTTGCGCTCATTATTTTTTTATTTCGATTTCATTTTTGCGTCATTTCGATTTAAAGGTGAAAAAAGGTGTAAAAATGGACTATTCACAACCCATTCAGGCTTTTCATATTTTAAAATATTTCTTTGCAACTTTAATAAACTTGTAGCAATAATCCATACGAAGAAAATGTAGGTGAAAATTAGTTTGTAATTAATATGAACAGTTGCTGAGAAATGGGCAATTTTGCATCATGAGTCACTTTTTACGCTAGTTTTCCTGTAAAAGAGTCAATTATTATTGGATTTTCAGAGAAGTGACACCATTTGATGCGTAATGTCAAATTTAACTAGATCAAGCCTATTTTACATTCTCATTGACATAATTTGGGCAAAAACTGTATTTATAGCCTTCGAAACAAATATTTTTTTCAAATGGGTTGTATTTGTTATTTGTTTAAAAGTTTGATATTTGATTCCTAAAACAACTAATAGATTGAACCCATATGATCATACAGATACCAAAAAAAATGGTTTCTAACTAGTACGGTTGCTGAGAAATAGACGATTCTCTACAAGTCACTTTTCAAGGTTTTTGGTTTATAAAAGTTGGAAGTTATCATTCGCTTTACATAAAATTTTCACCATGTGTCATGTGATGCCTTATGCCATTTCTGATTATGTTACTCTAGTTTTCATGATCACCGGAAGCAATACAATTTTGTCAAGATCACTTACAAATGTATAAAATGAATTGATATTGCTGGATTTGGTTGATTCTGCTTCCATTTTATTTGATGGAAATCTGTATATCGGTACCATTGGTAGTGCAGGGGATACAAGTCACGGGTCACATGGCACCTAAAGTGACATAAGTTCAAAGGTATTTGGCACCGGTGAAACCCGTCATTGCTGCTTCGCAGGTCTAGTTGTATCTCTATTTGTCCAGTATTTCTATATTAATTTTATATTTACATGTGCATATATATCTTTACAGCTGCAGATATTATGTCAGTTTTGATATATTATACAGTCAGTAATATGTTAAAACAATTTTGGTATAATTTTATTTTATTTTTATAAAATATTCTACTACGGGTAAAGCCTTAGAAAAACTGTTCATCTAAATAGATTTACCTTAAAACAAAGTAACTATTCTTTGGCGTGAAATTAGGCTTACCTATCATGTTGTGGAGCTTTATGAAGCTGAAGCAGACTTTCTCAAGTCAATATTGACAGCCTTGTTTGGCAAAGTTTTCATTGCCATTTCTACAAGAATGTAAACGGAGTGAAAATAATGTTGTGATATTAACTACAGCTTGCTAGTTTTCTAGTATCAATCAGTCACAATAATATAAGAAAATCAAATTATATATTCTTATTTATACTACTTTGAACCCTTGAATAATTTTTTTCATGCATTGAATAGTTGTTTCTTCAGTTAAAGAAAACAATTTTTTCGTTCTATTCCTGAAGATTGTTTAAATTAAAACTTCCAATGCTATCTTCTCTGAGCAGAAAGAAGTATGACATGCTTCATTGACTGAATGAGTTTGAACTAATTCAACAGATCAAGTTCGCTTATTGGATAAAGTTAAAGAAATTTAAAATTATTACTCGTGCAATGTGATGAAGAATTGTACCATTGTGGCAAGTGAATTGGAACTTTTATATGTACAGACCATGGTGTGTTTAATAATTTGAGAAAGAGGGGCTTGGGGACTTTAAAAATGGAAGCAATGTTAAGTTTGGCCTGCGGTCTTGGGGATTACCTGAAAATTTTATAAAATTAGAAGCTCAGCGACAAGATTTTTGCTCATTCAGATGCATATGCATGCTTGTTTGTTCGATGTTATTTCGCTGAATGTTCGAAAGAAAAAAAGCTCTACCTGAGTGGTTGAGGGTCTGGAGTCTGGACTTGGCTACTAATTACTATGAGCAATATATCTTTACATTAGTTTTTATACGCCCACATTGAAATGTGGTCGTATATTGTTGGCCGGCGTCCACAATTGCTTGTGGACGCTCTAGAGGCCAAAGTTAATATCCGATTGACTTCAAATTTATACACAGTGTTTAAGGTCAAGAGGCGAAGAAGCCTATTGATTTTCAGCAATTTCCAATAATTAGTGCCAGAGTTATGGCCCTTGATCACTTCAAAAAATCTTGTGAACGCCCTAGAGGCCAAAGTTAGTATCCGATTTACTTTAAATTTATACACAGTGTTTAAGGTCATGAGACGAACAATCCTATTGATTTTCAGCGATTTCCGATAATTAGTGCCAGAGTTATGACCCCTGATCACTTCAAAAAATCCTGTGGACGCTCTAGAGGCCAAAGTTAATATCTGATTGACTTTAAATTTATACACAGTGTCTAAGGTCATGAGACGAAGAAGCCTTTTGATTTTCAGCGATTTCCGATAATTACTGCCAGAGTTATGGCCCTTGATCACTTAAACAAATCTTGTGGACGCTCTAGAGGCCCAAGTTAATATCCGATTGACTTCAAATTGATACACAGTGTCTAAGGTCATGAGACAAAGAAGCCTTTTGATTTTCAGCGATTTCCGATAATTACTGCCAGATTTATGGCCCTTGATCACTTCAAAAAATCTTGTGGATGCTCTAGAGGCCAAAGTTAATATCCGATTTACTTCAAATTTAT
Source organism: Patella caerulea (assembly GCA_036850965.1). Classification (NCBI taxonomy): domain Eukaryota; kingdom Metazoa; phylum Mollusca; class Gastropoda; family Patellidae; genus Patella; species Patella caerulea. The sequence continues at coordinate 4,991,329 of JAZGQO010000008.1, read as the reverse complement.
ACATAGTGTTTACAGTCATGAGACGAAGAGTCTATCGATTTTCAGTGACTTTCAAAAATTACTGCCAGAGTTATGGCCCTTGATCACTTCGAAAAAATCCTGTGGAAGCTCTAGAGGCCAAAGTTAATATCCGATCGTATATCGTCGTCTCCCCGTCCATCCGGCCGGGTGGCCTGGTGGCCGGCGTCCACAATTGCTTGTGGACGCTCTAGAGGCTACAGTTAATATCCGATTGACTTTAAATTCATACACAGTGTTTAAGGTCATGAGACGAAGAATCCTATTGTTTTTCAGCGATTTCCGATAATAACTACCAGAGTTATGGCCCTTGATCACTTCAAAAAATCTTGTTGACGCTCTAGAGGCCAAAGTTAATATCCGATCGACTTTAAATTTACACACAGTGTTTAAGGTCATGAGACGAAGAAGCCAATTGATTTTCAGATATTTCAAATAATTACTGCCAGAGTTATCTGCCTTGATAACTTCAAAAAATCTTGTGACGCTATAGAGGCCAAACATATCATCCAATTGACTTCAGATTGATACACAGAGTTTAAGGTGTTGAAACGAACAAATATTTTGATTTTCAATGAATTTTGATAACTGAGCAGCTAAATCCATGATATTAAATGTTTCATGTATATACTAATTATTAGCATGGGGTAAAACTTTATAAAAAGCAATCAAATTCTAACGATTTTCTGATAATTACATAATGCGTTGTTACTCTTCATCAGTTTTTAGTGTATTACAAATGTTTCATTACCGAAAAAAGTAAAAATATGCGACAACCCTTGTTGACTGCCCGGACGATTTAGCTGCTGTGGGCGTATGTTTCGTTGCCTGGCAACCTATCTTTCTCAATAAACTTATAAATCTTCTTGATATTTTCATAAAATTGAGATTGTCAGTGAGTAATTCTGTATTGAATTTATGGAAATATCACCATAGCCTGGCACAAATCTATGGACAAAACAAATTTCCATGGGGGTGGATTCTAAAACGAGTAGTGAATTACATGTTCAGACAGTATGGATGTACAAGAAAATTTCTCAGATGTATAATAGAAGTGATATATTAATGTAAATAACAACACTGCAAATTGTATAGATTCATTGAAAATATCAGATTCATTCACAAGATGGTTTCTTTTTTACATTTATTTAAATGTCATGTTGCATTCGTGATGAATTACATTTTAGTGTTTTAACAGTAAAATACCAGGTCATTGTTGTGAATTTTCATTGTATAATACACAATAAGGGGTCTTTATTTTGAAATAAATCAATATTAATGGCAAACTACTGTTAAAAAAATGAAAATGTTGTTTCTTTCAATCTGAATGATCAAGTTGTGGAGTATTGTTTAGCTAATGTAATGAATAATGAAGCCATCACAAGAGTAGAATAAAATAGAACCATATAGAATGTTTTCAACATGTTTTCTAAAGATATTTGAAAAGTTATAACCAGTATATGATCGTGAACAGTAAATTGTTTAGTTACAGGGTCTGGGGAGGGGGAGAAGGATACCTGCCTTTAGAAATTTTTAGATACCTTTTCACTTCCATTAAAATTTTTAATTAAAAAAAAGAATTCATATAAGTCATTATATTTTCTTGTGTCAAGGAGAGATTAAAAGTGATCAAAGTAACAACTATATATAGATAGAAGAGATTAACATTCGTATAGGCAACAGATAGATATAAAGAAACCTTTTTTGTATTCATGTATATTTTCCTTTGTTAATACAACCTTTTACAAGAAATGAAAAAGTTATTCACAAAAAATATTTCAAAGCCAAGTTATCCCTCACATAAAAGAAGCGATTGAAAGCTTATATGATGGAGAAAAATATACATTTTACATGCAAAGAATGTAAAAAATGTTTAAAAATGATTTTGGTGAGAAGACTGAAGCACATTGACATTTGAGTTTAGGGGTGTATAGGGTGCCATGACACAGTTTTTAACTGAATGTCATTTGATTGTAAGACTAAAAAGTATGTGCACATTTCTAATGCATTATTGACTCTTCACACCTGGTAATGTGGACCTTTAATTTTGCTTAGAAGTGTAATATCTAATTTGTAACTATGACTAAGAGCACTTTCTACCTCTAGTTGAAATGATTGGCTGTTTGTTTTTAACATGGAGGGTTTCAATGTTTGTTTTGAATTTGTATATCGGCAACTGTTTATTTTTGTGCATTGAATGGCTTTTCAAATTCCACCATTTGTATTTACAGTGCAACCAGATCATGTTTTCTTACTTTTAGATACAAGAAATAAGATATGTACACACTGAACACACTCATTTATTTCTACTTGCACTTAATATTCCAAGTGTCATGCAACAAAGATGTAGGAACTTTTGGAGCTGGATTGGGGGGGGGGGATAGGCACCTTACAAACAGAATTGTTTTTTTAATAAATAATTTGATAAATAATTATCAACCACTGGTCTGATTTTTAAAAAGAGGGTTGAGTAATGGAATGGTCTAATGCATGATCTATAGATCATAAGGTCTGTCATTGAGTCAAGTATACAGTATATTTTGGATCCCAAGCATGTATGTAGCCTCTCCAACCTCATGGGTTTTTCCAGGTCCTCCAGTTTCCTGCCACTGCTAAAGACCCCTACGCACAAGCAAATTACCAGTATTAATATAAAATTGTGCCATATTATGATAATCCCAAAACGACCCATTTTGTGTCAAGTGGATGTTAAAACCCATCCCCTTTTCATTTTTCATCTGTATACAGTGATACAGAAATTATTTTTTAAAGTATGCAGATCAAAGGTCAAACTTTAAGAAGTAGCATAATATGTATCTTATCAAAAAATTTCCCCATTCAGTACATCAAGCCATTTGGAAACAAAACTGTTTATAGGGGCACACAATTCTTTTAGAGCTCCTTTTTGATACCGTTTGTAAAATTCTTTTATTCAATTGAAAATAACATGAAAGAGAGTAGTATAGTGGGAAGTTGTCTTTCGAAAATATCATTTACTTCCTTCAGACTAAAATTAAGGGTTTTGAGAGCCTCCCACAAATAAATTACCAAATTTATTGTCAGAAATATAACTGGGATATCTCCTTTAACTTGTTAAAATTACTATTGAGATGTATATTATCGTAAACCCATATATTATGAGATACAGGTAGAGAAGATGACCTTTTGCGTTAGATGATAAGAATTATAAATGAAAAACATATAGTACATTGAAAGATTCAATTAACCTGTAGTCTTGTGAAATTTGTGCTCTAATTTTTACTGAACTGAGATGATTTTTCTTTTTATATAATAATATCTAGTACAATCAAAGCATATTAGTTTAATTAACCAATGTTTGTTGATTTATGCAAATTAAAATGTACTCTCATTCCTTACTACATGTATATATTTCTGTCTAACAAACGGATAGACTTTTGATATAAACATGTACACAAGTCTTCTGGGAAATAGATTTACACTGATAGTAGACAAGGCCAAATTAGATGTTCTTTTGTCAGATTTATTGACAGGGTTGTCTGGGTCTGATGTGGTATTTCGGACATTTTCAATGGCATGCTTGTATTGTGCACATGATACTACTCTATATGTTGTTAATAAAGTTGAGTAAATAGTCAGTTTGTTGAGCTCTTGTATCGACAAGCCCGCTTTATAACTACTGGACCATTGTTAACCACTTTGGTATTTCCACACCCATAGACATTGTACCTTGCCACCCAAAGTCTGTTCAATGGTGTACATTTCCTCTGTGTAAGAGCAGTAATTTCAACCGTCTTGTAAAATTACTCAAGCTGTGTTTCTTATTCTAATCCAATAACACGAAGCCCACAAAAGCCTTTTGTGGGAATATACATAAATACATTGAATATTTGATAATGTATGTATTGGCAATCAGAAATCATATGGGTGGTATCATTATAACTGTAATATTATCTTTCATTTTGTGAATGATGTTCTATTTTATTACAACCACATTTAATTGTGGTAGACACCGGTAGTACATATTGCTGTCCCTGTTCCTTTTGTCCATCATCAACATTTCTTGTGAACAGTCTAGAAATTTACATGTGTTGTTGTAATTAAAATGCATTGTTTACATTAATTATTAATGAGATAAAAAAATATAATATAGTTCAGCAATTTATTATAATAGTTCACCCTTTGTAAAATCCTGAAGCATTTACCAATATATTTGAATTTATATTCATGTTACTAGTTTAGCATTTGCTTGAAATAACTTATATATATATTAACCATCTAGTGAAGAAAAACAAATACTACATATGCATTCATTTGTCACATCTACATGCATATATATATAGGCTAATTAAGTTTGTAATCGTGTTGATTTATTTAATTATTTCACAAGAGGATAACACACTCCTACATTTAAAGATGTGTATTACATGTACCATGACCAAAGGATCTGTGTCCATTGCAAACAACTATGTAGTTTACATGCTGACAAATGGTCATCTGTGTTAAAATATCCAATGGAATTGACAGAAACCATGCGCTATCAGGTTTTCTAATTTCAAATATAAATTTGCATTTGGTTTGAACTAACATCACTTGAATGAGAAATTGACAGTGATTGATCCAAATATGAAATGGGATTCAATGTCCTATTTTTCTGCATAAACTGGGCCAGTGTGCATTGAAGAAAATTTTGTCTGGACAGCAGGGTTCCCACCTACTCTTGTCACATTCCAACATGCTGATGTGTACAATGGACTACAGTTCTTCATCCACATCCGAGTGACTAGATGTTGTTCATCCACTGGCAAGAGGAAACTACGCTGGAATATCCTGAGCCACTTTCTCGATCAGTCCCTCAATCACTTAGCAAAAAATTGCTCATCATAGACTAGCATACAGGATACACTGATATATATACATTAAGTACAAATATTTGCTTGGAATTAATTATTAATGCATAAAAAGTTGTGTGTGCAAAACTTTACTTTACAAAACACAAGTTTGCGTGGAACTACAGTCTTGTTCATTTATACCCAAGAAAGTACCGGTACATGTGACTGAGTAAATTTAAAGACTGATTGAATGGACAAGAACAATAATCTGTCACAATTGTGTATGATTTTAGTCTGTCTCTGGAATGATAATAAGCCTAAAAAAAACACTTTAACAGAAGTTTATTTATTTATCAGTTTACTGTGAAATTGTTACTCAATATTTCTCTTGTTTTCTCCACGCAAACAACTTTTCAATGTACTGCAGATGGCTACCACTTGACACTAGTATGTCAAAAGGAAGACTTTTTCAACAATTTTCTTGTTTGGTTTGCACCACATGTATGCCAGTATTCTTCCTGCAGTAGAATGCCACCCAGGAATATAGCAGGAGGGGATATTTCTTATCTACCTAATATTTAGATGTATATTAAAATTTGTGCTTGCACAACTGGGCCACATTGAAAAAAAAAATATAAATAGTAAAGTCAAAGGGTGATATGCTGAAGTTTTGCTGATAAAAATGAATGTTTCTTTATATTACTCCTACATTCTAACATTTAAGTTCTTAGTTTACTGCATTTTCTTGTTCTTTGGTTTCAAATTCTCCAAAAGACAACCCCAAAAAACTATTAGATTTTTAAAATTCAACAGCTTCCTTCTGAAAATATTTTGATTAAAGAAACCAAAATAACTTGTTTTCTTTTGAAAATATTTTAATTGATGAAATCAAAAATTTTTTAAATTTTTAAAAGAATTCAACTGTTTTCTTCTGAAAATACTTTAATTAAAATAAGCCGTTGCTCCAACACCAATACAAGTTTTAACTTGATTACAAAGGTTCCAAAAGGACAAAGAAATAAATCATTTCTATGTCCCATTAACATTATCTGTGAAAATAAACATCAATTTACACCATCCCGGGTATATACTCCCATCTGTGAATGACTGGTTTGACTTATCAGTTATCTTATAATAGTATTCTTGTATACATTAACTATATAATGTGCTTATAATGGCCGTATAAAATGATAGCATGCATATGATTGCTTTCTGAGGGAAAAAACATTCTTCAGCTTAGTTCTAACATACCTGAAGAGTTGAGGATCAAATTGGTAACATCTATTAAGGAAGAAGTAGTGTTTCAGAAAGAATGTCCAATTAGTGGATTGATGAGACCATCAAGATTATGGCGAAAAGGTTATTTAGTTCATTTATCTAGAAAGTGTCAGACATTTTTATAAATTGATGTTAACTTAATATCAGCTATTGCTACTGTAAAACTTATAGCAAAAAACTGAACAGTCAGACATTAATGGTGCAAGATAATTTAAACCAACAACGAAAAGTTCTTTAGAAACAATTTACATGTATTGATTCATTATAAACTTTTATCCCAAAAAACATCATTGCTTTTTAATTTGTTGCTGCTATGTCAAGATGTTATTTCTCACAGTACAAGCCATTTGTAAATTATTAAGAATAAAAAACATACCGTACTATTCCTATCATTATTCAAATTGATCATAATATTTCCTATTATCTTTTTTTACCTGTTTATATATAAAAAAATATTTAAGTTTTAGTAATTTAGAAATTGATTGATGATCTTAATTTTTTTTCAGGGGAAATTATAAACATACGGTACATTATGCAAGAGGTGAAACTGCCTATTAGGTCTTTCTTAAGGCCTGAAACATTACATTAAGTTTTAATTTGACATTTATTAACGTAAAAAGACATCAATCAACTATTAACTCTCGATGCCATCTTACGTGTCGAATTTTCTCTGGATTTGAATCCGATTTGCTACTCAACGCTCATTGATGATGGATTAATCAAGATTCCTTTTTTTATTGTGCCAACTTCAGTAATTCAAATGCTAATATCTTGGTTCAGGTTGGAGCAATGTGACAGAAATTTACATTATTTAGTTCTTAACTATTATAGTGAGGATTGCCAGCTCTTTATCTAATCGCAAATAATACCCCTTTAACAGATTTGATTTTTTAGACAGTCATACTTTTCAATATTACATAAACTCGAGTCTTAAAAATCACTGTATATGTTGGGAGATATTGTAAAACATTTTAACTTAAAACACACATAAGCATGAACAAAATATGAGAATAAGAAATTTGATGACATGCTTTTCTTCTTCAGTTACCACTTTGCTTCTATCTACATGTTTAAGAAAAACACATTAAGCCTTTTTTTAAAAGAGAAAAATGGTAAAAATATGGTATTTTAAACTAAGAAAGTGAATCAGTACATGTCAGTAAATAAATCACACACATGATGTTCTTATGAACATGGATTCTAACAACTCCTGAAATGTTGGCTTTTCCTCTTAAACATAAATTATTCTTTGATACCAAATACATGGACTATTAATCACATCCATCATGTTAGTCCCAGCTTACTAACACTATAGTCTGTTTCTCTTGATGGAATGTAAGGCCATTCAATGGGGATTCTGTAGGGATTACCAGTATAAAGAAATGTGTGATAGTAGGAGGGCAGACACAATAAGATGTTATTTACCTGTGAGAAATTGTCAAAATATCTGGTTGGCACATGGGTATAGAAATTTTATCTCAATGATCATTTTATAGCGTTTAATACTGTATCCTGCTCTATTATATGGCTTAATTTTTATAAGTGAAGGGAAGTGTACTATTTCATGTCTATTGAATTTCTTGATCCTATCTTTACCCGAACCTGGCTTTCTCTGTTTTCATTCTGCTTGTATCATATTGAAAAATGTGTACTCAGTTACTCATTACAAACCACAATGTATTTTGTGGGAGATTTTTGGGTCTTGTGTAAGAAATCTAAAAATGGAAATGATGAAATTTTCATTGAAATTGAAATAGAATGCATATGCAGCTTATATTTACAACTGTTTGATTTGTTTAGTAGTTTGCTGTAATGAACGGTACAATGTCAGAGGGGTCAAAACCAAAGATAGTTAAGTGTCAGTACCGCATGTGTCCTCCACTGGCTCTTTGTCGTACTTTCAGTTTTGACCCCTCTGACTTTGTACCGTTGATTACAGATTAAACATCCATAAGTGTACAAATGTGTTGTTATTGATGTGTTCCTATTTTAATATTGTTCACAAAAGGAAGCAAAACAAATAATATATGTTTACAGGATCATTTTGTTATACCAAAAACTATTTTTAAAAGGACAATATGCAGATCATAGACCACTGTTACTCAGTGGCCAAATTATTACCCATTCATTTTAGCCCTTTTTGGCCCTTTTTATCTGACCCTCCCTGCCAAATGCCCCACTGACACCTTGTAAGACTGTGTGTTTTGAATTTGCCCAATCAATAGCTGCCAATTAATATGGTCAAACATTCTATTACTTATGAGGCAGTTGTTCGTCACTGGCTCTAGGACTAAATGTAGTGGTAGTATTAATTAAAAGATTTCTGGACTCCCAAGAGATATATTAGATGAATAAAAACATATTTGATGGTATAAAGTTGCTAGTAGACTTTAAATGAACTGATTTATAGGGTTTTCAGTCATCACTAAGTCAACTTCACTAATTTGACTGCTATTGGTATCTATCATCATTTCTTCAAGTAGCCAGGGATCATATATCACATAGAGACCCACAGGTGAATTTCAACTTAAACATACATTATGCATGAGCTAAATCTGCCTATTGCAGGTCTTTCTTTTGGCCTGAAATGTTTTCTATAGTATTAATTAGACATTAATTAACTGATCCAGGCCTTAATCAACTTTTGATGGCATCAGATTTCTCCGATATTAAATAGATCGGAATTGTTCAGCGATACTTTGATTTAATCAAATATGGAGGACTGAGACTTAGCTTCGATCAACCATTACGGTGGTTGAAATTATTGCACAAACCTTGTATGGGGGTAGTGGTGGCGAGAGGGCACTGATCACCAACATGTCTCCATGTCTCACATTCACAGGACTTGATCAATTATCTTATAATAGCCTTCATGAACAATTTAAGTATTGTGAAGTTGGATTTTTTTTTGCGATACAACCATATAAATATTTTTTTTATAATTTGTTGAAAGAAAAGTTGACCGGCACCTGTAGCATTACAGAGGTAGATTTTGTCGCAAAGAGTTACTATAACAAATGCTTAATTACCTCAGTCTTGATAAGAGACAGATCTAATAAATTAACCTTTAATAATGATTGATGTTGTTTAGTAAGATGATCATATAAAATAAATTTTTTTTAAAAAAAAAGGTTGATGTAAAAGCTACTAGATATTCAATAACAATCACTCTTCGTGAGATTGGAGAAACGACAGTGATTTGAAGTTAATGTGGTGGGGAGGGAGAGGTAAATACAAAATAAAAAATTCATATGGTACGTTCTGATAAAGCGCATGAAATTAACCGAAGTATATGGCATACCGGTGGTAAAAATCGAAGCAAAAACAAGCTGCTACGACAACAAAAAAAAAAAAAAAAAATGTGCAATAGTTTGCGCCTAAGTTCAAATAATCAAGTGACATTGTTAAAAATATCTTCAGCACAATTTAAACATCTTGGCATGGATTGTGAATCTCTGAATCACACTGTCGTCAACGCTGGAAATCCTTATATTAAAATAATAATTTGGATCATACATTTGATGGTTTCACTAATCAGCTGTTAGATAAATGTACATGTAAATATCTACGCATCTTGGGTCCTAATGATCTCAGGACATGTCTATTGGACAATAACACCACTTTAAATGCAAAACAGGAAGTGTTTATCTCCTAAATAGCATACATCAGTTGGGCCGCAGTTGGAATTATAGTATTTCAGGCTTGATTTCAAAAATATTCAAGACTATGGCATTTTCAGTTAGGCCTACGGTTGTCCGTTCAGATCACCAATGAATGAAAGATCGAAGGGAAATGATGACATAATGGTATTCTTGTGAAATAGGCAAGATAAAATTACAGATAACAACACATTATACTGATCGTTTTTTTTTAGTGGACTAGACATTGTTTTTGTGACGTTAAAATTTTAACCAAAACTAAATATACATGAACAAAATAAGAAGACTTAATTAGTTTTATCCACAACAAAAAAATATAAGTTGAAGTAATAGGGTATAATTCTATAAGTACCTTAATATACATGTTTCTATACAGGTTGTGAATCGAGTACAACATGGTACAGCCACAAGCAAATCAACTGCAGGACTTGTTAGAAAATATTTCACATGTTTACTAAAATAACTAGACACTTTGACCTAAGTGTTATCCATCATTTATACATTTTTTTCCTAATGTGTTTATAGGTTGTCTATTACTGTAGATTTCAAATAATTTATTTTAAAAGTTATTAATAAAAATGATTTTATTTTTATACCCTCAACATTGAAATAGGTTATATATTGTTGTCAGTTGTTGGGATTTCGTTGGTCTGTCATTCAGAATTGGTTGTGGAGATTTCAGAGCCAAAAGTTGTCATTCCATTGAATTCAGAGTTATCATTATTTGACTGACTTAAAATTAAATTCACAGAAGCCTATATTGAGTTTCTAATCTACAATTTCTGGAAAATACTATCAGACTTCTTGCCCTTGATCAAGAAAAAGCTGATTTATTTTCGAAAACTTTCAATAACTTGAATAACTATATCTCATTATTAGTACATGTTTCATATAATAAATGTTGTTATTTATTTGTTTTCACCCAGTATCCCCCAATATCCTGTAATTTATCCAGTAATGTAATCCAAGGAATGGGAACTACTAATTAAGCTCAAGCTTCAAGCACCGTAAAACAAGGTGTGCTACCTCACGAAAATAAGTAATTCTGAAGTGGAAAATAAAGTTTGTAAATCAAGCTAATCTTGTTTCATCCATTCTTGAAATGTTTTTAAATGTAATTTAGATCTTTTTCTTTTCTTTCCAGAAAGATATTCTAATAGAGTTTAAACATTCTAAAGAATTTGGAGGCAATCTGTAAGTTTATCGTATATTCATTTTCAATAACAATATTTCTATATTATTTAGTTAATACATAATATTTAAGATTGAATACCAGTATTAATGCTCTAAAAACCTGTGTTCATTAGCCCAGTCAGAGCAGAACAGTAGGATGTTAAATCTAATTTCATTTCATTGCTCTAAAGATTATAATACCAGCATAAGTTGATTTTAAGGATATCTGGTTTTTAAAACTGAAAATTATGTCAAATTTCTATGCAATGAAATTGGGTTTATTAACATCTTACTTTTCTGCACAGATTTCCATTTATCATGGTTTCTTGAAGATGATTACCATACAAAAGATGATTACCATACAAAATATTAGATATTTATCTACTTCTGTTTTGCAAACCGTTATTTATGGATGTAAGCAGACTTGCCATATTTCTGCTTTTGGCATATAAGCCATCACTGCTTCAGAATTCAAGTTGGAAATCCCACTCAAAGGTTTAAAAATGGTTAGAAACTGTTATGTATTTGTTGAGATATGAAATGAATTTCAAATTAAAGATTTGTTATAATGTTCATTACAGATATCGAGGAACAAGTGAATTTAGTGCCCCACCAGAAACAGTATTTCAATATGTAGATCCACTTCCAGGAGATGCTCCCAGATTAAAATGGGATAAAGGATTGAAGAAAATTGAAATTTTAAAGCAAATATCTGATGTAAGTAATTTCCTGCTTTTACAATGACAGAGCTGGGGGTGAGTTGTATGTATAATCACTGGTCCAATGTGGATTAAGTGCATGTACTGGTCTACCATCAATGCAAACCATTAAATTTGATCGCACTAACATATTTGATCAAGAGATGTAGGTTTTCTTGTTTCCTCTTGTTAAACTTGCTTATGCTCAAAATTCCTGGTTCCAAAATAATTTCATTTTTCTGATTTTCCGTGTGGTTTGCCCTTGCCAGTGATGCCAAGGACAGCTGTCTAGTCATTTGGATGAGACAAAAAACCAAAGTCCCATGTACACATTGGCGTTCACGTAAAAGATCCCTTGGCAGTTGGAATTCGATGTAAGAGTAGGCCGTAGCGCTGCTGCCCGGAAAAAATTTCCCTCATAGCCCAGGTTAGGAACAGAACAGTAGGATGTTAAACTCCATTTCATTTCCTTTAGGAGCTTCTGTTGGTTAAAAAGAGCACCATGCTCAAACCTTTTATGAAGCCATACATGTAATACCATCTAACTTGTCTCCCGAATAAATTGTGGCATGTGATTTTGAGATAACTGTGTTTCTCCCTGTAGAATTTCATATTTGTTGAAGCTCAACATTTTTCAGTAAATCTTTACCCAAATATTTAAGCCTCTTGTGTCATGTTTATTTATCTTTTGATTCAAGTTATAGAGAAACTTGTAACCATTGAATACATACATAAACAAAGAGTGTTGGTAGGGGGTGGTAAATATATACCTTATAGTAAACATACAAACAAATTGCAGATGACAGCCATAATAATTAACATTCTGAGGTATTTGCATGAGTCAAAAAATGAAAAGGCAAATCTGTGTAAATGAAAATTCATCAATGCACGACATCAGTAAAAGAAGTTTGGGATGCTTAGTTTTGGAGTTGGTATATATATGCCATAACACTTGAAATTTTCTACAATTTTGACCCACCAAAATTGATTGCCAATGTATTGGCTTTACATGTGTATTAGGGCTGCAATGATACACCAGGCCACAATACAATGCGCATCACGATTCATAGTCTACAATTCGATTAATATCACGCTAGGAAAAAGTTTTAAAAAATAGGCCTACTTTTATGATTTACTTTAAATGTGGCATTTTTTCAATCAACTGATTAGCCAATTAGTGTCGAAAACACTTTAAGACTTGCTGAAAGTAAAAAAGTTATTTTGCTCATGGACTTAATTACACATTTAATGGAATATACGTGTATTTTTGTGAAATTTCTATTTGGATAATGAATCACGATACGAATATTGATTGTATCGTGCAACGCGATTTATCGATTCATTTCACAAAAATACACTAATGTGTATAGTTTCATTACAACAATACTATTACTATATTCAATTATGGGCTTTTTCATAATATTGTATTCAGTTATTGCAAATACAACAGTTTGTTCAGAAAATTGCTCGGAGATAGAATATAGGTTTGCAGCCTAAATGTATATGGGACTGTTCCTTTAATGGCCTAGTTTGTGTTAAAGGGGTGTTAAACCCCCTCTGTCTCTCTCTTTATGTATAGTGCAGTCTTCAACACTTCCTTTTATACTTTGAAAAATGGAAACATTTTATAACAATATATGTGTATGAAATATTTTTTGTTCCAGAATATCTTTCCGGCAATTGCTTGTGGACGCTCTAGAGGCTAAAGTTAATATCCGATTGACTTTAAATTTATACACAGTGTTTAAGGTCATGAGACGAAGAAGCCTATTGTTTTTCAGAGGATTTCCGATAATTACTACCAGAGTTATGGCCCTTGATCACTTCAAAAAATCTTGTGGACACTCTAGAGGCTAAAGTTAATATCCAATTGACTTTAAATTTATACACAGAGTTTAAGGTCATGAGAGGAAGAAGCCTATTGTTTTTCAGCGATTTCCGATAATAACTAACAGAGTTATGGCCCTTGATCACTTAAATCTTGTGGACGCTCTAGAGGCCAAAGTTAATATCTGATTGAATTTAAATTTATACACAGTGTATAAGGTCATGAGTGGAAGAAGCCTTTTGATTTTCAGCAATTTCCGATAATTACTGCCAGAGTTATGGCCCTTGATCACTTCAAAAAATATTGTGGATGCTCTAGAGGCCAAAGTTAATATCCGATTGACTTCAAATTTATACATAGTGTTTACAGTTATGAGACTAAGACTTCAGTGATTTTCAATAATTACTGCCAGAGTTATGGCCCTTGATCAGTTCGAAAAAATCCTGTGGAAGCTATATAGAGGCCAAAGTTAATATCCGATCGACTTCATATTTACACACAGTGTTTAAAGTCATGAGACGAATAAGCCTTTTGATTTTCAGAGATTTGAAATAATTACTGTCAGAGTTATCTCCCTTGATAACTTCAAAAAATCTTGTGGCGTTATAGAGGTCAAACCTCAGATTGATACACAGAGTTTAAGGTGTTGAAACGAACAAGTATTTTGATTTTCAATGAATTTTGATAACTGAACAGCTAAATCCATGATATTAAATGTTTCATGTATATATACTAATTGTTAGCGTGGGGTAAAACTTTATTCTCATGATTACATGAGTTGTTACTCTAAATCAGATTTTAGTGTATTACAAATGCTTCATTACCAAAAAAAGTCCAAAAAAAGTAAAAATATGCGACAACCCTTGTTGACTGCCCGGATGATTTAGCTGCTGTGGGCGTATGTTTCATTGCCTGGTAACCTATCTTTAAACATTTGAAGAATGTACGTGAATATCCTAAACAGATGCCCCTGCTAGTTTTGAATATAACAGAGCTGTAAGCATTATGATTTATGGGAGATTAATAGGTTCAAAGATAGTAAATTATACAGATAGTTGCTTCATGATTATCAGAAATCTAATGGGTCATATCACAACTCACCCTGCCTAATGTAGAGAATAAATCTGAGTAAAGAGTTGATAAAAGTTAAATTAGGTTTAGGTAAACAAGTGTAGAAACATAATATTTTATAGCAGGGATAAGAGGAAGATTTCTTCAAAAAGGGTATATCAAATAAACACTTGTAAATATCCAAGATTTTTAGTGTTTATTTACAATTTGTCTGAAATCTGAAAATGAAATAGGGTTTAACGTCTGTCTCACTGTTCTACTTTAACTGGGCTAATGAAACTGGGCATGTGCAGTTCAGTGTGTTATGAAGGAAACTTCTGGACAGCGGCACTGCAACCTACCCTTATATCAAATTCCAACTGCCAAGGGATCTTTTACATGCTCACCGCAATGGGTACACAGGGCCTCTGTCCTGTACGGCTGACAGGGATCGAACACGGGACCCCCAGGCTAGCAAGCCAATGCCTAACTCACTGAGTTACCATGGCTGACTCACTATTCATAAGAGTGGTTTGTGTGTGCAGGCCACCATCACCTCTACCTCCATCTGCCACTCAGTTTTATGATCTAAATCTTAAGGTTTAGTATGATGTAACTCATGGTAAATATAATCATTGCTGATGTCTATAATTGATACCATATTATCACAATTTATGATAACTTGAGCTCTAAAACTACATTATTATCATGTTGTATTTATATAATGAGATATTGAGTGAACTATTAACATGCACTTACAATATACTTAAAACACAATACATGAAGCTTATTAAAATATCGTTAATTTCTGCACCAGTTTAAGATCTAGGAAATTTAGAATTATAGATTTTTAAGTTATTATAGCTAAATGTCATTTTGTCTCAATTTTCAGTCCCAGTATAAACTAATTAAATCAATGTACATATATATATACATAAAAATTTTGGGTCTGTCCATCTGCAGTAAAACAAGACAGTAAAAAAAAACCCTCAATTTGACGGCAACAAATTTTTTAAGTTAGAAAATTGTACAAGCAGTTCAAGCAGAATTATGGCCCTTGATCTTTCAAAAAAATCTTGTGAATGCTCTAGAGGTTAATTTATCATCAAATTGGCTTGAAATTAATTCGCAGTGTTTAAGTTCATGTGTTGAGGAGCATATTGATTTTTATCATTTTCAGATACCACCAGAGTTATGCCTTTATGTGTCAAACCATAATATGCTTGAATCAAATATATGGTAAATTGAGTTAAAAGCATATTCAGCATATTTAAACAAAAACTGAAATTTTATCTGATGTCGTTCTATGCTTTACGATAGGATTGTCTCTATTGAGTCTACGAACTTACGAACTAGTACGTGCAGATATATTCGAATATGTTTTGATACGATAAACACGATTGCTATGACTGACGATATTAGTCCCAGCATGAATCGTGATACTGGGATCCTAGCATAACAGAATAATTGTCTTACAATGGTTTTACCGGGTATTTTTCTTTACTTGTTAGACTCGCTTTGACTGCAGGCTCTTGTATACATCATCTCAATTTTATCAATGTTAATGATCCACCATGTGTATGTCTGCTGCCCTTTGATTTCATATATCCCCTAGGCAGACGTCAGATTTCTGACATGAGATAGGATCCATTTTCTGGAATTGCTCAAAGACTTCAAGGAAGTTGTGTGAAGCATCATAAATAACAAGATTAGTGAAGATAATAGGTTTCTGTCAGAATTTTTTACTCTCTGAAATGTCATCTAAATATGAAGGTGATATTTAATAGCCTGTGAAATTTATAATATGTTTATTTTCATAACAAACAATAGAACATGTTAATGATATAGAAGATTTCTGTGGCACAAGAATAGATATATCATTTCTAATATTGTCAGAATTAATGTAGCAAATCAAAATATACAAATCCATAAATCTATGAAATTTTTTTTTATTTGGGATGATGTAAGGCACCAGCATGGTATCAATAACATATCTTACGATCTAAAGCATTGGCATGTTACGTGTTTTTATCCTATCCGAACGACCAGATACTGTGTCTTGAAAGACCCTGCCCAACAGACACGGCACACCTACGTCGGAAATCCTGAGCACGATTTTATTTAATATCGTAGCAATGGCTGCAAATACCAAAGAAACCACGGTACTTTTATCAAAACTTTAAACAATGACTATTGACTGGCATTTTCCATTGAGTATTTCGAACTTATTACAGCGAAACCGGTTTAACTCTTACTGTATCCACCTCTTTAAGAAGGGTGTCCGAGTGGTTTAACACGTGTGCGTTCAATCATAAGGTCAGACATTGAATCAAGTGACATGGTATAGTCTTGTACGTTACGAATGTATGGTCGCCTGTCCAACGTAGAGGAGTTTCTCCAACTGCTAATGATCCTTATCTTAGTCCGAAATGTCCTAATTTGTGTCACGTGAATAAATGTCTAATTATTAATTTATATAACATTTGAAGCCAAAATAAAGGTTCATAACCCGGGTGTTGGCAAAGAAAGTTCCTCGGGATCTCCGACGAAGTGTCCCTTGTGTACTCAGGTACCCTTCTTAAAGAATAGATACAGTAAGAGTTAATCGTTTTCGGTGTAATAAGTTCGAGATACTCAATGGAAAATGTCAGTCAATAATCATTGTTTATAGTTTTGTTAAAAGTACCAGGGTTTCTTTGGTCTTTGCAGCCATTGTTATGATATTAAATAAAATCGTGTTCAGGATTTCCGACGTAGGTGTCCCGTGTCTGTTGGGCAGGACTGGGGGGGTCTTTCAAGACACAGTATCTGGTCGTTTAATAGGATAAAAACACGTAACAAGACCATTTGCAGATGGAATTCGGAATATGTGTAGGACGCAGTGGCGATGCCCATGCAATAGGTATTATCTGGCGCGCGTCCGTTATTTATCTGGCGCGCGCCCGTTATTTATCCGGCACGCACCAGATAATAACTGTTATTATCTGGCACACGCCAGTTAATTATCCGGCGCGCGCCAGTTATTTATCCGGTGCGCGCCAGTTATTATCATTATATTTTTATTTTTTGCGTCCCTTAACGGGCTCCGTAAGACAATGATTAGTTCAAGAAATTCTTTTTCTACAAATGAATTTTAAATGTTACTTTAATTGTGTTTTGAGGGATATTTTGAAGAATTAATATCCCATTGTAGTTTCTGAATTCTGATTTTATGGAATATTATTGAAACCCTCTCATCCGTTTCTAAATAAAAAAGAGAATTTCATCATCACCACTAAAACTATGAATTATTTACAGCATAAAGTGTGAATTTCACAAAGTAAAATCATAAAAATATTATTTCCTTTATTGTCAGTTTTAGTTTCACCAGTATCTAGACATACATGCAGAATTATCTTTATCTTTTAAAGTTTATTTTACGCTCAGTATCAATATTGTTATCATATTTACTAATATTAACCCCACAAAAGCGACCACTTAGCAATCTCCAAAAGGTTTTTCTCTTAATTTAGAGTTGGTGAGATTTTTATCAATAGCCTGTATGTGTTAGTTATCATGAAACCTTTAAATATGAAGTCACCACCATATGTTTATCTATTATTAATATCCTGTTACTAATCCAGGTAACCTATTGAGGTAGATTTCACCATGATAACAAGATTATTATCGACCTCCGTCATTCAAAAGATCTTAAAAGGACACTTTTGATACTGGAATAACAACTACATCTTATGTGGTACTATAAGTAGAATTTTTTTTATCTATTTACATATTACCAGTATCCACTAACTTAAAATCTGTGCTATTTTCAAATAATTAGTACTTATAAAAGTCCAATATATCCAGATGAATATGGATCCATGTAGAAGTACATACATGTTCTCCATAAACTATAAAAATCAGTTTTAAATGGTTTAAAGCAGCAATAATGGTTATCAATTGATAAAAAATAACCACAGTCTTTGCTTGGGAGTTTAAATATACTATATTATTGCCATCTACAAACTTACAAACTCAAATTCTTAAATTTGATTGCAAGATATATAACTGTTTATAATATGTGATGTTTTTTATGTGCTAGACATTTTAAATTAATATGCATGTTTAACATTTAGTAAAGTTGAAGAATGATTAATGACAACACATGATTTCAACTAAAATAGACTCATTTCTACTTTGACAGGATTTGACACTTGGATTGTCTTGGAATAGTTAAATCATTCATTACATGGGTTAATTCTATTTATAATTCATAATATCCCAACAACACCATTGTTCTCTACCAGTACTGAAAGATTGCAACATAGTTCAACAAAAAAGCAGCACTATGTAAACATTATTTGGGAGATCAGGGGGTAGGGGCAATCAGACCACACTTGTAACAGGTTCCCTGTCAGCAAATTTAATCTCTTTTTGCTTTTAAGAATTTTTGCAAATTTTGATAACCCCAAGTGAACCATCATGCCAGACAAATATCTCCTGCTTCATTCTTGAAGAAATCATTAAGATTGAAGATATGTTTAACTAGAGAGAAAGGCAGTGATTGGTACTAATTGGAATCTCAACTGATGTTATATTATTTAATTTATTACACAAGTCATATATTTGTTGTGTTTTATGTGCATCAGATTGGTTGATGAAAGTTATTTTGTCAGTTGAAGCTGACTGTGTAATTGTAAGTCTGCCAGCCATCAGTATTGATATAATTTATAGATAGAACTCCCTGGCAGTTATACACTATATTTATGTATAAGTTAAAACTGCCAATTAAAACTTCAAACTTGAATTACAACCTATCTTCTCTCAAGTTCAAGAATTCATGGTGGTCCACGGCAATATTTAACAGAATGTTAGATTTGTAGCCATTTGGAAGGGTACTGTGTTTACTTTTCATCAAAGTAATATTTATCCTATCTCTTTTACCTTGAGGCATTCTAACTTTTATACGCCCACATGGAAATGTGGACATATATTGGCAAGGGCCCCATCCATTCATCCGTCCATCTGTCTGTCTGCCTGTCTTTCTGTCTGTTCATCCACCACAATTTCGTGTGAAAGCTCTAGAGCCTAAAGTTAATATCTGATTGACTTTAAATTTATACACAGTGTTTAAGGTCATGAGACGAAGAAACTATATTGATTTTCAGCAATATCCGATAATATTTGCCTTCGCATGCAGAATACTGTAAACAATATAATATGCTACCGAACGTTTCTGTATGATAACCATAAAAAAGGTCCTTTTTCTGCTTACCACACATAAAGAAGATTAAGGGGTCTCAATGATTTTAGATTCAACCCTCTTCATTTGTAAATTTGTCTCTTATGTATGTTTTTATACACCCACATTTTCATGAGGACATACATTGCCGTTGCCCCTGTCCGTCTGTACATCTGTCCGTACTTCCACAATTTGTTTGTGACAGGTCACAAACTTGAAGTATAGGTTTATCCCCATAAGATCTCAGCTGCTTTTGATATTGGCATGTATCGGATCGAAACTTCATGGATTATGGCCCCTGATTGTACATAAATCGTGTTTGTAGCTTGTGGACCCTATAGAGGTCACAATTTTGAATCGATTTTGATGAAATTTGGTTTCTGTCAATATTTGCGCCCATCGGATCGTAACTTCCTGAATTATGGTTCCTGATTGCTAAAAAAATCGATCTGTTTAGCTTGTGGTCCCTCTGGAGGTCAAAATCATTATCCGATTTAAAAAAACGTTTGATTATATCACCGTTACATGGTAATGAAGGTGGAGTGCAAATTTCATGAAAATCGGACCAAAATTGACAGACAAAATGGCTGCCGTTGTACGCGAATAGTGTGAAAATATTTTATATCAAGGTTGTGGACCTTACAGAGGTCACAATTTTAATTCATTCGATTTTGATGAAACTTGAAATACATGTTTATAACCTAAAGATCTTGGTTCCATTCCATATTTGTGCATATCAGATTGTAACTTCCTGAATTATGGCCCCTGATTATACGAAAAATCGCCTTTATTAGCTTGTGGTCCCTAAGGCGCTCACAATTATTACCTGAATTAAAAAAAATCGTTTAATTATATCACTGTTACAGGGTAATCTAGGTTGAGTTTGAAATTCGTGAAAATCGGACCAAAATTGACGGACAAAAGGTCGCCGTTTGTACGCGAGTAGTGCAAAGATATGGTGTATCAAGGTTGTGGACCCTATAGAGGTCACAATTTTAATTCTATTTTGATGAAACTTGAAATACATGTTTATAACCTAAAGATTGGTTCCTTTCCATATTGCGCATATCGGATTGTAACTCCTTGAATTATGGCCTCTGATTGTACGAAAAATCGCCATTATTATCTTGTGGTTCGTCTACAGGTCATAATTATTACCTTTTAAATATATCACCGTTACACTGTAATGAATGTTCGGTTCGAATTTCATGAACATTGGACCAAAATTGCTGAACAAAATGGCTGCCACTTTTATGCGAATGGTTTAAAAATAAAGTAGATCAAGGTTGTGGACCCTTACCTGTAGACGTCACAATTTAAAATCTGATTTTGATAAAACTTGAAATGCATGTTCATCATTCAAAGACCTTGGTTCCTGTCGATATTTGCACATATCTGATCGTAACTTCCTAAATTATGACCCCTGATTGTACGAAAAATCACCTTTTTATACGCTCACATGGAAATGTGGTCGTATATTGTTGTCGCCCTTTCCGTCCGTCTGTCTGTCCGTCCTTCGGTTCGTCGTCCACAATTTCTTGTGAACGCTCTAGAGGCTAAAGTTAATATCCGATTGACTTTAAATTTATACACACTGTTTATGGTTAAGATACAGAATAGCCTATTTATTTTCAGCGATATCCGATAATTACTGCCAGAGTTATGACCCTTGATCACTTTGAAAAACCCTGTGAACGCTCTAAAGGCTAAAGTTAATATCCGATTGACTTTAAATTTATACACAGTGTTTAAGGTCATGATACGAAGAAGCCTATTGATTTATGGCACTTGATCACTTTGAAATATCTTGTGGACGAGGGCCTTGAGACAAACAATCAAAACTATTCTAATCATTTCTGATAATTACTTAATGGGCTATTACTCATAATAAGATCATAATGTGTTGTAAATGTTCTCCTTACTGACAAAAGAAACAATATGCGACAATCCTTGTTGACGGCCTGGACGACTTAGCTGTTGTGGGTGTATGTTTCGTTGCCTGGCAACCTATCTTTGTAGCTTGTGGTCCATTTGGAGGTCACAATTATAAACGGATTTAAAATAACGTTTGATTATATCACCTTTTCACCGTAATGAAGGTTCAATTCGAATTTCCTGAAAATTGGACCAAAATTGCCAGACAACATGCCGACGCTTGTGCACGAAAAGTGTAAAGATATGGTATATTAAGGTTGCGAAGGTCACATACTATTTTAAACAAATTTTAATGAAACTTGAAATGCATGTTTAAAATCCAAAGATCATGGTTCCTTTCGATATCGGATTGTAACTTCCTGAATTGTACTTACAAACGACTTTTTTAGCTTGTGGTCCATCGAGAGGTCTCAATTATTATCCGATTTTAATTGATTATATCACTGTTACACTGTAATGAAGGTTGAAGTCAAATTTTGTAAAAATCGTACCAAAATCACAAAATGACTGCCGCTAATACACGAATAGTGTAGAAATATGATATGTCAAGGTTGTGGACCCTGTAGGGGTTACGATTTTAATCCGATTTTTATGAAATTTGAAATGTAAGTTTATAACCCAAAGATCGCAGTTCCTTTAGATATTCGAGCACATTGGACCATAACTAACTTCCTGAATTATAGCCCCTGATTGTAACGTACGAAAAATCATGTTTTTGTCCCCCGCCTTTCGAAGAAAGTTGGGGGACTATTAAAATGGGTTCGTCTGTCTGTCTGTCTGTCTGTCTGTCTGTCTGTCCGTCTGTCTGTCCGTCACACTTTTTGGGACACAATAACTCTCTTCCTAATTGAGCTAAAATGTTCAAACTTGGTGTATGTGTTTATTAGGTCAATGCCTTGATGGAGTTAGAAGATGAGCTTTTTCCGCTTAGGGTAAGCAGAGATAAGCAATTTGATTGGTTGATGCTTTGGGACACGATAACTTTAGTTCTAATTAAGTGAGATTGATGAAAATTGGTTTATAGTTTCATTATAGTAATACCTTGACTAAGTTCGATAATGAGCATTTTCTGCTCAAGGTAAGCAGAGCTATACGCAATTTGATTGGTCGAGAATTTGGAACACAATAACTCTCCTTCTAATTGAGTTAAAATGTTCAAACTTGGTGTATATGTTTATTAGGTCAATGCCTTGATGGAGTTCGAAGATGAGCATTTTCCGCTTAGGGTAAGCAGAGATAAGCAATTTGATTGGTTGATGCTTTGGGACACGATAATGTAATGGTATAGCATTTGCATAAAAGCAACTGAGTGTGTGTATCCCTTTAACTTCTACAGCACGCTCTATTTAGGTCACGTGACATCATCCTGTCACAATTGTCCAGTCTCATAACATCCTATGCTTACATATACATTCTGATGCAATAACTGTACTGGTAAATCTAGTCCAATAAAAAAGCATGGCCTGACGAAGTTTGTTAGTTCTTTGTGAAAGTTAGAAGTAGTTCTTATTAAAATAAGAACAAGACATGGTGTCAGAAATGGTCACAGAAGTGTATTAGCAAGTTCTAATCATGGAGAGACTGTCAGAACCAAAACCATTGTTGCTGAGTGGAAATAGAGCGGTAAATTGGATCAAATTTCGTCAAAGATTTGAGAATTACCTCGAGGCCACAGGGGCTTCAGACAAGTCTGAAAAAGCCAGAACCTGCATCCTTTTACATGTAATTGGAGAAGAAGCCTTAGAACTCTACAACAACTTTGCATTTGCTGAAGATGGTGACAAATATAAATTGAAACCAGTGCTTGACAAGTTTGCAGCCTATTGTTTACCTAAGAATAATGAAACATTTGAAAGGTACAAGTTTTTCACTTACAATCAAAAGAAAGGTGAGAAGTTTGATGAATATAGGAATGAACTGCTTACTAAAGCCAAATATTGTAATTTTGGCGGATTGAAAGATTCTTTGATCAGAGACAGAATAATATGTGGACTTCTGGATGACAATCTAAGAGAAAAATTGCTGAGAATCGATGATTTGACACTCGAAAAAACTGTCAAATACTGTCTTGCTGCAGAAACTACAAAAGATCGTTTAAAAGAAATGAAAGAAATAGACGAGACAATCAGTAAAGATTCAGATGAAGTTTGTGCCGTCAAAAGTCACAGGCGATTCAACCGTGACAGGTATAAACAGAAAGAACACAGTAGTCCGAAATACTCTCACTGCAAATCTGGTCAAAAGTCAAGTCAAGCTGTGAGTAAAAGAGCATACTATCAACACGAGAAACGAGATGAAACTCAAACTTGTGGAAGATGTGGTTATAAACATTATCAAGAAACATGTCCGGCCCGTGGTACAATTTGTAGTCATTGTGGTAGAAAGGACCATTACGCTAAAATGTGTTTCTACAAAAAGAAGCAGCAAAAATCTGTTCATTCAGTGACGGAAAGGAGACATGAATACATTGTAAGCTCGGAAGAAGATGAGGATTTATACTGTGTTAACTCCATAGACTCTCCAAGTCGAGAAGAATGGCAACATAGTTTATCAACTAATGGTTCATTTATTAAATATAAATTAGACACTGGTAGTCCTGTGAACGTGTTATCGAACCAAGACTTTCTAAATTTGATGAAAAAGTCCAAAATAAACACAACTTCAATCCAGCTTACATCATATAGTGGTGATGAGATTGAAACTGTAGGTTCATCAATACTAGATATTGAATACAAAGACAAAACTTTTCGACTGATGTTCATCATTGCTAAGAACAATGTGACGCCAATATTAGGTCTAGCAGCATGTGAAAAATTGGGTCTAATTAAACGAGTTTTCACAGTAGAAAATCAAGCCAAGCTAAAACAACAAGAATACAGTCATAAATATTTCGAAGAATATCAAGACGTATTTGAAGGTTTAGGATGCCTACCAGGTGAACACATTATAGAAATTGATGAGACTGTCAAACCTGTGGTTCATGCCAGCAGAAAAGTCCCTTTCGCTCTACGTGATAAAGTGAAAGAAGAGCTAGACAGGATGGTGGAACTAAATGTCATCTGTCCTGAAGAAAATCCTACTGATTGGGTGAATAGCCTTGTTGTCGTACCAAAACCAGAAAAAAATAAGCTGAGACTGTGTTTGGATCCAAGAGACCTGAACAAAGCCATCAAAAGAGAGCACTATAAACTACCGACTAGGGAGGAAATCATGGCACAATTTTCAAAGGCAAAGTATTTTAGCAAGCTCGATGCATCGTCAGGATTTTGGCAAATGAAATTGGGCGAGAAGTCTTCTAAGCTTACTTGCTTCAACACTCCATTTGGTCGATACAGATTTTTGAGACTCCCATTTGGAATCTCTTCTGCTCCTGAGGTATACCACAAAGCTATCTACATGATATTTGAACATATTGATGGTGCAGTCACTATGATGGATGATCTTGTAGTCTGGGGCAGTACTAAAGAACAGCATGATCAGAGGCTAAAACAAGTGCTTGATACAGTACGGAAAGTAAATTTGAAGCTCAATAAAAGCAAATGTGTATTTGGTGTCCAAGAATTGACATTCATAGGTGATGTGATCTCTGCTGATGGGTTAAAACCTGATCCATTAAAAATCCAAGCGATTCAAGAATTCGCAGAACCAACATGCAAGAAAGATGTTCAAAGGCTAATTGGTATGGTGAATTACTTAGCAAGATACTTACCTGATTTATCTACTGTAACAACGCCATTGAGACAACTGCTCGATCAAAAGATTGAATTTCAATGGACAAAATCTCAAGAAGATTGTTTCAACAAAATTAAGACTTTATTATCAAGTCACCCAGTTCTTAAATTCTATGATCCTGAAAGACCAATACTTATATCAGCTGACGCGTCGAAATCTGGTCTTGGAGCTGTCCTCCTGCAGAAATACAACAATCAGTGGTGTCCGGTAGCGTACGCATCAAGAGCAATGCTCAGTGCTGAAACAAGATATGCGCAAATAGAAAAGGAAATACTGGCATTGACATTTGCATGTGAAAGATTTCACCAGTATTTATATGGTCAAGTATTCCAGGCTGAAACAGATCATAAACCTTTGGTCGCAATATTTCAAAAGTCACTAAATGACTGTCCAATAAGAATCCAGAGATTCTTACTAAGACTTCAAAAATATTCCCTTAAAGTGCAATTTACACCTGGGAAGGATATGTATATATCAGACTGTTTGTCGCGAGCCTATGTGACTAAACCAAATGAAAAAGACATCAGTGGAGAAAGTAAAATTGATGTTTACGTTGATATGGTGGTTTCTAATCTAGCCTACACTGATGAAAGGTTAGAAAATATTAAAGCTGAAACTCAGAAAGATGAACAATTTCAACTGTTGATCAAATATATTACAGAAGGCTTTCCTGAAACCAAAAAGGAATGCCCAAGGGAAATTTGTGAGTTTTGGAATATTCGTAATGAACTTTCTTACATGAAAGATCTAGTCTTCAAAGCTGAACGAGTCGTCATACCAACATCCCTAAGAAAACTAATGTTGACAAAAATCCATACAGGACACTTAGGCATGGAAAAATGTTGCAGACGCGCAAGAGATACAATGTATTGGCCACGTATGAATCAATGCATAAGGGAACTCGTAAATTCGTGTTCTACTTGTTTGAAGTATCGACCTAAACAAGCTTCAGAACCTTTAAAACCTCATCCAATAACAAATTATCCATGGGAGAAAATTGGTGTGGATTTGTGTGTCTATAATAATAAAAACTATCTAGTCATATGTGACTACTTTTCCAATTATCCCGACGTTGTCCCTTTAAAAACAACATCAAGCGAAATGGTAATTAAAGCGATGAAAAGCATTTTTTCGAATCATGGTATTCCAAGAGAAGTGTTTTCAGACAACGGTCGGTCCTCAATTTAGTAGTCGACAGTATAAGGACTTTGCTCGAAGCTATGAATTTAAAATTTCAACGTCCTCACCTCATTTTCCTCAGTCAAATGGGCTTGTTGAGAAATCTGTTGGTGTTGTCAAAAAGCTGCTAAAATAATCTGATGAAGATAAAAGTGATTTTTATATGGGTTTACTCATATACAGATCAACTCCACTAGAAAACGGTCAATCACCCGCAGAAATGTTATATGGAAGACGACTGAGATCAAATTTGCCAATTAAAGAGAAACTTTTGTATCCGAAACCAGCCAAGAATTTCAAAAAGAAAAGGGAAGAAAGGAAAAGGAAGCAGAAAATGAATTATGATAAACGCGTAAAAGAATTGCCAAAGTTGATTCAAGGTGATAGTGTGCGCATGCGTGACAATGTGAATAAAGTGTGGTCAATGCGAGCTATAGTGCAACGCGAAGTAGCTCCAAGGTCATATATTGTTTTGACATGTGATCGGGTAGAATATCGTAGAAATAGAAAAGATCTATTAAAATGTGAATTCCGTAAACCATTTGTGTTTCGTGATAAAGTTCAATATGATTTTGATAATGATGATGATTTTATTCAGTTCAATAATCCAAATCCGATGCCAAATAATTTGGAACGTGAAAATGTTAATGCTCAACAGCGAAACGAAAATATTTCAAGAAGGTCACAAAGGAACATCCGTGCTCCAAGAAGACTGATAGAAGAACTGTAAAAATTTATAAAGACAATTTGTTTTAAAATTTATTGTTGGAATACTTATTTACAGAGTTTGAATGTTTGATAGTTTGAATGTTTGATATTTAAATTAATTGATAGGAAATCAATCTAACCATGTTATGTTAGCTATGCTTATAGTTTATGTAATGAATAGTATTCATCTTGAAAGGAAGGGAGATGTACATGTAATGGTATAGCATTTGCATAAAAGCAACTGAGTGTGTGTATCCCTTTAACTTCTACAGCACGCTCTATTTAGGTCACGTGACATCATCCTGTCACAATTGTCCAGTCTCATAACATCCTATGCTTACATATACATTCTGATGCAATAACTGTACTGGTAAATCTAGTCCAATAAAAAAGCATGGCCTGACGAAGTTTGTTAGTTCTTTGTGAAAGTTAGAAGTAGTTCTTATTAAAATAAGAACAAGACAGATAACTTTAGTTGTAATTAAGTGAGAGTAATGAAACTTGGTGTATAGTTTCATTATAGTAATACCTTGACTAAGTTCGATAATGAGCATTTTCTGCTCAGGGTAAGCAGAGCGATACGCAATTTGATTGGTCGAGACTTTGGAACACAATAACTCTCCTTCTAATTGAGTTAAAAAATGTTCAAACTTGGTGTATATGCTTATTAGGTCAATGCTTTGATGGAGTTCGAAGATGAGCATTTTCCGCTTAGGGTAAACAGAGATAAGCAATTTGATTGGTTGATGCTTTGGGACACGATAACTTTAGTTCTAATTAAGTGAGAGTGATGAAACTTGGTGTATAGTTTCATTACAGTAATACCTTGACTAAGTTCGATAATGAGCATTTTCTGCTCAGGGTAAGCAGAGCAATACGCAATTTGATTGGTCGAGACTTTGGAACACAATAACTCTCCTTATTGAGTTAAAATGTTCAAACTTGGTGTATATGCTTATTAGGTCAATGCCTTGATGGAGTTCGAAGATGAGCATTTTCCACTTAGGGTAGGCAGAGATAAGCAATTTTTGGATGACACTTCGTGTTCAGTTTGATTGGTCGATACGTTTGAAAAAAATAAATGTGCGATTAATTGATATGTGTCATCTATTTATTTTGGGATTTCGGCGGGGGGACATCAGCATCACTGTTGGCTTGTTTACATTGTGGACCCTATTGGAGGTCACAATTTTATTCCGAATTAAAAAAAAAATTTGACTGTTACACATAGATGATGGTTGAGTTTGAATTTCTTGAAAATCGATAATTGAACAGCAAAATACATAATATTAAATGTTTCGTATACTAAACATTAGCATGGTACGAAACTAATGATTTTCTGATAATTACTTATTATGCAACAACTTTTGTTGACTGCCCAGACAATTTAGCTGCTGTGGACATATGTTTGATGTTCATTGAATGTTCTATTGCCTCCAAAATTGACACTCAGTATCTTGTTCCAGATTGTGCATGGCAGGTATAACTCTAAGGTCAAAATAGGTACTATTTTCATGTAAAAACTGTTGTTATTGTATTAACAAATATTATTATGAAAAATGGATTGGTTTCTGGTAAAAAAAAAGATAAAAGTAGTATTATTTATACTGTTAAGACCCCTACGTGCAAGCGAATTATTAGAATAAAATTAAACCATTTGTTAGTCCCGAAATGACCTATTTTGTGTTGAGTGGACGTTTAACCCCATTTCTCTCTCTCTGTCTCTATTTGTCCAGGGTAAATAAAGATAGTAGTGTGATGCCAATAGAAACTAATGTCAGCTTAAATGTTCTGAACTGAGAATTTTTCCATTTGAATAATTTTGTGACCAAAATGTTTTTTTCTGATCAGAGTATTTGTGGTTGTGTATTGTCATATGCACCCAGTACTCTATGTTTGCCTTTTCTTCTGACATGTTTGGGCTTTAATAAGTAAAAGACATATCATAATCAAGTTTTCTATGATTTCATTTATTTAATTTGACGTAGAATGTTTCCAGTATTGTAGATACCCGTGTAATTGACATTTGATCAAGTGTCACAGTGTATTATGACGTAAGTTGTAAACCTAGACAATACAACACATGTTGACTGTTTATTGTTTTATATATAATGGGACAGGATGTTTCTGTCGGAGACAGTGCAATGGACCTCCTGCATAACAATACTACAATTCATTTAAGTTTAGGAAATTGTTATGGACTTATTGACATTGAAATACATGTACATGAAGTGACAACAGATAACAGTCGGGACTTAACTTCTGACCAAACTACTGACCCGACATAGTCAAAACATACTGTAGGATGGAAATTGCCAACATAGTTTGCTTGCTATGAAATATTATTTATAGATTTTACTTATACCAATTAACACAAAAGGACATGTTTGGAATTCAAAACACATGCATTTTTAATTTTATGTGATCACCTTTGTCCGTCTGTCCAATGATGCGTGTTGGGGGAAAATAAATAATTTAAAACCCTCAGTTCCACTTTTGAAATTTTTAATAAATCATCATTTTGACAATTTATGTAGAAGAACTAAATCTGTTTTACATGTATTAGCCTGCATTTTCTTAAATTACCTAAAGATATATTAATCCATAACAGGACCAAAGCCCGACAAAAATTATGTTAAAACCCATTTCATTTCATTGCTTTTCTTTTTACTATGTGAGAATTAGGCTAATAGGGCCTAGGTAGATGTATTACAGTGAGCTTTAAATGTAGACAGGAAGGTTGAAGCCATCATTCTCTCAACACATTTATATAAAAAGACAAAATTTTTCACTCTCCTGCAAAAAAGTAACTCATTATTCCTAGATAACTTTGACATTTGACCCTCTAATGTCATTTAATTTGCAGCCCACTAGGTTTATGAATGTATCAAGATGGCTTTTAAAGATGAATTAATCATTACATAATATGATATTTAGATTAGAATGAGAAAGTTTCAGCTGTTATAATAGTTAGCCAATACTGTGTTTACATTTCTTACAGGATTGGGTGTGGTATATTAAACACCTTACATTGATTCCCTATTGCATGTACATTATTATAACATGAGAAAATCTTTGTCTAATTTATAGAATAGAAATATAGAATAAGCTGCAGACTGTATACTAAAAGAAAATTACCCTGATAGATAGATAGATAAGATTTTATTGCATCGAAACATCCATTGAGGACAGCATACAATATAAACATGTACATAAGATAAAACAATATAACAATTATGACTCAAGACACTCAGTTTTGCATACAAACCTCCCTTAATGAGGACTGAAGATAGGCTATAGAATTTGATAGAAAATTGGACACTTATGGCCAAAGGCGACCAAATTTTATTGACTTTAGAATAATGAATATTTGATACTTCCCTGACTGATCGAGATGTCATTACAAAATCTTACCCTCCCCCTTAGTTATTATAATAACGGATTTGTCAGAGATAGATAATGGAGAAGCAGAGCGAAAACAAATTTACGTTACTTGAAGTAACTACCTCCCCCTCTAATTGCCACGACCGTCCCACCAAGTCACTGGATTAATTTTTTCTGGACTTGGTTTATACAGATCAGTATAAAATGAACTAGTTAATCAATCTCTATGTACCAACCTATGTCAGTTAAAAGAAAGTCATAAATTTCTAGTATGAATAGATATCCAACTGCTAGCTTTATCTGGAACTCTAGGGTGGCAGCTTTTTTTTCTGTGATAGTGATATAGCTTGAATTGAATGACAGTGATAATAAGATATCCTATTCAAATGTTGTTCAGTACAAAAATAATACAGTTAAAGAGAGCAGGCTTTTGTTATACATATAATTTACTGTATTAAACATAGTTGAATATTTGCTGGTACTTAAAATATTAAAAAGGATGGTTTGGTAACTTTTTATTGCCATTTAATTGGTGTATCTTAAAAGTTTATATTAAAACTTTATATTTCAGTATATTCACCTATACAATTTATTCGTGATGTTTTCACTACTCAGTTCATCTCCAATCATTCAATGAAAATGTTGAAAATAATTTTAATAAAATACACTAGACGTTCACTGGTGTTGTTTGACCATAAGGTGTACAGGTCGGCTTATAATTTCCAGCGTACGGGCATGTTCTTTTTATCACTTTTTGCAAAGATTATATTAAATATGTGCTTATTATCTGTATGGATGTTGTCAGTGTTTCTAGAGTTAGCTTATGTAATATTATAGCAGACAAATCCATCACCAAAAGACATGTAATATGTGTCTGTCATTGTCTGTCATTGTCTGTATGGATGTTGTCAGTGTTTCTAGAGCTAACTTATGTAATATTATAGCAGAATAATCCATCACCAAAAGACATGTAATATATGTCTGTCATGATGGTAAAAACTTATATTCTACTAAAATACACTTTATAGATAATGTGATGCAGTTATAAATTGTTATGATATATTGCAGTTATAAATTTCCACCAATGTGATGTTTGTACATGAATTGAAAAGTTTGAGATAGTGTAGCCACTGGAATGGTTTAAAAACTATTCACATATGAAATTATTTTGTTGTTGACTTTGTAAAGAATGTATATTTACATCTGGCTCTATTTTAGTTTCTACTATTTATAGACCTATATTTTTTACTTTCAGGATATTCGAATCAATCGAACATGTACAGACAGTGCATGTATGGGAATGATATCCCCTCGAGATTTTGTTGATGTAGTTTTGACCAAAAAGACAGAAGATGGAATTTCCACCAATGGTATGAACTCATTGTAAATTCAAATAATGATGGATATATATCTTCTTTAAAGATGCTTTCCCAAGAAAGTATTTAGGTTATTTCTCCGTCTTGAGTAGCTCAGTCAGAGCAGAACAGCAGTAGTACCTTAAACATCTCATTTCTTTTATAGGTTATTTCTAACAAAAGTATGGCAAATTTAGTATATATGAAAATTAGAGACACCCAATCTTACTAGGAAAATACTGGACTCCCTGAAAACAACCAAGGGTCCTCGCAGATAAAAAATGTAACAGTGTCACAAGATGACCAACTGTCAACTTGTTTTCTACTTGATTCACCTATGGTGCACATGGTATTTATTGATCGAATGACTAGAGGTTGTGTGTACAGTGAAAGACTTACACGTACAACAGAATCTGTGAAAAAGATGTGGGCAGGGGATAATCAAGAATCTTACTTTGATTTATATGATTAATGGATAGCAAGTTTGATATATACGGTAAATGGACAGCAAGTTTGATCTATATATGGTAAATGGACAATGAGTTTCGATAAATGGACCCTCCCTCCGTCAAGATAGTTGAAAAACAAGGCTGCTTAATATAGCTTTTTATGCCTTGGGGATAGTTTCTAAAAAATAAACTGTTTTAAGAGGGATTAGAAGCAAAATTTTGATAGACAAATTAGTTTGAATATGGTTCAAATGTATCATCAAATCACCGAGTTTATAGATGAGAAGGCATCTTTAAATCTTACAATTAGTGGGTAGTTGGGGTGGGTAGTTGGGGTGGGTGGGTGGTCTTGGAGGAGATACCAAATGTATTCACATTTTTATTTATTTTTCTTTATTTGTTGCAGAAGCTGTGTTAATTATTCTAGCTTGTTAGTATAGATCTTAAATACAATCAAAGCTCTCCTTTCCTCTTTTTATACGCCCACATTTTCATGTGGACGTATATTGTCGTCGCCCCTGTTCGTCCGTCCGTCCACAATTGTTTGTGAACAGTCTACAGGTCACAATTTTTATCTGATTTCATTGAAACTTAAAATATAGGTTTATCACCCTAAGATCTCGGTTCCTTTCGATATTGGCATGTATCGGACTGTAACTTCATGGGTTATGGCCCCTGATTGTACGAAAAATCACGTTTTTATACGCCCACATTTTTATGTGGAGGTATATTGTCGTCGCCCCTGTCCGTCCGTCCGTCCACAATTTGTTTGTGGACTCTATACAGGTCACAATTCTTATCTGATTTTGACGAAACTTGAAATATAGGTTTATCCCCAAAAGATCTCGGTTGCTTTCGATATTGGCATGTATCGGATCAAAACTTCCCTGATTGTACGAAAAATAACGTTTTTAGCTTGTGGACCCTATAGAGGTCACAATTTTGAATTGATTTAGATGAAACTCGAAATACCTGTTTATAACCTAATGATCTTGGTTCCATTGCATATTTGCCCATCGTAACTTCCTGAATTATGGCCCCTGATTGTACGAAAAATCACCCTTTTTAGCTTGTGGTCCCTCTGGAGGTCACAATTATTATCTGATTTAAAAAAACGTTTGATTATACCACAGTTACACCGTAGTTATGGGTGAGTTTGAATTATGATTTTCTGATGATTACTTAAAATGCAACAACTCTTGTTGACTGCCCGGACGATTTGGCTGCTGTGTGGGCGTATATTTCGTTGCCTGGCAACCTATTTTTAAAAGAATAATAAAAACAACCTTCATCAGTTACATACTGGAAAATTCACCATTGCTCAAAAATATTTTTTAAAAATCACAACTTAATTAGGTTGTACGTGGCAAGGAGTAGGGTCGCCTGTCCAAACTCGAGGGTTTTCACCAAGTACTCTGGTTTCCTCCCACGGCTAAAGACCCCTACGCGCAAGCGAATTATTGAAATAATATTAAACCATGTGTTAGTCCCGAAATGACCTAGTTTGTGTCAAGTGGGCGTTAAACCACATTTCTCTCTCGCTCACAACATAATTAAAAGATGCATCATCAATCATTATGAAATACTTCAAAATTGAAAAAATATATTGTAAAAACTTAAAAGATAAATTGATAACAAGTACATAAAAATGTAAAACGAAGGTGTTTTTATAGCCCAGAATTAATTAGGGCTTTTTATAGTGTGATTTTATGCTTCCATGAATCATGGTTAAGTGTTGTATAACATGTACTGACAATGCTATTTGTAGATAGGTATGTACTGAGTTGTACTTACTATAAGGTTTCTGATGTTCTCACCACCCTAATCTCTGTTCATGTCACTTTTGCTGCACTCCCTTATCAATCCTCCTGACACTTTAACATTTATATATGACCAGCAATCTCAGTACATATGTATTTTTTATAAATAATACAAATGCCATATTGTAAAAACATTTAAAGGGGGACTATAAGGTTGATTTTGAATATTTTTGTTAATTTTTATTGTCGTCGTCCTCTTCCATCTGTTGGTCCGTCCGTTGTTCCAGCAACCACAATTTTTTGTGGACGCTCTAGGGGCTAAAGTTAATATTTGATCTTGTGATGCTCTGGAGGCCAAACTTATCATCTGATTGATACACAGAGTTTAAGATCTTGAGACGAACAAGTATATTGGTTTTCAATGAATTTTGATAAATGAACTGCTAAATCCATGATATTAAAATGTGTTAGCATGGGGCAGAACTTTATAAAAACCAAACAAATTCTAATGATTTTCTGATAATTACTTAACGAGTTGTTACTCAGATTTTAGTGTATTATTAATGTTTCATTACCAAAAAAGGTAAAATATGCGACAACTCTTGTTGACTGCTCGGACAATTTAGCTGCTGTTGATATATGTTTTGTTGTCTGGCAACCTATCTCATTATACTGTGACATGTTTATGTGACATATGGTCCTACATTGTCATAGCCCTTGCCCGTCAATCCACACTTACTTGTACTCACTCAACAGGATGAAGGTTTTAGTCAATTTTTCAGGATTTTTAATTTTGAGGTGTGGATGTGATTATTTATGCTAAGTCTACTAAGTCAAAATAATTGGGTAAAGAAGGTCCTTGTGAATTTAGAAAAAAAATTCAACTGTATTTTTCCTACTTATTGCCCCTAACTGATAAAGTACATATACCTGACTGAACCCTTTTTCACTGCACACAGAAAATGTTTGGGCATCTTAAATTTATGTCAACAATATTATGTAAGGAGAGCCCTATCACAATGCCTCCCATACCTATCTTATATACAGATAAGAATTTGGTTAGCAGATGAAAAGGAATAGAGTGCGGACTGAGCTGCAATAATAATAATAATAATAACATCTTGGAGAAACATCCTACATGGATTAGCTCCTAACTACCTGAGTGACCTTATACAAATCAAAAATGGAGAAAGAACAACTCGATCAACATCAAAACACGACCTTGTTGTTTCAAAACTTTGAAAGGGTCACGTGGCATTTTCGGTGGCAGAACCCATTCAATGTAATGAACTCTCAGCAACATTAAAGGTAGCCAGATCATTAGAGCCCTTGAAACTTTCCTGGAAGAGTCACTTATTTAACTGTGAATACAAAACATGACAGTGCAGCCCAGATACATAGAGTAGAGCAGTTCTAGATGAGAGGCGTTGTATTAATAATGTGGATTATGAAATTTTCTTGAAATTGTTTTGTTAATTTACACTAATTAAAACATAAAAAGTTGAATATGGATAACAATCCAAAGTGAACAAAATCAATTTCGAACAAATTCCAAAGCCTATCTGTTTTTGATTTGATTCCCCCCCCTTCAAACTGTTAATGAAATAGTGTGTGCTTCATCATTATCTGATAATAGGAACATTAATGTTCATTTAATCTGGTTTTTATTGTAAGTTAAGACTAGAAACAAACAGTTTTTAGACTGATTCAACTTGAGAGATGATTTCAGAAGATGTCAATCAGGCTGTATACCACCTGTTATCTTATGTTATAAAATATACCCCATCACAGTTTACAATAAAACACAGATACTATTACACCAAAAACTTGGCTTCAAATCTTTATTCTACATTCCACAACAACTAGGTCTTCAAGAGTGGAAAATGAATTTTGAAAGTTGTTGAGCATATTGTTTGATATTAAAATTATTTTTTGTGGTTTATAGGTTTCATAGTTTAATAACTTTTAATTTAAATGTTATAAGATTAGTTGAATCTCATAGGTACTATAACAGTGTTTCTAGCTCTTATGCAGAAATTCTCCGTAATCCGACGATTGAATTATAAAATAAATAGTGTACACAATGCCATTAAGACATATTATTCCAGATTAAAAGGCAAATATAAACTAACACCCCATATACAATAAAAATAGTTTTATCAAGTAATATATTAGTCTAAAATTATTAAACTCTTTTAATCAGAAGTTACTTTAAAACTTTTAAATTATATTCAATGTCTGCAGGATAACCCATTTCTATCTTTGAACATTGAGGTTAAGATTGTATTTAACCTATGTTTTTATTATACGCTCACATTTTCATGTGGACGTATTATATCGTTGCCCCTGTCCATCCATACGTCCACTTTGTGGACTCTCTACAGGTTACAATTCTTACCCGATTTTGACGAAACTTGAAAATATAGATATACCCCAAAAGATCTCGGCTGCTTTCGATATTGGCATGTATTGGATCAAAACTTCATGGATTATGGCCCCTGATTGTATGAAAAATCATGTTTTTAGCTTGTGGACCCTATAGAGATCACAATTTTGAACCGATTTTGATGAAACTTGACATGCATGTTAATAACCCAAAGATCTTGGTTCCTGTTGATAATTGCGCCTATCGGAACGTAATTTCCTGAATTATGGCCCCTGATTGTCCGAAAAATCACCTTTTTATACCCCCACCTTTTTATCCGTCCGGACCTTCGTCTGTAAGTCCACAATTTGTTTGTGGACTCTCTACAGGTCACAATTCTTATCCGATTTTGACGAAACTTAAAATATAGATTTATCCCCATAAGATCTCAGTTCCTTTCTATATTGGCATGTATCGGATTGGAACTTCATGGATTATGGCCCCTGATTGTACGAAATATCATGTTTTTAGCTTGTGGACCCTATAGAGGTCACAATTTTGAACCGATTGTGAAACGTGACATGCATGTTTATAACCCCAAAATCTTGGTTCCTTTCGATATTTGCACCCATCGGATCGTAACTTCCCGAATTATGGCCCCTGAGTGTCCGAAAAATTGCCCTTTTTAGCTTGTGGTCCCTCCAGAGGTCAAAATTATTATCCGATTTCAAAAAAAGGTTTGATTATATCACCGTTACATGGTAATGAAGGCTGAGTTCGAATTTCGTGAAAATCGAACCGAAATTGACGGACAAAATAGTGTGAAAATATGTTATATCAAGGTTGTGGACCCTATAGAGGTCACAATATTGAACCGATTTTGATGAAACTTGACATGTATGTTTATAACCCAAAGATCTTGGTTCCTTTCGATATTTGCACCCATCGGATCGTAACTTCCCGAATTATGGCCCCTGAGTGTCCGAAAAATTGCCCTTTTTAGCTTGTGGTCCGGAGGTCAAAATTATTATCCGATTTAAAAAACGTTTGATTATATCACCGTTACATGGTAATGAAGGTTGAGTTCAAATTTTGTGAAAATTGGACCAAAATTGACTAAAAATATGGCCGCCGCTTGTACGCGAATAGTGTGAAAATATGTTATATCAAGGTTGTGGACCCTATAGAGGTCACAATTTTGAACCAATTTTGATGAAAAATCACCCTTTTTAGCTTGTGGTCCCTCTGGAGGTCAAAATTATTATCCGATTTAAAAAAAGTTCGATTATATCACCGTTACATGGTAATGAAGGTTGAGTTCAAATTTTGTGAAAATCAGACCAAAATTGACTGAAAAAATGGCCGCCGCTTGTATGCGAAGAGTGTAAAAATATGGTATATTAAGGTTGTGAACCCTGTAGAGGTCACAATCTTCATTCAATTTTGATGAAACTTGAAACACATGTTTACAACTTAATAATCTTAGATCCTTTCGATATTTGTTCATATCGGATTGTAACTTCCTGAATTATGGCCCATGATTGTACGAAAAATCACCCTTTTTAACTTGTGGTCCCTCTGGAGGTCAAAATTATTATCCGATTTAAAAAACGTTTGATTATATCACCGTTACATGGTAATGAAGGTTGAGTTCAAATTTTGTGAAAATCAGACCAAAATTGACTGAAAAAATGGCCGCCACTTGTACGCGAAGAGTGTAAAAATATGGTATATTAAGGTTGTGAACCCTGTAGAGGTCACAATCTTCATTCAATTTTGATGAAACTTGAAACACATGTTAACAACTTAATAATCTTAGATCCTTTCGATATTTGTGCATATCGGATTGTAACTTCCTGAATTATGGCCCATGATTGTACAAAAAACGACCTTTTTTTTAGCTTGTGGTCCCTCTGGGGTCAGAATTATTATCCCATTTAAAAAAACGTTCGATTATATCACCATTACATCGTAATGAAGGTTTAGGTCGAATTTTGTGAAAATCGGACCAAAATTGACAGCTGTTCTTGTCAGGCCATCCATTCTTCATCATTAACAAGGGGAACCACCCAGATAATCTAGATGAACTTTGTCACCCAATGCAGGCATCAAACACCCAACTTCAAGGCTACCGAGCGAGCATCTTACCCACTAGGCAACATGATCCCCAGTCGATTTTGAAGCCTACTGAAATGCACCTTTATAACCCAAAGATCTTAATTCATTTCGATATTTGCACATGTCAAATTCTAACTTAATGATGTAGGAAAAATCACTTTCGGTATTGCTTGTTCTCTATCATCTCTCGAAAATGTGGCCGTATCCTGCCTGGCAGTGCCAGCCTATCTTTTAGCTTGTGGTCCCTGTGGAGCTCACAATTATTATCCGATTTAAAAAAAACGTTTGATTATATCACTGTCACACCCTAAGGAAGGTTGAGTTCGAATTTCAGGAAAATCAGACCAAAATTGCCATACAAAATGGCCACCGTTTGTTAAAAAATGGTACATAATTAACTGTTTAATGTTTTGGGAAATTTATAATTTAGACTAATATTTTAGATACAGGAGATTACGTAATTATCTGTTTTACTAGTATTTATATTGTATTATTTAATATTATAGTATCTAATGTTTTTAACTGTAGTGTTTAATAGGCCTATGTTGGCCAGAAATCATTTGTATTATGATGTAAAACCTCTCTGTAAATAAGATTTGTGACACTTTAATAAAATAAATTATTTTTATTATTATTATTAATATCAAGGTACCCAGTAGAGGTCACAATTTTAATTCGATTTTGATGAAACTTGAACTTCATGGTTATAACCCAAAGAGCTTGGTTCCTTTCGATATTTGCGCATATTGGATCGTAACTTTCTGAATTATGGCCCCTGATTTTCTAGAGGCTAAAGTTAATATCCGATTGACTTTAAATTTATACACAGTGTTTAAGGTCATGAGACGAAGAAGCCTATTGTTTTTCAGCGATTTCCAATAATAACTACCAGAGTTATGGCCCTTGATCACTTCAAAAAATCTTGTGGACGCTCTAGAGGCCAAAGTTAATACCCGATTGGCTTTAAATTTATACACAGTGTTTAAGTTCATACGACGAAGAAGCCTATTGATTTTCAGCGATTTCTGATAATTAGTGCCAGAGTTATGGCCCTTGATC
Organism: Patella caerulea; assembly: GCA_036850965.1. Taxonomy (NCBI): domain Eukaryota; kingdom Metazoa; phylum Mollusca; class Gastropoda; family Patellidae; genus Patella; species Patella caerulea. The sequence goes on along the minus strand of JAZGQO010000008.1, from coordinate 4,951,549 downwards.
ACTTCAAAAAATCTTGTAGACACTTTAAAAGCCAAAGTTAATATCCAATTGACTTTAAATTCTTACACAGTGTTTATGGTCATAAGATGAAGAATCCTATTGATTTTCAGCGATTTCCGATACACAGTGTTTACGGTCATGAGACGAAGAAGAAGCCTACTGATTTTCAGCGATTTCAAATAATTACTTCCAGAGTTATCTCCCTTGATCACTTCAAAAAACCTTGTGACGCTATAGATGCCAAACTTATCATTCGATTGACTTCAGATTGATACACAGAGTTTAAGGTGTTGAAACGAACAAACATTTTGATTTTCAATGAATTTTGATAACTGAACAGCTAAATCCATGATGTTAAATGTTTCCTATACTAATTGTTAGCGTGGGGCAAAACTTTATAAAAAGCAAACAAATTCTAATGATTTCCAGATAATTACATCATGAGTTGTTCTCTTAATCAGATTTTAGTGTATTACAAATGTTTCGAAATTACCCAAAAAATTAAAAATATGCGACAAACCTTGTTGACTGCCCGGACAATTTAGCTGCTGTGGGCGTATGTTTCGTTGCCTTGCAACCTATCTTTTTAGCTTGTGGTCCCTCTGGTGGTCACAAAAATTATCCGATTTACAAAAACGTTTGATTATATTACTGTTACACCTTAAGGAAGGTTGATTTCGAATTTCGGGATAAAACGGACCAAAATTGACATACAAAATGGCCGTCCTTTGTACGCGAATACTGTTAAAAAATGGTATATCATGGTTGTGGACCCTGTAAAGGTCACAATTTAAATTCGATTTTGATGAAACTTGAAATGCATGGTTATAATCCAAAGGTCTTGGTTTCTTTCGATATTTGCGCATATCGGATCGTAACTTCCTGAATTATGGCCCCTGATTGTACGCAAAATTGCCTTTTTATACGCCCACATTGAATTGTGGTGTTAATTTATACATAGTGTTTAAGGTCATCAAACGAAGAAGCCTATTGTTTTTTAGCGATTTCCAATAATAACTACCAGAGATATGGCCCATGATCACTTCAAAAAATCTTGTGGACGCCCTAGAGGCCAAAGTTAATATCTGTTTGGCTTTAAATTTATACACAGTGTTTAAGGTCATAAGACGAAGAAGCCTATTGATTTTCAGCGATTTCCGATAATTAGAGGCTAAAGTTAATATCCGATTGACTTTAAATTTATACACAGTGTTTAAGGTCATGAAACGAAGAAGCCTATTGTTTTTCAGCGATTTCCAAAATAACTACCAGAGTTATGGCCCATGATCGCTTCAAAAAATCTTGTGGACGCTCTAGAGGCCAAAGTTAATATCTGTTTTGCTTTAAATTTATACATAGTGTTTAAGGTCATAAGACTAAGAAGCCTATTGATTTTCAGCGATTTCCGATAATTAGTGCTAGAGTTATGGCCCTTGATCACTTCAAAAAAATCTTGTGGACGGTCTAGGGGCCAAAGTTAATATCCGATTGACTTTAAATTTATACACAGTGTTTAAGGTCATGAGACGAAGAAGCCTATTGATTTTCAGCGATTTCTGATAATTACTGCCAGAGTTATGGCCCTTGATCACATCAAAAAATCCTCTGGACACTCTAGGGGCCAAAGTTAACACCCGATTGACTTTAAATACACACACACTGTTTAAGGTCATGAGACGAAGAAGTCTATTGATTTTGAGCGATTTCAAATAATTAATTCCAGAGTTGTCTCCCTTGATCACTTCAAAAACCTTGTGATGCTATAGAGGCCAAATTTATCATCCGATTGACTTCAGATTGATACAGAGAGTTTAAGGTGTTGAAACGATTGACTTCAGATTGATACACAGAGTTTAAGGTATTTTGATTTTCAATGAATTTTGATAACTGAACTGCTAAATCCATGATATTAAATGTTTCCAATACTAATTGTTAGTGTGGGGCAAAACTTTTATAAAAAGCAAACAAATTCTAATGATTTTCAGATAATTACATAATGAGTTGTTACTCTTAATCAGATTTTAGTGTATTACAAATGTTTCATTACCAGAAAGAGTAAAAATATGCGACAACCCTTGTTGACTGCCCGGACGATTTAGCTGCTGCGGCGTATGTTTCGTTGCCTGGCAACCTATCTTTTTAGCTTGTGGTCCCTCTGGAAGTCACAATTATTTTCTGATTTAAAAAAACGTTTGATTATATCTGTTACACCTTTAGGAAGGTTTGAGTGCGAATTTCTGGAAAATCGGACAAAAATTGCCAAAGTGGCCGCCGTTTGTACACGAATACCGTTAAAAAATGGTATATCATGGTTGTGGACCCTGTATAGGTCACAATTTTAATTTTGATTTTGATGAAACTTGAAATGCATGGTTATAACCCAAACATCTTGGTTCCTTTCGGTATTTGCGCATATCGGATCGTAACTTCCTGAATTATGGCCCCTGATTGTCCGAAATATCGCCTATGGTCCCTCTGGAGGTCACAATTATCATCTGATTAAAAAAAACGTTTGACTCTATCACCGTTACACCCTACGGAAGGTTGAGTTCGAATTTCGGACCATAATTGCCAGACAAAATGGCTGCCATTTGTCGCAAATAGTGTAAAAATATGGTATATCAAAGTTGTGGACCCTGTAGAGGTCACAATTTTAATTCGATTTTGATGAAATCTGAAATGCATGTTTATAACCTAAAGATCTTGATTCTTTTCGATATTTGCACATATCAAATTGTAACTTAATGAATTATGGCCTTTGATTGTAGGAAAAATCACTTTCAGTATTGCTCGTTCTCTATCTATCTCTCGAACAATTATTATCCGATTTAAAAAAAAATCTCTGAATATGTTACTGTTGCACCGTAAGGAAGGTTGAGTTCGAATTTCGTGAAAATCGTACCGAAATTGCCGGACGAAATGGTCGCCGTTTGTTAGCTATAATCTAACTATATTAAGCAATTTTTTTATCACAGATCAACCATTAATTCAAAATGCGTTCTGGAAAGATAAACATATCTGTAATATAGAAGGTCTTGAAAGAGTTTATATCACTAAACCTAAATTCTTATAAATATGTGTAATTTCAGGTGTAAGTGTAAACTATGCTGAATGTCCTGCTGATAAAAAATTTGTACGGGGATGGAATCATCATTGTGGTCTGATATGTCTAAGCATGCCAGAGTAGGTACCGCTTTAAAGACTTTTTGTGAGAATTAAATAGACATATGCAGATGCCATATTATTCTACTTTGTCCACAGTCTTTCATTTTGGTTTGGTTTCTCCATATCACTAATAATACACAGTGTGCCACACCAGATGATTTGGTTGTTCTACTTTACACTGATAGAATGTGTCATTGGTGGAGAAAAATCTGTTTATAGCTTATTAACCACTCCATATGATCAGAAAAGCTCTTGGTTTTAATAATGGAGAAAGTGGGTATTTTGTCTTAAAATAATGCTTATCAATGATCCCATTATTAAAGTAATAGATGGCCAATTTTATTCCCAAGTTGTCTTGCTTGCTACCGTTATCTTAATTCAATGTTTGACGACAGTCCTGATAATCTTATTTGAAGTTTATATTATTTTGTTTCAATGAATTGTGTCATTCAAAGAATTTTATTGGTAATTATTTATTAGTTAATTGATTTACAGAAGATTATATCCTGTTATGCATTCAATTGGACTAACAATCAAATATTATAGGTGGCGCAGGGTTGTTTTGGCATTGTCCTAATTATATTGTATGCAGTACATGCGGCATGTTGACAAATGTTTAGTTCATCATATCTTTGTAAATACTGAACATAAGAAACAAATAATGATTTTCAAATCAAAATTATTGATAGAATTATTATTACATTATTGTTTATTTGTCTGATTTCAGCAAACCTGGTCACACTAAATTAGTTAGTTTAATACAACCGGATATACGAGGCATGCTACCAAGAGCTTTAGTAGATTCTGCCATTCCAGGCTCCATGACAGAATTCTTCACCAATCTACGACAATGTCTGAAAGATGACGGCAAGCTTCAATAATTCAGTTATCTAAAATATATCTAATATATTTAAATACTGGGAGAAATATATGTAATGTCTAAATTAATTTTATACATATTCATTTCAAACATATTATTTTTTTTCTATTCAAATTGTCATTATATTGCCATAGCTGAAGACTAAAGGGAGGTAATATTAGAAGATATAAGTCTTCCACTACACACACAAAATACAACTGGTTATAAACTTTGAACTTGACCAGTTTTATTTATATTGAGTTTAAGTTATTGTTTCTTGTAGGGAAGTATGTTAATTGTACATTTTACTGTTTTCAATTGGGGTGTATTTTTGGAGAATAGAGGGGGATCATTTTAATAAAAATCTAATAGTAAAAGCACAATATTGATTATTCCCAATTAAAAGGAAAATATAGACATTTAGATGATAAAATGAACTTACCACAAAGCATATTGTCTAAAAGTTATTCAAATATAGCCTTCTTCATTGGAGTTATGGCCATTTAGAGTTCCTATTACAGTTTTAACTTCACTCCAGGTTTTTAAATTTTAAATAAAGAAATTATTTATTGGAATTATAGCTCATCAGGGTATTAAATTATAAGTCTATCTATTTCAGAGAGTAAGAAATCATAATGCAATTTTTTTTTTCATTATTCAAATCATAATGCTATTTTTTAATTATGTTCATATACTTCTAACAAAACAATGAAATTGACCTCCTAGTACATGTTTAGGTTAAATAAATATGAATCCAATTTATCCTAGGACATAATCATGATATTATTTCTTATTGTATGGATAAAGACTAAATAGAATATTTATCTTGATCGGATACCAAGGATGAATATTTGTATATTGGTTATATTTTTCTGTTAAAAATATCAAATGTTTACTTATTACATTATTATTTTTGGGAGACTAAAGGGAGATAACTCTGTCAATTTAAGAAATTTTCGAAAATATGATAAACACCAGGACAGATACCAAAATCATTAAATTATACAGTACTTTATGATGGTTTTAACAAATAAATTCCATTTTACCTAATGTGAGATAGGTGGATGCCTATGGGGAATAAGTAAATTCATTTGCAAAATGACAGTTAAATGAACTTTTTGCATTTTTGAATGAGCACTTAACTGTATAATATGCATACCATGAATGTTGTATTAAAGTTAGTATCAATTATGTTTTGATGATTTTTTAGTAGACAGGACCAAAAAACTAAATAATTTTCATATCTCATGTTTGAATTATCACATTCACATCCAGTGTTATCGTCTCATGATATTTTATAATATTATCAAGTTGTCGAACATCATATTGTATAAAAATTATATATTTTAAATATACAAGAATTATAACTTTTAAACTCTTCTATAAAAAAACATTAATTATGTAGTTCTTTATCTTAATTAACTTGAATGCAGGGATATTTCTGGGTGTTTATCTGGGGTGGGGTGGGAAGGGGTACAGACAACTCTGTGAAAACCTCTTATCACATAGAGTTATGGGATATACCATCACTTAATTAGTAATAAGTGAGTTATTAAGTATAGATGTCATAATTATACCTTTCCATACAAATGTAAATTATATATAGAAATGTATATTTTTTAGATTTCTGGAAAGCAATACCTTCATAAGGTATATGATGTTATATATAATAACTCTTCAGACCACTATGATATCCCCTCACCCCAATAGCTCAAGTTACTCACTATTTTCTCAAAATAGACTTAATCTAAACTACTATAGGTTAAAGAATTAAATTCGTCAGATCTAATTAAATAGGGTCTAGTCTTTTAAGAATATTTCTTCTATAAGTTGATTATAATGTAAACTAAATATAATACATTGTTAAGCAATAATTCGGGGGGTTGGGATGGCCTAGTGGTCTAGAGTGCCGCGCTTCGACCTCTAGCTGGCCGGTCACCTCTGGCTTACGGCTGTGGTTTCGAGCCCTGGTGTGAGGGTATGTGGCATGGAGATAGGGGCACCTTCTCAACCTCGTGGGTTTCCTCCAGGCACTCCAGTTTCTTCCCACCGCTAAAGACCCCTACGCGCAAGCGAATTATTGAAATAAAATTTTTGTTTTAAAAACATTAGTCCTAAAATGACCTAGTTTGTGTTGAGTGGACGTTAAACCCCATTTCTCTCTCTTTCTTTAAGCAATAATTCATTCTTTAATTATAGCTTTTACTTAAGATTGTGTATATAGTGTAGTGCTTTTATTAAACTATAAATTTTAAATGGCATTTATCTGTGTCTTGTTAGATTGCTTTATGTATTGTTATATTTGTATATGTAATTAGAACTTACTGTATATTCTAGTTTTAATTTACTGTCTATTGTTTAAATACAGGGAATTATTATATCCCAGGTATATGCTATATTTTATTATTATTATTTACTGAGTATATTTTAGTGCTATTTGTCGTTAAGAATGCAGGCCTTGGGACATTGAAACTTTTTTAGATGTAATGTAAATATTATTAGCTATAGCTCCATCCATAGCCATAATACATTTACGGTTATGAAGCAATATGATCAAGAAAAATGTTGATAGTTGATGACAAATTTTAGCATATTTTTACACCCCTAATGCTTCAGTAGACACATCTAAAACAGACATCCTCATAATCTTTAACATATAAGCTTTTAAGAGAACTTGATATTATTTCAGAAATGTTAATAAGCAAATAACCGCTACCGATATAATCACACTACCTGTTTCACATAATGTAATGATGTTGCAAAAGTCAGCCATTTTTACATGGTGCTGTTTCTTTAGAAAGTGTACCATTACAAATTATTGAGCCAAGCTGAAGACTAGATTTTCTGAAATATTTAAACTCTCAGATATATACATGTATGTCATAGTGCATGAATCTATACACCACTATTTATTTGTTCTTCCCTATTATTTACATATTGATTTTGAAAGCAGGAGTAAAAAGAGATTTAATTCTGAAAAACTGTTTCACCACCAAGGCCAAGTTCTTCAGTTGCTCAATAGATAACTGTTGTTATGCTATTATTTACTTATACATGTATGTGTTGTATCATCGTGTCAAACTAGTTATTGTGTTTTGATTATTCATTGTAAATAACAAACTTAATTTTTGGACAACAGAAACAAAAGTAAGAGAATAGAGTGTTATCCCTTTGTTTTAAGTGCTTTATTTTTAAAAACAAAATAACATGCCAGTATTAAGAAAATTTGCCATTTTCAGCAGAAAAATATGGTCAAAAAGAAGTTTTCAGTCTTAAAGGTTGTTCACTAACAAATGATATTTAAAATTAAATAATTTAAAGATTTTCACAAGTATATTTTTTTTATAGAAACATATATTACTAATTACATGTGAATATTTCATTACACTAAATAACTAAATTTAGGATATCCATTTTGTTCGGGTTATACATTTTTATGCACTTTAATTTATGTATTTTATAAAAAAAAGAACAAAGGAAACAAATGGGGGGATGCCCATGTTTAGATTTTGTCATTGATACCATGAGGTTGTTAGGTTTCTTATCCTATAATCGAATGGAGTTCAATGGTGCGTATGTTGGTAGTAGATTTTGTAAAGTCAGGGTTTGTACCAAGTTGTATAATTATTTGATAATCAAGAATTTGACCTAAGTGGGTTGTTAAGTGGAAGTGAGTTGCAACATCAATCCCTGAGTAACATTCTCACACTTAAGTTAAGAATTTACCCAACTTTAAATCTGTTTATGAGACATATCTCTTATCCAGAAACACAAAACTTTGCACATAGTTTCTTATTGATATATTTGATACATTAAACCCAACTAAGGGCTAGTTAAAATAAGGCAACAACTTTTGGGTAAATTCTTTATTAAAGTCTGAGATACTGAGAATACTTTGTGAACTTGGGGCCTGGGTGTTTCTCTTATAGGTAATGTCAGCAACTGGACCTGTCATAGTAAGAATGTAATTATCTACCTACTTACTTGCAATATATGCCAAAAACAATATGTTGGTGAAACCAAAAGATGTTTTTCATAACACTGAAGGAACACTATGCTGACATTACCCATAAGAGAAACAGCCCGTTGTCCAAACTCACTTCCACTTACACCCCCCGTCTAAATCTAGACTATCAGTTAATTATACAACTTGGTACAAACCCTGACCTTATAAAACCTACTACCAACATAGGCACCATTGAACTCCATTAAAAACCTTTCCACCTCATGGGATCATACCCCCATTTATTTCCTTTGTTTGACAACCCTCCCACACTTGGACTCTGAAGAGTTCAATACAAATGAAACTAGTCACTAACAATTGGGATAACTGGATGAATTGCTCATACTTATCTACTCTTGAGAAATGAATATTTTCTTTTTAGTTATTAGAAATATATATTTAAATCTAGTCCATTTGTAAAATAAATATTTGTTATGTTAAATGTCTGACTGGCCATTTTAAATCAATGTTATATTCAATAGACATATATAATCATTTAGTGGTTTCAAAAAGTCCACATTTTTGTCTAAATAATAAAATAAAAACATTTATTTCATTATGATTTTAAAGTTTGTTGATCTACATGATGTCGAAATCTAACTACCCTCTACTGCCATTCTTGTTTGGGCTAAAACATTTATCATTGGTTAAAACCACATTTGCCCAAGCTACTATATATCTTCATGGGTTGGATGATTGGATGAGAGACCATGTTGGAGAGAAATAAACAAATAACAGCTTAATATTAATGACAAGACAAAATCTAAACTTTTCAGAAATTGTTTTTCTTTTAAATAATCTTCAATAAAAAAAATATTAGCCTGTGTTACATCGGCGGCTTAAAACTTCTGGAAGAGAGCAATAGATACGGAATTGATATATTGCACATAGAATTTCAACAATTTCCAGAGTTACAGCCTTTGTTTCGGATCATAGCACCTTGTGGAACCTCAAATGACGAAAATTTTAATTTGATCTGTATGAAATGTCTTGTAAATGCCCCCACACCATTACCTACTACAGATTCAGTAGGCGACAACCCATGTTGATAGCTGGGTGATGTGGGTGTATGTTTCGTTTCCTAGCAACCTATATTTTTTTCATGGCATTGAACTCATTATTTTGCAGTCACTAGATCTATCATCCAACTACAACCATGACATGAATACCGCCCGACCATTTGCGGACGGCATGTTAAAGCAGATTAAGATGGCCTACAGTAGCCAAGTCTTTAACTCAGTAGGCTATCTAATCATCCACATTGACAACGGGAATTATTTGTCAATGGGCTTCTGATATGTAAAATAAGGATTTCACCATTAGTACCTTAATGCGTTTCAGTCCCATTTGTAACATGGGACTCGAAGAACGAGGCTAGACATATTCTAGTTCCTTTGGGACTAGACATATCCCACAAGTCAAATTAAACGATGACGTCACATTCTTATCCGGAGAGTATGCATCATAGATAGTATATAACTATGCATGCACAGAGTAATTACTCTGCGGAGCATGCACAATAAATATTATGTAGACAGGAACAACGAGAGGCTTAAGATCGCCATTCAATTGAGACTTCTGGCGCATGTGAATTGCACCAAACATAACTGGTTTGAAATTCGAGTAAAAACCGAAACGATTGAATGCAAATAAGTTTATATACACTCATATAACATTACTATATGCGCTGCGATGTGTCAATTTCTAGGTCCTAAATATTAGTTCCTTTAAACAATCACAACAGAATTCATTCTTAATATAAACGAACGTAGTTGTTGACATTTGACAATCTATTGTAAACAACGCCTATAGTCCAACTGGTTGCCATAACAGCGTTTTGGATGAACGATTTGGTTATTCTTAACATTGATTTTATTCTCTGCGAAAAATTGAGTTTAATCTATATTGATCCTGCACTAGTAATATAACAAACCTGTTGTTTTTGTTTAATGACGATTGTCTGTCAAATGACTGAGTTAAAACAAATATTATGTATGTTTAGATTGCCGACAATTCGTAAAGTAACGTGAGATCGTTCATAAATTAGTGACCGAGCTGGAAAAGTCCTAGTTAGTAGTTACTATAAACCTTTAGGTCTATCCCCTGACTAGATAAATTATAAAATAAATGCTCCAAAAAAGAGAAATTATAAAACACATATTGACATTGAAAAGGCCATTTATTCATTAAATGACATATATATTTGAATTATTTAATTATATATATATATATATGAATTATTTAAATGACATAATATTTACATTAAAATATTTTATATACTTGATAATCATTCTAACCAAATATCTATCTTATATAAATAAGCAAAATTAGTAAACCTCTGATCAAAAATGGGGGTGAAACACCGCCATAAATAAGATAAGATAAGATTTTATTGTATCATAACACCCATTACAGGCCGCATACAATTCATATACATGACACAACCACGGTGACAAGGAACATAAAATAAATAGCAATATACACATATATTTATAAGAAAATGAAAGATAGGTTGCCAGGCAACGAAATATATGCCCACAGCAGCTAGATCGTCCGAGAAGTCAACAAGAGTTGTCGCATATTTTTACTTTTTTCGGTAATAAAACATTTGTAATACAATAAGATCTGATTAAGAATAAGGCTTCTTTGTCTCATGCCCTCAAACACTGTGTATACATTTAAAGTCAATCATTACGTATACCTCTGGCCTCTAGAGCGTTCACAAGATTTTTTGATGTGATCAAGGGCAGTGATTATCGGAAATCGCTGAAAATCAATAGACTTCTTCGTCTCATGACCTTAATCACTGTGTATAAAATTACAGTCAATCGGATATTAACTTTGACCTCAAGAGCGTCCACGTAAGACTTTTGACGTGATCAAGGGCCATAACTCTTGCAGTAATTATCGGGAATCGCTGAAAATCATGACCTTAATCACTGTGTATACGTCAAAAGTCAATCGAATATTGATTGTAGCAATTGTGGACGCCGGAACGACAGACGGGGGCTACGACAGTATACGACCACATTTCAATGTGGGCGTATAAAAATGAGATACAGATTAGTGTTAAAAGTGAATGACATAAGGAACATAAAATAAATAGCAATATACATATATAAATATAGAATATGAAACATGAAATACAGGTTCTTGTTTAAAGTGAAAATATATATCAGAAACTTTATTTCAAAATGTATACACATATGTTTGTTAAAAGATGAAAATAGAACGCAAATTTTGTTTAGCAATACCTTATTGGTTCGAGGCTTGATTTCTATATTGAAAAGCTTTATATACATAATGACATACACTCACCGAAACTGAAGGGGGAGGGTCAAATAAATTTTCAAATGTTATAGCCAAATTGTTGTAACTCCAGGTAGCAGAAAGAATATTTAGCCTAAGAGATTGATAGTTTGGACATTCAATTAAAAAGTGAAATTAAATTTCTACTTTGGATAGGGAACAGAGTGCACATAGTGCGGTCATAGTCGACTTGAAGTTTTTATTGTGTACATGAAGCTGATCATTAGCTGGATAGTCAATAGTAGGTTTTACGGTGCCATAAGTTCTAAGTGTTGAATTGCCAGAAATATATTCGGTTTTATAAATATTATTGAATTGGGATCTTATCGCCGTTTGAATGTTAGATTTTGAAAGTTGCAAGGGAGATAAGTTGAACTGGTCCATGAGGGAGGATATTGCTGCTGACCACGATAGTTTGGGATTGGATTTGCTTATTTTTACATCTTCCACATATGCGGCGGATAGTAACGGATTTGTCCTTTTTATGTCAGGTGTATTTAATCTTTTATAAAATAGTAACATTCGTTGATAAATATCAATTTGAATTGGGGAGATACCTAGTTCGCTCAATGATCCTATATTTGAGGATTTTTTGGGTTGAAGTAAAATAGATTTGCAAGTTTTTATAGTGATTTTATTATGATCCACATAGTTCCATCTGTGTAAATTCACATTTCTGCTATTTACTATTAGCGACCCCCATATATCACAGGCATACAGAGCTATTTGTTTCACTACTGCTTCATACAGTTTTATGAGGACTTCAGTTGGCAGGTGGTCATTGGTGCATACTTTCTGACGGATACCAAACCATGCCCTCCTAGCCTTTTTACTCAATTCATCTATCGCACTTTTAAAGGATGTGTTATTTGTTATATAGACTCCCGAATATAGATATTCATCAGTAGTTTGGAGCAGTTGATTGTTAAAAAAAAATTCACCCGGGATTTGTATTTCAAACTTATCTTATTGTTATAAAAAAGCATTACTTTCGTTTTAGCTGAATTAATATTAAGTTTCCAATCAGTGCAAAAAGAATTGAGTCAAAGAAGACAATGTTGAAGACCAACAGATTATGTTGATAACAGAACAAGATCATCTGCAAAAAGAATATGAGATATTTCATGCGAGTCACGACATGGGCTGTCCAAATTTAAATTAGATGTATTTAAACACGTTTGAAGGTCATTAAGATATATATTGAATAAGGTAGGGCTAAGGACACATCCTTGTTTTACACCCAAGGACGATTCTATATTACTTGACAGACCATCCAAGGTTTTCACAGTATAGGAAGTATAGTTATACAGAGATTGAATTAGACTGAAAACTTTCCCATTAATATTATGCTGAAGTAATTTTAGCAGCAGGCCCTTTCTCCAAACTGAGTCAAAGGCTTTAGAGAAATCGACGAAGCATAAAAATAAATTAGTTTTTTCCTTTTTACATTTATTAATCATTGTTTTTAAAATAAAGACGTTATCCACAGTTCTGTGATTTTTACGAAATCCGCACTGTGCATCGTCTAGGACATTATTATCCTCAAGGAAATTTGTAAGTCTTTTATTTATGACTGACAAAAAGCATTTACTTAGGCAGCTAGCTAGAGCTATCCCTCTATAATTGTTGAGACCATTCTTATCTCCTTTTTATGAATCGGAACAATAAAGGAATTTTTCCAGGATTAGGGCAAGAGCCCCGACGAAAGAATTAGATTAAATAATTTCAAGTAGTGATCTAACATGAGTATCATTTCATTTAGTATGAGGTCCGGCCCACCAGATTTGTTTCTTTTAAGACCAGAGAAGGCTGTTCTCACTTCATCGGCAGAGACTGGATTGTTTAGGGATGTATTATCAGCATTCGCATCTAGCAAAGTATTAATTAAGGTTTCAGTTTTATCATTATCAGTAGTTGGGGAGTTGTTTTGAAAAAGGCTTGTAAAATGATTTTGCCAGTCATCCAGTTTAATATTACTATCTTCTGTTTGCTTATTTTGGATAAGAGAGTTCACAAGATCCCAATATTCCCTTGGGTTATTAGATTCAAGTTCGGCGAGTTTTTTGAGGATAACATTTTTTTCTTGACGTTGTTTGTATTTAGTAACATTTTTATATAATTTCTTTCTGTTAAAATAAATTTCCCTGAGATGCTTGTTGTTTACATTCCTATTAGATTTATACTGAGCTTCTATCATTTCTCTTTTTAACATCTGACAATCCTCATCAAACCATTTACGTTTACTTTTCTTTTTCTCAACCACCACGAATGTATACCGCGGCAATAAAAAATATTTGATTTTATATTTAAGTCGGTTTTACACAGTTTCAGCCAAATGGTATCACCACGAGAAAACCATGTTTGAGAGACATTGTCACTCTTTCGACTAGATATGAAACCTTTAAAACCTTCAAAAAATGTCTTTCTTGCTAAAATGATCTTCTTACAGAAGTGAAATTCCCCCATCATTTTAACGCTAAACTGTGTGTTTAACGATGCAATTGATAAAGTCTAAGACTCCTTACGCAAGTTCAAATAGGTTCAAATGCGCAATTGCCAACACATATCATTACCTTTTGTATTGGAATAATTAATTCTATCACAAATAGTGAAGGCACAAAGTTTTTCTCTGTGGTAATGCGTTCTACATTTGCATAGCGATGTTTCTTGTAATGACATTTAGACGCAAGCCGCCATGACACCGACCAGTTGTAATTTCGCGTAGCAGTTGGGTTCCATCAACATAATTATGCGGTAAGGCTTCACGTTATTTGAATGGGAAATGATTATGTTAAGCTATGTGTAGTACTATTTAGTGTTAGTGTATGTGTAAATTAAAGGAGTTATAGGCCAGTAACCGTTTTGTAGTCATTTGACTAAAAAAAAACTTGCGCAAATGAACTCTGTAGGATAAGCCACAATTGTGGCTGGTGTAAGGCGAAAGAGATCAGTAGTGAAACCATTTCTAGAAAAGTCCCGAAGGTTCTTCTCGACCCATACGGGACAGGAGACTTGAAGCCCGGCCATGAAGACGATACCCTTTCTAGTAACAATCTTTACATCTCTCTTATATGAAATAAAGATTGTGGTGGGATTAAATATTTGTAGTCTGTAGACTAACTACCCTTGCCTGTACAATAATTTTATCATGTAACTATGGCACCGTGACGTCATAGACTATTGTTAATTCAATTATTGTTTAATAAAACGCCTGATGAGCCGCTATCGCGGTGAAAACGTTAGCATAAAAATGTAGTTTTATTTTGCCTTCTTTAATTTCAATTTTATATATGTATATATATATATATATTCTTCCTTGGGGCTTGTTGGTTATTATATGGCCTGGTCCATTCTTCCTTCCATTTGGTTTTTGTTGTCCGGTATGGTGGTTTGGTATCGTCTTTGTTTCTGGTGTTCATTCCTTTGTTTGTTTGTTGTTCACTAAAGGAAGAATCCAGCACCTGAAAAGAAAGAAGGGAGAAAAGAGAGTATCTTTTTTATCTGGTTATGTCTCGCCTAGTAAGGCTTCGGGGGGAGGGGGGAGGGGGTGTAAATAGATAGAATAAAAAATTAATAATAAAAATAATAAAGTAAGCAAGAAAATAAAAATAAACAAGCCAACAGTGAGGCTGATGTCCCCCGCCGAAATCCCAAAATAAATAGATGACACATATTAATTAATCGCACATTTATTTTTTTCAAACGTATCGAGCAATCAAATTGTACACGAAGTGTCATCCAAAAGTGTTTTATAAAGAAAAATCCTAAAATCGACGAGAAAAATGAAAATTTACCCTAGTTAGGGGGGGGGGGGCCCTAAAGGCAGACAAAAGGGCCCCACGCTTGACAAAAGGGTCCCTCTGGACACGGGAAAGGGCCCTCGTGTCCGAGTCAATCGTTTCTATACACTGTTACTATGTCGAATCCATTACTGAATGAGAATGCAGTCATTGTATTGGCATAAAAATCATCAATCAAAATGAACTTAAGTTATCTTGTCCCAAAGTATCAACCAATTAAATTGCTTATCTCTGCCTACCCTAAGCAGAAAATGCTCATCTTCGAACTCAATCAAGGTATTGACCTAATAAGCACATACACCAAGTTTGAACATTTTAACTCAATTAGAAGGAGAGTTATTGTGTTCCAAAGTCTCGACCAATCAAATTGCGTATCGCTCTGCTTACCCTGAGCAGAAAATGCTCATTATCAAACTTAGTCAAGGTATTACTGTAATGAAACTATACACCAAGTTTCGTCTCTCTCACTTTAATTAGAACTAAAGTTATCGTGTCCCAAAGCATCAACCAATCAAATTGCTTATCTCTGCTTACCCTAAGCGGAATATGCTCATTTTCGAACTTCATCAAGGCATTGACCTAATAAGCATATACACCAAGTTTGAACATTTTAACTCAATTAGAAGGAGAGTTATTGTGTTCCAAAGTCTCGACCAATCAAATTGTGTATCCCTCTGCTTACCCTGAGCAGAAAATGCTCATTATCGAACTTAGTCAAGGTGTTACTGTAATGAAAATATACACCAAGTTTCATCCTTCTCACTTAATTAGAATGAAAGTTATCGTGTGCCACTTGTGGTTCTAGAGAGCCTCCGCTTTTATATTTGACGTCACGTGGCCGTCGAAGTGCGCTCCTTTACACAACATGTTTTATCATTATTCTGTAAACATCGGGTAATCCCTGCAATGCATGGCCGCCATCTTGGATTTTGACCGCCATATTGGATTCCAGGAGCTAGAAAATGCTTCGTGTGACGTCTTACCAGATTCATATCGTTAAAAATCCCATTGATGATCAATACTTGTGAAAATGAATTGCATTAATTAGAAGTAATCGCTTAAAAATACGATTTTTACATATTTTGGCAGCCATTTTCAAAAGGTGCCCCATTCTGACCGAAAAAAATTGTCGGATACCAGGGCTAATTTAACCTGATCAATTTACACACTTAATCAATTATCAGTGTTTATACAACCTATAATTCCATTGCAATTCTTTGTTCAGAAAATACGATAAACCGATTTTCATATTTCTGTTCATTGTCTACTGAATTATGTAATCCAGTGAGGGATATTCTGATGAGAGAGTGTTGAAACTGCAAACATTATTATCAATGTTAGACTCGGATTTTCTTGGCCACAGGGGAGGGCGGGGATGGACGGAAAGACGGAAAGAGACACATTAATTAGTAATATGTAGTATAAATAGGCCCGGCCTACATTATTGTGGCGGTGGTGGAGGCAACGGAAAGAGACACATTTATCAGTAATATGTAGTATTAATATGCCCGGCCTACATTATTGTTGCCGCGCGAAACAGAACGAGATGGCAAACCCAAGGGACTATTCATTAACAAACAAGGAAAAGATATAAGGTTGTTGAATGTTATCTACCAATATGTCTTGCAATGTTTTAGTCCAACCGTGTTACTAAATAAGCTATTCAAAATCATTTTGTTGATTAGATACAGTGTTAATGAATGCCTTGTCAACCGGTTGCTAAGGCGTTCAATTCTGCAATTCCGTGGTTCCGTCAATGAATCTTTTATATAGCTGCATTGTTCCAATAGAAATTGAAGGTAAAAGGTAATAAGTAACTGAAAGGCAGATGTATACACTGTGGCCTTAATTCGGTTACAAAGTGATCAATTAAATTGAATAAAAGAGAGAAACAGATCAGACAATTTAATTTAAATTATACATGTATATGATTATCCCAGTCTGATCTCCACCAATAGGATCCTGACTATTAGTATTAAAGCTGCAATTTCATATTTTAGGTCATATTTTTAAGATGTATTAAAATAAAGCCTTAAAACAGGTGGTACCTATAACAGCCCTACCTTGTTAAAGATTAACCCTATTAATCCAATAATTCACTATTGCCAGTTGAGAAATTGACAAATATATCATTTTCAATTTTGAATTCAAACGTTTGAAGAAAGTTATACCATGGAAAAACAAGGGAGGTAATTGTGTTATTATTTCCCGGGTCAATGATTTATAAGTGTGGGGAATAATACCTATGATCTATAAAACTAGTGAGTTGACAACCTCTTGAGCAAAAGACAAAGAAATAATTAAGTTTTGACTTTCTTTGAAAATATGAAATTATCGCTTTAAAGTAGCTAAGTCTCAAATCAATATCGTCCAGAATCTTCAACATTGAAAACATTTTACCATTGGTACACGAATAATGCGCTTCAGCCCCAGCTGTAGCAAGAGACTCGAGGAACGAGGCCAGAGACATTGCACCAAATCAAACGGCGTATGTAGATTGGAATAACCAGACGCTAGAAATTTGCATTCGATTGAGACTTCTTACTTATTTCGCCGAACATAACTAATTTGAAATTAGTAAAAACGGAAACTACTTAATGTAATTCAGTGTATATATATTCATATTACAGTATTATATGCGTTGCGAACCACTGGTGTTAATTTCTAGGTCCCAAATGTTATCGATTTAGCCCCCTTTAAAAGGCTATTCTCTATGGAGAATGGAGAGAGAGAGAGGGGGGGGAATGGGGTTTAACGTCCACTCGTCCACAAACTAGGTCATTTCGAGACTAGCACATGGTTCAATTTTATTTCAACAATTCGCGTAGGGCGTTTTAGCTGTGGGAGGAAACAGGAGTGCCCGGAGAAAACCATGAGGTTGAGAAGGCGCCCCTATCTCCATGCCACAGACGCTCACACCAAGGATCAAAACCACAGCCGCAAGCCAGGGGTGACCGGCCAGCTAGAGGTCGAAGCGCGGCTCTCTAGACCACTAGGCCATCCTAGCCCCCTATTCACAAATGGAAGTGTCGATAATAGTAAGTTCAGGAGAACTGCACCAATCAGAAACAATTTCACGAAACAAATTAACAGACAAGAAACAATATATAGAAATCACAAACACACGTAAAAATTGAGTAAATGGATTCGGGGGATAGCCGTAAGCGCCCACTGCGATGGATTGCAGTCCCGGGCCTCTACAGTGAAACCGACTGCACTCAAAGAATAATTAATGTGATTGTGACGTCATCAGATTATCACCATTCATCATAACGTCTATTGTTTTCAATTCATGTTATCGTTTGTTTTCATTTGTTTATTTGTTTTGTTTGTTTTGTTTTTTTAAATTGGAATCATGTAAAAATTCAAAATACAACTTTCTCACTTGGGGCTGGGTAACCCGAAGTAATTGAAAAGCAGGTGAGTTATTTCCATAAATCTCATTTAAAATTTTAATCAAGGAAGGGGATTAAGTCATTTTAAGCTTCTGTTGAACTAGATGGTGGTGGCAGTGGGGTTTCTATAAACTGGGTTTTTATTTATTTCCTGTAAGGAACCCACGGTGGCTAAGTGGGTGAAACCTTGACTTTGACTCGCTAACCTGGACTTCGATCCCTGCCGCTGCATTGGCCGAGGAATTTCATCGGAGGTTTCCGCCGTTGTTCCCGCTTGTCATAGGTGCAAGACAGGGAGCCTGGCAAGGGACAACGCATATATCTAGTCCCCTTTCTTTTCTGCAGCAACCGGGCTAATGAAGACGAGCATACGCCATTCAGATATTATTCCTGGACAGTAATCCTTGCCAACAATCGTATCGAACCCCGGACTGCCTGGTTACGTACGTAACTAACGTACGAAAATTAAATGGTAGCTGGCTTTTTTTTTTCACGTATACAATGAATGGCCATTTTGCTCAGTAATCCCAGCCAGAATTTGGCTATATTATTATAAAATTGCGTTAAAGTTTTAAAGATTGGTCTGGTTAGTGAGCCAGTGACCTAATCACCGAGCCACCGTGGTTCTAAAATTACTGTAAACAAAGAAGATTATTTTTGAACTGAAGTATCAAGAGCAGTATGAATCGTATCAGGTTCAATGCTTATTATTTGGCCCACTGATCACGCTGTTCCTAAACAAATCGACGAGATTAAAATCTTAAAATTGACAATAATAAACATTTAAAATCTATAAATCAACCCGGAGTTGACTTAATTTTCAAAACTTTGTAGTTATTATGATCATATTTCAAGGTATTTGTCGTTGTACTATACTGTACTTTATCAAACACTTGCAGATATATCGATATTTCAATCCATAAATATAATAGATTTGCTTTATAAAAGGATATGTATACAAGCCGCTTTTCTCCATTGTGTGGCGGTGGTTGCTACGCAAAGGAAAATTCTAAACATTGGGTGCGATGGGAAGAAGGCAACCATGTATTGACAATAACAATTACTAATCGTCGCATCTTCATCATTTAATTACCAAATATGTAACTTACGGGAGAAGAAGCTCGGGTGATTTCTGGTAAGACAGTAATTTATTTTGCCAAAAGTCTGAGATTTTAATTTGGTAAAAACTGAGAATGTTGGGAGAATCTATATTAATTTTAGTGGACCGTGATTATACAAATTTGAGATATTATATTAATCTTGTCGATTTTTATGTAGAGAATCGAGTTTCATTTAAATATCAAAATGTTAGACTTTGCTGGTTTCATCAAGGTCTATAATATTTTTGTAAGACGGTATTACTTACTCTTGTAACATATAATGAGAATGGGATGCATATATATCAAGTATTCAACACAATACTTCGGTCGTTTTAAAACTAACATAATAAGGTTATTTTTCTAAGATCTACGTAGCAGAATTTTGACAGGACAGTGGGTATTATTTCTATGTAGCAGAAGTTGGACAAAATCGACAGTGGACCTTTTTTCTATCGTATGTGTAGCAGAATTTTGACAGGACAGTGGATTTATTTCTATGGTCTATGTAGCAGAATGTTGACAGGACAGTAGGTCTGTTTTCTGTGGTCTTGTAGAAGAATTTTGACCGGACAATGACGTTTTTGCATATTCTCTGCATTTGATCAAATTTTCCATTTATTTAGGAATACCCCCCCGGGTCGAGAAGAGTAAACCGTCCGATCAAAATTTACATTTTACATTATATAGTAAGTGAAATATTTTCATGTGGACATGACCTTGCCCGACAAGGACATCTGTCTAGTCGTTCGGATGGTATGAAAAAACCGAGGTCCCGTGTACACATTGGCGTGCACATAAAAGATCCCTTGGCAGTTGGAATTTGATACAAGAGTAGGCCGTAGCGCCGCTGCCCGAGCAAAATTTTCCTCGTAGAACACCTTTTGACGTATGCCCGTATTCCATTAGCCCAGGTTAGGTGCAGAAGAGTGGGACGTTAAGCCCCATTTCATTTCATTTTTCCGTAGAATAATAGCATATTTTACACGAATTCTGAAATTATACAATTACAGTTGACTAATTAAGTCTTTATTATACAATATGTGAACTGTGAAGACTAAATGTACGAAGCTAATAATTATTTCATTGTGTGTGTAAAAAAAAAATACAAGATTGAATGAAACATTCTAATGAATTTCAACATTATTTTATTATAAGTTTGGTATCAATTTACATCGATTATAGGCATCCAACCATATCGCTTGACGTTATTCGATACGTAAAGATCAGTGCACACTTTATTCCATCTTAGAAATAATAATATAGGCGTGTAGTTTTCTGACGCAAGTTTGTCTATGCGGAGCGGAAATCACGTCATAATCCTAACACTTAAATGGCAATGCGTCCATATAGTTCCGAATAACTTGCTGTAATCAATGATTTTTTATTTTTTTTTTTTCATTTTTTTTTTATATGGTACTAAATATTAAATATGCATAATTTTATAATAACTGTGTATAAATCGGTGAATGCGAATAAATATACAAATAGTAAAGTTTTAACCGTTCCTTGTAATGATTGTGTTTAGTGTGGGATATATCTTTTACTTTAATAATACTTGTCGAGTTATATGATTTAATTAAAATTACTTTATTCTGAGCGACGTTATCACTGTTTGAAGTTTTGACAAGACGCGGCATAGATTGTTTATTATCATAGCCACGTTACTTTAAATGATGACCGATTTATATCTTGCCATTCGATGATCTAGAGAGTTGATCATAGGCTTGTCATGTTACTAAATGAAGCCAAAATAAAAACTTGTAATAAGCAAATTTAGCTCTTACTTGGTGCATCTTTAACATAGGGCCAATTTCTGATCGAAAAGAGATTATTGTAGTATAATAAATTATATTTTAATCACCGTGTATAAAGTATATTATTCTCATTGCTTCTCACGTTCTCCAGATTAAATCAAATCAATTCCGCGGTCTGTATTTTATTGCCTATGGTGGCGGAAATTGTTTTATATATATATCCTGGTAGCGCCATTGATAAAGGATTATGTATGATATTTTTTTATAAAGTCTATTCAAATACATTGGTCACCCATCATGCTGGTAATAAGATTTTACGAATCTCGATACAATAGACAGTCTATGATTTGCTTTAAGGACGAGTTAATCTGATTCTTTAACACTTTGATTAAATATTTAAATATAGCGTGGTAGATCTATCGAAAGCTTTTACAACTTACAGTGGGTATAGTGTTGTATGTGTCAGGTTTAATTATAATAAAGTGATGATGGTTTTTATCTGTTGCGGGTTTTCACAGCGTATGGAGTCAATGAAGCGATGTGTGCCCTTTCGGGTTGTGTAACGTTCCAATTCAATTTCCGCGTGGAATATAAGAATTGACCTGTCAGATTGTGGTCATTGTTTTGTAAAACAACAGTTTTTGATTCTAAATTCGGATTACAAGACAGGTAAATATAGATGAAGATTTCCAGACAGACCAAGTACTCGTATCTATTACAGGTG
Organism: Patella caerulea; assembly: GCA_036850965.1. Lineage (NCBI taxonomy): Eukaryota > Metazoa > Mollusca > Gastropoda > Patellidae > Patella > Patella caerulea. The sequence goes on along the minus strand of JAZGQO010000008.1, from coordinate 4,929,440 downwards.
TATATCAAGCTTCCAGGACGGTCATGTATAGTAAAACAACATGGGTTGGGGACAATTCTCTTATTTGCTGTGATTGCAGATTGTAATTCCAGGATAGCTAGGTGCATTTTCTTACCATTTCCATGTAAACGGATTTTAGAAGTGTAATTATATATAATCACAACGTCACCATTATAGGTCTAAACCCTGTCTAAACAGTTCAACGGGGTTGTATTTTGTTTTTTTATACATGCTAAACTGGTATTTTAAAGGAGGTACCTACTAATAATGAAACCAAGCGCCTAAACAAGTAAGACTTGTCCCAAACATTAGCCTGCCAGTGTTAAGGTTAAGGTGTTAGGCAATATAATTATTTTTATCCATCACATAAAATCGATTTGTGTAGTGTCAGTAGATCGATTCATTGACCGATAATTTAACCACTCCTGTCACGAACTACATGTTTCAAATACACGTGACCTTAAAAAAAACCCCCTAAATATGTGTCTGTTGTATGGGGATTTATTTAATAGAAGAAAACCCATAAAAGAAACAAATGTTGACAAATATAATTTCCATAATCATAGATTGTTATGATTTGATTAATGCCATGACAGCAGAGCACGATAACACAATAGGACAAAGATGTTAGTAATAGAATAATTGTGTTAGTGATCGGAACGACATTTGACACGCGATAGTATCATTCGTGTCATTTATCAGGCGACTGAACCGGAAATTTTGAAAAAGACGTTCCCATTATTTATCTACCGCGATATTAAAGAGTCATCACCATTTATATGGACAACAAAATAAATGCAATTAGTTTTGAATAATTCTATTTAAAATAACCACAAACCACTCTGAAATCCGTCATAGTCTAAGGAGGTTGGGGTGGGTTTAACAAGAACGGTTGTTAACACCTCCAACACGACCAATCTGATTAAAACAGAGATCCTATTTCGTTTCGTTTTGTTTAGTTTAAAGTTTCGTTTTACTCGTCTTTACTACACTGGGATCTGGAAGAGTTGTTATAATACCGACTTTTTGGATAAAATGAGGGATTAGCCAATAAAACGGCCTGTTGCGGCGACTTCTTGACGTGTCATGCACGGAGCTGTGGGTAAACCACTAGACACGTCAACACTGTCTGATTAATCAATGTATGTACGCCATCGAGTCAAAAGCCGCTCGAACGACTCCTGACACGACCTTTGAGTACAACTTGTCAGGGTTTTGTGTAGTGTATGTTAAAAAAAAAGAGCGAAACGAACTGGAACTGAACGTTGCTCCGACTGGGGCAATGAAGACGGGCATACGCCATACAGTCTGCTATGAGGGAAATGTTGCCAGGGCTGTGGCACCATGTGATCTTTTACGTGCATACCAATGTATACACGAGGCCCCGGTTTTTGTCTTTGTCAGCTGTCCTTGTCAGACCCTATGTCTTGCACCACTGACAAGGGAAAAACCAAGTCGGAAAATCCCGATGAACTTTCCCGACCAATGCAGGGATCGAACACATAACGAAGAAATCAGAAACAGAATCTTAATCGCGATCCACATAAAAACAGATTATCCCGGTCTCCTTGAAGAGGCCGTTCCAACCCTACACTTTATAGTATAAATTTTATTAATTTCACATCTCTAGCTTACACTGTTCCGCCCGTTCCTAGTTTATTCTAGTACGGGCCCCGTGAGTCCATAACATGTTTATTATCATCTTTACATCAATGAAACTAACAACAGTCCTAACTACACGAAATTAGATGGAAAACCATTGATGTCGATACAAGTGTTTTGTATACAGACGTGGCTATGACAACCAGGGTGTGATGTAGGATGCTACAGTTATTTATTTAGTAGATATAATCGTTAAGTGTGAATACTTTCTACAGCATTTTATAAAGAAGTGTGATTATGTCGACTGAACTTTTGTTATGCAATGATTTTAAATCCGGTGGTTGCTTAGCTGTAAGCTACTATTTATCTATCGAGTGGGAATGCATTTCGATTTAAATAAATGTATATTTCAACTATTCATCAGGTTCGGCCTGAAATTAGGATACTTCTCAAGGTATATATCAATTCGCTTGAGGTTCTGTATGTTTTAAATAGATTTATTACCCGTTTAGAGGTATGCGGTTAAGCGTATTGTTTACGAGACAGAGTATGCGCATTCTATGATTCTTTGTAAACTAAAATACCTGACACCCCTTCCTTTTGAGAGGTTAGCACAATTAAGATACCATTGTCTTTGAAACAGTTCAACAACCCAACTATATGATATTAAGTAATTATGCAACATCGTTTTTGTAAAAACTAAAACAGAAAAAAATCTCTAGCAATAACATTTTCAATATTTTAAATTTTCCAATTAGTCATTTCGCTCTTCGTTGTCTTTCAGGTGGGATGAATAAAATATAGTTCTAATTCTAGAAATTCAAGATCATACTGACTGGAATTCCGAACAGTCTGGTTTGAGGTAAGCCGGAATGGTGTTATAATATTAATCATATTGTTTAAAACATATTTTATTGCATCGACATATCATTGTACAATACAAAAGGATTAAACAAAAGTTCTAACAACTTATAAACGTCTTCTCCTTAAAAAATATTAATTGATGAGAATATTTTAAATGATAGATACAAAATTAAATTCATTTCATTGAACTAATCATTAATATATTTCATTTTTGATATATAAATGCTATGTTTGGATAAATAACACTTCTTATTTTGTGGAATATGAAGTAATCACATTTACACGTACAAAATAAACAAAACATACATACAAAGAGTGCACAGGAACTACTATACGCATAATTTTATTATAATAGTATAATTGTAGTTAGACAAATCATTACAGAGATCAGGGAAAAGTAAAATAATCCAGTATTTAAATATATCAAGTGTACTTCACTTCAGCTTATACTTACAAACTCGCAGTTTACATAGATATACGGTAATTAAGTGATTTTACCGATACTCTATTTAGAGCATTTAATACCACTTCCAAGTTATCTGTGAAGCTCATATAACATATAGTAGGATGCAATTTATTTATTTATTTATTGCAGGTTTATTTGACGTTTATATTCATCAGTGTTACCAATATGTCAACTCTCGTTAGTGGTAAGTATTCATTCTAAATACGTCTCATCTTATAGGTATAGGCTTTTTGTCTTTCGAAAATTATTTCACATAGAAAAAATATATTTTAGAGCTTACACCTTGCTTAGCAATATGAGGGCAGTGAGTTTAGTGTTGGTGGTGGGGGTGTAAGGGAACTGACCCCCCCCCCCCCTTAAACAGTCAGGATCATGTGCGCCATGCTGTACTGATATCACAAACCTTTACTGATAGACATCTCTGCACTATAAACGCGAATTGTTAGACAGTTTTAAATGATTTGTAAATATTCTTACATGTATTTCAGTTGAAAACATGCCCCTCAAGAAGCCTCGTCGTAAATGGGATCCACCAACAGAAAAATTTAGCTCGGAGACAACTGCCAAACAAGATTTCATAGCTAAAGGCAATCCACCACGGACGAGTTTCAAACCCAGTCAAAAACCACTCAAATCCGAAGATCCTTTCGACGGTAACACTGGCTATAAGAACGTTTACGTTGCACATCCTGTACAACCCCGAAAACCAAAAGAGCGAAAAGTTCACGTGCCACCCGCCGAGAAATTTGATGCTACCAGTACAGCTAAGAACGATTTTCGCGGAGATGTCGTACCAAAACGAGAAAGCTATAAAAGGGATACAGAACCCTTTAAATCAAATGCCGATTTTGAAAGTACTACTACAGCAGGTAAAGATTACAAAAGTCACCCAGTGGAGCGCCGTATCGCGCGTAAACCAGAGGAATACACCAGACCAGAAGGAAAAATCGATCTTGACACAGTTAACAGAAGCAATTACAAGGAACACCCAATTCAAAAGCAAATAGCCAAGAAACCAAGTTCATCGAAAACTCTACGTGGAGAGGGCGAGGTAGAAAAGGATACGAATTACATAAAGGATTATCCCGCCTGGGAACCCAAACGCCCTGAAAAAGTGACACAGAATTCTCAGTATTTACCACCTGATGGCAAAATGGATGGAATAACAACAAGCAAACGGGATTATCCCCCTCTAAAAGGTGAAGTAAGGAAAGGTTTCAAACCAAAGGAGTCTGAACTAAAATCAACAGATCCCCTTGATACCCACACCGGTTACAAGAATACTTACGTGGAACACCCTCTACAGCCTAAACAAGGTAGACAGCGTGAAGAATATAAACCCCCAGCAGAAAGTTTGGATTCTTTAAGTACGAACAAGCAAGATTTTCAAGGTCTAACGGTTCCCAAAAGAAAAAATTATAAACGCGATACAGAAGCCTTTAGATCAGATGAACCTATAGATGATTCAACAACAAGTGCTTTAGATTACAAAGGGTATACTGCAAAACGTCCAGAGATCAAAAGACAAACCGGAACCTTGAAATCAGTGGGTGATATGGATATCGACACTGTCAATGCACAGACATACAGAGAATTTCCCCTACAGAGAAGTGTCGCTAAGAGGCCAACATCTTCGGATGCTCTGAAAGGAACGGGTAATTTTGAAGGTCACACAGGTTATAATGATGTCTACAGGGAACACAAAATTGCTCCAAGGGAATCTATGAAGAAGAATGACTATGTTCCCCCTGATGGTAAATTTGATGGCGAGACTACTAGTAGACTTGATTATCCTGGTCAAACAGTTCCTAAACGAGAAAGTTTCAAGCCCAGTGGTGATGCTTTAAAGTCAGATGATCCATTTGATGCATATACTGGTTATAAGAATACTTATGTTGAACATCCATTACAACCAAAACAAGGTAGACGGCGTGAGGAATACCAACCTCCAACAGAAACTATGGATTCATTAAGTACCAATAAACAAGATTTTCAAGGCCTAACTGTCGCCAAAAGAAAGAGTTATAAACGTGACACAGAAGAATTTAGATCAGACGAACCTATAGATGATTCAACAACAAGTGCTTTAGATTACAAAGGATATACTGCAAATCGCCCAGAGATCAAAAGGCAAACTGGAAACTTGAAACCAGAAGGGGATATGGATATCGATACCGTCAATGCACAGACATACAGGGCATTTCCTTCACAGAAAAGGGTAGCCAAGAGACCAACATCCTCGAATGCTCTGAAAGGAACGGGCTATTTTGAAGGTCACACAGGTTATAATGATGTCTACAGAGAACACAAAATTGCTCCAAGGGAATCTATGAAGAAAAATGACTATGTTCCCCCCGATGGTAAATTTGATGGTGAGACTACTAGTAGGCTTGATTATCCTGGTCAAACAGTTCCTAAACGAGACAGTTTCAAGCCCAGTAGCGATGCTTTAAGGTCTGATGATCCATTTGATGCTAATACTGGTTATAAGAATACATATGTTGAACACCCATTACAACCCAAACAAGGTAGACGGCGTGATGAATATCAGCCTCCAACAGAAACTATGGATTCTTTAAGTACGAACAAACAAGATTTTCAAGGTCTAACGGTTCCCAAAAGAAAAAATTATAACCGCGACACAGAAGCCTTTAGATCAGATGAACTTATAGATGATTCAACAACAAGTGCTTTAGATTACAAAGGATATACTGCACAACGCCCAGAGATCAAAAGACAAACTGGAAACTTGAAACCAGAGGGTGATATGGATACCGATACTGTAAATGCACAGACATACAGAGAATTTCCTTTACAGAAAAGAGTAGCTAAGAGACCTACCTCCTCGGATGCTCTGAAAGGAACGGGAAATTTTGAAGGTAACACAGGTTATAATGATGTCTACAGAGAACACAAAATTGCTCCAAGGGAATCTATGAAGAAAAATGACTATGTTCCCCCTGATGGTAAATTTGATGGCGAGACTACTAGTAGACTTGATTATCCTGGTCAAATAGTTCCTAAACGGGAAAGTTTCAAGCCCAGTGGTGATGCTTTAAAGTCTGATGATCCATTTGATGCTAATACTGGTTATACGAATACATATGTTGAACATCCATTACAGCCAAAACGAGGTAGACGGCGTGATGAATACCAACCTCCAACGGAAACTATGGATTCATTAAGTACCAATAAACAAGATTTTCAAGGCCTAACTGTTGCCAAAAGAAAGAGTTATAAACGTGACACAGAAGCCTTTAGGTCCGATGAACCTATAGATGATTCAACAACAAGTGCTTTAGATTACAAAGGATATACTGCACAACGCCCAGAGATCAAAAGACAAACTGGAAACTTGAAACCAGAGGGTGATATGGATATCGATACTGTAAATGCACAGACATACAGAGAATTTCCTTTACAGAAAAGAGTAGCTAAGAGACCAACTTCCTCAGATGCTCTGAAAGGAACGGGCAATTTTGAAGGTCACACAGGTTATAATGATGTCTACAGAGAACACAAAATTGCTCCAAGGGAATCTATGAAGAAGAATGACTATGTTCCCCCCGATGGTAAATTTGATGGCGAGACTACTAGTAGACTTGATTATCCTGGTCAAACAGTTCCTAAACGAGACAGTTTCAAGCCCAGTGGCGATGCTTTAAGGTCTGATGATCCATTTGATGCTAATACTGGTTATAAGAATACATATGTTGAACACCCATTACAACCCAAACACGATAGACGGCGTGATGAATATCAGCCACCAACAGAAACTATGGATTCTTTAAGTACGAACAAACAAGATTTTCAAGGTCTAGCGGTTCCGAAACGAAAGAGCTATAAACGCGATACAGAAGCCTTTAGGTCCGATGAACCTATAGATGATTCAACAACAAGTGCTTTAGATTACAAAGGATATACTGCACAACGCCCAGAGATCAAAAGACAAACTGGAAACTTGAAACCAGAAGGGGATATGGATATCGATACCGTCAATGCACAGACATACAGGGCATTTCCTTCACAGAAAAGGGTAGCCAAGAGACCAACTTCCTCGGATGCTCTGAAAGGAACAGGCAATTTTGAAGGTCACACAGGTTATAACGATGTCTACAGAGAACACAAAATTGCTCCAAGGGAATCTATGAAGAAAAATGACTATGTTCCCCCCGATGGTAAATTTGATGGCGAGACTACTAGTAGGCTTGATTATCCTGGTCAAACAGTTCTTAAACGAGAAAGTTTCAAGCCCAGTGGCGATGCTTTAAGGTCTGATGATCCATTTGATGCTAATACTGGTTATAAGAATACATATGTTGAACACCCATTACAACCCAAACAAGGTAGACGGCGTGATGAATATCAGCCACCAACAGAAACTATGGATTCTTTAAGTACGAACAAACAAGATTTTCAAGGTCTAACGGTTCCCAAAAGAAAAAATTATAACCGCGACACAGAAGCCTTTAGATCAGATGAACCTATAGATGATTCAACAACAAGTGCTTTAGATTACAAAGGATATACTGTACAACGCCCAGAGATCAAAAGACAGACTGGAAACTTGAAACCAGAGGGTGATATGGATATCGATACTGTAAATGCACAGACATACAGAGAATTTCCTTTACAGAAAAGAGTAGCTAAGAGACCAACTTCCTCGGATGCTCTGAAGGGAACAGGCAATTTTGAAGGTCACACAGGCTATAATGATGTCTACAGAGAACACAAAATTGCTCCAAGGGAATCTATGAAGAAAAATGACTATGTTCCCCCTGATGGTAAATTTGATGGCGAGACTACTAGTAGGCTTGATTATCCTGGTCAAACAGTTCCTAAACGAGAAAGTTTCAAGCCCAGTGACGATGCTTTCAAGTCTGAAGATCCATTTGATGCTAATACTGGTTATAAGAATACATATGTTGAACACCCATTACAACCCAAACAAGGTAGACGGCGTGATGAATATCAGCCACCAACTGAAACTATGGATTCATTAAGTACCAATAAACAAGATTTTCAAGGCCTAACAGTTCCGAAACGAAAGAGCTATAAACGCGATACAGAAGCCTTTAGATCGGATGAACCCATAGATGACTCAACAACAAGTGCATTAGATTATAAAGGATATACTTCACAGCGTCCAGAGATCAAAAGGCAGACAGGGAATCTGAAACTTGAGGGAGATATGGATATTGATACTGTTAATGCCCAAACATACAGAGAGTTACCTCTTAATAGAAGTGTGGCTAAAAGACCAGCTTCCTCCGATGCTTTGAAGGGGACGGGTAATTTTGAAGGATTTAGTGGTTACAATGATGTTTACAAAGAACACAAGATCACGCCAAGAGAATCCATGAAGAAAAATGAATACCATCCACCAGAGGTAAAATTTGAGGGAGAAACGACTAGTCGATTGGATTACACTGGCCAGGTAGTTGCCAAAAGGGGGAGCTTCAGACCTGTTGGTGATTCTCTGAAGTCTGATCAACCATTTGATAGTTTTACAGAAAATCGAGATGCATATATTCAATACAATATGCCAACAAAACAAATACGTTCTAGAGAAGTATATTTGCCGCCATCAGAGCGGATGGAAACCGTAAGTACAAACAAGCAAGATTTTCTTGGTATTCCAGGCCAGAAGAGGCAGAGTTATAAACGAGATACAGAACCATATTCTTCTGGAGCACCGTTGGATGATGCAACAACCTTTGCTCAAGATTTTAAAACATGGGCAGCTGATAGACCAGCCAAAAAGAGCCAAGTAGAAAACCTAATATTAGAAGGTGACATGGATCTGTATACAGTTAACCAGCATACTTATCGCGGAGAAATCGGAGCCAAGCGATCTATAAAGAAATACGGTTCTTCTAATGCTTTGGGGGGAGACGGAAAATTTCACGGAGCGTCTGGCTATGGGGCCTCCTTTCAAGAATATGAATTAAAACCTCGCCAAAGCCATAAACAAGTCGAATATGTCGCACCGGAAGGAAAGTTTGAAGGTGAAACAACGAGTAAATTAGATTATCAACAACAACCCCCCTCTAAACGAACCAAAATTATACCTGTAGAATCTTTTCCTAAATCTCACGACCCGTTTGCTCCAAACACGGGATACCAAGAAACCTATGTGCGACATCAAGCCGCTGCCAAAATATTAAGAGAAAAGGAACAATATGTTCCACCAACAGTACCTCTCGAGGCCGTCACAACAAATAAACAGGATTATCAGAGTGTGACAACTCCAAAACGCGCGGGTTTCGGGCCTTCAAAGGAACCCTTTCGTTCAGATGCCCCCTTTGATGGCAATACGACCGCAAGAGGTGACTATAAACAGTGGGCAGTTGACAAGGCTTTTATCAAACGTCAGGATACGTATGTCAAGTCAAATGACCCCATGGATCTACAAACTACCAGTGATATTTCATATCGTGGCGAACCAATAAGAAAAAGGAGTGGCAAAAGGCCGCGGTCGTCCAACACTCTCAAATATGACGGGAAGTTTCATGGAGAAAGTATCTATCGTGGTAGTTTCACGCAACAAGAACTACCCGCAAAGGAAGTTTACAAAAAGCAACAATATGTACCCCCTTTAACTAGATTTGAAGGAGAAACGACTAGTCGCGTTGATTTTGGAATACAACCACTGTCAAAAACTAAAAACTTTAAAACAACTGAATCTGCCTTACGAAGCAGTGTCCCTATGATTGCAGATTCTATCTACAAGGATAGTTTTGCTCAACCCCCCGTCACAACAAGGCCGAGAAGAGAACCCCAGGCATATATCCCATCTTCAGTTCCCTTTGAAGGAGTCTCTACCAGCAGAAGCGATTTTCTTGGTACTTCAGGTGAGAAACGGGTTCCTTATCGACCAACCAAAGAAGCGTTTCAATCTAATGCACGGTTTGATGGGACCACGACATTTTCATCCGACTTCAAGGGGGCATTGGGAGGTGGCCGGTCACAACGAATCATGCGTGAAACGTATCAAGCAAATACAGCACCATTTGATGGGTCTACAACCAGTCGAGATGCCTTTACTGGACAAAAGGGCGTGAAACCTAGAAGTTTTAAACCCTCGGTAGATAGCTTTTTGAAGTCGACAGAAAAGTTTGTCGGTAGCTCAACTTATCGCGGAAGTTTTGAAACCGGACAAAGTACGAATTGGTCCGGACCACAAACAATCTTAAGTGTGGCATAATAATAGGGAATTCTAGTATGATATTTAAGTTATATGGTTAATTGTTTATTTGTATATGCAAGAATTTCAGAACGGGTTAAATGGGGGTTCTCCGTCGGGACATCAATTTTTTCGGGTTACATATAAAGGGTGATAACTCTAGCAACGAATTCCCATGATGCACGTGTGGTGGGGAAAACAAATAATATTGATCGCCAAATAATTAAGGGTGAGTTCAGGTGGGTGTCACCCAAGCCCCACCCCGTCCTATTTGATTACTTCTACAGTTTAAACAGTTGTCTGTGATATCTAGAATAATAATATGTCACGTCTAATGATTTCAGAAGTCTATTTATATTTTATTCGTTCATTTATTATCAAGATATGTATATAAGTAAATTCGTCTGTGATAACATCATACCTATGATCAAATTGTACTCTAACAAACTGCTGATAACAGAAATATATATATAGTATTTTAAATACGAACGAATAATTCATCCGTCCATTTATTTTCATCATTTTACAAATTAATATATTTTTTGTTGTTCTAAGTGGTTGCATAAACAGCTGAATAAGTCTTGGGCTACTAATTAGAGACGTTGTGCTTATTAAAGGAGAAAAATACAACATAAAAGTGAAAATTACTAATGATTTGTCGTCCGCCTAATAAATTAATGTTTTACTATATAGACGATACTTTTACTTTGATTGATTTGGAAAACAGTATTCTTGATCAATTTATATGGAAATGTGTGTCTTTATCCGGGCCGCTGATCCCACAGTCCTATGGAGGTCTTGGTGTCCATACCTCCAGATAATTATGTGGTCAGCGTTGTCTGCAAATGAAATAATATAGAAACTTAGCCATTAATTCGTTTACTTTTAAATATTACAATGTACATGTGCATGTAAATCAAAACGAAGTGTAATTTACTATTCATATTCTTTGTTAACCATTATAATAGTCGTCTTTTGTTTATTTTTCACGCATCTTTCGTAATGTTTCATTTTATTTTATTTCGTTCTTTTGTTCAGATTCGGTTATCTAGTCTTTCCGCTATGTTATTTTTTAATGAAGAAAATCATCTATTATTGTAAAACATACCCTTTAATATATGGAAGAAAGAGATGTATATCCAATTTGTTTGTTTACAGAAGAAATTCTAACAATTTTATCACCAGTATTGATTATCAATCCATATACGAGTATTACAGAGGTGTACTTTAAAGCTACAATTTCATATTTTTAAGTTATATTTATAAAACGTATTAAAATAAAGCCTTAAAATAGATGGTATTGTTAAAGAATAACCCTATTAATCCTACAATTCACTATTGCAAGTTGAGGAATTAGCAAAAATATCATATTTTCAACTTCAAATTCAGACGTTTGAAGAAAGCTATTCCACTGGGGGGGGGGGGGGGAGAGGAGAGATACGAAAACAAGGGAGATAATTGTGTTATTTTTTCCGATGTGAATGAATTTCAAGTGTGGAAAATAATGCCTATGATCGTATAATAGTGAGTTGACAACCTTTTAAACAAAAGACAATAATTATGTTTTGACATACTTAGAAAATATGAAATTCTCGCTTGAAAGAAATGGTTTATATCCATCATACAATCTGGATATATAGGGGGTTATTCTTCTTTCAACTTTCGATTTTATGTAAGAAAGAAGAAAAATCTTATAGAGAGAGTTGATAAAACTGCTAAGCTAGAAATAACTATAGCATTAGCAACTGGAATATTTGTAAATTCTAATATAAACTTGGAAGTAAATAATGTTTTATTTGTACATAATAGTATGTTATTTGTAAATAATATATGATGTCAAAATATTTTATCGTTTTAATATGTTGAAGTCACCTATTTTTGCTGTTGTTATTTACACTCCTTTTATATACATTATATTAAAGAAAAGTTGGGCTATATATAAATCAAAATCATAATATTGTTGTTGTTTTGGTAAACAAGAGAAGGTGGTAAACTCAATACTTTGATTCGCAATACTCGATTAAAGTGTTTTATTGTCCTAGTTTAACACACAGCCATTGAATCTAGAGTCCATGAAATGCCATTTCCTGGACTTTGGGGGAAGATTTTTCAGAATTCTGGTGGTCAGAAATCATCTTATAACATGAGTAAAATTGAGTACTGTGTATGGGAATTCATGTTATTTATTAAGAATTTTGCTAGAACGTACAAAGTATACTGTGAATGTGTGACAACTTCTGGAAGTGATAATTAGGCCTACACCATTTACATGGACCTATTTCTTCGATATATTGTTTTGGTGAATATACATAAATTAGCAAAGATATGACTAATTATGTCCTCATATTTTAATCAACCGTCCGCGCTTAAGTTTGACCACCAATCTGCGATTTTGTCAAGAGAATTTTGGCAAGCGTAAATTCCTAGTCCGTATCACGTATCCGTATCGATTATGCTTATGACGTCATCAATGTGTGTGTTTTTATACGCCCACATTTTTATGTGGACGTATATTGTCGTCGCCCCTGTCCGTCCGTCCGTCCGTCCACAATTTGTTTGGGTCTCATTTCTTATCTGATTTTGACGAAACTTGAAATATAGGTTTATCCCCAAAAGATCTCGGCTGCTTTCGATATTGGCATGTATCGGATCAAAACTTCATGGATTATGGCCCCTGATTGTACAAAAAATCACGTTTTTAGCTTGTGGACCCTATAGAAGTCACAATTTTGAACCGATTTTGATGAAACTTGACATGCATGTTTATAACCCAAAGATCTTGGTCCCTTTCGATATTTGCGCCTATCGGAACGTAATTTCCTGAATTATGGCCCCTGATTGTCCGAAAAGCCACCTTTTTTAGCTTGTGGTCCCTCTGGAGGTCAAAATTAGTATCCGATTTAAAAAACCGTTTGATTATATCACCGTTACACCCTAAGGGAGGTTGAGTTCGAATTTCGGGAAAATCGGACCAAACTTGCCATACAAAATGGCCACCGTTTGTACGCAAATACTGTTAAAAATGGTATATCAAGGTTGTGGATCCTGTAGAGGTCACAATTTTAATTCGATTTTGCTGAAACTTGAAATTCATGGTTATAACCCAAAGATCTTGGTTTCTTTTGATATTTGCGCATATCGGATCGTAACTTCCTGAATTATGGCCCCTGATTATACGCAAAATCGCCTTTTTTATTTTAGCTTGTGGTCCCTCTGGAGGTCACAATTATTATCCGATTGAAAAAAACGTTTGACTCTATCACCGTTACACCCTACGGAAGGTTAAGGTGAGTTTGAATTTCGAGAAAATCGGACCATAATTGCCAGAAAAAATGGCCGCCATTTGTACGCGAACAGTGTAAAATGTGGTATATCAAAGTTGTGGACCCTGTTGAGGTCACAATTTTAATTCGATTTTGATGAAACCTGAAATGCTTGTTTATAACCTAAAGATCTTTATTCTTTTCGATATTTGCGCATATCAAATTGTAACTTAATGTATTATGGCCTTTGAAGGTAGGAAAAATCACTTTCGGTATTGCTTGTTCTCTGTCTATCTCTCGAACAAATATTATCTGATTTAAAAAAAAACAAACTCTGATTATATTACTGTTGCACCGTAAGGAAGATTGAGTTCGAATTTCGTGAAAATCGTACCAAAATTGCCGGACGAAATGCTCGCCGTTTGTACGCGAATAGTGTAAAAATATGGTATATCTTGGTTGTGGACTCTCTACAGGTCACAATTCTTATCCGATTTTGACCAAAAGTCACATTTCTAGGTTGTGTACCGTCACACCATAATCATTGTCGGCTTCGAATTTCATGAATATCAGACTGGAACTGACCAACAAGATGGCTGCTCCAAATACAGTAAGAAATACAGGACTTAATGATGTAGGAAAAATCACTTTCGGTATTGCTTGTTCTCTATCCATCTCTCAAAAATGTGGGCGTATCCTGCCTTGCAGTGCCAGCCTATCTTTCTCATCCGTGATAAGTCACGGATACCACAGCACGGATCGAACAGCTTTCATACGGAAAAGGTCCATTTTGTACCGTCTTTTTTGCTACGTTTAGAAGCTGAAATGTTGTTATATAGCGTGGTTATGAATCTACGTGTATCCTAGAACAACAGCTGTATATTCGATGTACGATTTTCACCTAGTCCAGGGACTGTCCCATTGAATCAATGTCGATAAAAATTGGAGAACAGTCAATTTTACTGGACAACTTTTCACTGCTAAACGACGGGGTGTCAATCCGGGTGAAAGCCTGTACAATGTAAAGCCTGTACATTTCGTTTCTTCTTGTATGACCGACATTCCTGAATGTGGACGTTGGTCTACAGTTAGAGTGTCATGCGAAATTATAATTTGATAGGAGGGGACGTATTTTTAACAGCGTATTGTGTCGCTCATACTGACTCTAGCGAAGTAAGCAAGGTCTTATTTTCTCACTAAGATGTTCGTTTACTTTGTACATGCGTCCACACGGATTGACACCCCATCGTTTAGCAGTGAAAAGTTGCCCAGTAAAATTGACTGAGGCGCCAATTTTCTTTTGTGGGGTCCCCTAGACGTCTGTAGGCCTAACCCAAAATTGGTTTGGGCATTCCAAGTTCTGCCCCCTAACATACGCCTATGGAGAGCACCCTATAGATCCTTCCATGGTAGGTACATCGGCGACCACAGAAGCTCCATCGGCGCCCTCAGAAGTCTTTGCATCCCCACCCGAACAATTTGGGGCTAGCTACGGGCCTGGTGCCCCTTGTTTATTGAACCCATACGTCTAGAATCCGATTGCTGGGAACTTTGTGGTGATATAAATAGAAAATGTAACATATAAAGTTAAAAAACTTTTAAGAAAACCTGTTCATACCTTAGGCATCAGTTCATTTGGTGAAATAACGATCTTCGACTTGCATCCAAAACTATAGCTTTATGGGATGGATGGCCAAATGGATAGCGTGTGCGCGTTGCATCATATTCGCAAGGTCTGCCGTTAAGTCAAATGACGTGGTTTCGATTCCACGTGAGAAGGAGTTGGGTCGCCTGTCCTGCCGCGTGAATTTATTAAAATAAATTTGAACCAGTTTGTGTCGAGTAGACATAAAACCCATTTCCCTCTCTTCTCTCTCCAAAGATAGTTAATATACTATTCAAAAAAGTAGGGGATATTTGATTTTTAAGTGTTATTAAAGTCACCTAATGAAACTGACGAAGAAACAAATGACAAAATGAAATGAAGTTCACATTCATCGATTTATTCCAAATGATCGTTAGACTAAGTAAGGCACAGACTGACCATTATAAGGGTAAAATGATACCCGGGGTCAAACAGCAAAGTTACCACAGCATCACAACAAAGTCAGTAACGGGTAAATCCTCCTCTGTTTGCCAAACAAGCATTGATCCGACGTGGCATACTCCTAATGAGACGTCTAAGGTCATTTTGGTCCAGATTGTCCCATTCCTGTTGCAACGCAGCAGCAAGTTCTTGGACATTGGCAGGACGTTGTTGACGTTGACGTAACCTCTGTCCAAGCATGTCCCAGACATACTCGATGGGGGAGAGGTCGGGACTCAGTGCTGGCCAAGTTAATGTGGTGATGTTCTGTTGTTGGAGGTAACCTGTAACGATCCTGGCCCTGTGACATCTTGCGTTGTCATCCTGGAAGATGAAACGGCGGCCATGACGTCGTGCGAACGGCACAACATGGACTGCCAAGATGTTGTCCCGGTAGTACTGGCCTGTAACACGCCCAGCAACAACATGTAAAGCCGTTCTTCCAGTAACAGTGATGCCTCCCCACACCATAACAGAACCACCCCCAAATCGATCATGTCTGATGACGTTAACGTCTTTGAAGCGCTCGTTTCGACGACGCCACACCCTCCTACGTCTGTCCAAAAAATCAACAGTGAACCTTGACTCATCTGAAAACATCACATTGCTCCAGCGTCGATTATCTCAGTGTTGACGATCCCTACACCAACGACGTCTTGCCTGAATGTGATGATCTCTCAAACAAGGGATCACGCGAGGACGTCGGGCGCGAAGGTGACCCCTATGCAGTCGATTCCGAATCGCCTGGCCACTCACTCTCACACCAGTGTCTGTTTGAAGACGAGCGCTGATCTGATTTGCTGTGATGACACGATTTCTCAAGGTCAAGGTACGGATAAATCGATCCTGGGCTTGAGTTGTCGCCCTTGGTCGACCTGAGCGTGGTCTGTCCTGTACAGATTGTGTATCACAGTATCTGGACCATAGCCTGCTTATGACAGACTGAGAAACATTCATCGTCCGCGTCACAACCGCCTGTGTTGTGTCGATCTGTAGCATGCCAAGGGCACGTAACCTTTCATTTTGGGTAAGCCGACGCATATCAAAATTTGTTTTCTGGTCACTAAAACAATTAAACTGATGTTTCCACCCTAGAATTCAATGTAACATTCAAAGTCAGAGGCGTGCAAATCTTGGGTTGGACCCCCATGATGATCCCAAGCATCACCTGCATTCCATGCGGTAGCTATTGGTGCGTTTTGACGTCACATGGAACTGGAAATGTTTCTTCTGTTAGGTTCTATAGTGACTTTTTTCGTAGTCATTTGCATATTTTAGTATTATGCCCCCCAAATCAAATATCCCCTACTTTTTTGAATAGTATAGTTTAGAATTTATTTTGTACGCAGTGAGCCGATTTCCGCATATTTTTAATATGTTTAAACGCTAATATATTTCCATAAAGCAACGATTCTTCTGAAATTCTGCAGTCCCTTGATTCTGTGAAATAATTAAAAAAAAAAAACCACATGTTGCCACCGAAGCTAGTTTTGGTATGGCATGATGTAGTGTGGGCATACCCTTTGTTTACTGAACCCACGAATTTTGCGGTGATATGAAGTGGCAGCGTAGCGTGTTTAAATAAATTAGTAGTGTAAAGCCGAAGATGATGACTGGTGTGTAAATTCCTCCTCAAGAGGACATCGATGTTTTTGTTAAATATAACATTTGTCATACGTACGTGGAGTAGGCCTAAGCTCATATTTTTACACATATATTTTAAAAATACTTGATTTATTTGCTGTAGCCTATTTTTCAATTCATGTCGAACCAAGAAATGAGAAATCGCCGACAATATCGCTATGATATTTTTGTCAAAAGAATATCGACATGTTTTCAACTGTTTTCACCCTGTCATGAACTTTGATTAACCTTTTGTGGTCTGTGCTATTTTTAGTAAAGCAGAAATGACAACTTTTGTCCTGTTGGTAAAAAAGGTAATGGTAGACAGCCAAACTTGAGGCTTTAAAATTATTTATTGTACAAGATACATATTATCTCTCCTCGTTTCATTGCTAACGTAAGACACTGTCAGATACGAGATCGTCAAACATTTTTGGATAGATCTAAGAAGACGGCAACAGGGTTGTATATAAGTGTGTTATCATTTCTAAGACTATTGACAAAGATTTGCCTGCTGTTTTTTTCTCAAATATTCTAAGTATAATAACCGTCTGAAAAGTTAGAACATTGAAATCAACAAGGTAAGTCTATTTTGTTTAAATTTAATAAATAAATAAGTAAAAAAACCCTCCTGGTTCCGTGCCTGGATTGGGGATATTGCAACTTTGCAGTATCACATAGCATACTACCTATATTTGACTACACTATAAAGATGCAATATGTAAGAGCTATATACATTTATTTAGGGCTCAATTCTCATGACAAGCCTGTGTAGACCCTCAGATGGTTGTGATATTAAATGGATTAGACCATATAATCGGTGAAAATTTAAATGAACATTCAATACTTTATTATCTTAGCCATGGTACTTGACAATCACAACTTTTTATGCTAAATATTGTCAAAACATTTATAATTTAGCTCAGAATAAAGTAATTTGATTGATATTTTCAATATATTCATTTTTCATTATCTATTTTTAAACTATCATGGTACAGTATGTGCAATAGAATATAATTAAAAGAATAATTAAATGTAATTGACCATTACATGATTTTTGGAATGTAATTAATTAACATTCCATTACCTCAGCCCTACCTTCACCAACCGATACTTTAATCTTATGTTATACATCTTTAATGTATCTTTTATGTTATCTTTCATGTATCTCATGTTATACATTGTTAATGTATGCTGCTGGGCCCCTTGAAGACATTCATAATTTATTTAATAATTTATGAAGTCTAGATATATTTTCAATTTATTTGGCGTGTTCTCTCAGTAATATATTTCATAAATGAATAAAAATACAATTTCAAATTCTAATTGAGTAGTGTAATGAGCACTGTGAGATCTGTTATCTGTGTAATATATGTCTCTCTTATAATAATCATTCATATCGCCATGGCCCTCCTCAGCCCCAGTGAAAGAGTTGATTTTCATTTTCGTTTGCTTTGTTACTGTTGTAGTTCACATATCTGCTCTTTAATAAGTGATATAATCATGATTTTATTTTTGCATTGTCTCTGCCCAAGCAATCCAAGGTTGCAACGTGTTATCCTTTGCTCCAATGATACTGACATACATTTAATATAGTTAACAAAATCCCCAATTAAGATTCAATTTCCAGTCTGGAGAAAAGATTTTGTTTTAAAAAAGCGAGAAAATGCATCAAAGAGTTGTCACTTTAAAATGCACTGTACAGCAGCAATGCTGTGTCACAACACTGTCCTATATATTAACCCCTACTCTATGTTCTCAAGGTCTATTGGTTATTATTATATGTAACTGTGTTTATATTAGATGATATTGGAGCCTTGTGATTATATTTTATTTTTAGCAATTTGGAACTGTTAGAAAATATTAACATGAATGATCAACAGGGGTGAGTGTTCTCAATTTGCATTTGATTTATGGCTTTTAATAGTTTTGGGTATAATTATTTATTTGATTTAGAATCTATATGATGTGAATATTTTAAAAGCATTTAGTAACTAGATAGTGCAACTATTGGAAGACTATTCTCTTAATATATAGATAATATATAATAAGATAAAATGTTAATTGCATCAAAAGGTCCATTAAGGACAGGATGCATACACTTAGACATAGTCATAATAACATAATTATATAATACGTATTACATAAACAGTACACAAACAGTTTAGGACCTGTATATTTACATATATTAATATATAGGGTTTCAGTTAAATGTAGTTGCCACCAAATTTGATTTAGATCTCTTATCAAAAGCCAAAAGAACATATAAAGCCACTGACTTGGCAATTGATTTTGGTGGGTCAAAGAGATTAATAGAATTGTAGGAAATCTCAGGATATACTGAGAAGGCTGAGTATAAATGGATTTTACATTTTTCTTTTTTACTTGCAACATTAGCATGCAAAGAACTACATAGTAGATCTATGCTAATACAAAATGTGACGCAAATATATGTTTAAAAAATCAACAGTAAATGAAAACAACGAGACCAAAGGCAGAGTAATCTAAGGAACTACGATAATAAATTTAAGGGTAATTTGTGATAAGTCCACTCAAGTGCTTGATATGAAACTAGAGTGATGATAGATAATTAGACAAGAGACACTGTAGATTTAGTAACAATACTGAAGTTACATAATATACATCAAAGGGTAAATAAACTATTTATATATGAGGAATAATATATTGATAGTGGAAAAACCCAAGAGTAATTATGATGTAGTGACACAGTGACACAGTAATTTTAGTGATTAGTTTTAAATAGATAACAACTCATGCATAGCCTCACTTCCAGAATATTGAAATCCTTGTTACGGATCAATATTTCCATATTAAAATTTACCTGTTGCTGTTTAACCATTTCTATCAAATTTGGCAAAATAGTAAATTAGTCAGTTTAATGTGAACTGGTGCTAAATAAAGATTAGGTGTTTCATTACAGAAACTCTCTGTGGGAAGATGGACCCAGGGCCAATTGCAGTGACACCTTACCATATGGACATGAATTTTTTAATGGTAATGTTGTCATTTTACATAAATCCTCATTTTTAACAACAATTTATGTTATAGATATGTGCATTATCGATAACTAGAGGGAGAGGGGAGGGGGCTGTCCATGCCTTCAAAAAAATTGTTTCAAAGGACCTTAAGACAAAGTCACAAAAGTGAGTTTATCCCTTAAGGCATCCTAACAAAAGCACTGTATAGGTTATTATTCTTGGTTTCAACCCAGTTGAATTTAAAGTCAGCTATTTCAAAAAGAAGTACTGGTCAAATATAAATTCTCCATGATGAATATGCACAGATTTATTCAGTAAGTGGGACCATAGATAATACGGTAATTATCCATGGCGGGAGCAAAGAAAACTGAATGGATTGATGATATATTTTGTTATGTATCAATGCAGAATGGTTTTTTAACATAATGTTATGCTTTGTTATTTTGTAGAAATACCTGTTGTAATGAAAGTTATAATAGGAATATGTGGTGGACTGACTCTCATTACCATCATCATCTTTTTAGATGAATTACGATGTTTAATAAAATCTCATAAACATGAAAATATTTTACATAAATCTATTTGGCTTCTAGGCCTTTATCCAGTAAGTAGAATTCCATGTTTTTATATTTTAAAGAGGTGTTTGGTTTTCAGTAATTTTGATTTATTTGACACAGTTAATTCTGGACTGGGTGTATTACAACGTTTGAGACAGATTTACTTATCCATTGATGAAATAAAGGTGTGAAGGTTTGTCAAATAAAATTGGGTTTAACCTCCAACTGTTCTACTTCAACCTGTCTAATGAAGATGAGCAAACTCCAAGTGTGCAGCACTACGGTCTACTCTTATGTCAAATTCCAACTGTCAAGGCTTCTTTACGTACATGACAATGTTTACATAGGACATCACTTTTTTATACCATCCAGAGGTTACAACTTTGATCTGATTTTGATAAACCTTGAAACACAGCTTTATGACCCAAAGATCTTGGTTCATGTCGATATTCGTGCATATAGAATAATAACTTCCTAAATTAGGGCCCTTGATTGTACGAAAAATCTCTTGGCAGCCACTGGTAGTACTGGGATGTGGGTGTTGTTTGTCTCCTAACAGAATCAATTCCTATGTAAAGTGCCTAGCACATAGTTTAAATTTGTTTTTATATTTACTAACTTTCAGGTTTTCTCTTCTACATCTTTATTAGCCATTGTTGTTCCGCGTTCATCTTTATTAGATCAGCTTCTAGCATCAGGGTGAGAAAATTTTATTTTCTAATATATGAGTATTTTATACATTCCAGTATAAAATCCTGATACAAAACAGAAAAATAATAGCAAACATTGAAAAAAAAAAACCAATCACAGCATAAAAATATCAGCCTCAGTTTTAATCTGTAGATCATGTGTGGCCAACCTTTTACATACCATGCTTCAAGCATATTATTAATGTAAAAGAAGATAACATTCGCTAGAAAGAATATATTCTAAATAATAAAATCCCTAAATCACAGGGTTGCAATGTGCCACTTCTAACCATCCAATGCACCAGATTGGCGACCCCCCTGTAGAGCATACAGTAATGGTTGGGGGAGGGGGTTGTGGTAGTTAATTCTACAGGGCACTGGACTCTCAGGTTCGAATGCCAGCATGGCCGAAAAGAATCATCAGGAGTTTTCATGCCCAGTCTTCACTTTTCATGGGTTGCTGCTGTGAAGCTGACAAAGATAGTGAAACTGTGTAAAGGTCCATCCGGTTACATACTGGCGTGTCCATAAAATAACCCTTAAAAATGAGTGTAATTACTTGTATTAATGTGTTTTTGTCTTCTCTAGATATCTTTCAGTGGTTCTTCACATGTTTCTGAATTTGATGGTATCATATTATGGTGGAGAAGCTGCATTTCTACATACAGTTACAAATACTAAAATAGCTTTACGTAGTCCACCAATAGCTTGTTGTTGTTGCTGTTGTCCTATGGTTCTTCTCAACAAGTTAGTCATTACTATCAAACTTTAGGGTAAAGACATGTTCCTTTGTCAGTAATAAGGAATGTATCAAATATCCATATGAAAAGTCAGCACTTAGAAAATGGAACAAATCCAGCTGGAATATGTAATAAGTAACATTTTTGTCAATAAAGAAATTATTTTTACTATGTTGGACAGTGAAGATTTGATTGGTCGCTAAATAATATCTTTATTTAAAGAACTAATCAAAGAATATAGAACAAGCTTAAAATAAAAATTCTATTATGAACTCCTCAAATATAAAATTGTTTATCATTGAAATTAAAGAATGGAGAATTTACAATAATGTCTATTGTATGATAAATATTTGCTCTATTTATTTTACAGAAAGATTTATAGAATCATTTCTGCGATAGTACTTCAGTGTGCATTTATTCGACCACTCATACTGTATTTATCTGCTGTACTATGGACAGAAGGCTTGTATGTTGAAGGAATGGTGAGTTGTAGTACGTCATACAACAAATTTAATTAACAAAATTTTGTGTTATTGGTCAATATATTTATTTATCAAAACAAGAAGGTAGCACGATATTTATTTGATTTAAAAATAAACTTGTAAATATATATCAGTTACACCATAATCATGGTTGAGTATGAATTTTGACAAAATTGGATCATTATTGAAATAGTATAAAATAAGCTTTAATACAAAGTTGTTGACCCTCTGAAAGTCACAACTTTTATCTGATTTTGATGAAATTTACCATATATGTCTGTATCTCTAAGATTTTGTTTCCTTGTGATATTGACACATATCGAACTGTGACATCCTGGATTATAGTCCCTCATTGTACTAAAGATCAATTTTTGTACGCCCACATTTTCATGTGGACGTATATTGTCGTCGCCCCTGTCCGTCCGTCCACAATTGTTTGTGAACAGTCTACAGGTCACAATTTTTATCCGATTTCAATGAAACTTAAAATATAGGTTTATCACCCTAAGATCTCGGTTCCTTTCGATATTGGCATGTATCGGACCGTAACTTCATGGGTTATGGCCCCTGATTGTACGAAAAATCACGTTTTTATACGCCCACATTTTTATGTGGACGTATATTGTCGTCGCCCCTGTCCGTCTGGACGTCCGTCCGTCCACAATTTGTTTGTGGACCCTCTACAAGTCACAATTCTTATCCGATTTTGACGAAACTTGAAATATAGGTTTATCCCCAAAAGATCTCGGCTGCTTTCGATATTGGCATGTATCGGATGAAAACTTCATGGATTATGGCCCATGATTGTACGAAAAATCACGTTTTTAGCTTGTGGACCCTATAGAGGTCACAATTTTGAACCGATTTTGATGAAACTTGACATGCATGTTTATAACCCAAAGATCTTGGTTCCTTTCGATATTTGCGCCTATCGGAATGTAATTTCCTGAATTATGGCCCCTGATTGTCCGAAAAATCACCCTTTTTAGCTTGTGGTCCCTCTGGAGGTCACAATTATTATCCGATTTAAAAAAACGTTTGATTATATCACCGTTACACCCTAAGGAAGGTTGAGTTCGAATTTCGGGAAAATCGGACCGAAATTGCCATACAAAATGGCCGCCGTTTGTACGCGAATACTGTTAAAAAATGGTATATCAAGGTTGTGGACCCTGTAGAAGTCACATTTTTTATTCGATTTTGATGAAACTTGAAATTCACGGTTATAACCCAAAGATCTTGGTTCCTTTCGATATTTGCGCATAGTGGAACGTAACTTCCTGAATTATGGCCCCTGATTATACGCAAAATCGCCTTATTTTAGCTTGTGGTACCTCTGGTGGTAACAATTATTATCCGATTTAATAAAACGGTTGATTATATTACCGTTACACCGTAAGGAAGGTTGAGTTCGAATTTCGGGAAAATCGGACCAAAATTGCCATACAAAATGGCCGCTGTTTGTACGCGAATACTGTTAAGAAATTGTATATCATGGTTGTGGACCCTGTAGAGGTCACAATTTTAATTCGATTTTGATGAAACTTGAAATGCATGGTTATAGCCCAAAGATCTTGGTTCCTTTCGATATTTGCGCATATCAGATCGTAACTTCCTGAATTATGGCCCCTGATTGTCCGAAAAATTGCCTATGGTCCCTCTGGAGGTCACAATTATTATCCGATTTGAAAAAACGTTTGACTCTATCACCGTTACACCCTACGGAAGGTTGAGTTTGAATTTCGAGAAAATTGGACCATAATTGCCAGAAAAAATGGACGCCGTTTGTACGCGAACAGTGTAAAAATATGGTATGTCAAAGTTGTGGACCCTGTAGAGGTGACAATTTTAATTCGATTTTGATGAAACCTGAAATGCTTGTTTATGACCTAAAGATCTTTATTCTTTTCGATATTTGCGCATATCAAATTGTAACTTAATGAATTATGGCTTTTGATTGTAGGAAAAATCACTTTCGGTATTGCTTGTTCTCTGTCTATCTCTCGAACAATTATTATCTGATTTAAAAAAAAACTCTGATTATATTACTGTTGCACCGTAAGGAAGGTTGAGTTCGAATTTTGTGAAAATCGTACCAAAATTGCAGGACGAAATGGTCACCGTTTGTACGCGAAAAGTGTAAAAATATGGTATATCATGGTTGTGGACTCTCTACAGGTCACAATTCTTATCCGATTTTGACGAAAAGTAACATTTCTAGGTTGTGTACCGTCAAACCATAATCATTGTCGGCTTCGAATTTCATGAATATCAGACTGGAACTGACCAAAAAAATGGCTGCTCCCAATACAGTATGAAATACAGGACTTAATGATGTAGGAAAAATCACTTTCGGTATTGCTTGTTCTCTATCCATCTCTCAAAAATGTGGGCGTATCCTGCCTGGCAGTGCCAGCCTATCTTTTAGCTTGTGAACAGTGTAGAGGTCACAATTTTGAACCGATTTGGATGAAACTTGAAATGCATGTTTATAAACCAAAGATCTTGGTTCCTTTCGATATTTGCACCAATTGGATCGTAACTTCCTGAATTATGGCCCCACGATTGTCCGAAAAATCGCCCTTTTTGGCTTGTGGTCCCTCTGGAGGTCAAAATTGTTATCCGATTTAAAAAACCGTTTGATTATATCACCGTGCCATGTTTATGAAGGTTGTGAATGTATTTCGTGAAAATCGGACCAAAATTGACAGACAAAATGGCCGCCATTTGTACGCGAATAGTGTGAAAATATGTTATATCAAGGTTGTGAACAGTGTAGAGGTCACAATTTTGAAACGATTTGGATGAAACTTGAAATGCATGTTTATAACCCAAAGATCTTGGTTCCTTTCGATATTTGCGCCAATCTGATCGTAACTTCCTGAATTATGGCCCCTGATTGTCCGAAAAATCGCCCTTTTTAGCTTGTGGTCCCTCTGGAGGTCAAAATTGTTATCCAATTTAAAAAAACGTTTGATTATATCACCGTTTCATGGTTATGAAGGTTGAGTTCGAATTTCGTGAAAATCGGACCAAAATTGACGGACAAAATGGCCGCCATTTGTACGCGAATAGTGTGAAAATATGTTATATCAAGGTTGTGGACCTTATAGAGATCACAATTTTGAACCGATTTGGATGAAACTTGACATGTATGTTTATAACCGAAAGATCTTGGATCCTTTAGATATTTGAGGCCATTTGATCGTAACTTCCTGAATTATGGCCCCTGATTGTCCGAAAAATTGCCCTTTTTAGCTTGTGGTCCCTGTGGAGGTCAAAATTGTTATCCAATTAAAAAAAACGTTTGATTATATCACCGTTCCATGGTTATGAAGGCTGAATTAGAATTTCATGAAAATCGGTCCAAAATTGACGGACAAAATGGCCGGCGTTTGTACGCGAATAGTGTGAAAATATGTTATATCAAGGTTGTGGACCTTATAGAGGTCACAATTTTGAACCAATTTTGATGAAACTTGACATGTAATGTTTATAACCGAAAGATCTTGGTTCCTTTCGATATTTGCGCCCATCGGATCGTAACTTCCTGAATTATGGCCCCTGATTGTCCAAAAAAATGGCCCTTTTTAGCTTGTGGTCCCTCTGGAGGTCAAAATTATTATCCGATTTAAAAATACGTTTGACTATATCACCGTTACATGGTAATGAAGAGAGAGTTTGATTTACGTGAAAATCGGACTAGAATTGACGGACAAAATGGCCACCGTTTGTACACGAATAGTGTGAAAAAATGTTATATCAAGGTTGTGGACCCTATAAAGGTCACAATTTTGAATCGATTTTGATGAAACTTGACATGTATGTTTATAACCCAAAGATCTTGGTCCCTTTCGATATTTGCACCCATCGGGTCATTACTTCCTGAATTATGTCCCCTGATTGTACGAAAAATCACCCTTTTTAGCTTGTTGTGCCCCTGTAGGTCACAATTATTATCTGATTTAAAAAAAAAAACGTTTGATTATAAAAACCAAACAAATTCTAATGATTTTCTGATAATTCCTTAATATGCGACAACTCTTGTTGACTGCCCGGACGATTTGGCTGCTGTGTGGGCGTATGTTTCGTTGCCTGGCAACATATTTTTTAGCTTGCCCTCTGTCCATGCACATGTATTATAAGAAAATGTGGGCGTATCTTGTATGGCAAGAGCATGTTGAAGATGTAATCATAAGGCCTTGACGTGGGCAGAATGAAAATACAATGCATATAGAAAACAAATTAAAACACACACACATTTTTTTTTTTTTTTTTTTTATTTCAGTTAACTCGATCTACAGTTAATACTATTTTTGGTGTGACCATTACATTATCTACATTATTAGCTATGTATGGTTTAATACTTATATTTCGAGCATCGAAGGACCATCTTAAACATTACCATATTGTGCCAAAATTTATTTGTTTTCAATTAGTTTTAGTTGTGAGTAATCTGCAGATAATGGTAATCAGTATACTATCATCGAATAATGTCTTCCCATGTGTAGGAACTCTCTCACCAAAAATTGTAGGAAATGGTAAGGCTTTTACTTAACTCTGTGCTATGTATCACCACAATTTAACAAGAAGGAACAGAACACAATATTTGACACTTAGATGTGTCCTGAACAGAAATAGCCGATTGGTTAGCATGTGTGCACTGTATCATATGGTCTGTTATTGAGTCAAATTGCGTGGTTTCGATGCCCTGATGTATGATGTATGTGATGTGACAAAGAGTAGATTCGCCTGTCCAACCTCATGAGTTAATTCCGGGTCCTTTAGTTTCTCCCCACTGCTAAAATATTGAACCATGTGTTAGAATTGTGAAGATTTTATTTTATTATTATCTATTTACAGTAACACATCATGGATTGCTTATTTTTGAGATGTTTTTGTTGGCATTGCTCGCCAGATTCTTTTATATGAAGACATTACGGGATGATGCGTCATATACTACAGAAATTGTAGCTGAAAATGGAATAAACCAGGGATACAACTCCACCTCTGATATGGGAAATACTACAATCAAAAGTAATACCGATAATATATCGTCTGCATAAAAAACAAGTTGCTCAATAATATATTTTTACTACCTAGAAATAGTTTACAAATCAAGCTTTTCGGCTAAAGCGAGCCATTGAGTTTTGGAGAATGAAATTTACACAAATATTAATGTTACGGTACACAAGACGGTCAAAGCAGAACAATAGGATGTTAAACCAAATTTCATTTCGTCAAGTATTGTTAATAAACAATCTATAATACATTTTGTCAAAACTTCAAACACTCATAACTTCGCACTAAAAAAAATTATTTTACTGAAATTTTCATATATTTTTTTCATTATCATATTGTGTGAACTATTATACTTCAGAGCAAGAATAATCAGCTCTTAATCTAATTCTTACATAATGCATCTTAATTAACTTTTGTGTTTTATAATCCAATGTTAGCTACTGTAACACTGTTTTTAGGATTCACAAATTGGGGCATTATGTAAGATTTAGATAAAGATCTAATTCTGTGTTAAATTATGGATCTAAGTTCAAATTGTTATTTATTATATAAACTTGAATTGTGATCGTATTAGTTGTAGATATTACGTAATTATTTGTTATAAATTGTATATTTTGGTTATATCTTATTAGTCCTGTTTGTTCACTGCTATTTTGTATTATTATTATTATGCAAATCTTTTTTTTAGATAATTTTCATATTTTGGTTGTATTGTATTGTACTGTTATTAAATGAATCTCTTTAAATGAATGACTTTTCAGTAATTTATTTTAGATTTACAATTTATTATTGTTATTTAGTATATTGTTTAGTAATGCGGTCCTACTTAATTTCACATTTTTCTTTAGTGCCGATCCTGCCCCTTTAAATTCAACACACCACAATTGTTACCTAATGTTTATGTCATGTCATTATGAATAAACTTTTATAAATGAAGGGGGGTCACGGTGGCTAAGTGGATAAGGCGCTGGTTCGCTAGCCTGGAGGTCAGGTGTTCGATCCCTGCATTGGCTGAGAAAGTTCATCTCGATTTTCCGGCGTGATTTCCCCTTGTCAGTGATGCAGAAGGAGGGCCTGACAAGGAAAGCTGCCTAGTCGTTTGGATGGGACAAAAAACCAAGGTCCCGTGTACATATTGGAGTGCATGTAAAAGATCCCTTGGCAGTTGGAATTTGCCCCGGCAAAATTTCCCTCATAGCACTGTATGGCGTATGCCTGTCTTCCATTAGCCCAGGTTAGGTGCAAGAGTAGGACGTTAAACCCCATTTCATTTCATTTATAAATGAAGATACTTAATTAAATATACATTATGCAAGAGCTAAATCTGCCTATTACAGGTCTTTTTTCAGGCCTGAAATGTTATCTAAATTATTAAGAAAACATTGATTAACTTATCCAGACATAATCAACTCTCGATGTCATTGCTAGCCTTGAATATTTAGCAGATTGGACTACATTTTGTGAAGGATAATTAAACCTTTAAATGGATAATCAAAACTTTGTTTTTTATCGTACAGGCCCTGAGTTCACAAGGCATTCTCAGACTTAAGTCGGCGAAATAAGCCAGCAGTCTAAATCGAGCGCAAAATTTCTAGCGTCTGGTTATTCCGGCCTACATACACCGTTTGATTTGGTGCAATGTGTTTAGTCTCGTCCCTTGAGTCTCGTGTTAAAACTTGGCCTGAAACGCATTATGGTACACGATTCGTGTACCAACAGTCAAATGTTTATTTTGTCTTAAATATTGGATATCAGAAGCCTATCTTTTTCCGGTAAAATCACAGCATCAATGTTGAATTAAATTGACAAATATTTCGGGTTTTCAACATTGAAGATTTTTGATGATATTGAGTTAGAGACTTAGCTACTTTAAGTCTGAGAAAGCTTTGTGAACTTGGGGCCTGACTTTAGTAATGATGATCGAAGGCAGCCTAAATTCAAAAGCCAATACCTCAGTTCCGAGTGGAGCAATTTGACTGTAATTTCCAGCATATTCTATTTACATTATTTGTTTATATTTTTAACAATAATAACAAGAACTGTCAACTCTTCAGCTAATCTCCCATAATACCCCTCTAATCATGGCTTTACATTCTGTTTTCTCCATTTTGAGAGAAACTGAGAGGGTCACACCGTTTCACAGCACAGGGAATACATGTATTGCATGTCAATCACAAGACAAAACAGTAGCTGCCAGGTAGGATCTACCTTGACCTCTACCTTGA
Organism: Patella caerulea; assembly: GCA_036850965.1. Taxonomy (NCBI): domain Eukaryota; kingdom Metazoa; phylum Mollusca; class Gastropoda; family Patellidae; genus Patella; species Patella caerulea. The sequence continues at coordinate 4,899,636 of JAZGQO010000008.1, read as the reverse complement.
TATACCATATTTTTACACTATTCGCGTACAAGCCACGGCCATTTGGTCCGGCAGCTTTGGTTTGATTTTCACGAAATTCATACCCCAACCTGTATTACGGTGTAATGGTGATATAATCAAACGTTTTTTTTAAATCAGATAAAAATTGTGACTTCGGGAGAGACCACAAGTCAAAAACGCGATTTTTCGTACAAACAGGGGCCATTATTCAAGAAGTGGTGTTCTGATGTGCGCGAATATCGAAAGCAACCAAGATCTTTGGGTTATAAACATGCATTTCAGGTTTCATCAAAATCAGATGAAAATTGCGACCTCTGGAGTGTCCACAAGCTAAAAACGTGATTTTTCATACAATCAGGGGCCATAATCTATGAAGTTAGGTTCCGATACATGCCAATATTGAAAGGAACCAAGACCTTAGGGCGATAAACCTATATTTCAAGTTTCATTGAAATTGGATAAAATTGTGACCTGTAGAGTGTCCACAAACAAATTGTGGACGGACAGACAAACAGGAGCGACAATAATATACGTCCACATAAATGTGGGCATATAAAAAAATTTCTAGCAACATGAGCAGTTTGGTTTAGTTTGGACGATCGGATGCGTTAAAATTCCATATTAACAACAAACAAAACTAAATTAACTTCTATTTACATTTATTTTCTTACACGATATGAGAAAATGATTTAAAAAATGATAAAATTTATTACAAGATAATCAAGTATCTAATCTCTTACCAGCACAATGATAGAGGTAAAAATACTGATATCAAACAAGCACTGACAGTATACTTCAATACACCATGTTATAAAATATGTATTAGATTTAGAAATTCAATGTAGAATGTTTATAATATACAGTAGAAAAAAAAAATTAACAAGGATTTCTTTATTTATTACCCCAAGATAAAACCGGTCTCCATTTGGAAACCTCTCTTACAAATACACGCATTCTTTTTTAAAGGGTGAAGGGGGCGGTCCTATGACTATAAAGTAGCATTCCCACTACCCTGGTAATTTGAAATGGAATAGTCCTTATGATCAAATATGAACTAATGTAGTGATTAAACCAATCAAAAACCATGCATATCAAAAATGTAAAAAAAAAAAAGAAAAGAAAAAGCAGATGGTGAACTAACAGTATATTTGTCACGAAACCTGACTAGAGTAAGAATATGAGATGAAATATTTCAAAAAATTGATGTCATATCTGTAATAGCGTCTCTTCACTATCATAAATAATACCAGATAAAATTTGTGATGATTTCTGTTAATGAATACAGTGATGAGATATTTGTTCTATAAGTAGTTTAGCAAATTCTCCTTATATACATTTAAAATACATATGTGACGTCATCCTTTGATATTGGCATACCGTTATTTCAAATAATGGTTACGGGCAATGTGCCAAGCTGAAATATTGTATCCGAGTGAAGTATTACATTGTTATGCGCTGGATAGTGTCTGTATTTAAGATATTTAATGATCTCGTGCAAGACATTGCGTAATATATAGATATTGCCCTCATTCTATACCAATATATTACTTAATGCCTCGCACTCGACCATTAAACTACACATAAAGACCACATTCTTTTCATAAGCTATTTATATTGAATTAGACACATATTGAGCTCGTATACACTAATACTGTCCTCTGACAATACATAATCTTTTATTTTTAGAGAAGGTCATTATATGACAGAAAGAGAAATATAAAGGGCAATACATTGTGATATAAAGTCCTATTCAAATACAGGTAGGTTACAATTGTATGATCTTAATAATATCCTATTAAAAGATCTCTATTTATTCTATTCTCTTTTTTTTTTAATATAAAAGAGAATTTATATCACCTGTTTGTATGAGTTAAAATTGAAATGATAAACAGTTTTATTACACTTAACCTACCTAAACATTTGAAAAAGATTTATTTTATTTAAGAGAAATTTTAACCATGGTGGAACGTCTATAAGGTTAGCCAGGGTTAATGTACTTTTAACTATGACAAAACAAATAGAAAGTTATTTACAATATAACCTAATAGCAACATGTGCGTATTAAATGATTTATACAATAAAATTCAGTGATACTGAACACACACATTTATATTCAACAAATAACATTTTATTATCATATATTCCTCTAGAAATTTTATCAAAATATCCAAGCTGTTTCAGTCGCACACTTAAATATACTCTCCCAAATCAAAACTAAACAAATAAACCCCATCATTCTCTTGTTCATATTAATGCCACTTTTGTTCCCATAAAGTACGTTTTGTCATATTATCGCCTCTCTCGAGATCTATCACGATCTCTATCTCGACCTCTATCTCTACGATCCTTGTCTCGATCTCTGTCCCTTTCCCGACCACCATCTCTGTCCCGACCACCTTCTCGATCTCTATCAGAATCTCGATCTCGTCTTCGGCTACTAGATCTATGAGAGGTTCTTCGTAAAAAGTCATCCACATCCCTTTCATACTGAAATTACAAATAATTGTATCTTTGAGGAATTTCCAACCAAAACCGATTGTTTCTATTAGCATTACCACATCAAAATTTCAACTGTGATTAACAGCAATTTAATGCATGTATTTATTTAGAGGCTGCTACAAGGATCTCAATTCTTTTTGAATTATGAAAATTGAAAAATTATTAAAAAAGTTATGATAAAATTAAGATGTCAGATTTCGATATTTTTGTACAAAAATTATACTGTAATTAAAGAAGGGAAAACACGTAATTTTTCCCTTGTGTTTTTGTTACAATAAGTGAACGTAGGGCCTAGTTTAAATCTAATATTGTGTAACTAGATTTTGACCACTGCTATATTGGTGATGAAAATATGCTATATAAGTAAAATTTTCTGAAAAATTAGAGATTCTATATACCGACGTGTAAAAAGGGGCGTGGCTAGAATCTGAAATATTGATTTCGGTGATCGCTTAATTAAAATCAATAACAAACATTTAATAAACAAAGCAAGGTACAAATGTTTTATTTTTCAATACAATTGATATTGAAAGCATAACTAACTAAAGTTCCTGAAATAAAATCAATTAAAAAATTCATATTCATGATTTCTGATGAATCAATTTGCAAAAAGGGGCGTGGCACATAGCGGCCATCTTTGTTTTTAAGATAATGCAACCTGGAGGATTGGCAATCATAAAAAATACATATTTATTTAACAAAACATCATCTGAAAGAGATGAGTAAAGGTTTACATGTCAAAAATGACTGAAATTGAAAAGTTTTATATCTTTATATATGCTGATTTCAAAAATGATGTGTCGCACTGTGACTGGGGGAAAAAGGGGCGGGGCACAACGACATATTTTGAAAGTTTGAAGGCAACTATTTCATGTTGCATATTAAATTAAAGGTCTACAGAAGCACAATTCAACCAGGTATGTCATATTTAAATTATATAAAATCTGAAACTGACCAGTCTTATAATAACCAAATAAGTTTCTAAATAATTCATCAGGCAGGATCAATCAAAAAATAATAAAATAAATTAAGCTATATACATTTCAGGAGTAAAATAACACATGATAAGGAGTTGACAGTTAGACCTTTCAACGTCACCAGTGCATGGAAATTATGAAAAACCAGAAAATAAATTATATGGAAAATTTTTTGAAATTTATTAATACTATGCTCTTTTATTAACTTTATTTCAATTTCAAGAAAATAATCTATATGTAACAAGTCTTGCATTTATTTCAATTTCAAGACAATAATTTATATGTAACTAGTCTTGCTTATAATTTATTCATACTCCTCCCAGTGTATGATTCCTCGGACCATTCCTTCAGGAAATGGCATATACATGTACTATGTACCTTTCTTTATCTTTCAATTCATCGCCTAAAGATCCTCTTTTGATACTTAGTTTTTAATACATACAGATATTTAAAATTTACGTTTTTGTTTTTAGAAATAAAATAAATTACTTATTTTTGCTTTGAACTTAACAGTAATTTAACAGCTTCAGTTTGAGGAAGTGAAAACAGTCGGCCATCATTTGTTGGTCCAGCAAAAACATAAATTCTTATTTCATCTTCATCTTTGGGTGGTGGTCTTTTAAGATAATAAATTTTTCAAACATAATTGAATTCAGATATGTTCCAACAGCATCAGCAAAATTTCCTGTGTAATTTTGGTGGGTTTCTTTTTCCTTTTTAATTTCACAATCTGTGTAAAGAAAAGTAAAATAATGATTAACTTACTTATATTTTTTAGTAGAATTTATTATCTAAGTAAGATAATTTTCTGTTTAAGTTTGTGAGGAAAAGTTTTAAAATTTATTTTAAAATAAAACCTGAATACTTTATTAACTTCAACCATAGATAATACCGTATGTACGGTATAATCTATGCTTCAACTAAGGTCGCGTACTTTTGCCACTTTTTGATAATATATATTTTTTAAATTTCTACTTCCATGCTCATCAATGTTCTACTTAAGTTACAATATTGGTTGCATTTACAAATATTTGCAGAAAATGAAAGCGAATAACCCGTAAACAAACTTACAAAGAAGAATATTCTAACAACAACGCATTTGCCATTAATTGATGATTTGACGTTATCGGTACGTGTTAATTCCTTTGCCGTAAACAAATTTTCAACTCGTTCGTTCTACAATCATCATCAATTTTAAAAAACTTTAACAATTTCTACTTATAGATAATTTAATTGTCGTTTTAATGATGTATTTCGTGATGGGTAAAAATGCGGTTTGTATCAAAATCTCGGAAGAATAGCGGGCCACTCGATAAAACAATTGACAGCGCGTCACGTGACAAAACACGCTAAACATGGCCGCTTTGAACTGGTACCGTTTTCACGCTCACGGGTCTATTTCGATCGCGTTTTATACCGACTTAAATGTGTTTTATTAATTAATTCAGTGTATATAAATTAAATAGACATTATAAAATCCATACCTCATCAAAAAAAATTCGACCCGCAGCACCAAATCTGTGTAAAATTTCACTTTGAAATCTTTAACTCGTCAATTTGTCGTCTGCTAGAGAATCAATTTCCGCAAGGGAAGTTGCGGTGTCTTGCGGGAATCCTCGCCTGATTGGCTGCCGAATATGATCTCATTCAGGCGTAAAATGAGAAAACCCGAGCTATTTTTAGGTGACCACTCAACGAAAAGTCGTTACGTAATTTAACGTCGTGGTATTTACACTGAACGAATCGGCCCGAGTTTCCAAGCGTATTCCGTGTCATCAATAAATATCAAGCAGACATATTTGGTATCATTAAAACGTATATTCTATTGTTAATACAGTATGCAAAATTTAGATGATTTTATTTGTATTTGAGGTAGCTTTAGGCAATTGTATTCAGACAACTTTTTGTCAAAATAACGTTGTCATTCAATTTGACGTCACGTCATTTGGTAATGCTATTTCTATATCCATCGTTCCATAAACTCAAGAGGAAAAAAAAATGTGTCAATATGATTATATCAGTTGATTTTTGACTTGATCATTACCAGAAATGAAATGGGGTTTTGTGCCCTACATTTTTTTCAAGATTTGGGATATGTGGATATACCAAGCCGTTTGCCACTAGAGAAATTTTGTCTAGACAGCAGAATTTCAACAGCCCTGATTTTTTTTGTACCATCACAGCGTAAGGGTATTTAGGGAGGAAACCGGAGTGCCCGGAGGAAACCCACGAGGTTGAGAAGGTGCCTCTACATGTACATGTATCTCCATGCCACATACGCTCACACCAGGGTTCAAAACCACAGCCGCAAGCCAGAGGTGACTGGCCAGCTAGAGGTCGAAGCGCGGCACTCTAGACCACTAGGCCATCTCAACCCCCCTCCAACTGAATGTACTTGTGTGTTAAACTAAATACTATAACTTCATGATTCTCAATTTCTACATTGAATATATATGTAGAGTGGATACTGTCAGACAGGCCATAACTTCAAATAAAAACTTCCAATATTTTCTCTGTTACAATAATAATAATACCTGTCGCATTGATCGCTTAGCTGATTCACCACTTCTAGATGTTTGTGGTGGAGGGTAATCTGGTCGAGTTAAGAATTCTCGTGGTGTTCGATTATATTGATGTCCTGGATACACTTGAGGTGGCTCAAAATATCCTGGGGGCTGAAATAATATTACAATCAAAGTAAAATAGACAAACAAGATAAATTAGAATTGACTTAAACTGTTCAAAGATTTGATTATTGTTCACTAAACAAAATAATAAATAAAGTCCTGAATACTTTTGAAAAACTTGTCACAGTAAAGCCCAGTGGCTCAAATGATAACCAATATCTAACCATCAAAATAACATTAAACAAAGTAAGGAAAATTAGAAATGACTTTAATTATTTAATGATTTGGTTATCGGTCACTTAGCATAACAACAAATAAAGACCCCTATACATTTAAAACACTTGTCAATAGTAAAGCCCTGTACACAAAGGATAATCTGGTCAGCAAATTTCCCCAATCGTTGCTAAGTACAATTAAGAATGCAAGCCTTGAAATTGAAGATGGTATGTTTAAAACTTTGATGGATGCCACTATATTTAGCTTTAAGTGAACTTAAAATTACTGATGAATCGTCTGCAATGAAAATTTGGTGTTCTGTAACTACTGTGTTTCACCCCACAGATTGCTACCAACAAGAAATTAGACAAACATGCATTTGCATGTGCAGGCTTTTTAGACTGATAGCCCACTACAAATGTAATTAAGAAATGAAGTATTCTTACTGGAGGTCCGAACGGTGGCATTGGTGGTGGATGAAATTTACCATGAGCAAACTCTCGCATATAATCACTGTAAGACTGAAATTTTAAATATAATTCACTATAATAACATCATTACATTTCTTTTGATTAATTTTTAAGTTTGTGGGACTAATAATTTGTCAAGATATATATGGAATTATTAGCAGTTCTTCCATGTTTTGTTATGGAATTGTTACTATCAGACTATAAGTGAAAACTCATGGTTATTTAAAAAGAAAACACAGAAATCACAATTTGGATTTGATCCTCCTTGAAAGATTGACTGATCCAGCACTAGCATGTTGTTCTACTGTACACCAACCTGATTAATGTGTCAGCCCTCATTTAACAGATATTTTGTAGTTACATGTATTTCATATTATTTGAGATGGATATGTGAATAAATCAATTTAAACTATACACATATGTACTATGTAGCCTGCTTTTATCATGAACAATGAACAAGTTTTAACATCATCAGTCTTAATAATATATTACAAGATTTCAGCTTATTTTTTTCTGGATTTATTCTGAAAATAACTTACTCCATTTAGGAATGTCTCTCTTCTGACACCTGGTGGATTAAATCCTCTTGGTCCTCCTCTGCAATAACAAGTAAATAACACGTAATATATAACAAATACAACCGACAATAACATCAACGTCAAAAGAATTTCTACAATACCTGTATATATACATGTATGTACTTGTTAATTTAAATGAGATCAGATGCCTTCATCTTACTGTTCATTAAAATAAGAATATACATACCTTTCCATTCGCCTAAAGCCTAAAATAAACAACAAAGGCAATATATTTCACAGATATTACTTCAATGAAAATCTCATTCAAGACATTGGACAACGCATGATAACAAAAAATTAAATTAGAATGAGAAGTAGAAATGAAACGAATGAATGAAATATGGTTTAACTACAATGTACCTGAAATGAAATGGTGTTAATCATCCTACTGTTGTGCTCTGATGTCGCTAACAAAAAGGTGCATACACCATGCAGTGTGCTATGTAGAAAAATTTGTCCCAACAGGGATGTTACAGCCTGTTTTTTTTTTTACATCAAATTCCAACTGCCAGGGGATCTTATATGTGCACGCCATTGTACACGAAACCTAAGAATTTTGTTCCATAGGAACAACTAGACATTTGTCTTTGTCAGGTCAATGCAGTGTGCTAGAGTATAACTTTATAAATAAGGGAACATTGCACGGACAGCAGCGCTATGGCCTACTTTTACTTTGAACCAAAGGGTTCTTTTACTTCCAGCCAGTGTGTACATGGGACCTCAATTTTCCATTTAATTGCAGAGTATGTTGTATGTTTAAACCCCTTAATGTTACCAAAACTGCCTAACCATTCAATCTAGAAATAACAATCAAACCCTAAATAAAGCTGGCAGACAATAAGCTGTCAAGTTGCCAGTTAGTGAAGTGATACCCTAACAATGATTCTAGACCAGTGCTTTTCAGGGAATCCAGTATTTTTCTAGTAAGATTGGGTGAGGCTTTACTTTTCATTTATACCAAATTTGCCATACTTTTATTGAAAATAACTAGCCTATAAATACTTCAATAAGAATGTATCTTTAACCTTGTGATTCAGTGTGGATCACCATTCATACTTCACAATATATGATTTTACTAAGTAAAATAAATGAAGCAGAATGCTGGTTAAGGAGAAGTCACTTGTTTTTTCTTTACATACTAAAGCAGGATTATTGATTTGATATTTTTAGTGGATACATGTACTTCTACCAAAAATGTTATTTGTAATTTTATTGGTAAATCGTTGCAGTCGTAACTGATATTGTGCAAACAAACACTAAGTCGTGGTAAAGTTTGGAACAGCAAGAAAATTTTGTACAACGATCATACATGTACACAATGTACTAATTATGCTTACCATCACGTTCATAATCATTTCTCATTCGTTTCCGACGAGGCCCATCAAAAAACTCTTCACGTCCTCCTGGTCGACGTCTGAAATGTAGCCAAAACAGTATTTTTATTTGGAATCCTCTGTGTGTGTAGTTTTTTCTTTCACTTAGCGGCTGTTTTAACAGAATGATCAAGAACTTTTCAAGCATTGCTGTATCTTATACATGTTTATGTTGTGCAATATATGTGCATGTAAATGTAGATTTAAATAAACAAAACGCTCTCTCACTAGTACATGTATCTCCCATATTATAGAGAGACAAGGAGAAATGGGATTTAAGATCCACTCAACACAAACCAGGTCATTTTGGGACTTACATATGGTTTAATTTTATTTCAAGAATTTGCTTGCGCGTAGGGCTCTTTAGCAGTTGGGGGAAATAGGACCAATGAGAAAACCCACAAGGTAGGACAGGCGACCCTACTCCTTGTCACATACAACCGGGGATTCAAAACCATGCCAGTTGACACAATGACAGGTTTTATAATACAGCATGCACATGCTAACCATTCGGCCATCCCCCCTGCCCCATTTTTGATTAACTTACAATAAAAAACTTGTCAATGGTTTCATGTTTCATCAGTTTAGATAAAACCTATGTATCATAATTTTTTAAAGGTTCCGTCCTGAGTGCAATTCGACAAAGTTTTAGACCTCTCTGAAGAACTCTTTTATTAGCTTTTACACGAAATTTGAGGTGTGATTAAGTAAACAGAAACGTTGAGATACACTGTACACGCTATTCTGAATTTTGTTAGGGTTTTTCCTTAAGTGTCGCCCAACACAGTCTCACACAATCTGATTAAAATACAGATCCTATTTCACATTGTTTTCATAGTTCAAAGTTTTATTTTACTTGTCTTTACTACACTAGGATCTGAAAGAGTTGTTTTCATTGATGTGTTCTAAATAGTGTGAGCGATTAGCTAATGAAATGGTCTTTTACAGAAAGCTTTAGGTGTGTTTTACATGGAACTGTGGGTAATCCACTAGTTACATCAATGTTGATTAATTAATCAAATATATGATGTCATAGGGCCAAAAGCCATTCATATGACCTCTGACGTGACCTATAGCAACAACTGGTCAGATCTTCATATAGTTTAAGCCATTGAAAGAATAGAAAAAACAAAACGAAATATAGATCTGTATTTGAAAAAGATTGGGTCTCACACAGACTGCAAGAAACTACTTTTTGCTACAACTCAACAATTTGAAGGACTCTACATGTACTTGTACATGTATGTTGTATAAGTGAATATAAACATAATGTAGCCTACAATGTAATTTTGAATTGCTTTACATTATGAATTGCTTTACATTTTTCAATACTTTCCATTAAAATATGTGGGTGGATTTAAAAAGCAATTAACATACTACATGTACAATGTAATCATTCAACAAAATCTAAATATCTTAATTTATAAAAGTTGCAAAACATGACAGATAAAATATTCCAGATAATATTAATATATCTGTAGCCTTCACCCGTCATAATAGACATTCAAGTAGCAATAGTTGGTGTTCTGCATATAATGTTTTTGTAAAGAAAAATTTGGGAATACGAGACAAGGGCACAAGTTAATTAAGGTCACATTGATATTTTTTTTCTAAAAATTACATGTTTTTTAATCTTTTATCAAATCAAATCATGATAATAAAGCCTTCAAATTGTTTTTTTATAACTGCCTAAATACCCAATAGTTTTCTTTATACAATGTATTTCCATCCAATTTTTGACACAGTTCTACATGTATTTCATTTTTTTTAAAATCAAATTACAAGATCTGTGGATCAACCCAACCAATATCAAGGACATGTACATGTAATTTATAAATTGTGAGCAAGGTTACTAAAATTTACTGTTGAAAATGTTGATAATAACCATTCTGCAACAAATGACCAGTCTGATGTCCCTATAAATACATGTACAACAATAAATACTCTGTTTATGGGATTTGTCTGCAGGAAATTCACCAGAACAGTCTGTTACTATACCCTACAAACAACAGATTCCATTGGTTGGCTATAACATTCTTGTTCTATTTACATACTGACTAGTGACAAATTTTGGAGTTATACCAAAGGCTTGGGTAGGGACTCAATATTACGAAAGACTATTTGGCATTACTAATTTTCTCATGAAATTCATTAGGTTGCTGTATAATTTGATACTCCCTATCAGAATAAAATATGGTATTGAAATATACATGTAGTTTCAGATCAATCAAATTTAGTCCAAAATTTTGACATAGTTTATTAACATGTAGGTCAGCAATAAAAAATCATATTTAATGTTAACATCATTATCGGTGCTTTTATTATCTTGATTTCATTTTCTGACATTAATGATAATTATTTTATTTCAACCCTTTCTCACATAAAAAAAAACAAAACACCAGGGACCTCACTCCAGTGATAAAGGGTACATTACATGTTACATGTACCGGTAGTTCAATATGCAGAATATGAAATTATCTTGGTGAGTACTTTCCTGGTAAGGCAATTCAATATTCCATTTTATGCTAGAGGACAAAATGTAACTGATTTGGCACATAAAAAAGTACTAAACAAATGGAATTTTGATTTTAAAGATTTTTGGTTGTCAACTCAAAAGTAATGTTTGTACAGTGTACAGTCTGATTGTTGATGAAAGTTGTGTAAGCTTACAGTGTAATGTCTGATTGTGAACACAAGTTGTGTAAGCTTACTTCAGTGTAATGTCTGATTGTGTAAGTGTAATGTCTGTGGATAGACATTGTGAACAGTGTAATGTCTCATTGTGGAGAACAGTTGTGTTCAGTCTAATATCGAACTATGGACAAAAGTTGTGTAAATGTAATGTCTGAGTGCGAATGAAAAGTTGTGTACATGTACTATAATGTCTGAGTGCGAATGAAAAGTCGTGTACTATATTGCCTGCGTACTCTGTACGTTGAACTATAAAATAAATGCTTGCTCTTGATAATTCTGTTATACATGTACATGTATAGAAACCAACTCAAAAATACATGTTTGTTTAAAATGAAAATAAACACATACCATCATACCATTCACAGGCACTTCTGCAGCCATCAGGAATATTCCTTTAACGGCAGTTTATTTTTTTAAAGTCACACACAAAACACAGAATAAAAAGGTCCCAAAAGCTTGAACCTTATGTCCAAAACAATTCACCCTTAACACTTTTAAACTTAAGTTCATACCTTTACAAAGCTAATAAAGCTCTATATTTTATCTTGTCCCTTATATCGGAATTTTAGTCCAAACGACGCACCATCACATATATTTTTAGGTAACCACAATTTTAAAACTAAGACTATGGTTTAGTCCCATTCTTAACTATTGAATTAAATGTAGATTGTCCATAATAAGGTATGCTGATAGATGAAAATTTCCTTTGAAAATGTGTAGTTGCATGCTTATTTTTCAATGGTATTAGTCCATAGAAGAAAATTAACGTAAAAACGTTAATGCTGGAGGTGGAGGTATCTTTCAGCAAGAATTTTGGAACACAAATTCTATGTAAGGATAGTCCATTAGCTTAGATGTATAATCTCCACAGAGGGAAGAAACATGTTCATTATTGAGAAAATACCACTATCAATTAATTTACTCACTCATTTTAAACACTAATGAGTAAATCAAAGTGCTTTTTAAAAACTGACACAAAATTCTTCACGTAAGCACAAGATATCGTGGACTGGATGAGGGTAAGTTCAAATACTTTACATTTTCTTGATATCATTAAAATTGGCCTGAAATATCTAGGTCAAAATTGTTCTTTAGAATATTTGTTGGACAAGAAATAAATACTTACCAAGTCCAACCCCTTCCCTCCCTTTAACAATGTTATTTCTAAATAAATATATTTCCGAGTGACAGACCCAGTCTTACTATTTAAACTTTGTAATCCCCAAAATGACTACTGATGAATTGAAAGACTGATTTTTAATAAGACAGTCAAATGAAGCCTTTCATTTGTTGAGTTTGACTTTACCAAGGTATTGACAACACTGTATACAATAAATTCAGGTCAGTCCTCTTCCGTAGTTACGGATACAGTCTATATCACAAGACACAATGATTCCTAACCTATTTAAGCTTCCTCTCCGAGCTGGCTGATATCTCTCTCGACTTTTCTCTGAATGAACGGTACGTTTACCGGATTTCACTATTTTTCTCGCGATTGTTATCAAATCAATATTATCATCTGCTGGGAATAATCGACACAAAGTTTCTCCACATGTTGGTTCTATTTCCTAAAAAAATAACAAATAACCTTTAATAACAAATAGTTTCACAGAACAGACCAATTTGACAATATCTCTAAAACATTATAAACAGATTCAATCTGGAGTACTTTTTCTAAATCACATAATTTCCTGTACATGGGGGTTAACACAGAGAGAGAGAAATGGGGTTTAACGTCCACTCGACAAAAACTAGGTATTTCGGGACTGACATGAGTTAATTTTTCATATCAATAATGCGCTTGCATGTAGGGGTCTTTAGTACTGGGAGGAAACCAGAGTATATGGAGAAAACCCACGGGGTTGGACAGGCGACCCAACTCATTGCCACGTTCAACCAGGGATTTGAAACAACGCCAGTTGACTCAATGGCAGGCCATATAATACAGCACGCGCACTCTTAACCATTCGGCCATCCATGGGGGTTAACAAGCTCTTTCATCATTGCAAGTGTCAAGGGTTGCCTGCCTAACTTTCTGGTTTTGCCTCATTGCCAGAGACCCATATGTTAGTATTGAAACGACCTGGTGGATGCTATGCACCATTTCTCTCTGTATATCTCAACCATACTTCTGTTCTATAACAACAAATACAGGGCAAATTTTCTATGTCAGCCAGGAACAACTTAAATAGATTACCTGTCCATCTCGACCTATTTTAACTGGTAAGTTTTCATTCCATGGATTGTGTAGATGATTAACTTTAGTAAAAGCTAACTCATGCCTTTAAAAAGATAAAATATAATAATAAATTTCTTGCTTCAATGACAAATAAAACTAAAGTTTGCAACAACACACATATAAATAGGATCATGCGTTCAAATCAACCTGATTTCTCTTTGTCAGAAAAACACACTGGTGTATGCTGTCCTTAAACGGCATTATATATTACTAAAGTGAAACAACCTTTCAATACAAGACATTTCTAACGATAGCAGCAACATAAGAAATTGCAAGAAATCAATGTCAAAAACTAACATGGGGAATAACATTTTATAATTGAGATGAAACATGGAAACATTAAAGGGACAATAACACTCTTGCTGTGTCCTACCTGTAATGTAAATTATCCATTACATCCTATTTTACTTGTCCAGAGGGTTCCAAAATATTTTAAAATCCAAGTCACATTTGAAAAGGTTTATGTTAGGCTTTTCAAATCATGTGATTGAAGTTTTCCAATTTTTTAAATTAGGTGTGTTAAGATGAAATTTGTATCATCAATTAATTGGAATATTGTAAAATAATACAATTTGTTGACAAGAATAAAGATTGGAACATATTATTCAGTTACAACAAGAGTGGTATTGAGCCTTTAATACAATCATAGATACAGCTGAACATTAAAAATATATATCTGACAAACCGTGTAATCCAGTCTAACTTAAAAACACCACTGAGAGCTCTGGCACTCATTCCTGGAGGTAACACCCATCTTATTGCTGGATGGTCTTTGGTAGCTTCTTCCGCAATTCTAGCAAATCCTGTAGTTAAATTTCGCAAGTACTGAGGAAATATTTTTATGATCATTTATCATTCATGCAATCTTTCATTCATGTTTAGAAATTACCAAGTTGTGGTGTGAGGGGAGATAATATGAAGAACAGCACTTCCATCAATACTTACCTCCCTTTTAACAATGTCACAATAATAAACATTCCTGATTGAATGACTGATCAAAATCCTAAATAAATTTAAAATTTAACAAGAGGCAAAGCTTTTGTAATACGTTTGTTAATATCACTTGTGTGTAGAAGACTAATACCTTGAAATCTGCCACTCTCCTTTACAGAAAATATCAAAATAACGTTATCATATTCCTATAATAAAAGGAAAAAAAAAAAAAAAATTAATATCAATATTTGCTTTCCAAAACCATACACCAATATTCCATTAACAATGACCAAAGAGCAAAAAACTGGTGAGTATAGACAATGAAACATTTTTAATATTACAAGAAGGATAGACAATGGTATTTAATCAAATTCAAGGCATGTTCACAATTATTGTAAACCCTTTGAACTATTAGCATTATAGAATAACACTAACAGTTTAGATTATCTACTCACTCTAAAGGCTTGATTTAATCTAGCTTCATTCTGTGGTGGAGTTGACCAAACTCCTTTTGCTTTAGCCAATGCTACATTTTCATGATTATTACTTTTAATAAGGAAATAGCATGCATTTCGGAACACATACTTTATTTTCGATCTTGCTCCTAGATAAAAAAAAAAGAGTTTATTCAAATTGTGAAAAGTATAAAATATCTGAGAAAAACAAAATATTGAAGAAAAAATCCAAACAAACCAGATGTAGAACAATTGGGGAATTATTGGGGACTGTGTCTTCTAGTAAAAACAAATTTACAAAAATTAAATGCTTGAAAATACAGTAAATGGTCTACAAACACATTTAATGCAGGAGTGAATGACACACAGGTTTTTGGAATAAAATAGAGACCAAAATTTACATCAGCATTAAAATTAAGAAATCGGGAAATAAATGATATCGAATGAATATATGATATGTTACAGACATGTAATCCTGTAATGAACATTAAGAATAAGTAAGTCTTACTTCGAGACTCATCATCACTTTGAGCACTAGCTTTATCCCATTCTATAGGTGATATATCTCTAGGTTCTACCTTTTTCTTTTTTCTTCTTTTCTTGCCCGGTTGATCATCTAGAATATTACAAATCACAAAACACTTAAAAATTCTCCATCACTGACAAAATTAAAGACTAGTTAATTTAAATTCCGGAGAAAAAAAAACAAATTAAGAAATAGAGACTTTTTATCAGCATTTCAATGAAAAGACCAACAAGTTTTAAAATATTACAGAAAGACTTTTCTTGTATGGATTACACAAGCTTAAAAAGTCAAACTGTGTCTAAAAGATAGATATCAAAAATTTTGATATTCCATGGAATTATTTTTTATACCTGTCAAAAATGTTGTCTTGTAATAAGACGTTACACTGAGATTAGCTATCAATGTGGGTGCTTAAAAGACTGTACATACCATCTGTGGCATCAGTATAGTTTGAACTACCAGTCTCACTTCTAGTATCATAATCTAAGGCATCCTGATCAATAGCAGGTTGTTTAACATCATCAGTTTCATCAGCAGATAAACTCAGATTTAAATGATTATCTTCTTCTACCATATTACCTATTGTTTTATCAATACAATTTCCTACAAACAATAAAACAAATTGTAAATATAATTGTAATTTCTTCGTGCAAATAGAATGGTCTCTGTTAGCTGTTCCAGTTTTCTAACTTTTTACAAATTCAAGATTAGCATTATTTTTTTTTTTATTGAGAAACAATGTTGTGATTTGTGACTTTGTGGATGATAATTTGCTTTGTATGTTCAGGCAAGTCTTTTGTGCAACTTACACTGAGCTGTAAATCTATGTAATTTGGTGTTAAAATGGGTCATACGAACTAAACCTGTAAACTATTTCAGGTGTGTTAGAAAGACATTGGGACACTGAAGTCTCAACATTATTTTGGCACCAAATTATGTGTTGTATATAGCAGAGATTTTCAAGGGCTAATCACTTCCATAACTCTGAATTTGTTGATCGAGGTAAAGTAATATCAATATGGCAATATAATATGAAATTCCTATCAAGGGCAGGGGTGCTCAAAAGTTCATGACAACCAGGACATGTAAGAGAGACCACAGCCCACAATGCAGAAAAATATGAATCAAAACAAAACATGGTTCGGAAGTACATTTTTCTATATCTTCAGAATCTCCTGTGCTCTCATTCCGTTATACTCCACTATACCCTAGGTTAATCCATAGGTTTCCTTGATTTTTAATTATTGGCCCTGGCCCTGGCCCTGATTGTAGCTAAAGTCTATGAAACAATCAAAAAATAGTTAACAAACCAGATCCTGTTCTTTTTTATAAGGGTAGATTAACCATATTCATGACCATTTATTGAATGATTTATGTTTCATTGATATTTGATTGTATAATCCAAATCTGTAGTTATGTTTCGCTGATTTCAAATATGTATATATGCTTGACTTCTTCATTATTATTACTATTCATTCTTTATATGAAATGTTTCATTCTGTTAGGTTTATTATTATTGAATTCACAATATCTACGATATCACGCTTGAACCTACATTAATTTATTATATAAACACCTGTCCGGTCCTCATTAATATATTGTAATTTTAATAATTTGGCCTTCTCTCATTTAAGCTACATGTACATTCTGGTTAATTCCTAATCTTGTCTCTCAAAGGGAAGCTTTTTGCATTTTGTACCCGATGAGAGTTACTTCACTTTGCTGCTCCCTTTTCCATTACTGATTTTTAAGGTTTGGTTGATAAAAATAGCACAGTCATCAAGGACGGATAACTTGAAAATGTGCCCCCCCCCCCATTAACCCAGGGGTAAGTGGAGTAGACCGGAATGGGACTGCAGGGGATGATTTTCCAACTGTTTGCATTTCTTCTTAAAAGCTTACCCTCTGTTTTGGTCTTTTTCTTTGACTTTTCTGGACCTGCTAAAACATTTATAAAAACAAATTCTTATTCAAGCAAAAATAAAGAGGGTGATAAATTGGGTTTAACGTCCACACTACACAAACTAAGTCATTTCGTGACTAACATGTAAGGGTCTTTAGCAGTGGGAAGGACCATAGCCACAGATTGGACAAGCAACCCTACGCCTTGTCACAGACATCTTAGGAATCGAAACCACACAAGCTGACTCAATGACACATTGACAGACCGTATGATACAATTACAACGTGCACATGCTATCATTTGGTTATCTAGCCCACCCCTGCAAAAATTGAACTATTCTACGAAATTTAAGGGGCATAAGCATTTGTTTTGATACTTTCAAGTCTCTAATCACCATTTGAGGGATATTTAATACCTTTCAAACTACAATTTAATACCTTTCAAACTGCAATGTGACAGGTGAATCTTTAAAAGAAATATCAGCCTAGAAATGGTTTAAATTCATTTAGTATTCAAAATTATATGAAGAATTAATAATTTGTCAACATTCAGCATCTTCTGCAGGAAATTGTCAAAGCAAGCAAGCAAGCAACACCTCTCCACAAAAATCCTTAATAGGGTTCCTAATATTGTCTGAATTCAATAAGGAAAACAAAGACAAGATTGGCTGGATCAGAGTTATTTTAATCCCATTATCGGGAAATAACTGTAGAGACTAGAATACCTGACACAGGCAAAAGTTACAAAATTGATTTATGGGGAACAGAGTACCGTTATTATTCTTACCCAAATCTCTCTTTTCAACAGTTTTTGGTTTCTTTATAAGAGATTTCTTTCCTTTAGATTTTAATATAGCTTTACCTGAAATGTATCAATTCAAGATAATTGTTTTCAGATTTAAATTTTAATTACAAATTAAAAATTCTAATTTTAATTAATAGCATGTTTATAATCTTTGTAAAATAGTTGGATGGGTTTTAAAAATATTCTGTAAGCTTGTATGTGAAAACCTTTTGGTGTACTTTTTAAATTATAATACCAGTGCCAAAGACATATTAAACCCTACCAGTGTCTTCTGGTACTTCTGCACTTAGTTCGTCTTCACCGTCTAATATAGCATCAAGAACATTTACAACAGCATCACTAGCAGAAGTGGTTAATTCATCTTCACCTAATATAGCATCAAGAACATTGACAACTGTTTCAGCACCTGCAAAAATTATAACTATAGTAATAAAGATCTTTGCTGCCAGACTACAACAAGCTCACAGCTTCTAAGTCATTCAAAATGTCCATAAGACAATAGCTTATTTGTTTGACTAAATGGATACATTTCATATATATCAGATGACAATTTTTGTCGTGAGAGTGGGTGGGAGCGTTACAATATTCTACAAATTGAAACAAAGGCCATATCTCTAGCAGTAATTCACAGAAATTCTTGAAATAAAATTTATAGGCTTCTTCATTGACTAATATAAATATTAGATAGAATGGTAACTTTTATCGTACCAGTAAGCGCTTACAACAAGGGGTCTTTTTACATAAACACTAACATAGTAACATGTACCATTTACACAGAATGAATTCCAGTCAAGATGAACACAAATATTAATTATTAATAGTTTAGAGGCGGGTTGAGATGGCCTAGTGGTCTAGAGTGCCGCGCTTCGACCTCGCTCTGGCCGGTCACCTCTGGCTTGCGGCTGTGGTTTCGAGCCCTGATGTGAGCGTATGTGGCATGGAGATAGGGGCGCCTTCTCAACCGCATGGGTTTCCTCCGGGCACTCCGGTTTCCTCCCACTGCTAAAGACCCCTTCGCCCAAGCGAATTATTGAAATAAAATGAAACCATGTTAGTCCCAAAATGACCTGGTTTGTGTCGAGTGGTCGTTAAACCCCATTTCTCTCTCTCTCACATTGGTTTAGTCGTCCAAATGGCATTGGTTGAATCCTCAACACAAACATGGCGATCAAGTTTATTACTGGGACCCCAAAATTCCTGGAAAACAATGCTCTATGAAAATAAGCCATGTGGCAAATGAAGGCGATGCATTCAATTAGCGCATATATCCAATAATTTTGATACATGTACATTGTAACCCAAAAAACTTGCCAGTTTTTCATAACATGGCCAACATATAATCAAACTATTCTCTACAGAAATACACATGGTTCCATCGACATATTCATTATTAATATTATTAGCTACTTGTAGTGTAGGCCTATTCATTATGCCTAAAATCATAACAGCGATCAACAAACAATACAGGGCTTCATTATTATAAAAATATTGGTGAACTAATTTCGTCCATGATCGGTCAATCAAGATTGTTGATTATTGGGTAAATAATAAACAACCGACGAGTAAAACTGATTTCTTCCGTACAATTAACGTGTGTGTATGGAATGTGGGTCAACTATATATTTGAGGAGGAGATGTATATGCTACCAATACTTTGTATTAACTCTGGAACAAACAATACAAGGCTACTTTATTACAAACCCATTGAGGGTAAATAAAACAATTATAAATAACAGACCAGTAAAACTTTGTGGACGACATAACCAATACTTGTGGACAAATTATCCAATGGTTGTGAACGACTAGATTGCGGACTAGTTAACTGGCACATTACCAAATACCAAGCCCTCCATGTCATTGATGACATTGATTGATTGATACCATCTCACTCTAATTGTTCTCATCATTACCGATCCCATAATCAGATTAGCAAAATAATCATAGATAACTGCAAACTACCAGTACATGTACATGTAGTCATGGAGATAGCATGGGTTATGAGTTATAATCAGACGACAGTAATCTTTTTTAAAAACATTTTACTGCATAGATTAGTATGACGTGAAGTTTATATGGCAGTTTGAAATCGCTTACGAATGCCAGTGCCACAGATGGGCCTGTACCAACGTATTCATTCACGAAATGTAATGACTGATAATGAGGAGAATCGATAAATGGGTTACGGGTAGTACTGTAATAAAGAAATGTTATGCCGGGATTTAATTTTGTTTATCATACATGTATCATATTTATAATCATATGTAAATAAATCTATCCATCTTGAAAAATTCAGAAAAGTATTGCTTTTGATGTACAAAAAATGCTGTTTTGCCGTAGTAGTTCCATCGTGCGACAGCATCTTCCTTTTTTTAATCTTGTACTTAAAAATTTATTAATTTTGAGGACTGTATTATAAACTTTAGAGTAGAGCAGTAACTAGAGTAGAGTAGAGCAAGCAATTTAGAAATGGTTCCACTATGTCTTCCGCCTTACTCCAGTCACAGTAGTGGCTCATCCTACAGAGTTCCTTTGTGCAAGTTTTTTACTCAAATGACTAAAAAAAGGTTACTGCCCTATAGTTACCTTAATTTATACATGAACTGACCCAAAACAGTACTGCATATAGCTTAACATATAATAAATCAATTCCGATTGAAATAAAGCAATTTAGAAATGGTTCCACTATGTCTTCCCCGCCTTACTCCAGTCGCAGTAGTGGCTCATCCTACTCTAGTTCCTTTGCGCAAGTTTTTTAGTCAAATGACGACTACAAAAAGGTTACTGGCCTATAGCTCCCTTGATTCATACATAAACTGACCCAAAACAGTAACATATAAATAAATCAATTCCGATTGAAATAAAAGTGAAGCTATATCGCATAATTTTATATGATTTGATGAAACCCAACTGTTGCGTGAAATTTCAATTGGTCGGGCAGTCGGTGTCATTGCGTAAGACGTCATTACAAGAAACATCGCTATGCAAATGCAGAATGCATTACCACAAAAAAAAAAAAAACTGTTCTGTAACTATTTTAGAAGTCCAGTCTTTGTGATAGAATTACTTATTCCAATACAAACTGTAATGATGTGTTGACTGTTGACAATTGTGTGTTTGAATCTATTTGAACTTGCTTTTAAAGGAGTCTTAGACTGTATCAATTTATTGTAACGTTAAAGTACATGTAGCTAAGTCTCCAACTCAAGATAATCCAAAATCTTCAACTTTGAATACACGAATTATTTGTCGATTTAAATCAACATTGATGCTGTGATCTTATCGGAAAAAGATGGGTTTCTGATATCCAATGTTTAAGACAAAATAAACATTTTACCATTGGTACGCGAATCATATACCACAATGTGTTTAAGCCCCAGTTCTAGCAAGAGACTCGGGGAACGAGGCCAGACACACTGCACCAAATCAAATGGCATAATATGTAGTTAT
This sequence comes from Patella caerulea, assembly GCA_036850965.1. Lineage (NCBI taxonomy): Eukaryota > Metazoa > Mollusca > Gastropoda > Patellidae > Patella > Patella caerulea. The sequence goes on along the minus strand of JAZGQO010000008.1, from coordinate 4,877,895 downwards.
GTAGACTGGAATAACCAGACACTAGAAATTTGCATGCCATTCAATTGAGACTGCTGGCTTATTTCGCGGAACATAACCGATTTGAAATTAGAGTAAGAACGGAAACCAATGGATGTAAATCAGTTTATATACATTCATATTATAGTATGTGTTGCCACCCACTTATATCAATTTCTAGGTCCTAAATGTTAGCGATTTAGCTCCTTTAAACACACAGTTTAACGTTGCAAGTACTGTATAGTAACTACAGTACTAAAGTCTTTTAAAAGCAATTAATTATATTATTTATATTTATAATTATATTATTGGATGACGGATTGGTGACATGATAGATGAACAAGCCCGGTGAGGCTGATGTCCCCCGACGAAATCCCAAAATAAAAAGATGACACATATTAATTAATCACACATTTATTTTTTTCGAACGTATCGAGCAATCAAACTGTACACGAAGTGTCAACCAAAAGTGTTTAATAAAGAAAAATGCTAAAACCGACAAGAAAAATGAAAATGTACCCTATTTAGGGGGACCCTAAAGGCAGACAAAAGTGCCCCCACGCTTGACAAAAGGGCCCCTCTGGCCAAGGGAAAGGGCCCTCGTGTCCGAGTCAATCGTTTCTATACATTGTTACTGTCGAATCCATTACTGAATGAGAATGCAGTCATTGTATTGGCATAAAAATCATCAATCAAGATGAACCCAAGTTATCTTGTCCCAAAGTATCAACCAAACAAATTGCTTATCTCTGCCTACCCTAAGAAGAAAATGCTCATCTTCGAACTCCATCAAGGCATTGACCTAATAAGCATACACACCAATTTTGAACATTTTAACTCAATTCGAAGGAGAGTTATTGTGTTCCAAAGTCTCGGCAAATCAAATTGCTTATCGCTCTGCTTACCCTGAGCAGAAAATGCTCATTATCGAACTTAGTCAAGGTACATGTATTACTGTAATGAAACTATACACCAAATTGCTTATCTCTGCTTACCCTAAGCAGAAAATGCTCATCTTTGAACTCCATCAAGTTATTGACCTAATAAGCACATACACCAAGTTTGAACATTTTAACTCAATTAGGAAGAGAGTTATTGTGTCCCAAAAAGACGGACAGACAGACAGACAGACAGACAGACAGAGATTTTAATAGTCCCCCAACTTTCTTCGAAAGGCGGGGGACAAAAAATTCATCTGTCAACCTTCCGTGTTTCCAGATGAAATTTCTTCCTATATAATTCAACGTTGCAAGTGTGATTGTGATTCGCAATTTCTATTACTATTGACAATATTTTTCATCGAAACTACGATTGATTATTGTTATTTATAATATTTCTGCCACACCCAATTACAATTAAGCATATAATCCTACCTGGAACGGGTATAAATCATTGTATTTAAAATCATTGTATTTAAAATCGGGGCGTAAATCGTTACTAAGATCACCATCTTTTAAGTCAGGAAACTGTCATCGTGAAGGCGGTGCTAAATAATAAGGCTTCATAACAGCCAAACAAAAATGCAATCGTAAGTGCTTGCGTATGCCTAAAGTAAGTACCGTGATTATGAATGGAGGTGCGTTTTCGGGCAAAAACAACACCTAATAAATTTAAATGTGAATACTAATACTTGGAGTTGGGTGATAGCTGTGCCACATGCGCACATGCATTGGCCTCTGTAAGTTTAATTAGTCATGATAGACTTATCTTATTTTAAAGCCCCAATACCACTCTTGTTGAAACTGAATAATATGTCCAAATCTTCATTCTGGTCAACAAATTGTATTATTTTACATTACAATACACAATATTCCAATTAATTGATGATATAAATTTCATCTTACTACACCTAATTTAAAAAATTGGAATAATTCAACTAATTGATTTGAAAAGTCTAACGTAAACCTGTTCAAATGTGACTTTGATTTTAAAATATTTTCGAACCTTCTGGACAAGTAAAATAGGTTGTAATAGGTTAGTAGGACGCTTAAACATCTAGTACTTAGAATAAGGCTATTATTTATTTTCTCAAGCTGCCAAGCCACCAATAGTGTTACATACGATTACATCATGTGTACCTACTTCAAGAATACACATGATGGCAAATGGCCGCCATTTAAAATACTACGCCCGCCTCTTAGAGACGATAACTTAACTCGCTATAAATTGTAAAAAAATTTACTTCGGCTAGAATTAAAAAACACCTAAGATTAACATTTGCTAAAAATTTCTAAAAAACAACCTAAATTTATGGAAATGGGGCCAAATCAAATCAGGCAAATTACATCAAATAGTCCATGTTAAACGTATAGCAAAATTTTTAAACTAACGCGAGCACGCGCGTTTCTAGACAACGCCATAGCGGGTCATAGCAACCAGCGAGTATAAATTGGAAATCCCCAATGACGTAGATATTATAAATTGGAAAGCCGAGTCTGTCTTAAAATAAGTAGTACTGTCAGTAAACAAGATGGAAGCCATCTGCTATCGTGTTTGATCATGGAGTAGGCAAGCACAGGTGTGTCGTATGATAGTGTTATTGTCCCTTTAAACATGTTACATGCTAGGGTGCCCCACGTGCCTACTGAAAAGTTGTTCTTACACGTTGACCGTGCTTGCTTTAGTTGAATGACTAACTACTGATTTCTGACAGTCACGCACACTCGTACTCGTTGAGGCTATAAATAGCAACATCATACAGAAATGTTCAAAACACCAAAAACTACTACAGTCGTAAAAAATCTATTGTTGACGATTCTGAACAGCAATAATATTTAACTTTTTTTGGTTATTACGGCATCTTCAGTGATGGGAACAAATGTTTAAAAAGAAGAAATAGCAAATAATCGTCAAATTTAAGACTAACCCTGTTCATTGACAACTACTTTTTCTGCAAAAGGGGAGTCTTATTTGTTATCTGAATGATTGTGAATTTAATAAGGAGTAACCAAGCTGTTTTTCTACCAAGTTTCGTGTTAATTCATTGAAAAATAAATTTTTTACATTGCACTGAAGTCAACTCAAATTACAACCTTTTGGACCAGATTTCGATTGCGGACCGAAAAAATAAAATTAACAAAAATTGAATATTATAAAAAGCATAAGTCCGATTCTAAAAATTTAAACGGTTTTGAAATTTTAATGTTTGAGCAGTTATTTCTGCCAAGTTTCAAAGCAATTGCTCAAAAGATGAAATTTGGTTGGTACAGTACTACTACTACTAAGCTAGTGACGTGACAACATTGAACGATCACATTTCAACATACATGGCCTATGGGTGTTTAAAAACAATAATCAAACATTATTTTCCGCAATAGTCAGGTGCACGTCTAAAAGTTTTGGTAAAACGGGTTGCAATTTTAATACAAAAAAAAATTCAAATTAATTTAAATTTGCGTTCCGAAATAAAATCGAAAACTTTAATCAATAATTCACCTTTAGAGCTTTCGCTTTCAATGTTCATTTCTTTCCAATCAATTCTTGAGAGTCTCCCCGCGGTTTCTGCGTGGTTGGGAATTTATTTTCTCTTTACATTGCATGAATAAATCAAACCAGTTTCCTAAATTTATTCAGTCAGTTTTTTCGTAAAAGAAAGATGGCTACGTTCGTTCTTTCTCGCTGATTCACGCGAGAATATGAAAGTTTGTTCTTCATTATCCAGACGTACAGTTCATTGAGTTCATTATTTTATAGCAGCCCTCGCCCTCACTAATCCTAATAGTAATAGTAATAGTAGGCCTAATGCCAATGGTATCATACAGCAGTGTCAAACAGTTTGTAACGATTGGCGGTGATGACTCAATGGACTAAGGTCCATATATAACTGAACAAATGTTATGCATTTTAATATGTAAGCCATACCAGTAGGCCTACCACGAAATATACAATTTGTCCAATAAGGCCAATATAATAATAGTCCCCAACATTATTTAATGTTATGATCCAAAATCTTCCACAATAATAACACCAATTAGGCCTATTTGTCAGTTCAAATCACATTGATGGTGTAATTTTACTGGGAAAAGATGGGTTTCTGATATCTATATTTAAGACAAAATAAACATTTTTCCATTGCCATCATTGGTACACAAATCATGTACGGTGTCGGTACCATTCACTATGCGTTTCATTGTCATTTGTAACAAGGGATCAGAAATAATTTCCAAGAAAGAGACTATATTACTATAGATTCCATATAAGTCGTGTCAAACGCTGACACAATATTCTTATCTGGAGAGCTTTGCGCAATAGACTGGAATAACCATATGCTGGAGTCGGAGATTACTATTCGATTTAGACGTATTTCACCGAACATAACTGATTTGAAATTTGAGTAAAAACGGAAACAATAATAGATTTATAGAATGTATAAATCATTTTATATATATTCAGATAAAATTATTATATTCATTGGGACCCATTTATGTCAATCTAGGTCCAAAATGTTAGCGATTTAGCTCCTTCAATTAAGTTCAATTACAAAGACCAATGAATAGATATACATATCCGCTAATATTAGGCAGGCCTATCTTATACTCAACCCTAATAATTATTATTTTGTCACCTGTGGATGCCTGACGTGCGAATTTGGTCACATTTTGTTTGTGGACACTCTACAGGTCAAAATTTATATCTCATTTTGATGAAACTTAAATATTATGCTTATATCAGAAAGATCCCAGTGCCTTTTGGTATTTGCATATATTAGACTGTAACTTTCTGGATTATGGTCCCTATTGTACGAACAATTGCAATTATAGCTTGTGGCCCTCTAGAAGTCACAATGTTAACTGATTCAAAAGAGGTTAAATTTATTTATCATAATGACAAATGAGTTCAAATTGGACTGAAACTGGCTGACAAAATGAAGGTTCCACGTACGGAAATACTGTAAAAGTATGTAATGAAAACAAACTTTTGTCTGATTTTGATGAAACTTAAAATGTATGTTTAGATCCCAGATATCTTGGTTCCTTTTGATATTGATGCATGTTGGACAGCAACATCCAGGATTGTATGGCGGTATATTAGTGCCAAAATTCTAACATGCTATCGTCTAATTTCTTACTTCCTGTTCATGTAATTTCTAACCTCCATTCATGTAACTTCTAACTTCCATTCATGTAATTTCTAACTTAAGACAATGTATAATCCAACTTCTTTATTTGTTCAGTGTAAATTTCAATTCTGTTCCAACTTGTTTCTATTATTTAAACGAAAAATGTCTTCTTAATAGATGCTTTACATGTTTAGCATCAACATCAACGAATTTAGAATTTATACATTTCTGCCTAGCAACCATCATTATGAAGATGTTTGGTGTCGCCACTGCCTTCTCAATTGAGTGATTGCGCACCTGATGGGGACCATTATTTGGTATAAACGACCCATTCTTCCTTTGGTTGAAGGTTGGAAGGCGTGCTGAGAGAGAGAGCAGGGGCGGATCCAGGATTTTCAGAAAGGGGAGGGGGGGGGGGTGTTGCACCAAGTTGGGAGTGCGAAGCCCGACCCATGATTTTTGAGTGGACAAAAATGCCCACAAGGACTAATTTCTTACTAATACTGTAAATCACGATTTCCAACCTAAAGTGTTTTTGTTCTCCTTTCCCGCGAGAATGTATGGAGCTAAAAATTGTTCGCCACCACAAAAAATAGAGGGGGCGTGTGTCGGGTGCGCCCCCCCTCTGTATCCGCGCCTGGAGAGAGAGAGAGAGGGGGGGGGGGGTCACTTAGTATTAAACTCAGTATCTGTGTATGTCTATCCATAACATTACAATGTGTTAATATAGACCAACTGCATATAAATATTAATTATTGGCCAGACCTGTCAACCCCTCAGAGCTGAAATGCAGTAGGGTTGTGTAAAAAAGGCAGTAGAAACCATGATTTGGCAGTAGATTTCCAAAAACGCGTGAATTCGCACTTCCAAGGGTAATTAATTTGGAAATGTCAAATGATACATTGAATTGTAGGACCATACAATACAAAAATTGCATTAAATGGGTACCGTAATAAATAAAATACACACACATTCATTAGCAAAATGAACCATATCTAAAATTATTTATTAAACCAAAATTGAATATGTACCCTACAGAAAGAAATAATTAGTATTTATTAGTAAAGAAAAAATAATTAAAATTAGCAGTCCAGTACTGGCAGTAGATTCTACCATTTTTCTTTTGTTTAAATAATGATTTTAAAAAAAAATCCTCGTGTGACGTGTGTTTCCTATTCCGACAGTTTTTGTCAATTTTATTTAATGTAAGATAATTGTACTTATTATATAGATTCTACGGCAATTCCTGATAAGGAATAGAGAGAGGAGGGCGTAAAAAATAAGTTTGGCATAGCGACTAAATAAGTAAATATTGGCATCGAACATGCCTTTCATGCCGTGGCGTGACGTTTATACTCTTACAATACAATACGTACGGGATTTTTTCTCCCGGGATTCCGTAAATCTGCTTTTAAATTTATTCGAGGGAGCCTTCCATGTAAGTCGTATCGGCAAGACGTATTCTCATCTTGAAATTAAAGTTCCAGGTTGTATTGCATTCGAAGTATTGTTTTACATGCTGTACGTACGCGCGCAAACGAAAATGTCAGCCATTGCTGCCGTAAATTGGTCGCTATTTGTTTAATTTATGGCTACGCATTTTAAGAGTATTTGGAACACGTGGCAATAATATATCCGCTTTATTAACTCTAAAAAAAGTTGAAATGAATTCGAGAACAAATCTCTTAGCTAAATTACACCTTACAACACCCCAAGTCGATGTTGATAACAGAAAGTCGCAATCTTTTTTGTTTACATGCAAAGAGTTGCTTCCCTTAGTTCCAAAGTTTTGGCGAGACAATTAAAAAAAACCTTTGTTAAGAATGCGGTAGAAATCTATTACCGCGCAGTAGAGCGGTACACGAGGCCATTTCGCGGCATTTTACCGCGTGATGCGGTAGAGTTGACAGGTCTGTTATTGGCTCAACCGTAATAAAAATAAAATAAAATTCTCCAAATCCCGTTTAGCTTATATTTGAAATAGAAAATGAAATGAAATGAAAGAGGGTTTAACGCCCTACTGTTCTGTTCCGAACCGGGCTAATGGAGACGGACATACGCCACACAGTGTGCTTTAGGGAAATATTGCCCGGAGAGCGGATCTACGACATGGTCGAAAATGTATATCGAAGTCTAACTGTCTTGGGATCTTTTACGTGCACGTCAACATGTACATGGAACCTCGGGTTTTCATCCCATCGGAACGACAAGACACTAATAAGGGGGAACTACGCCAGAAAATCTGGATGAACTTTTTTCGACCCATGCCGGGATCGAACTCCCTACCCACAGCCTAGCGAGCCTGCGTCTTACCCTCTTAGCCACGGTATTCGAAATAGTATTTGCAAACCATACATTTATATTGTTTAGAGGGTAGGATGGCCAAATGGTTAGCACGTGCACGCTGTAACATAAGGTCTGTCATTGAATAAACTGGCGTGGTTTCGATTTCCCGTTTTTACGTGACATGGAGCAGGGCCGCCTTACCAACCTCTTTCGTTTTCTCCGGGTCCTCCGGTTTCCTCCCACTGCTAAACGCTCTTACGCGCAAGCGAATTATTGAAATACAATTGAACGGTGTTAATACCGAAATGACCTGGTTGGTGTCGAGTGGATGTTAAACCCCATGTCCCCATCTCTCTCTCCCGATGTTGTTTTCAATTTTAACACTCAGGCAAGCCACTCAATCTGACGAAGAGAGAGTCGTTTGTATCAATAGAATGGTCCCGATCAGGTGCTCAATCGCCAAACTGAGCACATGGTGGCGACACCAAACGACATCATAATGATGGTTGCCAGGTAGAAGTATCATAATTCTAAATTTGTTTGCCGTTCATGCTTAACATGTAATACCACAATGAAGTAGACATTCTTCGCCCCAATAATAGAAATAAGATGAAATAAAATTGATATTTACACTGAACAAATAAAGAAGTTTGATTATACATTGTCTTAATTTAGAAATTACATGAATAGAAGTTAGAAGTTACATGAATGGAGGTTAGAAATTACACGAATAGAAGTAAGAAGTTAGACGATAGCATGTTAGCATTTTGGCACTAATATACCGCCATAGGATTGTAGCCCCTTATCTTTTAACTTGTTCTCTATGGAGATTCCTGTCTTGCAAAATATGGATGTATCTTGCTTTGTAACTACTTGTTAGCTTGTGAACCCCATAGAGGTTCAAATTTTTATCCAATTCAAAAAAACGTTTAAATATATCACTGTTATTCCATAATGACAGTTGATTTCCAATTTTGTGAATATCAGAACGAAACTTTCTGTCAAAATGGCTGTAATGAAATTGGAAGTATACTTTCCATGTCTGCATTTGTATTGTGTTTGCTTGTTACAAAAAACACTGCCATGTCTGCCAGTTTATATTATAAGGAAAATTTGCTTTATATAAATAATAGTTTGTGCAGAACACTCAATTCACTTGATCCGTTTCATTTTTCAATTATTTTGACAGGAAAAACTTGTAGAAGATAAAATGGCTACCTATGATATTTGTGAAGAACTGGAGGTTTTAAGATCCATGTACTGTCTGCCTGGAGAGCTCTATATCAGTGAAGGTTTGTAAATAATAACTTTCTCAAAGAGATTATGACACAGGGCTCAGTATATCTGTTGACAAGTATGTATATAACTCTATAACACCAATCACGAGATTGCATGGCTTCAATACATGTACATTATTCTGTACTGACAGTACAACTGTACCGTTTCGTAGTGGAGATCGATCGTAGTCATATTTTAAAATTGGGGTTTGAATTAAATATAATCCTTGAGTGGCATTTAGTGGTTGAGCACATTAAAAAATACAACACAGTTGTTGTGTTTTTTTTGTTTTTTTTTTGAATTAAATAAAAGGCTGATTTTCCATCGAGCAAAATGACCGATTGGTCAGATCTAGTCACAGTCATTTTCCATAGCCCTAGGGTTTGACCGGCACATACAACCGCCATGGTACCCATGCTCTGTATCAATTGATTTTATAGCTAAGACAACAAAATGATTGATTTATATTTTATTTTATCAACCACCAAACTTTGGTGCCATGCAGTTCTTTGCTGGTTGGTAAAATATTCAGGTTGACATGATTTGAGTATTCTGTTACATCAGGCATGTAAAAATTAGATTGTATGCCATTAAGCTATCATACACAAGCTCCCATGCTTAGCAACTGAAATATTTGATTTTAGTACCTTTCATGAGAAAATTATATTTACCAAATTAGCATTTTTTTTCAAATGTTGTACTTTTGGAAATTTAAACTCAAACTCATTAAGTCAATATGGTAATTCATTAAATTTTAGATTTTTGTGCCTTGTCACAGAACAGTATTGGTACTGAAAAAAAGTTTTTAAAAGAAATAATGTGACGTAGGTAGTGCTTATGATGACTTACCTGTATGTCATACAATGTACAGAAGCCTATTAAACATTTGCTTTTTTTAGGTAATTATTTATCGAACATTTCCTCCTCCCTTCCCCTCTCCAGACAAACTGTAATCATGTATTTAATCTATCATCAGTCACTCAACCTCTTTATTTTTTATTTTAGATTCGAGGAATGGAAGACACATTGCATTGAAGCTGAAAAAAGAGGAGGAAAAAGTTAGAATTGTTCTGGATGTCAAAATGGTTCTCTCCAGTTCTTATCCTAGTATAGCACCAGAAATATCACTATTTAGTTGTGAACTATCAGTAAAAATGTTAAAAAGCCTTCGACAAGAAATCACAGATGTCATAATCAAGGAAAATTTGGGTTCACCAGTTTTATTGCATATAGTTACTTATCTCTGTGAGAAACTTGGCGAGTTGCCAATAGAAATAGAAGACAGATCCTTAAATCCAGAAATTCATAAAAACAGCAGGAATTGTATTATGCTGATACATTTAGATCACATGAGAGCTCGGACATCATACATTAAATTGATAAAGAAGTGGACAAATGAATTAAATCTGTGTGGAAGACTTATTTTCTTCAAAAGACTTATTCTCTTATTATTAATAGGAAGCAGTTATCATTTAAAGGTATCTTACATCATTTATGAGTTGTTTAATCCCCAATATTTCTACCTAAATGGAATCTGTGGTGGCTGGAAGCTGTGGTGGCTTAGTGTGTAGGTTCTGGCTCACTAACCAGGGTTCAATCCCAGTGTTAGCAGGGAAGTCCCCATGGATTTTCCAGCATGGTTTCCCCTTGTCAGTGGTGCAGGTCTGGTAAGGGACAGTGTCTAGTCTTTGGGATTAGACAAAACATTGAGGTCCTGTATATATGTTTGTGTGCACGTAAAAGTACAGAAAAGAAGGATGTTAAACCTTATTTCATTAGATTTCATTTCCTGTCTAATTAAGGCAAATATTATATTCCCAGACCATATACAATAAATAATTTTACCATAGTCTTCTATTGTCACCATCTTGTTGACCATCAAAGTTTACACTCGCGATGCATCAATTGTTCGATGTATCGTTACACCCCTATACACTCATAATTAAATTTTTATACAACTGTGATTTAAAACGCTTTTTGAGAAATATATTTATTCAAAGTACCGGTACAGTATTATTTTGTCGAATAAGCAGCTTAATTTAAGTACAGATTTAACAAAAGGAGTACAGATTTAACAAAAGCCCAAATAAAAGTAAACAGTGAACCATTAACATGGGTATTTTCTTTATTCAATTTTCAAAGGAGTATATTATTCGAAACAGGCGTAAAAATGTAGATGTTGATTCAAGAGGTCAGAGTTGTAAAGAAAGAATGTTATCAATACTATGTGAACAACCCTGGGATAAACAAGTTATGTAAGTATAATAATTAGGCCTTCTCGTAGCATTTACTTTCAATAAATGAAGTTTGTTTGTATTGGAATGGTGGCAGCACATCCATAATTATATTACACAAGGAAATATTTCCAATCACATTTGAAATGTGTACCGGTATATTGATGATTAATGGAGAATATTTTTTTACTTTAACTGGTACCCAATTATTTTCTGGTGGTGCTTACAAGGAAAGCGTGCCTAGCTGTTCGAATAACATGTTGGTAAAAGAACCATGGGAAATTGGATTTATAAAAAAAGTGGGTAGAAACTAGGAAACAATGCTGGACAGCCCCGCTCCCCTTCCACATTTCACACAAATCCATTGAAATGAAAGTACAATATATTTGTTCTAAGACCTGTTGACTATTAGATTTATATGTATATTGTGAAGGGATGTCTCAAATTTTGTATACAATCTAATAAGAACATGGATTATGAAACTTTGAAATCCATTAACATTAAATTGAAAATAAATTTTTACCAATTAAAGATACATTGGGAAATTAGATAAAGAGCTGACAGTTCTCATTATAATAGTTAAAAACTAGATACTGTAAAGGGAAGTTGCTGAAAATTTCAGTCAAATTGATCCACTCAGAACAAAGATTTTAGCATCATTTCTTACGTCAGTACGATAATAAACGTAGTCTTGATTATCCATTTCATGATTAAATCATGTATGAAATTTGAGAAACAAATCTGATTTTAATTTAGTAAATATCACATGCTAGCATTGATGTCAAGGGTTGATTATGGACCTGATGATAAGTTAATTAATGTCAAATTTATAATTTAGATAACATTTCAGGCCAAAGGAGAGACCTGAAATATGCAGATGTAGCTCTTGCATAATGTATGTTTAATCAAGATCCGCGAAACATCAATGCCACTTTGAAATTGGCATAAGAGGTTATTATATTCATGTTGTTAAAATCTATTTATGTTTAGATTTCATGAGTTTGAAGTTATTGATTGTGAAAGCAATGAGGAAGTGAAAGATATATTTGGTGGAGACTTGCAAGACATTTATCACACTTATGTTAATAAATTATCTGGCTATGGATTGAAGGTGTAAAAGGTAATATATAATATTGATAGTAAACACAGAGTCTTATGATTGGTTTGTTATGTGCCTGTAACCAGGAAGTCTGGTTGAGTATAGTTGTCTTTTGTGTGACAACAATATAACAGATTAAACAATTACTAACACTGACCAAAACATTTGGTTGCATGCAAAAAAAGATAAGAAACTTGGAATAAGAAACTTGTAATACTTTCTGGATAATGCTGTAAGATTTAGATGAAAAGCTGGCTGGTTTGCTACAATAATTCTAAAATAGATAATGAAAAATTAATATACAATTTCATTCAAATTGTTTTAGTGTATGAGTGTAAGAGTGTTTGAAGTTTTGACAAGATTTAGCCTATATCGTTTATTATTGTAGCAACAATGTATGACTATCAAGACTATATCTCGGCCTTCCAATGGTCTGAAGGGTTGATTGTTGGCTGTTTATATTAGTTCTTACATAATGCATCTTTAATAAGAGAACAGTCATAATCCTTCAGTATTTTAACATGTTATCAAATGATAAACAAAATTCTTATAAATCATTGTAATATGTGTTGTCCCTGTCATTCAATCCATATAATTTAATAAATTGTCTCAAAATCAATATATATTTTGATTACATACTAGATAACAATTGGAGATCGCTTAAAGTGTCTCATCCATTTTAAACAAGATTAGCTTGGACTTTAACATGGTGACATATTTTTAAGACTGAAATGTTTAAATGTGAATACATAATATGAAATAGCTTAAACATCTGTAGTAATAAAATAAACCGGTTTGAAACAAGTACTTTTAATCTGATTAAAATGGAGATCTAATTCTTGTTCCATTTCTCAAAATATAGATCTGACACATTTCAATTTGAAGACATGTGAGTGGCTATGTTGGTGAATGTTAGCTTTTTTATATTTAACTTGTTTTGTTTTGTTCCACGACACGAATGATGTAGACTATTTATATTTAACTTGCTGTGTTTTGTTTCATCTTTCAAGGTACAGTTCAATAGGCAACTCATAGAATTTCATGCAACCCTATGGTACAGCTATGCTGTCATTGGCAAATAACCCACATAAAAAGGGGTTTGATGTCCTACATTTCTAAACCGATCGGGCTAATTAATACAAGCATGTGTGATATGTGGGAAATTTTGCCCCAACGGCAGTTGAATTCCAACTGTCAAGGCTCTTTTACCTGCTCGCCAAGGTGTTCACAGGACCTCATTTTTTTGGTGTCCCATCCAAACGACAAGACACCTTCCATCTATTCTGCATCACTGACAAAGGAAATTATGCTGGAACATTCTGAGGACAATTCTCGATTAACACTGGGATTGAACCCTGGACCTCTTGTTTAGCAAGTCAGTGCCCTATTCACAGAGCCCTAAAACACAATTTGAGCTATAAAACAAATGAATCAATCAGTAGTTTCAATTTATTATATAATCTTTTTCTATTGACATAATGTGAAATACAAATTCTTTAATGTGGTGGTTGACCCCCTTTAGTGAATATAACCTAGCCTTATCTCCTACTAAAAGCTACATTATTGCAAATGGCCAAAATACCTTTGTAACTACCTATTGTTGATTGAATCTATTAGTTTTACTTGGATTGGCAATTTGTAAATGTATAAAATATTTAATTTGGTTATGTGTGCTTGCTGATACGTATTGTTATTCTGATTACTAGAAGTATAAATAGGAAAAGATTGGAAAAGAAGGTATGTTTTTATGTGTTGTCTCTCATTCAAATTATTGTAATGTTTTGGGGGGTTTTTCCCCCAGAAATTAATAATATAATTGAGATCAGGATATGTAGTAATATTGTAACTGTTGAACATACTTACTACACACAGGCACTTGAAGAGATTAAAATAAATTAAAACAAGCCAACAGTGAGGCTGATGTCCCCCGCCGAAATCCCAAAATAAATAGATGACACATATTAATTAATCGCACATTTATTTTTTTCAAACATATCGAGCAATCAAACTGTACACGAAGTGCCATCCAAAAGTGTTTTATAAAGAAAAATGCTAAAACCGACGAAAAAAATGATAATGTACCCTAGTTAGGGGACTTTAAAGGCAGACAAAAGGGCACCCAACGCTTGACAAAAGGGCCCCTCTGGCCAAGGGAAAGGGCCCTCGTCTCCGAGTCAATCGTTTCTATACACTGTTACTGTCGAATCCATTACTGAATGAGAATGCAATCATTGTATTGGCATAAAAATCATCAATCAAGATGAACCTAAGTTATCTTGTCCCAAAGTATCAACCAATCAAATTGCTTATCTCTGCCTACCCTAAGCAGAAAATGCTCATCTTCGAACTTCATCAAGGCATTGACCTAATAAGCATACACGGCAATTTTGAACATTTTAACTCAATTAGAAGGAGAGTTAATGTGTTCCAAAGTCTCAACCAATCAAATTGCGTATCGCTCTGCTTACCCTGAGCAGAAAATGCTCATTATCGATCTAAGTCAAGGCATTACTGTCATGAAACTATACACCAGGTTTCATCACTCTCACTTAATTAGAACTAAAGTTATCGTGTCCCAAAGCATCATCCAATCAAATTGCTTATCTCTGCTTACCCTAAGCAGAAAATGCTCATCTTCAAACTCCATCAAGGCATTGACCTAATAAACACATACACCAAGTTTGAACATTCTAGATCAATTAGGAAGAGAATTATTGTGTCCCAAAAAGTGTGACAGACAGACGGACAGACAGACAGAAGGACGAACCCATTTTAATAGTCCCCCAATACAACTATGTAGTTTATAGTCAAGCAGTAGTAAGATTTATTTTAATTTTTTTTAATCTCTTCAAGTGCCCGTGTTACTACACTGGTGATAAACATGTGAAAAAATCCAACTAATTGGAGTGAATTTAAAATGATAAATACTACTGTAACCAAGAAAAAAAAACCAAGCTAGAAATTAAGGGTAAAATGCAATCTATTGCCAGTCACATTAATGTGCCTGCGATATCATTTCGGTGGAAGCGGACGTTAAATAAAGCTATTTCACACAGTCACATTTTAATGTCAATGTACATCAGTTTTATTGTCAAACACATCATCTCCAATAAACATTACAATAAACAATGATAGTCTAAGCAGTATTGTTTGTAATGTACATTTAAGTTCTTCACTATTGTCCTATTATGTTGAGTCTCTGTCAATTGGCTTGTGAACCTGATAAGCTACAGTTTTTATACGCCCACATAGAAATGTGGACGTATATTGCCGTCGGTCCGTCCGTCCGTCCGTCCGTCCATCGTCCACAATTTCTTGTGAACGCACTAGAGGCCAGGGTTAATATCCGATTGACTTTAAATTTATACACAGTGTTTAAGGTCATGAGACGAAGAAGCCTATTGATTTTCAGCAATATCCGATAATTACTGCCAGAGTTATGACCCTTGATCACTTTGAAAAATCTTGTGAACGCTCTAGAGGCTAAAGTTAATATTCGATTGACCTTAAATTTATACACAGTGTTTAAGGTCATGAGACGAAGAAGTCTATTGATTTTCAGCAATATCCGATAATTACTGCCAGAGTTATGACCCTTGATCACTTTGAAAAATCTTGTGAACGCTCTAGAGGCTAAAGTTAATATCCGATTGACCTTAAATTTATACACAGTGTTTAAGGTCATGAGACGAAGAAGCCTATTGATTTTCAGCGATATCCGATAATTACTGCCAGAGTTATGACCCTTGATCACTTTGAAAAATCTTGTGGAGGCTAAAGTTAATATTGGATTGACTTTAAATTTATACACAGTGTTCAGGGTCATGATACGAAGAAGCCTATTGATTTTCAGCAATATCCGATAATTACTGCCAGCGTTATGACCCTTGATCACATTGAAAAATCTTGTGAATGCTCGAGAGGCTAAAGTTAATATCCGATTGACTTTAAATTTATACACAGTGTTTAAGGTCATAAGACGAAGAAGCCTATTGATTTTCACGGATTTCCGATAATTAGTGCCAGAGTTATGGCCCTTGATCACTTCAAAAAATCTTGTGGATGCTCTAGAGGACAAAGATGATGTCCGATTGACTTCAAATTTATACACAGTGTTTAAGGTTATGAGACGAAGAAGCCTATTGATTTTCAGCGATTTCTGATAATTAGTGCCAGTGTTGTGTCCCTTGATCACTTCAAAAAATCTTGTGGATGATCTAGAGGCCAAAGTTAATATCTGATTGACTTTAAATTTATACACAGTGTTTAAGGTCATGAGACGAAGAAACCTATTGATTTTCAGCGATCTCTGAAAATTATTGCCAGAGTTATGGCCCTTGATCACATCAAAAAATCCTGTGGACGCTCTAGAGGCCAAAGTTAATATCCGATTGAAGGTCATGAGACGAAGAAGCCTACTGATTTTCAGCGATTTCAAAAAATTACTTCCAGAGTTATCTCCCTTGATCACTTCAAAAAACCTTGTGACGCTATAGATGCCAAACTTATCATCAGATTGACTTCAGATTGATACACAGAGTTTAAGGTGTTGAAACGAACAAGTATTTTGATTTTCAATGAATTTTGATAACTGAACAGCTAAATCCATGATGTTAAATGTTTCCTATACTAATTGTTAGCGTGGGGCAAAACTTTATAAAAAGCAAACAAATTCTAATCATTTTCAGATAATTACATAATGAGTTGTTACTCTTAATCAGATTTTAGTGTATTACAAATGTTTCATTCCCAAAAAAAGTAAAAATATGCGACAACCCTTGTTGACTGCCCGGACGATTTAGCTGCTGTGGGCGTATGTTTCGTTGCCTGGCAACCTATCTTTGACAGATTTGGTGAGTTTGAAATAAAATCATACCATATGTTAGTCCTGAAATGACCTAGTTTGTGTCAAGTGGACGTTAAACCCCATTTCTCAATCTCTATTTATGATCTGCAGAGGTATTGTCCTTGTTATTGAAACCTCATAGTTAAATATTTTAAGGTTTTTATTTCATATTTTCAGCCATTATTTGAATAGTCGGAAATGTGAATGTCTTATTAGGATTATTTGACTCCTTAAGCTTATCATAATTCAAATTTGCCTATAAATTATTATTGAAGTTATTGCTCTTGTCATCCAAAATATAAAAAAATGAAGTTCAATAATTTGTGAGTTGTATTTTAAATGATCTAAAACAACCAGCATTTCAAAACTTCAAAATAATAAAATGGTTACTTTTAAAAACAATCTGGGTTTAATTTCCTTGTCTGGCAACCTATCTTTTATACTGATATGTAGTTGTGCATATATTTGATTACAGACTATATACTGCTAGCCACAGGCGGATCCAGGTATTTTTGCAGGAGGGGGCTTGCCAGGTTCCCGTTAAAGAAATCTGCCATCATCGTCTCGAAATTAAATAGGCATATATACAAATAGAGCTTTTTAAAGAGAGAAATTTTCCTAATGATGTGGGATCCAGGAATTTTTGCAGAAGGGGGTTTACCAGGTTTCAGTTACGGAAATCTACCATCATCGTCTCTAAATTACATAGGCATACATACAAATTGAGCTTTTTAAACAGAGAAATCATTTTTAAAATTATGTAGGATCACTTTGTGATGTAATTTCATTGATGCAAGGTATTATTTTTTGATGTAGCTGAGCAGGGTGGGGTTTGGACCCCCCCCCCCCCCCCTGTATCCGCACCTGCTAGCATATATAATAAAACAAAATTTTGTTAATACAGTCGGCTTTGTTAGTTACGTGGATATTCAATGATAAGAATTCAATTCATAGTGTGTGCAAGAAAAGAAGGACACATATCAAATATAAATGGGCATGTTAGCTCTTAAAGGAGGAAATATTTGAAGTCTATAATATTGATGAATTATGCTATCTTAGTAGGTTAAATGGTCAATAGAAAGCCCATAAATAATAACTATCACATTACTGAAGTGATATAGTGCCCCCAAAGGTACCTCTTTCAATAGACCCTTTTGTAGAGGTTATAAACTGTCAATTTTACACACAGTAAATCTTGATAAAGAAACAGGTTCAGATCTTTTATTCCATTGGCCAGTGATATACACCAGTTCAATGTTCTAGTTAAAATTCTATTTCATTTAGTGTTCTGTGAAAATTACTTAGCCTCTTTTAAGATGTGTTTTATAGGAGTGTAAGCTTATAGTTATGCTGTGACTGTTTGGGTTAACAACCAGTCCACTTTATAGGTAAATATATTAATGCTCAATAAATTTTATAGGTAAATATATTAATGCTCTATAAATTTGGTTATGATATGGAATGTTATATTTAATTTCAATGAAATTCTATCACAAGTAAATTTATACAACTTTTTGAAAATCGTTGAAAACAATTATGTAATAATTTACAGATTGTGTCATTAGTAAACAAAATAATGCATCCGATCAAAGTATGTTACTACTTAATTTTTACCTATAGAAATCAAAAATATTTAGCTGCTGGTGTTTTCAATAATATTTTATAAAACTAATTTTTGTCCCCCGCCTTTCGAAGAAAGTTGGGGGACTATTAAAATGGGTTCGTCCGTCTGTCTGTCTGTCCTTCACACTTTTTGGGACACAATAACTCTCTTCCTAATTGAGCTAGAATGTTCAAACTTGGTGCATCTGTTTATTAGGTCAATGCCTTGATGGGACACGATAACTTTAGTTCTAATTAAGTGAGACTGATGACACTTGGTGTATAGTTTCATTACAGTAATACCTTGACTAAGTTCGATAATGAGCATTTTCTGCTCAGGGTAAGCAGAGCGATACGCAATTTGATTGGTCGAGACTTTGGAATACAATAACTCTCCTTCTAATTGAGTTAAAATGTTCAAACTTGGTGTATATGCTTATTTACTCTGTAACAGATGAGTGTCCATAGCACGTGCGTTGACTGCAGTCATTGGCTCAACGGCTCGTGCAATGTTTACTTAACACCTAGCTGCTTCGGGCAAAATGACGCATTTTACTCATTTTAATACCCATTTACACTTAATAGGAAATATTTTTTAACTTCAATTACTTCAAACGTCTTTATTTATTTTTCTGTTACCTCAAAAAAATGTTTGAGAATTTAATTTGTCGGAGTAAAAAAGTTAATATGCCGTACTTATTAAGCCTCGTCGATGTCATGCTTATCAGTGATTGTAGCGGCCAAGCGAATATTCACTGCGGGATCAGTTTGATGCTTATTAGGTCAATGCCTTGATGGAGTTCGAAGATGAACATTTTCTGCTCAGGGTAAGCAGAGCGATGCGCAATTTAATTGGTCTAGACTTTGGAACACAATAACTCTCCTTCTAATTGAGTTAAAATGTTCAAACTTGGTGTATATGCTTATTAGGTCAATGCCTTGATGGAGTTCGAAGATGAGCATTTTCCGCTTAGGGTAAGCAGAGATAAGCAATTTGATTCGTTGATGCTTTGGGACACGATAACTTTAGTTCTAATTAAGTGAGAGTGATGAAACTTGGTGTATAGTTTCATTACAGTAATACCTTGACTAAGTTCGATAATGAGCATTTTCTGCTCAGGGTAAGCAGAGCGATGCGCAATTTAATTGGTCGAGACTTTGGAACACAATAACTCTCCTAATTGAGTTAAAATGTTCAAACTTGGTGTATATGCTTATTAAGTCAATGCCTTGAGTTCGAAGATGAGCATTTTCCGCTTAGGGTAAGCAGAGATAAGCAATTTGATTCGTTGATGCTTTGGGACACGATAACTTTAGTTCTAATTAAGTGAGAGTGATGAAACTTGGTGTATAGTTTCATTACAGTAATACCTTGACTAAGTTCGATAATGAGCATTTTCTGCTCAGGGTAAGCAGAACGATACGCAATTTGATTGGTCGAGACTTTGGAACACAACAACTCTCCTTCTTATTGAGTTAAAATGTTCAAACTTGGTGTATATGTTTATTAGGTCAATGCCTTGATGGAGTTCGAAGATGAGCATTTTCCGCTTAGGGTAAGCAGAGATAAGCAATTTGATTGGTTGATGCTTTGGGACACAACAACTCTCCTTCTTATTGAGTTAGAATGTTCAAACTTGGTGTAGATGTTTATTAGGTCAATGCCTTGATGGAGTTCGAAGATGAGCATTTTCCGCTTAGGGTAAGCAGAGATAAGCAATTTGATTGGTTGATGCTTTGGGACACGATAACTTTAGTTCTAATTAAGTGAGAGTGATGAAACTTGGTGTATAGTTTCATTACAGTAATACCTTGACAGTTCGATAATGAGCATTTTCTGCTCAGGGTAAGCAGAGCGATACGCAATTTGATTGGTCGAGACTTTGGAACACAATAACTCTCCTTCGAATTGAGTTAAAATGTTCAAACTTGGTGTATATGTTTATTAGGTCAATGCCTTGGTAGAGTTCGAAGATGAGCATTTTCCGCTTAGGGTAAGCAGAGATAAGCAATTTGATTGGTTGATGCTTTGGGACACGAATACTTTAGTTCTAATTAAGTGAGAGTGATGAAACTTGGTGTATAGTTTCATTACAGTAATACCTTGACTAAGTTCGATAATGAGCATTTTCTGCTCAGGGTAAGCAGAGCGATAAGCAATTTGATTTGCCGAGACTTTGGAACACTATAACTCTCCTTCAAATTGAGTTAAAAATGTTCAAAATTGGTGTGTATGCTTATTAGGTCAATGCCCTGATGGAGTTTGAAGATGAGCATTTTCTTCTTAGGGTAGGCAGAGATAAGCAATTTGATTGGTTGATACTTTGGGACAAGATAACTTAGGTTCATCTTGATTGATGATTTTTATGCCAATACAATGACTGCATTCTCATTCAGTAATTGATTCGACATTAACAGTGTATAGAAATGATTGACTCGGACACGAGGGCCCTTTCCCTTGAGGGGCCCTTTTGTCAAGCGTGGGAGCCCTTTTGTCTACCTTTAGGGTCCCCCTAACTAGGGTACATTTTCATTTTTCTCGTCGGTTTTAGCATTTTTCTTTATAAAACACTTTTGGATGACACTTCATGTACAGTTTGATTGCTCGATACGTTTGAAAAAAATAAATGTGCGATTAATTAATATGTTTCATCTATTTATTTTGGGATTTCGGCGGGGGACATCAGCCTCACTGTTGGCTTGTTTTACACAAGACAGCTAATCCTTCATGAAGTTTTTTTTGTATTGCCTTCCACCTTTGATATAGAGCATGGGCTATTAAAATAGGTTTGTTTGTCCATTCATTTGACTTTCCATAACACCAACTGTAGAATGTACAAACCTTTTGTAGTTTCTAGTTAGATGGTAACGGCCTTGTAGGAGTTCAATAAGGAACATTTTCAGCTTAGGTTCATATATGAGTAATTTGATTTGTCAACGCTATTCCGTATTCATTAGCCCAGTCAAAAGCAGAACAGTAGGACACGTTTTAAACCCATTTCATTTTGTCAACACTATTGAACACGATGACTTTGATTCTAATTGAGTGAGAGTGATGAAACTATGTGTATAGTTTCATTAAATCAATAGGATAATAATTCTATCTGTTTGTACAACTAGTACAAGCCATTCCATTCTGGTCCATTCTTTGTGAATTTTATTTTTTTGTCCCCACCTTTCCAGCCGTCACATCTTTTAGAACACAAAAACTTTTGAAAAAAAAACTTCATGGACTGCTTAGATGACTTAGGTACTATGGGCATATGTTTCATTGCCTGAAGTTGTGTTAAGCTACAATGAGGTGTGATGCGAGTTTGTTGTGTGGGTTTACAATTGATTTTTGTGCACAATATTTTTTGCACTGTGCAGATAACTTACTCCGCCATTTCAATTTAGAATACCCTTCTTTAATGGCTGATTTCTCTTCTTTTATTCATTTGTTATATGACTTCTTTTCTCCAGTATAAAAGGATGTCTGGATAATGGTATAAATATTTGCATATTTACAAAGACCATTAGTAAATTTTTATGTCAATGGAATCCTTCAAGTAAAAGTTAGCATTTAATTATATTTAAGTTCAATCTCTCTTGTCCATCTGAAACTGAAACGCATTTAAAATATTTAATAATATATAATTACAGATTTTCACAATGATGATGGGAAGTGGAACTACAGCTCCAAAATTGGATCGCAAATCTTTGCCAAAAGAAAACAGTGCTGAACACAAAACTTCAATTGTTCGGAAAATATCTCAAATCCAGAGTTCAGAACATAAAACTTCAATGGTTCGGAAAATATCACAGGTCCAGAATCCTACAAATTCCTTAATCCGACCAAGAGCAAGCACTGTAACCAGAAAGGACAGGGCAATCTCTGTCTCAAGTCGTGATCCAGACAGAAATAGTTGCAGCACTTTGGACCACCAGAAATATATTCGATATGAAAACACCTATCAACTAGAGCCAGACGTTAAATTTCAAACAAAGAAAGTTGAGAATATCGTTGCTGATGTCTTCGAGCGAGAACTTCGGGATGAAAAATATGATCCAGTGACTTCTGCACGTTCTTGTCTTTACTTGAGTGATCTTATCAAGGAGAAAGTTAAATTACTAAACATGAAGCGCTACAGAATAATATGTATTGTAATCATCACAGAACATGCCCAACAGAGTATGAGTGTTGCTTCTCGTTTTTGCTGGGATGAAAATAATGATAATTTTGTATGTTCACAATACAATCAACCCATGCTTCATGCAGTTGGTATGGTATTTGGTGTTTATTTAGATTAAGTAAAAAGTTACTTTTAATAGACAATTTACGTTACCCTCCATAGAAGAATATATATAATTACAAATTATTTTTATTGTAATAAATTCAAACTGTTGTAGGTTATGATGAAGTTTTAATGTTCAGAAGAAAATGGTCAAGAAAGAGTAGAAAGATGTTTTGAAAGTAAAATGAACATTAGAGTAGGTGATAAGTAAATTATAAATATAACATTGACATTAAACAATTACATCTTTTGTTGAATTTCTATTGTATAGTTTGAAACAATGTGATATATAGTTAGTTACAGGACATTCCATCAAATTTCTACCAAATCTTAAAAACAGTCGCTCGTCAACAAATCAGGCTGTTCGAATTTAGACAGAATATTGGACAAATTTTTGTTCAATTCACTACTAAAGTTGAATTTGATCCTACCAAACTGCCAATTTATGTGTATTTTACGGCGATTTGTAGGAGCATAGGAAATCCAGATTCCTGCTTGTTTGATCGTTGCATGTATGTCAAATCTGTGGATATTCTTCAAACAATACAATAAAGTAAAAGGATCTTCCAATAAAAACATTTGATATGAAATGAGGACAAACATGTATGTGAACAAAATGGTTCAATGTGCCCCGGTCTCTCCTATAGAAAAAACAAGCCAACAGTGAGGCTGATGTCCCCCAGCGAAATCACAAAATAAATAGATGACACATATTAATTAATCGCACATTTATTTTTTTCAAATGTATCGAGCAATCAAACTGTACACGAGTCAATCGTTTCTATACACTGTTATTGTATTGGCATAAAAATCATAAATCAAGATGAACCTAAGTTATCTTGTCCCAAAGTATCAACCAATCAAATTGCTTATCTCTGCCTACCCTAAGAAGAAAATGCTCATCTTCGAACTCCCATCAAGGCATTGACCTAATAAGCATACACACCAATTTTGAACATTTTAACTCAATTCGAAGGAGAGTAATTATGTTCCAAAGTCTCGGCAAATCAAATTGCTTATCGCTCTGCTTACCCTGAGCAGAAAATGCTCTTATCGATCTTAGTCAAGGTATTACTGTAATGAAACTATACACTAAGTTTCATCACTCTCACTTAATTAGAACTAAAGTTATCATGTCCCAAAGCATCAGCCAATCAAATTGCTTATCTCTGCTTACCCTAAGCGGAAAATGCTCATCTTCAAACTCCATCAAGGCATTGACCTAATAAGCATATACACCAAGTTTGAACATTTTAACTTATTTAGAAGGAGAGTTATTGTGTTCCATAGTCTGGACCAATCAAATTGCGTATCGCTCTGCTTACCCTGAGCAGAAAATGCTCATTATCGAACTTAGTCAAGGTATTACTGTAATGAAACTATACACCAAGTTTTATCAATGTCATTTAATTAGAACTAAAGTTATCGTGTCCCAAAGCATCAACCAATCAAATTGCTTATCTCTGCTTACCCTAAGCGGAAAATGCTCATCTTCGAACTCCATCAAGGCATTGATTGACCTAATAAACACATACACCAAGTTTGAACATTCTAGCTCAATTAGGAAGAGAGTTATTGTGTCCCAAAAAGTGTGATGGATGGACAGATAGACAGGGGACGCCTACGCCAAGTTAGAACATTCTACCTCAATTAGGAGAGTTATTGTGTTTCAAAATCTTGACCAATACAATTTTTTATCGCTCTTCTTACCTGCAGCATAACATGCTCATTATCGAACTTAGTCAAGATAATGAAACTAAACGCCAAGTTTCATCATTCTCACTTCATTAGAACCAAAGTTATCGTGTCCCAAAGCATCAATCAATCAAATTGCTTATCTCTGCTTGCCCTGAGCAGAAAATGCTCATCTTTGAACTAATTTTAATTTTCCTCTGCTTTCTTCAAAAGATGGGGAACAAAAAACAATCTGAGTACATATTTACATGAAATAAGCTATGAAAATCAAAAGGCTTCTTTTAGCCTTTGGACACACACAAGATTTTTCTAAGTATTCATGGGCCACTGTAAATGAAAGACTGGGGCAATGACAGTAGGATGTTAAACCCAATTGCATATCAATAGAATTATTTTATTTGAAATCCTAAAGATAAAATTATTGGAGGCATTATTTTTGGAGGTATTATTTCATGAAACCTTTGACAGACATTTAACATATTTAGCTGAGATATAAATCAATGAATCGGGCATTTCTTGTGAAGATGTAAATGCTGAAACAAATCTCTACCTGTATCTATTTATACCAACCCAGAGCAGACAAAGTACCAAATCTTAAAAATAGATGGTACAATGTTAAACCCCATTTCATCCCCAATACATGGAAAAAGTGAATTTCAACAAAGAATAAGATATTCCCTTCCAAGATGAGTTCAGACTTCCGAGATATATGGTTATCAGGTGTTCTGGATGAAACGTATGCCCAAAGCAGTTAATGCAGGTAGGATTCAGGAATTCATATCTATAGAAAGCCTATGGAGTGCCAATTGCACAAACAATCAAGATATGATATCAATCAATGAAACATATGCCCAAAGCCGTTAAGTTGTCCAACCAATCCATAAAATTATCACCTTGTTAATTTTTAAGTAAATAAACAGTAAAATATTTATATTGTATATCATTTACGCATTGACTAGGTTAATTAAGGCATTCACAAGTTTCTGCAAACTGGTCAAGGGCACTGGTATTAAAAGTGATTAATGAACTGTTATAGGCTTTTTTCATTTCACTAATTTGAACCAGGCACATAAATTTCAAGCAGGAACGAACAATGATTCGCTGCATAATTTGCAAAATTTTACAAACGGAACAAGGGCTATAATGTTAATACCAAATTGAAAATCAATAGGATTCTAAATTTCACAAATCTTAAGGATGCATATAAATGTTATTCATACATTATGAAAGAACTAAATCTGACTATTGCAGGTCTTTTTTAGGCCTGAAATGTCATCTAAATTATTGATTAGACATTATAATTAAAATATCCAGACCGTCAACTCTTGATCACATCTCTAGCCTGCAATCTACATTATGGATTGTGAATCGATTTACTGCTGAACTTTCCTTAATAATTTAATTATTAAATGGATAATCGAGACTATGCTTTTTTACCGCACTGACTATTGTTATGATGATCGAGAATAGGTGGAAATTTCCCATGCTTAATTTTTGGTTCATAGTAAATCAATTTTATTGAAATTTTCAGGAAATTGCCTTTACATTATTTAATCGTTACTATTACTATTATAGTGACAACTGCCAACTCGTTATCTAATCACCCATAATGTATCTTTAAGCACACCAGACAATTAACTTGTGAACACAGGCCATAACTGGGGCTTCTTAGTTTCACTATTTTCAACAAATATAAAAATATCAGACATAATAAGTTTTGTCATTAAAACAAGATTTCCACTATTTCAAAAAGTGAACAAGGGCCATAACTCAAGAAATAATGAACCCGCACATATTAAATTTAGTCATTCCAAAAAATCTTAAAAAATTATGAACATATTTTTGTCAAACATCCACACCCTCATCAGACCAATAACTGCACAAAATTTCAAGAAATTAGCCTGAAATTAACGATTAAGCTGGCTTGCATGTTTTCAAGAAAACAACACACACTTTATACTTTTTAAACATACGAAACTATGATGTTTTGAATTTTAATACATACATTTTATTTATATAACTAACGAAACAGTGAAACACCGGCAATTGTCTATCAATGAAATATTAATTTTGCTAGCGGATTTCTGGTAAACATTCACAATGATGTAATTTGTTGTTTTCACTTCATTATTCAGCATGACAACAATTAATGCAGATTATGTGCTAATTATTAGTAGTTAAAATAATTGCATTTCTTTTACATTAAAATAAATGTAATTGAAAAGCCAACACATGTTTCAACGAGATACTTCAGTAAAAAGAACCACTGTCAGTATTCTCTTTAAGTGCATATAAAAGCTACAACAGAATCATAAGACTTACATTGACAAATACTATTTAAGTAGCAATAAGTCTATGCAAGCCTCAATAATTAATTTCCATTAATCTGCTGTTGGTCTTCATTAGTAAGAAATTGCACATACTAATTAATAAATTTAAACTTTTGTGAATGAACCCTCTCATAAACTTTGTCTTTCAATAATATAACCAACAATAAAGAAACGTCATTTTGGTTGTCAACTAATTTAGTGGGGGGGGGGGGGGGGGGGGTATACAGTAAGTTATAACACAGAATTAATACCAGTATTTCTTTAAGCAAATACACTAGATATGGGTATTAGAGAAATGTGGCTTGTCAGGAGTTAAGTTATCATGTAGATCACTATAGTGTTCACTTTCTATTATATTGCTAACATCATTAATAAGGTACATACATGTACTTACTCACAGTTAACCTAATGAATATACTGACAGTGGTCCTTCCAAATTTTTACACTGTTTTATGCATGTATAAGACGAAATATATTGCTCACAAAATGGCCAGAAAAGTCACTTTAATTAATGATAGCACACTGTTTGTAGTGTGCCTTACAACAAGGGGAAAAAATCAAAGGATTATTAACACTTAAAGAAGAATAACTTTGTAAAACTGATACTTGCTTATATGATTGTCTGTCATTATATAAACGATTGTCACAAATAATAATGATAACAAAACTCCACTGTTAAACAGGGATATTATTATTTTCTCTCGCACCAATAAGTCTAGACATCAATTAGTCCAGAATTCACAATGCCGCTTCAATTATTCCACTTATATATTAATAGATCTTAATACACAACAGTCTTTCTTGATTCATAGAATCAGCTTAATTGATCGTCATCATCAAAATTTTGAGACAGCAAAAAGTTGGCTGCCAAATCTTCATTTTTCTCACATGCAAAGTAAGCTTGAATACACAGTCCTTCGGGAAATCCTAATGCTTTCAACTGAAAGAAGTAAAAAGAGAAGTTGATTTTATATCAACTGAAATTGAAGAATGATCATTATAGAAATTATTCACTCAATGTATATATCTTTTTCATGCAGTATACTAATCATGTTTCAAAATTAAAACTATGATATTTCAAGTTATTCCACAGAGAGAATTGGCTTTAAAAATCAAAAAAATAATTGTTCTCATGATTTTTTTTTGTCAAGAAAGTGTATCAAGCCAATCTTTTTATGAAACCAGAAACACCATAAGAAACTGAATCATGAAGACAGATCAAGAAGTGCTAAGTTAGTATTATCATAATTTTTTCATATTTTATGGTCGACGTCAACTGGATGTGACAAGCAAAACTGAGAAAGAAAATGTTTTCTCATTGGCTAATTTGGATGTTTTGATTTACCTTAATCACATCATAAACAGTTTTCTAGTTAATTGTTTCAACAATTCATCATTAGGTTCCCTTACATTCTTCATCACAGTGAACCATAGTGGGTTACTCTGATTATACAAAACCTGTAGTCCTGGATATAGAATTGTTTTTAACTGTGGTGCATTGATTCTCTTCAGTTAAAAATGATACGAAGTAGCAAATATTCACTTCAGAGTTCCAACTACAGTTTTTATTTCTAGAGTGTTATAGATTTGTCGACATGTCTGTTGAACATACACCTATACTATTGGAGATTTTTGAATAATACTGGTGTGCCGGTCTATCATCTTTTTACTGACAAAATGTAAAATTACACAACATATTTACCCTATCAATGGCCTCTTTTTCCTGTGGTGTGACTTGAATTACACCTTCTTGTGGATTAGCTCCGCCTGCTAATGGATTACCTCCCCCTACAGCTTGCTGCTCACCACCCTCTTCTGGCAATTCTGCATTTAACATTCGTACAAATCGTTCCTGGTTTTGACTTATAAGCTGTAAAAAAAAAAAACAAAGTCAACAAATTTCAGTTACTTTTTCTGGGTTTCAATGATTAAATACCCTTTTATTAGTCAGCCATAGTTAAAGAGCTATTTATGTTATTGAAGTTGTTAGCCACTCTAGAGGTTTCAGAAAGAAAGCTTACACTTCAGTGTTTGTAGTATGGATAGCCATATCTACTACAACAAATAATATAAATATTCCAATAAAATAATGTAAGTCCAATAGTAATTTCTACTGATAAAGTACACGCAAAAAAACATGCAGGCATACTTTTGATGATAATGGGTTTACAAAAGTTTTCAAGTATTGTTTTTATCGCAAGATATAAGATATAGTAGACCAAATTTCATTATTTGAAATCTTGTACATCAAATTTCATTATTTGAAATCTTGTACATCAAATTCATGAGATAATTTTACATTCAGTTATATTGACCCTCCATGCCTACATATTCAAATTGAAAGATTAAATATCACTGACATTCAACACCAATTTTGGGCATAAAAATAAAACTGTTTTCTATGTTGTGTGATGATTGCATTTATTCTTCATCGTCATCTTTGACAAATCCTTAGTATGAAGATATAATAAAAGTGAAGAATCAAGAAACTAACTTGTAGTAGATTTGGATTGGATTGACCTATCTGTTGTAAAACTGCTGGTAAAAGATGTGGATTTTCTCGTATCACTTGCCTCATCTGTTGAAACTGGGGTTGACTTCTGAGAAAAGTTAAAGGATCTTGACCTAAGAAAAATCAATATCACACAAGTAAATTAACAAGCCAACATTGAGACTAGTGTCTCTCGCCTAAGCCCCAAAATGACTGATCTCCCTCACCACAATGTGAAAAAAAAAGACATCAAGCAATCAGTCAAAAGTTTTTATGTTGTAAAACTATCCTCTAAGTTGTATCATTCTTACTTAAAACAGCATTATGAAAAATTAGATAAGGAGCGGACAGTTCTCAGTATCACTATAATTATCACTATCATTATAATTACTTCACTCCCAGAGTAGAAATACTCATTTTAATAACACTATAGCCACGATTGTCACTGTTACCGTTGTTATAATAATAAACAAAGTCTTTTTATGGTTATTTATCAACAGCTGTTGAACGTCAGATTGGATTCAAATCTAATGAAAATCGACCCATTAGGTGGCATTGAGAGCTGATTATCGTCTTGTCATGTTAATAAGTGTCTTATTTAGAGTTTATATAACCATGTCAGGACTAACAAGCCAACAGTGAGGCTGATGTCCCCCGCCGAAATCCCAAAATAAATAGATGACACATATTAATTAATCGCACATTTATTTTTTTCAAACGTATCGCCCAATCAAACTGAACACGAAGTGTCGTCCAAAAATTGCTTATCTCTGCCTGCCGTAAGAAGAAAATGCTCATCTTCGAACTCCATCAAGGCATTGACCTAATAAGCATACACACCAATTTTGAACATTTTAACTCAATTCGAAGGAGAGTTATTGTTTTCCAAAGTCTCGGCAAATCAAATTGCTTATCGCTCTGCTTACCCTGAGCAGAAAATGCTCATTATCGATCTTAGTCAAGGTATTACTGTAATGAAACTATACACCAAGTTTCATCACTCTCACTTAATTAGAACTAAAGTTATTGTGTCTCAAAGCATCAACCAATCAAATTGCTTATCTCTGCCTACCCTAAGCGGAAAATGCTCATCTTCGAACTCCATCAAGGCATTGACCTAATAAGCATATACACCAAGTTTGAACATTTTAACTCAATTAGAAGGAGAGTTATTGTGTTCCAAAGTCTCGACCAATCAAATTGCGTATCGCTCTGCTTACCCTGAGCAGAAAATGCTCATTATCGAACTTAGTCAAGGTATTACTGTAATGAAACAATACACCAAGTTTCATCACTCTCACTTAATTAGAACTAAAGTTATCGTGTCCCAAAGCATCAACCAATCAAATTGCTTATCTCTGCTTACCCTAAGCGGAAAATGCTCATCTTCGAACTCCATCAAGGCATTGACCTAATAAGCATATACACCAAGTTTGAACATTTTAACTCAATTAGAAGGAGAGTTATTGTGTTCCAAGGTCTCGACCAATCAAATTGCGTATCGCTCTGCTTACCCTGAGCAGAAAATGCTCATTATCGAACTTAGTCAAGGTATTACTATAATGAAACTATACACCAAGTTTCATCAATCTCACTTAATTAGAACTAAAGTTATCGTGCCCCAAAGCATCAACCAATCAAATTGCTTATCTCTGCTTACCCTAAGCGGAAAATGCTCATCTTCGAACTCCATCAAGGCATTGACCTAATAAACACATACACCAAGTTTGAACATTCTAGCTCAATTAGGAAGAGAGTTATTGTGTCCCAAAAAGTGTGACGGACAGACAAACGGACAGACAGACAGACGGACG
Organism: Patella caerulea; assembly: GCA_036850965.1. Classification (NCBI taxonomy): domain Eukaryota; kingdom Metazoa; phylum Mollusca; class Gastropoda; family Patellidae; genus Patella; species Patella caerulea. The sequence continues at coordinate 4,846,890 of JAZGQO010000008.1, read as the reverse complement.
AACCCATTTTAATAGTCCCCCAACTTTCTTCGAAAGGCGGGGGACAAAAAAAGACCTGCAATGGGCAGATTTAGCTCTTGCATAATGTATGTTTAATTAAAATAAAAGTTAAAAAATAATAACTGAAGAAACAGAAACCAAGGGTGAAAATTAAACATCAGGGAAATCATCCCTTTCACTTTACTTTCTGCCTCCATATGACCCATTAATATATTCCGGATACACTGGAAAATACTAGAATGCACTGTTTGTTTATTGAAAGTTTTTTGCTATCTAATAGACTTTGAAATCTTACCACCTATATCTAAAGCTGGAGCCCCCGCTGCTGGTGTACCTGTAGAAGCTGGTGTACCAGTTGCAGCAGCTGGTGTGCCAGTTGCAGCAGCTGGGGTTCCAGTGGCTGCTGTAGGTGGTGCAGTAGCAGTTGCAGGGGTACCAGTTGCAGGAGATGCAGGAACTGAAGGTTCCTGAACTCCAGGTGGTTGAGGTGGTTCATCAGCTATTGGCATATCAGGTATTCCCTAAAAATAATAACAGTGATCAAATAAAATTATATTTTAGGAACATCAACCAGATTAGAAATATACATGCAGATGGTGGTTGTCAGTCTAATACACAGAAGAATAATATAAGCTAGCTTTATAGTCAATAACTAATCAATGTGAACAATTCCTTCTTATCACATTCCACCGTATCCCCAAATTAACAATTATATCAAGTTTCGGAAAATTACATTCAGAATCGTGTTTTGAGAACTTGGTTCAAACCTGACAATCCAAAATTTTCAAATTATATTAATTTATACATGGAATTTTACAATATTCTATCAGGAATTCTAACCTGTATTTAAAGAAAGTGCGGGCAGACATAGATGATGACAATATACAAATTAATTGATAAGGCCAACATATTTCTGGTATTTACCAATACATGTCCTAGTATGTATTAAATCTACACAAAAAAAAATTTGCAATTTCTCTTGTGAAAACAAAAGAACCAAACTACTTTTATTTAAGAAACTTACACTAAAAAGATATTCTACAGCTCTATCAGGATTATTAAAACTAGCTCTTAACGCCCGCACAACTTGCTCTCTTTCAAAACCCATACTCATTATTTCCCTTAACATATTTTCATATTCTTGACCAGTAACTAATGTGCTTTCAGCTGACATAACGGCAGATACATCTTCTATTGATACAGTGTCAGACGATACTGCAGACGGTGTGCTACAAATAAATAACAAAAACAAATGGTCATTAGTGCAAAATAAGTTATTTTTTGGTCATAAAAATATATCAAGGCAATGTCAAGGATGCAAAAGTAGTTTTACCATGCCATAGCAGATAGAAACACGCATACTACATAAATATAAATAAAATATTTATAACAAGCCAACAGTGAGGCTGATGTCCCCCGCCGAAATCCCAAAATAAATAGAAGACACATATTAATTAATCGCACATTTATTTTTTTCAAACGTATCGAGCAATCAAACTGTGCACGAAGTGTCATCCAAAAGTGTTTTATAAAGAAAAATGCTAAAACCGACGAGAAAAATGAAAACGTACCCTAGTTAGGGGGACACTAAAGGCAGACAAAAGGGCCCCTCTGGCCAAGGGAAAGGGTGCTCGTGTCCAAGTCAATCGTTTCTATACACTGTTATTGTCGAATCCATTACTAAATGAGAATGCAGTCATTGTATTGGCATAAAAATCATCAATCAAGATGAACCTAAGTTATCTTGTCCCAAAGTATCAACAAATCAAATTTTTTATCTCTGCTTACCCTAAGCGGAAAATGCTCATCTTCGAACTCCATCAATAAGCATATACACCAAGTTTGAACATTTTAACTCACTTAGAAGGAGAGTTATTGTGTTCCTAAGTCTCGGCTACTCTCGACCAATCAAATTGCGTATCGCTCTGCTTACCCTGAGCAGAAAATGCTCATTATCGAACTTAGTCAAGGTATTACTGTAATGAAACTATACACCAAGTTTCATCACTCTCACTTAATTAGAACCAAAGTTATCGTGTCCCAAAGCATCAACCAATCAAATTTCTTATCTCTGCTTACCCTAAGCGGAAAATGCTCATCTTCCAACTCCATCAAGGCATTGACCTTATAAGCATATACACCAAGTTTGAACATTTTAACTCAATTAGAAGAAGAGTTATTGTGTTCCAAAGTCTCGACCAATCAAATTGCGTATCGCTCTGCTTACCCTGAGCAGAAAATGCTCATTATCGAACTTAGTCAAGGTATTACTGTAATGAAACTATACACCAAGTTTCATCACTCTCACGTAATTAGAACTAAAGTTATCGTGTCCCAAAGCATCAACCAATCAAATTGCTTATCTCTGCTTACCCTAAGCGGAAAATGCTCATCTTCGAACTCCATCAAGGCATTGACCTAATAAGCATATACCCCAAGTTTGAACATTTTAACTCAATTAGAAGGAGAGTTATTGTGTTCCAAAGTCTCGACCAATCAAATTGCGTATCGCTCTGCTTACCCTGAGCAGAAAATGCACATTATCGAACTCCATCGAGGCATTGACCTAATAAGCATATACACCAAGTTTGAACATTTTAACTCATTTAGAAAGAGAGTTATTGTGTTCCAAAGTCTCGACCAATCAAATTGCTCTGCTTACCCTGAGCAGAAAATGCTCATTATCGAACTTAGTCAAGGTATTACTGTAATGAAACTATACACCAAGTTTCATTACTCTCACTTAATTAGAACTAAAGTTATCGTGTCCCAAAGCATCAACCAATCAAATTGCTTATCTCTGCTTACCCTAAGCGGAAAATGCTCATCTTCGAACTCCATCAAGGCATTGACCAAATAAACACATACACCAAGTTTGAACATTCTAGCTCAATTAGGAAGAGAGTTATTGTGTCCCAAAAAGTGTGACGGACAGACGGACAGACAGACAGACAGACAGACAGACGGACGGACGAACCCATTTTAATAGTCCCCCAACTTTCTTCGAAAGGCGGGGGACAATAAAAATAATCTGGAAAATGAATGTGTTGAATACACGTAATTCAAATTTGATATTTTGTTCAGGGAAATGGATGTCTTTTCAAGACTACAGTAAAGTTGTCCAGACACAAAACATTACCCTAGTTTACACTAGATGTACATTCTCTCTCTCTATTACAAGAAAACACAAACATCCAAACCACTGGAAAACACAGTTCAAATATTCCTTAGTAATTTTAACTTTTTCCACACATATTTACCCTTGTGAAGACGTTTCTGTAGATTTAGAACTGTCTGTTTCCATACTAGTTCCTGATGCAGCAGAGGATACAGTTTGGGTAGATTCTACTTGAGGTACAACTGGTGTAGATTCTGTCACTGGTGGGGGGGCTGCAGATGCTGTGGCTTCAGGCGGTTTAGATACTGGGGTAGCTTTTGGCTAAAAATAATTTAATTATGTATTGAACATAGTAAAATTAAAAGAAGAAACCCCATCACACTGGTTGGTTTCCACTGTGGGCACAACAATATCTAGAACATCCTCTAATAAAAGCTACTTTTCCTACAACAAATACAGTTCCTAATTGCTATTCATCCATCAAAACAAACTAATTCACGCATCTCCATACCTGAAAGGGAATACTAAATTAACCAAACTGATCAGCAACAGATTAAGGATTTAAATTTCTTAGCTTATAGTACTGTTGATATTGCCATAGTTTAATATTTACCTTTGTTACCATAACCACAACAAAGTTTTTCTCTTCTATTTTATATTCTTCAATCTTTTTCTCATCATCAAGAATTTTGCCTTCAAATACAAATTCAGTAAAAATTAGAATTAAGTTTCCAGGCATTTAAAAGAGTTAGTAGTACAATTTATCAACCAAGTAGTCATGTAACAGAATCAACAGAATCCTATTGATGGATTTGCTTCTTGCAGATATTAAAGCCCCAATAACACTCTTGTTGTAACTGAATAATATGTCCCAATCTTGATTCTGGTCAACAAATCGTATTATTTTAGAATATTACAATTAAATGATGATATAAATTTCATCTTAACACACCTATTTCAAAGAATTGGAAAAATTCAACCAATTGATTTGAAAAGTCTAACGTAAACCTTTTCAAATGTGACTTGGATTTTAAAATATTTTCGAACCCTCTGGACAAGTATATTAGGTTGTAATGGATACTTTACACAACAGGTAGGACACTTAAACATCTAGTACTTAGAATAAGGGTATTATTTATTTTCTGGAGCTACCAAGCCAGCAAGAATGTTATTGTCCCTTTAACAGAACCTGTTCAAATTACAACTGGAAATGAGTTTCATGAAAATCGTACAAAAAAGTTTCATTTGAAAACTGGTATGGTACAAGGTGCTTTGAAATGAGCAAGCGTTTGGCAGCTACAGAAGTCACCAGATTAATTTTCAATTAATTTTAACTTACACTGAGACCTGGTTCAAATCAGTAAACATAAAAATACAATACCAAATGCATACCATAATCATACTGCATTGTCTAATAAAATCAATGTACCTGCATAAATAAGTTTCTGTCCATTGACAGGAAAATCTTTGCCTTTTACATCTTCAACTTTGGCCTTCAAAGCTTTCACCTGCAAGAAATTTGATATTTCTACTTGAAGTTACATACATGTACCAGAACATATAGCAGAAAAAGGAAAACGCATTATAAACCTTTTATCTGTTTGCCCAAAATATGAACATTTTTTGAGGACATTAGTATATGTCTGCTTATGTTTACAATGACTGTGGTAGGCCTACCAGTAACGTATTCGGTTTGAGACAGGACTGCAAAATCTCCGCCCACGACGCCATTGTGATTAAACCAATCAACGAAATCCTGTTTTAATTCGAGCCCAATCCAAGCCATCGGTTTGAGACAGGACTGCAAAATCTCCGCCCACGACGCCATTGTGATTAAACCAATCAACGAAATCCTGTTTTAATTCGAGCCCAATCCAAGCCATCCGTGGGTATACAGAGTTAATTTTTGGCTTGTTGTTTAAATAAAGATCTAATTTATAGTTTCTATGACATCTGAGGCCCAAAGGGAGACCGACAAATGTCAGTTTTTGCTCTCCAATAATGTATCTTTAAATTATCAAATGCAAAGATATGCTGAAAACTTATATATTAAGGTATGGGACAATTCATCCCAGACAACTTGTTCCCAGACAATTTGTACCTTATGACTATTTCGACCATGGATAATTTGTCGCCAAGGACAATTCATACCCAGACAATTCATTCCTTAGGACTACATGTATTCATCTCCAGTTTGTTAAAAGACATGCCAAATGAAGGAAGAAATTAGTAGTCCCCCCCCCCCTCTTCCTGCCCGAAGATTACTATTTTCTGCCAATTGTGAGACCCTTCAGTGGAGAAGGAGGTGCGTGCATTCTATTGAACCGCAATCCTTTCAATTTTCAATCATAGATCAACAAATCCATCGCAGGAAAGCATTTATGATCCTTTTTTTTATAAAACTGTAAGTTGTAAGGTGTTCGGCAAAGCTATTTGCTGGTCGTTTGAGTCGCAGATGGTATTTATATCAATTATCACTCCATGTGCCATTAAGTTGTTGCACAGATTGATTACTAAAACCATTATGTAGTCTAGTGACAAATTGTCCAAGGAGGACATTCGTGTGAGTTGTCTGGGGTATCGCTGCAACCTTACTCTGTAAATTGTGCAGACCAACTTACATGACATGTCATGTGGATGACTATGAGGGATACATACTTTTTCATACATATCTGTAGCTTGTGGTATTTCGTTTAGTGTGAATACTGATTTAAACTAAAATACCCATGGCTTGACAAGAGGTTTGAGATGGTAAAGCATTTTAACACTACAGCCACGAGGATAAACTAATTCTGTAACTGCACTAGGCCTGACTAGTAAACGAATAATTGGAAATCCGAAATACAAATTGAAATAGAAGCTTTTATTAATTTAATAATGAAATCAGCTTGGTTTGTTTATTGTTAGCTTTTAGTTTACTGCCTGGAACATGCTCTAAATTTTAATATTGTCATCACAAGCAGGCAGCATCCGACGATCCGTGTCCCCACTGGTCACTGAAGCCGTTCTACCCTGCCTTTGTGGCACAGCTCATCCTCTCTGTTCTACTGTTCTAGAATAGAGTACTGTGACTGCGCGAATCAAAATGACTTTTTTCGTAAACCCGTGTTGTTCACGTAATACTTACCGGCAAGTCTGCATCTATTTCAACTTTAAAAGTTTCTTGTTGTAAGGTTTTTAGCGTAATAAGCATACTGATAGTTAATAAATCGAGGCGAGCTTCACTCCAAAAAGATACAAGGAATTAGTTTAATCGAAAATGTGCAAGTAATCACTCCTTTTCAGGATCGTCGCCATTTACAATAACGTCATGCAGAAAATATTAATTCGCATCCAACGCGATTTTACAAGTATTTAAATTTATATTTCGGCTAGTATAAAAATAGTGTTTATATCTTTAATCTGAAATGGAATTATTATTAATTTATATTTATGGCCATAATTGAAAATCACTTAAAGACCACTAACAAATAATTACATACTTTACTGCTATACGAAAATATTACTTCCGGTTGAAAGATCAGACGGAATTCCCTATTCACGGGGATGTCTTTATTTATTTTTTTCTAACACGTGTTAGATTCATTTGTTGTTTACAATGGAGAAATTAAGCCCCAGACGTGAAACGGGACAATGTTCTTTTTTCCTAAAGAAAAAGAACAGATTCTGTAGATTCAGACCTAACAAAAGCCAGTTATACTGTGCAGAACATTCTCTAGCCATGGGAGTAAGTGAAGTCTTGTTAGTGTCTGTTGAGTGTGTGTGTACAATAATTCATTATGCTGTCACTATGCAATGCAAACCTTGAGATAAATCTGATGTTTGTTAGGATTTTTTTTTTACCATCATTTATTTAGATCCTTTGCAAACTCATTTATCAATATCAATGCATAGGCCTACTACGTGTAGATTCATTTCATATCATTATTATGGTTAATTAAGCATGCCCATATTATATGTAACTACATATTTTACCGCTGTACTAATAATAAGGAGGTTTATTTTCATGTCTGTCTTGGGATCTGAACAAATGTAAGAAGTTATTTACCTAATGGACAAAAAAAGGGACCTTTTCTCTGACTCGTCTCTGACTGTCAACCAATGTAAATACATGTAGCTAGGCATCAAAGAAATAAAATGGAATTTAACATCTTACTGTTATGCATCCAACTGCATTAAATTAATGCTTCGGACCCAAGAAAGTGGGAATTAAGGAAAAGGGAGACCAATTATTAAATTTTAACGACCAAACAATATTAATTTAATGAAAACAATATATTTTATCAAACATAACTTTAACTATTATTCAAAAGAAACTTAGCCTACTTATCTTTGTTAAAAATAACAACTGAGAAAAATAACCACGATCATTTGAGCTAATCACAGTATCCAATTAAAATGATCATTGATAATCTCCTTGAAGGATTAGTGAGAATTAACATTAACAAGCAACTTTGGCATCACCAGAATATGTATAAATGTAAAATGACCACCACAGATCCATTTAGACCATTTCATTCAGCTTTAATGTTTGAGTTTAAACTTTGCTGTTATTGTTTAAAAATAGTAGGTACTGACAAGAAGAAATATTTAATTTATGGAGTTAATGTATAGAAGGCATTATTAGTGTTTCATCAATGCTTTTAAAAATTTATACCTTGGTACATGGTCCTATCATGTAATAATTTAATTTGTACTCTTGTTGATGATATGTAGGCCTATATCTATGTCTACAGTACCAATTATGTACAAATTCAAATTTATCAAACATTGCTGGTAGCCTACATATTAATTATGAAATAAATATGTGATTTTTTTTTACTTTTTGGTTGCAAATTGGTAGAATTAATTACCTTCATGTACTAGTTGAAATAACACCACAGAATCAAGTTTTGCCACTCCGTAATCTCTCCGTCATGAAATTATTTTATTTGATATTATATGTTCATGATAGGCCTCTTAATGACTTTAATCAAATAAAAAGAATGTTTTTATTTTATTTTAATATATTTTAAAGGTAGAATTAGAGAGAAAGAGAGTCACATGCCCGTTGGATCCATCCCAGTAAGTACAAAAATATTACTACCGGTTGAAATGTCAGACAGAATTCCCCTATTATTGGGGATCATTGAACTTGATGCTACACCCGTTTGATTTTTTGTCCTTAGGGAACACCTGTAAAAAAATTCCTTTCTTATACGCCTACAGTGGAAATGTGGTAGTATTGCATTTTGTAATCGCCCACATCGGTACGTGCTTGGGTAGGGCAAGATGGCTGAATGGTTAGCACGCACGCCCTTTATCATAAAGGCTGTCATTGAGTCAACTGGCGTGGTTTCGACTCCCCGGTTATATGTGACAAGGAGTAGGGTCGTCTGTCCAATCTCGTGGGTTTTCTCTGTTTCCACCAGTTTCCTCCCACTGCTAAAGACCCCTATACGCAAGCGAATAATAGAAATAAAATTGAACCACACGTTAGTCCCGAAATGACCTAGTTTGTGTCGAGTGGACGTTAAACCCCATTTCTCTCTCTCTGTCTGTACTTGGGTCTGTCGTCCACAATTTCTTGTGAAGACTCTACAGACTACATTTATTATCTGATTGTTTTGAGACTGATACATGTTGTTGATATTAGTTAGAATTTAAGGTCTTGAGATGAACAAGTATATTGATTTTCAATGAATTTTGATAACTTGAACATCTAAATCCATGATATCAAATGTTTCGTATATTAAACATTAGCATGGGGCAGAACTAAAAGCCAAACAAATTCTAATGATTTGATAAGTTGTTACTCTTAATCAGATTTTAGTGTATTATAAATATTTCATTTCCGACAATAGCAAAAATATGCGACAAAACATCTTGAACCTGCAGAAGAGAAAGCTTTACAGTTAATTTGTATTCCATGGTCCCCCTTAAGCATGAACTTTATTGGTTAACAAGTTTTCTATATTTTTGATAATTTAGCACCTGTTATGAAGATTGTTTACAAAAGCACCTGAAAAAATGTAACAATAGAAGAAAAGCGGAAGAAGTAAGATTATCTTAAATTACATTATTTGTTAATTCATATTAAAGTTATTTAAATGTAGTCTTTCTGTTATTATACAAGAAGTATTTTATTGTCCCCCGCCTTTCGAAGAAAGTTGGGGGACTATTAAAATGGGTTCGTCCGTCTGTCCGTCTGTCTGTCTGTCCGTCTGTCTGTCTCTCTGTCCGTCTGTCTGTCCGTCACACTTTTTGGGACACAATAACTCTCTTCCTAATTGAGCTAGAATGTTCAAACTTGGTATATGTGTTTATTAGGTCAATGCCTTGATGGAGTTCGAAGATGAGCATTTTCTGCTTAGGGTAAGCAGAGATAAGCAATTTGATTGGTTGATGCTTTGGGACACGATAACTTTAGTTCTAATTAAGTGAGATTGATGAAACTTGGTGTATAGTTTCATTATAGTAATACCTTGACTAAGTTCGATAATGAGCATTTTCTGCTCAGGGTAAGCAGAGCTATACGCAATTTGATTGGTCGAGAATTTGGAACACAATAACTCTCCTTCTAATTGAGTTAAAATGTTCAAACTTGGTGTATATGCTTATTAGGTCAATGCCTTGATGGAGTTCGAAGATGAGCATTTTCCGCTTAGGGTAAGCAGAGATAAGCAATTTGATTGGTTGATGCTTTGGGACACGATACCTTTAGTTCTAATTAAGTGAGAGTGATGAAACTTGGTGTATAGTTTCATTATAGTAATACCTTGACTAAGTTCGATAATGAGCATTTTCTGCTCAGGGTAAGCAGAGCGATACGCAATTTGATTGGTCGAGACTTTGGAACACAATAACTCTCCTTCTAATTTAGTTAAAATGTTCAAAATTGGTGTGTATGCTTATTAGGTCAATGCCTTGATGGAGTTCGAAGATGAGCATTTTCTTCTTACGGTAGGCAGATATAAGCAATTTTTGGATGACACTTCGTGGTCAGTTTGATTGGTCGATACGTTTGAAAAAAATAAATGTGCGATTAATTAATATGTGTCATCTATTTATTTTGGGATTTCGGCGGGGGACATCAGCCTCACTGTTGGCTTGTTATTTAAGATTTAGAAATTACCAATTTTCAAACATTTTGTTGATGCAGTATAATTAACAATATTATTGCAATTACAGGTGTATTATGTAGAAGGTATAAATTCTGGAAGTGACATTGAAGAAGATAAGGTAAGTATGAAAATAAATAATGTCTGCATGGAAAACGAATCTAACAATTTCTCTGAGTATTATTTCCTTTCGGTACCTGTAGTTTTACGTGTGAAACTTGTTTAAACTCAAAATATTTAGGACATTGATTATATTTTATAGAGGTAATAACTTATTTCGATATGTGCTTGTGCATCAAAGTTCTCGTAGCTAACAATCTCTTCTTTATAGATCTGTAAAAAAAGGGCATGGATTTGATGTGCTTATCTTCATGTAATAATATTTGTCTTCTTATTAATTTTCAGGTATCAGTGAACAGTGTATCTGGTGATGAACTTCAAAATGTGATTAATAGAATTAACAAGTTATATGATGGTAAAATATTACTTCTTTATGATACCAGAGAAGTGTGCATTCACACAATGAATCAGTGACCCTGAGGTTATATCCCACCCAGTAGCTTCAACTTTTAAAATCCAGGTCCAAACCATCACTGCAGGTCTTTTGCAGGGTATGTGTACTCTTTCTTGAACACTAGATACCACATGAGGAGTTGACAAACTGCATCTTAAAGGTAGAATCTGATTAATATAAGGATCTGTATGTTGTTTGTTTATACTTTTGATGACCTCATCTCTCTATTGAGTTAAACGGTTTGCGAGAGAGGTCACACAGGTGAACTTCTATGGCATATTTCTATTTAACTTTTGTTTTGTTCTCTATAGATGTCGCCAATAGTTTTATAGAAAATTCTATTAATTCAAATTGTTTTGATCACAATTCCAATGTGCAGTGTTGTCTCACAAGTCACATTTAGACCATGCGAATGTGACACACAACAATTTTTGTCCCCCGCCTTTCGAAGAAAGTTGTTGTCCCCCGTCTTTCGAAGAAAGTTGGGGGACTATTAAAATGGGTTCGTCCATCTGTCTGTCCATCTGACTGTCCGTCTGTCCGTCACACTTTTTGGGACACAATAACTCTCTTCCTAATTGAGCTAGAATGTTCAAGCTTGGGGTATGTGTTTATTAGGTCAATGCCTTGATGGAGTTCGAAGATGAGCATTTTCCGCTTAGGGTAAGCAGAGATAAGCAATTTGATTGGTTGATGCTTTGGGACACGATAACTTTAGTTCTAATTAAGTGGGATTGATGAAACTTGGTGTATAGAGCGATACGCAATTTGATTGGTCGAGACTTTGGAACACAATAACTCTCCTTCTAATTGAGTTAAAATGTTCAAACTTGGTGTAAATGCTTATTAGGTCAATGCCTTGATGGAGTTCGAAGATGAGCATTTTCCGCTTAGGGTAAGCAGAGATAAGCAATTTGATTGGTTGATGCTTTGACACACGATAACTTTAGTTCTAATTAAGTGATAGTGATGAAACTTGGTGTATAGTTTCATTACAGTAATACCTTTACTAAGATCGATAGTGAGCATTTTCTGCTCAGGGTAAGCTGAGCGATAAGCAATTTGATTTGCCGAGACTTTGGAACACAATAACTCTCCCTCGAATTGAGTTAAAATGTTCAAAATTGGTGTGTATGCTTATTAGGTCAATGCCTTGATGGAGTTCGAAGATGAGCATTTTCCGCTTAGGGTAAGCAGAGATAAGCTTTTTGATTGGTTGATGGTTTGGGACACGATAACTTTAGTTCTAATTAAGTGAGAGTGATGAAACTTGGTGTATAGTTTCATTACAGTAATACCTTGACTAAGATCGATAATGAGCATTTTCTGCTCAGGGTAAGCAGAGCGATAAGCAATTTGATTTGCCGAGACATTGGAACACAATAACTCTCCTTCGAATTGAGTTAAAATGTTCAAAATTGGTGTGTATGCCTTGATGGAGTTCAAAGATGAGCATTTTCTTCTTAGGGTAGGCAGAGATAAGCAATTTGATTTGTTGATACTTTGGGACAAGATAACTTAGGTTCATCTTGATTGATGATTTTTATGCCAATACAATGACTGCATTCTCATTCTGTAATGGATTCGACAGTAACAGTGTATAGAAACGATTGACTCAGACTTTTGTCAAGCGTGGGGGCCCTTTGGTCTGCCTTTAGGGTCCCTTTAACTAGGGTACATTTTCATTTTTCTCGTCGGTTTTAGCATTTTTCTTTAAAAAACACTTTTGGATGACACGTCGTGTACAGTTTGATTGCTCGATATGTTTGAAAAAAATAAATGTGCGATTAATTAATGTGTCACCCAATTTATTTTGGGATTTCGTCGGGGGACATCAGCCTCACTGTTGGCTTGTTTTTAATGGAAATTTTTAAAGATTATTAGAACATTAAATTGGAGATTAAAATTTGTTTGGAAATCATTATGTAAAAATATTTGCTAATAATTGTATGTATTAGATGATATATTGACTTAACCTGACACAAGGCCCTTATGTACGTGTGGGTCCTGTCAATTCTCTTTCAGTGTTTCTAGTAATTTGTCAATGTGTATGTAATTGTAATAACTTGATTAGAAAGTTATATATTTTTGTTTTGTTGCATGTTTATGTAGTAGAAATCTGTATTTTATTTTTTTCTAGAATATATCGGCTGTATAGAAGAAGAAATATTAACTCATGCATGTTTACAAGAAGAACTAGATAATGAAACATATGGCACTTCAGCAATGAGACATAGAAAACAACAGGTTTGATGTTGCATTGGTTATGTAAGCGAAAGCAAATATACTTAACACACACAAATTTGAAAATACTGAAAAGTTACTGCCAATGCCTTAGTCTGTGATATCATTGCCATGTTTGAATTTTTGTTTTAAACATATTTTATTGTACCAAAACACAAATACAGTACAAAAGGATTGGGAAAAAATTATGAAAACTTACTGATGCCCTCTCCACTTTAAATTATTATGCAGACATTAAGTTGTGTTGTTTTAAATTTGAGATGTTTGCATTCGCCAGTTTCTTTCTAAATTAAGAAATGAGATAAGCAAATGGAAAGTAGTAATCACATAATCGGTGCGATAACCAAATTCATGGGCACTATTGACAGTATTTTCTGATAATTTGCATGCATGTTGCGTAACGTTTAATTTACCTTCTATTATTCTCGGTAAAAAAAATCGCTAAACAAAAGATGGCATGCCCTTTCAGCGTGACAAAAATATTTGCATTCCTTCTGAAGATGTAGAGACTCAACTTGTATTGTCCAGCACCATAAACATAAAAAGTATTAGGTGAAATATACAATTTTATTTTTGATCCAAATCAAAGAAACATGGTCTTTTTAATATTTTTCAGGCATCTTTGGTTGGTCATATGGAGAAGTTGGATTTATTAAAGGATAACACAAGTTTTATAGAAATGGGTGCAGGAAAAGGCATGTTTTTATTTAAATTAAAATACACTCTGTCTTTATTTCGATGGTCAATAAATGGAAAAAGTCATGTAGTACATGTCTCAGATGTAGTACAAGTATCATCATTTCATATTGTCTGTGAAGAATTTAAACTCTTTTGTATTAAAGCTGCAATTTCATATTTTTAAGTTATATTTTTAAAATGTATTAAAATAAAGCATTAAAATAGACGGTTTCTATAAACAGTCCTACCTTGTTAAAGAAAAATCCTATTAATCCAATAATTCACTATTGCCAGTTGAGAAATTTGCAGATATATCATTTTCAACTTCAAATTCAAATGTTTGAAGATAGCTATACCAAGAGGGGAATGGAACAACAAGGGAGGCAATTGTGTTATTATTTCCTATGTCAATGATTTATTAGTGGGTGGAATAATGCATATGATCGTATAATAGTGAGTTGACAACCTATTGAGCAAAAGACATAGAAAAAAATATGTTTTGACTTTCTTTGAAAATATGAAATTATCGCCTTAATTAATTTGATAAGATTCCAACAGTCTTACTAACCCTTGTACTGAATGGCGTGACAAATTTTAGTTTTATAAAACTTTGCATATTTGTGTAGTGTACACCAACAAATGGCATCAACTCTTGTGTGAAAAATTGAAGCATTAATTTTTTAATGCTGGCTGCCCTAAAAGGCTGTTGTTTCATGATTGAATCTTTACGGTATATATCTATTTGGGGCGTTGGTACCAATCTTTTTCATTGATATTTATTTTCTGATAATTCAAAAACTGTGATTTAAGATTTGTTGACAAGTGTCAGGTGGCAGACTATGCCGCCCCCACGAGAGCACATGATTTTCCCTATATAATGATTCAGTGATTTTTATATTTGAATTTCCGCCTTGTGATCTACTTTACAGTATTTGTAGTATATGTTAAAAGCCATAATAATTTCACATTAAATATTATGGTTCTTGTCTTTGATCAGATCCCAAATGCTTATTTGAATGATTAATTGTGTTATTATATAAATCCAAGATTTCTGTATTTTTTTTTGTTGAAAAAGTTGTAAGTAACTTGCAAATACTTTTGTAATAATTGATGAAATATTTAAACATTTTTAGGACAACTTTCACATTGGGTACAGAAAGCTATGACAGACAAACATAATTTATCGTTTTTATTAGTTGATCGAGGCAGTGCACGATATAAGGTAAGGCAAAGCCAGCTGTCATATATATAAATGTGTTATAAGATGATACAAACCTAATGAGGAATTGAAACATTGAAGTTAACCCGAAAATTTGATCTAGACTGGCCAGAAACACCTCTGCACCGATTCCCACCTGCCAAACCCGCCAGATAATTAAACCTAACGCTATATTGAGATCTTGATGTAATAACTTCTGTGAAAAATATCTTTTTTTTCCATCAACAGTTTGATAGCTATCATAAATCAGAGGAAGAAGGCCCAAAGTTTGAAAGAATAAAAATTGATATAGAACATTTAGATTTGGGTAAGTACAGTAAGACATTCAACCCCATTTCATTTCAGCTATTCTGTATAGTGTGCCCTGTTGAAATTTCATGTAGAGTAGATGAAATACCTCTCTCAAGGCAAAATTTGTCTCACTAACATAGATATGGTACTATAGCAAATAAATTCAGTGTATATATCATATTAGTCTCAGTGTACCTGATGTATGTGTTGACAAAATGTTACAACTTCAGTTTCATGCCATTCTACACTGTGTCAT
Source organism: Patella caerulea (assembly GCA_036850965.1). Taxonomy (NCBI): domain Eukaryota; kingdom Metazoa; phylum Mollusca; class Gastropoda; family Patellidae; genus Patella; species Patella caerulea. The sequence goes on along the minus strand of JAZGQO010000008.1, from coordinate 4,831,470 downwards.
GATTAACAACTCACACATATAACCAATTCATCAGCAAGCTTGTGAAAATTTTCTCAAAGGCCATTTTGTTATATTCCTATGTCAGTAATGCCAGCTATCTGACAAAGGACCTCACTTATTATATAGGCAAATTGCTCTGGTGATATATCATAATTGATTATTTAAACACTAGTCTGGTAGGAAATATGGGAAAAGCAGAAGTTTTGAATTTGACTAAAGGTTAATTTGAGGCAGTAGCAATATGCCATATGAGTGGGTCATAATCGTTTGTATTCATTTCAATTAACAAACTTTGAAAATTTAGCCTCTTAGAATTATTTAGTTTTCGAGACATCACTATCTCAAGATGAGGAGAATCATGTTAAAAAATGAATAAAAAAAGAGACCAAAGTGATGAGAATATAACACATGACTAGAATTCTAATGTAATTTATTCCTACAATTACTTAGTAACACATTTTAGACAACTTTATGCATGACACAGGCTCTTCGCAGTATTTTTACCTGGTTTAAGCAAATGGTACTCTCTTGATTACTTTAAAGCCGCAGAGACATATTTTAAATCTGACTGCCATTGAGTTAAAGGCTATTGTCTCTAGTTCTTTTTACTTCTTGAGATAGAGAGAGAGAGAGAGATAGGAAAAAAGATAAAGAGGAGGAGATAAGAGCAAATGATAACTGACAATTTATTACTGATGTTACAGGTAAAGTGAAAAGTATAAGTAATAATGATGAATTAGTAACAGCAATTGGTAAACATCTATGTGGCGCTGCAACTGGTATGTTTTCCTATTTTTTTTATTTTAAGAACAGAATTTCAGAGTAAATACAATAACTTTGGAAGTAATTAACAGAAATCGATGTTGATCAATATGATTCTTCGTTTTACTAATCTCGATCATACAATGAATGTATATGTTAAAGATGCATTATATGAGCTAAATTTGCCTAATGCAGGTTTTTAATTTAGCTTATATAAACTATTATTTATTATTTAGACATTTATTTACATGACAAGCCTTACTAAACCATTTGATGGCAGAGATTTAAATGGATTAAAACTTGGTCGCCATTTAATGATTTGATTTTAAAATGGCAAAGCAGGACTAAGTCTCAAATAACAAGTATACTTGTTACGATGATAAACAATGTATACCACATCTTGTCAAATCTGATTACCTATTTTTGAAAGCAGATCAATTGATGAGCTTTTTTGCTACAGTGTACACAAAATACTGCCAAGTTAACAAGGGCCATATGAAACCCCATTTAAATGTGTAGATTCAATTTGGTAGTATGAAAAGAAAACTAGAAGAAAACTAAGTGCATAAGTACATTGCAGGTGCTCATTTAACGTAACTGATAAAGCAAGAGAAAATTCCTTTAAAAGAGATGTTATGCTTGTATTATTCCAAACTTGTTGGCCCTTGCAGATTTGGCTCTAAGATGTTTAATAAGGCCAGTCAATACAGATACAGAGTTACCCTGTAAAAGGTTAAAAACAGATGATACAGAAAATGATAGAGGATCCTATACTAGGTTTGTGGGAACTCTTGTCATCACTTTAAAATAGGAGTAACAACCTCAAAATTTCCACAACTTGTACTACATTCTTCAATTGGACAATGTTTACTTTGCTTGGATTGTTCAGCTTGATTTGGGGCATACTTCTGTAATTGGTTTCTATTTATACCTACCTATGTCCCTATGATATAATTAATGCATAACTAGTTTCATCAATGGTTTTATGAGCCGACGAGGTCAAATCAATTAAATTTCTAATTCAAATTTGAAAAAGATAACTTGGAGGCTTTGTTTAGGCAATAGTTGTCTGTTATTGACAGCCAATATTTTGTGAAGGTATAACACATCTCAAAATTATCTTGATTCCAAGAATTTGTCTTGGGGAGAGAACATTTTAATATTTTTGGAATTCTTCACTGTATATTAACAACCTATTGGGCACAAAATGTTGTGAATAATATTGTGCATATTAATTGGGTTACCAAGGCATTGTTCATCTCTTTAATTTGATTTCCAGATTCCATAAGGTCAGTAGTTATTTTAAACTAGCAGGATACCCAGCTTCTCCTAGGGCCTAAATTCGTGTGGGACACAAATTTGCCCAGAGCCTGAATTCGATGACCTTAAATATTCATGCAATCATTCTGGTTAACCTGATACCGCATGTGGGGGTGGATAGAGGCGCCAAAGCGTGATGGGCAAACACACATACGGACACCAATGTACATACACACTCATCTTTGATTTTATTTATATAGATTGTAAAAGATTACATTAGCCTATCTTATAATTACTTACAGATGTCCCAAGGGAATAGTTATAGCATTATGTTGTCATCATCGGTGTACATGGAAAACCTATGTTGGTAAAAAGTTTATGAGGTCAAATGGTATATCATCACATGATTTTCAGCTCTTATTAAGTATTAGCAGTTGGGCTACATGTAGTTGGCAAGGTTGGAAAACAGAAGGTATGTATTTCTATGGTTTCTTTAGATATATCTATTATATGCCTACATTTAATGTATATAGTATATATATATTGTTGTTATCTACCTCTGTTGTCCATTCACAATTTCTTTTGAATACTCTGGTGGTGAGAGTTCTTGGCAAATGATTTTCAACAGGACGAAACTTATCTTCTGCTTTGCACTCGTGAAATCTTTTGAACGCAGTATTGACCAAATATACTGAATTTGTTAAAACTTGTGATTGTGCCATATCAAGGTATAAAAATCAATGCACGGAATTTTAAAAATCTACAACCTAAAGGGAACGAATGAATGAAATGGGGTTTAAAGTCCTACTTTTCTACACCTACTAGGCTAATGAAGACTGACATGCATACAACAATTGAATTCTGTCAAGGGTTCTTTTCCGTGCACACCAACTGTACACAGGATCTCGTGCTTTTCATACCATTTGATTTACAAGACACTCCTTCTGTCCAGCACCACACACAAAGGAAGAAAACATATGGGAATTCTAGGGAACTGGATTGAAAGTCAGCACCTTACTCACTTATCCACCCTGACTCCCCTAAAAATAATGTAGTTTCTATAATTACTATTCTATTTTTAGAACGAGGAAAAGCAAGTAAAACCGAAAATAATCAAGAAGCCCATTATGAAGATGAGAAAGTTGAAGATTATAGGTAGCTATGTTTTCAAAATAGAATTTGTTTCCAAGATCAGATTTGACTAAAATAGGTTCTTATTAAATGAATTACTGAAGTGTATGATGGCAAGAAAGTAAATAACTTTTCTTTCTATTAAGATGAATGTTTTTTGTTTCAGAGGAAGTATCAAATTGGATAAAAGGGAAAGAGAAATAATTGGTCGGAAATGTAAACGACTGATAGACCATGGTCGAATCCAGTATTTACAGGATCATAAAATGACAGCTTGTTTAAAATATTACATAGATGGAAATCTTACACCAGAAAATGTTGTTTTATTAGCTACTATTGAGGATAAAGTGTGATATTAAAATATCAGTAAATAGTATTCCTTTGAGAATCAGGACTGTATTTATACTATTATCAGTTGTGTGAAATATTGAAGCTACTGAGGAAATTAAGATGAATTCAATAGTAGGAAAATGTGGATGTAAATGACATGTTTTATATTTAATAATATGTAAATTGTACTTATAAAATAAATATAATTTTATAGACTTGACAATGTCCAACAAAGAGTAAATGAAAATCCAGCATCTTTTTATACGCCCACATTTTCATGTGGACGTATATTGTCGTCGCCCCTGTTCGTCCGTCCGTCCGTCCGTCCGTCCGTCCGGACGTCCGTCCGTCCGTCCGTCCGTCCGTCCGTCCACAATTGTTTGTGAACAGTCTACAGGTCACAATTTTTATCCGATTTCAATGAAACTTAAAATATAGGTTTATGACCCCAAGATCTCGGTTCCTTTCGATATTGGCATGTATCGGACCGTAACTTCATGGGTTATGGCCCCTGATTGTACGAAAAATCACGTTTTTTAGCTTGTGAACAGTGTAGAGGTCACAATTTTGAACCGATTTGGATGAAACTTGAAATGCATGTTTATAAACCAAAGATCTTGGTTCCTTTCGATATTTGCGCCAATTGAATCGTAACTTCCTGAATTATGGCCCCTGATTGTCCGAAAAATCGCCCTTTTTAGCTTGTGGTCCCTCTGGAGGTCAAAATTGTTATCCGATTTAAAAAACCGTCTGATTATATCACCGTTACATGGTTACGAAGGCTGAGTTCAAATTTCGTGAAAATCGGACCAAAATTGACGGACAAAATGGCCGCCACTTGTACGCGAATAGTGTGAAAATATGTTATATCAAGGTTGTGATCAGTGTAGAGGTCACAATTATGAACCGATTTGGATGAAACTTGAAATGCATGTTTATAACCCAAAGATCTTGGTTCCTTTCGATATTTGCGCCAATCGGATTGTAACTTCCTGAATTATGGCCCCTGATTGTCCGAAAAATCGCCCTTTTTAGCTTGTGGTCCCTCTGGAGGTCAAAATTGTTATCCGATTTAAAAAAACGTTTGATTATATCACCGTTCCATGGTTATGAAGGTTGGATTCGAATTTCGTGAAAATCGGACCAAAATTGACGGACAAAATGGCCGCCGTTTGTACGCGAATAGTGTGAAAATATGTTATATCAAGGTTGTGGACCTTATAGAGGTCACAATTTTGAACCAATTTTGATGAAACTTGACATGCATGTTTATAACCCAAAGATCTTGGTTCCTTTCGATATTTGCGCCCATCGGATCGTAACTTCCTGAATTATGTCCCCTGATTGTACGAAAAATCACCCTTTTTAGCTTGTTGTGCCTCTGGAGGTCAAAATTATTATCTGATTTAAAAAACCGTTTGATTATATCACCATTTCATGGTTATGAAGAGAGAATTAGAATTACGTGAAAATCGGACTAGAATTGACGGACAAAATGGCCGCCGTTTGTACACGAGTAGTGTGAAAATATGTTATATCAAGGTTGTGGACCCTATAGAGGTCACAATTTTGAATCGATTTTGATGAAACTTGACATGTATGTTTATAACCCAAAGATCTTGGTTCCTTTCGATATTTGCGCCCATCGGGTCATTACTTCCTGAATTATGTCCCCTGATTGTACGAAAAATCACCCTTTTTGGCTTGTTGTGCCTCTGGAGGTCAAAATTATTATCTGATTTAAAAAAAAAAAACGTTTGATTATAAAAACCAAACAAATTCTAATGATTTTCTGATAATGCGACAACTCTTGTTGACTGCCCGGACGATTTGGCTGCTGTGTGGGCGTATGTTTCGTTGCCTGGCAACCTATTTTTTTAAATTTCGATTTTGCTTTCGGGCCATTTCGATTAAAAGGTAAAAAAAAAGGGGGTAAGAATAAGCTATTTACAACCCATCCAGTGTCTCCATATATTAAAATATTTCTTTGATACTTTCAGAAACTTGTAGCAATAATTCATACAAAGAGAATGTATGTGAAATTTAGTTTGCAATATGAGCAGTTGCCGAGAAATGGGGAATTTTGCATGCGTCACTTGTCACGTTATTTTGGCTGTAAAAGAATCAATTATTATTTGATTTTCAATTTTTTTTCACTGTCTGTTGCCTATTGCCAGTCGACTATTCTAAACCATTTTAACACCTTCACTGTCACCAGAAGTGACGTCATTTAGGCAATAACTGAATTTTTAGCCTTAAAAATACATTTTTTATTCAAATGAGTATTATTTGTAATTTTTATACGCCCACATTTTCATGTGGACGTATATTGTCGTCGCCCCTGTTCGTCCGTCCGTCCGGACGTCCGTCCGTCCACAATTGTTTGTGAACAGTCTACAGGTCACAATTTTTATCCGATTTCAATGAAACTTAAAATATAGGTTTAACACCCTAAGATCTCGGTTCCTTTCGATATTGGCATGTATCGGACCGTAACTTCATGGGTTATGGCCCCTGATTGTACGAAAAATCACGTTTTTTAGCTTGTGAACAGTGTAGAGGTCACAATTTTGAACCGATTTGGATGAAACTTGAAATGCATGTTTATAAACCAAAGATCTTGGTTCCTTTCGATATTTGCGGCAATTGAATCGTAACTTCCTGAATTATGGCCCCTGATTGTCCGAAAAATCGCCCTTTTTAGCTTGTGGTCCCTCTGGAGGTCAAAATTGTTATCCGATTTAAAAAACCGTCTGATTATATCACCGTTACATGGTTATGAAGGTTGAGTTCAAATTTCGTGAAAATCGGACCGAAATTGACGGACAAAATGGCCGCCATTTGTACGCGAATAGTGTGAAAATATGTTATATCAAGGTTGTGAACAGTGTAGAGGTCACAATTGTGAACCGATTTGGATGAAACTTGAAATGCATGTTTATAACCCAAACATCATGGTTCCTTTCGATATTTGCGCCAATCGGATCGTAACTTCCTGAATTATGGCCCCTGATTGTCCGAAAAATCGCCCTTTTTAGCTTGTGGTCCCTCTGGAGGTCAAAATTGTTATCCGATTTAAAAAAACGTCTGATTATATCACCGTTACATGGTTATGAAGGTTGAGTTCAAATTTCGTGAAAATCGGACCAAAATTGACGGACAAAATGGCCGCCGTTTATACGCGGATAGTGTGAAAATATGTTATATAAAGGTTGTGGACCTTATAGAGGTCACAATTTTGAACCGATTTTGATGAAACTTGACATGTATGTTTATAACCCAAAGATCTTGGTTCCTTTCGATATTTGCGCCCATTGGATCATAACTTCCTGAATTATGTCCCCGGATTGTCCGAAAAATCGCTTTGTTCGCTTTTGGTCCCTCTGGAGGTCAAAATTATTATCCGATTTAAAAAAACGTTTGACTATATCACCGTTACATGGTAATGAAGAGAGAGTTAGAATTACGTGAAAATCGGACTAGAATTGACGGACAAAATGGCCGTCGTTTGTACACGAGTAGTGTGAAAATATGTTATATCAAGGTTGTGGACCCTATAGAGGTCACAATTTTGAATCGATTTTGATGAAACTTGACATGTATGTTTATAACCCAAAGATCTTGGTTCCTTTCGATATTTGCGCCCATTGGGTCATACTTCCTGAATTAATCACCCTTTTCAAACAAATTCTAATGATTTTCTGATAATTCCTTAATATGCGACAACTCTTGTTGACTGCCCGGACGATTTGGCTGCTGTGTGGGCGTATGTTTCGTTGCCTGGCAACCTATTTTTTCAATTCACATAACAATGGGGTCTTGGTATTTTTTTTTTTTTTTTAAATGTTCAAGAGCTTCAATAATCAAGTTGTTACTTAGGGTCTCTTCCCACTGGGCTTGAAATTTTTGAAAGATACATCCTCTCAAGCTAAAACACAGAAAATGAGACTAAGTCTCCGAGTCAATATCACCCAAATTCTTCGACATTCAAAACATTAATTCTTTGTCAAATTATTTGTGATCTTCCCAGGAAAGATGAGCTTCTGATATCCAATATTTAAAGCTGAACTCAGATTATAAAACTACCCAAATAATTAAATAAAAAAAAAAGGTAATGGCCAAAGCAACCGCCATACTTGTTTTCAATTTCCTGAACTAACATGGCGATCACTTTGAGCACAAACACACAAGCAGGCCACGCCTACTTCCACTATATATATATACCTTGTCAAGCGAAGTGTTCACATCTGGCTAGGTGGTCACAGCCAATAACCACTCGGCAATCGACAGATTACGGAACCTACATCTAAACTCGGCTGTATGACGAAATTCCACCATATTGGAACTACTTTAAAGGTTAAAGGTCCTGGGTGAAACATGGCTGCGCCCATGGTGTCTTGTTTGTTTGTCAGCCCCATTTATAACAAGGGACTCGAAAAACGTGGCTAGATATATTCCACAAGTCGTGTCAAACGGCGACTACATATTCTTGTCTGGAGAGCATGCACAATAAATACTAGAAATTGCCATTCAATTGATACTTCTGCAAATGATTGAATGTAAATCAATTTTTATACATGCATATTACTATATTTATGCTTTGCAACCCATTTGTGCCAAATATTAGCGATTTAGCTCCTTTAACCCAACAATATAAGACATACCAAATCCATTTTTTTTAGGTTTTGGTTTTACTGATGTAATAATAATCAGGTGTACACGATTTTGACAGGAAGAAAAAATATCAAAAAGGAATTTTTTTTATCACATAAATTATTTTTTGAATACTGGTACTCTGGTACCCCAAATCATGTTGAACTGGATTTAAATGGAAGGGAGTCCCAAGATACCATGATCAAGTTACAGTGTAGTTTTTGGTGTAATAGAACTGAATAAACACTTTCCAAATATAATTATAACACAGAGATCATTGCTACGATAAGATAAGAAATCATTACATAACTGACTGAAGTGACGATTGGTAACAGATACACTGGCAATTTTATGCCCATTAATAGTTCCTTCGAAGACTAAAGGTTGTTGTGTTAGACTGTTTTTAACCAGTTCTATCACATATGTGATAATGACTGACATCAACATTGTCCTTTAATTTATACAAACAAATTTGTTTAAAAACCATTACTCAGCATACCTCTGAGTTCCTGGATGAGTGTCCCAACTTCCCCCACCCCCTAATGGACCTTGGAAGTTTGCAGTGCCAGGGAAAGAAATAGCAATTGACAGCTTGCTGTAATTCTCAAGGACTCTTGTGTGCACAGTTGCTGATTGTTGCCTTACATTGAATTTGAAAAAAGATACCTCCTAAGAAGTTAACGCAAAAAAAAAAAACCCAGTTGGAAAAATTTATTAACTTTACAGTATTTACATGTTATTGTACTTACATAATAAAATGTATTGTTATTATTAATACATTATATATTTTTGGCATTTAAAAAAATATTAAACAACTAAAACTAGTTATTATAATAAAGGAATGGCCTTCTTTTTTTTTTTTTTTTTAAAGAAACCACCCACAACAAAGACACAATAAATAATAGCTCCTGGCACAAAAAAGCAAACTTGATAGAATTCCTCATATTTCAGTGAATATCATTCTATTTTGAATTAAAAATTATGCAAAACTAAAATATGAAATGAAAAAAAGCAATATGTCTTATACCAATGTGTTCATTATAATGCAATTAAATAACAACAAAACCATAATTTTGGTTTAAAACTGATATTAAGTATATTCCGGAAGCAACTGTATAAGCTGATAATGCAGTACCCTTTGCTTCAGGAATATTTAGTCAAAGTCATATCAATTAAAGTAGGTACCATCTCAATTTTATATATGATGATACATTGATAAATTACTCTCTGGTTTCTTATAAGCATCCTTCTCATGTTCAAAATATTACTAAATGAAAATTTCCATTAAGGCACAAGTAACCTTAAGCAATTCTGCATCGCTTCGAAAACAGAAACCATGTTTCTACTTTCTATTATTATCAAGCATTTACATTTAAATGAATACCGGGGTATTAGTTTTCTCATTTTGGATGGATGCATACACATTTGAGGTAATTGGCTTGGTTGACACTGACCTATAATACAAAACCAATCCAGTTTAGGATTTGTTCTATAAAAAATATTTAATACATCTACCAGGATTGTTTTCAGCTAACATGTTCTTGACTTGAAAGTGTTACATATCAAATACCTTTATTACACATCTGATAGCTTAATTTTGAACAACTGAAGAACAAACATTTGTATGATAACTTAATGTCAAGGAAAAAAAAAATATTTTCCTAGTAATCAGTATTGTTGGTATTGGTTTCAACATATCTTATCAAGCTCATGATTATATATTTTTTAATAAAAGTACATTACAAGTTCCAACAATCAACTATTTATAAAATTTTATGACAACATCCAAGATAAATATTACTCATTTCGCTATATTTTCAAGCAGTTTTTTTTTATGAATTAAAGACAATTTTTGAAAACATGGAGCAAGAATATGTCTTATTTAACTTGACTAGTAATACATAACATGGATAACATAGCAACATGTTACATTTCATAGAACACACTATGGTTTACATAAATGGCTTGATTTAGTTACACATCAGTTGTTAAAATATTAAGTCTTTCATCAAATATAAATGACTGTCAACATAGTAGAAGCCAATATTTTATTTAATCAAATCATGAACACGGCATATTTTCAATATTTTATGTACGTAACACACTTAATTGAGTTAAATTATTATTTTAAATTATATTATCAATGGGTCGAAAATATTGTTACTTGAAATTTTGTAGTTTTTTTTATAGTATGCAGAATATTAACATTTCACTAAACTAGATCTTCAGCTAAACATGTCATATATGTGACCAGTTCTGATCATAAAAGAGACACACGCTGCTGAACTCTTATTTTGTTAAAATGTAAAACTTATCAGAAAAGTACTAAATTTACTGTTTTAGATTGTTAACTATCTCAGAAATTTTTAAAGATAAACGTATATATCACACACCAATCTTTGAATATACTAGTTAAATGTCAGCATAGCTATGTTTTGATATTTTGACTCCCTGTGTCTCTCAATAAAAGCCAAAAATGGTCACATATGTCCAAAACAGACAAAATTGTAGCACTACTGTACTACCACTACATGTTAAAATTTAAGTAATCTGGCAATATTTCAATAGATACACCAGCCAATAATAAAATACAAATAAACTGAACATTTGTAAAAAAAGATTAGGTAAAATTGTAACGAGATATTCTCAGGGAGTAGTACACTCACATATTGAAAAGCTTGATAAGTTAAATTTGAGGTTTTTTTGTGAAACTTAGATGTAGTTCATGGTAAAGAGTGCTGATAATCTAAACAGTTGAGTATTTTTATAGGGAGTCTTACAACATTTACTGATTTAGAAATACAGATTTGTGGTAAATTATCATTGCACCAAATTACTACATTCATCAAATAATCAATTCAACAGCAATGCCAGTATTCCCATTAACCATAAGTACATAATTGAGAGACTTTACAATACAGCTGACATGTACGTAAATTGTCTGTATTAAAGGGTGAATAGAACCTTCATATTTAGTTTTCCATTAAACAAAGCCCGTTAACACCATGCCTAATGTCTTTTCTTCTTCTTACGAGATTTTTTGCCTCCCCCAGAATTTGGGTTCCATTGAGAAGAAGGTGCAGATTGAGACTTGTGTTGTTGCCATGGTGTTCCGGCGCCGCCGGCACCCTCGGTCATATTTGCTTTGTTAAATAGTTGACTTATAAAATCTTCTAATTCAGCTTCCCTGTAAATAAATCAATTGTGTAGATGAACAAGTCAACAGAGAGGCAAATGTCCCCTGCCAAAATCCCAAAATAAATAGATGACACATTAATTAATCACACATTTCTTTTTTCAAAAGTATGGAGCGATCCACAATCAAACTATACACTAAGTTTCATCACGCTTTATCAGATACACATACACCAAGTTTGAACATTTTAACTCAATTAGAAGGATAGTTATTGTGTTCCAAAGTCTCGGCCAATCAAATAATAGCTTATTGCTCTGCTTACCCAGAGTAGAAAATGCTCATTATTGAATTTAGTCAAGGTATTGATGTAATGAAACTATACACCAAGTGTCATCACTCTCACTTAATTAGAACTAAAGTTATTTTGTCCAAAAGCATCAACCAATCAAATGGCTTATCTCTGCTCACTCTAAGCAGAAAATTTTCATCTCTAAAATCCATCATGACTTTGAACTGATAAACACATACACCAAGTTTAAACATTTTAACTCAATTAGAAGGATAGTTGTTGTGTTCCAAAACCTCGGACAATCAAATTGCTCATTACTCTGCTTAACCTGAGCAAAAAATGTCATTATAGAACTTAGTCAAGGTATCGTGTCCCAAAGCATGAAGCAATCAAATTGCTTATCTCTGCTTGGCTTATCTCTGCTTACCGTAAGCAGAAAATGCCCTTCTTCGGACTCCATCAAGGCATTGACCTAATAAGCATACACACCAATTTTGAACATTTTAACTCAATTCGAAGGAGAGTTATTGTGTTCCAAAGTCTCGGCAAATCAAATTGCTTATCGCTCTGCTTACCCTGAGCAGAAAATGCTCATTATCGATCTTAGTCAAGGTATTACTGTAATGAAACTATACACCAAGTTTCATCACTCTCACTTAATTAGAACTAAAGTTATCGTGTCCCAAAGCATCAACCAATCAAATTGGTTATTCCTGCTTACCCTAAGCGGAAAATGCTCATCTTCGACTCCATCAAGGCATGGACCTAATAAGCATATACACCAAGTTTGAACATTTTAACTCAATTAGAAGGAGAGTTATTGTGTTCCAAAGTCTCGGCCAATCAAATTGCGTATCACTCTGCTTACCCTGAGCAGAAAATGCTCATTATTGAACTTAGTCAAGGTATTACTGTAATGAAACTATACACCAAGTTTCATCACTCTCACTAAATTAGAACTAAAGCTATCATGTCCCAAAGCATCAACCAATCAAATTGCTTATCTCTGCTTACCCTAAGCGGAAAATGCTCATCTTCGAACTCCATCAAGGCATTGACCTAATAAGCATATACACCAAGTTTGAACATTTTAACTCAATTAGAAGGAGAGTTAATGTGTTCCAAAGTCTCGACCAATCAAATTGCGTATCGCTCTGCTTACGCAGAAAATGCTCATTATCGAACTTAGTCAAGGTATTACTGTCATGAAACTATACACCAAGTTTCATCAATCTCACTTAATTAGAACTAAAGTTATCGTGTCCCAAAGCATCAACCAATCAAATCGCTTATCTCTGCTTACCCTAAGCGGAAAATGCTCATCTTCGAACTCCATCAAGGCATTGACCTAATAAACACATACACCAAGTTTGAACATTTTAGCTCAATTAGGAAGAGAGTCATTGTGTCCCAAAACGTGTGACGGACAGACGGACAGACAGACAGACAGACAGACGGACGAACCCATTTTAATAGTCCCCCAACTTTCTTCGAAAGGCGGGGGACAACAAACAAATAAAGAATATCAATCAAGTGCACTGTTTGATATTTTCATTTGTTTAACCCTTGTATTTTCAAAAGTACAAGCATAAGACACTATTTGTACTCTTGTGCAGATAAAAACAAGCCAATAGTGAGGCTGATGTCCCCCGCCGAAATCCCACTGTTACTGTCGAATCCATTACTGAATGAGAATGCAATCATTGTATTGGCATAAAAATCATCAATCAAGATGAACCTAAGTTATCTTGTCCCAAAGTATCAACCAATCAAATTGCTTATCTCTGCCTACCCTAAGAAGAAAATGCTCATCTTCGAACTCCATCAAGGCATTGACCTAATAAGCATACACACCAATTTTGAACATTTTAACTCAATTCGAAGGAGAGTTATTGTGATTGTGTTCCAAAGTCTCGGCAAATCAAATTGCTTATCGCTCTGCTTACCCTGAGCAGAAAACGCTCATTATCAATCTCAATGAAACTATACACCAAGTTTCATCACTCTCACTTAATTAGAACTAAAGTTATCTTGTCCCAAAGCATCAACCAATCAAATTGCATATCTCTGCTTACCCTAAGCGGAAAATGCTCCTCTTCGAACTCCATCAAGGCATTGACCTAATAAGCATATACACCAAGTTTGAACATTTTAACTCAATTAGGAGAGTTATTGTGTTCCAAAGTCTCGACTAATCAAATTGCGTATCGCTCTGCTTACCCTGAGCAGAAAATGCTCATTATCGAACTTAGTCAAGGTATTACTGTCATGAAACTATACACCAAGTGTCATCAATCTCACTTAATTAGAACTAAAGTTATCGTGTCCCAAAGCATCAACCAATCAAATTGCTTATCTCTGCTTACCCTAAGCGGAAAATGCTCATCTTCGAACTCCATCAAGGCATTGACCTAATAAACATATACACCAAGTTTGAACATTCTAGCTCAATAAGGAAGAGAGTTATTGTGTGCAAAAAGTGTGACGGATGGACGGACAAACCCATTTTAATAGTCCCCCAACTTTCTTTGAAAGGTGGGGGACAAAAAAAGTAGCTGCCATGCAGATATGCCCACATTTTTCAAGTTATGGATAGCAAAAAAACTAATTAAAAAGCAATTTCTTGTTCAATCAGGGGCCATAATTCAAGAAGTTACGATACAATATGCATGAATATCGACAGGAACCAAGATCTTTTGGTTATAAAGATATATTTCAAGCTTCATCAAAACGTATCAAAATTGTGACTATTAGAGGGTCCACAACCATGATATACCATATCTTTACACTATTTGCATACAAAAAGCTGTCATTTTGTCTGGCAGTTTTGGTCTGATTTTCAGGAAATTTTAAAAGCAATCACCATTACAGTGGAACAAGGATATATTTGAACGTTTTTTTTTAAAGCAAATTATAATTGTGACCTCTAGAGGGGTCATAAACAAAAAATGTGATTTTTCGTACAAACAGGGGCCAGTGATATCCAAAGTTCTCTTGATGTGTTCCTTGTTCCCCCAAAACCTGGGGATAGGAATGGACTTTCGGTCACCTAGAGGTGTTGGCGGCCATTTTTGACATGATATGCCAACATCATTTTTAATGATCTTAATGTGTTCTTTGCCCCCCACAACCTAGGAATCAGTAGGAAACGACATCCAAAATCATCAAATTTGAGTTGATAGTTACATAGTTATGATCATTTTAAGACGTTTCGGTGGCCATTGCTGACATCATCTTGAAAAAAAAACCTTTCCGATGTCCAACTTTGGTAAACTTTTGGTATGTTATAAAGTACACTAAACCCTGCCAGAATCAGTTGAGAAACCTTTTGTTGCAACCTTTGGGGGTATTTTCCATATATTGACCTGACTAATAGCAGTTAACAGATAATATGTCTGCCTCCGAACTGATATGTTACTATTTACTTATTGGCTCAGAAAACTCTAGAATATACCTTCATTGCAGTCTATATCACCGAAAACTAATTCTCGTGACGTCATAGATTAGGGTTATGACGTCTTTAATTAAGCGGCCCAGTTTGACCAAATCGACCCTGGTGATATAGTCAGGTAATAAGACCTCCTGATCTGACTCACTCCCCACCAATCTCCCATATTACACAACCGGAGTCTCTGTTAATCCACTTATTACTTGGAAAATTGGTAATTATGACGTCATTTTGGCCGCCATTTGGGATTTTTGGTATAACCGTGAACGTGACATCATTGCTGATGTTACCATTGGACTCTGCAACCCTGAACACCCCAAAAAAGACACCAAACAAGGTATGTAAAACCATCAAACTGAGTGAAAAACAAGAAAACCGATTATTGGCAGCCATATTTGCCGCCATTTTGGAAAATCGCCAGGCTCCAACCCCCAAACCCATTTTACTTGTAGAGGAAATTTTTTTCCAGATTTGGCTTTTTCGGTCAATTTGGCCTCCAAAAACTTGATGCATCTAGTGGGATCAACTGAAAATAACTTTTGTTGATACCCCTACATGTGTAAATATCGAAAGGAACCAAGATCTTTGAATTATGAACATGCATTACAAGTTTCATCAAAATCAGAGGAAATTTTGACCTGTAGATTGTCCACATGTTAAAAACCTGATTTTTTGCATAATCAGGGTCGACATATGCCAATTATCAAAAGGAACCTAGACCTTTGGGAAATAGATATATACTTTAAGTTTTGTCAAAATCAAAAAAAAAATTGTGACCTGTAGAGTATTCACAAACAAATTATGGACAGACAAACGTACCAACAGGGACGACGACAATATACGTCTACAAGAAAATAATGGCATATAAAAATAATTTGTAGATGATAACCACTTCAATGAATGACTTACTGAATCACAGTTTTATTAGGGTTTCACACTGCAAAGCTTGTGTGAAACACTATTGTTTTTGTTAAAATTATTATTCTTATTATTAGGCTTTATTATAATTTTTTTTTTTTTCGCCGGAGCCTATTTCTCAGTGCCTGTAACAGATACCGATCTGGGACTTAATTCTCTATTGGGAAACCATGTGTTGGCTACTTGATAAACTATTTTTGAAACTTCTGCGCAGACCGGAAGTGGTCGAATTTTGTGCTGTGTCAAAAAATTAAAAAAAGGCCGTAGATTCGTCAATTCTGTACCTATTTTCATACAAATGACATTTTCGGAAACCCTGAGTCTTTTCTCGGATGATAGCAGTTGAAAATTTCGATATTTCGAAACTTCATCGCTGACTTCTTGCAATCGAAAAATGAAAAATGTGGTTTGAGAGACAATTTTTGTTGTTTTTCAAAATTTTCAAATTTGACCTACATTTTTGGATACCTGAAAACCATCCGATTCCAAAAATATAAGTTTCATTCCGAGTTATCGCCCTTTATTTTTCGATTTTTTTCTAATTTTCTACCCATTTTGTGAGCTTGGGTTTCGTTTTATGGCAGAATTGACGTTTCTGAAACTTCTGAGATATGAAGCCAAATGACCATTGCAAGGAATAAAGCCATTCAACAATAATCTGTACACCAGAAGTGGTCGAAATAATGTCCGATATTTTGCAAAAAATGCAAAAAATGGGTATTTTGGGGAAAAACGTGATTTCTCCGTCCGATATCAATGGATTAGACAAATTAGGGTACCATTGGATGAACAGGCAGCAAAATATGGCACGCTGAAAATCAAGTATTTTCTGATTTGGAGCGTTTTTGGATGCCAGTAGCTCGAAAATTTAACCGCAACTCTTTTTAAAATTTTTTCTATCGAGAGTCCTTTCGGAGTTATTTTGCATGAAACCATCCAGTAAGACTTTGAAATATCTGGAATAGGTGAAATAACGGACTGAAAATCAAAACAAGTCGAAAAATCGTGAAATTTTGGAAAATGCTCTGCTATTTTTTTATTTTAAGAGATTTTCAAAAAAAGATTGCATATTCAGATAGCTGACCTAATTACGATTCTAACGATGTATAATATGTATGTAGTAATTGAAATTTAATTTTCGATATTTTAATTTTTTTGCATTTTTGGCACTTTTGAACATAGGATTTCTCAGGGGGATTTTATCTGATCGGATAATGTTATATATCATTACAGAGCCCTGTGGCTATTTTAGTGCCCAAACCGGCTATTAAAACTATTCCGACAATAATAACCATACCGGATGTATTCAAAAAATGAAAAAAAATGGTTAAAAACATTGTCGCACTTGCGAAAAACTTGATTTCTCCTTTAGGTAATAGCGGACCAAAAGAACTAAAGTGTCGCTGGATAGCCCTATTAATGGACCACCATATGGTATCTAAATAATACGATTTCGATGGTAAGGAAATAAATTATTGTATGCCAAAAATCTAGTATTTTCCGATTTAACATTCTGAGACGCCCTTTTCTCGAAAACGACGCCACTGATTTTTCGTAAATTTTTCTTACTCAAAGTCCTATCGGTTGTCTATATAGTTAATCCAAAATGAAAAGCGTTGAAATAATGTAAGTGGTCCAAAAATGGCCTCAAACTTTGAAAAAAATTGAAAAATCGTTAAATTTTTTGAAACGCTCTTTAATTTATCTTTTTTTCCAAAACTACTCAATGGATGTTTCTGATACTTCTGGTACGTAAAGTGTGTATAAAACAATTCTCAATTGCGAATTCTCAACTTATTTGTTACCGATAATGATTTCTTTTGGCACCGGAAGTGAAGTAATTTTGCCAGTTTTACAATTTTGACCGGTGTATATATTCGCAAGCAAATATTACTTACAAATCTGATAGAGGATGTCACTGAATCATAACAACTACAGTATCGTTTGGTAGCTCGATGGATCGGCTATTGTATGACGCACTTCCTGTCTGATTCCTGAAAGCCGATTCAGCACTGCAGGTCCGCAAGTCTAGTTATTATTATTATTATTCTTCTTTTGTTTTGAGTAGATCTCAGCAACTACTTGTCGCATCGTTACGATTTCTTCAGTTTTACTGAGAAAGTGGGTGTGACTTAGAGGATAAAGCTATTTTGAACATTCTGCGACAATGCGAAATGTCCGAAATCACCGAAGTTATCGTTTTTAAAAATATTGCAGTAATTTTAACAATAATCATTGTATTTTAACTTTCGATACATTTTGGCATAGCCGGAGACATGGCACATAGCTACACTACTTTCGATTTTTGATTTTCGGCAAATCTTCGAAAAATATTAGGCCGCAAATTTCGAAAATTTAAAATTTTACAAAAAACCTTTTTATTTATGAATATTTTTTAGTCGTGTTGTGCACAGAATTAAAGAGTCACCTGACTAGGGCAAAAATGTTAAATTTTTTTGTCTCAGTAATTTTCCTTGGCCGTCATTGGCTAATTCAGTTTTTCAGTTATAGATTAATTTTTCATTGTTCGATTTGTATAAAACAAAGTTCATATTCGTTGTCTCAATTGTCATTTTTTTTAATTACCGAAAGTGTTATCTGTCGGCACCAGAAGTGGCATAATTTTACCAAAAACTACAATTTTGACAGTTATTTTCCTTCTTCGAAAACAAATATTATTTTTTTGAAAAATTATATGACTCAAAGAGTGTGCCATTTCAAGACGCAAAAAATGTCGGAAGCAGTTTTTTTAATTTCGATTTCATTTTCAAGCAAATTCGATTAAGAGGCTAAAAATGGTGTAAAATTGACCTATTTACAACCTATTCAGGCTTTTCAAATTTTAAAATATTTCTTTGTAACTTTTATAAACTTGTAGCTATCATCCATACGAAGAGAATATACATGAAAATTAGTTTGTAATATAAGCAGTTGCTGAGATATAGGCAATTTTGCATGAGTCACTTTTCACGTAATTTTGGCTGTAAAAGAATCAATTATTATTCGATTTTCAATTTTCTTTCGCCATTGGATGCCTAATGCCATAGTGGACTATTTCAAACCATTTTACCTCTTACGCTGCGACCGGAAATGACGTCATTTGCTCAAAACTTAAATTTTAGCCTTTAACAACAATATTTTATTCAAATGAGTCGTACTTGTTATTTTTTTTCAAATTATGATATTTGATATCATTGATCAAATAGATTGAACCCATACGATCATACAGATACCACAAAATGGTTTTTAACTTGTACGGTTGCAGAGAAATGGGCGATTTTCCTTAAGTCACTTTTCAAGGTTTTTTGGTCTATAAAAGTGTCAGTCATTATTCGATTTTCATAAAATTTTCACCATATGATATCTTATGTCATTGATGATTTCATAGAACTAATTTAACATTTTCAGTATCACCGGAAGTAATGTCATTTTGGCAAAACTGTATTTTTAACCTTCAAAACATATTTTTTTCAAATGAGTCTGAATTGTAATATATTTCAAATTATGATATTTGATTCCAATCAACAAATGGATTGAACCCATACGATCATATAGATACCAAAAAATAGTTTTTATCATGTACGGTTGCCGAGAAATAGACGATTTTCTACAAGTCACTTTTCAAGGTTTTTGGTCTATAAAAGTGGCAATTCTTATTTGATCTACATACAATTTTCGCCATATCATGCCTTATGCCATTTCTGATTTCATAAAACTAATTGAACATTTTCATTATCACCGGAAGTAATGAAATTTTTCCAGGATCACTTACAAGTAACATATATATATAAAATGAATTGATATTGCTGGATTTGGTTGATTCTTCGTCCATTTTATTTGATGTTTACAATGCTTATGTGGAAACCTGTTCGATGGTTTCATTGGTATCGGATGTGACATATGTTCAAGGGTAACGTGGCACCGAAAATGACGTGGCACCAGTGAAACCCGCATGCAGGTCTAGTTTTAATTTTTATTTATAAATACGGAATGTGTGAAATATGAAAATTGTAAAAGTTGTTATAACTTTTTATACACTTAAAGCTCTCTTAAAATTTTATTAATGTCATCTATGCCCGACCCACTGTTATTCAGCCCTAAGTCTGACGTTTTTAAAACGTTAACTTCCCCCCATTGTGTAATTTATTTGACTGCTTGTTGTGTCAGAGAAAATCAAACTTGGAAAGAAAGTAAATCTGAAGATAATTCATAATGCTTATTGTCTGATTCCACATGCTGGTTAATTGCAGTTATTTCCCTTTGATGTTGTTTTCTCCGTAAAATAACTTTCGAGATGGCTGGTCTTGGTTGAAATAGTAAGTAAAAGAATGAACAAAACAATATCCGCAGATTTTTGTCTGAAACAGCAGACATGTAGTCAGAGAGAGGTTGTTGTTCAGGCAAAGATTTTCTCGACCAGGCGTAATATAACATCCTACACAAGGGATTCCTGCAAGTGACGAACTATGTTTTAAGAATAGGTTGGGGAAAATACCTCCAAAACGTTATATTACGTCTTACACACAGTGAGTGACAGTTGTCCAGGACGTTATATAACGTCCTAAGCACTTAACAGGTTAATAGGGGGCTAAAATTCTGATTTTCTATCAAAATTAAATGATATACTTTCAGACCAAACATTACGATTTTCATTGGATTGAAACATGATTGTCATTTAGTAATTTAATTTGTTTATTATCGTATCAAGGATACTTGACAATCAAGACTTTATTGTGAAAACTTCAAAGACTGAAAACCTCACCCAGAATAAGTTAATTTGGCTGAAAATTCAACAGATTCTTTTTTCATTATGTGTTTGTAAAACTATTATATTACATCTTTAATGCAATTATCATAATTTTATTTGGATGACCCAATCTGAATGAGGCAAATCTCTCTATTACTATTAGTAAAGATGTCTAGACATTTTACAGATCCAAAGCTTGTTTTTGCTGTCATAATTTCGAACTTTGAAAATAAGGAGAGTGGATTGGACAGTTTTACAATTTAACCAATGAGTCACGTTTATAAATGATTTACTTACAACTAATATACCGGAAAATCAACTTTCCTTCATAAAGTTAGATAGATATCTTCAACGGACTAAGAACGCCTTGATAATGGTGGACTGAAGAAGTTTGACAAAAAATGTTGTGACATACCTTGATTGTCCTTGACTTCTGTGATTTCTATTTCCATCTGTAGCTATTCTGTATAAAATAGGGTGGGCATTGGCCTGCATATGTTTGAAAAAATCTTTCTGTAATACAAAACGACATGAAATAGAAACCTATACTGAGCTATGAATATTTAAATATCTTTTCCTATGGTTGTGAGAGCTGATAGTTGTTCCATAATCTACTGCTTGAACTAAAACATTTGATATTCTTAGTAAACAATTAGTAAACAATAAATCTGAAGTCAACAAATATATCTTATAAACAGATTTAACCAATGACTTGTTCATATTATCATTAGATTAAACTTATACCATTTCTAGTCAATCGATATAATACCAAATCCCTGATTCAAGTTTAATAATAATATAAGTAACTTACGTGACATGCAACCCATTCAGTTATATCATAAACATTTCCATCCATTATAGCATAATAATGCCATAAAAATCCTAACATTGAAGTCTCAGCCCACACATCACCCTGAAAACAAGATTACATGTTTATAAGAGTGGCTATGAATACCTGGTTATCCCAGGTGTCAGTGACTATTAAATGCTTCACAATTAGAACCAAATAGTTTAATTATGACAGTCAGATAATTCAAGAGACAATCTCACCTTGGTCCACCAAAGAGAGACATGACATATATCAGTCGCCTCCCACTTTCGATTTCGAAGACATTTTGGTCCAAAACTTGACTGTCATATAAGTAAACTATTTGGTAAAAACCTGTACCTAAATGTATTAAACTCCTCAAGCATGTACAAAACTCTCAAAAACCTTAGTACATTATGGAATCAACAACAAATCTCAACTTGGGCACCCCATACCTTTTTTTACTTTGATATACATATTTACTAAAATGTAATATAGAAAATATGATCTGTCAGTATGACAAATATTACTAATAAATATGAGGAGGGATAAAAGGAATGTTGAGCATGTTGTCAAGTACAACCAGATTTCATAATCATCTAGTTTCAATTTAATTTCAAAGCAGAAATCAATTGTGACATCAGATCGAATCAAAATTGTGACTTCTATTGGGTCCACAACCATGGCGACCTTCGGATGTAGACTTTGGTCGCGACTACAGTCTGAACCAGCAACCAAACGCAAATGGCCTTAGCCACTGACGGTGGCAACCATGTCAGTTGTTCCCCCTGCTATATTTGCTGCTATTTACTCACGTATTTTTAAAAACTGGTTAATTTTCCATACTGCGATATGAAAGCAAGCTTAAAATTGATTACAAAAAGGATTAGTCAATATCAGAATTCTTTTCATTGGATTTATGTCACCCAACCCAAGATCATTTCACAGGTACAGTTTTTCGTCGCAGGGCCTACGCATTCGATTCCAATATAAGAAGATCCTAATCTGTCAAATTCATCAAAAAAAGACGAAAAAAAAAAATCAAACCTAAGATTATTACTCCAATGCCCATTCACTAACTTTCGGGTGTTAACATGGACCCTATAATACCGACCAAGGTGTAAATAACTCAACGGCAATTTTATTATATTTTTCAGAAAATCTTCTCAAGTGTCAGTTTTGTCACCCATCTTTGAACTATCCTGACCGTGCTTTATCGCATGGTACGGCTGGTCGCGACCACTGGTTGAACTAAATGTCATTCGGATGCGGATGGTTCGACTATAGTACGAAAATACATGCAACTGAAGGTCGCCTTTGATATACCATATTTTAACACTATTTGCGTACAAGTGGGGTCTAATCTGTTCAGCAATTTTGGTCCAATTTTCACGAAATTTAAACTCAACCTTCATTACTGTGTTACGGTGATATCATCAACCCTTTTTTTAAATCAAATATTAATTGTGACCTCCAGATGGACCAAAATCTAAAAACGTTAATTTAGGAATTTAGGAAGTTAAGATCAAATGGGCGCAAATATCGAAAGGCACCAAGATCTTTGGATTATAAACATGCATGTCAAGTTTCATCAAAATCGGTTCAAAATTGTGACCCCTACAGTGTTCACAAGTTAAAAATGTGATTTTTCGTACAATCAGGGGCCATAATCCATGAAGTTACAGTCCGAGACATGCCAATATCGAAAGGAACCGAGATCTTATTGAAATCTGATAAAAATTGTGACCTGTAGGCTGTTCACAAACAATTGTGGACGGACGGACAGGGGCGACGACAATATAGGTCCGCATGAAAATGTGGGTGTATAATAAAAAGATAGGCTGGCACTGCCAGGCAGGATACGCCCACATTTTCGAGAGATGGACAGAGAACAAGCAATACCGAAAGTGATTTTTCCTACATCTTTAAGTCCTGTATTTCATACTGTATTGGGAGCAGCCATTTAGTTGGTCAGTTCCAGTCTGATATTAATGAAACTCGAAACCGACAATGATTATGGTGTGACGGTACACAACCTAGAAATGTGACTTTTCATCAAAATCGGATAAGAATTGTGACCTATAGCGAGTCCACAACCATGATATACCATATTTTTACACTATTCGCGTACAAACGGCGACCATTTCGTCCGGCAATTTTGGTACGATTTTCACAAAATTAGAACTCAAACTTCCTCATCAAAATCGAATTAAAATTGTGACCTATACAGGGTCCACAACCATGATATATCATTTTTTTAACAGTATTCGCGTACAAACGGCGGCCATTTTGTCTGTCAATTTTGGTCCGATTTTCCCGAAATTCAAACTCAACCTTCCTTACAGTGTAACGGTGATATAATCAAACGTTTTTTTAAATTGGATAATTATTGTGACCTCCAGAGGGACCACAAGCTAAAGAAAAGGGGATTTAGCGTATAACCAGGGGCCATAATTCAGGAAGTTACGATCCGATATGCGCAAATATTGAAAAGAACCAAGATCTTTGGGATATAACGATGAATTTCAAGTTTCATCAAAATCGAATTAAAATTGTGACCTTTACAGGGTCCACAACCTTGATATACCATTTTTTAACAGTATTCGCGTACAAACGGCGGCCATTTTGTATGGCAATTTTGGTCTGATTTTCCCGAAATTCGAACTCAACCTTCCTTACGGTGTAACGGTAATATAATCAAACGTTTTTTTAAATTGGATAATAATTGTGACCTCCAAGCTAAAAGATAGGCTGGCACTGCCAGGCAGGATACGCCCACATTTTTGGGAGATGGATAGAGAACAAGCAATACCGAAAGTGATTTTTCCTACATCATTAAGTCCTGTATTTCATACTGTATTGGGAGCAGCCATTTTATTGGTCAGTTCCAGTCTGATATTCATGAAATTCGAAGCCGATATAACGTAGAAATGTTACTTTTCGTCAAAATCGGATAAGAATTGTGACCTGTAGAGAGTCTACAACCATGATATACCATATTTTTTACACTATACGCGTACAAACGGTGACCATTTCGTCCGGCAATTTTGGTACGATTTTCACGAAATTCGAACTCAACCTTCCTTACGGAGCAACAGTAATATAATTAGAGTTTTTTTTTAAATCAGATAATAATTGTTCGAGAGATAAACAGAGAACAAGCAATACCGAAAGTGATTTTTCCAACAATCAAAGGCCATAATTCATTAAGTTACAATTTGATATGCGCAAATATCAAAAAGAATAAAGATATTTAGGTTATAAACAAGCATTTCAGGTATCAACAAAATCGAATTAAAATTGTCACCTCTACAGGGTCCACAACTTTGATATACCATATTTTTACACTGTTCGCGTACAAACGGCGGCCATTTTTTCTGGCAATTATAGTCCGATTTTCTCGAAATTCGAACTGAACCTTCCGTAGGGTGTAACGGTGATAGAGTCAAATGTTTTTTTAAATTGGATAATAATTGTGACCTCCAGAGGGACCATAGTCGATTTTTCGGACAATCAGGGGCCATAATTCAGGAAGTTACCATCCGATATGCGCAAATAACGAAAGGAACCAAGATCTTTGGGTTATAACCATGCATTTCAAGTTTCATCAAAATCGAATTAAAATTGTGACCTCTACAGGGTCCACAACCATGATATACAATTTTTTAACAGTATTCGCGTACAAACGGCGGCCATTTTGTATGGCAATTTTGGTCCGATTTTCCCGAAATTCTAACTCAACCTTCCTTACGGTGTAACGGTAATATTATCAACCGTTTCATTAAATCGGATAATAATTGTGACCACCAGAGGGACCACAAGCTAAAATAAGGCGATTTTGCGTATAATCAGGGGCCATAATTCAGGAAGTTACGTTCCAATATGCGCAAATATGGAAAGGAACCAAGATCTTTGGGTTATAACCATGAATTTCAAGTTTCATCAAAATCGATTTAAAAATGTGACTTTTACAAGGTCCACAACCCATGATATACAATTTTTTAACAGTATTCGCGTACAAACGGCGGCCATTTTGTATGGCAATTTTCGTCCGATTTTCCCGAAATTCGAACTCAACCTTCCTTAGGGTGTAACGGTGATATAATCAAACGGTTTTTTAAATCGGATAATAATTGTGACCTCCAGAGGGACCACAAGCTAAAAAGGGTGATTTTTCGGACAATCAGGGGCCATAATTCAGGAAATTACATTCCGATAGGTGCAAATATCGAAAGGAACCAAGATCTTTGGGTTATAAACATGCATGTCAAGTTTCATCAAAATCGGTTCAAAATTGTGACCTCTATAGGGTCCACAAGCTAAAAACGTGATTTTTCGTACAATCAGGGGCCATAATCCATGAAGTTTTCATCCGATAAATGCCAATATCGAAAGGAACCGAGATCTTTTGGGGATAAACCTATATTTCAAGTTTCGTCAAAATCGGATAAGAATTGTGACCTGTAGAGAGTCCACAAACAAATTGTGGACGTCCGGACGGACAGGGGCGACGACAATATACGTCCACATAAAAATGTGGGCGTATAAAAAAAGGCGATTTTGCGTATAATCAGGGGCCATAATTCAGGAAGTTACGATCCGATATGCGCAAATATCGAAAGGAAGCAAGATCTTTGGGTTATAACCATGAATTTCAAATTTCCTCAAAATCGAATCAAAATTGTGACCTCCACAGGGTCCACAACCTTGATATACCATTTTTTAAAAGTATTCGCGTACAAACGGCGGCCATTTTGTATGGCAATTTTCGTCCGATTTTCCCGAAATTCGAACTCAACCTTCCTTAGGGTGTGACGGTAATATAATCAAACGTTTTTTTAAATCGAATAATAATTGTGACCTCCAAGCTAAAAAAAGGCGATTTTGCGTATAATCAGGGGCCATAATTCAGGAAGTTACGATCCGATATGCGCAAATATCGAAAGGAAGCAAGATCTTTGGGTTATAACCATGAATTTCAAGTTTCATCAAAATCGAATCAAAATTGTGACCTCCACAGGGTCCACAACCTGGATATACCATTTTTTAACAGTATTCACGTACAAACAGCGGCCATTTTGTAATGGCAATTTTTGTCCGATTTTCCCGAAATTCGAACTCAACCTTCCTTAGGGTGTAACGGTGATATAATCAAACGGTTTTTTAAATCGAATAATAATTGTGACCTCCAGAGGGACCACAAGCTAAAAAGGGTGATTTTTCGGACAATCAGGGGCCATAATTCAGGAAATTACATTCCGATAGCCGCAAATATCGAAAGGAACCAAGATCTTTGGGTTACAAACATGCATGTCAAGTTTCATCAAAATCGGTTCAAAATTGTGACCTCTATAGGGTCCACAAACTAAAAACGTGATTTTTTGTACAATCAGGGGCCATAATCCATGAAGTTTTGATCCGATACATGCCAATATCGAAAGCAGCCGAGATCTTTTGGGGATAAACCTATATTTCAAGTTTCGTCAAAATCGGATAAGAATTGTGACCTGTAGAGAGTCCACAAACAAATTGTGGACGGACGGACGGATGTCCGGACGGACGGACGTCCGGACGGACAGGGGCGACGACATAATACGTCCACATGAAAACGTGGGCGTATAAAAATATGAGGGTGGAATATTGTATAAAGTGGTAATATAATTCAAAACAAAAAACATTTTAGCAGGGCAAAGAGAGAATTTGTCCAGTTCAGAACATACACATGGAGGCACTTATTTTGACTATGCCCTGTTAATAATACGGGTTCACTATAAGAACATCCAAGTTTTGTTAAGTTAGACTATAAGCATTATAATGAGTTGAAATTGGAATAGCAATTCTAAGGTTATGTGACGATTCTGTCAGTATTTTGAAATCAATGGAAATATTCGGAAAATTGTATGAAATGACATGGGAAGAAGACTCACCTCTTTAGCTGAATGGTTTATATTACACTTGTCACAGAATCTAGCACTATACCAGGGCCGGTTGATAGGTATTCTTTTATGTTTACCTCCACAATTATCACAACGCATTAAATTGGCAGCCTGGAAAATAAAATTTGCAATGACCTGAGGTAATAATACTAATAATCTCTTTTTCCTTCTGACAGCCTCTGTTGGATAAGAATAAACAAGCCAACATTGAGGCTGATGTCCCCCGCCGAAATCCCAAAATAAATAGATGACACATATTAAATAATCGCACATTTATTTTTTTCAAACGTATCAAGCAATCAAACTGTACACGAAGTTTCATCCAAAAGTGTTTTATAAAGAAAAATGCTAAAACTGATGAGAAAAATGAAAATGTACCCTAGTTAGAGGGCCCCAATGCTTGACAAATGGGCCCCTCTGGCCAAGGGAAAGGGCCCTCGTGTCTGAGTCAATCGTTTCTATACACTGTTACTGTCGAATCCATTACTGAATGAGAATGCAGTCATTGTATTGGCATAAAAATCATCAATCAAGATGAACCTAAGTTATCTTGTCCCAAAGTATCAATTAATCAAATTGCTTTTCTCTGCCTACCCTAAGAATAAAATGCTCATCTTCGAACTCCATCAAGGCATTGACCTAATAAGCATTTTGAACATTTTAACTCAATTAGAAGGAGAGTTATTGTGTTCCAAAGTCAGGAACAATCAAATTGCGTATCGCTCTGCTTACCCTGAGCAGAAAATGCTCATTATTGAACTTAGTCAAGGTATTACTGTTATGAAACTATACACCAAGTTTCATCACTCTCACTTAATTAGAACTAAAGTTATCGTGTGCCAAAGCATCAACCAATCAAATTGCTTATCTCTGCTTACCCTAAGCGGAAAATGCTCATCTTCGAACTCCATCAAGGCGTTGACCTAATAAGCATATACACCAAGTTTGAACATTTTAACTCAATTAGAAGGAGAGTTATTGTGTTCCAAAGTCTCGACCAATCAAATTGCGTATCGCTCTGCTTACCCTGAGCAGAAAATGCTCATTATCGAACTTAGTCAAGGTATTACTGTAATAAAACTATAAACCAAGTTTCATCAATCTCACTTAATTAGAACTATAGTTATCGTGTCCCAAAGCATCAACCAATCAAATTGCTTATCTCTGCTTACCCTAAGCGGAAAATGCTCATCTTCGAACTCCATCAAGGCATTGACCTAATAAACACATACACCAAGTTTGAACATTCTAGCTCAATTAGGAAGAGAGTTATTGTGTCCCAAAAAGTGTGACGGACAGACGGACAGACAGAAGGACAGACAGACAGACAGACGGACGAACCCATTTTAATAGTCCCCCAACTTTCTTCGAAAGGCCGGGGGACAATTAATAATTGTCAAAGGGTATGTATGTATGTTATGTATATGAAGAAATTCACTGAAAGCTCACCTCTTGAATTTTTTCTTGTAGTTTTGTGAGTAAATCAGCAAATTCTCTCTGAAGAATAAATATAAAAAAAAAAAACAGTCAAATAATTACAATTTTCTACTCACATGATTGGACAAATTTTCTTACTAAGACGATTGTATACATTGAATACACAAGTAATAAACCATAACAAAGGTATGTCATTGAAAGATACAGTTCAATCAGATTCGACATATTCCCCCTGTTCTGAACAGGATCCGAAGATCATATGCGCACAGATTAGAGCACGGAAAATGTTGGCATATCAAAGGTAAACAAATTCTTTTGACAACTTATTTCCAATTAAAGAGTTATAAAGAATTAAATAAATACTAAATTCATAATAATTTTGCATGTTTCTTAAAAATGAAAGACTAGCCGGAGTTGGACAAATAAAAATAAAACCAGCCACTATGGTGGCTGAAAGCGTCCATTTAGATCGTCGTGTTTCTAGATACAACGCAAGAGTCGCCGTTGAGAAAGTCGCCGAAAAAGTCGTACTAGCTTATCGGCGACCCGCGACTTTCACAACACGAGAGTCGCCGTTAAAAAAGTCGCCAAAAAAATCGGCACCTTTCTTAACGGCGACCCTCGCCTCGGAAGTTTATAGTTAGTTACATACGCAATGGCTACATTTTACTACATCTGGAGTTTGTTTTCATTAAATGCGCAACAATTTACAAAGGGACATCATAAATAATCATTTATTTAATCTTTCCAAATATAATATACAGTTTCCGTCCTCTGAAATGTAGGCTACAGTTTCCACACATTTAAATTATCGCGACATTCCATTTATTGATAAAAACAAGTAAAGCCGTAATGTCAAAATCCCAAACTGATCCCGCAGTGAATATTCGCTTGGCCGCTACAATCACTGATAAGCATGACATCGACGAGGCTTAATGAGTACGACATATTAACTTTTTTACTCCGACAAAGTAAATTCTCAAACATTTTTTTGAGGTAAAAGAAAAATAAATAAAAACGTTTGAAGTATTTGTAGTTTAAAAATATTTCCTATTTAGTGTAAATGGGCATTAAAAAGAGTAAAATGCATCATTTTGCCCGAAGCAGTTAGGTGTTAAGTAAACATTGCACGAGCCGTTGAGCCAATGACTAACGCCGTGTTGTGGACAGTCATCTGTTACAAAGATAATTCGTAAGTAATTCTCTGCGAAACAGATTGTCAAAATCCATACAACATAACTCTATCGTAGAGACACCCACGTTATAATAGCAGCAGACGACATTAATACTAGATACAGTCAGCCACTCGATGCGCACTCTTCTCTGCGCATTGTACTTTGCACTTGTACTCTCCTCCATGTTATATACAAGAAGTAAATTGTAGCCATTGCGCTTGTAACTAACTATAAACATCCGTTCAGCGACTTTCTTAACGGCGACTCTTGTGTTGTGAAAGTCGCGGGTCGCCGATAAGCTAGTACAACGACTTTCTCAACGGCGACTCTCGCGTTGTATCTAGAAACACAACGATCTAAATGGACGCTTTCAGCCACCATAAGCCACTGCCAGGCAGGATACGCCCATATGTTCAACAGTTTTGGTCGCTTGGCCGCTACAATCACTGATAAGCATGACATCGACGAGGCTTAATGAGTACGACATATTAACTTTTTTACTCCGACAAAGTAAATTCTCAAACATTTTTTTGAGGTAAAAGAAAAATAAATAAAAACGTTTGAAGTATTTGTAGTTTAAAAATATTTCCTATTTAGTGTAAATGGGCATTAAAAAGAGTAAAATGCATCATTTTGCCCGAAGCAGTTAGGTGTTAAGTAAACATTGCACGAGCCGTTGAGCCAATGACTAACGCCGTGTTGTGGACAGTCATCTGTTACAAAGATAATTCGTAAGTAATTCTCTGCGAAACAGATTGTCAAAATCCATACAACATAACTCTATCGTAGAGACACCCACGTTATAATAGCAGCAGACGACATTAATACTAGATACAGTCAGCCACTCGATGCGCACTCTTCTCTGCGCATTGTACTTTGCACTTGTACTCTCCTCCATGTTATATACAAGAAGTAAATTGTAGCCATTGCGCTTGTAACTAACTATAAACATCCGTTCAGCGACTTTCTTAACGGCGACTCTTGTGTTGTGAAAGTCGCGGGTCGCCGATAAGCTAGTACAAGGACTTTCTCAACGGCGACTCTCGCGTTGTATCTAGAAACACAACGATCTAAATGGACGCTTTCAGCCACCATAAGCCACTGCCAGGCAGGATACGCCCATATGTTCAACAGTTTTGGTCTGATTTTCATGAAATTCGAACTCAACCTTCATTGCGATGTAACGGTGATATAATCAAACAGTTTTTAAAATCAGATAATAATTGTGACCCCCAGAGGGACCACAAGCTAAAATAAGTGATTTTGTGTACAATCAGGGGCCATAATCCAGGAAGTTAAGATCTGATATGCTTAAATATCGATAGGAACCAAGATCTTTGGGTTATAAACACGCATTTAAAGTTTCATCAAAATCAGATTAAAATTGTGACCTCTACACGGTCTACAACCTTGATATACTATATCTTTTATACAATTCGCATATAAGTGGCTGTCATTTTGTCGAACAGTTTTGGTCCAAATTTCAACCTTTATTATGGTAGAGCGGTGATATTTTCAAATGTTTTTTAAAATTGGATAATAACTGTGACCTCCATTTGGACCACAAGCTAAAATAGACCACTTTGCGTACAGTCATGGGCTATATCTCAGGAAGTTACGATCTGATAGCAAATATCGAAAGGAACAAAGATCTTTGGGTTGTAAACATGAATTTCAAAATCGGATTAAAATTGTGACTTCTACAGGGTCCACAACCTTCATATACCATATTTTTACACTATTCGCGTAAAAGCAGCAGCCATTTTGTTCATAACAGTGTGACGGTGATGTAATCAAACGTTTTTTTGAATCGGGTAATAATCGTGACCTCCAGATCAGAGGGACCACAAGCTAATAAGGGCGATTTTTCGTACAGAGGCCATAATTGAGAAAGTTGATATTTGATATGCCCAAATACATGGATTTCAAGTTTCATCAATATCGGATTAAAATTGAGACCTTTACAGGGTCAACTACCTTGACATACCATACTTTTTCACTATTCGCATACAAGCGGCGGCCATTTTGTCCAGCAGTTTTCATCCTATTTTAACAAAATTCGAACTGAACCTTCATTACGGTGCAACGGTGATATAAACCTTTTTTTTTTAAATAGGATAAAAACTGTGACCTCTGGAGAGACCACAAGCCAAAAATGTGATTTTTCTTACAATCAGGGGCCATAATTCAGGAAGTTGTGATCCGATATGCACGAATATCGAAAGGAATCAAGATCTTTGGTTATAAACATGCTTTTCAAGTTCCATCAAAATCGGTTCAAAATTGTTACCTCGAGAGCCTCCACAAGCTAAAAACGTGATTTTTCAAACAATCAGGGGCCATAATCCACAAAGTTACGTTCCCATACATGTCAATATCTAAAGGATCGGATAAAAATTGTGACAGGTAGAGTGTCCACAAACAAATTGTGGACGGATGTCCGGGTGGACAAACAGGCGCGAAGACAATATACGTCCACATGAAAATGTGGGCGTATAAAAATTGTCTGGGATCAAGAATGTTTTTTTGCGTGTGGCCTTATGAGTTGTTAGTAATAGTAGCCTACAGTTATGTAGTTTAGAATGGAAATAGACATACAATACTGTCTAACATACAGTTGCAAGCTGCAAATCTTTATGAAGAATTTCCAAATCATTATGCCAGTTTTCCATTTAAAATTCATCAAATTTTACAAATGATTTCTTTAGCCTCCTGCCAGCCATTGTTTTACATCCATGGCCTATACCTATATTCATATATATCTACTCTCAAGCCTGCTTCTACAGTCATATAATAACTAATCACATTTAATCTTATTTTTCTAGGTTACAAGAAATAGACTAAATCAAAATTAAAACTTTATACGATAGAAATTTTACCCATTTTTAATATTTCAGTATATCTTAAAATTATTTATTGTACTATTATTGTTCAGATTTCTAAAGAATGTGTTCCGATAAGAGAGGTTATGGTTAAAAAAAAAGGGACTAACCATAGCTGATTCTGCATCGGTTTCTTCTTTAGTTTTAGCATCAAACTGTAATCGCTTTGTCTAAAATAAATAAACATAACCAGTGGCAATATTTTCACCAACAAATTGATAAGTAATAATAATAAAGAGGTGTGTATCTTATAATGCAAATCAGATTTTTTTCAGACACAATCCTTCTGGTACTTATCATCTAGGGTCAGAAATAGAAATCATCATTTGTCAATACTTACCGGTTCACCTATCATTTCAAAAGCATGACCTAATATCTTAAAAGATTCTTCTGCACCTAGTTCTTGATTCTGTAAAAATTAAACTTAAATTAGTGATGGTCCGATATGGCACCTATCGGTTTTACCGATATCAGATAATGACAGCGAAATATATCGTCCGATACAGATAAATTACCGATAGTGGTGGCTATAAAACTATTACACATTAAAATATCTATGTAGATATTTGTCTTTATTAGTTGGCAAACGCATGGTACTATTTTTACTGCGAGAATCAAACACAAACACTGTAGGAGGTCAAAATTATTATCCGATTTAAAAAAATGTTTGATTATATCACCGTTACATGGTAATAAAGGTGGAATTCGAATTTCGTGAAATTCGGACCAAAATTGACAGACAAAATGGCCACCGGTGATATAATCAAACGTTTTTTTTAAATCGGATGATAATTTTGACCTCCAGAGGGACCAAAAGCTAACAAAAGCGATTTTTCGGACAATCCGGGGACATAGTTCAGGAAGCTACGATTCGATGGGCGCAAATATCGAAAGGAACCAAGATCTTTGGGTTATAAACATACACGTCAAGTTTCATCAAAATCGGTTCAAAAGGTCCACAACCATGATATAACATATTTTCACACTATTTGCGTACAAACGGCGGTCATTTTGTCCGTCAATTTTTGTCTGATTTTCACGAAATTCGAACTCGACCTTCATAACCATTGAACGGTGATATAATCAAACGTTTTTTTTTAAATCGGATAACAATTTTGACCTCAAGAGGGACCACAAGCTAACAGGGGCGACGACGATGTACGTCCACATGAAAATGTGGGCGTATATAAAAATGCATAGCAATTTAGATAAAGGAGATCGATAAGGAATTTGTACTGTTTATTATTTCCTTCTTACGGCTGCTACAAGTCTTGTAATACCGGTACGTTTAAAAAGCAACAAGCGTGGCTAAGTTGTCGTGCGAATGACTATTGACTATTTAGCTGCACACTCTGTCAAACAAAATAATGATTTGTTCACAACTCCAATAATATTTTAAAGGTATTTACAGAATAGTTTTGAACATACATTGGCAACTTTAGTATCGGCAAAATCACAATTTATCGGGTGACACCGTTATCTCCCACCAATATTGAAACCGAATATCGAACCATCACTAACTTAAATAAAAATTCTTGTATCTTGTCTGAACAATACATGAAATCTTCAAACAAGCCGTTGCCATGCAAGATACGCCCAAATTTTGCAAAAGATGGGCAGATTTTTCATACAATCAGGGGCCATAATCCATAAAGTTAGGGTACAGAAAATTTAGAAAACTAGAGACTGCAATTTTGGTCTTACATGCTTATTATACTATTTGCGGTCATTTTTTCAGCCAGTCGCGGCCTGATTTTCATTACATTTAAAATCAATCAGGGGCCATAATCCTGGAAGATATGGTACAATATATGCCAATATAGAAAGGAACCCAGGTTTTTAGGTTATAGATATACATTTTAAGTTTAATCAAAATTGGATGAAGATTGTGACCTCTACAGAGTCCACAAGCTGAAGACATAATCCACTATGGAAAGTAACTGAGATTTATGGGATTTAAAACTATATTTCAAGTTTCGTCAAAATCGTAATGTATAGAGTGTCCATAAACAAAATGTGAACAGACGGAAAGGGGCAATGACAATATAAGTCCACATGAAAATGTGAGCATATAAAAATCATTCAGCCGAGAATAGGACGATGCGTGTACAAATTTGCATTAAGATACCTTGAATGGTTTATGAGATATACTCTTGGGATGGAAATACTGACATATGGGGCCCATTTCATGTCCCTTCCTAACTTTATTCAGCCAATTATAATTAGAAATATATACAGTATAAATGGGTACCAGTAATAAATGGTGTGCCTAACGGACAAAATGAAATGTTGTATGATATGAACCAGTAGTAGTCTTGCCTCAACCATATTGAGAGAAATAATGGTAAATATTGTTTAATGTGGAATTTGAAAAACACTGCAAATGGATGCATTAAAAGTATCCTTTAAAGGTATTTCCAAATATCGGTAAAAATAGAAATCTGTGATATTTAAAAAGAGTTTTTAATCAACATCTAATTGAACAACTTATATTTAGTTTCAGTGAATGATATATTTGAATACCTTGTCGGGATGTACTAAAACAGCCTGTTTACGATAATACTTCTTTACATCTTCATCACTAGCATCAGCTCTTAAACCTAAAATACTATCAAAAATACACATTATTCAGACCTTGCCACAAAAAATACCATTCTAGCAATGGATCACCCTCCCAACAGTTTATTTGAAAGTGAACAGCCAGATGTCACAGTTTATAGATTAGTCATTGACTTGTAAAATGTTTGAGATGAAGGGAGGTATAATCATTTTTCTGTTACGAAAAGGTCTTTTATTACACCTATACACACTTAATTTACACAGAAAAATGAATCAGGTGTTACACTACACTTTAAGCCTAATGCTTAATTGGTGAATTATCACCTTGGATTTGATATCTATATAAGTTCAGAAGTTGTGTTATGATATCGACAAAATCAT
This sequence comes from Patella caerulea, assembly GCA_036850965.1. Classification (NCBI taxonomy): domain Eukaryota; kingdom Metazoa; phylum Mollusca; class Gastropoda; family Patellidae; genus Patella; species Patella caerulea. The sequence goes on along the minus strand of JAZGQO010000008.1, from coordinate 4,795,618 downwards.
CTAGTCATATAGAAGAAGTCAAATATTGAGGAAAACACAAATAAAAGTAAATCTTTCTACCTGTATGGGTCTTTTCCCTTGCATGACAATAATCTCTTCATGGCTTCCTCTCCTAAAATCAAAATTTTAAAATAATTAGATATATTTGAGTAAAAATTTGTTTGCCAGGCAATGAAACATACGCCCACGGCAGCTAAATCAAAGAGTTGTCGCATATTAAGTAATTATCAGAAAATCGTTAGAATTTGTATGGTTTCCATAAAGTTCTGCCCCATGCTAACGTTTAGTACACGAAACATATAATATTATGGATTTAGCTGTTCAATTATCGATTTTCAAGAAATTCAAACTCAACCATCATTAATGTGTAACAGGGATATAGTCAAAGTTTTTTTTAATTCGAATAAAATTGTGACCTGCACAGGGTCCACAAGGTAAAAAACATCATGACTTTTCGTACAATCAGGGGCCATGATTCAGGAAATTATGGTCTATTGTGCCCGATTATCGATAGGAACGGTGATCTTTGGGTTATTATAAACTTACATTTCAAATTTCATCAAAATCGGATTTAAATTGTAACCACTACAGGGTCCAAAACCTTGATATATCATATTTTTTTACACTTACTCGCGTATTAGCGGCAGCCATTTTGTCCGGCAGTTTTGGTCCAATTTTTACAAAATTTGACCTCAACCTTCATTACAGTGTAATGGTGATATAATCAAACGTTTTTTAAAATCGGATAATAATTGAGACCTCTAAAGGGACCACAAGCTAAAAAAGTCGTTTTGGTCCGATTTTCATGAAATTCGAATTCAACCTTCATTACGGTGAAACAGTGATATAATCAAACGTTATTTTAAATCCATAAGTAACTGTGACCTCCAAAGGGACCACAAGCTAAAAAAAATAGGTTGCCAGGCAACAAAACATACGCCCACAGTAGCTAAATCGTCCGCTCACTCAACAAGAGTTATCGCATATTAAGTAATTATTAGAAAATCAATAGAATTTGTTTGGTTTTTATAAAGTTAAGTATATGAAACATTTAAGATTATGGATTTAGCTGTTCAATTATCGATTTCAAGAAATTCAAACTCAACCATCATCATTAATGTGTAACATGGATATAGTCAAACATTACCTTTAATTCGGAATAAAATTGTGACCTCCATAGAGTCCACAATGTGCCCAATTATCGAAAGGAACCGCGATCTTTGGGTTGTAATCTTACATTTCAAATTTCATCAAAATCGGATAAATATTGTGACCTCTACAGGGTCCACAACCTTGATATATCATATTTTTACACCATTCGGGAAAAAGTGGCGGCCATTTTGTTCAGCGATTTTAGTCCGATGTTCATGAAATTTGAACAGAACATTCATTACAGTCTAACGGTGATATTATCAAACGTTTTTTTAAATCAGGTAATAAATGTGTTAAACTGCCTAACACTGAAACTGACACAATACACTCAACAATAACTTTATTCTGCCATAACTAAAGAACCAAAGTAACCTCTTTTAGAGAGTATATTAAACAATAGTTATCTCCCTTGAATAAGGTATAAGCAAGTACTAATTATTAAAATAAATCATTAACATTAATTATATTTTCTTTTTTTTCTTTTTGCTTTGTTTTACTTTGTTTCTTTTAAACAAGATAATAACATGTAAATAAAAATAGGAGTTTGATAAAACACAATTAATGTCACATTTGTCCATAGTGTAATACACTGAGAAGACTATATCCAGATGCTCCTTGTTTTGTCATACTGTTCGCCAGTTGCTGTTCGCCTTTGCACCACAGAATGTTCTTAACATTGTGATTTTCAAGCGTTTATCGTCAACTTGTTTTGTAGAGAAGATTGCCTCAACAACACTCTTATTATCAACACAAGCCTTAATGTTGATGTCACATTCATTAAGTCTGAGTAAGTCTGTTATAATTTTTCTATAGTAAAAACAGGATTCAAGTCCTTCTTGGAGGCTAAGCATTTCAGCTGCAATAGTAGATCGAACAACTCGTTTTATTTTTCCGGCAAGCCACGATATAGGACAGCAGTTTTTGTCACAGTCCACTAACCACAGAATATGTGCGCCTATACTTCCTGTACCGTTGTTTATATTTCCTAGAGATGCGTCCGTATATAAGATTAACTCTAATTCAGATTTGTTGAATGTGAGTTGTGGAAATCTGATTATAGAATTAATGTCTTTAAGTCTATTTATCTGCTTGATTGCTCTGGTAAGGTCCTGAATGGTTGCACATTGTAGTTTTGTGCTCATGATTATCATCTCAAATGCCATGTCAGGCCTCGATCCTTGCACCGTCCAATTTAACTGTCCTATTAACTGTCGAAAAAGAGTTTGTTCCTCGGAATTTAAGGTCTGAGATTTGTCTGCAGCCCTTCATGGATCTATCATAACTGAAGGCAGGTTATTGACATAATCTGATTGATCTAGTACAATACAGTTGTCCTTTTGTTGAACTTCAAATCCAATATTCAATATATCTAAATTTTTTCTCCTCTATCTTTCTTGCTGAAAATCTTTTCCTAAGTTGATCCATTAATCCTTCAAACAATTTGTTTCCTGCATGAAGAAAGTCATCAATGTGGCAGCAGATTATACCACCAAGATTATTTTCGTATGTCACATAAAACATGGCAGGATCAAGACTACACTGAGTAAATCCAAGATCTAAAAGTTTTTCTTTTACACTGAGATAAAATTGTCGTGCACCGTCTTTTAGTCCATAAAGTCCATGTCGTAACTTCCAGATCTTACCGGGCCCAGTTTCGCTCTCAGGTGGTGGTGTAAGATATACCTCTCGATCTAATTATTTTCCTTGTAGGAACGCTGATTTTATATCAGTAGTTTTGACAGTCCATTGTTTCATTACAGCTAACGTCAAAAATATTCTCATTGCTCCTTTCCCAATGGTTGGACTGTCTCGTGGTAAGATGAAATCTTCCTCGAATCCCCGCACAACGAGTCGCGCTTTAAATAAATCATTTTTCTTTGTAATGACCCATCTTGTTGAAATAGTCTGTTGACAATTATCAATAATTTCCTCATATGTTTCAAAATCTTTAAGTTTTTCTAGTTCCTGTCGCTTTGCCTCTTTAATTTCACGCTCTTCTAATGCTGATACTGACAAACATGATTCAACTGTATTAACACCATAATTATTTTCTTCTGACTGGATATTCTTCCACATCAAGCTTCCCAAATCAATGCTTTCTTTGTTGTGGTCTTCATGTTCAACATTATACCAGGTGCCGTACTTCCCTGATGCTTTGCCAGCACGGCCCAGAACTTTAACTTTGATCCACTGATCACCATCTTTATACTGTATTTTGTCATTAACTCTTAGATTTTCATTTTGATTTCTTGTAGCTTCACTAGCCGTTTGATCAACACGATTATCTGTGACTGGAGTTATATCGTGAAAAGTGTCTATGTCGACAGATGGCAAATTTTCTGTTATTGGTTTGAATTCTTTTGATGGTTCTGTGACTCCAGACTGATCGTCCTTCTCTTCTTCCTGAATGTCTGTACAGGTGATGTCTCCAGCTTTGAGTAATCTGTTGGGTGATACTCTAACAAATACTCCACCATGCCGAACAAATGTCACTTTACCATCCTGGAATATTACTTTTCCTGGTCCAAGCCATCTCTCTCTCCCTTCTCTTTTATAATATACCATTTCACCTGGTTGGAATAACTGTTCCGATGCTCTGATTTTTGTTCTAAGAGCCCTCCGAACCCGTTCACTAGCCTCAGATTCTATATAGGCTTGTCTTGACGCATGTAAAGCATTTAAATGTTTTGCAAATGTTTCGCTACTTGTGGTACCATGCAATGCTGGTGGTGTATCATGTAATAGACCTGGTACTTTAGGGTTTTGTCCGAACACCAGTTGATGGCTGCTATATCCATTATTCATCTGAAGGGAGTTTCTTGCCATGTTTGCCCAGCTTAGCAATGTCTGATTATCTATATCTTCATGTTCAGCCGCTAGTTTAGTCAACATTGTATCTGTGATAGCATGGACTCGCTCACATAATCCGTTTTGAAACGGACTCTCTCCTGCTGTAGTGTTGACACGGATGTTAAGTATTGATGCTACCTCTCTTAATTCATGAGAGCTAAATTCTCCGCCGTTGTCAGTCATAATTCCTCCCATAACGCCATATACACCCACCCAGTGTTTCATCATAGCTTCTATAACATCAGATGGTCGCTTTCTCTTGATAATAACGGAGATGATATACCTTGACCACATATCTATCATATGGAGAATCCATTGGCCTTTCCATTGTTTGAGATCCATCGCAACTTTTTCATTGAATTCTTTGGCCATTGGCATACCCACTGATGGACGGGGTGGTGTAGTTGAATAAATTTTACACAGCTGACAGTTGAATTGTATATCTTGTAATATATTGGTATACTCATCTCGCCATATTCTGGCATCCTTTAACAGTAGGATTAATCTTTTCATTGGTGGATGAGCAAACTGACGATGTAGTTTTAATAATACCTCATGTTGAGCTTTCTTTGTCAATTTTTCCAACTGAACGCTGCACACATCCTCAACTGATATTGTTTCTGTTCTGTCTATTGGTACACAGTAATGTCCAGAAGATGTCAGATTTAACGAAATATCTTTACCAAATATATTAGCAGTGTCATTCACTAAGTCCAGTTTCACTCCAGCAGATTTCATGGCACTTCTTGACAATAGCAAAGGTATATCTGAAGATACAACATCTGTTTTTATTGACACTTCCTTTCCTGCTATGACTGCGGGTAAAGTATATTCTCCTTCTGATCTCAATCTTGTTCCACCACCAAATTTAAACATCTTCAATCCATTGTTTTCTTGAATCTTTTGTCTTTCATCACTGTTTAAAGAAGCAATATACCCTTCAATCCAATTTCTGCCACAAACTGTACTGCTACATGCACTGTCTAAAATAGCACAATTTCTGGCATCAACAGCTAACTGTTTAACATCATCTTTCTTACTCCCTGTGAATAGAATTACCTCCTCTTCTTCCTCCGCAATATTTACTTTCGCCATATTCTCCCAGCTATCTGGACAATCAGAAACTAAATGTCTAAATGAACCACACGATTTACATGTAAGTGTTCGACCATCAAAACCAGTTGGGTTTAATTTTTTAGTTGTGTTTACAGGTTTACCTCTTGGACTCACACTTGCACCGCGTCTAAAGCCAGCTCTTGAACTTGTAAATCCTCTTTTTATATTCTGGGAATAAGGATTTGCTTGAAACTGAGATTTTGCTCTGATATATTCCGCAGCCAACAGTGCTTGTTCGTTTTCAGCTAAAAATGCTGGTTCTAACTTAATACTTGCTGTAGCACCATTTTTCTCAATTTGCCTGGCACACTCCCCTTTGAATTTCTTTAGAGATTTCTTTGCTTCTTCATACAAGGAATCTCTTCTCTCGTAATTCATTCCTGTAAGAACTAACATCTTTTCCTCCTTTGTAATATTTGCCTTCCTCAATAACTTGAAAGCTAAAATCTCACTTGGTAACTTCATATTTTTCTTCTCTATTTTTCTATAATTAGCATCAAACACTGATATATACTCAGAAATTGTCTGATCTGCTTCTCTCTTAAAATCTTCAAACGCCTCAAATTTCTCTAAACTGTCTGTTAAATCATCTTTAGCTAAATGTGTGTCAAGAAATGTTATCAATAGTTCCAGTCCATTATCTTTCTTTAGGTCTTCCAATTTCAGCTGATCAAAAACTTTCTCCCTGATATTTTGACTATCATCTTCTGGCAGACTCAGTGCTATTGCTACACCCTGCTTTTTCTTTTCCAAATCTGTGACCTCTCTCCAGGCCAACAATTCCTATTTGTAATGTTCATATTGTTTTGACTTCAAGGAGGGTGGGTTTATTTTGGTGGACATTTTGACCTGATTTCTGACAAAAGTTGCAAAGTTCTCACTAAAAATAGACTATCTACAGACTACACAAAGTTCTTCTCTTACTCTTGAAATTAAATCACAATCTGCTACCATTTGTTAAACTGCCTAACACTGAAACTGACACAATACACTCAACAATAACTTTATTCTGCCATAACTAAAGAACCAAAGTAACCTATCTTTTAGAGAGTATATTAAACAATAGTTATCTCCCTTGAATAAGGTATAAGCAAGTACTAATATTAAAATAAATCATTAACAAAATGTGACCTCCAGACGGACCACAAGATAATTAAGGTGATTTTTCGTACAATCCGAGGCCATAATTCAGGAAGTTACAATCCGATATACGCAAATATTGAAAGGACCCAAGATCTTTAGGTTATAAATATGTATTTCAAGTTTCCTCAAAATCGAATTAAAATTATGACCTCTATAGGGTCCACAACCTTGATATACCATATATTTTACACTATTCACATATTCCAGGGACGTAAAAATTCACTAGCCCGATGCCCAGGGATGCCAAAATTAACTTACGGTTAGTGCCTATTTTGCTGTACTAGTCCTAGGCTAGTGCCATCACTTATTTGTGACGATATAGATAAATAAACTGTAAAACATCCCAAATTTATTTCTCAAATTCCAAGGAAAGGTCAGTCATAGCAATAGATTTTCTGTAGTAAAACTTAAAACTGTATGGACATTTTTTGTACTACTCTTATTCATTCATTTTTGACATTTTCATTTCTACATCTTGCACGCTTTGACAGGTCAGTAAAAACCAGTTGAAATCAGGTTGATTTAAAAACTTTAGATTAGTTCTGACATAAATATTTGAACCTTTGTATTTTTAAACACAAGATAATTTTATTTAACATGTCAAGTATTTCCAAAGAATTTACTACATGTGTTCGTTACACACACGCCATGCCGAATGGTTTCAGTGACCAGTGTGTCGTCAACTTTGACCCTATCAACATGCAGCATGGCACTCACTACTCAGTAATAATATAAACAATTTTACTATCCTGTCTATTTTAATACTATATCAGCAAATCAAACTGATTTGTTTTGGTTTAGGATTCTTTACAGAGTGACCAGGTAAATAAATACGGCAAAACAATTAATTTGTCAATTAGTCGAAGCGTTCTCGTTTTTTTGCATAAACAAATCTTCGAGCGGGGATATAAGGACGTTAATTTACCGAGATATATTGCAAATGACATGTGCTATATGAAGTATTTATATGGTTTTTAGTGACAGAAAACGTTGCTCTGGCTACCATTACTGGATTTGAAGGTCAGACATGATATGAAATGAATATTAATTTGTATTTTTTTTTTAACCCTTTCACCAGTGCAACCGAACCGTGACCGGTTAACTGTGTAACCCTTTACCTTGTCAAACTATGGACTAGTGGATATTAATGCCAGGCTAGTGCCTGACTGTAAACTACTAGCCCTGGGCTAGTGGATTCAATTTTTTTTACGCCCCTGTTGCGTACAAACAGCGAAATTCAAACTCAACCGAGATTACCCTGTAACGGTGATATAATCCAATTGGTTTTTTTTAAATCGGATAATAATTTTGACCTCCGGAGGGACCACAAGATAAAAAGGGCGATTTTTCGGACAATCAGGGTCCATAATTCAGGAAGTTATTATCCGATCGGCGCAAATATCAAAAGGAACCAAGATCTTTGGGTTATAAACATACATGTAAAGTTTCATCAAAATTGATTCAAAATTGTGATTTTTTGTACAATCAGGGGCCATAATCCATGAAGTTTCGATCCGATACATGCCAACATCGAAAGCAGCCGAGATCTTATGGGGATAAACCTATATTTCGAGTTTCGTCAAATTCGGATAAGAATTGTGACCTGTAGAGAGTTCACAAACAAATTGTGGACGGACGGACGGACAGGTGCGACGGCATAATACGTCCACATGTGGGCTTATAAAAACTAAAAGGTTTTGGTTTAAGTAAATTTAAGTAAAGTTATAAGGACTGAAAAGACATACCACAATATACATGCCACAGTTTGGTTCATGGTATTTTAAATTCTGGACCGCTTTTCAACTATCATGAAGAGTTATATATATGTCTCCCTGCAGTTCACGTGAAAAGGAGGAAAGACGGCTTTCAGTGATAAAACATTTTCCTCTGGCAAACCACAAATCACGGATATGGAAAAATTTTGATTTGAAAACGCCGGATGGAAAACCGTGGATAACCATGTGGGGTGTCGCCATGTACTCTTTTATTTTGGAAGTAAATTTAGAAAGAAAAATTACTGTATATGTATCGTATTGTGAGGTCAATACCGTGATATGTACTGTATCATGAGGTTAGTGTTTAGTTGTAGCCAAAGTAGTTACCTGTCAATATCTTACAGATAATCAATGCGGGCCACAAATATTCATTTTGATATACAAAAGCTTGCGTGATCGTTTTTAACCTATCATGGAATATGGCATGGAATATAGTGTCCTGTATTATTAAAATACTGAATACACTAAAGACCTACCGGTACTGGGCAAATCAATGTTTTCTTCTAATCCTATTTTACGCTTAATGGTTTCAGCTGGTTTCTGATTATATGAGAACTTATTAGAGAAGAATTTACAACTACACCAATTCCATACTTTTACGCCAACCACACCAATAATATGAACACACCAGAAAACACTGAAAAACAAAGTAAGTATGAATAGCAATACTAGGTTACTAAACTGTTCGAAATTCATTTTCGAAGACAAACTCAGAATGGTCATGTGTAAGCGTTGGCATGCACATAAAAGTAAAAGAATTTTTTACTGTAAAAATTTGATACAGCAGTAGCTTGTAGTTACGAAAAAAATACTCTCATAGCTTGCCCCTCTTCATTATCCGAGTCAGTGCAGAAAAGTAGGATGTTAAACCCCATTTCATTTCAATTTATATACAACCGGGTATAAGTCATACAAGAATTATATCCATATTCAGTTACTTACATATACATCAAAACTCCTAGTATATATAGCAGCAAGGTAAACAGTAAAGAAAAAACATATTTAACACCATTTTTTATCTTTTCTGCTACATTATTTACATATTCATCTGAAATAATAATGTCTACAATTACATACACATAACACAGTACAAAATGCAACACATGGCTCGAATTTTAAGGCATAGAGATTGTCAAATTTTATTTGTCAACAATCTATTACAATGTTTTTCTATTTTCATCCTTTCTGTTATCGACATATCTTTATCTGAAAATAATGCAATGGGACATGTAAACAATGAATAACAATAACTTTGTTAATGATGACAATCAGACACACACCATGAATTGTCTTAAAGGTGACCAAAAACAAAAATATGAACAAATTTGTTGGAAAAGTTGCTTATAAAGTCCTTCCATTTTTTTATAATATGTTTGATAAAGACTCGATAATCCTAGTTGAAGTGTAGCTCAATAATGAATAGCAATTGTGTTCAATAAAAGTTTGCCCTGTGTATTTCCAGTTCTAAATTACTAAATATTATTGAAACAATTTAGAGAGGCATGATGTAGAGTTAAATCGGCCAAAAGCTCATCTTTGTTTTTGTTTTTTTTTAAAACTATTATTTAAATCAAGAACAAGCCTTTTCTCTAAATCTAGAATAATGTGTCTTTTATAAAAAATTCTGCTATTTCTTTTGTACATCCATTCTATTCTTCATAAAATTTTCTTATTCCTTTCAGCACCACGGTTTAAATTTAAAAACTTTGTATTATGGGCGTTGCCATGTCTAACCTATGGTAATTTCGCAACTAATTTTATATTATTTTTCAAACTCTGCTCCACATAAATTGTAAATTGGACATCTGAAGCTGTGATTCAAGTCATAGTTTGGGCACATATCGCTTATGGTTTTGAAGATATTAAATTTTAAAATTTTCTTAAAAATTATCAATTTTTGTCATAAATCGAAAAAGTTCTCGGTCTTGTCTGATCCAAATTAAATAATTTTTGCCATGCAAATAGCTTAACTAGTGCTTGATAAAATTACAGGAGTGTTTTTTCATGGTTCTAATAATAATGACAAAAATTCCAGAAAATCAAAAAAAAAAAAATTATATTGTTATGTAAACAGATCTGAAATAAAATCTATTTCAAACAATCACAATTTGTCATCTAGAAATGTTCTTCCAAATGTAATCTTCAATTTGAAACTAAGTTTGTTAAAGTCGGTTGAATAGAACTTTGATTTTTCTTGGTTTTCAATGGTTTACACAAAAAAAGTCCTTTCGAATTGTGACGTATTCATGTAATAAGTTATGTGATTCGTAAAAGATTGGACAAAATATCATGAATTTCCATGATGAAATAATGAAGGCGAGCTACTATTATTTACCGTGACATTCAAAACCAATTCGGATACCATTTCTAGATCAACCAAGGTCAGACATTCCTTCCCTTTGACTATCTTGACGTATCCGGAGAATTTAACATTTCTTTCTGTTGTGGATTTATGTTTTTAAAGTATCATCGAGAAATAGTTCGAAAAGTTAGCGTGAATCTTAGACATGGCAACGCCATTAAACATGAATTTGTTCTTGTTTATTTGTAAATAATATCATAGAGGTTTTATTCTAAAAACTAATTAAAGAGAAGTAACAAATGAATAAATTTAACTATTCTACATGTACTATTATATATATGAACCAAATATGCATAGTTTTCAAAATTCACCTATGGCTTCCCAATCAAAATTTGGAGTGGACTTCTTCGGACGTATATTTTGAGCATCTCTTCGTTGATTACCATGCCCTTTTAACTTGTCTGATGTTCCATTTTGTATGTAACAATCACCAGATGACTTCTTATCAGAATCTTGACTACTGGCTGTATTCTGGTTAGTTCTTTTCCGAGGATCACGAAGATCATTGTTGATGTAATCAGCTTTTTTGTGGGCAACTGAAGGTGGTTTGTTGATAGTGGTGGGTTTCCCATTATTCAAAACCGTATTAGTATCTGGGCATTTAAGTTTTTCATTCACTTTACTGTCCAATTTCTTTTTATATGTGTCCTTGCTCTGTGATTGAAAGATTCTTCTAGGATCAAAAAATTTCTCGCTCTTCTCTTTGGAAGAAGTGGTTGATTTCTCTTTAACCTCTGCTTTGTGGTTTGTGTCATCCTTAAAATCTGGAAGTTTCACTTCTGCTTCTTTTAGTGTCACAGTTGGGTTGCTGAATGTTTTTGTTAAATGTATTTCTTCAATACCACTGGTGCCACTGCTTAGACTACTAGTACTCCCCTGTCGACTTCGATAAGACAGACTTTCATTACTACCTCCTAAAATACTTGATCTGTCACTACGAGATCCTGAATCCACTTCTTCAAAGTGATCCAACCCATATTTAGAGTCGGGGGAAACTACACTACCAAAATTACCATCATTTGTTGTTGTACGACCCTGTGTTAAATGGCTTCTGGTTATATTAGCTGACCGCTTAATATGTGACTTTTGAGTTTTAGATGAAGGTTCTGTTGGGGATTTGGACTTAGGTAAATATATCTCCAAATCATCCTTTCCTTTTTGCATAGGCTTGGACTTCAATGACTTAGCTATGTCAGAATAAGTTGGCTTAATTGAATCTTTTGTGTCAATCGGAGGTTCAGGAACACATGTAGATTGAGTCAATAAGTCAGTCGGACTAGTTGTAGCAAAATGGCCATAAGATGCACCAGGCGCCTCTTGCTGTAATTGTTTTATGGCTTCTGCATACATCTCATAACCTTCTTCTCTAAATTGATTAAATATAGGCCTTTGAATGGGAGAATTAACATTTGTTGGCCTACAAGTTGAATTATCATCATTTATATTAAATCCTGAGTTATCTGAGGCACTGTGATGTATATTAGGGAGTCCAAAATTGGGATAATTAGAATAATAATGAGGAATTTGCCCATTATCAAAGGAATTAGGCGCTGAAGAATTAAAAGATTCCCAAGAAAATAAACCAGTTGGGGAAACAGGACTAGAAGGCATGCCACTAAATGGTGTCCATGATTCTGAGGCTCTAGGTATTTCAGAGCCAGGCTGACTGGATCCTGTAGTAGAGGAATGGTGGCCATGTTGCGGTAGAGTGCCACCATATCTTCCTTCATCCAAACCCTCAGCCATTCTACTGAAATAGAGAACAAGAATAAATAGTTCACTAGAAATAACGATATAACTTAGCAAGGCAATGAATATACACCAATTAGCAGCATTTGGAGGTTGGCTTTTAAGTTTCCCAGTTACTTAGATTGGGTTTTTATTTCATTACTCTAAGAATTCCAGTAGAGTCTTTACAACTATACACTAAGTTTCATCACTTTCTATCAGGATAGAATCAAAGTTATCATGTCCCAAAGCATCGACCAAATAAATTGTTTAGCTCTGCTTAGCTTTAGCCCGAAATGTTAATCAGACACTCACCTAATGAACATCTACATAAACATTCTACCTCAATTAAATTCTTATCGCTCTGCTTGCCCTGAGCAGAAAATGTGCCTCATAAGACTTAGTCAACGTAATGATGTATTAAAACAATACTCTCAATTTCATTACTCTCTCTTAATCATAACTAAAGTTATCACGTTCCAAAGCTTCAACTAATCAAATTGCTTATTACTTCTTACCCTAAGCAGAAAATGCTTATGTTTGAAATCCATAAAGGCATTGACCTAATAAACACCTACACAAGTTTCAACATTCTAGCTCAATCAGAAGGAGAGTTATCGTAGGCCATTCAGATCATGACAGAAGACTGCTTGGATCAAAACAGAAGATCACCCGGACCAATGTTTTAGAAATGATAAAGTGTTGTTTTTCATAAATTGCTAATTGTGATTTTTTTAATAACACTGGTACATTTTGTTTTAAATGGAATAAAATAAAACTAAATTAACAAAACAACGAAAGATGGGTTGCCAGGCAATGAAACATATGCCCACAGCAGCTAGGTTCTCCAGGGAGTCAACAAGGGTTGTCACATATTTTTTTTTCTTTTGTGAGAAATGAAGATATTTACAACATACTAGAATCTGATAACTAGAAACAATCCATTTGGCTTCTACAAGTACACGTAAACCTAATCAGTCCTTTCATGATACCAATCCTTCACATCAATTGTGGGAAAAAAAACATCTGATAAAACTGTAGCCTCTTTTGTCTGCACACGTTTTGGAAAAGGGGCCATTACTCCAGAACAAAAAGTTGCACTCCTCATAATCCCAAATCAACTGGATCTATATACCAGTATTCTAGTCTGATTTTCACAAAATTCTATCTCTCTCTTCCGTACCATGTAACGGTGAGATAATCAAACGTTTTTTTAAATCAGATAATAATTTTGACCTCCAGATTGAGCAAAAGCTAACAAAAGCGATTTTTCTGACAATCCGGGGACATAATTCAGGAAGTTATGATCCGATGGGCGCAAATAACAAAAAGAACCAAGATCTTTGGGTTATAAACATACATGTCAAGTTTCATCAAAATTGGTTCAAAATTGTGACCTCTATAAGGTCCACAACCTTGATATAACATATTTTCACACTATTCGCGTACAAACGGCGGCCATTTTGTCTGTCAATTTTGGTCCGATTTTCACGAAAATCGAACTCAACTTTCATAACCATGGAACGTTGATATAATCAAACGGTTTTCAAAATCGGATAACAAATTTGACCTCCATAGGGACCACAAGCTAAAAGATAGGCTGGCACTGCCAGGCAGGATACGCCCACATTTTTGGGAGATGGATAGAGAACAAGCAATACCGAAAGTGATTTTTCCTACATCATTAAGTCCTGTATTTCATACTGTATTGGGAGCAGCCATTTTGTTGGTCAGTTCCAGTCTGATATTCATGAAATTCGAAGCCGACACAACGTAGAAATGTTACTTTTCGTCAAAATCGGATAAGAATTGTGACCTGTAGAGAGTCCACAACCATGATATACCATATTTTTACACTATACGCGTACAAACGGTGACCATTTCGTCCGGCAATTTTGGTACGATTTTCACAAAATTCGAACTCAACCTTCCTTACGGAGCAACAGTAATATAATTAGAGGTTTTTTTTTAAATCAGATAATAATTGTTCGAGAGATAGACAGAGAACAAGCAATACCGAAAGTGATTTTTCCAACAATCAAAGGCCATAATTCATTAAGTTACAATTTGATATGCGCAAATATCAAAAAGAATAAAGATCTTTAGGTTATAAACAAGCATTTCAGGTTTCATCAAAATCGAATTAAAATTGTCACCTCTACAGGGTCCACAACTTTGATATACCATATTTTTACACTGTTCGCGTACAAACGGCGGCCATTTTTTCTGGCAATTATAGTCCGATTTTCTCGAAATTCGAACTGAACCTTCCATAGGGTGTAACGGTGATAGAGTCAAATGTTTTTTTAAATTGGATAATAATTGTGACCTCCAGAGGGACCATAGTCGATTTTTCGGACAATCAGGGGCCATAATTCAGGAAGTTACGATCCGATATGCGCAAATAACGAAAGGAACCAAGATCTTTGGGTTATAACCATGCATTTCAAGTTTCATCAAAATCGAATTAAAATTGTGACCTCTACAGGCTCCACAACCATGATATACAATTTTTTAACAGTATTCGCGTACAAACGGCGGCCATTTTGTATGGCAATTTTGGTCCGATTTTCCCGAAATTCGAACTCAACCTTCCTTACGGTGTAACGGTAATATTATCAACCGTTTTATTAAATCGAATAATAATTGTGACCACCAGAGGGACCACAAGCTAAAATAAGGCGATTTTGCATATAATCAGGGGCCATAATTCAGGAAGTTACGTTCCAATATGCGCAAATATCGAAAGGAACCAAGATCTTTGGGTTATAACCATGAATTTCAAGTTTCATCAAAATCGATTAAAAAATGTGACTTTTACAAGGTCCACAAGCTAAAAACGTGATTTTTCGTACAATCAGGGGCCATAATCCATGAAGTTTTCATCCGATACATGCCAATATCGAAAGGAACCGAGATCTTTTGGGGATAAACCTATATTTCAAGTTTCGTCAAAATCGGATAAGAATTGTGACCTGTAGAGAGTCCACAAACAAATTGTGGACGGACGGACGGATGTCCGGACGGACGGACGTCCGCACGGACAGGGGCGACGACAATATACGTCCACATAAAAATGTGGGCGTATAAAAAGGGCGATTTTTCGGACAATCAGGAGCCATAATTCACGAAGTTACGCTCCGATAGGCGCAAATATTGAAAGGAACCAAGATCTTTAGGTTATAAATATACATGTCAAGTTTCATCAAAATCGGTTCAAAATTGTGACCTCTATGAGGTCCACAACCTTGATATAACATATTTTCACACTATTCGCGTACAAACGGCGGCCATTTTGTCTGTCAATTATGGTCCGATTTTCACGAAATTCGAACTCATCCTTCATAACCATGGAACGGTGATATAATCAAACGTTTTTTTAAATCGAATAATAATTTTGACCTCCAGAGGGACCACAAGCTAAAAAGGGCGATTTTTCGGACAATCAGGGGCCATAATTCAGGAAGTTACGATCCGATTGGCGCAAATATCGAAAGGAACCAAGATCTTTGGGTTATAAACATACATGTCAAGTTTCATCCAAATCGGTTCAAAATTGTGACCTCTACACTGATCACAAGCTAAAAGATAGGCTGGCACTGCCAGGCAGGATACGCCCACATTTTTGAGAGATGGATAGAGAACAAGCAATACCGAAAGTGATTTTTCCTCATTAAGTCCTGTATTTCATACTGTATTGGGAGCAGCCATTTTGTTGGTCAGTTCCAGTCTGATATTCATGAAATTCGGAGCCGACAACGGTAATGGTAACGGTAATACTATCAACCGTTTTATTAAATCGGATAATAATTGTGACCACCAGAGGGACCACAAGCTAAAATAAGGCCATTTTGCATATATAATCAGGGGCCATAATTCAGGAAGTTACGTTCCGATATGCGGAATTATCGAAAGGAACCAAGATCTTTGGGTTATTACCATGAATTTCAAGTTTCATCAAAATCGAATTAAAAATGTGACTTCTACAGGGTCGCGTAGAAACGGCGGCCATTTTGTATGGCAATTTTCGTTCGATTTTCCCGAAATTCGTACTCAACCTTCCTTAGGGTGTAACGGTGATATAATCAAACGTTTTTTTAAATCGGATAATAATTGTGACCTCTAGAGGGACCACAAGCTAAAAAGGGCGATTTTTCGGACAATCAGGGGCCATAATTCAGGAAATTACATTCCGATAGGCGCAAATATCGAAAGGAATCAAGATCTTTGGGTTATAAACATGCATGTTAAGTTTCATCAAAATCGGTTCAAAATTGTGACCTCTATAGGGTCCACAAGCTAAAAACGTGATTTTTCGTACAATCAGGGGCCATAATCCATGAAGTTTTGATCCGATACATGCCAATATCGAATGCAGTCGAGATCTTTTGGGGATAAACCTATATTTCAAGTTTCGTCAAAATCGGATAAGAATTGTGACCTGTAGAGAGTCCACAAACAAATTGTGGACGGACGGACGGACAGGGGCGACGACAATATACGTCCACATAAAAATGTGGGCGTATAAAAACGTGACTTTTCATACAATCAGGGGCCATAACCCATGAAGTTACAGTCCGGTACATGCTAATATCGAAAGGAACCGAGATCTTAGGGTGATAAACCTATATTTTAAAGGAGCTAAATCGCTAACATTTAGGACCTAGAAATTGACTCAAGTGGATCGCAATGTATATAATACTGTGATATAAATGTATATAAACTGATTTGCATTCAATTCTTTCCGTTTTTACTCCAATTTCAAATCAGTTATGTTCGGCGAAATAAACCAGAAGTGTCAACCGAAGGCATTTTTTTAGCGTCTAGTTATTCCAGTCTACATGCGCCGTTTGATTTGGTACAATGTTTTTAGCCTCGTTCCTCGAGTCTCTTGCTAGAACTGGGGCTGAAACGCATTATGGTACACGATTCGTGTACCAATGGTAAAATATTTATTTTGTCTTAAATATTGGATATCAGAAGCCCATCTTTTTCGGGTAAGATCACATCATCAATTTTGATTTAAATTGACAAATAATTCGTGTTTTCTTTGTTGAAGATTTTGGAAGATATTGAGTTAAAGACTTAGCTCCTTTAAGTTTCATTTAAATCGAATAAAAATTGTGACCTGTAGACTGTTCACAAACAATTGTGGACGGACGTCCGGATGGACGGATGAACAGGGGCGACGACAATATACGTCCACATGAAAATGTGGGCGTATAAAAAAATCCTTTAAAAACTGAACCTTATATAATGTTCACAAGGTAACTCCAGAATGAAATAAAGGTCCTAGAAGACTGTAAATAACATGAGTCCATTGATTAACAAGATTATGTTAAACTGTGGCCTCCATCGCGTTCACAAGGTTTTCAGCAATTAAGGTCTTCCAACAAGTGGGGTAACTCTGGAACGGAATACCATACCACGGAATAATGAATATAGATGGGATTAGTCCTCTTATTACCCAAATGCCTCACACCACATTTGAAAAGAAATCTGTTCAAAACTGTAGTCTGTATCAAGTTTTGGACGATGTGGGGGTAACTCTAAAATGAAAGGTTGTGTAATGCTGAAAATGGATAAGTTTTGTTCTATCATGACACCAAAAGTTCACACCAAATTAGAAAAAAGTCTATTAAAAACTGTAGCCTCTATCATATTCAGAAGGTTTTTGCAAACAGAGGATGACTGTAGAATGGAAGATTGGCATTAAATTCTTATCCTGAATAATCAATTTGTTTCATTTATCTAATGTCCCATCCATCACATATTCTGATGTCCCATCTGTCACAGTGTTGATGGTGCCACTGTGGCATAATGACAAATATGAAAACATAGCTATTTTACCTAAATCCACTTATATGATTTTATTTTAACATAGGCATGTCAGTTAAACTAAATTTTAGTAATTGAGATAGATCAATGTTCCGGTACCAAGGTTAGATAAAACGGTGGTCTAGAAATGTCCCATCCGTCACATCAAACATAATCCCAAAATGCTCAGTAATAATTTTTTCTGAAAATTTTTTTTTGGGTGGTTGTCAAAAATACTTTCGATTGCATGATTTCAAATGTATTGAAATAACCGGATTTCAAATTTACTCTGAAAATATTATCTTGTCCCATCTGTCACGTTGGAATTACCCAACTCATAAATTAATTATCAGAAAATCATTAGAATTTGATTTGTTTTTATAAAGTTTTTCGGCCCCATGCTATACGAAACATTTAAAATCATGGATTTAGCTGTTCAATAGGATTCATCGTCTTAAACAGTGTGTATAAATTAAAAGTCAATCAGATATTAACTTTAGCCTCTAGAGCGTCCACTTAGATTTTCTGAGGTGATCAAGGGCTGTAACTCTGGCAGTAATTATCAGAAATCGCTGAAAATAAATAGGCTTCTTTGTTTCATGACCTTAAACACTGTGTATAAATTTAAGGCCAATGAGATATGTACTTTGGCCTCTTGATCAATAACAAGATTTTTTGAAGTGATCAAGGGCCATAACTCTGGCAGTAATTATCAGAATTCGCTGAAAATCGATAGGCTTCTTCGTCTCATGACCATAAACGCTGTGTATAAATTTAAAGTCAATCGGATATTAACTTTGGCCTGTAGAGTGCCCACAAGATTTTTTGAAGTGATCAAGAGCCATAACTCTGGCAGTTATTATCTGAAATCGCTGATAATCAATAGGAGTCTTCGTCTCATGACCTTAAACACTGTGCGTAAATTTAAGGTCAATTGGATATTAAATTTGGCCTCTAGAGAATCCACAAGATTTTTTGAAGTGATCAAGGGCCATAACTCTGGCAGTAATAATTGGAAATAGCTGAAAATCATCGTCTCATGACTATAAACACTGTGTATAAATTTAAAGTAAATCGGATATTAACTTTGGCCTCTAGAGTATCCACAAGATTTTTTGATGTAATCAAAGGCTTCTACGTCTCATGACCGTAAACACTGTGTATAAATTTAAAGTCAATCGGATATTAAGTTTAGCCTGTAGAGGGTCCACAAGCTATTGTGGATGACGGACCGACAGATGGGGCCGACGACAATATATGACCACATTTCCATGTGGGCGTATAAAAATCAAATATAGATCACTTTATATACATTCATATTACATTAATATTAATATGTGCTTTTACAATCATTTTTGTCCTACAGACCATTCTGCTCCAACTGGCTAATGAAGTGTGCTAAGAGGGAAATTTTGCACTAGCACTCACTATAGCCTACTCTTCTAATTCCAACTGCCAAGGGATCTTTTACGTGCACGCCAATGTCTACACTGGACCTCAGGTTCTACGTACCATCCAAACGACAAGTCAGCTGTCCTTGTCAGGTCCTGACCTCTGTCCTGCACCACTCACAAAGGGGTCGAATATGCGACCTCCAGGCAAGTGAGCCAGCGTCTTACCCATAGAGCCATAAGCCCTTTATGCTATATGCAGTACAGTTGGAAATTATGTGTGTTATAATGTTATAGCCTAGGACTATACATCCTACGTCCGAACTGATGTTATATTCGTGATCTACGCACAAAATTCATCTAGAATGGTGGATTTGGTAGGTCTAACCTATTTAGAAGCTTTTTTTCAGAGATCATAAAAAGGCAATTTTTAATGAAAATGCTAAAATCGGCAAAAACACATGTATATTTACAAACTTCGGACGAAAATTAAAAATATCAAAGAGCAAGGGCCAACTTTGGATTTTTGATATGTTGTAAAAGGGTAACAGAAGATTCATTTCCGGTCCCTTTTAAAATTTTGCCACTTGTCCCACATAACCAAAATGGCAACCAAAATTAGGCATTTTCACAAGATTTTGGCGGGAAAACAACTTTGGGGCCTGATATCTATGGGATATAACATCATATGGTCCTATATTCAATTCCATATCAAAATTCCACCGTCTGGGAGTGTATATAGCAATTTTTAGACCTTTAGACACAATAATGACTTTTCTAAAGAGCACTCCAAAGTCATGAAAAATAAAATACTCGCTTATTTTTTTCCAACTTTGATGGCAACCCTTACAGTAGGGATACGCCCTACCCCAAATTTTTTCAAAGAATCATAATCTACGTTTGCAGTTTTATTATATTGCCAAGTTAGGGGGTTCTAGACACTTTAGAAGAATATAAACGACGGAGCTGAAAACCTAACAGAAATAAGAGAATTTTTATTACCAATTGGCAACCTTTTTTTCAAATGGTGATATCTTCACCAATATTTGACCTAGGAAGCTGAAAATTGGTATTTGGTAGTTTTAGACCATGTACTTTAACATATATTTTTTCCAGATTTGTTTGAGGGGGTCAGTTTCTCACCACTGGTCCACTTGACATGGAATGACCCATTTACATTCAATGATTTCCGTTTTTCCTCTAATTTCAAATCAGTTATGTTCGGCGAAATAAGCCAGCAGTCTAAATCGAACACAAATTTCTACCGTCTGGTTATTCCAGTCTACATACGCCGTTTGATTTGGTGCACTGTGTTTAGCATCGTCCCTCGAGTCTCTTATTAATACTGGGGCTGAAACGCATTATGGTACACGATTCGTGTACCAATAGTAAAATGTTTATTTGTCTTAAATATTGGATATCAGAAGCCCATCTTTTTCCGGAGAGATAACGGCATCAATATTGATTTAAAGGAGCTAAATCGCTAATATTTGGGGCCTAGAAATTTACACAAATTGGTCGCAATCCATATAATAATTGAATATGAATGTATATAAACTGATTTACATTCAATTGTTTCCGTTTTTACTCTAATATCAAATCAGTTATGTTTGGCGAAGTACACCAGAAGTCTCAATTGAATCACAATATATATAGCGTCTGGTTATTCCAGTCTATATAGTATTTATTGCGCATGCTCACCATTTGAGATGTAATGTTGAATATACCTAGCCTTGTTCTTTAGGTCTCTAACTGAAAATGAGTCTGAAAAGCCGTGATATCAGAAGCCCATCTTTTCCTGGTAAGACCACACCATCAATACAATGTTCATTTAAATTGACAAATGATTTGGGTTTTCAACGTCGAAGACTTTCGATAATACTGAGTTAGAGACTTAGCTAACTTTAAATTCACAAATAATTCATGTTTTCAATGTTGAAGATTTTGGATGATATTGAGTTAGAGACTTAGCTAATTTAAGTAATTGGCCTTATCATTCCAAAAATTATATTTCTGATGCCAGAAGGCTTAATACTACTTATAATAATAGGCCTAGTATTTGTTGGTAAAATTTCGTATTTCTGTGAGCTGAAATTTGTGTACCGGTCAGTAAATAGTCTAAAGTCTAAGGCATACCCGTGGATTTGTGGGGGAGGGGAGTATATTAAACAAATCCCTGGCGGTACTCTAATACTGCTCTGTTCTTTTTTTAACGTCTAGCTTGATAGAAATCCAAATTATTAGCCTAACTTCTTGTCTATAAATTTTATGATGTATGTCAATCAATGGTTAAGTTGCACAACATTTATTCAACTCTTCATCAACCCACAAATTCCGTTTATTCGGCGTAAAACGTAGATATGCTTATTAGAGGAAGAACTGAGCTCTTTTGGGTGAAAAATTTGCTGACAAGAGCAATATATTTTGTATAACAAATTCTAAACATACTTTCAACTTCGGCATGGAGCAGTTGTCAACTCGAAAATCTCGGTGAGACGAGATTGTACGAGATTTCATACTCTCCATTCGTGAGAGTTGTCTTAAAAAACAAAATAATAATACAAAAAACAAACAAAAGAATCCACTGTGGTTTGTAATTCCACTAGCGTAGGTTATAATGACTATAACTGTATACTTAGGATAACTAAGCAGTTTCTGTAGACTTTCGTTTCCAATAGCATTGGCAACTAGAAGTCTACTTTCACTTTCTCAACAACGAGAACCTGCCATTATATTACGTCATTACTAAGCAATCTGCGATTGGACTAGATCATCCAGACTTTAAAGGGACAATAACATTCAGCTCCAGGAAATAAATAATACCCTTATTGAAGGTTTAAGTGTCCTACCTGTTGTGTAAATTATCCATTACAACCTATTTCACTTGTCCAGAGGGTTCGAAAATATTTTAAATCCAAGTCACATTTGAAAAGGTTTACGTTAGACTTTTCAAATCAATTGGTTGAATTTTTCCAATTTTTCAAAATAGGTGTGTTAACATGAAATTTATATCATCATTTAATTGGAATATTCTAAAATAATACGATTTGTTGACCAGAATGAAGATTGGGACATATTATTCAGCAGATATTATTCAGCAGAATGAAGATTGGGACATATTATTCAGTAACAACAAGCGTGTTATTGGGGCTTTAAGAACCGTTTGTGTACAGTTGCGTTTATTTTTATTATTTATTTGTTTTCAGATTAGTGCTCATGGTACGACACGGTACGGGGCATTAATTTTATAGTCAGTCTTATATATTTTTATACGCCCACATTTTTATGTGGACGTATATTGTCGTCGCCCCTGTCCGTCCGGACACAATTTGTTTGTGGACTCTCTACAGGTCACAATTCTTATCCGATTTTGACGAAACTTGAAATATAGGTTTATCCCCAAAAGATCTCGGCTGCTTTCGAAATTGGCATGTATCGGATGAAAACTTCATGGATTATGGCCCCTGGTTGTACGAAAAATCACGTTTTTAGATTGTGGACCCTATAGAGGTCACAATTTTGAACCGATTTTGATGAAACTTGACATGCATGTTTATAACCCAAAGATCTTGGTTCCTTTCGATATTTGCGCCTATCGGAATGTAATTTCCTGAATTATGGCCCCTGATTGTCCGAAAAATCACCCTTTTTAGCTTGTGGTCCCTCTGGAGGTCACAATTATTATCGGATTTAAAAAAAACCGTTTGATTATATCACCATTACACCCTAAGGGAGGTTGAGTTCGAATTTCGGGAAAATCGGACGAAAACTGCCATACAAAATGGCCGCCGTTTGTACGCGAATACTGTTAAAAAATGGTATATCAAGGTTGTGGACCCTGTAGAAGTCACATTTTTTATTCGATTTTGATGAAACTTGAAATTCATGGTTATAACCCAAAGATCTTGGTTCCTTTCGATATTTGCGCATATCGGAACGTAACTTCCTGAATTATGGCCCCTGATTATACGCAAAATCGCCTTATTTTAGCTTGTGGTCCCTCTGGTGGTCACAATTATTATCCGATTTAATAAAACTGTTTATTATATTACCGTTACACCGTAAGGAAGGTTGAGTTCGAATTTCGGGAAAATCGGACCAAAATTGCCATACAAAATGGCCGCCGTTTGTACGCGAATACTGTTAAAAAATTGTATATCATGGTTGTGGACCCTGTAGAGGTCACAATTTTAATTCGATTTTGATGAAACTTGAAATGCATGGTTATAACCCAAAGATCTTGGTTCCTTTCGTTATTTGCGCATATCAGATCGCAACTTCCTGAATTATGGCCCCTGTTTGTCCGAAAAATCGCCCATGGTCCCTCTGGAGGTCACAATTATTATCCGATTTGAAAAAAACGTTTGACTCTATCACCGTTACACCCTACGGAAGGTTGAGTTCGAATTTCGAGAAAATTGGACAATAATTGCCTGAAAAAATGGCCGCTGTTTGTACGCGAACAGTGTAAAAATATGGTATTTATATTACCGTTACACCGTAAGGAAGGTTGAGTTCGAATTTCGGGAAAATCGGACCAAAATTGCCATACAAAATGGCCGCCGTTTGTACGCGAATACTGTTAAAAAATTGTATATCATGGTTGTGGACCCTGTAGAGGTCACAATTTTAATTCGATTTTGATGAAACTTGAAATGCATGGTTATAACCCAAAGATCTTGGTTCCTTTCGTTATTTGCGCATATCAGATCGCAACTTCCTGAATTATGGCCCCTGTTTGTCCGAAAAATCGCCCATGGTCCCTCTGGAGGTCACAATTATTATCCGATTTGAAAAAAAACGTTTGACTCTATCACCGTTACACCCTACGGAAGGTTGAGTTCGAATTTCGAGAAAATTGGACCATAATTGCCAGAAAAAATGGCCGCCGTTTGTACGCGAACAGTGTAAAAATATGGTATGTCAAGGTTGTGGACACTGTAGAAGTCACATTTTTTATTTGATTTTTATGAAACTTGAAATTCATGGTTATAACCCAAAGATCTTGGTTCCTTTCGATAATTGCGCATATCGGAACGTAACTTCCTGAATTATGATCCCTGATTATACGCAAAATCGCCTTATTTTAGCTTGTGGTCCCTCTGGTGGTCACAATTATTATCCGATTTAATAAAACGGTTGATTATATTACCGTTAGAAAGGTTGAGTTCGAATTTCGGGAAAATCGGACCAAAATTGCCATACAAAATGGCCGCCGTTTGTACGCGAATACTGTTAAAAAATTGTATATCATGGTTGTGGACCCTGTAGAGGTCACAATTTTAATTCGATTTTAATGAAATTTGAAATGCATGGTTATAACCCAAAGATCTTGGTTCCTTTCGTTATTTGCGCATATCAGATCGTAACTTCCTGAATTATGGCCCCTGTTTGTCCGAAAAATCGCCCATGGTCCTTCTGGAGGTCACAATTATTATCCGATTTGAAAAAACGTTTAACTCTATCACCGTTACACCCTACGGAAGGTTGAGTTCGAATTTCGAGAAAATTGGACAATAATTGCCTGAAAAAATGGCCGCTGTTTGTACGCGAACAGTGTAAAAATATGGTATGTCAAAGTTGTGGACCCTGTAGAGGTGACAATTTTAATTCGATTTTGATGAAACCCGAAATGCTTGTTTATAACCTAAAGATCTTTATTCTTTTCGATATTTGCGCATATCAAATTGTAACTTAATGAATTATGGCCTTTGATTGTAGGAAAAATCACTTTCGGTATTGCTTGTTCTCTGTCTATCTCTCGAACAATTATTATCTGATTTAAAAAAAACTCTGATTACATTACTGTTGCACCGTAAGGAAGGTTGAGTTCGAATTTCGTGAAAATCGTACCAAAATTGCCGGACGAAATGGTCACCGTTTGTACGCGAATAGTGTAAAAATATGGTATATCATGGTTGTGGACTCTCTACAGGTCACAATTCTTATCCGATTTTGACAAAACTTGAAATATAGGTTTATCCCCAAAAGATCTCGGCTGCTTTCGATATTGGCATGTATCGGATGAAAACTTCATGGATTATGGCCCCTGATTGTACGAAAAATCACGTTTTTAGCTTGTGGACCCTATAGAAGTTACAATTTTGAACTGAGTTTGATGAAACTTGACATGCATGTTTATAACCCAAAGATCTTGGTTCCTTTCGATATTTGCGCCTATCGGAATGTAATTTCCTGAATTATGGCCCCTGATTGTCCGAAAAATCACCCTTTTTTAGCTTGTGGTCCCTCTGGAGGTCACAATTATTATCCGATTTAAAAAAAACGTTTGATTATATCACCGTTACACCCTAAGGAAGGTTGAGTTCGAATTTCGGGAAAATCGGACGAAAATTGCCGTACAAAATGGCCGCCGTTTGTACGCGAATACTGTTAAAAAAATGGTATATTAAGGTTGTGGACCCTGTAGAAGTCACATTTTTAATTCGATTTTGATGAAACTTGAAATTCAGGGTAATAACCCAAAGATCTTGGTTCCTTTCGATATTTGCGCATATCGGAACGTAACTTCCTGAATTATGGCCCCTGATTATACGCAAAATCGCCTTATTTTAGCTTGTGGTCCCTCTGGTGGTCACAATTATTATCCGATTTAATAAAACGGTTGACAGTATTACCGTCACACCGTAAGGAAGGTTGAGTTCGAATTTCGGGAAAATCGGACCAAAATTGCCATACAAAATTTCCGCCGTTTGTACGCGAATACTGTTAAAAAACTGTATATCATGGTTGTGGACCCTGTAGAGGTTACAATTTTAATTCGATTTTGATGAAACTTGAAATGCATGGTTATAACCCAAAGATCTTGGTTCCTTTCGTTATTTGGACATATCCGAATCGTAACTTCCCGAATTATGGCCCCTGATTGTCCGAAAAATCGCCTATGGTCCCTCTGGAGGTCACAATTATCTGATTTAAAAAAAACGTTTGACTCTATCACCGTTACACCCTACGGAAGGTTGAGTTCGAATTTCGAGAAAATCGGACCATAATTGCCAGAAAAAATGGCCGCCGTTTGTACGCAAACAGTGTAAAAGTATGGTATATCAAAGTTGTGGACCATGTAGAGGTCACAATTTTAATTCGATTTTGATGAAACCCGAAATGCTTGTTTATAACCTAAAGATCTTTATTCTTTTCGATATTTGCTCATATCAAATTGTAACTTAATGAATTATGGCCTTTGATTGTAGGAAAAATCACTTTCGGTATTGCTTGTTCTCTGTCTATCTCTCGAACAATTATTATCTGATTTAAAAAAAAAACTCTGATTATATTACTGTTGCACCGTAAGGAAGGTTGAGTTCGAATTTCGTGAAAATCGTACCAAAATTGCCGGACGAAATGGTCGCCGTTTGTACGCGAATAGTGTAAAAATATTGTATATCATGGTTGTGGACTCTCTACAGGTCACAATTCCTATCCGATTTTGACGAAAAGTAACATTTCTAGGTTGTGTACCGTCACACCATAATCATTGTCGGCTTCGAATTTCATTAATTTCAGATTGGAACTGACCAACAAAATGGCTGCTCCCAATACAGTATGAAATACAGGACTTAATGAGGAAAAATCACTTTCGGTATTGCTTGTTCTCTATCCATCTCTCAAAAATGTGGGCGTATCCTGCCTGGCAGTGCCAGCCTATCTTTTTAGTTTTTAATTGATGTACTGTAGAGGGACGTTCTTCCGGAAGTGTATAGGGGGTCATACAAAATTCTGTAGAAGACGTCGAAATCCAGCGATCCTGTGATACTTTTCGAGATCGCAATTCAATGTTCCTGAAATCAACTAATAATTTTCTCGGGAATCTCCTTCTCTGTGTTACCGATCTCGAGAATTCGAGTCCCGGGATCTTGGCGATCTTGCCATTCTGTGTAAATTTTCTTGAGTTCTCGGGTATTTTTAACGTAATCTCAGCGCCCCACCACCTTCCCCCAAACATTAATAACACGATAGAGCCTACCGTTTTTAATAGATTTGTTTCAAATTTATAGAGTAAAGCATGGGGCCATGAGAGGACGGCCCTTGTCGCTTTTAGCCCACCTCGTCGTTCTGGAGTTACCTCCTCCCCCTTGTACCTATTTTTTTAGTTGGATGCTCAGAATTTCGTACGATGGTCCGAATTTTGACGCGGGATATTATCTGTATTATTTCCCTTTAAAATATTCTTACAAAGTCAAAGTGGCTATTTTAGGATGAAAGCGCACCTCTGCAATGTGATTGTACCAACTTTTACTAATAATATTTGGAAATCTTGTTTTATTACCTTTCATAATATATTGATGGATGCTTCGAATTTTGTACAATGATGAGTGTTTCGACTAGGAGTATTTACAGTCTTTCCCTTAAGAATATTGAACCAGCGGTTGCCAGACAAGATACGCTCATATTTTGCCTGAGATGGATAGAGAACAAGTTAAAAATAAAAGCGATTTTTCATACAACCAGGGACCATAATCCAGGAAGTTATGGTCTGAAGTGCGCGAATATCGACAGGGGCTGGGATATTGGGAATATAAAGATATATAAAGTTTCATAAAAATCGGTCAAACATTTTGACTTCTATAAAGAGGGTTCACAACCTTTGTATTACATACTTTTACACTATTTGCGTACATGAATGATCACTGCCAGACAGTTTGTGCGATGGGTTACCCCTAACAGACACACCAATATGCCACGCCTGCTAGCTAGGCTAGATTAACTTATGTCCTTACCATCTAACAGTGCTTGAAAGTCGTTCAGCACCACAGGAATCGTGAATGATCACTGTCAAACAGTTTGTTTGGGCTACCCCGAACGCATATGCCCAAAATGCCAGCCAGTCGTCCCACCCCACCCCAACTAGGCAAGATTGTTCAGCACCGCAGGTTTCATGAATCATCACTGCCAGGCAGTTTGTGCGGTGTGGTTACCTCTAACAGACACGCCAAAAATGCCACGCCCCACTAGGCTAGTCTAGCTGAAGCCCGCACGACCTTGAAAGAATGACCATTGCCAGACAGTGCGATGGGTTACCCCTGACAGAAAAAGCCCAGCTTACCCAGACGGAGCCCCGGGCCTGACTAGAATCGCGACGAAAATATTATTTCACACCCTTTTGAATGGCAGGTATGCGTAACACACAATTAAATGTTATATAATACAAGACTAATTATACATTGTACATAATATCTGATCACATACGAAATCTATTCAGTTCCGAATGACATACAATGCGCGGAAATGACATATAACGGCGATTATACCGTGGGGACCCTGAGCCTGGGCCCCTCAGGCCCATGCCTAAGTTGGGCTTTGCTGACAGAGACGCCCAAAATACTACGACCCCCTCTCCCAACTAGGCTAGATTAGTTGAAGTCCATACGATCTACACTTGCTTGGACGTTTTCGGCAAAACCACAGGAATCGTGGATTACCACTGCCAGACAGATTGTGTTGAGGGGTACCCTTGACGACCGGCCTAATTGCCACGACTCGCAACTTGATTAGCTGAAGTCGGTACCACCTTAAACTGGAGGTCGTTCAGCGTCACCGCAGAAATCAAGAATGACCACTACAAGAAAATTTGTTCGGTGGGGTGCCAGTGACAAAAATCTCAAAATTCCACGCCCCGCAACAGGTCTACTTTAGCTGAAGGATGATGCCACCTTTGCACCCTTGGTGAAATTTTAATATTCAAGATGGCCGTCATGAGATATTTTCTGGTTAATTACTTTAATTTAGTAGGATAAAATTCGGGAGAGACATTCTCTCGAACCATGGTATGAAGGTAGTTTCAGTAAGAATTTGACCCATTGGGGAATCACGTGGCTAAGTGGGTAAGGCGCTGGCTCGCTAGCATGGAGGTCGGGTTTTCGATCCCTGCATTGGCCGAGAAAGTTCATCTCGATTTTCCGGCGTGGTTTCACCTTGTCAGTGATGCGGAACGGCGGGCCTGACAAGGACAGCTGTCTAGTCGTTCGGATGAGACGAAAAACCGAGGTCCCGAGTACACATTGGCGTGCACGTAAAAGATCCCTTTGCCGCTGCCCGGGCAAAATTCCCCCATAGCACACTGTATGGCGTATGCCCGTCTTCCGTTAGCCCAGGTTAGGTGCAGAAGAGTAGGACGTTAAACCTCATTTTATTTCATTTCATTGACCCACTGAATCCGACGAGCTTGTGTGTTCTTCCTAAATGTAACTGCTAATTCCTCTCATACTCCGCGCAGTGTCGCGTTTGATTAGAGGTAATCCAACTACACACTGCTATTATGAATGGATATTGTTGTTTTAAATTTTGATTTGTCAGTAGTCCGTCTACCAACCAATCACTAGCTGCCAATATTGGACCAAATATGTTTACATAACGTTACGTCATGACTCACGATTTTATTATGCCTAATTAACCCGTGCATAGCAGAATACTGCAGTAAAACTAATTGCGTGACAAACGAGGCTATCAAGTCGAATGAAATGTAAACAATACTGTTTGGAAACGAACATACTTTCACCGTTTTTAATACCTTAAATCACTGTCCAAAGTTTTAGGGAAGACCCAGATTAAACGAAGGACTGCCATGTTGCTGTACTTAAGTGATAGCTTTCATTGAACGGAAAGAATAGACACACTCCCGCATAAGTTCAAGAAACAGACGCTATTCCAGCAATGGTCAGAGAGGGATTTTGTGACAAAGTGATCTCTACATCATATTGAAATATAAATATACAGATAGAACTTTCTGACCTCTGCTGATTTTTGATCATTAATGATATTGACGTGTTCAACTCGACACAACTTCTTCAAGGCACGGACTTAATAAAACATCTAATGTGTTCAATATGTTATTTACGGACTACACACGAATGGCCTCTGCTCGTTTTAACAAAAGGCACGATCTCATTAAATATGCAGTGCAGTTACAGATACTATAATCTCATAAATAAACAATGCCAAATATGTACATCGCTTGTGTATCACTTTTCTTAATTAATTGTATGCTTTATAAGCCAGAGTTAACTGTTAGTTACGAAGACTTGGAATGGCGCTCCTCCTGGAGTATGCCTATTCCATGCTCTCAATAAAGGTCTATCAACTATGCTGATATTCTGTTATCTGTATGTAGTGTTACAATTTCTCGGGCCATTGCTTCAGGAATATGATTCCTCTAGGAAGTCAAATTCACAATGAGGGTTGATTTTGAAGGAAACATTTGAAGGAAATTCACAATGCTTCCTGAAACAGCGTGTACTGAATATTGGTTTTCGTTGTCAATTACTTAAAATATAAACATAAAAAAAACCATGTTTTGACCAAAAGGTATTCCAATCCGATGATATTCTTTCCCTTGTATTCTTAGGACACAAATTATACAGACACGGTCAAACAGAATCAACCTTCGAGCCACCACGAGTCGAAAGCAAATGTTTATAAAAGCTAACTGGAGCTTATCCAATCTCATATAAAAGTCCAACTCCGCTCGCTTGAAGCACTGGAATACCCACAATCAGAAGAACAGTCTGATTCTTCCCATTTCATCCGCATTGACGTTTTTAGATCACTGATACGACGCGCTCCAGTCAAGCTGAGGTAGACAAACACTTACAACCCCCTATTTCCCTATGTTTTCTGGTGGAGAGGTCGGTGACCGCGACTGGTGTCACAGTGGATCATAATGTGTGCTCAACAATTCGATTGTGCTTAACAATCAGAAAACTTACAGTTTAAAACATTACTAACATCGCTATGTTTCACCAAATTTCGCCGCCATTTTGAATATGAGCTCAACCTGGAATACCTTTTGGCCGGAACATGTTTTTATGTTTATATCTGAAGTAACTGTCACAGAAAACCTAAATTTTAATATACTGCACACTTTTTTAGGGTACTATGTGGGTTTCCCTGCACAATAAGTCTCCATTTTCAATTTGTCCCCCCCAGCGAAATTAGCCATCAATTAAAGGAGCTAAATCGCTAATATTTGGTACCTAGAAATTGAAACAAGTGGTTCGCAACGCATATAATACTGTAATATGAATGTATATGTTGTGCGCAATCTTCACCCCTCGCGCTGATTGCAATCTGCGCTGTCGTGTTGCGCAGATTGCACTCCGCACGCGCGGATTACAATCTGCGCTGATAGGGAGAGGTACCTAAAGAATGGCGGAAAGCCAACGTCATCCCTCTTCCAAAACCAGGTAAAGAGAGAACAAAGGCAGAGTCCAAAACCTTGGAAACAATGGTTAACATCCGACTACATCTACCAAACTATGCAGGATAGTGGAGTAAGGGGGAGTTTCGGTCAGACGTACTCGGCACCTAAACACTATTTCGTAAATAAAACTGATACCAAACCCATAGAGTGGGATAGTGGAGTAAGGGGAGGCCACGATAAGACGGACCTGGCACCTAAACACTAACCCCAAACGATGACACCAACCAACCCAGAAGCAAACGAGATCATCTACCAAATGATATGTTTTTTTAATAAATAAAGGGAAGAACTTTCCACTAAACCCAATCCATGGCTTAAAGCCAAATGGAAAGATTGCAAAATCATATTCTAAAAAACAGGAATCAGCTTCGGCTCTCCTAAGTCTTGTCTGCGATATCACTTATGTGGAAGCAGACGTTAAACACGTAGTAGTAGTATTAGTAGTAAGCTGGTGCGCAGATTGCCCACGTTGCGCTGATTACCCCTCGATGTTTTTCGAGATGTTAGTTGTCGTCAGACGTATATATATTTGCCCATGTTGCGCTGATTACCCCTCGATGTTTTTCGAGATGTTAGTTGTCTGTCAGACGTAAATATATATATGACCTGTCCCCTATCGGCTTTGAAGTGAATAATTTTTAAAATCACAACATAATTAGCGTGTGTTCATAGAAAATAAGATTTAATTTGAAATTCTGTCAGCAGTATCTCATAATCGGTGCTGACCACGTCACTGAATGTAAAAAATATTTGCCCTAGTTTAGTTACAATTAATGTGTTCACAGTTAATAGAAAAAAAAAGATTTTGAAAATATTCACCGATTCAACTTGGTCATCGTTTTATTCTTTCTATTATTCATTTTCCATCAACAGGAAATTTTTTATAGAAATGGCTGACTAAATTACTACGTGCACCAAACAATGATAATTTTTCATTGGTTAGGGCCGTCTAAACGCGGGTAAATTTAGAGTAGCTATTGGCTAACAACACGCATAAACCACCTTATTTGCATATTGCATACATAATATTTATTGTGTTTTGTGTAGGATGGTAGGCAGCCCTAAAGAAGACGATAACCTCGCACGTACTATGCTGTAATTAATATATAACATCCGCTTAGTCGTAAAATGCGTAATAGACTTGACCAAAAAAATCAAAAAAAAAAAAATCTAGTTCGGGTCATGAGCACGGATCACTCATCCACTTGTTTTCCTCAAATGCATACGGCCAATTACAGGTCTGCTAATGAACTTGCCGTATCTTTCTTATATGATACTGTATCGAGAATATACTATATCGAAGTGTTTGTAAGTATCGATTTCTGGCATCGGTCGGTAAACCTTACAGTTCTTACACGTACATAAAAATGGCTTTATGTAAAAGAAACTTATTGTACGACGGTATTCCCCCCCCCCCAACAAAAAAACAAACAAACCCCACACACAATGGCCTATGATTGGTTCCAGTCTACGAATAAGGCCGCCGTCGCTTGGAATATATAGTAATAAATGTCCGTCATTTAGATTATATTCTTTGAATGACTACCACCATATTACAGACGTGTAATTACACCACCGTCGCATGGAATATACAACAGTCATAAATGCCTGTCGATAGATTCTTTGAATGGCCGCTATACCTATTGTTTAATTAATCCCCTAATCCAGACACATGTCTGTGTTTCATCCGAAACAACAACGTCCAGGTTAATATGACAAGGATAGTAAATGAAATCACTTATGTGGAAGCAGAAGTTAAACACAGAGTAGTAGTAGTAGTAAATGAAATGATTAGTCACTTATATGTGGATGCGGACATTAAATGAAATGATCTGATTGTCTACGATATTACCCTTGGTGGAAGTGGACGTAAATCCCTAAGAACGAACGAAATGATCTGCACCTTATCAACTAATCCAGGAGCAGACGAGATCATCTACCAAACGATATGTTTTTTTATTAAATAAAGGGAAGAACTTCCCACTAAAACCCAATCCATGGCTTAAAGCAAAACGGAAAGATTGCAAAATCATATTCTAAAAAACAGGAATCAGCTTCGGCTCTCCTAAGTCTTGTCTGCGATATCACTTATGTGGAAGCAAACGTTAAACACCAAGTAGTAGTAGTAGTAGTCTGCACCTGTAATCTCCGATTTCTGTTATACGTCCGCTATAGTATTATCATTATTGTGCACATAATATGGATTAATCTAGCTGGAAATACACCTGTGGACCACCGATAATGTAAGACAATTTTTCGCGAATATAATTATTTTAGACTTGCATACTATGTATTATTACAATTCTATGCTACCCTACTCGACACTATGCAAAACACGGTAAGTTGGTCCTTGAGGCTGTCGACTTGAAAATAATTCCAACCAATAATACTATAAATAGTATGCAATATGCAAATTAGGTTGTTTATGCGTGCTGTTAGCCAATAGCTACTGTAAATTTCCCCGCATTTTTACGACTCTAACCAATGAAAAATTATCGCTGTTTGGTGCACGCCATTTTTATTTTAAAAAAATTCCTCTTGTTGGAATATGAATAACAGAAAGAATAAAACGATGACCAAGTTGAATAAGTAAATTTTTCTATAAATTGTAATTATAACCATATCGTAACCACATAGACGGCCCTCGAGTCGGTAAATTGGTAATTTGGCGTAAAATCTGAACGCCTTGTGTTATAAAACACTCGGTTCATTTCTCGCAAATTTAATTAAAATGACTTATAATACTAAGGCAGTGATCCATGGTGATTACCGATTAAGATTAAGCGGATTATTATCATCGCAGTAACTCATTAAATTGCCCGGACAAAGTTCACTTCGCGCCCGCAGATTGCTCATCGAAATTAGACGGAGATTCACGCATGCGCAGAGGGCAATCTGCGCCTAACATATATAAACTGATGTACATTCAATGATTTCCGTTGGGGGGTTGGGATGGCCTAGTGGTCTAGAGTGCCGCGCTTCGACCTCTAGCTGGCCCGTCACCTCTGGCTTGCGGTTGTGGTTTCGAGCCCTGGTGTGAGCGTATGTGGCATGGAGATAGGGGCTCCTTCTCAACCTCGTGGGTTTCCTCCGGGCACTCCGGTTTCCTCCCACAGCAAAGACCCCTGCGCGTGCGCTAAGATAATGAAAATGAAAAATAGAACTTGTCTGCGATATCACCTTCGGTGGAAGCGGACGTTAAACACCAACAATCGAATGCAAATTTATAGAGTCTGGTTATTCCAGTCTACATACGCCGTTTTATCCGGCGCAATGCTTCTAGCCTCGTTCCTCGAGTCTGTGGCTAGAACTGGGACTGAAACGTATTATGGTACACGATTCGTGTACCAATGGTAAAATGTTTATTTTGTCTTAAATATTGGATATCAGAAGGCCATCTTTTCCTGGTAAGATCACGGCATCAATGTTGATTTAAATTGACAAATAATTTGTGTTTTCAATGTTAGATGATATTGAGTTAGAGACTACTAAAATGGCAAAATTCATTGGATTCAGTCAAATTACGATTGAAACCTGCTTCATATCGAGGTCCCACAGAATCTGTCCCGACTTTTACCCTACAAAATTAAAGTAAATAACTAGAAAATGTCTCATGTCGGCCATCTTGAGTATTTGAATTTCCCGAAGAGTGCTATTACCCAGATTCTGAATGTACACATATTAAAGACGTATAATCCACTCAAAACCTACATTTCGATATATTGCACATCTTCTAAACTTAGTGAACTTTATGAGTTTCCCGCTAATATGAGCCTCCATTTTAAATTTGGCCCCGTAGCGGATTTAGCCACCACTTTCAGGAGGAATACCCTTGCTCTTGGATTCAGCGGGTCAAATTCTTCAAGAAACATATTCAAACCTAGGTCACATACCCAGCCCACTGAATATCCAGCCATCTTGAATATATAAAATTCCCCAATACTGAATCTTCACATATAGATGAACATTAGGTGGACTATATTTCCATGTCAAGGCTTCAACGGGGGTTTGGCAACCGGACTCTCTCCGTATCGATGTTGATTTATAATATGATAAACACAGATTGCTGGTATGTCAGTGGTCACTGAGTTGAACCATTACCTATTACAGTATTATTATTCTTCACACGATTACTTAATCTTTAATAGATATTACACACTCATGAAAATATGTAATACCCCAAATTTTCAACATGTCTGACCCAGCTGATAAAGCCAAATTTTAATGTTTTCGGGGGAGTGGGATGGGGGCGCTTGGCTATCGTGTCTCTTAGAC
This sequence comes from Patella caerulea, assembly GCA_036850965.1. NCBI lineage: Eukaryota > Metazoa > Mollusca > Gastropoda > Patellidae > Patella > Patella caerulea. The sequence continues at coordinate 4,759,789 of JAZGQO010000008.1, read as the reverse complement.
GAACCCCACCAGGCAAACTCTCTCGCAATGGGCAGTATGATCCCTGGTACACACTTCAGCTACTCCAGTCTAATTGCGAGACGTGTCATTTTGGGCGTGTCTGTTAGGGGTAGCCCACCAAACAATCTGTTTGGCAGTGAAGGTTGCAATTATTAACAGAATTTGATCCAGTTCGGCATAAGCTATCATAGGGTTGTATCTATTATGTTGTTCCACACTCAACTGCCAGGGGCCGAGCCACGTCCAATTTGTGTGTTTATCTCCGACAGACTGTAATTCCTAATGGAGCAATTCGGAAATTTGCATATTTATTATTATACTGTAAAGACAGCAATTATCAATTTTAATGCATACCCCGATCCCCAGGAATGTAGATGTAAATATTGCAAGAGTATCGAAGCTCCAGTCAACCTGTATAACCACTTGCATGATCACTAGCGGCAGAGCGCGACACTAGTGCGCTCACCATCGTTGTAGCGGTCTAAGTTTCCAATCGCTTTTGCAACCGAAATCCCACTCTATGCCGACCTGAATCACAACCATCCAATCGGACTGTTGCAGCTGCATTCACAAATAATCAATGCCCGAAAATCCAGACAAAATGTTTTAATCCATAGTCAATTCAGTACAAAATCGCGGTATTAAATTAAAAGAAAAGTAAAATTAGTGTTTTATTAGATTGTGCCAATTACATGTAGATGAAATAATATTTCTTTGTTTTCCATTTACCCGTCTGCCCGAATGGTCAGATTGCTTTGGTGCTCCCCCTCCACTAAAACAGGGTTTGCACCTGAAAATGACGGAAAATTTCATTTTTGAGGCCAGGGTCGTAACCAGCTCAGAGCAACGAGGGAGGTGTGTGTGTGTGTGTGTGTGTGCAAAGACGTTTAGACGTTTTATAGCTGAGGCGCCAGCCTACTCGCGAAAAAAATCAAAGAAGTTGAAAAAATAAAACAGGAGAAAAATCCTAAAAACGATGAGAAAAATGAAGATAGGCTGGCACTGCCAGGCAGGATACGCCCACATTTTCGAGAGATGGATAGAGAACAAACAATACGGAAAGTGATTTTTCCTACATCATTAAGTCCTGTATTTCATACTGTATTGGGAGCAGCCATTTTGTTGGTCAGTTCCAGTCTGATATTCATGAAATTCGAAGTCGACAATGATTATGGTGTGACGGTACACAACCTAGAAATGTGACTTTTCGTCAAAATCGGATAAGAATTGTGACCTGTACAGAGTCAACAACCATGATATACCATATCTTTACACTATTCGCGTACAAACGGCGACCATTTCGTCCGGCAATTTTGGTACCATTTTCACGAAATTCAAATAATTCAGGAAGTTACGATCCGATATGCGCAAATACCGAAAGGAACCAAGATCTTTGGGTTATAACCATGCATTTCAAGTTTCATCAAAATCGAATTAAAATTGTGACCTTTACAGGGTCCACAACCTTGATATACCATTTTTTAACAGTATTCACGTACAAACGGTGGCCATTTTGTATGGCAATTTTGGTCTGATTTTCCCGAAATTCGAACTCAACCTTCCTTACGGTGTAACGGTAATATAATCAAACGTTTTTTTAAATCGGATAATAATTGTGACCTCCAAGCTAAAATAAGACGATTTTGCGTATAATCAGGGGCCATAATTCAGGAAGTTACGTTCCGATATGCGCAAATATCGACAGGAACCAAGATCTTTGGGTTATAACCATGAATGTCAAGTTTCATCAAAATCGAATTAAAAATGTGACTTCTACAGGGTCCACAACCTTGATATACCATTTTTTAACAGTATTCGCGTACAAACGGCGTCCATTTTGTATGGCAATTTTCGTCCGATTTTCCCAAAATTCGAACTCAACCTTCCTTAGGGTGTAACGGTGATATAATCAAACGTTTTTTTAAATCGAATAATAATTGTGACCTCCAAGCTAAAAAAAAGGCGATTTTGCGTATAATCAGGGGCCATAATTCAGGAAGTTACGATCCGATATGCGCAAATATCGAAAGGAAGCAAGATCTTTGGGTTATAACCATGAATTTCAAGTTTCATCAAAATCGAATCAAAATTGTGACCTCCACAGGGTCCACAACCTTGATATACCATTTTTTAACAGTATTCGTGTACTAACGGCGGCCATTTTGTATGGCAATTTTTGTCCGATTTTCCCGAAATTCGAACTCCACCTTCCTTAGGGTGTAACGGTGATGTAATCAAACGGTTTTTTAAATCGAATAATAATTGTGACCTCCAGAGGGACCACAAGCTAAAAAGGGTGATTTTTCGGACAATCAGGGGCCATAATTCAGGAAATTACATTCCGATAGCCGCAAATATCGAAAGGAACCAAGATCTTTGGGTTACAAACATGCATGTCAAGTTTCATCAAAATCGGTTCAAAATTGTGACCTCTGTAGGGTCCACAAGCTAAAAACGTGATTTTTCGTACAATCAGGGGCCATAATCCATGAAGTTTTGATCCGATACATGCCAATATCGAAAGGAACCGAGATCTTTTGGGGATAAACCTATATTTTAAGTTTCGTCAAAATCGGATAAGAATTGTGACCTGTAGAGAGTCCACAAACAAATTGTGGACGGACGGACAGGGGCGACGACATAATACGTCCACATGAAAATGTGGGCGTATAAAAATGTACACTAGTTAGGGAGGGCCCGAAAGGAAGACAGAAGGGCCCCCATGTCTGACAAAAGGGCCCCACTGGCCAAGGGAAAGGGCCTCGAGTCCGAGTCAATCGTTTTCTATACACTGTTACTGTCGAATCTACTGAATGAGAATGCAGTCATCATACTAGACCGCCCCTCACCCACAAAAGAGGGCCCTCAAAATAGCCAGGATGTATAGGAATCCCGGGTCCTACAAACTTCCACCGGGGCATGCACACGCATGGTTGTATATATTATATAGCACATGTGCGCATCTTATCAGACACACAATCAGCATCTATGTTACTAGCGGCAGAAAATTAGCTACAAACCGCGGCTGATCTCTTAGGACATTTGAAGGAAATTCATCGAAGCATTTCCAGAATTTTCTCGCCGGATGAAGGCATCAACACTTTTGTCAGACTGATGCATAAATTATACATTATTTTACGATGGTATTGATAGGACTGATATTATTGGCGAAGAAAATAGACTGTACATTGTGGTCAGATTTATTTATTTCGACGATAGGTGTCTGACTGAATACTGACAGACAGCATTATTTCCGACAGTCTATTTTCAAAATTTTGTGGGTGAGGTGCCCCATACCCTCCATAGTCAAGAATCTGGTGGGCCCTAGGCAGCTGGATCAGCTGGTACCCTTGCGGAACTGGTTTTAGAAATCGATCCCCTCCTGTTAGGTCGGCAACTCGTTATTTTCGATATCATTTGTGTTTACATTGACTGACAGACAGCATTTCCGACAGTCTGTTAGGTCGGCAACTCGTTATTCTCGATGATATCATTTGTGTTTACATTGACTGAGCAGCGACCCTGTGGCGTAGTTTTAGCCGCTATTTTCAACATTACAGCTTAATGTTTTTTTCTGTTCTCTCTTCTCCCATCCACACCTTTGAATTTGGGTCATATCAACGACGAGCTGGCCTACGTTGAAATGACACGGCCTTCGTGTTATTACAGGAGAATATCGCAAAAACACTTTTTAAAATGAATGTGAGACTAGGAACCAGGCAAGCGAGCGACCAGTCTCCCAGTGGTCGATCACTCTGAAGCTCATCCTGAGCGCTGTGGAGTCACTGACCGTGTGGGCCTCATAGTGAACGGCCAACACCACCGAGTGAGGTTCGTCGGAAGCGTATAAATGAACTAATTAATAATGTAAAATAGCAAATTTAAAAAAGTCGTCAAAAATTTAATGTGCCCTATCTTGGGTCCTAGGCAGCTGTCTATAGGGTAATCCGCCTCTGTCCATAGTGCACCCTATATTGGCGCTCGTGAGTTGGATTCCTCGAGGTTACCAAGGTTGACACTTTACCTAATCGATCATTATTGCCTGAAATACTGCCAGGCTGCATTTCGAGCAGCCTGTTTTTCAAAATTTTCTGGAGGAAACTCGTGCCTTTGCCCCTTAACCTTGAACTTTGCCCCAGATTTGACCCTCCAACCACCTACGCCACTGGGTTATGAGTTTGAATTTTGAAGATTGTCACGCCAATTCATTCGTGGGCGTCTATCATTGTCGGCACCCCGCCAATAATATTATGGGCGCTTGTGATCTCATCGTGCGCGGTCCACCTGGATAAGGCGTCCCAAAAAATATTATGCCGTTCTGGGCGACCCATTGATCAAGTCGTGGGCGCCCAACCAATATTACTCGGCATTATGCATTATGTGATCCCCGTCAATCATATATATTGTCATTATATAAGGCGCTCCACCAATCATGTCATTGTGGGCCTATTCATAATAAGGCACCCCACAGATCGAGATTTTTATTGGCACCCAATCACATGTGGTGTTAATCGTATCGTGTGAGTTATTTTGAGGTGCCTCACCATTGGTCATTTATAAACCCAATTTGACATTGTCAGGGCCCACAACCAATGCCACTCGGCTTTATAAATGTGGCGCCCATACTGATATTTGAGTGATATGGGAACGTTGGTCGTTGGCTGCGTATTGTGCTGTACCTGTCCAGTCAAGCTTCTAGTGTTTTGCGCCAAAAGTTGTCAACAAAATTAGCATAGGGGTCAAGGACGTCTATATTTATAGGCCTACGTAAGGTCTAAATTAGTAAATAGTCTAGTAGTAGGCCTACGACCCAGTCTTCCTCCAGAATCTAACATTGAAACCGGCTATACGGAGATACTTTTAATTCATTAATTGTATAGGTAAGTAGATACAAGAAAAATATGTAAAAAGTGCAAGCAATAACTAGGTCAAGATATTATATTGGAAACCCAACTTAATAAAGCGGAAGTCATATTTGTAAACCTCGTTTTAAAGCGAAAGTTCGCTTTGATTTGAACAGTTCTGATGAATCCCAGTTCCGGGTAAAGATAATGACGAAAAGAAAGATGATAGGTAGGCCTAAGTTTAGAAATCGTGCGTATTTCATTCATATCACCAATTAATGCTTTAGATTTAGACAATACTTTATTAGTGCAAAACTGTTGATTTTGACTCGTCGAAACATTTTTATGAAATCGTGATTTAGCGATCCATAGTAGTGCACTTTATAATAGTCGCTCGATAACCCATGCAGGTTGACAAAAGTGATTTCTTCCATAGGTTAGCGACCATTTTTTTTTATCGGTGCCCCCTGGGCCACAGCGTCACACTTTTTGGGCCGCAAAAACTATCTTTTCTAACTGAGCTAGAATTTTCAAACTTGGTGTAGGCGTAGGCTAAGTGTTTAATAAAGTGCACATATAATGGACCTGACAATTTTTCGATATGGGTAGTCCATATGGTTACTTTATTCACTTTACCACAAGTGCACACCAAAATTGTAAAAATAGACCTCCCGTAAAAACAACTTTGTTAATTATCAAAAACATTCTTAATCCCCTCAGATGCCAGTGACAAGTGACCGAATGTAGGGCTGGGTATCGATAGTGATTTTTACTATCAATAATCGGCAATGAAATGTCGGTCGATAATCGATAGTATCGAAAACAAACTTGTTTTCACGGTCGGCATCAAGACTGGATACAGTGTAAGTTCAAAGTTCAAAACCATACGAAGTTGCGAAAGATCGTTTGTTCCTGTCTAAAACCCAAAGTGCTTCCACACAGCACTTTTAGCTTTGCCGGGAAAATCAACAAGCGTTTTGTCGTCCATGACAATATGTGCTATTTATTGTACCGGGTACTCTATTACTGAGGCACACAATGACGTAGATATATTACAGAAATAGCAAACGAATTCTGAAGCTTGCAAAGGGAAATAACTCTAACTTTATTTACACATCTCCGATTTAGCGATATTCAACAATAATTTCTTCAAAACTAAAGTAACGTTTCAATGGGAGTGAATTTATGAAAACGGATGTTCAATAAGCAGTCACAATTTTGTTATGTGTTACATTGATACTTGATAGTAATTAAAGTGAGCGGTGTATTATGATTAACTGAAAGAAAACATTGACATTTCAGACGCAAGAAAAATAGACGAAGAGCGATAATCGATAGTAACCCACTGCTATCGATAGTGCTTTTCTGGGCCGTCCAATCGATACTATCGATTTATATCGATATTTTACCCAACCCTAACCGAATGCTTATTCGAAATGTTTATTTCTCAATTATCTATATTCAGCCGACGTGTGTATTCATTAACGCTGGACTGATTCCTTAATCCCCGTAATTAAATAAAACAGTTGACTACGAAATAATTTGTTTTGTAATTTAGATTGTTTTATAAAGTCTCGCCCTTCCTGCTAACGACAGCAATTTTTAATACTGTGTTTTAAAGTGACTTTAAATAGAGTCCCTCTACCATCGTGTGCAGTCCAAAAGACACGAGATACCTTTTCGTCTGAAGAGTTTTATGATTCTTATTCCTTGAGAGCGCAACACGCCCGCAAAACCATGCATTGGTCATTTCGAGGAATGGCCGCCCTGTTGGTCTCTTTCCCTGCTTCTCTCTCCAATTCCGAGACGGGCACTCGGTCGGCCCAGGGAATTCTCACTGAGACTTAATCGCGAGGTCACGCATCGGAACAGCAGTCCAGCTTGTCGGCCCGAGGAATTCCCATTTGTAAATGAAGATTCGTTATCATCATTCAATATACGTTAGAATTAATAGTAAAAAAATGGAATAACAGATTGAGAAGGGTCATCTAACTATCTTTGTGTATTGATAATAATATCTGTCATTAATTCCTCAATCCGACTAGATCTAAAGTAATTTATGACCCGACATAGGGTCAGGGTCATAAATTACTTTAGATCTTGGTGTTGGCTGTGAGTGTTACGGGATTAAGAATGCTGATTAGGTAAATCTTTTTTTACGCCGGCCACATAAAAGACATCACGAACGAACTAATGGTAGAATCGTATACACACACATTATTTGTATAAAACAATTAATTGAGTTTTACTCATCAGTCGTTTATAATAATCTTTTACCCAATAATTATTGCTTGCATCGTTTCACTTTTTTTACTAATAAAGGTATTTTACACTTACATTGACAGTTTATCACTCAACTAACGGCACCAGGAACTCGATGTGTGATTAAGTGCATTTGATATTCATCTCCATGAATACCCGTGCAATTTTCGCACCATAGTTTAACTAACCCCATTTACTACTCCCGTAGTGCATGGGACCGTACATGGTGATAAAATTCCCTGCGTTGATTGGCTGAGAAATGAGGGCGATCTATTGTTATACTTAAAGTCATCAGAAAATGCCATATTCACTGTGAATTTCAAATGGAGTTACGATGAAAGTTGTTCTTTGTGTATAGAAATGGTTATTATTGTTATATATAATAGTTAAGGGCGTTGAGTAGTCTAAAATGCAAATTTTAAAGCTAACACTGTAATTTTTGTTGATAAGATATGACATTTTTTGTTATTTGGGGTGATAAACTACATATTAATCACCAAATAAATACTAATTTTATTTACCAACTATGTTCCAAACTTGGCCCAAAAGCATGATAAAAAGGGGTATTGATGACAACAAAAGTAGAATTTTCTCAGTTATGCCTGCAGATATTTTCATCAAATTTCGCATGAACAATGCTAATAGCAAGTCCCAAAAATACACTGGTCAATTTTTGGCTATAGGTTGTGGTTTGTCTTGTATCCATGGAAACGCAAAAAAACGATGCGTTTTCTTGGAAATTCTATTAGTACAAGCTCAAAAGATTTATTGATAATCCTACCAGTAGATCGAAAGTGGAGGTTATAAGCTACATTTCGACACCAAAAACGTTAAAAAATACCAACTCAAAGTATTTTAAAATTGTTGTTCATTATTTACCTTCAAACGAGATTTTGCGATTTTGGGTTAATTCTTTGAATACGTCGACAACAAGTATTAAAATACAACAATTCGGATGTAAAAGTAAATAATTACTTCACTGCACTACTCAACCGCACTCTAAATCATGTTATGCATTCAAAAAATAATAATCTTTGACCATAAAAAAAAAAAAATCCGTCATGTTCCTTTCGTGATAGATAAATAGACCTGGATAATAGCGTCATACAGGGAATTCCTTCTGGTCACGTGACATCTTCCACTCCCGTTGAAGCCACGTCTGTGTTGATCACGTGACTGGCGTGCATGACGTCATAATTTATTCAACACCTGATCTAGGTCAGGGAATCAGTCTCGTTTGCTATAAATAGTTTTATTCCTCCGCCTCGTATCTCCATTGTTACACATAAAACGACGCGACTTTCGAGAGTTTTCTGAGTTATTTTATAAGTGGAACAAGTTTGCAAAGACTTAATAAGATTGGCGTTGAAAAGTTAGTGCGAATCTTAGACTGCTCAACGCCCTTAATCATGAATATATCGACAAATGACTGGCACCATTTGTATTTCTCAATATATAGATAAAAGGTTGGGATATCAAATATTACTGGGTTATCCAAATTACCGGTAAATATTCTAATTGCATGTGTGGTCTTCATTTGTCACGCGGCCTATTAAAACAAAGGATGCTGAATGGATCTACGGCATGATACAGTAGTTTTAAATTCACTCTAAAATATTCCAATCGCAAATGTCTAAACTATAAAAATGAAAGACAATAATTTGGTGATTATGGATAGGGAAGTCACGTGGTGATTGAACCGTCAATAGATGCTTGTCAACTAATAGTGTGTATTGATAGTGCTATATTGTACAGGCAGTGATAATATTGTATAGATGATGTATATCTATAGTATGTGTAGTGCCTGTGACGACACCAGCCAATTAACTGGATTAAGGTTGTAATTGAAAATTTGAAAACCGTTTTTGGCTCTCAGATACTTAAACCTTAATAACTGAATTAATTTTAATCAGATTAGTTTGAACTTGCTGTTAAATGGATTTAGTAACTATTATCTACACATACAGAGAAAATTTTTGGGCTATTTTATGTGGTCTTTAAGACTAATGCCTTGATGGGAGTTGAAGATGTGTGTTTTTCTGCTTATACTTATGGTAAGCAGAGATAAACTATTTGATTTATTGATGCTTTGGGACACATACCTTAAGTTATGAATTATGTGAGACTGATAAAAGTGGTTATAGTTCCATTACATAGGTTGATAATGGTCATTTTCTACTAAGGGAAAGCAGAGGGATAAGCAATATTTGATTGGTCGAGACATTGGAGCTCAGGTGGGGAAACATTGTGTGTAGTTTCATTACATCAATAATATATGCCTACCTTAATTACTCAGGCCCGTAAAAAGTGTGTGGGGGGGGGGTGCACAGAATTTTTAAACTTGATGTAGATGTTTATTGACTGATTTCCATGATTGACATTTCCCACTAAAGCTAAGCAGAGGTAACCAATTTCAATGGTTGATACTTTGGGATAAGATATCTTTGATCCTGACTGATGGAGAGTGATGCAACTTAGTGTATAGTTTCACTACTAGGTACTTCCCACACCTTGATTGAGTTTCATGATTAGACTAAGTATAGATAATCAGTTTGATTGCTTAATACTTTTGTGTCTGTCTGTCAGACTTTTTGGGAAACAATAGCTCTCTTTCTAATTGAGCTAGAATCTAAATCTAAATCTTTATTAACCTTGAACCACTGGTTCGTTTGTAATACGATGGTTTCAATATTTGCACATTTCAGACCATAACTTTCTGGATTATTGCACCGGATAGTACAAAAAATCGTGTTTGTTTTTAGTTTGTTCTCTATCCATCTCTTGGAAATGTGGTCATATTCTGCCTGGCAGCCGCTGGTTCACTTTTTATACGGCCTCATTGAAATGTGGTCCTATTGAAATTTATACACAGTGTTTCAGATCTTGAGATGAAGGGTCCTATTGATTTTCAGCGATTTCTGATAATTACTTTCAGAGTTATGGTCCTTGATCACTTTGAAAAATCTTGTGGATGCTTTGGAGGCTAAGATAATTATCCGATTGACTTTAAATTTAACTAGTGTTTAAGGTAATGAGACAAAGAGGCCTGTTGATTTTAAATAATTTCTGATAATTACAGTATTATGGCTCTTGAATCAAGAGTCTTGATATTAAATGTGTTGTATACTAAACGTTAAAGGACAATATATTTGTGTCAGCCATTATATGATAGAACTGGTTAAACACGTTTGAAATATAATTTTAACACACAGATCATTGCTACAATAGATGTGAAGCGGTAACGAAGATTTGAAGAAACAGAAGTGACGCAAAATATGGAAAACAAGAGCTATCCTTCTATATAACTGACTAAAGTTACGAGCATCCTAATTTCTACTCGCTAATAATTCCTTCAAAGACAAAAAGTTGTTATATGAGACTGTAAGAGGATATCTGACAATTCATAAAAACAATTAACTGTCACGAGATAATAGAAAACCAAAAATATCTATGCATTGTTTTTGTAAAGTATAGAATGAATAAAAAAAGTGAATGTATGGACCTTCAGTCCTTCATGTTTACGAAATGGTGTGGAAGCCGTAAAACACTCCCGCAAATTTAGAAATTGAGGAAAAAGCTCCCATAAAAACAACTCTTCTTATAAAATTTATATTGCAAGAGTAATTATACATTGTATTTATGCTTTATTAGTTTTGTCTCAAATTCTTTTTATGTCATTTATATTTTCGTTCAATTGTCAGTTTGATCACTTTTTCAGCGTGATTATTAGCGCACAACAAAATTATTGCAAACCTATTTTTGTCCCCCAACAGATCAGTGGCTATTTGTCCTCCAGTTATTCCAATTTAAAAATGTTGCATACTTGACAGTTCTAACCATCTTCAGATATATTGATAGCGATGCCAATGGGACAAGCGGTAGCATGTACATGAAAACATTTTAAACAACGTAATGTTATTACTTGACGAGTCATTCTATCATTCTGGTGGATAGTCTACATCAACATCCGGTGACATATTAGGATACTATTGGCTGATTTTAGACTTCTACCCAATTAAAATGAGCCTTATTAGCATTCAATATGTTTGGTAAATAATAATGGCAGCTCTAGTTTTACCATGGACCGTATATAGGGAATGCTCATTGCTTGGAGGAGGTCAAACACATGCAGTTTTAGAATAAACAAAAATTGAAAATATGATAGTTTATGAATCTCAATAAGGAGAGCGATTTAGCTAATTAGTGACACCCTCGAAGTTAAGTCGAGGTGCGTCAAGGACTGGACCTTTTTTTTATGCCCACATGGAAATGTGAAACTTCCAATCAATAGGGGGTTGGATGGCCGAATGGTTAGCGTGTGCACGCTGTATCATACAGCCTGCCATTGCATCAACTGGCGTGGTTTCGAATCCCCGGTTGTACGTGGCAAGAAGTAGGGTCGCCTGTCCAGCCTCATGGGTTTCCTACGGGTACTCCAGTTTCCTCCTACTGCTAAAGACCCCTACGCGCATGAGAATTATTGAAATAAAATTAAGCCATATGTTAGTCCCCAAATGACCTAGTTTGTGTCGACTGGACGTTAAACCCCATTTCTCTCTCTCTCTCTCCAATCAATAGAAACAGGAACCAAATACAGACAATTTGATGGGATCGATTTTGACAAGGTCAAAATGATGCATTTGATATTCAGATAAGTTGATATAGAATACAATATCAAAAAACATTGTTTTATCCAACTTTTCGTCAGTAAAAATACTAACTTCCTCAAGGTGAAAAAACTAAATACAAAATAACTGAAAGAAAGTCAGTTATGACATCATAGGAAGTTATGAATATGACATCATGGGAATGATTTATGAACGCTCTAGAGGCTAAAGTTGACATCCGATTGACTTTAAATTTATACACAGTGTTTGAAGTAAGCGATATATCCGATAATTACTGCCAGAGTTATGACCCTTGATCACTTTGATAAATCTTGTGAACGATCTAGAGGCTAAAGTTAATATCTGTTTGATTTTGTGAAGCTCTAGAGTCGGAAGTAAATAAGCCTATTGATTTTCTGCGATATGGCTCTTGATCACATGAGACAAACAGTCGAAACAATTCTAACCATTTCTGATAATGGACTATTACTTGTAATAAGATTTTCATGTGTTATAAACATTTTCATTTCTGACAAAAGAAATAATATGTAACAATACTAATTGTTGACTGCCCTAATGACTTAGCTGTTGTGAGCTTATATTTTGATGCAACCAATCTTTTATAATTTACTTTTCATCAAATCTAGTGTCATTCAATCACTTGGTTGTGCTTTTGATTCCAAGCTTGTGTATTACCTGTGTTTTCTCTGATTTCCTTCCCCCCCTTGCTAAAGTCTGCTACATGCAAACATATTATTAGAATAAAATTGTACCAAATATTCGTGGAAAAATGATCTTGTTTATTTCGTGTGGACATTAAACCCATTTCTCTTTCTTGCATTCTTAGGATTACAATGACACAAAGATACCTATTGCATTTAATTACTTGTAGATGATCTTGCTCACTTTTGGAACATTGTAAATGCTCCAGTGATTTCAATATGCTCGATTTTAATATGCATTTGTAATTAGTGATGTGAAGAAGTCAATCAAATTTCAAAAGTTTCAATAGATTATGACTAGTCATACTCAAAATTTTACACGCCCACACTGAAACCGTAGCTTCATAGTTGTATAATTTTCCCTTGTATGACAACTCATCTTTTAATTGATTTTATTTTTAGTAAAGAAGATGATGTACAAAAAATTGTTTATTTTTTATTGAGGACTGAATCTGAATTTTGAAGAATGGGTGAGTAAGAATCTTCAAATCTGAATTGGAACTTTCGTGGAGCAAGAATACTTCCAGGCTTAATGCCTGTTTTGCAATAGGTTCATTGAATAAACAAAATGGAAACAAAAAATTGATTTTGGAACCTTTATTGATGGGGCCCACTGTATGCACATGCAGAATGCATTAAGCGCTCCAAAAAGAATACATGTACAAGAAGTGTACATTGTATTTAAATATCAGAAGAGTTTTGGGACCACAAAGGACTTTATAAATAATCCAAATGGATTATAATAGCACCACATGAAGATGTCACTGACGACGCTCTGCAGAATGATTTTAAACTTGGGACTGTAATCGAAAATATTTTCTAAATCTGAGTGTTTGGGACTAATGGGCCTCAAACTGATCACCTACCTTAGGTAATCTTGTTATTATGTAAAGAGGATTTTGAAGTATGGGATTGAGTTTGACAAATGAGAGTTTTTATACATTTAATGATGATAATTATAAATTATGAATTTGTAGAGTGCAATTCTTTCCAGTAAACTGCTCAAAAGCGCTAGTCATATATTTGCTTGAAGATTGATGTCGTTAGCTGTGATTTAAAAGTGTTCAATGATAATTATTTTCAAAGTTATTTCACTTGATTGCTTTGAAAACTTGAGTTGACCTGCTAGAGGTTACAAAGTTTGTTGTCTGATTGACTTGAAATTTAAACGCAGTATTTATGCTCATACTTTGAACAGTTTCTGATATCTTGAAATGATAAAGTTACAATCTGATTATATGTACATGACACATAATGTTTTATATTTGCTAATGCTAGAAGCCTTCTAATATTAATTTATTTTATTGTACATGATCACCTTTTGCCCTCAAATTCAAAGAATATAAATATGACAATCTTTATGGACTGTTCAAAAATAATTACCTGCTGTAGATATGTTTTTAGTTTTAACTGCTTGAAAGTCAATCAAAGAAAAATAGCACATGTGTGTGTTTTTTAAAAGGAACAGTTCTCTGATGTATTCTAGTAAATTTAGCTATTATAAGTAGGGTAGCAGGGGCACGATGCCCATTGGGGTAATCGATTCTTTCCCCATTGGGTTCCCAATTTTCTCCAGGGGAGGCAGATGCTCCTCTTGCCCCCACGGGCCTGATTTGGGATCATGAGTAGATGAGATGAGAGTCCCGACTGGACATAGCTGCTGTTTGGGCATATTTCCACATGTTGCTTGACTATTGAAATTTTGAAATATATTTCAGCAAATAATGACTTCATAACACCCAGTCTCGTAGATCAGTTAAGACGTTTATTAGAACAGTATTCACATGATCAGATATTGAAGGTAACCACAAATTTATTTATTAATAGATGAATACTTAGTTATGGGCACAGCAAGTTAGGTTGTTCGAATTTATGTATTTTACAAATATGTATTATTTTAAAATTAAGACTGACAATATATAATTTTTGGATGGGTTAATTTATGCCAAAATGTACTCAAATTGATTAACAAAAATAAAAATATGTTCGTATTCAATTCAACAGCGGATGTATACAGAAGAAAAACCAAATTCACATGTTTCACAGACAACTGTGATTATAGTTGACTAAGACCTTTTCCATTGATCATATAGATCAGTAATTAATTAGAGAAAACAAAATACTGGCTTATGCTTGGGAAATCAAGAGAACAGACCATAGTTAGGAATTTTTATATGCCAACATTTTAATGTGGAAGTATTATGCTATTGCCCATGTCCGTCCATCCACAATTTGTTTGTGGACACTCTATAGGTCACAAACTTGAAATATAGGTCTACCTCCCAAAGATCTTGGTTCCTTTCGATATTGGCTTGTATCGGACTATAACCCATGGATTATGGCCCCTGATTGAATGAAAATCACGTTTTTAGCTTGTGGATACTCTAGAGGGCACAATAAGCATATTTATAACTCAAAAATCTTGGCTCCTTTCGATATTCACACATATCAGATCGTAACTTCTGGATTAATGGCACCTGATTGTATGAAATATTGCATATTTAGCTTGTGTTCCCTCAAGAGGTCAAAATTAAAATCCGATTTAAAACAACGTTTGAATATATCACCATTTCACCTTGAGAAGGTTGAAGTTGAATTTCATGAAAAGTGGACCAAAACTGACGGACAAAATGGCTGCCTCTTGTATGCAAATAGTGTATCAAGATTGTGGACCCTCTGTTGGCCACAATTGTGATCTGATTTTGATGAAACTTGAAATACATGTTTGTAACGAAAATACCGTACGAGAAAACTGCGTTTTTTGCTTGTGATCCAAATATGGTCCAAATTTTTGTCAGGTCATAACTTCCTTAATTATGGCCTCTGATTGTACACAATATAGCGTATTTAGAGGTACAGTCTGTTTAAATAAAATGTGTTAGTTTCCGATTTTTTTAATTTTAAAGGAATTGATTCAGAATGCTGAAGATGGTGGCGCAACAAAAATTAAGTTTGTATTTGTACAGAAACAACAGACACCAAAAAAGGTTAAATGGAAGAATTCACCAATTTTATATGCAATGAAGGTAAAAACAATACCTGTGTTGTCTCACCTGCTCTAAGTCCAATTGTGTGATTTTGTTATGTTCTTAGACTAAAATCATATTCGAACAAACTAAGTGTGCTTTAAATACTTCTCAAAACATTTTAATCTCAAGAAAAAGGCTAATGAATATTGAAGCTTGAATAAATGTCGACTTGGAGTTTAAGTCTCTCAATGTTCTCAGACTCTCTAGCCAATCTGAAGGGTTGGTAGACCAACTTAAGGTCACTTAGAGGGGGAAGGGGGCAGCACCTGAACATTTTTAGTTCTGACAATTGATTGACAGAGAACTAAAATTAGCATTATTACATACCAACTGTTCTAGGATTAGTTAACCGTAAATGATGGCACATATATTTTTTTCATTATCGCCCAACCCTAGTTAGCACAATGTTGGAAAATTGTTGAAATCCAACCTGTCTTTGAAATTTGATGGTATTCTGGAGAAGCTATATTCAAAATTTCATAACCCAAGTGTTCTGTTGCCTTGCAATCTATGTTATCTGTAAAGTTGCTCAATGTCCATACCTATACCAATTGTATCCATCATTGATGCTTGTATGCGTATGTTCTCTTCAAATTTTTTATAAAGGGACCTGCATTATGTGTTATGAATGATGGAATGTTTAGTGATGCTGACTGGAAAGGCATTGCATCTCTTCAGGGTAGTCCAAAGGAAAATGATCCACTTAAAGTTGGACGGTTTGGATTAGGTTTTAAATCAGTATTCCATATAACTGGTAAGTGCCATAGTATTTATATGACCGCGGGTACTACGGTTTCCTCCCACTGCTAAAGACCCCTACGCGCAAGGGAATTATTGAAATAAAATTAAACCATATGTTAGCCCCGAAATGACCTAGTTTGTGTCAAGTGGACATTCATTTATTTGTGAACACTCTACAGTTCACAATTTTTACTTGATTTTGACGAAACTTACAATATAGGTTTATATCCTAAAGATCTAAATATTGGCATGTATCAGATCATTTTCATTGATTATGGGGGTATTGCGGAATGGTTAGCATGCGCACGCTGTATCATACGGCCTGCTATTGAGTCATCTGGCTTGGATTTCGAATCCCTGGTTGTATGTGGCAAAGAGTAGGGTCGTCTGTCCAACCTCATGGGTTTTCTCCAGGTACTTCGGTTTCCTCCCACTGCTAAAGACCACTACGCGCAAGAGAATTGTTGAAATGAAATTAAACCATATGTTAGTCTCGAAATGACCTAGTTTGTATCAAGTGGACATGAAACCCCATTTCTCTCTCTCTGGTTATGCGAAAAATTACATTTTTATTCGTCCACTTTTTCATGTGGACGTCTATTGTCGTCGCCCCTGTCCGTCTGTCCACAATTGTTTGTGAACAATCTACAGGTCACAATTTTTATGTGATTGTAATGAAACTTGAAATGTAGGTATAAAAACCTATATTTCAAGTTTCATTACAATCGGATAAAAATTGTCGTCGCCCCTGTATGTCCATCCACAATTATTTGTGAACATTCTACAGGTCACAATATTTATCCGATATAATTTGTGCAATCAGATCGTAACTTCCTGAATTATCGCCCCTGATTGTACAAAAAATCGGCCTTTTTAGTTTATGGTCACTCTAGAGGTCACAATTATTATTTGATTTATAAAACAGTATGATTAAATAAAAGAACCTATCCACGTTTCTTTTTAAGAAAATACCTTCACTGCAATAGAACCGTTTCCCTATCAATTTATTTGACAAATCTTTATTTGTTATCCTTATTTAGGGTTCTCTTAATACTAAGCTTACCAAGTTAAACTGGAGTATGTGTCATTGAATCAAGTGCCATGTTTCCAATTTCTCCGCTTATGTGTAACAATTAGTGGGATCACCTGGCCAACCTCCTAGGGTTTCTCTGGGTCCCCTGTTGCGTTTTTTTCTCCAATGGCTAAAGACCTTTCTCTTTCTTGTACCTCTTTGCTAGGAATGATAAGTGTTTCCGGTAAGAAATCAAAACGTCGCTAGTGAAATGGAAATAAAAATGTCACAAACTGTTTATATTATTATGTCACATGCACCAAATTGCATGTTTTTTCTCCGTAAGAACAAGTCCAATAGATGTTTTCAATAAACTTATCGGGTACTACTGGTTAGTTACGAGAACGTAGCTAAAAATGTTGAGATATGCTGATGTTTTTGTTTTTTAGCTACAACGGGGAGCCTTCACAAAATCGCCCTTTTTAGCTTATGGTCCCTCTAGAGGTCACAATTATTATTTGATTTATGAAACAATATGATTATATGGTATATCAAGGTTGTGGACCCTGTAGAGGTAACAATTTTAATTTCCAATTTTGATGAAACTTGAAATGCATGATTATAACCCAAGGATCTTGGTTCCTATTTACGCATATCGAATTTTAACTTCATGAATTATGGCCCTTGAATGTAGGAACAATCACTTTCTTTTTAGTTTTTTCTCTATCCATCTCTCAAAAATGTGGGCGTATCCTTCCTGGCAGCCGCTGGTTTGCTTGTGAACCCACAGATTTTAACCGATTATAAAAACTGTTTACATATTATACCAGATCCTTTAAATATTGGCATGTATGATGTATCTGGTTGAACTTCCTGTATTATGAACCCTGATTGTATGACAAAAAGTGTCATTACTTTGTGGACACTGGAGAAGTCACAATTTCTATACGATTTTGATCAAACTTAAAATATATGTTTATATCCCAGGTTCTTTTTGATATTGATGCATGTCAGACTTTAAGATTCTTCTGCATTATGTCCCCTTATTAAATGCTTTTTGTCCTCCACATTTCGACTATTAAAACTAGCCAGTGAAAATTGGCGTATATCTTGACTAATTTCAATGATGAGCAATTTGATTAGCTCAATAACTTTGATTCTACTTGAATAAGAATGTTGATTGATGCTTTCTACAAAGTTAAATATCATCACACTCCTCGCAGTGTATCATTTGATTAGAGCTAATCCCACTATACACTGCTTTAGGGGAAGCAAATTTCTGTTGCAAATTATGATATATCAATAGTCCGATTAACAACCAATCGCTAACGGCATGACAAAATTGTTAAATTTGAATCAAAGTTTCAAATTGGATCAAATACCTCATGGATCACGATTTTATTATGCCCAATTAACCTGTGCATAGCAGAATATTGCAGGAAAACTAATTGCGTGACAAACGAGGCTATCATCAAGAATACAGTGTAAATAATATTGTATGAAAACGAAGAATGCTTTCACCGTTTTCAATACCTTAAATTACTGTCCAAAGTTTTAGGGAAGACCCCATGGTAAATGAAAGGGTGTCATGTTGCTGTGCATGCAATAGATTGGATTGAATGGGAAGAATGCACACACTCCCTCAAAAGTTCAGATATCAGAAGCCAATCCAGCTATGGGCAGAGAGGGATTTCTTGGACCATTGCTTCAGGAATATGAAATATCATATGCAATTAAAAGATTGTTTTCATCTAATTACTTTTTACATGTCCACATTTTCATGTCAACATATTTTATCGCCTGTCCTGACGTCCGTTCACAGATTATTCACAGATCATAATTTATCAGATTTTGACTAAACTTAAAGTATAGGGATCTTAATCGGCTGTTTTTTGTCGGCTTTAGCCGATTGATCTTTAATTTAGCCGGTTTGTAAAACAATGAACCGGCCACTATGGTATCATTAATCAATCAACTTTCGCCCGATAACAAAGAGTTAATTATTACTCATCGATTAAGAAACCCATCAAAGAGTCAGTCAATACAATATGAATACCTTCGGCTTCAATCCGTATCGGCTCATTTCCTAAATAAACAACTTAATTAGTTGAGTCAATCAAGTAATAAAATGTATATAATCCAATGTCAGTTCATTCATTTATATCTAACACATTGTTGAAGTACTTGAACACCTCGCAGAATGACAATAGAAAACGTAAACGAGTTTTAGCCAACGATAGTGATGGCAGCATTGACCATGAACTTCAAGAATGCACGTCGTCACTGGACGTTCCAGAAGTCGGAGAAACTCCCACGTCCAATATAGGTCACCCAAAGCCGAAGTACGAGAGATATTTCAATTCCGAATGGTTAACTACTTTCAAATGGCTTTCGTTTCACAAAATTTCACAAAAAATGTTTTGTCTCGTAAGTTATTAATTTTGTCTTCTTTTTTAAGTCACGTAATGACCTACTGATCTCGTATATTATTTATTAATAATTATTATTATTATGTTAGCGTTGAGTAAATCTGGTAATAACCTACTGACCCGTATATAATTATTATGTCAAGTAATAGCCTATCATGACAATTGGCCACGTGACTTTTCGCACGTATGGCATCACTCGACAAACCTCGGCATATTTCCGAGTTCCGACTATACACAGAAACTAATTTGTGCTAATTTGTAATTATTGATATTACATTCTTTTTATTTTTATATATTGACAAGTGATCACAATAATACAATTGTATAAAAACATATTTATATTTACTGGTAGTTTTTCTTTTTACTAAATTATAACTTCCATTTGGTTGGATGAAAGCGAAAGTAGGAATATGCATTATGCAAGTTGCTGAAATTTGACTTTAAATTTCGATATTATTATCGATGTATGAATACATGTATGCAATTACAACAAAGGTTTTCTTTATTCAAAGTTTAAGCTGTTATTATTCGAAATACGTTATGCAATTATTAACGTGAATAAAGTATGCATAAAGCAAAATGTCTGTTGTTGAAAATACGACTATCCGTTAGGCTTACCCTTGGCCGGTTCATTTCAAAATGGATTAAGAACCCTGGTTTATCTCCAAAAGGTCTTGGTCCCTTTTGATATTGGTACATCACAGACCATAATTTCATTGATTATTGCCTTATTTGATTGTTCGAAAGGTCATTTTTATACGCCAACATTTTCATGTGGACGTATATTGTCGTCGCCCCTGTTCGTCCGTCCGTCCACAATTGTTTGTGAACAGTCTACAGGTCACAATTTATATCCGATTTCAATGAAACTTAAAATATAGGTTTATCACCCTAAGATCTCGGTTCCTATTGGCATGTATCGGACTCTAACTTCATGGGTTATGGCCCCTGATTGTACGAAAAATCACGTTTTTATACGCCCACATTTTTATGTGGACGTATATGGTCGTCGCCCCTGTCCGTCCGGACGTCCGTCCACAATTTGTTTGTGGACTCTCTACAGGTCACAATTCTTATCCGATTTTGACGAAACTTGAAATATAGGGTTATCCCCAAAAGATCTCGGCTGCTTTCGATATTGGCATGTATCGGATGAAAACTTCATGGATTATGGCCCCTGATTGTACGAAAAATCATGTTTTTAGCTTGTGGACCCTATAGAGGTCACAATTTTGAACCGATTGTGATGAAACTTGACATGCATGTTTATAACCCAAAGATCTTGGTTCCTTTCGATATTTGCGCCTATCGGAATGTAATTTCCTGAATTATGGCCCCTGATTGTCCGAAAAATCACCCTTTTTAGCTTGTGGTCCCTCTGAAGGTCACAATTATTATCCAATTTAAAAAAAACGTTTGATTATATCACCGTTACACCCTAAGGAAGGTTAAGTGTGAATTTCGGGAAAATCAGACGAAAATTGCCATACAAAATGGCCGCTGTTTGTACGCGAATACTGTTAAAAAAATGGTATATCAAGGTTGTGGACCCTGTAGAAGTCACATTTTTAATTCGATTTTGATGAAACTTGAAATTCATGGTTATAACCCAAAGATCTTGGTTCCTTTCGATATTTGCGCATATCGGAACGTAACTTCCTGAATTATGGCCCCTGATTATACGCAAAATCGTCTTATTTTAGCTTGTGGTCCCTCTGGTGGTCACAATTATTATCCGATTTAATAAAACGTTGATTATATTACCGTTACACCGGAAAATCGGACCAAAATTGCCATACAAAATGAACGCCGTTTGTACGCGAATACTGTTAAAAAATTGTATATCATGGTTGTGGACCCTGTAGAGGTCACAATTTTAATTCGATTTTGATGTTACTTGAAATGCATGGTTATAACCCAAAGATCTTGGTTCCTTTCGTTATTTGCGCATATCGGATCGTAACTTCCTGAATTATGGCCCCTGATTGTCCGAAAAATCGCCTATGGTCCCTCTGGAAGTCACAATTATTATCCAATTTAAAAAAACGTTCGACTCTTTCACCGTTACACCCTTCGGAAGGTTGAGTTATTATCTGATTTAAAAAAAAACTCTAATTATATTACTGTTGCACCGTAAGGAAGGTTGCGTTCGAATTTCGTGAAAATTGTACCAAAATTACGGGACGAAATGGTCACCGTTTGTATGCGAATAGTGTAAAAATATGGTATATCATGGTTGTGGACTCTCTACAAGTCACAATTCTTATCCGATTTATGTTGACTTCGAATTTCATGAATATCAGATTGGAACTGACCAACAAAATGGCTGCTCCCAATACAGTATAAAATACAGGACTTAATGATGTAGGAAAAATCACTTTCGGTATTGCTTGTTCTCTATCCATCTCTCAAAAATGTGGGCGTATCCTGCCTGGCAGTGCCAGCCTATCTTTTAGGTTGTGAACAGTGTAGAGGTCACAATTTTGAACCGATTTTGATGAAACTTGACATGTATGTTTATAACCCAAAGACCTTGGTTCCTTTCGATATTTGCGTCCATCGGATCGTAGCTTCCTGAATTATGTCCCCTGATTGTCCGAAAAGTTGCCCTTTTTAGCTTGTGGTCCCTCTGGAGGTCAAAATTGTTATCGGATTTAAAAAAACGTTCAATTATATCATCGTTACATGGTAATGAAGGTTGAGTTTAAATTAAGTGAAAATCGGACAAAAATTGACATACAAAATGGCCGCCGTTTGTACTCGAATAGTGTGAAAATATGTTATTTCAAGGTTGTGGACCCTATAGAGGTCACAATTTTGAACCGATTGTGATGAAACTTGACATGCATGTTTATAACCCCAAGATCTTGGTCCCTTTCGATATTTGCGCCCATCGGATCGTAACTTCCTGAATTATGGCCCCTGATTGTCCGAAAAATCGCTTTTGTTAGCTTTTGGTCCCTCTGGAGGTCAAAATTATTATCCAATTTAAAAAAGCGTTTGATTATATCACCGTTACATGGTAATGAAGGTTGAGATCGAATTTCCTGAAAATTGGATCAAAATTGACATACAAAATGGCCGCCGTTTATACGCGAATAATGTGAAAATATGTTATTTCAAGGTTGTGAACCCTATAGAGGTCACAATTTAGAACCGATTTCGATGAAACTTGACATGTATGTTTATAACCTAAAGATCTTGGTTTCTTTCGATATTTGTGTCCATTGGATCGTAACCCTTTTTAGCTTGTGGTCCAACTGGAGGTCAAAATTATTTTCCGATTTAAAAAAACGTTTGATTATATCACCCTTACACCTTAAGGAAGGTTTGAGTTTGAATTTGGGAAAATCGGACCAAAATTGACAGACAAAATGGCCGCCGTTTGTACGTGAATACTGTTAAAAATGGTATATCATGGTTGTGGACCCTGTATAGGTCACAATTTTAATTCGATTTTGATGAAACTTGAAATGGTTATAACCCAAAGATCTTGGTTTCTTTCGTTATTTACGCATATCGGATTGTAACTTCCTGAATTATGACCCCTGATTTTCCGAAAAATCGCCTATGGTCCCTCTGGAGGTCACAATTATTATCCGATTTAAAAAAACGTTTGGCTATCACCGTTACACCCTACGGAAGGTTGAGTTCCAATTTCGAGAAAATCGGACCATAGTGTAAAAATATGGTATATCATGGTTGTGGACTCTCTACAGGTCACAATTCTTATCCGATTTTGATGAAAAGTCACATTTCTAGGTTGTGTACCGTCACACCATAGTCATTGTCAGCTTCGAATGTCATAATATCAGACTGGAACTGACCAACAAAATGGCTCCTGCCAATACAGTATGAAATATAGGACTTAATGATGTAGGAAAAATCACTTTCGGTATTACTTGTTCTCTATCTATCTCTCGAAAATGTGGGCGTATCCTGCCTGGCAGTGCCAGCCTATCTTTTCAATTTGTCATTGAATTGAGTATGTTAAATAGAGAAAATCATTATTAAGTGCTTCAATGACTTGGCTGTTGGTGGCCGCATATGTTTTGTTGTATGACAACCTATGTTGTATTGTTTTCTTTATCCCGCAGATAATCCAGTGATAGTAAGTGGATTAAGATTAATGGTTATGAATCCTCAAGCAGAGACATACAGAGCACCAGTCTTTGATCTTAAAGATGTGGATGGAGAAAATCAGATGGCTATGTTAAATCTGATGGATGGGATTTTTGGATTTTCTGAGGAAACATTCAAGAATGGTTATCAAGGTTCTCTTTTTTGGTTTCCACTGCGTTCTAAAGTGTCTGAGTTGTCCAGTGAAACTTATGATGAAAGAAAAATCAAAGATATCTTCCATGGGTTCAAATTGCTAGCTCCATCTATTCTTCTATTTCTAAAAGAAATTGAATCTGTCGAACTTTTTGAAAAAAAAAACCAGTTAAAGAAATTGTTGGAAGTCAGCTTAGTAGGTGATGGAGTTGATATGAGCAACATTGGTACAAAAAAGAGAGATTTTAGAAAAAAAATTCAGAATTTTAAAGGAAAATTGGCTCCTGGTGCAGTGCCCCTGAGTTTGAAATTTCGAGTCCGTTGTAAGGGGTTTGCATGGATGAAACATTTGACTACAGAAGAAGATTGGGTTGTTGTTGATTATTACCATGGTGATAGTACATCAGAATTAAAAAATTTCTTTCAAAGTAATCCCAATTGGTCAAATAGTCCTTATGTTAGTGTTGGAGTGCGATTGTCTCAAACAGTAACTTCAGGCAACATTTTTTGTTTCCTTCCCCTACCATTTACAAAAGGAAATGAAACCGGTCTGCCGTTTCATGTCAATGGATTTTTTTCATTAAGTCAGGATAGGCATCATTTGAAATGGAAATCTGAATCAGAAGATGATAAAAGCCACACAGAAAAAGCAGTACAATGGAATCAGCTCATTCTAAAAGAAATATTTCCAAATGCCATTGCAGAGGTAATAAGACAACTTACTGATGAAAGCTTCTATGTTATTGATAAAGATCAGTTGTATGCATTGCTGCCAAATCAATCAAAAGTTAGTGAGGATTGGAAGTCTATAATTTATCCTGTATATCAGCATCTCTATTCCATAAGTTGTATTTACACAAAGAATAGACAGGGAAGATGGATCTCTCCAACAGAGGCAGTGTTTGCTGATCAAGATTTGTCATCAACAATTGAAGATATATATATATTGCATGATATAAATATTACTAAAGTTGAGGAATACATAGTGCAAAGTTTAAAAGAACATGGAGATTTGAAGTATGCATCTTCAGATGAACTAAAAGAGGAATTACTTAAGCAAGGAAAATACCAAGACATGAACCCTGACCAAAAACTAAACCTACTTCTACATTTCCTGAATCAAAAGTCAACATTATTAGAAGATTTAGAACTTTTACCACTAGCAGACGGAACGTTTACTACCTTCACTCGAGATTCTAATGCTCAGCGTGTTTATATATGTGGTGATGATAGAGAACAGAAAATGTTCCCAAACATGAAGGCTCACTTTGTAGAATTGGAGTTACAACAAGGCCTAGAAAGAAAGTTACTCAAATTATCTGAAGAACGTAGGTTGAATGTTTATTTTAGAGAATATATACATTTTTGAAGTGTTTTGTTTGTGGGCGAAGTAGTTTTTATGCACCCACATTTTCATGTCACCCTGTCTGTCCGTCCATAACTTCATGGATTATGGTCTCTGATTGTGGGCACTTTAAAAAGGTCACAATTTTCATCTGATTTTGATGAAACTTGAAATGCATGTTTATAACCCAAAGATCTTGATTCCTTTCAATATTTGCGCATATTGAACTGCAACTTCATTGATTATGGTCCCTGATTGTAAGAAAAATTGTGGTTTTAGCTTGTGGTCATTTTAGAAGTTACAATTATTATCTAATTTGAAAAACGTTGGAATATGTCACGGTTACACCAGAGTTGGGATTTTACCCGTATATTCCAGACTTGTCCAAATTTTTTTTCCAAACACACAATATTGTCCGACCGGGAATATGCCCAATCGGACATCAAGACATAGTGAATAATATTCAAAATTCCAAAATTAATATAGTGTACTGAGAGTATAACTACCACTCAACCCGATTATCGTTGACAATAGGCAGGATTGATTAGGTAATCAAGTGATCAACGTATTTATCGTGTTATACCCTCAATAAAGCTACCTTGATTAACTACTTAATCTGCCTTGATTGATTGACTTAATCCTTTGACAATTCATCAATCTAATCTTAAACAGAAGTCATTGCTTCCCCTTTGTTAGACTATTCATCAATCCAATAAGAGTGATTATAATTTTAATCCACCTGTTTACCTCGTGGTCTTCAATTGTCGGGCATTTTAATCGCATTGATGTGTGCCGACAGCATCTATCAACTAATCATAGATGTCACATATCGTAAGAGTATATTATTTTATAACACCCTAATTCATTTTGTCTATGATATCCTTTACGTCTTTTAAGAATCCATATATAAATTCTCATCCACAGTGGCACTTTCTCGTGATATCGAGTGCCGCACGAATATTGCTTAACATGTTAGGCAGTGCTTAGTAAGCACTGCTTACTATGAAGCTGTGTGCTGTGAGTCACGTACGCCATAGCGGCAATACGCTGAAAAGTCAGCTATGCCTTTTGTCATCGCCACAAGTATTATTATTTCGAACGCTTTTCTTTCATTTGCTGCCGTGTTCTTATTTCTATTACGCACGTATTTGAATATTTTGTTGACATTTTATAAAGAAAAAACGATGTTCTGACATCAAAAACTATTCTTATTTCGGAAGTTCGGCATTCATTTGCTGCCACGTAAATCTAAAGGAATATTACGGTTGTGAATTTTATGCCGAAGCAGGATCGGCAAGCTTCCATTCAATGTATTACGAAAATGCTTAATTTTGTACGACATTTACTGACATAAATTTGAATGCCGTAGTACGGGAATTAGGTGTGAAAAATAGCGAGGTTCACCAATTTTTATTACGTACAGGATTTGAATATTTTGTTGACATGTGATTTTTAATTGTGGTATGAATTAAATGTGAAAAATAGCAGGGTTCACCTAATTTTGTTGTTATGTACATGGTTTGAATATTTTGACGACATGTTACTTTTAATTGTGGTATGGATTCGTCTGCTTAAATAACGATAAGAGTTATGCCCCTTTATTTTCGGTAAAATGTCTGACACGAAAAATTTTGAAATCCCATCACTGAGTTACACCTTAAAGCAGGAATTTCATATTTTCTAAGAAAGTCAAAACATAATTATTTCTACGTCTTGCTCAAAAGGTTGTCAACTCACTTTTATACGATCATAGGCATTATTTCACTGGCATAAAAATCAGTGACACAGGAAATAATAACACAATTACATTCCTTGTTTTTCCATTCACTCCCATGTAATGGCTATCTTCAAACCTTTGAATTTGAAGTTGAAAATGATATTTTTGCCAATTTCTCAACTGGCAATAGTGAATTATAGGATTATTCTTTAACAAGGTAGATACAATCTATTGTAGGGCTTTATTTTAATACATTTTAAAAATATAGCTTAAAAATTTGAAATTGCAACTTTAATGTTGGTTGGGTTTGAATTTTGTAAAAATCGGCCGCCCTTCATACACAAATATTGTAAAAATATGGTATATAAAGGTCATGTATCCTCTAGAGGTCACAATTTTAATCCCATTTTAATGAAACTTGAAATACATGTTTATAACACAAAGATCTTGGTTCCTTATGATATTTGCGCATATCAGATCAAACTTCCTGAATTATGGCCCATGATTATACCAAAAATCGCCTTTTTAATCCGATTTATAAAACATTTAAACATCACTGTTACGCCCCCTAATGATAGTTAAGAAGTTTGAATTTAGTGAAGACATATAATTGCCCATCATACGCAAATAGTGTAAAATTATGGTACATTGTATATCAAGGGTGTGAATAATCGAATGTAAATAGCCCCCGATTGGTAAAAAAACCAATTTTAGGTTGTGGTTCCTCTAGAGGTCACAATTTATATCCGATTTAAAAAAAAACCTAATATATCACTGTTACACTTCTGGACAAAATGACCGCTCCTTGTATGCAAATAATGTAAAAGTATGTAAAACCGAGGTTGTGAACCCTCTAGAAGTCACAATTTTTATCCGAATTTGATGAAATGTATGTTTATAACCCAACGATCTTGGTTCCTTTCAATATCAGATCCTAACTTCCTGGATTATGGCCCCTTATTGTACAAAAATGGTTTTATTTTAGCTTGTTCTCTATCCACCTCTTGCAAAATGTGGGCGTATCTTGTCTGGCAACCGGTGGTTTTTGATAGTGTTGAACTGTTCCACACACAAACATTAAACTGAAGAATTTAAAAAATAAAACTTTGGGTACCATTATACCCTAATTTACTCCAGACAATGAGCAGATATCTACATCCTAAAAAGGGTAACCCCAAATGCAGATATGATAGCTTCCATATTTACTTTCACAGGCTGTTAATAAAATTTATCAAGGTAATCAAAGAAAAATAATGTTCAATGGTGAATACAACTAATTCGTCACTTATTTCAATCGCTAAAGACATCACACTGTGTGAAAAATTTCTTGGGAACATATATAGATTGCTATACTCCAGGATTGAAATATGGTCGCATATTGTTGTCACTCCTATTGTTCAAACTTGGTGTAGGTGTTAATTAGGTCTTTGTTTTGAAGGAGTTCGATGATGAGAGTTTTTCCGGGTTAGTCTAAGCAGAGATAAGCAATTTCATTCGTTGATGCTTTGGGACATGATAACTTTGATTCTAATGAAATGAGAGGGATGAAAATTGGTGTATAGTTTCAAAACATCTATACCTTAACTAAGTTCAATCATGGGGATTTATACTTGGGCTTAATATAGGCCAGACCTTCAAATTTTTGAAAATTACTTGATTTGTTGCTGCTCTTGATCATTGTTTGGTGTTTTATACATGCTTTATGGAGTGTTCGTATATTCTCTAGGTTTAATTCTCTTCCAATCTATTTTTATATTTTAGGAACGTTCCAACTGAAGGTTTTTCAACCAGAAGACTTGTGTGAGCTACTAGAAGTTTGTTTGAAAGAAAATGGTTGGGAAGATGACAAGACATTAACACAAGAAGTTCATAATTGGTTGCTGTGTGTTTGGAATTACATAAGTAACCTTGGTGAAGAGAAGGAACAGATTATAAAGAATGTTAGTCATTTATATTTATTGCCATGGATTAATGAAAATGGGAATGGGGAAATTAAGACCTTAAATGGCATCTCCATTTTAGAATTACATTCTGGAGTTGGATCTTTAAATGTAGAAGTTTCAAAGGCACTGGAGAATTTGGGAATTGTAGTATTTAAGACATTACCAAAAATGATTACTGAATGTGTTGAAGGTTGCTTTGTTCAATATCCAACTGATTCTGGCTTAATGGAATGTCTTCACAAGATTTCCCGAAGGTCAGAATATTTGGAAGAGATAATCAAAAACTTTAATTCTTCGAGCACAGATGAGGAGAAGCACAGTTTAGTTATTCGACTAAGTTCTGTCCAAGATATTTCTCAAGTCAAAGAATTGATAAGAAAGTTAGAATTATTTACAACTATTTCTAACAAACAGACATGTTTAGAGGAGGTTGACGTTATGTATTTTGAGGAAAATACCTATCCGAAAATTCCTATTAACCCAGTAGATGAGGTCATATATTGCTCAGATGATTACACCAAGATTGTGGCTGAAAAGTGTGGTGTGAAATTGTTATCATTTGATAGTATGGTGGAAAAAGTTTTGATACAGTTAAACTGTTCTTATAAATTAAGTGAAAAAAAGCATTTTATGGCGTATTTTATGAAAAACTTCCATTTTTTTGAGAAAAAAATAAGTCTAGTTCATTTAGCGAAACAAATTGAATTTGTTGAAAATGAGTCTTTGAAGTACAAGAGGCCATCTGATTTATTTAATCCAGACTCAGAACTTCTCCAAAGGTTGTTCCAAATTGAACAGGATAGATTTCCGAAAAAGTGTCAGTATGAATTAACAGTCCTGAATAAACTTGGATTAAGACATGAAAAGGATGTAACTGATCATGATATTATTCATACGGCTAAGGAAATTGAAAGACATTATGAAAACAATAAAAATTCTTCTGCCTTGTTGGAAGTTTCGTTAGCCCTCTCTGAATTTCTTACAAAACATCATAAAAGACTTCTACCACATACAATAAATATTCTAGAATCGTGTACCTGTTTTTGTATCGCTATTCAACGTCCACCTAATTATCCAGTTAGTCTGAAATTTCTAGGAGAAGGAGAACAATACACACTGAAAAAAACGTGTGAAATGTATGGTCATGAAGATGCCCATCTGATTGGAGCAGTGGCTTACATAGCAAGAGAAACAATGCCACCTTGTTTGAAGTTAAAACCATTAACAAATGAAGCGAATTTAGTAGCCAGACAACTTATACATGTGTCAGAGAGCTGTTGTGATAAAGAATTTTACAGATACATGACCTTAATTGAAGATATTTATGACCATCTTAATAGCCAGGATTACACAGATTTAAAGTGTAAAAGGGTGGTATGGACAGGTGAAAAGACCAGATTTCAGATGCCAGAAACAGTTTTTATACAGTTAATGAAATTACCTGAAATTAAGATTTGTCTTGAACCCTATATGTATTCCTTACCAAATCATATGATTAAATTTGCAGAGTGGTTTGAGTCTATTGGATGTAAAAAGATTTCACAACAAGATGATTTAAATGAATTAATGCTGAGTATTTTACATCAAATTAAGAGGAAATATGACTCACGTAGAAGGGAAATGCCTTCCACAGAAGAGGTACAGAAAGATTTGATATTGGTGTTAGAGATTGTTAATAGATTTGCCAACTTAACAGAAGACTTTCCAGGAGTTATTATGAAAATCCTTCTGCCTGTGC
Source organism: Patella caerulea (assembly GCA_036850965.1). Taxonomy (NCBI): domain Eukaryota; kingdom Metazoa; phylum Mollusca; class Gastropoda; family Patellidae; genus Patella; species Patella caerulea. Next base: position 4,729,125 of record JAZGQO010000008.1, on the reverse strand, counting down.
GCACCAGGGCTGATGATATTCTGTTACTGAAATTCGTAAAGGAGTGTACAGTGTTTGAAGATTCTCAAGAATATTATGATGATGATGATGATGATGGTGATGAAAATGAAGCAGACAGAATATACTTTGTTCATCCAAATATTTCAATGACCACAGCTAAAAAGTTCTGTGTTCCTTTCCTTAGTGAAAGAATCCTAGACCAGACAGACATTTTGGATATGAACTTTGGACAAAAAGAGCCTTTGACAACAAGAATTAAAAATCTATTAAAGGACTACAGTGATGGATTTACAATACCAAAAGAACTTATACAAAATGCTGATGATGCTGGAGCAACAGTTGTCAAATTTCTGTATGATGAACGAACACTAGATAATGCACAAACATTCCTATTTCATGAAGGAATGGTACCATGTCAAGGACCTGCCTTTTGGGCATATAATGATGCACAATTTTCTTCAGATGACTTTGAAAATATCACCAAGTTAGCTGGGGCTACAAAAATGGAAGACAGTTCAAAGATTGGTAGATTTGGCTTAGGTTTCAATTCAGTATATAATCTAACAGATGTGCCTAGTTTTATTTCTGGGGAAACATATGTAGTGTTCGATCCACATGAAAATCATCTTGGGAAGAGCGGGTTGAGACTTAACCTAAACCATCTTTACAATAGAAGATTACGGAAGAAGATGAAAGGCCAGTTTGTTCCATTTGAGGGTATCTTTAACTGTAAAATTGGTGACTCAAAGAGTAAAGTTAACTTTGATGGAACTCTTTTCCGGTTTCCCCTCCGTAACAGATTGGAAGCTTTGAAAAGTAAAATTAAAGAGTTTTCATATTCCAGTGAAGAAATGAAGAAATTTTTAGAGAAAATTGAAGAAGGAGCTGGAAATTTGCTGATGTTCACACAGAAAGTTGTTAAAGTTGAATTGTATCATTTAGATGAAAGCTCAGATGTTCCGACAAAACTTATGACTGTTAGAAAATCATCAGATAATTCAGGAACAACTGTTTTGAAAAAATTAAAGGATATGCAAAGTGAATTGGTAAAAGACACAGGAAGACCAAAACCGCAGATCATGGAAGAAATAAAAATTCAGTTGTCAACTACAGAAGCTGAAAACTCGAAGGAATTTTTGATTAGTTGGAGTTATGGGATAGGAAAAGCATTAAGTGAAGCAGAGAAACCAGCTTTTAAAGGACTCCTTCCTGTTGCTGCAACAGCTATTCAATCGGAAAACCACACTTTGTCAGTGGATAGGGAAAAGGTTCATGGATTTTACTCTGAGTCACATCTTTTTTGTTTTCTTCCCTTACCACTTCTGTCAGAATTACCAGTACATGTTAATGCATCCTTTGCTGTTCAGTCAAGTAGAAGAGAACTAACATGGCAAAATGAAGATGAATTGGACAATGCAGAAGATAAATGGAATAAAGTGCTTTTAGAAGATGCTGGTAGTCAATCATATATACACATGCTCACTAGAATAGCTCAGAAAACAAGATCTGAACCTCAAGATTACTATAATATTTGGCCATCCATCAATTCTCCACATAAGCATGATCAAATATTATCTTGTCATATATACCTAACTATATGTCAAGGAAATTATGATGTTTTTTTAACACCACAATTCTGTCTTGTTTCTTTGAAAGAGTCTGTTTTTCTAGATCAAAAATTGAGGAAAGATACCACTGTTGGAACAATAGCTTTTAAAGCTTTGCAGAACTTCTTACCTTCTTTGAATAGAGGACAAATTCATCTTATTGACTTGCCTTTATCAATATGGGAAAATTTTAAGCATGCTGAATGCCTACCCTTCTTAGAAGAGTATGTCATCTCAATAGAAGAGTTCTACTCCAAAATAATATTTCCACATTTATTAGAGAGCTACTGGCTGAAGGAAGATTTAGATAAAATACTTCTATATGGACTTAATAATGGCAGCAAGGATTTATTGATACTTTTTTCAAAATATGAATGTATTCCTACAAAACCAAACGGTAAACTAGCACATCCATCCAAACTCATACACCCAAAAGGAGAACTAGCTAAACTGTTTTCTGAATCAGAAGAATGCTTTCCAGAAGAAACTCAATTTTTATCTGGAAGTTTCAATAGTTCACAATCTCTGGAACAGCTGGCATCACTAGGGATGCAGGTGGATGAATTTAGTGACTGGGAACTACTTTCTGAAAGAATAGATGTTGCACTAGAATCTGGAGGTTATGAAAACATTAAGGAACGTTGCATCAGTTTTCTTCAGTACTTATCATCACCTTATACCAGAAAAGAATCTGACCAAACATTTAGCAGATATAAAGTTTGTCCAGATCACGTTCGAGAAAAAATTGCACCTTTAAGATTTTTACCTCGACTGTCTATTCGTCAAAAGTATGCATGGTGTAAGAAAACATATACTGATGAATTTATCTCTGCAACCAATGGATACTTGCCTGAACTAATAAATCTTGTAGGATGTATACTACCAATTGTTGACACAGAAGATTTCAAATATAGGATCCCGAATTCCGTTGAGGTTTTGAAATGGTTAGGTGTAAGACAAGAAACAGATATTCAATCAGTTGTTGAAAATTTATTTCAGATATCACATGAATATATGACATCAGAATCAACATCCAATGATATGTTTCCTGCATTAGAAAAATCTGTGTTAAAAATGTATGACTACATTTTATTACACACAAATGACGATGTCAATGCCTACATTGAAGAGAAATTAGGCAATGCAGCAGTTATTCTGCAAGGCACCACAATGAGGAAACCACACAAGATGGCACTAAAATTACTCAGTGATCTTTCTCCATATTTATATACGATAAACCCAAGATATAACAAGTATTCAGACTTTTTCTGTTTAATTGGTGTAACAGAAAAACTAACTATTCCCAAAATACTTCAGGTTTTAGTAAGCATAGCCAATGATAAAAGTAGTGTTGACCTATCCGATGCTGAAATAACGTGTATGGTACATTTAACAGAACCATTACCAGAATTACTAACACACAATGCTGGAAGTCAGCTGAATAATCTAACAGATAATAAAATTGATAGTCAGCTGATTAAACTACCAGATAATGAAAACAAATTAACTCCAATCAAAGACTTATGGTTTGATGATACTCCCTGGCTGAAATGCAGGTCAAAAAACATCAAACCATTACATGAGAAGTTTACGCAACGTGTTGCAAGATCCATGGGAGTCCAATCAAAACGTGAACAAACTGTGAATTCCTTATCGAAATCAGATAAATTCTTTCAGTTTGGACAACATGAGGATTTAACTAATCGTATTCATCGCATTCTTGAGGGTTATCCAGGAGATGAATCAATTTTAAAGGAAATTCTCCAAAATGCTGATGATGCTGGAGCAACCGAGGTTATTTTCATAAAGGATTTCAGGAATCTTCCGGCAAAATCCTTACCAAATGAGGAATGGAGTGATATGCAGGGACCTGCTTTATGCATTTACAATGATAGCTATTTCACAGAGCAGGATTTGAAAGGTATTCAAGATTTGGGTATAGGAACTAAGAGGGATGATATATTAAAGACTGGCCAGTATGGAGTAGGATTTAATGTAGTATATCATATAACGGACGCTCCATCATTTTGGTCAAAAGGTGGAGAAATAGGAGAGGTTGTCTGCATTTTTGATCCACATTGCAAATATGTTTCAATGGCAACTCAACAGAAGCCAGGGATGATGATTGATGCAGAAGATCTGCATGAAACATTTGCTGACTTTCACACAGGTTATCTACCTATGTTAACTAGGGACAAGCCACAGGGAACATTATTCCGTTTACCATTACGCACAAAAGAAATGGCGTTATCATCCAAGATTTCAGCTGAAGTCACTAACGAACAACATATAGAAAAAGTCGTTGAACTACTAAAAGATCAAGTTTTTTCCTGTATGATCTTTTTAGAAAACATAAAGAAGGTAAAAATTGGTTCAATTAGGGAAGAAGAATTGATAATTGAATATGAAGTTGCTTCAACAATGTCTGGTGAAGATGTAAGAAAACAGGAAGATTATAATAATTATCTTAAAGAGATATCAATGAAAATTAAACAGAAGGAAGATGGTGCTTTCAGTACAACACCAAAAGAGATTTCAGTAACTTTACAAATAAGTGATAACATGAAGAAGAAAGAAGATTATTTGATCGTAAAGCGAGCAGGATTCCTCACAAATTCTCCATTATCTGAAAAACTTCAGAATGCTTATGAGAATGGACGACTACAAAAACTACCGAGAGGTGGAGTTGCTATTTTTTTGTCTCCAAAACCAAAAATTACAGGTAGAGCTTATTGTACTTTACCTCTTCCAGTGGAGACAGGTTTACCTGTCCATGTGAATGGACAATTTGCATTGGATCATGAGTCTAGGAGAAACTTATGGAAAGGTGAAGACTCAGTTCAGTTTTTATGGAATTTGCAGCTTGGTAAATCTTTAATAGTACCAGCCTACATATCTGCTCTACAGAAATATAAACTGTATCCTTTGCCAGCTCGACAATTCCGTGAGAATACCAGAGTTTTAATTCAAATGATCCAACAATTTGAATCCCTATTCCCAAAGAACTTAAAGGCCAGTGACATTTATTGGAAAAATTTAGTAAAATCTATTTATGACAAAATAGCAAAGGATAGATCCAACTTGTTCCCTGTTATTTTAGATGATACTTCTAATTGGTTTAAAATTAACTGGGTACCAGTCCAGATAGATGATGACTTTGCTGGCTGCTTTAACACACTTGATCAATACTATAAACCTAAGAATACAACTCAAGATGCTACGTTTTTCAGGTCTTCAGTCTCGTCTTCCTACATAGCACACTCAAAAATTGATGAAGGAATTGAACTTACACATCTACTGGAAGAACTAGAGAAGATTTTGGTCACACTGGGAATGAAAGTTTTGAAATCTGCCGGTTGGATTAGACAAGAAATCGAAGGAGCTAAAACTGTTAGTCCAGGGTTGGTATTGAAGTTTCTAAAATCTCATACAAATCAAGGGCAATCTTATGGATGTATTTTAGGAGAACTGCCAGAAGATATTACTCAAACTACATTTAAAAGTGCAGCTAATTTGAAGATCGTGTTTGAGTTTGTGATGAAAGTCATTACGGAAGAATGCTCCCAAAAGAGTAGCCATAAAGAGTCCAAATCTATTGATTTCTTGTTTGGGGCACCACTTTTACTACGACAAAATCATCAACTACATGTTTTTAGTGAGGACAGCGTAGTTACTGTATCAAAATTCTGTGATCTTTTACCGGAATATTCAGACAGGTTTCTTTCTCTAGATATTTTATCTATTCTTGAAGACTATGTTTCAGAATATCAACCGCTTAAAGAATGGAGCATAAAAGAATTTGCAGACTGGTGTGATGGTACACAATTACACAGCTTTATTGGTCTGGGTAGAGAGGTGCCTTGGAGTAGTGGAAAACCTCTAAGTGAGTCATGGCTGGTTATGCTCTGGAAATTTCTTAACCATCATATACAAAACACAGCAGATGACTCCAGGTCAATATCTTTAGAAAATCATTTGAACCCAGTTAAATCCTTTTCTATACTTCCTGTTAAAACTGCGAGTAACACATTTCTGTTGTATCCATTGAGTCAAGCTGATCATGTTATAGACTATGTACATCTATCCTCCTGTGATATGCCTGGCATACCTGTATTCAAAAAGACAGAGGAGGTTCTCAAAAACTTAAGATATCCAGAGTTACACCATTCCTCCTTGGATCCCTACTTCAAGTACAGAGCCTGTGACATAGTGGCGAATATGAAACATCCATTACGCCTCCTTGAAGTATTATACACTAACAGAAATTGCCTTGCATCAATAGACACAAAAAACGCAGAAACCATTTTGCAATATTTTAATGTGTTTAAAGACAAAATTTTGACATTGACCTACCAGAATAAATTAAAACAATTAAAACTCTATGAAACACATGATGGTAAATTGACTACCTTGAATATGCAGAAAAAATATATCAGACTATGGGATTCTTACCCAGAAGTACCTTCACAAGGTCTTCAACACTGGTCATCTGTATCAGATGTTATTATCCTTAAACGCCACAGCAAGCTTGATGATCTATTTAAAATCATGGGAATAGAAGCTACTTTACCAGCAGACCTCTACTTAACATATATTCTTAAGTGTTTTTATGGCTTTAAAGATGAAGACCAGTTGTGTCATTTGCAGTACATTAGAGACAACCTGTTGACCAAAATGGAACAGGATTTTAAACCCAAAAGAGAGGCATTAATTCAAATGCTAACACAAATCAAATTTATTTCATATGGAAGTGGAAAAACTGTAGCCTCAACCTTCTATGATAATCAAAATGAAGTATTTCAGGTGATGCATGAATTACTTGATTTTCCACCACCACCTTTTAATGACCCTACATGGAAACAATTCTTGATTCATGCTGGACTGATAAGTAAAGTGTCAGAAGAAAACTTTGTCTTTTTTGCAGAAACGATTGCCAAAGGAGCACTCTCTAATAGTGTAACAGACAAAATAAAAAATCAATCACAAGTACTTGTCAATTACCTATTTCAAAGCAAACATAATAGTGTAGAAAGAATCTGTGAGAGAATAAAAAACATCAAATTTCTTGAACAAGAGAGTTTACCAGATGATGACTACAGAATAAAAATTTATTCACAGTTTGGCAACTGTGATGATTTTATAGCATTCCAGGATTCATATCATTACTCACTTTTTGATCTAATTTGGTCAGTGAAAAGTGTTCTGAAAAGAAGAATTTGTGATTCAGCAAGACAGAATCAGTTTTATGTTAATTGGTTCAAACTGTTAGGAATATCAAAAGCAGTGGATTCTACCTTATTCATCAGAAATATGCAAAATGTGTGTTCATCTCTGACAGATAAATCAGTTCTGAATCGAATTAGCTTAGACAGCCAGAGGAAGTTATTTGAAACATATTATCAATTTCTTCAAAATAAGTTACCTGAAGTTAGGGAGGAACTTAAGGATCTTAAAGATTACCATACTATATTTTTACCTGATGATGGATTGCTTGTTCCAGCTTCTTCAGTTATTCTAGAAAGCAGTCCAAGCGATTTTATTGATGGATACATATTTAAAGCACCAATATATTATGGCAAATATTTTGATGTCTTCGAGGCACTTGGAGTTAGAAAATCTGCCATTCCCGACATATATCTTGAAGTTCTGTGTGGCATTGAAGAAAACTGTAATGGTGAGAAATTAGATCCAAATGAATCTGTGGCTGTTCAAAAATGCATCAAACAATTGAACATTCTATGGGAAAAGCATGCAGATCAAAAATATGAGTTAAAAAATCTGAAATTGTTTTTACCAAATCAACAAAATGTGCTAAAAAAATCAACCGAGCTTGTCTTTATAGATAACGATTATATATATGACCGAACTAAACAGCTTTGTCTTGACTTTTTTATTGGATACAAATGTTTGGAAATGGAAGTACCTGATGCTAACAGCATTCATCGTTTCTGGCCACAAGAGTACCAGATGAAGAGATTAAGTAAAATAGTAACAGAAAGACTAAATCAAGATTGTATTCAAGGAGCAGTATATGGTGAGTTGGCTAATGAAGTGAGTAAAAGGCTTAAACATGATGAAATGCTTAATGCTTTAGTACGTTTACTGAAACATGATCAACATAAGGCTGACAAACCATTTGATGATGAAGAAACCATGAAAAATAAACTCCAAACCATAGTAGACATAAAGGTATATGAAGTTAAAAACCTGTCCATGGAACTCGTCTATGAAGGGAAGGCAGTACCAAATAGTGGACGTGAAAAGATAGCACATTTTGTAGAGTCAAGCCAACAGAACAACTCCACAAAAGACTATATTTTGTACTTTAATGAAGGAATCCTTGTAGAAGACTATGAACTCAGGAAAACTTTATTTGCTCTTCTGAAACGAATTCTCAATATAACCAGTCAAGATAGTATGGTTATTAATGAACTCTGGAGTATGAATCCCTCAGAAATTTCAAAATTTCTCGATAATAAAAACATTATTGATTGTAATTATGCTGCACTCGAATCCAGTATATTTCCTGAACTAGGTACTGAGATTCCAAAAGATCTTCACTTTCTGTTGAACAATGGTTTTGGTGAGTTTTATGAAGGTGAATATGTTGGTTTTGAAGTTTTTGATCCTGATCTTGAAGAAACAAAATCTGAAGATGTAGAATATTCACCAATGTATGTATATGCCAAAATTATCAAAAAGGTTAAAGCAGAAACAGATGAGGAATTTGCTATATTCAGTATAAATGTTGGTTTAGCCGATTTTAAAGATGTTTACTGTTTCAAGATCTACAAGTTCCATCGAACACGAAAAAGTAAATCTAAAACATTGGAATTAAGTGAGACAATGAACGAAGATAATTTAGATGGATCTAGTCAAGATATCACAATCATATTGCAGGAAATACGTAAAACTTTGATGAAAGCTTGGAAACTTCCAGAAAAAGAAAGAAAAGCAATCCTAAAACGACTGATATTGCTATGGCATCCTGATAAAAATCTACATAATCCAAAAATGGCGACGGAAATTACACAAAAGATATTCATGTATGTAAATAGATTAAAAAATGGTCTCTCATTAGATGAACTTGATGAAACTGATGGCCAGACAAGTTCAAGTTCCAGGAACTATTACTCAGATAATGATTCATATAGATATTTCTACAAAAACATGAATTCAAGAGGAAGGAGCTATGCCAGAAACTTCCAAGATTACTGGTCAGATGAAAATTATAATTTTCATCATTCCTGGACTCAACCTGAACCGAGACCTATGCCGGATCATGCTGTACGATGGTTGAGACAAGCTGTAAGTGATCTAAAAGCAGCTGAACATTTTCAACAGAATATTGGTGAAGATTTTCATAATTGGGTATGCTACAAATGCCAGCAGGTAAGCTTAAGGATAACATGTATTACTGTTTATAAAAAAAATAGTTGCAGGCCTGGATCCAGGATTGTGTGGAGGGGGGGGGCACACATTTGGGCAAAGGGAATATGTTGCAACCTTGGATTGTTTGGGCGGAGAAAATGCGTAAATTATGTTTAAATCATCTATTAAAGAGCAGATATGTGAACTACAACAGTAACAAAGCAAACGAAAATGAAAATCAACTACGTCACTGGGACTGATAGAGTAGTTTTAACGTGAGTTGCCCAGCCAGGTTATCCTACCAGCCACATGTAGATCAAAAAGCATTTTATAACACGCCTTTTGATACCTATGCTCTGTGCATATTCCATTGGCATTATAAAATGCTTAATGACTATAAAAGTGCGATTTGATCAAACTTTTGTCATCAATGAGTATAATCATGGAGGCAACCTGTCATCAACAATTGATTCAACATTAAATTTGTATAAGTATACACATTCCCTTGTTAAATTGTGCCTGTTTTAAATTGTGATGCCCTCACAAAATTAAATTAGGAGCCTTTGAAATCCATGCCAAAGTCATTTCAGTGGTTAGCAGAGCCTGACGTGTTCTTGCAATATATGATGGATGTTGTGGTGAGCCTCACCCTTGAATTCTTGCCCCCTTCCCTCTCTCTGTAGAACCCCTGATGCCTTTTGTCACTGTATACTACTCAAAAGAAGTTATGGGTCAAACCTTTTTATCTTCCAAATAATTGTCTATGCAAATATCAGATATATATATAAAATTATTGGCGGAAATTGTGTCAAAATTGGTTCACGATATCCTGACAACAAAACTTGTGTTACAAGGCATATGTCATTTTCAAACAAAAATGATTTTGACAGTTTCCTTAGAAACCATAAACTTAAGCTCAAAACAAGGCTCCGCAAAACTGTTTGCATTGGTGTTCAGGTATCGGACCAGACCGTAAGAAATCGTTTGTGAGCCCACAACATTCAATCTCGACGACAAGCGGTTCGACCACCTCTTCTTCAACGTCAAAGGGCAGCACGGCGTGACTGGTGCACATGTCATAGAGACTGGAGACGGCGATAATGGGGGCAGGTACTCTTTACTGATGAGTCCTGATTTGCATTACAGTTCAATGATGGCAGACTTCGCGTCTATAGGCGGCAAGGAGAAAGATTTGCTGATGTTAACGCCAGACAACGCCATCACTTTGAGCACGCATGCACGCATGGGATGAGTTGGGCAGACGTGTGAGAGACAATCATAGGCAACCTGATAATCTTCAAGAATGGGTGTAATTCCTTCAGGGAAAGTAGCAGGCCATTCCCCAGATGTTTTTTTGACTTCTGATTGACAGCATGCCTCGTCGTTTTTGTTGGACCTCATTATGCTCAAAATGGCGAATTTTTATCAGATCCTCAGAATAGTTGTGTATAAACAGACTCAACATTGAGACATATTGAAGTCATTCTGACCAAAAGTGTGCTTAGAAGTTTTGATTTACATGTTCCCCGTGTCTAATAAAATGTCAAACAAAAATAATTGGTTGACCCTTAACTTTTTTTGAGTAGTGTGGCATGGAGATAGGGGCGCCTTCTCAACCTCGTGGGTTTCATACGGGCACATCGGTTTCCTCCCACTGCTAAAGACCCCTACGCGCATACGAATTATTGAAATAAAATTAAACCATATGTTAGTCCTAAAATGACCTAGTTTGTGTCGAGTGTTCAACCCCATTTCTCTCTCTCTCTCTCTTTTGAGTAGTAAATTTACCTATTTAAACTACGGGGCTGGTGACTTCTGTTTATTTTGTTTGCTATGACAGGTTCAAACCATTACAAGAGTGTTGTTATTATGTTTTAGAATACGTATGTACAATTTATGATTTATAGGCTGGTGAGAAAGCTCTGAAAGCTGTTTGGTATACAATAGACGGAAATAAAGTAACACATGCTCATAATGTTTATCAAGTTGCTTGTGGTTTACCGTATGATAACTTAAAAACACTTGCATTAGAACTACAAAATATGATTGGTGATCATACTCGTATGAGATATCCAGACACACTTAGCTACCCACAAATACCAAATGATGTATACAACAAAGATCATTCCCAAAGAGGCTGTGAAATAGCAAGAAAGATTGTGAATGGGGCATCTGAAATAATCAATTCCAGTAAGTACATCTGTTACTACATAGATTTTAACTGTGACTTAAAACAATTGAGAAAGAGAGTCTGTCTATACTAATATTTTTGACAGTGGTTTATCTGTTTGTCAGTTCAAGGTTGGCGACTGCACTAGGACTGTCCCGGGGCTAAAATTTGGTGCATAAGGGTAGCTAAGTGGCATTTCAGAGTTGTGATATACTGCTTTCAACCTGAGCAGCACCGGGTCATCCGTCATCCTCTAGGGATGCATATAATTAGTTATAATATATTCCATAAAAATAATATAAGATCTGCATGTGAAGTTGCACGCATAACCACTTGAATGAAAAATGCCATCAGATACAAAATGACCTGTTATTTCAACTATTGACAAAACCCTGTAAACACTCTACATGCCGTTTTTTTCATGAATTTCAACTTGCTGTCACCTAGTTTGACTAGTTATAATAAGGAGGGAATAAGAGACAACAAGACCCAAACAACAGAAGCTGCTGGTCGGTGTAATGTTGATAAAGCAACAGATAAGTGTTTATAAACATGGTGTGCATTCAATATATCTAGAGTTTTGAATTTTGATGTTTATTTTTTCAGATGAAATGAGGAATGCTAAGAAGAAGAGAACAGAGTAAAATCTATATGACAAAAGAATAAAGAACATTTGTATTACTGTGATTTTTTAAAAGGGTTTTTGATGTAATTTTACATTTTAGAAATTTATATTTGTAAGTTTTACTATTTTACTACTGTTATAGTCTGTCTGTAGCAGAGCTTCCGTCCCTACATTACAGTATTTTGCCATTAGTATAATATATTGGTAAAACATGATTTTTGATTTGTTTAATATTGATCACTTTGAAAAATCTTGTGGAGGGTCTAGAGGCCAAAATTAATATCCGATTGAATTTGAATTTATACACAATGTTTAAGATCATGAGGCGAAGAATCCTATTGATTTTCAGCGATTTCTGATAATTACTACCAGACTCATGGCCCTTGATCACTTTTTAAAATCTTGTAGACACTCTACAGGCCAAAGTTGACTTTAAATTGATACACAACGTTTAAGGTCATGAGACGAAGAAGCCTAATGATTTTCAAAGATTTCCCATAAATACTGCCAAAGTTATCTCCCTTGATCACTTTAAAAAATCTTGTGACGCTCCAGAGGCCAAACTTATTATCCGATTAACTTCAAATTGATACACAGAGTTTAAGGTCTTGAGATGAACAAGTATATTAATTTTCAATGACTTGATAACTGAACAGCTAAATCGATGATATTAAATGTTTTGTATACCGTACTAAATGTTAGCATTTGCTAGAACTACTTACTGAGTTGTTATTCTTAATCAGATTTTAGTGTAATATAAATGTTTCATTATCGAAAAAAGTAAAAATATGAGACAACTCTTGTTGACTGCCCGGATGATTTAGCTGCTGTGGGCGTATGTTCTGTTGCCTGGCAACCTATCTTTGAGAGAGTTATTGCTCTTGCCATCAAAATTATGTAATTGCTCTAAATGTGGTCATATATATTACTGTCGCTCTGTAATATATTCAAAGAATCTGATTGAATTCTATCCGATTTGTTTGAAATTTATGTTCATTATTAAAGTCTTGATAAATCAACATGTAAGTCAGTTGTGCACTTTGGTAACTGAAGAAAATCAACACTGTATTCAGTTTGGGCCACTTGTCTCAAATTGTATGGCTTTACTTTTACACTTTATCCATACGTTTAATTAAAAATGAGAACCCAAAATCAAGTCAATTTAAAAGAAAATGAAATTAAAATCGTGTTTAATGTCCTACTGTTCTGCTCCAAATGGGCTAATAAAGTAGAGCATACGCATACAGTGCCTTGAGGGAAATTTTGCTCGGACAGTGGTGCTACAGCTTACTCTTGTATTGAATTCTAACTGCCAAGAGATCTTTACGTGCATACCAATGTGTATAGGACCTGTGTTTTGTATCCCATCAGAACGACTTGACAGATGTCCTTGTCAGGCCCACTATCCTGCAAGGGAAAGTCAACTTAAAAAGTAACTGAGAATTACCATCAGTTTCGGATGTGTTTTTATACGCCGTCATGGAAATGTGGTCCTATATTGCCGTTGCCCCTGTCCGTCCGTCCGTCCATCGTCCACAATTTTTTGTGAACGCTCTAGAGGCTAAAGTTAATATCTGATTGACTGGAAATTTATACATGATGTTTAAGGTCGTGAGACGAAGAAACCTATTGATTTTCAGCGATATCCGATAATTACTACCAGAGTTATGACCCTTGATCACTTTGAAAAATCTTGTGAACGCTCTAGAGGCTATAGTTAATATCCGATTGACTTTAAATTTATACACAGTGTTTAAGGTCATGACACGAAGAAGCCTATTGATTTTCGGTGATATCTGATAATTACTGCCAGAGTTATGACCCTTGATGACTTGTGAATGCTTTAGAGGCTAAAGTTAATATCCGATTGACTTTAAATTTGTACACAGTGTTTAAGGTCATGAGACGAAGAATCCTTTTTGATTTTCAGTGATATCTGATAATTTCTGGCACTTGATCACTTTGAAATATCTTGTGGACAAAGGCCTTGAGACAAACCATCAAAACTATTCTAATCATTTCTGATAATTATTTAATGGGCTATTACTCGTAAGAAGATTATCATGTGTTGTAAATGTTCTCCTTACTGACAAAAGAAACAATATGCGACAACCCTTGTTGACTGCCCGGACGACTTAGCTGTTGTGGGCGTATGTTTCGTTGCCTGGCAACCTATCTTTGTATATTATTTTCCTATGTTTGAAATAATACATCTTGTTTCATTGCCTCACAAATTATCTTTGTGTGATTTTTATACGCCCACATTTTCATGTGGACGTATATTGTCGTCGCCCCTGTTCGTCCGTCCACAATTGTTTGTGAACAGTCTACAGGTCACAATTTTTATCTGATTTCAATGAAACTTAAAATGTAGGTTTATCACCCTAAGATCTCGGTTCCTTTCGATATTGGCATGTATCGGACTGTAACTTCATGGGTTATGGCCCCTGATTGTACGAAAAATCACGTTTTTATACGCCCACATTTTCATGTGGACGTATTATGTCGTCGCCCCTGTCCGTCCGGACGTCCGTCCACAATTTGTTTGTGGACTCTCTACAGGTCACAATTCTTATCCGATTTTGACGAAACTTGAAATATAGGTTTATCCCCAAAAGATCTCGGCTGCTTTCGATATTGGCATGTATCGGATCAAAACTTCATGGATTATGGCCCCTGATTGTACGAAAAATCACGTTTTTAGCTTGTGGACCCTATAGAGGTCACAATTTTGAACCGATTTTGATGAAACTTGACATGCATGTTTGTAACCCAAAGATCTTGGTTCCTTTCGATATTTGCGGCTATCGGAATGTAATTTCCTGAATTATGGCCCCTGATTGTCCGAAAAATCACCCTTTTTAGCTTGTGGTCCCTCTGGAGGTCACAATTATTATTCGATTTAAAAAACCGTTTGATTATATCACCGTTACACCCTAAGGAAGGTTGAGTTCGAATTTCGGGAAAATCGGACGAAAATTGCCATACAAAAATGGCCGCCGTTTGTACGCGAATACTGTTAAAAAATGGTATATCAAGGTTGTGGACCCTGTGGAGGTCACAATTTTGATTCGATTTTGATGAAACTTGAAATTCATGGTTATAACCCAAAGATCTTGCTTCCTTTCGATATTTGCGCATATCGGATCGTAACTTCCTGAATTATGGCCCCTGATTATACGCAAAATCGCCTTTTTTTTAGCTTGGAGGTCACAATTATTATTCGATTTAAAAAAACGTTTGATTATATTACCGTCACACCCTAAGGAAGGGTGAGTTCGAATTTCGGGAAAATCGGACGAAAATTGCCATACAAAATGGCCGCCGTTTGTACGCGAATACTGTTAAAAAATGGTATATCAAGGTTGTGGACCCTGTGGAGGTCACAATTTTCGATTTTGATGAAATTTGAAATTCATGGTTATAACCCAAAGATCTTGCTTCCTTTCGATATTTGCGCATATCGGATCGTAACTTCCTGAATTATGGCCCCTGATTATACGGAAAATCGCCTTATTTTTTAGCTTGGAGGTCACAATTATTATCCAATTTAAAAAAACGTTTGATTATATTACCGTTACACCGTAAGGAAGGTTGAGTTCGAATTTCGGAAAAATCAGACCAAAATTGCCATACAAAATGGCCGCCGTTTGTATGCGAATACTGTTAAAAAATGGTATATCAAGGTTGTTGACCCTGTAAAGGTCACAATTTTAATTCGATTTTGATGAAACTTGAAATTCATCGTTATAACCCAAAGATCTTGGTTCTTTTCAATATTTGCGCATATCGGATCGTAACTTCCTGAATTATGGCCCCTGGTTATACGCAAAATCCCCCTTTCTTTAGCTTGTGGTCCCTCTGGAGGTCACAATTATTATCCAATTTAAAAAAACGTTTGATTATATCACCGTTACACTGTAAGGAAGGTTGAGTTTGAATTTCGGGAAAATCGGACCAAAATTGACAGACAAAATGGCCGCCGTTTGTACGCGAATACTGTTAAAAAGATGATATATCATGGTTGTGGACCCTGTATAGGTCACAATTTTAATTCAATTTTGATGAGGAAGGTTGAGTTCTTATTTCGTGAAAATCGTACCAAAATTGCTGGACGAAATGGTCGCCGTTTGTACGCGAATAGTGTAAAAATATGGTATATCATGGTTGTGGACTCGCTACAGGTCACAATTCTTATCCGATTTTGATGAAAAGTCACATTTCTAGGTTGTGTACCGTCACACCATAATCATTGTCGGTTTCGAGTTTCATTAATATCAGACTGGAACTGACCAACTAAATGGCTGGTCCCAATACAGTATGAAATACAGGACTTAAAGATGTAGGAAAAATCACTTTCGGTATTGCTTGTTCTCTGTCCATCTCTCGAAAATGTGGGCGTATCCTGCCTGGCAGTGCCAGCCTATCTTTTAGCTTATGAACAGTGTAGAGGTCACAATTTTGAACCGATTTGGATGAAACTTGAAATGCATGTTTATAACTTAAAAATCTTGGTTCCTTTCGATATTTGCGCCAATCGGATCGTAACTTCCTGAATTATGGCCCCTGATTGTCCGAAAAATCGCCCTTTTTAGCTTGTGGTCCCTCTGGAGGTCAAAATTGTTATCCGATTTAAAAAAATGTTTGATTATATCACCGTTCCATGGTTATGAAGGTTGAGTTCGAATTTCGTGAAAATCGGAACAAAATTGACGGACAAAATGGCCGCCGTTTGTACGCGAATAGTGTGAAAATATGTTATATCAAGGTTGTGGACCTTATAGAGGTCACAATTTTGAACCGATTTTGATCAAACTTTACATGTATGTTTATAACCCAAAGATCTTGGTTCCTTTCGATATTTGCGCCCATCAGATTGTAACTTCCTGAATTATGGCCCCTGATTGTCCGAAAAATTGCCCTTTTTAGCTTGTGGTCCCTCTGGAGGTCAAAATTGTTATCGGATTTAAAAAAACGTTTGATTATGTCACCGTTCCATGGTTATGAAGGGTGATTTCGAATTTCGTGAAAATCGGACCAAAATTGACAGACAAAATGGCCGCCGTTTGTACGCGAATAGTGTGAAAATATGTTATATCAAGGTTGTGGACCTTATAGAGGTCACAATTTTGAACCGATTTTGATGAAACTTGACATGTATGTTTATAACCCAAAGATCTTGGTTCCTTTCGATATTTGCGCCCATCAGATTGTAACTTCCTGAATTATGGCCCCTGATTGTCCGAAAAATTGCCCTTTTTAGCTTGTGGTCCCTCTGGAGGTCAAAATTGTTATCGGATTTAAAAAAACGTTTGATTATGTCACCGTTCCATGGTTATGAAGGGTGATTTCGAATTTCGTGAAAATCGGACCAAAATTGACAGACAAAATGGCCGCCGTTTGTACGCGAATAGTGTGAAAATATGTTATATAGCGGTTGTGGACCTTCTAGAGGTTACAATTTTGAACCGATTTTGATGAAACTTGACATGTATGTTTATAACCCAAAGATCTTGGTTCCTTTTGATATTTGTGCCCATCGGATCATAGCTTCCTGAATTATATCCCCTGATTGTCCGAAAAATCGCTTTTGTTAGCTTTTGGTCCCTCTGGAGGTCAAAATTATTATGTGATTTAAAAAAGCGTTTGACTATATCACCGTTACATGGAAGTGAAGAGAGAGTTTGAATTTCATGATTGTACGAAAAATAACCCTTTTTAGCTTGTGGTCCCTCTGGAGGTCACAATGATTATCTGATTTAAAAAAATATTTGATTATATCACAGTTACACCGTAGTTATTAAAGTTTGAATTATGATTTTCTGATGACTACTTAAAATGCAAGAACTCATGTTGACTGCCCGGACGATTTGGCTGCTGTGTGGGCGTATGTTTCGTTGCCTGGCAACCTATTTTTTATTTAAAAGCTAAAGTAATATTACCCATGCACAATCACATTGATCTGATATGCCGACTGATATATTTTGTGGAACTCATTATTGTCTTGTACGTATTATACATCTTGTATGTTAATTTATTCATATTTTGGTTATAGTTTGTTAATTTTTGGGGTTATTTTCTTTCATTTTGAAATATTGCTCTGCTTTTTAGTAGTATTTTTGGTTATATTGTGAAACAGTTTGTTAAATAAGGTATTTTGGAAATATTTTGTATTCTAATATATATTAATTTTCCAGTATTTTCTTTTTTTGCTGTTTTTCTTTTTTAATTTTATTTTGATATTCTACTTTGTGTACATTCAGCAAATGACATAAATATCGATCTGTTAAAGACTATGGGTTGTCTTGAATATTTTTCCTTGGTATACAATCTTGTTTGGTTTTTATTTATAAAGACATGAGATGAATTATATGTGAAGAAGTCTCGTGCTATATCTATACTCTGTAATAATATCCTATTTAAGTTATTATTTGTGTACTGTTTTTTGTGTGATTTCTATACGTCAACATTGAAATGTCGTCATATGTTATTGTCACTTCTGTCGTCCACCATTGTTTTTGGACTGTCTAGAGAAATATCCGATTGACTTTAAATAAAACAAAGTGTTTAAGGTCACGAGATGAAGACGCCTGTTGATTTTCAATGATTTCTGATAATAACTGCCCAAGTTATGGCATTTAAGAAATATCTTGCCCCGCATGAAGAGGAAGTTAATACTGCATCTGATTGACTTCAAATGTATACATAGAAAAATCTTGTGGATGCTCTGGAGACAATGAAGCCTATTTACTTTCAACAATTTCTGATAAACTGAAGAGGTAAATTCATTATTACACATTTTGTATACCGAACTAGAACCTTAACGAATTCTGATAATTAGTGGGTTGTTACTTGTAATTAGAATTTAATGTTTTCATTACAAAAAAACGAAAAAATATGCAACAACCCTTGTTGAGTGCTCTGATGACTTGGCTGCGGTGGGGGTTGTTTCATTGCCTCACAAATTATCTTTGTGTGATTTTTTATTTAAAAGCTAAAGTAATATTAACCATGCACAATCACATTGACCTGATGTGCCGACTGATATATTTTGTGGAACTCAGTATTAACATGTTTATTATGTCAATTTGAATATTTTATTATAATAAAACATATTCCAGTTATATGTTTATTTACTAAATCAGCACTCATGAATTGAGTGATTTCTGGGGGATTACCCGATAGCCCTTATTTTATAAAATCAAACTGTTGTGACAATTTTTTTGCTCGTTTAGTCACATACAAGTACAGGAGTAGAGTTGATTGAGACTATAACGGCAGCATTGCTTGACACATTTGTTCAAGGTTATTTTGATGAATGCAGGAGAAAAGAAATATTTAATTAAATCTTCAGTGATTAATTACCATGGATGGTAACCATTGATCCTCATAATAATTCAATTCTTTTTATATTTTATATATTATTACCCAGATCTCACCCATAATATCTTAATATTCCCCCCTCCCCCCTGCATTTTGAACAAAGCAAGGGACTATTAAGATAGGTCTGTCGGTGTGCCTGTCCATCACACTTATGGTTTAAATTTTTCAATAATTTGCTTGCGTGTAGGGGTAATTAGCAGTGGGAGGAAACTGTTTGGTCATGACATTGTACCACAACTTTGTTATGAATGTCTTGACCGGGGACAGTGATTAACATTGCTACTAAGCAATATATTGGCAATGCTTTGGCATAAGACAGTGATTATCAACCAGTGTGCCGCAGCACGAGATCTTCTGAAGTATGCTGCAAAATTTGGCACAATCAGAAAATGCAAAAGAAAACATATGATCCCAATTGAGTATTCACTGGTGTCTATTGGTAAGTTCATAGCTGTGTTTTTCTTTATTTAGTTTGAGTTATTCTATGTATCTATGACTAGTCTGTGTCTACGGTTGTATGCCATGTATGACTTGCCATTTTTTTTATTTTGCAAAATTCATATATTTTTTTCTACATTATTTAGCCAGGTGTGCCACTATCTTTTCAGGGGTTCCAAGGTGTGCCGTTGGCACAATAGGCTAAGAACCACTGGCATAAGATATCTTTTATTCTAACCTGTGGGGAGTCATGAAACTTAATGTTGTGTTTCATTACCATGTACTTCAAACCTTTGACCAAGTTCTATTATGAACATTTTGCTTGGACTCTGTGTAAATAATCGGTTTGATTGCTTGATATTATTCGATCTGTCATCTATTTATTTTGAGATTGCTAGTGGAACATCAGCCTTACATGATTATGCCATCCAGATTTGGTCAAAATTATACCATTCGTTGCTTGTACTGGCAGAAGGCCCACCTCTGTCCCTCATTAATAGGCAATTCACTATGTAATGCTAAAGAAAATTCTGTCGAAGATCTTAAATCTCATACCTCGGTCTGGTCTATGAAAAAAGCAAAAATGGTCTGATTCTGATTAGTAGATTATCATATGATCACTCAAATTTTCCACGACGTTGAGCTCAGTCTACCCAAGGTTTGAGTTGCATATCATGCTCTTCCCGCCTATTTACCTTTCTTTCTCAAAATAAATCTTGTAAAGCCACCACAAATAAAAGATATGCAAACACTGACAAATGAACAGAAGAAAGTTATTTGTTTGTTTTTTTGAGATGATAATATAATTTTACTACAAAACAATTACAATGGTTTTCGATTAATTGTTAATCATTCAATAAGAATAGGCATTTTTCTAGGATCTAGTCTAAACCTACATGGCCTATATTTTACAACAAATCATCATGTAATAATTAAAACAGGTGAAGGCTATAACACTGTAGGCCAAGGTTTAAAGGTTTATACTTTAAATGTATAATTTACAACATATACTTGCACTGCAAGTTCACGTAAATTTCATCCAAACACATCAATTAAGTAATATAATGATTAATATGCTCCTGAAATCCTGATTATTGTAGTATTAAAGTATTCAGCCTTGTTAAAGATGCATTATGTAACATTAAGATAAAGAGCTGGTTGTTATTGCAAAAATAGATAATTCAAAATTAATACTAAAACGAAAATTTCATTAAAATTACTTTATTCTGAGTGAAATTACCACTGTTGAAAGTTTTGACATGATATTGTATAGATTGTATGTTATTGTAGCAATGTTATTTATTAACTCAGACCTGGTTTTCCATTTTCAAATTAAATTGTTAAATAATGAACATATTTCAGTCTATTTACATATTCAGAGAGAGTTGATTATAGGCTTGTTATTTTGTATATATGTCTATATAATAATTTATGTAACAAAGGAAGCCAAAATAAAAACCTGGAATAGGCAGATTTAGCTCTTACATGATGCATCTTTAAAGTGTCAATCATTAAATCAGATATGAAAATAGATAAAATTAAAACACGAACTTAAAAAATCCATCATTCCAAAATAGATCAATTGAAAGAGCAAATTTAAATCATTCCAAAATAACCTGTTTTCAATAAAGATAAAAATATTTTTGGGAACAATTCATATCACAGAATGCTTCATATGAAACAATAAAATTATGTTTGAGCAGAAAAAAAGATGAAACAATGTATTTGGCAACAGTAAACTAACGAATATTGAATAGAATCCTACTCAATTATAAGTTAATGCCATCAATAAATAATCTTAAGTTTCAGGTAAATTTAGAAATAACTGCAGTATGGCAGTCGAAAACAAAAAATTCTAACTTTGATAGGTTTTTTTTCTTATACCCAAATAAACTAAACCTGAAAATTTGGATGACAAAAATGCCCAAACCTCTGACCTGTACGGACAAGAAAGTGAGAATGGCCCAATGGATGGAATATTATAAATTTATACTGACTGAAAATAAAAGAGGAACAAGAATTATAAATATATTTTAGAAATATCACAGCACAGTATTAGAAGTCTTTATAAATAAAATAAAATATATGAATACAAACAAACCATAATGTATCATATTACCCTTCATGCATCAACAAATATAGGCAAAAAGATTATCATACTGTATATATTTTAAGTTTCTTCAAAATTAGACAAACGCTTAAAACGTGATTTTTTGTACAAATCAAAAGGAATCAAGATCTTTGGGATATAAGCACATACCTGATGCTTCATCAAAATAGATGAAAACCATGACCTCTAGAGGGCAAACAACTATTTGGATACAGGATTTGAAGCAACCATTTTGTCCGGCAGTTTCAGTTCAGATTTTCATGAAATTCAGTCAACCGACATTAAGGTGTAAATGTGAATTTTTACAATTAAGGGCCATAATCTATAATCCAGCAAAACGACATGGTTTTCCAGGTATTTACACAGTGTTAACTTTGAAGACTTAATACCAAAATCACCCATGGAAAATGAAAAGTTGTATTTCCTTGAAAAGTTATCACAGACAGCAGTTGCATAGGATTAGAACTAGGATAGAGGTTTACAAGAGTCTTTCACCATGAAAAAAACAGTTTCATTTACTAGTACTTAAATATCTGGGACTTACAACTGCATCTTTAATAAATGAAGCCTCGACTCAGTGGTGTTACTGACTCTACCTATAAATAATATGTTGATGAGGAAGCAAATAATGAGAGTTATCTGTACTTGATCTGAATCGACTTGGTAGACCTAGCTGTTGTTGTAAAGATGTGTATGTAAAATGATTGGGTATTTCTGGAATGTCATCATTCGAACTACCTATAAATTAAAAACATTTTCAATTAATTACACATGGCAAATATCTACCAAGCACAACAAATGCACCATGTCAGAACTAAAAAATTCCATTTGGTTTATGACAATGCAGACTTTTAAGAAATGTCTAAAATTTGCAACAGTTAAACCAAATGTACAAAGGTCAAACTAATTGAAATTCCTCCATATATTCTTGTAATTTCTAGGTGGTTTGGAAAACATTTGGGATATTATGATGGCTAAACTGAAATGGAGGGGGGGGGGAATAAAGACGGACATATACCATACAGTGTGCTACGAGGAAAATTTTGCCGGAACAGTGACTCTATGGCCTTCACTTTATCAAATTCCAACTGCCAAGGCATCTTTTACATGCATGCCAATGTGTACACAGGACCCATTTTCTATCCTATCCAAATGACTAGACAGCTGGTCCTTGTCAGCTCCTCTGTCCTGCACCATTAACAAGGAGAAACCATGCTGGAAAATCTTGATAAACTTTCTCAGTCAACACTGGGATCAAACCTGCAATCCCCAGGCTAGCGAGTCTTACTCACTTAGCCACTTTGGCTTCCCTTATGATGGTGCTGGCGAGCCAGTGTCTTACACACTTAGCCACTGTGGCTCCCCTTTTGATGGCAGACCAGTGAACCCAAAAAGTAGGAAAATTAGGACAAAGAAATCAACCATTTAATATTGACACAAATCAAAGATTTAAATTACACATTAACAACCTAATTTAAAGGCTAATTCATATTCAAAATGGTACAGATCACATACGCACAGTCTCCAAATATTGTACCAACAAACATATCTGTTAAAACAAATATAAACCATGAATTAACATTGGATAATTATCTTTATTGAAATATAAAAACCTGTATAATTGATTTCCTATTTGTGTGTGTCAGCATGAATTGTAACACAAAATGTCAAAACAAACAAATGCCCTGCAAATCAAAACTTTCCAGTACCGGGGCTATGTTAATTTACCGTAAATCATGGAACTATCCATCAAAGAGGATTGCTCCATTAAACTTGTTCTTCCTGCAATTGTTCCACCAGGTACAGCAGATTTAGGTCTTTTAAGACTATCTGGTAAGCCATCCTTCCAGCCAGGTGTATGACCAGACTTCGGACGGGTTTTAGTCATTTCTTTATGAAGATCTCTTCCACCACCTAACCAGTTGTTGGCTTTAGTGATGTGTATACGACTGTTGAAATTACTCTTGTCTTTGGAAGCTGGTGATGTAGGTCGCTGTGGTGGAGGTGTAATTTTATCTACAACTAAATAAAAATATATTTAGATATTAATAAGAAAAGAACTCTTGGTATTTTCTTTCGATTTTGGTCACAATGTAAGATCTTGTACCATCTTAATCTTATTGCCTCAATTCGTGACCTTTCAATGGGCAAATAAAGATATTTTGCTATGGAAAAGATACCAAAAATCACTTCATCTCGAAAGCTTGGGTAAATCTTTTAGAGTATAATTTCATCTAATTGACTTTTGTAGAATGAATTTCTGCACACAATAGCCGTTTACTCTGCATGATTTTCTCTATACAATGACTGGGTTTAAAAGAAGAAGTGTCTATTTTGGATGGGATAAATAAAGCAGACACTATCACCAAGTTGTCTGTAAATGTCAAAGGTTAGATTACAATGACAATAGACAGTAATTTTTCTGCGTCGATAACTGTATATGCTACTTTTTTGGCCCTCCAGGATGAAACCATCATCAACTGACCAGTGCTTTAAATGGGACAGCAGAATAGAAGTAAATTGATTTAATGTGTAGTCAACACAAAGCTGTGATATTTTGAAACTGACATGTGTATTGTTTCTATTAAACAATTCAACACTTTTTGCATTTTGCATATCAAACATAAAGGCATTACTGTACCCATGAAACGAAGGATAACCGGGCTTAAAAAATGATGATGGGTCTTTCATGCCATCAAGGATTGTAACATTGGAATTTCTTATGAGTCCAGTATCCTAACCATACTAGTACTATTTATATGACAGGTAACAAGCATGAATTGTGACAACATTTGGATTTATTTATTTATATTTTACCCGATACCATATTCTTTGGAGCCAATTTCCAGGCATCTGTTCTTGCTTTCTGGAAATCGGACATGTATCCACTACTTGGATGATTTCTAGAATTACTGCCTGGCTGTTGGTTTATAAATGTCTTATAAGCTTCTACAGCACTAAATGGACGATTTCTTTTTGATTGACTGAAAATATAAAGATAATTTGCCAGGCAACTAAACATATCCCCACAGCAGTCCACAAGGGTTGTTGCACCACAAGGGTATGTTTCTTTTGTCAGTATTGTGTTCACAATATTCTACCAAAGACAAGGGCGATAACCTCCAGAACTAACCAATTAAAAAATTTGACCTTCAATAGGCTTCGTCATTTTACTAATGTTAACAAGCCAACAGTAAGGCTGATGTCAAAGTTAGTCGAGGTATTGATGTAATGAACTATACACCAAGTTGCATCACCTTCACTTAATTAGAACTTAAAGTTATCTTGTCCCAAAGTATCAACCAATCAAATTGCTTATCTCTGCCTACCCTAAGCAGAAAATGCTCATCTTCTAACTCCATCAAGGCATTGACCTAATAAACACATACACCAAGTTTGAACATTCTAGCTCAATTAGGAAGAGAGTTATTGTGTCCCAAAAAGTGTGACGGACAGACTGGCAGATGGACAAACCCATTTTAATAGTCCGCTAACTTTCTTCGAAATCCATCAAGGCATTGACCTAATAAGCATACATACCAAGTTTAAATATTTGAACTAAATTAGAAGGAGAGTTATAGTGCTCCAAAGTCTCATCGAATGAAATTGCTTATCGCTCTGCTTACCCTGAGCAAAAAATACTCATTATCGAACTTAATCAAGGTATTACTGTAATGAAACTATACACCAAGTTTCATCACTCTCACTTACTTAGAACTAAAGTTATCATGTCCCAAAGCATCAACCAATCAAATTGCTTATCTCTGCTTACCCTAAGCAGAAAATGCTCATCTTCTAACTCCATCAAGGCATTGACCTAATAAACACATACACCAAGTTTGAACATTCTAGCTCAATTAGGAAGAGAGTTATTGTGTCCCAAAAAGTGTGACGGACAGACTGGCAGATGGACAAACCCATTTTAATAGTCCGCTAACTTTCTTCAAAAGGCGGGGGGACAATAATATGCATCAATTTTACTATGTAAATGATGAAAATAAATTTTATTCATATCGTTCACGCAAGTCATTACAAAGTGAAACAGATACCTTATTTTAACAGAAATTTTATAAATTCAATAGACTTCTCTGTATTATTAATTCAAATAATGCATATAATATAATATATTTCATAAGCTTACACATCAAATCACAATTTTCTACAAAGTGAAACAAAGACCATGAGTCGAGAAGCAATTATCAGAATTTTGGGGAATTTAATGGGATTCTTCATTTCACTGATTTAAATGAAGCATATCAATTGCATACAGTTTGTACGATAACTTTTGTCGTTAAGCCATTCACAATGCAACAAGGAACAAAATTATGGTCTAATTATAATAAAATATATAAAGAATGGCTTAATTTCATTCTTAGAAATGCTACTTTTAATTTTAAATCTTGTGCATACCTTATTTTTGGTTTATACATATAGTTATTTATATCAGGCTGTTTTTTGACAGGACGAGTTTGTTTACGATGAGAATCAAGTTCGATACTAATATTCATTTCACTTTCTTCTATTTCAAACTGAGGTATCTGAACTTCTATGCATGTTGGTGTGTTTATTTCTGGCACCTTAGGTAATGCTGGAGGCTTGGTTGTTACCAAATTTGGTTTAGCTGTACATGGACGGGGTTTGGAAAGTGCCATGCTGGGGTCGTTCTGTCTTCTGTCATAAATGTCTGATTTTGAAGATTTGGGTCTGGCTTGTCTATCCTGTGAATTATCGTCAACTATGTTTGAACATACATTTTGCTCTGTTTTTTCATTGGTCACTTTCTGTAACATACAAGAATTGAAATTCGAGATAATTATCCAAGTAAAAAGATACAACAATTTTTAAAAATAGGTTGCCAGGCAACGAAACAAACGCCCACACAGCAGCTAAATCGTCTGGGCAGTCAACAAGAGTTGTCGCATATTAAGGAATTATCAGAAAATCATTAGAATTTGTAATCAATTTTATAATCAAACATTTTTTTAAATCAGGTAATAATTGTGACCTCTAGAGGGACCACAAGCTAATAAAGGCGATTTTTCGTAAAATCAGTGGCCATAATTCAGGAAGTTCCGATCCCATATGCAATGGAACCAAAATCTTTAGTTTATAAACATGTATTTCAAGTTTCATCAAAATTGAATTAAAATTGTGACCTCTAAAAGGTCCACAACTTTGATATAACATACTTTCACACTATTCGCGTACAAACGGCGGCCATTTTGTCTGTCAATTTTGGTCTGATTTTCATGAAATTTAACCTCATTCTTCATTACCATATAACGGTGATATAATCATACGGTTTTCAAAATCAGATAATAATTTTGACCTCCACAGGGACAACAAGCTAAAAAGGGAGATTTTTCGGTCAATTCGGGGCCATAATTCAGGAAGTTACGATCAAATGGGCGCAAATATTGAAATCAACCAAGATCTTTGGATTATAAACATGCATGTCAAGTTTTATCAAAATCATATTAAAATTGTGACCTCAACCTTGGGTCCACAACCTTGATATAACATTTTCACACTATTCGCGTACAAACGGCGGCCATTTTGTTCGTCAGTTTTGGTTCGATTTTCATGAAATTCAATCTCAACATTCATTGCAGTGTAACGGTGATATAATCAAACGTTTTTTTAAATCAGGTAATAATTTTGACTTCAAGAGGGACCACAAGCTAATAAAGGCAATTTTTCGTACAATCAGGGACCATAATTCAGGTAGGTTACTATCCGATATGTGCAAATATCGAAAGGAAACAAGATCTTTGGGTTATAAACAAACATGTCAAGTTTCATCAAAATTGAATTAAAATTGTGACCATTACTGGGTTCGCAACCTTGATAAAACATATTTTTACACTATTCGCGTACAAACAGCGGCCATTTTGTCCGTCAATTTTGGTCTGATTTTCACAAAATTCGAACTTCACCTTCATTACCATGTGATGGTGATATAATCAAACGGTTTTGACCTCCAGAGGGACCACAAGCTAAAAAGGGCGATTTTTCGGACAATCAGAGGCCATAATTCAGGAAGTTACGATCCGACGGGCGCAAATATCGCAAGGAACCAAGATCTTTGGGTTATAAACATGCATGTCAAGTTTCATCAAAATAGGTTCAAAATTGTGCCATCTACACTGTTCACAAGCTAAAAATGTGATTTTTCGTACAATCAGGGGCCATAACCCATACATGCCAATATCGAAAGGAACCGAGATCTTAGGGTGATATACCTATTTTTTAAGTTTCATTGAAATCGGATAAAAATTGTGACCTGTAGACTGTTCACAAACAATTGTGGATGGACGGACGGACGAACAGGGGCAACGACAATATACGTCCACATGAAAATGTGGGCGAATAAAAATGGTCAACGTATGTAATATGTGGTTTTAGTTCCTACTTTTTTGCAGCAACCAGGCTTATTAATAATACAAAGTATAATGATGGGAATTTGCCTGGACAGCTGTATTTCTATCATCTCTTTATTGAATTCAAACAGTCAACAATTCTTAATGTGCATGCCAACGTTTACAAGGGACTTTGGTTATTTGTATCATTTGAAGACACTTTTCCTTGCAGGTCTCCAATGACAAACAGAAAACATGCTTGGGATTGAACCTGGAACCTACTGGTTAGTTTATGAGTGCAAGGGGGTGGGAGTGGGGGGGGGGGTGCAATGTGCACTAGGCTACCTCCCTTGTATCTGCAAAATTATTGTATGGATAAGGGGTTGAGTATGTGGGAAAGTAGAGTTGCCTGGCAACTTGTCTTAATATAGAACTAGATATGATGATGTTGGGGTGGAAAACTAATAAAATTTAAACAAGATGATGTAAATATTAACAGACTCTCTTAATTTATGTTATATATATAGCAATTTTGGATCTACTGTCAAACATATCAAAAATTCATCTTTTACAAATTCAATAAATAATAAAATAATATGGATTTGTACAAATGATCATTATCACATGAATGAATGTGTAAAATCATCTAACCATATCAATTTTAAAATATCAAACATTTTCAAATTTTTTTAAATATACACCTAGAAATCTATGAGTCCCAGATTTCTCTCATGGACATGAACCAACTAGTTTCGTTCAGTTTAACGTCTGCTTTGCTGTTAAGATTATTATTATTTATTTTTTTTGTGTATTTTCTGCAAATCGGATTTCTCAGAATCTAACCATGGGATCTTTCTGAAACTTTGACCTCCCCCCCCCCCAAAAAAAATGGGGGGCGAACGTTGTTTAAATATATTTTCAAAACGTTTTACGAATCCAAAATCACTGAATTTTACGAACGAAAAAACTGACAATGCATAGTCGTAACTTTATTATTTTTTGACCGATTTTACTAATTCTTTTTTCTTTGAATACCTTGAAAAAAAATCATTTTCATCTGCAGTTTCACATTTTTGAATTTCGAAAATTCGTTGAGCCGCTGTGATTTCGAACCGGAAGTTAAGACCTATTTGACAACTTCTTTAATAGTTGTACGATTTTCATGAAATTTAGTAGATCTTACCAATGTGACTTCAAAAATATAATTAGAAATTTTCTAAATTATCTCCCCTTGACGAAATTAAGGATCAAATTTTTAAAAAAAATCAAAGAAATATAGCCTAGGTCAGAATGACCTAATTTTTTTTTTCGATACTAGACAAGTAATTATTGATTCGTACACAAAATTTGGAGTTTGTAGATCGAACCTGTAGTGCCACCATCTTGAAACGTGAAAAATCTACCAGGCTTTTTTGATATCTTACTTACAGACATTCGAGTTATATTTTCTGAATCCTTGAAGGAAGGCCTAAAAAACGTTCAGAGCAGAATTTTGATTTAGGTCAACTGATGGTCGCCATTTTGAAGTGAATTTGATAAAATAGTGAACAAGCCAACAGTGAGGCTGATGTCCCCCGCCGAAATCCCAAAATAAATAGAAGACACATATTAATTAATCGCACATTTATTTTTTTCAATGTATCGAGCAATCAAACTGTACACGAAGTGTCATCCAAAAGTGTTTTATAAAGAAAAATGCTAAAACCGACGAGAAAAATGAAAATGTACCCTAGTTAGGGGGACCCTAAAGGCAGACAAAAGGGCCCTTCTGGCCAAGGAAAGGGCCCTCGTGTCCAAGTCAATCGTTTCTATACACTTTTACTGTCGAATCCATTACTAAATGAGAATGCAGTCATTGTATTGGCATAAAAATCATCAATCAAGATGAACCTAAGTTATCTTGTCCCAAAGTATCAACCAATCAAATTGGTTATCTCTGCTTACCCTAAGCGGAATATGCTCATCTTCGAACTCCATCAAGGCATTGACCTAATAAGCATATACACCAAGTTTGAACATTTTAACTCAATTAGAAGGAGAGTTATTGTGTTCCAAAGTCTCGACTACTCTCGACCAATCAAGTTGCGTATAGCTCTGCTTACCCTGAGCAGAAAATGCTCATTATCAAACTTAGTCAAGGCATAACTGTAATGAAACTATACACCAAGTTTCATCACTCTCACTTAATTAGAACTAAAGTTATCGTGTCCCAAAGCATCAACCAATCAAATTCTTATCTCTGCTTACCCTAAGCGGAAAATGCTCATCTTCGAACTCCATCAAGGCATTGACCTAATAAGCATATACACCAAGTTTGAACATTTTAGCTCAATTAGAAGGAGAGTTATTTTGTTCCAAAGTCTCGACCAATCAAATTGCGTATCGATCTGCTTACCCTGAGCAGAAAATGCTCATTATCGAACTTAGTCAAGGTATTACTGTAATGAAACTATGTACCAAGTTTCATCACTCTCACTTAATTAGAACTAAAGTTATCGTGTCCCAAAGCATCAACCAATCAAATTGCTTATCTCTGCTTACCCTAAGCGGAAAATGCTCATCTTCGAACTCCATCAAGGCATTGACCTAATAAACACATACACCAACAGGTGCGGATCCAGAGGGGGGGTCCAGGGGGTCCCCCCTCCCCGCCCTGCTCAAGCTTGAAAAATTTTCTATGCGATTTTATTGGCGATTTAGACCTGTTATTTTGGAATTTACCTTCCGGAAATACGTCAGAATGAAGCAAATTGAATCTAATTTACCAAATTATCGGTTGAGCGCAATTAGTTAAGCAATTATCAAACCTTATAGACCCCCCCCCCACCCCCCCGGCAAAAAATCCTGGATCCGCACCTGACCAAGTTTTAACATTCTAGCTCAATTAGGAAGAGAGTTATTGTGTCCCAAAAAGTGTGACGGACAGACAGACAGATAGACTGACGGACGAACCCATTTTAATAGTCTCCCAACTTTCTTCGAAAGGCGGGGGACAAAAATCGACATTTACGGGCTTGTAAACAAACACAATAGGGCATAGTATGTTCAATGCGTCTCCTATTTCCCATAATATTATCGATATATAAGCTGCGTTCTGTGTGATGTCAGGCAACGAAAAGGTCTATTGTGGCAAGTTCTTGCCAATTTCTTGGTGTGCTGGCCTGGTGCTAATTCATTTGCATAAAACTCCCAACCCTTTTTTGACATTTGTGATTTAAACCTAGATGGGAACTAATTGACTAACCACACTATATTTAGCCTATTGAAATAATCGAATTAAGTATGCAACTGGTATTTGGTAATTGCAACATCGGATTTTATGATCATGACGTGGTGAAAGTAGCCTACCTAGTTTTAAGTAGTAGTAGTTATCTTCACTAATTTTTATTTAATTAGAATTGACATGGCATGTCGCGTATATTGCTGGCCGTGTTTCTTGTCCTAGAGGTACTCAGGAAGATATGACGATCGCCTGTCACGTAACGTATTTCTTCCACTGGTTTGCTAAAAATATCTTAAGTAATATCCTCCACTTGGCTTTCAAGTGATATTATGATGACCTTATAAGGTCCATGATATTATGAAGCTGAAACACCATTCCTCGCATTGGGAATTAGTGTCATTAGTGGGAGACACTCGCCGATAGTAGCTATTGTGACGTCACGGGAATTCCCATAAAACTATTGATGATGGCGAGTTGATAAATCGAGGTCCTGTAATTTAATTTAATTGACGCGCACAACAAGTGAGAAACAACTTACGGAATTTCAAGAAAATAGCACAAACGGTCCAGCGAGAAACAAGTATAAACTAGATCTGCCAGGCAGATATGAAAGCTTTCATATTCATGGTCACATGTCAAAAAGAAAAAAAGAATTCAGGTCGGTCAAAAATTCGACGAGTTTAAGTTACCGGGTATATAATGAGAAACCATCTAACCAGGAAAAATTTTCAGATATATTATTGATTAAATTGGTAAAAAAACGGCTATATCATAACGACCAGGCATCACTTCCCATCAGATTGATTTTGCCAAGAATCTTAACCAGAAAACAATTATTAATTAAGTGATATAACAGTAAACATTTCCATCAGGCGAAATCATATTTCACCTGTAATTAACTCTGAAAAACAACAAAGTAGAAATTCTAAATTTTGAAATACCCAAAATTCGAGCATGGGCTAGGCTAACCAGCAATGTATTAAATTCGGAAATAAGAGATGAATTCTCAAAACTACATTCCATTATGTTTATTTTCAAGCCCGTTAATGTGGATTTTTCATTATTTTTGTCCCCCGCCTTTCAAAGAAAGTAGGGAACTATTAAAATGGGTTTGCTTGTCTGTCACACTTTTTGTGACACAATAACTTCCCTTCAAATTGAGCAAGAATGTTCGAACTTGCTGTAAATGTTTATTAGGTCAATGCCTTGATGGAGTTCGAAGATGGTCATTTTAGGGTAAGCAGAGAGATTCAATTTGATTGGTTGATGCTTTGGGACACAATAACTTTAGTTCTAATTAAGTGAGAGTTATGAAATTCGGTGTATAGCTTCATGTCATTACATCAATACCTTGACTAAGTTCAATAATGGGCATAAGCAATTGGTCAATAGACTTTGGAACCCAATAATTTTCTTTCGAATATAGCTAGAATGTTCAAACTTGGTGTAGGCACTGATTGGGTGAATGCCTTGATCGAGTTTAAAAATTAGCATTTCCTGCTTTGAGTAAGCAGAGAGATTTAATTTGATTGGTCAATCCTTTGGGACAAGATAACTTTGGTTCTAATTAAGTGAGAGTGATGAAACTTGCTGTAGGGTCTATAGCTTGATCGCATCAATATCTTGACTAAGTATGATTAGGATTGCATTTTCGGCTCAGTTTAAGCAAAGAGATAAGCAATTTGATTGGTCGAGACTTTAGAGCTTGACAACTTTGATTCAAATTGAGTGATAGTGGTGAAATTTTGTGTATATTTTTATTAAATCAATACCTTAACAAAGTTTGATGCAGATCATTTTCTGCTTAGGGATAAAGTAGAGACTTCTATCCAATTGGTCAAGACCTTGGAACACAATAACGCTTCTTCGAATTGAGGATGCAGGACGGAGGGCCTCACAAGGACAGCTGTTAGTCGTTCGGATGGAATGAAAAACCCAGGTCCCGTGTACACATTGGCGTGCACGTAAAAGATCTCTTAGCAGTTGGAATTCGATATAAGAGTAGGCTGTAGCCCATAGCACCCCTGCCCGGGCAAAATTTCCCTCACTGCACACTGTATGGCGTATGCCCGTCTTCATTAGCCCAGGTTAGGTGCAGAAAGTGGGATGTTAAACCCCATTTCATTTCATTTCTAATTGAGGTAGAATGTTCAAAATTGGTGTAGGTGTCTATCACATGAATGCCTTGACATAGTTCGTTCATGCACATTTACCACTAAACAGAGATGAGCAATTTGATTGGTCGAGACTCTGGAACACAATGAAACTTATGTATAGTTTCAGTCATTACCAGGTACTTCAAAACCTGAATTTGATAGTGGATCTTTCATGCTTAGACGAAGTATTGATAATCAGTTTGATTACTCCTTACTTTTGGAAAATATAAATGTGCAATTAATTAATATGTGCCATCTGTTTTGACTAGAAATCTCCCTGACATAATTAATAATTTACATATTTTGCAAGTGTGATGGATAGACTGATGTACGGAATGGACAGACAGACCCATTTTATTTTAATAGTTCCCTGCTTTCTTTGAGCGGCAGGTGACAAAAAGTGGGATGAATAGACCTAAGGAGAAAGAGACATTAAAATAGTAGTACACTGAGCTTCTACTCCCTTCATTTATATTCCCAGTCAGTCTCAGACCATGTAACAGTTTTCACTATACAATGGTAACATGTAAATAATATCAATTTATTGTTATA
This sequence comes from Patella caerulea, assembly GCA_036850965.1. NCBI lineage: Eukaryota > Metazoa > Mollusca > Gastropoda > Patellidae > Patella > Patella caerulea. The sequence continues at coordinate 4,695,131 of JAZGQO010000008.1, read as the reverse complement.
GAGATGAATGGCTATATAAATCACTATGTATAAAGAATGTAAATATAGCTTTAGTCAGTCAAGTAGTTGTATGATCTTTTCTATTGTATGGTAAATAAATAGTGTATGGTGGTTGTATCTACTGAATAGTTATTTAACTACTAAAGCCCTGTCATTACTTAAACTTTCAACTAGCTATAAAGTGTTTCAATATCTAGAATAGTCATTGTGTTGGTTGCTAGAGCCAAATATTGATAGTATGTAAGGCCTACATGTATTCTCAATCTAACCAATGGCTAACAGTAAACTTATCAAAACTCTGGAATAATTATTTCACATAGACGTTAACAAGTGGGAACAACAGCCAATTTAAAATATATTGGATAACAAATTACAAAAAAGAAAAGTTATTGATTAATCTGTGTAAATTTGAAAACATTGTTAATTAATTCTTTAAAGAGTGAAAATGAAAGGAATTGAGAAACTTGAAAGAGAAGCTACAGAAATTTATGGTAATTTAATTCGTGGTGATGATATTCAACTTAAAAAATTCATGCAGAAACCATGTAAGCAGTTGGAAGATATGTGCTGTGTTATTATTGGAACTGGAAATACTCTGATACATGAGGCAATTCATAAATCAAAACTACAACTTCTAGCTTTTTTCCTAAAAAATGGTGCAGACATTAACACTAGAAATAAAGAAGGTCTGACACCACTTCATGCAGCCATTCTTTACAAAAACTTCACAGCAGCCCAGTTTTTGATTGAGTCTGGAGCTAGTGTAAACGAAATAGTGTCACAAAAAACAGGCCATTCTTTATTACACAAAATGGTCTGGGCAAACCGTCAACAAGCAGCCAAATTATTGTTAGAAGAAGGGGCTGTTGTAAGCAGAAAAGATAAATTAGGACGTACGCCATTACATTTTACAGCCATGCGAGGCAATCTTTACATGATTCCGATAATTTTAGAAAAGGGTGGTGAACTTAATGCTGTGGACAATATGAACAGAACCCCACTTTTACTTTCTCTCATGTATAAAAACCCGGACATTGCTAAAATATTGCTGGAGGAAGGTGCAGACGTGACTATTAAGGATAAAATTGGTAACAGCCCATTACACATAGCAGTTATAGAAAAATATACAGAAGTAGCCAAACTGATAGTCAGCAGAAATGCTATTAATGTCAACACCAAGGAAAAAATCATGGGAAGGACACCTTTACATTTAGCTTGTGAAAAAAATTATCAAAAATTAGTAGGCCTGTTGTTAGAGAATGGGGCAGATGTCAATCTAACAACCACCTTCAGAAAATCTCCATTACATCTAACAGTTCTCAATGGCTCTACAGAACTGGTTCCTCAATTACTTAACAGGACGCGTAATGTGAACATGCTATCACTTGGAAACAAAACAGCTCTACATAATGCTGTCGAAGGTGGATATTACAATATCGCAAACTTGTTAATCCAAGCCAAAGCCAAAACCAATGTCCATGACACTCACGGTTTGACACCATTACATCATGTGGCCCGACTCGGTTATACAGACTGCGCCAATCTTCTGATTAAAGAGGGAGCTCAAGTGAATAGTTCCGACTCAAAGCAGATGACACCACTTCACCACGCAGCAGAAACCAACCAAATGGATATGGTGAATACATTGTTGCGGTCTGGAGGCGATCTCAATCTTCAGGATGAAGATGGAAAGATACCTTTAGATTATGATACTAACGGAGAGCTACAAGCTTTATTAGATAGAAAATCAGCAAGACGTCGTCGAAATGCCCAGATTGACCGATAGGTGTGATATTAAATCACACGATTTGTTTCATGGCTGTGTATTGAGTATTTCCTCTAATCATGTCTACCTCATTATTGTATTTGACAATAATTATGTCTTTTATTGGTTATAGTTTTAATCCTTTAAATTGTTAAATTTATCATATTAGAGTTATTTTTTCCTCAACGTGTGATGTTGGTAATTATTTGATTCTCTCTTAGACAATAATATGCTATAATCTGCTCAAACGACAAATTGAAGACTTACAACCCAATGCCAAAGGTAGACAAATTTATCAGAAGGAAAACTTCTTGTGAGTTGTCTACAAATCTTACAAATGTCTCGATATTGGATGAAATTTAGCTGGAAACAGGTTTTAATTTTTCATTATAACAGAACAGTGACAGACCTCATGATACAGCACGCATGCGCTAACCATTCGACCATCCACATGAAAGAAAACATAACCGAAGTAGTGAAAGTACAGTTGTTTTGTTAGTAAATCTTAAAATCCATCATGCATAAAGTTACATTATGGGAGTTAAGATAAAGAGATGTCAGTTCTCACTATAATAGTTAAAACTAGATAGTGTAAAGAAAATTTCAGTCAAATTGATCCATTATTAGCCGAGAAAAAAGCGTTTGAAATATTCACATAGCCTCGGTCATCATTACTCAAATCATTAATATAAACAGCATAGTCTTGATTATCCACTTGATTGATTTAATTATCAACGGCCATTAAGAGGCATTTAAGAATTTAATCCGCCAACATTGAAGGCTAGCCTTGACATCAAGCGTTTATTATGGTCTGGATATGTTAATTAATGTTTAATTGATTATTTAGACAACATCTCAGACCTAAAGAAAGACCTGTAATAAGAAGATTTTGCTCTTGCATAATGCTATTTTAAATAACCTGAATGAAAATAACATCTAGTTTTAATCAGACTGCAACCTTTATATACATCCTACCTCTTGTCTGTCGGTTGTATCATTTGCTGCTATATTATTTTCAACTAGAACTTGGTCAATACATTCATTTGTATTTGACTTCACCACAACTTCTTCCTAATAAAATTTGACAATTATATTAACATAATAAAGGGGTGATAGGTAAGATTAGATAAAGAGCTGACAGTTCTTGCTATATATAATAGTTAAAAAAATAGATAACGAAAACAGAATATGCTGATAATTTCAGTCAAATTGCTTCACTCTGAACCAAGATATTAGTGATTTGATTTTCGACTAGCCTCGACCATCATAACTAATGTAACAAAGTCTTGATTATCCATTTTTATGTTAAAGTATCCATCACAAATGTATTCAAATCCACTAAATATTGCAGGCTAACACTGGCATCTATAGTTGATTATGGTCTACATAAGTTAATTACTGTCTAATAATTTAGGTAACATTTTAGGCCTAAAGAAAGGCCTGCAATAGGCAGATTTAGCTCTTGCATAATGCATGTTTAAAAAGTTAATTGTATTTTGTAAAGCTGTAATTGATTGTCAATAAATGAATCTACTCTTTATGTTATCAATTATTTAATTTGGGTCCAAGCTGCACATTATGTTGCACTCCAAAGTTACAGATCTGGGTTAAATACTACTGTAAATCTAATTAAATTTTTATCTTTGTTTGTTTCGTCTTTGTGGTTCTGAATTTTATACCAAATAAGATCTAACATATCAAAGCAATTGCTGTTCTGATGGCAGACCTCAGCTTTGTCGAGGACTATGTAAAATAGCATAATTTAACGTCCACTTCCACGAAAGTGTTACACACAAGACTTCAGGGAGCTTATAAATAAATGTTTTTGCTTGATTTGTAACAAATGTGTTTTCATTAGCAAAGTTCGCTATGTTATAAAATACAGAATATAAAACAAAAGATAATGAAAAAAAATTTGAAAAAAAAATAGGTTGCCAGGCAATGAAACATAAGCCCACAAGCAGCTAAATCGTCCGGGCAGTCAACAGGAGTTGTCGCATATTAAGTAATTATCAAAATCATTAGAATTTGTTTGTTTTTTTTTTATAAAATTCTGCTCCATGCTAACGTTTAGTATAGGAAACATTTAATATTATGGATTTAGCTGTACAATTATCAAAATTAATTGAAAATCAATATACTTGTTTGTCTCAAGACCTTAAACCCGGTTTCAAGTTTCATCAAAATCAAATTAAATTTGTGACCTCTACAGGTCTACAAGCGGCGGCCATTTTGGTCGATTTTCATGAAATTGGAACTCAACCTTCTTCGAACTCAACCTTCATTACGGTGTAACGTTGATATAATCAAATGGTTGTTATACGCCCACATTGAAACGTAGTCGTATATTGTCGTCGCCCCTGTCCGTCTGGCGTCCACAATTGCTTGTGGATGTTCTAGAGGCTAAAGTATATATCCGATTGACTTTAAAGAGCACATCAAATGACCTCAAATTTTTTTCTAGATTGATAATCCATGGTTATTTCATCCACTTTACGGCAAATTCACATCAATCCGGCTTAAATTAATTTAGCTATCTTCACTCAAAGTTGTATCCCGTAAAAATGACTTTGTCAGTTATCGAAAACACTCTTAATCCCCTCAGACGCTAGTGACGTTACAGTGACCGAAAGCATATTCGGAATGTTTATTCCTTACTTACCTATATACACCCGGCGTGTGTATTCATTAACGCCTGACTGATTCCTTAATCCCCCTAATTAAAAAAACCAATTGACTACGGAATAATTTGTTTTATAATTCATTCTAATTCAAGATCCAAACGATTCGAGATACATTTTCGTCAGAAGAGTATTGTGGTTCTAATTTAGAATATGTTTCATTATGTACGGTCGTTCTGTTTTCTCACAGCAACATATTTTTACACTATTCGCGTACAAACGACGGCCATTTTGTCCGTTAATCTTGGTACGATTTTCACGAAATTCGAACTCACCCTTCATTACCAAGCAACGGGGATATATTCAAACTTTTTTTTTAATCGGATAATAATTTTGACCTTCAGAAGGACCACAATCTAAAAAGGGTGATTTTTTGAACAAACAGGGGCCATAATTCAGGAAGTTACGATCCGATGGCCGCAAATATCGAAAGGAACTAAGATCTTTGGATTTAAAAATACATGTCAAGTTTCATCAAAACTGGTTCAAAAATTGTGACTTCTATAGGGTCCACAAGCTAAATACGTGATTTTTCGTACAATTAGGGCCATAATTCAGGATGTTATGATCCGATATGCGCAAATATCAAAAGGAACCAAGATCTTTGAGTTATAGACTGCATTTCAAGTTTCATCAAATTTGGTTCAAAATTGTGACCTCTATAGTGTTCACAACCTTGACATACCATATTTTTATACTTTTCGCGAAGAAGTGGTGGCCATTTTGTCCGCAATTTTGGTCCGATTTTCACGAAATTCGAAACCCAACCTTCTTTATGGCATAACGGTGATATAATCGGATAATAATTTTGGCCTCAAGAGGGACCACAAGCTAACAAGGCGATTTTTTGCACAATCAGGGGCCATAATTCAGGAGGTTATGATCCTAAGGGCGCAAATATCGAAAGAAACCAAGATCTTAAAGTTATAAACATGCATTTCAAGTTTCATCAAAATCGTTTCAAAAGCTAAAAACGTGATTTTTCGTACAATCAGGGGCCATAACCCATGAAGTTACAGTACGATTCATGCCAATATCGAAAGGAACCCAGATCTTAGGGTGATAACCTATATTTTAAGTTTCATTGAAATCGGATAAAAATTGTGACCTGTAGAATGTTCACAAACAATTGTGGACGGACAAACAATTGTGAAAATGTGGGCGTATAAAAACTTACATTAATATGAACTGTTTCATCTGATTGTGAATCTTGAATACCATTTGTTGCCTTGACATTTTTAATACTCTCTGATCTAGAGGTTGGTGATGGAGTCAGTGACGGAGATAGTGATTGTTGGGTGGTTCTTGCTGACTTGGCTCGATTTTTACTCATATCCAGCTTCAAATCTAATTTCTCTTTTAAAACTGAGGACATGGGTCGTGGTGTTTTTGTTACCTAAATTTGAGGAAAGAAAGGAAACATAATATATGTAATAATGATTTGAATTTATATTTAAATTTGAAATAAATATCTGACTATAAAATATTCTGGTAGCAATATATAAAAACATTTTAAGTTTAGAAGTTGATAAAGCCGCTATCATGTATAAAAATCAAGCTAAGGCTTTTATCATACAAGCCAGCAGTTTAAGATAAATTTTGATAATTTATACTTGGGAGACAATGCTGTAAAACACTGTAATGGTGCCGGACTTCCTGTTACAGCTGAAAACAACCACTTCATTGTTATCTCTCAGTAAGATTTAGGACGGTAATCCTAGAGTGACGAGGCACACTTGCAGTCAAATAGTCAAAGAATCTATGAGGATGGACAAGTTCCATGAACGGTTGTTACTAAAGTAAACAATATTAACTTGCTCCACTCACGCACAATGTATTTACAAACGCTTACATATACATCCTGGCCTGGTACAAATGTGAAGTCGTATTTGAAGTGAACATAAAACTACAGAAACGAATCAGTGCAAACCATTCAGAAATAGGTACAAAATATTTAAAACTCAAATTTCATTTTACCTGTTTTTGACCTGATCCAGTGATTCTTGTAGTATTTTGACAAGGGGTAAAAATCAACGGTTCTGTAGGTCTATAACTTCCCTTCTGACCGAGAATAATACCATCATCAGGAGAATTGGGATGTAAAGACAAATCAGATTGGGATGATTTCCTATCTAATTCCTGCTGGAAATTATCAACACTTTGTAAGGTAAATCTAAAAGAGAAAAAAAGTAACTATTAACAAAAGGTAAGTACAGTAATTATATACATGCTGATGAGTACTGTGGTCAAGATAATCCAGACTAACCATATCTGCAATATTAATGGGACAGTCTCAAGATATCAACCTATGTAGGCTAGCATTTGATTAAATCCAATTGTCTGTATAATTTTGAAGTAAAATTATTATACACCATGACACTTTGGCAGATTTTCTTAAAAATTCATAATTTGTTAGCTATACAATATTGGTTTTATCATCAATCAATACTAAATTAAAATTGTGATGGATAAGGTTGCATCTGCCAAGAGGCGCACCCACATCTAGCGGTTGTGAAATCTTAACAAGTTGTAGACCTTATGTTTCCTAGTGTAACAGTATCCACCATAAATAAACTATAAACATACTTATGGAAAAACAGCTAATGATTTATTTAGGCTACGTTTTGAAGAGTATTCTCTCAACGTTTTCAAGCTAATACAATATATCAAAATGTGAAGATATACAAAATTACAACATAGTATGATAGGGACTAACACCCCTGTCAAAAGCTCAGCTCCCTCTAAATAACTAATCAGTGATGTAACGGTGAAAGCAATTAGGGTGAGTATCTGTTGACTTTGCTATTATATTCTGATAATACTAACATATGAACACCATAACATATCCCAGCCAAAAATTAGATTTAAACCAAGCTTAAAACTGATAGGATATGTATAGTTTTTTAATAATATCTGCAAGACTACAAAATAAAAATAAAAATTCTATTAAAACTATTGCTGACAAATTCGAAATAATATTTTCTAATTTAAATCTATATAAATACAATAGGGAAAAATAAAACTATTGCTAACAAATTCATCCTAGTATTTTTTATTCAAATTTATATATTGGTACATTAGTAAATAAACTGGGAAATTCAATAATAAACATAAATATTCATAATGAATTAAATTCAGCATTAAATAACCAAGGTAAAGTCAATAACTTTGTGACTCGGTGTATTTGTTCGGAGCCAGAGTATGGTGGAGTGGTGATCAAGTGTGACAATTCTGATTGTCCGTATGGATGGATCCACTATATAAATGTGTTAATGTTAGAAGAAAACCAAGAGGACAAAAGTTTTGCCTAAATTGTAAAACATAGAAAAACACATACTTCAGAAACATACATGTACCTGTGTTTTATTCAATAAATTTAATATGTTTAATGATCACATGTATGTTTTAAATTAACGATACAAATGAAATGGGGTTTAATTTTGTCAACACAACTTTCGGTCTACCCTTTCCAGACCCCCCCCCCACCCAGAGAAATTCACCAAATAAGCTATGCATTAAGATTGCAAATTGAAGAACATATCGTAACGATACAATCAACATGTGGAACCATGTATAGACTCATCTTGCTACTAAGAATGTTGGAGTTCTTTAGTCTCTCAATCGCTCTCACAACATGAATTATGACATGTGCAATCTTTCGTGTTTGTTCAACCTCTTTAGCACATAATTGGGATTTTCCTCTTGTAAAGGACGGGGTGATAAGGGTTGCATTTCTGTTGGCCAGATCTTCCAGTTGTCCAGATTTTTTAAAAATACTTCAATACAGTAAATGATACTGACAGTTCTTGAATAAGAACTATTAAAAACTGAGGGCGCATGTTTTGTAAGGCTGTCTTTGATAGGCCACTGAATCAGAAAGTTAATTTTTCCTGCCAACATAGGTAAGCCTTGATTTGATATGTCGGATATGGTTGAAAGAGAAACATCAAATCTGTAAGTTAAGTACTGATGTTGAAGATTTAGCCTAAATTTCATCAGGATACAGATGTTGGTGAAATCACTTTACATGTATATACAGGCAACAAACAGGAACAAGATGGAATTTAATTATATTATCAATGAAAAAAAACCCAAACCCATTTATAACAGACCATCAATGGATCCTTGAATGAAGGCGGAGTGCAGGTAATTAAATCAGAGTCGGTAGTATTTACATTAGATGCAATAATAGTGATCCCTGAGATTAAAATATTACCCATCTATTAAAACGGGAATGGAGCCCTCCATTAAGCTAATTATATTTTAGAAAGGCGGGATTTATTAAACTATTAATTAATAATTACAATAACAAGTCACAACAACCCCGAGTGGATAAGCAATACAATAATAAGAAGAACCAATTATTGAGTATCATTTTGAAAACGATTATTTGTAATGATTTACGTAGGCTAATTATTATTAATTTTGAATACCATTTATTTAATGGAATATATTATGGTTAGCCTAGTTGCGAATACAATACGTAATTTAAAGATTGTCATAAGGCGTGAGGAGGAAAAATCGGGATTTATTAGTTGGTTTGTGTCTTCCTATTTGAATGGCTTTGTCATCGTGTAGTCGTCGACTCCTCATATTTTAAAATTTAATCATTGCTTGGTAATGACTAGACGAACCCAACGGAAAAGTCGCTAAGTAGAAAAAAACAACTTTAATCAGATTATATACAGCGCAAAATGTCTTTCTGTTAGCGATGTCAGTCAGACAGCCAGTCAGCCATTTGTAAACAACCGATTTTGCCAACCAATGGTGTCACGTGACTAATCGTGACGTCACGGCGAACATCGCTATAATAATGATAATCTTTATTATTTTGTAAAATCTTATACGGGGCCTCTAGAAGTTACTAAACGAATGCTACTTTCAGTTTGACCTAATTAAGGAAAAGCACGTGTCTCCAACGTCATATCAAAACAAACAAACGGCCTGCCACACCTACTAACACAAACGGGTTTGGTCACAAAAGTACATGACTTTTTCAGAATATATCGAGTTTATGTTTGAAAGAAAACCAGTTCCCGCGTGACCCAACAACGATTTACGCAAAACTGTTAATTACCACGTGCACAAAATGATACGGTGTCGGTAAATAACGTGACCAGGGTATGACCTACAGTACACGAAGATTGCCGATCGACAAAAACATAACGGCCATCTTTCACAGGCGAACACACGTGTTTATATTTATATCCCATTCTTCGAAAAACTGTGAAACAAATACGATTTCAGAAGTTACGGAACTTCGGTGTTATTCTTTCTGTACGAACCTCGCATGGTGTTTCGAAGGAATGGATAACAATAATACCAATGTTTTGATAAATCAACACAAACAAAACGAAAATTACACGGATTCATTTCAATCAGAAATAGAAGACAGTGCAACATTACTATTAGGTAATGAAACGACACTTCCAACAGTCTCAGAAATAAGTAAAGGCACAGATCATAACGATAAAGAGGGCGTTGCTATTATTTGTGACAATATTTCCAAGTCCAAAACTGATGACATAGGCAATGAAAACGAGCACCATATAGGAACTTGTACAACTACAACTGATATTTCACTAAGCCCAAAAAATCAGAAATCTGAAATAATAATGGCTTCAAATTCACTTATTCATGGGTATGAGAAAACAACCCCGCTTTTAGTTCAAGTTGAGACAGAAGATGACAAAGGAACAGATCATAATATTCTGGCTCAGAACGATGGAGAGGGCGTTGCTATTATCTGTGACAATATTTCAGAGGCCAAAACTGACACAGGCAATGAGAAAGAGCATGATAATGATATAGAAACTTGTACAACTGATGTTCCACAAAGCCCCAAAAATCAGGAAACTGAAAATATGGTTTCAATCATTGATGAGGATGAGAAAACAACCCCACTTTTAGCTCAAATTAAGACAGATGATGATAAAAACAATTCAGTTCCAAATAATTGTAAAATTCGACAGACTGGCACAAGTGAAATAAATTTGTCCGATTTGACTGAAGTTGATTTAAAAGTTAAAGTCGAAGATGGTGGTGTTTGTGATGATCCAATGCTTTGTCACAGAAGTGTTCCAGATAACGATCAATTACATGACAGTGGTACAGAAGCAGACAACAGTTCAGATTCATCTTCGTTATTTAGTGATGAAGTGGTATCAGATAATGACGAAACTAAACAGGAGAGACACAAACTTAGTGAAAATAAAATAGGAATCGAGGTAGTGAGAACAAAAGGAGAGATGCTACCAGAGGATTTACCGCCTATCGGTGATTTAAAGATAACAATTCCAGAAGACGAAAAATTATTAATGTTAGGAAGAGTTTCCAGTGTTGTTGGGCTATTAGTAGTAATACAGAGTTCATCTAATACCCCAGCTTTAAACGAAGAATCTGTTTTATTCTGTGAAAATCGCAATGTTTTTGGAAAAGTGTTTGAAATATTTGGTCCTGTGGCATGTCCATTTTATTCAGTGCGGTTCAATAACTGTGATGATATAAAAAATCGAAATATAGAAGTGGGTGATCAAGTTTATTGCGCCCCGAACTTAGAAGAATTAACTCAATATATCTTTATTGATCAACTGAAACAAATGAAGGGTTCAGATGCTTCATGGAAAGACAACAATGAACCACCACCAAAACATTTAGATTATTCTGATGATGAAATGGAAAGAAGGACCAAGTCCAAGAAACGAGAAAAGAAAAATGATGAGGTAGAGCAGGGAGACGATAGCAAGATCAATAAAACTGAAAGTCGACAAGAAAGTGAGCTGTTTTATACAAATAAGAAAGTGAAATTTATAAATAAAAAGAAAGATTGGGATAGACCAAAAGCAGATACATTTTCATCGGAGGGAAACCCAAACAATGTCTGGCAGTGTTGGCCGCCCCGAGGATATGGTCCACCACAACACCCTCCATCAAGATTTCAACATCAAGGGAATCAAAACCCTTTCATGATGTACCAGAATTTCAACTCACCTCACAATAATGGTGGTCGCATGAGCAATCATAACGGAATACAAAATACCCAAATGAACTTTTGGCCTCAACAACGAATGAATTCTCAACCACCAAATTATGTTTCATATCAGAACTGTCCTCCTCAAGGTAGAATGGGTAATCCTAATCAGTTCTTCCCTTCTCCTCATCCTCACCAGATAAATCCTAATGCATATATGAACACTGTACAAAATCACCATTATAGTCCTAGACCTGTTATTATGGACTCAAGATTTGTTCAAAATCAACAAACAAATGATCCACAATTAGGTCACAGATAAATGATATTGTTTTCATTGTTTTGTTTTTATACGCCCACATTTTCATTTCCAGACTTCGGTCCACAATTGTTTGTGAACAGACTACAGGTCACAATTTTTATCCAATTTCAATGAAACTTGAGATGTAGCTTTATTACCGTAAGATCTCGGTTCCTTTCGATATTGGCATGTATCGGACTGTAACTCCATGGGTTATGACCCCTGATAGTACAAAAAAATCACGTTTTTAGCTTGTGAACAGTGTAGAGGTCACAATTTTGAACTGATTTTGATGAAAATTGAAATGCATATTTATAACCCAAAGATCTTGGTTCCTTTCTATATTTGCGCATATCGGATCATAACTTCCTGAATTATTGCCCCTGATTGTACGATAAATCACCTTTCTTTAGCTTGTGGTATCTCTAGAGGTCATAATTATCATTCGATTTTTAAAACTGTTAGATTATATCACCGTTACACTGAAATGCAACCTAATTAAAATATAGATCTATATTTCGTTTCGTTTTTTATACTTTCAATGGCCTACACTCATGTAGATCTAACAAGTTATAGTGGGAGCTCACGTTTTATGAAGTCGGGTATCAAGCACAGGACATTTTGACCTGATAACGTCAGTCATTCGATTAACCAATTAGCGACCGCCATGCTTTTCAAAATCTACTTTTGTTTTGTTTTGATTTCTATCCGCTGGTGTTAGTATAGACGTCATTGGCTGGTAATATCTACCCACAGTTCCACACATGAAAAGGTCAAACGGTCCATTTGACAGACCATTTGATTGGCTGACCCTTCATTTCAGGCAGAATGCGAGTTAAATAACATGTTTATAACCTAAAGATCTTGGTTCCTTTCTATATTTGTGCATTTCGGTTGTAACTTCCTGAATTATAGCCTCTGATTGTTGTTCACTTCAAACGATCTTGTTGTTGCTCTAGGGGCCGAAATTAATATCCGATTGACTTTTAATTTATACACAGTGTTTATGGTCCTGAGGCAAAAAGGTCTATTGATTTCGAGCTATTTCTGATCATTACTACAGAGTCATGGCCCTTGTGATCACTTTTAAAAAATCTTGTGAAAGCTCTAGAGGCCAAAGTTAATATCTGATTCACTCTAAATTTATTCACAGTGTTTAAGGTTATGAGAAAAAGAAGCCTATTGATTTTCAGCGATTTTCGATAGTTACTGCCAGAGTTATGGCCCTTGATCACTTCAAAAAATCTTGAGATGCTCTAGATACCAAAGTTAATATCCAATTGACTTTATACATACACAATGTTTAAGGTCATGGAATGAAGAAACCTATTGATTTTCAGCGATTGCCGATAATTACTACCAGAGTTATGGTTCATATACTAAACGTTAGCATGGGGCAGAACTTTATAAAAACCAAACAAATTCTAATGATTTTCTGATAATTACTTAATATGCGACAACTTTTGTTGACTGCCCGGATGATTTAGCTGCTGTGGGCGTATGTTTCATTGCCTGGCAACCTATTTTTGTTTTGTTTTTTATGTACTATACTAAAGTACCTGTAGTCAGAATTTTTTGACTTGTCCTGGCCCCAGTTCACAAAGCATTATCAAACTTAAGTTGAGAATTTACTTAACTTTCAATCACTATTTATGAAAAATTTATTTGACCCAGAAACACAAAACTTTGTGCATAGTTTCCTATTGGTGTATTTGATACATTAAAACAACAAAAGTTTTACAAGACTATATTTTAGTTAAAATAAGGATAACTATTTTGAGCAAATTCTTAACTCAAGTCTGAGATGCTCTGAACTCAGAGCCCGATTGCTATGTGTTGCTGATGTTTTCCTCTGTTAGAGGCAGAAAAACTAATCACAGTTTGTTTTTGATTTTGGCTACCTCTTATGGTCAGGCCACTGATTGCAAGCAATGAATTTTTCTGTCTGGATAAATCTTTCGGAAAATAAACAAAGGTGTATGATTCAATTCAACAGTAATTCAGCTTTCCGAACCCATGTATTATAAAATCATTGATTTGGATATACAAAAGAAATGCCAAATCTACCTATTTCCACAAAACAGTGCTTAGTTTTTCTTACCCACTGATAACCCAGGATGAAAATTGTCAATATTCAGCTATTGATATTGTTTGTATGTATGTATGAGTATGTGTTATGGGACAAATAAAAGAGTCCTATATGGTTATCATTTTGTTTCTAAAAATAGATTTCGACCACCTCATTCTCTCATGTCCAGGGACCCTGTTATGGGATAGGCCTACTATTAAAGTACTATTAGTATTTCACAATTTGATAAAGAGTAGGTGGGAAAGAAGCAAAATTCTAACTGTTGCATTATATTTGACATGAAAAAATTAATATCAACGTAGGGTTGGTTCGTTGGGGTCAGGAAGTTGATATCTGAAATGTTCCCATATCCCAAAACTCGAAATATTATTTCTGGCTGACTGGTAGCTGTCTTGTTAATTGTCCCAATATTTCCGCAGGGCCAAGATTTCTCATTCAACCAGCTCACTTGACAACAAGAATCGTGAACCGGTATTTCTGCACTATTCAGAAATATGATTCTGATTACTAATCTAGATCGACAGTAACTGCTTAGAACTAATTATATGACTTCCCATCCAGGATTAGTCTCGGTCACCCAGAACCCCCTAGTCTTCAACGTACGGATGGTCTGGGTCGGTTGTCAATTGTTGATGAAAATTACTGGATAATCTACCACATGAAAAAACAAACTCACGGTTACGCATGGGCAATGTAACCTTTTGGCTAAAGTCTTGGTAAGTGCTAGATGTTATGAAGCCGGGCCTATTTTGCTAGATTCTATAAAGCAAGTCTGAAATATATCCCACAATTCACTTGGCACATCTATTATTAGAAACAAGATAGATACGAGGAATAAAGATTGTGAGAAGCCATACGTCTGATTCATGACGAGAGAAATTACCATTTCAATTAAATCCTTTACAAACAAAATTTTAGAGAGTGTCATTGTTGACAAGCGAGATGTTTTGATAGATTCAGTACGTGGTAACTTAAAAGAATGGATAGTCCAGACAATGACCTGCTTTCCGTCAAATTTTGATGACCCATCCAGACTAATATTCGTAGAGACTAATCCAGGATATACTCCACAGACCACCATTTCAGATCAAAATTTCAAAAAATCTCTCAGAGGGTTAGGCAGCTAAGCTGCCTCATGACCCGGCAACCTCATGATCTGTCACAGTGCATAGCCCTAACTAGTATAAATTCAGCAAGTTCAAATAAAATAATCTCAAAATCTGTTACCTGTAGAGTCTTTATAAGGAGCTGACCCGACCCAAGGACAAGGTCGAGGGAAATATACAATCACATTAACATAAAAATCTACACAGATATTTAAGTCCACTTCCAGACTGAATGCTATTACTTTGTGAGCTAATAAAAAAACTTGTCTGCCCTGAAATAAAGGTACTGAAAATAAAACTATACTGCTACACTAAACTAAACAATACCTTTCTTGATTTTCATCCTCTCTTTTACTGTAAAGCAAATCATCTCAAATTTAGCTATAAATAAGATCTAACTTTTATTGAATATAACAAGCAGGGCTTATAATGCTTGCCCATCTACTTGTCACTGAGTGGTATTTTTACTTTTTGACAGGTAGTGAGCAAAACTAATTGCTCCAAGCTACAGGTGGACAAAATTTTACTAAAAGATGCATTATGTAAGAGCTAGATCTGCCTATGGCAGGTATTTATTTTGGCTTCAAATGTTATATTACTAGTCACCTACATACCACAACGTAGCACTTGTTTGTAATACATAAGGAAAAATAACTTTTTTTTATTTTTTTGGTAATCAATATAAAAATTTATCAGATTAATCTCATATTCCAACACATAAAATATTAATTGGATTAGTCAGAATATTCATACTATAGTAGCCCGTTGAGACTGGGTCACCACTCCTGTAAGGTTTACACAACAACCTTTGCCTCTCCCATTCAGCTGCTGTATGCTGAACAATACCCTTATACATCAGAAAATAAAATACTATAATAGGTTGATGTTTGTACAAAGTTTCAAAACGATTGTTTCAATGGATAATGAAATATGCTCCAGAAATGAAATTGGGGTGGAAGGACGTTCATCAAAAAATAGAGTAATAGCTGATGAATGTAAAAGTGTTGAGTTTCTGAAATATACTATAGAATAATAATTATATACCAAAAGCTAAGTCAAAACACTAAAATCATTCAACAGAGATATCTGTTTCCATTGAAACACAAAAATGATTAAATTAGAGGGACAACTACATTCACACTTTAAGATATCTTGAACAATTTATATTCTTCAGAAACAAAATTGTACACTAAAAACAGAGTTCAATTTACTTCCATGAAAAACAAAAATAAAAATCTGAGAAATTCCAAATTAGCAAAAGGCACAACTACTATAATAGGTTGATGTTTGCACAAATTTTCATGAAGTTATCTTGAATGGGTTATGAGAAATACTCCGGGAACGAAATTAAGACGGATAGATGAAAACCAGGGCGGACAGAACCCATTTCAATTTCCCTCCCTTAATTCGTTAGGGGCGGCATAATAATTAATAAGACATTTATTACCATGTCAACTGATGAAGTATGATCACCATTTAATGATTTAATTTTAAAATGGAGAAGTGAGACAGCGTCTCACTAAAAAAAAGTAACGTCACTACGATAATCTAAAAATCTATGTCTAAAATTCAAATAGTGACATTGCTTAGAATAAAGTAATGTGCAAGATATTTTCAGCACGCTGTATTGTGTAATCCAGTCGTCATTACCCCAGTTGGGACAGAAAAGAAGGATGTTTAACCCCATTTCATAAACTGTCCTCTAAAAATAAAATAATGCCTGTGTTTTGATATTCAGTGTAACACAGATATTTCAGAATCTGAATATAATACATTTGTCAATCGAAAAATATAGGAGATCGATTCCTTGGCATTTGTCTTCAATTTAAAAGCATAATTTCTACAATTTGTGATAACCAGTGGAATCCACCTCAATTTGGGTTAGAAAATTGTGTGAATCTTCCCAAAACAGATTGCCAATCATACAGCATTTATACCAGCGAAATATTGGACTAGTGCGACGTATTTCACTTTGAAAGCACGTGTGGAATGTCTGTATTTTAAGTTGTTTAATGGTCTGGAGCTTAAGACGTTGCATAATATACTATTCAAAAAAAGTAGGGGATATTTGATTTTGGGGGCATAATACTAAAATATGCAAATGACTACGAAAAAAGTCACTATAGAACCTAACAGAAGAAACATTTCCAGTTACATGTGACGCCCAAACGCACCAATAGCTACCGCATGGAATGCAGGTGATGCTTGGGATCATCATGGGGGTCCAACCCAAGATTTGCACGACTCTGACTTTGAATGTTACAGTCATTGTGGCATTGAATTCCAGGGTGGAAACATCAGTTTAATTGTTTTAGTGACCAGAAAACAAATTTTGATATTCGGACTTACACCCTCATGCTGTTGCAATATATTACTTAATGTCTCGATCTCAACCATTAAACAATATAGAAAATATATGTGACATACAACTTGGATAATTAAGAGTAACTGGGATTAGCTACAGAACTTTATTTTAACATTTCAAGGCCTGGGCAAGGGTTGGTAAGAGTTTAAAATGAGCTACTACAATTCTTCCAAAGGTTAATTTTGAAAGGGAGATAACGTGTGAAATTTTGTAACTCCCTATTCAGATAATTAGAAAATATTATTCACCTATCTCCTACAGCATCAATAGGTTTCCATATACAATTAGTTGGTTCCCATGTTAAATTTTTCATATTTATATATGTATAATGATCATCAGATTCCTTTAATTTACACACCATTGCTCCATTAGATACTGAAAAATAAAATGTTAGTATTGTGCATAGAGTAAACATTTTTTGTGCTACATAACTTATAAAATTGGTTATTACCATAATTATTACAAGGTCATCTATGTATAATATGTCTGAATGAGAATATGATCCTGGGTATTTATTCATCAAAACTCAAATGTTCTAATGATGCAGCCTTTTTATTGATTGAAAGTTAAAATCTTAGTACAAATCTTAGTCAGTGAATAGACTGTGATCTTAAGTCATTATAATTCATTATTTTTGTGAATAGGTAGACATAAACAGATGTTACCTGGTACAGCATCTATAGAAACTAGCACTATATTAGGTTGAGGCAGATTTATTATCTTTCCAAATGTCTGTAAAATAAGAAGAGTTAATTTTTTTTTTTTAAAATCTGCTTACACAAAAATTTACCACCCACTCTGTCTTTTTATTTTATGACCCCCCCCCCCACACACAATAAATTGTATACTTAATCATTCTCTTATAATGCAAATCTGGACCCTGCTGTGTAATCTGTGTGTTAAGTATACTATTTTATAAAGATAGTTACCTGTGGTCCTAGGAGGATTAAATCACCCAGTTCTGTAAAAATAAATTATAAAGGAAATGACAGATATAATTAATGTTGAGCGGTTTAATGTGCCTGCTTTAGATCATGGTCTTCCATTGAATAAATTGCCAATGTTTCCATTATAGTCTTGTAGGTGACAAGGGGTATATATTATAAAATTGACACTCAGGATAACCAGGTCTCAATAGCCAGTAATGGCTAATTTTATGACCAATTTACTTTGCAAAGAAACACCACAAAAGGGTGAGAGACTTATATTAAGTTAATTTAAGACTACAATCTCACCTTGGTCTACAAAAGTCTGGACACATATCTTTGCCTCACACTTTCGATTACCAAGACACTCATAATAAAATAATTTGGTACTATTACCTGTATCAATATGAACTAACCACCTCTAGACGCCATGTTCAATTACACTTTACTACATGTATAGAAACCTTACCACATCTTGGTATCAATGACAAAATCTAAAATTGGGCACCCCAAATTTAGTCTACACATAATTATATCCTCATCTCACTGAACCTAAATATATCTCCATGCTACTGAAGATAATTATATCCTTATATTACTAAACATAGTTATATTATTATGCTACTGAACCTAACTATCCTCATACTGAATCTAATTATATCCTCATGTTACTGAACATAATTGTGTCCTCATGTTACTGAACATAGTTATGTTATTATGCTACTGAACATAATTACATCCGTATGTTACTGAACATAGATATATTATTATGGTACTGAACATAGTTATACTTACGTGGTATTGGAGATTTAGGATCAGTTCTACTCTTAAGATGTTCAGGACTAGAAATGCCTTTTGCATGATATTCTGCTCTATGTACTGGTGTGTTTATTCTTTTCAGTGGTAAAGCTTTCATTTTCTTAAAAATAACACAGAAACACATTTGAAATGGATGATTCCAAAATTCTGAAATTTGGTAGGGTTCTTCCTCATATCCTATAGAACAATCCTACTAAGTTTACAATATTATTTTATGTCAAGATCTTTGTATACCATATAATGGCCACCATAAATGGAAATGAAGAGACAATGCCATGATTTGCATAACCTGTAGAGTTTTAACAAGAAATTGTATCAACAATGTATGTCCAAAGTCATAATGATATATAAATATGCCAAATATCAAAACTCTATAATATAATTTCAAATCTCTCCATACATCTGAATGAATTATAATTTGTTGTATTTTGAACAATTGGAAATTAAACTAAAATCAGAGACAGTCTTGGGCATTTGTGTTACACCATCAAACAAGAAATAAAACTTTAAAATAAAGACAGATGCTCTTCATTTCTGCCATACTTTGATTAATACACATTCTAAATAGTATCTTTGAGCTATGAGATCCTTAGTTTTTAAAAAAAAAACATATAACAATCTATTTCATAGAGAATGGATCCAAAAGACCTTTTTTTTGTGTGTGGGAATGCCTTTTCTAATTAAAAAGTACTTACATTAATAATAATATCTGCCTGCGTGTAGGTTGGTGATGTTTTATTTGACATATTCATCATCTGTTCTTGTATTTTCTTTAAAATAAAATCTGATATTTCTTCAAATACTTGATTCTCAGATTTCTGCAATTGTAGGCATAAATTTAGGCACTTCTTATTTATTATTGCATGATTGTGTTACTATAAAAGCTTAATAGAAGAATAATAGTCACAGATGTGACATATGTTATAGATGTGAACGATTCCACATGCCATATTAAATTTTCACTACTTATTTCAGCCCTGGACGTTTTATCCTAATCAGTGCAGATAGATACATCCTGATTAAACAGCAACACATTTTTTTATAACAAAATTTTTAGAAAATGTTTAAATTCTCCTGAACAATTTGGCAAATGTAATTGGCTTATTAATTCCATAAAAATATAATTACAAAACAGAAGTGCTTTATTCTCCAGTGTTAGATTGGTGTACCCTTGAAAAAAAAAACGTTCCATTTCATACATTACCATTTGTAAACTTGAAGTCTCTAGTATCTGTGATAAGGTTTGATTGATCGTTTTATCTCTGGTTGCCACAGAAATAAGATTCATTACACCTATAGAAATGAAATGATAAATGAAACAAACAAACCTCCAAATTCAACCCCAGTATTGTAAATTTTATGGATGGAATTTATTTATACAAAGGTTCACCACAATGTGAAACTGTACACAATAAAGTAAATGGATTCTGGACATGTGACTAATGTTCTCTATCATTAGCATGTTAGCACATCGTATGTGTCAGTCCCGACAACGGCGGCTGTGTGATTAGAATCGTGACGTAATGAAACGGTTTCGGCTGCATGGTTAGTTGAGATATTTTCCACTTTTTCACTCGATGGTCACTCTTTTTTGGATTGAGAGAATTCAATTCCGGAACGTTCAATTGAGTACCCCCAATGTTTCAACAAAAACTGAAAGTACATAATGAATATTATACATACCAACATCCCCATCAATATAATCAAATAAAGCAGGTACAATACATAATAACTGTACAACTTCTGCCGCTAATAAACATTTATATTCATTGTACCTGTAAATACAACATGAGTACTGAAACATAGATAAGTTTATATTGCTGCAGCTGTTTACTTTGTAATAAAGCATCAAGCAAAAATTAATATGGGAATAATATGTAATATTCTTATAGATAAAAGCTTAAATAGACATTTCTACGTCAGAGATTTTTGTCAGTTGGACCCGAAACAGTTTCTGATTTACTATACAGTAACAAAAGCGATGTATTATTCGAAGTTTATGTGAAATTTCAGATGAATATAGATGTTTTAATATTCATAACCAGTTATACACATTAATAGCTTTTCAAGCTTCCAAGACCTTCAGCAAACATCACTACAAGATGCTTCAGTGTAAGTAGACCAGTGCTTGGATTTTTGATAATAAGGGAGTCTAGGGTTTGGGGGGATTTAACAATATCAAAAAAAGTAACAAGTTATAATGCCTCTTTAATTCATCTGATGAGCATAAGGCCATACAACAAATATTCTAGTTCTCAGACAATCTTTCAACTTGATAATTGAAATGAAATGAAATTGGGTTTACATACTACTGTTTCGCTCATAAACTGGGCTAATGACGACAAGCATGACTGCACAGTGTGCTATGACTACTATGAGGGAAATTTTGCCCGGGCAGCAGCGCTATGGCTCACTCTTACGGATCTTTAATGTGCATGCCAATGTGTACACAGGACCTCAGGTTTTCTGTCCCATTCAAACAACTAGACAACTGTCCTTGTCAGGCCCTCCGAAATGCATCAATGGCAAGGGGTAACCACACCAGTAAATCTGGATGACCTTTCTCAGCCAATGAAGGGATTAAACAACTTGATAATTGAGCCTACTGAACAGTTTTATGGAATACGAATAAATCTTGTGTTCCTTTTTCAGTGATACTGTAGTATCGGATTAACAGCATATTCATGGTTTGCTTCACTGTTGATTCAGGGAGAAATATTTCAGTAAACTTACAATGTTTGATATTTTGGTGTTTTTTGATTGTATTTAATCGATGTTTGACTAATGTGTGTTAATTCTGATACAATGAAGAAAAGGCACAAGTATAATTTATCATATAGTCCACCATTCTGAAAAGATAAAAAAAAAACGATAAAATTAATAACATAACAACCAATTTCACATGTTAAATATGTAGAACATAATTTCAAAACATGGTTAATCCCTTCATATATAGAAGAACGTAACTTCAAAATATGGTTCATTACAGCCACAAATGAGATATTTGCACAGTGAGACAGCTTAGGTATATTTATGAATAAAGGAGCCGTATCGAATTTTGTGAGACTAACACTATTCTTAGACATACAAAGATCGTGCAAAATTCTACCATATATATAACTTATTTCTTTATAATTTAGATTATGATTAGGTACAGCCAGCATGTTAATTGAAGTGTGCAATCAATCCACATAAGCTCGTGTATACAGTTTCGACAATGATAAGATGTGTGTAGTGCCTGTAACGTCACGCGCCAATCAAATGGATTAGGCCTGTAATCAGAAAATTGAGAAGCTTCTTCACGGGTTTGACACATAAATCGTCATAATTATATATCAAATCAATTTTTCCAGATTGGTGTGCAATTGGCTAAGTGACCATTTTATGTGGTCTTTAAACAAATAGCTTTAAACAACAGATCCGATATCAAGCAATAAAAAATAACTGTATAAACAATTTCTTTATAATATTACCTCTTTATCATCTTTATCTATTTTAACAGCTGATAATAATATTGATACTACTTTACATCTAACATCACGTGGTAATAAAAATATGTCTATTGAATATACTTTCCTGTAAATAATAAAACAACATTCAACAGCAATCTCATTCCAGTTATAATTTTATTTTATTTTGTCTTCATAATCTTTTTTTCTACACCACATATTTTTTTTCTTTTTTAGAGTTGCTACTCGTTTTTTGATGTATTAACAAAATTATTGAGTTTATATAAATAGATCAGTGGACTATTTAGTTTCTTTAAAACCAAAAGAAGCGTCTACATGTATTGTGTTATATTTCTGAATTTAGGAATGATGTTTTAACAAAACACATGTTGAAGTGGATTCCATCTTCTATCCAAACAAATATCTTACCCCATTTTTTGTAAGCGAGTTGTTTGTAATGTTTCTTGTACTAAATGTGTGGGTAAAATAAATTCTAATGATGCCTGAAATGAAATGAAATGGGGTTTAACGTCCTACTGCTTGAAATGAACATAATTCATATAGTAAAATTAAAACAATATGTTGTATGGTTTGAGCATAGATTTGTATATCAATATATAATTATCCTAATATATTGACTAACAAATTCCAATGACAGACCAATTTCAAATCTAGCTCTAGCCAACCCTAAAATATAGTTGGAAAAAGTCAAATGTAGAAATTAACTTTCCACATTGCTGAAAAAAAAAGCAGCATTGGAATCGACCCATTGATTTATCAATCAGCGTTGACGTTTCTAGTGGTTTACCTACAGTTCTGTGCATCGCACACCAAGAACTCACCGTAACCGACCATTTCATTGGCTAATCCCTCACATCAACCAGAACACTGGTAATATAACAACTCTTTCAGATCCTAGCATAGTAAAGACAGGTAAAAATGATTTTTGAACTATAAAAAACGAAACGAAACAGGATCTGTGTTTTGATCAGATTGCAGTAGAATATCGTCGCTGCGCTTCCAAAACCTCGTATCTCGGATTTAGCCAAAAACTTTTTTTGGGCTTATTACATTCACATTTCATTGATACATGTCCTTTCAAAACCTCGGATCTCTAAACCAATTAGAAATGCTTATTTTAGCTTGTGACTAATTGTCGTATTTCGATTGGACAAAAAATATTTTCGTCAAAACCTCGTATCTCAAAACCACGTTGAAACAACGTCAATAGAAGCCTGCATTTGTTTAATACGGTAAGTTTTTATGATATTTAACCTCTATAAATCAACAACAAGAAATAATATTAATATTTTATATATAATTAAGTCACCTAGATGTGATTTAGTAGCAATTGGAGTTAATTCTAGGTATGTAATGTAGATATTTTGTCAGCTCAGCTAATATTGCGTAGAAAATTAGTCATTTTATTCCCACATTGACAAATAAACAACAACGTAGTACATTAAGGCCTTTTATATTTTAATTAAACTATTACAAGGTCTACTATATTCGCCAACACGTCCAAATTTGAGATACGACATTTTGGAATAAAACATTTGGAAAAATATTTTACGACATACGATATTTTGACGTTATTTAATATTTACATTTCAGAATGAAAAGAAGATTTTAGTGATGTCTCAACGGCCTTTACTACCATTTTCTCGAGGGAAAATGATTCTAAAACTTGCTAACGCCAAATTCAACAACATAGGTTCGTCTTTAGAAATACCACCAATAGCTAATAAATCACATGAAAGTAATATAAACAGAAATGGTAAACAACAGAACATAACCAACAACCACAACAAACCAGCCCATTTACTAAGTTCTAATTTAGATGAAAATTCTGGATCAAACATTATTGAAAATTCTGGATCAAACATTATTGAAAATTCTGGATCAAACATTATTGAAAATTCTGGATCAAACATTATTGAAAATTCTTTCAAAACATCACCTCTGGTATCCGATGATAATGCTCAAACCATTGTTAGTTTAGAAGATATTGAGGTCGAAGAGGATATTGGTGAAATTAGTATATCTGATATAGGAGATATTGGTATAGACTCAATTATAACCAGCATAATTGAAGCACCGCCCGAAAACGTAACAGCAACCATAGAGTTAGATTATTCTGCAAATGATAAAGATGTCTCCAAACCGAGTACTACATGTAGTGCACAAAATATTAAACAATGCCACAAGAGCAATCCTGCAACTGATCTTACAGATGTGTATATTGAGCCAGATATATTTATTAAACAACCAATGGTAAACAGGGGTGGACTAATAGAAGAAATGGATCTTGATGACTCCGTGAAAGATCCGGATTGGCAACCTAACTCTGGCACAGAAGAGGATGAAGATGAAAACAGTGATGATATACATGTAAGAACTGGCGAGAAGAGGCGTACTTCAGATGATAAGAGTTTTTACTGGAAGAAAAAGGTTAACAAGCGTTTAAGGATGGAAGGAAAGAAGTATAAAGGATTAACTGAAGTGGATGGGCAGTATAAATTTAAAATTGACAGAGAAGAAAGAAAACTGAGACCAACAAGGGAGTGTACAGACAGGTGCGAGAAACTTGGACGGAAATGTAATGAAATAAGTGAAGAATCAAGAGAGAGGTTTTTCAAGGGGTTTTGGAATGATATGAATTGGGAAGAGAAAAGGGTCTATGTATGTGGATTGGTTGAAAGTGGAGAGGTAAAGGAAAGAACGACCAAGGGGGCGAGCAGACGACAAAGTTCATTTAAATATTATTTGAAATATAATAATCAACGATATCAAGTGTGCAAATCCATGTTTTTGAGCACACTCTGTCTTGGAGAAAAGACTGTTTACCAGTGGAAGGCGGACTGTAATGCGTATGGAATACCAGCCAAACTTCCAGACAACGCAATTTCAAAACCAGCACGTTCTACACTAAAGCCAAAGGGTGATACTGCCAGGGATTTTCTCAACGACATCCCTAAACTACCGTCCCATTACTGTAGATCAACAAGCACCAAACTTTATTTGGAACCCACATTTTCAACAAGAGCCGATATATATAAGGTGTATAGAACCTATTGTGAATCCAATAACAAAACAGTTTGTGGCCGCAAATTATTCTTTCAGGTTTTTGACGAAATGAATTTGTCATTATATGTACCCAAGAAAGATCAGTGTGATACGTGTATTGCTTATCAAACCAAACACATAAGCGAAGAGGAGTATAATTCGCACATTGAGAAGAAAGAAGCTGCCAGAGAAGAAAAGGGTCGAGATAAAGAAAGAGCCTTAGAAGATAAATCGTTATTAATGTTAACATTGGATTTACAGGCTTTACTCATGTGTCCTAAGTTAGAGGCTAGTGCACTCTACTATAAAACTAAGTTAGGGTGCCATAATTACACTATTTTCAATGTAGCCACTCGTCAAGTTAAATGTTACTTCTGGTTTGAGTCAGAGGGAGACCTTACTGCCAACTCATTCGCTTCCTGTTTGTCTGATTATCTAGAAGTGGCCATTGATGATTCAATCACGGAAGTTATTATATATACAGATGGCTGCACATATCAAAACAGAAATCTAACTGTATCTCAGGCTCTTCTACTGCTTTCTCGAAAAAAAAATATTGTTATTACTCAGAAGATTCTTGAAAGGGGTCACACTCAAATGGAGTGCGACTCCATTCACAGTGTCATTGAAAGAGCAATAAAACGAAAGCCAGTCTATTCACCCCAGAACTATGTGGATAAAATCCGCGAAGCTAGACCCAAACAGCCCTATGAAGTGGAATTCCTCACTCACAAGTTTTTCAAGGAGTACTCCAAGCTAAAATACTATAACTCAATAAGGCCAGGAACAAGGACAGGAGAACCAGTAGTCACTGATTTACGAGTTATAAGATATAATCCAGATGGAGTCATTGAGTATAAATTAAATTATGGTGACGAGTTTTCCCCCTTACCAAGGAGAGCCAAGATAGGAGAACCCTCGCCACTTGATGAAGTACCTCAACTTCACGAAGATTCCCTACCAATCAAAAAGAAAAAGTATGGCCACTTGCAGGAACTAAAGGTTGTCATCCCCAAAGACTATCATACATTTTATGATAATTTACCACATGAAAACTGATTTGGATTAATTACATGTTTAACAATAACAGAATTGTGTTACAAGTATAAATATATTAAACAACATACTTTCCGTTTTGTTTTTTTTTTTTGTCTGAATTAAAAACCAACAGAGACTGGGGAAACGATAAGGTTTGTTTTCTAATTATGGAAACGTAAATTTTGACTTAATACCCACTTTGATACCTCTCTACTTACCTAAAGCCTTGTATCTCTAAATATGCACTCATGTACACACTCATTCGCTTACCCACTGACATCCCAAATTACTTATAACCAACCTATATCAATAAACTCACCCATGAACTCACCCATCCGCTCAGAAACTCATCCATTCGCTTTGTAACTCACAAACACACTCATAACCTGCTTTGTAACTCACCCACCCACGCAGAAATTCACTTACCCGCTTTGTAACTCACCCACTCACTCAGAAACTCACTAACCCGCTGTGTAACTCATCCACCCACCCACGCAGAAACTCACTAACCCGCTTTGTAACTCACCCACCCACTCAGAAACTCACTAACCCGCTGTGTAACTCATCCACCCACCCACGCAGAAACTCACTAACCCGCTTTGTAACTCACCCACGCACTTAGAAACTCACTAACCCGTTGTTTAACTCATCCTCCCACCCACGCAGAAACTCACTAACCCACTTTGTAACTCACCCACCCACGCTGAAACTCACTAACACGCTTTGTAACTCACCCACCCACTCAGAAACTCACTAACCCACTTTGTAACTCACCCACCCACTTATTCAGTAACTAACTCACCGCGCAGTATTTTATCAATTTATCCAGTATCACGCCCATCAGTAACTCATCCATTCTCCCAGATTCGTGATTGTGCTTTATTAAAATAATCTTTTACTAGCCCAACAACTTTCAGAAACTCGTATCTCATTTTTTTTAATATAGTAGAGATACGAATATCGTATCTCATTCATTTTGAAGAAAAAAAAATTCTTTAAAATATCGTATCTCGTTTTTTTAATTTGGTGTTATAGGTACATGCTACACACTCATACACCCTTGAAGGTAGTCTTATTTAGCATGTATATTATCGAAGGAACCACTCAATCCGCCAGTTATTATTAGATCTGTAAAGTTTTTTGTGTCTCCTGAAAAGTAGCAAAAATAGAGATACGAGATTTTGGAAGAGCAGCGACGATATGCAATTTTCTTCATGTGCATGTGTTGCATCATAAGGTCTGTCGTTAAGTCAAGTGGCGTGGTTTTGATTCCTTGGTTGTATGTCCAACCTCATGGTTATCTTTCGGGTCCTCTGGTTTCCTCCTATTGCTAAAGACCCCTACATGCAAGAGAATTTATCACGAAATGACCTAGTTTGTGTTGAATGGATGTTAAACCCCACTCCTCCCTCTTTCTACTAAGATACATTTATCATTAATTATCAAAATAAAAATCGAAATAATTCCCTGATAAATGACTTCTGTAATGTGCAATAATCTGTTCAGGACATTTGATTTTATAGTTATGTGGCATCGGATGATTGTGGCCATGTTTGAAAATGAGGTTTTGAAAAATATGCCAGTTTTATGGTGTGTAAATTGACTAATGGGTCCTGAGAAATTTTGGAAAACATTTTAAGACAAGTGTTCAAGATCAGCATGTAGTTGATATCATTGTTATCTTCTATTGCTGGAATATAAAAACATGTAATTCATCTTTGTAAAAAGAATTTGGATATAAGTGTAAAGCTATAAATGTATTACTTACAACTAATAATAATAATAACATATTACATTTCTCTCTTTCTTCACATCTAACTGATAATAAATCTTCTAAAAATGTCTGTTTATATTTTACATACTGATATTTACTGAAACAAACAAACAACAAAGGATCATCTGCCTGATAAAATTAAACAATATATTCTTCTAATATTATTCAACAAAGATTAACTAGAGTAGTCCTGATTGGATTAATAATTTGTAACTGTTTACCCCATGAACATTAAAGACACATGTAAGATTTAGATATAGATGTTAGTTCAAATAAACATGTAGATAATGAAGATAGACTGCCAGGGTGAGGATAGTGAGCAAGAATAAGTTTTGTTTGAGGAATTCGGCTGCCACCCATGATATGTTCCTTGTCTCATGGCCATAAACATCATGCATAATTTTCAAGTCAATCGTAATAGAGCATCAATTTGATAAATTATCGGAAATTATAACTAGCATCCACATTTTTTTCAAATTGATCAAGGGTCATAGCTCTAAAAAAGTAATTGATAGGCTTCTTTCTCTCATGACCATAAGCACTGTGTATCATTTTAAAGTCATTCGGATGATAACTTTAGCCTCTAATGTGTCCATATATAATATTTTTTAAAGTGATCAAAGGTCATAACCATGACAATAAAATAAAAGAAATCATAGAAAATCATGACCATGAACAATCAATAAGCTTCTTCATTTCATGACCATAAACACTATGTAGAAATGTAGCCTATAAAACTAAAGTCAATCGAGTATCAACCATAGCCTCTAGAACTTGATGACGCCAGACAGATGGAAGGGCAAACAGGGGTGACAACAATATACAACCACATTTCAAGGTGAGCATATATTCTAAGCAATGTTAGGAGTGTTGGTAGGTTTGACAAAATCTAGCAAAGATTCTTAATTATCTTAGCAACTGTACTTGATAATCAATTCTAAGTCTTGATTATCCATTTTATTCATGAGTCTTTCACATCCATTTGAATCTCAGCCATCCAGGGTTCTAATCCACTTCAATCTCGACCACACAAGGGTCTAGAGAGTTGATTATAGGGATGTCATGTGAATAAATGTCTAAATAAAAGACATGCAATGGGCAGATTTAGCTCTTGCATAATGCATCTTTGCAATGTCATTCAGGTCTAAACAGAAGGACAGAATGATTCCTATATATCTGCACACAATCTGTTGGTATGGAATATACTGAG
Source organism: Patella caerulea (assembly GCA_036850965.1). Classification (NCBI taxonomy): domain Eukaryota; kingdom Metazoa; phylum Mollusca; class Gastropoda; family Patellidae; genus Patella; species Patella caerulea. The sequence goes on along the minus strand of JAZGQO010000008.1, from coordinate 4,665,572 downwards.
GGGACAATGATAAAATTATATAGGTGTATTAAACAGATGGTCATGTGATCATGCATAGAGGACAGGTAATGTACATGAAAGATAAAGGACAGGATGTATTATACCTTTTAGTTGCCTTCTGCTCCATAACTAAATCTTCCTGTAGATTATAAGCCAAATATTGAAGTCTTTTCCTGTCCATTTCTAAATAAAATAATACATGCAATATAATCAAACAATTGAAGTCTAATAACAATAAACTGACGAGTGGCATAACAATATTTGAACCCAGACTAATCATAATAAAAATCAGCAACTTTTAGTTTGTAACTTGTATGTTCAGCAAAGGTCTGTATACAAACATATATGTACGGTACACATAAATCATTGAAACTAATAGTATGTTTGCTTTGTAATCTTAAAGGTTAAATATACTATGCTTAGATAAAATAAAGATAGGTTGCCAGGCAACGAAACATACGCCCACCGCAGCTAAATCGTCCGGGCAGTCAACAAGGGTTGTCACATATTTTTACTTTTTTTGGTAATGAAACGTTTGTAATACACTAAAATCTGATTAAGAGTAACAACTCAGTATTTGTGATACTTTTTCAAATATTTAACCCAGTCAATCTTCATCTGGAAAAGAAAGAAGTGTCCCAAGCAGTATTGTGCGGTGTCCATGTAAAACCAGGCTTCTTTTATAAAAAAAATAATGTGTAGGTGAAATTTACTTTTCGATATCAAGTACAGTACATGGGCCATTCACTATATAGACCTCTCAATAAACGGGGTCAATTATCAGGTCATCAACGAAAAAATAGACCCAAATTCTTGAAAGGGTTACGTGTCCGGATAAGCAATTTTGACGTTCATGCCCAAAGGACTCAATATTTTGAGCTGAAATTTTGAGACAAGGTAAAAGATAGGCTGGCACTGCCAGGCAGGATACGCCCACATTTTCGAGAGATGGATAGAGAACAAACAATACGGAAAGTGATTTTTCCTACATCATTAAGTCCTGTATTTCATACTGTATTGGGAGCAGCCATTTTGTTGGTCAGTTCCAGTCTGATATTCATGAAATTCGAAGTCGACAATGATTATGGTGTGACGGTACACAACCTAGAAATGTGACTTTTCGTCAAAATCGGATAAGAATTGTGACCTGTACAGAGTCAACAACCATGATATACCATATCTTTACACTATTCGCGTACAAACGGCGACCATTTCGTCCGGCAATTTTGGTACCATTTTCACGAAATTCGAATAATTCAGGAAGTTACGATCCGATATGCGCAAATACCGAAAGGAACCAAGATCTTTGGGTTATAACCATGCATTTCAAGTTTCATCAAAAGCGAATTAAAATTGTGACCTTTACAGGGTCCACAACCTTGATATACCATTTTTTAACAGTATTCACGTACAAACGGTGGCCATTTTGTATGGCAATTTTGGTCTGATTTTCCCGAAATTCGAACTCAACCTTCCTTACGGTGTAACGGTAATATAATCAAACGTTTTTTTAAATCGGATAATAATTGTGACCTCCAAGCTAAAAAAAAGGCGATTTTGCGTATAATCAGGGGCCATAATTCAGGAAGTTACGATCCGATATGCGCAAATATCGAAAAGAAGCAAGATCTTTGGGTTATAACCTTGAATTTCAAGTTTCATCACAATCGAATCAAAATTGTGACCTCCACAGGGTCCACAACCTTGATATACCATTTTTTAACAGTATTCGCGTACAAACGGCGGCCATTTTGTATGGCAATTTTCGTCCGATTTTCCCGAAATTCGATCTCAACCTTCCTTAGGGCGTAACGGTGATATAATCAAACGTTTTTTTAAATGGAATAATAATTGTGACCTCCAAGCTAAAAAAAAGGCGATTTTGCGTATAATCAGGGGCCATAATTCAGGAAGTTACAATCCGATATGCGCAAATATCGAAAGGAAGCAAGATCTTTGGGTTATAACCATGAATTTCAAGTTTCATCAAAATCGAATCAAAATTGTGACCTCCACAGGGTCCACAACCTTGATATACCATTTTTTAACAGTATTCGCGTACTAACGGCGGCCATTTTGTATGGCAATTTTCGTCCGATTTTCCCGAAATTCGAACTCAACCTTCCTTAGGGTGTAACGGTGATATAATCAAACGGTTTTTTAAATCGAATAATAATTGTGACCTCCAGAGGGACCACAAGCTAAAAAGGGTGATTTTTCGGACAATCAGGGGCCATAATTCAGGAAATTACATTCCGATAGCCGCAAATATCGAAAGGAACCAAGATCTTTGGGTTACAAACATGCATGTCAAGTTTCATCAAAATCGGTTCAAAATTGTGACCTCTATAGGGTCCACAAGCTAAAAACGTGATTTTTCGTACAATCAGGGGCCATAATCCATGAAGTTTTGATCCGATACATGCCAATATCGAAAGGAACCGAGATCTTTTGGGGATAAACCTATATTTCAAGTTTCGTCAAAATCGGATAAGAATTGTGACCTGTAGAGAGTCCACAAACAAATTGTGGACGGACGGACGTAGGGGTGACGACATAATACGTCCACATGAAAATGTGGGCGTATAAAAACCAGTCTTCGATATTTAAGCATACATGGGCCATTCACTACATAGACCTCTCAATAAACGGGTTCAATTATAAGGTCATCAACGAAAAAATAGACCCCAATTCTTGAAAGGGTTACTTGTCCGGATAAGCAGTTTTGACGTTCACGCCCAAAGGACTCAATATTTTGAGCTGAAATTTTGAGACAAGGTAAATATACCAGTCTTCGATATTTTAGCGTTTAAATTTCATACGTACTCAGACTTTTATTTTTGAGACTCTGTTTAAAATGGGATAGTCCCTTTAATTTGAGTAGTTCAAATGCCATGTTTCTTATTAAAGTTTAAAGATAAGCTGATATATTTACCTATATTATGTACAGCGTTTACTGGAAATTTAGTCAGCAGTGATGTTGCCTGGAAAAATGGAAATTTATCACTTATGTAATGTCAGTATAAAGCAATTACAAGAAAATGGAAATGTTCTGTAAAACAGGACCCCATGTCATAAGTTTTGTACCGTAAAAAGATAAATTTGTTCAATATGCAGTAAGTAATCCTCCATAAAATGTTTTATGAAATTAAACCAAATATTACAATGAAGCCACTGATTTAATTTTTCATGGCTTAATCAGTACTAAAATGTACTCAGATTGATTATTTAACATTTCATTAAGAAACAAAACAAACTAACAATCTTATCCATGTTCCAGGGTCAATTTACGTTCACTAGTCATCCCTTTGATATATTGATATCGCAGATGAAGTGTTTTTGGAGATAGATAATCGATATAGATTTAAATTATCAATAATCACATAATTGTTGTTAGCCACTTGTAAGAAGAAATCTATAAAAAAGATAATCTGTATTTAAAGTATTCTTAGCTCAGTAACTGTAATTAAACAGAAAGTCATTAAACATACACACGTTTCGTATTTTACCCTAAGAATTGCGATGAGAGCAAATAGTTTCACTGAATAATAAACTGACTTGTGTACCCTCTTTTATTAATCTTATTTCTTTCGTCTGCTCTCTTTCTAAATCTCAATTATACACATCTCAGTGACCAAGAACCAAAAATATAAATTTGAGCTGTTTTGTGTGCATGAGAAATCTGAATAACTACAAAAAATAAACTGTTATTGTTATTATTTTTATGGTCATAACTTGTCATAAGCGACAATGATATGTCAAGTGCAACAGTCCTGTCTTCCAAATGAAGTTATGTTTTGACACCTTGGTTTTGGTATAGAATGTTGATATTTTATCGTCAAATCAATGGAACAAACTCGATATGTATAATTACTACATAATGATATTACAGCACAAATTTACATATGGTTTGTTATTCATATACAAAATATGAATGTTTTCAAAACAATTATCGATACATGAAATAAGTATCAATTGCCAGCCCTCTAACCACACAGACATTTACATCATTATTGTTGTCTGCTCACTTCCCCTTTCTTTCTGCTCTACCAGCAGTCAAGCTGGATATATATACTATTCAAAAAAAGTAGGGGATATTTGATCTTGGGGGCATAATACTAAAATATGCAAATGACTACGAAAAAAGTCACTATAGAACCTAACAGAAGAAACATTTCCAGTTACATGTGACGCCCAAACGCACCAATAGCTACCGCATGGAATGCAGGTGATGCTTGGGATCATCATAGGGGTCCAACCCAAGATTTGCACGACTCTGACTTTGAATGTTACAGTCATTGTGGCATTGAATTCCAGGGTGGAAACATCAGTTTAATTGTTTTAGTGACCAGAAAACAAATTTTGATATGCGTCGGCTTACGTGCCCTTGGCATGCTACAGATCGGCACAACACAGGCGGCTGTGGCGCGGACGATGAATGTTTCTCAGTCTGTCATAAGCAGGCTATGGTCCAGATACCGTGATACACAATCTGTACAGGACAGACCACGCTCAGGTCGACCAAGGGCGACAACTCAAGCCCAGGATCGATTTATCCATACCTTGGCCTTGAGAAATCGTGTCATCACAGCAAATCAGATCAGCGCTCGTCTTCAAACAGACACTGGTGTGAGAGTGAGTGGCCAGACGATTCGGAATCGACTGCATAGGGGTCACCTTCGCGCCCGACGTCCTCGCGTGATCCCTTGTTTGAGAGATCATCACATTCAGGCAAGACGTCGTTGGTGTAGAGATCGTCAACACTGGGATAATCGGCGCTGGAGCAATGTGATGTTTTCAGGTGAGTCAAGGTGCACTGTTGATTTTTGGGACAGACGTAGGAGGGTGTGGCGTCGTCGAAACGAGCGCTTCCAAGACGTTAACATCATCAGACATGATCGATTTGGGGGTGGTTCTGTTATGGTGTGGGCAGGCATCACTGTTGCTGGAGGAACAGCTTTACATGTTGTTGCAGGGCGTGTTACAGGCCAGTACTACCGGGACAACATCTTGGCAGTCCATGTTGTGCCGTTCGCACGACGTCATGGCCGCCGTTTCATCTTCCAGGATGACAACGCAAGATGTCACAGGGCCAGGATCGTTACAGGTTACCTCCAACAACAGAACATCACCACATTACCTTTGCCAGCACTGAGTCCCGACCTCTCCTCCATCGAGCATGTCTGGGACATGCTTGGACAGAGGTTACGGCAACGTCAACAACGTCCTGCCAATGTCCAAGAACTTGCTGCTGCGTTGCAACAGGAATGGGACAATCTGGACCAAAATGACCTTAGACGTCTCACTAGGAGTATGCCACGTCGGATCAATGCTTGTTTGGCAAACAGAGGAGGATTTACCCGTTAATGACTTTGTTGTGATTCTGTGGTAACTTTGCTGTTTGACCCCGGGTATCTTTTTACCCTTATAATGGTCAGTCTGTGCCTTACTTAGTCTAACGATCATTTGGAATAAATCGATGAATGTGAACTTCATTTCATTTTGTCATTTGTTTCTTCGTCAGTTTCATTAGGTGACTTTAATAACACTTAAAAATCAAATATCCCCTACTTTTTTTGAATAGTATAGTATGATACACAAAGCAAATTAGCAATTATAGTACATTTTACCTTTTCACCAAATAAACCAGTTAATTCAATATGTTTCATTGTACTAGGTACAAACCAATCTCTTGTTAACTTTCTTCTCTGGAAAAACATCAGTAAGATACAAAATAGATTGATATCTAAACTTACATTATGGAAAAGCTAAATCTGCCTATAACAAGTCTTTCTTTAGGCCTGAAATGTTATCTAGCCGAGACTTTGTTTATTATCGTGAAAACGGTACTAACAATGACAATCGAGGGTATGGTATTTTTTAAATTCGGTTTTCTTGGCTCAGAGTGAAGTTATTTGACTGAAATTTTCAGCATATTCTCTTTACGTTATATATTTCAGAACTTTTATAGCTCTTTATGTAATCTTTCATAATGTCTCTTTAATAAGTTTTTAACAATTGAGCATAAGATGATCGGCCACTCCTGCTAAGAAAATGGGCCATATGTATATAGAATGTAGCCAAGTTGTGCTGATAGAACTTAAATGGTCTTATTCCAGTGGCTTCCATGTTTTAGTTGACTATATACTATATGGTTACATCAGAGATATTAATGTTATATTGTATCTAATTATGTGGGATATATATGCCATTCAGTTAATAAGGGTGAGATGTTGATGATTTAAGAATCATTTTATAAGTTATACAAAGCCTTCATTGTTTTCAAGGAATTTAGAAAATACTTGTACAAAAAACTTTTACTCTAAATAGAATAGTACTTGGGTTTTTGAAAATTAGAGCTATTTTCAATATAACATTATTAAAATTGATAACATATATTTTCTTGTTATAAGATAATAATAACATAAATCTACCAAGTTAAATAATTTGTTCTTACAACCGGGTGTTCTGTTAATGCTGAATCTTGAAAAAAGTTTTTCACTTGAATTCTTTCTGCAGCTGTACATAAGAGAATGAGAAATGAGAATTAAAAAAATGGACACATTATTTCTGTATTCTAAACTTTTTACAACATTGATTTAATGTAAGACATACCTTTATCTAATGTTAAATTGAACAATATTTTGGAAATAAGCCTATAAACATTAGCTTCATTTTGATATTTTCACACTTTTAAGACAAGAAATACAAAAGCTATGATTAATAGTATGATTACAGTACTTAAATTAAATAAATCTACTAAATAAATGCAGAAATATTATCAAATGATTTAACATGCAATAAATTGTTGCTTGACTGAGAAATCAGTGAGGAGAGGATCCCTAGTTTGCAATCTCAAAATGTTTTTAAAACAAACACAAAAAATCGATTGCTTACAAGAACTGTGAATAACGGGCCTAAGAATAACGGTTTTAGGTGTACCTGACAAAATGTCAGGCACTAATGAAATAGTACCTTACATTTTCAACTTAATGCCAGACATGGATTAATAATATCATTAAAAAAGAGAAATCAGTGCCTGACAAAATGAAAGGCACCAGAGGTTATATGCCTAACAACGCCTGAATCTGGGACTGACAATGTCAGTGACAGGTGCCTTATCTCCAGTCTTGGTAAACAAACAGGATGATGACAATAAATCTGGGTGTATAATAAAATTGTTAATAGTTAAACTTACAAGTAATAATTCTACCATCTAACATCCATACATTAGGTAAACAATCAATAACGTGTATTCGATCTGAAATATTACATAAAACGAGAATCAACAATGGAGTTAAGTCAATAACACATATTTCTACCTCCATTAGAAAGAGAGTTATTGTATTCCAAGGTCTTGACCAATCAGTATCCATAATCAAGGTGGCTACATTAAAAACTGGGTTTATTTGAAGGATATTGTAAATGTTTGAAGGATGTTTGTCACAAATATATCTTTCTTGGTACACAAATGTGTTGTTTGTATATATTGACTCAAAACAATAAACCTTAGAATGCCTCGTTCGGTCAAAACGTGGTAAAATGCCTCGTATGTCTGGAGTTCCAAAACGAGGTTTTTTAAATTGCCCTATTTTTGGAATGAGGTACTTTGTTCAGAATAAGGCTTGGTAAAAATAGTAAAATACCTTGTTTACTAAACGTGTTTTTTTCAAGATAAGTTATTAGAGGTATTTGCTATCAGCAAATTTGTAAAAATTAAAATTGATGTTATTTATTTACTACGAAAATAAAACCAGTCCAAACTATGATATCATAATCAGAGAAATAGACAAGACAAGAATACACGCCATACCATACCATAAATTATTTTCGTATTATTAATATCTGTACGTCTTCATAATTAAATGTTTTAATTAAATTTAATGTGTGAGGTGTACTTTATTTTCTATTTAATTAACAATTGGTACATGTATAAGCCGACAAATTAATCGCTATGTGTTTATATAACTTCGCTCCAATAATATTTTGTGCAATGTTATGGGGTTTCAACAGAAACAGTCAATGCTATATAGACAAGTTATTTTTTTGCAATAAATATAAAAAATAAACTGGCATATTGGAAATATGAGATGAAATTTTATGCTTTTTGATTAATAAAAATGGATTATTTGACACACAGCTACCTTGATTAATTTATTACTCCAATTTAGCTTTCACAACACCACAGTTGTTACTTAACACCTATACCTGATTGGGGTTATAAATTAATCAAGGTAGCTGTGTGTCAGCAATAGTTTTACACCTACACCTATGGCGTGTATTCTTGCTTGTCTATTTCTCTGATTACAATATCATAGTTTGGACAGGTTTATTTTCGTATTAATTAACACAAATTTTAATTTTTACAAATTTGCTGAAGTGGTAAAAACTATCTTGAAAAAAAAAAAATGTTTAGTAAACGAGGCATTTTTACCACACCTCGTTCTGAACAAAATGCCTCGTTCCAAAAACAGGGCAATTTAAAAATCCTCGTTTTGGAACTCCAGACAAACGAGGCATTTTTTTTTTACCTCATTTAGCTAGAAATGCCGAACGAGGCATTCTGAGGTTTATAGTGTAACACAAAAATTTCTTTAAATTACTTTCAATTCCATGTATATTTTTACCTTGTACAGAACTGAAGAACATAAGGAGACTCTTTAAAATAATCTATATTGGTCAACACAAGTGACAGATCAATGTAGCTGTCAGAGAGTTACAGGAACAAACAATAAAGAACATGGAAATAAACTTTAGCTTACAATAGTTGTCTTTTTCCAACTGTGGGTTGCCATGCAGACTCAAGTTGAGTATATGGATATGTCGAATTTTAACCAGTTCTTTCCAAGATAAATCATTATTAGACAGGATTAATGTACCAAAACACAGAAATCTAGATAATCCATCAAGACATTGTATCTACAAAAAACAATGAACAAATTTATAAAGTTCTTTTAAACATCTATGTAACAGGAATTAGGACATTTTTTTAAGCATGACAGTTACGTCATTAAAATTTTATCCATTCTAAGTGGATATTCATGACTGTTTCTTCCACATTGTTTTTGTCTGTTAAAACCTGTTGGGGACATCCTGTCTTTGTTAATAATATTTACATGTATATTGAATGATGAACTGACAGAACAGTTATGCATGTATTTACTACTTAATTCATAGATGTACAGATGTATATAATTAGGTTCTCCAGTTTCAAAGAAATATCATTTAACCTGTAATGAAATCTCATCAAAAATTGATAAGAATCCACTTAGTAGATTGGGACAAAATATTGATTAATTAGTTTGTTTTCTTTAGAATAACATATATGGCACATTTTTTATGGTTCTGCTATGGTTGTCAACATTACTTCAAAACAGCCATATTAAATATATTACAATACATATCTATCAGGATCAAAGCCTATTGATTCAGTTTATTAATGGGTGGCTTTAAAACGATACTATGTTATTGTATCTTTACTTACTTAAATCTCTATTCATGATGATCTTAATCTCCTAATAACAAGTGCTATACTTTAAGATATGATCAATGCTATTCAGTGTAATATATATTAAATAGAGTTTATTGTTCCTATCATCAATAGATAAATAGACAAGTCTTCTGGCTACAACACTTCAATAAATTATGTAAAAGGACACCAACTGATCTTTTCAAAGTTTCTAAAATGATATATAGAATTATGTAGGTAATTTCATATAATTTCTAATTAAATAACACAATAGTTATTGACAAGTATGCATGAATCCTTTATGTGCAAATAATGCAGGAGTAACTGAAATGGGGCATTTCAGGGGCGGATCTGTGAATTTTGAAAAGGGGGGGGGCAAAATGAGAGCACGTCGCTGAGAGGGAGGTTGGGGGGGGGGGACAAGAAAATGATCTGCCATTTCCTTGCATCTGTAGCCATTCCAAGAGCTATTTGGCTGATATTTTCGTCTAAGTAAACGTTCGGAACGACATATTTGGGTCTGAGAAAAGGCACTTTCAGCTGCAAAAAAGGGCACTGTCGAAAATTAGGAGAGGTGTGCGCCCCTCGCGCCCCCCATTGAATCTGCCTCAGCATTTTCAAATCAGAGACATTATGCGAGAGCTAAACCTTTCAATTGCTGGGCATACTTCATGCTTCAAATGTTATAATTCATATGACAAGCCAGCAATCAACCCTTTAAATCTTGGATGGTTTAGAAATTAAGTGGATTACACAATGGGCAAGTGACGCGATTTTAAAAATGTCTAATTAGTAGTTTGATACAACAATTCAAGTAAAAATAATGCAGATCCAGCTCTTAAAATATTACAAAAATATGTTGTTATGATTAATAACTACATGTAATTAAAGACTCTCTCTATTCTTAGAAAAAGTCTGATATTTTCATCAAATTTGGAGCTATGAACCAAATCATTTATAAATGGTGTATAAAATAAAATAGCATTCAGACTTTTAAGAAAGGAAGAGATAACAATGTAACTGAACAATTTCTTAGCCTTAACAATATAGATCAAAACAATACTGGTTGTGGTATATTTACTTACGGGAGATTTTATTTAGTTACTGAATAGTTTAACATGTACGCTTTAGATCATAAGGTCTACCAACTAAGTCAAACGGGATGGTTTTGATTCCCCGCTTGTACGTGACAAGGGAGAAGACAAATCACCTGTCCAGGTCCTTAGGTTTCCTACCACTGTTAAGGACTCCAATTCACAGGCGAGAACTGTAACAAAATTGTAAACAAAAGCGATTTTTCGATCAATCAAGAGCCATAATTCAGGCAGTTACGGTCCGATATGTGCGAATATTGACAGGAACCAAGATCTTTGGGTTATAAAGATATATTCCAAGTTTCCTTAAAATCAGATCAAAATTGTGAGCTCTAGTGGGTCCACAAACATAATATACCACATTCTACACCGTTTCACAGTCATTTAGATGTAACGGTGATATGTTGAAGGGAGAGGGGTGAGATAGGCCAATCCTATTCTTATTGAATAAAATATAGTTTAAAAAAAAAATAAAAATACAATTGTGAACTTTATAAGCTAACAAATGTGATTTTTCATACAATCAGGGGCCATAATTCAGTAGTTACGATCTGATATGTACTAATATCGAAAGGAAACAAGATCTTTGGTTTATAAGCTTACATTTCGAATTTCAACAAAATCAGATAAAAATTGTGACCTCTATAGTGTCAACAAACTAAAAACGCAATTTTTTGTACATACCAATATCGGAAGAAACCAAGATCTTAGAGAGATAAAGCTATAGTACAAGTTTCAGTGAAATTGGATAAATGTGGGCGTAGAAAAAATTAAACCATTTATGATAATCCCGAATAACCGCATTTCTCTCTCTTATCTTTTAAATTTACTTACTTGATTACAGCTCAGATTTAGCGACCATAATTGCGGACAGCACTCCAGATTATAAATATCTTGTATGTTATTTCGTTGCAGATTTATATACTGTAGCTTTTTGTATGATGCCAGTCTCTCTATATAATCTGTCAAAAACAAAATTTACTAAATTCTCTTTCATCTTTGGAAAGGTATCCCTTTCATATGTACATCATAAGACATTTTCATATATGTATTAAAAAATAGCTTAATAGTGACGGAACATCTTATAATTAGATATTTGCCCAATCGAATATACGTACGTAGTATTAATTTTATTGTAAAAATCCTAGTTTGTGTGTACAAACCGGTATTATGCATATATGGAGTATTGAGTGTAAAAGAAACATATTTTTACTGATGCATATATAAAAGTATGCATACATTTGCTTTATGATCAAAATAAAACAAAGTAAAAACAATTTAAGAATGTTACCAATATCAAGACTTGACAAGTCTAAATACTCCAATGATGGCAAAGGTCCTGTCGCCTGCTGGCGAATCAGCTGAAATGAAGAGCAATTTTATACAAGCACATACATGCATTTCAAAAAATAAAATATACATAAAAACGCATATTATATTGTAATTCAGATCATCAATTTTTATAATGATACACACTGATCCACCTCTGTAAAGTGAATACCATTTTGAACTAGGGTCATGTCAAGTATAATAAGCTAACATGTAGCGGATACACGGTAAATTCGGCACAATACAATTAAGTAGGGGGCCCAGAGAGAGATAGGGAAATTTCAGGACTAACAAACATACATTGTACATGTATATCTGGAACAATATTATTTCAATACCGGTATGCAATTCTCCAAGTTAGTCCTTACTACTACAATGTGTGATCTTATTTAATATTGTTACTTATCAGGGAGATAAAAGAGAGGACCAGTAATTGAAACATTGGCTTGCTATAGACCAAGAATGACGGTGTTCTATCCATGTGTTAAAAACGAGAAAGTTAATCAGGATTTTTCTGTGTGGTTCCCCCTTGGGCTTGATGGTGACAGTTAGATGTACAGCACTTTCTGAGATAAAAACACAGAAAAAGACGTTGGCCGTGAATAAACAGAGAATTTAATTAGGCTTCAAGATTTGTGTATGCAATGAATTCTCCTCCGTGGTTCGCACTGGTTTCTAGGTACATGTAGTTCGTCAGTTAAATCACGTGTCACAAACATGACCTCTTTGAATAGATTTTCCATCTGGGGTATTCCCTCGCATAAACAGTGTTTTGCAAAGGATTGAAGCAAAATTTTGATCAATTAGTTTGACTACGTTTTTACATGTAGGGCCTATTCCAAACACATCATCAGATCACCCTGTTTGTACACAGGAACATATCTTTAAATTAAACAACTACTTGGCATTGACCTGTTGGATTAGGATATACGAAAATATTCAATATTATTATGAACTGCAGCGCTAGACAGGAAGCACAGTGTGTCGGAATCTGTATTTAGTGTCTTAATTGTTATGTTATTCGAGTCTAAATAGTCAACAACAAAATTAAATGGTGTCTATATAAATTAAATGTAGGATTTGTGTATGTTATTTTTGCAGATTTATAATATTATATACTGTAGCCAGTGTAGGTAGCAGTGTGTAGCTTTTTCTATTATAAATAATAATTAAAGTATACAATCTCAATCTGTTCAGAACAAAATATCGTCGGTGAAGTGTCAAAAGGGTGTATCTCAGAATTTCTAAGATTAAGAAATAGAACCTTCTGCATTTCAAAATTCCCACAAATAAAGATACAACATTTGGACACATGATACCAAGAACAGTTCTAACTGGTGTAGAGGTACACAGCTTAGATAGAAATGTGCATATTAATTGGGAGAGTTAATAAATGCAAAAAAGTGTATTTGACTAATTTCCCGAGATACGCCCTTTTGACACTTCACCGACGATATACCAAATTCTCAAGTCTTTCATCTTTAGAAAGGTCGATAAAATAAAAAGTTATTTATCGATTCAACTGAAATTTGATGTGGGGGTCATTGCTAGCCCCCTTTAACATCCCCTGAAAATTTCCAAGTCTCTACGACCACATGAACTGGTAGGCCTAGTACTTGGTACGAAAAATAGCAATAGCGTCAATCAATATCGTTGATGATTCATGAAAATATTAAAATAAGAAAGAACAAAAATTAAATACGGTCACGGATCGAGGAACTCTTTGACAGTGACTTGACTTTTGTACTAAAACAACCCATCACATCATCGTTGAGCGGAGTTCAAATTACCTGGCTTGTGATACGCATTTTACCCAAATTCTTTCATGTTTCAAAAACTTTTTAGTTCATTCCACAGGTTACTCCAAATAAGTTTGGGCTAAACAACTACTTCCGTAAACAATGTGTTCCGCCGCTTAAAAAGATAGTGATGTTTTCCAAATAAATAGATTCCAACAGCAACCAAATAAAAAGTATATTGTGAAATGCTCTCGAGGCACTCGTTGAATAAGATTGCCTTGTATGAGTGTTCAAAAATAGCAGATGCAGAGATAAGTTACCCTGGCTAGAGTAGGAATACTTCTTGACCTAGGATTATATCTAACATAGTTCGTATCGTGTTTATGATTATGGACGACTACGAGCGCAAAAAGTGGAGTAAAATTTAATGAAAGGGGGGGGGGGGTTGGGATGGCTACTTTAACGTCCTACTTTCTGTATCAACAGGTCTGTATAAGGACGGATAAATAGTTTAACCAAGTGCCTAATTTTTTTAGCACCGAGGACACCAACCACCCGACATGTAGGTATAAGCCCTACAACAATCAGGGGCGGATTGGGCCGTCGGGCGATCGGGCGATCGTCCTAAGGGCCGGTCGATTAATCGACCGAAGGGCCGGTCGGACAAAAAATAAAAAAAAATAATTTTGTCCATTTCGTCTGAACCCCCCCCCCCCAAAACCTTTTCTGCTGAACATTATATATGGGGAGGGAGTTATTGACCGGCCATGGAGCGATGATGATCAAGTTGTATGTGGATGGTGGCTTTAACGGGCCGCCACGCCATCACTGGAGTCTGGATTGGGCTGCTATAATAGTCTTTCTGGGCCGGGTGTGCTGGGCGTGGGCCAGAATTCGGAATCCTGCAATGGAGATTCTGAATTTCATCCGAAAATTTCATCGGATTCACCCGATTCTGTCGGGTATAATAATTACTAATTATTAAGTCACCTGCACCTTGTTTGTGGGTATACGCCAGAATCCAAAATTCAAAAAACAGCTTTTATGAATTTCACTTTCGTCAAAGAAAATATTCCTAACTGGTTAATCAAATGGTCAAAATTTTCTCAACTAGTCCCATTTTTTAACCAGTTAAATTCTCTTGACTCTTGACGAAACAATCATATGACGATATGATAATTTCACAGGGTGGTTGTAAATTACATGCATCTCGGGGTTTTGGCCTAAGTTAATCGATTTATAAAATATATTATTTGACAGAGATTAAAATCAGATATGCCATCAAATCGCATATTTTTTTTTAAAAAATTCCAGGGGTCAGTAAAAAGGGCCGCTACGACACGGGAGCCCGGGCCGGTTCCCGGCCCCAATCCGCCCCTGACAACAATCCGCAATAGAACTTTCACTTTCAGAAATGATAAAGTAAAATTTTTGTGCTGGCCTATCGAACACAATTGCCTGCATGTATCACCCACAATTGCATATAATGAAACGATCTTGAACAATTACTACTTTATGAAACTTTATTAATACTTATTAATACTTTAATGAAACGATCTTGAACAATTAATACTTTATCGACCCCGAGCTTCTCAACCCAGTCAAGTGTAGTGGTTCCAAACCTGTGGTACGCGTAGGCTACCACTATATAACTTATAACTTCTATAGGTGGTACGCGAGCACTGCTTTCATATTTCAGGTCATGGACGATTTTTAGTTATTTATTTACTTCACAGAAATGTTTACTGCCTAACACGAGATAATACCCATTATTTTCTCAGTGTGTATGTTCAGCGGCGTACATAACGATTTCGTTTGGGGGGTGTTTAGCCAAAATGCGACCGACTGATGCACATACCCCCCCCCCCTCCCCAGTGCGAGTGACACAATCAGGAGCCGAGTACCATGTGTGAGTTTTCTAGGGAATATGGGGGGTGGGGTAGGGGCGGTTTCAAATTTAGGGCGCCATCAATAATCCCACCCCACAATGAAAGTAAATAAAATACTGACTATAACATTAAGCGTCCCGGTAGAACATAAATAGTAATTATTGTTGAATTATATAGTTGTTCGCCGATCGTTGTCTCGTCGGAAAGCAGTTTTATTTAAATTCAGATAGTTTTTGTCATAATAATGACTGTGCCTATAACACTAGTAATTTGAGAAAATTTTGAAAAATTGATTCAATATCCTGCCATTTGAGGTCATTGTTGGAAGAAATTCTTGTGGACGAGTGTGCCAGAAATGTCAGTCAATGGGACTTTGAAAGCCACGTCATTTGAAGATTGCGTCATGAGCTATCCAGTTATATAGATCGGTGGTTGGGAACCACTGACTATAGAGACCGTGAAAAGAGGAGGGGTGCGCACGGGCAGCGAACATGGGTGCGAGCGCCCAAGGTGCTAAGCGCACAACAAAAGGTCCAGGTCCGGGAAGTTTTGAAAACTACAAGCCATTTCCAGTGATCCGAGATAAGAATCTGGTTCGAAGATAATGAATCACACATTAGGATTGGATCCATTGGCAGGGTGTTTCTTTTAATTTTTTTTTTAAATGACCGCGGTATTCGTGCCGCAGAAGATTAATTTTGATGTAATAATAGCCTGGACTGAGATTCCGAGTACAGGAAATGAAAATGAAACGAAAAGGTGCTTTTTTTCATGCTTTACTGTTCTGCTCCGATTGGGCTAAAGAAAACGGGCATATGCCATGCTCCTTGTCCCAATGCTGCTAAACTAGGGATCATTCCGCTCAATATCGTAATTATGGTCGCGGATGGTGTTAAAATTTGATTTTTCGGTCAGAGACGAAGCAATTTTCAAAATGGCGGACAAAATGGCTCTCAAAATGTGAAATTATATGTTTTACTGCCAATTACTCAGTACTAATCATACTTTCGAATTGACGAGACAATGTCCACTATCTTGTTTTTCAAAATGACTGTCAAAATGACTGCCAAAATGTGAATCATACAGTACCTCCCTGAAATTTCCGATTTGGAGGTCATATTGGCAACCCTTTTGAAAATGGCTTCGTCTATGACCGAAAACTAAGCTATAGACACCATCTCCAACCAAACCATTAGTCTGCGATATCACATTAGTGGAAGCGGACGTTAAACATACCATTCCAGTTCCAAACCATTAAAGTTGGTTTATTTCGCCTCCAAAACCGCCGGTATTGATATATTTTCTCGAAAAAGTTGCATATTCTTCCAACTCTACATACAGTGTGCAATGAGGGAAGTTTTTTTTCTGGCAGCGGCTCTGTGAACTTCACTTATATAGAATTCCAACTGCCAAGGGATCTTTTACGCGCACGCCAATGTGTTTTTCATCTCATCCGAACGACTAGACAGCTGATCTTGTCAGGCCCTTCGCCCTGACGAAGGGAAACAACGCCCTAAAATCAGGATCAACTTTCTTGGCCAATGCAAGGACCGAACACCCGACCTCCAGGCTAGCGAGTCACCGTTTTAGCCACTTAGCCGTCGTGATCGAGAGTAAAGCTTGTCATGGTCCAATCTGGTGGAACAACAACTTAATTAAGCTTGTCGATTTATTGTCTGTCCCATGGTAAATAATAAACGGATTTCTACGATTATGAACAAACTACTCTACTTAAGTTATTATAAACTTACCTATGTGTTAAAAACCACCTCCGGTTAAATAAAATTCATTGCACAATTAAACATCCCAACGGAAAAAAGAGGTTCTCTCTTGAAAATTCAATGTTTTTGCTTGTATTTTCGTCTGTGTTCATCACAACATTACACACGTGACGTTATGGGCTAAACCATCGTAATTATGCTGAAGGGGGTAATCTATGATAACCACGTGTGTTGTAATCAAAACAGAACACTGCCTTTTCGGTCGTTTGAGTTTGGGCAAGAAAATAGCAACTGGAGACAATGACATTAATTTTAAACCGTTTGATTGTCAGTCTGCTAAATGTTATTTACGGATTATACGAATACTCGCAAATACATGTATAATATAGCTTTTCACCCCGTAATTTCACCCGTGTATATTATATATATTTTTATTAAACACATTACAGCCCTGTCAATCATAATTTTAATTGATCATATTTCGTATGAAAAAGACCGCCGCTTCTCAATAATTTCCATATTTTATTCACGTTCGGACTGTTCATATAATGTTCCTGATTAAATTACTTGTTTTTGTTCATTCGACAGATACTGAAATCGAAACATTCTTGATAAGAACAGTTCGGGATGTCTAAACATCGTTTATCGTCTTTATAAAAAATGTATTTAAAACAAAAAAATCACACGTCAGATTTTGTGTATTATTTGGTTTTGTGTGTTAATTATGCAGACCGCGGGGAAAATTCGTGCAAGTTTCGCGGCACTAAATTTAACCATCTGTGTAGCATATAATATGACATGGTACCTTTTACGGCAATATAATTCAAAGCTGGGACATGATCGCGATCTACGAAATGCCATCGGAAAATTCCATTCTCCGTGGATTTCAAAATCTTATGGGTAAACAGCCTTGTGAATTTCACGATTATAAAATTCTGAACACACCAGAAATAATATTTAAAGAGAAATAGAAAGATATGGAACTATCTACCGATAATTAAACCGATGCGCGGTATGATTTGGTGATAATAATTATTGGTATTTATCTATAAAAAAACCGTTATATACCTATTCAATGATTCAATGGCCTCGGCTATTAATTTTGCCGAGGCAAATGTAAAATACATCGGAATTTAGGCCTACCTCGTCCACAGCAGATTGCCGGGGTTAATTGGCAGGACATCATCAGGAAATATTAAAAATATTCAACGGTGATATTCAAGGCCAGTAAAACAAATGTAATTCAAAAGAAAAAAATTCCCCCAGAACTCTCTAACCAAATAATTAATACAAGGCGGAAACAAAATATCGGACTATGGGCGTATTTATGTTTGTAAACGCTCAAACTCATTACTGGGTCTCAGAGCAAAAGCTTATTCATACATGTCGCGTTCGATTATTTGCTCCGTGCTTACTCGGACAGGATCCTCGAGTACGTTTCGACATGCGCAGTGGGAATGGGTAATCAAACGGCGCGGCACTTTCTTCGGATATCAAAATGGAAGATGAACGTCACCAAACAATTAATTGTGCTCGATGTTCTGATAAATAACAACGAGCAGACAATAATCCGTCAACAAACTTTAGACTTTTTCATTGGTATCTCATTGGAATTATTAAATCCAGAGAAGCGAAATAAAGCCCATATTATGCAGAACATACTTTAAATCACATTTTCGTTCAACCAATGTAACCTTTGGTTAGCTTTGTTAACCAGCTCCATAGCTTACAAGAATAAACACAACACTACTGAGACAAGTGTCAACAATAATTCTTCCGTGGCCTAAACTTTTAGCGGCAAATATAACTTCGATCAAATAATTTATTTGCTTCCATGCTGAATAATAGGATACTTCCAGTAGTAACCCGAACGCATTCGCGGTGGCTAGAGTAAGCGCGGGGCCAGTAATCGAACGCATCAACACAAAATATGAACTGTCGTAAAATAGCCTTGCTTTGACCCCCTCATACGAAATGATCTATTCCGATAAGTGACGTAATAAGCTTCCATTTTTTATTTCTCGGTGTCAAAGTTTGTGATAAGTTCAATTTTACAAGAGAGAACTTTTTTATTCGTTGGTATATTTAGCTGTATAATGGATTTTATTTAACCGGAGGTAATTTTTAACACATAGGTAAGTTTATAATAACTTAAGTAGAGTAGTTTGTTCATAATCGTAGAAATCCGTTTTTTATTTACCATGGGACAGACAATAGGTAAATTGTCCCTTAAAAATAATAATAAAATAAAACTAGAATTCTATGGTGCCCATTCCTGCAGAAAACTCCTACAAAAGCCCAAATCCCAAATTGTCATATATAAAGTAGATAGACTATGTCATTGTGTAGCCCGCGCTTTCTACAGACCCCTGAAATTCTGTAGGGTGCCATGTAGAAAAAGCAATCAAAACACTTTTTTATAGATTTCAATCAGCTTATAGACCCCATTATGAAGGAGCCTTTTAAGTTGTAAGTAACCTTGACAATAGAGACTTTTGGCAAGCGTAAATTCCTAGTGGGTATCGCGTATCCGTCTGGATTTTGTGTGTGACTTCATCAATGTGTGTGTATTTCTCATACGTGATATTAAGACACACGTTATACGGCAGTCCGTATTGAACAGCTTTTATACGAAGGTCCGTATAACATTGTCGCCTTTTTAGACGCTGAAATGTTGTTGTATCGTAGCGTTTTTAAGAATCTATATGCATCTTAGAACGTGGAGGTGTATATTTGATGTGAATTTTATCATAATAAAGACTGGAATTAAATCATTATTTTGATGGGTTTTTCTCGGAATTTTCAAATTGTCTGCACGCTAGTTGATCTACGCGCTAGATTTAGGTAGATATGTGACCTTGCAAATCTGTAAATGATGTGATTCTATGGTAAAGGGGTGTAAGTGAAACAAAAATTGCTGTCGAGTCTAAGTCAGAGATTTTTTTTTAATAAGATGCGACATTATTTTCTTTAATAGCTCAGCGACTGTCGAGTGACTCCACGCACTCTGAGAAATTGTAGGCAAGGCACTTGACTAGTACTGATGGTGATCTTGGTCGATAACTGTCGCCATGCTGTACATAACTAAGCGCAGCTCTGTGACGCATACATACGCGACGCAAGAATCTGCCAAAACTCTCAAACTACTCTGACACAACGTGTCACGTATACGATACGGATACGTGATACGGATAGGGAAAATGCCACTTGCCAAAAGTCTCTAATGCTCTTCAGTCAGCATACACGAAGTTTCATAGTACTGAAACAGCCTTGCTAAAAATCACCAGCGATATTTATAGGTCAGTTGATGATACAAAAGTAAGTGTTATTGGTTCTGTTTGACCGTTCTGCGGCGTTTGATAGGCTTGACGCCACAGAATTACTTCAAACCCTGAAAATAAACATTGGATGTTCTGCAATAGTTCCACGACTACCTAACAAAACGTCAGCAGACCATCACCCTAAATGGTACCAAATCAGAGTCGTTACCTATACTTTCTGGTGTCCCACAGGGGTCTATGTTAGGAGGTAGGAATTCATCCCCAACTGAACTGCTTTTGTGATGGGTACCATATCGGTACTACAGTAAATTATTTCAAATTTGTAGTATTGTGAACAGATCTACAGAATGGATTCTTTTTCTTATAGTATTCTCTACAGCATTCTATAAAATCCTTCAAAATTCAATAAGGAACCTACACTTAAATCACTGTAATCTTTTTTTTAAAGAAGAATATGTTTTCTATAGGCTGCAAAAAAAGTATGCTAAAATATTAATAAATAAGTAGCTACGATGATAATATTGTGTGAAAGGAAGAGACATTCATTCTCTGTACAGGGGGCGCGGAATTTATATTTATTAAACTTTCTTTCGAGAACGGTTCCACAAAAGAAGATTGTGGATAATAACATGTAATTTTTCATAAATATGCAGAACTTAAGTCGAGTAAACATTTTAGTGTTTTGACTATAATTTTAATTTCAATTAAGATATAAAAAATTCAGTACGACAGTACATGTAAACTAAATCCTCTACCTATGGAGTACCTATTTATATTACGCGAAAAGACTTTAGCAGATTTGCAGTATTCACCTGATTTTGATCTTATTGCAGTCAGGAAAATTTCATAGGAAAATTTTCAGAAAAGTTAAAGATACATTATCGGAGATAAGATAAAGAGATGTCAGTTCTCACTATAATAGTTAAAAACTAGATAGTGTAAAGGTAATTTGCTGAAAATTTCAGTCAAATTGATCTACTATTAGCCGAGAACGATAAGCGAGTGAAATATTCACATAGACTCGGTCAACATTACTAAAATCATTAATATAAACAACATAGTCTCGATTATCCACTTTATTTAATTATCAATGGCCGTTAAGCGACATATAGGAATTTAATCCGCCAACATCGAAGGCTAGCCTTGACATCAAGAGTTTATTATGGTCTGGATAAGTTAATTAATGTCTAATTCATTATTTAGATAACATTTCAGACCTAAAGAAAGACCTGTAATAAGCAGATTTAGCTCTTGCATAACGCTTTTTAAACAATTCTACATTACACTTGAGCGGGCCCCCCGCCCCCAAAATCGAATTAGCCCCCCCCCCCCCCCAAAAGAAAAAAAATATTTTGCCAAAAATAGTGATTTCTCAAGAGTGTTCTTATCCGGCCACATCCTCAGCCCACCCAAAACATTCCGTAGCCCCCCCCCCCCAATTTTATGAGCCGGCTACGGACCCACACTTGAGATAAAACCCATTGAAGCTGTTGATTTTAATTAACCAAAAACTAGCTGAATTATTGAAAAGTGATCAATATACGGACAAATTTCCCATTTTAAAGCCGTCTGAGTGGCGCCGAGGTATTACTTAAAGGGACTATCCCGATTTGAACAGGGTCTAAGTACTTAGGAAATTTAAGCGCCAAAATATAGAGGAGTGGTGTGGTGTATTGACCTTGTCTCAATATTGCTGCTCAAAATGATAAGTCGTTTGGACGTGAACAGACGGCGTCCAATCTCATCCCAGACATGTTCAAGAAATTGATGTTGTTAGCAGCCAGGTAGTCCATATGTGTAGGGGGGGGGTCCGGTGATGAAATGTGAAGCCTCCCCACACCATTACACTTCCACCACCCCATCGATCCGTTTCGAAGACGCAGCAGTCTGCAAGACGTTCCCCAATACGTCTCCACACACGTTGACGGCCATCAGCGTGATAAAGATGAAAGCGACTCTCATCACTGAAGAGCACACTTTGCCAGTCTACTCTTCTCCATGTCTGGTGTCCTTGAGACCATATCAAACGCCACTGACGGTGATGATCCCCGAGGATAGCTCCCACATAGGTCGTCGTGCACGGAGTCCTACATCTCGTAGACGACGCCTTACGGTGTTGGCACTTATTGGCCCATGTCTTCCGACGACTGCTGCACCTGATTGAGTCGCTGGGCGGAATCTGTCACGCAGATGAGTGACAGGGATGTAGCGGTCTTGAGCCTGGACTGTAACGCGTTGTGGACCATGACATTGGCGGTTACGTGTTGACCCAGTAACTCGAACACATTCCACCAACTTTACAATAGTGGATTGATGACAATTGAAGTGTCTGGTAATAGCACGTGTAGACATTCCAGCCCTGGACATTCCCATGGCTTCATTCCGTTGTTTTTCAGTAAGTTTCGGCATCTCTAGCTCGATTCCTTCACACGTTCAACAACAAATTACGACGGATTGACGTTTCACAGTTCATGTACTGCACATTAAGTTGAAAACATGCTTTTCAAGGGCTCACACTAGTCACACACAATGCTGCACGTGAATATTGGGTTTTTCATTTGCATCTCGTGCAATTTATTTTTGTGCACACGGGCCGATATTTTTTGCGTTTGGGAGCATAGTGTGAAACAATAGTTCATAGTATTGCATAATATTATACATACAAAACCACCTAGTAATAAAATATTTGGGAAAAAAAGTGATGCATTTTCCATGGAGCTCAGTATATTTTGAAAACTGATTATGGCACAGTTGTAAAGACTTTTCGTATTATTTTAAAAGTTGTGAAGAAAAATTAAAATAACGAATTAAATCACTGAATTTTATTGTACATGTTAACACTTATGAAATCCATACTACTTTATATAGATGACCACCTTGGATTCAAATATGACTGACATCCCTTAATTTGCATGTCGCATCAACATGAATATTCTTTGGTTACATTTTCTATAAATTGATTATTATTCTGTGATTTTAACTGAAATTTGAATATAAATATTACGCATTTTTTGTTTTTAATTTATTCAAAATGGTCAACATCGTGGTAGGCCTGTGCAATTTTTTCCGTCATACATTGAAGTGTGGATCGGGCATGGCTTGTGCCAATTTTCAGTAAGATCGAATATTTTTCTCCAGGTATTGTTCACTGTTATGTGCATCTGATCAACACTGTTAAGATTATGTATGTTTACCGTCGTTCTAGCTGTATTTTAACATTGCATGTTATTTTACAGTCTGTAATGTTATTTTACCTCATAACTATTCTAGAATTACATATTATGTAATTTGCCAAGGTAGCATTACTAAAAGGAATGTGTTTATCCCCGCTTGGGTAATTAGTCGTATAGGTTCTATCATGGCGAACACAGAAAGTTTTGGGGAACTTTCAGCTGGGCATGTAACACAAATTAGACAATGTAATGAAATTAAATGAAATGGGGTTTAATGTGCACTGTTCTCCTCCTTAAAATTAAAATGGAGAGAGTAGGTGACATGAGACGTGTCCAGAGCGGGGATAACTGATGCAACCATTATTTCTGTATAAATAATATTTCAAACGGCAATTCTGTTAACATACAGGTGACATAATGTAAACTGACATATGGCTATTATTACTACATTCAATTTGATGTAATCTTACATAAAGCCTTGTATTATTAGGCACCTACATCGTTTTAAATGTAAGTTAACAAACTGTATTTTTTACTATAATTATAACTGTAGATATGCAGATAATTTTAACAGTGGTTGATTCATGTTCAATATGATATATTAAAACAAAACAAAGAAAAAAAAAAAC
Source organism: Patella caerulea (assembly GCA_036850965.1). NCBI lineage: Eukaryota > Metazoa > Mollusca > Gastropoda > Patellidae > Patella > Patella caerulea. Next base: position 4,641,248 of record JAZGQO010000008.1, on the reverse strand, counting down.
TTCATTTTATTACATTCTTATCTCCCACTTCTCAATTCCTACAGGTTACCATACATAGACGGTATGATTCCACATATGGTATGGATACCATATTGGACTGTACATATATATATTATTTTATTTATGGTAAATGTCATAAAGATATGACATTGGACCCAGAAACACATGTTGGCAATCCCATATGGATACCATTTTGTACCCAGGAATATAATCTATGTGGCGAATGCCATTGGCCCCAGATACACATGTTGGTAATGCCACGTGGATAACATATTGGGACAGAAATGTATATTATTTTATATGTGAGAAATGCCATAATATGATATTGACTCCAGATTCACATGTGGGTAATCCCATATGGATACCATATTGGACCCAGACATATTTATTATTTTATATGTGGTAAATGCCATATAGATATGATATTGGACCCAGAGACACGTCATGTGGGCAAACCCATATGGATATCATATTGAACCCATATACATAATACAATATCAATTCATACCACACAGGCTCCTGGTAATGACATCTTTGCATATCGGTTTAAGGTATACAAAACTAAAAGTGTTGGTTCAAAAATGAACTTAAATACACAAATAAGTAATCCCATCTGGATAGCATGTTGGCCCCAGATATACAAAAGTTAATATGTAATCCCATACAGATACTATTATTATACCCAGCCAGATCCACACATGGGTAATCCCACATGGACACCATATTGTTGAACCCATGTATACGAGACCATAGTTATTAATGTGGGACATCCCATACAGATTCCATATTGGCCCCAGATACACACACTATAAGGTCAGATTATCAATGTAAAAAAAAGTAGCTGTTATATCATTTGGCTTGTCTATGTAGTACGTACTTGAAAATAAAGCGTATTTGCCTGCATTTTTATGTGGGAAGATAATATGGGTCCATTATGGGAACCTTGTGGTGCCACCTGGACCAACAGTCCGTTTCTCCATATGGTCCCCATATTGTAATATTTATGCCTCTTCTTCACTCTCGTTTAAAACCTATATATAGTTTTCGTATGCACTACGAGAAAATTTTGTGGATTTGGCGTTTCGTGTAAATGGACATATTATTATTACATAAAAGTACTATCAGATCATGTTTAAAACAATTATATTGGAGGCCATATCAATCCGACTTTTCACTTTAAAGATTGTATCGATATTAAATAGTTTTAATTATGTATGCTTATATTCTCAAGCTGTAATAATAAAATCTGATATGCAATTTAAGACCAACTTAGGTAGTTATAAACCTTACACAGATAAAATATAACAGCTTATTATTTGAAGCATACCATTCACAGTGGCTCGAATGTGACTATTATAATATTGACCTCAAAAGAGTTTCAAACACGTAGTTATCTCCCTTTTACGAACAAAAGGTAACCACACCGTTGAACTCTCTATTCTGGCTAATAATGCAAAAACCGAAGAATACCATTCACAATGCATGACTACATATACAATTCGAATGTCACTGTATTCTAAAAAGGTGTATCAGTTCAATTGTGTTTAATTGGATAGTAAGTCAGCTACAAACGAAGGTAGAAGAGGCGATATTATTAGTCGTAATACAGGTATATATTTAATGCGAAGCCTGCTGGCAACTTCTTGGCTGATAGCCCAGTTAAACTTCTTTAGCATCGTGTATCAAAAGGACTATTTCACACTGAGAGGACAGCAAGACATTATTTGTGGCTACCTGGATTTGATATGTTTGATTAAAGTTTGAAAAGTGTTTCAAGTTTTTTCAAGCAGTTATTGGCTTATACTATGTAGCCTACATCGGATATTAAGTCACACCTCATCTTTGTTTATATCAAGCAGACGATAAATCTAAAATGTACGTAAAAAAGTACAGTGCAGAAGTAAGATCGCCAACAGCCAGTATTTGAAGCGTGTGGGCATATACCGTGAAAAAAACAAACGAAAAATCTCACCTTGGAGATAGCTTATTGATAGCGTTATAAGTTTTTAAAGTCAGTTTGTCGCAAATGTCTCATAGACATCATTTGTGTCAAAGTGATCAATAAATTAATATCATAATAAACGAACCCGTCTCTTAGCAACTCATTGTGTGACAGAATCTAGCATCGTGTTATGGAACTAGAGACTATTACAGAACAAGGTCGAATAAAATGAAGTACCGAATATGGAAATAAAAAACGGATTATGCAGGCCGAGATCGTTGTGCTGTAACCATTTATGGTGAGTTAAACAGTGTTTTATTATTTATGGTAGGGGCATAATTGTTAAGAAATGTCGTACACAACTTTGGGTGAGGTTTTCTGTGCACTCAACGATAGTTGCACATCACCAGAGTGACCAAGTAAAGGTCGAAATTATATTCATTTACAAATATAGCCTTTTCTTGTCGGGGGAAACCACAGTAGAATTTAAAAAGAAAATCTTTTATACACGCAAGATGATATTTTTAACCTCATTTTATGTCTCAGTGAATAGTCCTCCTCTTAGAGATTTACCGAAGCGATTTCAATTAAATTGCCTCACGTGAATGTGGAAAGCTCGACATGGTTTTAATTCAGGACCCTTGCCCACTGTAACGCTGTAGAAGTGGGAATACGTCGTATTTAAAAAATCTCCTTTTGTGGACCTAATATGTTTATGGATTAGGCTATTTTTATTTGGCCCAGTTCACTTACTTCATATTGCCTACTAAATGACCATTGTTATGGTATCGTAATTTATTTTTTTGCTTTTTTTAAACTTATTTTTTTATTATTAATTTCCTGGTTATAAAGATAGATTGAGGCGTGACACTATATAATAATGTACACATATAGAAATGGTCATTTGCCATACACTATAGGCTAATGGTTTACAAAAAAAGAACCTATTGTAGTACTGAATTTCGCAGAACAAGACATCGCAGGTTAGATACAATAAAATATCAAATTGAGTAATTGGTGTGGGGTGGCCTTGTTGTCATACATTCAGAAAAGTAGGAAATCAAACTGCATTTCATTTCATGTTGTCTAACGACTGGGGTTTAAATCTTAAGGTCTGTCATAGATTAAATTGTCGCGGGTTAAATCCCAAATTGTGCATACGTGCATGAACATAGGGTTTGCTGCAATGCCTCGTGGTTTTATTATGGTTTCTTCCCACTGCTCAAAAAGGACCACGTTTGTCTTGAGTGGACGTTAACCCCGATCACTGGTTCGGATGGGACAAAACACCGAGGTCCCATGTACACATTGACGGTGCATGTAAAAGAACGCTTTTCAGTTGGAATTTGAAATAAGAGTTGGCCATAGCATAAAACCTCAGGCCATTTCATTTCCCTGCATTAGTGGCGATGTGTACGTCTTTCTTGACACCATAGTGCTTCAGGACATAAGATATTTTCTTGTTAATATAACTATATTTAAATAATTGATTCATAACAGATAAATTCAGTTGTTTTTGAGACAATAGACAATAATTATTGACCAGTAGCACAGCGGTGATTGGGGAGAGAATTTAACTGATTGTCGTCACAATGTGGAGTGTTTGGAGAACTCCAGTACTTCACGCCTGTGTGTGCTATGTCAAGATTTGAAGCACTAAGGTAAAGAGACAAATTGTCACCTGTTTTCTAACGGTATAAATCCCACTTTTCCACCCTCCGCATGCGTATGTTTGCATTTGCTGCTTTTGGCCGACAGTAAAATATATACGGCCAAAACAAATGCTAGCTTTTAGTTCGATTAACGGGTCAGTCTGTAAAATATTCAAACAATTTCAATCGGAATCCTTCGTTTATAAGAGACAATTTCTAGCTGTTATATCTTGTTTATTTATCGTGTTAGGTAAATCGATTTGAGGATCAGAAAACGAAATGGAAACAGAATATCACATTATAATCAAAATACGACCATTCCAATAGGAAACTAGGGAAGAGGGGGTTTTATAGCGTCCACTAAACAATCGGTCAATTCAGGGCTGATAGCGTGTAGATATGTTATTCGAAGTGGGATGAAACCGGAGTACATGGAGAAAACCCAAACGACTAGTAGTGCGATACGGCTCTCGTGACTAAAATTTGGACTTATGCAGAATACAGTCACCAGTGCGCGTTATGCCATTTGGTTGATCAATCCACCATTTATTATAAATTATTTCATGAAAGGCCAACACGGATCACGAAGACTTTTCTTACATCATTTAAGATTATTTCTTAGGTCATAGGTCATGTAAAGTGATGAGAGGGGGGGGGGGGGGGTCAATGTGTCTCGGAATCCATAGGATGTTTACGAAAGAGTAATTTGAATTAGTAGTAAACCGGAATAATAAAGTCGGCATATGCAACCAAGGGTCCTGATTTATTTTCGGTATTGTTCACAAGGATTCTGACATCGAAATATTTATCTTTTTTAAAGATGATAACGCTTTTAGTAGATATTTTATGAACAGGGGTCCATAAGAAAATTGTTTATTGGTTCTCAGATATATTCAGCAGGTGTTCACTATTCCTGATGTTCTATTCGAATTCTGTCTTTCGTTTAATCGCTTTTTCAACCATCGAATTCCCTGCCAAAGAGTGCCAAACCGGCTGCCAAAAGGCCCCAAGTTCACAAAGCATTCTCAGACTTAAGTTGAGAATTTACTCAACTTTCAATCACTGTTTATGAGAAATTTATTTGAACCAGAAACACAAAACTTTGTGCATAGTTTCTTATTGGTGTATTTGATATATTAAAACAACAAAAGTTTTACAAGACTATATTTTAGTTAAAATAAGGTTAATTATTCTGAGCAAATTCTTAACTTAGTTCTGAGAATGCTTTGTGAACTCGGGGCCCGGTCGGTTTCAACTCGAACTATACCGAATGATATGGGTACAGACAAAACGAATCTACCGAGGGAACCAAGGTATGAAAGGAACAAATGTTAAAGAAACCACACACAGGTCATTTTAATTATTCACTTACATTGTTTTGTTTTTGTGTTTTTTTTTTAAAAAAAATACGTCCAATTAAACCTTTACGAAAACAGTCGATAGCTTTCAAGTTATTAATATATTAAAGATTCGTATATTTTCCAAGTGGCCGATATGTTGACATGGTGTCGTGATGTCAACACTAAATTTAGCTGACATATTTAGGTGTCACCCAACTCCATTATTAATAGCTATTTTGAAAATAAATTTGTATTATGAAATGACGTGTCGGGCAAGTAGTCTCTGTCATTAAGGCAAATATTCTACACGTTGAAGACTAGGAGGTTTTGTGTGGCCGAGACATATACAGCGGGGATTTCCTTTAAAGGACAATATTGGTGTCAGTCATTATCACATATGTGATAGAACTGGTTAAACACATTCCTGGTATAATTTTAACTCATTGCTATACGATAGATGCGTAACGAAGATTTGAAGAAACGAGAAGCGCCGCAAAAAATGGAAACCATGAAAAGTTATTATGTGACCGCGAGAGGATATGTGACCTGTTTTTATTAAGTAGAGAATGTATAAATACAAGGAAGTGCACAGGCCTTTTATATATTTCTCGTATCCCCCTCACATAATTATTGTTCGTCTCCAACAGAATTGTCAGTGAACTAAAATTCGACCGTGAATCGACTATCGTTCAGTCAGTCATAATATGATTGCTCCCAACAAATACACTTTACATCCATACTCCTCCGCTATAATACCATCAATGCTGCCCGAAACTGCTATTAAGTGCTATGGAATTGAAAATTTGATCCATTTTCTCCAAACCCAGACCACTATAGGGTTAGAGTTATTTCGATAAGTAGGAGAAAAAATAATGCTACACTTTGTGTTCATAAATTTCTTTATATAACTGTGTCTCAGGGATCCTTTCGGCAATCCAACTGTTTATTATTATTAAAATAAATAGATCTTTTGATTCCGTCGTGCATATATATTCAGCTACATACTTTTCATGTTTACTTCTTATTATTAGATCTTTTTGTGAATACCGCATTGTGTAATATGTATGTCAATCATTTTATACTACGGCTATGGTGACTTTCTTCATTGGGTCACAAAACAAGGAACCCATGTAAATCGGGTACGATAATCTATAGTCTACACCCAAAGGTGATTAAAAATATACACAAACCATTGGCATTCAAATGTCAGAACTCATCTGTGTTGAAAGAAATCGTGTGTGTCTTTTATTTTAAAATTACGCTGTAATCAGACAGATATCATCACATTCAACCCTCTGGCAAATTGAAACTTTCTTCGTGACAGCGATGTCTCAAGATGGTAAGGTTTCTATTACTTCAATATCAGACTCACAGATAATTCAATTTCATGGAAAAATACACGTCACTGGAAGCTATATAAGTTGATGTTCATATTTTGTTCTCACGTTTAAATGCACGATGATCAGATTCATTTGAAAGCTCTCGTATGGTTTATAATTGTTTTGTGGTGTTTTTCGCGTATTTGTCATAGATGTTTATATTTTGTTTTTAAATTGTCACATAGTCTGGTTTATTTTTTCCTCTATAGATGTTATTAATATTGAAGAATACCATATTTTGATATAACTGTAGAAATGCAATGAAATGAAATGGGGTTCAACGTCCTACTCTTCTGCACCCAATCTGGGCTAATGGAAGACAGGAATGCCCATACAGTGTGCTATGAGGGAAATTTTTGCCCGGGCAGCGGCTCTACGGCCCACTCTTATATCGAATTCCAACTGCCAAGGGATCGTTTACGTGCACGCCAATGTGTACACGGGATCTCGGTTTTTAGTACCATCCGAACGACTAGACAGCTGTCCTTGTCAGGCCCTCCGTTTTGAATCACTGACAAGGGGAAACCAAGCCGGAAAATTGAGATGAACTTTCTTGGCCAATGCAGGGATCGAACACCCGACCCCAGGCTAGCGAGCCATCGCCTTACCCACTTAGCCACGTAATCCCACATAATATACATGTAACCGTAGACCTCCAGGCTAGTGAGCCAGCGTCTACCCACTTAGCCACGCGATCCCCCATATACTGCTCTAAATATCGGACATCCAAGCATTGGTACTTTAATCAACATTAATTAAATTCGTTTATAAATGTGTGCGAGTATCTAGACTATGAATTGAAAGATTTGCCTCAAATTTTGCATGTAATCTAATAGAAAATCTAATTTTACATCTAAATCCCAAAGCAGGTTGGTTCTAAATATACATTATTAAAAAGAAGAAAAAAAAAATGGCCGTAAAGCACTCATTACCATCTGTTTTGGGGGTTCAACGGCATATCTGGGATAATTAAAAATATCCAACTTCCCTTTTTTATGCGTCCACATTCACAATGTGGGCGTATATTGCCGTCGCCCCTGTCTCTCTGTGTGTTTATGTAGTGTATGTGTGGGTCGCCTACAGGGCGCAATTCTTCATGGATTTTCTTCAAACTTTGTATACTTATACCTTATATTCTAAGGAAGAACCCTATTGCTTTTGGAGCATGCCCGACCCCCAGCGGCAGAGCCACGCCCATTTCTAGTATTTGTTTGTACAGGCCACATTTCTCAACTTATAATCTTGAAACTTTGCATACACATTCTTTGTACCCTAAGGAACACCCCTATCGTTTGGGGTGCATGCCAAACCCCCAAGGGGTTGAAATTTTGCATACTTATTCTTGAAACTTTGCATACTTATTCTTAAAAATTTGCGTACTTGGTACCTTATTATTGTTTTTGGTGCATGCGTGACCCCCAGGGACAGTGCCACGCCCATTTTCTTTTTGTGTGTGTCTGTGTCGTGTCACCTACAAGCCACAATTCTTAATCAATCGTCTTGAAAACTTTTTTATACTTATTCCTTATACCCTAAGACTGACCAATGTTTGTGTGTCTTGTTTTCGTCTAGGCCCTACAGGATGCAATTCTTAACAGATTCTTTTAAGACTTTGCATACCTATTCCTTATACCCTAAGGATGACCCCCATTGTTTTTGGTGAATGTCCATGAGCCATGCCCGTTCGTATCTGTGTGTGTTGTCTACAGACCACGATTCTTAATGGATCGTCTTTAAACTTCGGATATGTATTCCTTATAGCCTAAGGACGACAATTGCATGTCCCGACTCACAGAGGCAAGCCACGCCCAATTTTTGTGTTTGTCGTTTACATGCCGCAATTCTGAATGAATCAGCCTGTTACTTGGCATATATGTATTCCTTAAGCCTGGCGCAGACTACGCGACAACTGAAGCGACGAGTTTGGCGACAAAAATCGCCGTAATTTAAGTGGAGTGAGCACACTACACGACGACTTCGGCGATCCCGCAAACTATAACAGATCACGTGATTCGTCATGTGACACCACAGAATGGCAGTATTTACGTCGTCAGCACGTCAAAAACTTCAATTAATGTTATTTTGGTACATGATGATGTGTACGAATAGATTTCATGCGCCTTTGTATTTCAAAAACTGGAAATTAATTAGAATTCTATCTATAATAAAGATTTAATTTTGACACAGAAAATGTAAATACCATTTTGTGACAGAAATAGACGACAGCTTGGCTTTTACGCTATAAAATTAACGAGGGTAGTACTAGTAGGTACACTAGGCACCCGCGAATGATATTAGAATTCAAACTAGCCTACTTGGCTACATTTTGATCAGAGTGGGATAATAGAGTAAACTATAACTTCATTGGGAGTAAACTCCGGGCAGCTAACCTTCGTGAGATTCAATCTAGGCCTAGGCCATACTCGATTAATTAACCGCAGATTATCTGACGCCTAGACTATGATAAGTTATAATGATATGATACCTTGTAGATAAGCCTACCGGGATGATTGGGGGCAGAGTGAATGTGATCAATAAAATAAAACCAAGTACGAACAATCCAAACTATTAGTCAAAATTCTAAGTCCTATAAAATGGACTGTTCATCGTGTAGCCTACAAAATACACGACAAACATTGGTAACAGGTGTCTGGAAGAGTGAGATCCTCATTTAGGGGATGGGGTGGGAACGGTAATAAGTATGAATGGAGTTATGTACATTGGAAGGTGGGCCTACAGAGATCGATATTTACCACAAATCAGTCAGCAGGCTTTCTTTTTCATCTGTCCAAACTGTCTCGTTAAAGTTTTGCAAAGCCATATTGTGTGTTTATGTCACATGAGACAAATAACTCAAAATGATTGGTTATATAGGTGATTTTGTTTCCCTGTCTGTCGCCCAACCCGTCGCCGAGGTGAGCACACTTTACGATTGATCGCCGACGAAGCGACCACTTCAGCGATCATATCAAACAAGTCTGATATCGGCGACCATCGCCGCGATGGTCGCTGGCGACGAAAAATCGCTTGCGATTGAGTGCGCACACTAGGCGATTTTTTGATTTTTCATCGTCGGCGACCGAAATCGCCTATGTCGTCGCGTAGTGTGCGCCAGGCTTTATACTCTAAGGACGGCAACTATTGATGTTGAGGCACGACCCTCAACGCTGAACAAACCAAACGCCTAGCCTTCTTGACAAAGTACCATATCAATCAAAGCAGGAATGTGGACGTACATTGTAGCGTTATGTTTTATTCATCCAAGAATAGAAGCAATTTAATAAAAATAGTAAAATATTTAATATAATCACAGGCGCGGATCCAGTGGGGGCGCACCCGGCGCACGCCCCCTCTATGTTTTGAGGTTTCGAACAATGTTTAGCTCCATATATTCTCGCGAGAAAGGAGAACGAAAATAGTTTAGGTTGGAAATCGTAATTTACTGTACTAGTACGAAATAAGTCCTTGTGGGCATTTTTTACACTCAAAAATCACGGTTCCAGGCTTCGCACTCCCAAGCTGGTGCAGCACGCCCCCTCTTTCTGAAAATCCTGGATCCGCCCCTGAATCAGTCAATTAAGAGTGCAAATGACCATTTTCTAATGAGTTTTCCTGAATTGTCTTACAACGTTTAAATAAAATTTAGTATCGACCCGCTTGGCGTAAAGATAATGGTCCCGTTTTGCCCAAGTATACCAACGCCAACACCTACCAAAACACAGAAAAAAAAAAAAAAATATTCTGAATCCGTGATTGATTTGGGTCGCTCGCAATTTAGAAATGGTGGCGTCATATCACCGTGGAAAAGATGTTTTCCAGTAAAAGGTAGTTCGTCATGTTTTCAACACACTAATGTTAAATTTGTTCAATTATGACACACAAACATGAGGATTTAGAAAATTGCAGGTGTAGAGCGTTTAACAACATGACCACAACCGATTACATTATGCACAATAAAAAAAAACCGACGGGATCGCATCGTGTGATAGTAGAACTATTATCAAATGAAACAGAATAAATATCTAAAATTAATAAGTAATACACGATGTTTCATATAAAACTGTTTAAAAATTCACTCGTCAGATTTTTCGATATGTTTTTTCACTTTTCTGACGATCAACTTATTTTGAGAATGTGCCGTGACTTCGTATGAATGTCCCCTGTTCTTAGTTCTTAAGGAAATCCGGTCGTGTTGACTATCACACCGAGATTGCAAGTAAAAACATCTGTGGAAATTTAGATCAATGGTATTTAATTATTACATTATAGAATTATTATATTCCCCCGTGGATTACTTTATGTGGGGTTGTTTCTCGGCATTTCAATTATAAGAAGATTCTAACGTCATTAAATAAGTTCGTAAAATTGTTTTCTGGCGTCGTTGGACCATTTGTATAAACCCGTATTTTCCTTTTAACTACCCGATGACCCAGTTTGCCTCCATATCCTGCTTTACCAGGTTCCTTGTGTGTGGGACGCGGGTGGTAAAGCATCAGTCTACCTGGTTCCGTGTTTTTATATGGAACATAATATTAATAGCCGATTTATGTAAAACAACATAGTTGACATTATTATTATTTTGCGCTGTCTTTTTTCTGATATTGGTATAATGTGTTACTGTTATATGCTAGCTACTAGGCATAACGTAAATATAAAAAAAACCCCAGTATTTCTCAACCTTCCTGTTTCGAGATAAGAGATGGTGCTATAGTTTTATCTTGCAAATCCCGAGGTGAAACACAACGAGCGATTAATATTATTCATAAAAGTTCGATCACATTCAACTATAATTAAGCACATAATCCTACCTGACATGGTGCAAATCAATTTTTTTTTTTTTAAATCGAAGCGATAATAGCCCGGATCTCCGGCATTTTAAATTTGACATCGTTGACGTTATGAAGGAAGGACGTCTTGTACTGTACATCCAATCAAAGTACTAACCTGAGATGAGTTGAGCAGGAATAATCAACGCAATTATGAATTTCCATATCTATTTTTATAAAAAGAACCCCTCTTAATTTAATTTATGGACAATATTTGCAGATAATCCAAAGTGATTAAAAAAACAGATCTATATTTCGTTTCGTTTTTTTTTATACTTTCGATGGCTTACAATACATGAAGAAATGGCCACTTGTTTTGGGAGGTCGCGTCAAAGGCCATACGCGCGGCTTTTGACCCTATTATGACGTTGGGCATTTGATTAATCGATAAGCATTGATGTTTCTCGTAGATTAACCACAGTTCTATGCACCTCACCCCAAAAGCTCGCCGTAACAGACTGTTTCATTGGCTGACCCCTCACATCTTTTCCAGATTCTAGTGTAGTGAAGACAAGTAAAACGAAATTTTGAACTACAAAAAACCAAACGAAATAGGATCTGTGTGTTTAAGAAGTTCTATAATAGTATAAAGTTTGTCAGGTAAGACTATCTCTAGGGACACAGTCATAAGTTTTAAAATAGTTCGTTACTGAGAAATCACCCTCTTACCACAAGTCAATTTTCAAGATGTTGGGTCCCATAAGAGGAGTCAATTATTGTTTAAATATCATATAACCTTCGAAATTTGTTTCTAATGTCCCATATTATCCCTATATAACATTTCATTGTCATCGGAAGTTTCGTCATTTTGGCCAAAAATATTTTATTTAGCTTCTCAAACAAATAATTGATGGCGAGAACGCAGGAAATCTAGATTTGTAGGCTTAAACAAGGCAGATTTCATTCTTCCTACCCACTGCCGCATTGAACTTCCTGGATAGGAAGACGAGGTGTCTAGGGTGAAAACGGTTAGATTTATTTGATATGGTCAACTTCAAGTTTGGTCAAACTAGCGCTAATCCCAACCCTAACCCTAATGCTGGACCTAGCCCCAATGGTTAACCTAACACTAACCTACAATCTCGCCAACAATCACGTACTCTAACCTTATCTAACCTTATCTCAGCGACCTTGACGAAAATTGAGCTGCCCTTAACAAATAGACCAAGCCCAGTGAGAACGCAAGAAGTTGGGATTAAATCGCGAGACGAAGATGGAGAAGTCGGCAATAGGCGTCCATATGACAGTTTTATTCTTCCTGCCCTCGGCCTCCACCAAATACACGAAATATATACTCACGACGAGCAAACAATTTATTTGACAAAAAGTTTGTGTCATGAAGTTGTCAGTTTATTTTTTAAAATTGTAACCATCACGAACATTTTACTAAACAAACAGGACGATCGTGCAAGATCTAAACTCCAGTTACGTAAAAAGATTGTGTACCCAATAATATGTGATATACATTTTTTGTAGAAACCATTAAAACAAGTTATATTATACATCAACATGGAAGTACCTTCTTTGGGAAAATATTTCGACAAGGTTATTATTCAGAACTAGAAATCAACTACATGTATATCAGATATAGTTTCTGTCGACATTTTGAGAACAATTTGTCTTTTTCGTTAATCGTTTGTTGGCGAATTAACCATGTGTCACATTATCAAGTTTGTCATTAGGTGTCACTATTAATTCAAAGAAAGGGTTATGGTCAAGCAGAAAAATCCCACATAATAAAAAGAAAAGGTTTATGGAGAGATGAATTCAACCACATAGTTGTCACGCAAATTGTATGTCTCTTCTGTTGGTCTGTTCGAAGATATAAAACACTGACTTATTAAAGTAGTTTATTACAGAGTTGGTCATTCTTGCTATACTAATTCAAAAATAGATCATTTAAAAAGAAAATATTGAAAATTTCAGCCCAAGAACTTCATTCTGATCCAAATTATCACTGTTTATTGTTTTGACAAGATGTGTGCATAGTGGTGACTAGCGCATTGGTGTTCGCGACTTAGCCTCGCTTTCCCATTTTTAAATTTCATTTTTAAATGGCGAACCGTTCTAATCTAGTTAAAATCGCGAGTATCTGATGCCATCGAGAGTTGATTATGGTCTTGTTTTGTTAATAAATGTGTAATTAATAATTTAAATAACATTTCAGGCCTAAAAAAGACCGGTAGATTTACCTCTTGCAATGTTCACATCGTCCTTTCGATTTCAATTAAAAAGATATATTCCGCAACAGAGCTCCCCTATACTTTCTTCGCCTGATTGAAAGGAACACATAGGAAAACACGATCAGGATAAACTAGAAACGACAAAAATGCAGACAAGACAAAAACACACAGACATTGTAAGTCATACAAGAACACTATTAAGGCTGACCATGCTAAAAAAAACCCTGGATATTTCGCACATTATCACACTGAAGTTTGAAGAAGCACAAAAGTCAATATTGTAGACAAATATAAAACCTCTAAAAAGAGCATTTCAGAGTTAACTGCCCCGACGGACTTGTTTTCTTCAATTTTGAGACTGCAAACCATCCCCTTATAACTACACCACAAACACTGTTCAGCATTCTAAAAACGCTAGCCATAAAGTAAGTCACATGAGCAACATTCGATTTTATTTTCTGAATCGTTAAGTATGTTAAATAAAATATTTACATTGGGTGAATCTCAATTCCCATATAAAGCCAAAAATGTTCTGGCCGTGAAAAGTGTACGTCGTATAGCGCGATAAGGAGATAGAATGTGATGTTCTTCATGTACCAAATTAGCCTTTATATAGACATAAAGGTGACATAGGATGCTAAGTAAGTAAATCATCTTTAAAATTCATTATGTAGTAAGAGTACTACAATCGTTTATTGGAGTTTATTAAGTTTGTGTATAACACCTATTATTTGATTTAGGTCAAATGGTAGGGTTCATCTTGTATGTGATTTCTATTATTGAAGGAACAGGGTCGTCACGAATACATTTTTTTTTGAAACATGAAGCGGAATTTGGCCTTTTTGTTAATTTTAGTTTAATGTTTTGCTGACTTGCTGACTGTGTTAACAGCGGAAAATAAAATCTAATAAAGCTCAACATTGTCCTGATACATAAAACTTTCAACGGAACAGATTCTCGTCTCACAATAAACTGAAATCAATAATTTTATTTTTGAAACAAATCAAAGAGGTTCAGTTATATTAATGTTTCGTTGTTATTTGTAAGATTTTAATGTTTGTTAATGTATAATCGCCTTGTCATGTCGTTATGTGCTTTGTGGTCATGTGTTAGACCAAATATTTTATAACTATCGATGTTTGAATAACATGTATTATTGCTATGTGATACTAATATACAGCTGAAACGGTTTGCTGGATTGGTGACTGGTGGTCATGTCTGTCCCATCCACGATACTCAACCAGAACGACAGTCTGACTTGAATTTCAGGTACAGGACAGGGACTACTGACTTATAGGCTGAATGTATACCTTGAGGCATTGGACACCAGAAGAGTCACTAGCAAAGTCTTCCAACATTGTAGTATCCCGTCTCGAGCAAGTCATGAACAAGTTTCATTGTAAATTTATTTATCTTACAATCTGTTTTAGATATCATGAATAAAAAATAGAATTTATACTAACCGGTCTTGTAGTAATATAATATGAGCATAGCTATAAAAAAGGTAAAATACTAACTGCTAATAATTTGACCTACAAGATGTTTATTGACCTTTAAAGCTGTTATTACTGTAGATTGTGTACAATGTCATGTAAACAACAACTTGGTCATAAATATAAAACGAACGGATGTTTCAGTTTTACTGGCTTAGCTTGGTATTATATAAATCTTGGCATATTGTACACTAAAATGAGTAATGAAGATAGTGTGCTTTGGTATTACTTATACGATTCAGATATAACGCGTACAGAACTAGTAGTCGTTAACATACCAGGTAAATTACTTCCACACAAATTGGTTGCTTTTTGCACTTGCTTTTAAACTCATAAGCTCCAAGTAAATAGCCCATTTCCACTTAAAGGAGATAAACCGCTTTGATTTAGGCCAAAATAAAGTTTTGATTTGGGCGTATGTGATCTGTTATTTCAATTAGTGGTGGGGCAAAATCTTCACGGTTAACTCCAGGACGGTTAACATTGTTTCCATATGTATACCAGGGACGGATCCAGGAATTTTTGCAGGAGGGGGTTTGCCAGGTTTCTGTTACGGAAATATGCCATCATCGTCTCTAAAATACATACAAATTGAGCGTTTTAAACAGAGAAATCATTTTTATACTGATGTAGGATCACTTTGTGATGTAATTTTATTGATGCAAGGCATTATTTCTTTTCGTGTAGCTGGATCCGCCCCTGTATACGATGAAATTTTCGTTTCAAAATGTCAAGCAGAAGTGTACTTTTTAAAGTTTCGTTTTTGGCCTGAATTGTCGACAGTGGAACACAAAATGGCCTTTTTTTTAAATTTTCGGCTCAGCTCCTAGATGAGTTGAATTGTTCGAACAAAACTTTTACGGTGTATACCTCTCGATTAAGTATTCTCCAACTTTCGTATTAACGACTTCGACTTATCTTGTCCAGGTCAGGGGTCAATTGTCTGATAGTACATTTTCTTGACAACCTCGCTCTTGTTATGTATCTCCTACAATAATAATTTTGATCCTATGGCCATCACACTTTGTCATTTTCTTATTGACACGACCTCTCCTAATTATTCAATGGATTTCAACCAAACTTCGCAAGAATGTAGTACAAGATTGGTGCTAGAAATTATTGTGATTTTCGTGATAAGTCCGAAATTCTCTCTTACTAAGGTGTACCGCTTAACTATTTCAGCCCATGGGGTTGTAAAGTAAATGTTACCATAACTTCGGGTCATTTTAAAACCAACATCCGAGTGATTGTATTTAATTTGAGATTCAGTGTGCAGGAGAGAAAGAAGTTTCTCGTTAGCGTCGTCCGTGTTTCAGTGTACATTTTTTCATTTTTTTAAAATTCATTTACAGAAATAAATACAACAAAGACAGATTAATTGATTCTAAATATAAGGGAATGTTAATTCCGCTGAAATCTAAACAAATTTGAAAAAATTGGATACCAACCTCAAGCAGTCGATCACCATAAATCTCAACTGGTTTCCTGTTCCTCTGACAGACACGGAGAATTAATCGATGATGCATGTACGTACACTGAGTGCGATTGGTTTTTAGTATCGCTGGATTCTGTTTGGAACAATGAAAGGGTAGCAGGAAATGAGGGTCACAGTGTTGACATTGGGGCAATTGGAATAATGGCTCGGGAATTTCCGTGAGTAATTGAGGTAACCCTTTAGAAAGTCGGGGCACTTTTAAAGAAATGAAGGCACTTTTTCAGAAATCGGGAAACATAGCCACACAACCCCAATAGTCTGGTAGGAAATCTCACCGGATTCAAGGGGGATATCAACCATTTCCGTTTTTTGTTTTTTTTTTGTTTTTTTTTTAGCGCTGATGAGGACAGCTTAGGCGGCTGCCTCTGGTTCAGTTATTGCAAGTTTCATCAAAAATTAAATGAAATGGGGTTTAACTTATTGCATTACCCTGAATCAACCGGTCTACTGAAGACTTTAAAAGTTTGAAGTCTTAAATTAGCTTATACATACTAACGATACGTGAATTTGACCGTCAATTCATTGGATGACGACGACTGTCAAAACCGTATGGATGGGATAATAAGTTTCCAACCAATCAGTGGGTTTAAACTTAATATTGCATTGTTAAAATTGAGCGTAAACTGACAATTTATGAACCAATTTTAAACAATTCTACAAATGTGTATATCTACATAAATAATGTAAAGCGATTTTATGGTTAATAAAAGTCATTAATAAATAAGGCTGTTAGTTCATGATGAGTTATGTTCAATTGATGTACGATATTAGGTTCACGATGAACAGATTTCGTGTCATTAATGAATGATATTGTTAAAAGTAGTTATTAGTGTTTAACATTTGTAGTTTGAAACACGGTGTTTTGTACCGATTATTATTTCGCAGCGTCGTAGCTGCGGTATGTGCAACTCTATAGTATAGTTTCTTTTCAGATTGTTATTATTTTTTCCTCACTTTGCTTATTTCTCAAAGACTACCCCTTTGAACTCTTCGGGCTGACAGGAAAATGGGCGGTGGCTAGTGAATAAAGTAATTCCAAACGCCTATTCAAGAACCCATTTAGGTTCCTGTGCATCTTATTTGTTATCGTTTGTTGCATGATGTCCGGTACAGCAGGATGGTAACAAATATACACTTTGTTATTGTTTGAACAACTGTAATTGGTTTATGTTTCGCACATGTATATATGCAAAGTGAGACATATTAAACAATAATTCTGTAACCAGAGGTTTCCTGTGTCAACAGAACATTATATAGGCCTATATTTAGATCTGTTATTGTTAACAAGTGAAAACTGGTACATATCACGATCCACATTGTCGGCCTGTGCCCGAATTAAACGGAATTAAGCGATAGCGTCTGGACTTTTCAAATGAAACAAAAATCGTAAACAAACTCAGCACGATGCAACAAATCTATATAATCGTCGGATGCAACGGTCGCATCCGACCAACTCATCAGACATTAATGGTCGGATGGACAGCTTGTTGCATGGATAGGATCAGAGCCCTATATATAAGGCTCTGGACAACCTTTGACTGCAATACAGAGGTGGGGTCAAACGGATGCGAAATTCTAAGAATGTGTATGTATTATAACTTAACTATTTGATTATGTTATGACCATTTATGACGTATGAGGCGACCAGGAATTCCTTACAAGTCGTAATCGCGTACATGACGAACCGAGCGATGGTGTCATTCACTTGTTAATATGAACATGGTGGTTGATTATTATTAAATGAAACGTCCCACCTTTGTGGAAAATGAGCCGGACAGCAGATGTGGTCCACCCGAACTCCAACTGTCAAGGTTTCGTTTTCGTGGACGTCCATGTGGACATGTACAGGACCTTGGCTTTTCATACCAACCGTACGACTTGGTGTTTGTGGTTAATAGCCTAAGCATCATTTACTGTAACACAAAATCAATGTAGCATTTCAATTATTCTGTCAGATGCAGGTTGGTTAAAACCTGCAAGAATACAATATAACCAGTAAACCGATCATAATCTAAGCTGGCAATACGTTCACTACAGACCTTTAAGCTAATTGGTATAGTTCATATAACACACACTAATCTTATGGAAAGAGATCCTAGCTTAATGGTATAGTATACCGGGCACTCATTACCTTAACAGTTTATCCTAATCTAAACATACTCAACACTTTTACACGTAATACCGTCAATAAATCCCCGTTAAATTGACTTCGTGTTTTAGACATGAATTAAATCACAAGTGACATGTGGTATTTCAGGGATCGAAGCATTGATTAGTGGTCTAAGCCAGTGATAATACGGTACACACAGTTAGCGCTTCTCACTGGCTGTACCTCGAAGATGACCCACAATTAATGGCTGAGGCGAAGAATAAGGCATATGTTATGCAGGAAGTAGATGTAAATATACATAGACGAACAGTCATAAGGCGTTATTCCTCGTTAACAGTACATCCCTCGGAATAACATGTAACAGAATCACACGTTAGAACGCCGGAGGTAATTAGCGAACTGCTTTTTAAGGGCTTAATACAAATGTGGAACAAGATAATTATAGTGAAACGCAGCTAGTACTTGAGCAATATTGTGTGTGAAGTCAGTTTTAGTTCTAGCTTGCTAGAAAAGTCTGCGTCTGACAGAATTGGTCAAATACTGAATTAGAACCACTGATAACGTTCTTCGGGAAATAGGAATCAGGCGCCTAAAGTAGTGTCGACATATCGATGAGAATATAGGGTAAGTAGTTTATTGATCAAGCTTCTTGATTAGATTAAATTGGAAGACTTCAAGTATCTTTATTTGACTAGATGGTTAGATAACACGAAAACACTTGGCACGGGAACATGCATTGCATAAGACCGAACATTAGGTTTTTTTCCACCATTATCCAATTACGGTAGTAAAACAACGTGAAAGCTTTTTGTGTGTCTTTCGAAAACCTAAAGGTAGCCTATCGTCGATGGAGACTGAAGAGTCAAAAAGTCGTATCTGATATAATATATATTGTACAAAATTCACATTTTTGCTTCTTCAGAGTGAGAATTTTGTTGTGCTTCTTTTCATCTATTAATTCTAAGACAATAAAAGGTGTTTTATAGATAGTATTCCATGTCGTTAAAAAAAAACCCCCAAAAAAAACCAACACTGAGAGCGAAAATGTCGCTTTTCCTTAATAAAATCCACTCTGTGCCGTACAAAATCATTATTATTCAGCCCCCACTGAAGCAGGTACAGGTGCTATATATGGCGACATACTTTTTAAATGACTACACGTACGATTTTTACATAGCTGTTGTGGAGCCATGGTGACTCATTGAGTAAGATTATAGCTCACTGCAGTAACCTACAAACCTAAAGATCTGGGGTTCGATCTCCGGTTGGTCGAGAAAGTTCATCGGGGTTTTCCAGCGTGATTTCCAATTGTCCGTGACATTGGAGCAAAGAAACAGTGTCTAGTCGTTCGGGTGAGACGATAAACCGAAGTCCCGTGTACCAGTGGTGCCTGTATAAAATAACCCGTGTCAGTTGGAATACCAAAAATGTTTGGTCAAAATTTACCAGAATAGCACGTTGTATATGACGTATGTCATATCAGAGATGCCAAGAACATGCTAACTACAAGATTACAGTTAGTTTTTATTTACAATCAATGTATACTATGATATTTTTATTCGACGTGCATACTAATTGTGCAAGGTAGATCATTTTCTTATTGGTAGAGCTTGGCTGATATTCATTGTTTTACATGCTGAAAATTATTTAACATGTTGAATGGTCATTATTTAAATCAACCATTGTCGGCAACATTGATTTGAATATTCTCGTAATATAACGTACAGGGTCCGTTTCAAACTATCCATTCACTGACATGTCGAACTTTTCTATCACATTCCTTTGCGCGTTGAGTTTTCAATTTTGTGTCTTGTTGAACTGTCAGTTCAGCGTTGAAATATATACGAGATGTTGAACTTTCTGTTCACTGACATGTTGAATTCTCCATTCTCTGTGACATGTTGAGCTGTCCATTCACTGACTGGCGGTTTCCATACACGTTGAACGGTATTCAAGAAATGGATTTGTCTGGTCTCTATTATGTGGAATAGTCATTCTCTAACATGCCTAATTTGGTTTATTTTTGACTGTTCCTTCCTCAGTGTTCTTGGAGAACCCGGATTGGATCAAGGTGTTGACCGAAAAACTTTCTCGAGATTTTCCAGTCTGCCCCCACCCACATCAGTGATGCAGGTCTCAGTACCTTTAAAGATAAAGCTTCTTGTCATTTTTTTGCGGGGGGTGGGGGCATACTTACCGATATTGTACATTGAATAAAACGTTAAACCCCATTTTATATAATTTAATCTCCATAGCTATGTTATGTACATGTACATTTGAGACGTAAGCTTAAGACAGGGGTTAACGGGTTGATATGAGTAAATGTATATAGAATTGTTTAACCTGTCCTATATCTGTTGGTTAGTTATATACAAGGTCAACGGAAGGAACAGGAGTACTAACACCTGTAAAACATATTAAAGTTTGTGTTTATAATAAACATAACCTTAACGTTAATACTTTGATATCGACATACTTCCACATATTGACTAGGACAAGATAAAACTGTGTTTTGGGCACAATTGAACAAAGCCGAGGATGATGACAGATGATTAAGAATACATTGTGTGTAAGAAAGGCTTAAGAAAGTGTCCAAAATATTTAACACCTTGGCCAGAGTTTGCCTATTGGGATCATAGGCTTTACCCTGCCAACTCCCAGTCTATATTATGTAATATTATCAGTAAAAGTCTAATATAGCGCGTGGATTAAATTGAATTAACAAACGACATTCGCTAATCCCTTCTTAAAGCATAGAATACACTGTAAGTCACTCGCTTTTATTTTTAAACAATGTTATTGAATTAGACATCTGCCTTTTTAAGTCCAATAAGTTTATGGGAGTCTAAACACGATTTCGGGATCTTTTTAACTCTTAACCCAAATATCACTGCGCCTTGATTAATTGTTTATCGTGCAGTACATATTTCACTAACACTGTAATATGAAAGAAAGGGTGGTTCAAAGACAGCAAAGCTTATTAATGTTTGTAATGAAATCCATGTGAAATCTCAGGGTTCTTTACTTATTTCTTTTGTATCCCGTGTCTTGTATCTATTCATTATAGAGGTTATATCTTTATATTCAAAGTGTACGTCAATTAAGGAAGAGGTCAGGGTTCATTTGCAGTGCACTGGTTATTTTATGTGTCGAGGTGAAATATACACCTTTACGTATTCAGAATTAAGCTGCATAACGAAGATAGACAAGGATCAGATAAATCCCCATTGGTTGTACACAGTGTCCCTTTTAATTCCTTAATCTCAATTAAATAAACTACATAGTTAAAATAGGATATTTCCTTATTTATAATGATTTGACTTATTTTTGTCTGCCACCCAGTAGGCGAATTATGTGCACATCTCGACTAAACAGAACTGTTTATTGGCCGATCTCCCAACAATTCTTCCAGTTCTATTTTCATGAAGTCAAATTATTATATAAAACGAGACTATGGGATAAGGTGATTATCTATTGCGACTCTGGCTCACCGTATCGGAACAACTCGAGATCACCCAAGCGACAGCAAACTTTAAAATGATGTAATCCAGAGTATTCCAGCAACAATATTTGTCTTTTAGCTGAAATTAAACCTATCTGGGTATTTTGTTGAATTTTAACTCGTAAGTTAATTGTTTTAGTTAACGACTTTGTTTAATTCTATTTCAGATTATAAATCGACCATGCTATGTAACGGCCCCAATAGTTAAGTGGAAGCAGATGAAGGATTAAAAATTAGCCAGGGCAGCTGTGTGGATTATTTTATACATATATTATATTATCTTAGTTGAGTGCCTTGATTGGATTAAATTATGTGTCTGTCTATGAGAAATAGATTCTCACCAGAATATAATCGGTAGCAACAAATGAAATTACATATTTTACACAGCATCTTTACCACTAGCTATAAAGACAAACAACGCAGCTAATTGTTAGACTATAATCCAACCCGTGCATTGAAGGCATCACTAGAAATTTGATTATCTGCAAATCGAAAATGGATGACACTACTTTCCTAGATAACAACCAATATTCCTGACAGTTTGACCTTTTTCACTGAGGATCTGGAAGTGATCGCGACCAAGACTTAACTTGTCCTGTGGTAATTGAACGAGGGGTTGAGTCGGAAATGTGGCTAGAAAAACCATCAAGCAGCCATAATTCACAAGGATTGTCAAGATGAGAATTCGTGCGCGGTATGCCACAGCCGTAGTGCTGCTGTTGTGTTTGCTTATAACATGTAAAGTCTACATTTTAGATTCATATACCATGAGCGACTATAGCAAAATTTTTGTAGGCGGCAACCCATCGGAACTTATCAAAAGTCAAAGTGCAAACGATAAAAATCTGATAGTGTCTTATGGTAAAAATGACTTGAGACTCGCTGGAGAATTGGGCCGTGGTGTGATATTTGTCTCCGAGGAGAAGGCTAAAGCCGATGCTGCTATGGAGAAATATCGGGTAAACGTTTATGCCAGTGATCTTATTCCTCTGAACAGAATGGTCCCAGATTCCAGACCACTTGAGTAAGTGATAAAGTTATTAAGCAATTATATTGATATGAAAATAACCTATATTCGGTAGTTAAGTTTAAAATGATTTAAAATGGAATAATGAAATAATGAAATAGAGATTTCATCTGTACATAAAAAAAAGGTTTTAACCGTTGAGTGTAACTTTATATTTAATTATTCAAGACATCGACTTAAAACTGAATGGATTACAAGAAACAACTATCAACAATTTTCGATTATCTCCCTTTTGAAAACTGGGTTAGATTTTTAACAACTTCAAATCTGTATTTTTTTATTTAAAAAAACAATCTTTGTCATTAGTAGGCAATTAATCATCTATCATCTTTTTAGAGTACATGTAATCTAATGACTAAATGAGGTTCAAACACATTGGAGGGCCAATAATTTCTTTAAATGTACATTAGTTGTTTCGTTTTCAAAACCTGGATTTTAGTCAACAGATAGTATAACTGTCAATGCATAGAAGGGTTGCCGATGTATAGCCAATTTTCAAAGAGTCATTTATTCACCTGACCGTAAAAGAGTTGGTTATAGTTCGTTTTTCATACAATTTTCACTCTATGACGCCTTTGCCGCTTATATAAAGGAAACATTTCTTTCATATAGCAAAGGTCATTGTCATAAAACATTGATTTATATACGGTTGTTAATGTCGTATAATCCATTAACGGCTGAACCCTGCAATTCCTTTAATTTGTGCTTTCAGTCTAACAGAGACATTAGATAATGGATGGAATTCAGTTTGAATAATATCACATTCAAAATAAACTGACACTCACTTAATTTGAGAAACCTTTTGCTCTGGTCTACCTAAAAGTACCGGTATTTTAACATGCTTTCGTTAACTCTTGGGGGTTGGATGGTCGAGTGGTTAGCACATGCGCGCTGTTGCATAATGTCTGTCATTGCGTCAACTGGTGTGGTTTCGATTGCCCGGTTGTACGTGACAATGAGTAGGGTCGCCTATCCAACTTCGTGGGTTTTCTCTGCCCCCCCGTTTCCTCAGACTGCTAAAGACCCCGACGCGCAAACGAATTATTGTATGAAATTAAAATTGAACCATGTGTTAGTCCCGAAATGGTATAGTTTGTGTCGAGTGAACGTTTAACCTCTGTCTGTCTGTCTGTCTGTCTTCTCCCCTCCCTCTCTCTCTCTCGTTTGGTTTTAACTCTTCGGGTGGAAGATTTGTAAATTGATTTGTTACACATTTTGGAAACAAGTCGATTGTTGAAGAAAGCGAACAAGTGGTTACGTTATAAACATCTAGATATCAATGACATAGTTATCTATTAAGGTAGGTTTGTTATGAAACAGATCCATGGTAGATGTATTCCGATCTTCAGTTTATAACCACAGATTTATAACATGAAAAAGTACTACAGTATAGCCCAGGCACAAAAGGCAAATACCAAAGAGCATCTAAAGTTTAAATGATTTTTTTTTATTGATTTCACTTATCCATGAACATTGAGATCAAGATGGCATCTTCCCTAAGAATTTTTTAGCCTTTATATTATTTTGTACGTTCACATCTGGCTGAGGATAAAAATGCTCCGATTGTCGGAGTTATGGCTCTTGACTTTCATAGTGTTTATGTTCATGAGACAAAATAAACGCTTTTGATTTTCGACGACAACCAATAAACTGAAGCGCTTAATTCATAATATTAATGCATTGCATGATAAAGACAAAGACACCTTAATCAGTTTTGAGTGTCTTGTAAATCGTTTCATTACCAACCGAGAAAATATAAACCACTTGGATTGATGTGAGCGTATTTTTTTCGTTGCCTAACAACCGAACTCTGTTAAACTAAAATGAGAAAATTGACATAGTGGGATTTGAAACTCAAATTAGTGTAAGCACTCTACAGTAGGCCGTTCCAAACTATAGGGGTTCTATCTCCAAAATAATAACTCACAATTTTCTAGTCATCCATGTTTCATAATATTCCAAATGACCCTATTCTTATTTATAATTTATAAGGTTATATTTTCTAAATGTCATCTGTCATAATGAAGCTATATTTACGGAGTATTTGTCTCTATTCCTTCTATAGAAACAACGACCATTATTCTCTTTTGTATACATACAACACTGAAAACCGATAATTTCAGGACATAATGATCTAAATAAATTGTAGATTCTCTAAGGAAATGAGACAAGTAACTGCTATAGATGTCTGATAGTTCTGATTATCAATATGTTTTAATATTATGGGAAACTTGCAGGTCATGGTGATTCAGAGGAGGAGGGAGGGGGGGCACAAAACCTATAAATATTTATATGGTTGGCACTGGTTAAGCAATAATGTTGATGAGGTAATGAAAATCAGAATCGCTCAATAGGGTTGTAATCCGCATTGAAGTCACGTCATTTTGTTTATGTGAAATGGGGTGCAAAACCTGAAGGGACGGAATAACTCTAAACCTCTAACGAAGAGCACGCCATTGTCCGCGTACTTAATACCTGGAAACTTGGAAGTTCATGGAAGCTACTGCAAAATCAGCTTCGATGCGTACATAGAGAGACAATTTGTACCGTATATTCTATTATCGTATTCAACAATATATAGCGATGCGTGGGTACGCAGTTAGAAAATTAAGACTAATTCCACGGATCGTACATTATTCGTATGTACTCGAAAGTTCAAAAGATTTTGGATGGATTGTAATGACCGGGTTCATGTCAACGTAAGTGTATGCGTTGGACCCCGGACTCATGGCGAGATTGAACCATCCTTCAGAGTCGCTTACTCTTGTCCCTGTACCGAGTACTTTCTGTAAAAAGGGGATTAAACCCGTTTTCACATTGGAATGCCCTTAAAAGAAAATATATGCAAGTTTCAATATAGTCTACGTAGAAGTTAAACAAGAAACCTGGTAGCAGGTTAAACCTGGTAGCATTCAAAATCGTTACGAAATACATTTCGTTCTACATTTCGTTCATTTTTGAATGACAGTACTTTATTAACTGCTTTGATAAATTGTTTCTAAATTCCACTTGAAAATGCAACTATATTTGAGTTTTTCGATTAAATTGCTGCTCATTGTGAAGAAGCGATTGATTGCCTGACAATTTGAAAGATTTTATTACCAATACGCGTTTTATTACGACTTACTTGTTTGTAAAATCGATAATGTTGGATAACTCGATCTACATGGTTATATACAGGTCTAATGCTGATAACGCGATAAGATGGCAGTGTTTTGTGTAGTGTAACATCCAAATTAAAGAAGCGTCATGACAGACTAAAATATTTTGGGGATTTCCCTAATAGTAATATATCAATCCGCCTAGATAGGTTAATCCATACTAATGCCAGACGAACCAAATTTGTGATATGGATAGTTTTACTTTTGATCCAATTCAAGCACTAATTTGAATAGCTTATATGTCATTATATGGATAGTTTAATGCATTTCCTCGGATTGCGTGTTAAATGATACCATGTTGTCTGTTGACATAGGTTTCTATATCAACCAAATAACTGCACATTTGTCGAGCACACTTTCCAAATGGAGTCGAGTGTTGAACGAATCTTGTTGAAAAGATAAACAATCCTATACGTGACCACGTTCAGAAACAAAACAATTAGTTGAATATTTCCTAAAGCAAAACAACAAGAAGCAAATCAACAAGTTGCAGATTTCAAGAATAAAATGAATAAGTTGTAGATTAAGATCAGAGAAAAAAGAAATAATAATTCGATTTTACATTTCACTTTGTTACTGTTTAATACATAATAATATGCAGCGGTTAATAATTTTGACCTAAATCTACTAGTATAAATGATCTACAATAATGTATCTCCAATCGGTATAAAATCATCACTCATTAATCATTTATAATAAAATATATTAAACCTCTAACTGCACACAAATCGACTTTGCCACCAGGCGCGGATCCCGGAATTTTGAAGGGGGGGGGAGGGGCGCCGCAAAATGAGGGCACTGACCGCGGAGACGGGAAACGCCGCACCTGTAGCCCATTCAAGAGCTATTTGGCTGATATTTTCGTCTAAACGTTCGGAAATCGTAGAAAAGGAGCCTCAAAATCGAGCAAAAAAGCTATAGTTGAAAGGCACTTTCAGTAGTAAAAAAGGGCATTGTCGAAAATTAGGAAGGGGGGGGGGGGCTTGCGCCCCCTATTGAACCCGCCTCTGGTCACCACTAAATCTTGTTGTAATATGTTGTTTCTTGGGTGATTTTATTCATTTGGTAAAATAAAATTTGATTTGAAGTTATTTGACAATACAGTCACATGATCCAAGTTCAAGTTAACAATCTAGAATACTGTACCCACTCGTGAAACCATTCTCTCGTATTTCGCTGTCGTGCCAAGTAGGCCTAACTATTTTAAAGTTGTGGACAAGTTGTCATCAAGGGTTTAATTTAATCGGAACTATCTCAAAAACAGGTAATGGGCGATAAATTAAATGGGCAGTGGCAGTAGTTGTTTTTTTTTTATAAACAATGCAGTTGACTCAATGGGATTGAGGATAGTCTTAGCTTTTCCTAACAATTAATTTGTGACTGTGTTGTCCCGGATTGAAATATTGACGAGATGATAGAAGTCTTGAACTAAATTACTGAGGGTAGAACGTTCCGATCTCCCAAAAGGTGTCAATCAAATAAACCCACAATAATGCACGCGTTAAATGAATTTGATGCTATCACCATAACTGAAATGTTCGATTTTGACACGATTCTGTTCACACCACGTCTATTTACTGGACTGGCACGTCTGAATTCCGTTACTGACAATCGAGCACCACAATGTGACTGCGCGAAGGTGTCACGAACAACGTATCGCGATCGTAAATAATTATGGACGAAAACATAGACATTAACAATACTTTAAAACATTATAATATTTACATGTATTGTGTTGTTGCTTTACCGTTTACGTGTCAGACGTAACTATTATATAAACCGACTGTCTGGATCTAATAAAACACAGCTGGTAATAGCAGCACCCTTTGATTCCAAGCATTATATACACCCATAGAAAGCTATAACGTATATTTTAACATTTACATTCAGGCCTTTATTTATTTGGAATTCCATCAATATACTACGTCTAAAATTGCCAAGTAAATAAACCGTTCTCTGACTGTTATATTATAAAAACGCCACCGGGGTTTTATTGGCTAATTCAGGATGTGTGTGAAAATATGTTGTTTCATGCTTTAATTGACAGCACTTGAAATATCTGGAATACCCTAAGGTATACTTTGTTGGTTACTGTAATGGACCAGATCTGTAATCATAATGATGAATATAGAAATCGATTGATATTATTTCTTTATGAATCATATGGACGCTTAGGCCTACTTGGTCTCATGGGGAAAAGGTGCCCCACCCCTCCTTCCACCTTCAATCCGCGCCTGACCTTGCTTGGTTGCTCAAATTCCTGAATACACCCTGGTAACAAATAACTACGACATACTGTTCTTCAAAAGAGTTGACCTTTCCGCAAAATTGTTTTATTGTGTTCACCAATTTCAGTAATGGTGTGATTAAATGAGACAAACGTCGTCAAGTCTGAAAAAGTTTCCTGGTTATTCGTAAATGGGAGGTCAATTCATTCAGCTGCATGAAGCAATTTCACAAATTTACAGTGTCTATGTTGATATTGGAAGCTACTATAGTTTTTAACAAGAGTTTTCTATTTCCGTCTATTGATTAAAACACTGGGTGTGCACCCATGCCATTTATTATTTTTTACGCTCTCGTAACCTTTATTCATAATAACTCAGTGACACTAGTGATGTTGGCGTCTGCGATCTGTAACTCTCTATAGAACTCGTGTTGTTTTCCTTGCAGTCCGTTTATAGTATTCATCATCAAAGGTATTTATTTGTGTATTGTCTGGTGATCGATCGAATTAAGCTTGAAATCTTTATTTATTTATCCCATCTACAAATAGATGTATTAATCTGCTTATGGGTTTACTGTACTGTTGCGGGGACATTTGTCTTGTGATCAGTAAATGGACAGTTCTGAGTCAATGTATAGTTGCATTTTATCTCTACAGGCATGTTTTCGTATCGTGTAGACATCAATATCCTAATCAGAAGATATATTATAAAGTTTCACTACCAATTTCCTAAACATTTCAGTCTAATTAAATTTATTCCAATATTTTATCATTTTATTCGGTTGTTCACTACACTTAATCTTAGTCCAAAGACATTTCCTTATAAGGTGCTTTCACTAATGTCCTGCTTGGTGGAATCCGGATCAGACTACCAATCAAAAACAATGATACAGAAATTTCTTTTTATGCTCTCAATTCCATAGATTGATAAAATATTTTCAATAAACCAGCCTAATTAAACACCACCGTAATATTATGGAATTAATTCAATCACTAATGATACTGACCTTTTGTTTAATCTATTTTCAGATGTAGTTCGGTAGTTTATCCTGACGACTTACCAACAACTGGTGTTGTTATTCCCTTCCATAATGAATGGCCGTCCATTTTGTTACGTACTGTGTATAGTTTGATCAATAGAACACCAAAATATATCTTAAAACAAATAATATTGGTAGATGATGCTAGTGATTTAGGTAAATATTTTCAATTTTTCTCTATAATTGCTAATTTTGGAAATACAAGTGTCAGTCACACCACCACGCATTAGTCCGACATTTAATTATTCTTTGATAAATCTACCATATTTCTCAGATTTGGCCAAGATTTTACATGTATAACATTCGGAGGACTCGTGGGGGAGGGTGTGTGTGTAAAAATATAGTCTTTGGTGTGCATGTAAGCGAACCCTTGACTTTATAAGTGGCGTGTTGAAAAGTTCATTCAGTTCTTTTCGGATATCCATATTTTAATTACTGAACAATTTAAAATAAAACGTATTATGGATTTTACTTTTATCCAATTCATGTCTTTGTAGATTCACTGAAAGAAAATTTAGATGTATATATAAAAGACCACTTCCCTGGCAATCTAGTTAAATTAATACGATTGAAAGAACGAGTTGGTTTAATCAAAGCCCGTCTGGTGGGATTTGAACATGTTACAACCGAAGTCGTGTCATTTTTTGACAGCCATATGGAAGTTAACGTTCAGTGGTTTGTATATTTATTTACTTATGTTCATCTTATTCGTGCTGTATGTTTCATATGGACCTAACCATATTAAATGGAGCACAATGCTAAATCTGAATTTCGAATTTAGTGAAAATCGCACTGAAACTTTCCGTCAAAATGGCCGCTCCCCTTTACGCAAATAGTGTAAAGGCATGAAATGGAGAAATTAAAAATAGAAGAGAAAGCTTATAAAAACAAGCTCAAACTGACGTCTTTTTCTAGACAGTGGCCATAGTAACTATAAAAGAGTTATTTTAAATTCAATACAATTCTAATAAAGAAGCTAAAGGGCAGCAGCACATCTCTTTTGAAAAAATGTTTTGTTTTTTTAGTACAGTTGAAACCACACCAGTTGACAAACGTATAAATAAACACAATGAAGTATATCAGTGGGTAAAAAACGGAAATACTACAGTTGAATTCAGGACTAAATGGGTCGCAACGCATATAATAATGTAATATGATTGTATATAAACTGATTTACATGCAATGGTTTCCGTTTTTTGTAGCACCATGAGTCTTTTTGTCAGACGTGGAGAGCAGACACTTACTAAAACCGGTCGCCATATCCTACGCATGCATCTTTTCTTACAACATATTTTAGTAGCCTTGTGATCGTCTAGAATTTCTTCTCCCTCTTCACGTTGTGTATTTCTTCTTACGGTTTTCTTAAGACGCTTGTCTTACCGGGAAAATCAATGCAATATTTCGATTTTACATTTTATATACATGTATATCAAGCTGAATACATACAAGCCATTTCTTGTACGCTGATGATACACAGTTAATTAGTAAGTTTAAACAAGACAGTGTTCATGATTCCTTTGAAAATACCACCCGCTGTTAAATCCTGGATGAATAATAATAAATTGAAGTTAAACGACGAAAAAACAGAAGCAATGCTTGTTGGAACACCACAGCGTCTCGCATCAACTCCTTATTCTTGACATGTCTTGTAATTTGCGACGACTCTAGTATTGAATTTGCAACAAGGGTTAACAAATCTAGTTGTTATTTTGACTCGTCTTTACCAATGGAAAAGCAGATTGGTCAGTTATGCCGTGTTTGTAATTTTCATGTAGGAAACATTCGTCATCTATTGACTACAGCAGCTTGTCATCTTTTGGTGCGGTCTCTAATTGTTTTCAAGATTGGACTATTGTAATAGTGCTCTGGCTGGAATATCTCAACATTTATTAAAGCGACTTCAAAAAATTCAGAACAACTGTGCCAGAATCATCACAAGAACAGCAAAGCGTCAACATATAACATCTGTCCTTAAATCGCTTTACTGGTTACCAGTAGAGGCTCGTATAAACTTTAACATCCTAACACTGGTCTACAAGTCTCCGCATGATTCAGCTGCATCATATATTACAGATCTTATACAGCCAAACCGACCACTCCGTTCACAGAATAATCTATCACTTGTTGTACCTTCAACTAAATTAAAATCTTTGGTGATAAAGCTTTCGTGTATATGGTCCACGAAAATGGAATGACTTACCTGACAGACTTAAGGCACACATGTTTACGGTGTATTATCCACGGGAGCTATTAACATACAGCGCTCATGGCATGCTCATGTATGGATTAAGCGCTTGTTACAAATTACACTGAAACACATTATGGTACACGATTCGTTGACTAATGGTAAATGTTACTTTGTCATTTAAAGATATCGTATATCAAAAGGCCATTTTCTTCTCGGTAAGATCACAACGTCAGTGTTGATCTACATTGACAGATGATTCGTATTTTCAATGTCGAAGACTTAGCTACTTTAAGTTGAAAATCAAGTGTCATTGTATTGCGCTTTATATAGTAGTTGTATAATGAATAGCTATAATCAGGTCAGTCTCCAGACAAACAGATGGGAAAATCCAAGTTACGTATAATGACAATCAACACATTTAAAGAGGTAATACTTCTGTCATAAAGAAGTTAATTTCATCGCTGCGAAGAAAACATGTTTTTCCCGTTTTCTATCTTTTTATATTCCGGGCTAGATACTTTATAGTTTTATCAGTGTATCTATGAGTGTATCTATGTTATTTTACCGTCTTTATCAGCCCAGTCAGAGCAGAACAGTAGGACGTTAAACCTCATTTAATTTCATTTCAGTTGTATCGATGTTGTGTGTTGTAAACAGCCAATCAAACCCCAAAACGTTAAAATATCGTTCACTGTATTGGTCTATACTTGCCTGATGCAGCTGCGGACAACCGTACGAACACCCTTCGAACCCAACCATGTGCATTGTATAAAATAAAAATGATAACGATAAAATGAAATAAGGATATAAGCTTACTTTTAATTAGATTGCAGACAAAGTTATTTCAGAAATGGATATTTGATTAGAGTTTTGTATTTTTTCAATGAACACCCCAAATTATAGAAATACAGTATGTTTTAGCGGCCTTTATTATCAGTTACCGCGGTACGTGTCCAAACATTTCTGAAACTGAATTTGTTTTGGGCACATTAGATACCATGACATTTCGTGAAATCTGTTTCCCTTAGTTGATGATTTCGGTTGGGCGTTAAATGGTTGAAATATTTCTATCTTCTTGGGATTAAAATGACCCACTTTAAGCTAATCTACATACACACATTGTCGTACTTAATTGGTAGACATCAGAAATAGAATTCTTAATACAATATTGATGGCTATAAACATCGATCTGTCTCCATCTCAGCAATGTGATCACTGCACAAATTATCAGTGTAAACTCAAGCATGAAAACTGCCCACGCGTTCTGCTATCTATCATACAGATAAATTGAATCATCTACAGGAGAAGATAAATATTGTCGCCAACATATATTTGTTGATGCCAGAAAGAATCTAATACTGTAAAATATAAACTAATATAATACCCCAGTATTTTGGGAATTTAATATATTTCAGCGTGTTGGTGTCATATCGCCCCCTCGTATCCGTTCACTGGAGCCCCACGGCAATCGAGAATCAAGATTTTTAAACCGCCAAAACTATGTATTGTCTGATTTGAAATCCATCTTTTATTGCCAGTAATATCTGTTTTGAACCGTTATTAATGGTGAACTAGCATAGTGGTTTGCATTAGGCCATCCATGCTTGATTCTTTTCTAATATCAATTATTGTAGGTTGGAACCATTATTAGTGGAAATAAAGAAGAACTGGAGTACGTTAGCTATGGGACATCTAGATTATATTAAAGCCGACACTCTACAGTACGACTTCGAACCTGGTTATAAAACTAGATACGGCTTTGATTGGCGTTTAGTGTTTTTTGAAACGTACTTTAGATCAGACCAAAGAAATGATCGATCCCCTGTTGACCCTCTACCGTAAGTTATTTTACATAATAGATACACAAGTTGACTAAACATGTTGATAAATGTAAACGTGTATTTCTTGTGTTAATTGAGATCTTATTTATGCTCGTCAGTCTTTTTGTTCTTAAATGTTTCTATTTATTTTCTGAAGTAATATTTGTAAGTAAAATTGATCTATGTTCCGAATAATCGAGCTAATTAGGAATCACTCTTCAAATGTCGCAAAATCAATGTACCTGTCAATGTAGTAGGTGATATGGCATCTCCACCATTTATTGGCAATAATGCACAGGCGCATAATATTTAACATTACTCGTTTATTCAGGTGGTTGCTTCATTTATGTAAAGTGCGTTTGTTTGACAATGATTAGACAGCTAAACAAATGACTCGATAATCAAAGCCTTCAAATGATTTTGCGAGACTCTCTATATCACATGCTTTCATTGGTAGATCAATATAGAGTCGATCAATCGCAATCGTTAATGAACGCACTCTGTCATTGATGCATATATATAATTATAATTCAAATGAAATGGGTGTATATTTAATTTGTAATGTGTTTTGCTATTATAATTTTAGAGGTGTTGTAATGGTGGGGCCTGCGTTTGCTATCAATACAACATACTTTAAACATATTGGTAAATATGATGGTGGTATGAAGATTTGGGGAGGTGAAAATATAGAATTAGCCTGGAGAGTAAGTTTTTATTATATGATTTACCATTACTATACATTTCGTTTAGAGGGTAATGCCTTGGTCTGTCTTTCTCTAATTTAACTATTGTCAATGATTAAAGCACACTAAACACAAACAATTTAGATAAATTAAAATCAGAAATTGTATTAATGTGTTGGTTTAAAATAATTAATCTTCTTTCAAAATTTGTGTCCGTAGATAAAGTCAGTGTTGAAATATAATAATTAATAGATCGTATGTTTTAGGCCGAAATTTATAACACTAAAACGCGTTGATTAATCTTTCGATCCCGGGAGGGTATAGCTCCGTTAAACAAACTGTTTGTATATTGATTAATTATAACCATCAACATGATAGACTCAGATTGTCTTCTATATTGAACATGCTAATTATTGAATAGTGTAAACAACTGAGTCTGGGGTTGCGATCTCAGTGTGAATTACACTTTTGAAACTATTCAACTCCGGTGATTGCCCATTCATCGTCCATTGCCAGTAACGTCTATGGGAGAGAGAGAGAAATTGGGTTTAACGTCCACTTAACACAAACTAGGTCATTTCGGGACTAACATATGGTTTAATTTTATTTCAATAATTCGCTTGCGCGTAGGGGTCTTTAGCAGTGGGAGAAAACCGGAGTGCCCGGAGGAAATCCACCAGGTTGAGGAGGCGCCCCTATCTCCATGCCACATATGCTCACACCAGGTAACGTCTATGGACTTTCTACTAAGATATAAGGTTTTTTGTAATAACTATATTATTTTTCATGTTTACAGTGGGTATTATTTTTGTATTTTAGGTGTGGATGTGTGGAGGTAGACTATTACATTTACCTTGTTCTAAGATTGGACATATAGCTCGTGTACAGCCGTACGTCTTCCCAGAAGGACGACACCAAACAGAAATACATAATTATAAGAGAGCTGTTGATGTATGGATGGGAAACTATAGTAAATATGTGTATGATTATTATCCAGATATGAAGGTAAGGAGATAATTCTAATAATTTTAGCAAATTGTTTGGTGTGGAAATGGGGAATTCCAATCCGGGCACGTTTTGGGGGGATTTACCCGTTTCGGTGTAGGTTTACAGAAATTTTATTACATATATCTAGATTTGATAATAACTAGTCGGGTTTGGTAGTATACAGTGTTCATTGGAGCCTTAGAAGGAAAACCCCGTCGGAATTCTTTTTTTTTTCATCGCAGATCGCAGAGTTATCCCGTATTCGGGACACAGTTCTTTTCGATATAATTGATTTATTAAAAATTTGTGAAATTGGTCATTGGGCCAAGAACTAGCTTGAATTTGAAAAGTGTTGTTTCATAAAGATAATGCACTGTGTATTGCCTTTTCGTCATATTTCTCTTTTCGCGTTTTGCACATAATGGATTCATATTGGATTGCTCTGCTGGATTTGTTGACAGCGATTGTTGGGAGAGGGTGGATGACTTTTGATAGGATTATTAAGAAGCCTTAATCCATGTTTTAAAGTCGGGCTGGTAGTTAACTGAGATGTTTTAGGTTTTATTATAATGTAGGTACTCTGTTTACCAAGTGGTTATGTTGACATTATGTTAACCAAGGTAATACCATATATTGTTTCCATTATAATAATGGTAATGTTGTATTTATAGGATATTAGTGTTGGTGATTTAAGTGAAAGATTTAAGATAAAAGAACGTTTAAAATGTCGTTCATTTGACTGGTATTTAGAAAATGTCTGGCCGGAATTATTCCCCTATGAAGAAAATGTGGTGGCCTATGGCGGGGTGAGTAAAAATAAATAACTTAGCACCATATTGAATTTACCGGTTACACCTTTTCTCTCTGAGTTTCTCTCTGTCTGGAATTGATTTATCCAAACTAGTCAGTATACCCGGCAGACCAATTTAACCCAACCACTAAACAACTTGTGCCACGCGTGTGCCGCACTTAAATTATTTTCGGTTTTTGATTTACGTTACATCACTGGATCTGAGAGGGTTATTAAAATATTTTATTTGAATTCGTCCCTTGAGTAAGATAAGGTCGTAAGTGACAATTATTTCATTTCGAGATAATCGCATTTAAAGGTTTCAAAATAACATCTCTAAATGATGGTTTAATATTTGGGTTTTTTTTTTTAATATGCACTTACGACCTCATTACAGGGAAGTTATGGTGAACTTCAACACTTACGACCTTTTCTTGATTACCCATTATGTACTTAAAAAACCTTCGATTGTGACCATTTTCTTGTGTAAGATAGATATAGTATTATTAGTCATTTTTTTTTAAACAAAAAGTGATTTTTCAGATTTTGTCACTTACGACCTTATCTTACGAATTGTTCGTCTGTTTGCGATTTCTGGGTATGATGTCTTGTTCATATATTTGTTTTTGTGTAAATTATGCGTGCTGCATCCCCCCTGCACTAACTATTAAGTCACGGGATATGTATGGAAGGGTATCGCTGCCAATATTAAATGCTCTGCTAAAATGTCTTTTCCATTGATTATATGTAAAAAGTACAATGTACAAAGTCACAATACCGGTAATGATAAAGTCAAAATACCTCTAAGGCCAATGTTAAATGTAAAACGACAAATGTAATGTGTCAAATGACAAATGTTTTAATGCAGAATGCTGTTCTTTGACATTTCTACATTTTACATTTCTCTCATTACAAATCACATTTGCGCTCTGCAACATCTCATTTGTCATAATCACGCTTTCTTTTCATCAACTTGGGCATAGCATCTTCTTAAATATGCAAATATAGTATGCCACGTGACTTATTAACATATACGGAAACGTCCGATCTTTCTTGAAATAAGAATATGAATTATTTCTCCCTGTTAACGTGCTGCTATTCTTCAGTTGACTTCATGCCATTCATGGGTTCTTATTTAGCTAACAATCAATTTGACCTCAGTTGTTTGTCCCGTACTAAGGGAAACCTCCTCGGCCAATACAGGTCGATCCGCAAGCCCAAGTGGTTTCATGCGCGGAGAATCTCTTATCATTATTCCACTTTCTAAATTTTTGTTTCCGTAAGATTATATAAAATGAAGTAGGTCAAAGACAAAATACAGTACTACGGCTGTGCCACTATGGACATACAGGTCATATATATTCATACATTAATGGGTGGTTGGGATGGCCTAGTGGTCTAGAGTGCCGCGCTCGGACCTCTAGCTGGCCGGTCACCTCTGGCTTGCGGCTGTGGTTTCGATCCCTGGTGTGAGCGTATGTGGCATGGAGATAGGGGCGCCTTCTCAAGCTCGTGGGTTTCCTCCGCGCACTCCGGTTTCCTCCCACTGCTAAAGACCCCTACGCGCATGCGAATTATTGAAATAAAATTAAACCACATTAGTCCCGAAATGACCTAGTTTGTGTCGAGTGGACGTTAAACCCCATTCTCTCTCTCTTTCTCACATTTATAATATAATTATTGATACCGTATTATACATAATAACACAGGTAAGTGAAAAATTAATACATGTATAGGCCTAATAAGTAAATATTGCCGAGGTCTATGTTATGACAATCACAACGGATGAAAAAATTCCCTGGCGTCTCCGTCCTTTCATTATCCTGTTCCTGTTTAGTGTCATTAATCATTTTTCAAAATTGCGATTAGTTTAAAGGACCTAAATCGCTAACATTTGATTTGGGCCCTAGAAATTGACATAAGAGAGTCGCAACGCGTATAATAATGTAACATGAATGTATATAAACTGATTTAAATTCAATGGTTTCCGTTTTTACTCTCATTTCAAATCAGTTATGTTCGGCGAAATAAGTCAGTAGTCTCAATCGAATGCAAATTTCTAGCGTCTGGTTATTCCAGTCTACACACGCCGTCTGATTTGTTTATAGCCTCTTTCCTCGAACTTGGTTTGAAACGCTTTATGGTACACGATTCGTGTACCAATGGTAAAATGTTTATTGTGTCTTAAATATTGGATATAAGAAGTCCATCTTTTTCCGGTAAGATCACGGCATCAATTGTTGATTTAAATTGACAAATAATTCGTGTTTTCAATGTTGAAGATTTTGGATGATATTGAGTTAGAGACTTAGCTACTTTAAACTTTGAACCTTTCACAAACATCAATAAATGTTTACTAATTCGGGGAAGAAATTGGTCGGGATTCAACAAAAAGTTATATTTTTCTTTATCAGCACAAAGATATATAAATAATTTAAAAAGAAAAACAACTAATGGCGTGTTAACTGAGTTATCTTTCCTTTGGAACAATTATTTATATTTTATTTAAAGAAAGATCGGTCTTTTCCGTATTTATGTCAATAAGTCACGTGGTATACTATGTTTGCATATTTAAGAAGATGCTATGCGCAAGTTGATAAAAAAGAAAGCGTGAATGACAAATGAGATGTGGCAGAGGGCAAATGTGATTTGTAATGAGAGAAATGTAAAATGTAGAAATGTCAAAGAACAGCATTTTGCATTAAAACAATTGTCATTTGACACATTACATTTGTCGTTTTACATTTAACTTTGGCTTTAGAGGTATTTTGACTTTATCATTACCGGTATAGTGACTTTGTACATTGTACTTTTTACATATAATCAACGGAAAAGGCATTTAATATTGGCAGCGATACCCTTCCATAGATATGTGTGTGTGTGGGGGGGGGGGTGTTCTTAAATAACAGAAAATGCGAGGGTTCTTAAATCACGGGATATGGGAGGATTCTTAAATCACAGGAACTGAAAGGGTTGTTAATGTGAGGGTTCTAAGAGTATTTTGTTCTTAAAGGTTAACTACAAGTTATAGCAACATACCGATGGTTTTTGTAATCAGTAAACTAATACTTTGTAAGCACTGTCCTTGGAAAGCATTTCGACACTCCATGCAAAAATGTTTCATTATAAGGTTTTCAACTTTCTATTTATTTTATCTGGAAAAAAGTGCCTTTAGAAAATGTCTCGACACCCTTATATATAGGCCCTATACACACAGGCCTCCTTTATTCAAATAATTTCAGTTCATTTATGCCTTCCCGTAATACATTTGTCTAAAATCAACAGATGCTTTACGTCAGTGAATAACCCGTTTTCTTGTAGTACATGTACATGTATATTGGCATATTTAATCCCCACAATCTATTTGTCTAAAAGATCCAATTCGTTTCTTACTTTCATGAATCTGGGATATTTATTACACCTGCAAGACGCTGAATGGGCGAGAATGAGAAATGTGTAGACAACTGCCAGGGTGAATCTCTGTAAAAATTTAAGTCGACAATGTGTTTTTTTTACTGTTACAAATATCATTCTTTAAAATGAAAAAATATGTTAAGATATCCAAATTCGGCGGACGGTAAAATATTTTTAATAAACTACATACCATGCAACCAGCCTAAACCAAAGTAATTTTCATTTTTTTTTTACAGCTTCAAAATGCGGCATCACCCCATTGTTTAGATAATGGGGAATATTTATTTCAAGCGCCTGTACCATTAGAGGTTAAAGGTTGCATATATAGTCCTCCCACACAGGTAAATATATGACAGATTGTAATGTTTTTTGGGACCTTCCCTTATTGGAGAAGGCGGGGGGGGGGGCATTAAGTCGAAATGGCGGTGTATTTCTGAAAACAATCATTCTATTTATAAAAACCGCAATAGGCCTGTCACATCATCATCACTAGACCTAACCCTATCGTCTGGTGTTCCGTTTTCATTGGCCCAGTTCATTGCAGCTGTCCTTTCAAATTTAACCACCGGCGAAACCGTGGCTGTTGGCCCTGTCTATTTGATCGTTAATTGTTATACGAACATATTAGAATTGCTGTGTCTGATGGCCAACGACAATTTTTGTAAGCATTCTAGAGATTACGTTTATCTTCCTATTTTTTTTAGAAGTTTACTCTAATAAGACAGAGAAGCTTTGGAATATGATCCCATGTGGACTACTTTGTTACCCAGCTTGACAATTTTTGTTGAGCATGATACGAAGTTATGGCTACTAATTCTATATTTATGGGCATAGTTTATATGAATTATTCTTTTATGCGGCAGATTAGAAATTATTCGTCAGACGTTTGAATGTAATTGTTTACTTCAGGGGTTTTCATTAACTAAAGATTTACGACTACGTACAACTCTACAGTGTGTTAATGTAATACAAGAACAGTCTGATATATTACCATTTCTACAAGATTGTATTGAAGGTCCCAATGAAAAATGGCAGCATAAAAAGGTAATTATTGATTTAAGAATGTTGAACAGATCTCTGTGTCTGTTTAAGGACTGAAACTATTTTTGTTGTCGCCAAAAGCGCTAACACAATTTGAAAGACCCCAATAATTTTCGCATCGACGTAAAAGTCATAAGCAACGGGCGAAGCGATCTGGAAAGCGCATAGACACAGAACCCTGGAATGGCAGTAAACCTGTAACAGTCGAATAACATATTGTGCTGTTTCATACCCTTCGACTAACAAGTGTATTATGATGTAGTGAAGAGACTAGAGTCACCCCACGACCCGAGCCTCCCAAGGTGTGCATTATATGTAATCAAAACCATATTAATAAACCATTAATCTAATTAATATCGGTTTGGTGTTTTGATGGTTACCCTGTTAACATCTAACGACCAGTTTGAAACTATGATGACAACATATTAATATAATCGCCTTGGTAAGACGGCAAATCCCGATAATTTAAACACCTTTTAAAAGATTTCGCAAAATTTTCTATGCTCCAAATTTTGATTGGTCGGTTGACTTGGAGTCGAAAATTTGCACGAAACTGACGAGTTAAACACCATTTCTATCTCTCCTTTTCACCCACAAAGATGCTTACTGCGTTCAGTTTTCTATCAGGGAAGAGTTGTGTTTCCGTTCGTCCTGCACAACTGTTAGGCTCGGTAGTCTAAAGCACCGTTCACCGGGAAAGCTGAGGTCGATCCCGGGAACCCCTATATTGAGACTGCATGTTTCAGCGTCTTTAAATTTATATTGGATTGTTCTGGTGACTTCAAGTTTTTGCTTTAAAATGTACATGTTTATATTGACAGGGTGGATTCATGCGACACAAGAATACCGGTCTATGTTTAGACATGTTAGCAGGACCAAAACTAATCATGCAGAAATGTGACCCCAGTAAAGAGACTCAGAAATGGAAATTTAGAACTTATAAAAAAAGAAATTCAGTGCATAAACAAAAATACAAAAAAACATGAATTGGATAGAAACGATAAATGAACAATAGACCAACATGTTCGAGAAAATATTCTGATTGTTCCATTAAATATATTTAATTTATATGAATCATAGTTAACGCGCGAATTAAACCAAAGATTCATTCCGTTTTTGAATTCATGTACATCTGTAAATGTTCAACCCCCTTTGTCTTCAGGAAGAGTATTGATCTTATAGTGGATAAGTTAGGTACTGTGAACATTGGTTATTATACATAGGAAATGAAACAAATTGAAGGTGCCAAATTATTTTTATCTGTACATCTACGTTAGTTAAGGTTATCATTTTAATGTTCTAAGTCAATCTTCGGTTCATTTCATCTGATCAAATTTTTTAATCCTTTATGGTCTTTTTGAAATTCTGAATCGTCATGTTTACCTTTACATCTTTATTAGTGAATGTCAAGAATTAATATTTTCTATATAGGAGACCAATTGAAGTGTTCAGGTCAAAGATTTAAAACATAAAACCAATTTTGCGGCTGCTGCGTAATATTCAATATAATGTGTAGTCACGGGGGGTGGGGGGCCCCTAATTGATTGTGAGGCTGCATTGTTACCTCAATTATTTTTTTTTAATGTAACATGGCTTATCCGAAAAAAACAGATATTATGGCACATTTAGATTGGGGGGGGGGGGGTGATGTGGGTTAATAAATTGTCTCCTATTACACATCAGTATTTTTATCATTTCACTATAGATTCAGTTTCCACCACCAGGATCTGGAGCATCAAGTTGACATCCACTGCATTGCCTCTCATATTTAACACGGTCTTAAAACAACGTGTCGACTAGATCTTAAACATTAATATTTCACAGATTTTATAAAATGTTGTTAGAGTAAGCAGATTGGTAAAGAAATTTACTTTCTTGCATTCCCGAAATAGGCACTTTGCATAATGTGATCTAAATGATTTTTGGTAATTAGATAGAATAGTGTGTGTAGTAGTAAGCGTACGTCATAAAATGGCGCTTGGGACATCAGTAATTTTCTGTCAATTTTTAAATCACTGCACTCCCAAGAAATTAGATAAGTAAATAGAACATTCCATTATATTAGTATATTTAGTTATTAGAGAGCAAAATATTGTAGAAATATTTATTTTAATAACACATGGAATACACACGAAGCACCTTTGTTATTCGTTTAAGAACGGCGTTGGGTTAAAACTAATCACAAAACTTGTATCATGCATATCGAAATGTAAACCGACGTTTCGACGCAGAATCAAGTAAGTCCATAAATTAGGTAAAATGGTGCCAAATGTTTAAAGTTAGCGTTGAAGCCCTCTCTGGACAAAACATTGGAATGCACAGTGGGTACATCAAACTGCGTGTATAAAGTAAAAATCATCCATGGATATTTGTCCTTGTTATGATGTTTTTGAGATGAACAAAAATGGCACATTATTTCGGGAGGATTGTGGAATACGTGCATTGTTCATTTTAAATTTATACTGTATGTATAATTTTACAGTGATTCTCGTGTATGCGGTTATATTTTTATACTATATTATTTTTAAAGTTATATATTGAAGTTTTATTAAAAATGTATGTACATATGACAGTGTGTTGTGCAGTTTTGTTATGAAATGTCAAGACTGTTGATTGTGGGAGCCGTTGTGGATCGGTGAAATCTCTACATCCCGCTCATGTTGACTGAGAAAGTGCCTCATATTTTCCAGTGTGTATTTGCCATAGGACGGATAAGCTAACAAGGCACAGAGAGGATCCGTGCAAGTAAAAGAACTCTTAACAGTTGGAATTCGAAATAAAAGTATATCGCCGCTGTAATGGCAGGTCGTTAAACACCCAATGGCCCGACATTGAAAAAAGTTTAGTCTTTCGAATGAGACAAAAATATAAACATTGACAGTTTGGACTTTTGAATCAGAGTCTAGGCCGTGGCGCCGCTGACAGGTCAAAATTCCCTTCATCAGGGGGAGGTAGGGGTGGGAGGGGAGTTGTCCAACCCCAACCCTGCTCAGCTAAAAACTTGAAAGCC
This sequence comes from Patella caerulea, assembly GCA_036850965.1. Taxonomy (NCBI): domain Eukaryota; kingdom Metazoa; phylum Mollusca; class Gastropoda; family Patellidae; genus Patella; species Patella caerulea. The sequence continues at coordinate 4,597,938 of JAZGQO010000008.1, read as the reverse complement.
TTGCATCAATGAAATTAAATCAAAATGTGATTCTACGTCATTACAAAAATGATTTCTCTCTTTAAAAAGTTCAGTTTGTATGTATGCCTATGTAATTTAGAGACGACATGGTGACAGATTTCCTTTATAGCAGTAACCTGGCAAACCCCCTCCTGCAAAAGTTCCTGGATATGCCCCTGCTTTCTAGCGCACTGCATAATATGTATGGGGCCTGGTACATATGGGGCCCCAGATCACCGACCGCGTAGTTGTGGCCGGCGAGCGCCCCGCCCCGCAAGAGCGGCGTTCATTTTTCAAATCTTCAAGTTTCCGGGAAAGTTGCCAAGGCACACTCGCCTGCAAGATCCATTATTTACAGTTCGATAAGGATTGTACCGGAAGTTTGGTTCGAACTATTTGATAATTCGAGTTACAGAAATTGGAGGCCGGAAACGTGATTTCCTGGCACTTCAGGCACTTGTGTCGGAGCCATTTAGAAGTACCTCCCCCGGAAAAAAAATAAAAAATTCTGCCACAAAATTAGCGCATTCTTGCGTTATTTCAGTGGACCAATCTATGCGAGGTCTTTTCGACTTAATAGTAATAATAATAATAAAAAACAACAGCAGAGGAAAGTTATTGGTATCAATATTCTTTATAAAAATTAAAATAATATAATTTAGAACAGAACTAATCAAGACACGTCAAAAAATTTGACAAACATTTTAACAAGCGGTTGACATGCAAGATATATGTACGCCCAGGAGCTATATCGCTAATATTTGGGACCAAACTGATATAAATGGGCCGCAAGGCATATAATAATGTAATATGAATGTATATAAACTGATTTACATTTAATCGTTTCCGTTTTTACTCTAACTTCAAATCAGTTATGTTCGGCAACATACGCCTGATGTCTCAATCGAATGGCAATATCTAGCGTCGGGTTATTCCAGTCTGCACCGATAGTATTTATTGCACATTATGCTCTCCAGATAAGAATATAACGTCACTGTTTGGCAGGACTTCTGGAATATGTAGCTTGGTTCGACGAGTCCCTTGTTACAAATGGCGCTGAAGTGAAATGCATCACGCATGGTACATTATTCGTGTACGGTTCCAATATATCGAAAAGAATAAATTGACATTTTAAGTTTCATCCAAATAGTATAAAAAAATTGTCAGCACACAAAACTATGGTCATCCAAAGGAATCGATATCGTTGTGATACATATACACATGTACATATATTTTAATTTTCATCATAATCGGATAAAAAATCTGACAAATTGTAACGATCCCGTACGATTTCGGATTTGACAGAGTTCATGTACATATATTTTAAATTTCATCAAAATGAGATACAAGCTGTGGCCGCGAGAGGGTCCACAATCTTGGTATTACACACGTTTACACTATTTGCGTATGGGGCAGCCATTTTGTCGGTCTGACTTTCATAAAATTTAAAACTCAACCACGATTTAACGGTGATATATTAGATAAAAACTGTGACATGTAGAGTGTCCACATATAAATGTGAACGGACCTTCAGGGGACATCACACAATACATCCAGATAAAAATGTCGCCGTAAAATAGCCACACTTAAAAAATATATATTTAGATCATTTTGGTAAATTCGGATTATCTTTGGTCTGACAGATTGTCATTGATCATAACTGGAATAAAAATCATTGTGAAACAATGATAGTTAATATGTACAGTTATAATGACTAGATTTATAATGAAATCAACACATTCATCTCTAAAACACAACAAATTAATTTATGCAACATATAAATGTTCAACAATTTTTATTTTCATTTTAAAGATGCATTATGCAAGATTTAGAGAAAGAGCTGGCCGTTTTTGTTATAATAGTCCAAAAATAGATAATGCAAAATGAATATTGAAAATTTCATTCAAAATACTTTATTCTTAATGAAGCTATCACTGTTTGGGTGATGTGGCATATATTGTTTATTATTGTAATAACATATTTGTTATTTAAGACTTAGCCTTGTTTTACCATTTTAAAATGAAATCATTCAATGGCGACCATATTTTAATTCGTTTAAATCTCTGGCACCCGATGATATAGGGGGTTGATTATATTTATGTCATGTGAATAATGTCTAAATAATAGTTTATATAACATTTGAAGCCATATACAGACCTTCACTCTTACATAATGCATCTTAAACTAAATTAAATAAGAATTACTTAAAACTGAAAATATTGAGTGACTAAAGACTTGAATAATTAATGATATATTAGAAAAGGGTGTGAGTATGGTGCCGAGTCACTAACTAGGAGGGCCTTGGTTCCATGTCGGTGTTGGCATGGTTTCCCATGATGAAGTACCTGCCAAAGGATAGCAGCCAGTGTTTTTTTTTTAATGGTAAAAATTCTTGGAAATTCCAACGTATTGGTATGTGATGATTAAGAATTGATCTTGAGAGCAAGGTTATCAGAAAAATGATTTGGATGAAATTATTCTAAAACTTTGTTTAACATGGTCTTAAGCAGTTGGTGAAAACTGGAGAACCTGGAGATTAGAAGTACATCGTACAAATTGCTGTACATTGTTTTAAATTTAATAACTTGATACAGTGATTTAGTATTAAGAAAACTTCAATCTTAAGTCTAGGTTAACTCTTATTATAATTAAGACATGTATTTATAAATTGATGACAAAGTGTTGTATAAACTTCTTTATGACGTGGAAAATGTTTCACATGAGGCGAATCATCCCAACATGTACTGAAAACATTAACTCCAGCCTTCTTACGATAATCAATTATTTCCTCAATATCAGTATGATATATAGTTTCATCAGCCTTAGAGTACAAGAACATTTCAGGCCATCTTCCTTCATCATGAGCGATTCCTTCATATAACAAAAAGGCATTTTTAGACTTCGTTTGAGTTTGCAATAGCAATGTATAAACATAAGAAACAACTAGAAAAATCATACAACAAAATCCTAATAGGTATTTAAAGACTATATTAACACGTAGTGTGGCCATAAATGCTTTCGTCGCTTTAAGAAAACGTCTTTTTCCAGGTGCACTGTCAAAGATGCAGCCATGAACATTTAAAGATCTGTATTCATCTGAACCATGAAGTAACTTAGATATATTACAATAAACGTAACACCCTCCATTACTAAATATATGGAAGAAAATTGGATGTTGACTGAGCTTCTTGTCATATAAGGATTGTAACAGTTCTCTTGATAAACCAGCTAATTTACCATGATTAAAAAACAGAACTGATGTTGGACATATACATCTTACTGTAATATATCTGAAAGAACAAAAATAGAACAATTTCAACAAAAATCTAGATCCTATTTCGTTTTGTTTTTATAGGTTAAAATTTCTTTTTACTTGTCTTTACTACACTAGGATCTGGTAGAGTTGTTATCATTGACATGTTTTGGATTATGTGAGGGATTAGCAAATGAAACAGTCCGATACAGGGAGTTCTAGGCTTTAAGATGCACAGAACTGTGGGTAAACCACTAGACACGTCAACGATGATTGATTAATCAATGTCTGACGCATTAGGATCAAAAGTTGCTTGTTTGACCCCAGACGTGAATTTCCACTATAACTTATCAGATCTTTATGTAGTGTAGGCCATCTAAAGTATAAAAAAATGAAACGAAATATAGATCTGTAATTAAATCAGATTGACATTTTCAATAAATATCCTTCTACTCATAAGCATCATATCATGGTGAGACTTTCTTTATTTGTTTTGGTGATAAAAATCAGAATGACATCTTTGGGAAATTATGCCATATTGCATACCTCAATCCAACAAATAATAATCATTTCTGGTCGCGCTTCACACCTTATTATTGAAAATAAATAGAATACAGTGCAATAAATCCTTTTATTGGAAGAGATTGAAAAATGCAAATGACAGGGCTTATCATGGGTAATAGTACTAATAGAATACTGTAAGACAGGAATGAAAATGTCTTCTAAAAAGTAAGAGAGAGACCTGGAGGGTTTAAGGTCCATTCAACACAACTAGTTCATTTCAGGACTAATACATGGTTCAATTTTTATTTAATCTTATTTCAATATTTCGCTTCTGCATAGGAATACATGACCACTCGGACCAAAACGAAGACCACTCGGACCAAACAAATAAACCACTCGGACCAAACAAAAAGACTACTCGGACCACAATAAAAAGAATACTCGGACCAAGTATTTTTATAGATAAATAATTGTTAATATGACTACTCGGATCGCTAATAAATAAAGTACTCGTACCAAACAAAAAGACTACTCGGACCAATAAGTGTTTTAATAGGATTTACATGTCATTTCGGACAATTTAAAACACGAAAGAAAATATTTATTAACATGAAACACGTGGTTAGTAAAAGGCTCCACCAAACGATAAAACATTAGTTGCACTTACGGTTCTTTGATAATCATCGATTCCCGTAAAAGTAATGTATTTGTTTAAATCCAATAATATGCTGATCAATTTATTTGAAAATGACCTACACAAAAACAAAAATTTACACGACATGCACTCTTTTTACAAGTCCCTAGAAATTGTTAACGATAACCCGGTGAGCTGCACGTTGACATGCATTCCTCCCGCTTGGCAATACCAATCGATAAATTAGTGCGTACCTAAAAAGCAAAGTGTTTCTGAGGAAAATATTAGAAATAGCAACGATCAAAGAGGGATAATTAAAGCTGATTAACCGATAATCCCGATGTAATTGTAGTATGTGCAAAGAAATCTTGCGATTCTTTGGTAGATGATAAAAACGTGAGTTGTCAATCATCGATAATGGCGGCCGTGTGTTGATTGCAATTATTCCGTTTCACAAAAAAAAAAAACATTAGCAGTGATCGATCAATCAAGCTCGTTTAATTTTTGACAAAAGAAAAACAATGAAGTATTTCTAAATATACACAAATTTTCAACAATATTTTGGTCCGAGTGGTCTTCCAACGTAAATTGAACGGTCCGAGAGGCAACAAATATTGTTTTTTGGGGTTGGTCCGAGTGGTCTTTTGGGTTGGTCCGAGTAGTCTCCGTTTTGGTCCGAGTGGTCTTTGGTCCGAGTGGTCCGGATACCCTGCATAGCATGGGTCTTTAGTTAGCCACTTTAGCTAGCAGTGGAGGAAACCGGGTGGGGGGGGGGGACTCCACTCCATGTCATCTACAAACCAGGGAATTGAAACCACTCAAGTTAACTAAATGACAGATCTCATGATACTACGTGCATGTGCTAACCGACCCAACCAGGTTTTTCGTGTGGACGACTTGATATTATTTTGGCAAATAAAATAGTGCGCTCACCGTTTTTGTTCGTAAATTGCGCTATATTTGGCTAAATGTTTATCCAAACAACCAGCCCATCCCAAAAGGACAATGACTGGTCTTTTTTCGTGCAAATCTGCTGTTTCTATAACTGAAAAATTATCAATTTCATCGTCTGTGGTTGAAATCGGATATGTAAAAATACATTTTATGTTGTCCGACATTTTGGAAGTCTCGTTTTACCAGACCTTGCAAGATAATAATAATAGTGACTTCCCTTTGCGGATGTAAACTGATTGGCCAATCAGTACATAGTAATCAAACGAGATTTAAATGGTAGCGCGAATAGCATGAAGAGCGGTGAAGTGAAATATTTTGATTTAGATTTGTTTTATTTACTTTAGAAAAAATGGAATCAAATTATTCAGATGCATATAAAATCAAATCTGTAACGGTGGACAAACGTCTTGTGCGAAGTCAAAGAAGGTCAATCGATTGGAAAAACCAGAGACAACAACAGCAAGAGAAACGAAGGGCAATTGAAGATTTGTCGCCGCTTCAAGAAATATTTCATAATTCAGCATTATCTTCCTCAAGGGTAACAAATGATACGCCGTCAAGAAAACCAGGAAAGAGTTTAGGTCTAAAAAATGGTAACGGTATGTATTCATTCAATGAGTGAATGACTAGGCCCTATTTCCATTTCCCGAGCAAGTTAAAAACATCGTCCGATTGAGATTAAGATCGAGGGCTAGGCTAGCCTAGACATCACCCCCCCCACCCCCATGATGAAGTATTACTAGGCTAACTACACACGATTTTCAACAACTGGAATGTTTTATTTATTCATCGTTTACCTCGCATTTTCAGCCCTGAACGTAGGTCTCAATAAATTCGCCTGGTGTACATTTTTTAAGCCTAGGCTAATTTAAATTAGTTAAATTAGGATTAGGAACCCTTAACTTGTTGATAGTAGGGTGCCCCACGTGCCAACTGAAAAGTTGTTCTTGACACGTTGATCCTGCACGTTTTAGTTCAATGACTTACTACTGATTTCTAACAGTCTCGCACACTCGTTAAGGCTATAAATAGCAACAGCATGCAGAAATGTTCAAAACACCAAACACTACTACAGCCGTAAAAAATCTATTGTTGACGATTCTGAATAGCAATAATATTTAACTTTTTGGTTATTATGGCATCTTTAGAAATTACGCTCGTTTTATTTTTTAAATTGCCTTGTAATTAGCTGTACCATTAGAATCTGCATATTTTGGTTAAGTACAAATAATATCTCTTACTCGAATACCTGACAACTCATCCCAAAGACAACTCATCCCAATAAAAGACAATTCATCCCACTTTTAAAGACAACTCATCCCAAGTCAAAAGACAATTCGTCCAAAGTCAAAAGACAACTCATCCAACTTTTAAAACCCGCCACTCATTCTAAGTTACAAAGAAATACCACAAATTAATCACTAATATGAATTTATTACATCAACAATTTATGAAATTATATTTTCTGGCATATCAACGTCAGGGCAAACTGATAAATGGGATGTAGCCTGATCTCTAACATTATGATATTTGTCTTTGAAGTGCTTAACCAATTTAATTAGTTTCTAGTAGAGGTAAATACTACAACTCAGTTTCGTTAATCGTTGTTTTTGTTGGAAGTGCTTCATGATGAAAGAATAAAACAAACACATCTACCAATCTGTAATAACAACAAATGAATTGAAAGTGTTGATTAACTGAATTTTATTTTAAGTAATTTTATATTATAAGATTCTTAATCAATCCAAATAGTTTGTCTATAATATATTGCATAACTGATAAATTATAAAGTAATTTTATATGATAAGATTCTTAATCAATCCAAATAGTTTGTCTATAATATATTGCATAACTGATAAATTATTCAGCATGATTCTATAACAAAATATATGATGATTAATATATTAAGTAACCATAAAATAATGAGATAATTGAAAGCCATTCTTTGGTTTGTCACTTGTTACCTTGAGATGAAGATTAAAGTGAAGTAAAACTATTGTATTTTAATCTAACTGATTGATTGATTGAATGATTGACTGTAAATTAACACTTAATCTTTGATTAATAAAGTAATCTTTTCCTCAAAGATTCACTTTTTAAGTCACATGTCTAAAGAAGAATCCTACATAAAAAGTAATAAAAGAAAATGTTGAATGCCTTCTTATAATTTGTTAAAACCGATTTAAATCTTTTTAAAAAAAATACTGAATTGGATTTGTGTCAGATACATGTACACCTAATTTATTTCTTTGTTGCTATCAAATTTGATGTTTATCATAAGTAAATATTTATATGTAATTGAAGAGTAATTGAAATGTAATTGACCATTACATGATTTTTGGAATTTAATTACATTTCCATTACTCATTACTTTTGAAGTCTTCCATTACTCATTACTTCAATTACTTGACATTAAAGTCTTACCAGTATTACAAGTTCTATGCTGCCATTGTTCACACCCGTCACAGTGAACAGCCCCCTGTCTTAGGCAAACTACTGATTCACAAACTATACAGCTATCAGACATTTACAGATTTAACATCCAATATATGTTATATATTATGGAAAGGTTGATTAAATTAAATTAGATGTATTTACACTTCGTGGGTTGAAAGTTGGTAAACACACAATAAAAAGTCCTTGTATATTAAAAAGTTGATTTAAAATATTTGATTTCAGTATTTTTATACAATACCCCAGCTTTGACACTTACTCAAATCATTTTAATAAACGTTATAATATTTGTCTTTTAAGTGCTTCACCAATCTGATTGGATTTGGGCTGAGTGGTCTTCAAAGATAGCAACTGTATTGAAACAAATATCACTTATATTTGTTGGGATGAGTTGTCTTATAATTATAATTGATTCTCTCTCTATCCATGTTTTAAAGTTGGAATGAGTCGTCTTTTCTAGTGGGATGAGTTGTCTTTTGACTTGGGATGAGTTGTCTTCTAGCTTGGGATTAGTTGTCTTATATTGGGATGAGTTGTCTTTGGGATGAGTTGTCTGGATACCCTCTGACTCAACATCCGTATGGAAGAATAATGATCAAAGCAGTAGTTTCATTTTACTTTTACAAGGTTCTTAAAAATATTGTTGAGATGCCTGATGTTGGTGCTTCTAAATTCAATTTCTTGTTCCATGTTTTGTAAAAAAAAAGTAGTCTTGATTATCCCGACCCGTCAATTAGACGTAGAATGATCGGTAGACTAGTTAAGCGAGACTAATTTCAAAACAAGGGCACGTAACCTATCTTTTACTCAAAAGTGTCTGGATGTTATGGACGCCACTCCAAACCAATTTTTCAGTATTATTTATGTATGGTTTAATGATCATATCTTATGAAGTACAGCATGGTCGTTTATTTAGTGACTATAAATGTGTGAAACAGATTTAAGGCTTTCTAAATATATTAGTATTGTGGTGTAATTGTCGAGATATTTGGAGATATTCATTTAGGGTGGGGCACCCTATTGTTGAAAAAGTTTGGTTTCCCAATGAATACTAATTCCAAGTCCATTTTACTGAGCAACATTTTACTGCTAAAAGGTCGCGTGTCAGTAATCACTGTGGACGTCTGACCAATGTAAAGTGACTTACTGAACATCTTGATTCAGCAGAAGAAGAACCAGCAGTATAGCCTAATGTAGTTTAGTCGCATTACACTCACCCTGAGAGTTCAGAAACTGTTCCATTCAATCAATATCGAAAGAAAATTGGTGCCCCAGTCAATTTTACTGGACAACTTTTCACTGCTAAACGATGGGATGGCAATCTGTGTGGACGCATGTACAAAGTAAACGATCATGTTAGTGAGAAAATAAGACCTTGCTTACTTCGCTAGAGTCAGTATGAGCCACACAACACGCTGTTAAAAAATACGTCCCCTCCTATCAAATTACAATTTCGCAGCCATGACACTCTAACTGTAGGTCAAAGTCCACATTCAGGAATGTCGGTCATACAAGAAGAAACAAAATGTACAGGATTTACATTGTACAGGCTTTCACCCGGATTGACACCCCTTCGTTTAGCAGCGAAAAGTTGTCCAGTAAAATTGACTGTTCTCCAATTTTTTTCGACATTGATTCAATGGGACAGCCCCTGGACTAAGCCTAATGGCTCCTTTTTCGAAACTGACTTGACCAACTTCATTGAAAGGGTAACACACAAATTTATGAACTCTGTCAGCCATAGTGTATACTGGTACTATAAAACAAAATTAAAAAGTAAGGCTTGGAGAAAAAAAAATTGAAATCTTTGAAAAGTTGAGAATCAGATTTTTTCAATAATCACAACTCACTCAGGAGAATGAGTTCAGGCATCCCGTGCCCCAATTATAAGCTACATTGTAAGTTACAACTTACAGTCCAGTTCAGGTACCGTCAGAGGTGGTTTTCACTTTCAGACATAAATGCATATTTTTCACACAGTTTCTTCATAAATAAAGTAATTAAACACAAATATTGGCGGAAGCAGCGTAATTAATTAACTCTGAGAAAATTTCCCCAACGGGGGAATAATTAGATTTTGTTAAGATAACCTATAAGATTTTACTATTATGTTTGTACAGTAGGACGGTCATCAATCTACGTGCTTCACATGGCATTTGAACACTGTCACTGTTGCTGTAGTCTCCGACTCGCTGTAGGTTTTTATGTTTCCTCTGATCTTATTTCATTCATAATCTTTAAGTTCATTGCACAGTATGCTATTCTGAGACACCTCTCATTTGCCGCACTGGAATCAATAAAGAAAATTTCATACAACGGTTAATACTCGATAAACTGTTTTACTTTCGTAGAGATACAGTTTGCTCTTTACTGCTATCGAATTGACAGATTGAAATGACTGCCATCAACCTCTATCTTCAATAGCCTTAATACCGTATCAATCAATAAAATAAGGACTGAAAAAGGGTTGATCATGCAATTATTTTACTTGCTTCTATTGAGTATTTTGAGAGCCACCAAGTCACTCAGGTTTAGAGGGCCAAAGACGCAAATTCTTTTAAGGTCTGCAAGACTCGAAATTGGTCCACTGTGACCTTTGGGTACCATACTTACTTAGTAAGTACTACTCTACATGTAAGTTTTAAATTTAAATTCCTGTTTTATTAGCTATCAGTTTATTTTGATTTTCAATTTATATTTTCTAAAGGAAAACAACCTGGTGAGGACAGAAAATCGCAGTTATCGAAATGGAAACAAGAAAAAGAGGCAAAAAGAAAAATAGAAGCTTTAGAAAAAGCAAGGAATATGCCTTTTAAAGTGGGTAAAATTGAACGCAAGGATGAGACATTATATTCAGGATTTAAACAATCATCCAAGAGACAACCTATGGAACCAGCTAGAAAACCCGTAGAATCAAAACCAAAAGATCGAACAAAGCCTACAAATTCTCTAAAAGTAAGCTTAAGCATGCTCATAATTTGCACTAATAAGTAATATGAAATGAATACATTGTAGCCAATTAATTAATGAAAAAAATTACAATTTATTTATCGGTAAATTTTCGACTTAAAGTAATAATGTTTTGCTAATTTTGTCAGTTGCCACTGAAATGTATGTATAGCAAGGATTCTGATAATCACATCTTCAGCAATTGTGCTTCAATGCATTATTGATAAATGATTATGAGTCTGCCTAAAGAAACCGTAATATTTATACATGTACATCGATCAAACATTATTTTACGGCTTGTATAGCTTCAGCCATGTCACACATCTACATTTGTTGTAATAACCATCAAAACAACTAGGGGAAACATAGATCTCAAGAAAATCTATTACTTTCTTGACCATATATGTACTTATACCTCCAATCAACATTAATCTAGATCAGATACATGTAGTAGTAAAAACTGGCTGTATTTTAAAATTTTGTGATGGATTAAAACTTGAGGTTTCATGGTAACATTTGATTTTGTTTCAGAGAAAAGGTGATGAATTACAACCCTCTATCAGTAAAAGATCAAATTTAGACAGTAGAACCAGTAAACCACCTGAAAATAAATTGAAGGTAAATCCACTGTTAAATAGGATGTAGAAAAAATTATTTGTACTTTTATCGCAGATAACACAAATCAGTAGATTTATATTAAAATTGGAACACTTTCTTATCCACATTCAGTATGTGGTCACACATGGTCCTTGACCTCAACCCTCTATCTGCCTGTCGTCACTCGTCAGTAATTGTTTGGGTATGTACTCTAGTCTTTAGAGGCTAAGAGGCATAGTGTTTATGAGATAAAGAAGCTTTAGAATTAAATATACAAAATTTCCAATAATTACTGTTGAAATTATGGCTTTTGATCACTTTGAAAATTACTGTGGAGACTCTAGTTTCAACACAAACTGTCACAACCCCTTGTCATGTAGCCTATGAGATGTGGTTGTATCTTGTCATCATCCCTCATCAAAGAGATAAGAGTGGCTATGAAGACTTGGTTATCCTGAGTGTCAGTGACCTGTTTTTTTCATATAGAACTCTTAAGACTGATTGGACTCACACGTCTGGAGTTTATACATGTATTTATACTATTCCGAAACCCTGGTGGGGTTTCCATGGTTTCTAATACTAAATAGGCTAGGTCACTAGGGATGGCTTCTTGGTGATGTGTGCAAATTTGTTTTCTGGGTTGCTAGCAGAGTTGGGATTTCAAAATTTTTTGTGTCGGACATTTTACCGAAAATAAAGGGGCGTAACTCTTATCATTATTTAAGCAGACGAATTCATACCACAATTAAAAGTCACATGTCAAAATATTCAAATCACGTACATAACAAAAGTAGGTGAACCTCGCTATTTTTCATATTTAATTCCCGTACGGTATTCAATTCATACCACAATTAAAAATCACATGTCAACAAAATATTCAAATCCCGTACGTAATAAAAATTGGTGAACCTCGCTATTTTTCACACCTAATTCCCGTACGGCATTCAAATTTATGTCAGTAAATGTCGTACAAAATTAAGCATTTTCGTAATACATTGAATGAAAGCTTGTCGATCCTGCTTCGGCATAAAATTCACAACCGTAATATTCCTTTAGATTTACGTGGCAGCAAATGAATGCCGAACTTCCGAAATAAGAATAGTTTGTGATGTCAGAACATCGTTTTTTCTTTATAAAATGTCAACAAAATATTCAAATCCGTGCGTAATAGAAATAAGAACACGGCAGCAAATGAAAGAAAAGCGTTCGAAATAATACTTGTGGTGATGACAAAAGGCATAGCTGACTTCAGCGTATTGCCGCTATGGCGTACGTGACTTACAGCACACAGCTTCATAGTAAGCACTGCCTAACATGTTAAGCAATATTCGTGCGGCGCTCGAGATCACGGGAAAGTGCCACTGTGGATGAGAATTTATATATGGATTCTTAAAAGACGTAAAGGATATCGTAGACAAAATGAATTAAGGTGTTATAAAATAATATACTCTTACGATATGTGACATCTATGATTAGTTGATAGATGGTGTCGGCTCAAATCAATGCGATTAAAATGCCCGACAATTGAAGACCACGAGGTAAACAGGTGAATTAAAATTATAATCACTCTTATTGGATTGATGAATAGTCCGACAAAGGGAAAGCAATGACTTCTGTTTAAGATTAGATTGATGAATTGTCCGACAAAGGATTAAGTCAATCAATCAAGGCAGATTAAGTAGTTAATCTAGGTAGGTTTATTGACGGTATAACACGATAAATACGTTGATCACTTAATACTTAATTACCTAATCAATCTTGCCTATTGTCAACGATTATGGGGTTGAGTGGTAGTTATACTCTCAGTACACTATATTAATTTTGGAATTTTGAATATTATTCACTATGTCTTGATGTCCGATTGGGCATATTCCCGGTCGGACAATATTGTGCGTTTGGAAAAAAAATTCGGACAAGTCCGGAATATACGGGCGAAATCCCAACTCTGGTTGCTAGCTTTCTTACCAGGGTTGTACAGATTCAAGTGCTAGTGTCCATAATTTTGTTAACTAGGATGCCTTTGGTAGGTTTGTATTCTATCCTTGTTACTTGTCAACAATAAAGGGATAGTATATAGACAAGGGTGTTGAGGTAACACCAATGAGAGGGTGATAAGGCTAAATATAAATCCAAAGTTAGAACACTCAGGGGTAGAGCATTGTAAATCAAAAATAATAATGGTTGGAGTGCCCGAATTTAGATTTGTCGTTGATTGTAGATTCCATAAAGTAGTTAGGTAAAGTGTACCCGGTTATTCAATATAGCATCTGAAAGAAATATTATATAATATTGGTACGAATTAGTACCAAATCTCAGTGTATTTTTAGACTCAAGCCTAACAGTAACAGTGGAAGCTCATGTAAACAATCGGTGCAAAATTTGTTATTTTCATTTGAAATCCATAAGTAATATCAGACAACTGCTAACAAAAGATGCTACGCACACACTTGTCCGATCTTTAGTGTTTTCGCGATTGGACTACTGCAATAGTATCCTTATCGGTCTAAAACAAAATCTACTCTCTAAACTTCAAGTTATCCAAAACAATGCTGCCAGGATAGTTAGTCAATCATCCCAACAATCTCACATGAATTGAACCCATATTGAAGGAACTACACTGGTTACCAGTTCTCTCCAGAATCGACTACAAACTTCTTTGTATATTGTTTATAGATGTCTTCATGGTTCCAGCCCTGCACATCTATCAGAGCTAATAAATCATTACGTACCATCCCGTAACTTAAGGTCCCAAGATATGTGCTTATTACGCATTCCAAAGTAGAATCTACAAACTTTCGGCTCGAGAACATTCCAGTACAGTGCACCCGTTTTGTGGAATTCCTTACTCCATCATCTTAAAACAGCTCCATCACTTGAATCTTTTAGAACAAAATTAAAAACTCATCTATTTACCACCGCATTTTAGTTGAAGTGGATCAGGATTTGTGTATAAATAGTGACCATAGAGTACATAGTACGTGCCTAGAGCATGCATTTGTGGATGAATTACCGCTTTACAAATATACATTATTATTATAGGAGAGTAAAGGTTTGGACCTCCTTGCAAGTCGGAAGTAGAAGGCGACTAGTATGTATCTCTCTTTAGAGGACCGAGGTGATATTGTCTGTTGTATTAACTGGATGGGTAGGCCTGTTCACCTCCGGTTGTCTTGTCAATGGAATCAACGACATCTAAATTGAGATTTACTTTCAAATCAAATAAATCCCATTATTTTGCGATATGTTAAGAATATTTTGAATTACAAAATAGACTAAATGCTGGACTGTAGTTTTCCATACGTTAATAATAATATGCTATTTTTTGTAGCCAACTCAAAGAAGAGAAGTTAGGCGAACTGTAACAAAACCTAGAGCATCACCTGCAAGACGTACAACACGGCAAACTACTAGTGGTGTCAACAGGTTACTTGCTCCAACAGCAAGTACAGCAGCTAAGAAAGTGGATAAAACAAATGGTAGGTTACTGTCATTTCTCTATGCCATTAGAAACTACAGTACTTTTCAAATGGATTTTAAACTCTTGGCTCGGACCTTGGTTGGTGTGTGGGGTGAGCATTGAAAAACCAGTGTTCATCATTTTTTCTGCAATTTTGGTAAACTGTGATCCACCACAAATTGGTTAAAAACTTAATCTGGTGAAATTAGAATATATATACTATATAATTATATATATCCACCGTAGAATTTGATAAGTCAGACTTAACAGTTACACAATCTGAAGGCCGTAAATAGGTCACTCGTCCATATATTTGGTTGCGTCTGGGTACCCGGTGTTGATTTTTTACACCCGTGCCACATAGTTTATTCTTCTTTGGTTTACAAACTGTAAAGTTCTTATAAAAATAAAATAACTCTTATAATGTAATGATTTTGATTGTATTTGTATTTGGTGTCTCATTTATTTAAGGCTCTGCCAAAGTAAGGACAACAGAACCGCAATCAAAAAGTAAAGTTCACCCAATGACAAACCGCATATCCAAGAATCAACCAACAACTCCCAGTTCAGATGTTAATGTGCCAGATAAAAATTTGAGTAAAGTTACTACAGTACGTGGTGATTTTGGCTTCCCTAATGATTTTACGTTTGTTGCTCCAAGTAACCTTAAGTCTTATATATTTAATCCCTTAAGTCCAACTAGTGCAGCTGACTTTCTGTTTCCTAACCAAGAAACCAGCTCTTATTCATTCTTCAATTCGTCACCACAAAATGGCAGGTATGTATTTTCATGATTTGTATTACTATTATGTCAGGATTTTTTCAAAATCCTATGCCAAACAAAACATGGCTAAACATATACTTTGATTTGGAAAGCAAAAAATAGTGGTCTTCATAAATTAAAGTCTTTATGATTATACAACATATTACTACTTTGTTGTGTCAAAATGAAGAGACAAGCTGAAAGAAAAAACTGTAGCAAACAAGGTTTCCAGACCTTGATCAGTCTTTGAATAAATTATGGAGAATCACATGGCTAAGTGGGTAAGACACTTACTTGTTCCTTCGCTAGCCTGGAGGTCGGGTGTTTGTCCCCGGCTTTGGCCGAGAAAGTTCATCCTGATTTTCCAGCGTGGTTTCTCCTTGTCAGTGATGCAGGAAGGAAGGCAGCTGTCTAGTCAATCGGATGGTATGAAAAACCGAAGTCCCGTGTACAAATTAGTGTGCACATAAAATTTGATGACAGTCTGTGAAGGTCGTGTATCAGTCCCTTTATTATCATGTTTTTGGAAAATGAAATTGGCAATTTTTTAGGAAATTATATGTAGGTTATCACCCCCAAAAAACAAAAGAAAATATTTTATGAACAAAACTTGATGCAATTTGTAAATATGCATTTTTACTATTCAGAGTACAGAAATTATGTGGCATTATAATCAGGTAGATGCTAAATGCAGCAATCTTTCAAGTTGATTTTTAGTAGTCTAAAGATTTTCTATGACAAGGATGTTAAAGATGCATTATGCGTGAGATAAATTGCCTGTTCCAGGTTTTTATTTACGGGAAAATGTTATAGTTATAAATTATTAAAGTTGTTTATGTAAGATTTATATAAAGAGCTAACAATTCTTGCTATATTAGTGGTTCGAAAATAGATTATGTACAAAGAATAATTTATATTATTAGCCTTTGAAGGTTTGACAAGATGTATGCATTAATTGCAACCACCGTACCGGTTGTTTGAAGCTAAGTCTTGCTTCTCTATTTTGAATTTAAATCAAAATATGACTGAACCGTTTTAATCTACTTAACATAAATCTCTGATGGCATCAAAAGTTTATTATGGTCTTACATGTTAATAAATATCTAATTAACATTACAGGCTGAAACACCTCTAACTGCAATAGACAGATTTAGCTCTTGCATAATGTGGGTTTTTTTTTTTATAACTTGCCAAGAACAATATCAACTCTTGATACCATCGAGCAGGCCTTCACATAAAAGGGGTGTTACCGCTCTCCCGGACGCGCCTGGAAGACAGTTGAGGTGTGCTTTTTTTGTTCCCCTCATTGTCAAAATTGACTCCCCTATGAAAATAATCAAGAAAAATATACTGGTAACAAAAAATACTGTCAATATCGACAATCAACTGGCTTGTCGGCTACAATAATAAGTCATACTCACACCTTAGTGTGAATCAAATATTTGGTTCATACTCAAGAGATTCAAGAGCATTTCTTAAGAGAGCGATTTACCCTTTTTCCAATTTCAGGAGATCCTTTTTTTCTCTCCAGGAATCTAAATTTATTCATGTGAAGGCCTGCTCAACATTTTCAGTGGATTTGAACAGGATTTTCAGTTAATGATTTAATTAAAAAGTGGATAATCAAGACTTTATTTACTGTAATTCTATCGTAACAAGAATATCAATAATGATTGAGACTACACTATTCTCTGTACAGCCCTCCTAATGCCACTCAGAATGAAGTAATTTGACTAAAATTTTCAAGATATTCTCTTTTCATTATCTAGTTTTTAACTATTATTATAGTGAGAACTGTTACCTTTTTATCTTCTAGCCTTACACAATGTGTCTTTAGCCTCTGTGCAGTGATTATGAATATTAGACAGTTAAAAAGTTAATAACTGGTACATTGTAATTGTAGGTGTTCAACTCCACGAGGTGAGATAGAAGACAAAGATGGTAAAAAATCAGCAGATCCTAAATTTAACTTCACTAATCATACACAAGGTACAGTAGTAGAAATATATTATTGATGGAACTTTATCCTTTACACCTTGACTTCAAAGCTAAATTCCAATATTTTGCATATCTTGACAACCCAAAATATTGTTTTATTAATATTGTCCATTTATACTCAACTTTATTGGTGTTTAAACTTATTGATAGTTGATTTCACTATTGATAATTGGCAGTAAAATCACAATATTTATAGTTTTTGTTCATAATTTCAATGTCTGACACATGTTAAGTTTTATTTTAAATTTATAGAATTAAATCCTCATTTTATTCTTCAAATTTATTTTGTAATTTATGAATTCAAAATAAATCTTGATCATATTCTTTGTAGTAAGCTTGACACGTGTGCGAGACCTGATCAGATCTATTTCATTCAAGTCTATACCCTGCATCCTAGCTCAAAGACGATTTGTTCCTTTCATTATTGACAAATTGTAACAATAGTAAAATTACCGTCAATTGTTAGCCCTATCAAGTCTATAACAGAAGCTACTATTTTTATTTTAGGAAAACAAAATAATGAATGTGGTAATAATGAGGGTGAGTTTAGTAATGTTATTGTTGGAGAAGCAGTTGTTGAAAGTAAAAAATCTGCAGATGATGAATCGGATGAAAACACCATCCTAGAAAAAACTCTGGTTGTTTCTGAGGAAGCAAAAACATTAGAAAGCTCTGATAAATCTTCAGATTCAGAAAGTGAAAAACCTAAAATACGTAAATCAAACAGGCAATCCCAAGTAAAGAAATTTGAAGCTAACATTAACAACTCTCTGGTGACTTCAAAAACTGAAAATACTCCCACACAAGCTAAAAACATTCGTCATGCGCTGCGTAGTAACACGTCCACCACAAAAACCGAGTCTGATACTGAACAGTCAACATCTGAAGATGAAACCAAAAGGTCAACGAGATCTAGAAAATTAAGAAAATCTACCTGTTCTACAAACCGTGATGAAATTACAGCCACTACTTCCGAAGATTCATCTGGAGTACATTCTGATCATCCCAGCACGTCAAGCGATGAATCTATGACAAAAGTACTGTCTTCAACAGTTCTGAGCATGTCTGTGGATAAATTAGACAATACTGTTTTTGCAAAGGAACAAGAAACAAAAAAATCATCTGACATTGATATAAAAGAAGACATTGCTGTGTCAGTCAATGAAAATGGTAGTGCCTACGAAACAGGGTCATTTCAACTTGCATCTTTGTCAGAGAGTGTAGATTGTAAAACAGAAAAAGAGTCACTGCTAAGTTCACAACCAGCTCAAGAGAATGAAATTACACAAAATGGTGAAATTATAAATCTTCCTGATAAAGGGGCAGAGGTGAACAGCCTAATTAGGACAGATGGCTGGGCTCAAAGTGCTGGTACAGTTGTATGTAAAGATGACAGTTTCCGAACCCCTGGTGCTCCAATGTCAGCTCAGAGAAGAACCCGTCGAAAAACTGTTGCTTCTTCAATGCCTGCCAAGGCACGCAGTCCTGAAGAATGGTAATAACACTCTAAATGTTAAAAAAACTTCCCATCTATTATTGCAGCAATTGATTTTCCGTTTGTATCGTTGGGTGTTTTTGTGGTTTCATTGGCTGGTACACTGTTTGCTAACGAGTAGGTGGTTAAACAAACTGTTGAGTCTGAATTCTAGCGTTTTAAGTTCAGTTTACTGTTGTATATGGATTATGATTCTTATAAGTACAGAGGGGACTTATTTATATAAGTCTTAAAATTGATTGTGTCAGACTCAGAGTAAGCCTATGTATAATTTTTTTAGCTGGCTGCTAATGTACAGATTGTATTTATGAAATATTTCTTATTTAGATTCTGATTTTTTGATGTCTTACTTCCAAAACAGTAGTAGCATTTTAATGGCAATATCATAATACAGACACTTGAATGTATCCTTATTTCGTCTCAAATATAAATTATATCTGTTTTATAAAAGGGTAAAGATCTTAGAGAGGAGTCCAATGATAGAGATGAATAGAAGAACACCAAAACAAAAATCACCTGGATTATCTGGTAAAAGATATATTTATCGTAATTTTGAATACTGCATGTTGGAAACGCAAGTTTGGTTTCCCATCAAATTTGTAAGCAGAGATTTAGACAACAGTGCCATACATCATTATATGTCAGTCTTTTTGTAATGTCCATAATAGCTATATCTGTAGTTCAATGGTATTTTTTCCTACAGATAATGTGATACAGCCTTTAAATTTTGATGATATTGAAGATGATATACCCCATATAACATCTAATGCTGTCACTAACAACAAGCCTGTTGAAATTGATAACGATAGAATAGAAGGTATGAAATTGTTTTATGCTAAGGTCATACATAAAAATTTAATTTGGATCTCCGAAATATTTGTGAGACTAAATGACCTACATGTACCATCAACATCACATTTTAAGACTCTACATTTGTCTCATCGTTGAATCCCCTTCCATCTTCAATTATGTAATTTCAGCCATTGACTAGATTTAGACCACATTAATAATTATCATCCACAAAAGAATTGATTTACACAAAAAAAAATAAACAGACAAATTCATGACCACCTTTCCCTGAAAGCATTTATTATTATCCAGTGATAATGTCATAATATATTGGTATATGAATGTCTTTGTGGTCTGAAACATTATATGAAAGTGGATACAAGTGGTCTCCCTTATCTTGTAGTTCTTCTGCCTTTATGAGTAATAAAGATAGAGATAGGAGAATGTGTAAACCAAAATATAACATTGTACACTATGTATGATTGTCAATAACATTTGTGTGACTGAATGTAATCAATATTAAAATCTAACTAAACAGTTAGTTAGAATCTAAAAGTTATACTCCAATTTGCTTTTTTAAGTAGAAGTTCTTGTTTTGCACTAGTTACATAGATATTGCTGACACCAAATTATACAATTTTAAAACAATCATTTGTTATAATTAGCAGGAATAGAAACAAAGCCACATAGATGTTAATTTTGGTTTGTTCTGTCAGACCTTTTGCATTGCAATCAAATCTGCTATTAATTTTTGACCTAAATCAAAGAGGAAGGGCTGGTTTACATCAGAGTAATCTTAGGAGAATGAGACACCACACAAACCAAAATAATGTGTAGTGAGTTAACAGTTATCAGACATTGATAACAATTGTTGGATTTCTGCTTTTTTAGTTGAAGAAATGGAAACAGAAGATACAGCAACATGCGTTAATCAAGAAAGTGAGAATCATGATGTTGAATATTTTAGAAATAAAACCCAATCAGAAACAGACAAATTAATTGGTCTAGGTGATGAATGGAGTAATTATATGAAAGATAATAATAATTTATCAGAAGAAGGTAGAATTTTAATTATTTATAATACACATTGAGGGAAGTTAGTGTTTCTGTTTTAAACAGTATAAATTCTTGAAAATCACATACACCTTATATGAAAGAATAGCACAAATTGTTAGACATCTGACTTCTGAAAATAAATGGGTCTAATAATTAGGTATCGACTTGAATCAATGCGACTTGTTTTTGCAAATGTACGGATGAAAGGCAATTTGACCTGTCAAAAGGGGTCAATTACTCAATTCTGCCTATGTTGTCTGTGTCCGGCCGTTAAATTCAGGGCATAGGTATTCATAAGCCCTTGTATATTTATGCAAATGACTAGAAAAGTTAGTGTAACTTGTGATTTTCAGTTTTCTCACTAATAAAGAGAAAATTGCAGTACAATTCATACTGAGACATATTGAGGATGCACCACTGATTTGACTCGGTGCAAATGAGGGATCTCTTGTAAACCTCTACTCAAAGCAATCATTTATTTTATTATGGTAGTATGATGCCATCCCATCCATCGGACCACGACTCTGGTTGATATGGTCACCAGTTTACTGTGCCCATTGCTATGGTATTGTGTTTTAATAGAATGGGCAGATGACTTGGTCCACTAGGAAAGTTATGTAGTGTGTGATGAGTCTGTGATGAATATATGGTTATTAATGTTATCTTCTAGTTGAGGGTAGTATAAGAACAGTAGTAGGACAAGGCCAGTTGTTAATGGATCAAAGATTTAAACAGTTTTTAGGTTTAGTTGATAATTGTGAATTTAAACGCGGTGAAAAGGAAACAACAGTTGAAGATCTTCAAGGATTCTGGGATATGATATATTTTCAGGTAAATTTAGAAAACAGAAAGTTAATAAGTTAAAATGGGGCCACATACAAAAATAAGCTACTATATTGTAGACAATCTAGAGGTTAAAGTCTTATCAATTATCAACCTTTTCTGTCAATCTAAGCTTTGTGCAAGAGTTATGGCATTGGAATGCTGGTACAGTCAAGTCTTAGTCCTTCAGAATGTGGGATTTACATCTCCTTAATGTCGCCTTGCTTGAAATCAATGATTTTATTGGTTCCTGACAAACTGACTGGCACAATTGCTATCTATTGGCACCAAATTTATACTATCTTGTAATATCAATAATGCTTATTGTAGGTGGAAGATGTACATAAAAAATTTGAAGCACTAGTTAAACGTAAAGACAATAATTGGGTTGAGGAAAATAAAGAACCAATGGTTAAAAAGACAATTAAGGTAAAGGTTTATAGAGCACATCATTAGTGTTGAAACTTATATCCGTTTACAGATATAATCTCGTAGATATACAGATACTTTAACTATTCGTGCTAACGATGCCTTGTTTGAAATCTGTGTCATTTTGAAACAGACCTTCATTGCTGCTGTCTTATATACGGTTCAATCTGCAATAATTTTCTCCAAATAAGGCTTGAAATTATCGACAAATATGAAGCTTTTTGTCTTTCTATACCATTTAACTGTTTTAATACCGTACTTTTATATAGTTATAAACAGAACAGTTCTAATATTAGACGAGTATCATGGTCTATGGCGAGCTCCTGTCTGTACATTTTACCAATGATTAGAGCTCTTAGATTTTCTGCTCGTTCTCGTATAAAATAGTTTGATTATTCCGTCTGCTAAATTCCTCAACGTGACAGCAAATACAACTGGCGTTGTATAGAATTTCGTCAGCATATAATAGGATTGGTCATATAGAAAATATTGGTTCAGATAAATAAAGTTTTAGAAAGCTCATGAAAGGATTTTCTTGTAATTCAGACAGTATTGATAAAACTGTTCTGGGAATAATAGTTTGTCGAAGCCTTCTCCCTCTCCACATGGGGGTTGGCATGGCCTAGTGTTCTAGGGTGCCGCGCTTCGACCACTAGCTAGCCGGTCACCTCGAACTTACGGCTGTGATTTTGATACCCGGTGTGAGCGTATGTGGCATGGAGATGGGGGCACCTTCTCAAACTCGTGGGACTCAGGTTTCCTCCCACTGCAAAAGACCCCTACGTACGAGCGAATTATTGAAATGAAATTAAACCATATGTTAGTCCCGAAATCACCTACTTTGTGTCGAGTGGACGTTAAATTCCATTTCTCTCTCTTCTCCCCTCTCCGCATCCATCCATATTTATTTTGCAAGATGATAGAGTGATCATTTGATACGCCCTGTATTAAGCTCATTAATGACAATGACCATATATTAAAAAGGATGTCTGATAATTCAAATCATCTGTTTATTAGCCTCCGTACAATAGACGAATTATAATGTACTGTCAAACTAGGTTTTAAAATATACATGAATAGTCTCAATATTAGAATTGTGCAGACGGATGGCCGAATACTACACAATATTTTATTACTTGATGGAATGCTCTTCTGATTAATGGAGTGTCATGAATTATTGTGTATTATTTCATTACATTGATACCTTGACTAAGTACAGGTTAAATAGGGTGAGTACAGGTTAAGTAGGGTGATTAACAGTTAGATAGTTTAATGCTCTATAAAGAGATTAATTTATTTTCAGATTGAGGCAAGGGAAATCAAGTGGCTTCTTATAAGACAATTAGTTTTGGGAATTAATATGACGATCGGATTACCAGATCTTTATTTTATGATTAAATGTAATAGTCATTAACAACATTATATTATGTATTTAGTAGATACACAGGAGAAATGTAATGTTATTGAATTTTTTTTGTAGAAAAAGGCAAAGTGTATAAAACCAGCTGCTAAATCGAAGTTTGCCGCTTTCCGGGCTCAAATGGCAAAACAGAAACGAGAAGAATCTGTGAGTTGCAGTCCACAAGTAGCAGACGTAAAGACATTTGATGCTGGTTTTTTCAAAGTTAACAGTCCTGTCAAATTATCACCTCATTTTCACTGTGAAGGTATTAAAGTTAAATCACATTCTGTTACAAAAAGAGGCTTTGGTAAGGCCTAGTGGTCTAGAGTGCCGCGCTTCGACCTCTAGCTGGCCTGTCACCTCTGGCTTGCGGCTGTGGTTTCAATCCCTGGTGTGAGCGTATGTGGCATGGAGATAGGGGCGCTTTCTTAACCTCATGGGTTCCTCCGGGCACTCTGGTTTCCTCCCACTGCTAAAGACCCCTACACGATCGCGAATTATTGAAATAAAATTAAACAATATGTCAGTCCCAAAATGACCTAGTGTTGTGTGGAAGTTAAACCCCATTTCTCTCTCTCTCTGTTATAGAAAGTTATTCCTGCAAGAACACTGTCTCTGTCTAGAGGTTATTTTTGGAAGGGTAGATTACATTAAGGATTAGCTCTATCTACAATTACTTATGTGCAAGTTACTCCTCTGTAATCATATCTGTATAATGTAAGATTACTACCTATGGATGACAACAGGTAAATGTCATCGTTGACAGGATAATTAAGTTCGTTTGTCTGTCATTTATGCAAATTTTAATGTTCACGCCAAGGTTTGTGTGGGTACTAATATGGTTGCCTACCCAATGTTCCAGATATTCCATTTTCCTCAGCTTCCTAACCCTAAACCTTTCCTCAGCTTCCTATTTGTTTGCATATGTGTTTGGTTGAAATAGACTGGTCTTATATTAGATTAGTTGAAATCTGAATTTTTTCAGCTGATCCATGTTGTTATTCACACAGAAATGTGTGGATAACGATGAAGATTTGATCAAATTAAAGTAGCTAAGTCTCTAACTCAATATCATCCAAAATCTTCAACATTGAAAACACGAATTATTTGTCAATTTAAATCAACATTGATGCTGTGATCTTACCGGAAAAAGTTTGGCTTCTGATATCCAATATTTAAGACAAAATAAACATTTTGCCATTGCGTTTCAGCCCCAGTTGTAACAAGAGACTCGAGAGACGAGGCTAGAAACATTACACCAAATCAAACAGCTTATGTAGACTGGAATAACCAGATGCTAGAAATTCGATTGGGACTACTGGCTTACTTTGCCGAACATAACTGATTTGAAATTTGAGTAAAAACGGAAACCAATGGATGTAAATCAGTTTATATACATTCATAGTACAGTATTTTATGTGTTGCGACCCACTTGTGTCAATTTCTATGTTCGAAATGTTAGCAATTTACCTCCTTTAAATCTTGCTATTGCAATGATCTCTAATTTGTCTTATATTCTGAACTGTATTTCAGCGGGTACACCAAGAAAATCAAAAGTGGAACCTGTAGTCAATACATCAGCAGACGACAGTAAAAAGATAGATAAAGATACAAACGATGAAGAAGAGAAAAAGGATACAGGTGCAGAGAAGGAACTAGATAACTCTAGTCCTAAACGACAACCATTAGAACCTCTTTCGCCAAATGATGCTAGAACACCTAGAAGAAGAAGTTACGCCCCAATAGTTCCCAGTCCCCTGTTACATGATATAACTCCTAAACCCAAAACTAGACGCAGTTTAGCTGTCAATACACCAAAAAGATTATTGTCAGAAGTAGATGTCTGTCCATTAAGTGTCACTCCAAAGCCAAGAAGAAAGACACTGAATAAGAGTACAGTAGAAGAAATAACAACGCCAATAGCTATTACTATTGAAAGTACCACACCGAAATCTAGTCAGAAAATTTCAAAATCAACACCTAAATTGAAGGAGGAAGCAACCCCAAAAAGGTTTTACTGTAAAACACTAAATTATTGCGACATGAAATTATTGCGAGTTGGGGTGGTGAAACATAATTGCGAAATGTAATTATTGCGAATTTCTATAGTGGGGAAAAAATTATTGCGAATTTAAATTTGTCTATAAAATGTGGTAGATTTTGAGGTGACAGTCGGCTCTTCAAAACATCGGTTGATTGGTGATCATTAGTAACAGTAAATAAACAACTATTGAGGATTATGGCTTTGAGTCTGTATTCAACAGATCAAAGAAAACTAAATACCTGTTATCAAACTCCATTTTTAAATAATTATTGTTAAATTTAATCCCTTGATTATTAACTCCAAGCTGACGAACGACTATAAAACACAGATTTTTAAATAATTATCGTTAAATTTGATCTGTTGATTATTAACTCCAAGCTGACGAACGAGGGATAATTCAGTATGGCCGACATTTTAACAAATTTTAACTTATTGGGACTCTTTCTTGTGAAGAGTAATGAAGGAGGGATAATTCAATATGGCCGACATTTTAACAAATTTTCACGAAATTATTGCGAACATGAAATTATTGCGAGAGGGCCACGCTCGCAATTGTCGCAATAATTTCATGCTCGCAATAATTTCATGTTTTACAGTAATCAGTTTTGGTTTTATCCTGATTTTATGATTGTGTTGCTCGAAATTATATTTAATTTCCCAGAAGACCCTATAATGTTTTCATTTTCTTTTTTTTTAGCACAAACAACAAAATAAAGTGTCTGTTTAAAAAAAATATGAAAACATTAAGATACTTTTTGGATCATGCATTGCTTTGTTCATATTGAATGGAAGTTACCCTCACACTACAGATTTGTACTCCAGGGTGATGAAATCACTGTCTGTTTATAACTATTTTAATACTAGTTAATAAATAGAATATAAAAAATCTGAGGTTGGCCTTCTACTTTAAACATGACTAGTATATATTAAAGTAAAGGAACATTTTGGGAGGTTAGATAATACATAATTACAAGCAGGATTCGATCACTGTAAATTCTTTGATTAATATAAATCTTCTTTTTTTTTTAAAAGGAGAAGTTTACGTTTAAGAAAATCTGTATGTTTTTCTGAAACCCCAAGTAAACAAGAACCTATACCAGAATGGGATGACCTATCATCATTCTTTCAACCAACTACAAAACAAGACACACCAAATAAAGAGGAATCATCAGATGATAAACACGGTCTCATTGATTCACCATTTAACATGCATTGTTTCATTGAATCACAATCAGCTTCCAAATCTAGCACAAAAGGTACCATATTTTGCATCCATATATTTATCTTTTCATGAAATTATCTAAAGTGAAAAAAAAAGGGTCCTGAAATATCTTAAAAATTGTATGTGTATTTTTCTTTTATGGTCTAGGGTTGTCAAGGATTATTAGTGGAGAGTTTATCAACTTTCATAAATAATAAATAGTATGCAGAAAATAATAAAGCTTTGTGGTTATCCCCAAGATGTATTTTGTTATATGCTAATGATCGGGGTTCTCTCACAAACTGACTTGCTCAATCCAAAGTTTGTTTAATCATTTGTTAGAGGCCACTAACTATATGTAGCTTAGTGTAAACCAATTATTAGATGACTGCCCATCAACATTAAGCATTACATCGATATGGTATTCTGTTCACAAAATACTATTGCTGATACATTGAAGTGTGCACAGTCTTTATGGATAAAACCCTGTTCAAAAAATAGGCCTAGCATGATTCATTGATAAACTGTGATATATTTTAAATCCACGATACACAATGCAGTCATATGTGAATAGTAATATAAGAAGCTGGATGTTTAAATGTCTCAGGAAGGCATAATATAATGTTTATATTCAATGATTTTCTATGGGGAAATTGAATAGAATTCGTGGAAAACCATTTCTGTAGCAGAGTTTGAAGCATATACCACATTTATAGGCGTTTTTAAAAGTGAATAGTAAGGAGTCAGTCATATTCATTAACATCTACTAACTAAAGTTAAGTCTCTGCATAACTACTGCATGTTTTTTGCACCAAATGTTACAGTAGAAACTGGTGAACAGATTGAAGGTGTCTTGCAGTCAGAAATAAATTCAAATAAAGTAAATTCAATAATTATTCAACAGTTATTGTAAATAGTCTTTATTTTGATTTCAGACTCGTCTTCAAAGAGAAGATCTTTAAAACGTCGACCTTCGGATGAGAGAAGACGGAGATCATCGAGAAGAAGTGTTCATTTTGATAAATCTCCAAAACAGCTTACCAGTGATCGTCTACCTCACACTCCATATAATAGAGTTTCTTTAGGTGAATAAAATTGATATGTGTAGAGTATTTCACGTAAAGTGTGTGTTTCCAGTAGCCCAGATTCTGACATCGATTATCGTGTCACCCTTGCTCCGACAACTGGAACGTTAAGAATTTAGAAAACAAATAACTTTATTAACGTATATTGAAGCCTCACGAAAAAGTTCCTAGGTAACGGCGCAGCAGTTATTGCTAAATAAATGGTTTAAGGGGACCTACGGTTCGAAGAATGTCGAAAATGTCAAATTTCGTAAAACTTTTCATTTTTGAAGTAATGACATTTTTCGATAGTTTGAAGTCTTACCTTTAAGGCACCAAAAGCAGAATATTCAAATTTTTATTATTTTTATATAAAAAAGTATGTTTTCTGTCCATTGGTAAAACATTTTGAACATGTCTTGTCCTAATTTTCATGAAATAACGTCTTAAAAATCCCGGTTTTGTGTATTTTCTGGCACATCGGCAGCCATGTTTTATACATCGTTGGAAAGAGCGGATTACGGGAAGCATGATGGGAATAAAAATAATTTATTATTACCCGGTAATTTCCGTCTGTACTCGTTTTTTTAAACACGCGAATTACCCGGGAATTTCCTTATTTGGTAATAGGTCAAGTTATCGTGAGGTCAATATACGACGTAACTACAACGGCGTGATATGATTGGCTACCGAAGTTTTGTCACCTAGCAACACGACTCATCTGTGCAAGCGGATGTAAACATGCTTAGCCAGTCTTTTTGTGTATTGCGAAACTACTATACAAGACGTTCGAGACTACGCGCGTGTCGCTTCTAGCAGACATCTTTTATGATGGATGACTTTTTACAAGACAAGGATAATATTGATAAAAAACGCGACTTCAGAAAAAGAAAATTTCGATCAAAGAACAGATTTGGAAAGCGAAAAAGCAAAGGAAGATGCGGTGATAATTTAAGCGCCGGCAATACTGTAAATTTTGATAAATCTCCCATTGATTCCGAAAATGAACTTGACAGTGACAATGTTGACATTGACAACAACAACAATGCGCTGCCAAATACGACCTGTCAAAATGATGGTGCAGGTTTGCAGCCAATTTTTAATGAACTAATTGCAAACGTGGTGACTGAAAATCAAGAGGACTTTACAATTTACATTGTGTACTTTGCTGACGTGCCATAAAACAACATTCATTCATATTGTGTAAAAAAAAACAATTTTTTGTGAAACCTGCTATTTTTGATTGGTTTGGTTAGTTTCCATAGCAACAAAACATGCCAATATTACATCGAAATAAGAAATCACAGACAGATATTACATGTTGATATAAAGTAAGCCAATATATGTATTGCAAATATAATATAAAGTATTGAAATTTGATGCATAAAATATTCCAGCCCCGCCCACCCCATCCCACCCTTTTCTAATTTGTGAATAAATATAACTTAACCTAAATATATAGGTTTTATAGATCATATTTTCCATTGTAATAACCTAATTTCAACAAAAAACAACAAAACACACTATCAGTTCTATTATTTATTGATAAATATTTTTGATGATTTTTCTTTTGTCGATTTCTCAAATTTCACTTTTACGCCAAAATCCAATTTTGTGCACACGATTTCTCCAAAACCGTTAGACGGATTATCCTGAAATTTGGAATATGTAATCAGGACTATTTGGTGGGTGCAATAGCAAAGTTTTAGTCTTCTATTGAAAAAATAATTATATGTCAATGAAGTTTGAAAATTTAATTTCGTTCAGATTTTCAATCATTCCTATTTCAAGATGTACAATTTTTTTCAGAATTACCCCAAGTTAAAAAAAACTTTGCTATTGCACAGTTTAGACTATCAGTTAAGTATTGCAGTTGGAATTTAAGAAATATATGAATTAGGTTTTGAGAAAAAGCTTGCACAAAAAGGGTGCCATAAAAAATGGGCGTGGCTAGTTACCATGGCAACCAGATAATCAATGTGCAAATTATCGCCAAAAATGAAATCACTCATCCCCCCACTACTTCCTAGCTAATTTACAGTTAATTGGTGTTAGAAACAAAAAACTTTGTTCTTCGACCCATAGGTCCCCTTAATTTTAATATTGTTGGTGTTGATTAAACTGGTCATGTGACACGGTCAAAGGTGACTAAAGGGACCATGTGACGCATCTTGACCAATAATAAATCAACAATAACGAAAGTGGCAGCCCCCAGTAAATATTGTTTTGCTATCATTCAAAGCTTATGTTTTACGTTTTAACCTGCAACAAACTTCATGTGTACAGCAAAACGAGGAGTGGAGTGAAGAAAGGAAATGTCGGCAACGGTTAAAAGAAAGCGTCTTATGCGTTAGTGATTTTAAATAATAATCCAATATTTGACATGTACACTTAGGTTTTCTGTTTCACTCATATTTTGGGGCTCAAAGACCGGGTTTCGGTGCAATTTTTTTCTCTATGTTTCAATTATATTGTATGAACACTTTTTTGGCATTAGATTTTAAATGTTTTAAGTATGTTTCTTTTTAAAATAATGTGTATTCAAACCCTCTAAGTGAAAAACATGATACTGAGCAGACAGACGTACATGTATGTAGTTCTTAAAAAAGCACACAATTTAAACCCTTTTCTTACCAGACCGCTGCTACCTAGCCAATCTGTCAAACCCTTGTCTAAACTTGGAAGTACAATTTAGACAATTGTATTGTAAAGGAGGAAAGGAAGTGGAAATTGATTTTGGTGCTTAGGTTAGAGGGGGCTGCAGGAACATAATTTGGTGTCTTTCTGAAAATTCATTTTGGTATTAATAATTAACCGGAGCTGCAGTGGGAAGTAAAACACACTACAGTGCAATCAGTCAATTATAAAGTGTGGTATGGGGGTGGGGAGGGGTGTATGATTTTATTCATTTTCATATTTTTTTCTTGTTAATAATTACAAGTTTAAGGTATGGAAATAGGCCATTCAATACTTTAAACATGTAGTTATTTTTCAAGGAAACATATGAAAATGAAAAGTGTAATTATTTGTTTTGAGATAAATAATACAAAAGCAATGGTCGAAGTATGTGTATTGGACTATGAACATGTGTAATTTCTGTCATAAGATAATAATACAAAAGCATTTGCCTAATATGTGTAATGACATGGAGTAACATGTGGGAATGGGAGAGTGGTGTAATATGTATTATGAGATAAATAATACAAAAGCATTTGCCAAAATCTATGGAGTAACATATGGGAAAGAGGGAGGCCAAAGGGGTGTTATTTGTGTTATGAAATAAGTAATACTGAAGCACTGGCCAAGTATATGTGTATCGGACTAGGGAGTAAAGTGTGCAAAAAAAAGTATACTAGTAGGCCTACTGTTTGTACTTGTAACTAATGACCCCAGTTTCAAACGTAGCATAGTAATTATAAATAGATTGTAGTTCAATGCAGAGTGAAATTTAATTTGATTTAACAAGATCCGTTTTAATAAAGACTAAACTGGGAAAGTTATTTTATTGACAACTAAAAATAAGCGAGTATTTTTCAAGGAAACACGTTCAGCCGTGCGCTATTCTCCGGCGAGTTCGGGAGTTGGAATTAATTACCGTGTAACTATTAATTTACAAAACTTGAATGAAAAATATTACCAGACTGTAAAATTGATATTAACGCTATCAAGGTACAATTAAGATCATGTTATTAGAATCGAAGTTTTCATATGTTTAAGCTTAATTAAAGTGTGTCGTGTAGTTTTGCTTACCGTAGTGTCTAAAACATCTCACGCAGTTCGTGGAAAAGACCACGTGTTTTAAGTGTTTACTTGCCGGTGATTGGCTACTTAAGAATACTACGTAACACGCTAGTCTAAATATAGTATAAAAGCAACTCTTCGCCCAACAAACAAATATGATCAAAGAACTAATTTACTGCTTCTGTCCCATCTAGGAACTTTTGATATAATGTTCAGAACATTTAGTTCTATCATTTAAAGCAAAAATATCTTAAAGTTCCAAAGTCGGAGCAAACTTGGTTTTCTGTTAATATATATCGATCACAGATACTGTCCTACAGCTGTCTTTTAATCTAGAGATGTGTTATATAGAACAAGAATGGTTTTAGTCAATAACAAGGAATTAAGCCATGATTCAAACAGAAGAGAAAACTGATAGGGATGGGACATAGTTGGATATAGTGTAGACAAAGAAATTTGAATGATATAGTGCTCAAAAAGGAACAAGCTGAACAACGTTATTTGCATTCATAGCCTAAATTGAGATGGCATTTATCTGTTTAATTCAGGTATTATTAATGTTTTTATGGCAATTTATTTCAGTACCACAATCTCGTATTGGCGAAGATGATCTGTTATTTACTCCTCCAGAAAAACAACAAACACCAGGTCATCAAGCAATTACATCGGTAAGGTTTACAATATTAAAGTTAAATGTTTACAATCAACTGCTTACATATTCTGGCTCTTGAGAGATCTAGTGGATATCAAACACTGTTATTGGCTGAATCTTAAAGTGACTAAATAAGTGAATGGTCACACGTGTTTAATTGTACCTAATCCTACTCAAACACTGTTGAAGTGACTGATGATTACTTTCACAAATTATGAACAACCAATCTTCATTACAAGGTAACAAATCGATCAGAACTCAAATTATGTTAATGTAAAAGCATCACAATGCAGGAATTCACTGTATATCTAAGAAACAGGCGGTCATGTTCCATGTATGTAAGTATCGGTTATTTCAGCAAACTGAATAGAATTCACAAATACGACTTCCAGCAATGTAGAAATGTTGATAGGAAAGGACTAAGTAGTTTAACACATCAAAACTTTAGTAGGTTTATTATATTTTTCAGAGACCAAGTTTATTATTTACACCAGAAAGTATGGATAAAGAAAATGTAACATCTAACTTGGATAGTCTGATGAGTTTTACACCCTAGAGATGTTTCACATCTTTTTTTCTTTTTTTCAAAAATTCATAGCCCTCAAATTCATATCATTGTTTTGTAATATAGATTTGTAAATTAAACTATGATAAGGAACTTAGAAACCGCAATGTCCATATCATCTGTTTCCTATGTATAAATATTTTTTTCAATTGCATTATAAAACTAGAAGATGAACAGTTACTTAAAGTGCTATATATGTATATAGTTTGTTTTTTTTGTACATATAAAACTTATTTTTCATTATTGAAGCATTAATTATTGTATTATCGTCAATGTTAAAGCCAGGAATTCAAAAGACAACCAATATATCTAATCCATCAGTCCACCCTATGAAACTGTTAAATGGCAATATCTAAGGTATATGGTGTCTTATGTATTATTCAGTGATAATTTTTTTATCTTTTATACTATATGTAGATTAGGTTGTCTATGTAAGCTTTAGTGTCTATTAATATTCGTTGTTAATTAAAAGTTTGAATATATTTTGTAAGCATGCAATAATGAATGTACTTTTATTGAATGGAATCCTTTATACTCTGGCTTTTTCATTTCTGTTTCTTCTGTCTTTCATGTTACATGTTGAATTCCCTTTCTAATTGTTTTAATCTATTTGATTTTTGTACCTCTTTAAGATGGAAACCCTATAGTACCATTCTCTGTCATTATATAATCATACTAAGTTCATATGAAAATAAATACAAAGGTTATAGTATAACCTTTATACTTATATCATTATGGTAGTTGATCAGTTTTTATACGTCCACATTGAAATGTTAATGTATATTGTCGTCACCCCCGTCGGTCCGTGGCCGCAATGGCTTGTGGACTCTCTAGAGGCTAAAGTTAATATCCGATTGACTAAAGTTAATATCCGATTGACTTCAAATATATATATCCAGTGATTTCCAATAATTATTCCTAGAGTTATAGCCCTTGATCACTTCAAAAAATCTTGTGAACACTCTAGAAGGCAAAATTATATATACAATTGACTTTAAATTTATACAGTGTTTAAAGGCATGAGACAGATAAGCCTATTGATTTTGAGGATAATTTCTGCCAAAGTTATGGCCCTTGATCACTTCAAAAATCTTGTGGATGCTTGAGGGGCGAGAGTTAATACCCAATTGACTTTAATTTGATACAGTGTTTAAGGTCATGGGACGAAGATGCCTACTGATTTTCAGTGATTTCCGATATTTACTGCCGAAGTTATCTCCTTTGATCACTTTGAAAAATCTTGTGAGCTCTGAAGGCTATACCACAGGCACTTGAAGGGATTAAAATAAATTAAAATAAAACTTCTTACTACTGCTTGACTATAATACAAGAAGAATACAAGGTTTTTCAGACGCCATTTTTGTTATGACTGATATACCATGTATGGCGTCTGAAAAACCTTGTATTCTTCTTGTATTATAGTCTAGCAGTAGTAAGAAGTTTTATTTTAATTTATTTTAATCCCTTCAAGTGCCTGTGGGCTATACCCATCATCTGATTGACTTCAGATTGATACACAGAGTTAAGGTCTTTAGACGAAATAGTATATTGATTTTCAACGAATTTTGATAACTGAACAGCTGAATCCATGGGGCAGAACTTTATAAAAACCAAACAAATTCTAATGATTTTCAGATAATTACTTAATGAGTTGCTACTCTTAATCAGATTTTAGTGTATTAGAAATGTTTCATTACCGAAAAAAGTAAGAATATGTGACAGCTCTTGTTGACTGCCTAGACAATTTAGCTGCTGTGGGCGTTTATGTGTCTTGTGAATGATCCCATTACTTACAAAAGAAAAATATATGCAACAACCCTTCTGGACACAGCTCAGTGTTTTGTTGCCTGGTACTGGTAGACATACGATTTGAATTCTTGGAACATTACTAGGGCTTTGGCGGCAGAATTACCCCATCATCTAAAGGAAATGAAATTAACTACAGGCACTTACAGGATTCAAATAAAACTATCTAATTACTGCATGATTGTAGTATATAGTCAAGCAGTAGTAAGAAGTGTTATTTTAATCCCTTCAAGTGCCTGTGAAAATAACGTTCTGTTTTGACTGAGCTTATGCCATACAGTGTGCTATGAGGGAAATTTAGCCTGGACAGTTGCACTATGGCCTACCCTTATTTTGAATTCCAACTGTCAAGTGTTCTTTTACATACATGCCAATGAGTACAGAAGACCTTGGTTTTTTGTACCATCCAAATGACTAGACATTGGCCTTGTCAGGCCCTCTGTTCTGCACCACGGACGAGGGGAAAGTACACCAAAAAAATCCAGAGGAACCTGAAGCCAGTATCTTACTCCTGAAGCTGATGCTGTTCCCCTCCTATTGGGAAGTAACAGAATGGAGTTTAGGTTATCCACACTTGGGTTATTTGGAAATAAAATACAATTGATATATTTCCACAATCACAAGTAAAATGCTGACTAAATGTTCAATTCCAAGATGATTTTAGGTAATTTATTTAATATTTACATAGATAATAAGTTGCTTATTGATATATACAAATTAAACAAAACTACAAGTACTTTGTAAGCTTAATTACATCTATTTTAAAAGAAGATTACAAAAGGCAAGCTTGTATTTTAGGGGAGCAGTCCACATACGTGTGGATAAAAATGTGCTTACGTATAAAATCAAATGACAAAATTTGAATACAAAGCCAGTTTAACTTCTGAAAAGTTTCAGGTCAAAATATTTGGCTGCTCAGTAATCATTGGAAAAATTGCTCAATTAACTCGAAGAAAGAATTGTCGCTTTCTGTTTATGTGTACTAAGTGACATGACAAATGTGGAAAGCTTATAGACAGTTATCGAAACACTACCACTGTCATTATTTCAGAAACTGGTCTATCCTAATAAACTGACCTTATTTCTTAAAAATACCTTTAAGGTTGTAACACACTTCTAAGAATCGTTCCCCCCCGAATTCACCAGTTTTATTTACTAAAAGATATCTGCGACTGCTCTTTTAATTTAAGCGATATCGCTCATCTAATAAAAAAAATTGATTTTCTTGTCTCATCACATTTTGCTGTTTATTGAATTACTGTAGTGTTGGGTGTGCCAAAAAAAAAAGAGAGAGCTAGTTTTAATTATATTTAGATATGGATAACATACTAAGACACAATGAAAACACAGCACTGCAGGGGATGATGGTAAATCAGGTTTCATCCATACACTGTAATCATCCAATTCTGAATGTAACAGTTATCAGAATATGATGACCACATGAGAATTAGCTTTTAACTATTGTGTAAAAAAACACAGATTAATTCTCTGAAACGTGAAATTGAAATTCAACACAGTGAGATTGTTGAAAATTCCAAACTCCTTTACAGTTCTGTGAAAATTCCAAACTCCTTTACAGTTCTGTGAAAAATTGACATCAAGATTACACCACTGTATTAATTCAAGAGAGTATGTATACCAGAAGCACTGGAAGAAACATTGCGGTGAAAATGGAAAAGGCTTTTATAAGCCGCCATTCAGATGCGCATATCTTCTATGCAACAATGTTGCATGGTTTTAACCTTATATGCCTACATTTCACTGCTGGTTGAATTCTTTGGCGATGGTAAATGCTCAGCTTACAATCATGCCAAAAATCAAATTTAAGCAGCACTTCCAATCAAATTAGCAGTGCATTTTCATAGCATCTTGGTATAATTGTTGACAAATAAGTAGCCATGGATTTAGAATAACCATATTGTTGATGTTAGTCCCATTCCTATTTTATTCAAAGTACAATTCGGCATGAAAGTCGCTGATCATCATTTGCATTTTTCAACAAAATATATAATTAATGTTATTATTGGTCATTGGTTTTCATTGACATTTTTTGGAAAATCTTTTTTTTTCTGGCTTAATCAATTCAAAACTGTTTGCAAATTTAACATTGAAAGCTGATATTTGGCATTTGTATCCCCACGGCTGCAGGTAGCTACCACAAAATACTTCATACCTCTCTGCCTATAAGACATTTTAATTCAGATTTGTGAATTTGAATATCACAGAAACTAAAAGAGTGTATTGCTCTATCTGATATACATACCGGTATATATAAAGGCACAATAGAGACAAAAACATTGACTAGATATACCTATAGTATACAACTATATCTTATATGATTTTTAAACAAAAATTATGCTGTGTATTATTAACAAATCTAAATTCCTAGTTATATCTATCATATTAGAATATTTATGACACAAAAAAATAGAGAGAAATTAACCATTGTATTTTGGACATAAATTAACTTTTGATATGATCAATGTATATAAAATATTAAAGATATGGACATTAATATCTTAAAGATACATTATGGGAGATTAGACAAAGAGCTGGCAGTTCTCACTAAAATAGTTAAAAAGTAGATAATGTAAAAGCAATTTGCTGAAAATTTCAGTCAATTTGATCCACTACGAACTGAGAATTAATTACTAAAGTTGGTAAGATAAAAAAAAATAGTCTCGATTAACCATTTCATGATTAAATCATGAATTAAAGTTGAGCAGCAAATTGGATCGAGAGTTGATTATGGATAGGTTAATTAATTTAGATAAATAGTTTAGATAACAATTCAGACCTAAAGAAAGACCTGCAATAGGCAGATTTAGCTCTTGCATAATGTATGTACAGTATTTCAATTGTCCAATAAGATGTATTAATATTTTAACCAAATATCAAACACTTTTTTGAAGGTTGATATTGCCAGACACTGAAACCAAAATAATGTATAGACTTTTAAAGTTAAAATATTTTTATAGGGTTTACTTGTAATGGGCATAACTGACAAGATATCCATGAAAAATACTTAATTTTTATAGGGTTCCTATAGAACCTTTAAAACAAATAATCAAAGAAACTGTTAACAATTTTTTTCTATGGGCATGCATAATAAACATTTTGTAGGCCTTAAATCAATCAGGATCTTGATTGAAGACAAACCAATGCATATTATTTCATATATTTAAGTTTCATTGACAATTTTTTGAAAAGTGCACAAGTAACACAGACCACCTTTTCATTGTTTTTTAGTAATGAAAATGTAGAGGTATTTGAAATATTAAATTCAAATCAAATAGTCATACCAAAACTATATATGATACAATATGATAAGATGGTAATTGTAATAACAGCTTAAAAACGTAATAAAGTACTCAATAAAATACACAATTATAAAGCTTTATGTATAGCACTGAAACAATAAATTATTCATTAACAAAGTAACATATATCATTATACATTTAATTTTTTTCTCTCTCACAGCCTGTCATTAATCTTTATATATTACAATATCACCTAGTTACTTGTTTTGTTATTTTCAAAGGAAGAAGAAAAAAAAAAGATGTAGGATGACCAAGTTAACAAACAACAAACGAGTTCGTGAAAACAAATGTCAAAAGAGAGTTGACGAATAACATATGCATGATACATACACATTTTTTTTGATCTAATACTAAATAGTTCATTAAAATCGTGTGTGTTATTTTAAAATAAAAAAAAACCAAATTAGATTTTAATGATTGTAAATTGATCGTATTCATTGATATAAATTTTCAGATTTATATAAATATATAGATACATGTGAATAAAGCACCAGATTTAATAAGAAGACAATACAGAATAAAACCAAACAAATTTTATATCAATCACATCTAGTAATCAAAGTTATACTCCTTAAAAAAAATAAGTTGCCAGACAACGAAACATACACCCACAGCAGCTAAATCGTCTGAGCCGTCGACAATGTTTAGGTAATTGCAGGCATTCACCACACAATTTCATACAGACCAGATTATAATTTATGTCTCTTGAGGGTTCATAATGTTCTATAAGTAATTAACAAAATTTTTTGAAATTTAAGAGTTTTTTTTCGTTTTACTAATTTCAACAATGCATATAAATTACATGTATTTACAGATCGGATGATAATTTTTTATCTTTGAGCATTCACAAGGTACAAAAAAGTGAAACAAGGGCCATAACTCCAGATATAATTAACGAAAATTCAATAGGATTCGTTGTTTCATTAACTTAAATGATGCACAAAAATTTCAAACAGATCATATGATAATTTGATGCAACAAAGCAAAACGAGGGTCACAAAATCACAAGAAATTAACAGAAATTATCAAAATTAAATCTCACTAATGTAATCAACATACATCAATTTCAAAACAATCGGATGATTGTGGACGACTGACAGACTAACAAACAGACAAACGGACGGGACAGCGGCAATATCGAATACATTTTCATGTGGGCTAATAAAAATCAATCACTATAATTTAGTGAATTATAATATTACCAAGTTGCTTAATGTTTATGCTGTGCATTTAAATTGCATAACAAGAAATATAATTACAAACAACTAGTAACAAAGCAATTGGTCAACTATTTAAGATGTTAATTCACCATACTTTCTTTATTAATTAACTGATGGAATGTTCAAGGCTACAGTAAACGCTATATAATTTAAGACTTGATTGTAAGTGCTAATGTAGAATGCTATAACTTAGTCTCTAAATTCTCACATATAACAAATAGCTTTCTATACAATATATGATCAAGAGATAAACATAACTCAAATTAAAGTGTGTTACTGTTATCATACATAATACCTTTAACAAACAATCTGCTCTATATAGCATGACTGCTTGTAAAACGGATGACCCAATAAATACTATGAAGTATGAACCATAATAGTCAGCAGCTATCCAGCAGTGGAGTTTGGTCAATGGACTTTAGCTGGTCTTCTTAAACTCAATAACACTCATATTCCCTTTAGCATGACTATGTTCACCAATAACAAATAAAGTACTAAAGAGTAAAATCCATATTTAAACAAAATATTTCAACTGCAAGAAGGACTTTGGCATTAACATTTATGTTGAAATTTATTTCTAGGAAGAGGATAATTTCAAAAAATGTGTAAAAGGAAAGTACATGTACCAAAATGAAAATGTAATCATAGATTATTCACTGTTGAAAATAACAAACTGAAAATTTGACAAACAATGGCTGTACATAAAATTAACAATACAGAAAAGTTGGTTGGCAAGTATGAATAACAATCTAACTACTAATAGGGTAATTTAATTCAGTGTTACTACTGTTACTGTAATGGTCAAAGCTCATAATATTAATATTTATGACTACCAGACAAAGAATGAGTTGTGTATTAAAATGAACGACTTTTAAGAACAGAACTTCACAGCAGTCAGTCTGTATAACAAGAAGTATATTTTTATTATAATATCATCCAATCCAAAAGCACAGTTACTTTGAATCTTTGAGATAAACACCAAATGGTTTAGGATTGTTATGTATGGTATGATGCAGAGAGGATTAGTCTTGATATATTTATTCATTAATTGATTTCACGGCTACACCAGTGACATCTTAATCAAACAGAATCATCTGAAATAGAAATAGTAGAAATAAAATTGGATTTAATATTTACTCTTCTACATAAACAGAAGATGGTGAAATATTATATAATAGGGTTATTTTAATGCTAAAAGCAGTACCTTTGGGAAGAGAGGCAAGCACATCATAGAAAGCTGTGATCTCAAACTAAGTAAATTATGGACTATTGTAAAGGTTTTGGTGTAACTGGTGTGCTACTCAGAATTTCAAATGCATTCAATATTATCGGTAGCTGAATACAGAATAATTTTTTCTAAATTTCAATAAATCAGTAGAGTTTTAACAAGAATTATAATTTATAAGATTAAAAATTATTATTTTGTTTACTAGGCAGGTTTATCATATTAAAACCAAAGTAAAAGTCAATGCCTTGATTGAACACATCTCATTGTAATAAAAAACAATTACAGAGAACAACTGACTTACCATGATACCACCATCTTGTTTTTTTGGGGTTTTTACTACATGTTTTTACATAAAGTGCATTATCTGGAGGTCGTTTCTATAAAATATAAAATTTTAAAAAAATTATTGAAGTTTTATTTCACATTCATGAAAGCATGTTATTCAAATCTATTTGAAAAGACATATATTTTGTTACTAATGTCGAAAATGCAAACAGAACTCAAATACAAAACTAAAGACAGTTTTAAAATAAAAATGCCCAGTTTGTGAAAGCCTTGATTCATTTATACAAAACTGACATCAAATGGCCCTATCAAATTCTTAAACAAAATGAAGAGGACAAATTTGGGGCTCGTAAAAATTTAGTGTAGTCAAATAATCAATTCCCAAAAATAACTTTAACCTCTGGAGCATTTACATGCTATTGTAGACCATAGATAGGGGTGATGACAATATACAACGTCAGTGGACTCTGTCTAATCTGACATTGTCATAATATGTCCCTTTAGGCAGAGTGTCCAAATACCCAGTTTTCTCAAAACCAGAAGTATTATTATAATGTGGCTTCAAATCCCCAGAACATTATTCCCTTTATAAATTTTAATTTTTTCTAAATTTCATTACATTAAAATTTCTAACAATAACAATACATATTTACAATTTTTTTATATTCATATAATCATTTAATGTTGTTTGCTTTTGGTCTTCAGATGCATACCATAACGCCGAGTCCTAGTACTTGAATCTTGTCTACCATCTGCGCGAGTGTCTAAATTTCATTTAGCGTGCATAGGAATTTTGAATACGTCAAGTCTGTCTTTAATTCATCTTCTTCATAGTCTCCATCCTCAATTGATTGCACATCTGCCTTTGCCGTCACGTGTCCATTGATAATCTGTCGTTCTATCTCCAGATCGTTGTCAAAATTTATAAAAATTGTCTGATTGATGTTGTAATACGGAAATAAATCGGGACATGAAAATGATGTTGGATTTCACAGAATGCTATAGAATTCAGATGTCGGATGTGACAGAGTCCACCGTATAATTAAAAGTAAGTTAGAAGGCTATTATGTGTATTTTTGTATGAATTATTCTTACCTTTTCTTTACAACTAGATAACATACTAACTACACTAAGACAAACAGACTGTACTGATAAGGCTGGGGACCAGTCATCAGTTAATATTGAAAGACATATGTGACCATTGCTATACACGTGTGGGTGTAGTGGAATATTAGGACCTATAAACATCACCTGGAAAAAAAACAAAACATAAAAGAGTTGATGTATAACAATCTTTTTATGTGTTATGAAAATAAATGTGACCTATAAAGCAGTCCCAGATTTCACTGGACACATTAAATAAAGATAAGTTGCCAGGTAATGAAACATAGGCCCACAACAGCTAAGTCGTCCGGGCAGTCAACAAGGGTAGTCACATATTTTTTCTTTTGTCAGTAAGGAGAACATTTACAACACAGGAAAATCTTATTACAAATAATAGCCCATTAAGTAATTATCAGAAATGGTTAGAATTGGTTAGATTGTTTGTGTCATGGCCTTCGTCCACAAGATATTTCAAAATGACCAAGGGCCATAACTGGCAGAAACAATCAGATATCGTTGAAAATCAATAGGATTCTTCGTCTCACGACATTAAACACTGTGTAAAAATTTAAAATCAATCGGATATTAACTTTAGCCTCTAGAGCATCCACAAGATTGTTCAAAGTGATCAAGGGCTATAACTCTGGCAGTAATTATCGGATACCGCTGAAAATCCATTGGCTTCTTCGACACATGACCTTAAACACTGTGTACAAACAAATTTTAAGTCAATCGGATATTAACTTTAGCCTCTAAGGCGTTCACAAGAAATTGTGGATGACGGACAGACGGACGGAAAGTGCGACAACAATATACAACCACATTTCATGTGGGCGTATAAAATAGGTTTTATTATGTAAACCAGTCACTAAAGTGTGATGATAGAACCAACTAGTATTACATTTTCCGAAGATTTCTTATCAATATACATGTATCTAGTTGTTATTTGGAGAATCCCAGCCTATAAAGGGAAATAATGCCGCCAGAATAATCTAATAAATACATAATATTGGAGAAATTAAAAAAAATAAAAATGGAAACATTATCTTGTTGCTTGCATGTACCTGGAATGCCCAGTAATGTCAAATGTTTTAATGCAAAATGCACACTTTTGTGTAATTTTAACAGGTCACCCACAAGGTCAGACACCTCAAACTTTCAAATCTTCTAATATAAATATGGTCCTATGGCCTATGTCTAAAAATGCAATTTTCCATGAGACCACTGAACCAATTTACTTCACTCAAATTTTAAAAACATTAAAAATTGAATGCAACTTTAATCAGCTTATATATATATTGAAATAAACTAA
The DNA here is from genome assembly GCA_036850965.1 of Patella caerulea. Taxonomy (NCBI): domain Eukaryota; kingdom Metazoa; phylum Mollusca; class Gastropoda; family Patellidae; genus Patella; species Patella caerulea. The sequence continues at coordinate 4,554,840 of JAZGQO010000008.1, read as the reverse complement.
GAAAGCAACATTTTTTATGCCCCTTTTAAGATGACTTGGTTAAAATCCGAAGCATGTTGAATGTCTGAAATTACTATCATTGTATGCAATACCTGTGGAGAATCAAATGGATATCTAGAACCAAATTTAAACTGTAGTTGAAAATTTTCACCCTCAAACACTGTTCCAGGTGCCCCTTCTAAATCTACTGTCCATCTAAGAAAACAAAAACACATTTACGTAATCAATTTAACATAATTTGACAACATCAGCATGATCAATTTAACATACCGGTAATTTGATAATATCAACATAATTAATTTATCATAATTTCATATCAAAACAATAATTCAACATAATTTCAAGAATGGTTCACATCATATTATGTGAGACTACACGATGATAATTGTATCCATGGCATGTAAGTAGGCTACATGTATAGAGATTTCAACATATTCAATCCATGGTAGGTATCATGCACACATAAAAACAAATGCCTCATTAAAAATACACAATGCAGAGAACTTACTCAGCTAGATTTTTGGTTATAGCATCTGTATTGACTTTAACACCAACAGGGGGATCTTTTGTTAGTGCCAGTAATTCCTTTTGAAGTCTTTTCTGAAATAAAGTATTGCAATACAAATAAATTGCTCCACTACTTTACATCAAATAGGATTCCAGATTACCTCTTCTTATAGCTTATAGTGTTTGGGATTCAAGATTCAATCACAGAAACAGCTTGAATTACATTTAGCTTCTCAAAAAGATTTGTCTCAGACCTTTTTTAAGCTTATATACATGTACAACTTGCATCATGATACAGTAAATAACTTCTGATCAACAAGTCACAGAAAAGTCGGTGATGCATTGTTTGAAAGGTAAATGATTCAGCATCTGTATATATAACAGACAGAACCAATTAGAAATTTATCATAACACTTTTAACTCTTTAAAAGTTCAGGAATTGCAAACATAAAAAAAAATCTTATCTTTCTTCCTCTATCCTACATAGTAGCTTTAATGTACATGTATTACATAACAAAACTATTAGAAAGGTTATAATACTATTAATAGGAAAAGTGTAAGACATGTACTAGCACAAAACTAAAACAATCTGATTAAGTAATTTAGATCTTGTATTTTGATAAAAAAAAAAAAAATGTTTTCCAGTCTAGTCATGACAGAGCTAATAAATCTATTAAAATATTAGTTAGCAAAACCTCATTAAATATTTTAATAAATCTTTCCATATTTGATTATACTGATATAGTCGGGAATAATACTTTCACCAAAGTTAGGAAAACTCAACCTAGACAGCGGTACACATAATAACTGGCCTACCTCGTGGAGAGAGAGAGAGAGAGAAATGGGGTTTAATGTCCACTCAACACAAACTAGGTCATTTCGGGACTAACATATGGTTTAATTTTATTTCAATAATACGCTTGCGCGTAGGGGTCTTTATCAGTGGGAGAAAACCGGAATGCCCAGAGGAAACCCACAAGGTTGAGAAGGCGCCCCTATCTCCATGCCACATCCGCTCGAGGTTGGACGGGCGACCCTTCTCCTTGGCATGTGCAACCCAGGATTCGAATATAAACATCTAAACAAGATGTAAGCAAATTAATATAAACCTACTAAACTTGGCTTGTTTATCATCTTTATTTATTTATATGTAGCCTATGTGTTACACTATGTTAGTTAGTATGTAGGGTCTACTCTACAATACAAATACAATTTTTTCGAAGTAATACCAGGCCTACTATTTAAACCAAATATCATGGTTCTGTGGCAATCAAGCCCACCCCCACCCTCTCTAAGTTCATTATCTGAACTATACATGTTCTGGGTTGTAATTTCACTTTCATTTCATCCTGCAATGGCAAAAGCTGAAGTAACTCAGTAACTTTAAACTTGATTCGTTTCTTTTTGCGTGTGCATCGACAGTCTGCAGGGCTTCCAATTAAATATGTACGAAAGCAATGCTGCAATCATTAATATATTCGCTGAAGTGCAAACACATGGTTCAAACAACGAATGTCAAAGCGCTTTTAAATAATAATTTATAGGCTTAATAAACGTCAAAGTTAAAATAAATATTTTTCTTTACTTCCATCGACGCCATATTTGATGTTGCACTTTGTTTTCGTTTATTTTCGTAGTAAAATGTAAACAAGAATTTATAACATCGCTACTAATGGAAAATTCCAACATTAAATGACACATTGTATGTTTATCAGCGAACAATGTCTGTCATTATGCAATATGCGTCGCCACTGTTCATATATTTCTTAAAAAGTAAGCATAAGTTTTATTGTACGAAAATATACCTTACATATCATTTGTAGACGAGAATAACCAGACACAAAGATACACCGCACACCTATTTCCAATCGAAGAACTCGAAGTCTGTCTATGACGAAAATGGCACCAGTTAACGTTAGACTGAATCCAGTCGGATTCGTTGTGTTCCTGGTATTAGGTCTTTCTCTTGCATTTTACATATTTGGTCTACCAAAATGGTTCAGAGAGGAAGAGAGAGTAAGCATGAGGGAAGTGCTCTCGGTTAGCATAGATTTAGCACAACGTGGAGGAATCAAAGTGAAAGCTGTGGCAGAATTGCACAAACTCAATCCAGTATCAAAAGGCAAAACAAAAGAAGGAAAAGATGAGCTTAAGACCCAGGGAGACCTGGAGTCACATAAAGCTATTGTTTATGGGTTTTCCAAAGCCTACCCAGGAATGAAGGTATATCATCATCATATATAAATATTAGCTGAAACAAGTCACAATATGACAATGGACAAGGTATCCAAAAATGTATCATATACTAGGCCCACTAGGGCTATAGCCATAGGCTACTTAGAAATGGTTCCACTACTGATGTCTTCCGTCTTACAACAGGACAGGCACAGTAGTGGCTTTTCCTACAGAGTTCCTTTCCGCAAATTTTTTCTGCCAAATGACTACAAAAAGTTTACTGGCCTATAGCTCCCTTAGTTTACACATACACTAACCCAAATCTGTACTGCACATAGCTTAACATATATAATAAATAATGACCAGTGTCATGGCGGTTTGCGTAATACGTCATTACAACATAAACATAGCTATATGTAGAATGCATTACCGTAAAGAAAAAATGTTCGGTAACTATTTTAGTGGTCCAGTCTTCATTATTTGTGATAGAATTACGTATTCCAGTACAAACTGTAATGATATGTATTGACAATTGTGCATTTGGACCTATTTAAACTTGCGTAAGGGTTCTTGGACTGTATCAATTGTAACCTTAAACACACAGTTAAGGTTACACGTGTAGTAATTATAGGCTACTATACCGAATACAACCGGAAAACTACTGGAAAACACCATGTTTTACTGAATACTGGAAAATACTGTAAAAACACTTGGCCTACATTAAATACAGGAAAACTCACTAGAAAATACTGGAAAACACCCTAAATAGGCAACCCGGAGCCTGGTTCTTCGGAAAACACATGAAAAGGCTAACCATAACCCAACCCCCACCGCACACAGATTTGCATGAATACTTCCCACAAAATAGTATTTATGCAAATCAAAACCGCTAGCTTGAAGAAAAAACCTCTACTTCAACTTCAATGAGATACTTCCTAAAATCATCTGTTGGACATGGCGTGAAGGTGTATTGGCAGAGGTTAGATTGCCTGACATTACGAATTGTTGAAAAAAAACCCAAAATTGTTGAAAAAAATAAACAAAACTGATACAGACATTCATAACTACAGTGAATACTCCTGCTCAATTTGGAGCAATTGTAGCCTACACAAGGCCCCACCTTTATTAGCTACAATTAAATGTAAATAAACTCTGTAAACGCTTATGCAAATTCAAATAGATTCAAATGCACAATTGACAACACATATCATAACAGTTTGTATTGAAATAAGTAATTCTATCACAAATAGTGAAGACTGGACCACTAAAATAGCAATCAAACACTTTTTCTTTGTGGTAATGCATTCTATATTTTCAAAGAAATGTTTCTTATAATGTGAAAGCTGCCATGCCATGACATTGACCAGACGAAATCTCGCCAAAAATATAGCGACGTGTTAACCATGCCCATTGCTATTACGCTTGACTACTATCAGAGAATGTCTGAACTCACTGAGATATCAATGACAGGAATCATGTGTCTTTGGTCTCTGTAATCGAAACTATACTTAGAATTGGTCCAAAATAGATGAATGTTGTAACTGTGAAAGTTTTTCACAAGTAGTAAGCCAGCTACTAGAAGATCTTTTTTTATATGCCCACATATTCCACAACCCTTCTTGACTGCCCAGACGATTTATCTGCTGTGGGCGTATGTTTCGTTGCCTGGCAACCTATCTTTTACAAAAGTTATGGGTAAGGCTAAAATAGACAAGACTGTTAAAGAGGTATTTGAAGAGGGATCTTTAGAAGTTGGAGGAAACCGGAGGACCTAGAGAAACCCACAAAGTTGAAGTTTGACAGGTGACCATACTCCTCGTGGCATACATTCGGGGAATTGAACCCACACCAGTACACGCACTAACCATTCAACAGTTCAACCCCCCATCAATGGATAAGCTTACCTAGTATCTGGTTTTCTGTTAAAGAAAAATTATTAAGATTTCATACTGCACATGGCATCAATATATTACGCATGAATCTGGATATAGTTTTTAAAACTCTATTTTATTTCTTCTTGTTAGGTTATATCGGAAGAACATGACACAACTCCCATTGATCTAGCTGCGGTGCCAGAAGTAAATAAACATATAAAAGAGGTCCTAGATAATGTTGTAAGTGATCAATCCATACCAGTAAGTCAGATCACTATCTGGATAGATCCACTGGATGCTACTGAGGAATATAAAGGTACAGAATAATATTCTCTTTTATTCTCAATTGTACCCTAGTGACAGTGTCATTCAGGGAAAAGAGAGAAATGGTGTTTAGCATCCACTCAACACAAACTACGTCATTTTGGAACAACATATCGTTTAATTTTATTTCAATAATTTGCTTGCACGCAGGGGTCTTTAGCAGTGGGGAGAAACCAGAGGACCTGTAGAAAACGCACAAGGTTGGACAGGCAACCTTACTTCTTGTCACGGTCAACTAGGGAGTCAAAACCACACAATGTTTATGACAGATCTTATGATACAGTGTGCATGTGCTGCCCATTCGGGTATCGACCCCCCTTCATTCTGAGAAAGAGAGGGACTTTTAGAATGGATTTGTCTATCAGTCCTTCATACCTTTGGGAACACAATAACTCTGCTTTTAATTGAAGTAGAATGATCAAACTAAGTGTAGATGTTCGTAAGGAGCATTTTCTGTTTGGCTAAGCAAAGGTTAGATAATTAATTTTGTTGGTCAAGATTTTGAAAGAAAATAACCTTGTTTCTTATTATAATAATATATTGTAGATAACTTATATTATAATATGTTGAAAGTGACTTATATCAGTATATGATGTTATATTATATAGATGAACTGTATGAGTATGTTACAACTATGGTATGTGTAGCTGTAAGAGGTAATCCAGTTATTGGTGTTATTCATAAACCATTTTTGAAAGAAACTGGTGAGTTTACCTAGTTAATGTTTCATGTTAAGGAAATATTTCTAGAAGATTTCCCTGTGTATTTCTTTGTGTAGTGGAAGTAACTTCAATTTGTGCGCTCATACAAGTATGTTATGTATTATTAGGTGACCTGATTGTTTAATATATTTTTCTACTTTACAGCATGGGCTTGGGTTGGTTATGGCCATTCTAAAAATCTGGAGAAAACATCTCCTGAAACCAATGCAAAGAAGACACCAAAAATCATTGCATCTCGCTCACATCCTGGACAAATAGAGGGTGTTGTTCATGAATCCTTGGGAACAGATGCTACTGTCACTCCTGCAGGAGGAGCAGGTAAATATATATGGTTGATTTGGGGGCTGAATGACAACACACTTGCTATAGTGAGATCCTAACATATAAACCTTTACTAAAGCACATACATGATTTTCTGCAACTTTTTATCTATTGTAATATATACTATGTACATGACAGAATGCGAATTACCTTTTCTTGTGAACCAGTCCAATGGGCTCAATATAATCTTAGCCTTCAGTAGGAATCATAACTGGAAGTCTAAACCATTCTTAAAAGATATCTTTTTGAAACTTTATTTCTAAACTTACATCATTCATATATCTAGAATGAAACACATAATTTGATATATTGGTAGTATGATTGCTAAAAATAAAGGTGATTGTAGTTTGTATTTGAACTATTAACAGGTAGCATGAATGATAGAGATGGTGATTCTATTTGCTATAAACTTACATCTAGCTTGTAACTAGTATTTAGTTGTTCATTACCAAAGACAAAGAGATTGTATCTCTGTGCTGTCCAAAACATGCCTACATGTAAGTGCGCTGGATGACAATTAACCATCCAATTGATGATTTAAAATGTGTGTTGATTGACCTTATATCTCAATATATTCATGTAAAGCTGTGAAAAAATGTGTATGATTACCTATGAGTGATTGTTTGCAAAAATTAAATACCGGCATACTTTCTGAAAAATTATCACAATATATTGTTTGGCCAAAACATATCACGGTATACAAGTGTTTTTATTGTTTTACAGGTTACAAAACATTAGAAGTTATAAGAGGGCATGCAGATGCCTATATTCATGTCACTGCTATTAAAAAATGGGATATATGTGCTGGAAATGCCCTTCTTAGTGCTTTAGACGGTAAAATGACCACAATCAATGGTCGAAATATTATAGACTATTCACCAAATGGATCTCCAATTAATAGTGAAGGCTTATTAGCTACTATGAACAATCATAATGATTATTTAGATAAACTTGAACCAGTTGTAAGCAAATTGATTGAAGAAAAGAAGGCAAAGAAGACGTAGTGAAAGTGACATGGTTTTTAATCTAGATGCTGGAATATACATATAACTTGGTCTATATTCTTGTCTTATATTTAATGTTATTGGAAATGTATGGTTTATAATATATATCAAGGGTTTTCATTTATTATATGGAATTTATAAAATGAGATTATTATAATCTCAGAGCAATAACAAAAATAACACATAAACTAGAAATAATTAAAAAAATAGTTAATGATTTTGATTAGTTTCATGAATAAATGAATATCTATTTATTTATTAATAATTTCAAAATGGTCATTCAATTTCTATGAAATTACTGTGAGGGTAGTGTAGTGTATTGAAATCCAAAATTAGAATTAATATTTGCTTTAATATCTGATACTCAATTATTTTAATGTATTGTGCATGTTTTATTCTGATATTTCTTAAATCTTCATAGCATCCAATAAACAGGCTGTTTGTCAGATTTATTTAGTGAAGATAACTAGAATTTTAATAGATCAAATGGAATAGAGATCTAATTTTAGTTGTTATCAACATTTGTTTAATGTTTGTTTTTGTTGGATAATATGTCTAAAAATCCAAGTAAAATTTTGTGATATTTTAATGAAAAAACATATTTAATTTAAATATAAAACACTGTTTACTGACGTTTTGTGTCTGGAGTCCAGCATTGTGTGCTCTTGAATGAATTACTAGTCCAAATCATTCAGTCTATAAAAATCCTTGTTGAATATTACGTCTCAGTTATCTCCTCTATCTCATTGATCTATACACATTGGTAATTTCCAGGTCACTCTGCATTTATGAAAGTTATTCCATTCATAAGATACTCATTTAATTTGATTCACAATGTCTGCTTGTTGGAGCAGAAGGTCGTTCTTGATCATCATTCCGGAATGTTTGGAATTACCAGAATTACAATAGAGTGACACAAAATTCAGTCCTGTCACAGTTCTATTAATCCTGACAACAGAAGTGGTGTGATTAGAATCATGATGTAATTTAAACACATCGAAAATGTTTCAGCTGTCATGGGCACAGCAGCCCGAAATCCCCTTTTCACTTGTGTCACTATTTTGAGGATTGAGAGAATTCAATTCCGAATGGTTCAGTCAAGTATCATCTACAGTAAGTTTAGCCTGACATCCTATATAATTTATAACTTTTTTTGATATATTTATAGTGGAAGCTTAACTTACCAGATTGTTCAAATATATTACGTAGGTCCAAGTTTACAAAAACCTCCATGAAGAAGGGTTTAGCTTGTATGCAAAGATAGTATTATCATTAATTTATTTGTCGTTGAAGGATTAAGATAGCAGTATGAAATAAACAGAAACCATTAAATGGCTATAACTTTAGTTAGAATTGATTAATTTAAATACAAAATATTATTCATTGTATATGATATTAAACTGTATAGTAAACTCCTTTCTGGCATATTGATTTAGCTTTAGTGGGTAATAACTAATATATATTAAATATTGCAAGTGCACAGTTAATTTAACCATGAAAGTATTAACATTTTATTTAATGACTATGCTAGATAAAGCTTGTTAACATATATAACTTTTAAGATTTTAATTTACAAAGCAACTGTTGAAAATGCAATCTGATTACAATACCAATCTATATTTCGTTTTTTATACTTTCGATGGCCTTCACTACATGAAGATCTGACAAGTTGCGTTGGAGTTCGCGTAGGTCAAGGGACAAACATGTGGCTTTTGACCCTAGGCTATTGATTAATCAATCAGCATTAACATTTCTAGTGGTTTACCTACAGTTCTCTGCATCAAAAGGCCAAGAACTTAACCTAACCGACTGTTTCATTGGCTAATCCCCCAGGTTAATATAACAACTCTTTGAGATCCTAGTGTAGTAATGACAAGTAAAATGGGATTTTGACCTGTTAAAAAGAGACGAAATAGGATCTGACTTTTAATCAGATTATTGAAAATGTAATATTAACAAATGTTATATTAGTCCTTTGGTGGTTATTAATTGATTTTTGTGTGAAAATACAAGTTTGAGTTTACTTTAAATATCTATATGATAGAAAGTGATACTGATAGAAAGTCTTTTGTATTATTATGATGTCATATGTGACCGACTCTGTTAAATGAGACATGGGTATAAAAATCAAAACTACTGTGTATCAATTTAAATTCTGTATTCAGAGCCCCTGTTAGTCATATGTGATATAGGCATTTATCTTTGTAAATTGTCGAAATATTTAGCTTTGAAGACATCATAGCAACACGCATGCTGTCGATTGCTGTTTCCGACAATTGTGATAAAAATATAAATTTGGTGGTAACATATTCAACCTGGCAAAAGTTTTAGCGATCACTTCATGTATGTCTATTCTTTTTTAGTCAGGACGATATTTGCCACAAGGCTTTGATTTCCAGTCCGTTAGTCTTTTGCACTTGGCTGAGGCAGTTATCAATCAATTAGCTTTCAATAATAGATATTTTGGCCAAAAAATATGGTTAATAAAGTAAAACGAAAAAATTTGCGAAAAGAAACAAAAAATTAAACCCAGATTAAGCACTGCACCATAGTATCCCAGAACTGTAAATTTCATGCAATGAGCTATTTTGTAAAGAAGGTGGGTTGGATGGTAAGCATGTGTGTGCTGTATAATAAAGTCATTGATTCAACTGGCATGATTTTGATTACCTGGTTGTACATGACAAGGAGTAGGGTCGCCTGCCCAATCTTGTGGGTTTTCTCCAGGTCCTCCGGTTTCATCCCCCTACTTAAGAACCCTATGCATAAGCAAATTATTGAAATAAAATTGAACCATGTGTTAGTCCCTAAATGACCAAGTTTGTGTCGAGTGGACCTTAAACCCCATTTCTCTCTTTTCTTGTGGAATAAAAAATCAGGTCTTTTTTTAATGATAATTTGGCTAGACTTGTGTCTCATTAAACCAGAGCTGGTCACAGATGTGGCCTCGCAAAATCTGACAGTGTATTATAGGCCAGAACAAACCGTACACAATTATATGAAATAAATCTTTAAATAAGGAGTTGTATTAGAGAAAATATATCTAAATAATGTTCTACACATGGACCAATATAGCAATAGTAAAGTAACGATGAATTAATGTGAATTAGTTTTTATACGCCCACATTGAAATGTGGTCGTATATTGTCGTCGCCCCCGTCCGTCCGTCCAGCGTCCACAATTGCTTGTGGACGCTCTAGCGGCTAAAGTTAATATCCGATTGACTTTAAATTTATACACAGTGTTTAAGGTCATGAGACGAAGAAGCCTATTGTTTTTCAGCGATTTCCGATAATAACTACCAGAGTTATGGCCCTTGATCACTTCAAAAAATCTTGTGGACGCTCTAGAGGCCAAAGTTAATATCCGATTGGCTTTAAATTTATACACAGTGTTTAAGGTCATGAGACGAAGAAGCCTATTGATTTTCATCGATTTCCGATAATTAGTGCCAGAGTTATGGCCCTTGATCACTTCAAAAAATCTTGTGGACGCTATAGAGGCCAAAGTTAATATCCGATTGGCTTTAAATTTATACACAGTGTTTAAGGTCATGAGACGAAGAAGCCTATTGATTTTCAGCGATTTCCGATAATTAGTGCCAGAGTTATGGTCCTTGATCACTTCAAAAAATCTTGTGGACGCTATAGAGGCCAAAGTTAATATCCGATTGGCTTTAAATTTATACACAGTGTTTAAGGTCATGAGACGAAGAAGCCTATTGATTTTCAGCGATTTCCGATAATTAGTGCCAGAGTTATGACCCTTGATCACTTCAAAAAATCTTGCGGACGCTTTAAAGGCCAAACTTATCATCTGATTGACTTCAGATTGATACGCAGAGTTTAAGGTGTCGAAACGAACAAGTATATCGATTTTCAATGAATTTTGATAACTGAACACTACTACTACTACTACTTAGTGTTTAACGTCTGCTTCCACATAAGTGATATCGCAGACAACTTATAACTGAACAGCTAAATCCATGATTTTAAATGTTTAATGTATATATACTAATTCAATTGTTAGCGTGGGGTAAAACTTTATAAAAAGCAATCAAATTCTAATGATTTTCTGATAATTACATAATGAGTTGTTACTCTTAATCAGTTTTTAGAGTATTACAAATGTTTCATTACCGAAAAAAGTAAAAATATGCGACAACCCTTGTTGACTGCCCGGACGATTTAGCTGCTGTGGGCGTATGTTTCGTTGCCTGGCAACCTATCTTTACATTGTATATGATCATTGCTGATCTTTTCTTCTCTCTCTATGTTGTCTATATCCCAACTAGTAATCTTTATCAACATCACACCAGTTGAAAAATTATCATAAGACAGCTTGGTGATCAGTTAGGTAACTTATCATTGAGGTATAAAAGCAATGTACATGTATATATTAGTTTTGGTATGAAAGCATCTGTTCTGTATGATGTTATACATAGATATAAATCAAGGTAAATTATTTAAATGAAGTGCAATAAACACTTAAATGCAGTATTCTATACCTAAGAAATTAAAAGGCAGTTTTTTAAAATAGACTTTTCCCAGGAGTTTACTTAACATACCTTCAGTGAATGATCAACTCAGTTCTGTTTGAATGTGATAAGAGTGTATGGATGAGGTTAAATGAAACTATTTGCTTACATGTTTATTAATATTTTGTAAAATCAAGGCTCAAGGTTCACTTTCAAGTACATATTCCTGAAACAATGGCCCGAGAAATCCCTCTCTGGCCATTGCTGGATTAGCTTCTGATTCTTGAACTTTTGCAGGAGTATGTCTATTCTTCCCATTCAATCAAAGCTATCACTTAAGTACAGCAACATGACAGTCTTTTAATCTGGGTCTTCCCTAAAACTTTGGACAGTGATTTAAGGTATTAAAACGGTGAAAGTATGTTCGTTTCCAAACAATATTGTTTACATTTCATTTGATAGCCTCATTTGTCACGCAATTAGTTTTACTGCAGTATTCTGCTATGCACGGGTTAATTGGGCATAATAAAATCGTGAGCCATGACGTAACGTTATGTAAACATATTTGGTCCAATATTGGCTCTCGTTTTAAATGTAAAGCTTTTGTAGAGGAGCTAGTCATTGGTTGGTAGTCGGACAATAATATCTACTCATTACAGCAGTGAGTAGTGGGATTACCTCTAATCAAAAGAAACACTGTGCTTAGTATGTTTCAAGTAAGGAATTAAGAAAGTGTATTTGTGATTTTGTCCCAAAACCTCAAACTATTTTATTTATGTTTCTAGCATTTGTTGCTATTCAATCTTGAAATATATTAAAGCAGCAATAACACTCTCACCAATAAATTTGATGCATACAGTTTTAAACTAATGTACCTAATTTTCAATTTTATATTCTACATTATAACCATTACACATGCCGAATTTGGGAAATTTACAGGACTGACCCTCTTAGTGTGAGGTACATGTATTTATTGTGAGTGTTTGTTAAAAGTATGTGAATAAAAAAGACTTGTCTCATATTATGAAGTTGATCAATTTAACTATATGTTCCAATCACATTAAGTTAATTATCAATTTACAAGACCGCTAACAGGCCATAATGGTTATCTTATAAAACATTGATATTAGTGGACTTCAAATGGCGATGACGTTTTTTTTTTATTGAATAATTGCAAATGTTTCACAACTCAAGGAATATTTCTTTACTTTTGAAGTAAAAGTGCTTGTTATTCACGTATCAGAACAACTGTAATATTGTGTCAGATGATTGTGAAACATCCTTATTTGTTTACTGGCACAAAAAGTCTTATTATTTACAATGTACATGTATCTCACAAGTCAAATTAAACACTATACATGTACAATATTTTAATGTGAAGACTGTTGTGTATTTAAAATAGTATTAAAAAAATCTTCTTGAAGAATAAACTGGCTTGTGCAAAGAATTATTACTGTATTTGTTTTAAGACAAAAGTATAAAATCAGTAGAAACCAATATAAACTTTATACAGCCATAACTTAGGTCCAAATTTATAGATTTGAATAATTCAATATCCAGATATTTTAAAATGAAAGTAAATTATTTTTTAAAAAAACCCCAATATGTTTGATCTTTAAACAATATAAAATCATTTACATCCTTTAGTAATAGGTAACCATTTTATGGTTTTGTTCCTATACTAAAGTTTTTAATCTATTCCATTTTCTTTTGTATTATGTAATGTCATTTATTCGTAAAAATATTAATACAGCATCCTCCATCTGTATGTTTTTTTTTGTAAATTATTTTCTTGAATAATTATTATATGAATAAACTTGCATATGATTGCCAATCTTTTCAACAATTGATGTGTAAATGTGCAACCACAATTGGTCCAATATTATGTATATTTTCATGAATGACATTTGTAAATATGTGCATATTCACTTTTATTAATTCAATTACATGTAATTTAAAAAAAATTGCTTTATATATATATTTATGGAATTATGTATGTAATGTGTGGGTTGTTATATTATAGAATATATTATAATAAATATACACTAAAAATATATAACAGATGTTATATTATTTTACTGTTAATTTTAAAAATCTCATTTAGTGATATGGGTAGTGTGTGTGTGTATGTGTGGGTGGGTGTGTTTGTGTGTGAAATAATTGGCTTAAGAAGTTAAATAATTTTGCAGATAGACCTAGTCAGGATTATTAATATTATAATTAGTAGTTTTCCATGTACCTAGGACCGCTGGGTTCTTCAATAACTAATAAGTCTGGAATGGTTCTTCAATCTTTTAATTACTGCAAATTATATCTTACAAATGACAATAATTCAATACATACAATGTATACCTACAACACAGTGATTGACCCTAGTGTCTAATGGTTTTGAAACCGAAATCCCATTCTGAATTCCTCCCATCCAATCAGACTGTTGCATCTACATTCACAAATAATAACCGATGCCCGAAAAATGTGGCACAAAGTAGAGTGGCTCCAGAAAAAATGTTTTAATCCGTAGTCATCTCATTACAAATTCATGGTATTCACGCTCGATGACAGTACGTTTGGGGGCAAGAGGCAGAAGACAAAATGCCTAAAAACATTTCGGGTTTACAGATAGCAGCACCGGTCTTCTTTGAGAGGCTAAAAAGCGGCGCTTACCTTGTAAGGATCCCCCAAGAAAATTTTGGAGTAGTAGATGGCCGCAAACGTATTTTCCTGCTGTTCCAGCCCATTGCTTGTGGACGCTCTAGGGGCTCAAGTTAATATCCGATTGACTTTAAAATTATACACAGTGTTTAAGGTCATGAGACGAAGAAGCCTATTGTTTTTCAGTGATTTCCGATAATAACTACCAGAGTTATGGCCCTTGATCACTTCAAAAAATCTTGTGGACGCTCTAGAGGCCAAAGTTAATATCTGATTGACTTCAAATTTATACACAGTGTTTAAGGTCATGAGAGGATGAATCCAGCGATTTCCGATAATTAGTGCCAGAGTTATGTCATTCTATTTCATTCGCGCTACTCGAAATGTGTAATTTGTTCGAGTTATACAATAATTTGAGTTAGACGATGTTCGGTACGATAGAAGATCTCATGGCAATAAAAGACCATGTATTACAACCTTAGATAAAGCCACAAAAAGCGTTTATTTTTCAAATCTTCAAGTTTGTGGGAAAGTTGCCAAGGCACATTCGCCTGCAAGATCCATTATTTACAGTTCAATGTTAGGCGATGTAAATAAATGACTTCGATAAGGATTGTACCGGAAATTTGGTTCGAGCTATGCGATAATTCGAGTTACAGTTTCTGAGCTATGCGATGTTTTATAAAAGGAAAACGAAAGAAAGTATTCCTTCAACGAATTTTGTTCGGGTTAGGCGATAATTCGCGTTGTACGGGGTCAGGTTACGCGGAGTTAGAGTTGAATCTTCGACATTGATGGTGCGCAGGATATCGCTTTCAGAGGCCAACCGAACCAAAAAACACTAGCTTATCAAGACCCATCATAGACCGGAGATAATATTTTATGATTTTCAATTTGGGAAAGATCTCTCCCCAGAATAATTAGATATCATCATACACAGATATATTCTCAATATTGCTTCAACATTGGGGTATGTGCCCCATGGTTAATCCGGTGTTGCACAACCTACCTGGGATCAGAATTTTTAAGTAGAAAAGTACCAAGAGAAAGAGTAAATAACCTCTGTGTAGTTAACAATATGGATACTAAAGTTACTAAAGTTACCAATAGTTATCACTAGATATATATTAGAATAGACAATTATACATTAATTCTGACCCTATCTATATCGAATAGTCAGGTCAAAATACAGTTTAACACCCCCCCCCCCCCACACACACACCAAATTGCAACAAAAGGTTTCTCAACTGATTCTGGCAGGGTTTAGTGTACTTTATAACATACTAGTTTACCAAAGAAGGACCCCCGGAAAAGTGTTTATTTTTTCAAGATGGCATCAAAGATGGCCACCGAAAAGTCTTAATGATCATAATTATGTATCTATCAACTCAAATTTGATGATCTTTGGGGATGATCCTATGTTTTGGGGAACAAAGAACACATTAAGATCATTAAAAATGTTGGCCTTCCATGTCAAAAATGGCCGCCAACACCTCCAAATGACTGCAAGTCCATAGCTATTGACCCAAATTTGATGATTTTGATGCCGATCCTCAAGTTTTTTGGGGGGCAAGGAACATATTAAGACGGCATTGGATACCACTCAGCTGTTCAATCATTACGAAATTGTATTCACGACTTTCAGCTGTCCACTATCACCTAAGGCACAAACACCCCTGTCTATAGAATAAATTTCAGAGTGTTCAGTTTTGAGTGCCATCTTCCACATCAGTATCGACCTAATGAGTGTTGTTTGAATTGTCACAATTTTCAGTTTAACTGGGGCCACATACTGCAGTATAGGGGAGTCAATGGCGTCTGCAGCTGCATCGAGAGAACTTGCAACCCCCCGAAAAGTTGCAATGGATAACCTTCATGAGTTCGCCATTCATCTGATCATTCCCCTGTTTCCATCCCTATTCAGTTAGGTCAATTACTTTTGTCATTCCAGTCTATACCATAATTTGAAAGTACACACGCTGGCTATGAAATCTTGTTGCAGGTGATGTTGGGCAAAACCGCTTAGGAATGACAGATGCTTCAGCAGTTGCCACTTTCTTGGTGAAAATGATGATAGCGTATCATTCGATTTGTCACCAAATAGATCAACCATCAGGTCTTTGCCAACATCTGATATGTCCTCTTGAGATTTGATTTGAATGGTGAATGCACTAGCACAGGACTTCATGAAAGGATCAGATTTCAGTAATTTCCAGTAGACGGTCTTTTTTCCGATGCGTAAAATCTTTGGAGTTGAATCACAACCTGAGTAGACACGTACAAAGAGCAACTCGTTCGGCGCCCCTCATGGCGGCCTTGGGTGAAAATCGGCTCCATGAATGGGCGCCAAATGATGCAATACGAGACCAACGACCAACGTCTCCATAATAGTATGGGCGTCACATAAAGTTGAGTGACATTTGTTGGGCGCTCATGACGATATTGGCGCCAAAAACGGCTTGATTTGTGGGGTGCCTTATCCCGGAGAGGCGCCCATAATGATATGATTGGGGGGGCGCCTTATAATGCTGGGCCGCACATAGTGCATAATACCGAATAAGATTGGTTGGGCGCCCACGACTAGATCAACGAAGCGCCCAAAACGGCATGATTTGCGGGGTTCCTTAGTCAAAAGGGGCGCCCGAAATGCCGAGATCATGGGCGCCCATAATGCCGAGATCACGACCGCCTAATGCTAGTGAGATTGGTTAGGCGCCCACGAATAAATTGGGCGCCCAAAACGGCGTGATAATTTTCTAAATTCAAACGGCATGTTTTGTGGGGTGCCTCATCCCTAAAGGACGCCATAATGCAGAGATCATTTGAACCCATAATATAATGTTTGTGAGATTGGTTAGGCACCCACGAATGAATTGGGTGCCCAAAACGACTTGATAATCTTCAAAATTTAAACGATATGATTTGTGGGGTGCCCCATCCAGATGGGATATAATGCCAGTGAGATTAATTGGGCGCCCACGAATGAATTGGGCGCCCAAAACAGCCTTATCCCGGAGAGGCGCCCATAATGACATGAATGGTGGGCGCCTTAAAATGTTTGGCCACAAATAGTACATAATGCTGAATCAGATTTGTTGGGCGCCTGCAACTTGTTCAATGGGGCTTTAAAATGACTCGGTCATCTAAGTGAGGCTATATCAGAACACCTACTGTCTCGGGGACTGGGTTAGCAAGAAAAAGCGTTGAGGTCGTCAAATTTTCCCACTAGACGTCTGTTAGGCTAGCCCGAACTCGCGTACGCCTATGGAGAGCACTCTATAAACCCTTCCGCAGTGTAGGTACATCCGCGCCCCCATAAGCACCATCGGCGTCCCCGGAAGCCTTTGCCCCCTAACAATTTTGGGTTAGCTACGAGTCTGTGCACGCATCGTCTCCTATTGTTTCTTTCAACAGATTAATGTTATACACTTTATGTTCTTTTGACTGCTTGTTTGAACGGAGGTAGATGATCTCATTGTCTGTTCTGGAATAATGAAGAAGCAAGATCTTTCTGCATTTTTGGGTTGACTTTTTGGTCTAAAATTGGAGAAAACGGATCAGATTTGCAATTTCATAGCAGTTTTGAGTAATACTGATAATATTACAGCAGAGAGATAGAGGTGTAAAGTGTCTTTATGCAGTGCAATCATTGTGTCGGAAGTGAGATTTTCATCTTAGTCAACTTCAAATCCCCGTAGCTAAATATCTAAACAGTAAACCCCCTACAAATTTATGATGAGGAGATTGCCAAAAGTGGTCCCCAATGTGCATATAAAGATTGGAACCAACGGAATGTTGAGTAAAAAGCTATAGCCTGTGATGTTACAGCCATTTAACATTGAAGTCAATGAGACCATAAGGATTCAGACCACCATTAAATTTTATTTTGTCTATTTATAACAGTTCTCTCTCTGTCTCTTTTCTTCCCTTTTGCATGCCCATTTTTGTTGATTTTTTGGTCTAAAATGGGCGAAGGGGGTTTGAATTAATATTTTCTGCCATGTTTTGGTAAATATTCATGATTTTGAGGCGGAAGGATAACGGCGTTATGAAGTTGGCTACGGTGATATGTACGGCAACTAGATACATGTTTTGAGTATGCCTCTTCAAGTTCGTGTATCTCAAAATTTTGGTGGTCAAACTCATACAAATTTTAGTGCAAAGACATGGCCATTTGTTCCTCTGTCTGTAGTGAAAAGCTTTTCGTCCAACGAAAATTTGGGGAAAAGTTGGAGGTGGACAAAGAGTCCAGAATTAACATTGAAGTCGATCCGGAAATTAATGGTGGTCTGCCTCCATAACGGTGGGAATAGTTATAGAAGTGTTAACTCCCTTGCTTTGTTCACTGCGAGTTTTTTCTGAGGAACTCTTGGTGACAGGATGGCGTTAGCTTAAATCGTTGCGATACTGGGATGTGTTTGTGTTTTTTGTTTTTTTTTTAATTTAAACATATTTTATTGATCATAAATCATCAAAGGGATGAGAGACAAGTGGATTCACTTACATAGCTCTCCTCCCTACAAATACATGATAATAATACATCAATATTAAAACACTATACATGCAATAAATATCAGTTTATATTATTCAATTATATCCATAACTATAGTTTTATAATTATAGCTGTATATTTGACAACTACAACTTCAATAACCATAAATTATAATATTACTAAAACTACTATTTAAATAATTATAGCTACAATTTTAGTAACTGTAAAAGCAATTTTAATAATTATAACAAAATTTTGATTAAATTTATATTTATAACATTACAAAAAAATAAATTTGATAAGTGACTTGTGCATGGATTCTTATATTTACGTTTTATCTTTCTAATTATAATGTTTTTTTATTATCTTATTTACATTTAAACTAGTCCTATACTATTTACAATACAGTGGTTACAATATGCGATTTACAATCTAAATTTGTTCCCCGCCTTTCGAAGAAATTGGGGAGTATCAAAATGGGTTCTGTCCGAAACGATAAGGAATTTGATTGGTTAAGACTTTGAATGTGTAAACTCGATGTAGATGTTCATTAGGTGAATGTCTTGGTCTGAGTTGAATAATTAACATTACGAGCTGCAGCTAAGCAGAGCTAATCAATCTCATTGGTCGATGCTTTGGGGCAAAATAATCTTGATTCTGATTGAGAGCAATGAAACTTATTGTAAAGTTTGATATGGGCTATCTATTTATTTTGGGACATCAGCCTCATTGTTGGCTTGTTTTTTTAACTTCTACCCGATACCTTTAGTTTCACCTGGAAAACTTAATTTCTTTGTAAATGCATAATGTAACGCTTTAAAAATAAGTTAATTTTACTAATTAAACGTAGCCAGCCCAATATATATGCAAAATATTGTCAGTAAACTCAATCAAATGGCCTTTCAAACAGAACTGATATGACCATTCTTGCGACCTATCAAGGTTTTTCAATTTTTTACGGAAGACCATAAGGGTCAATCAAATGAAAAAAAAAAATATTCTGACTATCTTGTAATTACAAGATACACAAGATAGTCATTTTTTATTACTATCTTGTAATTACAAGATATCCATTTTTTATAACTATCACAAGATAGCTATCTTGTAATTATTACAAGATAGGTTATCTTGGGCTATCTTGTAATTACAAGACAGTCAGAATTTTTTTTTCATTTGATTGACCCTTATGGTCTTCCACAAATTTGCGAGTATTTGGATTGTTTGTTTTTACATGACATGTCTTTAGCCCGGCTTTCATGACGTAACTAGACATCAATTTAAAATATCTGGCCAAGCCAGCAATTATCACTTCGATTTAAAAGAGATGGTTTGAACTTGTATCAGGTAGGATTATATGTTTAATTGTAGTTGGAAGAGGCAGAATTGTACAATGTAATTTAATAAATAATAATAATCAGTCGTTGTTTTGAAGAAAAAAAATGACATTTTTGCTTTTTGAGGCCGGATCTGATCATTGGAATTTGGTCAGGTAAAACTTATCAGGACTCACGGAAGGTTGCGAAATAAGATTTCGTATCTACTGAGCCCCATTAAGATTATGCAGAACTTGGTCTCCCTAAAAGATACTTATAAATATTTACATGTGTACATGAATCCAGGAAATGTTTACCCTGGTATTTCTTTTATCTGTAGTATTAACTCTAAATATATAACATAATTAAACATATATTATGCAAGCGCTAAATATGCCTATTGTAGGTTTTTATTTTGCCCTGAAATGTTATCTAAATTATTAATAAGATATATTAATTAACTTATCCAGACCATAATCAACACTCGATGTGCGATATTTCCTATATTAGGATCCGATTTGAACTGTCATTAATGATTTAATCACGAAATGAATAATCGAGACTATTTCTTTTATATTTGAACCAATTTTGGTTCTGATGATCGAGGATTGGCCAAAAATTTAATCGCGAAATTCTCTGTTCAGAGTGGATCATTTTGACTGAAATTTTCAGCACCATTTTTGAGGGCAGTTTACTTCTTGTTAATATTCTTGTCATCGATGCACCTGCGAAACACATAATTATGTTAATTGAGGCAATATTTAGTGCTGTGTCCATAGCATCAACCCGTAGAATTTTGTTTTTATTTTAAACTGACATTAAATAAGAGTTAGATCACGGGGATTAAAATTTCTAACATACTATTTTGTCTAACTGTAGTATGTTAGACAAGATAATTTAAGCACAGTGATATTAAGTGCAAGAGGATCACACCATATAACACAAGCCTGTGTATAACAAATGAGAAATTGGCCTGGCACTCATGAATGATGAGACAAGGGTCATTTTCATGGATTCGGGGGTCTATTTTCTTGCACCAAGGTACCCCTCCACAGGATATGATAGAATTGAGCGAAATATGAATGACCAATTTCGAGACTATGCAATAAGATAAGTTTAAAAGGGATATATTATAAGAGACACTAAAACTACAAGCGGCATTTCTCCAGGTGATTGATATAAATACTTCAATAGTTTATGCAATAATACCAAATATGAAGTTGATCCTGTGTTAACAGAATATGCAATTAGATGTGTTGAAGATCATGAAGTTAGCCGTGATATTAACCAGAATGAAAAACTGGATGCTTGTATTTAAGATGAATCAATAATTGTTATTGAGAAAAATCCCTAACTTATAGTTACCAAATGGAAAAAGCCCCAGGTCCTGATGAAATTCTGGATGAGCACTTAAAGCATTCTATGTTCTCTTTGCTCCCATTTTTGATCACACCGTCTAACACAATTTTATTCAGAGTGATAACTATCCAGAATCATGGTTTAAATCTGGTCATTGTTCCATTCAGGGGCACCGGAACCCGGTTACCAGGGTATACAAAAGGTAAACTATCCTTTTCTGGGGTATACGTTTATACCTATGCCCAAATGACGAAAGCCCCCCCCCCCCCGGGACCCTCCGATCTTTTGGTACCCCGGCCCCCGCGCCGGATTCCATTACAGTCATAGGAAAAGTATAATTCCTGAACACTCGTCTGTCTGAAATGTGTGAAGCCGAGGATATATTATATATATGAGGAACAGTCAGGTTACAGGAAAGGAAACAATGCCTCTGATAAAAAGGTTTGTTTCTATTGCATATGTTGATTTTTCGAAAGCGTACGGCTATTTTTACATTCATCACCTACGCTATATTTTGTTAAAAAATTGTATGAAGGGCAGATGTTTTAGTATATATAATATCCTCCTTGTACTCACGACTAAAATCATGTGCCCAAACCGATAGATTATTGTTGCCCGATTATTTATCTATAAGATGGGCACAGGACAGGGCTATAGACTAAGCTTTACTTTATTTGTCAATGGGTTACTAGACATGATAAATCTGAATAACTATGTAGGAACTTTTATAAATGTTTGTGTGGAAAATATTTCAGTATTATTATGTTATGCAGATAATATCGCTTCAGTGTCAGATAATGTTGATAGATTACAAAAAGAAATACATGGTATTAGTCAGTTCTGTTTAAAATATGGTATGAAAATCCATCTATCTAAACCAAAATTAAGAGGTGGTGTTGTAAAGCAATTCGAGAAAGAGGTCTATCAAGGGGAGTTAACCAAACCTACAATGACTTAGTCCGGCAAGGAGAAAGATCATGAATAAATTGTGCATGCTTTTTGCTTGATGAATTCATTACTTCTCTTTGATAGAATGGTAGTACCGGGGCTATGAAACATATCAATGCATAGAAGCTGTTCGTTTAAAGTTCTGTAGAAGACTCTAGTCACTTAGTTCCAATGTACCTGTCTATTTACATTTCACCTTGTACAAAACCTTTACATATTTTGCATCAATATAATTCGATCAAATATTGGCTTTAGATCTGTCCTATGCCTTCAGAGATATCCCAAGGCTTGTTATGATATGCTCTATAAATTACATTATTCTGGTAGACATACATGGGCATCACATGTCAAGCCTTGTTTAGATTTATGCGTTAGTTATGCTTGGATTTCACAAGGTGTAACAGATGTAACTATCTTTCTGCAAACTTTAAAACAGAAGCTCGGTGTCAATTGTTGTCAGCCATGGCATAAAAACTTACAAACCAGTGAAAAACGTTGTCTTTATAAAAATTATAAGCCAAGCTTGTACGGTGAAACCTATATGTCAAGTATACTAAGAAGAACTTATTGCAAAGCTGTTGTCATAAACCATGCAATTGAAACAGGTCGTTGGCAAAATTTCCTTTACAGTATTGCAGAGAATGAAATTCAGTTTATAATGGAATTTCCACTTTATAGTCGTATTATTGTATGACATGATGTATTCAAATCATACATAATCCAATTATTCATTTGGCAGAACATATTGAGATGGGATGGAGACTGAGGAATAAGTATTTAGACAAGTCAAACTACATCATGGAATGCTATCGAATTATTCACAGTTCCTCTACATAAACCGGTTATTTATATATTTATACGGTTTTCTAATTCCTGTAACTATGTTAAAATTAATAATATTTATATATATATATGATGCGAGGATGGATAATTCTGTCTGAGCAGCAATTTGTAAACACACGTGAGTAGGTAAAGGATATGAATTGCACGATTTGGTGTAGGGAAGCTTTTATCTCCCCACAGACTTTAGACGATGAGGATAGAATTGTACATCAACGGAGTTCATTTCTGATTTATTGCCGAAGAACGGTGAGAATGAATCAAACAGAACACTATCGCCAGAAGAATTTGACCAATAAAGAGTCCACAATTTTGTATAAATCTTTCTTTCTGTTGTCACTATTTTCAATTTTCAGAGCCAGAATAAAAAAAAGAATTTTGCTTCTCTATTAGTCTAGTTACGCATTTTTTGCAGTTTTATAAATGGTTTTGTAGCTCATTCGGTGAGAAATGATGTATTACGTTAGCTGTGTTATTTCATTGTCAATATGAACCGAAATGAAATGAAGTGAAAGTGGGGTTTAACATCCTACTTTCTGCACCGACTTGGATTAATTTAGCCGGGCCTACGTCATGCGTTATGTTATGGGGAAAACTTTGCCTGTACAGACAGAGCTGCGAAGGGTTATTTGACGTACAGGCCAACGTGCGCACCGGACCCCAGTTTTCGCTCAATCCGAACGTCTAGACGAGGTTGAACGAGATTGTCTTTTGAAACTGATCAGTTGAGCCTTATTATAGGCAATTATTGTGAGATAGATTGGTAACGTTCTGTGAATTTGATTTAATCAAAATAATATGGAATTGCAGTTGAGTAATGAGAGCAATGTCGAATGCATTGGACATATACCAAACTATATGCTCCAGAATTTTAACGAGAGTCTATTACAGGGGTGTGGTCAAGAAAGGCAAATTGATGTAACGGCGCGTCAGCTTCCGAGGCCATCGACAATTGGAAGAACTTTTTGTCAGTAGAACGAAGAGTCCTACATGGACGATCAAACAAACTGTGCCTCTTGGGAGCGCTGTAAGCCAGCCATCAGCAATCTTTTGCGATTCTAACCATTTTTGGTATCAAAATTAGGGCGGGGGCACAGCCACAGATCTCTCCAAATCCTAGCTTGTTGGAGATGAGAGGTGTAGGCCTCACAAGACAGATGTATTTGTGGTTTTGAATCTTTTCGTTGTTGAAATTATATTCGAGCCTGTTCTTGTCTTGGTGTTGCTGCTTCTGTAGCGGTTCACTGATAATGTCTTATTATTTACAATGCCCGTGTGTTTTTTTATGCTTCTCTATGTACTTGTCTTCTGAGTGACCCTTTTTGTTTATATATGTAGTGTCATTCGCCTGTATTTACTTAGAGATGGGTATTTTGTTATTCTTGGGTTCATAAAATAGGCTAAACCTTCATGATAGAATTGGTTGAATCCGTTTCAAATCTTCATGATCACATACCTGGTTGATTAGGTGGCCAAACAAAATATTTTTTTCTGTCATCAAGCGCCCTTCATAATATTACAATATCTGTATAAACTCATTTTTCTTCTATACTGACATATATTGATCAAATTAATACCAGTGACAAAAGTCGGACTTAAAATAGATCCTGGTAATCAAGTGTGAATGAAGCAAGTCCTAGGATTGATGGACATAGATGACTTGATTATTATTTCAATTGGAGTGTAATTCCCGGCTATCCAGGGGGCTCTTTATTAACTCAAGAAGTCGCTTTGTGTGTCAATCAGAGCATAATCAGGTTGATCAACCTGTGCCTCAAATGAAAAATTTCTTGATTATTGAATTAATGAGTAGATGTCCTTTCCTCTAATGACCAATCCGTCCCCGCCATGAAACTAAAGACTGTCATATGCTTAATAATGTGGTCATTAATTTGCCCATAACGAATGTAATATATCCAGGTTGTTCTTATTATTATCTTATATACCATTCATTATCACTATATTTCAACACAAGACTTTTACCATCCCGTCTCTGACCGCGTTACCATTGTCTTCAGGAATATTTTATTATTCCAGGTACGCACAAGTTTGATCCTGAGTTACAGGACAAAGTAACACCGTTCTAAATAATAACATGTTCTCATTTTATTCATATATATTTTTGTTCCTTTTTTTGTTTTTTGCTTTTGGCCAAGTTTACATGTCAACTAATCAGATCTATAAGATATCTTTTTATTATAGGTTTATTAGACAAAGAATCACAAGTAATGAGAGATTTTTCGGGCAAATTACAACTACGGGTTATTTTTCATTGATAGAGCTTGGCAGAATATTAATAACAATAATCGTCTTATATTATAGTGCTGGATTTCCAACCAAGGAGAAGCTCCTAGGAGCAAATTCTAACAATATAAATGTTCGCTGGTTTAATGCTTTGGCGGGTTTTGTGTTAGAAACGCAGTTATCTTATGGATGTGAATAGTGACTGAATAATCTAACGTGTGCGCTTTAGCTCGTAAGGTATGTCATACAGTAAATAGGCGTGATTTCAACGTCACACTTTACGAAAAAAAAAAAAGAAGAGAGGTACGTGTAAAAAAAATGCACCGCATTTCAATAATATATGAAAGCAATGAATTAATAATTACCATACATCGACACATTTTTCTACTACTTAGATTTATAGAATGCCCAAAGTTTCTTCTATAGCGAAGGGAACACGTTCTGGAAGAGGTTTTGGTACCACACATTGAATAGACCAGAACCATTAAGTACTGGATAATTCTATTAAAGCGTCTAGTCAAACTGTGGAACGTTATCTGTTACACCAAATTAATGAAAGTGTTGCCCGGAGGGCTTTCATGACTATTGTTTTCATCATGTTGAGCAAAGACAGCGCCATCTTGAATTGTTTTACTGTTCCTTTTTTTGTATTATAATCTGACAACCAGAACTGTCCTAACAAATATTAAATTTCGTTCACGAAAACCTTTATTTAACATGCTGGAATGCAGTGGTACCGTAATATATATTCCATAAAGAGACAATGTCTTATAATAAGAGACACATGACATCCAGCAAATCGGTCCATAAGATCTGCAATGAAATAAAATTGTGATTAACTTTTCTCTTTTCTGGAACGACTGAGCTAATGGCGGTTCGTCAATTAATTCAAACTGTGAGAAGTTCTTTTACGTATACACGCGCAAATGAGTACACGACCAGACGTTTTTGTTTTTTTGACCTGCCATCAACGATATCGGACAAGATTCCTTGTGCCTCTTACGCACTCACTGACCAACCGCGGTTCCACTTATTAATGCACGGGGAAGTTAACCCTTTCCGAGAGGTTAGTTATACCAGATTTTAAATCGACTACTGAGACCAATCCATAGCTTATGTGACATGGTCCTAGTCTCAGACGAATCATTTTGCAAGTTTGACCATCCATTTAACCGTCTAATTATTATATGTAGAATAAAATAACTAAACATCGTTAAGAGCAGAAAGCACAAGAAAAAGGACACACGGCGATGCCATTTTATCAATATTTCTATTTCTAAAAGCTTTCGGAAGGAATCGATCATCTAAACCGTTTGACTAATCGTGTTTAGTATATCGCTATCATACCAGAACATTCATTGGAATGAAAACATGGATTATGTTTTTAGTCTATAGATTATTAAACATTATTAATAACTCTTCTTAAAACCCAACACACATCAGGAGACACCGTGATTTCAACAAACAATTTTAATTAATAAAGGACTTTATTTGATCGATTACCGCTTTATTCGCTTAAAGCAAAACCCTTTTATGGTTTAAACCTGAGTATTAATTAAAAAGTTATATCCAATCAAAATAGGAACTTGAATTCTAAATATTATGGCTTTATTAATGCCGATAAAAATAACCAACCCTCTTATCGTTACATAAAAGGTTCACAAATACACGCAAGTGACGCCATTTTGTTTTTGTGTGCTTTCACACGTAAAGTAGAAAATAAAAGGTGTTTAAGTCAAGATAGGTTTCTAGTCATTATCACCATTTTTACACTCGTCGCTTGTCGATAATAAAACAGGTTCTGTAATAAGAAACAAATCAATGATTTAGTTGATACTACTGTGGCTGAATATAGCCCTAGTTTTAAAATAGAATCTATTAGTGAAGAGTGTGCCAGCATGAAGCCGATAAACATCATGGCACCTTTTCAAATCGATGCTAATAACTTTTCAATTTGATTTTGTTTCGCACCAATCAAGGTTTTTAAATATTTAGTCACTGATTTCTCTTAGCATCTGAAGAAATTTCGAACCTCCGTTTTAAACTTAAAAAAACCTACTATAGATTGCATGATCACCGACATTAATTCAACATTTGGATATTGATGGTGCAATAGTTCTTTATTGCTAAATTGTTAAGCTTGTGTTATCCTTTATATTGACAATGATTGTATCTGTTACAAGCTGGAGATATTCACTTTATATTTGAGTATAGCAACAATACATTGGGCACACAGAGACCTATCAACTTTGGTAATAGATCTATGCCTTGAATGGCCGCCATATCAAAAAATTTAGTATACTATTTTGTTATGAGGTTCTAATCTGTTTTACATCTTGCCTACACACAAATACTAAATAAACATTTTATAGTTTATTTAATGGAAGCAGAACAAACACTTCGATTCATGTCGGTCAATTAATTAGCTTCGTGTCTATTCTCAAGGGGAGCTAATTGTAGGCATAATATAGATGAAGAGGGGGGACTCCATACTTCTGTCAATAGTTCAGTTCTATTCCGAAAACCAATTATTGTGCATTTCACAATGGACAACTGGAGGCAAAATATTTTTACGAGCTTTTGAGAATTATTGGTAATCAATTATTAAATAAGATCTAAAGAATCTGTATATATTTGGCTCGATCTGCGATCGTCACATACCCCACACTGCCATTACAAATATTACTTATAATTAAAAGCATTTACTCTAATCAATTTTAATAATGGCATACAGCTGCTTCTAAATGATACCAATCGCCGAACAGCGTATATACTTTTTATACAGCTATGCCATTAATTTCAAAGGTAATGGTTTGTGGGAAGATGCGTAATGCAGATAAACTATTTATTTAATGAATTAATCAATGTATAGTTTGGAATCCAAAGTGTGCAAATATCAGCGTGTCATTGTCAGTGTTACTTAATATAGAATCTGTTTAGGACCCTCCAAACAACATCGATATGAAATCTGAAGTCCAAAGATAGCCCCAAACCATCGGTCCAACTTACTTGACAAATAGAAGAAAAAAGAAAAGTAGACCTCGCAAGCAAAATTAAATAAGGCACTTCTTGACTTCGGTGGGAGTAATGAGTTGTATTTTTGTTATTTCATTCAAACGCTAGTACGGAATTTTCTTCTCAGAAACGTCATATTTTGTTAGCTATGTATCTATACCATACCCCCTTTACCCCTATCATTGCCAGTAATTGTTTAAATATGTTATTTTGTTCTTGTATAATACTTTTATTTTCAACACGAGTGGATAAAAAAGGGCACTTAATTCTATCCCTCCGATACTCATTTACCCTTCAAAGACATTGAATAGTAATTGAATATTTTATATACCTGGATCCCCACTTGATTGGAAAATATGTTTTGATTCAGGAGATGTATCAATCTTCAATGCGTATCAAAGAAGGGACCATTACACGACACACTGTCTACATATTACACAAGGACATTTCCCATGTTCTCTAATATAAATATCAGACACCGTATAACTGGATCTATTGGCGATGACGTTAGAATATAAACCAGTTACTAATATCATTACCGGGTTTCTTCCCCAACTCTTCATCACCTGATTGTCTGTTCTCTATCACCAATTTACTACAACAATATAGTAGGTAAATTGATAGCTCATCCTGGTCTTGTGTAAATTAAAATATATTCAGCTCACGAATATTGGAAATATGATATAAAGTGTATAATAACCATATGCTGTTGATGATAGAATACAGCATCCATTATTCAGATGCAAAGAGAAGCCCCCACATAAAACACGGTGGTTAAGACAGTTGTTACTCAATCCAATTAAAATATGCATCATAAATTTCCCCTTTTCTTTATACATTTGGATTTTAATAACCATATTTCTTTACAACACGATGCCTGTTTCTGTTAAACACATAATGTGCTTAAAGATGCATTAGATGAAAAGCTATAATAGTTCAACATAGATAACGAAAAATGACTATTCAGTCAAATCATTTTATTCTGGGCGAAGTTATGAGTGTTTGAAGTGTTAACAACATAGTTTCGATTGTCAAGTCCATTGCTACAAAAATAAACAAAGCGTCGTTTATCTATTTTATCTTTAAATTTTAAAAATCTAATAATAATATATATTTATATAACACGTGAAGCTAGAAAAAAGAACTGCAATAGGAAGATTTAACTCTTACAAAATGATACTTTAAACAATTTAAATGTGCAATTATACCAAATAAGTGATCTTATACAGACTTTCTTCACACTATATGAAAAATGATTGGATATTCTCTGTACGGAACAATAATTACATACGAGTATCCTTACTTATACATTTCCTTATCTATTACGCATGTACTGAGTATCCATAATTTCCTTTTAAAACTATTTAGATATGAATTACAAGAAGATGCTACAGTTTCGCTCATTAGGTTTATCACAGCACCTTACGAAATACGTAAATTTTGACAAAATGCTAAAAGATGCTCAATCTGCCTGATATACACCTTTTTTTGCTTCGAATGCCATTTAATTATGAATTAACGGAAATTGACTAAATTTTCAATCTATTCATTATCCTTTTGAATTTATTTTATAGAAAGAACAGTGACCTCTTTATCGAAATCTTACATAATGTATCTTTAATATTGAAATTTAATATTGAACTTTACGTCATAACTTCTAACTTTTATTACAGTATCTTACTAAATTGACATATAATTTATAGTGTGCTTTAATTTAGATCAATTAGTATCTGAATTTTGTAGACTACAAATGTATTCCATTAAGGTAACAATTTTCACTGAACGCGTTGCCTTCATCCGTTTTGTTTTGGCGCCTTCATTCCTTGCGATAAGTTATCGCTGGAATGCCTCAGACAGCACTGACGCTTATATCCTGATGGACCATGTCTTATTATCACAGGCTAAAATCAGTACTCGAATTAAGTCCTATTGATTTAATAGGAACTCACTATAAATGATTCTTATTAGAGTTTCAATTCAAAGTAGTAGTCGTTTTTCTATTTTGATTTCTCAAAATTCGTTAAAAATTTAACGATTCTGAAAATAGCAAAATAATCGACTTCATGTAAAAAGTTAATGTATGTAGTTCACACTAGATTTATAAATTTGAAAGAAATAAAAACTTGAAAAATATATTTGAATAGTGTTCATAATTGTCCTCCAGGGGTCGGTTGCTCAAAACTAAGTTATTTTAACGATCCGTTAAACTAACGGATCGTTATCTTTCATGTGTCATTTGGTAACGGTCCGTTAACAGAGATTTGAGCAACCGGCCCCAGAACAATATCCTTAATTTTATCTTGTCAATTTCAAGTTGATCTCAAGTGATCACATCAAACTGTAATGTCAAAACAGAATAGCTGAAATATTTGATATTTGCTGTGTAAAACGTTTTTTTTTTAGAAACTGTGTTTGAAGGATGTGAGTAGTTGAATGTATTATATCGTAAAATATTGTTGTTCACGGGGTCAAACGACGTTTGTATGTGTTTATCATATTTTAAATACAGATGTGACGTGGCCCTTTGATGCTAGCATATCATTATTTAAAATAATGGTACGGGCAATGTATCGGAGAATTTTTTCGAGTACAGGCGGCGCCACACTTTTCGCAGGGTCTTTTCTCTGCGAAAAAATGAGTTCAACCAGTTTCTACTTTCCAGCCGCGAAAAAAGGCGTAAGCCAATCAGAATTCCGTAAACTCTCACATGGTTATACAACTCACGAGGCCAAGGCCACCCCATTGTCGTTTCTCCCCGCAAACAAAATGGCTGAAATGGACACTTTTCTCCTAAACCAAATTATGAAGAATAGAAATTTGAATCTTTCTGATCTTGCAGCCTGAGCTCCTTCACCAACAGATAATACTCTCCTTTTTCTTCACGTCCATTGTACACCTTTCGAACCCAAAACCTTTTTCTGTACTTCTGCAGTTGAATTTGACGTCTGCGTAGCAGTAAAATCTTCATCAATCTTACCTTTAACAAGAGTAAATATCTCAGGTTAAAAGCAGCAGCCATTGTGGAAGTTCAAGAAGGAAACCTATGAAACAAAAAAAGATCGAAACAATCGCTTGTGTAGTGGAATATACAAGCGCGCTTGCTCGAAATCTTTCGCGGCGAAAAAGATAGGCTGGCACTGCCAGGCAGGATACGCCCACATTTTCGAGAGATGGACAGAGAACAAGCAATACCGAAAGTGATTTTTCCTACATCT
Organism: Patella caerulea; assembly: GCA_036850965.1. NCBI lineage: Eukaryota > Metazoa > Mollusca > Gastropoda > Patellidae > Patella > Patella caerulea. Next base: position 4,523,358 of record JAZGQO010000008.1, on the reverse strand, counting down.
TTACGTCCTGTATTTCATACTGTATTGGGAGCAGCCATTTAGTTGGTCAGTTCCAGTCTGATATTAATGAAACTCGAAACCGACAATGATTATGGTGTGACGGTACACAACCTAGAAATGTGACTTTTCATCAAAATCGGAAAAGAATTGTGACCTGTAGCGAGTCCACAACCATGATATACCATATTTCGTCCGGCAATTTTGGTACGATTTTCACAAAATTAGAACTCAACCTTCCTCATCAAAATCGAATTAAAATTGTGACCTATACAGGGCCCACAACCATGATATATCATTTTTTTAACAGTATTCGCGTACAAACGGCGGCCATTTTGTCTGTCAATTTTGGTCCGATTTTCCTGAAATTCAAACTCAACCTTCCTTACAGTGCAACGGTGATATAATCAAACGTTTTTTTTAAATTGGATAATAATTGTGACCTCCAGAGGGACCACAAGCTAAAGAAAGGGGGATTTTGCGTATAACCAGGGGCCATAATTCAGGAATTTACTATCCGATATGCGCAAATATTGAAAAGAACCAAGATCTTTGGGTTATAACCATGAATTTCAAGTTTCATCAAAATCGAATTAAAATTGTGACCTTTACAGGGTCCACAACCTTGATATACCATTTTTTAACAGTATTCGCGTACAAACGGCGGCCATTTTGTATGACAATTTTGGTCTGATTTTCCCGAAATTCGAACTCAACCTTCCTTACGGTGTAACGGTAATATAATCAAACGTTTTTTTAAATCGGATAATAATTGTGACCTCCAAGCTAAAAAAAAGGCGATTTTGCGTATAATCAGGGGCCATAATTCAGGAAGTTACGATCCGATATGCGCAAATATCGAAAGGAAGCAAGATCTTTGGGTTATAACCATGAATTTCAAATTTCATCAAAATTGTGACCTCCACAGGGTCCACAACCTTGATATACCATTTTTTAACAGTATTCGCGTACAAACGGCGGCCATTTTGTATGGCAATTTTCGTCCGATTTTCCCGAAATTTGAACTCAACCTTCTTTAGGGTGTGACGGTAATATAATCAAACGGTTTTTTAAATCGAATAATAATTGTGACCTCCAAGCTAAAAAAAAGGCGATTTTGCATATAATCAGGGGCCATAATTCAGGAAGTTACGATCCGATATGCGCAAATATCGAAAGGAAGCAAGATCTTTGGGTTATAACCATGAATTTCAAGTTTCATCAAAATCGAATCAAAATTGTGACCTCCACAGGGTCCACAACCTTGATATACCATTTTTTAACAGTATTCGCGTACAAACGGCGGCCATTTTGTATGGCAATTTTCGTCCGATTTTCCCGAAATTCGAACTCAACCTTCCTTAGGGTGTAACGGTGATATAATCAAACGGTTTTTTAAATCGAATAATAATTGTGACCTCCAGAGGGACCACAAGCTAAAAAGGGTGATTTTTCGGACAATCAGGGGCCATAATTCAGGAAATTACATTCCGTAAGCCGCAAATATCGAAAGGAACCAAGATCTTTGGGTTACAAACATGCATGTCAAGTTTCATCAAAATCGGTTCAAAATTGTGACCTCTATAGGGTCCACAATCTAAAAACGTGATTTTTCGTACAATCAGGGGCCATAATCCATGAAGTTTTGATCCGATACATGCCAATATCGAAAGCAGCCGAGAACTTTGGGGGATAAACCTATATTTCAAGTTTCGTCAAAATCGGATAAGAATTGTGACCTGTAGAGAGTCCACAAAAAAATTGTGGACGGACGGACGGACGGACGTCCGGACGGACAGGGGCGACGACATAATACGTCCACATGAAAATGTGGGCGTATAAAAAATCGCCTAGTGGAAAACAGGCTTAACACCTGGAGTCACCAATCAAGAACCTCTATTTGATTTAAAGACGGGATGATCAAATCCTTAAACGCCGACATTTAATTGGTAAACAATCCAGAGGGCGGTTAATTTTATACGCCTACATTTTCATGTGAATGTAGCATGCTGTACCCCATATCCGTTCATTTGTTCAGATTTGTTTGTGGACAGTCCACAGGTCACCATTTTTGATGAAAGTTCGCATATATCTCAAAATCTCAAAGACCTTGGTTCGATTTAAGGTACGGATCGAACCCTAGCGAAAATTCCATACGTTGCTTATGAACTCTCTTGAGTTCACACTTTTTATTCGACTATGATTAAAGTTCAATTATAATATGTTTATTACACACCAATCCGGCTTTAAGCCCCCCCCCCCGCCCCCTTACATAAAAAGTGACGAAGCATGGAATACGAGCTGGTTGACTGAAAAGTTCTAAGTGTATCTGTGAAAGACCCGTACAAAGTCGATGGTTTCCATTTATTTTTCTACAGAGTCCTCTTCGAGATGTACACTTTTTTTCTCAACGACGTTGCAAGGCCCTGATGCCGGTCGAAGGAAGACATTTTCTTCAGCCACCCAAAGAAGTCGTTTAAGGCTAACATGACGTCACTATTACTAGGAAACTAACGACCGGTTAGTTCCTTTTTTCTTTTTTGCAAACAGGCCTCATTCAAATCTACCCAAAGTGACATTTGGCACCCATCGCACAGAAACTTTGGTCATTCCTAATATTGTCCTATAAGGATGTTGTTAGACGATAATGTAGTACAATTATTGTAGCCACAATTCAGAATTTATTATAGGTCAGTGGATTTGGTGTAATATATTTTGTTGCTGTAGTTATTATTTTGGTGGTTTGGTCTATTATACTTGTTATATAGTGGGAACAAGTGGACTAGATCATCAGTTGCATTATGCATGTTACACCCTGAGTTTCTTAGTGGCAGAGAGCAGAGGGATGGGGCAGACCTTGACGCAAACGAGTTTTTTGAAGCAAATGTATCACATATTATTATATCCAGAATGGTCAGTGTCGAGTGAACATTGACGCCCCACCCTATGTTATTGAATGCAATTCTGTGGCCATAAAGGTACGTTATGTGATATTTAGAGAACTTACTTGTCGTTTTTGATAAATCTAGCATAGATTGTTCATTGGCAATCGAGACACGTTATAAAATTAAATCATTAAATGGCGACCATGTTTCAATAAATCTAAACCTAGGTAATTCGAGTGTCTAGAGAATTGATTATAGGCTTGCCATGTTAATAAATGTATAAATACTAACTTATATAATAATTGGTGCCTAAAGACGCGCGATAAGCAGATTTTACTGTTTATAAGAAGTATTTTTATATAAGTCTTGTTTCTATTTATATCTGTACGATTATGTCATTCATAATGAATATGGATTTGGGGGAAAGTTGGGTGGCGATGTCTTGACCTTGCGGCTATCATTTCATTAAATTAAAGCAGTGTTAATATGAATACATTACATGTTACAAGTTTCTAACAGTCTACCAGTATAACTAGATATCTTGCTGTAGATAGAGGAAATTTGCTCAGTTATTTCCACTAGATCAAGTGTGTAAAAGGAGATTTTAATGTAATTAACTACAACACTTTTTAAAGAAGGTGTCTAGGAAAAGAATTAGTGACGTATTAATCTAAATGATGCTAGTACTTGCATATATCTGTTACCTGAAGTACCATTTAAATGATACAAAATACGTCATCTGTGATTTCAGTCCTAATCTTATACGTTTATCTGCGTTCTCAGATTTTTTGTTTTGAACAAATGAAATAGACAAATTGAAAAAAAAATACATATACCGATTGTTACAAACAATAAAAAAACATTTCATTAGGGTTTGCCAATGAATACGGTTATCAATTATTATGAGCGTTTGTTTTGTCAATGAATCAGACCCACAAATCTATTTGTTTCGAGTACCAATTCTTTATTCTGTAAAGAGCTTGTACACCAATTGTTGTAGTCTAAGCTTAGAGTATGTTTTTAATACGTTTTGTATAGTTTCATATTCAGTACTAAAGTTCAGGCACAATTTTAGTTAAAGAGGATACGTGATTTAATACCCATTCATAACGTATTGATTTAGGCGACTTGAAGTATCATTTAGATTATTGATGTTTTGTTTCGGAAATATTACCTGGAAATTGGTTTGTTCATTAAGTTTAGTTTTATAATTTGTTGACTGTGGAACGTCAAATCGGTTATATCTCAACACTGACTTTACAATGACAATATATTGTCATCTTTCACAACTCGACATAACAAAATCAAATTAAATCGTCAAAGAATTCCGGCAATTGTATAACATAATTTCACATCGCTAGTCGGGGTTACCTTACAGTAGGGGAGCTAGCTGGCCTAAACTCGCGGACGAAATTGGCACTATGCCTAATGCGGGCACCACCATGGCCGATGATCAGAATGGGAATTCTTAAGTTGCACATCCCCTGGGTTAATGGGCTGTACGCATACGATATCCCAGCAAAAGGCCGATTTGTTTCAAGTATGGCGGACAAAATTCTTCTTTCGTGAGCATGGCCGTGTCACTATTATTCTCACGAAAGAAGAATTATGTCCGCCATACTTGAAACAAATTAGTTTTCTACTGGGATATCGTATGTGTTCAGTTTGGGGTCGGTTCTGGGGTTGGAACCCAGGGGATTCTTTGTTCTGAAGTTGTGTTTTATTTACTTTGGGACCATACCCTATCAGAGTTGTCCGCCATATTTGAAACCAGAAGCCAGTGGATTTTCTGTTCTGAAGAGCATTTTTCAAATTTGCTTTAGTAACCTGGACATATGTAGCGCAAAAATTTGAATCAAATCGACTTTTTTCCGTGGATTTCGGGGGGCGTTCGGCCCCTAAACCCAGGGGAGGTGCAACTTAAGAATTCCCATTCAGATCATCGGCCATCATGGTGCCTCCGTTAGGCATAGTGACAATTTGTCCACGACTTTAGGGACAACGGCCAGCTAGCTCCCCTGCTAGTGTTAGGTTCACAGACATAACAGAAGATAGACTAGATCAAAATGCAAAATTATGTCAAAAATCGAACTGACCAAAGTGTAGTGTTAATATGTATAAGAGCGTTTATTGGTAAATAGATTCGTTTGTTCGTGAGATTAACGCCCGCTTCCACCAAGAGGGATACCACAAAGTAAGAAGGTATTTATACTAACCGCGAGTACATATATTTTATGTCTTCTTGACATGTAAATAAAACAAATAACGTATACATATATATATTTATTTATTGATTTAACATCTGTTGCAGTCCAATGACGTTTAATATACCAAATAGTTTGTTCATATTTTATAACCTACATTTACTAACATTTAACAATGTAGAGGGAGAAAGAGGGGTTAAACTATGGATCAAAATTATTTCAATAATACTTCGCTTACAGATAATTTTTTTTTTACAATATACTTACCAGTACATTTTTTTATATTATCCCCAGAATAACAAGATGGTTAGTTATTAAAAAAAATCGCATACATTTGCAGCTGTTGTGGGGATATTTCATGGTCGTATTATTTGTTGTAAATCAATCGTCGTTATTGGCTTTATTTCTTATTTATATATTAAATTTCTATGAGAATTGGCTGTGTGATTTCTGATGTCTTAATTAACTAAAAACTGATAAGATCTCCAATACGATGACGCAATCTACAATTCATACTATAGAGTATATAGTTTTTAATGGAACAGGTCTTGTGTAGGATACACATATTAATAGAGAGAAAAAGTCAATATTTATATATACACCTGGTATAGATGTATATATATATATATATATAATATGCGCGTTGATGTAGATGTCATCTGGGTATTATTATATAATATTTAGTATACGTACATGTATTTATTCTAATGACAAGCCAAATACAACAAATTCGGAAGTAAGTATACTAGTTTATCCTTACTGTTACCTTTTAATACGATGAACAATTACTGTACCTTCCTGGAATATTTCAAAACTTTGACATTTTGTTGATGTGTGGACAAAGCAGAATACTCGGAATAAACATCGCATGCTTGGGCGTGATGATGGGTACACGTGTAACGTAGAGTGCTAGATGTACCATCTTTCTTGATTTTATTAGACTATATTAATCATTCTTTAAAATAGGTTTCGGTAATGTCCACTTGGGCTATTACTCCCGATAAAGATACATTTTCAACGTCATTATATAGCTAGTTCAGGTTAATGAACACGTCGAGTATTGTTCACGATATTATTATGATTGATACATGCCCCAACAGGGGCGGATCCAGGAATTTTTGCAGGAGGTGGTTTGCCGGGTTTTTGTCACGGAAATCTGTCATCATCGTCTCTAGATTACATAGACATACATACAATTGAGCTTTTTAAACAGAGATATCATTTTTATACTGATGTAGGATCACTTTGTACATGTAATGTATTTTCATTTATGCAAGGCATTATAGTTTTTATGTAGCTGAGCAGAGGGGGGGGGGGGAGGGGGACCACCACAATTACAATAAAGTATTTTAATTGTTTGTCGAAATGTGCGAGCAGTCCAAATTAAATAACAGTCTGCATCAGAAGTACGGTTCGACGTTTCACCATAGATTTACGGTTTCACTTGCTTACTGACGTTTGGCCTCGTTCACCCAGACGCCTTATTGTTATAGGAAGCATTACAAACATTGAGCTGGACGACACAATTTGTGTTAGCAATACATATTACATGTTAGATACATATAAGGTTTTAGGCTTTAATGGAATATACATTGTTGTTTGGTTAAAATCTAATAAACCGAGATGTGCATGTGTCACTTTTAAATTCAAATCTGCTTTGTTTTTGGTTTCATCTTCTTTGTCAGACTTCTTTATGATCCTAACGAAAATATAGCACATTTATAGATAGCATTGTTATTATGATTACAAATTTCCATGGCGCCCTTTTAATAAAAGTGCATTAGTTCTGGTGACAACCGATCTCGCATGAATTGTATTCACCATTTAATAAAACTCTTAGATGGAATAGTTCTCCCATCACTCAAACAAGTTTAGATATGTGAGTTACACAGATGGCAGGTTCTATATTTTTTAATCTTTCAATGAAATTGGCAGATTTATTAGTCTGCACGGTAAATCTTGGTGTTTCTGTCAAGAAGATTACGTCACTAGATGCACATCACGTCAAGTATGGTAGTTGGGAGATAAGACAAGTTAATGTTCAGCTGGAGAAAAATAAGGGGGGGGGGATGTGATAATCGCTGACATTTACACACCAAATGAATTTACAGTTTTCTTTTTAGTATTAGACCCCACCACCCCTCCCTAAGATATGAAGGCACTCGTAAGTATAGATAAAGTTCCACTTCTATAAAAAAAATACAACTTTCCAGAAGGCGAAATATCAGCACAAGTTTTGTTTTAATTTTAAAGGTTATCTTTTGAATAGTTTAGCAGGTAATATCCCCTCCGGCAGCAGATCGACAAACCTGGAAATATAGTCCACCTAATGTTTTTTGATGGGTTATATATCTTCAGGGGGAGCAGGTTCAGGATCCTGATGATGCCACCCTGACACCCTGAGGAAATGTAAATATTCAAGATGGCCGTCATGAGGTATATTCTGGTTATTTAATGGGGTACAATATGTGACATATTCTCTCTGACCTAGCCTTGAAGGTGGTTTCTAGAAAAATTCGACCCGCTGAACCCAATGAGCTTAGTTATCCCTTGTATAAGTGACGGCTAATTCTCCTAGGGGTTCAAATTCAAAATGGATTCTCCTTTCGGCGGAAAACTATAATAACGTTCCTAAAAAGGTGTGTAATTTATTAAAAATCGATCGCAGCTGGATTATATATATTAGATATGTGTAGATTCTGAATCCGGATGATGGCACCCTGCCACCCTTGGAAAAATTTGAATATTCAAGATGGCCGCCATGAGGTATTTTCTGGTTATTTAGCGGGGTAAACGTTGTGGCAGATTCTCCCAGACCTTGGTTTGAAGGTGGGATCTATAAGAATTTGACGCGTTGAATCTACTCCGCTAGGGGACCAAAGTAAAAATTGGGGCTCATTTTGGCGGGAAACTCGTAAAGTTCCATAAAAAGCTGTGTAATATATTGAAATATACGTTTTATGAGGATTATATATCTGCAATATGAGTAGATTCTGAATTTGTGATAGATTCTCTCGGACATAGGTTTGAAGGTGATTTGTCAAGTATACATTATGATCCTCTACGACAGCCATCCGTGTCACCTTCTCTGCTAGAAAACGGAGGGCAATAAGATATAGAAAATGTTTGCTAGCTTCATACGAAACTTCAGTTTTATCCGTGCGTATGAGTAATCTAATAACTATAAGTGAAGGTCCATGCCCATTACGAGTATTCCAGTGATTACTCGTAATATGTGAGGTTGGGTTCTTTTAAGAATACAAGGGAAAGAATATCCTCTGGTTGGTTGTTCTTGATACATGGTCTCCGAAACTTAGCTATATTGTCGGGTTTGAGAACCATATTGTCGTTTATTTCGATCATAGGACATTCAGCTGTTCAGATATGAATTCAGTGATCCTGACAACCTACAGTTTGACATATAACACTATCACATTTCTAACATCGAAATGTCCAACGAAATATGTTTACCATTTTGAATATGAGGTCGGCCTCGAATAACTTTGACCGGAACATGTTTTTATATTTAAATCTGAAATAATTGACACCGAAAACCTATATTTCAATATATTGCGCACTTTTTAGAGAATTTTGTGAGTTTCCCGCCAAAATGAGCCTACATTTTGAATTTGGACCCCTAGTGCAATTACCGTCACCTTTGGAGGAATGTCCAAGCTCATTGGATTCATCGGGTCGAATTCTTATTGAAACCACCTTCAAACCCAGAGAATCTGTCACAAATGTTTTCCCACTAACTAAAAAGAAAATGCCCCATGGCGAACATCTTGTATATTTGAATTTCCCCAAGGGTTTCATTCAGGTTGTGAATCTACACAAAGTGGAGATACATAATCCACCCAAAACCTATATTTCAATATATCACACACCTTTTAGGGAACTCCTGGAACTTTGTGAGTTTCCCGCCAAAATGAGCCCCCATTTTGAATTTGGCCCTCTAGCGGGATTAGCCGTCACTTTTTAGAATAATACCCAAGCGCATTGGATTCAGTGGGTCGAATTCTTACAGAAACCACCTTCAAACCATGGTCCCAGAGAATCTGTCATGAATTTTACCCCACTGTATAACCGTGGCGGCCATCTCGAATATTTATATTTCCCCAAGGGTTCCAGGGTGGATTCTGAATCTACACATATTGAAGATATATAATCCATTAAAAACGTTAGGTGGTCTACATTTGCATGTTAAAACTTAAAACGGGGTTTGATTAGCCTAGAACTACAATAAGTACTACACTTTTAGTACTCAGACATGAAAAAAAGGAATTCTTTAAAATAGTTATTTTAAGCTTCCATGAATAGGACAACTTATAGCCAATGAGCAATATAAAATTTAGACGTCTGATGTGTCGTGTGACCCCATTACGCGTAGAATAAGATAGGGCACTTGCCTGTTTGCTTTATCAATTTAGCAGTGATATAGAAGGAAACCATTTTAATAAATAGAGATATCGCAAGGTAACTGAAGAATTTGAAGAAAACCACGTGGAATTTCAAATTAAGGTGAACAATTGTAGCTAGAAATAACAACACAATGGAATTTGGAATAAACACCCACCGTAGCTGTAGGATTAACTATTACACCATCTTCTCAATAAAATGTCAAATTTCCCAATGAAGATATTCCTGAAATGAGCGTACAGGTAAATAAGACTCCATACTCCGAAGACCGTCAAGTAGAATGACGGTCTATAATTGGTCATGATTTGGATGGGTGTTTTCTAGAGTATACTATTTGATAGCAGAACTCCAGTATTCGAACATTCTAATACTAGACTGATATTCGAATATAGGGCATAAATTAAATTTGAACGATCTCTGGTAGTTTTTTAAAAGGAATAAGTATGTAGTAGTGGCTCTTCATTAGGGATAAGTAACTCAAAGAAATTGCGTTATATTCACAGAGATATAGCTAGTTGGTGCAAAGATCCTTGTATATTTACACACGTGCTATTACAGGTTAGCGGATGGGGGTAGGGGTGGATGGTCGAATGGTTAGCGTGCGCCCGCTGTATCATACGGCATGCTATTGAGTCAACTGGCGTGGTTTCGAATCTCCGGTTGTACGTGGCAAGGAGTAGTGTCGCCTGTCCAACCTCGTGGGTTTCTCTCGCTGAAAATTGAAACCATATGTTAGTCCTGAAATTACCTAGTTTGTGTCGAGTGGACGTTAAACCCCATTCCCGGTCAAAACCCACCAGCCATTGTGTAACTGGAAATCGAAACAAGATATGACACCAACGATGGAAATCTGATAAATTAAAGATCTAATGATAGCTTGTCCCATCGAACTACACATAGTACACATACACGCTTGAATTGCTAAGTTCATTTACAAAGTACCCGATAATCAGTCAATTCGATGCCCTATTTCACGACAGTTCACCGCATTAGGCCTACCGTGATTTATTCTAAAGCTAGTGATTTACTATTAATCCCATTTCCTGTTTTGAATTGATTAGATACCATCATTATGTCACTTTGTATGAATGTGAAAAATAATAAACGTTTATCTTCAATAATATGATGAAATCCAACACTTTTCATTTTTGGAATTGACGAGTATCAGTTGTTTGTATTAACCATGCAAACACACAGAGGGATTTTAACCATACAGAGAGAGAGAGAGAGAGAGAGGGGGAGGGAGAGATGGGGGGGGGCGATGTTGAACCGGCGACTACTTCTACTTATCAAGTACAGGTGTACTGTCACTTAGACTTGACTCAATAACTCAATAACAGACCTTATGACCTAAAGTCCACGTGTTTGACAATTCGACCACCCCAGTGTAAATATACGTTCTAATACATGCTGGGCTTCATCTCAGTTGTCCTTCTAGATTGACCATGCTTTCTCTGTTTAGAAAATCATATTTTATTTTCAGTATTAACCTAGACACCTTACCATACTCATGCCCATTAGTTTCATTGTTCATTTTTTTAAAATCATTTTATTTATTTATACCAATATTCGTTTATTTTAGGGAATGCTGGTATAATAATGAAATTAATTCAACCTGTACATAATTATTATGTATATTGGGAAATATTAGCAGTGGTATGCAGGAAACAGCAAAAAATAACCACTCCAATCAATTTAAATGTAATGCAAAATAAATCTCAAGAGGATCCCAGAAGAATGCGTGAATGTTTAAAAATAGACAGTGAAAATATGTATTTAATTAAGGTAATATTGAAAACTGTTATAAAGTATACAAATTATTGGATAAACTGAATGTGAGATTTATGATGATATAAACTCTCAGCAAGTGTTAATTTCCTAGAACAAATCCCAAGGGATATCAGTTCGTTTTGCCAATATATAACTCACCTTTAGTTGAGAGTATGACTGGTCTTGATCAACCGTAGACTTAATAAAAAGCCAATAACAATACAGGCCTTCGTCAGATCTCCTCACTTCATTATGTAAGCTACAAAGATATTATCGCTTCCATGCTTTCATATGACCAGGAATTGACGACAATGTTGTACAGCTATAGCCAGTGACAAGAGCATGGTTTCTGCATCAGTATTATTGATAAGAGACAGAGCATCGTAGAAGTATTGACACGCGCAAATCTCAGTTCCACGACTGCTGGCCTCGACTCGACTAAAGGTGTGGCTCATCGCTAACTTGTCGTCTGCTACACAGATCGTGCTGTAGGTGATGATCACAAAACATACTCGGACACAATCGGATTATTGGAACTCTAGAAGACTTATAGAGATTTTTTGGCTTTACATCTGACGTATTTATGATTTGTCGGACGACATTCATCCCGATTTGGAGTGGAGATTGTTTCGGATCAGCTTTTGAACCGTTGTTTCTACCTATAATTGAACAAGCGAAAATGGGCAATTGATGTACCTATGGAAGATATCCAAGTGTCGAGTTAAAGTCAGTGATTTCTCGATCTGTTTGGAATAATATGGTTGTTTTGAAAGTGGTGAATTAACTTTAAAAATTTGAATGAAAAAGGACGTTGTCAAGCATTGATACATCTAATAACTAACACTGAAGTACAAATGTGATCAACGGATTTTCAAAACTGTGACATTATTGTGAAACCTAACCAACCAACAGATAACAGCTTAGAATTGTTGTGTTGGTTATTTTGTAACATTTGAGCTATAGAATACGAAATTGATGGTCGTCGAAAACAGTTTCACAAGGAACGCCAAGATACGTGTCTCTTTCAGATTTTTACGTTCTCAGACATATATATAAATCTTGCAAAATCATATTTGATTCCTATTTGGTTTTGTGCGATTTAATTAATCGGCCTTGATTTGAAGTTCAGATAATTTACAAGAAGTGATTAAAAATTGAGAAAATTGCGTACCTGGTTACCAATATTGGATTGTTATTAGATTTTACAAGCGTCTACATTATTAACATGTGCCATTATCACTGTGGTCCGATTTCCACTTGCAGGAAATATATTGGATAACATGTTACATGCAGTTTTATCAGGAACAGCTTACAGAGATTATTAACCTGATAAATTTTGTATAAATTAAAACATTCTCCTGCTATCGATTCGTGGATTGGATGGAAATGATAAAAGATCGTTTGTGATATATTTATTCTCCCGGCTCGAACGTTTTGACATCTTGTGACATTCTGATTCAAATCACCACGGCTTTTACAATTTAATTTCGAGTACAGCTATTAAAATCAACAAAAGCAATACATTTAAAGTTAAATTCAGCCACTCGAGATTCTGAAATTTCTAGAAAATTCCTCTACCAGAAATTGAACTTATCGGATTTCTGTTCGTGTACGTTCTAATTGCTTCTTACGTCTGTCAAACTCTTTCTGTTTACATCGCTGGTATTTTAGAAAGGCACTGGATGCTTGTAGATGACTTAAATTTAGGATCGAGAAAAAGCTATTCCCGCTGCATATTGAAAAATGTCAAGGAATAACACTAAACACACAGATTTAATAAAGCGGGTGTGTAATTGATGAAATTATGGTCACTGACCGAAGTCTAAAGTTCAGCAAATGATAATTTTGTCGAAAATTGTAGATTCTCTCTTTTTTTTTTGAAATAAAGGTTTTAACTAAACCAAGTTAGCTGAGAGCACAATCATTGTAAACGTCCACAAGAGACTTCTCTAATAACATTTATCTGCGTTCTGTATATTTGACGAATTTAACAGCAAAAAGTAATCCAAATTTCTGTCGTCGTATTTTGTTAAAATCGAGATCAACAACATGCGGCCTGTCAAATAGATAGACAAGGAAAGGAAAAAGGAAAGACAATCTGATTATTGTGTCATTACGTTGACGGCAGCTTACTAGGTAATGATGTGGAAATCGTGTCTTGACAAACACCGTCAACACAACAATCAGCGCTAGTGTGTTTCCTGTGAAGGGATATTAAATACGGGAGACAGAGTTAATTCTGAACGTGTCTCATGGCAGCCAAGGGAAAGCTGTTGGGTAACGAAGGGGGGCCGAGTAGGCGACTCTCTTGACGGGATACCGGATGTGTTCAGGAATCGCCAACTGGCATGATGAAACACCCTGATAAAACCCAGGCCATGTTGTTGGAAAATTTAAGGGTTATATCGGAGTATCGTCGAAAGTCTCTAGCAGTTGAATCTCTGTCTAGGTAAGTTATTCAAAATGTTTAAAAATGTTTATTAGACCTTAACTTTGTGCCGCCCACCCCTACCTCGCTCGAAAAAGCGAAATAGTAAGCGTTAACATTTTGTTTTCAATGCAGTAAATCAACAGTGTACATGTAGTAGCGCCCCCCCACTCCCGCCCAGCCACAATACTATTAAATTATACTAACCGATCGACTGTCATATCTGATGTTTGTATCGGCGTCACCTGAAGTTTGTGACTGTGGAACTGTGGAACGTCAATGAACATAATATATTAATTTTTTTTTCATTATTAATTAAATGTGTGTTAATTTAATAGATTAATCTTCAACAGATTCCTTTCATTATATACTAGATACATCCTGAACGTCGCCCCCATATTGAGGAAAATATCTAAGCACATAGATGCCAATATAATACAAACTTTTTGTATATTTTGAACATTCAAAACACACGAAAAAATATCTACAGTTTTTAAATAATATCAATACAAAAGAAATGATGGTTGCGATTTGCTGCAATTTAATAACTATTGAGCATGAATGAAAGGTGATTTATTCCACATGTTGTATGGCCAACCCGTCCTTTGCGTCATTACACCTAGACAAATCTGACAGTTTAATTCATCATTTACTCCAACCATATAGTTCAAATGATTACAATATAAATAGTTCATCATGATTATGTGAACCTTAACAAATGTATACCATATGGTGATGACTCACAAGAGTGTAATACAAAGTTTATAGGGATGAAATGAAATGGGGTTTCATGTTTTACTTTTCTGCCAAGGTTGACGAATCAACTCGGGGATTCAGCTCTCAACGGATAAAAAAACCCCCAAACAATTCTCCAATATTAACAAATGTCTTTACAATTAATAGAAAGTCTCAGAATATTATGCGGGAATATACTGGATTTGAAACGTTTTTCATATGGACTCAAAGTAGCCAATTAAACCCAGTATCATCCACAGTCTTCGACATTGCAAACACGACTTATTGGTCAACTTAAACCAACATTGATGTTTAAAAGATGGGCGTCTGATATCCAGTATTTAAGACAAAAACCTGGCACACGAATCGCTTGCCAGAATGCTTTTCAACCCCAGAAGAAGAACGAGGCTAAACACAAGGTAAGAGTACTGGAATAGGCTGAAATAAGCAGACGCCAAAGACTGCCATTCCGTTTGTACACTTCGCGTATATCGCCGAACACACCTGATAAGAAATTACAGTAAAAACATAAATAGTTGGCTGTCAATCAGTTTATATACATTCATAATTCATTATTATATGCGTTGCTACCCATTTGTGTCAATTTCTAGATGCCAAAGAATAGCGATTTAGCTCCTTTAATTTCTGGTTATGGGTACATTTTTTCAAAGCAGTATTTACAAAGTCACATTTTATGGAATATTTTCTAAAATTGGCATTTCTTTGCGATTTCCAGAAGCCACTTTCTATATCAATACGTCTTGGTGATTGTAGCCAGATAATTTCGAGCATTTAATCTACTTATCAAGTAGGGAAAGGAGATTTCTCTTGACGGCTTGGTCAAAATTAACCATGAAGATCAGTGACCATAGTCTATTTAACATTTTCCATAGTTACCATTCCTGAGTTACCGGAAATTACTCTGCCTTAGATATATTCACTGCCTTTAACATCGATAGTAATACAATGAACTCCTAATTATCGTAAAATACTACCAGTGAAGTAGACGGGTGCCTAAGTGAAGGATTTGTTTCACAAATTGACGAATTACTAATTTACCTTTGTTGAAAACGATTAAATGAATCGTATAGTGCCGGTGATATAATGCTAGTTAACTTTGTTATGTTATTTGGTGTTCTAGAAATAGTCATCCAACCTAATACCAACTAAAAAAAAAAAAAAAAAAAATCTCAAAAAACAAAAAACACACCCCCCTCCCCAAAAAAAAAGAAAACCCCAAACCAAACAACAATGTAATATTTGTCGAAATAACTTCTCCAGATAATACCGCATTTGCTTATCATTTTCTTTAAAAAAAATAATATCATATATGTAATTGATGTTAGTAAGAGGTTTTCAAACGAGCAGTGCAAAGCTTTGGCGATCCTATTCAATCCTCGGCCTTATTTTGTTGAAATAAAATTATCTTTCTACTATAGCTAAATAAGCTTTTTTCGGAAGATCATGTTAAAATAAAAATATATTCTATCGGGCCTACATATACAGATCATCAGTATAACCTTCTTTACTCATTTTAATAAGGGTGTCTGCGCGGTTCCCGGCTTGCACGTCACAAATTGTACGGTTGCTGGTCCCACCTCAAGGGTGCTCTTCGGGTCCTCTCCGATCACCTCCCCCTCTCTCTCTGCCTATTATCACAGGTCTTCAAATGTTATATACAAATTATTAATTAGGCATTTAATCACATACCAAGCCCATAATCAACTCCCTGGATCATCGGATGGCCATGATTTTAAATGGATTAAAAAACCATTGCCCTCTATTAATTTAATGTTAAAGTGGATAATCGAGACTTCTTTATTGTAATAACATTGGTACTTGACAATCGAGAAAATTGTAATTTTACAGACATTTTCAATACATTTCATTTTCAGTATTTATATTGGAACAAGATCGACCTTTATCTATATCATACATAACGCATTATTGTTTTGGGGTTTTCATACTATATATTGATCATTCTGTGGTAGAGGTTTTCTCTTGTAGAATATAAACTGCTTGTCATGTTTAATATATCATACATTCATTCCAAAATATATTTAACGGTTACTGCAGGAACATTTTTTTTTTCTTGAATATCAGAAACGATCCCATAGTGCAAGTCAATTTTATCAATAAAATCGGCGCCATAGCATTATAGATCGATGCCCAGAAACATGATGTGTTATACTGTCTGTGTAGACGGTGTGATGGTGTAACCAAACACTTTTTTTTAAAAAATAAAGATACACTGTTATTGCTGTTTAATCACCATTAAATAGATATTGTAAACAATTTCAATATGGTAGACGTATCATGCCTTACAATGGATATTGCCTTCTTCGATGTGTTCTTTTTAAAGGGGAAGCTCAAGGTTTTTCAGGTGTCGATGGATAAAGGTGGGTTTAAATGTATACACCAAGCGCCAAAATGTTAAGCACCGTGTTATTAGTTAACACATTGAGCCACTCATAATAAATGATCACGAGATTCTATTACCAACGATATTTCAGGAAATTTACTGTTTAATTGTATAAGTATCTTGATAATCGCCACAATCAGGTGCCACAATAAATTCGACAACAAATATACAAAATGTTACATAATTTCGGAAAAAATGATTGGGTAAATAAGACAAATTAAGAGAATGTGTGTACGCGATACTAAGTACACTAGAACTGATCTATTTGTTTATCTATGTACCCAGTATTTCTGGATTTTTCTCAATTTCTAAAAAAGCACACCATAGTTCACACCCAGATAATATAATGAAAGGGACCAAAATCTAGGACCCCAACCCACGCACTGCTACAACACCCTTATTCAACTATTCAGAATTCACAAAAATAGTCCACTACAATGATGAGCTTTTTGAAATTTTAAAAGATGTCCTGAAATGATTTTTAAAGTATTTAAAGGCTCAATACCACTCTTGAATAAGATGTCAAATCTTTATACTGGTAAACAATTTGTATTATTTTACAATATTCCCATTAATTGATGATACAAATTTCATCTTAACACACCTCATTTTAAAAAATGGAAACCTTTTCAAATGTGACTTGGATTTTAAAATATTTTCGAACCCCCTGGACAAGTAAAATAGGATGTAATGGATAATTTAGGACAGGTAGGACATTAAACACCTAGTACTTAGAATAAGAGTGTTATTGTCCCTTTAATGGAAATCATTTTTAACCGAAAGCAATTTTACACTGATATATATTTCTGTATTGTGTAAGGATTTAAGGTTGAATCTCTTAATCCGACCGACATAAATGTAGAAATGTGAGGTATTAAGTAAGTCATCCCATGTTTCGAAGCCAAAGGCTACCTTGCGCTTTACACTGTGTTTATTCGATATTCAGAAGAGGATAATTGTTTCAGGATTCTGCTATCATTGTCGTTATTTGAGGAATAACCACGAGACGTTATCTTCTTACTCTAAATCCATCCCAATTAATGGTGTGAGAAATTTGGTGGGGATCTCCTGAAAACTTTGTGGTGGTGATCTATGCCTTGAAACTTAGTTGCCTCATATCCAGTCCCAGTATTTGCCTCTGAAACAGCTTAGTTTGACACACTCTTCCACAATAAAGGGGTATGGTACAAAAAGCTTATTAAATACAACAGGTCTTGTATGCTATAAAAGCTCATTTGAAGAGTAGAATACCAATCAAATATTTAATCTACTTTTACATGAAATGTTTTGTATTTGACAAGATTCTGGTCATTGAACGATTGATCAATTACCTATAAATTTAAGTGGATAAACTTATCCGCACTGGCCCAGAAAGATCAATACCTGTATTCCCTCGTCCATTTACCAATATGACTTGGGAAATATTGACCATTTCCAATCATCATTAACGTTTTTGACAAGTATTACGATAAATACAAATCAAAGCTGATTAGAGCAGCCCTTGTGGGTTGTAATTTAGCTTAAAGAAGTGACATTTGTCCAGTATTTCCAGCCACGACACAAAAAAAACCCCAAAAAAACAGGAAATTTAAAGAGGGTAATTTCCTTGCCCTGTGTTTGATATTTTAAGTTTAAACGGAGAGTTCCCGCTTGATACTGTTGGGAAGATACTGGTAGGAAGTTAATATAGTCAAAAAGATACCATTTTATTCGTTGACGAAATATTGATTGTCATTCTAACATCTTCCGGTTATGTTCATTTTTGACTTCTGTTTGTGTACCTCTGTGTCACCAAATAATGTGGATGACGAAATGGAAGTTAGTAATTTGTGAATCGAGTGTTGAAGAAATCGAGTTATTAAGTGGAGACGTCAATTAATCATCCGATTCTGTTAGCAACGCAAAAAAAACCCCCCAAAACAACAAAAAAAAACCACCAAAAAACAACCCAACATAGAATGCATATGCAATTGAAAAAAAGGAAAACAAATATCCGAGCAACATCTCCTCCGACAAATATTAAAGAAATTTTTTTATTGATTTTCATAGCTTTTTCATAATCCTCTTCCGAGTTATCCCCTCTTTTACTCGCGATTATCAAACGATCTTTCTGAAATCGATATTGGTTGTCTATACTGTTGAAAAAAATGAACCGCTAATATTCAACGATTTTCAATAGTGCAATATACATGTAGTCCTCGATTTCTAAAGTAATTGCCCTTCTTTAACTCCGCACTGCCTGGAATATCAACTGTTTCTGAGAGACACGCCTTTCTACCAACCCCAACAAGACTTTGTTTGCTGAACTGTTTTGGTTTGTGTGAAACAGTATACATCTGAAAACAGTTAGCACTTGGAGAACTGATAATATACAGCTGATATGTTTTATATTTCCAATGAGTACGACATCTATTTTACCTTTATAAGATGTCAAGATAATCAAATTTTGTATTTGAAAACGAGACTCATCAAGCATTCGGTAATGGTATCATCTTCTCTTGGAGTGCTTTAAATGGTGCCACGATTTCATGATTTTCTCACAATCTTCGTTGACATTTATCTATATTGGTATTTCTCTATATATTAATATTGGTCTCAATATTGACACATTTAAAAAAAGAATTATTTGGTTTCGAACTGTCAACTTCCTGCACTTACTATTAGTTAACATGTAACTTATTGTTTGAAAAATAAAACTAACTTGTATTCGTTTTCTTTATATGGAAAACACACGTGCATTATCTGGCAAGTAGCGTGGCTGTTTTCATATTTCATTGTAGAACTCTAGTCGGAACCGCGGTTGAATAATGTGTTTAACGATATCAACGTCGAAACGACCAAGATCTTTTGTTTTATGTGCGGATGCTACAAAAACGAAATCCAGACACTTTTCAAATCCCTGTCATGAAAGACAATGGCCGGTAATTTATTTTAAGTCTGTTTTTTGTGCTTTTGTTCCAATTTAATAAACACGACAAAAATACAGGTGTTAAATACTCAAATCGATACCGTATTTGTACTGGTAATGAAATTTAAACCTTACAACACACGCACTTCGATACCCTTAATTATTGTTGTGAATTTAGTCTGCTCAAAAGTATGGCAATCTTTGCGACTGTTAGGTGTTTTTTGTTTTTTTCCGAGGTCTTGGGATCACGTGGATAAGTGGGTAAGGCGCTGGCTCGCTAGCCTGGAGGTCGGGTGTTCGATCACGGCATTGACTGAGAAAATTCATCTCGATGTTCCGGCATCGTTTCCCTTTGTCGGTGATACAGAATGGAGTGCCTGACAAGGACAGTTGTCTAGTCGTTTGGATGGGACGAAAACCGAGGTCCCGTGTACACATTGGCGTGCACGCAAGAGATCCCATGGCCGTTGGAATTCGATATAAGAGAAGGCCGTAGCGCCGCTGCACGTGCAAACGTTCCCTCATAGCACACTGTATGGCGTATGCCCGTCTTCCATTAGCCCAGGTTAGGTGCAGAAGAGTAGGACGTTAAATGCCATTTCATTTCATGTCTCTTAGGGTTTTTTTTTTGTCTCAGACCAGATGGATTTAGTTTGTATTTAGTAGCAGTTGTAAAAGTTTTGTTTACAATTATATAATGCAGCGATCTATATTAAGATGTTATATAAAACAATGATAATTTCATAATAACCCTTATACTGTGACCAAAAGTTGATCAATAATTTGATCTCTAATCAACCGTTGAGGAAAGTAAACGCAATAATTAAACTTCTAAAATACCAGGACTGTTCATTAACAAGAATATAAATAACTACAAAATAGCCTCTTGTTAACACATCAGATACTCCTATTGATACCGAACACGGCATATCAAAAAATGTCATCTTTTGGTTGCCATAGATACGTCTTTCTGCTCATACAAGTATCAAATACATCGTTAATGAAGAAAGATTCAGGTTTGTAAACAATATGAAATGAACTATCGTGCATCATTAGCTTATCAAGTAATTTTCGTATTGATTTGTTATTATTCAACAGATGGTAGATAATAATATGTTATGTACGCATGATGTACATTACAAAATATGAACTAAGGCAGCGCTTTCAGGCCAGATATACGCCCATCTCATACGTAATGTTGTTCATGCGAGATCGTAAATCTTGCTTAAAAATCGCAAGTGAATAGAAAGGAAATGCCTCAAACGGTATTCGAAAAGATCCCTAAATTTTGAATCAACCTTATCCAACAGTAAAGGCCCGGTCCCAGTGGCCGATGGACACAAAACGTATGCAAAAAGGACACAGCGGACGAGCAAACTCTCGGTGGTGTTTCCATCCGTTTTCATCCGCTCCAGAAATTGACGTAAATTTGCAAAAACAGAATGGAAAAGAACGAACGTGGGAAGTATGTAGCGGGAATGTTAAATGGATGTTCATCGGAAGCCTAGCGGATGGAAGTGGATGACCGCTCCGACATCCCTCAATATACCAGATACATCCCAGATACAAACGCTTTGTCCGTTTTGAAAACTTTATATACGAGATGCATACGCTTGCATCCTTTCTATTTCCGTGATAACGAACATGGAACGTTTGTTGCTCGTATATGTCACGCATTTACATCGTACACGGCAGAAAATTCATCCGTTAAAGTGAACGGATGCTAGATGGATAGAGCGTATGAAACACGTATGCAATGAGTACACAATGGATGCATGACGTTTTCAAACGGAGGGTACGTTTTTCCCTGTTTTACATCCTCGTGCAGTGGGACCGGGCCTTAACCAAATGTTTCGCGTTTGTAAGTTGCAATTGGCTTATTAATGTTCCATCTTAATGACGTCTTTGATATCGATGCTCTTTACATGTCTAAATTTACTAAGCTTGTAGCAAACATTTCCATGAAATTTCAAATTATAGTTTTGTATCTTAGATGACAGCAAATGGTCAACCACTTAAAACCATTACATATGTTAAAGTGATAACGATTACCCGGCATCTCAAGAATTCCCTGTATCACTCAGATTTCACAAAATCCTTGTTTAAAGAAACGAAGTCTCTCACAAAATATCATCCAAAGTCTTCGACATTGAAAATACGAATTATTTATCAATTTAAACCAACGTTGATGCCGTGACCTTACCTGTTATAATCGTTTGAAGCCTTGAAGACGATGGGCCACAAAATTATGAGTTTTAAGCGGATGTGCCAAAGTACTGGCAACTATATGTTAGGCCATGTTTGGTCTTCTCCTTGCTGTCTTTCTGGTTAGATTGAAATTCAAAACACGATGAGATACTATATGAATATAATGTATAGCCACGAACTTCAAGATGACTAATACTCCAGTATGAAACATTTTGAGTCCCATGTTTATATTGAATATACTTACCATTTCAAAATACACATGGAGATGTCTAGAATATAACTAAAGCATAATTTACCCAAATGTATGCTCCTAAATGTTTCTAGAACAGCTTATACTAATATATAAATGCAGTATTTCTGAAGTAGCGTAATTTGGAAATATATGATTTCATTATAGTTCGATTCGGTCTGTTACATAATTCCCATCCGTCGGCTTTTCGGGTAGAAATCATGGAATAAACTTTATTCTGTAGGTTTTGATGTTTGATTACAAAAAAACCCCCAAAACAATGGAGAGAGAGAGAGAGAGAGAGAGAGAGAGAGAGAGAGAGAGAGAGAGAGAGAGAGAGATGGGGTTTAACGTTCACTCAACACAAACTAGGTCATTTCGGGACTAACATGGTTCAATTTTATTTCAATAATTCGCTTGCGCGTAGGGGTCTTTAGCAGTGGGAAGAAACCGGAGTGCCCGGAGGAAACCCACGAGGTTGAGAAGGCCAAAACAACATAGGTCTTCATAGTATCGGAGGCCATTATTTAAGGGCAGCCATTTTGCGATAATATTCCAACTTATGTTGACATTTTCACCTTATTTATAATGTTATCGACATGTTATAATATTGTCGTCATGAACCCTGTCAATATTAATACATTACCAAATCACAGTTGATACGTCGATAACATTATAAATAAGGTGAAAATGAAAAAAAATAATTTGGAATATTATCGCAAAATGGCTACCCTCAAATATTGGCCTCCCATACTATGAAGACCTACCAAAAAATGTCAACATTGTTTTGTTTTTTTTTTGTAATCAAACATCAAAACCTACAAAATAAAGCTTATTCCACGATTTCTACCCGAAAAGCCGACGGATTTACATTAAAGATCAGATTATTAGGCGAATCATTTGAAATTTTATCAACCGGTTTTAATCTTAATGTTTAAATCAGCTGTGATGTGATTAATTATTACGTTCTTTAATTTTTGGTATGAGTCTCTAAAAGTGAATCCATATTGGTAATCATAATATATTTAATTGTACTATGTTACACGTTTTAGTGTCGGACAAAGAAATTAATAAAACATATTAATGAAATTTTTGACAGAGTCATGTTTAATATCATTTATATCCCACTTCTACTCGTGGACAATGGCAACCTTTGATGAAACTGTCCTGTTCATTTCCAATACATGCATAAGAGTTGCCATGTATTAGAAATGAACAGTACACTTTCGTAAAAGTGTACTGTTCATTTTTGATACACGATTACTTTTCTACCGTTTAAGAAACTTACCAATCAATAAGAGGCGGACGTTTAATCCGACCCAGATCGCAATGATAACTAGTTGTTTCAGACTGCACTTGGCTAAGGTACATGAGACAACTAATCAAAATCATAGTAACAAAACAAACCGGTAGGAACTACATGGCAGTGCAAAAATATATACAATGACATTAAATCAACATAACAACATATTACGAAAAACAATTATTACACATATCAATTGGCATCTATTCCATAATTTGGTTTGATTTATTATACAAAACATATAAATGAGAATATTGAATAATTATTTTAACTAATTGTGATTCTCTTGCTAGACATTTCACAAGCCTTGAAAATAACCAGGATTATGTTGTCAATTGACTTTTTATATTCATATGTGTGATCAATCCTGATTTATTTTAGAGTAACGTCCCTTTGCTGACTCTCTAGAAGCTGCCTAGAAGCACATGTTTTTTCAACATGGACACCTTTATTTTTATGTAAACTTTTTCTTGTCAAGATGTGAACAAATCACAGTCTTTTTACCTTAAAATTACACGAAGTATGTAGATCACCTACTCAACTAAATGTGTATACAGAGATTTCCTACAATAAACCTCCAAACACGATATTCAGGTATTTGTAATTTGGGGTTAGCTTGCTGTGGCCTCCCGAGGTAGACTGTACAGGGATATAAAAAAACGCCTAGAAAGTTATACATTTTATTACAATTAAATTTCAACGAACAAACCATGCGCCGATGCATACTTTGACCAGGAATGACCCACGTTTCGAATTTCCTTTACACTACATTTAATATCATCGCTGTCCTCGACGCCATAGACAAGATGTTTTGACGATGTGGTCTAAACAAACACGTGGCCATTTTACGCTCGGGGTGTCACAACAAGACGTACGTGTAAATACTACCATGAAATGTAACGTGAGGCAGAGAAAGGGATAAATAAAAGAGCTGAAATTATATGTCACTTTTCGGTTGAAACGACTCGATAATAAATACTATTTTTCACATTTTGCTTCACAATACTCGATAGAATTGTGATTTAAGTAACTTATTAGCACCTTTCCTCTGTGTATCGGTGAATATCAGGACAGTTTTGGTCGTGGGCCGCCTCGGCTGAGCCCCCGACCAAAACTGTCCTGACATTCACCGATACACAGAGGAAAGGTGCTAATAACTATTACATGTTAGTGCCAGTTTCACCACAATTAATTTACAGATGTTGTAAAATATATACTATTCAAAAAAAGTAGGGGATATTTGATTTTTAAGTGTTATTAAAGTGACCTAATGAAACTGACGAAGAAACAAATGACAAAATGAAATGAAGTTCACATTCATCGATTTATTCCAAATGATCGTTAGACTAAGTAAGGCACAGACTGACCATTATAAGGGTAAAATGATACCCGGGGTCAAACAGCAAAGTTACCACAACATCAGTAAAGTCAGTAACGGGTAAATCCTCCTCTGTTTGCCAAACAAGCATTGATCCGACGTGGAATACTCCTAATGAGACGTCTAAGGTCATTTTGGTCCAGATTGTCCCATTCCTGTTGCAACGCAGCAGCAAGTTCTTGGACATTGGCAGGACGTTGTTGACGTTGACGTAACCTCTGTCCAAGCATGTCCGAGACATGTTCGATGGGGGAGAGGTCGGGACTTAGTGCTGGCCAAGGTAAAGTGGTGATGTTCTGTTGTTGGAGGTAACCTGTGACATCTTGCGTTGTCATCCTGGAAGATGAAACGGCGACCATGACGTCGTGCGAACGGCACAACATGGACTGCCAAGATGTTGTCCCGGTAGTACTGGCCTGTAACACGCCCTGCAACAACATGTAAAGCCGTTCTTCCAGCAACAGTGATGCCTCCCCACACCATAACAGAACCACCCCCAAATCGATCATGTCTGATTACGTTAACGTCTTGGAAGCGCTCGTTTCGACGACGCCACACCCTCCTACGTCTGTCCAAAAACTCAACAGTGGACCTTGACTCATCTGAAAACATCACATTGCTCCAGCGTCGATTATCCCAGGGTTGACGATCCCTACACCAACGACGTCTTGCCTGAATGTGGTGATCTCTCAAACAAGGGATCACGCGAGGACGTCGGGCGCGAAGGTGACCCCTATACAGTCGATTCCGAATCGTCTGGCCACTCACTCTCACACCAGTGTCTGTTTGAAACCAGCGCTGATCTGATTTGCTGTGATGACACGATTTCTCAAGGCCAAGGTACGGATAGATCGATCCTGGGCTTGAGTTGTCGCCCTTGGTCGACCTGAGCGTGGTCTGTCCTGTACAGATTGTGTATCACGGTATCTGGACCATAGCCTTCTTATGACATTCTGAAAAACATCCATCGTCCGCGCCACAACCGCCTGTGTTGTGCCGATCTGTAGCATGCCAAGGGCACGTTACCTTTCATTTTGGGTAAGCCGACGCATATCAAAATTTGTTTTCTGGTCACTAAAACAATTAAACTGATGTTTCCACCCTGGAATTCAATGCCACAATGACTGTAACATTCAAAGTCAGAGTCGTGCAAATCTTGGGTCGGACCCCCATGATGATCCCAAGCATCACCTGCATTCCATACGGTAGTTTTTGGTGCGTTTGGGCGTCACATGTAACTGGAAATGTTTCCTCTGTTAGGTTCTATAGTGACTTTTTTCGTACTCATTCATATATATTAGTATTATGCCCCCAAAATCTTAATATCCCCTACTTTTTTTGAATAGTATATTATGGCTTTTCCACATAATATGGTTGAATGTCTTATAATAAATCGGAACAGTAACAAATACACTCCTACCCCGCAAAAGCCCCCCCCCCCCCCAAATAAAAATAAAAAATAAACAAATAAATAATAAATAAATAACACAAAAATCAAGAGTACTTGCTTGATACATCACAATACTACTGTAGTATTATATGTGTGTTCTGTATTACATATTAATAATAATATTTCAACAAAAGTGATCAGCATAATTATTCTGTAAATATTTATTACATTGTAATTCCATAATATTTATAGTAGTGTTAAACTACTTCTGTAATTATTCGTGTGATTCTAGAGTCAAATAGTAAAACGAGTGTATGTAATTATTAATTATCAAGTGATAAACAGATTCTGTAATTATTCATACATAATAATATTTCTGCGACATTTTGATATAACAGATTCATAATGATATTTCTAATATATGTAATAAAAAGATATGTAATTATTCATTGTGATTCCCAAGGTGAATAATAATACAAATTTTGTACTTGGCAATCGATGGGTAAATCATTAAGATGATAGGAATAGTCTGTATTTCCATGACAAGGGAATACTCATAGTGCAGTTCATTACAGATTATGTAATCATTTATTGTGATATCGATAATAAACGAATTTACAGTGTTAAAACCAATTTCTTGCACTATCAACAACGTTTGACTTTCAATTTCAATTGGATATCATTTGATTTCGTCTCTAGGCACCGTACATTAATTGTGGAAAAAAGTGTCTCGATCAACATCTTCTTCACAAAAAGGTAAATGTCAATCTGCGCTGGCGAGAAGAGATTGTCTCAAATAATGTGGTTCTGAAGTTGATGATCACTCTCTAGACCAATCGAAGTTGTAGGACCGGAGGCCATTACCGGACAAGTGGTCTCCTACATGGTAAAATCAGTTTACAATTCAAGAAAAGAAATGTTGAAATACTGAATGTCAAGTTTAATGATTGAGATTCAATGAAATAAATACCGGAGCATTATATGATGACATTTCTTCTTTGTATTAGTGATGTGGGGTAATAATATGTTAGTCAACAAGGAGTGTGGAAATCTTCAAACTAGTTCTCCGAAAAATGGTAATTTGCCGTATTCATTTTGTCAAAATTTGAAAGCTAAACGCAGTATTTGTTAGTCAAATGGGATAGAATGAAAACAGTTTACGTTTTGACATATATATGTTTTGGACCAAAAGTTTCAGTGGTCTCATATCCAATGATTTAGGATATATTTTAGCTTATGGATTATGAAAATATTTAGAATTTTTAAAATGAAACATAAATAAATCTTTAACGTGTTGTTATCATTTCTTACAAGCTTTTTTTCTCGCAAGTACAAAAAGAAAACTAATAATATCTATTATTTTTAAATAAGGATGGAATTGCATAAGAGAAATCAACTAATCAAAATAATTCTAGAAACAATAATCTGCTAATGTCAAACAACTAAAGCGACTTAGACATTTCTTGCGTTTGTACTTGTCCATTTATTGATTAAACACATCTTACAGAAGACCAAAATAGCACAAAAAAAATCTTGATTATAATTAAGCTCATTGATAACCCTGTAATCCAATGTAATCGGTGTCGATATACGTTACACAGATTTCTATTGGTCGTGTACATGAATAGGTTTAAATATATCCATTAATAACCTTAATGGTGAAATCAAAAACAAAACAAGCAAACCTCAATTAAGAACAGATTATCTACACCAATAGGCTATAATATATCATTTCCTTACCTGATGTCGGAAATTCTAAATTACGTAATTCCTTTATACATGACGTGAGATGATATATGAAAATAATCTTTTCGTGACTTCTCTTAATTGGAGAATGAACATCCGTTTTCTTTTTTTTGTAAATGATACTCGATAATGACTGCTCTGCACAGTATATATTTTTTAGTCAGGACATTACTTATATACATGTGTGTCTGCCGTTATGGAATTCAATATTCGTCCTTTGTGTAAGAAAAGAACAGTTTCAATTTCCAGGAATTGAAAATAGAACCGGAACATGTCCCTGATCATTGTAATAGAATATAATTAGTTTTATTTGTTGGTACATCTGATCAAGCCCTTCACGTAATACCCTGCATGTTTTGGCACGGATTTCGATTGGCTACTGACTCATCTTGGGGGCCTTTCAGATACCTCGATGATCGCGAATACAAGTCTCGCACTTGCAAATCCAAAGATTCGTTCAACGTCAAGGTTTCTGTGGAGGTCGCCAGGTTTGATTTGTGTGTGTCACAACATTTGATTGAACGTTATCGGGAGATAAAGGGATATAACGTAGTCTCGATCACTTAGAACCCCCTAGTCAACAACGTACGGAGGGTCTGGGTCGGTTCTTAATTGTTGACGAAAATTACTGGATAATCTACCACATAAAAAACCAAACACCCGGTTACGCATGGGCAATGGAACCTTTTGGCTAAAGTCTCGGTAAGTGCTAGATCTTATGAAGCCGGGCCGATTGTGCTAGATTCTATAAAGCGAGTCTGAAATATATCCCACAATTCACTTGGCACATCTATTATTAGAAACAAAATAGATACGAGGAATGAAGCATGAATCGCGATGAAGAATTAAGAAGATTGTGAGAAGCCATACGTCTGATTCATGAGGAGAGAAAATTACCATTTCAATTAAAACCTTGATAAACAAATTTTTAGAGAGTGGTGTCAAGCGAGATGTTTTGATAGATTCAGTACGTGGTTACTTAAAAGACTGGATAATCCAGACTATGTCCCGCTTTCCGTCAAATTTTGAGGACCCATCCAGACTAATATTCGTAGAATATTTGTGTGGATGATAAAGATTAGATATAACGTAGCTATAAGTTTGGTAACGGGAATGAAATGAATTTAACATCCTACTGCATTTGTAGATTTCGTGGGTACCATTTCGTGACGACGAGGCTGGTATTAAAAAGGGTGGAGAGGGCGGTCATTTCGGGACAAACATATGGTTCAATTTAATTTCAATAATTCGCTAGCGCGTTGGTCTTTAGCAGTGGGGGGAAACCATAGGCCGCAGAGAAGACCCATGGGGTTGGACACGCGACCCCACACCGGGAATCGACACCCCACACATGACCCAATGACAGAAATTATAAAACAACGAACACGCACTAACCATTCAGTCATCCACCCCCACTTATTGAAAGGGGGTGTCTTAAATTGTTAATTGTTAACAGTAATTGAATAAACGTGTGACTGTAATATTATTTGAGCTCTCGATCGTGGACCATAGACCATTTTCT
Organism: Patella caerulea; assembly: GCA_036850965.1. Classification (NCBI taxonomy): domain Eukaryota; kingdom Metazoa; phylum Mollusca; class Gastropoda; family Patellidae; genus Patella; species Patella caerulea. The sequence continues at coordinate 4,493,814 of JAZGQO010000008.1, read as the reverse complement.
CGCGTCTGTAAACTTATTTTTGAATTAGTGGAGTCTTACCTCACTAATCGGAACAAATTAAACTACCGTGTGGTGCTCTGTAATGGGCCCAATACTCTTCGCGCGTACCTTTGTCCATTTGTGATCTGATTCGAAAATAAGACCTAAATTCTTATCTATATGCTGATGATAACTAGGTGTATCCAGCTTCCAAGCCAGCGGAGTCCAGTAATCCCGACTCACTACAAGGTGAGTGTATTAACCCAACTTTAGATTCAAAGGGAATAAGTGTGGTATGTAATTAGAAATGGGTCAGCCTCCAGTGTCTTAAGCTGCCTCAACTAGAACTTAATTTGTGCATATGTTTTTGAGACCCTAATAGACTGTTATCTGAAGGAGAAAGGGTTGTGTAATTTGACCATAAACCGAATTTAAAGGAAACCTTATACTACAATATGATTTTAAAAACACAAACTGCCCCCTGTTCGGCTCCACAACCCACAAGTCGCCAAACAGATTTCAATCTCAATCAATTAGCATTCTACAATATGATTTTAAAAACACAAACTGCCCCCTGTTCGGCTCCACAACCCACGAGTGGTCAAACAGATTTCAATCTCAATCAATTAGCATTCTATTTTCAATTTTATGCATATTTTTTTTTAGAATTTTCCCCAATGTTGTTGTTCGTTTTCACCATTACGCATCTTGTTATGGTAGCACAATGCGCATGTATGTGCGTGTATGTTTAACCTAAAATTTATACTATACATTTCCATCCATTTTATATATATTGCTGGAAATAACTAAAAACAATGCGTTTCAAAATGTCGTCGTCATGGTATGGTCAGTATGCTACTGCTGTCATCAGTCTATTTTTAATCATGATCTCGGTATAATAATAATTATGGTAATAATAATTCACCTAGATATTTTGAGTAGGATATTATTCCAAAATCATAACATTTGTTGAAAGTGATAACGGCTCTTTAAAGGTGGAAGTTAGTTACATGCAACAAATAACGTAACCCAGATAGGTTACTATTTACTTTAGGCCCATAGTGATTATCATGAGACATTGTAACTATATGAGCATATAATACGAGTTAATACAGATCATTCAAAATGCCATGCCTATCCCATTCAGCTATTTAATAATCATGTTGACAAAGTACTGATGTGCGATTTCAGATTGGGTGCTTGAACCGCGTACTCAAATAAATGTAATAGTTAACTAAATACCAAAATAAATCTCTGCTAAGATAGGCATTGATCCTTGGAGACAAAGATTTATTAATAGCATAATGCTTTCAAAATGGACAAATCTAATTCTTCCCTACTCGAGTTTGTTATCTTGTTAAATAACACTGTTATCTTTATTGGGTTTAGAAATATTGACTACATTTCATATTGAAAACAGCTCATATTGAAATATATAGCAATTATATGAAGATTATCGAAGACTACAATATGATATTAATTTGACTATTATTAGTCTAGATCTAGAAATACATCGAGTTTTTCTTAGCCGACAATTTTAGGTCGGGAATGGTAATCCGATTTAGACGAAACTCATAATGTATGTTAAGAATCCATAAAATGGGACAAATTTTGGTGTGATTTTATTTCAAAAACGATAATTCGTTACCCGACAGACGGACACCTCGAAAATTGTCAACATGGTTAATGGTCGTTTGAAAAAGAGAAGTTCTCAAGGAGTATTTGTGCCAATTTTGATACCATTTTCAACATTTGATAGATTTCCCCGATTTCATGCAGGTATCCACTACACTTAAGGTATTGGTATAATGAAAATAGCTATCACTCATTTAGAATCAGTGTTGAAGTGTTCCAAGCATCGAAAAAAAATTGCTTATTTCTATGCTTAACGAACTTAGTCAATGTATTGATATAATGAAACTATTCACCAAATTGCTAATTACTCTGCCTTAACCTAACTGACCATAGAGAAGGTATTGGTAACGAAACTATACACACAATTAAAATAAAAGTTATCGTGTCCCAAAAAGCATCGACAAATCGAATAACCTACATCTGCTTAGCCTTAGCAGAAACGGCTCATCATCTGTCTCAGTCAAGACATTCACCCAACGAGCGCCTACGAACGTTTTAAAACTTACGCTCACTTCGAAGGTCTGTCGCACATAGTGTGACGGACAGACGGATTGGACAGGCGTATAGAAAAGTTGCAATGCGCAAAAATATGATGAAATTGCTATTATTGTATTTTGTGGATGATCTGGGGACATAACTTTTATTCTAATTGCATGAACAGTTTTATTTACAGTTGTTCTAATATCATTTTTGTTTCAGTATTCGGTACTCGACACAATTAATAGTTTTCGAAATGGACAAAATTTAGTTTCGATGCTATAACGTAATGATTAAACACGTGTAGTGACTTAAATGGTCATATCTTTTTAAGGTACCTCTCTCACAGCCCTATTAGCGCTTGTGGTCGTGATCTTGAAGATGCCAATCATTTTGCACGTATAAAATCAAATTTTATTTTACCCCAAAATTAATTTCAACACAGACATTATTGAAGGGCACAGCCGAAAATACTAATTGTATTATGATTTTTCAAGAATTCAATTGAAATAATTTTAAAATATGATTATGACAAATCCGAAATTAGAGCCTACGTGTTCATTTCGTATCTTTATTGTTCATAACCATCTTCTCACAAATTGTTTATATAAATTTTTGGTATTCCTGTTTTGTTACATCGGATCCTGTTCATCGATCCTTTTCTGAGAATGAAATATTGTACAATAGTAACGATTTGATATTGTGAAATTATGTATTTTATTGCCATAAAGTGAATGACTTATTACACTCATTACATTATAAAACTGTTTAAGATGTTTAGAGTAAAAGAAACACAACCGATTTCGACATATCTATTTTCATTTTGGAAATATCCAAAAATGTTGTTTTCGTATCGTTATCATTTCAATAGTTCAAAGCAAAGAAGTTTGTTTATATGAGTATTACATGTTTGATGAATAATGCCTCATTAACTAAACGGAACACTGCTCTCTTATTTTATTGATTTAAAGCATTCAAATTAAATGTGTACAAATGCAGATTGGTAGAAGGAATATATCTATCTACTCTAGAATAATCTGAAGTATTTACAGAATAAGCTAATAGTCTAATTTTTATGCTCATGAACCATATGTGCCGGCCAATTTAATACTAGTATCAAACCTGCATTATATCATTATCATGAAAAAAACCCCTAAAAGACTTGCGTGATACGAAAAAAAAAAATGGTTTAATGATATTTGACCCATTTACGTATACATAGCATCAAAGCAGTTAACAAAGTTGGACTGCAATTTTAGTAAAAATGTTTTTGAATCTATCAATATTTAGATTTGCGAGAATTAAGTGACATTTTATTGCACAAACAATAGGAATCCCAGTACTGAGCCTAATAAACTAGTATTTGGTTTCAGATTAATGATCCTTTTATTGATGTTTTAGCGAACCGGTTGAATTTTTTTCCAAGAGGTTGTTTTTCAGAGGACAACGATAATTTCTGTTCTGGCATTAAATAACCCAGTTTTGAATAAATAAATTACAATGTCACTATTATTTGGCATTGGCATGCCACAGAAGGAACAAAAGGGGTATGGACAACAGAGGTACTGAATAGTGTCAGGATATACCAAAACTAAAAGCGTGAGTTTATGTGCCACTATTTGTGATTGATAGTTAAGATATGGAGTTGGTGAGCGCCCCCACCCCCCCACCCAAGTGGTGAACCACTTTAACACAATATGTTAGATAAGTTAATTCTTTGATGAGAACTAGTGTCAGGTCTTATTGGAGAATGAGTGGATTTATCATGCCATTGCACTACACCCTCATTACACAATTCTCATTACTCCTGAAACATTACTATTCATTCCAGGACCGAACAAAAATGAATGAAACTGCTTTCAAAATAAGACACCATGGACATAGAGAGATTCAATAAAATACTAGCAGATGAAAAAAAATTGTTAACTGTATAGATATTTTACTGAATAATGTGAATAATATTTTGCATTTGTTTTCAGAATATAAAAAAATGCATTTATTTTTATTATAAAATATAATCATCGGTTTGAATATGTATTGTAAATGTTATGTAATGTAATAATATTTTATTTTTATTTGAAGATAAATATTAGAATGTCATCATATTGTAAATTAATAAAGCAATACATGCAACATATGCTACATGTTTAAATTATGTAAAATAAGGATTGTTTACACCATCTAATACTTCATATCACCACCATCAATAAAAAGTCTTTAGATGTATAGCAGGGCAGAACTACCGTCGACGTCATAAAGAGAAGTTCAGTTGAAATGAAGTTGGGTTAAATGGTAAAACACACTTTAATGACAACAGTGATCAAGTGTTAATAAAGACTAATTTACATATCGAATTTATATATTTGGCTTGCCGACAAGATTTTAAATTTTTGGGGTCTGGAAATAGGAGTCACCAGAAAGAATAGCGTTGTTGCTTCAGTTCCTTAAACATTACTGCCTATTACTGGTCTTTTGTTGTTTTATAATGTGTTCAAAACGAGACTATAATTATGATTATGTTTTCATAATTTGAATACACAATGTACAATCACCAAATAGTTACCATTGTCGGCCAAACTATCCATACTTCCTGAAACTGTTTTTATTTTAAAAAATACAAAACAACCTAGGAATTATTCGTATGACCAAGAACAACTCGTCGCACACCCATTTTGCATTCGGTATTTTTCCTGTCCCTTTTTTATGTTTACACGTGTATCGACAGGCTACTAGTTAAGAAAAGAAAATAAAGTAGTCACAGCTGTCTAAATATTACCTAAACTCAACTGAACAATAAATAATAACCAGATCTGTTCCAGTGAATTCGACCAGGAAAGATGCTATTGCCCACCTTTGGTGATTGTATGATACCTATGCTAAAGAATGGTCATATTTAAGAAGTAGTCTATATTAAAATGTGCTGTGTCGTATGGGTGAGACTAATGATAATTATGAATAAGTATGATATAGATAATCGAAAGGAAATTTAGACATTAAAACGGTTATCGATTATCCCCCAAGTCCCCAGGTACTAATAATTCATCGTCGCCCGAACTCATCGATATGATTTAACTTGCAAAGTGTAGCACATTAGTTTTTATTGATGACTTACAATATGAAAACTTATAGAATAACAGTGTAAAAAGATCAATCATTATTGGCAGTAGAAAAGTTGTCACTAAATAGCGATATCTGCAGAATAGTAATACACTATTTGTAATCAATAGCAGTGGAAATTATTAAAGCGTGGACTAAAGTTAATAACTATCTATAATCTGCTTGACAAGGTAATATGTTCTGTGTAGGATATTATAACTACATTTCGTGCGAGTTATATGCTGTTGTAATCAATCGTACTTTTATAATCCTTGATCACATGATCATGATATATGGAGTTCATTAATATTATATATACGGTACTCGACAGTTTTAAACTATACAATATCTAGAGCTACGAGACGGAATTTTATTAATACGGTTTCACAAGCCTTACTATTCTAACATTTCCATCTGCATTGAGATTCTTTTTCGCCCCATCTGAAAGAGTAGCGACACTTTCATTGTCAGCCTCAACGGCACAGCACAGTTCACGTGAAGACTGAGCTTGGAACAACTATTGTAGAGGTGAAATGAAAGATTTCAGTGTAAAACAATCTAAATCTCGATTTATTAGAAACGTCAGACTTTTGTTAGCTGGATTCAATACATCCAATTTTGCAAAATCTTCTGTTAAATCTTCTTCATTTACCCAGGTTTTACCGTCTCAGTCAATTTGTTACTAAAAAATAAGTTCTTCGCCCGTGATTTTCATTGAAATCTCCAAAAAAACCCCAAAACAAATCATTCGTAATCATATTCAAAGAGACAGACAAAATATGAGAAATCAAGGTATTACCTAGGATAGCTGACACTGCTTTCGTGTAGTCTAATCACCAGCCAAAGCTGGTTAGAATAACAGTCATAAATCATACTTAGGTTCTAAATCCAGCGTATGGTTGAATATACCAACCACAAAATACACAAGAAGTATATTCAGCACGAAGCTAAAAGTCAATGGAATGTAGAACATTATTCATTTATAGTATGAATAGAATTTTTAAACATATATAATTTAGCAAGTTATTGCTTTATACAATAAGGAAGTGAAATGGGGATTAATATCCTAATTTTCCGCACCAACCTGCATAATAAAGATGGACATACGTCATGCTACTGCCGACTTTTATTTCAAATTTAATAGCCAATGGTTCTTTTACGAGTAAGCCAACGTGTACACGAGTCTTCGGTTTCTGAGGAACTTTCTCGAACCTACGTAAATTGAACGAAGAATTATTCCATGGTTTTAGAGCTATCGATAGAAAACCTTTACAATAAATAGGCTTTCGATTTGTCTTAGGAAAAGCTATATATTGTATGTTGCGTAAATTTGTTTTGCACATTTGGAGGCTGTATCTGGTACTTTCTATGGTTTATTTATCCAGAACTGTGGTTAAGTGCACAAGCATGAAACAATAAAATGTTTTGCAAGATTTTGTTTCATGAAAAACTGAATTATTGGATTCAGTTTTGTTTAGAAGAAATTGTCCAATTATGTTTTTTTCATCACTGAATGAAACACTCCATACTTAATTCTTATCTTGTTGAAGATGATGCTCTTCCTACGGAAAATAAATTGCTTAGATAAAAATTGACCGAGATCTGCGAAGGAGTCAAGTCATAGCGACATAAGGGAGGTTATTTCTATTATCTCAATGGATTAGAGCCTGAATCTACACAGAAATGCAACATTATTACAATAAGAGCAACAAGTATATCAGAGTAAAATCCTATCACCATCAATGACTATTGTTGGCAAGTTAATGGCTTTTCCCAGTTCACCGAGAAAACAACCTTTGACACCCCTTCATAATAAACATTGTTCCACAATAACAACCGACAAATTTCCGGCCATAATCTGCGATAGAACACCGACAATGTGTCAGCTGAACACAAGGTTGTCCAATAAAATAGAGCGTGTCACTAATTATGTAGCCTGAAAGTGGACTACCTCGACTTAAGTTTAAAGAGTATTTTCCTCGGTTCGGGTCGTATGGGCTGTCAAGATCACATATTAAAAGACAATTCCAGCAGGCGATAAGCAAAGCGGAAGTTCACTCAAGAAATATGAGCAGCACAAGATTACCAGTGCAAAGTTGCAACCCACCAATTCTTCTTCTATTTGTGGTTTAACGTTCGATTCCACCGAGGGTTACATCTCAATTTTCCGATCTTTAGCATCTTACCACATGCGCACGCGGCATGTGTGAGGAAAACAAAATAACCCATGAAGTAGAGAAGGCGCCCCTTTTTCCAAGCCACATACGCTCCAATCAGGGATCGAAACCTCGACCGTAAGCCAGATGGACCAGTCAGGTAGAGCTCATATTCCTGAAGCAATGGCCCGAGAAATCCCTCTCTGACCATTGCTGGAATAGCATCTGTTTCTTGAACTTCTGCGGGAGTGTGTCTATTCTTTCCATTCAATGAAAGCTATCACTTAATTACAGCAACATGACAGTCCTTCGTTTCATCTGGGTCTTCCCTAAAACTTTGGACAATGATTTAAGGTATTAAAACGGTGAAAGTATGTTCGTTTCCAAACAGTATTGTTTACATTTCATTCGACTTGATAGCCTCGTTTGTCACTCAATTAGTTTTACTGCAGTATTCTGCTATGCACGGGTTAATTAGGCATAATAAAATCGTGAGTCATGACGTCTACGTTATGTAAACATATTTGGTCCAGTATTGGCAGCTCGTGATTGGTTGGTAGACGGACTACTGATCAATCAAAATTTAACACAACAATATCCACTCATAATAGCAGTGTGTAGTTGGATTACCTCTAATCAGACGCAACACTGCGCGGAGTATGGGTAGAGCTCGAAGCGCGACATTCTAAAGCACCAGGCCCCCCCCCCCAGTGGTTTCATTCCGTTTTGCTCCACTAACCCCGGGGTTAATCTATGGGAGGAAACACATTTTCAAATTATCCGCCATTGATGATATTTTTATCGACCAATCCCAATCATCGTTAATTGAAAAAGAAGTTGGCAAAGGTAAGTAGCTCTCATCGGACACGGTTAGGAGTTAGCCTAAATGAGAGAAGTCCAAATTATTCTAGTTGCGTATTTATTGACAACAAATTATATAATATTACATTAATGAAGACCGGACGTTTATATCTAAGTAGGGTCAAGAGTTTTATTGAGAATCGTTCGGTCGTTCCCTCAGTTTTACGTCCAGATGATATCGTTGACAAGTTATTGTGAATCAACTACTACTAAAACTACTTGGTGTTTTAACGTCTGTTTCCACACAAGTGATATCACAGACAAGACATATGACAGCCGAGACTTCTTCCTGTTTATAGAATATGATTTTTTAATCTTTCCATTTGTGGCTTTACTAATAGGCCATGGAGTAGGTTTAGTGGGAAGTTCTTCCCTTTGTTTTAAAATAAAAAAAACATATTGTTTGATAGTTGATCTGTAGAGACATCATATATGCGGATAGTTTCTGGATTGGTAGATGTCATTTTTGCGAGTTCAGTTTTTAGGTGTCAGGCCCGTCTCACCGTGGCCTCCCTCTCCCCTTACTTCACTATCCCACTCTGCGGATTAGTTTTTAGATGCCAAGCCCGTCCTACCGTGCCCCACCCCCCTTACTCCACTATCCTACCCATTTGGTAGATCTCTCCTATGTTTAGTGTTAAGATGCCGAGCCCGTCTAGCCGTGGCCCCCATCTTACTTTACTATTCTACTTAATTGAAACCAACCGTGGTCATGAAATCGTGGATTAGTTCGAAGATTTGTAGCTTCAGATCTGGTCTCGGAAAGAGTAGGTTATTAGTTGAGTGGTATGTTGTTGGTCTCCGTCATACCCACTAGTCCCCTTCTCTCCTCCTTGTATACTGTACAGTCTACCAAGACATGGTTGGTGGTACATTCTTCTCCGCATTCACAGACGATGACTTGTTTGAACTTTCGCAGAATGAATCGACCTGTCTAATAATCACAATGTAGATTGATTGGAGGTACAAGGGGGCGGGGGGGGGGGGGTCCAAGGGGCGACCCTGGATGGGTCTTGTTCAGCCGAATTATGAGATCTTAGTACAGTATCTTGTCGCTAGCTTCTTTCTTCTTAGGGATAGGGACAACCCTCCGGCTTCTTGTAGTAATGCTTCTCTACTAGCCCCAATCCCTACACCGGTCGCAATACACAGAGCTTTGTACTGGATGGTGTCAAGCTTATTTAAGAATGTTGGTGTACACAGTTCATGAAAGTCAGGGAGCCGTAATCTAATACGGAGAATTTCAGAGCACGATACAACATCATTAATGTAACTCTATTGGCTCCTCACGAACTGCCCGTTATTTTTGTCATTATGTTCAGGATTTTGGAGCATCTATCTACAGTCCAGTCGATGTGCGGTTTCCAGCTCAGCCTAGGGTCAAAGATTACGCCAAGGAACTTGGTTTGGTTTAAAAACTCGACGGTTTTCCCGTTCATACACAGAGTGACTCTGCTCATCCCACTCACAAACATGCCGACTGTTTTATTCTCTGGAATTATGAATTCCAAATCGTTTGCCCATGTCGTGAATTTGTCTGATAGCCTTTTGTCTGGGGCAAAGTCCAAGGTTAAGGGGGCAAAGTGTTGGGTTAAGGGGGCAAAGTGTTGGGTTAAGGGGGCAAAGGCACGAGCTTCAACTGGTACCCCCCCCCCCCCCCCCCCCAGAAAATTTTGAAAAACAGGCTGCCAAAAATGCAACCTTGGCATTATTTCAGGCAGTGATCGTTGAGATAAAGTGTCAAACGAATGGACTTGCGAACCTCGACGAATGCCACACACGAGCGCAGAAGTAGGGAGTATTTATGGAGGGTATGGGGACCACTCCCAGAAAATTTTGAAAAATAGACTGTCGGAATGCTCTCTAACAGTATTCAGTCAGGGCACCGATCGTCGAGATAAATAAATCTGGCCACATACCGTCCGTCGCCTGATCACTAGTTCATCCGACCAGAGACCAAAATTGCAAACGAACGGACTTTCAAACCTCAACGAAGTACCCTAGTTTTCGCCAAAGTAGCGAGTCCTTGTTGGGGTTTTGGGACCTCCCCAAGAAAATTTTGAAAAATAGATTGTTGGAAATGCTGCCTGACAGTATTCACGCACCGATCGTAGAAAAGTAGACGGCCCGAAATGCAGTTTGGCATTGATCGTCGAGATAAATAACAGATACCGCCTGTCGCAAAATCACTAGTTAGGGGTGGGAGGCACCACCGGTTCTGTTATCTTGTCTCTCCCTTCAACTTGTTTATCGAGGGTAACATAGCTACTCTTCTCATAGATTGAAACTGGTATAAGGTAAATATCAATCAAAGATAGTATGAACTGATAAAACGAGGCCCTTTAGCAGATGGCTCCTTGAAAATCAGGCTGCTCTATCTCCACTACAGGTTGAAAATTGGGTTATGTATTTTTTTTTCTTTTGAGATGCAAATTGATTTTTAAACTCTATACTTTGTTCTATGTCTCTCTGTATTATTAATGTGAGTGCTAGGCTTTTGTATCAATTTTTTCTGTGAAGGATTATTCTTGGTTAGTCATGTGACTTGGAGATAGGAAAGTTTGGTTCCATAGTTTATAGAGGGACACGTCTGAATCTATAACTAATTAGAAGATAATTGTTATATAAAACTGCACTTTCTAGGAAATGAATGAATGTATTTAGACTATTAATATTTAAAAACTGCTTTTGTTGATGTAGAAGAACTATCTGGTGCTCGAGGAGAAATTATTCTGGCAATATTCCCTAATGATAACGAAATACTCCAATAACAATTTATTCCGGAATATATCTCAGATGATAACAAATATACTACATATACTCCAGACTTTTTTTTGCTGGCAATGTGTTCAACAATAATTGAAACTTGAATCCATATAAATGGATTATATATTTTGATATGTGAAAGCAGCTGACAATATAAAGCCGGTAGTTTTTAAGTAATATTTGGACAACTGCCTGGTGGGTTTTATTTATCAGCAATATTAGAACCGTAAAGTAAAATGTCGACATACATTTTTTATAGATCAGTATTTTAAACTGCCAGACACTTACAAATAAATTGATGGCTTTGATCTGATCATGATTGAAGCCCCTTTCTACAGAAACAGACAATTACTGTTGTAAGTCTATCTGAATTATTCGATCTGCTCGTCGGATCTATTTTTTTATACTTTTAATATTAACCATCAATCGTTTATTATGTCCAATTAAGAATGTCTAATCATACGTCTGTAGGAACATTTAAAAAAAACCTCTTATTTTGATGTTGAGAGAGGAACAACAACGTGTTTATAATGCTTTTGTTTCACTATATTAGAACAGAACACCATACCCTTTTACGTCTGGGGAGCTCTCTTTATCATCTCAACTAATGCCCTAACTCATTTATTTGTCTGAGTTCTGAAATAGCCCCGGCTTGTGTTCGTGTGTATAGAAGCGTTTCTGATTATCGAGTATTTAGAAATAGATACATGTAATTTGTCGATGACGGGGTGATGGTTGTCTATCACACTCCAATTTGTCCGCGGTATCTCCAGCTTGCACAAGAGAAGTCGTTTAAACCGTTATCGAAGATCATGCTGTTAACACAATTCGCAATTAATTTCCCAGGTGGGAGGTGGTACAACAAATTATTACGACGTGTCACTATATCATGTTTACTATCGTAGCATCAGCATGAATTAATAGATTATATGTGGTGGGATGACAAATATTACGTAGTTATTAGAACCACGCTTCCGTGGCTGTTGATGTCAACTAGTTCAAATCAGATTTCATCGCAGGAAATAACTAAATTATTGGGTTCAGTCCTGAAGTACAGTTTTTCTCATTAAATGCTATTAGACTACATAATTATCGGTGGGATGAATTCAATCACAGAAAGCGAAACATTTTAGCAATGATCTAACATTGCCATCGATTGAAGTAAAACGCATGAATTCGAAATATCTATAACACCAACATAATTCTGAACAATATATCGCACAGAGATTTATGTGGTTGTGATATGTACGTCAACACAAACTAGTTTTGAATTAGCCCAACCAGAGAACAAGCACTGTTAAGAACACTCCAAAAATAACACCAATGATCACTTTCTCTTTTTAACTAATCAAACGCACACACACAAGGTTTGGTTAATTGCAACAGGTCTCAAAGTACACCGGAGGAATACATAATCCGAAAGAACAAAGGTTCTGTCGTATTGGTTTAATACGATTTCGTTTGAAACTGTCCAATTGAATACATAAGCCGTTCTAATGGTTACCAACTATTTTTGGTTTTCTTTTTTAGTCTGTTACTATGGTAATTCTAGCATAGGGCAGTTACTTGTTTTTGTTACAGCGTTAGAAACTTTCCAGTTACAATCATAGAATGTCGCGCGATGTCCAATTTCAATTTATTATTGGCATTGTTGACACTATTACATCATATATCAACTTAGTGTCAAGCAGTTTAATACAAAATAATTGTTAACAGCGACAAAATATGTCATGGGTGAAAATCAAAGTGTCATAACAAACGACCTATGTCGTCTAGACTGTCACATTTCATTCAAAATCTTAGATATTGAATTATCGTAAACATCGTATTAAAACAAGTTTAAAACACAGATTTTGTTTCGTTTTGAAAGACTTTTAATCTCCAATTTCGTTGCGTGATCGGCATGCTTAACTTTATTATAAGAAGAATATGCACTTACTGATTTTACTTGCATGCCCCATTCTCTACACATTAAAGCAAATTTAATTTTTACCCGCCTAATGGCGTTCACAAATCAATTGGGATTATCTAAGTTATGGTTCAGTATTGGAATCGACTTAATTATATTTTTAAAAAATGCTAGTGGAGTTAATTTACGAATCGTACTTAGAATACGAGTTTTTTCTCTTATTTATGAAGCCCTTAATGTTTAAAAACGAACAAGACGGCATGGACAACGGCAACATATTTTGATTTCAAATATTGGACCAGTTGAGAATGCTGTCACGTAGAAATAGTCGATACAACTCTTCGCATTTTACTTGGTACTTCTATTACCCCTATAACTGTTATCATCACTCAAACGGGCATCGATTAAGGTTGCGAGAAATATAATAGTTCATTTTAACTCGAACAGCATTAGTTGAGAAACTGGCAGTTGAAATCTGTAATCGATTGTATTATGATAACAAAATATTAAAGATACATGGATCCGGTTCCAAGAGAATGTATGGGTTTTGCCTATAACTAAATCGGTCTAAAAACGAGAACCACGGAAGCAAACTGATTTGAAACACCATTTTCCATAGTGTAGTAATGAGCTGGTAATGTTCGAAACCATTGCTTCATGGATATATAAAAAAAAACAGCCAATGTACACCCAAACTTTCTCACATGGGTAAAATGACATTCTGATGACAATGTAAAAAGTATCGGTTTAATTTATTGCTCCGAAAGCCATTCACCTTTAGTACACCGTAGAGAAGCCCTTTAGCATTTTTTGTTAATGACAACGTGTTCGTATAATTTAAAGATTTACCTTCGCAGAAACTGCGTGTTTCTGACATTATGTCATATAAATCTATTTTACCTAGCATGCTGTGATATAATTTTACTTCTAATAAACAGCGAATTGTTGCATGACAGAAGAACCTTAAACCATATGTACTTGATGAGTCATTTCAAGAAGAATCCTGTACTCTGTTGTTAGGAAATGAACAAAAGTAGATTTTAATGGAGTAATGAAGTAATTATTCTTCGGTTTCAAAGGAGAAAGCACATAAGGAAAATTTGCATAAGTTTAATGGTTATGTTAAAATGGCAGTAAGTGTTATGTCATTCAGTAAACTCCCAAGGAGTAACGGAAGTCATATCAGACGACGTTCTAGAACGCAAAATATCATGTCTTTTCAGGGTGTCCGAGAAATGAAAATGAAATGGGGGTTTAACATCCTAATTTTCTGCATCAACCTAGCAAATGAAGACGAACATCCATGGAGTGGGTTTGGGGTCACTTTTGCGCGGACAGCGTCGCTAAAATCTACTCTTAGTCTTACATGTATTTCGAATTTCAATGTTCAATGATTCTTTTACGTGCACTTCAATGTGTAAAGTAATGGTGGCCTATATACATGTATTTCGGTCCACCCAAACGACTTGACGCTGTTTGCCCGTCATGTACGGGTTACAAGGGAAGCCACCTGGATGTCAAACAAACAATATACCCAAGACAATTTAGTTCAGAATACCGTCATTACTCCAATAACAGATTGGGTACATAAAGCAAAATCACATCGTCTTGAAGCATTGCGATAGCAACGGAGATATTGTATGTTATAACTATATTCAATTCTAAACTCTTGAATACACCACCAGTCAAGCACACTCCTACTAAGTTATCCCTTCTTATAGTCAAGTCGTGAATATTGATTGGAACAACACCTCATCTAGACTATAAAGTGAATATTTATCGAATAGAAAATCGGTTGTGTAACATGTCATGAGGTTAATATAAGTAATTGAGAGAACGGGTAAGTAATGAGGCGAAAACGTGTTTTAATGAAGTGGTAAAGTGTCATCTCATCATTCGTCTGAAGTTATGGACACGTCCCCAGAGAATGGCCAAGTATTAACATGGTGCATATACTTTGTAAAGAGTATTACTTGAAGTAGGTCATTTGATGGGGGCCAACTATTTTGTGACCTTTGAGACGGCCCTAATGTGCTACCTTTGTTCGTTTCTGGAGTTTAACGTCAACTTCCACAAAGTCAGATATGGTAGATAAGTATGCCATATATGTTTAATGCGTTTCTATTTATACCAGTTGGCTTCTCTATTCTTTTAGGGACATTTGGTGCTAGAATGGTTTAACGCGTGCGCTCCAAAGGTCTGTTAATGGGTCAAGTGGAATGGTTTCGATTCGCAGCTTGGACATCACAAGGCTTAGGGTCGGAAATCCAACCTGGGGAGATTTTTCCAGGTCTGTTGGATTATCACCACCGTTAGAGACAGCTACGCGCAAGCGCATTAATGAAATAAGATTTAACCAAATAGCAGTACCGAAATATCCAATTTTGTATCGAATGGAGTGAAACCCCATTTGCAATATAATGTGGATTAGTGTCTGGAAAGGGCAAATTTTAATGGCGACCACCAGCTTTAAGCTGAATTATTTACTCAAAATTCAAAACGGTATCTGACGGATGGCCCGGAGTCAATCATTCTGTTGTAACATATTTCAGATATAGCGATTTAATTTTAGTATAGGAGGTATATGTTTTAGATAAGTCATATTTAGTTGGGGGCATATATAAGCAGAAAATTGGCGTTTAATTTGTTCCGGGTATGTAGTTTGCCGTAACCGTTAACTAAACTAAATACACGTATTGTCAAGATTGAGTAGCGGCAACTGTCAGTTTCACATGTAAAGTATAAGCTGGGGATCTGTCAGAGGAGCAAACTTCTGATGGAAAATGTCAAAGATCTTGATTTATTCGACAGTTCAGTGATCGTGGAAGATCAGATTTATTAAAAACTTCCTTTTTGCTATCTTTCTCAAACGGAATGTTTAGTTTTCTTGTTGTATATAGGCAAATAGACCTTATTATGATGCCGAACATAATGTATGGTTTAAAGAGAAGAAGGCTGTCTTAAATCCTGATATATATAAAGACGAGCATGCTAATACAAAACCAATGGTTTGTGACAACCATGGTGATCCAGATTCTTGCTGTGTAAACGTATCCATAATGATATGTGAATTTGTTAGTATCAAAATAACAGAAGTATTGTGACGATAAGACGATAAACCCAACATATTCCCCATTTTGTCACACCTATCATAGCCACTGGTATCATAGATCTTAAAAGCTGGTACCCCCCCCCCCCCCCCAGATATCACCGGTTTATTTCCACGTATTATTTAGTCACCTTCAAATATATGACATAACATCAGTCCCCGGTGTAGATGAAGAAAAGCCCTAGGCTATTTTACTTATGAGTCTCACCCTCACCCTTTCTCCTACTTTCATAGTTCATGACTAGATCAAGATGAACGTGTGTTTCAAACACGATTGAGCGAAGCCTATGATGACGATGGATTTTTAAATACATAGTGCATGTCAGAAAGTCTTATGACCATAGATCTTGAGGCCATAGGCTTTAGTCTGCCAGGCATATGGATAAATCCGTCACCGTGTTACACAGTAGCGACAGGCATTCTTTTACCAAGCTGTATTTTTAGTCACAATCAACCAACTCCTTGGCCATCGGAAGTGATGCAAATCTTTATTACAATCGTGATCAATACCGCGATATAAAAACCGCAATCCGAGTCTTGGAAAAGTGTCATAATGACATTTATTACATGTGCACTTCGTCATCCTGTTTGCTTAACAAAACCAGCACGCATATATTTTTTTTAAAATCATGATTAAGATATCTAATGTTATTTATTTTATTTAGAAATATTCACATAGATAAATCATTTTGCAGCAAAGAGAAAATAAGCTTGGCATTAGCACACTTATGGAAATTCAACGACGCATAGAAATTCAATTTTCCGGTATTTGGCCCAAGTCGAGACAACCCCCGGGGCGGCACGGTACAAACTGGGACAAAAGAGCTGTTTCCTCTCCAACATCTCTGTCTACGAATCCAGGCTATTGGTCTACCAAAAGCTCTCGCCTATCGAGAACGTTAGATCACTGACTATTTTCTCCGTATGAAACCCGGATGGATTGCTAACGCTGGACCGGTTCCTTTGTATCTGAGCCAGATTTGGTGCTGGTCAGCTTTTCGATCCACGTCTGTACCCACTCAGCTTCCTTGTCCTCAGTCTCCTAGACCCCATTCTTCTTGTGGATGTCTCTGTACTCCTTCATCCACTTGAAATAGAGTAGTAGTGCTCTATCAACCAGTTACCTCACTCAATCTCCTGTTCCTCATCGAAAACTAATGGGTCCGACTTCTTCTTTTTGGTTTTGCTTCGCGGGAGGTGTGTGTGTGAGGGGGGGGGCGGGTATGCGACAGAATTTCGTACATGGTGAAACGTTTGAGAATTTCAATCTTCTTGGTTTGTATGGGGGTGACTTAACTGGGCATGCTTCTTCCTTGTTTTAATGTCATTATGTAAGGATAAGAGAAATCCATTGTCCCCCAGTTGATTGCAGGTATTTTTCGACATATGTGTTGCGTTGTTGAAGTTGTTCAGTCTAGTCATGGCAGTAGAAAACTGCTCTATAGTCAGAAAATTTACCCTAATATGTCCCACTAGTGAAATGAACTTATTGAAATAAACGAAACATAGTTCAATGTATCGGGTGTAGAGATTTTTATTTTTAAAATGTTTAGCTTTTTTGAATTATGCTTTTTAAAGCATCTTCTAATCACTAACTATGAAGTATCGTTCTATAGATTTATACTTTTATTGTAACAACAATGGGGTTTGATATTATGTTGTAAATATATCACCCAGGATAGAAGCGGAATATAAACCCTATAATTAGTCTGTCAGACACAAAACTAGTGTCTTGTCAAACCGAATATTATACGCATTCTAAAAAGAACATCGTATTGCCATTGGGCTTTAGAGACATATCTTTATTTGTTTTTAACATGCTTACACCTTTTAAAAGCAATATGAATACCAGTGTTGGGTGTACTATTTGGATACAGTCCGACATTATTGCAATATACTCTTCCAATAAAGAAACGCATGACATTTCGTCGTCGGTATACCCTCTACCACCCCCTCGTTGCAATAGGAACCGCGACACGCAGCTGAACCAAACTGTTCTCCGCTGTTGCTGTGGCCATACACTCACTTCTGAACCCAATGAAGTTAGATTTGACGGCATCGGTGTACTTCAAAACAGCAGCTCTAACGGAACGTCTGGCTCATAATCTGGTTTCACGTAGGCATTTACGGATTGTCTGGTCTAAGATTCTACGCCGTCGAAGAATTGCTTCTGCAAATGACATAACCGGAAGTGACGGGGTTTGGCGGTCACGTGTTGAACTTCAGTGTCAGTACCTATCACAAGAGACGAGAAATGGTACTAGGGGAAACATTCAGCAGCCTGGCTACATCTGTCGGGGATTCACTTGCTTGTAACCGACCAATAGCGTTGTTGCGTTGGTCTTCGTTCAAATGTGGCACCACTTGGTTCGTTGAGTGTTTACAAGTACAACTGATTTGGAAACCGACAGCCCCCGATTTTAAAGTCCTTAGAATCAAGTTCCATGCGAATAGATCGCGATGTTGTGCCTTGGTGTAATCAAGCGAAACCAAATTCCGGAAAAAAAGTATGACCAGTCACAATTAGTAACCCTACCTTTAATAAAACCAACAATGATTTTTTTTTATCCTTACATAATGATATTAAAACAGGTAAGATTTATAGAAACGACGACCTCGTTCAAATTAAATAAATGATGAAAAATGAGGAGTATATTTCTCTCTCTCTTATTTTTTTGTATTTAATTCAGAATAAACAATGGGAATCAAGTATTTAGCATGCACAACAACTCTCAGTTTTTGAAATGGTTAAACATACATTATGGAAGAGCAAAAACTGACTTTTGTCGGTCTTCCTTTGAGCCTCAGATGTCATAGAAATTATAAATTAGATCTTTATTTAAACAACAAGCCCAAAATGAACACTGTAGACCCACGGATGGCTTGGATTGGGCTCGGATTAAAACAGGATTTCGCCGACTGATTTAATCACTATGGCGTCGTGGGTGGGGTTTCCCCGTGACGTTGACGTCATCATACTTCCGGAAATTATTCATAAAAGACAGTGATGACCGAGGCTATACACAAGCTTCTCTGGATACCGTTTAAACATTACTTGATGGTCGAGACTGTAGGTGGAGTTAACGCCTGTCAATCAACAATCGGCCATAGTGGGAAAAGGGTGTCGATGATTTTAACTACCATTTTTTTTTGGGGGGGGGGGGTGGCCTAGTGGTCTAGAGTGCCGCGCTTCGACCTCTAGCTGGCCGGTCACCTCTGGCTTGCGGCTGTGGTTTCGAGCCCTGGTGTGAGCGTATGTGGCATGGAGGTAGGGGCTCCTTCTCAACCTCGTGGGTTTCCTCCGGGCACTCCGGTTTCCCCCCACAGCAAAGACCCCTGCGCGTGCGCTAAGATAATGAAAATGGAAAAAAATAAGACTTGTTTGCGATATTACCTTCGGTGGAAGCGGACGTTAAACACCAAGAACAACATTAACTACCATTACTAGTAAAAAAATATAGTGGTACTAACTTTGTTCAGGATAAAGTTATTTGACTGAAATTTTCAATATATTCTTGTTTCAACATCTATTTTTGAACTTTTATAGCAAGAATGGCTAACTCCTTGTCAAAATCTCCCATAATGAATAATTAAGTCTTGTATGTATAAAAAATACATTCTTAATGTCTTATTTCTCTTGAGATGAGAGGTTAAATGCAACTAAAAAGATGAATATAATATTTGTATATAAATCAACTAATCTAAATATAAGCCAGTCTACATAATTGTACAACTCAAAGGGTGGAGACGAACAGGCGAGCACTTTCGATCATAAGGTCTGTCATTCAGTCAAATGGCATAATTTCGATTCACAGCTTGAGCCTGATAAGAAGTGTGATCGGCCGTCCAATTTCGTGAGGTTTTTCACCGTCCTGCGGCACCTCCATCTTGAGAAAAAAATTAACCACATTTTAGTCCCGAAATGACCCAGTTTGTGTCGTGTGGACCTTAAACTTCATTTCTCTTCCTGTGTGTACAAGTAAACCATTCTCCGAAATGTAAACGGATACGAGACCGTTTTATGTCGTTATGTTTCAGTTGTAGAAGATATGTTTCCACACCATACAATCTAATTAAAATCAAATTACTAAGTATTGCGTTTCGTTTGTATATTTGTACCGAATTTTACAATAGCCTACATTGTTATCTACTTTCTACGAAAACCGGGTTCTACCACTGACAACATCAACCATTAATGCTCTTACACAAAACCCGCTTGTGTGTGTAACCACTCTGATATCGCTGATAAAACCCATTAAACCCTGGATTTTAAAATTCACATAGAATCGCCACAAGACGAAGTCAAGTGTACTAGAACAAACTATTTAATGTGTCGAATTCTGATCTGAACATATCTTAAAAGAAATTATGTAAAAGAAGTATAATATAATATACAAAAAAAAGTAATTGACATCTTATATTAATCACATTGTCATATCAGATAAGTTTCCAAAAATACAACTATTATATAAGATGACGAACAGTCAACGTCCTCTCAGAAACCATATAGAAACCGACAGTAGTCATATATCAATATATAAAGATATTATCATACGTAGGTGTGTTAAATGAGCAATCTAATTCAAAAGTATGAAATTATCGATATTTGTGATGATGTAGATTCAACTTGACAATGAAGCTGACATTAAGTCAGATGTGTTGCAAAACAGATTAAATATTCTCATTTAATATGTTTTCTACCTTAATAGGTTTTCACAATAATATACAATCAAATTGAATGAAATGTGGTTTAGCGCCCTACCTTTTGTTACACCGACTGGGCTAATGAAAACAATTTTATTTCAACGATGCGCTTGCGCGTAGAGGTCTTTAGTAGAAGTAGTAGGAAACTATGGGCACCCGGAGAAAACTTACGAGGTTGGACAAACGACCCTACTCCTTGTCACATACAACCGGGAAATCGAAACCACGGCAGTTATCTCAATGACAGACCTGAAGATACAGCGCCCATGCGCTAAACCATTCGACCATCCAACCCCTCAAATTTGTAGCAACATTCTCCGTTGCATATTTGTCGCCAATGACGTTATCATAATCTTCCGCTTCGAAGCATCACCCCCGAAGAGACTTCTGTTTGATATTTTTAATGATATTGCTGGGTCACTTTAACTTCCGGTATATACAAATCCCAGTGTTTATGCTAAATAAATGTCTGAAATACATTAGTTAAAACTCTGTAAAAATAATCGAGTTGTAAGCATCAACCAAGATTAATCAAACCCATTAACTTACAGGTAATGTGTTTAAAATACTATGACGTTTCATTTCAATTTGTCAATTTATTGGTTTTGTAGTGCGCCTTAAGGCGCTACGCCATAACTGTTAAATTAAGGATAGGATTTCTACTCGAGTCACAGAAACTGTGATTACTGTGTGAGATGTTTTATAGAGATTAATTCTAACTGTTAGTTGGTTTCATCAAAATAAGTCATTATAAGATGAAAACACCCTGTAGGAATATATCGATCCACGCGACCATTTAAATGTATACCAATTAAAACCATTTATTACCCACATGATTAGTATCGTTATAAATGTTAAAGCGACAGTCCCAGATCCACAAGGCATCAGTTCATATGAGTTGTACAAGAACACCACAGTGTAAAGAAATAGCACAATTAGCCTACTCGGTGCTTTAAGCTCCAAATACTGAGCCGTTAGGACCTGATGCTGGACGGTGTTACGTGGTATTCCGGGAATAACCGCTAATGGAAATTAAAAATTTGTATTTCTACAGATTAATTACAACATGCCGTCAAATAGTTGTATAGCAACGGAGTTAAGGATTTACAGAGTTAATTTATTTGATACATTAAAATATATCTGGATAATACCCTTTCATTGGTCGAAGAAAACTCTGACGTTAAACCACATTTCATTTCATCTTGCGTCTTTAACGGACCAGTTTCAGAAACATTAATATAAACATAATTACTGTGTAACACAGTAATGAAACATTAAAATGAACATAATTACTGTATTAGTAAGTGCAAGTGGTGGGGACTGCACCACACACAATGTACACAAAAACAAATATATGGACAGGACACAATACGCAGAAATCACAAACAAACGAAGACTTGACTCAAATTTGAAAACAACCAAGAATATAACCCAGAGAAACTACTGTATAATGCCAAAATTAGTCCTGATCTGTTGTTAATACAAGAAATATATGAATGTAAGCATATTGTAGTAAAATTTAACTAGGCCTACACAAGTAACCACCTTGGTGAAATGTATAAGAAAAACCCAGATAGTCTAAAATTAAATGGTACAAGTCAATTAAGAAACGTTTTAGTATTCAATAGAATCGAGGCATATGTTCCACCTACTACAAAAACAGAGCAAAAAACAAACATTACTGAATACAACAAGTACATGAAAATATGTAGACCGTCTCGACAGACGGTCGTCTGTGGACTGACTGACGAAAAAGGGGGAGTGGGTTGCCAATGACGTCAAAATCAGAAAAAAAACCCAAAAATAAAATATGAAAATGAGAAAACTTGGAACTATATTTCTAACTTAGACATAAAGCAGCCGACTCAATTCTTCAAGAGATTGTAACGTCTGTGCAAATGTGAATTTTGTTCTTGCCATAATTCCTATCTGATATCTCTGTTCACGGTTATGATGGATTTGTGGAGTCAGGCACACTGTATTTAAAATTTATGTTTCGTAACTAATGGCTCTGCCTATAGACATTTTGGCACGGAAAGTCACTATTACCATTATGAACCAGGGACCCAACATGACGCCATCGAAGCAATCAAAAATTTGTGTCCGCAATTGTCAAAATGGGTAACACAGTTGAGATCAGGCGTAAATATTTAAAACCCCACCCAATTTCTCACAGTAAATTTCTCTTATATGTTTTATGTATCTGTAAATTATGTTGATATGATAGTTTTGTGGTTAAAAACATACAATAAAATGAAGCCATGTTTGTTAGAGTATGGAAAGAGAAATATTATCATTATTATTTTCTCTAAAAATCCATCACGGTTATATCATCATAATGTCTGATGGCGGCTTCCACACTGGTAATAATGTTACATGTTATAATGACGGGCCTTAATGGCCTTTGTCGGGCTAGGTTGAATGATCGGGAATTGATTTGATGGGTTATTTCACTGTTTTCTTTATACGTCGCTTGACTAACACTCTATATCAAAACCATAATCTTGCACTATGGAATAACGTCTATAAAACAGGCTGTGAAGACGAGATCTCATTTCCATCGACATCGGAACCACGGTAATATAATTTAGCTTAAGGAAATTATGATTGACTGGATATAAAGTTAAAGGATAAAGGACTATTGTAATGGACTGTTCACCCTTCTAGCTTGGCCTTGCTTTTACCTTCTGCGAAGATTCGGAAGATAAAAAACCTTGGCGGATCATATGAGAGAAAGAGAGAGTGAAAGAGAGAGAAAGGGAGAAAGAGAGAGAGAGAGTCATTTCGGGACTAACAAATGCTTCCATTTTATTTCAGTAACTCGAATTGACCTAGTTTGTGTTGAGTTGACGTTAAACCCAATTTCTCTCTCTTTCTTCTGAAGGCAAATAACGAAAGATACACACCTAACTCATTTTACTAACTGAGGCTAGCATAGAGGTTTGACGTTTTTTGAGATCAAACATATTTAATTTTAGGTTTAAAGTCTCAACTCAGTATCATCCAAAGTTTTCGACATTGAAAACACGAATTATTTGTCAATTTAAATCAACATTGGTTTTGTGATCTTAATGGGAAAATATGGGCTTCTGATATCCAATATTTAAGACAAAAAAAACCCATTTCATTCTTGGTACACGACTCGTATACCATACTGCGTTTCAGCGCCATTTGAAGCAAGGGACCCGAAGAACGAGCCTAGACGTATTCCACGAGTCATGTCAAACTGTGATGGTATATTCTTATTAGAGAGCATGCACAATAAATAATATCTGTGTAAAGTGGAATAACCAGACGCTAGAGATTGTCATTCGATTGAGAGTTCTCGCGTTCTTCGCTGAACATAACTGATTAGAAATTATAGTAAAACCAGAGACGATTCAATGTAAATCAGTTTAATTTCATTCATAATTACCCATTTGTGTCAATTTCTAGATCCCAAATATTGGCGATTTAGCCCCTTTAAAGTTTTTACGAGAGCATTCAAACTTTATTTTCTCGACCCCCCCCCCCCCAAAAAAAAAAAAAAAAAAAAATAAAAAATAAAAAAAATAAAAAATCATAATTTTCGTGAAAAATTATATTGCCTAAAACAATCTAAGCTAATTTGATGAATTAGTAGCCCTAAAAGTTTCATGGACAAGTACTGGCCGACGAAGAAAATGAGTCATTAATTTGGAAAAACATGTTCGAATGTTTTCAGTTGTAATTTGTAACTCCTCGCTTCTTTGGTTAGAATGGGGGAGTTGGAGGTAGGGTTGAGGTTGGGGTGGGTTTGGGCGTCAGCGATTACGGCCGGATTTGGCAGGGAAAGTTCTCTTGACAGTTGGGATTTGAAAGAGCACACCGCATGGCGTATGTCGTCCGTCATCGTCAGCCCGGTCGGTGCATAACAGTTGAAATTAAACCCCATTTCATTTGATGGTCATGGGAAGTTTATTCCTGGGTGAGAATTCCTTGTTACCAAGAGAAAAAAAACTATCTAGTCCGTTTTAGCTTATCGGAATATCTTGCAATCTGCTGCGGTGGTTTTATTTTACAAGATCTTTTAATTAAGAATGGGCGATTCAATTGTTTGAGAGACAATAGGCAACCAGATTTGGATCTGCCTATTATATAAGTGCTGTTGTGTTTTGGATATTTGAGCACGTTTACTAATGGATGCCTGAAGTCTTTAAAAATAGCGAATAACAGGAGTCCAAACTAGGCATAATAATAAGTATATTCAAAAAGAAGATTTGTAGTATTTATATTTGATAGCGTAAGAATATAAAAGCAATTTAGGGCACTATTACGGAATATGTCGTCCAATATCTTTTAGCAGTATATCTTATAAAGGAGAAGACCGATGTTGTGTCAATGTATTTCTAAAGTCTAATCGAATAACCATAATGATCATTCACACGTGTGTAAAGCATGGCTTGACCCAGAGTCAACGTCTGTTTATGTTCGAACTTCTTGTGCAAACCAGCCTCGTTATGAAGTAATTATCTTTACTTGCTTTAAAAACTCTTCATTATAGTGATGACGATTTTAAAATGGCTTGTAATTGTAGTCCATAGCTTAATTGATTTCATTTTCAATTGCAGGCGCTCATCCCGAACAACGCCGTTATGGAGGTAAGCATTTTTATATTAGATATTGTAATTGTTATCAGTATCTATGTGATCTCTAAAATAATGATTCTTTCGTGATGTTATGATCATGTTTACATATTTTATGAGACAAGTCATGCTTTGTTTTCAAGATGTACCTCACCCCCTCCTAGTTATTGAAATTTGGACACAGAACTACTTTGATTTTTCTTGCTTATTCCCTTGATTTCATTCACCTTCTCTTCAATTCACTTCTATGGACTTTTTGTTTTGAATGGAAGGGTGAATTTATATTTTCTGTTGGTGATTATAGAGGTTGGTTATAATACAAAGTAAGGTACTTACTTACATGTCTGCGATATCTCATTGAAAGAAGCGGTCATTAAATAAACCTTATCAATGCATGGTTTGATGTTTATTTGTATAGTACTTCTAGTTTTTGTATCTATGCGCATTTCCATGTTGAACCTCATACATATATTGCGCACCACTATGTGGACAAGTTATGCTGTATTCGTTACTCCTCGGTTTTATGAAAAATACGACTAACAAATTAGTAAATATATATAGCGTTCGTAAGTACAAAATCTGTCTCTGAAGTCGTGATTTCTACTGGTGAACTGGGGTAGCTAAAACTATATCGAGTTCACGACACTGTCTATATCAATCAGCAAAAATGTTCCGGTAACTGTGGTTTAACGCCAACTCGACACAAATAAGGTCATTTCGGTACTAACCTCCTGCGTTTCTTTGAATTTAAAATGTCTACATACCGTAACAATTTATTAGGCTTATGGTTAACTAATTCATTGACCGTGCCGCACATTGACAATAGACTTTATCTAATTTTTCACCGTTACATTCGATAAATTGTTCTAAGATTGATTATTTAACTTTAATTAAGAAAACTAATCCGATATAGATCCAATCTGATTAAAACACAGATCCAATTTCGTTTCGTTTTTTATAGTTCAAAATTTCGTTTTTACTTGTCTTTACTACTCTTGGATCTGGAAGACTTGTTATTTAACTTGTGTTTTGCATGAAATGAGGGGTCAGCCAATCAAATGGTCTGTCGAATCGACCGTTTGACCTTTTCATGCGTGGAACTGTGGGTAGATATTACCAGCGGATAGAAATCAAAACAAAACAAAAGTAGATTTTAAAAAGCATGGCGGTCGCTAATTGGTTAATCGAATGACTGACGTTATCGGGTCAAATGTCCCGTGCATGATACGTGACGTCATAGAACGTGAGCTCCCACTATAACTTGTTAGATCTACATGAGTGTAGGCCATCGAAAGTATAAAAAACGAAACGAAATATAGATCTATATTTTAATTAGATTGATATAGATCAAGTATCAACGGTATACATTGTATGTAGATATTTCCTAGCTTTAATTCAATTAGATTTAAAAGCGACCCATCAAAAATTGACCAATACTTGATTGTTTATATCGTATCCATTGGATGCCGAGCGATGATAAATTTTCAATTCATCATATCTTTGTAAATACAGAACCGAAATGAAACGTCTTTGGACTGATATTCCTTTTAGCGATTTATATTTCACAAATGGTGATTACGGGTTTTAATAATCCTTGAAGGGATAATGACAGTCATGTTGATTTTCCCACTTGTACACCCGAACACGACAAGTGTGGTATTTAGCATTTCCTAGTGGGAAACACCATATTTCCAAGCGGTAACGAATACATCAGTAGAGCAAGTTGTGTTCCACCAGTCTTACATTTTGTTATTGTTTTTGTCTACCTTTACTGTGTCGTTTGAACTTTGAACCCCATTTGTATTGTAATTACCTTTCGATCCTACTTTGTCAAATATCAAAACTGTGCCTTGTTTAAAGATTTATCAATATCAAGAGAATATATCATTTGTACTTGAAGGTAGAAGAAAACACTATATCTTTTTAATTACTATGGCTATTTCTGGTTTCCACTCTGCTTCAATATTCGACCCTGCACGAGATCAGAATGGGCTTATTTAATAAAATCATTTGAAGTTACAGAATGGCTTTATTTCGTAGTGCCAAAAGTATATGGGAGCCAATCAGTAACACTATCATAAAATTGGAGAAATTGTGCTTTGTGTGTAATTTTGCAAGTTATCTTCATCATATATTGGTTTGACTATTTGTCCCACAATGTTTGGGTTAACATTTGTTCGAAATATTTGAGGTTTTGAATAGTTTTGATGCATTCCTAAGGCAGATGCCTTGCCAAAATTGTTGTTGCAGACATCGGCTTTCATAGAAATCAACCAGACTCTCTAGACAAATTGCTATGCAGATGCATGGAAGAATCTAATATTCCTCCTTTTTTGAATTGCCTTAACACGATTTACGTTTTATTACACGAAATGTCGTAATTATTGATGTGAACATGCTACAGCTGTATAGAATCTTATTAGCGATTAGAGCAAGCTGCAAGTGACGGGGGTGGTTCATTCAACCAGTATAATGTAAATGTTAAGCCATGCGATGTTTGTCAGTTATGTGTCAATAGAAGTTATTTAAAGATGTTCCACAACATCATGAAAACGACTTGTAAGAAACCATTTATGTGAAACGCCAGTTAAATGAATATAATAAAATGGAATGAGTTCATCTTCCAAATTATGTGTAGGCTAGGTCTGTTCCACTTTCAAAAAACAAAAACTGTATTAAAGCCAAATAAGTTCGTTGACGCCAAATATGTTGTGATAAATAATAAGTGTGTTGTATTTCCGTTCTTGTAACATATCAGATTTATCGCAAACGTTCAAAATACATTTTTTTTTTTAAAGTCAATTGGACGCGTTACTTTGGTGTAAATTCAATCATTATCGTACAACCGACATATTTGTAGTATCAGAGTTATCACCCCTGTTTCTCTAATACCTTTAATTAAAGAAGTTAAAACGCCATCACAGATTCTTGAATTGTGCTTGCATGATATTGAACAGTGCAACTTTAAGCTCTTGAATATAATGCCATTTGGAAATATACTCTGATGATATGATTAGGTTGTTTTGGGGATTATTTAGCTCTTCATCAATTAAAGCCTACGTGGGTGTAGAGTTTGTAGCTTTTATCGCTAGTTTTCCTATTTAACACCATCGATTTTTGATTAGGTTGTTTGGAGATTTGGTTCCCTGCTAAGTAGTTGCAAGAAAGCTGTGAGTTGAAAGCCTATCGGTTTTTGGTTGTATCATAATTTTATCATCTTTACCTTTTTGCTTTTCAGCTCGGGCACTTAATTTAATTTTTAGGAGTACTTAGGGTCGTCATTTTCTTTATTAATAAAATACATGGCCCGTTACAGGCCCAATTAATATACGCGAAAACAAAGAGATGAAAATAAATGTTATTAATATCATGAATACTACTATATTTGAATATCTGAAATGTTAAACTTTGCTTATGGCCAAAAATGCAACCTCTGGGCTACTTAGATTAATATGTGGTGCTGGCATTCATTAAACACCCTTGATCGCAATACAGAATATTATAATATCGCTTAATTCCTCTGTAATTTCAGAAACTTTCAAATATTTCATTGACTGGCCTCTTCTCCTTTCTTGAAACACGGAGATGCGAATTTTATTGAATAATAAAAAAAAAAGAGTCGATTTCAGATATTTCCTTGAAATTCGAAATCAATACTTTTTTGGACCCAACTTAAACATGTCAGTTCTTTAATAAATAAAAAGCGTCCGAAGTCATATATCCGCCATCTATGAATACCCCATTAAATGTGCGATTTTCATCAATACGTTTCCAGATGATTTAAATAAATTTGCAGTAAGAATGTGATGAATATATAACGATACATGACATTTCAGTACGAAAATGTTGTCAAGCCAGAATTATCAGACAATCAGCGGCTGTTTGATAGATGGCTTTTTACTCCTATATTCATTATTTTTGTTATACATTGTCTTATTCTCTTCTACAGCCTGCTTGTAAACTAAACTTGTTATATTTTATGTATTGCCCTTGTATGTTTAAAGATACGCCAGTCAGTTATTACATAAAAACTAATGTCTATTTTAGGTCTTTTTCAGACTTCAAATGTTATATAACTTATTACTTAGATATGTTGTCACATGCCAAGCCTATAACCATCTCTCGAGGTCAACTGATGTCCATTTATTAATTTTAATGTCTCGATTACCCATTTACGTTAAATGGGTAATCGAGACATTATTTATTATCATAGCAATGTTACTTGAAATTCACGGCTATCTAAGCTATTTCTGGCCAAAACGTCAAACACTCATAACTTCTATGAAAATAAAGTAATTTGACTGAAATCTTTTAAAAATTCATTTTCACTGTCGATGATTGAACTGTTAACACAAGAATAGTCAGATCTTTATCTAAATCTTACATAATGCACGGTTATTTAGTTTCTTGCCATGATATGATAATACCTCTTTGGGACGTTAAGCTAACTGTCGATCTGTACTTTCTAAAGTAAGGGGGGGGGGGGTTGGGATGGCCTAGTGGTCTAGAGTGCCGCGCTTCGACATCTAGCTGGCCGGTCACCTCTGGCTTGCGGTTGTGGTTTCGAGCCCAGGTGTGAGCGTATGTGGCATGGAGATAGGGGCGCCTTCTCAACCTCGTGGGTTTCCTCCGGGCACTCCGGTTTCCTCCCACTGCTAAAGACCCCTACGCGCATGCGAATTATTGAAATAAAATTAAAAAACCATATGTTGGTCCCGAGAAATGACCTAGTTTGTGTTGAGTGGACGTTAAACCCCATTTCTCTCTCTCTCTTTCTAAAGTAGGGTCTCCGTATTTTGTCCTTCCAGTTCTATAAGCGCTGTTAGAATCTTGCTAGATCTGGGGCCATTCTTTATAACCCGCGTACACACCCATCTCGCCGCGTACAAATTTATCACAATTTTTATGTTAATATCATAAAATGGCAAAATATTAAATGTAAATATAATGAAGTTGTTTGTTTAAGAGAGATTTATTTTTTGGAAACAACGTCATCTCCCTTCCCACTGCACGCAAAGATAATCGTGGAATCACGTTTACGCGAACGTGATGAAAGGTTATATCTATAGCTCGTTAATGATTCCTTAATCGCCGTGGATAGGCTAAGACTTTGTTTGATAAATGTTCAATTTCCGTCATGTTGATTTCATTAAGTCTCTTCTTACGGTCGTCAATCTTATCATTGCCTAAAAAAAACCCTGTAACGACACAATATTGTAGCTTGAAATGGGTAATCCGTTCTACTTTATCTTCCAACAATGACAATTGAAATTGTATTGTCCATTAGATACTAGATGTTTACGCTAATTTTATGTAACTAATCAATCTTCTGATTTGAGGTAACTTTGATGTATATGCGTATTTTGTCAATCATTGTGCCCGATCCAGTAACCTACAGATTTGGTTTAGGGGAAGGGTGGGGTATATAGGAAAATGAAAAAATATCCTTACAAAACTTACGTTTTTATTCGTTGACATAGAAGCATATTGTCGTCCGCCCGTTCACCTCTCTATCCTTTCATATTTCTTGAAGAAACTCTGCAAGTCTTGAAATAAAAGTGAAATATAAGTTAGTCCCAAAATGACATCTCTCTCTTTTTTATCTGCGGAGCATGTTGGTTCGATGTGTTTGGTTTGGAGAGTAAGCAATTAACTAGCCTGACAGCATGACCAGAGATAGAGACATAATAGTTTCACGTGACTTTGATAACAATTGAAATATGTCAAAGTAATTTGTATTTTAAATATGTAATTAGTCATTGAATTATCTTCTCCTGGCAGAACACGGAATATTCCGTGTCGGGAGCGTAATTATAAAAGAAACTTTATATCCAGTTGCACTAAAACCTTATGTATTGAAAATATTCACCAGTTGATTCTTTGCAATAAATCGGATATTAAAATATTGCGCGTATTCAGTGTTGGATATCATTAATATTGTTCAACCCCGTTGGTTTCCTCCGGGCACTCCGGTTTCCTCCCACTGCTAAAGACCCCTACGCGCAAGCGAATTATTGAAATAAAATTAAACCATATGTTAGTCCCAAAATGACCTAGTTTGTGTTGAGTAGACGTGAAACCCAATTTCTCTCTCTCTCATTAATATTGTGGCATTGTTGGAGTGGACACATACTCCCCGTGGTGTTTGATTAGACCTAATCCCACTCAACACTGCCGTAATAAAAACAAATTCCTGTTCCAAATTATGACTGATAAATAGTCCGATTTACAACAACTACCCAACTGCGTTACAATAGCATTCAAATATGTTTACATAACCTTGCGCAACCATCACGTAATTTAATACGTCCATGGAAGATAGATTAAGAGAGATTATTTAATGAGTTGGCAGTTTTCACTATAATAGTAAAAAACTAGATAATGTAAAGGCACTTTGCTGAAATTGAGAAGGCAAGTTATGCAGTAAATCGGATCACAATCCACCGAAGATCGCAGACTAGCGATGCGATCGAGGGTTGATTACGGACTAGATATGTTAATTAATGTCTAATTAATAATTTAGATAACATTTCAGGCCTAACGAAAGACCTTCAATAGGCAGATTTAGCTTTTGCATAATGTATGATCAACCAGTGCATAGCAGAGTATTACATAAAAACTGATTGCGTGACAAACGAGGCTATCGAAACGGCTTCACCGAATACTGTTTTGAGACGAACAATACTTTCACCGTTTAAATCATTGTCGAACGTTTTAGGGAAATGAAATGGGTTTAACGTCCTACTGTTCTGCTTCGAACTGGGCTAGTGAAAATGGGCCTACGCCATACAGTGTGCTATGAGGGAAATTTTGCCCGGACAGTGGCACTACGGCCTCTTATATTGAATTCCAACTGCCAAGAGATCTTTAACGTGTACGCCATGTGTACACGGACCTCAGTTTTTCGTACCATCCGTACGACTATTCAACTGTCCTTGGCACGCCCTCCTTCCTGTATCACTGACAAGAGGGGGGGGGGGGGTGCACGCCTGAAAATCTGGATGAATTTTCTCGACCAATGCAGGGATCGAAGCTTAAGTTAATGGATACCATGTTGCTGTACTTTGGAAAGATTTGACTGAACGGATAGGATAGACACACTCCTCGAAAGCTCAAGTATCCGAAGTCAATCCAGCAATGGCCAGAGAGGGATTTTTCGATATTAAGGCGCAGGGATGATGTTATTGTTCATGTACATAAATCTCTCCAAAAATATTTCACGGATTATTTCATTAGCTGCAGTGAAACAGGACAAGGGTGTTTTGCAGACATCGACATTTTACTGAGACAACCAGTGTGAATATGTTTTAATTTAAATACAAACTGTACCAATAAATTCAAATTTTAATGACCGTCCCAATCCTGTTGATTAGAGATTTTATCCTCATATGAACACTCAAATTCTAAAATGTATTTTTATACTTTGGATTCATTTTCAAAAAAGAATAAAGAAACCATTTCAAAATGGTTGTCATGAGACCAAAACCCCAATCACTAATATCTAAAGATTTCAAAAAAGTTGCCATGAATCTATTAAGATCGAAACCTAAATTAGTTAAGCCTCACGAATTTTTTCCCCAATATAAGATGTTCTGTTTAAAAAAAGGGTCATAAATCTACCTTGAGACAAAAACTTAACTCACTTGTCCAAAGAATTAACCATACGTCAAATATAACTAAAAGGTTGCCACGAAGGTCTACCTTAAAAGGACACAGATCACTAAATATTCATGGGCCGTCGGGCGAAAGTTACTTTTAGTCCTTCTCTCCCTTTTTCCCCCTTTTGCATGGCGATTTTTGTTGACTTTTTGGTGTAGAATTGAAGAAAAGGGTTTAAAAATACATTTTCTGCCAGGTTTTGGTGAATATTCATGATTTTGAGGCGGAAGGATACAAGGGTTGTGAGGTTGGTTACGTTGAAAGGGAGGGCCGAAAATTGCTTGTTTAGTTGTCTGGACTTGCAGCCTGTGTATCTCAAGTTTTTCATGGTGAACCTCATACATGCTTTTGGACCAGAGTTAACCACATGTTGCTCCATCTGTGGCAGAAAGCGTTCTACCCAACGAATATTTGGGAAAAAGTTACAGCCGGTCTAAGAGACGAGAATTAACATTAAAGTCAATGGGAAATAATTAGTGATCTGTGGCCAAAACATGGTGGATGATATTTTATAGTTATCTCCCTTCCATTGACTCTCGATCTTGTATATCTAACAAACGGTTGGTTGATTGATGTTGTCTTGTAGTTTCCCAAATTCGCATTTCGTCACCGAAAATCAAATTGTTGTTGATTTGTAAATGGGCGTTCATGTTGACCCCGATTGCTCACAGGGTGTATGCGCCTTCAATTGGAAAGTATGCATTATAATAGACGGAGCTCGGGGGAATATATTTATTGGAGTTGGACAGGTAGCAATTTCAAAACTCATATTTCACTTAAAATTGAAAGTAACTGGAAAAACATTTAATTGTTTGTACTACTAAACACTATGAATATATTCGGTATCGACTGGCACAAAGTGTGTGTTAAACTATCATAAGCTTAAATTTACATTTTTGTGTATGTGCTCAAGACCAAATTAATATTTTGTAGGCCCATGGGCTACAGGCAATGTACCCCCCCCCCAAAAAAAAAACAAAACAAACAAAAACAACCCCAAATAAACAAAAAAAAAAACAAAAAAAAAAAAACAAACAAAAAATTCATTTAAATACATAGAAACCAACGGTTACGTTTTGTGAATGTAGCTACAGCACTGTGTTTATATTTGCTGTAGTATTAATCGAAACCTTTTAAATAGGCTAATCCTAACGTAGGTTATGCCTATCTAAGTCTCCCATAACTTTATTTCGTGTTGTCATTATTTTCTGTCATTTGATGTCGGTTGGCTATGAAGAATAATTCGTTATTGTCCATGGAGTTTGAGGTCAGGGTGACATCTTACCTGTGTTTTTTATTCATTTAATCACCAAGATTACTATCCAAAAATACCCTCTTAACTCTTAGTCCATATTTCTCATAATTTAAACAATGTATTTAGCCAAATGGATTTGAACTTCAAAATTCGACCCTGTTGAGTAAACAAAATAACATCATATGGGCATGCAGCTCAACGCTTTCTTGAGAAACATAATAATTATGCTTTTCCTGTAGAATGTGATTTTAATAAATATATGACGAACTGCTTATTGATCAAGTGACACAGTTATTTGATGCATTATATGTAATCGGTCATCTATCCTGTCTAGAAGAACTTGTTCAAGTTGACAACAAGTCTATAATAAGCCTTTCCCTATCAGCCTCATAAGACAAGATGATCACAATCGAGATTCGTTTTCTATTGAATTTTCCTTAGCCGAGATTAGAAGCATCAATCTCTTCATGACGTGACCACCCATTTCTTCACCCAAGAAATCACTTATACATGCAATTAATAAATGCACGCGCGTGGTTTCCGTTGACATATTTTCTCACACCTACGCCCCAGATAATCGTTACCCTATTTTCTCTTTTTGAGCTGTAATGAACATTTATTAGTTGTCATAGTAACGGAAAGATCTCTGTTGAGCCGCCATTGATTTTACTAATAAGGTAAAACATGGCTAACCTCTTGTTTAATGGAAAGCTATCAACGCACAGGTTATGTTGAACAATGATAATTATTATTGAATAATCAAATAAGAGTAGCAAACATAACCCGATATGTCAATTATTAATATTAGTTTAAATTATTAATTATGCGTATATTGTTTAACAAAACCAGTCGGAGTAAAGCTTATTTTTATGATTTCAAATGGAATCTCTGACGATTACACAAAATAACAATCTATTACTTTGGCTATGTTCAAGAAAGTGCCATTCCGAAGACGACCTCCTTCAAGACCAGTGGCATTAGATTTATAGCGTTTCTCTTGTAATCATTGAATTTTTAATCGGTTTAAGTGAAGTGTTAATCATATTACAGGCCAGAGAATGTACACTGCATTCAACGCTTACGACTGGCCGCCGGATCCATTCACTTGATTTGATATGTTTTGTTTATTGCTTGCAATGTCTGTGTTGTCTATGTCTTGTCCGTAGATTTGTCTTGTCGGCATTGTTTGTATGTATTGTGGACCTTCTGCACTTACTTTTAACACGTAAATGAATTTAGAGCGACGCATTTGATGTTTAAAGCGTTAATTTGATATTCACGGGGTCGCTGTCCAAATTGCGTCATCAATATACTACTTTCCGAATCAACCATTGTGACAAGCCACATCTGTCGCAAGAGGACATTTTGGCACATTAATTCCTTATGTGATTATTGGACGAGGACTATACACGATCAATCAATGTAAAAAAAGGAAATGAAAGCCTAGCGGTGTCCTTGACATTTCCGGATTGTGTTTATATTCCAAAATATGTTGACAATTACCAAGAGCAGAGACTGTCATTAATATACTACTAACCCTACTAATATTTCTTGTCTAGTTGTAATTTGGCTAATAATATATTGTCTAATTATAATTTGGCTAATCTAATGTTCTCTCCCATTTGATTATTATGAACATGTATCCGAAAACAAGACTCACACCGAACATTCAAATATACCTTAGGTAAGACGGCTATGACACTTCATAACAATTAACCGTCATTTTTAAGAGGAATTCCTATAGAAATCACCTTTAAACGGAGGTCCGAGATAATCTGTCACATATTTTACCCCACTAAATAACCAGAAAATACCTCATGGCGACCATCTTGAATATTTAAATTTCCCCAAGTGTGCCAGGGTGGCATCATCTGGATTCTGAATCGACACGTAATGAAGACACAAAATCCACCAAAAAACATTAGGTGGACTATATTTCCAGGTTTGTCGAACTGCTGCTGCACTAATGAGTTCGTGTGTAATGAGAAGAAACGACACCAGCTTAACCTCGTTATTGAATATAGCGAAACAATGAATAAAAATACACCGAAATGAACAGGTTTGTCCCAAGTGGAAGTTTACCAGAGCAAAAAAGATCCCACACCATTTGTATTTCGCGTGCCGCGAATTCACACATTTTTGCCACCTTTAATTTTTGTTGTTTTTTTTTTTTTGGGGGGGGGGGGGTCAGAACTCTTCTAATTGAGTCATAATGTTCAAATTTTGTGTTGGGTTTATTGGGTCAATGCTTTGATGCAGTTTGAGGCTGAGTATTTCCTGATTAGGGTAAGCAGAGATAAGCAATTTGATTGTTTGATGCTTTTGGACACGATAACTTTAGTCCTAATTAAGCCTCGTGTATAGTGTCATCACATCAATATCGTTAGTAAGTCCGATAATGAGCATTTTCGGCTCAGATGTTCCATTACACCAATGCCATAACAAAGTTCGATGCTGAGTAGTAGAGAATTCAATCTGATTAGTCGAGACTTTGGAACAATAACTTTCCTACTTGGTGTAGGTATTTTTAGGTGAATGCCTTGGCAGAA
Source organism: Patella caerulea (assembly GCA_036850965.1). Taxonomy (NCBI): domain Eukaryota; kingdom Metazoa; phylum Mollusca; class Gastropoda; family Patellidae; genus Patella; species Patella caerulea. The sequence goes on along the minus strand of JAZGQO010000008.1, from coordinate 4,457,055 downwards.
TTCGATCATGCGCATTTTCCACTAAGGCTAGGCAGCAAGAACCAATTTGATTGGTTAAGACTTTAGAACACGATAACTTTGGTTCTAATTGGGTGAGAACGAAACGTCGAGTTTAGATATCAATACCTTATATGCGTTCGATAATTGCAGGCAGCACACATTATCAGCCCTACAATTTTTGTGACATTTTAGAGATATTTCTGAATATTAGTGTATGAAAATCGGATAGTACCTGCATGATGCATTCAAGTTGGATATCACAAAGTTTGAAAACCGAATTCTGAATAATTATTCAGAATATTATGAATTTGTTTGTTTGTGGATATTTATAATTATTCAGAATATTATGAATTTGTTTGTTTGTGGATATTTTTGAACAGTGAACTGTTTTCAGCTTACTGTGGTTGAAATCCAGGGTTTGGTTTAACCAGTGACATGTCAATTGAAATCAGTATAGAAATGTGTTTCTCAGTCTTTCTTACCAGTGCAATAGATTCAATCAAAATCTGTTCAGTGTTATATGTGATCACAACATTGACATTGATAAACGTACAAGAGGTGGAAAAACAAAACAAAAGAAGTTTGATGTGTTCACAAGAAATTTAACTCAACTTGATAGTAACTCTGTAAATGACAATAACCTTTCTAAAACTTTTATGAAAATACAAAAAAAAAACTTTCTTCTTAAAATTGGATTATAGAATGCTCAGTCAGTCAAAAATAAAACAACTTCTGTTTCTGAATTAACATTGGAGTCGAATCTTGGTGTGTTGTTCATCACAGAAACTTGTTTGGTGCAAAGTCATTTTCATATCTGGCAGCTTCACATTGGAATAATCTGCCTACTCATTTGAAACAGTGTCAAACTCTTATCAACTTTCAAATCTTCACTGAAGACGTATCTTTTCCAACGCTATGTTTAGAACTGTGTTTTAAATGTTGCTTGAAATGTAGAAAACTCAACTTTTGCGCTACGAGCATACAGCCAGTGTGGAATATTATTATTAGTATAAAAGAGTAGGACGTTAATCCCTATTTCATTTCGTTATATTATGTTCGATGGTGAAAATTGTCTGCTAAGGCTTAGTAGCGATAAGCAATTTGATTGGTCAAGATTTTTGAACATAACAGCTGCTTTTAATTGAAGTAGACTGTTTAAACTTTGTGTTGATGTTCATTTAGGTGAATGTCTCTACTGAGTTCAACGATTAACATTTCCCACTAAAACTAGAGCTAAGTTCCATTGGTCGATGCTTTGGACAAGATAACTTTGAGTCTAACATATGGAGAGTAATGAAACTCAGTGTAAAGTTTCACTACCAGATGCTACACAAATCATGATTGAGTTTAATCGCGATAATTTTATGCTTAGACTAAGAATATATAATCAGTTTGGTAGCTTCATACTTTTGAAATGATAAATGTGCAATTTATTAATATGTGTCATCTATTTATTTCGGGGTTTCGACAGGGGACATCAGCTTCACTGTTTATTTTTGTGATTGAAATTCTAATTTGTCAAACTATGCAATTGTAAATATTGGCTTGGAAATTCAGATGTTACCCAGTTTCCACCTTATAAAGAGTAATTTTACTCGCCTCCTGAGAACTCATTGATCACAGAAGACATTTTTGCATGGATGAACCCTTTTCTATTGATAAAACACATACTAAGAACCGATAGAGGTGTTACAATCTATTTTTATTTAGTTTCAAGCCTATTTTACAGGCATGGTCTTAAAACATCTCATTCAAATTATCCTGATGCATTGTTGGTCTCTGTTTTTTTTTCAAAAGAGGTGGTAATTTGTCTTCTCTAGATATGCGGTCATGAGTGTTGTTGTTGTCACCAAATCTCCAGTCTTTAGACTTAAACGCATTAGTTCGAAATATACCCAACGCCTAATATAATGGTTATACCGAGTCCACACACGGACATATGCATAGCCGGTGATTTAAATTCCAGAATAGGCGGTGAACAAGACTTCATCCTTGATGAGAGCATCAAGCATGTACCTGGTGAAAATTTCTACGATGTTGATGACTTTAACACACTCGAACTCAGCAAAACACACGGAGTTTACACATTAAACGGTAGAACTAACGGTGATATTAATGGAGAATTTACGTATATTTGCCACTATGTACTAGTATCAAAAAATCTGTTCAACAAAGTGGGGAAATTTGAAAGACTAAATGAAGATTTTGGCTCGGATCACTACCCTACACATTGTGAGCTAGCACTTTGAATGAAATCAAAACAGGCAGCTACTAACAACTGCGCTTCTGAGAACGTCTCGACCTGGCCAAGAATTAAATGGAATAATGAACATGGAAAATAATTTCTTAACCTATTACAAAATGATGTGAATGAACATGGATTCGTTAAGCTACAATTAATGATAGATAATGGTGAAGCAGGCAACGCTGTTTCTGTCCTTGGTGGCATAATGCACCAGTCAGCGAATAAAATGGTTATGAAAAAAAGTGAAACAAGAAGACACGTACAAAAACAACCAATATGGTGTAATGACGAGTGTGAGGAATTAAAAAAGATCAAACTGAACACATTGAATATTTTCCGTGCCACAAACTCTGAATGTGATTTGGAAAATTACAAGAAGACAAGAAGTACGTTTAAGAACTTTTGTGATCAAAAGAAAAGGTCGGTGAAAGATGCTGAACATACTATAGGTAAAGATACGAGTACGGACAGTTTATGGAAACAAGTGAAATCATTCATCAAAAAGAATAATAATGCCGGACATGGAATATCCAGCGATGAGTGGTATAATTATTTTAATGAACTCAATAACAATACCTCAACACAGTTAAATGAGCAGTTTCAGGAAGAAATTATTGATGTAATTAGTGACAATGAGAACAGTGATAGTGGCTATAATGACATTTTGGATGCCCCAATTAGTGAACATGAAATAGTTTCTGTAATTAATGATTTAAACAATAATAAAGCCCCTGGACCTGATGGTATAGTCTGTGAAATGTATAAACATTCTGTTGGTATTATCATTCAATATATTTAGTATTTTAAATTTAATACTGCTGACTGGATATTATCCAAAGGAATGGACCTCTTAAATCATCCACCCCATATTCAAAAGCGATGACTCAAAAAACCCAAGTATCTACCGGGGAATATCACTATCATCATCTTTGAGTAAAATATTTTCAAAAATTGTGAACAATAGACTAACAAAATGTTGTGTACTGAATGATAAGCTGTTGGAATCTCAAGTCGGTTATAGAAAGGGACGTAGTACTATTGATCACATCTTTACATTACAGTTTCTAATACAGGGGTATTTGTCAAAGAAAAATGGCAGATTTTATTGTCTATTTGTAGATTTTAGTAAAGCCTACGATAGTGTTCATCATCAGCTCATTCAGTATGTTTTAATTAAAAATGATGTAAAGGGTAAGGTATTTCAAGTTATAAAAAACATGTATAAACATTTGAAATCATGTGTGCAAAGTGATAAACTAAAACTAACTGACTACTTTAAATGCAGAATTGGAACGAAACAAGGTTGTACTTTAAGCCCATTAATATTTGTTTTATTTCTGAATGAACTACATGAAATGATGACTATGGTAATCAGGGTATATTTGTGAATTCTGAAATATCGAATATAATTTCTTTTATGTAAGCAGATGATATTGCCAATGTATCGGACAGTGTTAATAGATTCCAGAATCAGATTAATTGTATTCATGAATTCTGCATAAAATATGGTATGCAAGTAAATGTAAATAAAACTAAGATAATTGTATTTCGCAGAGGTGGAATCCTTAAGGCAAATGAAAAGTGGTTTTATGGCAGTAAACCTTTGGAAGTTGTTTCTTTCTACAAGTACCTGGGAGTAATGTTTACCCCGAAACTTTGCTGGTCCCTTGCCACCACTACACTAGCCCAACAAGCCACTAAAGCTTCCAATATGTTAAAAGCTTTCGCTTCAAAATGCTTTGTAATTGTTCAAGATTCTTTTTTTCTCTTCGACAGAATGATTTTACCTATTTTAACTTATGGCTGTGAAATTTGGGGATTTGTTGATATAAAAAAATATTGAAAATGTACATTTAAACTTTTGTAAATTCATACTTCATGTAAATTCAAGAACTTCTCAAGCTGCTGTGTATGGTGAAATTGGTCGACAACCTATTTATATTACTTATATGTCAAAGCTTATAAAATACTTGTTAAAACTGTTAGAAATACCAACTGACCGTTATCCCAAAGCATGTTACAACATGTTATTATCTTTAGACAATGCAGGAAGAATAACGTGGGCAAGTAAAGTTCGAAATATATTGTATACACATGGGTTTGGTTTAGTTTGGGAGCAGCAATGCATTGGGGACAAAAGTGTATTTTTAAGGCAATTTAAGCAACGTTTAAAAGATGTTAATTGTCAAACCAGGTGCAGTGCAATAGCAGATAGTTCTAAACTGTCTAACTACTTGGCTTATAAATGTTCCCTTTCATATGAAGCGTGTTTATCCGATGTACATATCCATGGACATAAAATATCACTGACAAAATTTAGATGCTCAAATCATCACCTTGCAATTGAAACAGGTCGTTGGGACGGTACTGACAGAGTTGACAGAATTTGTGTATATTGTAAAAATGTTTTCAATGAATCTCACATTGAAGATGAAATCCATTTTATTGTGAAATGTACCTTATATAGTGATTTTAGAAATGCACTATTAACCTTAAATATCAATTATTTAAGTGCAACTGATGTCTTTAAACTTATTATGTGCAATTGTAATCAGGTTCAGCTAGCAAATTATGTGTATAGTTGCATGAGGTTAAGATGTAAATATATCAACAGTTTATAATTACTTATGTATATATTTTCGTGTTCTTTGTAAATCATTGTATCACTTGTACTTTGGGCCGAGGGCCTTGGATATTGAATAAACAATTATTACAAGGAACTTATTAAAAAATTTTAACGGTTATTTAACGACACATTTGCTACAAATGAAAACTATGACTCGGTGCGACAGATGGACAATTGTAAAAGTGACCAATATAAGAACTGAAAATTGTTCCGTGGATTGGATTTAAAATGTAGACTGGATACCATGTTGGCCTCGATGTTTGTTAATAGAAATGACTAGTTGGTCAGAGTTCCGTTAAAGATCTAGAGAACCTAATCAATAGGAAGCAATGTGAACTTTAAGTGGTTATATACCTGCCGATAATGCAGATCGAGTTTAGTCATTTTTGGAACAATATTCCGGAAGTCAACAATTGCCTGAATATTGTGAAAATAATTGGATTAAAACAAACACGCTATTTCTTTCGTTTATTAAAGCTCAAATTTTGTTTTATCAGTTTTACCATAGTTGGATAAAGCGTGTATTCTTTGATAAAAGAACATCAGATATTTTTTGTTTACGATGATTATAATCCCTTTTGGCATGGATGTAGCTCAGCCAGTAACACCCTGGCTCACTAACCGAGGGGTTCCGAGTTCTATTTGATAAATGTACTCTTGTGTGGGACGAAAGCCCATGGACCCATTGTGCACGTTAAAAAACCTTTAACAGTTGAAATTCGATAAAAGAGTATGCCCTTACCAGGTCGTTGCATATGTCCATCTTCATTGTCCAGAATGAATCAGACATGTAGGACGTAAAAGCACATTTCGTTTTTTACATGACGATTGTTGTTTTGTCGGTGCAGAATCGGACTTTGTGAAGGTTACAGTTTTTGACAGATCTTTCTCCAATTCGACGTGAAACATTGGTGCATGAGAGGATGGACCCTATTGGTTTTCTCACAACCGTTGACCATAAAATCAACATATGAGAAGCACTCCTTTCGCTATACTAGGAGACGGGCTGCTAGTTAGAGATACTTTTACATTTTTGTCCCGTGGGGCACCCCATGGGTGTTTTTTAGCCGTGCCTTATAAAGGAGCCTACTGTAGTGAAAAGTACTTTTAACATAATATTGTTTTAAGTTTCATCTAAATCCAATGACAATTGTGATTGGTGAACTCTATGTAGTTCATCAGTATACACGCAGGGGCAACAAACCAAAAAGTTACGGTCCGATATGTGTCAAAAACGAATCCATCCGAGACCTTTGGAATATAAATATATCTTAAGTTTCATCAAAGTCTGAGTTGCCTACAAATCATAACCTACTAAGTACAGATTATAAAAAAAAATGATTTTAAACTGTTACTAGTATCCAGTGAGTACAGATCACAATCAACAAACCAGTGAAATGATTTCAAACGGATGCATAGAATATGACTCCAGTCGATCACCAGCAACAATAGCTGGTTACCTGTTCTACTGAAGCCCCGGGTCAACCAACAGCGTGGAGTGATTCATGGCGCATTGTATACTATACGTATATTTGTCGTGATTGGCTTTTAGTGTCTCTTGATCTGGTTGGGATATTGGAAGGGCAATAGTAAAAGTGGGCACAGTAGGACAATGAAAATATAGCGACAATAATGCGGGCAATATTTGAGGCAACCTTTTCCAATTCTAGGCCATTTTTTAGAACTGAGATACCCCCCGCACCTGGAGCGTTATCAGTCATTTTCGGGTTGTTTTGTTTTTGCATTTATGAGGGAAAGATAGTCGGTTGCCTACCACCCAGAAAGCCTTTGGATGCGGATTGGGAGTTTTTGGGTTTACTTGTTCTACCTGGTGTTAGTGAATATTCATGATTTAGAAGCAGAAAGATAATATTGTTAAGATATTGGTTAGCTTGAAATTTATGCCTTCTCATTTGTATAAAGTGGGGCAATCGAAAGTGTAAAAACGAAACGAAATTTAGATCTTTATCAGGTTGATAAATGAATCGTTACCAAAAAAAGGATATATTCATGTTATTGAATCAAACTTTATGTACGAATATCGACAAGTTAAATAAAATTGGCAACCATTGATTTTGATCTTCCTTTTTATGCAAGAAATAATTATTATACCACAATTGAATTGAACTAAATGCACGAAACTAAGAGTTTGAAAGGATTTCTGGCGATCGGGGAATATTGACACTTTTTTTTAAAAAAAAGCTATCACATTTCAGCTTGAGCTCAAGTAACTGGGAAATCGTTGTCTCTCAAATCAATTGAACACGACAGGGAAATCTGTGAGTGCTAAAGAAGTTTGAATTAGGGTCGACCAACAAGCGCTTCCATTACTGAGAACAGCCAATCTTTATATGTTAGTGGACCTGTCAATATCTGTTATCTCGAGAATCTTCGGCGCCATTGACATTTAAGATATCGATACGTGATGAATCGCGGTTTCAGATTTCGGAAATTTACAACCGAACCAAAGAAAAACAATGCTTTCTTAACAATCCCAGTGCGATAAAAGTATCCATCTGAATTAATACGTGCGTGTTTCATTATAATGCCCAAAGACATGGAAGACGTGGCCACCTACCTTTCGACTTAATCTGATTTCTTATTTAAGTTATGATCCCCAAACATAGTGGGTATCTAGTTTGGCTATAACACTTATTACGTTTCCAGTGTTTCATTTTTAGCTATTGTTGAACGTTTTTGACTTTGTGAGACTAGGATACAGCCGATGAACTGGGTGAAGATCATTCATGTTACACTATTGTAAACTGTAAAATCTTTCGTCTTAATTATTCAGCGTAATTGAGTGGAAGGTGTAGGGGTTGTCGAATGGTTAACGCGTTCGTGTTGCATCATAATGACTTTCATTGAATCAAGTGGCGTGGTTTCGATTCCCTTGTGCTTGACAAGGTGAAGGGTCGTCTTTAGCGGTGGGAAGAAACAGGAAGACCTGGCGAAGACCATGCTCCTTGTCACGTAAAACACGAGAATCGAAATTGCGTCACTTGACTCAGTAACAGATCTTATGACCTAAATCACACACTTTAGACCATTCGCCCACCCATCATTACACAGAATATGAATAATTAATATGAGATAAAGTGAATATTTCTCCTCACCCCACCCCCAATAATTACACAGAATATCAATAATTAATATATGATAAACAGTATATTTCTATGATCTACAACACACGTAGGCCACCCCTTCCCCATTATTACACAGAATATCAATAATTAATATATAATAAACAGTATATTTCTATGATCTAGCTGTAATCTTAAAATGATCTCTCGAACTCATTCTATTTATTCTGGTACCAATTGAATTTTTTAGGTTGTGAAGGGCTTTAATTTCAATGTTTTGTTTTGTGTTTTTGTTCATGGGTAGCTGATTAATGCCGTATTATGTTAATATAGAAACTATTAAATAAATGAGAAACTTTTGGTCGCCATTGACATTCATGGCAACGCAAGGCTTGTTTTCTCATATACTTTGAGGGATATACTGAGCCAGGAACCAGGACGTAATGACATTGTAAATTTGATCAGTGCTGGAGTTACATTTACACTTAATGTTGTAGCTAAGCACCTAACGTCATTAACCCTTTAGGTATTGACGACAATTTGAATGAAACTCGGTCAATGCTAAGAACTTGGGTAAATAGATAGAAATATCAAGAAGAGATTATTACTAGAACAACTATTTAATATGACATTAAGCAACTTAGGATTGTTTATCTTAGAATTGAAGTTTGTTTTTATTGTCAGATACTGGCTATAAGATTGGCACAGATTGGGAAAACTAAGGACAAATAGTAAAATGGACACCAGCATGGAATAAACATGAAGGGGGATTTAAATTCTTTCAATTCCAAAACTGGTGTCAATCGATAGTGAAAAGGAGAATTTCGGAGTACAACGCATGTACCGACTGCATAAAAAGTATCTCGACCAATCATGACAGTCGAAACATATTTAATTGTTTGCTTGGAATACGTCACAATTCTACTCACTGCACCTCAGTTGTCGGGACTAGCAGAATTGTGACGACTGAATTCCGCGTCACCCGATTGCAATTCTGTCAATTCTGGACGTTCTTGGCTGTGAATTGAGCATCCCCAAAGTGAAATGTCATATAACTTTTCTGCGCCGACTGGACTAATAAAGACGGGCTTACATCAGACAGTGTGCTATGAGAGAAGTTTTAACCCGGACAGCGGCGCTATGGTCTCCTTTTATTTCGATTTCCAACTGTCATTTTACGTACATGCCAATGTGTACACGTGACCTTGGTTCTTCCCATTCGAACGACTAGACACTGTCCTTTCCAGACCTTTCGTCCTAGAATATACACTCGTAGATTGCGTGGTAGTCGAGCAACAGGAGATTAGCTTGTCGATCAAATGTCGTGAGTGAATCCCGGGCTTTTTCCAACCCGGCAGTTTTGTCAAAAGTCACCCTCTATGCCAAATTAAGCCCGTCGTATTTCATACTTAACCATCGAATGAAATGGTGTATATGACTTTGATGATGGCCTGAAACCATTTCCTTTCTTTAAAGAACGATAGTCACGGTTACCCGTGAAGAAGATCCCCAAGTAAGACATTGGATCTCATTTCATTTCACTTATTAGCTTACCCGAGCTTTTAAATGGGGCCTAAACTCAACATTAACAGTTTCATATAAATCAGTCCATATCATATTTATCGAAACATTCTATTCAGCCGTTGGTTGATAAACCTACATATTGACTATTGATCAAACTTTAACAGCAGAATTCTAAGGCAGTATACACCAGTATATAGTTGGTTTATTACACACTATGGGACTGTCTGTCTACATCTAACAAGATGACTTGATGGTTTGCTATGTTCCAAAATGGAGGGTGGAATATGTCATTATTATTTGCATCAATGTATCCGAAATGTACGCAGATCGAAAGTAATTGATCTGGATGACTTAACATGAACTAAACTCTAACTGTCCCATCTGTCACTTTCCATCAATCATAGTACAACCTTTTGCACTTTTCAGTTCAAAGGCATCTGTATAACACAGTACGATTGAAATAAATCGAAAGACACGTTCTATCACCCAAAGATATATATGGGATCCAGTCTTAAAAGAAAGTCGACAAAGATAGATTGCTTAAAGAACGTAATGATATGCTATATAACCAACTCTATGTTCATTTATATTATTTGTTAAATTCGGTGACTATGAAATGCGTTAATAAATTTAAACCGAAATCATTTGTATTCGGAGTATGCTTTGAAGAAAAAATATCTAATAATTATTTTCCCTATTTAAATTAAACAAAAACACCGATTTATGGGAAACGAAAGGATTGATTGATTTGCATTATTGACCTATGTATTTTGGTAAGGCAGTTGTTTTACTTTGTATGGCTAACTGGATTTTCCGGAGTACCCCTCCCCCCTGTCAGTGGTGAAGGACGGGGACCTGGCAAGGAGCAGTGTCTAGTCTTTCGGATGCTACGAAAAATCGAGGTCGCGTGCACGTAAAAGATCCCTTGACAATTGGAATTTGAAATAAGAGTAAGGGTGCTCCTGACCGGGGAAAATTCCCCTTTTAGAACATTGTGTGTCATATGCCCGTCTTTATTAGTCGGTTCACAAATGTGGGTCGTTATACCCCATTTCATTTCAGGTAAATTGATTGGTTTTCCGCATTCTAATCCCATACACAAATACATTCCAAGTATTTGCCTACGGTCATTTTAGCAATCCCAGAGATATCATAATATTATCATTGGTTTTAAGTTTGCGGGAGGGGGATCTGTTGATCTGTTCATAATAGTATCAGTAACTTTCTGCAATTGCTTTGACCTCCAACCTTAGACCAATCATTACTCGGATAATCATACACTGTAGATTAATTTAGGTAATTGTGTTTAATATAGACCTTATCAATAGCCTCACAACGGTTTACACATTCTATAATATATTATTACTCTGAACTCAATAAGATACAAACGACATTAAACAAACCCTCTATTCTTTCCCCAATACGGACAGAAATCTTAACGTATCCTTTCAGTCACGTGACAACCATGTGATTAATGGTCTTATTTATTGATAAAGGCAGATAATTATCCCTATTTAGCCTTTGAAATGATCAAATGTCAGGGAGAATTTAGGTATAGACCATCTCTTAGGTATAATGTACGGCTTTAATGAATCCACTTACTCGTTATAATGGATATAGAAATTGATTCTGCAACATATACGAAAATAATATTATATGTTTTAATAGTTTATTAGTTTATTGTTCTGGTAACTTTGTTAAAATACAAATGATCGTATTTTAATCCTAATAAATACAATGTATCGAAACTGTTTGAGTGCTCGCCGAGTCTTGATCAAATAAATTGGCGTCCTTTCATTTTAATTTAGCCTCTGGCAATTCTTTATTAAAACTTGTAGATTCAAAATAGTAAAACAACTTAACTAAAACCACCCCCCTCAAACAGAATGAATAGAAAACTTAAACCACCTAGACTATTGCATGGATAACAAATGAAGCAAACATCGACCAAACCATAAAATTTGACCAAACTGCCTATTTCAACAGCATATAATCAAATTCTGTTGGTATCTTCCAATGCCGCCGCACCAAAAAGAGCAACGAAACCGAGTAAATTAGAAACGCTTGAATAAATCAACTCAGACTTGCGTGTTCAAGCATCATAAGTTGTTCGTGTTATTAGAAATTGCTAAATCAATGTTGTGTGTTTTATATGCTAGTATGATTGAGATCTATTAATATGTAAGATTCGTAACAACTTCAATATCTTGAGAATGCTAATAAATTTCCATCATATTAGAATGTTTATTTAAACCATTTAACTTTTGAAATCCAACTTCTATATTGATTCAAGAGGAAGGATATACTTAATCTATTTATAAACAACTGTAGCCCCATGAAATTTTAGTTGTATGTCATCAACAATGAAATGCAACCATTTGGCTTATTAAAACACACACATTGAAAACACATATATACGAAATTAGTGAATGTATTTGAAAGATAATAAGTAAATTTTATTTCGTTCATAATCAATGGTCAAATTCAAAGATTTTCAATTTGTAAATAAAAAATACAACAACCCATTGAACTGAGCCGTTAATAACTGATGATGGTATATTCTACAAAAATACAAGACACACGGATATTGATATGACTGAGGACAAAGGTTTTTGGCGAAGAAAATCACACCGTCCAAATGACAAATGTTAAAAGTTTTCAAATCAGCCTATCAACGGTATCAGCATATATTTCGAACCTAGTCACTGCTGGGGGTTTCGTCTAATTGTTATATACAAAATCTACACTGGCTCCCAGTTCAACAACGTATCAAGTTCAAAATATTACTGTTGACTTTCAAGGCGTTACATGATCAATCACCAAAATATATCAAAGATTTGATTACCCCATATAAATCCACAAGAACCCCTAGGTCCACAGATATACATTTACTGTATCAACCATCAGTAAATCTTGAAATAGCAAAAAGATATTTCACGTTCTCTGCCCCTCTCTTATGGAATTTGCTGCCTTACTGCATTAGAACCATTAACTCCCCAGATGCATTTAAATCTCAGCTAAAGACATTCCTGTTTACAGAGGTCATTCTGTAGTTCAATCGAGAAAACTTGAAAAGCGCAATAGAAACTTTAGTTTTAGTATTATCGCGCTATATAAATAGAGGATTATTATTATTACATGTAGTAAACGTTTGTACCCCATGCCAAAGCCACTGATCATCATTAGGTAAAACCCCATATTCCGCGCAGTGTTGTGTTTGATTAGAGGTAATCTTACTACAGACTGCTATTATGAGTGGATATTGTTGTTTTAAATTTTGATTGATCAGTCGTCCGTCTACCAACCAATCACTAGCTGCCCTACAAAAGCTTTACATTTAAAATAATTGCCAATATTGAACCAAATATGTTTACATAACGTTACGTCACGACTCACGATTTCATTATGCTTAATTAACCCGTGCATAGCAGAATACTGTAGTAAAACTAATTGCGTGACAAACGAGGCTATCAAGTCGAATGAAATGTAAACAATACTGTTTGGAAACGAACATACTTTCACCGTTTTTAATACCTTAAAAGAAAGAAAGAGAAATGGGGTTTAGAGTCCACTCAACACAAACTAGGTAATTTCGCGACTAACACATGGTTTGATTTTATTTCAATAATTCGCTTGCGCGTAGGGGTCTTTAGCAGTGGGAGGAATAATACCTTAAATCACTGTCCAAAGTTTTAGGGAAGACCCAGATGAAACGAAGGACTGTCATGTTGCTGTACTTAAGTGATAGCTTTCATTGAACGGAAAGAATAGACACACTCCCGCATAAGTCTAAGAAACAGACGCTATTCCAGCAATGGCCAGAAAGGGATTTCTCGGGCCATTGCTTCAGGAATATGGTAAAACCCATGCTAATTAAGAAACAAAGATCTCCGTGCTTGGGTTCAAAGTTACATGCTATTTTACATAAGTTATATGCTATTTTACACAAGTCCATGTTACCTTGCACAAGCTTCTTGTTACACGCATTGGTAGCTGTTAGAATTCGAGCTAGTTATACCAACAATTTATACCCACTTCAGGTACCCTATATACATAGATAAAGTTGGTTATTTTCTGTGGAACTTGGACTTGGTTGTTTTGTATTTTAGTAATGAGGCGATTTACAATGAGTGTCGATTTATTTAGACGGGGAGTTCTGTAGATGAAAATCAAACATTGTTGATTGTTATAAATCATAACAGATTAAATATACGATCCCCGTTTAACCCATCGGTTCAAATTAACAAAATACATGGTGTAGCAATGTCATTTTCTAGATACTTATTTGCCAACAATAATAAATCTGCTCCCAAACTAATTTGAGGTATCTTTGTTTCCCAATTTCTATTTTTATATTCCTACATAAAGGAGCTTTAAAATATTGCAGAACTTAATGATTGCTTCAAGGTGGGGGGTAGGGATGGCCTAGTGGTCCAGAGTGCCGCGCTTAGACCTCTAGCTGGTTGGTCACCTCTGGCTTACGTATGTAGCATGGAGATAGGGGCGCCTTCTCAACCTCGTGGGTTTTCTCCGGGCACTCCGGTTTCCCACCACTGCTTAAGACCCCTACGCGCAAGCGAATTATTAAAATAAAATTAAACCATTATATGTTAGTCCCGAAATGACCTAGTTTGTGTCGAGAGATCGGTAAGCCCCATCTCTCTCTCTCTCTCTTCAAGGTAAGTAACTGTTTCGTAATTTAGCCTTATAACTCATAACTTATTTGAACAATAAGTTATCAATTTTCCGATATTTAACATTCATAAATCTAGAAATCGTTACACATTGTCAATTCTTTCATTTACCAAACCTGCAATTCATGACGCCATAAAACACTACGTGTTCATAGATAATATGTAGAGTATACCAGTTTAACAAGTGGAACGGTGAATGAAAGGTCATAAAGGTTATTGTTGTGGATGTAGTTGCATCTTCTGGCAGTGCTAATGACGACAAGTTATTGTTCGCCGTGAACGTATGACATGGTCGCGTGGTCCGTTCATCTATGCCTAGAGGCTTCTGACGCAAAATTGTTCTTTCTATATAAAACCATAATACATTTCCTAACTTTGGTTTATTTTTGGCCGCACTTCTCGTAAGGATAGAGTCACCAAATCAAGTCTATTATTCGTCTTCAATGAGATAATGATTGCTGTATTCTGTAACGACCATTTTCAATTTGTTCTTTTAACAAATCGGTGTTTCTGTCCAGAGTAGACTGCAATTTGTTTTTATAAGTGATGTCTGCTGTCCGATAATAGTTGGTTCTTGATTGGATATTTCTGGAATTGTTTTATATTGTGGATTTGAAGCTAGAACCCCATTCTGTATCGACTTTTGGATTTATCAGTCGGAGTTACCTCCAGTGTTCGCGATGTTGTGGTATCGGGATATTTGTGCTCAAACCAAGCACTTGATAAAACTCGTAGGAGAGGAAAGTGTATCCTTAATATGGTCAGGTAAGTTGCATTTACAGCCTTCGATTTTCTTGTACAGATAATGAAATTGATGTTTCTTCTATTTTTTTCTTTTGATATTAGCATGATTTTGATGGCAAAGAACATTATTATTTTCATTAATCTTCATATCAAATATTGACTATGTCCTCGTGTATTTAATGATTTCGGTGTAGGTCCGTAGTGTTTAAAACCAGACTGACTTTGGCTACTGGTCTGGAATACGTCATGAAATTAATGTGAACCGGGACTATGATAAAGATTGTCAAGGTCATTTCACATGATTAACCCTATCTATTTATTAAAATCATTATGTCATCTGGTTAACAATAAGAACTGATATAAGTAATGGTCAGAAAAAAATAAATTAAAAAGACTTAAACCTGTAAAATAATTATAAGTTAATTACACAGTGGTGGTTAAAACCACTGGGGGGTTAGGGTTTGGTGGGTGGGATGGCCTAGTGGTCTAGAGTGCCGCGCTTCGACCTCTAGCTGGCCGGTCACCTCTGGCTTGCGGCTGTGGTTTCGAGCCCTGGTGTGAGCGTATGTGGCATGGAGATAGGGGCGCCCTCTCAACCACGTGGGTTTCCTCCGGGCACTCCGGTTTCCTCCCACTGCTAAAGACCCCTACGCGCAAGCGAATTATTGAAATAAAATTAAACCATATGTTAGTCTCGAAATGACCTAGTTTGTGTTGAGTGGACGTTAAACCCCATTTCTCTCTCTCTTTAAAACCACTGTTCCGGTCAATACCACTCCTCTGTGTGCATTGATGACTTAAATCATCCACGTGATCTGGTAAGCGTACCACATAATGGCGACCCCCTTAAAATGGTAGAATGTAAACTGAGCTTAATTCCTGTAAGTTGTGTCTTGTAGTAAGATACCGCTGTCCTTGTCGTTTAAATAAATTTTCCAATCGATGGTGTTATTGAGTATCGTGGCTGCTGACAAAATATTTTATCTTTCAGACACTCCGGTTGACCATAATAGCATAAAAGTATATGTTTTGTCTCAAGGTGAACACATTTCAAACGCCTTGCATCTTCTAATGCAGTGCTTCTCAACCTTTATGATACTATTCCCCACTTGAGAAATATTTTCATCGCTATTCACCCCTGGCACTATGAAAACATCTAATTACTAAAGGTAAAAACTGAAACATGCTAATTAGGTATCATTTCAAAAACATATTTAATGATCAGATGCCATGGATTTACACATTAAATGCACAATGGAGATGTCATGACCCTTGTTTAGTGAGCACCTTGTGTTTTGTGTTTATGAACAAGGGTCTTAAACTAAGCGATCGACGATCTATCTTACCTAGCTGCCCATAGTCTATTTCCCATTGAGGTGAGACAAGGTTACCCACTTCCCGGACAATCAACAGTATATGGAGATAGGATAAACCCCATTATACTCATCGTCGAAATTAATTATGCTAGTGCTAGTCAGTCATTTAGTTTCCGACCAATGGCTACGCGGGTTTGTGGTCGGTAACATTCTGACTGATGGCTCCCGGTCAGGGGTCTGAAAACTCAATTCATGCAAATTCCCTCTATTCAGAAAATTCACCGATTTGTGTACAATTCACCCCCAATTCCCCCTTTTTCGAGCATTTCGAATTCACCCCTGGGGATGCACATGGACCCCGGTTGAGAAGCACTGTTCTAATGCGTGTATTGTCTTTGTTGTTTGCCATGTACATCGGTGTTTAATACCCGCTTCCTTAGTGAAGGGACATCGCAGCCAAATGCCCGAACTACCAACCAGTTTGATTAATATGGGTAATACTCTAGTTAATACCACTGATTTGAAAAGTAGGGTGAGGGTGGCCGAATGGTTAGCACGTGTGGGCTGTATCATAAAGCCTGTCATTGACTCAACTGGCGTGGCTTAGATCCCCGGTTGGACGTGGCAAGGAGTAAGGCCGCATGACAAACCTCTTTGGTTTTCTCCGGGTTCGCCGGTTTCCTCCCACTGCTAAAGAGCTCTACGTGCAAACGAATTATTGACATAAAATTTAACCACATGTTAGTCCCGAAATGACCTAGTTTCTGTCAATCGGACGTTAAACCCCATTTCTCTCGCTCTCTCTGATTTGAGAAGTCAATATGCTTTTGATTCATTTTTTTAACGCGGTGGTCAAGTTGCTGCTTAACGTTCTTTGAACGCAGTGGTCAAGTTGCTGCTTGAAATTCAAATAAATAACTCGATAAATGCCCCTTAAATTCGCTAATGTGTAGTTTTGTAGAATAAATGAAGTTCCAAAATGAAGGTAATATTATATATCCCTGATTCTGAAACAGACTGGTTATGATGGGTCTTACACTACAATGACAATAATCAGTCTCAAAGACTGTATAATTTCGTAGGAAAAGCTACTTTTGCCAATTCCCAGAATACGATATGTTTAAATTATGTCTTATTTTAACACATACTTATACAGAGAGGGCTAGACGTTAAATACTGATTACAAGACCTAATACCGGATAATTATGTTAATTTACTCATATTTTAAATGTCGTAAACAGCTTGGTTATTATTTACTTATAAATGTCATACATAATAGAAATTGATCACGCCATTCAAGGCATTCATGTTGTACAGCCTCGATAATTTTGGGATTCTATTTTAGCCAATTTCAATTGCTTCACATATAAAGGAATGTAAGATCTACGACCCCGGATATGCTGCTTACTAACCGTTTGGGAGTCAGTGCTGCTTAATACTTAGTCACATATTATTATGCTTGTTCTCACTTAAAAGTAAAATATTCTGACGACGTTAATTTTATTAGCTTACGCACTTGGCCCACAAAATGTATATTTATATGCAATTGGAATACATTACGCAAAAGCGTATTGCAGGCCTTTCTTTAACTAAATTATTAATTAGACATTCATTAACTTATCCAGACCATAATCAGTTCTTGATGTCATAGCTGGGACCCGATTTGCTGCTCAACTTTCATTCATGGTTTGACTATGTTTTTATCGTACCAACTTTAGTAATGATGACGAGTGTGGGTCGAAAATTCAATCGCTAAATTCCTAATTCGAAAGCTATATACATTTGAGTGTCGTCGGTGTACAGGTGATATTTCTTTAAGATGTGTATGTAGTATATAATAAAGAACCCAAAACAGAACCCCGTGGCACGAGACACTTAAGACAGTGGGGGTTGGATATAGAACCTTCTATAACTACTCTCTGTGTATGGCTTTCAGTGTATGACTATGACCATTTAAGGCATAGTTCTCTTATACCAAAGTTATTCAGTAATCTTTTAAAGTAAAAAAAGAATTTGTTGGTTTATCGTGTCAAATGCAGCAAATTGATCAAACAGAACCAGTACCGGTGTTTGTTCCTTGTCTAATCCATTTAGTAAGTCATTTTGAACGTGTAATAAGGCGGTTTCAGTGATGTGTTTTTTTTTTGTTTTTTTTTACATATAGAATACTTTGTTATTTTACTGTTAGTCTCCTATTTACATTTTATATACATTTGTCTGTGTATTTCTAGATGTGATTCTGATCACTGTTATTCCACCTCTCTAAATTTCATCATCTAACCAATTTCTGTTTGATCTGATAATCATCCGTTTAGTTTGAGCCGGTACATGTTTATGTAATAATTTGATGAGTAGGCCGGCCTAATTCACTGGCTTACAAATTGGGACGTGCGGGGTTCTGTCCCGTTATAGGCTGGGACAATTCTCCGGCGTTTCCCAGTATGCTTTCTCCTTGTCAATAGTACAGGGCGGGGGTGTCTAGTAGTTAGTTTGGGACGAAAAAAAGGAGTTCCCCTGCAGAAATACATTATATTTCCATTTCATATTTAATAATAATAATAAATAATATGCCCATTTATAAAGCGTTATATCCACAAACGTGCTCATGACGCATAATACACAAGTATCTAATAATATAATAATTTAAACAGATAAGTTTTCAAGTTAGACTTGAATTTATTAAGTGTAGGACGTCTGTGAAGGTCTGATGGCGTATAATGCACAAGTCTCGTATAATATGATTTAAACAGATAAGTTTTCAGGTAAGTGTAGGTTTTCTGTGAAGGTCTGATGGTAGTTTGTTTCACTTTGTATATGCGGCGACTTGGAAAGAGCGATCACCGAATGACTTTAACTACCTCTGAGGAACACAACGTTTTTTTCCAATTGAGTGACCGTAACTGTCTAGATGGGATGTAAAATTTTAAGGGATCGCACAGGTACTTCGGAGCACTTCCATCCAGACACTGATAGACAAGTGACAATAGTTTGAAGTCGAATCTAGCTTGAATAGGCAGCCAATGTAGATTTTTCAGTACAGGAGTGATATGAGAGCGTAGATTTGTCCTAGTCACAATGAGAGCAGCTGTATTTGGATGCGTTGAAGACCTCCCATTTGATATTTTGGTATGCCAACAAGTAGACTATTGCAATAGTCAAGTCTAGAAGAAATGAGAGATCAAACTAGATCTCCGTCTGCGTCTTCAGGGATTAGATTTCGAATGGAACCGATACTTTTGAGGTGAAAATAACAGATCATTAATATAACTGTTCATGTTTAACTGAGAGTCAATAAATACATCAAGGTTTTTAGCAACTGGGGAAAAAGGGGTGATGGATTGTTGATTGAGAGTGAGTTCTCGGTTATTTTCGTGGATTGGAGCCTATGACAAGTATTTCCGTTTTTTCTTCATGTAATTTTAGCTTGTTTATGTTCATCCACAATTTAACATTTAGTATGCAAGATTCCATTTGACAATGTATTTCTGTCTGATTTAAGTCCTGAACAAATGAGTCAAAGATTTGTAAGTCATCAGCGTAGAAGTGATGTTGTATTGATAGCGATTTGAGAAGATGTCCGAGCTGCTTCATATACATGGTAAACAGCAAGGGACCGAGAACAGACCCTTGGGGAACGCCACACTTTAACATATTTGTAAAACAGTCCCGTCACCTACTGAATCATTTAATTCAGATGTGTTAGTGAAGGTCCGATTTTCGAAGCAAAGCAATATGTCTTGCATAAGTCGTATTTTATTATTGAGATATTTTGTCTTGGACTGTTCACATCTATAGAAGGTATACTTCACTTCAACGGAAGATACAAACCATTAATGTCCGTAAATATCATACGTACAAAATATCACTGAACGGAACGTTATCTTCCAATAGTGAAAACGGTTATATTTTTGTCTATGACAACACGGATGTATAAACGGGCCTTTATCAACACTTTGGAAATGCGAATGATACTGTGTACACTATTTGCATTGCATGTATTCTGGCATTGGTGGGGGAAACTCGATGGCCCACCTTCACTATTGCTTTCTTGTAAACAACGTAGTACTGAAGATGAACGGATGAATTGATATCTACAGTGCCCGCCATAATACGCTCTGATAAATTATTCACAACATTCTGTATCTTAAAACATTGGTTATACTCCAGAAAGAATTGTTACTATAGAAAAACTGACAAAAATAGACGGTGTTAAGAACAAAGGAGGAATTAAAAATGTACAGGGACCATTCAGATGCCACCAACCAGAACGTTTGGAAATATCTTTACTAACAAAAGTCCTATATAATACAGTGTATCTGAGGAATAAAGTTATTGACACATTTTCCATACAGTTAGTTTGGAATGATGACAAGCTTGTTGTTGTATTTGTTTTATAACCAACAATTGTATATTTATAATTGATTATGTATATACCACATGCATCGGGAAACAACAGAATAAGGACAAGGTAGGTCTAGACATTTAATTCTGTATACTTGTAAGAAATATTTAACTATAATCATAAGTGTATGACTTGTAAAATGTAGTGTTGATATTCATTGTTTTTTTTTTTCATTTCAATGGACTGTATTTGTCTCATCATTGCCATTGACCTAATTTGGTTTCATCATCTTTGCTCCTGTTTGTTAACTACACTAATGATTATTTTTTTTTTACCGTTTTAAACAGTCATATCCGGATTATCGCCCTTATTATTATTAAAGTTATTGCTTTCTCTCATGACGTCACCACCACCTAGACCGGTCGTGTCAATTCTATAACATCTTTCTTGTAAATCATTCTTTGTTTGGGATTTTTCATTTTGAGTGAAGCCCTGTATCTTTACATCATTACATCTTGGGGTGGCCTAGTGGTCTAGAGTGCCGCGCTTCGACCTCTATCTGGCCGGTCACCTCTGGCTTGCGGCTGTGGTTTCGATCCCCGGTGTGAGCTTATGTGACATGGCACTCCGGTTTCCTCCCACTGCTAAAGACCCCTACGCGCAAGCGAATTATTGAAATAAAATTAAACCATATGTTAGTCCTGAAATGACCTAGTTTGTGTCGAGTGGACGTTTAACCCATTTCTCTCTCTCGCACTCTCACAACACCTAACCGCTGCTTCAATACTCAACAATTTCCGAACTTTCCGATCATTGTTTTTACTCGTGAATAATTAGCTTTGACCAATCCGAGATCGTGGCACAAAACACACTGTAAACAAACAGGGTTTACAGCCGTTGGAATTTTTATTAAATTGAGAAACTTTTGGAAAACCAGAAACCTTGACATTGATCGATCTTTACACGGGATTAATTAACATTGACCAATCCGAGATCGGGGCACAAAACACGTTGTAAACAGACAGGGTTTGCAGCCGTTAAAAGTTTTAAATTGAAAAACTTTTGGAAAACCAGTAACCTTGACATTGATCGATCTTTGAACTTTGCAACTCGATTGTCACGCAGGCATTTTAGCTAAAAGCGCGAGAGTTGGTATTCACGACGACCGATGAATCTGATAGGTTCCCAAGCTCGGCTTGTGTAGCCTATCGATTTTAGTGGCGAAATATGCAGGGTATTACGTGGAGGGCGTGACACGATGTATGTAGTTAACGCGAGATCAAGGCTTCTATTGAAGACGTACAAACCCGGGACTGTGCAGTGCAGTAGACGCTTGCGACTGGCAAGCGGATCAATTCACTGGATTTGGTTGTTTAAATCTTGCAATGTCTGTGTAGTTTTTCTTATCCGCTGGGTTGTTTGTGTGTAGTGTGGTCCTCCTGTACTTACTATGATTTTTGTTCATTATGCAGGGATTTGTGTTTCAGTATCGAAATTAATTAGTTTGAAACATGTATCACGTTGGCCGAAAAGAGGCCGAGTTATTTTTTATGCATGGATTATTTGAAATGATTTGAACTAAAAATCATGGCTCATGTCGCTTAAACAATTTTTTGTAACCGAAAAGAATTTTAATTTTTAAAAATTAATATGCATAATTCAGTTGTTTAGTGCGTGGTTTAGAACTCTTTAACAATTTCAAAAGTTTTAGATAATATCGACATGGCGCATGTCATCATGTCAAAGATCGCTTAAACCCAAAATAGTATCTTAAAATTCAATTTAAACAAAGGAATTAATTTCAGAAATTTTCATTATTTGAATATAATTATGTGTAATGAAGTCTTATCGTTTCCATAAATTACCTCTTCAAATGATAGTTGAATTAGTTCTATATCCTCATTATCTTGATCTTACAATAACGCTAGAATCGAGGTTGTCACTTCTTTACAGGCCTGTTATTTTATTTGCTGAATATATATTCAAACTAATTAATCTATCAAAATTTTGCTTCAAATCCTTCTCAAAACATTGTATTGGAGAGGGAATACATCTGCTATAAAAACAAATCTATTGAAAAAGGCCATGTTTGTGTCACGTGGTGCGAAACCGGAGGAGAATTCTTTGCATATGCAAGATGATGTTGTATTTAATCGCTGTCCATTTATCATAAACAACAAAACCTAAATAAATACACGGATTATCCACTGCCCACGTATTTTTCCGTGTTAACGCCATTAGCATCAGGCGGCAGATCAGACAATATTCGCGTGCAATCTTTGACGTCAATCAAGCAGACATCCCTAATCGGTAGGTTGCCAGTTACGGAAACCTTTACTTTTTGTATGCGCTACACGGGTGTTCTTAAGGGAATCAAGTATTTTTCCAATAAGACTGAATGTTTCTATTTTCCATATAACAAAATTGACATACTTTTATTAGAAATAATCACCCGATAAATACTTCTGTGTGAAAGTATCTTTAAATGTAATTCCAAACATTATGAATTCATCTGTCAGTGCAGACTTTACGAAGAATAAGGAAACAAATTTCCTCCTTTTTATTTCGAGAAAGTATAAGTAGAGCCTGGTTGTTTTGGGTTTTTTTTTACTATACTGTTTTATGCTAAGTTTTGTTCACAATTTGGTTCAGGATAGACGAAAAGATTCTAAAGATATTTTTATTTTTATGGACCTTACTAATAACAAGTCGATAAACATCTAATATGCATGGCTGCGTACTACATATTCCGGGGGGCGGGGGGGGGGGGGGCTAGTGGTCTAGAGTGCCGCGCTTCGACCTCTAGCTGGCCGGTCACCTCTGGCTTGCGGCTGTGGTTTCGAGCCCTATTGTGAGCGTATGTGGCATGGAGATAGGGGCGCCTTCTCAACCTCGTGGGATTCCTCTGGGCACTTCGGTTTCCTCCCACTGCTAAAGACCCCTACGCGCAAGCAAATTATTGAAATAAAGCATATAATATGTTAGTCCCAAAATGACCTGGTTTGTGTCGAGTGGACGTTAAACCCCATTTCTCTCTCCTCTCTCTCTCTCACTACATATTCCTTTCTTAATAGTGATCACCTACTGAGGAGTACCGAATAAGAGAAAACTGCCCGATAAACGAACACGTACAGGTAATCGGTGATTCCATTTCGAATTTTGATGGTCAGTCCCATACACATCTTGAATCAGAATGTAGCCACTTGGTACATAGAATGTAAATATAATATTATAAACTATATTTTGAATTTGCTACAGCAGAGTAGGCCTACCCACCTTCCCTTCAACGGCGTTTTGGTGGTCTGATTCCAGACTGTTATATGGATTTATACCCCTTGAAAACAACTCAAATCTTATTTTGAATATAAACAGTATACCTGGAATTTACCCAGATCTAATTATCACGAAATAGATGCAATATTTGATAACGAGTCGCACTTCATGCGTTGGTAAACTTCAATGCGTAGAAAAGTTGACTATTGCAATGTGAATCGAATGCACTTTTGACACACGACCATATTATGCGTGAATTATAGGAATGGCGTGAATCATTAATTGATAGCATATTCACTGGATTTTCTAAGATCAAGGTACATGACGATAGTAAAGACGATAAACTGGTTCATATTATCCCTATTCACTATTAACGTGGTAAATAAATATTATATTGCACACCATGATAGAACTTATACTCCCAACAGTGCGCCTCGGTTTGAAAGTCTATCGTTCGAGGCAGGCAGCACGCGGGAGTGTTATTGCTATAAGCAGACGATCTTCCTGTAACTCGAGAGAAGTTGTTGTCAGACTGAAGCACATTCGACAAGGAGTCAGATTCTTAAACCATTTGGAGAATGGCGTAAAATTTCCAAGAGAAGAAAAGTTTCATATTGGACCTATCATATTGTTTATTTTAAAGTTACGTGTAGTATAGTAACTTAAATCATTGTATATATGGATAGTGTTTAGTGTACCTGTGATGTCTTTGATAACGGACACAGGTAAGCTACCATATACATTTATGTATAACAACAACATCATTTTGTGTTTTATGTTTGCCATTTGTATATGTAAGAGATCGCACAAGATGGTTTAGATGTGCAGTGTAGAGGGATAGTTCACTCTTATACAACCGTTACTGTTTACAGCAGTCTCAACCCATAATGTCGAAACGAAAACCGCGAAAGAGCTATAATCATTACTAATAGAACGTGAAACACAAACACCCCAGTTTGTGATAGATTGTTTTATTCGCTATAAATATTTAGGTTCGTGTGGAGAAATGGTAACTGTGGGGCACTGTGCATATAATGATTGATAGACTCTTCTCTGTGATGGCATTAGTATACAGCAACAGTGTGCTGAAAATAGATCCTCACTTAAATGAAGTCTTGTGTAAAATGAGTCTCATGCTCGCTCCACTGATCAATTATGGCCAATACACTCTAAAATACAGTTAGCAATGCAGAGACCAAACGGCATTTGCCATTATTTATAAAATCGAGATAGAAGTTAATTATAGACCGCGTTCTTTTTTGCCAGTGGCTAAATAATATTACGATATTAACCTTTTAGTGCTTATTTTAGCTGGTTTGATATGAAATATTTCATGACGTGCTGTCGTTATTAATGTCTCACGTGTTTGTAATAATTACCGTGTTCAATGTGTTACCTTTATATGTTTTATAAGGATTTTGTTGAAGTTGCGCGATTGAAATATTTAGGGGGTAATTTGTTTGAGAGTTGTCATAATGGACATTTACCCGAAAGACTTTCATCATAGTTGTGTTCGCGGTGTCCAAATGGATATACCTGTTAAAGATGCAAGATTTAGCGTTCTTGATATAATATTTCAAAAATAGATAATGACAAATCTAACTCTTCTTTAATGACCCCTTAAATAAAATTACAATTAATGTATTAACCTTCGTGATCATGAAAGTTACTGGGTTTTATTTCTCATCGGTTACAGTTATGATTTAAGTTCATTATTGACCTTGTCAAACTCATAGGGGCGTTTGCAGTCATGTTTAGTGTGTGATACACTATTTGCTTCGGCCAAATATCCACGAAGTTGAAGTGAAAAAATAATTTGAAGGAAAATCAATACCCCGAATGCAAAAGCAATCAAAATGGATATCTGTTTCTTAATACGATTCTAGTATGATGTGATGCATTTATGTCATGTCGTCAATATTTATTTTATACTTCGAAGTAGGTATTGTATTGGGATGATATGGAATTGGTCCAAGGGTTGTGCGATTTTTCAGTTGTAGACCACTAGACCGGGAAGAGCGAGGCGAATGGAATTAGTTATTAGGTCGATTCTCATATGTGTCAGAAAGGATTTAGACATACAGCCATTACTATTTGTTGACTGCCCCCCCCCCCCATTGCCCGTCCAACCATAACCATAACTCCTGTTTCTTCACTCATTATGTGCCATATGTGATTATTACATTGCTTTAATTAATGAATAATCATATAGATTGAATTCTATAGCATTTTATCAACTGGTTTATAATATCCAGATAAATTATTTTTACTCCAGTTTACTATATGATATTATATTAATTAAATATCTGATCAATAAACATACCGCACACATTTTAATTTATAAAGCTAGAGAAAATATTTAATTCATACAATGGTAACATATATTTCATTGATTCTTCCGTTTAAAGAGACGGTGTTAAGTTATTTTCTGAACTCGATGCACTTTTTCAAAACAAATATTTGATCTAAATGGGTGGCAGTCACTTGAGATTATTTTAATTTTCTAGCAAAAGACGGAAATGGGTTAAATTGTGCAATCAGTTCCATGTTTACAAATTATTCCAGTAAATAAGATTTGTGTCCTAGACAAACAATGTCAAATGAATTTCTTTTAAAGGGTAACTTTAAACATGTGTACCAGTGACGGTATCGTTTAATGTTTCAGAATTAATCATGGAATTATCTCTTTAAACGGCGTTTTGATATTTAGACTTTACGAAGGCTTTAAACGGGCGTCGAGCAGCGGTTCATTAATAATTGATACCAGTTGCTGTATATATTTTTATTAATTGCTGGGGATTGGATGACCTAGTGGATATCACCTGCGCACTGTATCTTAGGCAGGGGCGTAAATGTGCCCCCCCCCCAGCAAAAAAAATATAGTCGGTCGCAAAATCAGTGCAGTCGGTCGCAAAGTAGAGGTAGTCGTTATCAAAATAAGTATACGTCACGCTACTCACGCAAAACTTTAGTACAAAAATAGTCGGTCGCAAAATCAGTGCAGTCGGTTTCAAAGTAAAGGTAGTCGGTATCAAAATAAGTACTCACTGTATACGTCACGCTACTCAAGCAAAGAAAATAGTCGGTCGCAAAATTAGTGCAGTCGGTCACAAAGTAGAGGTAGTTGGTATCAAAATAAGTACTCACTGTATACGTCACGCTACTCACGCAAAACTTTAGTATAAAAATAGTCGGTTGCAAAATCCGTGTAGTCGGTCGCAAAATAGGAGCAGTCTTAGTATAAAATAACCTTGTCAACTTATCATTTTTGAAAAGATGTTGTGTTTCACTCTCATTCTGTTGTGAGTATAATGTTAGTCTTACAACAAAATGTAACCCAGGGAGAAAAATAGTCGGTCTCAAAATAAGTGCAGTCACTGATGTCGGTCTCAAACACAATGCCAGAAAAGATCCCAAATACTGTATATTTGCGTGAATCCGTGAGCCTAAATTGCATACGTCACTCTTATTCTGTTGTAAGTATGTTAAATTGGTCTAACAACAAAATTTCACCAAGGGAGAAAAATAGTCGGTCACAAAATAAGTGCAGTCACTGCAGTCGGTCTCAAAAACAATGCCAGAATAGATCCCAAATACTATGTATTTGCGTGAATCCGTGTGCCTAAATTGCATACGTCACCCAAAACTATAGTATAAAATAACCATGTCTGCTTGTCACTCTTATTCTGTTGTGAGTATGTTGTTCTATGAAATGTTTTCTACCACGTCAAAAAATAGTCGGTCTCAAAAAAAAGTACTCACCGCAGTCGGTCTCCGACTAAATGAATTAATGAAATAAACATACAATCATAAAACAAACGAAATTGACAGATAAGCCTCAAGATTCTGTCCTATTTCTTATCAACCCCAGTCCCAAAACTTTAAAAGCTCTGTTACATATCTGAAAATTCCATTATAACATCATTCTTCTACTCGGTTACATATCTGAAATTTTTTCGCGCCTGCGGCGCTCAATTCCATTTTAAAATCATTCTTCTACTCCTCAGTTGTCTTATACTGTCTCGGCACTATCATATTCACGATTATAGTGAACTGCCCAGTTTGTAGTACCACTGGTGTGTGGGGCGGGGGTATGTGCATCAGTCGGTCGCATTTTGGCTAAACACCCCCCCAAACAAATTCGTTATGTACGCCCCTGATCTTAGGGTCTGTCATTGAGTCAACTGGCTTGGTTGTAGGGTCGACTGTCCATCCTCGTTGATTGTCTCAGGGTCCTCCGGTTTCCTCCAACGTCATATGTTAGTCCCTAAATGACCTAATTTATGTCAAAGTGAACGCCCCCCCCCCTTGATTGATTGGTACAGCTAGTGCAGGGATATTTAAACACGTATAGACAGTGCGTGTATGTCCTGGTTATAGCTAACCAGGACCATGGTTTAAATACACTCTAGGAAGTGTGTGCATATCCTGCCTTATTACAGAATCGTGTACCATATTAAATTATTATATGACCCACCTGTGTCAATTTCGAGGTCCCAAATGTTAGCGATTGGGCTCCTTTAATATCAACTTGGTGATGATGTAATATTTCCATTTATATTTACCTATATATTAATTACACCTACATATGTTTTCACTTAATAACATGTACATGCGGCATGAACGTTCTAATGCAAACCTTGAGTACTTTTAGAATATAGAACAATATGTTGGTATATAGTTCGTGTTGACCACTGTGCAGAACAGCCGCGCAATCCTAGAGTTTCTTATAAACAGTATTTCATTCTCAGAAAACGGTTGAGCAAACAGACTAGGCATACTTATCTCGTATGTTGCACACACAGGCACGGTGTATAATTCATGAATAGACGGTTATGCAAATTAAAGTTAGCGAAATGACTACATATATGTAGAATCTCGTTTTTGCTATTTTTATACGCCCACATTGAAATGTGGTCGTATATTGTCGTCGCCCCCGTCCGTCCGTCCGTCCGTCCGCCGTCCGCCGTCCACAAGCAATTGGCTAGAGGCTAAAGTTAATATCCGATTGACTTTAAATTTATACACAGTGTTTAAGGTCATGAGACGAAGAAGTCTATTGTTTTTAAGCAATTTCCGATAATAACTACAAGAGTTATGGCCCTTGACGACACAGTGTTTAAGGTCATACGACAAAAAAGACTATTGATTTTCAGTGATTTCCGATAATTAGTGCCAGAGTTATGGCCCTTGATCACTTCAAAACATCTTGTGGACCCTCTTAAAGCCAAAGTTAACATCCGATTGACTTTAAATTTATACACAGTGTTTAAGGTCATAAGACGAAGAAGCCTTTTGATTTTCAGCGATTTCCGATAATTAGTGACAAAGTTATCTCCCTTGATCACTTCAAAAAATCTTGTGGACGCTCTAAAATCCAAAGTTAATATCCGATTGACTTTAAATTTATACACAGTGTTTAAGGTCGTAAGACGAAGAATCCTACTGATTTTCAGCGACTTCAAATAATTACTTCCAGAGTTATCTCCCTTGATCACTTCAAACACCTTGTGATGCTGTAGATGCCAAACTTATCATCCGATTTACTCCAGATTGATACACAGCGTTTAAGGTGTTGAAACGAACAAGTATTTTGATTTTCAATGAATTTTGAAAACTGAACAGGTAAATCCATGATGTTAAATGTTCCCTCTACTAATTGTTAGCGTGGGGCAAAACTTTATAAAAAGCAAACAAATTCTAATGATTTTCAGATAATTACATAATGAGTTGTTACTCTTAATCAGATTTTAGTGTATTACATATGTTTCATTACCAAAAAAAGTAAAAATATGCGACTACCCTTGTTGACTGCCCCGACGATTTAGCTGCCGTGGGCGTATGTTTCGTTGCCTGGCAACCTATCTTTATTTTCTTAATCCAAATTTTAATTTAATTGAACCGTAACTTCATCAAGAGAGTTTCTACATGAGATTTACAACTATTCTGTCACTTGGGAATATATCTTCTTTGATAATAACACAGATTGAATTGATTACACATAGCAGGAAATGTCAAATTTCTTCAAGATGGTAACAAAAGAGACTTAAACTTCCCCTCTTCGGTGGTGCAGGACGGAGGGCCTGACAAGGAACTGTGTATATTGGTACACATCAAAAATCATTGACTGTGCTGCTGTCCGGGTAAACTTTCTCTTAGTATGGTGTATGCCCATCTCCAGTAGCCTAGTATAGAAAAGTAGGAATTTAAACTACATTTCAATTTGATTACGTTTTTGTATTTAAAGAATGAGTTCGACACCATTGTTTATATCCCACTGAAAGGTTTGATAATTGATGGAATATCTGACATGTTTTGATAATGTAAATAAGTTATTGATTTGAAGATAGAATTCACAGTTTAATCTGTAATTACACTTCTATTTAATGAAATTTCAGAAGTTGGTATGTTGGTAATCTAGGCGCCTTTGTCTGTAGATTTGGCATTCACATTTCGTTAGTATGTTTAATTCTTTGAGGATCGTACTGCCAAATTGTATTTAAGGGTCACGGTGACCCAGTTAGCTCACGTGTTCAATGATCCATAAGAACATTCTTCGAGATGGCCCAGACCGCCTTCTCCGTATCAGTGGCGCGGTATGTAGGGTGTCACTCGTAAAGAACCATTCATTTACAGTTACAATTCGACGAAGAGTATGAGAGGGCACTCTCCCCAATACTATATTACAAGTGGTATTCCGAGAGTTTTAGATCCTAGTACTGCAGTATTTCCTCATCGTTTGGAGTGGCCCCTGTTTGCTTACCATAATTTATTTATTAATATTTTGCGCCCTTTATTATTATTGTGAACAGTGTGATGTTAGAAAGCACGATATCAACTGGCCGACTGTCGCCAACAAGCAAGGCCCATATATTGTAAGGTTGGTTTATATCTCTTGTCCCCGGGACCATTCCTTTGACTTGATATTTGTTGTTTATTGCTTTTAATGTCTATCTGGTTTTTGGGGGGTTGGGATGGTCTGGCCTAGTGGTCTAGAGTGCCGCGCTTCGACCTCTAGCTGGCTGGTCACCACTGGCTTACGGCTGTGGTTTCGAGCCCTGGTGTGAGCGTATGTTGCATGGAGATAGGGGCGCCTTCTCAACCTGGTGGGTTTCCTCCCACTGCTAAATACCCCTATGCACAAGCGAATTATTGAAATTAACTTAAACCATATGTAAGTCCCAAAATGACCTGGTTTGTGTTGAGTGGACGTTAAACCCCATTTCGCTCTCTCTCTCTATCTGGTTTGTGTCTTGTCCGTAGATTTTCTGGTTTACTACTGACTATTCAACAATCCCGGGAACACTATCTACACCAGATTCAAGCAGTCCCGATATTAGTTCTCTCTTTCACATTTTCAGAATCTGGCACAGTAAGCAACAGTTATCTAAATTATTTGTTTTTGTTTCTAAGTCTATATAGCTCTTTGATAGAATACCGGGTAACCTAAACTAGATCTGATTTCCTTATAAATTTAATTCATATCTTAACGTAATCTATATCGGTATTATAGTTTATTTCTGAAGAAAATTTGACATTTTCAGTTTAGTTGGTAAATATCAAATATCTCTTCATTGGCTGGTTTCTTAAAACAAATCAACGATCATTTCCTTATATGGGAATTTGATTGACCTGGATGGCTATTTTTTCGTTGCAATTCAAGAAATATAAACGATTTACCATATAAGGTAAGCTAGATGTATTATAATGCCAAAGGTTGTTGTATTTCGCTCATAGACTACGTAATATTATTCTTGTGGGCAGGAAAAGCGCAGATGTCTTCCTACAAAGCGAACCCACTGATTTTTAAAACACAAGTCCACAGAGACTTCTTTTTAAAGTAATTAAGTTGTGAAGAAGAATTATATATTACTATTTATATATATGATTTATTTCTAGAAATGCCAGCTTAAGATATCGTAGTAATGAGAATTTTTGTCGGTTAATAACGCGAATCGCCTACATGAAATATAGATAGCTGTGTTAGCAGTTTAATCAAATTCATAGTATTCTGTGTTAAGTTTTCCTAAAATCTTATTCTGTTTCTTATTCTCATTCCAAAGTCACGCCCATTTTAGACTAATGCTATTAACACTGAATTACGGCACAGGTTCAGATTTTGTTTTAAAGTTATTCTGCTACTATAGACATGTACTGTTCCTTGAATGAGGATTTTAATTTTCAAAGTCAAACGATGTATGGGAATAGGCTTTTGTTCACACCTCTTTGAAAACCCTTTTGATGTAGTTGAATTACAATGATGAAGTAGTTTCCTCAGCTAGCAAAGTATAATTCAGAACATTATTTCGTCTGGAATTTCTAATCAGTGATTTGTGTCGTTAGCTAGACTAAATCTGATAAAGTAGCATCATATCGCCTGACAAAATAAATAGACGATAACAAATTATTGTAAATAACTCCTAAACTTTGTTTTGTGGGAATTTGTTCTTAGTTAAGAGATGTTATAAGGATATAGAGATTTCTTTAAAAAATGAGAAAGAAAAATGTTTTTTTTTTTTTTTGTTTTGTTTCAGAGAAAGGGGTGGGGGGTGGGGTAAATTAGATATCATTAGTAAATCTATTATTGAGCGATAAGATACCTAGATAAGTTAAAGATTAATAAATTATTGTTTTGTACATTACAAAAGTTATGATAAATCAATTAGGTATTCATTAAAATTTCAACGTTTACTATGGCTACACAACAAGAAACGAAAAATAACATTAACCATTAGTACAGAAAGCCTGAACATGATAGTATTACATGTAGTACTTTGCTCATCTGGCAGCGTGACTTTCTCATTCTTTCAACACTAGCGCCTACCAGTTTACACAGTGTGTAGAGTTATGATGACTTAATGGAAATATTACCTCCCCACAGGGCATGATTCCAGATTCTACATGCCTTCGAGCTGTACCAGAAAGAGAAGCGACGGTTTTTGTCATTAACACCGTCTTTACTTGATATAGTAAAGACTTCTCTGGCACTTGATCTCCATCAACGACGACGTTAAGTAATTAAAGTGTTATCCGTCCTTGATTAAATAATTTTTAATAAGTAAAATGGGTTATAATCTTTATAATCTCATTAACACATGGACTACACAAATTACAGTTGTTGTGGGGCTATAATTAAACGGGTAAAGAGGTTCGGGGCGCTGTGTACATGGTCATTTACTAAAATTTTATCATAAGCTATTCGCCATCCAAACCATATTGGAATTAGCATATATTTTGAAAATTACCCGTTACCAGTTAAAGCTTTTTGCAAACACTTTGTGGAATAGCTTCCAAATTGGCATGTCCTATGGCTAAAAATGGAATTCTAAGAATACCAAGTATCAAGTAGTCACCCACATTTAAACGTTACCATTATGTTACTATCAAAGTTAAGCCAGCCCTATTCCACTCACAATTGGGGCCGAGGTAGTATAATTGCCAGAGCACCGAACTTAGGACTAAAATGACCTGGGTTCGAATCCCGAAATGGACTGAGAAGCGCCTTGTGATTTTTCTGGTGGGTCCCACTTGTGGGGCTGACAGGAAAAGTGTGTATAGTCATATAGATTGGAGCAAAAACCGAGTCCCTGTAGTGTACATATCGCCTGCATGGCAAACTCCTCCACAAAAACATTGCATACGTGGTCATAAAGTCTCAAAATCACCAGATTAATTAATATGCTGACGAGATGTTTATCTCCATTCCTATCCAAAACATCCATAATTCAGTCAAACAAGTTAGATAAGATCACTGTAATTAATGTTCTAATTATTCAAGACTACGTGGGGCCCTATATTGTCTCATAAAGTTATCTTGAACAATTTGTGAAATTATTTTACCCTTGAATTGTGTACCATCTACACATATATACTCCATTGTCTACTAATCTGGATTTAATATACCATTAAAGAGGAGTGTGGTGGCAATACGATATTAATAAATAATGGTAAGGGGATTTTCACCATGATAATGTCATTAATATCAGGTTAACAATCAATATGTGCTTCAAACTGACTGAAGATTGCTTCAATCATGGCTTCATTATTCATGATAGAATCTCTTTACCCTTTCCTTTCACTGTCTTCTCATTATTTTTAGGCTTTCGATATTTTAATGTACGTATATTGCATGCAGTAAGCATACTAATGAGAAGCGACGGACATAATAAGTCAATGACATAGACATAAACAATATGGTTCTCATTCCATGGCAAACAATTAATAAGCAGTCGCGATTGCCCAGTGGATAATTCCACTTCCATGTATTTATTCAAAGATAGTCTATAATTAGACCTTTAAAATAGATACTGGTAATAGTTAGACGAGGGGCAGATTTAAAGATATATTCCAGGACAGTCCTAAATATATCAAAATCTAAATATATATCTACAAACTACTAGGGAAATATATTTATTGTCATTTCATTATCTATAGAAAAATATCAAGGGTTATTTTCAAAACTAATTTCAACGTAGCTGCCATTAAGTATTACACTTAAATTGCAAGATGGTGACAGCACGAACTCTGTTGTAATGCAACGCCTGTCTTAGCCCCCCCCCCCCCCATCTTAGCTAACCGAAGAGCAGTCAACATAAGTAATGCCGAGATGGGTGGTTGATACTCTTTAAAGATTAACTTGTTTGAATTATGGTCCGTGATAAGCCGATGTAAGTCTGTAATGAAGTAAGTCTATTGTTTTTGTGAAGATTATCACATCTTCCCTCGCTTTTTTAGTGAAAAGTACATATTCTACAGAATTAAACTCTATACTATACTATACTATCTGAAAGTTGTTTCGTTCAAAAGATTAATGAATGTATTTAAAACTTTAAAAGTTTTATCAGGAAGTAATGTCACAGACAAAAGTAGGAAACTTTTTTTTAAATTTCCTATCAATGTTAATGGGGTTTTCACCGTATATACTCGTAATTCACAAGCTTTGTGTAACAAATGTGATCTCTACCGCGCATGTGTATGACCTATGACCTTCATTTTGAAAAAAAAAAAGAAATTTCTGAGCGTATTGTTTTTATGTTTGAAGATTTCGACATGGAATATTCAGAATCCATTACA
Organism: Patella caerulea; assembly: GCA_036850965.1. NCBI lineage: Eukaryota > Metazoa > Mollusca > Gastropoda > Patellidae > Patella > Patella caerulea. The sequence continues at coordinate 4,422,135 of JAZGQO010000008.1, read as the reverse complement.
AATGGATGGATGGATCTATTCCACCAATTCTAGTCCGATTTTCAATATCTTTATATTTTTGGAAACCATTAACAATTTGCAACCGATCAATGGAATTAGAATTTTGATATTTGACATAATATATTTGTTTTAGGTGACATAACAATTGATATTTTTTTTTGAGAAAGGTATAACGTAGATTAATTAAGTCATTTCTTGCTTATTATGAAATTTTGGTCAACAACGGTTTGTAAACAAAGAGTGATCATGTATGGCACAGCATCTTTAATATCGTACGACAGTTTAAACGTTAACCACAAAATGGGTTTAATGCTTCAAGAGTGAAAATAAGTCATTTAAATAAGTAATAGTTTTCGTTCGAATTGATAATTCCGTTTATCCGCCTTTTGAAACATGGCCACATTTTCAACTTCTTTAATTTTGCCTTATTTAAAAATATTCGTCAATAGGAGTCTATCAACGTTTTAGAGCAACCTCTTGACGTTAAATTATAAGTGCCACCATTATGAAAATGTAAGTCAATTTGTAAAATGTATCTCGTCCTACAATTCTTATCCGATGTTAAATATTTTTATATTTTTTGAAACCAATCGATCGCTGTAATTAGAATTTTAAAATATTTATTTAGGTTAACTGTGAAAGACGGAGGGCCCGACAACGAACATGATAGAACACTTGACCGTAACGGCAGTAACGCCGCTTTTCGGGCAAAATTTCCTCTCTCGTATCTCTAAATGGTTTTTTTTTTAATTTTGAATGTAGTTAAGGTCAGCAATGCGCATTACTATTTGTAATTAATGTATAATTGTAGTATAAAAACTCCAAACTTGTCCTGGTAGGCCTACATGAATCGTTATTATTTATGGAATTGCTTGTTTACATGCACATCCACACATGCCTGTTCTCAATGTTATCAAGCATTGGTTTCCACCGTCAGTTATTATATAATTTCTTACTGGATTTTATACTGATTCTAATCAGGCCTGGCGTTTTGGTGTGAAATGTCTGCTAGTCATTTATAACAGACAGGGTCATAAGGTTTTATCTATGACCAGCTGTTTAAATGAGTCGCAATACGGTATGTATTACGCTGTTAATTATATTAAATCCTGCGTCAATAAATCATTCAATATACCGGATATATAGGCCTGTCTGAATTATGTACACGGTGGGTACAGTGGACAAGTCTAACATTAGTTTTAAAGATGGTACGTACCAGAAGATCAATAAAGATTTTCCTTATTTAACCTAAATGCTCGATAATTTTAGCTTAATTATACAGTACTGCAATAAATAGTTTTATTTTCGTATTGGATCTATTATCTAACTTTACCCTGTACTCTTATATAAGCTAAATCGCATTACTCACCTAGCTAGTGTTTCCACTGGCGTCTTCTCTCTAAAATATATTTATTCTGAATTCTAAAATCGAATACATGCCATGTGGTATGCCACTCTGCAATTTAGGGCATGTTAGAAAGTATCACACCACCCTCCAATACGCACGATACTAAGCATATTCAAGCTTCAATCATTTATGTTGGATATCGGTTTATTAACAAATGCATTCTGTCAATTAAACGAGATAAATAGTTTTGTTCTATTGTTGTTTCATTTATTCTGTTGAGGATTTTCGGAATATTTATGAACACGTCATTTTAAATTTCTATTTCAAAACCATCTTTAGGATAATATTGACAGTATATTGTAAAGAGAGAATGCTAGTAATGATAAAAGCTTTCTTTTAATTGATGTTCGTGGCTCCGTGTTGTTTAAAGATACAGCTTTTCTACCTTTTAAAAAAGTCATGTCTGCAATATTCTGATTTGTCTCCACAAGGCTTTAGATATTGATGATGCACGACGCACGTTTCTTCGCAGCGGGTATGCATTGGGCCGAGAAAGTTCATCCAGATTTTTCGGGATGGTTTCCCCTTGTCAGTGATGCAGGGCGGAGGGCCTGGTAAGGACAGTCGTTCGGATGGTACGAAAAGCCAGTTTAAGAGTATTCACATCGAGTTATTGGCGTTGTCTTATCATGTTTTACGCGATTTTAAGATTTCCTACCCTCACGTTGATGGAATGATTACAGCCAATGAACATTTCTGTAGCTTCTTTGTTTTGTTTTTTTATGAATTATGCCCCCGGGAAAGGTATTGGAATTTATGTTTAAATAAATAAAAGGTTCGCCTACGGGAAAAGTATGCGTAGTAAAATTTATTTGTAGTTATTAAGTCAACCAAGGACTAATTAAATGCACTTAATTTAGCTAAACAATACACGAGTAGTCGTATCTATGGGGTTTAACGAACTCTCGACACAAACCAGGTAGTTTTAGGACTAACACTAGGTTAAATTTTATTTCAATAATTCGCTTGTGCCTTTACCAGTGGGAGGAAACCGGAGGACCAAGGAGGTTGTACAGGCGACCCTACTCCTTTTCATGCACAACCGGGGAATCGAAACCACACCACTTGACTCAATGACAGACCCAATGATACAATGCACAAGCGCTAACAAATCGCCCCTTCTTTTGTCGATTTATAGGAGAAATTCCAGATGTATTTCAATGAATAGAAATGGATAATTATTTGCCGATGTTTCTGTCCCCTAGCAACAATTGGAATCTGTGTGGTATGTTTTCACAGAAAACCGACGTCCACTTTCCAAGGTAGTGTTGGAGAACAACTTCAAGGCTAGCGATCTGTGTCTAGAAATTAAATGTAATGTAGATGTAGATATACAGAATTTAATGGAACTTTTATTCTGGCTTTCCCATAAATACTTGAACTACCAACAGTAATTTAAAAATAGCAAAGACATTTTCTAACAATATAGATGTTCAAATAGCGTGCTTTCTATAACAGACAACTATCAACTCTTGTTATAGGTAAACTAGAATTGAACATAATCTGCAAGTGTATGGATGCCGTTTACTTAGATTAGTCGACAAAATACTGGATTAAGCCAAGCTCAGCCATTAAAAGTAACTGTCATAATAAAGCGATGTTCGTGTTAATCTAGATAAATTGGGCTGGATCAGGTTTGGGATTTATAAATTTCAACCTTAATCATCTGCATTTTGTTTGTTATCTGATACTCACTGCCATAACCTAATTAACTGCATTCATTCATTCTTTTTAACGATGTTCTCACGGAATGTAGTTCTGTGATTTGGTGTAAGCAGTTTCGATGTTTAAATATTTTATTTATAAAAAATGTTAGGTTCTACTATTTATTAGCAATCTGTATTAGTTGATGTATATCATATATCAAACAATTTGCGGTCATATATATATTTAATATAATTACTTATATATAATGAAGGATCGGTAATATGATAATCTATAGATAGTGTGATATAACCATTGTGTTAAATATCCTGCCAGTTATCATAATCTGATACTAATATAAGGTTGATTATTAAGAACAATCGAAGTATGTCGTTCGTAATTTGTCTCCTCCCAGTATCGTATAATAGATGGCCCTAAGACATTGTCACAAATGGGTCACAACGCATATAACAATGTAATGTGAATGTATATAAACTGATTTACATTCTATCATTTCCATCTATACTCTAATTTCAAATCAGTTATATTCGGCGAAATACTCCTGAAGTCTCAATTGCATACCAATCTCTAGCGTCTTGTTATTCCATTCTACATTTTTGCGTATGATCTCCAGATAAAAATATGCGTCACCGTCTAGGTTCGTTCTTCAAGTCCCTTATTAAAAATTGCCCTGAAACGTATTATGGTACACGATTCGCTTGTCTTTAATATTGGATATCAGAATCCCATCTTTCCCCGCTAGATCACAACATCAATGTTGATTTAAATTAACAAATAACTCGTGTTTTCATTGTCGAAGAGTTTGGATGATATTGAGATAGACACATAACTGCTTTATAACTTGAATTCATTAACTGTGGCCACACTTTCTCCCCCTTTGGTCCTGTGCCGACTTGGAGGTAAAGCTAAACACGAAAACAGCTATGAACGAGATCATATACCGCGCGTTTGTTGTTACAACTTGATACTGGTGTACCAAAATATCAACTTTAAATCTTTTCGTTGATGCGACGTTGAATGAAATAAAATATACATCTGGGAAAAGCCCAATATTGATGTTGGATTGAGTGATGTGTAACCTATATATGTTTAATGGAAGTACGAAGTAAAAGCATCAGATATGTATTGACTATTGTGATTTATCGACGAACTAACTTGGTAGACCAATGGACACATTTTCCCATGACTGTTTTTTTTTCGAAACACACAAAACAGACAGGAGAGTAAAAGCATACAGTAATACAATATGTCACGATGTATGGCGAAATCGATAGTGAACTGGGGTTTAACATCCATTCGACACAAACTAGGTCATTTCAAGACTGACAGTGGTAAGATCACTGGACTGTCTCGTAGAATATATCCGGTTTGACTCCCGGTGTGGGTGTTTTTGACCCCCGTATAGCTCCCGTTCGGAGTAAAGTGGACAAAATGCCCTTGAATAGTTGGAATAAAGTATAGGTGTAAACGCGGCTGATCAGACGAAATTATACTCCATGTCATTGAACTTTGGACAAAAGGCGACAAATATATACGTTTATCTCTAAATGACCAAAATACTGTGTTAAAGCCCCAATAACACTCTTGTTGTAACTGAATAATATGTCCCAATCTTCATTCTGGTCATCAAATTGCATTATTTTACAATATTCCAATTAATTGATGATATAAATTTCATTTTAAAACGCCTAATTTAAAAAATTGGAAAAATTGAACTTATTGATTTAAAAAGTCTAACGTAAACCTTTTCAAATGTGACTTGGATTTTAAAATATTTTCGAACCCTCTGGAAAAGTAAAATAGGATGTAATGGATAATTTACACAACAGGTAAGACACTAAAACATCTAGTACTTAGAATAAGGCTATTATTTATTTTCTGGAGCTACCAGGCCAGCAAGAGTGTTATTGTCCCTTTAAGGAGACATTAAATTCAGTTCCATTCTAATAGTTCGAATAGTAAACATGAACATCTCCTTCATGTTAACGTACTTTGACGTCATGGCAGATATACACAATCTATACAATTATTGTAAACGTCACTATATTAAATATTAATGCATAACTTGCGTCCACCATTCCGTTACAATGACATTTTATCCAAGATGAGACATGTATATAGCGCAATAATAAATAACATATATCTTATCAGTCTTCTTGGAATTTATAGCGACATTTTTCGACTCGCTTGACTTAGTGTTACATGCGCACTATTAAATGTTAATGGCTCTATATAAGATAAAGTTGACGTAAAAACGAATACATTTTCGCAGTATTCATCAATAGAAATACAGGCACAAAACAGAGCACTTAACGCGTGCAGTTTTAAAATGGTATGAAATGGGGTTTAAGGATTTACATTTCTGTACCATGTCATACTTTGCCCTGAAAGTAAATGCGGCAAGTGTTGCAATTTCCTTCCAACTGTCAGGATGACCTTCATTAACTAGCTGGTTGTGGGGGGGGGGCAGGATCGACTAGACCCCTATGCTTTCCACTCGCAAGGCGAAACCAAGATAGATGATCCCGAGGAACTTTCTCGGCCAACACTGTGATCGAACCTAGTAGTGTGCTAAACTACATGCTCTTGAAAGTCCACTTTGATAACGACAGAATTTTATTTTTGTTTAATTAATATTATTGTTTGTTTATTTAATATGATGATGACGTAATAAGATAGTAACTGGTAATATTGTAATGCACTAGATAAACATTATATCCTGGTCACCACTTCTCTAACCGGAAATTACCCCCCCCCCCGCCGTTACCAATCCCTTGCAGCCAACGTTTATATTATTTTGTTTATTGTGTCATCGCCTACTCTAACAGTATCTGTTTTAATTTAATGAAAGCACGTACCAATGTTTATCTATCACCTCATCTTCAATTACTTATCTGAGTAAATGTTAGTGGCACAATACGTCACAATTGCCGCCAACATAATTATATTCATTGGCAGGTTCGTATGTTTTTACGGGTTAATGCATTTATGATTCATCTTTGTGGAAATTTACACAGTCCAGATACAGTGTTGTATTAGTGAGCAGTTTGAGCCCATGTCATTACATCCCCATTAATATAGCACATTCCAGAGTGATAATGTATGAGCACAAAGCGTACATTACAATCGCCCAATCACATTGTATTATCACATTATGATCACCATGTTATCATACAGTATAATATCATGATTTATAGCGACCGTGTCGTCACATCGCACCGCCGTAACATCACTTCCTTACATTAGCTTGTAATCACATCGTCCTACCACGTTCTAAATTTGATTAAAATAAAGATATTTCGTTTCGTTTTTTATAGTTCAAAATTTCGGTTTACTTGTCTCATCTTCGCCAGTGGAGGCCACCGAAAGTATAAAATAATGAAACGAAGTACAAATCTGTTTTTTAAAAATCAGATTGCCATGTTACATTGAATATTAATAGCACCCAATATAATGTTTTCACGCGTACACTCATACAATCTTATTCTGTACATACAAATGGTATATAGAAACGTAATTCAACACTGTGTGCTCAAAGATCTTTATTCTGCACTGTTCGTGGCATGATGAGCGTTCAGTGAGATGTTTGTGAGCTCATATTAATAACCACATGGCCCCCACAGACTCTAACTATATTTACATACATGGTTAAGAGTTTATTACTTATTGCTTACAACAGATCATAAATGTATGTCTAGTTTATACACTAAGCACCAAGAAAACCACCATCTAATATTTTTGTTAGCTCTGAAAATAGTAGGGCTTCTCTTCATCTAAATCCGACCCTGAAAGATTCTTTCACTTTTTAGGTAGGTACCTGCTCTTAGTTGAAGTACACAACGTTGACAACACCAAAATCAAAGATTTATACTAATAAATAAATAGATTGTGATATAAATAGGAACCATGGAATCATTTAACCAAAGAGATAAGTAACCGTTTGAGTTTTTACTCAAGTTCCATACTCATGGAACCCGGACACTTTCCTTATCTTGACCGAGAGGAGATTTTGCTGACCTTTTAGCTTCTACTATATTCGTTACAATAACTACCGCGAGATGCTGGGAAATGGTTGAAGATATTGTTTATACGTTGAACAGTTTAGTGAATTATATATTTGGATAACGTGATGTTATCTGTATTCAATGATATACGTTTTCTGGATGATCATGAAGGATATACTGTCATAGATATGTATGGTGCAGGCATGGGGTATAGAATATGGATTTTAAAACTCCTATAGGTCTGTGGAAGATGCGACGCTGTGCCAGGTTTGACAATATTGCGTCAATTCAATAACGAGTGGAGTAGCGGGCCTTATCTCCTCTGGAATGCAGCGACGTTGCAAGAAGCGTGTTGCTTCTAGTGGTGCACTGCATTATGTCTCCCCGTCACGTCAAATTAGGGGTGCCTGTAATAAAACACCTAACTCTAGTTTTATTTTTATACAAATAAGGCTTGTGGTTGCCCAGTGATGGTAACTATACATGTAGTACAGTACTGTGTAGTTGTGATTGATACACGATTCAAAACCATGGATTTGATGCTAGAGAGACACCTTTGTGTATCTATAACGATTCCCATATTGATACATGTAGAATACAACTGAATAGAAAATTCCCAGTTATTTCACCAGAGTAGCACGAGGCCTATGAAACACACTGACTGATAATCTAAATGGGTAAATTTTCTTTATATAATGCTAAAGCATAATTTGCAAGCAAGAAACTGTGCCAACGACGTGTTCGGCATGTATGCCAATAGGTAAAGTTACCCGATAAACTGTAGTGACCTTGCCAAACCATACTCATTAGTGAGCGAAAGGTTGTGGGGTTGGGACAAGATAAGAAGGTATGTTACGCTTATTTCCTTTGGTACTATTCATAGTTATTTTCTATTATTTAAATAACAATCAAGATACTTGTGTAATTGTTACTCGGGTTACAAAATACCAAGAGGCATTGAAAAGACGTTTGCAATATTAAAAAAAAAAAAAAAAAAAAAAAAAAAAAACCCATTAAGTTAGATTTAGATGAAGAGCTGATAATGAAAATAAATATAGTGGAAATTTCAGTGAAATTACTGTACTATGCGTGTTTTGAAGTTTTGACATTATAGTCTCGTATTTCAAGTCCATTGCTACGACAATAAACAAATTCTCTATTATCCATATTTGCATTAAATGATGATCGACCTTTAATTTTTTCAAAATCACGAAATTTCCTTGATCAAGAAGGTTGATTATTGACTTGTCGTGTAAATGCATTGCGTAATTACGAAATTAGCCAAAAAATAAAAGCCAAGATCTGCAATAGACAACTATAGCTCTTACTTATATAATAGTGTATCTTTAAGGGACTATCTTTACGATTTTAAATATAATTCACATGTCCCCATTACCAGTCGGTCAGTTCAAATCTGCAATTAAACAGGACTCAACAATTAATTAATTTTATCTAATATCATATACAAATTATTCTTAGATCTGATAAACTTTTAAAATGGAAATGAAATGGGGCTTGGCGTCTTTCTCCGACTGTTTTTACGTTGACGATTATTAAGCTTCTTGAAAACCACTAAATAATTTCTGATACCCATAAATAAGAAATAAGACCGATTACATCGCAGCAGTATGTGGTCAGATCGTCTCAACTTTTATTACATATAACCAGATTTTAATTTTCTTGATACAATCTTCTGTTGAAAATTACAAATTTGCCAACCAATGAAGACTTCAAAAACACTAATTGGTCTTTAATTTTTATTTCGTAGTTGTTGGATTTATGGGAATCTTACATTCACAGTAAAAAATATTAGATGCATCTGTATTAATAACACACATAACGACTGCACGTGCCTTGAAGAGGGGATATATTCATATCTATGATATTTACCGGTAATTATTATCTATACTTATAGATGTAAATACTTATTTTCTTTGGTCTGTAAAGGAAGAGCTGTATGTCTCTATGTGCTGGCTGCCATATTGAATGTTCTCATGTCTTATTGAACATGTGTTAATCAAAAGTACTTACCCTCTCACTGTTTAGTACAGATGGTGTCCATTTGTGATCTCTAGTAACCTGTATATATGAGCTGTAGTTTATCTTGGCATCAGTGTTTAAAACAAGTACTCGCTACTTTAACTTGTATCTATATTCCTGTATGCTCAGCTTGTATGTATTTTAGAAACAAAAACTTACAAATTTATCATTCTTGAGTATCCTTAAAAGCACCAGTTTGACTACATCGTCTAGTATCATTTCAGATATTTCCCTTTGATTTAACGTAGATGGATATATATCTATCTCCATCTAAAAGGAAAATCTATATATCCGGTACCGTTTCTTTAATCAACTCCAAAACACTTTTGTTGCTAACAAATAGAAATTATTTCTTATATATTTGTATTTTTTTGATAAATGGTATTTTGCCCAGATTGATGTATTGTAACCGCTTATAGAAAAACGAATGCGAGGATTGGAAACTTGAACCAATAAATTGTTGCTTCTGAAATCCATATCCAAGCTGTTGCTTTATTTATCTACAAATATTGAAGGGTGTCGCTGCACGAGTTGGGAGTTGTTACTCTTTCTAGAACAGACATACCTATGCTGTTCATTTGATATAAATTATTTTGTTAATCTCTTTTTGACTTTATATTTGTATAAATGGGATGGAATGGGGTTTAACATCTCACTTGTTTTGTAACGATTTGGCTTAAGAAGACCGGCATACGCTTAGAGTTTACTATGCGAGCCATTTGGTTCCGATATCGACACTAAAGACCTACTCTTAAAGTTCCAATTTCACTTTTTCTAAGAAAGTCAAAATATAATTATTTCTATGTTTTTTGCTCAAAAGGTTGTCAACTCACTATTATACGATCATGGACAAAATTTTGAGGGGGTTAGAAAGGGTGACACTGGTTGATTGAGGAAATAGTTACTCAATTACCTCCCTTGTTTTCCCATTCTTCTCCATGGACGGCCATCTTCAAACGTTTGAATTTGAAGTTGAAAATGATATTTTTGCCAATTTCTCAACTGGCAATAGTGAATTATAGGATTAATAGGATTATTCTTTAACAAGGTAGGACTGTTTATAGGTTCAATCTATTTTGGGGCTTTATTTTAATAAATTTTAAAAATATAACTTAAAAAATGCTATTGGAACTTTAATACGAATTCCAACAGTCAATGATTCATTTACGTGCACGTCATCGGGTACACTTTTGTTTTGTACCATCCGAACGACCTGGCTCTGTTCGGATGCTCCACTGGCAAAAAACTTTCTTGACCAACCCCGGGATCGAAATCTAGACCTACTATATAAGAATAACCTTTTAATGCTGTGTTGTACATATTGGTAGCTCTTTTTTAACATATATATTTAATTTGGCAATTGTATCGACACACACTGCTTGTCGAGAAAGGTTAGTCAAGCATAATGACCTTGTTTCATGTCTGTAAATGTTTTTCTTTTCCCATAAAGGTCAACCTTTAATTTCACCGATTTTAATATAGTCACCTTTTCTTGTCATCTTTATTACATTCGTCTGAAAACGAAAAAAAAAAAAAAAAAAAAAAACTATCGAAATTTCACTTATCACCGAAAACTAAACTAATTGTATCGCTACTGCAGCTTTAGATCTAATTTGGCTTATTGTAACACTTATGTAACAAAATGTTTGTATTACTGTGTTAAAAAAGGAAGTTAATTTCAATTTAGTTTGTCTATCGCCTTGTAAAACCAAGTACAGAGTATTGCTTGATTTGGTTTAAAGTAGTGACGGAGACGTGCACGGAGAGAACATGCTTACCCTCTAGATCACCTGTCTTGTAGTTTCGCAGATGCTTGTCTATAGTGGTTGCTAATAGAGTCGACACGTACAATTTCCTTTCCCAGTCGTACCACATATAGTTTGCAACGATCGTCCGCTATTTGAAAGTTCATTGCCATCCCATTGACCGTTTGTTTATAAGAACGGGTATAATACAGACACCATCATATATTTTACTATAGTTGTATTTGTGTGTGTCGTGATTAAGATGCTTTCCAATCGGCCGACATGAAGGAATTTACATTACCTTGAAGCTATTTTGGTATGGAAAAAAGTTGCTGTTCGTTAAACCAATTTCTTGTAACATGGTCTAGATACAACAAGCCTATGTTAGTACGATAAATCTTGTTAGCGTTGACTGTTTAAGTGTTAAAAGAGTTACAAAAAAATGGAAATAGCATATGTGTATGTACATAGCAATTTGCAACGATTACCGACGCTATGCAACATACATGGAGTCTTTTTTTTATTATTTAGAAAAGATCGCCAGAGCTTTACAAATTAGAGTAATACAGAAACACGCTGTACGTATAGGATAATATTTCACTATTTCTTGGCAAGATATGGCATAGACTTAATCTGAACATATTTTATTTAGATTATGGTTACTTATATTGTCGCTAGAGTTAATAAGCTTATCATTATGCACTGTCTGAATACAAGCATATTATAACAAATATGTTATATGAAACCGGGAGCCGCGGTGTCTCAGTGAGCAAGACACTAGTTCGCTGACAAGGCGGTCTCGGGTTCGCCTCTTGTGTTGACGGAGAAGGTTATTCGGGATTTTGTATAATATTGAGTATAATAACTTTGCGTGTGTTCAATAATATAGTTATTTAAGGATATTTGCTGAAAAAAAATTAAATAGTCAAATAGAATTCAATTTATAACGACGGAAAAACATGATTTTCGAGGACCAGAGCCGACAAATCGTTTTCCTATCACAGCAATAATTATTGGAGTAGATAACAGGGAATTCTGTTGAGATTTATTTATAAAATAACTGACAATCCACACAAATCGTTTTCTCTGCTGGCAACAAGTCGCTTTCAATTTTTAATGATGGCTAATCAATAAAGATTTAAAAAAAAACACAACTCTGTTCCAATTGGTTTCTAATTCTGCTGATCAATCCGAAAATAAACCAATTTAATAACAGGAAAATTAATCACATAAAACCAAATGAAAATAGGCTCTTGCATAGTTTCCAACATCTGGTTTGAACTTTTTATTATTTCATAGGCTGAAAAAATTCACAATTCTTGTCTTAGCGTGTTCTAATGACCAACGCGAGTCATTTAATTAAGATCCCGGAAAATACTTGGATTTATGGCACCTCATGTCCCCAAGGGACGGCTCTAATTGCATTTTCGTAATAACCAAATGGAAATTGAAATAGTTCATTGCTCGTTTCCTAAAGAACAAGCAGGCATGAAATAAATTCAGAAATTGGCAATTGCAAAGCGACTATTACTTTCATTACACAAAGATCGAAATTTCAGTGCATTTCTGCTGTAGGCTGTGGTATAGAGGCTCGCATTAATTTCAGTTTAGCCTGTAATAATGTTTTGGGGTCGAAATCATTCTGCTGTATTGTAAGCAGTGATGATAGACATGGTATACTTGAATAATAATCAGGTGTGATGAATTTGATAATATTTTCTTTAATATAGATTCTCAATGAATCGTTAATCCTAACATATTTTTTTTACAAACATCAGCTCTTTCATATTTATTTATTTTGGGTTAATTGTTGTCGGTGTAGTCAAACCGTTATTATCCCACTCTACTCCAGACAAACTGTAAAAGGATATACGTATGGGAATAAAAAGTGATATAAATTTCTTTCTGGCTTACTTCAGGGATGGTTATTCCCTTATAGTTTTCGTCTGGAAGTATTCTTTGATTTAATATTACTACACGCCACTTAACAAGTTTTTTGTACATAAAAAATGGTTACTTAATGGATTTACACATAGAGGGAGACATCCCAATACCAATAATCAAATGGGAAGTCAATAACAAAATCATAACGGTTCAAAGGTTGTCTGAAAAGCCCCCACCCCCACCCCACCCCGACCAAAAGATCTTTAAGTCAGTTAGATTTCATTTGGTTCGAAAGCCATTTTTACCAGCTGCCAAGTAATCCTGTTCTACTTGCTGTTATAAAACTTGACATTTCAAGTTTCTCAGTCCATCATGCTACATATGTCAAAGGTTGGAACACGTCGCTGAATTATTTACTTTATTGGATAAATATGATGACATTGTGTAAGCAAGAGAAGGAAATTAGAATGATAAAACACAGACAATGCGGTGGATTTATATCCATGGCTTTCATACTTTGATCTTTTCTCTAGAAATAGATGAGATATGTGTCGAAATCTAATTGCTATACAAACCCACACATGGTAGGCTTTTGCGTCGTTTTCTTGTATTGTGTGTTATTATTTTGTTATGGTAGGTCGCACTTTAACACACTAACACAAATAAGCTGAAATATTTAAGACAGTAGGGCGTGACTTTAGCCATGATCTAAATAAGTCTTGAAAATATAACAATAAGTAAAGATGCAGTGAACGTCATGGTTTGTCTTTAATAGAACGGATTTTGCAGAACTAATCATAAACGAGAACACTTGCATCAGTTTTGACCCACAGTGATAAATGTTTTCCGGGTTGTAATCTGTACAGTTACCGGAGACCAGTGCAACAGAATCTCAAACGTCGCCATGTCTTATGTAGTAGCCTATGTTTAAAATAATAGTTGTAGTGTGGAATATCTGTTTTGTAACATTTTATCTTAAGACATATCCACCAATTTATGTCATATTTACTTTAAAGAATGATATGGTTACATGGTTTAACTTGATTCGCGTGTTACTTCTGCTCTTCGTCAGAAGAAAATAAGAAAACTAAAATCGAGTTAACCTGCTCTTTGCGATTCATTCAGGATCAGTCATTTTGTTTTGACGTTTCACCTAGGGCAACCAGTGTTCTTTTATCTCTATATTGGAACTTTTTGCTCCTGGGAACATTTAAATGGTTGGAAAATTCAAAGCAGCAGAGGTCTCCTTACAGTACACAAATCTCCCGTGGATTAAATTATTCTACATAAAGGAGCATGAATATTCGCAGAACGTACTTATCCCAGGATGGCCAGACGACGCTATTAAGCTCTATTGATTTGCTCCTGAACATTTTAATGAAAAACCCAATACAAAGATATACGGCAACACGACGTCAATAGAATTTCTGATGTGACACGCTTTGTCCGTGATCAAATTATTTACCGTAACAAACTCATTTAAAGGTTTATTTATCATGGACGTCAGCCATTTGTTTTTCTCAAATTTTATATTTATATAATTAAAGTCAAGGGCTCAGTTGAGAAAAAACTGTTTATGATACATGTCCTCCGGAAGAATTTAAACTGAATGTTGCATCTTATATAATGCAGCACCAACCCACACAGGACCGCGGCAGTTACGAATCTCTCGGGGTTCGAATTCGAAAAGAATATGGAGATATTTCAAGCCGGATCCCAACTGCCAGGGGGTAATGTCTTTGGGACTGTCTAGTAAAGTGTTGCCTAGTGGGGCAGATGGAACGAAAAACGAAGTCTAGTAGCGCATACGATAACGTGTATGTAAAATAACACTTTAACTGTAATTAGCATATTTTAGCCCCAAACGTATTTTGTTAACGGTATTTCTTTTCTTGCACTGTTAGTGATTTCATAAAAAATGCAATGACTTGGCCAGATTTTCAGCCTATTCGTTCTACATTGACTGATACGATTTCCCGTTTATTTTAGAAGTTCACATTATACGTTAATAGTTTTGTATTACCCATGTAGTAATATAATGTTTTCCTGTAGAGCGAGTGTGACGTCATTTATCTCAGACATCTATTAGGTTACTGTCACAGGCATCTTTGATAAATTGTTCCTGGTATTGCCAAGCTATTAGACTTTCAGGATACTCTGTAGATCAAATTTAAACTAGCTTTCTTCTTGTGATCTATTGATCTGTATAATTTGGACCTGATGTCAATAAAACGTATCCCGGAATAATCGGTCTATATCTAGTTTATTTCATGATGTGGTATCTTTATTTTCCGGCCAAAACCTGGTACTGCATTTCACTTGTGGTGTATTTTATAAGTCGACTGTTCACCAAGATCCAGTGTCTTTAAGTTAAATAATTTAAACTAAATAATCATTATTACCAACACAAGGTACACTTTTATGGATACACAATTACTGAGTTTGATACTAAGCGACGTTTCGACGAGGATACTCTCGTCTTTATCAAGCAAATGATGCTTGATAAAGATGTAGATGCTTGATGAAGACGGGAGTATTAGTATCAAACTCAGTAATTGTGTATCCATAAAATTGTACCTTGTGTTAATATGTTCAATTACTAAATTCCAATCAAAGAACATTATTATCAACTTTCGGGGAAAATATCTGCTCACGCGATCAAATATGGTATGGCAAAACTATGCTGCATGTCTGGATAGTTACAGATACGCGTATCTGTGTAGGTAAAATTTAAAACGAGAACAAAACAAAATTCCAATTGTCAGTCCCAAAAATTGCAAGATTATTAATAAGGTTAGTTTACATTTGGAAGAATAAGTGGCAACTCCCAGTCCCGCTATTCGAACAATTTAAGATAATACAAAGATATTCAGTATTCTCCACTATATAATTGAATTTATAAATGTTTCCATGGCAGAGTGCTACATTTTTCATCTGTATTAAAGTGTTGTAGGCCCTGGCATAAGTTTTATACTTATTGGGCTATAGATGTATTTGAATTATCATGCCACAACCAGCAACACATCATTGCTAATAACATTCCCTAATGGATTACATCAGACAAACCCCACTAGACTAAGCAGGGCTATTATACAGCCAGATTTACACCATGGAAGATGACCAATAAGATTTTTATCCTTATTCAATTTGTACCATTAACGGATCTAATTGCTAACACGTTGGCGTCATTAATAACTATTATATCGGCATGTCTGTCAGCCATTATGAGTTTACTACTAACCAGCGTCTTGTTTGGTATGGAACATATCCTTGTTATAAGGCTTTAAGAGTCTTTTTACCTCCATCCCCTGACCTTGATAATTTATTAATTAATCTTTAACGTGGCAAGATAGAGAGGCTTATGTGAACTTTTGAACCGTTTATTCCGACATTTTAGCAAAGTGATTTGGTTTCCGACGCACAGTTTCTATGTTCTGTCGGTGATGCTTTAGTAATATCTACGTAACTCATAGATATAAAGATATCGATGTTCGTTTGGTTTTTGTTATACGCCCACATGGAAATGTTGTCGTCGCCCCCGTTCGTCCGTCCGTCCAATAATTACTGCCAGAGTTATGGTCCTTGATCAATTTGGAATACCTTGTACTCTTGTAGACGAAAGCCCCGAGATTTGCAATCGAAACAATTCTAACTATTTCTGATAATTACTTAATGGGTTATTACTTGTTATACGATTTTCATGTGTTGTAAACGTTCTCCGTACTTACAACCCTTGTTGACTGCCCGTAAGACTTAGCTGTTGTGGGCGAATTTTTCGTTAGATGATATGTCGAAAAAACGACAACTGGTCTCGGGCATGAACCGGAAGTATTAAGTTGTTATGCATTGATGTTCAGCCCATCGGCATGAATTCCATTATGTTGGGGTAGACCTACGATTGTCTATAGCGATAGATACTATAATCAATTCATTTCTAAACCATTATTGGACACGTATTAATTAGGCTAGTGTGCATTTCTCTTGACCTTTAAAACCAGCTATTACAAACCACGTTGTGAATCGAGAGTAACGTAACTTGTCTGTGTATCGTGTATTATCATTGTGGAAAATTAATCCATTTCTAAATATATCAACACTTAAGTCTTTTATAGCTTACCGTCAAGGTTTTTTATTTGTCGCCATGAATATTATTATGATGAACATTCAGCCTCGTTGGAAATGTGATTTTCAAGCATAAAACTTTGACAAAATTTAGTTTCGATATTTGTATTAGTTAATATATAATTTCTAATAAGTGCATTGATTACGAAATTGTTATCGGTAAACGTATCCTTTATAAGGCTTGATTTTTTACGAAAAAGTACATTGCCATCCCTGTTCCCGAAGTGGTTCCTAATTTGCTTCCATTATGTCATCTTTTAAACAATCTAATATAGTATGTTACCTCAATGCACCGGTAGCTATGGCGATTTGATGAATGTGATCTGGGTCCCTTGATATGTAGGTCAGTCTGGTCACTGATTTTATTCTAATGGAAGTCACTGACCAGTCTTATCCGGGAGTGAACAGTCCCATTTGTTATCAGTGGTCAGAAATCCCTTCAGACATTCGCTCCCATGTACGTCCATCACGGCATAAAATGGAAAACTTCAGACACATGGATAGTACCAAATCAGACATTTTAGTAATTCTGTTCAGATCTCTAAATTAACGAGTTATTGACATGCAATCGACTTGTTGTCCACTATGATGGGGAATCCCGAGCTAACCCATTTAAACCAGCCTTACGTGAATAATGATGTTTACATTTACAGACTTGCTAAATTCCATATAAAATACGCATTCCAACACGACACTAAATGCTTTATATCACTGGAGCAGTTTCATACTAAACGAACGATGTCTCCCTATCCTTGAGAGATTTCCACAGATTTTTATTTTAGCACATTGTTATTTTGACTCTGTAATGTTTTTATGGGTTTTAGACCTGAGAATAAAAACTCATATTTTCAAATTTTATTAAACGAATTTTTGCATGCGCTATGAGCACATATTGTGGATTTTGCTTATATATTTACTGTAAAAGCAACCTATCAGGTTATAACTTTACCCACAAAATACAAGAGGCGAATACTAATAATGATAGTAGTAATAATGGACACTATTCTAGTTCATTAATGGGTATTTAATAATGCATTACAATAAGCAATGCCATGTTCAAGCTTGAAATATAAAATATTTTACCGGATTTAAATCATTTGATTTTTTTTTTGGGGGGGGGGATTTATACCGAGGGCACAGGTCAAAAATAGGTATCATCGGTCTTTACAAGAGACTATAGTGGTTTTACAAGAAATTGAATTGTATCTCGAGGGCGCCATACTACCAAGAATTTCTTGTAGAATATCTTCATTACATACTGGAAAAGGTCACCGCCGCTCTGTGACGTTGGACTGTCCTGCCTGTAGCCACATATCTGAGAAATTTATTTCCAATCTATAAAAAAGCAGGTTTCGCCGTACTGGAGGAAATTACATAGAGCATTAAATATCAAGCTACTGGCTATAAAGAGAGATATTCATCAACCCATATTATGTGGCCATTGATATTCGAGTGTCTTCATAGAAGAAGTACTACCATTATTCGAACTGAAATGGAGAAAAGGACTCTGAATGGAGTTAGCTATCTGCCAACACCGACGTGTTCAGAAGATTTTTAAGCACACGGAATTGGCAGATTAATGTTTGTTCGTTGTCAAGGATGTTCATTGATAACGTTATTAATTTAAACAGACAATTGCCACGTGAAGATGTCATGAATCATTAGTCATACAGTTGTAGCACAGAGATTCTGGCCTGGGCCAGCAAATCATTCTGCCTCCAAAAACACCGTAACAAACTAAATTTTGCCATTCAACGCTTTAAGTAGTGTGTTAGATAATTTATTCTCTGTAGGCTGCCACTCTCAATTTTACATGTTGAGCAGATTTTTGTGAGTGGTTTTGAAGAAATTTCAACCAATGCCACGTACAATCCTTTTTTATAAATTGGAAAAGTCAAAGATTATCGATGATATTTTGAAAAGTAATCTCAATGAAAGTGATAATAAATGGTTAATATAATAATATTCTCACATTGGCAATGTTAAATCCTTTATTTCCCATATTATGCAAATGCATCACCTTCTGTAATACAAAAAAAGGCAAATTGACGCATTGGTGATCCGTGCTGTTGATTGGTTATTTTGCTTTTCCTCGTCATTTTCTTGTTTTATTAGTTGATGTTTTCTGTAAAAGATTTATATGAAAGCGTTTTCTGTGGCTTAATCTTGTGAAACTATAAATCGCAGCAAGGATATTGATGTTCTATATTGATCCTACCAGAGCTGGTGAACTAGATCGTTGATTGGACAAAACAGGAAAAATTCCATCTTCGTTCTAGTTATAAAACATATATGATGTTAAATTCACCCAACCGTAATCATCAACATATAGGTAATGGGAAAACATCAGAGAATTTATAATTGAGAAGAAGTAGATGATGATTGGTTATGACATTTGCAGATAGATTTTATAAAATGTAATAAAAAGAAATAAAATGAAATGGGCTTTAACGTCCTACTGTTCTGCCCCAAACTGTGCTAATAAGGACGGGCATACGCCATGCAGTGTACTATGAAGCAATTTTTGCCCGGACAGCGGCACTATCAAGGCTATCAAGGGATATTTGACGTACACACCATGTGTACACGGGACTCCAGATTTTCGTCACATCTGAGCGACTAGACAGCTTTCCTGGTCAGGTCCTCCTGAAGCACTGACAGGGGGAAACACGACCGGGAATTCTGGATGTAATGAAAAGTTATTGTGATTGTAGAAGTTGTCTTTAAACGAGACCATATAAGAAAACAGCAACAACTAATCGACAATAAATTAAAAGTCTGGAAAATAAAAATGTTTGAATTACGCGTTGTGATTAGCGGGTTAATGTGTAATCGACCGATCACGAAATGTGCATTATAGAACGCACCTTATAAAAATAAAATAAATGTCTCCAGACCAAGATCTTCATGTAAATATTTTTCAATATGATGTCATTTCGGTGGAAGAGGACTTTGAATATAGATATATCCCACATATACCCATCAAAATGACGTCGCGATACCAATATTGTAGAAGCAGACGTTAAATTAGTAAACCACAACAACAAGAAAAAATGAAACCGAATATTTGTATAAGTTTTAATTAAAGTGGTAAAATCATACAGACATTCTTTTAACTCCTGATTTACTACTTGATTCTTTCAGTGTGCAAGAACTAATTCATTGTTTCATCGATCCAGTAACCCTTTTTTCCACCGATCATCTTTAAACGAGATAATAACATTATTGTTTTACTGGAACGATTTTTTGTGGCTAAATGTGAATTTTATGTCTTTTAGAGAAACGAATTAGACAGAATTCTGGAAGAGAAATGGTTTTATTCAACTTCGAATTCCACTGCTACCGACATACTTCAAATCAATTTGCTGCAAATTCTTCGTCTGTAGTGATAAACATTGGCAAGTGCTTAGACGTTATTGTTAATTTCAATAACGTGTCGATTAGTCACCATATCCAGGTTTACAACAAACCAATAAAAACACACGCTTTAAAAAAAATCATAATTTGCACAATAAGACTATAATTACTTACTGGCTATTATCAGCAGTATTTTACGATATTATGGTCTGATTTCCAAGCGATATATTTTCGTCTTAAATGAACTTCGGTTCCTGTTCCTCGGATGATTGGGTATTTTGCGGTAATTATCATGTAGCGCATACTGAATAAAGAAATATGATAAAGGGGTCGCGAGGTCGGGTCGAATCGGATAGTGAGTAAATTAAACCAGTTCACCACAAATCAGCAAAGTTATTCATTAAACAAGCAGCTTGTCGGATCCGAACGACTACTTTATTCTTCTAGCGTGATGAATTGAGCTCATATAAATTGCTTTTGGCTTTCAATTTCATCGTGAATTTCATCACTGCATCCCTTAGAAAATCAAATAAAAGCCATAAAGCAATGGTAAATGGCTGATTCTTTATGGTCATTAAGGCGATCATTTTAGGGTGAACAAGTTAACGTATAATGCATGAAATTTGTGACCGTGGAGATGCCCCAATAAACAATAGATAAATTCCTTATGCCTTACTATAGCCCCGTTAATTCTTTCGTAGTATAAACGGGTCGAACATACGCGTTCCTTACTGAGAACCGTTCCAATTTGGACCACTGAAGTGAGTTGTCCACTAAACGGTTCTTGGGGTGGCACGATTAAATTTTCATAATGTAAATGGTTCTCAGTACGGCTTATTTTCTACCGCAGTCAAAATGGCTGCACGAAACATTGCAGGGATACCCGAAGGGCCATTTGATTTAATTTCGCTTAAAAAAATCTCATTCCTTGTTGATTTCTTTCGAGCTCTTAATAACAAATACAAATATATATATAAAAGAATCGACCAAGCGTAACTAAATCACCCGCCATAATGTTTATCAGCGGGGTAATTTGCATAGGGAGAGAAATTAACATTTCTGTGACGAGTTCCACATTTAGAGTACTTCCGGGACCGGTTATTGTAGAGTTATGCTTTGTCGCTGTCTGATTATCTTGTCATGTTCTACAGTGACTAATATTATAGTAAAACATTGCATGCATCTTGAGATGGGTGGCGCGGTGGCTAAATGGACAAGACTGGCTCGCTAGCCTGGCGGTCGGATGTTCGAACCCTGCATAAGCCAAGAAAGTTCATCCAGATTCTCCGGCGTGACCCCCCCCCCCAGTGATCCGTGCAGTTGTCTAGTCGTTCGGTGGGACAAAAACTGAGGCCCCTAGTACACATTGGCTTGCACACAAAAGATCGTTTGATAGCTGGAATTCGATATAAGAGTAGGATGTAGTACCGCTGTCCGGGCAAAATTTCCCTCATAACCCACTATATGGTGTATGCCCGTCTTCATTAACCCAGTTCGTAACAGAACAATAGGACGTTAAACTCCATTTCATTTAAGTTTTGATCAAGATTTCATGAGTTATTCTAACCTATCTTAATTTTAGCAACGTCATTGATCCGCGAAACTAATTAACTCTGTCGTTGGTACCTTAACTTTAGAAGTCAATTTAGCGTTGGTACCTTTAATGTTAAAATTGAAAGTTTATCTTGCAGTGTTATGGCATTTGGGGTGAATATCGGGTAATGGGGAGATGTTAATTTTGGTACTTAAATGTTAAAAGTGCTTCTATTTTTTTTTATTGGTATATGCTATCTGGTACGTTTAGTGTCGTATTTCAGATGAAAGTGGAACTGTTTGTACGTTAGTGCTAGTTCATATTATAGTGTTATGACATATAGAACTTTTAGTGTCGTATTGCAGAAAGTGAAGAGGTTTGGTACTTTATTGTTATCTTACGAGTGATTATCAGGTAATGGGGGATGTTAACTTTGGTACTATTTTTTCTCAAAATGCCCCTATGGTACCTTTAGCGTCGTATTTCAGATGACAGTAAAATGTTTGGTACTTTATTGTTAACTTTAACAACTTTATTGTGTTCCGACAAAGTGTCGGTTTCATATATAGGCAGTGGTATTACACGCCCTGGGGTTAGCTGGCGTATTTAAAATAGTTTGATTCCGCCACACTGTTCTTATTGGACGAGTAATTATAATAAATAATACGTCAATGATTTCGTAAACAAGATGAGATGCTATATTCCATCGAATTCCATCGAAGGGATTGAAGCATTGCCACTTATTAAGATTATTATCTTTACGAGTTCTTTCATCTCAAAAATTTCAAACGAATTCGCCTTTGAATTTTTATCGAATACCTTCTACTGTACATCACTGGTTTGAATAATTGATTAACATATTGAAATGTCAGAGACGATGCTAATAGATTTAAATCAATTACTTAATGTAAATCCAAAGGAACTTATCAATTATACTTGTGTTGAACAAGTTAAGAGATGAGGAGGTATTCACGTATAGAGTAAGTATGCATTATTTATATGGTTTTATGTACAAACATTAATATGAAATTTATGAAGGGGTTAATGTTTATTTTGTCAGCAGTTATTAAATGTTTTTGTTTAGAGGGAGGTAATTGAATCCAGTTGGAAGATATAATTCTCTGTCGAAAATAGACAAAAGAAAATAACGCTTTTAAACAACGTTGCACGGCCATTTACAACCGGCTTTGAATCGGATTACTTTGATCTAGCTGTAAAGTTAATTCCCACTAGAATCACACCCTGTAATGTAATGTCAGACTATCCGTATATGCACACCTTTCTGTGTAGCCCAGGGGCTTTTGGCAAGGCGTGGTCCCGTATTTCAAACCAGGAATCGGATCATGTTCTGTCATGTTTAAGGACTACACGGTTGTCATTCGACATGTTTAAATATGTTATGCTCTTATAGTCTTATAGGATTTCCAGACAGATTCATGAACTGGAATGATGGTAGAAGACCAGTAATAGCACTCGACTTTTATTATATTCTGACAGTATATAAATGTATGTCAGTAGGTTGACATGTTGGATGGTTTTAAGACGTAACGCATTTCGATCAATAGGTGTGATGGAAGACAAGCGGACAAATTAGCAAATATAACACAATCACAGCAGTCTGGCATTTATTGCTCATCAATTTATACCACTACATTATACTGCTTATATTAACATTTCTTTTCCATGTATTTTGCCAACAAACTGTCGTGTTTATATTTTCCTATTGATAAATCACATCTATAGACAGCTATTGACGATTGTGTCACGTCAGAATATTACGACTGATTTAGAACATGCCACCCCCCCCCCCCCAAAAAAAAAAACACCAACAAAATAAATAAATGTAAATAAATAAATGAAATAATATCTCGAACACTCGAGATAATATGCTGAACATTCGAGATGATATGCCCACCGCTCGAGATACTAAGTCGAGCACTCATGCTACTAAGTCGAGTGTTTGAGGTTCTCAGTCGAACGCTCGGGATAATAATTAAGTCGAGCGCTACCGGAAATGCTAATAATTTTAAACGAAGCTGCAGATAAGTATTTCTTACAGGCAATTGCCACGCATACTACGTCGGATTAGTCCGTATAAGGAATACATATCCGTCTGATGTAATAAACATCGCTGGCTTTATTAAAAACGACTTGGTTATCGAATGATGCACCTGAAATGTTTGTTTGCTTGCTTTTCCATTAACAGAAAGAATGGCAGAATACTATTCAACATTTTGGATCAACATGGTTGAAATTTTCATGGACGAGGGCGACTAATCCGCCGAAGATATTTTGCTCGAGGTCCTAATTTTATCTGGCACGTTGAAACCCTACGGAGTAGCTATAACAGGTTATATTGATGGGTTTTCGTGATGTGTTGCATGGTTGAAGGCAAATTATTGCCGGTTATTTTACAGAATCAGTTGAAATGCTATCTGGATGTATAGAATACACGAAATGCGACCGAGATACTCACGATGTTCGCAGTACCTTCTCTTTTTCTTGTGATGCTTGGTGACGATAGAGCCGATTTTTGTATGGAAGATCCAAAGCAAATCGGCGAATAGAATGTTAATGAAGCTTTTTACACAATAATCACATAGAATTTTGGATAGATTATTTTTATGCAGTAAAAGAAGAAGGCAATAGGTTAGATAAGGAATTAATTCGATTTGTCTTTTTGTATATGGTTCAGGGTAGGTAATTGTACACCTGCGGACACTGACGAATGGAGAGTATATCGCAGGTTATTAATACTGTAATTGTATCGCATTTCTCTCTATCTGCTAAACCCAGAACTACAATCCTGAGGTAGCTGTCTTTAGCGCAACAACCCCTCCCACATCCCTGATTACTCATTCCATAACTTTGAAGGGGTAGATATAATGTGAATATTTAGTGGTGGTGTTGAGAATGTGATAAAGTGTATCTGTGTGTGGTGGTGGTGGTGGTGTGTGTATCTGCTCCGGCACTGAAACTTTGGATGGGCTGTACAAACTAACAAATGAATATCTTCACTCTACAAGTTTATCATTAAATAATGCCCCAAATTACAACTTAAAACATTGGTTGAGACGTGTTCGATTGTATTATCTTGAGCGTTCGACATAATAATTATCTCGAGCGATCCACTTAATTATCTCGAGCTCTCATCTTAATATCTAGAGATATTTGTTTTTTTTGCACGTCCGACATCAACCACCATAGAACATTATCTAGTCCATGTATGTACTTTGACATGTTCAAATGGCCTATTCTTATAGTGTGGCAAAAGTTGAATGTATTAGTTGTTATGTTACTTAATTAGACTAGAAAGGGGGATGACAGACACATTAAGAATAAACGCTGAATTCTTTACCACAGTAGCTAATATTTACTCAGTGGAATTTAATTATGATTCATCATGCCATTCTGTTCTATTTTTTCTTGGTTAGCAGTCAATGTTACTACAAGCGAAATACTCATACTGTCTTTGCATTTGGAAGAATTTCGACTCCTAGGTTTTCGCGATCGATTCTTTTTGTCTGCGACCAAGGGCGAATTGGTCCCCGTGTCATGTAGGACATTATATCAGATTTTCACTACTATCAATTTTTGATTCTCCATCAAATCCATCGGGGTCTTGACTACGTCATATTATCAAATTGAGAACAGAAGCACTAATCTGTCATCATCGTTAAACAGTGAGATTTTTCAGGTCTTATGTTTTTTTAATACCACCCTTTTTATATGCGTAATTCAAACATTACAAAGACTATTCTTTATTCAAAATATTTATTCCTTTATTTCAAAAGAAGAATCGTCGCCATATATCACATAGGTGTGTTCCGTTGTTTGATTTATTAATGGGGGAATAGTGTGAGTATAACAGTTTTTTTAAAAAGTGCAGTAGGCATGCAAAAACGGTGGTCGAGAAAGTCCATCGGGTTTTTCCGGTGTATTTTCCATTGACCGTAGTGCTGGGAGAACATGCAGTTGTATGAATAGGTCGAAAACCATAGCACCAGCGTACAGATTGCCGTGCACGAAAGCAAACCATTGACTGTTGGATTTCGAAATAAGAGTAGGCCGTAGTGCCTGTCCGGACAAGATTCCCCGTCTTCATTAGCCCAATAGGAGTAGGACGTTAAATCCCATATTCATTAAAGGCGAAATGTGTAAAAGTGTAACTTGGGAACTGTTTCCGATGATGCACACTTTTATTACGACTTTTATTTTGAAACAAGACACCAGGTGGTGTTGTACAAATATCCAACAAACCAGCAACGTATAAGAGAATCTTTATATCGGCGGCCATTACTGAAATTAGATTGTGAATTACTTGTTTTTTCAACTTTCTTTAGCTGTCTTTGTGGGGGTTTCGGTGTTATTCTTTCAATGGTCGTATATAACTAAATGAATCCCCGTCTTGTTGACCAAAATAATTTCCGTGATCTGTTTTTCTAACCCGTCGCAGAAGTCATCGACTCGGTCGATTCTGTTTTCTTCGAGAAATGGTAATTCGATTTTGTCATTAAGCTTCTGTGTTTCGGAAGGTTTAAAGTCTTTTGGCTTTCTTTGATAGAAAATTATTCACTCCCACTGTCCCGTGCTAATACTTGGCTTTCTTTATCCGGTAACAGTCGTCTAAACCAATATCGGCGGTGATTACCAAGTTAGACGGATGAAAAGAAACAAGTTCGGACTGTTTGCCGAATTGAATAAAATCTAGTTGTAACGACTTCAATCTTTTTTTATAACGACTTTCGGGAGTCTTCACTTTTATGTTTTATCGTTGGTTTTCGCACTGATTAAGAGAATTGAGGATATTTTATCGACTCGTGGCGCCTCACCGATCTATTCACAGAT
This sequence comes from Patella caerulea, assembly GCA_036850965.1. Taxonomy (NCBI): domain Eukaryota; kingdom Metazoa; phylum Mollusca; class Gastropoda; family Patellidae; genus Patella; species Patella caerulea. The sequence continues at coordinate 4,395,528 of JAZGQO010000008.1, read as the reverse complement.
TAGTACAGACATGACGATCCATATCTTTATTCTCTGATATACAATACAACTCCAATTTACACAATTTAACGCTCGATGCCACTGCTATGACCTAATTATACTTATTTTATATGACTAATTCCAAAATAAGTTATTGTAACAGATGAAGAAGAAGGCCTTGAAGTTTGTATTATCTCTGAAAATGCAACTTCATGTTCACACTAACATTATTACTCAATAAAACTGCCCGGATTTCGTTCTTTCCGGTGTTTTAACCTATTGACTCCTGCTTTTTAAGTGTAAGCTCTGTATAGAGTTTCGATTGTTGATGATAAGATTGTAAGCCCAACAGAACTTTCATTCACTTGCTGATTGAAATAGACAATTATCCCAGTAGAAAATAAGTATGCTTACTCTGTCTTGGAACACTTAAAACTACTTCCCATTACAGAAGGTCATATAGCTAACAAATTTCAGTTGTGCTTTTGTATTTAAACCATGGCACTAACTAGTGATCCCACCTCCGTTAATCATCAATCCAGTGGTCATTTCTTGCTGGCAGTGAAATCCTGTTCAAAACCACGTAATGGTGGTATAAAACACCTGGTACCACTTCTCATTTAAGCTCACATAGCTAACACATTTCTGTTCAACTTTTGTAATGTGCCAAATCAATGGAAACCTTACCGATATTTGATGAATGAAGAAACATTAAAACAGCGCCAAATAACTTCTTTTGTATTTTGTCTATCGACGTTTTCTTGTCACAAGTTCCATCGTCACACGAAATATCAATAACCATGTTCTAGCACCGTTATTCATATTTTAATGTCGACATTGAAGCTGTGGTGTTTACTGAGGCAATTTAATTTAGATAATATGAATGTAGAATATTTGAGGATATATGCGCATATGCTCTCTGGCGGTTGTCCTTGTTTACGTTGAAAAAAGGATGCCAATATAGACACATTTTTGCAGAGAAATAGGTTGGGGTTTTTTTTTATCAAGATTTAAATCAAAAATGAAATCGAAACTATTGCTACTACTAGAGAACTGTAGAGTCAAGACAAAACCATGCCCTAAAAGAGGGAGTTCAATGTCTACTCGACACAAAGAGGTTGGGCAGGCAACCCGAATCACGTTCATGTGGGGAATCGAAACCTCGCTACTCGACTCATGTGATCTGCATGAGTTAAAAGGCCACTATAACACTAATAATGGTGGTGTGAGCAACCTATAATTTCTTTTTATCCTATATTTTATCTATTTTCAGTGGAACAAAATGGCCCACTTGGGTCGTTAAGCTTTCCCCTTAATTACAAGCCGCAGACGTCATAAAATGTTCTGTCAAGTTCACAAACCGAATTATGGACACGAACACTGTGTCGTAAATGGTTGTCAAACGAATTAAATGAAAAGAGAGTCTGAAAGAGTCAACGAGAAAATGGCATGGAGATTGGGCTAAAACTTTACTAAATAAGCTAAAGGTTGTTTCGACAACAAGCATATCTATAGAATACAATTACGGATTGTTATGGCTATGACTAGAGAAGACTAGTCGAAACGTCGTTCAGTACTAAGCAGTAATTGTATTCCATAGGCTTGTATATTCAAATTCAGTTACTACATGACACTGTTTCAATAGCATTTACTAAATGCCATTTAAATAAAGTAAATTTGAGGATAAGGCACCTTTTTTCCAGTACAGACTTATCGGCGGGCATTTATTTTCATTAACACTCTTATTCTATAGCTACATTCTAGATCTTTAAGTGTCCTACCTGTTGTATAAATTACCCATTACATCATATTTTGCTTGTTTAAAATCCAAGTCACATTTGAAAAGGTCTACATTAGGCTTTTCAAATCATTAAGATGAATTTTCCAATTTTTTTTAAAATTAGGTGTGGTAAGATGAAATTTGTATCATCATCAATTAATTGGAATATTGTAAAATAGTACAATTTGTTGACCAGAATACAGATTGGGACATCTTATTCAGTTACAACAAGAGTGGTATTGAGCCCTTAATGGATTTAAAAAAAAAACAAAACAATAATTGGCCCACGTTTCTAGTAGCGTCTACTTACATGTAAAAGAAGCATTCACAATAAAATATTGAATTGGGTTTATCTGATTTGCTATTTAATCCGCGATAAACCAAGTTTTTTGTTTTAGTATAACGTATACATGTATTACTTTTAGCTAATGAACAACAATGTTTATTTTCCAAGATTGACTTAATCCATAGACGTAAAATTCTGACCTCCGGATCCATTCACTGGATTTGATATTTGTTTATTGTTTGCAATGTCCCTTTTCTGTCTTGTACGCAGGTTTATCTGGTAGATTTCTGTTTTCAAACGTAACTATTTTTATTTAATTGATCATGATAGAAACACAGGGTCAATATAAAGGACTTTGCAATGGTTGAATTGCTGTCCAAAAATGATGTATCACTAAGCTGTAATGTATTCAGGTAAAGGGAAATCATTAGCATACAATCATATTTATTTATTTGTGCGTGCATGTATTTGTGCAAGGGTGATAAATAAAATATCCTACTTGTCTTTTTTGATATCGAAAAACATCAACACTCGTCGATAAAGTAAAAGAAAACTCAGCAGAGCGTCGTTGATATTTTTGATATCAAAAAGACTCGAAGGAGATTCTCTATATATTAACACATCGAAATTAATCCACCTGACACATTCATTTGTCTTTCAAGTCAAATTTAAAAGAAGATAATAATATAAAAAGTGCAGGAGATTGGCCATTTGAAAATGTTCATCGGTAGTGTGTCGTGCTTAACTGAATTGGAATGTGGTATGACTATAATGTAGCAGCTATAACTTTATCATATCAAAATCCATGATTAAAATATTGAAGCGGATAACGTCTTATTTGAAATGTGCCTTATTTGCCTTCAGACTGCTGAAAATCAATCAATGTGGAAAGCTCTTCTCTTGGATAATCAGGGCCCCGTGTTGACTAGAATTCTGGTGGAGTCCATCTAGTTGGAGGACGCAAGGTCAATACTTCAGCTTTATTAGTTATGAGACGGTTATTAACAGACAAAAATAAATTGCACTTCAAAGTATTTGTCCGGACCAGCAATCCTCATTTATTTCGGTCTACTATCGACCTTGTTTGTTTGGGTGGCTAGAAATTAATGGATGAATTGCGACTAGTTACGGGCTCCGCCCCCCCCCCCCCCCCCCAAATTGTAAATCGAATTCTGAAATCAGATTGAAGGTTTGCTTTTGGAAATATATTGATGACCTTGGTCCATTTTCAACTTTCGAGTCTCACCAAGTTTAGCGAAGTGCCCTTATCGGCTTTGAAACCAATCTTACCAATTAGTGACGATATTCTTCTTGAAAAGAATAAGTTAATTCTAAGGGATATTTTACAAAAAAAACATTTTAATTGACCCCTGTGATGGTGTAAGAATGATGGAATACAATTTGATAACAAAAATGTCTGATATGACGCGTTTCTTCAATTCATAATTTGCCGCACATGTGGATATTTTCAGATTCGATTCCCCAAAGTTTCCCTTTTCAGTAGACAAATGGAGAAATATGTTGAGAGTATTCTATTTTTGATGCTGTAGTAAATAAGCAGCGGGTTTTGATTGGTTACATTTATTGTCAGATACGTATGGATGACATATTTTTGATGAAATATAAGGTTGATGGATTTCACTGTGATTTTCTATAAGAAACCTCTCAAGAGAGATGAACTTCTCGTTAAATATAGACACATTGAAGCGTTTTGGTCAAGGAAGTTGCTTTACTTTTATAGATTAAAATATTCTACTAAGATAAAGACTGCTGGAGAAAAAGATAAAGTAACTAAGTATTAAGAACCAGGCATTCGTCCCCATCAGCAGATTACATTCATGTCAACAGATTGGTAAATGGCGTAAACTTTTCATCCAAACATCCCCAAAATCAGAAACCTGACAAAATACTGGTGTCCGTTTAAAGTGTTTCCAGGGTGTTTTGCTTTAAGTGCCGTTTGTGAATTTATGACTATAAAAGACTATTTTATTGTTAGCCTTATGAAAAGCGCAGCACAGATTTCACAGGATATAATTTTATCTAGCCTGATAATGTTAATCATTTGAGTAATTTCATTCTTCACTATACGTTCTGCAGGTATATTATATTATACAATACCTAATCATGGTTTTGAAAAATATCACGTTTACCGACCTGATTAACATATTAAAATAATCACCAATATCACTTCCAGACAAAACAAGTATGATTTTAGAATCATCGATAACATCAATTTGACAGCCAGAAGCATTTATCCATTCTTAGATACCAATAAGAATGTTTTAGTTTTATTTTCATTTAAAAGTAAAAGTTTTTTTTGACATCCAAATTTTAACTTCATCAACATATTCTTCAAACTTAAATTACAGACACCAACATAACTAGAATTTGGTGACATTTGGACAACTGCACGTGCAAACTGAAAGCTTGAATTTTTCGAAAAAAAAGTCACAGGAATCTGGATAAATGCATAGGACTGGGGAAAGATATCACTATAGATATGTCTGGAAGTTCTCATTCAAAGTTTTAATGGACTGTGTTCTATAGAAAACCAACCAGCTCTTTATTCCTTTATTCAGTGTTTTTAAATCTTAGTTCTTAATTGATAGTCCTTAATTCTTTTTCTTCATCTGTTGTCGTTTATCGACATTTCTATACTAAAATTTACGTGTGCATATTAAAGTTAGCATTTTTATACTAAAATGACTTTTTGTTTTATAAATCAGACGTTTGTCATATCAGAGTTATAAATTGTATCTTAAAGGACAATATTGGTGCCAGTCATTATCACATATGTGATAGAACTGATTAAACACTTCCCAAATATAATATTAACACAGAGATCATCGCTACCATTGAGGAGTAATAAAGGATTCATGAATCGGAAGTGACGAACGCCAAAGGAAAACACGAGTTATTCCTCTATATAACTAACTGAAGTGACTCGTGATAACAGATACACGGGCGAATTTTTGCTCACTAATAATTCCTTCGAATAATTCCTTGGATTAACCAGATCAATGAATTTCTTATTTTTCGTAAACGCGAGTTTTTTATACGCCCACATTTTCATGTGGACGTATTATGTCGTCGCCCCTGTCCGTCCGGACGTCCGTCCGTCCACAATTTGTTTGTGGACTCTCTACAGGTCACAATTCTTATCCGATTTTGACGAAACTTGAAATACAGGTTTATCCCCAAAAGATCTCGGCTGCTTTCGATATTGGCATGTATCGGATCAAAACTTCATGGATTATGGCCCCTGATTGTACGAAAAATCACGTTTTTAGCTTGTGGACCCTATAGAGGTCACAATTTTGAACCGATTTTGATGAAACTTGACATGCATGTTTATAACCCAAAGATCTTGGTTCCTTTCGATATTTGCGGCTATCGCTATGTAATTTCCTGAATTATGGCCCCTGATTGTCCGAAAAATCACCCTTTTTAGCTTGTGGTCCCTCTGGAGGTCACAATTATTATTCGATTTAAAAAAAAACCGTTTGATTATATCACCGTTACACCCTAAGGGAGATTGAGTTCGAATTACGGGACAATCGGACGAAAATTGCCATACAAAATGGCCGCCGTTTGTACGCGAATACTGTTAAAAAATGGTATATCAAGGTTGTGGACCCTGTGGAGGTCACAATTTTGATTCGATTTTGATGAAACTTGAAATTCATGGTTATAACCCAAAGATCTTGCTTCCTTTCGATATTTGCGCATATCGGATCGTAACTTCCTGAATTATGGCCCCTGATTATACGCAAAATCGCCTTTTTTTTTAGCTTGGAGGTCACAATTATTATTCGATTTAAAAAACCGTTTGATTAAATCACCGTTACACACTAAGGAAGGTTGAGTTCGAATTTCGGGAAAATCGGACGAAAATTGCCATACAAAATGGCCGCCGTTTGTACCCGAATACTGTTAAAAAATGGTATATCAAGGTTGTGGACACTGTGGAGGTCACAATTTTGATTCGATTTTGACGAAACTTGAAATTCATGGTTATAACCCAAAGATCTTGCTTCCTTTCGATATTTGCGCATATCGAATCGTAACTTCCTGAATTATGGCCCCTGATTATACGCAAAATCGCCTTTTTTTTAGCTTGGAGGTCACAATTATTATCCAATTTAAAAAAAAACGTTTGATTATATTACCGTTACACCGTAAGGAAGGTTGAGTTCGAATTTCGGGAAAATCAGACCAAAATTGCCATACAAAATGGCCGCCGTTTGTACGCGAATACTGTTAAAAAATGATATATCAAGGTTGTGGACCCTGTAAAGGTCACAATTTTAATTCGATTTTGAAGAAACTTGAAATTCATGGTTATAACCCAAAGATCTTGGTTCTTTTCGATATTTGCGCATATTGGATCGTAACTTCCTGAATTATGGCCCCTGGTTATACGCAAAATCCCCCTTTCTTTAGCTTGTGGTCCCTCTGGAGGTCACAATTATTATCCAATTTAAAAAAACGTTTGATTATATCACCGTTACACTGTAAGGAAGGTTGAGTTCGAATTACGGGACAATCGGACGAAAATTGCCATACAAAATGGCCGCCGTTTGTACGCGAATACTGTTAAAAAATGGTATATCAAGGTTGTGGACCCTGTGGAGGTCACAATTTTGATTCGATTTTGATGAAACTTGAAATTCATGGTTATAACCCAAAGATCTTGCTTCCTTTCGATATTTGCGCATATCGAATCGTAACTTCCTGAATTATGGCCCCTGATTATACGCAAAATCGCCTTTTTTTTAGCTTGGAGGTCACAATTATTATCCAATTTAAAAAAAAACGTTTGATTATATTACCGTTACACCGTAAGGAAGGTTGAGTTCGAATTTCGGGAAAATCAGACCAAAATTGCCATACAAAATGGCCGCCGTTTGTACGCGAATACTGTTAAAAAATGATATATCAAGGTTGTGGACCCTGTAAAGGTCACAATTTTAATTCGATTTTGAAGAAACTTGAAATTCATGGTTATAACCCAAAGATCTTGGTTCTTTTCGATATTTGCGCATATTGGATCGTAACTTCCTGAATTATGGCCCCTGGTTATACGCAAAATCCCCCTTTCTTTAGCTTGTGGTCCCTCTGGAGGTCACAATTATTATCCAATTTAAAAAAACGTTTGATTATATCACCGTTACACTGTAAGGAAGGTTGAGTTCGAATTACGGGACAATCGGACGAAAATTGCCATACAAAATGGCCGCCGTTTGTACGCGAATACTGTTAAAAAATGGTATATCAAGGTTGTGGACCCTGTGGAGGTCACAATTTTGATTCGATTTTGATGAAACTTGAAATTCATGGTTATAACCCAAAGATCTTGCTTCCTTTCGATATTTGCGCATATCGAATCGTAACTTCCTGAATTATGGCCCCTGATTATACGCAAAATCGCCTTTTTTTTAGCTTGGAGGTCACAATTATTATCCAATTTAAAAAAAAACGTTTGATTATATTACCGTTACACCGTAAGGAAGGTTGAGTTCGAATTTCGGGAAAATCAGACCAAAATTGCCATACAAAATGGCCGCCGTTTGTACGCGAATACTGTTAAAAAATGATATATCAAGGTTGTGGACCCTGTAAAGGTCACAATTTTAATTCGATTTTGAAGAAACTTGAAATTCATGGTTATAACCCAAAGATCTTGGTTCTTTTCGATATTTGCGCATATTGGATCGTAACTTCCTGAATTATGGCCCCTGGTTATACGCAAAATCCCCCTTTCTTTAGCTTGTGGTCCCTCTGGAGGTCACAATTATTATCCAATTTAAAAAAACGTTTGATTATATCACCGTTACACTGTAAGGAAGGTTGAGTTTGAATTTCGGGAAAATCGGACCAAAATTGACAGACAAAATGGCCGCCGTTTGTACGCGAATACTGTTAAAAAAAATGATATATCATGGTTGTGGACCCTGTATAGGTCACAATTTTAATTCGATTTTGATGAGGAAGGTTGAGTTCTAATTTCGTGAAAATCGTACCAAAATTGCCGGACGAAATGGTCGCCGTTTGTACGCGAATAGTGTAAAAATATGGTATATCATGGTTGTGGATTCTCTACAGGTCACAATTCTTATCCGATTTTGATGAAAAGTCACATTTCTAGGTTGTGTACCGTCACACCATAATCATTGTCGGTTTCGAATTTCATTAATATCAGACTGGAACTGACCAACTAAATGGCTACTCCCAATACAGTATGAAATACAGGACTTAAAGATGTAGGAAAATCACTTTCGGTATTGCTTGTTCTCTGTCCATCTCTCGAAAATGTGTGCGTATCCTGCCTGGCAGGGCCAGCCTATCTTTTTAATTTTAGCTCGTGATCTTCGACCTTTAATTAACGTTGTTATTTTTCTTTCTGACTACTTACAACTGTATCATATTTCTACTCTTCTTCTTCTCTTCTCCATAGCTTCTACTTACATACATTGTGATCAATAATCTTAATTCCAAGTGATATGCTATAGGTGACTTGTATTTCTATGACGTCTTCTATTTCTCTTAGTTGAATACGATAAATTGATATAATTTACTTGATGGTCAAATTATATGAAACTACAGGAAGGTCATACTTGATGGTCTAATTATACGAAACTACACGAACTATTGATTGGGTTTGAGAAACATTGAAATTTTAGTTTGAAAAAAGAACTAAATGTTACTTATTATTTTGAATAAGAGAAATGTTTATGATTTATACCTGATTTTAATTCATACGGAACTACAGGGACTATTGGTTTGGTTTGAAAAATATTGAAATTTTACTAATTAGTTTTACACATTTACGTATGTGTACAATAACGATACGTTGGACTGACAAATAATTAGAAATAATCAACCGTTTCTGTTTTTTAACTTTCTATTTTTTGAAATATTATTCTTTTGTGTAAGTCAAAGTTTAGTTTATTAAAAAAGTGTAATAAGGGCGGCGTGAGTTAGAAATATTCGTCATATAAAAATGATAGCAGACTAATATTTCATCTGGATTTCTATAGATTTTTTAAAGTGTGACTTAACAGATCAATACAATAATAAACCTCTAGACTCTCATTTCCAGAATAAAAGTTTTGTTAGACGTCTAGCGGTTCATAATTAGGTTTGTAAAATCGTTAGCCAATATTTAAAAACAAATCATACGGTGTATCGCGTTCCATTTTAACTATATTATTAACGGATGATAGTATTGATTATGCAATCCTGTCAAATACATTATTAATATAGATTTCATTCACTTATCTTATTGATAGGGTGATTAATTAACCCTTTATAAACACATCGGTTACCGTAAGCCAAATGAAATGTGTAAAATTTATGACATTCTTATTATTATAATTAATTTAATAATACAAATTGGAAAAGAAATCTTCCAGCTAATGTATCTGTAAATGTATGGATCCCTTTAATACCTCTTTGTTTAATCCGAATCCAACTTATATATATATTAGAGACCTGCCTTTAGAAGTCGCTATTTTAAGAACAGAAAAGCATGCACAGTGATATGCGTGCAACAGCTGTTAAGGTATGCATAACTTCATAAGGTCATAATTTACAGCTAGACCAATTAGCTATAGTGTATTATGAAAAAGGAAACTCGTTCTTCTATAGTTAGCCGTGATAGTACGATGGTTATATAATTCATTCTTATCGGATATTGCCATATCAATTGCATAGATAGATGAAACACAAATATCAGATCGAATATCTACCCACGACTGGAAGTTCCAGACTACTGTGTGATTCGATCCGCCAATCCAGTATTGTAAAGTATAAAGTGAGTCTTACCCGGTGGTAATTAGTCGCGCCGTTTATCCCAATTATCGAGTGAAACCTAGAACGGATGCTATGCTTTTCATATAACGAATAAAATGATAGACGGACTGTGTGAAAGTGGTTAGACAAAGAACAAATGAAGGAATTACTAATGACCGTTAGTTCCGATGACTACGTATACTGTAGAAATGGGTAAGTAGCAGAACACAGTTACTTACAGTTAAATGTCTAACATCTGTCTGCATTCCAATTATTAGTTGATGGTTCCTATTGCCAAACTTGGTTCAGAAATCTCAACCAACAGATATTGAACCAAAGACCTACCGATTAGTGGTGAGACAGTGCCCTACCCATTGAGATTCCTGGCTCCCCATTACAGTGACAGATATGAATATATTGTATATAAATATCAAAGAGTTACTACTAACATGTAGCAATAATTGTGTTGATATATTTGAAATACATGTAATTTGGACCTCCAAGATGGATATTTAATATAATTAATCAGTGCAACTATATTATTAGAATTCCAGATAAAATTGTTGTCTATCTAATTAGATTATTATCAGCAGCGGACGAATCCTCAAAGAATTGAAGGAATTTGTCTGCATTGTTCGTTAAAGGTTTATCTTATCACGTTAATATATTTTATACTGATTCCCAACAAATCTATTTGAAATTAGTACTCATTTCCCACTGATCCTCATCTTCAAATAAACACAAATTAATGATATCTTCTTTTTCAAAGGAGGTGGTGGTGGGGTGAATAGTTTAACGTTCCTGCTTTGAGTCAAATGCGATGATTTCGCTTCGCTATTTGTACGTGACATGGAGTAGGATTGCCCGCCCAGCATTGGATTTCTTCCGACTGCTACAGAAATAATATTAAACCATACGTTCGCCCCAAAATGATATTAAATCATCCCATCAATCTCAATTCCGGTTCCGGTTATTTTCACCAAATTTATCCAACCCATAGAGATTTCAATAGATTTCCTCGATTTATGTTCTCAAATACTATAATGTTTAGGAAATGCGAAAAAGAAAACAAATATTGCCTGTGTAAGTTAGGTTATTAATGGGATAGTGACGGTAGTATCAGAATTTACTTCTCTGTTATATTTGCTTCGTTCTTAATTCGTAATGAGAATTTGTAAATACAGTTAGATGTATTCTGTGTCACGGTATGCGGATATTGGTCTGCTATCAGACCTAGTACACCGTCAATTGAGAGATTTCCCAGAAGTTAACGTCTGCTGTTGATCTCGTTCATGAATATGCATATAGCTTTAGTTTGGAACTTTTTAACGGGGTGTTAATGGTGCCGAACCTCTTTGTTGAGCTCGAATCTGTTATCCATTTTACTGATTGTGTTGTTTCGTAGCTAACATATTGTTTGTTATCCAATTGTATAGCCACTAGTTGTAATCCCATGAGGATATTGATTGGGTATTAATTTATTAATCAAACATAATTTGCATCAATTCAGAAAAACACGTCTACCCAAAACAGAGTGGGGGAAAATTGTTTATATTGGTTTTATAAACCAATATAAATTGTGAATACAGTATACATGTATGTATAATACACATACTACAGTTTATACGACACTACATATGATGCAACTGATTACAGTGACGGAATACAGCATATTATGTATGGTACAACAGAATGTATGGTACTACAGAAAATGTATGATACTGTATGATACTACAGAATAGATTATGTTATAGTTGGTATAGTTTATAAGTTATACTCTGTTGGTGTCATATTGGCCATGTGGGCAATTTTTTATTTCGATATTTAATTCATTGGGGAAACACCATAATTTCCATTTAAACCTAGTATATAGTATGTAATCACACGGAGCTGGTTCACTAACCTCGGGATTTTCGGCATATCTGGGGTCTTTCCATATTCGTTTGGTTGGGACGTTGGCATGCACGTCAAAGAACCGTTGACAGAGAGAATTCGAGGAAAAGAAGGCGGAAACGCCCTTGCCCCCCCCACCCACCCATTGCACACTGCATGATGTATGCCCATCATCATTAGCCCGACTAGTACAGACAAATAGGGTGTTTGGCGTCCTCCCCCCTTTAATCGCTTCCTGCGAACTCTTCTCTTCTAGTTTCTGAACTATATAATAAACTACAAAACAATACACGTATGAAAGGTGGGAATTTACAACCTCCATATCTTCAAACCACGATCGATGGTACATACCAGATTGAGTTCTCCGGTCACACGGCTGTAATTTTCCCTCCTATAGCTGAAGATCTGTAATATCGGGTTGTAGTGTTTGACAATAGATTACTTGGAGTAATATCAGTATTTACAAGCCTGATAGATGGCCTTATCCTATTGATTGGATCAAACGAGGGTTAGTCGCTTTATATAGAGACATTTGATACATCCTCAAAACAACCAACTTTAAACATGGCTTTATTAGGGTTCAACTTGTACATCGACTATGTTTATATAGGAGTTCGGCTAGATCAAAGTTCCCATAGCTACGTTTGGGGCATGGTATATTATAAGCTGTATTGATTTATTTTATTGTTTTTATTCTGTGGGGTGGGGGGGGGGGTGATGGGTTTGTATGATTTAGAAGCTTAAAAGGCCCAGTTGGCAAGTCGGTAATACTTTTCGGTTAGACGTGTTTTGATTATATAGTAACATTTGATGCTCAGATTACATTGCAGGCTCAATTTGACTTAAATCAGCTGAGCCAGCGCTGAAATATTTTTTTTTTAGGATCGGTTGCTCGTGAGCAATACCCTATTGTCAGACGGCCAGTGCATGGATTACATTAATATTCTTGGTAGGGGCGCCAATGTCCCTTAATAGATACGAAGATACTTGTTTTGTGGAAAGGTATGGGAAGTGGCCGTGTTCAGATTTTATTGCGTACATATTAGACTTTACAACAGAAAGTCCACAAGTTCCGAACACAGACTCGTCTCCATTAACCCCGTTGGTGTTGAAATGTAAGATGTTAAACTGCATTTCATTCATTCATTTCTGACAGACTTTATTAGTCATTTTTTTTTGTCAGGACTCTTTTGATAAACATTGTGTTAATTCAACCAGCACAGACAAGACGGCCAAGTGATGTTATATTAAACCAAATAAGGCAAGGAAACCAGCTTTTGCATAACAACACCAAATAAAAATATAACATCGGGGGAGAAAGATAGAGAGAGAGTATTCATATCTGAGGGCTAAAAGATATTTTGAAATCGGATTGAACATTTCATGCCTTGACGAATTACTTCCCCTAAAGCATGCGGAACACTCCATTGCTAAGTATGTGCATTAGAAACTTGGAACCAAAAAATCCGGATTCCAGTCGTAATCGTTTTATCGGGGCCACATTAATACACGGTCGTAACTGGCGTGTATGGAAACATAGAGCTCCACCCTGGGCGACCTTCGATTATCTTGATTTCTTGAATAGAACTGAATCCGAGACTCATTTAGTCCGAATCATAGCCCGAAATTACTGAACCATGCTATTGTGGCATTGTCGGAGTACCTCCAAAATGGCGAGTGTCAATGAAACGCAAGTGTAGAAAATTTCGAAAGAATCTATTTTTGTTTAATGTATAATTTTAGGAAATCTTGAAAGAATTGTAAATGGTTGCTACTTCTATGAGCAGATATCTTTTGTCTCGTATGTTTTGTCTGTATCTATGTAAAGATTTCGCATTATTTCAATATTTGGGCTATGCAAAAAGTAAATATAAATTACAAGAAATTTCTGCGTCTCTAAAAAGTAATTTAGTTACATGAATGTATTATTTGTTTACTAAACTATATAACATCATATAGAACAGCGATTCTTTATCTTCGATGAAGAGATGTATAAACCTTCCTTGAGCTAAGGGTTATTCAGAGTTATAGTCGAGATCTAAAGAGGAGTAAAATAATATTTCCATGTCTATGAGGACAGCCATCTTTGAACAGACGATGGTCGGTCGGACCATCCGCGTTCGGTTACTAGTTACGACTACTAACTATAATAAAATTATATCCGAAAAGTCATAAATTCTTTGTTGAAAACGAGGACGTTAAATCCCATTTCATTGATTCGTTCTTAAAATCTGCAAAAGGGTGCCACGGATTTCACAAGACAGCTTTAAGCATGTAAATCACACGCTGAAATGTGATGACCACCCTGACTCAGAAAACTATCACAAAGCTTTAGATAAATAGGAATAGGATAGAATTTTGCAACAATAACTAGTTTATTCAGGACAGTCTATCTCGGATATTTTCTTTGTCTACGAACAAATTTGGCTGGTTTTCGATTGCTACTGTATTCGTGATTTCTGGGTGGGGGGGTATCAATGAGAACTGCTGGCTGATAGTGAATCATACAGGGGAAATAACTCGACTTGGTTTATTTAGTTCTATACAACATAAATGTCAATGGAATACTAACGTGATCCAGTCGTTATTGCTGTTGTAGAATGGTTGGTGGGTACTTTTTATCGCATCTATTTATGCAGGCTGAATTAGTTATTTTCATGGTTGGTCCATTCTTTAATACACCCACCACTCAGCCCCCGCCCAAAAAATCAATATTATTGTTTTATTTTTATGACCTTTTTTTTTTAAATATAGACTATTTTGGGTGGATATGTCATGTATGGAAAGAAAGATATTGAACTTATATATGTTGGTTGGGCAGTTGTATTTAAAAGGTCAGATAGTTTTAAATTTAAAATGGTGGAACACAGAAATTTTATTTTTAGGTCGGTTTGAAGCTCGTGTGAATTGATCTCACCATACTTGTAGCGAGACTGGGCGAGATGTTATTCTTCCACCTGATCAATATTCTAGAACAACTTACCTTTATTAAACAGAGCTAGACGCAAATAGATGAGTCGAGGTGCCAGACACAGTTTCGCACTTTAAATTATATTTATGTCAGATTAGATGTAAATAAAGCACGTCACATCGCATATATAGCGTACATTTTAAGATTTTATCATTATTAATAATTTATGAGGCCACATACGCTTTTAGGCTCGCGATTGTCGATTTTGTTGTGATGGATTTTATACGTTTCCACTGTCGTCTGCTGAATACAGTTTTAGACGCACGTGTGCAAGTGTCAGCTGTGTACTCACTACCCGACTAAAATCAACCTTCAAGTTCACTGAAATATGGAGTGGGATCGAAGGTGATATAATTACAAGAGTGGGTGATTGACTGACTTCGGGTTAGAGGAACCCAGATAAGAGTTCGGCATTTTAGTTTGATTCGGAAGCGGACGTTAAATAAAGCTATGTCTCACATACGGACAGAGAACAGCCTTTAATTCGCCCTGCAAACTTCATAGAATTACATCACAAATAAAAAGAGATGAATAAAAAGCTTTCAAAATTTAAACCCCTTTCACTACTTGATCATCATGTTACAGGGATTAAAAGCTCCATAAATACATGTAGTGATAGGCTGATAAATAGGATAAGTCTATCGTTTGGAAAATAGGAGCATAGGGGGCGGGGGGGGGGGAATGGTGGGCCATCAAATTATATGAAAATTTGTCCTTTCTATTGAATTATATTATTATCATAATGATGATAGGTGGGAGTGAGTGGAATTTTGGATTTATTTGCTGACATTCTTAAAAATATTATGATATAATGAATATAGTACTAATTCTACAAACGTCCACATTTACACATTTTTTAAATTTTTTTTGAAAAGATGCGTTTTTAATTAAAATTTGAAGAATGATACAAGTTATATAGATTCATAGATAGCATTGAACCCTATATATGTATATAATTGTTGGTATACATAACTAAAACCTATGGTGGCTGGATAGAAATAGCACGCTAGACAAGTTAGATCTAGCCTTCGATCAATATCTTGTGATTTCAATGTAATGTTTAAGCTAAAGCTAAATAAGATAGGAACATCGCCATATTTGGCTATATAAAATGTCGACCCTTCAGCAATGATAATTATAGTAGTCCTATGATTACGTACACACTCTTCTTCAGACGTTTGATTTATATGAAAGACCTTTGGAGAAGCGCGATTAGGAATACTGTATGTGGGTTAATATATATGAACAAATGTATTAAAATCAATACGTTTTTATGGTATATATATTTAAGCGACCCTTCACGATTTATTTAGCAAAATATAAAGAGTTTGTCAGCTGCTCTCTGGTTCTTTACAAGATGATCCTATGGGGAAGTTATTAGATACCATCTGTTTGTTACTTAGTTTTACCAATATGTCACCCACTGATGTGCCTGGTGACCTCAATTATTACACGCCTTAGCGATCTTCTCACGTAATCTTCTCCATCTGTAGTAACATATGAACTATTATAGTAGTGTTCAAAGCAAATTATCCGGTCAAACAGGGCCATTGAAACCAAGCTGAAGGGTATATGCAGCGTCCACTCGAATTATACTACCCCTTGGTGCTGATAGGTCTCTTTAACTAAGTCCACCCAGGAGGTCATCGACGAGTATGTGACATCTCCAGACTCATTTCTAGAACAGTATAAATTATCAATGGTGTGGTGATGGGTATTATTTAAAATATTGCTACATGGCAAACGTCGGTAGCGGTTCGAGAACAAATTCTGACAGTCTGCAAATTATATTTTATTCACGTTTGACATGTTCGGCTTTCGCCTTCCATCAACCGAAGTCTCATCCCCTAATAGGTCATATTGATTTCTAGGGTTAATCCGGTGAAAATTTCAAATCGTAACAGCGCTGAAAGTTTTAGCACGCGGCTAAATAAATGAAGGCCAGTTGTTATGGTCGTTGGAAGCCTTTGGGGTAACAATAGCATTGCATCTGGTAACACACATGTGTCCTAAGATGGAGAAAATACATTGCTGATTAATAACAAAAAATACTGCATGAAATACTAGAAGGAGAATATATTTATGTTTGCAACAACTTAACATTTCGAATGAAATGTTGACTTCACTTTGTAGAGCATATATATAGGCCTTCCAGTTTACTAAATATCATTGTGATTGATAACGATGCAGGAATACTTGTCGAAACGCCGTGCTTATGTATGATAAATCAGTGATTGTTGCCCCATTTAACTGTGTTAGTTTTGAATGAAATTGGTTTGAACTTCTCGTTAAAAAAACAATTATCAGTTTTTCTGAGACCAACATATGACAGGTTATATTTCTGTGTTTACGTGTGTAATTCCAATAGACGGTGTTTTGTTATCGGGGCCCCTTCATGAAGTAGTTAGAAGTATCAGAATGTGTTCACTCTGTTTATCAGAACCGGCAAAGTGTACAATGCACACAATTAATTATTAATTTAGCAATTCTGAAAGTCTTAAACAGATTTATAGATATTTGAATTTTTATTATTACTTTTCTGTCGGTAGTTTTTTAAAAGTTGTTACTTGCATGTTAGCGAATCTCTTTGATGTGCTTGTATGTTATACATGGTGTTTAGTGATGTTGTGCCAATCAATGGATTCTTTGTTATTTGAACTTGAAAAATACCGTGGTTATAGTTTCAGTATTGTTGTTGCAACGTGTATAAAGCTTTGTTTCGCTTTGTATATTTTTTGCCATTGTACATCATAAGAATCGATTGATAGTTTGGCGAACACTGTTGTTGTTTGAATTGTAGTTCTTTCTCTAGCGAACTTACGCTATACGATCGTTAAGCACTATATGAGATTAAGTTCTACCTCCACAGTACAATAATTCCACTTTCAACAAGCCAGTCAAGAGTTTGACGACAGGCTGGTTGATCTCCCGAAGAAAACACAATAAACCGAATTGTAGCCAACGTTCATAACACAAGCTCTGAAGTACATAGTAAACGGCAATCGGAACCGCCACTTAGGAAATGGCACCATTCATGACTCCAAAGTGAGCAAGTCTAAACCTGTGCACAACATCCCGTTCTGTTCTTCATTCATATTGAATAATTAAACAGATCGGCATTGTCAGTACTGAATATAAATAATAAGACCCTAATTATCATAATCTTTGCTAACCAACGAGTCAGTGACCCCCAAAACATGAACAGATTCTGATGATACTTGATTCTGAATTTTGATAGGTTTCCATATCAAACTATTTTAGAAAGTTACCAATTCCCAGAAACGGTGACAAAGGTGACCACATGCTTGGATTTTCAATTTTTTTTTCACGATTGGTCAGAAAACCCTTGCAAATAAAAAAATGTTGTTAGCTTTCATTTTCTATGGCATAAAGAAGATTTCGATAATTGGAATTTGGTGAAGATTAGACAGAAACGCCAAGTGACCTTACAAACCAATATAACTGTATATTAGTCTCTAACATACCTGCTTTCATTTCCCTTAGTCATGTGTTTCTTATTTAAAACAAAATCTTGAACTTTATTTGAGTATTTACCATTGTCTTTTGGGCATGTTAAATTCCTGAGTACAAATTAAAAAAAAAAATCTAGGTTTATAAACAATAATATTGGTATTGGCATTTAATTAATAACAATAGATGATCGTCATTCTGAATAATGTGTCACAGTCACTCCCACAATGTCATCCTGGAGACGATGTAACTACAGTGCAAACCACTCGTTATTTGTTGTATTCAATTATTGTATTGTGAATGATTGTCGAGTGAATAAATAAAGTGGTGATTGATAGGTCTGCGTGTTTATATTTGGTACCAGTCCCTTTCCATTGTGTAAAAATTACGAGTCCCCTGGTGTTGAAGGACAGTCTGTGGTATTCCAGTAAGTTTGTTTGAATAGATCTATATAAAATCGAACTGAAGTTTTATATGGTTAAATGGCGTCACGCACTGGTTGACGTAGAGCTATCCAGTGTATTGGTTTCGAGGAATAAATGAAAAAGCTTCAAATATTGATCTCACTCTCTCTCTCTCGATGTTTTTATGTCAATATTTTTGCGGCAATGTTAGCATTGGGATGAACTAGAACCAAACTCATAGACGATAAGCAAGAGTTGGGAGATAGAAAAAGCTATAGAGTAATTAATTAAAAGATTGGATGCTGTAATTCTTGTAGGAATCGTGTAAAACAGGGATCTTCAGTGTTATTCATACATTCGCCAACTTGTCTTCAGATTCAGTTTCAATACTAAATGGTCTAGTAGTTTGGACCGTTACCAAAATTTGAGAGACCAGTAATTTATATAGATTGTAAAATTTTTATTCGGTTTCAAAATATATTTATCATGTAATACACAATCTTGTAGCTTTGTTTTGTTTTATCACAGAGCCGAAACTAGTGCGAAATCGACCAGTAGTGTCTTTCGACTTACCTTATCAAGACGTTTCAGCCCTGAATGTCAAACCAAACTAAGCATTGTTCCAGTTAGTGACGGGTGTAGTACACGGCGTTGATGATTCTTACTGTTTCTATTTCTAAATTATTTAATTTATTATCCTGTCAATTTCTTGGGTATGAAAATGTAATCGTTTCACATACAAGAGGTCGAAAGAGAGGTCTGCAATTCGGTCTTCTTGTAGCTGTTATTGTTTTACACATAGAATGGCAATCTCTAATATCATATTGATAAATAATGGCAGGATATTGTTTAGTTATTGAATTATATAATCACAGATAATTGATCTAATCAACTAAATTAAAAACTGCTTAACCCAAGAGGTTCGATTAGTACATTGTCAAGATACCCTTTGTTATAGACCCACTATACTTCAGTAATGGCAGCTATAAAACAATCATTCTGGTTGGCCTGCATTTATATTATTTTAATTTGTTTGTATTGATGTTTTATTAATTCATTATTCAATGCCTTAGTTATAACACCTTCATAAGTGATCAGAATTAATAGACATTGCAATGGGTCTGACTGAACATTGTTAAGGGCCCTCTGATCTAGCCAAGATTTAATTTTGCCGAAAGATGCCTAGATATGCACATGAAAGTAAAATTTAAAAGATACAAGATGTTTTTCCGTCTGCCTGTAAATCACAATTAAAGTCTGGCCTGTGTTGAAATTATCAAAGATCATAGTGTGACTGATTCTTAAATAACTAAACTAAAGTTAGTTTTCAGTCAACTGCGTTGTCTTACAAGAATACTATTTGACATGTATATGATTTGTGTATTTTGCGTGTACAATACGACTGTTTGAGCAAATTATTGATTAAAAAAAAATGGTTTTACATCAAAGTAGATGTAAAATCGATAAATTATTATTTTTTATTCATTGGTTGTGTATATTTGTGGGCCTATACATCTATTTTCAAATTTATTGAAATCATTTATAGTAGCACCAGTATATTGTCTTACCTAAATATAAGTAAAAACTAATTAGTTGAGGTCATTATCAGGATCGCAATCAGGATGGTTGTTTGTTACAATCAGAAGAAATAAGACTTCTATGGCGACCTTGGCATATTGATCACAGTCATTCTGCTCCGGAATTCATCATTGTATCTTTTGTATACGGCTTTAGTGTCGTCTACATAAACTTGTAGGGTGATGCTATATAGATCCCTCGAGTTATATATTGATGGATTCCGAATGGAAGTTCCGGCTTAACTTCTTAGTTATTTTTTGAAATTTTACTATTTGATATGGTATATTAGATGTGAACTACCAGCGCATCAATAATGAAATCTCTGGTATTGCGTCTCTATTATAATTCCCTATGGACTTTTAACGTTATATTACGATTCAGATATTTGACAAACCAGTTGATTAATTCTAGCCATGGACCACGGGTTGCCATTAACACAAATCACTATTCTGCTTCATATAATTCTAGCTCATCTTTCTTGAAATTTACAATATATTTATTTTTGTGGTCGCATATATTAGCTTTTCTAGAAAAAGATTGGTTGTCGATGTACATTTACTAGTAATGAATGATCGGAGGAATTGGCTCCCTTTTTTGACTGATGAAAGTTCGATTTAGTACCAAGTAAGCCTGAAGCATACCTGTTCATTTAAGGGCTGGTAAAGGAATTTCATCATCTAGCGTAAGGAGTGGGGATGTCGAACGCGTGCGCTTTAGATCATAAGATCTATCATTGAGTCAAGTGACCTGGCGTATTTGTATGTGACCAATCTTGAGAGGTTTCCCCTGGTAACTCCTAAATACTAAAGAACCCTAAGCGCATGTGAATTATTGAAATGAAAGTGAACCATATGACAGACGTGAAATGACCTTTGCGTTGAGTAGACGTTAACCCTCCTTCCCTCTCTTTCTCCCTCCCTTTTCCGGTGGCAGTGTATGATATTTAGTTAAGTAGTAAAATTGGTCAGAGGAATGGGTACTATCTGAAGCTCTAATTATTAACAGATTTATGTACACCAGTACTGATTTTAGAATAATGTATATTAATGACCCTAGCTTATTGTTATCCGTGCCATCATTTTATATCTACCCATTATTCCTAACACGTTGAATCTAGTAAACTTATCGATCGTTGGATTCACATATGATTGCCTGGATGACGTTACCTAGGTAGCCAATGTAAACTGATTACACTTATCTGCTTGACGAAGCACTGAATTATATCAATGATGGTTGCGATAAGCTTGGGTGAGATGGAGGTAATATGTGATGAAAGACACAAAATGCGTCTATTTAGATATAAATACACTTTCACATGCTATCTGAATGAATAGAAAACGAGTTGTCAATGACGAACATCGGACTTTTTTTAGGTCTCTAATTCGTTCTATCTATAATACTAATTTTATTTACAACGAACAAAATTTAATGTAAAGACAGGCGAGGAAAAAGAAAAACTTGAAATTGTAGATTAACGTACGTCAGCCGAGAATGTAAAAGACATGGTGTGGTTTTAAAATCTAATAATAATATCATTGCTCACATGGATGGCATGAATACTGGATCGGTCAACAGTAACAGACTGCCGAGCTAAACTTGAACCCCGTTTGTATTCTAGTATTTCAACTAAGCTCACCAATCTTAGTTTGTCCAGACGCAGTTTATGGGCACACATAGCTACATTCATGAAAAAATACCTGTCCAATATTTGATAGCTCTATCTTTGCAAATTTATAGTCATTTTGATTTTCTCTATCCAAATTGCATTTTATTAAAGACCAACCCCAAGTTGATGTGGTGGTGGTAGACGAAATACTGATGTCCTTCGAACGACGTTGAAATTGACACACACATGAAAGTTTGAATTCGACAAAGTGTAGGCAGGAACCGTACAGAAAAGGTAAAATTTCCCTCAAAGCACAATGTATGACGTATGCTGCTCTTCAATAACCCTTTTGGTGCAAACAAGTAGGGCGTTAAACCTCATTTCATTTCCTTACACCACTTCTCACTTGTGTTAACATAGCTTCTAAATCGATCGAGATTAACAATCTTCCAAGATAAGTAACATTATTCATCATGAGAGATGACATTGAATGAAAATGCATGGATTTGGAAGTTTGTGTTGTTTTGTATCGGGTTTTATCTTTACATGAAACGAAAACCAAATCTCTGAGCTAATATGGGTACAATTTTTTTTTTTACCACTGCCACTTTAATTGAAGTACACGAACCCACTTACCACTAAATATCTTACATATAGATGGATGGAGATACGTTTGGAATATGAGAGACTTGAAGTAATTAATTGAGATAAAAGGAGATGGTGTAGTTGATCAGGTTATGTAATACGTTAACGGAGCGGACCGACAGCGGAGATTTATTCAATAAATACAGCCTAATCCCTGCGGACAACAATTACCCGACTAACTCAGATTGCAAACCGTTGATTAAATGAAAACCACGTCTGGCGTGATAGGAAAATGTCAAATTTCTGCCAAAAAGGGCCTTGTATTTATCATCATCGTTTTTATCGACGTAAAATCCGAGATGGTATTGTAGTAAATAAGTAACAGGGATTCGAATCCCAGTCTAGGTGAGGGGTTGGGATGGCCTAGTGGTCTAGAGTGCCGCGCTTCGACCTCTAGCTGGCCGGTCACCTCTGGCTTGTGGCTGTGGTTTCTAGCCCTGGTGTGAGCGTATGTGGCACTCCGGTTTCCTCCCACTGCTAAAGACCCCTACGCGCAAGCGAATTACTGAAATAAAATTAAACCATATGTTAGTTCCGAAATGACCTAATTTGTGTGGAGTGAACGTTAAACCCCATTTCTCTCTATCTCCCAGTCTAGGTCTGTGGATGTGGATGTGGATTTTTTAAACTGGGTTCCCGCTTATCAGGGGTAACTTGGATAGTGGTTTAGTGTTTTGGTCGAAAGAAAAACGAAGGTTTACTTTTCAAATTGAAAGTGCACGTAAAAATATTTCGGAATGAAGCTAGAGTTATCTGGACACGATTTTCTCACTCTGAATCTGTGCATGCAACCATAGAAAATAATAATTATAGTAGTCTCCAAATGACAGGTCAGCCGCCGTTGTTTCCATTGGTCATCGGTGCAGGACGTAGTCTAGCCGTTTGGATGAGATAAAATTCCGGCTTCGTGTACACATCGGCGTGCACATAAAAGTACCTTTACTTAACAATTGATCGCGTCTTCATTCATCCGATTTGAGGAAGAGAGTTGGGCCTCAATCCCCAATTTATTTCATTTCCAAACTACTCGTGAACGTTCAACATGCATTAATACTTATTTTTCTTCGTCGTATTTCTTTGCTGCGAAATATTGGTATGCGTTGTACGACTTTTCTATTCAGTATATGATTGTTGTTTTTTGACATTGCCCATTAACAAAGGTTGAGATCAATTATCAATTATTTTGTAACCCAATACGAAGAACTTGGTGACATTTATGGTTGCTAGGTTTTAAATATAACAATAACCATAATATAATCTTGTGACATCCGAGAACTTAATTAACAACAATCTGTTAACGAGATAGAAGTAACCAGCTCAACCAGTGGTGCTGGAATAGTATTCTGCATAGTTATTTTAAAGAGGCGTCCATGTTATATATTAATAAATGAAATGTTTTAAAAGGTGAAAACTTTCTGATGAAAAGGAGGTGAGCGATAAGTTCGCAAATTCCACGCGATCTTATAGTACATGTTTGCAATGTCAAGGTGATAGTGGTTAATTTTTGTCACAATTGCGAAATCAGTAAGACAACTTTAGCCGATCTAGTAATCACCGTGTTCACATCTTGCTACTTATGACGGATGTTACACATAATTGTGATTAGACGCACTAAATGTTTAATTGTTTAGACAAAGTGTGCATATCTGACTAGCGTTTGCGAATCTTGAAGACAATAACTGTAGTTAAGGCCCACTTAATGTTCTGTATTCGGGACAGAGTGCTAGAGGTAACTTGTGGATGGAAACTGACAACTTATACCTTTATTATTGTTAAGAATTATGACTGGTTTAGATCATATGATATGTGGTCATTTCACAAAAGATAACCCGATCCATACCGGTTAGCGTGCGTACGCTGTATTACACGGCCTGACATTGAGTCAACTGGCTGGTTTCGAATCCCCGGTTTTGCTCTCACTACTAAAGACCCCTATGCGCAAGCGAATGATTAAAACAGTTCGAACAAATTTAATGTGAGGGATTTGGTGGCAGAGTGGTCTATCCCATTTGAGGATTTGTAGTAGCAAGGCGTGGGATGTATGCCTAAACTAAATGTAAGCCTCGATCCAAACAAAAGTCTTGATTAGTCACTCAAAGATTACCTATTGCAAACCTAGAATGGTTATTATATCTGAATTTGTCTTGACCACCATTACACCTTCACCTTTATCTTCTAATGCTTGTGTCTGACCCATCGTAAATTTTAAACGGATTTCTTCGATACTATCAAAACGATTGCTACGACTGACAACAATATATGATAAGACCTGATAGAATCAAACGATTACTCCATGATTAAAACCACGATTTCAGCCGTAGCTCGAATCATGATAGTGGGAACCTATTATTAACGAATTTGAGACCACGGTGTACATGAAAGAAGGACAAACCATCATATCTTAGCCATGAATAAGAAAAGTGTTCAGTGATCCGCGTGATTCGATTAATGGCGATTTTAAGCAATATCAATAAATCTGCACAACGTTTTGATGACTTACATGATAACCGAAAATACACCGAATGTGAATATAAAAGATCGCTCTAAATAAATAGTATTTGTATAATTTGAAGTGAAGACGGGCATAGGTCATACAGTTTGCTATGATGGGGAAATTTTACGTGCACGGCAATGTGTACACGGTACCATGGTTTTTCGTCCCTCCGGACGAATAGACAGCTGTCTTTGTCAGGCTCTGTCCTGCATCACTGACAATTGGAAACCACGTCGGAAAATCTGGATGAACTTTCTCGGCCAGTGCAGGGATTGAACATCCCACCTCCAGTAGTGTCTTTGATCAACGAGCTTGTAGTAGTTGTATAGGAGACTACCCACTTCCTGCGGCAATTTACACGGGGAGGAATCCAATGTATCTTGGGTCAAATAGTTGGTTTGGTATGGGAGGCCACCGATTTCCTACACCGTGTATCTGAGATCAAAAAGTTTGTAGTTTTTGTTGTATAGGAGACTACTCATTTCCTACAACAGATTCCACGCGTATACGCCCAATGTAAAATCTTAGATAACAAAAAGCTTGTAGTAGTTGTTGTACAGGATACTATCCACTCCTTGCACCATTTTACACGGGAAGATGTCAAATGTAGTATCTTCGATCAAAATGCTTGTAATAGTTGTTGCATTGGAGAACATCGACTTTAGTATAGTATCTTAGACCAAAATGCGTGTTGTATAGGTAGTAAATCAGCTCACTTATTTCTCATGTTCATGTATATGTCTGTGACCAACCCATGGTTGTAACAGCATTGTGTTGATAAAAGCTGGGGTTTTCTATCGATTTATCATATCATAT
This sequence comes from Patella caerulea, assembly GCA_036850965.1. Taxonomy (NCBI): domain Eukaryota; kingdom Metazoa; phylum Mollusca; class Gastropoda; family Patellidae; genus Patella; species Patella caerulea. The sequence continues at coordinate 4,369,811 of JAZGQO010000008.1, read as the reverse complement.
GATGATATACTCTTTAAACTATAGCAGTCTGCCCGGACAAGCAATCCAAATATTATATGTAATATACAATGTGGGTGTTTACTATGAATATCGACATTTTATTTATAGATTTTATATTTACAAATATCCACTCAAACGCCATACTGGGTAGGCTTAGACATTGCGATAAAGACGGGACTTCTTTTGTTTTGTAAAAATTTGATATATTTCGTCATGTAAGCATACATTATACCAATTTTGAATATTTAACGCTAATATGTCACATTAATATTCATTATATAAGGTTCAATAAATACATATAGGTTTTTGACGTCACGTGGTATCAACAATGGAATTTGCGACACATGCGACAACAATAAAATATTAATTATGAAATCAGTGCTTCATAATTTCGAATATTGTATGCAAATAAGTCGTTGTTTCGTATTAACGTAGAATGGAGGAACGTGTAGTTAACTTTCACGACTATCTCGCTCATTTTCTACCGTGGTTTTTCAGTACACGCGCTACAGAAGCACGAGCGCGAGATGAGATCAATACTCTGACATGTGAGATTTTCACTATGGCTGAATAAAACAGTTCAAGCCTTTCACTAACTCCCGAGATGGGTAAAAGCTTAATTCATTTTTTTATTTAATATGTCATCTTTTTAAATATCATCTCTGTCATTTGCTATAATTGTTGATGTGAAGTATATAATTAGCAGTCACGTGACTTATCATTCATTATGTAGAGATTTCGTGTTAGCTGTGACTTGTACATTCGAGTAAGCAGAGAGAGAAAGAGAGATAGTGATATTGGAAGAATTTGTGGTCGTGTTCTTATGACACTAAGCTGTATATCTTAAAAGTGTTCAATCGATTTACTGTTTGTTGGGGAGGAGCAAGTCTTTTCCTTTATATATCTCCTCGGTTGGACGTGTATTTTTTTAGTATCTCAATTTAAAATGGTTATTTAGGGACATATATGGACAACGCAGTGTGTAGGCTTTTCAGTGTGTGCAGTGATTTTACCTGAACAACGTGTTGGGTACCAGTTAGGACGACTACTACTTGTTACCTATATCTGATAATATGTCGAGATTATGCTGGTTGTATCTTCAAATGGTGTCTTTTTCGGATGGATTGTTGGTTTCTGATGCTTCCTTTATTGGTGTTTAGCGACGGACTGCGGCCAGGTGCATTGCCATCTTTGCTAGCATTTCTTGTCGGCTACTACAAATGGATTATGGAATTCTAGGAGGTAGATGCAAGCGTGTTCTCTCCGGTAAAATTTGATATCGGTATTTTTTGATTTCCGAATTCTGGATAATATAAATTTAAAAGAATTAGGCTTTTCTTGCCGTCCACCTTCTGTCTTCGATGCTTCAGGTGGGAACTTGCGCGGTTGCGAACGAGTAAGTGAAACCAACAGAAGATGTGATGTTTTTACAAATGTTCCATTCTCATGTGATGCAGTCTGTATTTTCCTCTTTCGTATTTTGATAGTATATTTTTATTCTTATTGTCAATCTCATTCCTTCCATTCTGAAATGTTATATTTCAAGAAATATAGAAGCTCTTTAATAGTCTTTTTAAGTGTTATGCATATACAAATCTCAAACAACCCATGGTTTTGTTAGGTACAAAAGTACAGAAGAAATTTTTCAGCCGATATTCATTTAAGATTTTAAAATATATTTTGCTTAGGTCATAATAAAATATAATTAGGATATTGTTGTTAATTTGACAGAGAAGGTCTATAAAGCAGTACATCAATCACACATTGGCATTTATGATGGCAATGCCGGCGATTTGAACCCCTCCCTGGTTTCGCTCAATTTATGATAATGTTTAATAATAGCCAAGATGCTCAGCCTGGTTATTTTCTATTCTTTTGATTGGTATTAATGATTTATTAGTGTAAGGATTGGTTATAAGCTCAGAAAAAAGTGCGAGAAAATAATTTTACATCAATTACCCAGTAGGCATTATAATATACCATTGATTTCCATCAAAAGTATTGCTCAAATATTGTTGTTTTGAACTTAAGGTCACCTATGTGTTCGCCATTTTTCACTCTTTACAACAATCGTGTTGTGATTCGATATGAAATGTTAATGAAACTATTATAACCTTTATCTCTTTAGTAAATCTAATTATTCCGCCATATTGTATTATGCGGCAGTGTTTATGTACATAAGAGACATAAAACATAAATTTATTGTTGATCTCAAGGCGGAACATTTAGTGCTGGTAGCCATCGATTGACTACTCTACTCTAGGAATATTTCCAATTGCTCTTGAAACTGCCGCTAGCATAATTGTTAATCATGATATTTTATGATATGGTTTTAAGGACATGTTCTGTCTCGGGCTAGAAACCTAGCAGATGTCATAATATATGTATTTAACTGGTGACTTTTAGATGTGTTAATTATCTAATATAGCATTACTATTATAGTTGATGGACCCTACTGTTGTATCTGCAGAGTGTGTTGATGTTCCCGTTCGTTCGTGTTGTTATTGTGTGAGGTTCCTCATCCTGGTGTCATAAACCTGCTTCTATCCTCTCTCTATCTTCATCAGACGTCTCTGTTGGTCGCTGTTGCTGCTTTGTTTTAGCTCTTTCTTATTCTTCCTATAATATATATTTTGCTTCCTCTGAACTAAGAGGAATCTTTAATGATGACTCTTCCCATAGCTTAGCTAGGCTGTAAGTTCTCGTAACTAGAATTATAAGACTCCAAAAATACCCCAAACTCCTTTAGCTGTGACTCTTTGTCTATCGCTGTGTAAACTCTCCCTTTGGGTGTATTGGGGTTTTCTCTAGCTAGACTTGGTAAACCACCTTGTGTGCTTTGTGTGATATGTGCGATGTAGAATAACCCAGTCAGTGATCATATTTTCCAGCTGTTTATTGTAAAACTAGAATGCGAGTTACTTCTCCTGACTGTTGTGTAGAATGTGGGTATTGGCAGTAGCCTAGCTGTTTATGTGATTAAATATTTGATTGATTATATTTGTGAACATATATCTATATATGATGTCGTCTGATACTGTTTCACTGTTTACTAATAATAATACTTATCATATAATAATAATGTTTATATGTAGACTCTAAAACCGTGACAATGTTCATTCACAGTTCAGGCTCCAGTTCGGGTCGGGACGGCGACGGATTGGGTCGGCACCTCAGCTCCAGAGCATCATCTCTACGACACCAGGGAGGCTATCGCAAGAAGGACTCATCTGCCTCATTCATCGACCCAACTTTAGCGACTGTCAGAGACTTGTACACCACCAGAAGATACCGCGAAATTGGCAAGGAGGTAAAAATAGCTCCGAATCCTGTCAACGTTGCCGAAACGGTGTCGGGCTTAGTGGCAACCCCCGCCATCAGTATGGGGGTTCCAGGGGAAGCTGCAGTGACCAGACACTTCGCTGCACTAGAGGAAGCTCCTCCCGACCCCCATCTCATCATCAGGAGTAAACAGAGCACGAAGCGTGTGATTTTAAATGTCGGGGGTGTGCGGCATGAAGTGTTATGGCGAACTCTAGATAGAATGCCGCACACCCGTCTTGGAAAACTAAGGGACTGTATAACTCATGAATCAATTATGGAGCTATGTGATGATTATAATTTATCTGAAAATGAATACTTCTTTGATCGACATCCACGATCGTTTGCTTCAATATTAAATTTTTATCGTTCGGGAAAGTTACATCTTGTGGAAGAAATGTGTGTGCTATCTTTTAGTGAGGATTTAGAATACTGGGGCATAGACGAATTATATTTGGAATCGTGTTGTCAGCATAAATATCACCAGAAAAAAGAACATGTGTTTGAGGAAATTCGAAAGGAGGCTGAGTCAATAAGACAGAGAGATGAGGACGACTTTGGGACGGGAAGGTGCGCCAAGACAAGACAAAGAGTGTGGGATTTATTGGAGAAGCCCACGACTTCAATGGCAGCTCGGGTAAGTTCAATCTTTTTTCTGATTTAAAATCTTTTAAATTGTTTTAGTATTTGAAAGAAGGTGCTAAAGTTTGTAATGAGTCCAATTCAATAAGTGATACAATGCAGTGTTTTAGCTACTTGAACATTACAGCTCTTACCTAATCATTGGACTAAGAATGAATATTTTTTTTTAGATTGGTTGCCAAAGCTCTTGTGGTTATTTCATGCTAGCTTTGGTTGCCATGACAAGACCGGCTCTCCAAGATTTGTCCTGTTCATCTTCTTGTTTTTTGAAAATGGTTGTGTTCTTATCTTCCATTGTTATGTCTTCCCTTGGAAGTGATGACTTTAGTATATATAAGTTTATCATCACTCCACTGAGAACAAGCGATACTATGAGCTACACACAATAACAAACCATAGATTAACAACCTTCTTTCAAATACAAAGATTAGTGATTATTTAAATTAATGACAAAGAACAAAGAATGTCTTTTTTTTTCATGCCAGTCTTTAATTATTGTACTATTGGCAATGACCATAAATTGAAATCACCCGGGTTGTAGTAAAGTGATACTTTCTTGATGATCAAATAAATGATAACCCCTTTGACATTTAGATATCTTTCTTAAACTGTCATTGTATATCATTAATAGAAATATGATTATAGATTTAATTAGAATGTCTAATAAAACAACATGATATCGTCCCGCTTAATAAATATTTTTAAAATTTTATTGAAATAACACCCCGGTCCTAACATGTGAAACGACTGCATCAGGTTTAAACGATTTATCTTGGTTCTTTTTACGATATAACGATTTTAATTTTCAATATATAGAGTAAACATGCGTACATAACTGATGCATTTTTAAATAATGAAAACTATTTACTGTAGTGAGAAACCCACCATACCCCGTCTGTTCAATAAAATTGATACATTTATACGTCAACTACGTATTGACAACTGGGATAAAAACATTCAAGAAATATAGCGATGACGTAAAATGTAAAGGCGTGTGTGTAAATAAGAGCGAAGCCTTCTGTGTGTCATAATATGTGTAACATACATAATGAAAGAGGTACATGAAGTGTATCTAATACTGTTGGCAGTCTTTGGAGATCAAGCATACAACATGACCATTAGATACATCACCAAACAGCCACCACCTTCATTTCCCACTCGGAGCAGAACAGTTAGGACGTTGAACTGCATTCCATTTCATTGTACAAAACAGTCATAGTGTTGCAAAATACATAGCATAAAAAAACGTGTACATGCGTCTTGTATTTTGGTACGGTAATCGGGTCCGTTTGAAGAAAATGCAGGCTTGGGAGGCTTGAAGTTAAAGGATATAAATACATTGTAGGGTATGAATAACTTTAAATAAGTCTATATTCATTCATATTTAAGGCCAACATTTACTTCACAATTAGTAATTGATTAGTACCTGAAAATAGCCACACATGGCAGCCCTGCCAGATTGCCTGGACAAGTTGGTGAGCTGCGGGACCCAGGCGATAATAGTAAACACTGCATACACGTACATAATATATAAACTTATCTCCTGTAACCATTACATACATGTACATAATAACAACGCCCATGTAAACATAACATACGGGTAGATAATATATAAACCTATCCCCTATAGTCATTACATACACGTGTACATGCTGTATATTAACAAAGCCCTTGTAAACATAACATACGAGTAGATAATGTATAACAGATACTTGTAAACATAACATACACGTATACGTAATCAAATCCCATGTAAACATAACATACAGGTACATAACATATTAACAGATCCCATGTAAACATAACATAGGCATGCACGTGAATGTATAAATAATCTAAACAGAACGTAATCGAACACATGACGGCACAGATACAAGTCGTGCAACTTGTCAAAAGCAAAATAACTACAGAGATACTACAATGAATCGACATGTATGTCAAAAATCAGATAAATCAATAATGATGAAAAAATTGTGATAAATTGTTGCAACATAAAGTTCATACAATTTCTAAAATAATAGACAAAACATATTAAAAACCATAAAAAAATTCATATAATTTTCAATATTAATAATATTGTGCTTGGAACATCGTGCAGATGATTTGCTATTAATTATTTTAGTAATCTACATAAGATATAGATGACACGGACATTAAAATAACGCCCAAATAGTATTGGCAGAAATGATCTAGGCTATTGCCTTATCCCTTGTAATCAATTTGAAATAAAATAGTGTTTATATTGAATTATTATACTGCATAAACGGAAAAGGAACTGGGGAGTAATATTAAGGTGGTCTACTAGGGATAAACATGACACGATTCTTCCAATACTGTCAATGTAAAATAGCGAAGGATAATTTTAATGACCTAATTTTTAAAAGAAAGTGTAAGCATGTCACGATTTGTTTTTATAAGATGTGGAATTGTTTCTATAAAGTACCATGCAAAATAGAGAAGGAAAATATCAGTGACCTGATTAAAGAATACTGTGACCGGATTTTTGTCGGGCTACATCTATTTAATATTGTTTAATACTGTGTTGGCTAGGCCATCGTGTTTTATCTCATCATACAACGTTTTATTGTTTTATTATTTATATTAATAGATTTAATCTGTTGATTTTAACACCCTCGCTTAAACACATGTTTCCATAAACGATAATCAAATTGCTTGCAATCGAGCTGATATAATTATACGTTTATATTAACATCGAATGTCACATTGTCGTATGAATACAATAGAGCTTTCCCATATATAAAAACGTATGAAAGAAAGACAATAATAATTTAGATTATAGTCTAACGCGCGAAAACAGGAATAATTTCTACATTTTGTGGATCATAGGCTGTCATTGTTATTGTAAATTTACAATCGATAATTCGTCGACTAAAACAAAATACATAAAATACTATGGCCATGTATTGATTAGTTTATAACCATATGCTTGGGTTTTGTTAGCGATACAATACGTAGACGTGATGTTTCTAATATTATATTTTAGTTTTGACTTCCAATATATACATGTCCGTCTATCATGTTATGCTTGAGACTTTTACGCCACAACAACGAATTAATTTGAAAAGGTCATATTCGTGTGTCGCCAGAATTGTTATGAAAGAAAACTAAACTTATGTCCAAAAGAAAGTATACACCGTGTTTGGGAAAACAAGCACATATAAAATTAATGAGTCGAGTCGACTCTCAAAGTCAAAATCCAGTGTACACAATTACATATCATTTATACATGAATTTGCCGCATGACTGAGACTCAAAGACACGAGACTGCTTTACAAGACTTTATAAACTGTAAAATGTCGCCAAATGTCGAATTCATAATGTGTATGTCTACCCTTCACGTTAATATACGTCAGAACACTTCGACGCATTGATGACGTATGACGTTAGGCGTGATCCGTTGCCAATCCTGAAGGATACATTGTTTCATTTGTTGAGGGTTGACTCATGGCACTGGTAGTCTTCTCAGCTACCGGTCCAAGTATAAATGTTCAATCGTATTCGAGTTTATAAGAAAGTAGTTTACCAGCCTTGCCACATTGTTGTTGGTATGAAATGACAGCACAACGGGTCTCAAACTTTCATCCCGATACCTTTGAGCATTCAGGTTTCCGCGAATAACGAATTTCGTTTTCAATACACCGCAGATTCCATCCCAAACCATTAGTCTACCGCCTTCAAGTGATTAGACTTGTTGAACACAATTTAGCACTAAACGTTCACCTAATCCTCTGTATTCTCGCACCCAACATTTAGACAATACCTATTCTCAGTTGTGAACGTCATTAGTCCTGAGTCATGTATTTGCCTGGCCCATATCAATCGGCGACGTTGATGTTCAGGTGTCTGGGCAACTCGACATTAGGGTCGACATGCTCGAATGCCAAACTGTCTTTATTGACGATACACTGTCTGTGGAATAAACATGTGTCCCGGTGTCTTCGCTGTCGTTGACGTCGCTGTAACTAAGCAGTTCCTCAGATGAATTGCCCTGATGTGACAATCATCTCAAGGCATGGTCACTCGTGGTCTACCTTTCATTGGCCTGTCTGGTGCTTGGCCGTTCTTTTCGTAGATTAGGCGTTGCATCAATCTGCTGACTGTGACGTCTAGCAATGGCGGCCTTGGTGATTAGTTTCTGTGCCATTCCAATAGCCCCCTTCCTACCCGTGAGCATTCCGTATTACATCAGCCAACTTCGTTTTTGGATTTACTCTCAGCCAAATAAGGGTTCGAATGGGCCAGAACCTTTTTAACTGATAACTATGATCCCATTCTGTGTGGGACCAATACATAGTCTTGTATTCGGTAATTTTAGATGCTGATACGATTGGTGGAGGAAATATAACCACTAACAAAGGCTCTAGCCGAACAGCTAACTTCCAGGGTGACAGTGCTCGATCCAATAAAGGTCTATGGGCGGAAGGGGGGCTGGCAAGGACAAAGTCTAGTCGTTTGGATGGGATGCCTGTACACGTTTGATTTCCGTAAGAGAACCATTGATAGAATGTCCATCATAGTATACTGTCCTGTGTATGCTATTCTTCATTAGCTCAGTGGGTGCAAGGAACCCCATTTCATTTCTAGAATCAATGAGAAGTATTATCAGGTCTTTTAGAAAGTGTAAGCAGAATCGTAGACCCTTGTAGATTTAAGTGCAAAAGTATAAAGGGACGTAACAGGTTATGTACGGATAACAAAACTCCATCAAGTATATTCAAACTGATGTTCCTTTAACTCCCAGATCCGCCTCGGCTGCTACATGGGTGATAGTTTTGATCGTACAAGCTGCCACGTCTGTGAAGATTGTAATTCCCAGGCATAAATGTCTAAATACCAAGCACAACGGAATTTATTAAGTGTGTGATAGCAAGTGATCCAGAAAGATTAATATGTTGTTATTCATTCGGTCTACCAGAAGAATAAAAAGTAGGATTATTTGCGTGACACACGGCAATATCGTGCGTAACGGTCGTACTGGCTGGAACCAAGAAGAGGAAGTAAAACAATAGAAGCAAACTGAAATGTGCGTCTTATGTTAGTATAAACGTAATGAATATTTAATGAATGGAGCTTTTCTCGCCTGGCTTAGCTCACTTCTTGGCAATTCTTTGCCTCCACAATGCCACATCGATTTATATTATCTATATTAATTTGTGTGCCATTTGCAGAATCGTTCGATGATGTGGTTCTCATAAAACATCTATGCAAAACCAAGTTTAATCTTTCACCTTTGATTATAGTCATTAGTTCCTTTCAGGATGCCTGTAATATTAGAAATGGCGCGAAATACTACAACAAACTATGTTCTCTTTCAAGTATTATGCACATTAATAACAAATTTAATGGTGCTGATGATTTGCGGAAATGAAGGCGCAGTTAAAGTCGACTTTCCAAGATGTATGTACAGTTAGAACTAGCGAGGAAGTCTACAACAAAATTATGTTCTCTTGCAAGTATGATGCAAATTCACATAGGTAATGGTGCTGATAATCTAAGAAAATTAAGAATCGGTTCAAGTCAGCCTTCAACAACGTTTCAATCTCATTAGAGCCTTTGTCGACTGCTTGGATCGGGCTAACAACTTTGGCACGTCATTGCTATTTGATATTTGACACCTGTTTAATATGAAGACCAGTTATTCCTAACCTGAGAAAATAGTGTTTGGGAAGAGCGTGTGGGGGTGTAGGTGTTTATGTCTCAACAACCATGATGCATCCAAAATATACATTGATTCATACATACTTATTTATTTTAATTCAATTTTCTTACTAATATGTCCAATGTACGGGTTTATTAAAGACATGTGTAAAAGTGTTGTTAATCGCGGAAATTCACTTTGCACCATTTACTACGCTCAATTAACCAGTACATAGCAGAATATTGCAGAAAATTTAATTCCGTGGCAAACGAGGCTATCAACGCGGCAAACAATGTTAACAATACTGCTTGGAGACGAACAGTACTTTAACCATTTTTAATACCTTAAATCACTGCCCAGACTTTAAGGGAAGATCCCAGATCAATCCAAGGGCTGTCATGTTGCTGTACTTGGGAGATAATTTGATTGAACGGGAGGAATAAACACACTCCCTCAAAAGCTCAAGTATCAGAAGTCAATCCCCAATAGTCAGAGTGGGATTTGCCGGGCCATTGCTTCGGTAAATGGAAAACTCTGACAGAAACGTCAACCCCCTTCATGATACGCCAATTGGCTAATCTCCTGTAATTATTTATGACGGTAATTAAGCTCCGTTCGCTTTACCAAATACGACCATTGATCAGATAGACTTTGACCGCTTGGTTATATCAGATGCTCACGCACATCTCTTCATTTATAAGCATCATTAACGGACGATATGTTTGCTCTGGTCACTTCAGTCCACAACCCAAGGCTTGCAGACGCGTTTTATTCCAATGTCGTTCGTCTGCTTAATTAGGTTCAATCTCTGCATTCACTCCAACTGCTAAACTTACAGATTGCGTGATGCTGTCGCCATATTTCCTGGCAAATCAGTTGCTCGGATTTCATTATCGGCTGTATCATTCACTGTATTCTCAGAATGCTGCTTTTTAGTAGCAGTAATTGGTAGAATAGAAAGAATCTGATATATTGGTCTCTTTAAGCTGCATTATTCCCCTATTTGTCAACTATGTTGTTTGCATTCCTTTTATTTGATTAGAAAAAGAGTACAAATACAAATGTATGTAAAAGGTCAAGAAGGACTATGCAGACTGTGCTTATTCTTTTTGAAACACCCGATACTAGCTTTGCTCTTACGTTGCTGATAATAAGTTTAAAGAAGCTAGTACTCATTTTTGAGGGGTCCTAAAAGGAACACCATATCAAAGATGACTCCATCCCGTTCAGCATTTACAAAGGTATGATAAATTAATTTTATTTTGCAAAATTCGATATACAGAAACCAGTCTCACCAATGTGTTTGGGTAAAATCTCGTGTTGGGCCTCTTACATGAAACTTTAAATAATTCAAGTATTGTATACATGTACTAAATTGTAATTGCTTTATGTAATCAAGTTATATCTATCATAATTTCTCATACACAAAATCGTTTACGTCTTGATACAGAATTGTCGTGCTTCCACAGTGTCGCCTTAAATGTGCTATACAAACCACCGCCATATTTGTTGTTTGAAACTCTCATTGTAGTTTGTTTGTATGATGATGGCGTGCTGATCTTAGCAGACCTAAAACCCAATTAGGCAATGTTATTGATCGCCGAGGCGAACCAGTGCCGATAATGGTTATTCGACGTGATTTCCAATCTGGCTTTGATTGGGTACAAATCTTAACCTAAAGCTCTATGTTTAGTTGACACGTTTTTGCCTTGTCAGTCAACGACGAACTTGGCCGAACATTTCTGTCTACTCGGCCTCGTGTGAAATATGGTTCTAAATCTACGAGGAGCTCAACTTAGTCCATTAGGACATCAAAAGCTGATGAAATATTAAATCAGGGTTTTAACGGAACTGTCGTCAAGTTGACTGCATGGATTTAATCCAACATACAACTTAATGTCCGTATTGCTGGAATTGAGAAAATAGAATGACCCGACTTTGGTATTTTTAGTTCCAAAGAATATTATTTCCAAACGTTTTTCGGGCCAGTTAACGTAAAACTCCATTTGCACGATTTCTTTGAAAACCGTTAATTGGCAAAGTTTCTGTGAAATGCCATCTTTGAACAAATATGAAAAGGTGTGTAGTCTTTTGAGGAATATGGAAAATTGGCCGATTTTTAGTATCCCAAGACATATTAACATTTTCTTTTGGTTTTGTATTTTACTGTCTTGTTGGTTGTTCTGCTCCGACTGCGCTAATGAACACAGGCAGACGCCATACAGTGTGCGATGGGGAACATTTTGCCCGGAGAGCGGCACTATGGTCTACTCTATAACAAATTCCAATTACCAAGGCATCTTTTATGTGCACGCCAATGTATGCCAATGATAAGGGGTAACCACGTCGAAAAATCCGAATGAACTTTCTCGGACAATGCAGGGATAGAACACACGATCTACAGGCTAGCGAGTCAGCGTCTTACGCACTTAGCCACCTTGACTCCCGCAACATTGAATAGCCCTCATAATGGACAGTGTTACCAGATGTTCATGAATAGGTTAGCACAGTCTGTCTAGAACACTTATGATTAAATAGAAATGGTATTAGTTATTGACTTAAAATATTTCTAAAATCCGATTACTGTTTTCACAGTCTTGTATGGCGATCTCTAACACTTTTACACGTCACTTTATGACCGAATGATCTTATTGGTGAGCTTTAGATCATGGAGTTTGTTATTGAGTATGGTCTTGAATTCATGTTTCTACGTGGCAATGAGTAGGGTCGCCTGCCTACCCTCGTGGGGTATTCACTGGCTTATCCAGATTTATCCCTTCCCTCTGATATACAATTTGTGCTTAATACTTTTTCGAGCGAATAGTAATGACCCTTTCTTACAGAAAACATGCTTAATTCTCTTTCAGATTATTGGATACACGTGTCTAATTCTATAACTGATCTCTTTATCACCGTAATAGTTTTTTTTTAAACAACATGTGTTACCCTTTCAATTATCACATAGACTTACTTCACCTTAATTTCAAAACGATCCAGTTGTCGATATAATCCCATTATAATACGAAGGTGTTCACTATTGATAATACTATATCAACTGTAAATCTAAATAATATATTTATAATGTGTTGAAACTATAAAACACCTAAAACAAATTGAGCCGCTGTGGCTCGGTGAGTAGGCACTGTCTCACTAACCAGGATGCCAGGGATTCTAGACAGTTCAGCGGGATGTCCCAGCTTGATTTTCTCCCTTTTAGCGGATACGGAATGGAAGGCCCGTGTGCACATGGGCGTACACATAAGCGAGGCTCTGTGTGCACATTGGCTTGCACTTAAAAGAACCCTTCATAATTGGAATGCATTTTCTATCAGGGCAAAGTGTCCCTTGTACATGTAGCACACTGTATGACATATGCACGTCATTATTATCCTGGTTGTTGCTGAGAATTAAGACGTGCATTTATTCATTTGAAAACAAAATCCGCGCACAGAGTTTCTTATACATGTTCATATGTAAAGACATCCCAGAAAATCTTAAGTATCATTGTACATATTAGAAAGAATGCATACAATTTCAGAATCATTTCGAACACCTGCGTATCGTTGATTTTTACTCTTATTTTATACTGCCTATTTTTACACATTATTTTTTCTAACCATGTTATTTAAATTTATAATGAAGTCTATTAGGAATATGTTATATTAATTAAAGATAATATCCATTGTAGCAATGTAACCGTATCGGTATAAGTAGCGGGTGGTAGCTATTTTTGTGATGATAAATATTAAACGATTGTACAAATTTAGTTGCTTATTTCAATGTGGTGTTCAGTCATTTATTATTTCATTTATGATTTTGGAAGGTGTAGAATGTCATTAGAGGTGCACGTTTTGTGGTCTGACCTAAAATAGGGAAATTGTTTATTGGGCGATTGTACAATTGTGTGGACAAATCAATTTTTAAATAGGTTTTCCATTTATTCGACAGTCGATTGTATGGTGCATCAGATCAGACAATGTGTTAACTATAAAACTGAGCTTGTACCCAATGTGGTTGCATGACTTGATAAACCAATTCTTATTAAACATTATATCTAGCTCATTAATCCATTAAGTATTATCTATTATATATAATATACAATCATATTGACATAAAATTTATACATTATGACTTCTTGACACGCCAGGATATCAATTGTACGCCCATTTATCAAGATGAAGGTATGCTTAATAATGACACGATAGTGCCGAACCCAAGAGTCCAGCGGCGTGGTTTCGAATCCGAACTTGTACGTGGCAAGGGGTGGGATCGCTTGGTCAACCTCGTGGGCTCCCTCTAGCTCTTCCTTCACAGCTAAAGACACCTACTAACAGGAAAATTATTGAAATAAAATTTAACCATATGTCACTCTCTCTCTCTCTCTCTCTCGCTCTCTTTGGACGAGAGGTACCGTATCACAAAGCACACGAAAAATGCGCGCACGCGTAATTTGACCTTATCATCAATCGACCAAATTGTAATGGGTTTCTTACAAAATCGCCTTATGGAACAGTAGGCTAGAGACAGACGTCGTCATAATAGAAATGAAATTGGTTCTGGGTTTTGTTTAAAAAGTTTACCAGGCACCGACGTATCTGTTCAGCCTTCACCGAATTTCAAACGCAGCAGATAAAATGATACCCCCTCACCCACCTGCCGTTAAACTCTTCCTAACAGATGACATTCGTATTTATATATGCAACTCAGACAGTCCCCCACCTGCTGTTATGCATATTTGTGGCATTTCATTGATCTGTGTATACAGTCGGGCCTGAGTATTGGTGTATAGGGGTGTATGGAAGGGGTGTATAGATTGGCTTACAAATAGTTTTTAAAATTAATTTTAAATCATCACAATATTAAAAATTATCTACAAGGCTACGAATATGTAGAATATTAAACATTAGTGTTCGATTCAGTGTAAGAATAGTTTGTTGTAATAAATATTTGTAATATATGTATGCCTATTAACCTCCACCAATATCAATCTCTTCTCTTCTATAAGGCTATGTTATTGCTTGACTTGTAAAGCTACCATTTGTTTCCATAAAGTGATGAAAACCAGAAAATAAAATAACTCGACGAATCTGATGGGAATTTATCGACCGGTGACTATTTTTAAAATGGAAACGGTTTCTTTGAGAGGAAAATTTCCTCGAATGCCCTTTGGCATTTCAGACAGAGTTAGTTAGATTTTACTCTAGGCAACCGAGATATTCATGATATTCACATACAAGTCACTGGTAGAACCAACGTATTTTATTTTCTCCGGGCATATATTATCAGTAAGCGGTTTATGTTATACTTTAAACCACAATCAGTTACGTAATTAATTTGCAATAAATAATATCTGATTCATTGTGTAATTACAGAATAAAAAAGCATTTATATTTTTACGTTGTGTTTGGCGTAAGGTGGATTGCAAACATTATAATTCAGGCGTAAGGTAGAACCAACGTATTTTATTTTCTCCAGGCATATATTATCAGTAAGCGGTTTATGTTATACTTTAAACCACAATCAGTTACGTAATTAATTTGCAATAAATAATATCTGATTCATTGTGTAATTACAGAATAAAAAAGCATTTATATTTTTACGTTGTGTTTGGCGTAAGGTGGATTGCAAACATTATATTTCTGGCGTAATGTACTGCAATCATTATAATGCTAATTATAATAAAGACTTTTGAGAGTACAACGGGATGGGTTTGAATTCCTCTGTTTATATGTAAGACCTTCCCTATTTCTGTCATAATGGTGTGTTGGCGTGCTCCATTCCATTGAGATACATCAACTCTGACAAACGTTAACAAAGGTGAATTTTTGTATAATTTGGCCGGTAATAATTATTTGTATACGATTGAGATCTGGAGAGTATGAATAATTGAGTACAGCACTTTAACTTATCAATAGTATAGACAATGCTCAGATTTCCTTGCTGTAATGACTGATGTACGAAACTTACGTCTTCGGTTTACTAATAAGATTAAAGATGGCGACCAGTGAATCCCACGTCTGTAACAATTGCTCCTCAAAGATAAATGATAATTCAAATGGTATATGTCACTTGTTATCTTCGATTCAATAATCAATTCGTCATCGTGAATGACAGAGTAGAATTTGAAAATTTATATGTAATAAGAACCCGCGACTGTGTAAGAAAGAGAATTCGTTGTGTGCTTACAAAAGGAAAATACTAGTAATTAGTCTAGCGCTCAAAGAGTAATTATTAGGTAGGCCTAATAAAGCAATATATTTATTTCGGTTTGAGCCGCATATCTTGCCGGGCCATTCAACGGAAGAATCTACGTGGGAATAATTCCTGGCTTTGGAATACAATTTCCTGAACTCTTCTTAGTTGAACAGTGCGCCGACAAGTTTTCAAAATCAAAACGAAACGAAATTAAAATCTAATTTATATTAAATTGAAATATCGTAATTTTAATTTTAATCTCTCATTGTAAATATATAGTATGCGTTGTTTTACTTATTAAATCGTTAATTTGTTCTTCCAAACATCCGTGCAGTATTAGTTGCACATCTGCGAAATATGTTTTTTTTTTAAAATTATGTTCGAATTACACACGCCGTTTCCATTAATGCTAAACAGTCGCACAGAGACACATTGTATCGAAAAAAAAATCGAATTCACAAAGGTTGACTGATATGTCGTCAATTCAATTACCCGTGGCCAAGGTCATTTCTATTGGGAAAGAAGTGGTAGGACAGAATTTAAGTGTTGCCTTTGTAATGCTACCCAAAATCTGTAAATGAGGAAGTTCCCAATGGAATTAACATAATTATTCCTGAATGCAGTTCTATTCGTAACTCGTTTCTTTTATTTTACAAATACGGCGATTAACCGGGCCCAGGTTCCCAATAGGTCATCATCAAGCAAAGGTCATGGTCCCTCTGGACTTACAGATTGTAGGCAGACTCAATTACCAGGTTTCTTATTGGTTGTGATAATGAGACTGACGTGCGAGTGGATAATAAAGGCTACATTATAGCATCTGAATGATGGCTTGTCAATTAAGACGGATACTAAAGGCTTTGTGTGTCATTCGTTTAACTGGGGAAATGTTAAGGTTCTCTGAGATGCTTTAAATCATGAAACTTAAAGGGGAAGTAGCCTGGAAGTAAATATTGATAAATACATTTCTATCTAAAAAAAAACATTTATAGTAAAACATATTGATTAAAATATGTCCCCCATTTCATGGTTTTGCTTACAAAATGATGTCTTCTGTATAACCTAACTTTAAAGATACATTGATTTATTTTGCCGACGATTAAAAAAAAATGTAAACATTTTACAACAACAGTTATACTTCAAATGTTATGGCTATATTATATAACATATATTAATTTATTAGCATATGGCAATTACATTAAAACCACTAGGAAATAACAATCTATGAATTCTACCTGCTGTAAATGCATTATGATATAGTAATGATTCTCTATGATCATTATGGCATATCAGTGATGCTGTAAAAATCATTATGGTATTGAACCTTAACCCTTTTTACACAACAGTGATCAATTATAAAAGTCGGTGTGTCATGAACAGGCCCCGTGGCCGACAGTTTCTATTTCATGACCGGTAACGGTTGGAAGTAACATGTTATGCGAGAGGGAACCCTAAAGTTAACTGATAACTGATTAGAGAGTCCAATTCTTTGGGATCTATTTAAGTTACAGGAAATCTTGGCAGGGGAAGTCTTTAGTGAGAATTCGATAGAAGCAAAATGTAATCTTTTTCTGCAGACAATCGATAATTGTAGAGAAGAGTCTAGCTTGGAAGATGAATGCCGGTATTGGAAGCGAGTGTAAAGTACTTGGATAACAGTTATTAAAGCAAACAGTACCGCGTCACTAAAAGCCAATGGCGATTACTTTTGCTAACCGTTACCGCGGTCTCTGTTTTCAGCCTCCATCACTTTATAAAATGATTGCTGTGGTTTATTTTTGTCAACATCTGAGATAATATTATAACTACTTGGTAAATATGATTCTAGCAAAGCCCACTTGCTGTACAAATACAACGATTTTTGCTCAAATTACTGAAATAGTTGCTCTTTAAGAATTCAATAGAAGCGTAACCAGTTCAATGAAAAGCCACATATAAATAGAAAATTACTTTATTCATAAATATAAAGAAGATTGATTTAACTAGGCATTATTTTGCTACGTTTAGATTACAACTGACAAAATTATCAAATTATTGTCATAAATCGGTTTTATTTTATCGACACAAATTTTACATTACTTTCTTGGTCGACATTTCATTTTCCTTTGAATCTCAGGAGTAGTACTGGTAAAGATCTTTTCTTGTTTGACATATTCGTATTGCTTCGGATTTAAGGACCATTACTCAGGGGCGGATCTAGAGGTGGGGGGCGCAAACCCCACCCAGCTCAGCTACATAAAAATTAATGCATTGCATAAATAGAATTAAATCGCAATGTGATCCTACATCATTATGAAAATGCTTTCTCTCTTTAAAAAGCTGAATTTGTATGTATGCCTATGTAATGATGGCAGATTTCCGTGACAGAAACCTGGCAAACCCCCTCCTGCAAAAATTCCTGGATCCGCCCCTGTTACTGTTACTGAGGGAATCTGTTCTTGGACAAAATCATCATTTTCTTGTGAATTTCGGCAGCGGTACCGTTGCATCTCGGGGATCTTCGTTTCCCTCTGTATCTCAAGAGTATTACTGTGTTATCCCCCGAGATACACAGAGAAATGAAGTGGGGAGATTTTCAGCTTTTTAAAACTTGCACTTGAATATTTTGTCTACTATGGTTGTTGGAGGGAGAGTTACTGCGTTCGCGCTGTATCATAAGGTCTGTCAACTTGCATGGTTTCGATTTCATGGTTGTGCGTGACCTGTCCCACGTGGGTTTTCGCGGGTTCCTCTGGTTGCCTCCCACTGCTAAAAACACCTACGCGCAAGCGAATTATTGACATAAAATTGAATCATATGTGAGTCTCGAAATGACATAGTTTGTGTCGAGTTGACGTTAAACCCCATCACACTTTCTCGCTTCCCCCTCTCTTTCTCTCGTCCTCGAGTTAATACGATTCTTTTCTGTTTCAGGAGTTTTAAAATCACAGTAAAGTAGGTATTACCCTGAACACAATCATTGTCACAAGTATATTAAATTAAATTAAAGTTATATTTTGATAGACAGCTCGCTAGTCTCGCTACTTTCATGGTCCTGTTTTCATTCCTTTTGGGACAGACATGAATTTTGAAATTCTATGCCCCACTAAGATCTCTAGATACCAAGAGTTGCTTTGCCGATGCAAAAACGCGTCCATTGAATAAAATGAGCTTGCAGGAAAACAGATCAGGGACATTAGCATTGCTTTATCATTAAAAATTTAAAAAAGTTTTCGGTCATGTGAGTAAAAAGCTTTTTGGATAAATCATATAGCAGAAGGTGAAAAGGCCAAATATTCCGTATCAGACGTTATATAATTTTTCAAATAAATGACTTTGATCATCATAGCATGAGCAATTTCTCGCTAGCAGTAGTTCATTCTTTTTTCTTCGGTCACGAAGGAAAAGATCCTATATCCTCAAAAGACGATCGCATCGATTGCTGCTATGAAAAAGTAATGAAGTAAATGAAGACGTATCATAAGTTATCGAGTAATGGGCTTGTACCATATCTGATGGTTCTTTATCGAGAGAAAGGGGGTAATTGCATCGAGTTATCTTCCTACGAAAGTTCAGTGAAGCTTTACTTATTATTCATAGATTGCTAAATAGACATGTTCTCTTAACCTTTTTCTATCGAACCCAGATTTAATTGCTGCTTGATTCATCTACTGTCTGTCCGTGTTTAACCGAGTACGTATAATTTTGCGAACTCGGCAATTTTCTGGAGCTATATGAACTATCCTGAAAGGTTTAAGGCCCCTAAATGCTCAAAAAGCAGAACAGTAGTTATGATAAACTACTAATGGTAGTAATTGGTCCTGTTTGTGTCTTCGGTAACTAAAATCTAATGGAGATGCAATCTAGATTTAAGTTAAGAAGCACAAAATTGGAGTTGGAGAGAGAGAGAGAGAAATGGGGTTTAACGTCCACTCAACACAAACTAGGTCATTTTGGGACTAACATATGGTTATTTTATTTCAATAATTCGCTTGCGCGTAGGGGTCTTTAGCAGTGGGAGGAAACCGGAGTGCCCGGAGGAAACCCACGAGGTTGAGAAGGCGCCCCTATCTCCATGCCACATACGCTCACACCAGGGCTCGAAACCACAGCCGCAAGCCAGAGGTGACCGGCCAGCTAGAGGTCGAAGCGCGGCACTCTAGACCACTAGGCCATCCCAACCCCCCAATTGGAGTTGGTTGTAGGATATTTAAGACGTGTCTCCATAATAAGATCTGGATCATTAAGAACAAGAATAAAGTTCTAGATTAAACTATTTTAATATGCACCTATGTCCACGACCCAAACTATAATTTCTCATGCAGCACCATCTCTTTTGTTGCTAGTAACAAAATTGAGATCGCGTAGAACTGGTAAAGCTATCGACTTTAATCTGACACAGTGGTTGGAATCAAATTATCTATTTTCTTTGTGTCGTTGTTCTAGTTGCATGGTTGGTAATGACCTCTAAATAATTTTTGTGTTGACTTATTAGAAACGTAAACGCGTTAATTTTAGGTGCAAAATGTCTAAAAAGACGTCAGAGGTTACCATATGAAACGCTAATAGTGAATCTTCATTGATTTTGGGCGACATTTTACGTCTTCTCTTGACACTAGAGCTACTAGACATGTCTTCCTGGCTTCTCTCAGACACATTTGATGGGTAATGGGATTGCAAGTTTAGCAGTCAATATGTATTACGACTTAGTGAATCCATGTCGATCGATACCCACATTTTTTTTCTTTCTTTTTTTTTATCTTGTGTAGCTTTAACTACCAGACGTGATCACGGTGCAATTTGAATTTGAACCCAGCAACTTGGATGAGGTGTATTTATAGGTTTATTTTGGTATAATTATGGTGAACTGGTATCCATAGAGTCAACTCTAGCCTGGAACCTTCAAGGATACAGCTATATATTGGCTCTTGAAGAACTGGCGACCCTTAGAAATAAGACCCGATCCATTAACTTTTATTGCCGTGTTCGTCTAATGTTCATATGTAGAAAGTGGCATGTAAAGACATCATCGATATTAGAAAATGTCACGAACACTGAAAACTGCCGTGCAGCAAATCGAATTACTCAAGAACCAAGTAGATAAAAAGCTAAAATACGCTTAAACGATTTAAAAATTGGGATTATATTATTCTCGTTAAGGGGCTATTTAAGCGTGATTTCATCTCTAATAAACCATCAAAAAGATTAAGATACATTTAAATGAACTTTGTTGAATATTTCTACTTGCTAAGGCATTAAAAATTTCTTCCTTGTGTGTAAATCCAAACAAAGTGATTTTATAATATGAAATACCAATTCTAGATAGTTTTTTTTATTAAGCATGTTGATGTGGAAAACGCTTAATAGAATTTCTTGGTTCAAGAGACTATATGTAAAACTAGTTATAACATTTATAACCGGCTTACAATCACCATCACAACATTTAATGTGTCAAAGCTTCGTTACCGTTTGCAAATAGAAGTTACTCCGACTTCATGACTTAAAACGAGTTTTACAACACGTAGTGACTCGAAAACCGACTACGTTATTTATCATGGTAATCATATGTATTTGGTTTTAGATTAAATACGATTTAATCACTTTTACATTGCAGATTCAGGATAAAAATCACACACAATTCAGTTATTGTTCAAAATAATGGTATTACACAGTTAAATATAACAAGTCAATTTAACACACGCTAGACTGGCACTTATTTGTATATATAATTTTGGTTTATTCATTTATGTAGGTCATCGGAATTAATAATGACTTATTCAGATATAATACACGAAGTTATTTTGGAATATTCAAGCTTCTAGAAGTGTAAAATAGGTTAACAAAAGTGAGTTATACTTGAGGTGTTAATTTGGGGGTTGGGATGGCCTAGTGGTCTAGAGTGCCGCGCTTCGACCTCTAGCTGGCTGGTCACCTCTGGCTCGTGGCTGTGGTTTCGAGCCCTGGTGCGGCATGTAGATAGGGGCGCCTTCTCAACCTCGTGGGTTTCCTCCGGGCACTCCGGTTTCCTCCCACTGCTAAAGACCACTACGCGCAAGCGAATTATTGAAATGAAATTTAAAAAAAAAAAACAAAAACATATGTTAGTCCCGAAATGACCTAGTTTGTGTCGAGTGGACGTTAAACCCCATTTCTCTCTATCTCTCTCTCTCTCTATCTCTCTCTCTCACCTCTCTCGCGAATAAGGTTACAAATACATTATATAAGATTTAGATAATTAAACAGATTTACATTAAACAGATTTACATTACAGACTTATGATGTTTTTGAGACTCGTATTAGGAGATTCTCTATATGCACTTGTGGTGGCGTTATTTATCCAAAGACCATTACACCCATTCAGATATTCATTGTCCAACATTGTTGGTTGGAAATGGAAGAACCCAGAGTCCAGTTTCACAAATTCTGTCCAATCACAATATTATCCTCCGGCACTGAACAAGATGGGAAATTTTGAGACGTCTATCCAATGGCGGATGCAGAGGGCCCCCTTCCCTCTGCTTAGCTACATAAAAAAAAATGTGAAAAAAAAACATATTTTATGAGAAAAATGTGACGGCCGTGTGCTGTATCCTTTATCATCAGATGGTGGAATGAGATGGGTGGGCATTCAAAGCGTGAGCTAATGAAAGGGCATATTAGAAGAAACTTTATTGCATAAAAAACCTTACAAGGTTATGTGCATATACAGAGGAAATTAATGAAATATAAATGAGACAACGAAGGATACATAATACATACATGTACATATTATGTGATATCACAATTAAAGATTTGCATCAATGAAATTGTATCACAATGTAATCACATTATTTCATAATAAAAATTGATGTCGAATGGGGTGTTAAATTTCTCCTCTCTTTAAAAAGCTCAGTGTATGATAGTACGTCAAAATGACGATAAAGATCATGCATTTTTTTTTTTACAAGACTAGGGGGTCGGGAAGGGGGGGGGGGGGGCGGCTCTGACTTGCGATATCTAATCACCACGTAATCGAAACACAAGAATTAAAATGTCCGCAGGGAGCAGTTAAATATATCTTGTAGTGACAAAATATCTAAGATAGAAATCTGGATTGCGACAAAACAAACGATTCAGACAAATCTGATAGCACTCGACTGACCTAATTTCAAAATGTATATTATAAGGTTGCAACTGCGTGAGTTAATGTCTAAATTGTGAATATTGTCATGCCTAAGTAAAATCCAGGTCAATCTGGAAAAAAAAAACCCTTGAGTCAAGAACACTCCTGTATGAATTGCCCACGCGACGCAGGTGGCGCCAATTTACCTTCACATTAAAATAAAACAAATGTGGCCACAATGTAATAAAATTACATTTAGATGCATTATACCATTACGGAAACCCTGTTTCAACTACAGGCGGTTATTGTCTGCTCTGTAGATGCTGCTAATACATATTCGTTGAAGTGGTAATGCATAATAAATATAATGATAATAGCATTACGGAATGCAAATGTGGTCATTAAAGTAACATGTTTCAAACTGCCAATTTAAAATATAGTTATGGCCGACAATATATATATCTATAGAATGCACATTATAGAGAAATGATCAATATATCACGGCTGATTAAAATAATAATTTAGAATGCTTCTAAAGATCTTTTTAAAGGTAATTTCATCTACTATGATGTAGTGAAGGAATGGGATCACGTCCCAGGAAATCTTCTGATATAACTTCAACTAACATGGGGTGTAAGATTAGTAGTAGACTACCTCTTCACAGCTGATGATATTATTGTAAGCAGGGCGGGGTGTATGTGTAGGCATTCTCACTATGTCATACAAATTAGAACACATTAAATATCAAAGTGTAATGCAATCATCACGATACGGACACGTGTATTTATTTATTTACTTCTCGTGTTTTAGGGTATGGTGTATTTTCCCACTACCGCGCATCACCACATGCTTTTTATTTAGTCAGGGGTCTGTAGAATGCTCACCTTTCCACTGTAGATTCCTGGGGTTCTTTATGTAGCGTATGAAAGTACGTTATGTTTATGTATTATGAATATAGTTAATATATATTAAACGTAATATAATATATATTCCGGATGGACTTACTTCATTTTTATGATGAATTATGTAAAACTTCATCTTAAATGTGTATTAGTTTAGAGTTAAATCTGCGTTGTGTAGGTTTTTTTTTACTAGCTTCAGATGTTATATAAGTTGTTATTTAGGCATGTATTCAAGTGACAGTTCAATAATCAACTGACGAAAGACTATCGGATGGCTGAGATATTGAATGGATCACACAATGTTTGTCATACCTTCGTTAAACGTTTATTATCGTAGCAATGACACTTAACCATCGAGACTATTTAAGCTATTTCTTGTCAAAACTTCAATCCTTAACTTCGTTTAGAATAATACAGTAATTTGACTGAAATGTTCAATATATATTATCTTTAAACTATTGTAACAAGAACGGTGTACCCTTAATCTAAAACATATATAATGCATCTTTCGGATCATTTATATTGTGTTAAACAGTAGTAAATCTTAACATATAATCAATAATAATTAGGTATAACTTAATAGGCGGTTTCAACGAACCTTGCGCCATTTTGATACTCCTATTCTCTGTAACTTCTATACCATGCATAATACATCAGCCTTTGAAGACATGACATGAATTTTAAATCATCCTTTTTTTCAAAATAAATGTTGTCTCAGTACACATAGATCGTATCAGGGAATCACGTGAATGAATGAATTTAATTCGTTGATGGAATTTAGATGGCCAAATCTTTCTTGGAGTCTTTCTTAAAGCTATTAATTTTCTATAACATGTTATTAGATTGAAACCAAACCAAATGAATCTTCAAAACTGTTAAAATGTTTAACATTGTTAACAATGAAATGTTCTGCTCCGACTGGGCTAATGAAGACAGGTTGTTAACAATGGTCGTGAATAAATCAACAAAATGATCGATATTATGACGAGACACAAAATTACAAAATAACGGCTATTGTAATATAAGTGTGTGTGTGTTTGCTGGGGTGGGATTCGTTGGGCTTATTTATAGTTTGAACTACGTGGAGATGTGTTACTGCATATTTAACCGATCCTTGTTTTTCATTCAGCCCTTTGCATAACTACTCTTGTACCTTGTTACAAAAAGCCAGTCATTATGAAAAAAAATGAATAAATCAATATTCACTCTGCGTCTGTCTACTGAGTTTTATTATGATCCAATAAACCATGTGCTGCTAAACAATCAGAGTCGGATTAAAATGGGGGTTGGGTGTGTGGGGGGCTGACATGGCTGCAGCCAGGTGTGCGATATTAAAGCGTCCCCCAGACTAGTTTCACTTATTATGCTGCATATGTTTATGCCAATAGATAAATCTGTGTATCTACCAGACTAACATACACCTTGCATTTGGGCCTCGATGATATTTATATTTTTTGTTGCTTGGTAGAATTTTGTTGGTTTTTGCAGTGGAAGTCTAAAACCCCGGTGGTCTAAAAAAAAAGCGATCCTGGAGAAGAAACATACGTGAATAACATAACATGAAAGGAGGCCCCCATTAAGCTTCTTGACATTATTAAACCAATAATTGAATAGATGATGTATCCAATGTATACACTTATATCTAACATCGATAATCGCTTTTACCTCTTATTATTATCATCAGTAAATATGGTGCACAATTCAAATCGATGATGGATTGATCCATTTCATTGCATCGAGTGGTGGGCTTAGTAATCGAGATTTATCTGTATCGAAATTGAGTTTCAAACAGTTATTCTTGATACATATATATACATTTTGAGTTATTTAAAGGATTGTTCAACATTCTGACCCGTGTTAGTGTATTTTGTGCAAATTTGTACTGGGTATTTTGCACCAAAGAACGAGAAGAAAACTTAATAAGTTGAAGTCTTTCCCCGCGGCGCCGATACAGTTTGTGTTATTTGGAACATGGATGGGTCGATTAATATCACATCTGAGTCACCATGACTGAACTGACGAAGTGTATTCACATCTGTAGTAAGGTTAGAACCGATATTTCGTATGAAAATCGCATTGACACCATGCGTTTTGATTCCGCTTTAGGAGGAAGGCGTCATTGATTCCCATTTACTTTGCCCCTGAAAATAGCTGTAGTAATAAGTGTTCTACCTATTTATGGTTGACCGACATTATTTAGTATAATTTTGGGGTGTTTTTCTGTCCAGTTAAATAATGTCCACAAGATTTCACTAACCTAGTTTTAAATGTCAAGGAACTGAAAATTATCCCCTATTAATTCTAATAACCATTCAAAATCACTATGGCAATCTGTAGTCGGTGAACAAACTAGGGATTGCTCGACTTATCTTGCTGAAAAGAAATTTTGAAGTAATTGTGTTTGAAAACCTAGTGAGATGACTTGAAGCGTTATCAAAATCAGCTTAAAAGATGTTAATGCAGATATTCAGATAATTACTTTATTTATTTGTGACGGTGTTCTAAAAATCGGAGCAAGTTAGTTGCAAAGCAATTTATTGCATCTTTTTGTTACAGACTTTCGAGGGTTGGCTCGCTCGGAAGCACCCTGTTTTCAATTATATGTAAGCGATCACCAATTGGACATATTTACATGTTTGGCATACAAAATATACAATTACTTAGTATAACCAATACTAAGTAAAATATGGATAAATAAAAATCTGGGCTAGTGGACTGGAGGGGGGGCAACCACAGGCATAACCGAAGCGGTTTCTCTCGTCTCGTGCACTAGGACCAAACCAAACGGGTTGGCCCACCACGTGATACGGGTAGGGTAGAATTCATTATTTGGGACTAAATATTTATAATGACAGTGATGGAGGGGTGGTATATCGTGTCACAGTTCCCCAGTGACATATCCGAATTTTCGGATAACATCTTTGCGACAAGAAACACGTGTCACGTGGTAGTTTGGGTTATTGATTAGAACTGGTGGCGGGGTCTGGCGAAAGAAGGCAGGATATAATGATGGAAATTAGGAAAGGCAGATACATTATAGAGGCGTCAATACACATCAATATTATAACGCGTTTTCTCACCCTTTCTAATGAGAATTGAACGACCAAGATTCTGGCAAATAAGGGATCAACTCAGCCAATACTACACAAAATCCGAGTGCTACGTGATTACACAAAAACCTTTTAAATACACCAGGATGAAGATGGAGATGAAATATAATTATGAGTGACGTCGAGCAAACACTGAAAGGGTCAATGTATTGTACATTATAATATTATATAGAGTAAGAATACGTCCTCGTGATATGATTTATTACTGTTTCATTTATTATCTTTCTTTCGCATTGCATGTTCACCTTAATCCGATTACAAAACTACATAAATACGCAAATATTAAAAGTTAAACGCACTAAACAGCTTTGCGATTGTGAAAAAAACGTCAATCAGTCAGGAGGTAATTGGTAGTTGAAATACTGCAAGCAGGGTGTGGACTGTGTTGTTGACAAGGCATATACTGGATATGGACGTGTCATGCCTCTGTTTTTGTACCCCGTACAATTGCCATGTTTGTTATACAAATTGAAAACAAATATGGCGGTTATTTAATTATTTTATGATCCGAGTTCAGCTTTAAAACATTATCATTAAAAATACATATATTTGGACTATATTGCTTGACTGATTTGATATTATTTTCAAACTCAAACAATTAATCAAAAGTAGCTTTGTACGGATAAACAAGTTCCTTGATTGAATTTGATTGAGTATACACACATATTTACAAGAAACTTTGACAGACAACAAAATATTCTTACTTATGCCTCCGTAACGGTGATTTCATATTTAATACAAGTTGACTCGCAGGCCATCTGGTCTATTTTGGAAGATATATTTTCAGAGATAAATTAAAAGAAGGGTGGAGTGGGGCGTATAGAACGTGCCCATTCGGCTCTACAATAAGCGCGTGATTGTAAAAATTACTGCCATTAAAGTTCCAATTTCACTTTTTCTAAGAAAGTCAAAATATAATTATTTCTATGTTTTTTGCTCAAAAGGTTGTCAACTCACTATTATACGATCATGGACAATTTTTTTTTTTTTTTTGGGGGGGGGGGGGTAGAAAGGGCGACACTGGTTGATTGAGGAAATAGTTACTCAATTACCTCCCTTGTTTTCCCATTCTTCTTCATGGACGACCATCTTCAAACGTTTGAATTTGAAGTTGAAAATGATATTTTTGCCAATTTCTCAACTGGCAATAGTGAATTATAGGATTAATAGGATTATTCTTTAACAAGGTATGACTGTTTATAGGTTCAATCTATTTTGGGGCTTTATTTTAATAAATTTTAAAAATATAACTTAAAAAAATGCTATTGGAACTTTAAAGGGAGCTAAATCGAACCAGGAAACAAAATAATGGCTTCAAGCATACCGACTCATGCCTGTTATCTCTCACCCCACCCCTTCCCCATTGTCATTTCTTAGCCATTAATTGGAAGATATCATGTTGTTTTATTTTATATGATACAATTTATTTTAACGACCAGCTTCACATTGTCAAAACAGGTTCACAAATATTTTATCAGGTTGAACATTAACATTGTGAATTTGGTTGCTGAAATACTAAATTATGTTCAAATTTAAATATTTACTCATGTAATCATAACTTTATTTTCAGGTATGAAATTTTCATTATCAACCCGTACATTCGCTGAATTGCGTTCAGGGTGTTTTTGTTTAGCACACATGTCTCTTTGATCGTCTTGTCGACACTGGAAAAAAAAATGTTCATAAATTATTGTTTTCATTCTCCAAACGTGAAATAATTCGTTTTCTATAAATTATATATATAGTCTAAAAGTTTGTTGATCTATTATTATTACTAGACGTTGTGATAACTTGAGTTTCTAGTTTGCAGCATCGAATTTTATCACCAATATAAATTACTAGGAAGCCAATATCGACCCATGAAGCACACCCTTATAAAAAACAATCATAAAAACACCATAAGTATCTCGATTTTAACTTTTAAAAATCTAACGAATTCATTTTGTTTCGATGCAAGATGCCCCAACCCCCGGCTTCCTATTAATTTGATTCAGCATTTTAATACGTGTCTAGAATACTTACTTAGAAAAATTTGCAATTTTAAAGCTTCACTTTAGAAATAATCAAGCTTGACTCTTAGACATTTTTACAAAGAAGATATATTTTCTCTCGTTTATTTGCCAATCTGATTTTATTGTCATTATTACAGTTACTAAGAAGAAAGTGCATTATCTTCCACAAGTTACTAAACTTATCGAATGAAGAAGTTTAATATGTCTGTCTTGAAGCTTACAGCTTAACTGCAGACATTATTAACAAAAATATTTTCATAGCATATAGCCCATTTATATAGTTTATTTTATTCATTTGCTAGCTTATGTTGATCAAACACACGGAGTTCTTTGGATGGCTATTTTATAAAACAAAACAATTTGATTTACTTTGGGGAAAAAAAAGAAAAAAAAAAAACACCAAACAAATAACCTTGCTTGAAATTATTTTTCAAAATTAAGAAATTGTCGAAAAGTAGAAAATTCGGTCACTATTTGAACATGTGGTGTATGATCTTGTACTTATGTGTATTTAGTTTATGGCACGTTTAAATGCAAAGCTTTTTTTCTTATTTTTGCAGCACGTTACAACATAGTAGGCCTATAATTATTATATTGCACGTAGTGTTGTGTCAATGTTGTAACTTTTATGTGTTCTTCCCATAAACATGTAACACAATTGTCTTTAAAAATAATCTAGAGCAAAATACTATAAAACCACTCCTGGTACACTGCAAAATAGCGTGTAAATTATATTTAAGCAAATTATATTACTTGGACTCAAGAAAATGTTGAGCTTTTTTGGTGGATGTTGGTCATATATTTCTCAAGCCCTGGTTTTCTTTTTCTTGGAGTAAGGGTGGATGATTTCTTCATTTTGTGTTTGATATATCTCACTGGGATGTACCCCTCCCTCATCATTTGAAACAACTAGAAATAAACTAGAAATGATTCAAGCTATTTCTACCTAATATTCAAAGATAAGGGCACTAATTCTTTATAGTTGAATTAAATTTGACACAAGCAACACTAAATTTAAGTGCTTATTCATAAATTGTTATACTGTGGAAAAGCTAAATGGCTTGTATTACATTCCCAGTAACGCCACAACAACTGTCGAAAATAGAGAAAACAGAAATATCTCACAGAGAGGAAATTAGGGCTTAAAATGACGACACCACTACAAAACCTATCTAATCAAGGCAGTTCTAATGTTTAGGACAATTTTTTTTTATGGAACTGTATTTGAATTTTGGGATTGTTTATTTACACTTTATTTATGAAGAGTGATTTCAAGTTTCGAAAAAAACTAAATTTTCATACTCTCTAATTTCATTTCGTGTTTGTGAAATTTTGCATGTTGATACCATTCCTATATTATGAGCAGTTTGGCTTCATGTTAAGATCTAATCTTTGGTCAGCACTTTTTCTTTCAGCTATTTCTTTCTACAACTGGCTATGCTCGGCATCGGTTGGGTAACAACTATACTCCACCCCCATTTACAACACACAGTACTGGCGCTTTCCTTTTGTTTCCTATCGCCGTTGTAAAACTCCTATTATATACCTCCTTTCTCTCAGAAACAGCCTTCCCAGAATCCTGTGCTGCACGTCGTGTTGTGACCAACTCTAAGTGACGTCAACGTGGGGTGCACGTCAAGGAGCAGCACAAGCTTGTGTCCGTTTCCTACTTTCTCGTTGTATCTTTTGTGTTGTTTGGTGTCGTAAACGGAGTGCCTGGATTAATACCAGTTACCACACACACACACGCATATTCATACTTTACTAGCTCCAAGACAACATTTTCAACACCATTATATATGCTTAACATCCTCTCTTTCATCCTTTCAAATTATAAACTAAATTTTGATACCCCCGTTATTGTTTTAGGGGACTATGCACTTTATTCTTAGTAGATGTAAATATTTTCTCATTTTTACACGCTTAAAATTTAACCCTTCCCTTCAATTTAGAACAATGATTAGCTCTCTCTCTATATATATAAATTCTAATGATTATTTACTTTTAGCTTGTATATATGAAAATTAAAATGTTGAGGGAAAAACACAGTATTATGCGGCTCACACTTTCAGTTACAGTGGGACATCTTCTGACCTTTAATTCATATTCTCCATTGACAATTATATTAATGGATAACATCTTCAGGCCTTAAATACATAATATTCTCCATTAATGAACATCTCCATTCCTTTAATACATAGGGCTTGGATAGTCGAATGGTATTTATATCGTAGGGTCTGTCATTGTGTCAGCTGGCGTGGTTTGGATTCGCCGGTTGTACGTGACAAGGAGATGGGTCGACTGTCCAACCTCGTTGTTTTCTCCAAGTCCTCCGGTTCCCCCAACTGCCAAAGACCCCTTCCCGTAATCGAATTATTGAAACAAAAATGAACCATGTTTTAGTCAAGAAATGACCTAGTTTATGTCGAGTTGACATTAAACTAAATTTCTCTCTCTCTCCCTCTCCCGTAATACATATTCTTCATTAATAATTGTAACATTATTAATGGAGAATTATGTATTACGGCCTCAAAGCTGTTTCGATAGAACGGGAAGCGCTAGCCGCATAATACTGTGTTTTTTTCTCCTCAAAATTTCATATATGCATGTAACATCATCGTTTAGGCAATATGTTTGTATACGGCGATGAACAAGATTTGCGCCAACCCCATGAAGATAGGCCTACGTCAACAATATCTAAATGGACGTCGGTTAATTGATGTTTGTATCATAATTTACAAAATGTTACACCTTTTCATTGCACTGCATATCATTGGGACTACTGGTCCTTTGTTATATTTCTTTTCCTATTGAAAAAAGGTCTATATTATATTTGTTGGTGATGGAGACAGTGTGCTTTGATTGTGTGGGTTTGTTTAGATATTGTGTATAATTGCTAGAACAGTCCTATGTTTTGTTACGGTTGATAAAGGAATGTTGTACCAATTATATCAAAGACGTGCATCATTATTATAAAATTAATACATTATTTTTTTTGTAACAAAAGCACCCCTCTGTGAAATAATAACAATAATGAATAATCATAATAAAACTTATTTAGTTTTGAAAAATAAGGCTATTATGATTAAATAATGCTGGAGATAAACGAGAGAAACCACCGAAATGATAGGCAGAGGAATGTGATATCGCGATAACGAGACTAGAACATGGAGTGTGATTTGATCGAGACAAGACGAGAACAGAATAGAGTGTAACAATGACAATATGCTTCATTTCAGGTGGTGGCCATTATTTCTGTCCTGTTCATCGTCTTGTCAACTATAGCCTTAACACTTAACACCATACCAGCACTCCAAGACCGATCCAAACCAAAAGAAGCATCCGATAATCCACAACTTGCAGTAGTCGAGGCTGTTTGTATAGGCTGGTTTACGTTGGAATACCTAGCTAGATTTTGGGCATCACCAAATAAGTGGAAATTTTTCAAAGGTCCCCTTAATGTAATAGACCTTCTTGCTATAATGCCTTACTTTATATCTTTAGGACTAACTGAATCAAATCGAGATACTACAGAACAATTTCAAAATGTTCGAAGGGTTGTACAGATATTCCGTATTATGAGAATTCTTAGGATTTTAAAATTAGCTAGACATTCTACGGGCTTGCAATCCTTAGGTTACACGTTACAGAGAAGTTATAAGGAACTAGGACTACTCCTTATGTTTCTTGCCATTTCTATATTACTATTTTCTAGTTTAGCATATTTCGCAGAAAAAGACGAACCGGAAACAAAATATAAGTCAATACCCGAAACATTTTGGTGGGCCGCCATCACTATGACCACTGTAGGTTATGGTGACATATATCCCACCACTGTTTTGGGGAAGGTAGTTGGTAGTGTGTGTTGTATCTGCGGAGTGTTGGTTATTGCTCTACCGATTCCCATCATAGTTAACAATTTTGCCGAGTTCTATAAGGATCAAATGAGACGCGAAAAGGCATTCAAAAGGCGCGAAGCTCTCGAGAAAGCTAAAAGAACCGGAAGTATCGTCTCGTTCCATTCCATCAACCTGAGAGATGCTTTTGCTAGAGATGTTGACCTGATGGAGGTAAACTCTCCCGGATCTAAGGGAGACAACCAGGACGCTAGCAGCTCTGACAGCAAAGGTACGAGTCCCCCACCATGTGTCATCAAGTTCAACAACCAATCCACGTTCCCTCATAACGGTTCTGAAGGGTGTAACGCCAAATCACTAAATGTAGACAACGATAGTACGAACAATCTTCTAGATGCAGATGAAGAGTCGCTAAAACGAATGACATCATCACAACCACTGCTTAATTCGCAACCTCAGGTATGTTGATGATTTTCTAAATTTTGCCTTTGTTCACGTTTGATTTTATGAGTTTCGTATAACACATTCATTGCATGTTTTATGTAGGTTAACGAACTAATTTTCAATTTATTTTTTCTGCCAAGATCTGTAGCATTTGGCATGATTTACTGCATGATGCGCTTCAGAATTTGTTTTAGCTTTTTCTAATTCACATTTTCAATTGTCTCTTTGAAATATCAATTTTGATTTATATCAATTCTATTATGTATGTGTTTCATTATTTATTATACTATCTGGAATTGTTCCTTTGTAAAATGCCTATAAAGGGATACATACTCAAATATTATATTTATTTCAATGAGTTACTAAATTTTCATGTTAAACCTCCCCACATCCACCCACTAACTCTCTACATGTATCTTTAGCAGCTTAAAGCCCAACCTTTAACCAAGCTTGCTACCATTGCTAACTATTTGTTTTTGCTGAACTCGCCATATTTGGTTTTACAGGGACTTCTGGGATACTCACAGGACAGTGAAAGTTCAGACCGTATCGAGATGAAACAACTTCACCGGCAGAACAGTACCACTAGTACGGATACATATAATAGTTGTATGACCCACCCGCACAATAGCCCCTCCCTCGTAGGGCTGGGCAGCCAGGGTAGCCAAGACCCCCCTCAAAATATTTACGTTAACCCGCTTGATGATCCCCCCGGCGGAATAAACAACGATGTGCAATGTAATGAGTCTTATGACTCGTTTTATAACGATCTTCAAGGCAATAGAAATCAAGAAACTGGTTTTAACAAACCGGATGTGACGTTTTGTCCTAATCAAATTGTGCAATCGTTGAACTCTGGTTTGTCCACCACGTGGGAACGTAGTGATCCCAATCAACCACCACATTTATATAGTCTACCACCTGATACTGTTTATGCTGTCGGTAAAGAAAGCGGTCTTTGTCCTCATTATCATAAACCACAAAAATCAAGCTTTAAAAGATACAAATCATTATCTGTTGAAAAACAAGCCCGTTTTTCTGAAGTGAAAGAAAAGAACTATTCTTCAACAGATAATTTACATTCGCACAGCATGGGCAAATCCAAAATCAAATTTAGGAAAGCGGTGTCGTTAGCCAACCGTCTGCACGCTAGTCCTTCCACTGGGCGAAAATTGGCTAATTATCACCTAATATCTAACACGGACTCAGGTGAGTTCAAGCTTAACCACTCCAGCTTCCAATGAATAAATGTAACTAAAATACCCTCAAAATATCGGTACTTTTAATATACAAAAAAATAACTTTTTTTTTTCTAAATGTAATCATGAAATCTCTCACTATAAAGTTATATCCAAAAGTTCATTTTCAAATATATCTTCTTGCTACTAAATTTGATGGATTTTTAGAATTGATATTTTGGGGATATTTTATTTGTAACAAGAATACATTCTTTGGTGTTTTAATAAGATTCGAATTGAGTCAAACACAATTTATTCAGAAACACTCTTAAACACAAAAGAACGTTTCTTGTTTTGTATCAATTAGTATATATCATGATGTACTTAACAATCATGTAATAATACAAAAAGCATTCACATCCCACCTTAATTCAAAACCATGGTCATATACTGGAACTAAATTTGGAATAACAGACTCATTTTTTTTAATTTCAACACACCAAACTATTTTTATCTCAACTTTTGTTACTGTTGGTGATGTGCATGATTTTTAAGAATTTGATTGGTTTTGGTACTTCATTGTTGCGCCGCTGACAGACCAGGGTAAACTATTTTGGTAGCCACGGTATGTATACTGAACAACTCAAGAAACTTGGACTTTTTCTTTGGGAGAGATTAATTTAGAATGAGAAAGGGGCATATTATATAGAGCCACATTCATTACAAATACGACATTTATTGGATAAACACCATTGCTGTGATGCTTGTACTAGCATCTAATGCTAATAATGCACAACCAATTTAAAGCTGAACTCCGGTTACAAAAATACTGAAATAATGTAATAAAAAAAAAGTTAACGCCCGCAAGCCGCCATACTTGTTTCCAATTTGTGAAATAAGTATGGCGGACATGGAGGCTTATGACCTGGAAAGGTTAGCCGATCTCACTTCCAGTTTGTTTCTCGTCAGCCAGCTATACACATCCGGCTTTATTCTCTTCACACGGTTCACTGATTGCTGTATTTCCCCCCAACAGTATACCAAATTATTGAAGATAGCAAAATGTCTGATCAGGTAGGCCTGTAAATAATTATATGAACTGCGTCTACTACAATATAGCCTAAGCTTTACTCCAAAGTAAAAGACGCAACCAGATGTCTTACCCAACCTGTTTTTCAACCAAAACAAATCACCTATACAAACTATTAGTATTGCCTTCTTCGTGTGTTCCATGTTGAATAGTGTTCATGAAAACGACCAAGGGACATGACTACATGTTTGGGACGGCTCTCATTGGGGAGTGTTTGACAGTGCTAAATTGATTGATGTTATGGTTTTTTTCTCCATTTTACCAACGTGTAAGAAATTGATATTGTAGTAGACGCAGTTCATATAATTATTTACAGTCTTACCTGATCAGACATGTTCAATCTTCAATAATTTGGTATATTGTTGGGGAAAATGCAGCAATTAGTGAACCGTGTGAAGAGAATAAAGCCGGGTGTGTATAGCTAGCTGACGAGAAACAAACTGGAAGTGAGATCGGCTAACCTTTCAAGGTCATAACTCCATGTCCGCCATACTTATTTCACAAGTTGGAAACAAGTATGGCGGCTTGCGGGCGTTAACTTTTTTTTTATTACATTATTTTTGTAACCGGAGTTCAGCTTTAAAATATAAATATAAGATTTCATTACAAAGCTAAACTCTTCAGGGATGTTTCGTTGTCCAAATTATTTGTACTGATAAAAGATGCAGATGCTTACATTTCCACTTTCCTTTAGCTGTTCAGTGTATTATAAGTTATAGCCATTGACAGACTGCACTGCAGCATTTTTCCAAATGGTCTAGAGAGCTAAAGGATTTCACAATCCATAAGACAATTTTTAACTACACCCCGGTTAAACACAATTTTATTCAAATCTTCTATCTCGGTTATGGGTAACTATCTTGATTTGTTTGAGAATGAATAACAGTTGTGGGAAATCTAATGTATAAACTGCTTCAGTGTGTCCGTGATACTTCTATTCATTCTGCATTGTTTAAAAAAAACAATAGTAATAATAATAACAATAATAATAATAATGACACTCAAGTTAAACTATCAAAATTTCGCCATGATGGCAAAAAAGAAAAACAAAAACAAGAAAAAAAGTGTATAAAATATTGTTTAGAAATAAATCATGAAGTGAAGCACAAATTTTCTTACAGATGAAAAGTTTCTTCTGAACTGACGAGGTGAGTGGAATAATTTACCCACCAGGGGCATTGTTCTGGTGTGACCTTCACGAGCAAGTATGACCCCTGTAGAACTATTGTTGCTTAAAGTCGTCCTCCCTACCTGACAGAAGTTTGGATCGAGTAAACAAATACAACCATACAACATCATAATCATTTAATCAATTTCTACACTCGTTTTGGAAAACAGTATAAAATGTACGCTTCGTGCGGTTCTATTTGATTTTCATGATAAACGAACTCCTGTCAGGATAAGTTGCGCTTTGTGTTTGTTTCCTGTCCTGTCTGGTGATGCACTGTTTCCATTTATAAACTGAACCCAGCCCATGAAAAGGACATGTTGCTTGCTCGAAATGTTGTATGTGTGTGGTAGACAGCTTAGTCTTCAGTGTGCCGCGGTTTCTCATGTTATGCCGCCTAGCACATCATATCTTTTGTGACGTTCTCTGCCGCATCCTTCGCTTTTGTGTTGGTCACACCGGGTAATGCGCCCCTCCCTCGTCTTATTGGTTCTGTCACGTTGCTTCGTATATTATGCTCTCGGTGCTAATGTAGATATATTAAATATCTATACACATATTATTTCTCATTGCGGCACATGGTTCTTCGGGAAGTTCCCCGAGGCGCCTGTCAGTGGTGCATGTCTAGAAATTATTGTTATTATTTGATGTGTCGTCCTATTATTATTATTATTATTATATTATATATCCATGTATATATATCTATATATATGCTATTGGTTTGTCTTTATATAGGCCTATATATTCACCCGCCTCAAAATTAGCCAATTATCAGAAAGTGACTTTTGCTTTGTCCGCTCAGCTCATCTGTATAAATCAAGCCTCACGCTTACCTCTGCGCCAACCACTTCTCCACTTTGCCATGGTGACTTCTAATTCTGTGTGATCACTGTCAATTACCAAGCATCGCTTTGATATTAATTTTAATTTCGAAATAAATTTGGATCAAAAAGAACCCAATCATAATTTAGGCGTTTTCAAACATTTTTTCATGGGTCGTGAAGAGAATTCATAGATAACAGTACAGAATAAGGCTCACACTGATTCATTCGGTATTTCTGATGCCCAATATTTCAACCTCTGCAATTGTCAGCTTTAATATATTTTTAAAAATCAGATAATAACCACTGTGTGGTGAGGTTTGTGACTACTTCTCGGAAATAAAATATGCTTTCCAAGTTAATATCTGTAGCTCACCCCTTTCTTTGAATTAATCTGCGGGGTTTACAGTTTTTCTAGTATTAAATCTGGTAATGTACATTGAACCGCCATAAATATAATATTATTTTTAGATTGAAAGAGCTTGGTGTTTATAACTTAAGGATATATCTTTAATTTCACAATTAAGAAATTTTAACATTTAAACTTAAGAAAAAAAACCCAGTTGTTTCATTTTGTATCTGCTTGTTTTTCACAGGACCCGGAAAGTGGAGCGATCAAGATTTGCGAGAAGAAAGTGGTAAACAATCGCCACAGCAGCGATCCAGTCCTTCATTATTCGAACCTTCCCCGCCGAGGAAACGAACCTTAGTAAAATCAGATGCTGTGCATCTAGATGATAACTTTTTAGTGTCTTTGTGTACGGACGGAGACTGTGATAAGGTGTCTAATTTGACAATCTTACAGAAACCCGATATGTGTGATAATACTAAAAAACATTTTGGGCAGAATCTGCCACCTGTGCAAACTAATAATTCTTTTCAAAATAATCGGACGTCCAAAGTGCCACAATCAATTAAATGTGTAAATATTGAAACGGTAGGTGATGCTAATCAACGATTTACTCCAGAAACGCCCGATCGTTTGGAGGAGGATTTGGAATTCAGTGACAGCATAGCTATCCCTAATAAAATTAATGCACCGAAAAGTACCGGTGTGCTTCATGGGAATATTCCAGTTCAAAGTGATACCAGTCCTTCTGATAATTTAGAAAATGATGAAAGTTATTTAGGTTCCTTTAATTCTGCTGATTATTCCTTTTCTGATGCTAGCTTTTCCGACCCTAATTTTAGAAAGCCGTCACCTTCTAGTGACGTGTTCGCGCGTGCCGAGGATAGTGAGGATCATACTACAGTCAGTATTTATGAAACGGCCGATTCCATGGCAACTGATAGTGAAACAAATATGGATAATATTGTTTTAAGTCCAGGAACTGACCAGCAGGATAAACCCAGTAACCATGGAAATTTAGGATTACCGGATGCCAGTGGATAAAAATGTTTCGTTTTTGTGTTTTTATGACGTGATAAGAAAAAAGTAAGTACCTTAGTTGTGTGCGGGTTATTTCCCTTGAGTGATGACGACCTATCTCATTATACTATTAACACTTTCCGACTCATTTTCAAAATTCTCAATTTTAAACCTGTTCCCATCCTTGTCCCAACTTAAACTGGCTGCCCAGCCCTTACGACCACATCTTTTCTTGCATTTTCCCCCATTTTTTCTTAATTTTGTGATTCTTCTACCACTATTTTATCATATTGCAAGCTGTTTATCTAAGTTTTTTCTTCAAGATAAAGGAATCACGAACTTATTTCCTTTTTTCACATTGGACTAAAGGTAAGATAGAACACATTTAGTTGATGTGCAAATCACAAAATCTTCATACGTTCTTGGATAAATGTATTAGTCATGAATTCAAATGGAGGAATTTATGAAGATTTTGACGCTTTCCTTGCTAACATGGTAGCCTCCAAATTAAGTGTTAGGATCATTGTTGAATTTGTTCTGTCATTCACTCACCTAAGACTATGCGTTTTGTTTAATTTATTTTTAGTTATCAAAGAATACAAACCATTGTAACAGCATGTGCATTTGGAACATTATATTATTTGATAATGTGATAAATTATCAGATAGTACGACCCATTGTCACACTATGTACATACATTATGTGTTTAATACTATATGGTAGATTATTTGGCATGTATTTGTAAAAATATAGTACACGAAATATGTTTGCTTCGGCAACCGAGAAGGGCAACACCCTTTTGTGCAGAAAAATTGTTTGAAATATAATTGGAGGCTGCCATTTGCTAAAAATATACAATGAAATAAAAGGATACAAATTCGCATGCCGACCACAGAACTTAACACGGTTCAATATGTTCGTGCTTCCTTTATTTATAAGCACACTCCTAACCCTTATATAATATTCATATTAACACACCAGCCTTACATCCTGCTTAAAATCCCAAATGCACAGCTGCTTATAAATTACATATTCTGTTTTCACATTACTGTTCTTAACTTTATAACCACCATGCAATTGTCTACAGAGGTGCACGTACGATTTAGATACGTCTATCAAAGTAAAACTTTTAAATCCGTCGATTTCGAATGAAGACAGTTTTATTATATTAAAGTGATTACATTAAAGATGCATTATGTGAGAACTAAATCTGCCTATTGAAGGCCTTATATTTTGTTGCTTTTATTCACATGACAAGCCTGTTATCAACTATCTAGACTATCAGATGACAGTGATATATTGAATTGATAAAATAACTATCGTCATTTAATGATTTAACATTACAATGGATAATGGAGAGTTTGTTTTATAGCAATGATACTTTACAAACGAGACTATAACTCATCTCAGAATAAGTAATTTGAAAATTTCAATACTATAACAAGAACTCAAGTTCTTTATCTAATTTACAAATAATGTATCTTTAAAATAGATAATAATAAGTATGAATTGAACGTGTTTGTCCAGGGTAATATCATGTTTAGGAAAAATCTGATTAATATACAGATCTATATTTCGTTTCGTTTTTGTTTATACTTTCGATGGCTACACCACATGAAATTCAAACCAATTGCCATCCGAGAGACTTTTAACCCTATGATTAATCAATCAGCGTTTCTATGGGTTTACCTACAGTGAAGACAAGTAAAATTAAATTAAACGAAACGTACTAGGATCTGTGTTTTAATCAGTTTGGTTTTGGATATTTATTTATTTGAAAATGAAAATGAATCTATTTATTATTTATACATGGACCTCTAGTAGTAGACGAAACTATATTAACTATCACCCTTAAGGCAGGTTTAAGTTCATTGCATGAGTTTAGACTATACTTATGTGTATTAACATCATTATGTAATAGTATATCATATAAAATATATAGCAATGTAGAATGCTCGAAAGAAGATGTTAACAGTTTATATTGCAGTAAGATTTCTCGTCTGATATTTTGTCTTGATATGCACTAATACTATTCGGTTGTGTTTCTTAATGACTATTAAGATGCCCTGGATGTTTATAAATCTCCCATGAAAATGTTCAATCCATTTAAGTGCATTTTGAATTTTAATTTCAGGGCGGTTCGGATTAAGGCGGCAAGCAGATGATCTGTTTTAAATATTTGGTAGTTGGTGTAAATCTAAGAAAAGTTTTTCATGCTTCCAGTAAATCACGTGACTTATTACGTGATGATGACGTATCTGAGCAGCTTCCACGTTCAAGTTAGTGGTGTCAGGGCCAACTAATAAGACAATGGTCTCAATATACCCGGTTAGGGTTTATGCAATCGATAAAAAAAAAACAGAAAACAAATAATGATATTAGGGTTTTCTACTATAATATGGACATTTTTCATTTCGGAATTAACTATATCAACTGTGATTTTTATTATGTCGTGTAAAGAAACCAACGTTTTATAACACCTTTCCTTCTTTATCTGGTGCACCCCTCCTCTCATTAAAACATCATAGTGTGAACAGATTGCTGTTATTTAACCCTGTGTACTTTAATAGTGATCACAATTGTTAATGTGATTTTTTTTTCACTTGTAGTTTAACGGACGACACATTTTCACGAGCATACATTCGGCTTTCTTGGCGGATTCAGATTCTCAGGAACAAGTTGTGTGAATATGTGTTCAAAGTGTGCTAAATTTATGTCGATGTGACATACGCGGTGTGAATTTAGCCACACGATGATGTCAATGTGTAGTGTCTGTATTTCCCTTAATTCAACAGAAACTAATGTATCTCTGCTCAACAGAGACGTTTGTATTATAAATTAATTGATTATAATATATTATACAAAGACTTCGCCACACGAAATTGTTAATATGGTTATTAAGATTTTTGTCATGATTCTCTGTGATTTATTTTAATTGTAGCTTAATTTGTTTGACAATTCTTTTGATTTTCATTCACACAACCAACATGAGTGAAGATACGTGATAAGTTGAATTGTTAAAGGACATTGTGCTAAATCTTTATGGTTTTCTGAGTCAAGTAAGTAAAATCATTAACAAGTAAATGTATGCAGAAAACAAGTACAGCTAAAAGCCATCCTTGTGAAACCACTAGTCAAGAAGGGTGTACTAATACGTTTACAAAATGTCTTAACTTAAAACCGGTTAATGCCAGTATGATTTTTTTTTATACCTAGCTATGGTTAGTTTTTGTAAGCATTATCTTTTTCAATTTTGCCTGAAGTAAATGTATTTTTAAATTAGAAATTTTGTGTGGGCATTTATGATGATAGAAACTAATTATTCGTTCTTTACTTTCTTTCATTTATCCTAATAAAATATGCTACTCCTTCAGTCATTCCAAGTGTGAAGATAACCGAGTCTAGAATTTTGTTATTTTCATTTATGTCTGTGATCATCGATCTATAATTACATCTACCAATACAAAAACATTGACTGGGGTGGAAGTGAAACCACTTGGTCTGCCACAGACGATTATAAACTGTTTTATATGCAATTTCTTGTCTAGGAAAACAATAAAATCTATCGACTGTGTTTGAGGTGCCACCACAGCTTTTCTCTTGGGTTTATCTCATTTGCCCCATATTTTATACGCGTATATTTAATTTTTAAGCATAATCTCGTGAGCATGTTACATTGTTTTATCCTTCAAACTTTCAGAATTGTTCATTGCATCAGAAATGCACTAACGAAATTAAGAATGTTCCTCGGTAAAACGCGGACAGAACGCGCTGCAGGGTAAATCGGGTGACCTAAATGTATATAGTAGAGTATATAGTTTAAGATTTGGAATTTTTGCAAATCGCGATTTACCTGTTACGATTTTTAGATCAGCGTTCTGTGCCTTGACATTCCATACCCTGTTTTATATTATAATTAGTTTGCGTCGCCACATAATTTCTTACTTTTGCCTATTTTGGACGTTCTCCATAATAAGTGATCTATTTAATCCAGTCAATGTTTTTATTGGTACGAGAGAATGATTAAAGCTCAAATTTTGCCATCACCGTGTAATTGTTTTTAAATCTTGGCGTTTGTTTTTATTGGTGAAAAAAAAGATAGTTGCTAAAAAAAAAAAATGTAAAAAAGAAATGTTCATTCATTAGTTGCTTGAGGGTTCATTACTTTTAAAGGAGCTAATCTCTTTAAATTTTGGTTTAAAAAAAATAGGGCACTGAATTAGGTGTGTTTGGGGGAGTCAATTTTCTTTACCATTTGATTTGATTGCTTTAGTTGTGCACTTGGCTTATACCGATTTTATACTCTGTAAGGTGTTAATTTCAAAATTGCAAATAAAGAGTAAGTAAGCCGTTGGAACTTAAAGGATTGGAAAAAAGGGGTGACATGACTATTAAAATTAAAAAAAGGTGTATTATTAGCCATTTCTCTTCTTCAACCAAACCAAACCAGAAACTCTTCTGTAAGAGGTCAGGGTAAATTGTACGTAAAACTAGCGTTAAGAAGTTCCTTATTCACCACGTGTTTCTTTATCAATCTGATCAATCTCTGCTATTCTTCTGTCCTCCAAGTTATCTCAGTAGACTATCAGGTGCGGATCCAGGATTTTTTGCAGGGGGGGGGGGGTCTAGGTTTGATAATTGCTTAACTAATTGCGCTCAGCCGATAATTTGGTAAATTAGATTCAATTTGGTTCATTCTGACGTATTTCCGGAAGGCAAATTCCAAAATAACAGGTCTAAATCGCCAATAAAATCGCATAAAAAAATTTTCAAGTCTGAGCAGGGGGGGGGGGGTCCGGACCCCCTGGACCCCCCCCCCTCTGGATCCGCGCCTGACTATACCAAATGGGTAATCACAGAAATCCCCTCCCCCTCCTCCGACCGAACTGGGTGGTAAGCGCGCCATTACTGAAACATTTCGATTCATCCAGTAGTGTCAAAAGTCTTTGAACAAACTACCGAATAATTTATATATCTATTAGAACAAAGCCGTCTGTTTTAGTCGAATGTAATTAATCAGGGCATAACATTTTCTTTAATTCTCCGTACTGGTTATTCTCATCTACTTCATTTATTATTTAATAACGGACAGTCGTATAGCAGTGACGTGCACAGGAATAACAAAATAATGACAATGGTATTGGTGTTAAATATGTTTGAAATTTGGAGTTCAATATTATTTTAAAGATGCATTATGTAAGAGCTAAATCTGCCTATTGTGCGTTTCCAAAGCCCGTAATCTAGTCTATATTGCAGGTGTTCGTTCTTTCTGGATTCAAACGTTATACATATTACTAAACAGGCATTGCAACCAAGTCACTAGATCATCTTTGGATGACTGTGATATTGAATGGATTAAAGCACTCGCGCTATTTAATTATAAAAGTTAAATAGAACAATCGAGACGTTTAATGTCGTTGCAATGGCACTAGACAGTCGAAACTCTCTTAGACTTAAGTAACTTTACCTAATATTGAATAAATTTAGTTTTCATTATCTATTTTTCAATTCGTCTAGCAAGAACGATCAACTCTAATGTATCTTTAAAAACCTAAAGGTTTTGGCTGGAATAAGGCCTTCCTAGATGCGCCGCAGTCAAGTTGCAGATTACATTTCGTTTCGTCTGCACTATTTTGACGGGACGCGTACATTGAAAATGTGTTGAATGTAAACAAAATGTTAGACTTTGAATGCCGAGTGGCTACATAAAACACGGCATGCTATCAAAAACAAAATAAATATTTTTCTCTTTCGAAGAAAGCTAGCGGCTATTAATTTGGTTTGGTCCGTCTTTCTGTTTGCCAGTGTGTATATCTGTCCTTTGGTCAAACTTCTTGGGCCACAATAATATAACTCTGCTTCCAATTTGACTGAGTGGGGTGATAAGCGTTTTCTATGAAAATTAGATGGCCGCATGTGCGATTTACTTCTGTTCCAACCTGTGAGTACAGCAACTGGTCGAACCGCACCCCCCCCCACACACACACACACGGCCGCCTGTGCCTATCAAGCTGATGTCTGGGTTCATCACACCGTTGGGCAACAAACGCTTATATGTTCGATATTCTATTACTGGATGCTTTATAAAAAGATAAACGTGC
Organism: Patella caerulea; assembly: GCA_036850965.1. Taxonomy (NCBI): domain Eukaryota; kingdom Metazoa; phylum Mollusca; class Gastropoda; family Patellidae; genus Patella; species Patella caerulea. The sequence goes on along the minus strand of JAZGQO010000008.1, from coordinate 4,324,861 downwards.
AAGTTATGAACGAGTGTCATCTCTTTAATTTGAGATTGACTAGCGCAAGACCAGCCTCGCCGTTGGCTTGTTACTCTTTTTTTTAAAAAATATATTGTGAGAACTAATATAATTTAAAAAAAACAAAATCTGCTGCAAAGGTTTTCTGACGACAAAAGAAATTGCCTTGTGTACGCATACCGACCACTTGAGACGAGTTTTAATATGTTTCAAATGAAATGAAATGGAGTTTTACGTGCTACTTTTCCGCACCAACCCGGATAATGAAGTCGGGTAATTACAACAAAAGTCATGTGTGTGCAACACTTAAGTATGACTTTATTGTGTATATGGTTATAATTAAAACTCTTTAATTAATGTGGTCGTAGATTGTCGTCTTTCCTATCTGTCCGTTCATCACTAAGGCCGCAGATCACTAATTATTTCCCCATTGACTTTAATGTTAATTCTCGTCTCTCCGACCGGTTGTAACTTTTTCCCAAATATTAAGTTGGGTAGAACGCTCTCTGCCACAGATGTAGCAACATGTGGCACATTCTTACCCAAAAGCATGTAAAACTTAAGATACATAACCTGGAAGTAGAGACAACTAAACATACAATTTTCGGCCCTCCCTTTCAACGTAACCAACTTCACAATTTACTGTTGTATCCTTCCGCCTCAGAATCATGAATATTCACTAAAACCTGGCAGAAAATGTAATTTCAAACCCCTTTGTTCGATTCTACACCAAAAAGTCAACAAAAATCGCCATGCAAAAGGGGGAGGGAAAGGGTGACGGCGTAGAGATATTTAGTGATCTGTGTCATACGTAGAAATATTTAGTGATTCGTGTCCTATATAGGAGCCTACAATAATTACTTTCAGAATTATGGCTCTTGGGTACGCTGTACTAACGGCGGGCATTATTCAATTGTAGATGCTTAAACCTGGAAAGTTGTAACTCGATTGACCGTAAATGTATACACGTTGTTTCCTGGTGTGTCAACCCTAGATGACTGTAAGGACGCCTTTGCTGCCGGGGCGTATGGTTTGTTGCCTAGAAACCTATCTGATGATACTAGATACATAATGATTATATTCTGTACTTACTACACGATCATATATGATTTTGTTATTATAAATATCGAAACACTTTGTACATTTTTTTTATATAAAAATAGATATAAATAATAGTTTGAATTGGTATACAGTGTTTATCATGTTCAATCGAGTCTAACGATTCGGTTTATTACAAAATGATATTATTTATACATATCTTCCATGTCATGCTTTTCCTATTGTATGTGTAATTTTTAATTATTTTTGAGTGAAATTAGAGAGTGAAGAATAAATCCTACATAATTTCTAATAATAATATAATGAATTGTGTTTATATAATAATTCATATAGATTAATAAAATAATTAGGTCAATTATTTATTAATTTGAATTAACTAGGCTATGCGTCATGGTTATTTTATGACGATATAAATTTTAGATTATTATGTTTAACCCATGAAAATACACGAAAAAAAAAACCACGTGATTTATTCTAGATATATATATATAAGACAATTTTTGTATTTATTGCTGTTGGATTGCCAATATGAAATAATAAACTACACCTTTTTATTGGCTAATTGCATGGTTCGACTGACCTTAGATTGTTATGAAGTGTTTTTAACAGAGTCTTTTTTTAAAAGTATATACATGTGATTATTCTTATTATACCGCACACATCATTTTATTGATCTTTAAATGGCATCATTTTATTGTTTATTTTTTTTCGCTCGCAACACCGTGTCACCTGTTTGACCCTTCCTGTCTCGGTGTCCAACACAGTAACTCTGACCGTTGTCACTTTGCAGGGGTCACTTTCTGTGATAGGGCATTTCAAGCATTGTTGAATTGTAATAAAATGTTTGTTACTCTTGATCCAAGTTTAGTTTTTATATTGGAGAAAACGTGTACATGTTTAACACAACTGCCTCCGTTCGGAAAAAATACATGGAGATTCATTATTTCTTTTTTACGGCGTTCGAAAGGGATGAAAACCCGAGGATCCATGTACACGTTGGCACGCATGTGAAAGAAGCCTTGATATTTGGAATTCGATATAAGAGTAGGCCGTAGCGCTGCTCTCTTGGTAAGATTTCTCTCGTAGCACATTGTATGGTGTATGCAAATCTGCATTAGACCCATCCTCGGTATCCTCAGTGGTTTCACCCCATTCTACTCCGCTAACCCTGGGTTAATTTACTGCGGGGGGGGGACACGTTTTCAAGTTAACCGCCCCTGATAAATCGTTAATTGCAAAGGACGTTGACAAAGGGAAGTAACTTTCATCTGACAAGGTTAGGAGTAAGCCTAAATGAGAGAAGTCCAAATCATTTTTAAAACGTATTTATTAACATCCCCAGTGGTTTTATTCCGTTCTATCCCACTAACCCCTTGTTTTATCCATGGGGGAGACACGTTTTCAAATTATCTACCGTCGATGAGTCTACTATTTTTATCGACCGATGCGATACATCGTTAATCGAAAAGGAAGCTGGCAAAGGAAAATAACTCTCATCGGCCCAATGGAGTCAGACTAGTAAATATTTGTCCATTGACTTCAATGTTAAATGGCTGTAACATCACAGGTTGTAGCTTTTTTCTCAACATTCCTTTGCTTCCAATCTTTATAGGCACAATGGGACCACTTTTTGCAATCTCCTCATAATAAATTTGTAGGGGGTTGACCGTTTAGATTTTTTGCTACGGGGATTTGAAGTTTACTGGGGTGAAAATCTCACTTCCGACACAATGATTGCTCCGCAGAAAAACAATTTACACCCCCTATCCTTCCGCTGTAATATCCTCAGTATTACCCAAAACTGCCATGAAATAGCAAATTTGATCCCTTTTCTCCAATTTTAGACCAAAAGTCAACCTAAAAATGCAGGAAAAAGGAAGGAAAAAATTAAGGGAAAAAATGTCTATTAATAACTTGCACTACATCCATACATTTCAGACAAAGAACGAATAGTAATAATAACAAATATCGAACATATAGCTGTTATACTTATTTGAAATTAGCAAAACATACAACAGATTTTTATAATACAAATTAAGTGAAAAATTGTCCATTAATAACTTGCACTAAATCCATCATCAAATAAGGGGAAATAACTACTAGTCTTAGTCCTATATCCAATGCATACATTTCAGACAAAGAACAAATAGTAATAATAATAACAAAAATCGAACATATAGCTGTTACACTTGTTTGAAATTAGCAAAAAATACAACAGATTTTTATAATACAATTAATTAGAAATGAATTAGAACTAGACCTGCATGCAGGAATGACGGGTTTCACTGGTGCCACGTCACTTTCGGTGCCACGTTACCCTTAAACATATGTCACTTCCGATACCAATGAAACCATCAAACAGGTTTCCACATAAGCATTGTAAACATCAAATAAAATGGACGAAGAATCAACCAAATCCAGCAATATCAATTCATTTTATATATATGTTACTTGTAAGTGATCCTGGCAAAATTTCATTACTTCCGGTGATAATGAAAATGTTCAATTAGTTTTATGAAATCAGAAATGGCATAAGGCAGCATAATGGCGAAAATTGTATGTAAATCGAATGAGAATTGCCACTTTTATAGACCAAAAACCTTGAAAAGTGACTTGTAGAAAATCGTCTATTTCTCGGCAACCGTACACGATAAAAACTATCTTTTGGTATCTATATGATCGTATGGGTTCAATCCATTTGTTGATTGGAATCAAATATCATAATTTGAAATATATTACAAATCAGACTCATTTGAAAAAAATGTCTGTTTTGAAGGCTAAAAATACAGTTTTTGCCAAAATGACATTACTTCCGGTGATACTGAAAATGTTAAATTAGTTCTATGAAATCATAAATGACACAAGATATCATATGGTGAAAATTTTATGAAAATCGAATAATAACTGACACTTTTATAGACCAAAAACCTTGAAAAGTGACTTAAGGAAAATCGCCCATTTCTCTGCAACCGTACAAGTTAGAAACCATTTTGTGGTATCTGTATGATCGTATGGGTTCAATCTATTTGATCAATAGAATCAAATATCACAATTTGAAAAAAATAACAAATACGACTCATTTGAATAAAATATTGTTTTTTGAAGGCTAAAATTTAAGTTTTGAGCAAATGACGTCATTTCCGGTGGCAGCGCAAGGGGTAAAATGGTTTGACATAGCCCACTATGGCATTAGGCATCCAATTGCGAAAGAAAATTGAAAATCGAATAATAATTGATTCTTTTACAGCCAAAATTACGTGAAAAGTGACTCATGCAAAATTGCCTATTTCTCGGCAACTGCTTAAATTACAAACTAATTTTCACATACATTCTCTTCGTATGTATTATAGCTACAAGTTTATAAAAGTTACGTAAAAATATTTTAAAATCTGAAAAGCCTGAATGAGTTGTAAATAGGTCAATTTTACGCCTTTTTTCACCTCTTAATCCAATTTGCTAGAAAATGAAAAAGAAATTAAAAAAACTGCTTCCGACATTTTTTGCGCCTTTAAAGGACACACTCTTTGAGTCATATAATTTTTCAAAAAAATAATATTTGTTTTCAAAAAATGTACCTAACTGTCAAAATTGTAGTTTTTGGTAAAATTATGCCACTTCCGGTGCCGACAGATAACACTTTTGGTAATAAAAAAAATGACAATTGAGACAACGAAGCATATGAACTTTGTTTTATACAAATCGAACAATAAAAAATTAATCTAGGACTGAAAAACTGAATTAGCCAATGGAGGCCAAGGAAAATTACTGAGACAAAATTTTTTAACATTTTTGCGCAAGTCAGATGACTCTTTAATTCTGTGCACAACACGACTAAAAAATATTCATAAATAAAAAAGTTTTTTGTAAAATTTTAAATTTCCGAAATTTGGCGCCTAATATCTTCGAAGATTTGCCGAAAATCAAAAATCGAAAGTAGCGCAGCTATGTGCCCTGTCTCCAGCTATGCCAAAATGTATCGAAAGTTAAAATCCCATGATTATTGTTAAAATTACCGCAATATTTGTAAAAACGATAACTTCGGTGATTTCGGACATTTCGCATTGTCGCAGAACGTTCAAAATAGCTTTATCCTCTAAGTCACACCCACTTTCCCAGTAAAACCGAAGAAATCGTAACGATGCGACACGTAGTTGCTGAGATCTACTCAAAACAAAAGAAGAATAATAATAATAATAATAAGAATAATAATTTTAACAAAAACAATAGTGTTTCACACAAGCTTCGCAGTGTGAAACCCTAAATATATACATTATTTTCATAAATAATTCAGTGGACGTAAATATGGTTATCTATATGAATATGGTTATCTAACCTTAAAGGGGCCTTATAAAACCCGAAGACGAAACGACTGGTTTATGTAAGTTCAAGCAATATATACACCTCTGTGGGTTGAAGAATTTTATTCGTTCGCTCGCCCAGTTTTACGTCCGCGTGATATCGTAGACAAGTTATTAGGAATGTTGTTTTTGTACTTAGTTTTTAAGGTCCGCTTACACCGAAGGTGATATCGCAGACAAATTGTCTTATTTTCATTTTAATGGTCTTAGCGCACACGCAGGGCCCTTTGGTGTGGGAGGAAACGGGAGTACCCGGAGTAAACCCACGAGGTTTAGAAGGCGCTCCTACGCTCACACCCGCAAGCCAGAGGTGACCGTCTACAGCTAGAGGTTGAAGTGTGACAATCTTAGTAGAGGAAACTACCACAGAATCCGTGACCAATCTCTCAATATCATGGTTTGAAGGTTGATTTTAGACGATTTGAGGATGCTGAACAAAATGAGCGGGGGGCGGGGGGACCCCTCGCAAAAATGTGGGCTAACTCTGCCAGAGTTAAATATCCAAGATGGCCGCCATCGAGCTCCCGCGAAACCATAATATGGCGTATATTTGCTCATATACAACCTACAAATGTGTTCTTGGTGTCTAAATATATGTTTTGGATGTCAAGGAATCTATTTATGATGTCAGAAGTAGATTTCATTAGGGAATTTATCTTAAAAAAAATTGAGAGATTGCTGAAATTGAAGTCTGAAATTTTGTATTATTTTTATTACTCAAACAGATATATATCATACAGGTCATAGAAACATTATAATAATTGGTATCAATTTTCATCGTCATCATCGTCTTCATCATCATCACCATTTTCATCATCATCACCAGCAGCAGCATCATCGTTATCGTCATCGTCAAAGTCGCCACCAGAATCACTTTCTCCTAAACCGGTATCTATTTGCAAGTTATGTTGTCTGACTTCACTCAGATACCTGGGTAGAGCTGGCTGTGTATATCTCACTGGTATGCACATATCATTGTCAAGGGTCCATCCATGGTTGATGGGAGTTGGAAGTGGATCTACCTTGTGGAAATTCAGCATCATGAAAGTCTGATAATTGACTCCTTTTAATCTTGAGGTCATGTGAATTTCTGTCTGTTGAAGGTCTGAGTGTTGATTTTTGCTTTTTCATTTTTGTCCGATTTAGGAGAAATTGATTCTGGTGGCAACTTTGACGATACTGCTACTGCTGCTGCTGCTACTGATGGTGAAGACGATGATGATGAAAATTGATACCAATAATTATAATGTTTCTATGACCTGTATGATATATATATGTTTGAGTAATAAAGATAATACATAATTTCAGACTTCAATTTCACCAATCTCTCAAATTTTTTTTAGATAAATTCCCTAATGAAACCTACTTCTGACATCATAAATAGATTCCTTAAAAGACATATATTTAGACACCAAGAACACATTTGTAGGTTGTATATGAGCAAATATACGCCATATTATGGTTCCGCGGGAGCCCGATGGCGGCCATCTTGGATTTTTGCCTCTGGCGGAGTTAGCCCACATTATTGCAAGGGGTCCCCCCACCCCCCGCTCATTTTGTTCAGCATCCTCAAATCGTCTAAAATCAACCTTCAAACCATGATACTGGGAGATTGGTCACGGATACTGTGGTAGGGTCCTCTACTATCTAGACTAGGTCTACAAGGTCATCCTAGCCCCCTTGTGAATGTTGTTGTTTATTACAGATTGAACGTCCATAACCATGAATATGATATTATGGACAGGTTGATTGATTAAATTATTTAATGTGAAAAACAAAGCCAAGTATAAGTTCAATAATAATAAACATAACAGGTTTGTAGACTTCTTTTTTTTTTCTTTTTTTTTTTGATTGCTTCGTAGAATATACAATCAAAGCCATGGCAGATAATTTGAAATCGTGGATTAGTCGAGTAGAACGAAATTCGTTCTCTGGGGATACCGAGGATGCATTAGATCAGTCAGTGCATAAAAGTAGGACTTCGAACCCAATTCATTTCATTACCTTCATTCAGTCTTCTTAGCGACGTTGGCTTGTGTTGACGTCAGATTAATCTTCCCTACGTACTGCTATTTCCAAATTCCATTCCTCCCTCTCACTCCCCGGCTTCCCGCTTATACCCCCTCTCTCTCGCGGGCGACTTCCCTAACTCATGTCTGTTTACTTTACGATTTTCCCACCTTCAAATCATAAAAGTCCACCAAATTGTGGCCTATTCTAGATCAAAAGTTAACACAAATTGTCATGCAGATTGTAGATGAAGTGAGTTGATAATAATAAAAGTACCGGTACAACATTTTGTTAGCAATGTAAACTGAAATAATTCGACGAAACGTGGGTTACGCCTTAGTTGCCGAATTCCTGAAATTGGATTAGCTGTACAACACTCGTTCAATCATATAATTACCATCAGACGTTCGAGCAAGAGTAGTTTATTTTAGGGTAGGCTACATTTAATGTCATTGAAAATTGTCACGTGTCATGCTTGTTGAGTCCTACCCGTTTTCCCGAAACAAATGTAAATTATAACTGATTTCTAAGAGACCAAAATACATTGCCATGCAAAATGGGACGTTCGGGCAAGAGAATATGTGTACCAAAAGGCGCCAATCTGAACAACAGACTCACCCTATTTGCAGAGAAGTGAATAGCCATGATATCCATGACGTTATCTAAACGTCACAGGTCATGAAGTCACACAAACAAACAAAATGTCAACAGTTATCAACATTACACGACACAATGTTACATTGTAAACAATAGCCTTCCTGAGGCCTTTAGGGCTGTATAATCCGTACAGCCATAACGTCTCACCACTTCTTCCAATGATTTTCCACAAAAAATAACATCTACAACTCTAGACTTGACGTCCGCATATTGGCAGTATTTTTGTGCTTCGGCCGTGTCTATTTCAGATATGCATGACCAATTTTGCTAATGTTTTTAGCGTGGGGATTGACTAATAGTTAATTTATTTCAGTTCTAAGCAAAAATTAAAAAAATTAAGGCAATTTAAAAAAAAATAAAAAAAAATATCCAAATTCTGGCTGGAATTACTGAGCAAAATGGGCCATTCATTGTATGTATACGTGCGAAAAAAAAGCCAGCTACCATTTAATTTTCGCACGTTAGTTACGTACGAAAAGGCGTTAGAACAACCTTCGCCGTAAAATGATACACGATTACCTATTTTGTACGGAACTAAGGGATTCAATAAGTGACATTTTTAAGCTGCTACCCTGACAAATTGTGTAGGTGCTAGGTTTCAAGCTACAAACATTCTACATACATGTACATTCATGACTACATACTTTCTACAATACATACCAGCTACAACTATTATCATTAAGGATGTTGTCAACAAAGTGATTTTTATTTTTCATACAAGGACCTCTTCACATTCGTTACCAAAAACGCTGCTGTCTGTGATCACTAAACATTACAAGAGGAGAGAAGTGGTTTTTATTGGCATTAATACCAATCCAAATATTTAGAAATAAAGTTATAAATTTATCTTTTTATTTGCGATTAATTGTGAATTGTCTGCTGTTTACTGTTGAGGCGTATTTCAGCTAGTTGAACTGTCATCAACTAACCTAGTAGATATCATATTCCTGAAGCAATGGCCCGAGAAATCCCTCTCTGGCCATTGCTGAAATAGCGTCTGTTTCTTGAACTTATGCGGGCGTGTGTCTATTCTTTCCGTTCAATGAAAGCTATCTCTTAAGTACAGCAACATGACAGTCCTTCGTTTAATCTGGGTCTTCCCTAAAACATTTGACAGTGATTTAAGGTATTAATAACGGTGAAATTATGTTCGTTTCCAAACAGTATTGTTCATATTTCATTCGACTTGATAGCCTTGTTTGTCACTCAATTAGTTTTACTGCAAAATTCTGCTATGCACGGGTTAATTAGGCATAATAAAATCGTGAGCCATGACGTAACGTTATGTAAACATATTTTTTCCAATATTGGCACTCGTTTTAAATGTAAAGCTTCTGTAGGGCATATCTGGTAGCTTCACAGTGTCAATCCCTAATAGCTTAAGAAGGTGATTCTGAACATAATATGTTACTTAGTTTAATCTCAATATGGCCAACAGTTATGGATTCTGGAGCGTCCACAAAATTCCTGAGTATTTCACAATTATGCGTAAAAGACAGACAACATAACCCAAGAGTTGCGGTCCGATGCACATCCAAATTAAACTCCTACAAAATCTTTTGGCATTAAATACAAAGGCCTGTTTTAAGTGTCATCAAACTCGGATGGAAATTGTGACCTTGTGACCTCTAGACATTCCATAAACAAATAACGGGTGTCCAGACATTACGCTTAAAACAGAGCGCCAAATTGGTCCAAATATGTTTACCGTAGGACTGTCATGTTGTTGTACTCAAGTGATAGATTTGATTGAACGGGAGGTCATAGACACACTCTCTCAAAGGTTCAAGTAACAGGAGCCAATCCAGCAATGGCCGGAGAGAGAGAGAGAGAGAGAGAGAGAGAGAGAGAGAGAGAGAAAGAGAGAAATAGGGTTTAACCTCCACTCAACACAAACTACGTCATTTCGGGACTAACATATGGTTTTTAATTTTATTTCAATAATTCGCTTGCGCGTAGTGGTCTTTAGCAGTGGGAGGAAACCGGAGTGCCCGGAAGAAACCCACGAGGTTGAGAAGGCGCCCATATCTCCATGCCACATACGCTCACATCAGGGCTCGAAACCACGACCGCAAGCCAGAGGTGACCGGCCAGCTAGAGGTCGAAGCGCGGCACTTAGACCACTAGGCCATCCCAACCCCCCTAGCAATGGCCAGAGAAGGATTTCTCGGGCCATTGCTTCAGGAAATATGCCGGACATAGGACAGACGACGATATATATCTTCCGCCTGAACAATCGTCTTAATTTAATCGGTCCAGTCCGAATGGGTAAAATTGTATGAAATAAAGTCCTACGTTGATAACCATGTTTGGAAATGATTGTTTTGAAAATTGAAGCGGCCAACCCGATTTTGGTAATGATAAATTACCCGAAACGGACACGCATGAATGTTAGTGGTTCTATCCATATTTGAACGATTGTTACACTTAAATCTTTCTCACTGTTAGAATGATAGAGATCGTAGTTTTAATTTGAGTTTTCTGAACCTTCCATTCGCATTTATTATTATTACTCGTGGCCACGGAACACCTGGCTGACCGAATGGAAAGTTCGATTGTAAAAGAATCTGAATATGACTGCCTTCAACACGTCACGCCACATCGTACGCGACGTCAATCATAGAAATATATAAATAGACTAGAATGGCCACGGCCAATCAAAAGCCGCTTTCACGACATGCGCAGAGGTCGGCCATCTTTGTACATTTATCCTGCGCAACAAAATGGCGTCTTCGGATTGTGCGAAGGATAACAGAACATTCACGTTTTCCGTATCAACCAAAGGGACGCAGTGTTTTGTCATAAACTGCTCAAATTATCAAAACCCCACATCAAAATTAAATGGAATAACCTTCCACAGGTAAGAAATTCAATAGTGATTATATTTTTAAAAGACAAAATGTTCATTCAAGCGTTCAGCGACAGCGTGGACTTGCACTTTTTGCAGTCCCGTGAGAGACGACAAGATGTGTTGTCGTACACTGTGTTTATCTTTAGTTGCCGGCCTATTATTATGTGACACTCACAATGCATGACTAGCACTGATTCATGTTGACCTAGCCCACTGCTTACTATTCATTCGTAGCCTATTACTATTTTTAGACGTTAAACAACCTGAGAGTTATACTTTTATAAAAGTATTTATTTATTAGATATAAGATAGGCCTACACTAACTACTCACTAGGCCTAGTCTTTAGTAGTACCGTAGTAATACTAGTAAAATACACTACCATGGACCGTACTTGTAGTATGTACTGAAGTCCACTGGCACCAGTAGATCTACTAGGCCTAGTTCAAATTCACGATAAGATAGGCTTTCCTGGACTGACGACGAAGCTTCCTTTGTTTGGAATTTCACTGAGACTGAGGGAGTGATGACTGATTGGCTGTTGTCAACGAACCTACTTTGTAAATTTATTCCAGACTTCCTTAAATTTTAAATGTTTAAACATACTAATAATAAATTAATATGTATTTTTTTTTCAGCCCACCAATATAGCAGCCACTGTATTGACTTCTACTAAAAGTTCTACTTCTATGAAGAATTTTCATTTGATGACCATGGGAATTTTTCAACGGATAAATTTCTAACATGATGGAAGGACAATGTGAATAATGCTTAAATAACCATCGTCACTGCTCAATTAATTCATTCATAAATCCTAATTTTAAAACAGTTTTCATTGAATGATAAGCAGGCTTTTTATGTGAGTGCCTGAATGACTTTGAAATGCATATTTCTTGTAAAGAATTTGAATACATTTAAAGGGACAATAACATTCTTGCAGGCTTGGTAGCTCCAGAAAATAAATAATACCCTTATTCTAAGTACTAGATGTTTAAGTGTCCTACCTGTTGTGTAAATTATGCATTACAACCTATTTTACTTGTCCAGAGGGTTCGAAAATATTTTAAAATCCAAGTCACATTTGAAAAGGTTTACGTTAGACTTTTCAAATCAATTGGTTGGATTTTCCCAATCTTTCAATATAGGTGTGTTAAGATGAAATTTATATCATCATTTAATTGGAATATTCTAAAATAATACGATTTGTTGACCAGAATGAAGATTGGGACATATTATTCAGTTACAACAAGAGTGTTATTGGGGCTTTAAATCTCAACTGTAAATTAATTACATATTTCTTTGTTTTGAAAAAAAAATCAATAAATAAATGAAATCATTGGATTATTGTGAAATATTTCTTTCTGACTGAATATTGGGAGAATGTACTTGGTATAGAGACTATTTATCTACTCATGAAATTATGAATTTTCCTCACTCAATGAAATAAACCTGATATTTGTGTAAAAGTCAATTTCTATTACACATATAGCTCTCACGTGTACATGTATTCAGTAAACTGCAAAAATTTTCACTTTTGAATTGAATTTGACTTGCACCCCCTTTATGATGGCATAAAATCATTTATTTTAACTTTTATACCCAGATCACAATTTTCAAAATATTTTTGGGACACTAGAGTTTTATTCATATAAGGTATTTTCACATTTGGCCACATTTACCATGAAATATTAAATTCGAATTTCATAAATAGGTTACATAGCCCCTTTCAAATGGCAAAATATATTGAGCTGAAATTCTCTGACAAGTTATGTGGGGTATTTCTTTAATTTGTCTATCAGAATTTTCCTTTAATTGAAATAACATTTCTTTTTGCCTTTAAGTGTATGAAAGACTTGCATGTGCGTACATGTAAATCGAACATTTTACAATGAAACTCTATTGAATTTATGTGTACATGTATGTGCCTTTTAATTTTAAACATACACCAACAAATGTATGATATTATTACTACCGTACTGGGCTACATAAATGCATTGATAAGTTAAATTTATCCAACCATTGGCAATGAAAACTAAACATGTACACAGTGAATGGAAATGTCATACTTTACTTTTGCCATGTATTTGGTAAAGTTTCTCTTTGATCATGTAAATTACCAAATGTGTGAAACATTTCTTCCTGCACCACTGACAAAAGATGAAGCCAGGAAATTTTCTCGATGAACACCGGATTCAAACTCAAAATTTCTTTGTTAGTAAGCGAAATGAAATAGTTTTACATCCGAATTTGGCTAATGAAGTGTGCTATGAGGGACATTTTGCCCGGGCAGCAGCACTACGGCCTACTCTTATATCGAATTCCATCTGTCAAGGGATCTTTTACGTGCACGCCAATGTGTATACAGGACCTCGGTTTATCGTCCCATCCAGGCGACTAGACAGCTGTCCTTGTCAGGCCGTCCGTCCTGCATCACTGACAAGGGAAAACATGCCGGAAAATCTGAATCAATATTCTCAGCCAATGAAGGGATCGAATACCCAACCTCCAGGCTAGCGACCCAGTGTCTTACCCACTTAGCCACCGTGTGACCCATGTTAGTGAAGACTACCAGCTTACGCCAAACATTGTGCTATGAGGGAAATTTTGCTATAGCCTACTCTAATATAAAATTCTAACTGCCAAATCAATCTTTTACGTAAACGCCAATACTTACACTGGACGTCGGTTTTCCGTCCCATCCAAACGACTAGACAGAGACAGCTATCCTAGTCAGGCCCTCCGTCCTGTACCACTGACAAGGGGAAATCACAACAGAAAATGGCGAACTTTCTTGGCCAACAAGATCTAACCTGTGACGTATCGGCTAGCAAGACAGCATCTTACTCACTTAGCCAGGTTCCCCAATCATGTTGAGAGAGAGAAATGGGGTTTAACGTCCACTCGACACAACAAGGTCATTTCGGGACTAACATGTTTTTTAAAAAATTTTATTTCAATAATCCGCTTGCGCGTAGGGGTCTTTAGCAGTGGGAGGAAACTGGAGTGCCCGGAGGAAACCCACGAGGTTGAGAAGGCACCCCTATCTCCATGCCACATACGCTCACACCTGGGCTCGAAACCACAGCCGCAAGCCAGAGGTGACCCCCAATCATGTTAGATAATTACATGATAGCACTGTAAAATAAATACAGGGAAAGGAATCATGTTAGTTAGAGGTATATAACAGTGTCATGATGTAATTACTGCTAAGGTAAGTGGTCAAGTGGGTTTTGCTAAGTATGGCTAACTTGTGTTAGAATTCTGACACAAATAGAACCGTATCAATCTTTAACAGAAAACCAAGTTCTATTTAATTAACATTATGGTATAACCTGTCACAATGGTTTTTCCCTTTTCATTCACCCCAGGAAGAAAATGTAATAAATATCAGACAAATGTGCTGCCAAACAATTTAAATACTCCACATATCGTGTGTCCTTATTTAATTTTTTTTGATAGTTTATCACTGTTTTTTTTTAGAAATAGGTTGGCCTATATCATGATGAGTAGTATTGTCTTAATTTCACAAACTGCTGTGAGATATCCTGCCTGCACATTGTGAAATGCTCACCTTTTCCTTTATATCACAAGGCCTAGTATTTTTTTATATTTAGTTTTCAAATCTTCATAAAATACTGTGAGTATTCTGCCTGCATATTGTGGCTTTTTTGTTTTTGACAGCTGCTCACAGTTTTCAGAAATAGGTAGGCCTATTTCATGAGGCCTAGTGGGCCTATATTATTTTAACTTTACAAATCCTCACAAAATGCAGGGGGATATTTAGCCTGCTTATCGAGACTTTTGAGATAGCTTGTCATTTTTTAAAAATATTTATGGTAGGCCTATATTTAAACTTTACAAATCTTCACAAAATGCAAAATCTTCATGGGCCCATGGCCCCTAGCTACGAGAACGTAGCTAAAAACGTTGAGATATACTGATGTTCTTGTTTTTAGCTACGATTTGAGGCGCTTTAGTTCTATGTTGCAAACTCAATTTCTTTATTAATGCATGTAACATCTTTAAAATAAGATAAGTTAATACTCTTATCACTAATTAAACTTACAGAGGCCAATGCGGTGGCACAACTATCGCCTAACTCCAAATATTCGCATTTAAATTACTGAATCTATATTTTGTCAGACATCCACTTCCATTGATATACACGTGGATGTCATTTAGTATTTCCACATGTAATTGCGTTTTTGATTGGCTGTTATAAAGCCTAAGATTGAGCGCCCGCCCACATTATGACAGCTGTTAGACTTCACTGCTCTAAAAAAGATGGCGGTCTTAGTAACGGCATAACGCCTCGATTTTAAATGCGATGATTTATACCCGTTCCAGGTAGGATTACATGCTTAATTGTAATTGAGTGTGGCAGAAATATTATAAATAACAATAATCAATCGTTGTTTTGATGAAAAATATTGTCAATTTTGTTTAATCGCAGCAGGAGTGAATCACGACGGGATGTGCTACATTGGAGACTATAGGCCAAAATCTTATCTCGAAACACGGAGTGTGGAGAGATAAGATTTGTTATCAACATGGCCCCTAGTATTATTTTATTTTTATAAATCTTCGGAAAATGCCGTGAGATAGGTATGTCAAGTAAAACCATCAAATGCAAACAGGTACTAAATTATACTGAATATAGGCCTAAGGTAAGTAAAATTAAATATTTTAATATTCGCCCATATTCGTTATTTGACAAATTACCTACACTAGTAGTACTACTTGAATCAGAACACCTTCCACGTTACGGACATTTTTAGCCCATTCCTCGACTCTGCGCTAAAAACTTGAAACTCATCACCATCATATTATAATTCATCAATCTGCTGAAATAAAACACTTACATGTAGTAACTTGTCGAAAAATTCAAGGGAGCTCGCGATAGTTTTTTTAGAATTTTTTTTTCTTTTATTTTAAAACACATGTAGGCTTACTATAATTTTTTGCATTTTACCGGTACTTAGAATTATAACCCGTGGGAATAATTGTTTTAGCTTTATATAACAACCAAGACATTAAAATTTAAATTTCTCGAAGCACTAAATGTACAGGCGGAGGAATAATGTACTGGTAATGGGGTTTGTTTGTAAACAAATCTAACTTAGACTTAGACCGCTACCTATCGCAAAAAAACTACTATGAAACCAAGGCTTAGTTAGAGCCTACTATTTCGAGATTAATGTGAAATATTTTATTAGGATATGTTTAAATAATGGATTTACATTCCTTAATAAACAAACCAAAATATCTGTTATTTTTCTTTTGCAAAACAAAAGTAATTGGTACCGCGAACTCGTCATTGATTCACGTTCAATGCCTTGCAAGGCATCGTATTTTTCGCCATTGCTCGATTGCTGGGTGCATACTGCATGTCACCCCTAGAGCAGATTACGCGAGACTTAGCGGCCTTATTATTGTTGCTTGTCGATCATCGAGATTACATAATTTCAGACAAAAAAAAAAAACAAAAAAAAAAAAACCACAATTCATAGCCCATCCATCCAGTGTCTTTAATTTGTAGGCCTAGGTGGAAAATAGGTTCATTTTGACATGGCATCTATAATCTATGTACTAATGTAGGCCTAGCCTAGTATGCTATGTTATGGACTGCCTCGCAAGTCATTCCATTATGGCATTAAATTAGAGAATGAAGATATTAATTTTACAAACTGGTACTGCAAAATCCGTGAATATGTATGGCAATGGGTTGTTTTTCGACCTTTCTTTCTTTCAAGCGTAACGAGAAACGAAGCTGGATTCATTGAGTTCACCGCACGCGACGTCAATAATCAATGCACAAAAATGGCGGACCTATTTACATGTCGCGGGTCACGTGACGGCCATTCTAGTCTATTTATATATTTCTATGACGTCAATAATATGGCGCGTGCATTGTTTACAATATTATATTATTATTGAGACGTTACTGAATCGGACATAATGCTGCATTTTACTCATTTTATTACCCATTTACACTAATAAGGAAATGATTTTTACCTACAAATACTTCATTTATTCATTTTTCTATTACATAAAAACAGATGTTTTAGAATTTTCCGAGGAAAAAGGTTAATTTTTGTGGCTCATTTTTAGTTATTTTATTATTATGTACCGGTATCGATGTCACACTTATCAGTGATTGTGTACGTAACGGCCTAGCGAATGTTTACTGCTGATCACTGATCTGTGTGCATTTTCTCGTGTACGACGGATAGGCTATGTTTTTAAACATTAGGAACTACAGCTGTTCCCAATTTAGTTGCAATATCGGAGTTCCGTAGAAATGAATTCGTTGTCCATGGTGAATAACTCGTGTCTGACAATTGTCACATGACAAGGAAGTGGAGAGGTGGAAATAAAAACACCTCTTATTTTTTTTATTTTGAGACAACATAATTGTTATTTGTCATAAACTCTTGAACTGTTTATTGCATATAGGCTACACTGCGAGGATGTAGACCACTTTCTGGCGACAGATATATTTTAGATTGATAGTTCTTGATTATTTTTTCTGAACTTTCTGTGTGTGTAGTGTAGAGGCTCGTGGTTTGTGTCAAATGCGAAAAGAAATTCGTCTGCAAATTTCTAACACTGACTCCACTGACAAGAAAAGGGGCTGAGGGTGAAGTGAATGACAACATCGGATGACCAACTCGTTAGAACCACGGCATATTGATTTTTTAAGAGATATCTGAATTTGTACAGCGTTAAAAATGGCAGACTTTTTGGCAGAAAATAACCAATGTGGTCAAAACATTCTTCGCTTAGTATCTCGAGGGAATGCCATTATTGCAGAGTTACTAAGACTGGCAGATTTTATACCAACAGTTTTTCGACTGGATAATAAAAATGATCAGATGCGATATGGAGAAATTATCGCTGATTTTAGCTACTTTAAGAGTGCTGAATATTTTGACCATAATATAGAATCAAGAGTTGTAAGTAGCTTGCTACGGTAGACAATCAATAATTCATATATTTAATATTATTTCTTCAGAATATTCTATATAACCCAGGCATGTTGGTCCTTGATTATACTTCTTTTGGTGCAGTTATCGCAACTAGCGAGAAAACACCCCAATTAAACAATACACAACATTGACATTAATTTTTTACCGGTCGGTTAATTAACACACCTCTACAGAAAACGCACCTAGCGTTAATTAACCCACCTCTCAGACAGTTTTTCACCCTCGTTAATTAAAACACCTTTTTACAGTTTTAAACCTGTAATACCGAGTAATAGTCCGAAAATTAATTATCTTCCGACACACGTAGAAAAAAACGAGGATTAAGAAGAAAGCTACATGTATGGGGTCTGTACACAAAGTAACTCCTTAGCAGTTCTTAGTGTAACCATGGGCCTTATAATACAGGTCCATGGTTTAACCTTATTAAGCCTTTGTCCTACCTGTAAGTTACATGTAATTACTTTAGAAGAAATATGTCTGATTGGACTATGTCTCTTTTCGTTTCTGTCGGTCCCTATTAACATGAAAATAACACTTTACCTCATCTCAGTCCTAAGGCTATTTTGGAATCCTTACTATCTATTTTTCACTGTAATTCTTCTTTGTTTGCCAAAAGAAATCATTTCCCAACACATCTGACACAACCTATGTTGTGCTTGACCAGACAGAGGTCACATAGGTTCGTGGCTATTGTATAGCTAATATTCCTAATCTAGAAATGGAATGTTACCATAAACATAGTGCGATCAGAGACTGTTCATGAAGGAACTACCTATAATAAGTAAGCTTAAGTATCTTATTCAGATTTTTTAAAATGTACATTATCTCAATCTAATTCCTTTGGGGTTAGTTAATTTAGCTTACGAGCAATACCATGTGGACTGCAAGCCAAAGTAGTTCATAGATTAATCAAAAACAAATTTAATTACCCAAAACAGCCTGTGTTTGAATAAAACAAAATAATTTTATTTTTTTTAATTTATTTTTTTGGTATACCGGTATACATGTATAGGTTATTATTTGATATTCCCTACATTTACATTTCATCTTCATCAGAAACATGCATTACAACAAAAAACATATGTTGAACTTATAAGGAAGACATCCATGGAAAAATTTTTGTGAAGATAACGAGTTATCTTTTTTGCTTTGATCTTTAATTTATTTCGCGTTTTTTTTTCAGAACTATTTAAAGAAATAGGAAAGTTTAGGGAATGTTAATGTTCTGTAAACTTAGGCCTACATATAAATAGAAAGAAAAAACAATAAAATGTGTTGTTTTCTTCAAAGCACAAGTTGTTTTGTGTACTGTAATTAAAGATGTTTTGTGTAAGTCTATGGTCACAGCAAAAGTCATAGAACATTTTTCTAGTAATTCAAGTTTTATTCCAATTTCAATCTTTTGATGTCAATGTCCTTTTATTTCCCGGTGGTATCAGATTGTTTATATGTAGGCCTACTTGTATTCAGTCTTGATGAACCATTTATATCTCTGTTACAGCATTGAATTGACAATTCAGTATAGAATATATAACAAATTGTTTGTAATGTATGGTTTTATTCAACAGGAGTTGCAGGATTTAGATGAAGAATTTAGTGAAAATAATATAGAGATACTTACCAGATTTTACCAAGCATTTTCAAGTGTTCATAAATATGTTTCTGACTTAAATAGGTATGCACTTTATTTTTTAAATCGACAGATTTTTGGGCACATAACAACCAATAAAGCAATGAAAAATACCTTAACTGCACAGTACACTATGCCAACCGAAAACAGTGTTATGCAGACACCAAAAATATACACATTGGTTTTCATTCAATTCTGTTTTCATATTAAATTTGTGGCATTAGTATATGTATCAAAAGTTGAATTATCAGAACATTATTGTAATAAGTATATTAATACTTGTGACTGTAATCTCAACACTATGCTACTTTATTCTGTTATTTCTGTAGACAACTTGGTTTTGCAGATTCATTTGTATTTATCCCCATCCCATCCTCGAAAAAGATAAAAGATTTATTTGAGTCTCTCTATAGCAAATTATATAATGCTGTGTATTTGTTAATTAGATATTTAGAAGATTTGGAAGAAGGCGTTTATATACAACAAACAATGGAATCGGTTTTATTAAATGAGGATGGTAAACAATTGATGGTAGGTCTTCTAGTTATTAATATTCCATCTTATCCATCCAGCACTTTCAGGAAAGTGTATAGAACGTATAGAAATAGTTTATGTATTGTGTCGTTTCTCCAGCTTATTTTTGGTTTCCAGGCTATTGACTCAGCTAGAACTGGAATCAATGAATTAAACATGGCAGTAAAAATTACAGAGACAAATCAAATGATACAATAACATCTTACAGTTTGATACATATTTCCAGGGAAGAAATGATACCTAATTAATAGAAATTTCTGTACAGGGGTAGACTATATTAGATGATTCTATATAATTTATGTGCTTTATGAAAATGAATGATACTAGTAGGAGTATAAAAGGATTGATGTATAATGTTTGTTGCTATATTTCAGTGTGAAGCTTTATTTCTGTATGGTGTAATGTTATTATTAATTGATATTAAGATAGAAGGTATTGTAAGAGAGAGAATACTGGTTTCCTATTATAGATACAGGTACACATTTAATTTTATGGAAATCCATAGAACGATTTGATCACAAATTGTACAGTTATTTCCCCATTTATACTCAAATTTATGAAGCCTCTGATATGCAGAACTGAGTTGTTACTGAAATGTTTTGAAACTTGTTGGGATTGTTCATCAGCAGATAAGAACCATATTCTATTTCCAGGTTTTGGGAATGTAATTATGCCCAGCACTGTTCATTTAGGCATAAGTTAAAACCATATTGAGTTTGTCCCATGAAATCTTGTGAATTAGGTTTGACAGCTAGCATGGTCATGATTGAAATTGCTTCAGATTGTGTTTAAAAAGGAACATGACATACCCCTGTCTAGATATTATCTGGTTCTTAGCTTTGGTTCAATACAGGCTTCACTAAATCCCTTGTATGTTGTAATAATATGAGATATGACTGACTGGGCATCAGGCTATATGAGAATAGTCATTTGAACATAACATTACCTTACTTTCAGCGCTCAGAAAACAGCAGCAACAGATTCTAGCATAGATGATGTGTGTAAGTTATTGCGTAGTACAGGTTTCTCTAATCTTCCTGGTGCAAAACGACCACCAAATTATCCTGAATCTTTTTTCAGGTATGTCAAATTCAAGATAAATTGTAGCGTTATATATTATACCACATTTTGAATTTGTTAGTCTATTATAGTAATACACTAGTTATGTCATATACCGCTTGTGTATGAAATATTTTAAGAAATGTTCATCTGGGCCAAGATGCAATAGAAATTTGATGAGAGTGGAGTAGATAATTGTGTGACGAAGTCTAGTTTCTAATGATATTGCTTATACCTTTTTGTTCAGTCGGGTTCCTATTAATGGTGATTATATAAATATGGTGATTGGACGATTAAGATCAGATGATATATATAATCAGATATCGGCCTATCCACTACCAGAACATCGTTCTACAGCTTTAGCTACACAAGCTAGTATGTTATATGTTATATTATACTTTGAACCAGATATACTGTACAATCAACAAGCTAAGATGAGAGAAATAGTTGATAAACATTTCCCTGATAACTGGGTAAGCATGATATCACATTTTTATGACTTAATATTTAATCCCACCCACCACAATCTTTATTTCATATAACTTATATATTCTCTTATTTAGAATTAAGTTTTGCTCATTGTTTTTGCTATTAAGTTTATATAAAGGAAAAACACTAAATTTACCCCCACCACATACTTCAAGGTGCTCACTGAGTGGGATCATCCTATATTTTGGTTGAAGTATGTGCTGTATATGAAGGTTCATTCTCAGCCTAAGCATCATTTGGGTCTTTCCTATATACTTCCCCTTGCATCCCGGACACGTTATAGGGTAAATTACATAGTTTGATTGGCAATTCATTGCCTGTTTGACATAAAATTGTATTATCATCATTAATTTTTATGGATGATCCCTCAATGATAATGTCACAGGTTTTACACTTTGAACTAACGCATTTCGAAACTAATGGAGTTGAAGAGACTGAATCATATTTAGAAGATGTTATTATCCTAGCTAGATTGGAAGGTTGCTTAAGACTGTTGATTATATTCTTTTTTTCCAATATTTTATGCATTGTTTGGCTATTTTTAAGAATATGGATATAATTTTCAATGATAGATTTCCCATTTTCCTGGGACGGATTGAATGTAGTAACTAAAGCAATGTTCCTTTTATCAGAGTTTACAGGAACTTTAGGTAGTATATAGGAAAGACCCAAATGATGCTTATCTGAGAATGAACCTTCATAGACAGCACATACTTCAACCAAAATATAGGATGATCCCGCTCAGTGAGCACCTTGAAGTATGTGGTGGGGGTAAATTTAGTGTTTTTCCTTTATATAAACTTAATAACAAAAACAATGACCTCTTGGAGGCAAAAGAAAGCTATTTTATTGAGAAGTACCACCCAAAACTTAATTCTAAATAAGAGAATATATAAGTTATATGAAATAAAGATTGTGGTGCGATTAAATATTTGTAGTCTGTAGACTAACTAACTACCCTTGCCTGTACAATAATTTTATCATGTAACTATGACACCGTGACGTCATAGACTATTGTTAATTGAATTATTGTTTAATAAAACGTCTGATGAGCCGCTATCGTGGTGAAAACGTTAGCATAAAAATGTAGTTTTATTTTGCCATCTTTAATTTCAATTATAAATATATATATATATAATTTAAAGTAGATAAGGTTCAAGTTATTTTATGTTTGTGGTAGACATATGCATGAAAAATTTTAAAAAAAAGTCAACCACCCTACCTTCTTCTCAATCTTAAGTTGAAAAATTACAGTCTGTTCCAGGTGATACTACCCTAGATTAAAATAGCAATAGGACATCCTGAAACACCTTTATTTGGACAATTTGTAAGAGTACCATATTCTGAAATCTTTCTTCTTTTTTTTAAATGTTCAGGGAAATTAGTTATATAGTAAACATCACATAAGTCAGATTCGTATAATTTGGATCTTTTCTCAACTCAGATAAAATCGTTTGAACCCATTAATCCTGCGCCTTTTTCTTATTAAATTTATGTGAGTACCGGTAAGTCAGATTTCCTAAGTCAGATCTTTGCCCAACTTGGATCAAAATGTCCGTCCATTTGATCTAATTCCATCTTTTTCCCTTCGCCTAAGTCGGATCGGATGTATGTTCAGTTTTGTATCGTTGAAACAAAATGGAAATCACATCTGATTTTACTCTGAGTGATCCTGATTTTATAGTGTAATTTGAAAATTCATATAATTGTGTTGAAATGTATTTTTCAGGTAATAAGTGTATATATGGGTATTGTTGTTAATCTAATGGATGCGTGGGCACCATATAAAGCTTCTATAACGGCTTTAAATAATACACTTGATACATCTAACGTTAGAGAACAGGTAATTATAATGTTATGTATAATGTTACAGGTAATTATAATCTTGTTCTGTATATGTGACATGTTTTATGAATGTGTTGATGTTTTATTTCAGTCTATTCGTTATGCTAGAAAGTTAGAGAGATTACAGCCAGTGCTAGAAAAATATTTAAAGGAAGGAGTATTGATGGAAGAATTTATATTAGATAATATACCTAAACTAATGAATGTTATGAGAGATAGTAATGTCACTTTAAGATGGTTGATGTTACACACTGCAGCTTTACCACCAAGTAAGATTTTCTCATTCACTATTCTTCTCTTCATAAAATATTGATGTTATTTGTTAGTTAAATAATTTTTCAAATACATGGCTACTTTTATGTCTTGTTCCAGTATATCCTGAAATTTAATTCCAAAGAAGGCCCCAAAAAAACATTTAGGAGTTATCAAACTGGGTTTCAGTGTGTCTTGTCAGGTTTGGATGGGACGCAAAACCTAAAAGACTCATGACAGTTGGAATTCAAAGAATAGTTACAGGAAAGCTGTTTTCAGAGCAAACTTGTCTGCCTTGCATATCTTGTGTGTTAATCTCTTAGATGACCTAAGTAAATTGTGACAACATATTAAACCCTGTTCCATTCTATTACGAAAGATTTCATGGAAAGAAATGTTGATGGGTTTCACTTCTCCAAGGAGTCATTAAAAATAGAGCCTATTAATTAATCTGATGTTTTCTTTTAGGTAAAATCTCAATGATTATTTTATTTTCAGCTGCTGAATTAAATAAGAAATGTAAAATGATTAGAGATCAAGTATTAGCAGACAGTAAATATAATGCTCTGTCTGTATTTCAACATCTACTTAATATTGGACAGTTTGAATTTAAACTCAAAGAGGTATTTCATTGCTGACATTATATATATAATGATAAGAGATTTGAGTATTTGTGCTCATAGCTTTCCTCATGAGCAGTGTATGAATTATACTTGATAATAATCTTGATGAAAATATGTATCCAAGTTTTTATGGCAAATTCCATTGTGACATTACCCTTATTTACCATGTGGAAAGCCAAGAAATCAATAGCTGAAACACAGACATGTTAACTTAAGTAATTCACAGTTGTCAAGTTATATCAATCAGATGTTTGATTAACATATCATATTAATTTGTTTTGTAGTGCAAAATTCCTACATTTATATTTCAGATGTTTCAACAAATGTTGACAGAAAAAAAGACCAAATGGGAAGCATACAAAAAAGAGGGACAGGAAAGAATGCAGGAATTAGGAGATGTGTTTTCTGGCACTAAACCCTTGACAAGAGTGGAGAAGAGTGGTTAGTTTTTATTCTAAATAAAAATGTTTGGAGTGTAAATCTCTCTACGGCTATCTATATGCAGGGTTATAATAAGGTTTACAGAACTTGCCAGTCTTTGAACAAATTATTGATTCATTTTTTCAAAAAGAATACCTCCAACTTTTTCCCCGGTATACATGTATCTGTATATTTTAATCCCGTATTTGTGTGATTTTAGAAAGTCTGCAGAATTGGTTTGGAGATATGACAAAACAAATTGCCTCCCTTGATTATGAAGATTCTACATCTGCTGGTAGGAAAATAATACAACTAATTCAAGCTATGGAGGAGGTGGGTATGATAAACATATTGTGTGTTTTATATCAAAGATATATAAATTAATGATATTATGATGTGGAAACATTACTGTTATACATTTTATTAACAACTTCCTTTCAATGAAAGCAGGGGCGTAAAAATCCACTAGCCCGATGCCCGGGGCTACCAATAATAACTTACGGGCTAGTGACCTATTTTGCCATACTAGTCCTGGACTAGTACCATCACTTATTTGTGACGATATAGATAAATAAACTGTAAAACATCCCACATTTATTTCTCAAATTCCAAGGAAAGGTCAGTCATAGCAATAGATTTTCTGTAGTAAAACTTAAAACTGTATGACAGTTTTTGTACTACTCTTATCAGGTTTTAAAAACATAAATATTTGAAAGTATACCTTTGTATTTTTAAGATAATTTTGATTATTTAACATGTCAAGTACTTCCAAAGAATTTACTATCCGTGTGTCATCAACTTTGACCCTATCGACATGCAGCATGGCACTCACTACTCAGTAATAATATAAACAATTTTACTATAATGTCTATTTCATTACTATATCCTGTCTATTTCAATCAGAAAATCAAACCGATTTGTTTCGTTTTAAATTTCTTTACAGAGTGACCAGGTAAATAAATACGGCAAAACAATTAATTTGTCTATTAGTCGAAGAGTTCTCATTTTTTTGCATAAACAAATCTTCGCGCACGGGAATTTAAGGACGTTAATTTACCGAGATATATTACAACGATATAACCATTTCACCAGTGCAACCGAACCGTGACCGGTTAACTGCGTAGCCCTTTATTTTGTCGAACTATGGACTAGTGGATATTAATGCCGGGGTAGTGCGTGACTGTAGACTACTAGCCCAGGGCTATTGGTTTAAAAAAAAAAAATTACGCCCCTGAATGAAAGCATCGCAGCTATTAAAATAGGTTTGTCCGTCTGTTGTCTCACCTAGTATTGGAACACAATAACTATGCTTATTTAATTGATATAGAATATTTATACTTGGTGTAGAAGTTTTAACTGAGTTCAATGATGATCAGTTTTCTGCTGAGGCTGAGCAGTGATAAGCAATTTGATTTGTGATGCTTTGATTCTAATTCTGGTTTATAGTTTCATATCATTAATACTTTGACTAAATTCAATGATGAGTATTTTTAGCTTTGGTTAAGCAAAGTGGTGAACAATTTTATTGATCAATGCTGTAATGATTGTTGTTTATGTATACCGGTATGTTGGATTTTGTTACAAGGCTTATGGAGTATACTTGATTTTGTAGACCATCTGATACCACTTCTATATTATATTTTCAAAGCATCAGTTTATTTATTTTATTTATGTATTGTAGGTTCAAGAGTTTCATCAATTAGAAAGTAATTTACAAGTAAAACAATTTTTAGCTGACACTAGAAAATATTTACATCAGATGCTACGTACTATAAATATAAAAGAGGAAGTATTAATACAGACAGAGATTGTAGCAGATCTGTCTTATGCTTGGCAAATAATCGACAGGTAAAATATGTATCATTTTCACAATCACATGTATAATGACTGTCCCATTGTATGTTTGATACTATTAGAGGATGATGTACATAGGCTTTCTGAGGGTCAGTGATTCCAAATCTAATTTGAGCTAAAACCCACTTGGTTCCTAAGGTAATTGTCACCCACTGTATTTTAATAAAACTACTTTAAAGTCTCAATATTCATTTTAGAATATTGTGTCTTTTATTATTATAAATTGTAGCACAAATTAGAAATTTCCTCGATTCTGATTGGTCGAAAAGTGTGGTCGAATGGACAATAAACCCCCTCTGAATTATCAAGGCGAATTACTGCGTATAAATATTCCAGTGTACTTTTTTCATTTTTGTGCTCCATGATCTTCCTCAACTCAAATCTTTATTGGCAAATATCTTCAAGAAATTCTGCACATATGACTATCACACCATTTTCAAACATCATCTTTTATGAAAACACATTTCTGAAATACATAAAACAGTAGAAAATCAGTCCATATATTAATTAAAACCGTTTTCAGGTACCGGTATCTTAATATATTCGTAACTAGGTTGTCACAGTATGGACAAATTTATTTTCTTTTTTGGTAGGATATAGCTTCACTCACCAATCAATTTTTACTTAATCAGGTGGATTTTTTTATTAAATCACGGTTTGATCAATGTCTGGCTAACATGATCTACCTAATAATAAGCCATTAGTCACAAAAAACCGCTTAAAAATACAATGAGGGGGTCGAAAATAGCAGCTGAATATCTAAACCTGCCAAAATTGACATTTGTTGACAACACGTCAGAATAGTATACATAGCAACCACTTGAAATCTTAGGCTAGCCACCACTGTCATAGTTTTATACGGTACTTTTGCAGATGTAAGTACGAAATGCAATTGTTTGAACACGAACAAGCTGCTGGGTCGTGATAAAAGTCTGCAAATAAAATAATAAAGACTGAAAACTTACATGAAACTCACGAAGCGAAGAAACCTTTGTTGCCAAGAGTTACCCTTCTTTTAGTCTCGGATAGCAGGCCGGAATTATTTCTATCACGCTAACACCCGTCTCCTTAAAATGACACAGTAAGACTAATTTCCCGTTCTTTTAAAAAAATCTTCAAACGTTAAAAAAAAATTATATCGATATCCGAATAACATTTTCTTTCATAATTCATTTATTAGACACTCGAGAATCCAGAATTTTAAATTTGAAGGAAAGCCAGGACGGCCTAAATCTGTGTTGAGAATATTTTGAAAAATGAACGCAAGCACGTGGGCAAATAACGGCTTTTTGAAATAGGTGTAAAAATGTTTCCTAAATAGTTCCTAAGAAAATCCCTAAATATTTGAGCTACAATATCGATAAACACGTTCCTGTTACGTATTTAGAGGGGGTTTATTGTCCATTTAACCATGCTTGAATCATCCATTAGAACATTTTGAAAAATGAACGCAAGCACGTGGGCAAATAACGGCTTTTTGAAATAGGTGTAAAAATGTTTCCTAAATAGTTCCTAAGAAAATCCCTAAATATTTGAGCTACAATATCGATAAACACGTTCCTGTTACGTATTTAGAGGGGGTTTATTGTCCATTTAACCATGCTTGAATCATCCATTAGAACAACTCGACGCTATCGCGTCTCGTGTTCTAATGATTCAAGCATGGTTAAATGGACAATAAACCCCCTCTAAATACGTAACAGGAAGTGTTTATCTCCTAAATAGCTATTTCCTGACAACTAAAGTTATCACTCAAAACTGTGATATTATATAATGTGTTTATTTTATGTTTTTCATTTTTAGTTACACATCCTACATGCAGCAGGGTATCAAAAGAGATCCATCACTTGTAATTAAATTACGAGCAACATTTCTGAAGGTATTTCTAATATACACATCCGTAAGCTGTTATATCCCCTGTGATTGAATATTATCACTAGGAATGTGTTCATTTAAAAAATGTGTGGAAAGATTTAGTTGAATTATTATTTATACTTCTGAAATCAATAAATAATATGCTTTATAAAGTAATCAGTTCTTCAAGAAACTTACTTATATGTCACATAAAATGTGGTAATATTTTTTGTTGATTATACATAACTATGATTATCTTATACTTTGTAGATGGCGTCTGCTTTAGATCTACCATTATTACGTGTAAATCAAGCTGGTAGTAAAGATTTAATGTCTGTATCACAGTATTATTCTGGTGAATTAGTAGCTTATGTTAGAAAGGTTCTACAGGTAGGTACAAAAAGATGAAAAAGCTGTGTTTGAGAGTTCGATTATTCATACAGATTGAACATCATCCTTTCGTGGGACATCATCCGTTCCTATAAGATGGTGGAAAAATTTGTACTAGAGCGATGATTTCATAGAAATCCAACTTTGTGACACAGTATCCATATATTATTTAATATCTCGCTCTTTACACAAAACAAATGTCACACAAAGGGAATATACAGTAAATCAACTATACAATATATCTTGATATATAAGCACAAAAAACTTGTATAAAAAGCTCCGTCACAGGTTTTTCGGCCTCAGGTATCTAGATCTACATCTTTTTCTAATCTGACCTGCTTTATCAATTCTTTCATGTTCTCAAAAGCCAAAAGATATGCCATTTCTTGCTTTTGTGTTTTTTGTGGATTTCTGGTAATTTTATCTGGGAAGTAGTAAGATTTAGGTGGGTTTTTTTTCAGATTATTCCACAAACCATGTTTAGTTTATTAGCTAGTATTATACGATCACTAACTAATAAGATACAAGAAGTACCAACACGACTCGAGAAAGAAAAGATGAAAGAATATGCACAGTTAGACGATAGATATGAGGTATATATAAGTACATACAATATTAAACTTTATTCTGGACAATACTTGACCATTCATTATCATGGATGCTATTGATAGTATCGCTGTATTTTTCGGTGTATTTAATCTACTATATTTGAGTTGACTAACTGCATAGGATGGTTTCATGTTATTTCGAATTTGAAAGGATGTTGAAGGATTAACCCTAGTGAAATCTCGAATTTGTTGATTTTAGAATGTGAAGTGTGTTGTACAAATAGCTTTGTTTGTGAATCTAAATACATAATTTTGTTAAATTGCATGCTGAAGAAATAGTGATTATTGGCATGAATTATATACAGATATAGATTAATGTGAATGAATCATTGCATTGTTTACAGGTAGCTAAATTAACCCATTCTATATCAGTATTTACAGAAGGTATATTGATGATGAAAACAACATTAGTTGGTATTATAAAGGTAAACATTTCTATTTTATTCATAAAGTATAACATACATTGTTAGCCATGTCAACATCCCAAGAGAGGTTGTATCAGGTGTTCCAGAAAAATACAAATCACCAGCCCATTCCTCTTGCGCCACACCTTTTATTACATATAGCTACATGTAATTGGACCTTAGTTTGGATGAATTAATGAAACTATATATTATTCACTCCAAACAAAATATGTTAGTTTGCAATGTTAAACATACATTATGCAAGAGCTAAGTCTGACTATTGCAGGGGTCTCTTTAGGCCTGAAATGTTATCTTAATTTATAATTAGACATTAATTAAATTATCCATACCATAATCAACTGTTGATGACATTGCTAGTCTTCGATACTTGGAATACATTTTTTGAAAATTAATTTAACATAAAAATGGATAATCAACACTTTTAATGTAAGACTGTAGTAATCATGATCGAGGCTAGCCTAATTTCCAAAGCTAATATCTCAGTTCAGAGTGGAACAGCATGCAATTTTTAGTATGTTTGTTGTGGTTATAATATATATACCATTTGTATAATTACAATTTTATCCTCCCTATATGATTTGTATGTTACTCATACTTGTTATATATGTATTTCAGATTGATCCTAAACGTTTATTAGAAGATGGTATCAGAAAAGAATTAGTACAACAAGTAGCTTATGCTTTACATAAAGGTCTTATGTTTAACCCTAAAGCTAAGGTATGATATGAATATTTCAGTAAATATATCGTTTTGGATAAATAAGAAGATTTTCTCAATTATGTGCGATATGATATTTTAAAATATATATCCATCATCCAAGTTAGAACAGAAAGAGTTAGTTAAAATTCTGATGAGAGTATGATGAAAGTATGATAATACAATATTGCACCTTTAAAGCAGTTTGTCGTAATTAAAATCTAATTTGCATACAATTTACAGCTATAAAAGTGTGATAAGATGGTAAGATAATAAATGTTTTCAGGTCAGTGAGTTAATGCCTAAATTAGGTATTCTAGGGGAACAAATGGATGGATTTCGTCGATCGTTTGAGTATATACAAGATTATGTTAATATATATGGATTGAAGATATGGCAAGAAGAAATATCACGTATTATAAACTATAATGTAGAACAAGAATGTAACAGTTTCCTTAGAACAAAGGTAAATTATTTTATATTTA
Organism: Patella caerulea; assembly: GCA_036850965.1. Classification (NCBI taxonomy): domain Eukaryota; kingdom Metazoa; phylum Mollusca; class Gastropoda; family Patellidae; genus Patella; species Patella caerulea. Next base: position 4,293,775 of record JAZGQO010000008.1, on the reverse strand, counting down.
CAAATTTGCATCAGTTGACATTCATTCATTTTAGGCATTGTTTGTCTACTAAATTACGAAATTGTCAGTTTGTCCCATTATGTTCTCTCAAGAAATGATTGTTGATAGGTGTGTGTTATTGTAGCATCCAACGGTTGTGTCCACAATAAAATGGACCCCTCTATCATTAAGACGCACTAGAGAGGGGTTTTGCTAAAGCTCACCTGGAATCCCAACACTCTTCGGTTAGTAATGGTAAGTGTCAGTTAAAAAGTGACTATCAGGAATCCCTTCCCAAGTTCTTGACCTGGATCCCCAGAACGAGTATGACTGCAATGTCACCTTACACAATGTCTTCCCTTACTCAATAACACAAACTACAAAATAAATATTCATATAAAAGTAAATATATATTATCTTCTGATCAACATCAAATTACATATATCAGAGTAAGATACATGTATAAAACAATAATGTTAATGATGAAAATGATATTGATATCAAACCCTAATTATGGTCGAAACACAAACACTCGTATGCACGATCAGAAACGATTTATGAAATCTGGTAAACTGACACACACGTAATGACGAACAATAATATGATCTCTCATAACACTAGAGTAAGTAAAACACTATTAAACAATATAACTTAGCGCCGAACACTCAAAGGGAATCACTGTATCATAAGAGAACACAAAGGAACCTTCAAACATCCACTCACGTTTATTTGTTGAACGAAAATGCGCTGTGTAAGAGCTTATATAAAATCTCATTAAATAGCGGGCAACGGGAACTCTCGTAATACCTTGCAAAAACCACGACACTGTGTTATTTATCATATTATTTTATTAGGTACAAGATTGGCAGAGTGTATATCAATCAACAGCTATACCTATACCTAGATTTACACCTGTAGATGAAAGTGTTAATTTTATAGGTAGATTAGCTAGAGAAATACTACGTATAACTGATCCAAGGTAAAATTAAACTAATCTTTAGTATAATGATCATAAAAGAATTAACCATTCTCCCATCTAAAAATGCTCTGGCCTTAATCACAAACAACAAGCTTGTTTTAAATATGGTTAACAAAGAACAATCTATAGTCTTGTAGAAATTTAGCTGAAATATTCAGTGTTAAGGGTTATTAGCAATATGTTCATAGAATGAATTTTACAATGATGTTCAACTGCAATATTTTCTTTATGATATTTTGAATAGAATTACAACTTACATAGACCAGATGAAGGCTTGGTATGATGCTAAAACTAAACAAGAGGTGGCTAATAGAACACTCTTTCAACAGATACATGTAAGTTTATATGATAGTATTTTTTTCATGTCTATATTGTAATAATGCAAGAATTTGTATAAGAATCTCCCTTTGATGTTTTTCCTCTATTGGAAAAAAAATAAACCTGTATGTACAAGTTTATTACATGCTCCTATGATATATAATCAAATTACAGTACCCTAACTATAAAAATATTTTATGAATCGAAGGATAACAGTCCTAGTTCATAAATACTATTGAAATGGATTTGTCTGTCCACCCATCTGTCTGCCTGTCCATCACACTTTTTGAGACTTAATATCTCTGCTTTAATTAATTAATTGAGGTAGAATGTTCACACTTGATGTAGCAGTTTATGAGGTGAATGTCTTGACTGGGTTTGATAATGAGTATTTTCATATTAGACAAAGATTTAAAAGATTGGTCATGACTTTTGGATACACTTGATTAGTTGACGGAGAGGACTTTAGCATTTTTTATTAAAACTAAGTATAGTCCTTAGAACACAATAACTTGGTGTAGATATACACTTTGTGAATTTCTTTACTGATGATGATCATTTACTGCTCTGAGCAGAGATAAGAAATTTTATTTGTCAATGAATTGTTTAGAAATATTATGATTGATGAGATGGAACTTAGTGTGTAGTGAAGTGACTAATCTTGATAATAAGCATTTTCTACTCCTATTAAACAGAGTGATATGCTATTTGATTGTTCTATACTTTCAGTAAGATAAATGTGTGAGTAACCTATGGAAGAATTAGACTAAATTCCCATGAATATTTCAAGATAGCTTATTCTTTATGTCATAAAAATGTATTTCAGAGAGCTGTGGGAAGTTTTGGATTAACAGGATTAGATAGATTACTGTGTTTCATGATTGTTAAAGAATTACAAACATTTAAAATGTATTTACAAAGAGGAGTTGCCAGGGATAAAACGTGGTTAGAGTTGTTATCTTATTATACTAAGATTTTACAACCACTGGCTGGTACAATTAGTAAGTTGATTATTTTCACTTAAGAAATCAATCCCACAATGTAGTCTAAGTTAGACTATTCTCCACCAAGTCACCACTTACTTCCTGACTCAATTCCACTGAAATTATAGTTTTAAAAAATAATTTCTTTTGTGCTCTTCTATAATTATTTCTGCTCTGTCTTATTTGAAATCACTGCTTTTGTGCACTTCTATAATTACACATGACATGTAAATTCGTGAAGAGTTCCATATTTGTTTTATGGAAAGGGGGTTTATCGACTTCTGTCTGTTCTCCAATCCAGTTTTTGTGAATAAATATTGGATAGAAAAAAAAATGGCCCATATTGCATGTAATTTGAAAGGTGTTTCAGTCACTTTCAAAGAAACAATCAATTGTAAGTATTAATTTTCAATTCACTAAATGGTGGAGAATAGTAAGTGTATTTTTTTAAAACTGATTTGGCTACTTAGTAACAACTGAATATGTGATTAATTTTTTTCCAATTATTTAATAAGTTAAAGGTTTGCCACTTGATTAGTTTTATGTTTAATATCTATAATATTTAATTTTTTCAGGTCAACCACAGAAAATTTATTCACAAGCCATCTCAAAAACAGCCAAACTGTGGCCTATGTATCTGGACATAATAAATAAGGTAAAGACAAATCACATTGCAATATTTACAAATTAATGAATAATCACTTTTCTACTGAAGCAATAGAAGGTCTCGAAAGTTGGGCTCAGAAGAAGTGTAGGATTTATTGTTTTAAAGATACTGAGATGCAATGAAAATGCACTATGGATTTAAAGTGCTGGTGAAATGTGATATTTGGCGAGACACAAGAAAATCAACAACAACCAGGATAACGACTTTACTTTACAGTGAAACGTGCACACATGAGGAAACACCAACTACTAACATGTGTCTCCACCGCTAAAAGCACCCCTGCATACAGAAGATAAGATTCTGACTCAATCACTGCTTGTGGAATTGTCTCCACTCCATCTTGAATTAACACAATGGTGAAGGTCACTGTCGATTGGGAAGTCATTGCTTTTGAGACAAAACTGTAGTGGTTGTACTGACTACTGACTATTAGAATTGCAAATAAGATTTACATCATCCATTAATAAAAGTATATTTTTATTTTTATTATTATATAAATAATTTTTTTGTTATCAATACTTGTTTTTAGGTGGGTCAGATGCAATTATTACGCCGACAGATAGCTTATGAACTTAATACATCTTGTAAATTTGATTCCAAGTTTTTGGCCAGTTCGCTTCAAACGCTGAACAGGTAAATTTACTAAGATAATTTTAAAGTTAAATGTTCTAACATTTTGAATTAACGTAGATGTATTTTCTATACTTAAAATAATGGAAAACTACTTTCATTTGTTGTAAAAAGGTTTTAATTTTTGACGAGATGCATGGTGGTTTATCTTTATATTGATAAGTTGGTTGTAGACAAGAGTATTGTGTTAATCTACAAGGCTAGGAATGTTACTCCATCCCTTGTCACATACAATCCTTAGATCATAAAACACAACACTAGACTCATTGATACACATTATGATCAAATGAATTGTGTTAGACCACTGTACCACCCCAAAACAGAATTATCATCCATTGTTTCAGATGTTCTAGAGTGGACTAAATTACAAAACGTCATTACCATTATTTGCTACTAGCAAAAAAAAGTTATTGTGTAATGTTGAGTAACTGCTTCATATCTTATCAATATACATGATGGCGTGTCCATAAAATTAATAAAATAAAATTCATGAAGTATTCTATACTATGAGTATGTATATTTTTAGTGCTTTATTAGCGGATATAGAGAAACATTATCAGGATCCTAGTCAACCTTATCCTAAAGAAGAAAATCCATTGATGTATGAATTAACAGCTTATCTAGAAACAGCAGGTTTCCATAATCCACTATCAAAAGTAAATTCTCATTTAAATACAGAATTCAACAGTTTTGAATGTTAAATGTAATTACTACTGTAATGTAATTTAAGATTTGAACATTTTAAATTTGTATGGAGCTACAGTGGGTCAGTGAGTAAGATGTTGGCTCGCTAATCTGGAGGTCCTGTGTATGATCCTGGTGTTTGCCGAGAAAGTTTGTCAATATTTTCTGGCGTGGTTCACTCTTTTCTGGTGCAGGTCCCATGTACACTCTGGCATGCACGTAAAAGATCCATTGGCAGTTGGAGTAGGTCATGGTACTACTGTCTGGTCAAAATTTGCCTCATAGCACACAGTGTGGCATATGTCCTTCTTCATTAGCCCAGTCAGAGCAGAACAGTAGGACGTTAAACCCCATTTCATTTAAATTTGTGCTGCTTCCTGTGTTAGTTAATGACAGTGTTTATATATGATTTTGAGGATTTATCAACTTTTTTTTTATTGTTTTGTAGATTTATATCACAACAAGTCGAATGCCTTTCTTCCCACTGTTTAATTTTCTGCTAGTTATATCACAATTACCAAAACTTGTATATAACAAGACTATCAGTAAGCTAACTATATATATATATCTTACAAAACTTGGCCAATTGGTTTAAGTATGAATAGCCATCTACATGTAAATCAAATTATTTAAATAGAATTGTATCAGATGTTAGTCCTGAAATGACCTAATTATGTTCAGTAGTCAGTACAAATGTACATGTCAGACCTAATGGATGACATTCATTACTTATTATTATAATTAAATCATTTTTAATATTCATTATTCTATGTTTATTTCAGGTGGTTTAATTAGTAAAAAGTTAACTGAACCATTAGATGCTCCACCATTTATTATTGGTTGTTTAACATTACTCAAACAATTCCATTCTGATAATACAACATTATTCTTAGCATTCCTGGGACAATATGTCAGATCATCAGTTGAAGCTATGAGCAGGTAAGGAAACATTGTATTCAATCGTATATTGTTTCACTAAAATAAAAAACCAGCGGCTGGCAGACAGGATCGACAGAGAACAAGCTAAAAAGAAAGTGATCTTTCCTACAATCAAGGGCCATAATTCACGAACTTTTAATTCAATACGTGCAAATTTTGAAAAAAACCAAGATCTTTAGGTTGTAAACATGTTATAACACATGTTATGAAAAAAATTCTTTATGTCATAAAAAATTCTTTACGTCATAAATAAAATTTAATTTAGTTTAGTTTAAACATCTAATTCAATTAAAAGAAGAGTTATGTTTCCAAGTCTAGGTCAATCAAATTGCTTAGTACTACTTAGCCTAAGCAGAAAATTCACATCATCAAACTTAGTAAAGGTATACACCAAGTTTCATTGCCCTCACTTTATTAAAACCAAAGTTATGGTGTCCTAAAGCATGAACCAATCAAATTGCTTAGCCTAAGCAGAAAATGCTCATCTTCGCACTCCATCACGGCATCCACCTAATAAACACCTACACTTAATGTTATCGTGGTGTCAATTATTGTGATTGAAAATGGTGGTTGTTAACAAGTCATTTAACTGACTGTAATCAATTATTAAAACTATATTTCTATTTTACATGTTGTTTTTTACAGCGCCAAATCTCCTGAGATGTCGCAAGATGTATTAAATGTGTTGATATTTTTAGAAGATTATATTTTTTACAATAGTTTACCAAGAAAGGTAAAAGATTTTTCAAAATTAAACCAGATTGTTCTATCCAACAAATATCTGTGTTGAGCCAACACTGATTAAACTCAATACATATCACATTTTGATACTGATTATTTGTCTTCTATAATCATATTATATTTAGTGCTAGGAAGGAGAATTTGGACTAACAGCAGCATTTTGGCTTAGTTTTTTAATAATCAAATTGTAACTGTCAGATTATATAATTATATTCGAATATAGTTGTACTTTGGCTATGCAAGCCACTCCAATAACTCTTGGCCCTACAGGCACTACTCTTAACTTTTACACAGCAGTAATGTGAAATCCTTCTTTTACCACTGTATAACATGACATGACATTTAAGGTCTCATCTAGTAAATTTCTACCTGTGATGTCATATCCCAGTTTTTACTCACAACACAAGATTACTTCTGTTCTACCTTGTTTTTGGTTAAAAGTAAGTCTGGGCAGGTCTTTTAGATGTCAATAAAAATAAATCAAATGTTACAAAGGAAAACATGCATAAAATAAACTATAAAACATGATTACATCAGATATGTTAATTTGAATTTCCATAAAGGTCAAAGGTTACACTTCTCTGAAATAAGGTACATATACTGTGTTTTTTGTTGATTTGATACATACATTGTATATATATTTTCAGTCAGTGGAGTCTTTCATACCATCATATATATTTGATGAATTCCGAACCCAGTATAGCCAGTGATAAACTACTATACCTGAAGTACTTCAGAGCTTTCTACTAGTTTTGTTGCATATTGTTGACCCTGTTATTGTTAAAAATCATAAGGAATTATTAAGATATGTGATGTCATTCGGGCTACCGCAATCTTACAGTGTTAAGAACATATCTATAATCTAACTAAATTTGTTTTTTTATGAAAGATCATGTGTTTACAATTTGATCACACGATACTATATATTATTATATATATTTATTCAATAAAAAAAATATAGTTTGTTATTGATTGTTCTATTAAAGATACATTATGTAAGATTTAGATATAGAACTAACTCTAGTTGATCGAAGCTAAGTCTCATTCCTCCATATTTGATTAAATCAAAGTATCGCTGAACCGTTTTAATCTATTTAATATCAGAGAAATCTGATGCCATCGTGAGTTGATTAAGGCCTGGATCAGTTAATTAATGTTTTTATACGCCCACATGGAAATGTGGTCGTATATTGTCGTTTCCCTTTCTGTCCGTCCGTGGTCCACGATTTCTTGTGAACGCTCTAGATGCTAAAGTTAATATCTGATTGACTTTAAATTTATACACGGTGTTTAAGGTCATGAGAAGAAGAAGCCTATTGATTTTCAGCGAGATCCATTAATTACTACCAGAGTTATGACCCTTGATCACTTTGAAAAATCTAAAGTTAATATCCGATTGACTTTAAATTTATACACACTGTTTACGTTCATGATACAAAAAAGCCTATTTATTTTCAGTAATATCTGATAATTACTGCCAGAGTTATGACCCTTGATCACTTTGAAAAACCCTGTGAACGCTCTAAAAGCTAAAGTTAATATCCGATTGACTTTAAATTTGTACACAGTGTTTAGGGTCATGAGACGAAGAATCCTATTTGATTTTCAGTGATATCTGATAATTTCTGCCAGAGTTATGGCACTTGATCACTTTGAAATATCTTGTGGACGAAGGCCTTGAGACAAACAATCAAAACTATTCTAATCATTTCTGATAATTACTTAATGGGCTATTACTCGTAATAAGATTATCATGTGTTGTAAATGTTCTCCTTACTGACACAGGAAACTATATGCGAAAATCCTTGTTGACGGCCCGGATGACTTAGCTGTTGTGGGCGTATGTTTCGTTGTCTGGCAACCTATCTTATTAATACTTTAGATAACATTTCAGGCCTAAAGAAAGACATGTAATAGGCAGATTTAGCTCTTGCATAATGTTGTATGTTTAATATAGAGAATTACTAAGACTGTCACCAGATACGGTCCTGTTTATAATTGTCTGTAAAGTCAATTTGCTGTTTTAAAAATAATCATAAAGTCAATTTGATCTTAAAATCCATACCGAATATTCTCTAAGAGGTCAAGAATTCAAATAAGTTCAACCATTTAACCCATTTTATACGCCCACATTGAAATATGGTCGTATATTGTCGTCGCCCCCGTCCGTCGGTCCGGCGTCCACAATTGCTTGTGGACACTCTACAGGCTAAAGTTAATATCCGATTGACTTTAAATTTATACACAGTGTTTAAGGTCAAGAGACGAAGAAGCCTGTTGTTTTTCAGCGATTTCCGATAATAACTACAGAGTTATGGCCCTTGATCACTTCAAAAAATCTTGTGGACGCTCTAGAGGCCAAAGTTAATATCCGATTGACTTTAAATTTATACACAGTGTTTAAAGTCATAAGACAGTGACGCCTATTGATTTTCGGCGATTTCTGATAATTAGTGCCAGAGTTATGGCTCTTGATCTCTTTAAAAAAATCTTGTGGACGCTCTAAAGGTCAAAGTTAATATCCGATTGACTTTAAATTTATACACAGTGTTTAAGGTCATAAGACGAAGAAGCCTATTGATTTTCAGCGATTTCTGATAATTAGTGCCAGAGTTATGGCCCTTGATCACTTCAAAAAATCTTGTGGACGCTCTAGAGGCCAAAGTTAATATTCTATTGACTTTAAATTTATACACAATGTTTAAGGTCATGAGACGAAGAAGCCTACTGATTTTCAGCGATTTCCGATAATTAGTGCCAGAGTTATGGCCCTTGATCACTTCACAAAATCTTGTGGATACTCAAGAGGCCAAAGTTAATATCCGATTGACTACAAATTTATACACAATTTTTAAGGTCATGAGACGAAGAAGCCTATTGATTTTCAGAGATTTCTGATAATTAGTGCCAGAGTTGTAGTCCTTGATCACTTCAAAAAATCTTGTGGATGCTCTAGAGGCCAAACTTAATATGCAATTGACCTCAGATTGATACACAGAGATTAAGGTGTTGAAACTAACAAATATTTTGATTTTCAGTGAATTTTGATAACTGAACAGCTAAATCCATCATTTTAAATGTTTCCTATACTAATTGTTAGTGTGGGGCAAAACTTTATAAAAAGCAAACAATTTCTAATGATTTTCTGATAATTACATAATAAGTTGTTACTCTTAATCAGATTTAAGTGTATTATAAATGTTTCATTACCGAAAAAAAATAAAAATATGCAACAACTCTTGTTGCAAGCCCGGACGATTTAGCTGCTTTGGGCATATGTTTTGTTGCCTTGCAACCTATCTTTAAATGGAATAGAACACTAGGTATATTTGTGCCAATTTTGATATCAGTAATCTTCAGTTGAACATTATGTGCAGCACTAAAAGAATAGTTCGCAAGTTAGTTCCAATTCAGTACAATATTTAACAATGATTATTTAATTCATATCCATTATTTTATTCTCCCAAATTCATTATTAAGTAGAATTCATATGCACAAATAATTATGTTTACAAAATACATAAAAGAATATACAAATTACATTTATCAGCAAACAAGTATAATCATGTTAATGCATTATTAAATAAATCACTGAAAAATGTTTATCACAAAGATATAAAATCATCTTATATAAAAATCCATTATAATTTCATAATACTATATTATTGTTTGTTTCATTTGTTCCTTTAAATGGAAAGTTGTTGTGTTGTTATTTCGCTTAAAGTTCCAATTTTTAATGAATGCATTTGTAATTAACAATGATGAATTCTGATAAAATGCTCAGCAAATAATTTGCGTCATAGCCTTTGAAGTTACTAGGCAAGTTTAAAAGAATGCTTTTTAAAGTGATCCCTCATTTGTTAATTTCCTTGTTATAGTTTTTCATCAGGCACCCAATTACAATACCCAGCCAGTTATATTATATTCATTTACGAATAGATTAGATGTGTTAGGCACTTACTGAATTGAACATTAGGCTATATCAAAAAATATTCTGATTTCTCAGATAATCCTGTTTACCTGAGCTGTTTTTATTTAAAAATACAAAATGTGAAATAGACTATTTAATTACCATGTCTAAATATTTTACCAGTCACAGGAAAATATATATGAATCCAAAAATGTACTGTAGGCTCATTTATCAAGTACTGTTGGTATAATTCATACTTATAGCAGTGGACATGCAAGAGATAGACAGAGAACAAGTTTTTAAAAAAAAAAAGCGATTTTTTTTCCAATCAGGGCTCATAATCCAGGATATTACCGAATGACATGCATCAATATCTCGGGGAAATAAGATATAGTTTATAAGTTTCATCAAAATCAGATAAGTATTGTAAACTTTAGAATTCAATAGCTAAGCACCTGATTTTTCATACAATCAGGGGTCCTCATCCATGAAGTTATGGTCGATACATGTGGTGTATAACAAAAATAAAAACTTCTCTCTCATAAGATTTATTTGAAGGATTGTCCGAGAACCAGAATAGAATTTTTTTGTATGGCCTTAATAAAAATACTAATTAATTTAATATAGTTGACTGAGAATTTATTTCCTGCTCACCATGACTATATAATATATTGGTTTGTAGATCCAAAATGATATTATTGTATAACCAAGAATGATTATTTTGAAATCAATAACAGGGTATTGATTCACCTGAATTAAATTCAAATTACTGGATTAGTGTAGACGCCATCCTGGATTAATTTCTTCCAGACAGCACCATTTGGCCATTCATTACTGATTAATGATGATTCTTTCATTTGAACACTGTATCCTGGGGCCTAGAAAAATATACAACAACAACAATGACCGAATGTATATATACAGAATTCTATCAAGGAAACTCTTTAATTTAACATGTAGATTCCTAGTCACCAGATTGTCCTAAAACCTCAGTTCATGGAGGTATATACAGTTCATTAATATGCATTCACTCTTAAACAAGCAGTGCAAGGTATACACCCACATATTGTAAGTGATGGACAGAGAACAATTAGGAACCATAATCCAGGAAATTAGGGTCCAATATCAAAAGGAACTGAGATTTTTGCTATATAAACATATCTTTTAAGTTTCATCAAAATCAGATTTGTGACCAGTTGTGTATTCACCAAAAAATGTGGGTGTATTAAAAGGAACTTTTTGTTGAAGGATCTTAAAAATGTTACTACTTGTTTTTGATAAAGTTATGATTAATCTTTTGAATTAAATAAATTTGTGTGTTACTATATCATGTTAAATTACCTGAGGTAACTGGTAACTGCCATTTTTAACCACAGTTGGATGTAAAAAGTTTTCATGAAGATGATCTACATACTCAACAACTCTAAAATAAATATACGGAAATACTATATTTTGGACAAAAAGAAAAAGGTAGGCCTACTATAACACAAGTGTCATGAAGAAAAACTGACTAGAAAAGATATTAACCTACAGATAGATAGAAGCAGGGAGAGGGGTTTAATATAGGCTATGCCTGTTCCCCAATCCCTATTCAGATACAAATCTGAATAAAATACTGCTTATAAAAAAAAAGCATATATCATTGTCCATTTCAGACGTTACCTGTCTGGAGAGGTATAATAACTATATATCCCATACTATCCCAGTCTAAAATATACTTGGTATATCCAGATGTATGTAAAAGGAAATTTCTACTGACCTTTTATCCAGACTACCAGATACAGCTATATAATCAAATATAGACAAATGTTGTATTAATTCACATAATCCTACACCTCCGCCATGTGGACAAATAGGCACTAAAATAAATTAGGACAATTGTTTTAAAGAAAAAAATAAAAGTTTCTTTATGAGTCAGTTTCTTATAATGTGGTCAATAAAAAATGTGCTCGGACATAGAGGCGTGCTTCCCATTATCTATATTTCATCTGCTTCAGCAGATTCTGAAAGCCCAACTATTATCATGTTAATATGCATGTATGTATAGATTAAGCATAAACAGATGTACAGTTTATGCTACAAGCGAGGTTTTTGGTACAAAGTAATAGAATAACAGTGATGACTTTGTGTCATGTTTATCACAAGTTATTCCTCTATATTACTGACTATAACTAACTGAAGTGACTAGTGATAGCAGATACATTGGCAAATATCTCCTCACTAATAATTCCCTCGAAGACATAAAGTTGCTGTGTGACACTGTGAGAGAATATCTTACAATTCATAAAAAATTTGACTGCCACTAGATAAGAGAACACGAAAGAAAAACAGAAAAAAGTCTGTGCATTACCACGTTTTATAAAGTAGGGGAGACCGGGGCACATTGAACCACCATGGATATTGCAACAAGATTTTTACAGAGTTTGGTATAATTTTTTAAAAAAGTCTGTGGATCAATAACAAATATTAAACAATGGAAATTACCTCCATATTTACTTGCCATAAGTATAACTGCAAGATTTTCATTAACACCACCTAATCTACAACTATCTATCTGACAGAACTGTAGAGCATTAGCCTGTAAAAACTGTTTAAACATAATTCTATTCTGGCATTGTTCACCTGTAGCTACTCCTATACCTAATGGATTCAATTCCTGAAATACATAAAAATGTTTGAAAAAAAACAAACCCAAATTTCATTCACTATACCTAATGCTAACAAAAGTAATCCAGGATCTGACATTAGCTAGACACAAAGCCAGGAAAAACTACTTGGGACCAGACTGATTAGACATAATAGTAGCGGTATGTAGAAGTCACCAGAAGTCACTTCTGTGTATTGTAAATGTAGTCACAAAATCTAATAGTACTGAATAGTACTGGTGTCTGGATATGATTGGAATTGTGACGCATTTTCACGTCATAAATTTAACAAGAAACAGCAACATAAACATGAAAGTGCATATATTGCTGGTACTTCTCTTAAATTTATAAATAATTAATAAAACAATAGAATCGTCAAGTATCAATTCAGCCCGTTGTGAATAACAACGTACTGGAGGGGTATTCATATCTGTATAATCAACTTGTACTAAGGTTTAGTTTGCTGCACAAGATGGTTTAGTCAAATAATTTAAGTAGAATGTTGTTGATTTCCAATTCACGATTCTCAAGTTGATTGACAACCAATGATTAAAATCAAATAATTAGGCCAACCTTTGCTATTTGAGCATGTCCAAGTATATCATCAGGACTTGTTGGTTCCTCAATCCATGTTAGATTAAACTGAGCTAATTCTTTCATCCAATCAATAGCTTCCTGCACCTCCCATCTTTGATTTGCATCAACAAGCTAGAAATAAAAATTAAACTATACATATAAATAAGTTACTATTATCATTTACAGACAGATTCTAAAAAAGATAAACATGCTGTTAATAATTTTCAAAAAATTCAGGGTGGGCGGGATGGTGAATGACGAATGATGTAACATGTGTGCTTTAATACAGTTTTTCAGTGAGTCAAGTGTCTTGGTGTGTGACGAGGAATAAGGTTGCCCTTGTAAGTTTTCTATTGGGTTCTCAAGTTTCCTGTAGCTGCTAAAGACTCAAGTAAGTTGTTCAAATAAAATTGTATTTTGTCCCAAAATGACCTAGTTTTTGTCAAGTGGACACTAACCCATGTATTTCTTTCACCCTTCAAAGAATTCAGAATTTTAGTGTTGTGATATAAGTGACTGGAGGTCATATTGTTTCAAAGGCAGACTATTTGGTAAGTGAACTGGAAATGCACAGGACACAAATCTATTAAAGTAAATTACTGAGGGACTTTTATTTGTTATTTTTTAACAGGGAGAGAGGGAGAAATGGGGTTTAACAACCACTTGACACAATCTAGGTGATTTGGGGTGGGACTAACATAACATTCAATTTTAACCTTTAACCGGTCAGTGTGGCATATTTGCACTACATTGTAACATGCTTAAGGGTGAAACTTGCGTTTTGATTGGTTAATTAGACACTGTTTATTGGACAATAACACCCCTCTGATTTAGGAAAATCACTGTGTATTAATATTATGCGTGCTACTTAAATGGCGATAACCACAATGGAGACAATCAATTTTGATCTTGGTAGATGAGATGAAATACTTGGAGATATGTCCGAACATGAACTTAAAACATCAACTCCCTTGCCAGGTATCAGCTACAAACAACAAAATATACAATAATCTAATACAAAAAAACACATTTTGGTTTAAAAGATACTTTTAAAAAAATGAAGTGAGAATTTCTTTGTGTGTCTATACTCATACTGCTACTATAGCAACCAAACGATAAGCGAGCCAAATCTAACGAGAGCAGTCTGTTATCCTGTTAGGTCATGGCGTCTCATTACGTCAAAATTGATTTCTTTGATTTTTACGTCATTGAAACCGATTTGCAGTTCGACGAATTTTAAAGTTTACACAATAAAATAAATCCTTTTTAAAATCCAGAAAAATAGCATGTTACAATGTCGATAAACACCTCCTGTTTCGCATTTAGAGGGGTGTTATTGTCCAATAGACATGTCCTGAGATTTTACATTAGAACCCACGACGCTAAACAGGAGGTGTTTATCTCCTAAACGTTATATCCAAAAGTGGTCACAGACGCATATTTGCGACCATAGCAAGAACCTTTTTTATAAGCCGCATTTGAGTATTTAGTTTCGTATTTAATTGATATCGCCAGGAACTTGTCTTGTCAATAACATTGAGAAAAACATGTCTTCGTTCAACATTTTTTGACAAAAACGTAATTTAACGATGTCAGGAATGTTAAAGACCCTCAAAGTCATTGAAATGCCTATATATGATTCTGACTCAGATTATATCGATTACGCCGATTCTGAAGACGATATTTCTGATGAAAATGATTTAAAATGATATGCAAATTATAGATTAACTTATCCTCTTCAACTTTTTTATTGGTGTCAAGAGTCTATCACTTACAATTATTCGGCAGTAGTCGATTGTAATAGGCATACAAAATATTTCATGTTAGTTTTTTTTAGCCTGACCTCTTAATGTCATAACGTCAAAATGACGTTGACCGGTTAAGGGTTAATTTGCAGTTGGAACAAACACGAGGATTCGCAGAAACGGGGAATCGAACCCATGTCACTTGACTCCATGATAGACCTTGTGCATGCGTTATGTGCATGCGTTAAACAACTATACCATTTTCACAGACTTACAGAATATATATGAAGATATGTTTAACTTCTGGTGTTATAAACTTACTAGCATTTTATCCTGTCCAACTTCTTCTCTGATAATAGTAAGACGTCTTTTATCATCTGCTAAATCAGCTCCAACTTTAGCCTTAAATCTTTAAACATAGAAAGTATACTTGGGTGTAATGGAGATTTGAATTTCTAATTTCCAGTTTTAAGATAAAAAGTTATCAAAACAATAATTTTCAGGAATGTCACCACACTGATTTAGAAAGACCTATTCGTTTAGTTGAAGTCTTCTCTGTTTAGTTGCGTTTACAAAAGAACATGGTGAATATTTACCATATACGTCTGAAAATTTATAAAATTCCAAATAATTCCCTCCAACCCTCCTCCAAAAAGTGCTTGATGAATTCTAATGAATATTTTGTCTTTAAGAATATTTCATGTAGACAAATTAAACGTAAATGTGTAAATGATGTGTGCAGATTAGTCCCTTGTATCACTTGCACTGATTGCAACCTATCGTTATATATAACGATATGGCCAACAACTGTTTCAAGTGCGGTAGTTGCAAGATCACATTCACCCCATATCTGATTTCTCACAAACTGACAGCAAGGTTATGGTAACGTACTTTACTAGCAAATGATCAAGTGAGGATCGCAAATCATATTTCATGTACCATCATTTCTATTGTCAATGAAATTTACCTGGTAAAACCTTCAGCTAATGCTTCTTTACATAACTACAAATAAAGATTACACACAGACAAAATATAGAATTAGTTTGTCCTATGTTACATCACTACAATATTATACAGACAAAATATAGAATTATAGTTTGCCCTATATTTAATTAAATAAAGAAAAAATATTGGACTAATCAGATTGTATTTCGATAATGTTTTGCAAGTTGTTGATAACTTACCCTGCGTAATTTAACATCATCATAACCTAGCCAACCTACAGATGTAGTATATGCGGGATAGCCTGTTGATTTTAGATTATTTTCTACAATAAATAATCGATATATTATAATAAACAGAACTTTCTATAGCATGCCGACATCAGTGCAAATTTTTGTTTTGTTTTCTATTTAACTGAAAGAATGCATATTAAAGAAATCTGTCCTTCACAAATAGCAATGTGAAATGAAATAAAATTGGGCTTTATGGATCAACTGATCTAATGATGACAGTAGCAATGTCAAAATTTGTGTTTGACTTGTAATAATTAACAAGCGAACAGTGTGGTTGGTCTACCTCACCTATATCCAAAAGTAGACAACACTCATTAAATTAATTGCATATTTATCTGTTTACAAAGCATTGAGCAATCAAATAGGTTCTTACTTTTCTTAGCCTAAGCAGAAAATGCTCATCATCAAACTTGGTGACGGTATTAATGTTATGAAACTATACATCAAGTTTCATCACTCTCACTCAATTTGTTTATCTCCACTCAGCCGAGGTCAAATTTTGAATATTCTATATCAATTAGAAGCAGATTTTATTGCCATAAAAAATGGAATGGAAAGACAAACAGATAAACCCTTTCTTAATTGTCTTCCCTGCCTGCTTTTACATCTTTAATAAATAGATAGTATTTTACTTTCGTCATACCTCTTTCAGATTTACCAGCCTGCATTTTCTTCAAAATAGCTTTATTAAAAAAAAGAAAAAAAGATATGTTTGAAAGAAAGAAATTTAACATGACAAAACACATTAATTGATAAATGTATAGGTAGAAAACATAAATCATTTTTCAAAGAGAAATAGTATAATATATAGATTACAATAAATTCATATATACATATATACTACGCCATATGTTTTTTATGGTTTTACAATGTATATTGATATGCGTTTATACTCACCTAAAGCTTCATCTTTACTTAAAACATTCGACCTGTAGAATCAATAAGAATATAATATAATAATGAGATTTTGAAAATCTTAAAGGTTCTTTTTTTATATTTGGAGTATGAAAGGGGTTTAAGTTTTGTAAAATCGTGTCTCTTTAACTATATCAGGAGAGCTTTGTATATAAATAAAACATCATCATACACTACACTAGCTGTGTAATCACCTGGTTGTGTGAAAACACACTAAGAAATTTGTTGAATGTGCAGTTTAGTGATCTATTTAGAGTTACAGGAAGATCCCCTGATGATGCCAAATAGAGTTGTTTTAATTGCTAAATAGAATTTGCAAATGGGTTGTGCATTCTTGAAACCTTTCAGGTTATTTGAAATAAAATTCCAACTGTGGAAATGGGTTGCTATCTGACTTACACAAGGACATAAGCCATAAAGATTACTGCCACAACACCTTAGCTTGTGCACATGAAATGCAAAGCATGTGATTATTGGAGAATTACCTAAATATCAACCCCTTATAATGACTTTACAGAAAGGTTGATACTGGGAATAACCACCTGCAGGTATCTGGGTATTACTCCATACATTTGACAACAAACACCTTCCCCCTACACACACCCCAAACTACGCCCACAGCCCCCCCTTCAAATATGGAAAAGGTACTATCATCTTTTTTTAAATGTACAGAATCATTACTTACATATATCTGAAGTCAATTGTAGAAACTAATATTTCAGGTTCCTGATATAAACACAAAATAGTAGTATTAAAGTCATAATAAAATAGTACCATACAATAATTATCAAAACACGGGGCTAAGCATGACCACCTTTGTCCTTGTGCAAAAAATGAACTATGTTATGAATAAAATGTCAGTGGTAAATTTTCCAAAATAGTCACCCAATTGATGTTATTCTATGGTTAAGATCAGTAAAGTCATGACTAGGTAAGTATCTGTAATTAGGATGGGGGGGCGGGCAGGTTTGGATGATATCACTTGTCTTTTCTCAACTATCTACCTTCACACACATTTAAATAAAGACAGATTGTAAAAGAGGAAATTCTTATAATGTGGCAGTACATGTACCTATACTCACATACTACTTTTAATTATTATCATACAATGTAGTGTAACTGGATTTTGCTTGTTCCCTGGTATTAAATACATGTTCAATACAAAAATATCTTACACTATACTTATTATTATAATAATTTTCTATTCTTAGAACTATGAATTACATACCATATCTACTAGAAGTTTCCATAATGGCTAAAAACAAAAATAAGCAAATTCATATATTTATTAAACAAAGATAAGAGTTTAAAACACAAAAATTCATTTCAATGCAGTGGTACAATCCTACTCTGTTGACAACATTTTGCTTTGGGACGACATTTCAATTCATAGTAATCTAATTGATTATTAGTCGTTTTTTATTTCGTTTTCTTTTGCTTATATTCTATTATTTTACTAGTGTCACAGTTTGACCAGGTGTCCATTTTTTGGTTCGGTTCCTTGGCTTGTGTATCGGATTTGAATATGAATTACACAATTATCTTTTGGTCACCCTGTTTTCATATGGAACCTTTTTTATCATGTTCTTGCTCTGTAAATGGCCCAAGGTAAAACAGGTAATTTGTATTTTAGTCAGTGAATAAGTTTCTAATTTCAGAAGTTCATGAACCAGTTGAGTCATCTTGCATGAGTTATCGTACCAGTAATTCAGTTCTACATTTCATTTTAATCTTGATTAAAGCGCGTGTGATAATCTCAGACTAAACTTAGGGCTGGACGGTAATTTCCATAAATCAATATATCGCGGTTTGGAAATTATATTGACAGTAATTTTAAGACCATCAGAAAAACCGCAATATTCCAATATATCGTTTGGCGCCATATACCGCGGTATGCACTGCAATATTCTCTTAATTTAGTCCCGAACTTGCTTTAGAAACCCCTGAATAACTAAAGTTAATTGGACTAATTAGAAATATACATATTTATCGGGTAAATCCGGACCACTCGATGTCCAATCATACAGTATACAATGAGATCTCGTGGCTGGTACATCGAAACAACAAAAAAGTCGAAAGTGAAAATAAAAACCGATGCTATTTTCGGCATTTATCTAGTCTTGATTGTCAATGTTCAATTTTAATTTGTAAAATTGCGGCTGGTCGTCGACGTCTATAGCTATCTGTAGATTTACAAAATGGCAGACGACGTAGTTGAAGTTGGAAGTTGAAGCGACAACTTCGGAGTCCTGAAGAGAAACTGTACCAGCCAGATTCGGCATTAGGGCCTACTTCGGATTGACGTAAACGATACTGGTCAAAATAAAATTATATGTAGATTGTGTAGAAGAAACGTAGCTACCAAGAATGAAAACACAAGTAATTTGTACGCTCTCTTCTCGGGTTTTAATATTTTGAAGAAGACATAATTTATCATGTCTTGTGTTATTTCATTTTAAAATCTAAGATTAACAAGCGTGGTTCGTAAACTGGGGGTTTACTCCAGTTCATTACAAAACTGTAAATGTTTTTTTTTTTGTTTTTTTGTTGTTTTTTTTAAAAAAAAACCCTTTAAAATGATTTAATTGAAAGTAGAATTTAATTTTATTTTAAAACCCTTCAACTGCAGTCGTGTTTTAATTTTTTGTGTAATTGTTTGGTGATACAAAACTGAAAATAACTGTTAGTGTGGATGAATTATTGATAAATGTTATATTGTAACAAAATTAATTTCATTATTCACTTTTGTGTTCATATACATGTGCTGATTATAAAATAAAAAGTGTTTTGTTTCTGAAGAAGTAGGCCTAATTGGCTGTAATATGATTAACTGTTTTTCTGAACTCGGAACGGAACATGACATGGTTCTAGTTAAATAAAATATATATTTAGTATGATGCAAGATGATTAATTAAAACAACCAGTAAGGTAATAAACTCAAGGGGTGTCTCATTGCTATTGGAGAGGATTAGCACCCCCTTTCGTAAGGCTTTTCGACAACACTTGCTTGGTGCACCAAAATATCGCAATACTGACAATATATTGAGGAATTTTGAAAAAATATCGCAATATTGAAATTTTCAAATATCGTCCAGCCCTAACTAAACTTATATAGATACATATAGTTATCCAATCAAATTTATATAGATACATATAGTTATCCAATCAAATTGTTAGTTATCACAGACTATCATACTTTCAAATTTTAAGTAGTAAATTATCACAGTTTCTCTAATTAAACAAGCAATAGTTGTTGGACAAATTGATATTGGTCATTTGCCAGTGTGGCACATGTAATTAATAAAGGTAGAGAAGTATTAATAGTAATAAACTGTCACGAGCCATGAAAGTCGTGTTTAAAGAAAACCGTTCTTGATAGAAGTCTCTAATTACAAATTGTCTTTTAGAACATGACTGGTTAAGAGTAGGAGTTCTGATTATGACTCGACACAAGGATAATTGGGTTTACACTCCTTGTTTATAAATTAAAACAATTTTACCTTGCCTTCAATTTTAGCCCATAAATCCCACAAAGCATTTATTATGGCTGCTACTGCTAAATGCATTACTCCTTTCTCTGGACCCAACTAAATTAATAACATCAAAATATTAATGACACATGACACATGTATATAGTACACTAGCTATAAACAAACATTTCTATTGTTTGAACATTATTAAAGATTTGAAACTGAAAATCTGATTCATATTTATAATTATGGAGCTTTTCAAAAGCAATGAAAAAAAAAGTATTGGTTAAAAACAAGAAACTTGAACAGACTCCTTGTACATATTCAGCTATATATTTTTAATATTATAATAATAATATGAACATTTATATAGCGTCAATTCCACACTTAAAAGTATGCTCTATGCGCTTTTTACACACAATTCTAAATTAAATATAACGTTGAAACAGGTATGTTTTAAGTCTGGATTTAAAACACTCGATAGAAGGCGAACTTTTGATGAAAACTGGGAGATTGTTCCATTTTGATGGAGCAAGAAAACTAAAAGCTCTTGCCCAAATGTTTTCATTTTCCACCTTGGGGTTACCAACTGTATTTGGTCACATGAGCATAAACTCCGGGAAGGCTTGTAACTTTAAATTAATTCAGTTAAGTAAGATGGCGCTAGCCGCTAGGTTATTAACACATTGATAGGTCAGCGATAAAATTTTGAAATCAATCCTTTCCTGTATTCGCAGCCAGTGTAAAGAGTTTAATATTGATGATACATGAGATGTTTGTGAGGCACGAGATACTATCCGAGCAGCAGTATTTTGTATCTTTTGTAACCTCTTGATGGACTCTTTTGACACACCATCTAGAAGGCTATTGCAATAGTCTAAACGGGATAAGATTAAGGAGTGGACAAATGTACTTGTTGCTTCAGGTGTTAGATAATCTCTAATTCGACTTATATTTTTAAGGTGGAACTAACATTTCCTGGTAAGATCATTGATATGACTATTCATACTTAAGTTGGAATCTATAAGGACACCTAAATTTCTGACTGACGGGGATAGAGTAATTTTGGATTCATCGACAACTATATGGTTAAAATTAAGTTTGTTCACACAAGTCGGTAGCCCAATGACTATTGCTTCAGTCTTGTCAGTCTTTTCCATCAGTTGTGTGCAATGGCATAGAGGTGGTGGTTTACATCATTGTGTGTGTTGATAAGACTTCCTAACACTGACGTGTACAATGTGAAGAGAATTGGAAGTACACTTCCCTGGTAACAGAACCTCCGTTGAGAAAGAATTGCTGACAGAAATAAACTGTCTGCGACTTGTAAGGTACGAGACGAACCACGATAACACACAACCATCCAATCCAAAAGATGTCTGGAGGCGGTCTAGGAGAATTTGGTGGTCGATAGTCTCAAACGCGGCTGAAAGGTCCAAAAGAACCAACAATCCAAGATTGCCTTCTTCCACCATCAGATTTATATCGTTTAAAACTCGATTCAACGCAGTTTCTGTTCCATGTGATTGGCGATAAGCGGATTGGAATTCATGTAGCAGATTGTTTTCAAGCAGATATTCCAATAGTCTCTATTTAACTGCTTTTTCAAGTACCTTCGAAAGGAATGGCAAATTTGAAACTGGTCGATAGTTTTTGAAAATGTTTTTATCAAGTGAAGGCTTCTTTATCAAGGGTTTTATGACAGCAACTTTAAAGGGGTCAGGAACAATACCAGATTGAAGGCTAGAATTGATTACTTTAGTTATCACAGGAACAAGGGTATCAGCACATTGCAGTAAAATCTTTGTAGGAAAAGGATCCAGCAAGCACATGGTTGGTTTAGATTCCTTCAACAGAATTAGCATCTCGGCCTCTGAGAACGGTTTGAAATGATCCAGTTTTCTACCTGAGAAATATTTATCCTGCCCAGTTCTTTTCGAAGTTGTGATGGTACTGATGTCATTTCTAATTTTGAAAATCTTATTTGAAAAGAATTCACTGAATTCATTAGCTAGACCAACATCGTCAATATCCTTTATTTGTGGAAGAACGACATCTGAAGATTTTCCCAATAAAGTAGATAAAGTTGTGTACAAAGCTTTTGGATCTTTAGATTTCAATAATATCTCATTGTTGTAATACATTTTTCTGGTGTTTCGAAGAAGATTATTCACACTGTTACACTCACTAACATAAATTTGTTGATAAACTTCTAAATGTCCCGACTTTCTCCACTTACTGTACGTTCTGCTGATCGCCTGCGGGCCTTTGCATCATGAAGTTTGTCGCAATACCAGGGTGAATTAGGCTTCTTTCTAAGGAGTTTGACACTTTGTGGTGCATGTTTATCCAACAAATCTTTGAGCGTTGCATTAAATAGATGAACCAATTCTTCAACATGTTCAGGTGGATTTGAACAGTTTTGACAAGCCACTATGAAGATTAAAAGACTGAAAATTTAAAATGATCAAATTGTCACTCACCCATCTCATTTGATCTTCACTGGTCAATGATCTCCAAAATGTACCAAAATTATTATATATATAATCTAATTCTTTATTGACTACCATTTGACTCAAAACACGAACAGCATGACACACTGAAAATTAAACAAAATACTATACAACAAGACATTTAAGCTCCAACATACCAGAATAAAAGTTAGACAAGATGACTAGTAAACATCTAGCTCACGTTTGAAATTTTAAAATAAAATCATTGAATGGCGACCGTGATTAAATCTCCGCTATATACCATGGTCTAGAGATTTGATTATAAGCTTGTCATATAAATAAATGTATAACTAATAGTTTCTATAACATTTGAAACCTAAACAAAGACCTGCAATAAGAAGATTTAACTCTTACATAATGTGTATTTAAACTATAAATTCTAGGCAGGTTCTAGCCTTACTCGCACTCATTTCTTATTTGCATTTCTTTTTTGGCGTTAACTTCTTTAATGTCTTGTTAAACTGAAGTTCTTGTTTGCATCAATTTCTTATTTGCGTTGATTTCTTGTTCACAACCAGCTGTTGCCATGCAAGATACTCCCACATTCTGCATGAGATGGACAGAGAGCAAGTCAAAAAAAGCAATTTTTTCTAAAATCAGGATCATAATCGAGGATGTTACAGTAGGAAATGTATCAATATCTAAAGGAAATGAGATTTTGGGTACCGTATATAAACATACATTTCAGATTTTGTCAAAATCAGATTCAAATTGTGACCTGTTGAGTGTCCACAAACAAAATGTGAACAGACGGACAGACAGCGTTTAAAAATGTTGGCGTTTAAAAATTTTCTTTTTGCCATAATTTCTTGCTTGCATTAACTTCTTGATAAAATTTATTTTTTCCTCGCATGTATTTCTTAATCCCATTAAATTCTAGCTCACTTTTTCTTGTTTTACAGTTTGAATAAAATTCAAGTAACAAATGTAATCAATCAGATTTCATGGTCAACGATCTTGAACAGCCAGTGTTTGCATGTCCAGAATCAGTAACTTCTCACCCAATCGTTTTAATTCATCCTCAAGTTAAGGCCAGAAAACAGCTCAGCTTATACAATCATGAATCATGGCTTACCTATTTCATTGCCTTTACCAACAGTAAATGTTACACCATGTCCTTCAAGATCAGAATCTGTCCTTAAAATTATATATGGTGCAGAATAATCTGGTGCCAAGTTCTGTAATACACATCATACACAAATATTACTATTTTTGCACAAATTCTAAAAGCTTCAGCTTTTTTAAGGGTATATATGCTTTTAACCCAATTAATCCCAGTTAGCTGATATTTTTGAACATATAGATATAATGGGATTGGGAGAAGACTCTGAAGAATTGTCCATATAGATACCAAAATACAATTAATCATATAATTAGCGATTATTGGTATGCTAAAAAACCTACTGTTTCTATTAAAGCCCCAATAACACTCTTGTTGTAACTAAATAATAT
Source organism: Patella caerulea (assembly GCA_036850965.1). Taxonomy (NCBI): domain Eukaryota; kingdom Metazoa; phylum Mollusca; class Gastropoda; family Patellidae; genus Patella; species Patella caerulea. Next base: position 4,269,395 of record JAZGQO010000008.1, on the reverse strand, counting down.
GTCCCAATCTTCATTCTGGTCAACAAATTGTATTATTTTACAATATTCCAATTAATTGATGATATAAATTTTTCCTGAAGCTTGTGAGCTGAAGTTTGCGGACTGCCTATTCAGGTAAGATTTTGATCGAATTTTCACTTATTTATCTTGTTTTTTAATTTTTGAATGTAATAGAAACTTTGAAAAAAAAGAGCATTCCGCTTGAGATATCGTCAGTTTTGGAAAGTTTGAGCTTTTGTTTTGCCGAAATCCCCCGTAGGAATTGGCTATAAGACAGAAAGTGGAACCGGGGAGAAATCGGGAAAAGACAACTCTTGGTAGATGTGTGTATGGAATCAGACCACAATGAATAATTATTTGTATCTAACCTTTGCAAACTGTACTGATTTAAGTGTGAAGTATTTAGATGATTTTTTCAAATGTCAGTATCAATTTCTATTATATTTTAATAAAATTACTAGTAAAAAAAATGACTTTTGAGAAAAATATATCCCAAAATAAGACTGACTTGGCATAGGCAAAATGAAAATGTGCCTTAAGCATTGATATTTTTACCATTGTATGCAATTTTTTTACTCATTATGTATTGTTGTACACCTTTTTTAAAAAAAATTTTATAACCAGAGATATTTGTTATAATTTGTTATTTTTAGCGGAAAGGTGATTCTTTGTTTGGTTAATAATGTCATAACATTTGATTACTTTATCTTATACATCTATATTTTTGTGTATTTGCAGATGACTTTGATGACGTCCGATCATGAATACCAAAAAAGAAAAGATTTTGTCATTTGTAATCCCTGTGATTATATCATATATTGTTAATTTTCTTAAAGTCTTAATTTTTTAGTTTAGTTTTGTAGTTAGTACTTTTCATATGATTGAGGTTGATTCTGATACACAGTTTTGTTTTCTGTTATTGTTAGATTTTGGTCAGAAGTTTTGACCCAGAAAAATCCTGATATTTTATTTATTTTTGGTTGATTTTAAATTTTATTGGTTTTGTTAATTGAAATAAAGATATTTTTTATTGGTCATAATACTTGTGATTTTCCATCCCGGAAACCGCTATTTTTATCAGCTAAAAGACAATGTAAAAATTCCATAGCCTCTGGACCTGCAGTTGACCCATGACCTTACACTTTCTGTATGACCTTGACATGGTATAGACAAGAAATGCAATTTGAGTAACTGGTGTCTAATAAATGAATATGATAACAATGTGAAAACATTTTTTTCTGTATTCATCACATCAAGAAACGGACTGGGTAAAGATTTCAAAGTCTGACCTTGAACGAAAATTGTCTCGAGCATAAGTTTGAGAGTCTTTATCATAAAAACAATATAACCGATAATTTTCATCGATCAAGTACATCCCGAACTTCAAATACTGCAAGTTTCATGGATCTACCTATTATAGTTACTGAGATATTAGCTTCGGTCAGGTTTTTTGCGTATTTAAAAAAAGCCGTATTTTAATGCCTCCAATTCGCGGTCTTCAAAATGCGATAACTTTTTTAATTTTCAATATTTTTTCAAAATTCTTTCAGATTATTGAATCTAAATAGCTGACACATGCAGTGATATAGTTATTTTAGAGACATTTTGTGTATTTAAAAACCCTTTGGCAATGCTAATATAATCCTACCTGACATTTGAACAAAGTTGGTCACAAAATAACCAAATATAATCAAATTGGGGAAACTATCTAGGCAGAATGGACAAAAATCGGGAGCTACATATGTGAGTTAGACAGTTCTGATCATGAAATTGAATAAATAATAATAACTAATAATTGTTGTGAAGAAAATTGTGATGGTTTGTTTTTGGTCAGTCTGAATCAACAGCATTCACTCAATGCTGTTGTGATTCAGAAGATTCTTGCATCAATAGAGATGGGGTATATTCTGGTCATTGCATGCCACATTTCACAATTTCAATTTGGATGTCAGTATGGTAGATAGGTAGCCTATATAGATTCTTTTGGCACAAATATATACCGGTACACAGCATAAGAAATAAAATCATAAATTATTTTTAGAACTAATTTGGGGACTACTTCTCCTGGGTGCAGCCCCTTGCTGGCCTGGTACTACTACTACTACTACCTGGTGTTTTAACGTCCGTTTCCACAGAAGTGATATCGCAGACAAGACATAGGAGAGCCAAGGCTGATTCCTGTTTTTAGAATATGGTTTTGCAATCTTTCCATTTGTGGCCTTGAGCCATGGAGTAGGTTTAGTAAGAAGTTCTTCCCTTTATTTAATGAAAAACATATTGTTTGGTAGTTGATCTGTAGAGACAGCATTTATGCAGACATATATGCGTCTCGTCATCTTTTGGGGTTTAGTGTTTAGGTGCCAGGCCCGTCTTATCGTGGCCTCCCCTTACTCCACTTACCCCACTTTGCAGGTTTGGTGTTTTTGTAGTGGATTAGTGTTTAGATGCCGAGTCTGTCTTACCGTGACCCTCCCTTACTCCACTATCCTGCTACTTTGGTGTATATCCCCTATGTCGTTTAGTGTTTAGATGCCGAGCTCATCTTATCGTAGCCCCCTCTTACTTCACTATTCTACTTAATCCAACGGTGTTCATTACATCATGAATTAGTTCGAAGATTTGCAGCTTCAGATCGGGTCTTGGAAAGAGTAGGTTCTTAGTGTTGAGCGGTATGTTGTTGCTCTCCATCATCTCCACTAGTTCCGTTCTCTCTTCCTTGTATACGGTACCTCGCAGTCTACCAGGACATGGTTGGTGGTACATTCTTCTCTGCACTCACAGACGATGACTTGGTGTTTGTAGTCTCGCAGCCGCTCTTTCACCCTTAGTTTCGATATAAATCTGCATATATCTCTTCTGGGGTGATTGATAGCCGTCTTCGTGTAGATCTTGTCATCCAGCCGGAATCTGTATGTGTCGAGTTCAACGAGCTTTAATTCCCAGAGTGAATTGACCTGTCTTTTTACCATACTGATTTCCGTGGTGCTGTATTCTATGGTGCGGAATGGTGCTGTGTCCTTGAGACCTTCGTTGGCGAGTCGATCTGCCTCTTCGTTTCCTCTAATGTTCACATGTAATGGAATCCACACGAGCTCTAATTTGCTTCCCTTTTCTAGGACCCTCTGGTACAGCTGTCTGATTTCCAGAATGACTTCTGGTCTTGTGTCCGACTTGTCATTTTGGATTGAAATCAGACTGCTCAGAGAGTCGCTTGGGATGACGAACTTACTAGTCTTTTGATAAGAGATCTTTGATATAGCATCACGGATGGCCACAATCTCTGCAGTGTACACCGAACAGTTATTGGGCAGTTTCCTGCTTATTCCCTGCTCCCCGTTTGGCAGGTATATTCCAAACGAGCTGGTGCCCCTTTCAGGATTGCGTGAGCCATCCGTATAAACATGTTCCCAGTCATCCAACGGTCAGTTGTCTTCCAGGTGTTCCAGAGAGAGAGCCCGTGCTGCAGTGGGGTTGTTTTTCTTGTCGGTTTTCTGTAGCAGATCTAGATTGACCGGTGGTATTGGGAGTGTTCAAGGAGCGATCGGTGGTGGGTCGTGTTCGTTTATCACGAGCTCCTCCAGTCGTAGTTCCTTAACTGTTTCCCTGATACCCTGGCCGAAGCTTTTCTTTCTAGGATCTCTTACATATCTTGTCTTCTTTAGGCTGACAAAGGCCCGGGATCTCTCACCCAATTGCGAGATCTTAGCCCAATACCTTGTTGCTAGTTCTTTTCTTCTTAGGGATAGGGGCAACTCTACGGCTTCCTGTAGTAATGCCTCTCTTCTGGTCCCAAGCCCTACGCCAGTCGCAATACACAGAGCTTTGTATTGGATGGTGTCAAGCTTACTTAAGAGTGTTGGCGCGCAGTTCATGAAGACCAAAGATCCGTAGTGTATTAGAGCATGATACACCATTATAAGTGTAAGTCTATTGGCTCCCCAAGTGCTGCCCGTTGATGATGCAGTACTATATTATCTGATGCACAATACAATTACTTATGGAATAACAGCTGTTTAATTTATTTAGGCGACGTTTCGAAGAGTATTCTCTCAAAGTTATCAAGTAATTAATTGCTTAATCCACTCTGGCTACATTAAGCTTAGTGTTTATTAGCTTGTTTTGAATAACTCCTTTGATCTTGTTGTTGTCCTGTATGGTTTCATGAATTGTTGTTATAGTTTGTCTGTATATATTGATCTCCTAATCTTTGTTTTACTGTATTATCTTGATAGCGTTGAGAGAATACTCTTCGAAACGTCGCCTAAATAAATTAAGTAGCTGTGTTATTCCAGTATGTGTTTTTGTGTATTGCTCTATCCAGTTACTAAATGCCTTTAAAGATTTTATTTTCCTTATTATGGAGGGATTCATAGTCACGTTCGTTGTGTTATGTTATGATGTATAGCTCATATTACAGCTGATAACGATAGACTCAGCTGATACTGATAATTCAATACAATTGTTCGTGTCTCGTTCTGTTGCCCCGCCCACTTTTATTCGATGGAAGGTTTATGCGTTTTATTCTTTTCCCTCGTCTTGCAGTGCAATCAGAATTAATGTAAATATATCTCCATATATGATATGTCGCAACAAACTCACCATTGCATCCGATCCATCCTTTTCTAGAGAAGTAGGGAAGCGAATATCTTTAACTTGACACGATATGATTCGTGTCGGAGCCATAGTCGTTGATTTCAAATTATCTCCCTTGACGCACTAAAGCGTAGATAACTCACCCTGTGCTGCGTGGATAACACGAAAAAAAAACCCAGAGAAAAGCATGAAATGAAATGAGGTTTAACGTCCTACTATTCTGCTGCCAACCTGGGCTAATGAAGATGGCCATACGCCATACAGTGTGCTATGAGGCAAATTTTGCCCAGGCAGCGCTGCTACGGTCTACTCGAATATCGAATTCCAACTGCCAAGGGATCTTTTACGTGCACGCCAATGTGTACACGGGACCTCGGTTTGTCACATCCTCCGTTCTGTATCACTGACAAGGGAAACCACACCGGAAATCTGGATGAACTTTCTCGGTCAATGCAGGGAAATGGAACACCCGACCTCCAGGCAAGCGAGCCAGCGTCTTACCCACGTGACCCCCCCCCCCCTCCTCCCCAAAGAAACCTAAACGTTCCCCCCGGACATTCGTCTAAAAATGAAGATAAGACCAAAAGGAGAGAAGAGCACCTCCAATATTGGAATAGTATTATAAAACAGATTTATTTATTGCATCAAAACAACCAGTGAGAACACTGTTGAATTTACATAAACAAAAATAATGATATTACTGCGATACTAATGAAGTACACTCACACAAAAATAAAATGAATATGAAATGACTTGAATATGGATTGGAATATTACTATTCAAATAATTTAGTGCCCTATATGAATGCATGTTACATACATCTGTACATGGTGACATCCAAGTTCTTATGACTGGTGTTCTTTTTCTGAGAATTTGATATACACTTTGCTTCTGGAGATTTTCTAGTTGGGGCGTTTTTCTTCCGGTAATTAAGAGTTATTGGCTATTTTCAGACTTCCCTGGCGACACGTATGTAACGAAACTTATGTCTCCCCATTGAATAATCAACATAATATAATAAACGAAAATCTGACCAGGTCGAATTACAGTATAATATTTCACGACAGTTTGTCAAAACTAACCCTTGTGCGTACACCTTGCACGAAAAACGTTGTCGACATCAAGGGGTAATCTAAGACCCGTTTTTGCATGCAGACAGTAGAATCTGCATTAAGCATCCACCCAGGTATTCAAATACGACCAAATTACAGCTTCATATTAAGATTGATCAATAATCAATCAGAGTGAAACAATTTGACGTATTAACAATGACAACATGAATTATAGGGTATTTTTGAAACCATACAAATCCAGAAATAACGTAATTGTCCATGTAGAATCGTCTTTTGATGAGGTTGCTAGTGTACCTACATATGCTTTCAGATCTAAATTACTAATCACCAAATCAATATCATCAATAAGAAAATACAAAGCTAGCACCGATTGCAGAACAGATAAGATACTTGTAACCCGCCAAATCTTGAAAGGAAAGGGGGGGGGGGGTCCACAAGACCCGTTTTGTACGATAATGTAATACTCGTGGTTTCTTGTCAAATGATGAATGTTGCCACTGCCTCACGTCCATTCTATTTACAGCACACCTATTACTCAACATTAAGTAACTGACAATGAATAAAATTCTCACTAGACAATTATGAACTAGTTAGCCTACTCACAAACGTTAAAGCGAGAATTTCATAATTATATTATCTAAAAAATAAAAGTCAGAACATAATTATTTCTATGTCTTTTGCTCACTAGGTTGTCAACTCACTATTATACGACCATAGGCATTATTCCCAACACTTAAAAATCATTAATAGGGAAATAATAGCACAATTATCTCCCTTGTTTTTCTAACCCCCTCCCCACCCCCACCCATACGCCATGGAAAAACTATCTTCAACTGTTTGAATTTGAGAATATTTGGCAATTTCTCAGCTGACAATAGTGAATTATTGGATTAATAGGATTATTCTTTAACAGGGTAGGTTTGTTTATATGTACCATCTATTTTAAGGCTTTATTTTAATACATTATAAAAATATAACTTAACAATATGAAATTGTCGCATTAAGGATATGGTCGTGGGGGCCCATCCGGTCTCAAAATACCCCTTGTATACGCACAAGGATTAACCTTTTTATAAGCCCAGACGGTGTCGGAAATTCGGAAAATTGAAATGTGGTTTAACGTCATACATTCAAAAAAAGTCTCAGGAAAAGTCTTGGGAAAAGCTAGTTGCAGTAATGAGGCTCTCCCTCCGAGACCCTCCATCAGATTTTTAAAGTCCTGGACAATGAAGTCCCTTCCATCCATTGTGGGCTCGTGTTGCGGTTGACTTCCGAGAATTTGGTGTAATCCGGCGATGGTATCCGTGCTTCTTTCCTTTTTGTTATTTAGAGGGAAAGCTGTATCAAGAAAACGCATATAAATTCTCTTTGGCGGCACTATTTTGGTTACAGCTTGTTGTGTTACTTTGAGGTGGTTCAAGGTAATTTTGAACCCATTTATATTTGAGGTTTCAACGCAAAATCGGTCAAGAATGTCATTGGTATTGTAATATCCGAAAATGTTTTTTTTTTTCTTTTTGTTGCCGGTGAATCGAGGAATGTTGGTTTCTGGACTCGTATTCTTCGATGTTTAGCCCCTTAGTGTGTATAAAGTGTAATTTCTGTAAAGACTACATTAGTAGGATATTTTGAATTTTGGTTCGAACAAAAGGTATTTAAATTCGGTTCAGCTGTGTTCAGGGTTTGTCAAAAATCAACTGCGGTCGGTTACTATATGTCGTAACGTTACAAATTTGGAGGATATGACTAGCCCCCACCCCCACCCCTACTTTTTTTATCATTGAGGTTGCATTCATGTGTGTGGAATAATACCAAGTTCTTGCCACTTGTGTCCCGACGATGGTTAATCCGACGCTGGTACTACGGCCCACTCTTATGTCGAATTATAACTGTCGCGGTTTCTTTTACGAGCATACCATGTTGTTTGTCCCATTGAAACGACTAGACACCATACTGTTAGGCCCTTTGCCCCGAACAACTGACTAAGGGAAATCATGCGGGAAAATACCGAATTAACCCTAATTGGGAAACCCCATGGGATGGCCAAGATTTAAATGTATTACGACACTCACGAGATTTACAAAATGGATGATCTACGCTACACCTCCAATACTCATAACTTCGCACATAATAAAGTCATTTGACAGAAATTTTCAATTACATGTACAGTGTATATTCATTTTTCATGATCTATTTTTGAACTACAATAGCAAGAGCGACCAGCCTGTATCTAAATCTTACATATTATGAATGTATCTTTAATTTATTGTGTATCGCAAATTAACAATATCGTTTCCGAAATGGTGTATTTTTAATAAGATGAGACCTGTTAAAAGACAGGCCTATATAGGTGCATTGCTAATCTTTGTCTGTTGCTTACTCGTTCTCACGTGATGTCAAAGGTCACAAATTTATTATAGATCAATCTAATCATATGGATGTTATGTGTTAGTTTTGGTGTATAGGGAGGTTTGTGTTCTTCGACGGGGTTATGTATATTAATAAGCTGTGATGTCCAGATCGGCTAAGGTAAGAAGAGTGCAAAGGTTATATTGAACAGTAATAATGAGGAGAATTCGAGTGATGTTAGTCGGGAAATGTAATGTCAGTTTAGTAGTCTTTACCCTTTATAAACACAGGACATAATTTAGGCCATACATTATCTTCAATGAATAAGGCAAATTGGGGACAAAAATACACAAGGCTATATGTATAAATACAAGATGGATATAATATGTGCATCAACACTACTGATAATCACTAGTGATGGTTGATATTATTACAATAAAATCAGGCCTACACCATAACAACGCCGGGACTGAAAATCACTCATCCGTAAAGCTATGTATGTGTAGTCAATAAACTTATCAATTATTTGATACATTGATGTTATCTATTCTATATTAATCTTTGAAAGTAACTGAATAGAATAATAAACACATACTCATGATGGGAAAACAGCTACTTATTTTATCTATTTGGTCGACGTTTCGAAGAGTGTTCTCTCAACGTTATCAAACATACAGTAATACAAAAAAATATTATGAAGCTAATTAATACAGAACAGTATAACAACAATTCCTCATATCACACAGCACAAGATCAAAGGAGGTGATCAAAGATTATTTAACTACAGGTCACAGTTTTATCTAACTTTGACGAAACTTGAAATATAGGTTTGTATCCAAAAGATCTCGGCTCCTTGGCGTGTGACGGGCATTTTTTTTTTATCAGATTTTGATGAAACTTAAATTGTATGTCTATAACCCAAAGATCTCGGCTCCGTTCGATATTGGGCACATCTGACCGTAACTTCTTGGATTATAGTCTCTGATGGTACTAAAAATCGTGGGTTTTTTTAACTTGTGGACCCTATAGGGGCCACAATTTTTATCTGATTTAAAGGGACAATAACATTCTTGCTGGCTTGGTAGCTCCAGAAAATAAATAATATCCTTATTCTAAGTACTAGATATTTAAGTGTCCTACCTTTTGTGTAAATTATCCATTACAACCTATTTTACTTGTAAAGAGGGTTCGAAAATATTTTAAAATCCAAGTCACATTTGAAAAGGTTTACGTTAGACTTTTCAAATCAATTGCTTGAATTTTTCCAATTTTTTAAAATAGGTGTATTAAGATGAAATTTATATCATCATTTAATTGGAATATTCTAAAATAATACGATTTGGTGACCAGAATGAAGATTGGGACATAATATTCAGTTACAAGAGTGTTATTGGGGCCGTTCATAAAATATCACCGTTACACTATAATGACGATGGTTCGAATTTCGTGAAAATGGAACTGAAACTACTAAACAAAATGGCCACTCTTCGTACGCATAATATAGTGTAAAAATCTCTTATACCAAGCTTGATCGCTCTCCATCTTTTGAAAAATGTTGGTTACTTATTTAACTCGCATCAAAATCCATCTGGACAGATGGATGGGTAGGCCGATATATCGAATCCTAGCGTATTCAATACCAGGCTAATTCATTACCGGTAAAATCGGCGTATTCAAGACCAGTACATAATATTATAGGGTTGGTTGATCGGTATATAAAGGTGCTAAGTAGTACTCTGTCTATGGGTGTTAATTAATCAATTAAGACAAGACAATAGAAGGATTAACAAGGTATTTATTAAAAATAAACACACTTGTATGGATATACTACTTCTGAATTTTATTGACATGCTACGTTTCAATACACATACAGGTATCGTTATCAAGCAAATACCTGTATGTGTATTGAAACGTAGCATGTCAATAAAATTCAGAAGTATTATATCCATGCAAGTGTGTTTATTTTTAGTGAGATCTATTTCTATATGTCTTATAAGGATTAAGCTATCTATTATATATTTTAAATAGTCATAATACAAACAAGAGTTGAAATATTTAATATTCGAAGACAATATTTACATATAAAACATCGTATTCAGTTGATGCGGTTAATAATAGCCATAGTTTCGTATTCAACTTTGAACTGAGTATTGTGTTTAACTTGATGTTAATATTAATATTTCTTTATTTATCACATCGAAAATCAACGTTCAACTCTGCTTCGTTGGCATCTGCTGATTTTTCCTTCGGTGAGCATCACCATATCAATTTTGAGTTTCTTTGCTTCTTTGTGTAGTTCCGCAAGCAATAAATAAAATGGAACTGGTCCCCGAGTGATCAGTCGAGAGTTGATTCGGTTATGCTACCCCTCGACGTCATTATTCGTGCGAACGGAGCGCATAAAAACGGACCAACTCTTCGCACTAAACACTCGGATCGATATCCATTGGTTCTCCACGTACTCAAGGACGCTAATAACTCTCTCATCTTCAGTTTTCTGGAACATGTCCATGGAGGCACCATGAATTTTCTCCTCAGGAAGGAATGGTAAGGCCATGAGTTGACGCAAAAAATTGTACGCATCCCCTCGCTCGTTGTAAGCAACCTGAAATGATAATAACAATTTTAAAAAATTGTAAGCATCCCCCCGCTCGTAATGTTTATTGATAATTGATAATGATTACAGAATATTGGTTATTGAATATTAGTTGCCTATACATACCTGCAGACTACATTCCTGGATCTTGCGAAAGACTGCTTGCGACCAGTGGAAAACGCAACCTTTAATGGAAAAGTATCCTTCAAGGCCTGCCATGTGGCTATTTCGAAGTCAGCCACGAATTCTCGTACAGCTAAAACTGGACACAACTCCGACTGTATTCGCGGGTTATTCTTTTGAAAGTGTTGATGTTTGGCGACGTTCCCTGTTACCAGTTTTGTTGGGTTGACTCTTATATAGACATGTAAATATTCATGATTTTTTTAATATATAAAATTTCAGTATTTACGTATAAAAGAAGAAGGAAATTCAGATGATGATGAGAAGTTGCCAGTATGGAGGAAAATATGTTTTGCCGTTGGTGGGGCGCCCTACCAGATAACTACGAATGTTCTAGGTTTCTTTTTGAATATTTTCCTTTTGGAAGTTGCTGAAGTAAGTAGCAAAATTACTCAGGTGTTAGTACATGCGCATTTTTATTAGTTTCAAGTTGGGAAATCACTTAAAATAAATTAGTTCAATTCGTACTTTGAAAGTAATTACGGCAATATCTTAATGATGACACTAAAATCACAAAATGAGGTTTCTTCACAATTAGTTTAGATTTGTTTTATTGTATGTCCGTTTATCGTTCTTCAATCCCTAAATATAGAGGGATTCCTTATTTGCAGACTTCTGAGAGAACATTAGTTCACATCGCCCTATATGTCTGTGACCTATTTAGTGTAAAGAAAGAAAACACATCCTTGGAAAAGCTGTAGTGAAATAATCGAGTAAGCCTACTTGTACATTTTTCGCTCCTTGCAAAGTGCACATAAAATGGCTCTGAAAATTTCTCTATGTGAGCAGTCCATGGTCATTTTATCCACTTTACGGCAAATTCACATCAATCCGACTAAAATTAATTCAGCTATCTTCATTCAAAGTCGTAAAAATAGACCTCCCGTAAAAACGACTTTGCCAATTATTGAAAACACTCTTAATCCCCTCAGACGCCAGTGAAGTCACAGTGACCGAATGCATATTCGGAATGTTTATTCCCTAATTACCTATATACACCCGGCGTGTGTATTTCTTAACGCCTGACTGATTCCTTAATCCCCCTAATTAAACAAAACAATTGACTACGGAATAATTTGTGGTTACATCTCACTGTGCCCACTTTGGATTAATCAAATTAAGGTCTAATTAGGATTAGTGTATTAAGCGGATTAGGATTAGGTGTTATAGGTAATTAGATGGAAAAAAAACAAATATTGAAAGTGACTAAATATTCAGTCTTATAATTGGTGAGATGAACTCACTGTAATCGTTAAAGTGATGAATTTTATTCAAAAAATGACACTTGAATATAATATGAATTATGTTCAGTAAGCCTACACATTACACGGTCTTTATAAGGACACACAGAAGTCAGTCTGTCATATTTCATCATGGCAAACGCTCAAGTAAACATCCAGTACATCCCCAATGCTCAAGGTGGAGAAAACTTAGTCCATGAAGAATACAAATTCCGAGTGAAGAATAGGAAGACAGAACGTGTATACTGGAGATGTTGTATAAAAGGTTGTCCAGCAACCCTGAACACCCACCAAGGCTTTATTACCAAATATTCCAGAAACCACATCCATGTTGCTAACCCACACAAGGTGGCAGTCGACAAATTTCTTGTTGCCATGAAAACCAAGGTGCAAGAGGAAACCAAACCAGTCTGTGCCATCTATCAAGAAGAAGTATCAGGTATGTATTTATCTCTAATGTTGTGTGCCGTTGATTTAAATGATTCAACGTTAAAGCATACTGAACATGTTCTTCCGTAACAAACCAATCGAGTGTCTGGTCGAGTATTAAAAGTGCTAATGTGATGTATGATATATCCATGTATGTTATATTTTTATTAAATATTTTATATATAAAACATCGAAAATTGTTATATTTTCATTAAATTATAAAGTGCTAATGTGATGTATGATATATCCATGTATGTTATATTTTTATTAAATATATATAAAACATCGAAAAATACAAAAAAAATACATAAAATATTTGTTTTTTTCCCCCATCTAATTACCTATAACACCTAATCCTAATCCGCTTAATACACTAATCCTAATTAGACCTTAATTGGATTAATCAAAAGTGGGCACAGTGAGGACACACCATAATTTGTTTTATAATTAATTCATTTTAATTCAAGATCCAATTTAGAATTTGTTTCATTATGTGCGGTCGTTCTGTTTACTCACGGCAGCGATTTTAATACACTCTACCATTGTGTACGGTCTAAACGATTCGAGATACATTTTCGTCAGAAGAGTATCGTGGCTCTAATTTAGAATTTGTTTTATAATGTACGGTCGTCCATTTTCTCACGGCAGAGATGTCATACACTCCCAACTATTCGAGATACATTTTCGTCAGAAGAGTATTGTGGTTCGAATTTCCCCGAGTAAAAGAGTATAGGAGTTAAAAGATGTGGTCACGCAAAATATAAACATCAAACATGATTGAAACGCGATTTGTAAATGACGATCCGTTATCGACGTACGTCGCCTTTCTTTCTTCTTTCGAATTTGACATAGACCGCAAAAATGAAATACGAAAAAATATCTTAATATACTTTAGAATTAACAGCTTGAGAAGGGTCACCTAACTATCTATGTGTATCGCAAGTGTAGTGTTGTTAATACCTGTCATTAATCAAACAGACTAAACTAAACTAAACGCTTTGAGCATGCATTTATGGTTGGATATATGCGCTTTATAAATATACATTATTATTATTATTATAACAACATCTAAATATATAAATCATTCGATGGATATACGTTTGTGATAAGATAAGGTTATAATGTTTAACATCATTTAACTTTTTTTTATAAAGAATACAAGTATTTTACAATTAAATTGACAATTTAATCACTCACCAAAAGGCACCAGGAACTCCACATTTGATCAAGTGTATTTGATATTCATTATTACAAATTGATCTGGCCGGTGTAACAAAAAATGATAATTACCCCACTAAATTAGAACCACAATACTGACGAAAATGTTTCTCGAATCGTTTGGACTGCACACGATGGTAGATTGTATTAAAACCGCTGCCGTGAGAAAACAGAACGATCGTACATAATGAAACAAATTTTAAAATGTATTATAAAACAAATTATTCCGTAGTCAATTGTTTTATTTAATTAAGGGGGGTTAAGGAATCAGTCAGGCGTTAATAAATACACACGCCGGATGTGTATAAGTAATGAAGCAATCGTTCGTAAAATGTTCACTGCATATCACTGTTGTGACTGTAGGTTGCCAATCAGGATTTGAATTGTTTACAAACGTATTCTACTCTTTCCGTACGATTTCATCCTTGGGAAATTTATGAAACGCCGGTACATTATTCCCCTTTCCCTAGCTGGAATTTCCGAAACTCTCAATAACACAACGATAATATGGCATCTAGAAATACACTCGGTAATATTCTTGTCACAAATATATAATCTATTACAACTCAAGACGAGAAAGGTCGGCTTTTGAAAATGCTTTGACTGATATAGTGATATGTAGCTTACATGTAAATAATTACGCGTTAATGATTACGGTAGTCAAATGTTTATTGGACCGACAAATACACACGTGTCAACTGGCTGTGTGTATATTGCACGGGCAGTGATATATTGTATAGATGATGTGTATACTAAGTGTAGTGCCTGTGACGTCACCAACCAATCAACCGGATTAAGGTTGTAATAGAAAATTTGAAAACCGTTTTTGGCAGTCGAATACTAAAACGTAAATATCTGAATTAATTTTAATCAGATTAGTTTGATCTTGCCGTGAAATGGATTTTGTAACTATTGAGTACCCGTACGTAAAACATTTCTGAATCATTTGATGTGGACATCTCCAAGAACTCGTTTTTGATCTGATTCAACCCAAAATGTCATTAACAAATACGGATTTAATACATGTACATAAAGTTTTAGGGACGAATAGGTAAAATACATGTAAAATTAAAATATTGCCTGTACATGTACATAAAGTTTTAGGGACGAATAGGTAAAATACATGTAAAATTAAACTATTTCCTTGATGAAATGGGTATTTTTTAAAAAAAAACAACAACTAATTATCTATTAGGAAGTGTCATGTATCATAATGATTTATTGAATATCAGTAGTATGGAACTCTGTACGAGTATCACTATTTACATCTTTACAGCTAAAACCTCTATCTATATCCATGATATTACTGATTGGCAAAGTCTGGGATGCGGTCACTGATCCAGCTTGTGGATATTTTGTAACCAAGACAGAAACCAGATTCGGTAAAATGAAACCTTGGTAATTACATTATGTTTTGCAATGTTGTTTAAAATATATATACTTGTATTTAGCCTCTAACAACTAATTAGGTTCCAACATGATATTAATTAGGGCGAATAACTAAAAAAAAGACAGACTATAGAGTTCAGATGCCGATTCTTATTGGCCTTATGGAAAAAGAAACTAGTAGCTAGAAGACATACAAGAAATAAAACGTAAAAAGAGAAATAATTAGAGATTTCCTGGTATATCATGGTACTAAATCTGTAATATGATACAAAATTGCCTAGCTAAAATGCAATGAAAAATGTGCCAAAGCCAATGGATCTGTGAAGGGAATAAAAGACGAAGGCTTTCAAATAAATTTCATACCAGTAATTGTGGGATATAAGGGCACTGAAACAGAGAATTCCGGTTTGATTTTCTGAGTTTGGCGAGAGGATCTTCGGAATTTTTCAAGCTCGATTCTGCTGTATTATAAAGCCTGTCATTGACCCAACTGGCGTGGTTTCGAATCCCCGGTTGTACGTGACAAGGAATAGGGTTGCCTTGCCAACCTCATGGGTCCTCCGGTTTCCTCCCACTGCTAAAGACCCCTAAGCGAATTATTGAAATAAAATTAACACCATATGTTAGTCCCGAAATGACCTAGTTTGTGTCGAGAAGACGTTAAACCCAATTCTCTCTCTCTCTCTCTCTCTCTCTCTCTCTCTCTCTCTCTCTCTCTCTCTCAAGCTCGATTCTTACTAGGGCGTGAATAAGACGCTGGCTTGCTACCCTAGAGGTTGAGTGTTCGATTCCTGCTTTGGCCGAGAAAGTTCATCTCGATTTTCCGGCGTGGTTTCTCCTTGTCCGTGATGCAGAACGGAGGGTCTGACAAGAACAGCTGTCTAGTCGTTCGGATGGAACAAAAACGAGACCCCGTGTACACATTGGCGTGCACGTAAAAGATCCCCTGGCAGTTGGAATTCGATATAAGAATAGGCCGTAGCGCCGCTGCCCGGGCAAAATTTCCCTATGCACGTCTACCATTAGCGCAGGTTAGGCGCATTAGAGTAGGACGTTAAACCCCATTTCATTTCATTTACTGAGGCTTGGGTCTGGTCCTTCGAATCTTATATTTACATCGATTCCATTAAAAAAAAAAAATTCTTCTCTTTTTTTTTTTAGGATTATTTTATCGGCACCGTTTGCATGTACAGCTTATTTTTTCCTATGGTATGTTCCCGACTTTTCAGACGATGGTAAAACTGTATATTACCTGTTAATGTACTGTGCCTTTCAAGGTCTCTTATCTGTAAGTCAAATAATGATATTTGGTTACTTGCATTTTAATGACATCACTAGGGTTTCATGTGCTTATTCCGTGATGCGTATTCGTCAAAATCATTGAAGACTGTAGAATTGATGCCATGTTATTAATATTGCGTGTCGCATGTGTGGGGTGGGCATGGGCAAATTTCAAATTTCCCGATATGTCATTTTCCCCGCCCCAAATTGTGTTCAAAGTTAATAATAAATGTGATCAACGATGCCATCGTTACTGTTAGACATCCTCATTATGGAGGGGTGGGGCGAATGGTTAGCACGTGCGCGCTGTATCATAAAGCCTGCCATTGAGTCAACTGGCGTTGTTTCGAATCCCCGGTTGTTTGTTTCCCCCCACCCACTGCCAAAGACCCCTTCGCACAAGCGAATTATTGAAATAAAATTAAACCACATGTCAGTCCCGAAATGACATAGTCTGTGTTGAGTAAAGGTTAAACCCCATTTCTCTCCTTATTATGGAACGTCAGGTTGCAAATATTTAGGGTGTGAGACTGAGGGTTTATATTTCGGAAATTGCACTTCTCATAACCTTATAAAGAGGTGACAAAAATAAGTTGCTAGTGATCATTGTCCAGTCCCCTTTGTCTCACTCGCACGGTCGAGTGTTTTTGTGCACAATTTAGGTTTCGCATAAATGCTTGAGCTCAAGGCAAACATGCAATTCGCAAATAAATTAATCAATTTCCAGAAATTTATTCAAAATTGTTTTGAAGATATTATTTATAGTGAGTTCCAAATTATGGGTTCTGGATTGAATTATAAAAGTCTCTATAACAACCCCCTTTCTAGATACATCATCATAGATAACGGTGTCATATATAACATAAATATTCACCATATTACAGGGTCTACATGTACCATACACATCAATGACTATGTTTATAACAAATGATCAAAAAGAAAGAGATTCAGCTACAGCTTATCGTAAGTTGGTTTTACAGATGTTATTTAAAGTGTAAATGACCATTATACGTTTTCAAAGTCTAGTTTTACTGACCAAGCTATGAGCTATCAAGTCATTTTTTTTGTTAATTGTCTTATTTCATATATATTTTAGATTTTTAAAATTGTAATCTCAATGTATGAAGATTTAAATTTACTGTCTAATTCTTGGAATCTCAGGAATTATTAATTTTATTTCATTAATATGTATACTTTTGTTTTTAGATAATCTTAAATGTGTGGATATTTAAATCTAGCAACTAATTTTAGGACTGGTACCAGATTAGAAATAGCAAATCGTCTGTTATTGTAAATTGTAGAGCGAAAGAAGCCGTGTTATTTAGAGATATATCAATACATGGATAGTACTGGCATCAAAAGTTACATCTGATATGGCAATACGTCATGCATGTATTATTGTAAATTATAGGAATGGTATCTGAAGCTATAGGAGTATTATTAGCTATAGTGGTACAAGGAAGGTTAATAGAAGCTACAAGAAAAGCAGGTGATTGTGAAGATGCTAAAACAACAGTTTCACCAGAATCTCTGTTTGAACAGGTAATAAAGGTGCCAAGTTTCGATTTCAAACAAAAGATATCATGATGAAAGCGCCTTCATTGTGGCTAGAATCTAGAAAATTTCATGAAAATTGGATTAACAGAAACTTAAATTTACGGAAATGATAATTGTATAAAATTGTTCCCGGCGCACGTTTTTAAATAGATCACATTGACCTTTAGAAAACTTTCTATATTTTTATTATAAATAAGATTTTATTAACAGGAGCTATCTTACCGCTATGGTGCTTTGATATTTATTGGTATTTACATGGTGTGTGCTGTAACAGTTTTCTTAGGTGTTAAAGAAAAGCCAGGTTTGTGACCACTGTTTCAGATAAAAAAAAATGATCCATTTGCAAAGTTTAAAAAAAGATTTCGGCCATATATAATTACAAATAGAAAACATTTAAACTGAAACAACATCAACAGATATTTTGTATAAGTCTATTTATGTATGATATAATTATACAATTTAAACAGAATTATAATATTTTATATATCAGGTGTTGTTGAAGACCACGGTACAGAAGGCTATTTCTCAAGTTTAAAAATTGTCTTGACTTACAAACCTTATGTTAAAGCTGGGTTAATATTTCTCTTTATGTCTCTAGCTGTCGCGGTAAGTTTCAAAAAACCCTTTCTTATAAATATTAAAATATTCCGAGAACAGGAAAACACTCACTTGGTTCGCTAGTATATAATACGCAAGAATAGACATATTTTCAGATCTACCCCATACTTTTGTTATCTTCTGGGGATAACAAGAAACATACACCGTAAACTTTCGGGTTTTATTAATGTGAACTGTATTCGGAATGGTAAACAAACAGCCGTATTGGTAAAATGTGGGTTCTCCCGTCAGTAAATATAGAAAATATATACCTTAAAATGTTAGTTTTAAAATGCTGGAAGTATATATTTTGTTGACAGGACGTGTCTTATTGTTGAGTCTTTGAATGTCTTATTGCAGGTGGTTCAAGGGAATTTAGCATTATACTGTACCCATACATTAAAAATGGGCGATCAATTCTCTAATTTTGTACTAGTCTTAATGGTAAGATATTTTTATATTATATTCATGTATTGTTATGTTGTATGTTTTGTTGTACAGTTGGACTGTGTATTGTAATTTTGTGTTTATTGTATTTTTAAATTATTTAAAATACGGTAAATTTGTATTGCCTTGGTTTGTGTTTATAATCTACTAGATTGTCATTTTATGTAGATTTGTCAGCATAGTGTCATAGATTCCTGGACAGGAATCACATTTCTAGGGAAAGGCAATCACCATATTCAATTTTACAATGTATGAGTAATCAAAACGTGTATTTTAGATTGTAGCTATAGCAGCAATACCTGTGTGGCAACTAGTTTTACAGAAAATTGGTAAAAAGAAAACTTACGCTGCCGGATTAATAGTAAGTGTTCTACTAGTCTGATACCAAAAAGGATAGAAATCAAATGTAGCGATGTTTCGGATTATAGATGTATTAAAATGTCGTGGAGGTGGGGTTTAACGTCCACTCGACACAAACTAGTTCCTTTCGGAACTAACACATGGTTCAATTTTATTTCAATACTTTGCAGCGCGATGAGGTCCTTAGCAGTGTGTGTGGTGGGGTTGGGTGAGTTTAGGGCCAAACCCACGCACAGCCGTGAAATCGAAACCACGCCAGTTGACTCACTGACAGACCTTATGATACAGCGCGCACGTACTAACCATTCGTCCATCTAATTCGCGTCTACAATTAGCTCCACTGGTGACCAGACACGGACATCTGAATTCCAACATAGATGACTTTGAGAATTTTGAGAATTATTTCTTCTACTTCTATTTAAAAATAATTAGAGATACATAATAAAAATAGTACACTATTTTTTCAACATAGCGGTCATTCAGGGAAAAAATCTATTCTCAAAGTAGATAGTTCTATGTTCGACTTAAAAAAAAACAACTTAATTTCAATTAGGTTTAAATGTTCCCTTTTCTTATAAATATTACAAAGATCATGATTATACTTACCTTTTCTATGTCTTTACTTTTCTTCAGATTTTTATACCAATTCTTATAACTCAACTTTTTCTACCTAAAGAAGAACCAATACCTTATTATTTTGTAGTTGCTTTCGCTGGTTTAAGTGTTTCTGTTTCTCTTTTATTACCATGGTAAAATTTTAATTAATTCTTAGTTTCTCACGACTTCACAAAAACATATTTATTTCGGTGGTTTTATTTGGGTAAATAGTTGTTTTATTTTGAGACACTCCTGTTTTCTTTCAACTTTACAAAATAATGATTGTCAGATTCTGCTTTTCTAATGGGTAGGATACTCAGTTTCCAATGAAGACCTGAACCATTAGGTGGGGGGAGGTGGTTTACCATGGCCCAGCCTCTACATTTGCTTGAAATATTAATGGATTCTTTTACTAAAAAACAAAATATTGTAGTATTTTCCAGAATGTTTGTATTGGTTTTTTCCCTTGTCATATAAAAAGTATTATTTAACAACTGTTTAATCTAATTTTTTTCTCAACAGGTCATTGCTACCAGATGTGTTAGATTTATTCATGTTAGAGAAAAATACTAGAAAAGACGCCATGTTTTACTCATTTTATGTATTTTTCAATAAATTAGCAGTGGGTTTGGGTTTAGCACTTTCATTATTAGCTCTAGAGTAAGTATTATTATGTTAGGTTTTTTTCATATAATAACCATTAAGAATCCATTAAACATGCACATCCCATTAACCATTCTGTACCACACTCTCCTGGTTATGTTTTTTCCCTCGTTTTAAAATGCCCTGTTCTTCTGTGACATTCACCATTTTTTGATTCACCATAGACTGTTGTATGGAACGAAAATAATTATTGCTGTGAGCCCATGCATACAATTGAAAACAATAAAATACATTTACAATATACCAATTCCTTACGTTATTTGGTTTTAGATTTTAACTGTGTGAAATAGAATTATGACAATGAATGTTTTCTATGGTTGCCATTTTTAGTTATATAATATAGAAGGTTATCTACCGGATATAAGAATACGGGTGGGGGTTTCAGTTCGAAATTAAATTATACAAATACTATCATAGTCTATTTATGGGTGCCGAGATTAAATTTTAGTTGTTTTTATAGTTTAGGAGGATATGAAACTGGTGCATGTACTCAGCCTAAGTCAGTAGATTTAACATTAAGATTATTAGTGGTGCCAGGACCTGTGATATTTGTTCTTATAGCTTTATTGAGCCTGTGGTCTTATCCTATAGATGAGGATAAAAGAAAAGCAATAAAACAAGAGGTATTATCTAGACTGTAAGTTATATAAGTATTTGGGACGACTCCGTAATTTTCTTATAGTACGTGCACGAAAACTGCACCACGTAAACAAACAGAAATCAATAAATCTATGAAAGGATAACGATGCCATTATTATTTCAGTGTTCACGGTGCAAACTGCAAATGTAAGCATTTCAAAATAAGTATTTTACCAATGTCACAATACAGAATACACCTTTCAATAATATAAAATACAGTATAATAGTTCTTTTGCACATTACAATTTTCCATGTGTGTATATATGGTACGACTTATGGTGCTATATCGGAAAACCTCGTGGGTTTCCTCCTGACACCCCGGTTTCCTACCACTGCTAAAGACCCATACGCGCATGCAAATTATTGAAAAAAATTAAAACCATATGTTAGTCCCAAAATGACCTAGTTTGTGTCGCGTAGACGTTAAACTTCTTTAGACACGGTTTCATATGGAGTTTTATCAGAATAAACAACTTCTTAAGACTCTGCTCCTTAAATTCTGTATCGGATAAATGATTAATTACCCTTAGCCTTTATTTTTTCAGATCGGCCAGAGGAGGAAACGGGGAAGATTTTGGAGGGAGCATGAGTTATGAAAGTATAAAAGTTAGCTCAAGTACTGAAATCTAATATAACTGTTATCCATAGACTACAGCAATTAGAATAATAGTTGGGGATCATTTCGCAATCATGATATGCGCTATTATTCGAGTAATTCGACTCATACCGAACTTTATTGCGGTATGTTTTGTAATATTTATAATATATTACAGTCATCCAAAATGTACGATGGCCCATTTGTTTCGCTACTTGTATTATAGTGTGTCCTGTTCAATCAAAACATAACAAGTCTTTCATGACGTTTTTGCTCAATGCATTGTTTAATTAAATATAATAAATCAACATGACAAAGTAGAAGTCTTCCTTGCCTTCCCCGAGCATGTCCAAGAAGTCGAATCAATTGCCCTTGCCTTCACTTCGCTTTTGTAGGTGGGAGAAGCTGCAAGAGCAAGTAGGAACGAAGGGTGTTTTCTTCGTTTTCCGATCTGTATATGTCATGCATATTCATTTTGGTCAAGATTCATTCCCTTGCGTTGCTATGAGTTCACAGCGTGAGAGCAGGAAGTGAGAAATAAACATTACGAAACAAAAGCACACTCACCAATCACGTTAACTCACTATCCGGTCCTAGAATATCGTAAAACGTGTTGTTGTTGGGGTAGAATGTTTAAATAAAATCTGTTATACGATCATAGATCGCCCATAAACAGTCCTCAATACGTCCATCTCGGCTGTACCCCGTCCACAGTCAGTTCATGTCAAGGTCAGGTCGGGTAATTTTGCTTCTTCCAAGCAATTCAAGCCCGTCCATAGTTCTAACTAGTTGGCAACACGACCACCCTGTTCAATGGCAGTTCAACGCGTCCTTAGTGTTTTCGGAAGCACACCATTGCGTGTGCAATGCTGTCATGACTTGAGAGCTATAAAAACCGGACACGTCCTTGCCATCCATCATCCCTGTTCATCGATCCAAGATGTGCAGAGAAATATATTGACATATAGTACTACGGTCGCTCCATGTCTTCCATCATGCCGCCAAAGAGATGTGCCAGAAGGACTGCCTGGAGATCTCCAAGTCCCAACTTCCCTGAAGGCCAACCAGATGAGGCCCAAGTTGCTGAACCTGTCTCTGGATCCTGTAGATCTCCACACTTTGCCTCAGTAGATGAAGGAACAGCATGAGTCCCCGAAGAAAGCCAAACTCACACCCATCTCACCCCTGAGCAAGAAAAATGCATGGTGACATGTCTCGAGGTCAATAAAGTTATCTATAACAAAGAAAAACGTGACTCCCATAAGTACACGATGACAAAGAGCTATTTGATACTCGCCCACGTCAGTTTGTAACACGTCCCGAGTAGGACCGAAGTATGGCAATTCTGTTCATACTACAACAAGTCCGTTTGTAGTATGTTGTAACTGTAAGTGCAGGGCGGGAAAATTTCGAACGGACGTAAAGTTTTAGAGCACCTTTCCCGTCCAGATCAGCCCACGAAGTTATTAAATAGATCGTAAACAGTAGCTACTACGTTCACACACATTTGAGTCCGTTTGGCAACATTTTCCAGAACGTGGTGAGAACTAGTTTGGCGTAATTGGCTTTAGAACTAACCCAACTTCTTGACTTTGCACCTAGAACAACGAAAATTGGTCGACTATGTAGCATCGTGAAATAAACGAAAGGCGGTATCGGTTCTTGCGTCAACTTCAATACTGATGGCATAAAGAATTTCGAATGTCGAAGAAATAGGGAGTTTGGGGGTACTGGGAAATGACAAGAACTACACAGACCAGTCCTGTTAACTAAATTCAAAAGTAGTCATACTTTAAAAAATTGATAGCTATGTGAAATCCTGAAATAAGTGAGAAAAGGGTATTAATACGAAACGCCATGACACGATACGCCGATAAAAAAATTTTCTGTGCAAAAGCGTTTTATGGCTGAGGCGCTCGAGACACAGGCACCAGCATCCTTGCAAAAAAATCAAATGAATTGAAAAAATAAAACGGGAGAAAAATGCTAAAACCGATGAGAAAAATGAAAATGTACCCTTGTTAGGGAGGGCCTGAAAGACAGACAAAAGGGCCCCTCTGGCCACGGAGAAGCACCGCTGAGTCCGAGTTAATCGTTTTCTATTTTCTGTTACTGTCGAATGAGAATGCAGTCATTGCATTGGCATGAGAATCACCAATCAAGACCCCCCCCCCTCCCGCGAAAGAGGGCCCTCAAAATTGTATAGCCTCCGCCATGATAAACCTTAAAACGCCACTGTTTCTGTGAATACAATATCATGATAAGGGGCAGAAGAATATTATAACCATGTGCAAGTATGATTATAGTGAAAAGATATGCACAATGTGTGGTTAAAGTTGTCACTGGAACCGTCTGGTGATTTCGAAGAACGAGTGGACAATTTTGAAAACATTGAGCGAGTTTTCCACGTCATCAGTTCCGTGCAATAAAACGGTAGTATTTTGATAAATAGTCGATAGATTATTTATTGTATTTTTTCGGGCATCTGAATATAAGGAGCAATTTAATAAAAAATGTTCAGTATCGGTTTGTGCGGGACCCAAACGAAAAAGTTTTTGGTGGTATTGAATCATGAGCCGTAAGTTTCGAATTGAAAATATTTAAAGATAACGAATTTTTTATGTCTGCACTTAATTTGTTCCATTCCCTAATTGGCGATGGTATGAAAGAATTATAGAAAATATTTGTTATACATTTATATTCAAGTAGACATGTGTTTCGGAGATTACAGTGAGCGCTTTTTGTCAAGATTAAATCATGAAGGTAGGAAGGAGAAAAGCCGTTTATAATTTTATAAATGAATTTGAGTTTATGTCTTCTGCGTCTCTCTTTTAGCGTAATAAAACCTGCTTGTTTGTATAACAATCTATGGCTGGTACCCCTTACAGCAGCACATTATGGATCCTTGGTGCATCGAGTTGTAGGTGCTCTAATTTGTTAGCTAGTTGGTCTGTGCAGTTGTCCCAGATGACGTCACAATAATCGAATTGAGGTAGGATAAAGGAGGTATAGATGGTTTGTAACGATTTACGGTTAAGTCTGTATTTTAAGGATCTTAAACAAATGACAGATTTGCTGGGGTTTTTTTTCAATAATGTCGTTAATATGCTTGTTCCATTTGCAATTTTTTTTTTTTGAAAAGTCAGGCCTAAATGTTTGTGATGTGGGACCTCCTTGATAGGAACATTATTTAGAGTAAGAGTGTATAACATAGGATTCTGTTTGTTTGTTAGTGCTAGTGTTTCGGTCTTTAGTGGGTTGACCATTCACTTGACTTTGGTAAAGCCCATGCACCGGAATATCGGTTTGTCTGAAATCAACAATTTTTTTAAAATGCTGCCGCCGTTCAAACATAAAAGCATATTAGCATGTCTTGTCGAATCATAAATTAGCACAATTTCAAACAAAAACCCCAAAAGTTGGGATTCTTTCACCAGAGAAAACACAAAGTGTCAATTATATGTTTTTTAAGTGTTCAAGTGGAAGTACAAAAAGAGTAAAAATCTGTGATTATAATTTGAAGCACCATTATACTCCTTCACCGCGACTTACAGCTACTTTTATTTATATTCACCCCTCAAGCAGTTACCTTTAATAAATCAGATTACCCTTTATATCGCTATTTTGTTCCGCTTTACGTAAAATGTAATATTTATGTCGGCTTATTATGCCCAGATTGGTGCCTTGTTAGCTCTTGAAAGCTCACGGGCAGCTCAAAAATAACTTTTATGATAGTGTTCGCCTCACGACTGACGTTAATCATGTTTCGCGTTACAAATAGAGTGGTTATCATTGTTGAAGTTATTTATATTGCCGTTATGAAATAGATCAAATAGAAATGGTGCTGTTACAATTTGAATTACAATCGTAATGGCAGCATTTATTTAGCTGTTATAGTTTTGTGTTCACATTTCTTTTGGGGATCACGGTGCCTAAGTGGGTAAGACGCTAGCCTGGAGGTCGCGTGTTCGATCCCGCATTGGTCGAGAATACGGATACTGTTATTGAGCGGGGAGTAGGTAATAATGTTGGTAACGTCTGAACTAAATTGACGATGTCAGCAATCATATCTTCTGCATGTTTCCATTTTCCCATAGAAATTCCCAGAATATAAGTAAAGACTGACACATCTGCAAATTCTTGTAATCTCATATATTAAAGATGCATAGGTACATGTTGTATTTAAAAGAACGTACTATGTTGATGGGGAAAAAAAAAACAAGAGTTAGTAAAGTTAGTCAATGTCTTTTAAAATTAAGAGAAGAAAATAAAAAAAGATATGAATCAGAAATATTGAAAATATAGATCTGTTAAACTAAATAATGTAGTGAGTGCCATCATGTCATGGTATTATAGCGTGAAGGGCGCCTGGAGAGCAGAAACCATAAATTTATATATAGGAATAGATAACACTTACATGAATTTTATGTCACCAAGGTCAGGTTGTATTGGCTCAAATCCCAGACTTCTATTGACATTGATGCAGTACATAAGTACATAATTCTACATAACATAGAGACATAACAAACTTTTAAACATTATGGGTTACGCACTCATAAAAACACACAATCAACTTCCTTATATTGAAATGGTATTTCGCAAATCTCAGAGATAGCTCTGACAGTTGAAATTAGTTGGTGTCCGGCCAAAATGTCCCACACAATATGGCGTATTCCATCTTCATTGGTGCAGAAAAGTAGGACGTCAAAACCCTATTGCAATCATTCATTCATTCTAGTTTTAAAATTTTAGACCACTGATACATCGCGATCGTCTTTTCTTTTCATTTAGCGAGTTGAGTTACGCCATTTTAATTGTTTATAAAATGCGATAAAGATGGCAACCTAGTCTTACGTTGGTGCAAATTACATATTGTAACACGTGGTCCCATTAGTGGATGTGATCCATTTCATTTGTAGATTAAATACACCGTAAACCAGCAGAATTTCGTTGGGGTCATATGTCCTTCCTTATTTTTAAACGTTGGCCTTCATTTTGGTAGGGGTGGCACCTACGGATCTGACAAAGAAAATATGCAGAGTTTATCAGAAGGTACATAAAACCGAGGTTTACCCCTGAACACATTGGAGTGCTCATAAAAGAGGCCTGTACAGTTGGAAATCGGAGAAGAGTGGATGGAACCGGCGCTATCCAGACAGATTTCTCCTACCTAGTATAGCACATGCCACAACAGAGACATGAAACCAGATGACAATTTGTATAGATAAACTATATACATGTACTTAATTCCAACCAAAGAGAGGGATTTTGCAAGCCAGGGATATGGTGATAACGTTATATTTAAAACTTATAAATGTAAACAAAGTTTGAATTATGTTTACACAAACACACTCTTTGAAAGATGACTGGACATATAGCAAATATATATTGTCATAGTGACAGTAATCAGAAACTCTCAAAACACCAAGTTTTAGTTTTGTTTTCCTACTGAAGTCCGGAAGCAACAGGGCAAGTATCACTGGAAATACTAAAACCTGGCCAATATGTGTGACACAACACTTTGGCAAAAGCAGGTACACGTCTGCCAAATAGTTTGGACAGCGTCATTGTAGTCGGCGATATGGAGACGAAACGAAATTGAGGTAACGAGAAGAAAAAAAATATTGTAACCGTTAAACATTTTTTTTTTCTGGTTTTATCTTAAAATGTAGAAAAGTAATAAATGACTGATGATTCTAATTATTTTATTTTTCTTGACTTTGAAGTTTCAAATAACCAAGTTGTAGTGGTTTCGGATTCTGTGTATTGATTTACTATGAATAAATCATCTGTTTTACTCTACTGACGTTTATTCAAAGTGGCGCTGTACATGTATCGGATTTTTAACGATATGTAGATTTTTCATTTGACAAATTGGCTATCTTGAATATCGTCTATATAAATATTTCAAGAAATCTTGTTAGCGGAGTAACTAACCTCGTTTAGAATTTGTTCAAAATTAATTTTAAGCTGAAACTTTTGACTTTTCACATTTAATTTGCATAGGGGTCTATTTAAATTTCCTGGTTTCAGCGCAAGGCACCTTTAAAGGTACATTCCCACATACAATATGGACTAAAAACATACTCAAACTATTTAATTTATCATCATTTTGTTTCAAATCCTTCTCTAAACATTGTAATATAGGTTACACGGAACAAAGCAATATGTAAAACATATCATCAGTCACTTTCACTTATGTTGAAAAGATAAATTGCTGATGGCTCATTTCTCGAGTTCTATATTCGATTTGAGATTTAGATGGTTTTCAATATGTTTCCTGACAGGCACATTACTTTTCTTCATATTCGTTGGACTTCTAGACCCAATGTAGGGCTTCTATATATAGAGAACTGGAATAGAAATATGGCTATTATATTAAATTTAAAAGGCTTCTATAATGGCTTGTATTATATTTAGAGATAACCTGGTCACTACGGAAATTAGGTGACAGGGAACCCTACAAAGTTATTTATGCTTCTATTTTTTTTTTATTCTAGATGCATTATTTAAGAGCCCAATCTGTCTAGTGCAGGTCTGTTTTCTGGCTTAAATTTTTAATGGTTATTATTTAAGACATTTATTCACATGACGAGTCAACTCTCTAGACCATCGGGTTGCTGAGGTATAGATTAGACACTGTTCAACGTTAAAATTTAAAATCGAGACAGCGTTTATTATCATTGTAGCAATTGTACTTGACAGGGGAGACTTGTCAAAACATCAAGCAAAGTAATTTGACTGAGATTTTCAATATTTTCATCTAGTGAGAAGATCAATATCAATATCAATAACAGCCAGTAATCCATGACTAGTTTTCAGTTTTAAGCATACTTATCACATTCCATAATATTGTCCATGAAAAGTGTTTTATTATATTTTTTATTCAATGAATCCAGTTAGTTCGGGATGAAGTAGCTTTGTACAGTCTTAACCTAGTTCTGCGTAACTATCTTTGATAGCTTCCATGTGGTGTTGTTCATACGTTTCCAAATACTTCCCAATACGATTACAGTAAAAGTAAATCCAGAAAATAAACTAACAAAATTCTAACCTTTCGTTGTTTGCGCTGTTTTGATGACAAGGGTAATAACTATGACAAGGGTAATAACTATGTATAGACGTGAGGCAGATTGAATTTAAAAACAAACCCCTGTACACCGTTTACAAAGTATTGGCATTTCAGCGACAAATCGTTGCATAACTCGTAAGGACTTTTTGTAGAACAACCCAAGTAAGTTTAAAAAACAATTCTAACATTAAATCTGACCTGAAATTTTTTTTGAAGTTTTCTTTGACAAGCGTAGTGATTCTAGGAAAAAATTGTTTTCACTAAAATAAGTCTTTCGTACGCATCCTTGAAGAAATAATATCAAAAAAAAATAAATAAAATACTACGGACCACACTCATTAGAAAAGCGGGGCCAGTCTGGGGGTTGTGAGTTCGTTCACTGCGTTGGCCGAGAACGTTCATCTAGATTTTCAGGCGTGGTTTCCTCTTTTCAGTGATGCAGGGCGGAAGGTAGCTGTCTAGTAGTTTTGATGGGAGGAAAACCCGAGATCCCGTGTACACATTGGCGTGCACGTAAAAACTCCCTTGACAGTTGGAATTCGATATAAGAATGGGCTGTAGCGCCGCTGTCTGGAAAATTTTTCCTCACAGCACACTGTATGGCGTTATACCCGTCTTCATTTCACCCCATTTCATTTCCATTAGAAAGGAAGGCAACTGCCTACTGCTCACAGATTAGTTATTAAATTATCAACTTACTTCCAAGTTAGTTTTAGACATGCCCATCTTCAAGTATAAATAACTTCATTTATTCTTCAACCAAACAATATGGGTAAAAATAGACCGTACTGGCGAAAATCCAGTATGATTATTTCTAATGCTCTCTTAATACCACAGACCCAATCTTCCAACTGAGATAGTAATTATTTTGCACCATGACTGAAAAGGGCAAACTCTATGTCTCTGATGACCAGGAACATTTATCATGGATTACATTCTATTTTGAGTTTGAACCCGACAAAGACGGTCATTATTTTAATATTCCAGACATAATGATAGTCAATACGCGCAGACACCGCCATAATTGAACGACATATTGTTTATAGTGTATACATGCCGTCTGCTCAGATTGTAATTATCTGCCAAACAGAAAACTGTGATAGATATTTTATCAATGCCAATGCAACCGTGCCCCATTAATTTTGGACATTTCGTGCACACTAAGCACAGCTTCTTGGGTCACGTCGAATAAACCTTTCCCTTCATTCGACATTCGACAAAACGCCTTCAACCAAGCCAGAAACAGAACCTTGTTTTGCAACACAGCTTCACTATGTAGTATGTTTTCTATAGCCTTCAATACACACTTTGATGTCAAATGGCTGTTTCTCTGTTGGAAATAACTTTCTAATGTATCAATTATATTTTCTTTTACAAACCACATTTTACAAAATTAAAAACTGAAAGTAATGAGAATAAGTATTTTTTCAAACTATTAATGCTCTTCCAATTCAAAGTTGCAGTAATGGGATTCTAATATTATCAATCTGATAATGGATTGAAATTTATGTGCCATTGTCTTTATAAGCAAACCCGATATTCTCCATGTTTAATTTTGGCTAAACTGGCTTAATTCAGGAGGTGGTCATTGGTTTGTGGTATGTTGCTGTATAACTATTACTGTCTAGCTAAAGCACTCAGCAAAGAATTTTGAAAACATAATCTATAATATGGATGGTGTGTTACTTGTTCCATCTATATAAATTCATTCTTGTAATTATACAAATATACGTCTCCACGTTTTTATAATAAGACATTTTATATGATATATTGATACTCGACAAAAAATACTTTTCCTGTGTCTCAACAGGTCATTTAATTGTATATAAAAGACATTTTCTTACAACATGACATGGATACATTTGAAAGTAAGGTACAATAAGTATATTTCTGTTTATTATATAAAACAGTGAGTTGTATTTATTAGGATAATGTTTAAATTTTTTGATGAATCTCATTGAAACACGTGACATTTCGTTTTGATTTTTCTTTTCGTTTAAAATTTGTCATATTTGTCATTACAGCAGTGGAGGCCATGGGAAGCATAAAAAGCTAAACGAATTTGTGGATCTGTATTTTTAATTCTTTCTACAATATTTAATAGTTTTCCAAAGTCTTGGTTCGTCGATATATTGACAGTCAAGCACATTATCTAATCTTGATGAGAACTTTTGGGAGTTGTTTTAGTCCAAAGATACATGTGCCAAATGGCTAGATATGTTGATGGTTATAAATGAGAAATTAATCTGAAACGAATTATAAATGATACCAGACAGCCTTCATTCCAGCTTTTAACCAAACGGGGTATAATGACCAAGTTTTACAAAATGTAATTTTAAAATCACGACAGAGCTATTATGATAAAGAAACTCCAATGATAGACTATTGTAAGGGTTGCTACAACTATACATCAACCCAGAGAAAGATATATTACAGAAATCAACAATGTGAATCAATTATCTTTTATCATAAAAACGAAATACGACCATTGTAAAATTGTCAGACACCCAAGGCCCATTGTAAAAGTTTTCTTATTACAATTGTAAAGTTATCAATTAAACGAAAGCTATACTGTCTGTCAATCTGAATAAAACACAGATCATATTTAGTTTCGTCTTTATAGTTCAAAATTTCGTTTTACTTTTCTTTACTACACTAGGATCTGGAAGTGTTGTTATCATTGACGTGTTCTGAATGGCGTGAGGTATTAGCCAATGAAACGGCTTGGTACGTAGATTTAGGCGTGTTTTGCACGGAACCAATCAATGCTGATTGGTTAATCAAATGTCTTACGTCATAAATTCAAAAGGTGCTCTTATGACCCTGGTGTGAACTCCCATTATAACTAGTCAGGTTTTCATTTAATGTAGGCCATCGAAAGTATAAAAAACGAAACGAAATGTAGATCTGTATTTTAATAACATTGACTGTCATTATGAGGAGCCTCACATGGAGACGTTGGTCGTTGACCTCGTATTATGGCCTTTGGCGCCCATTAACGGGGCCGACTTTCCTCCAATGGGCAAAGGGCGCCTTTTCCAGGAGGGGGGGGGGGCAGCTACGGACCTGGAATAATAATACCAGTACAACAGTACCAGTACATTTCCATTTTTTCACCAAACTTAATGTCAAATAAAAGGTACGATGGTCATAATAATATTTGTCCGGGAGGTCATTTCAGAAGGGCCTTGGTACGATGTGACTCCGATCGTTTTACCTGAAATTGATTGCTCCACAGAAAGCTTATACAATTTGCTACCAGATGGCGCCATTAACTGGGGTTCATTGAAAGAGTGCCTTAGACCGTTCTTCCCCTGTGCTCTTCGTAGAAGATATTAACCTACCCAAGGTTGATATGATAGAGAACACGCGGGCGCAGCCCAAGTGTTCGCTATTATATCAATCCGAGGGAGAGTAGGTTTATATCTGACATATACAACGTTCACCCTTAAATTTAATGGACTCTTCTAAATAAAGGCAACAGTGATTGGATAAATGCTCGACATCACATGCACGTGTTTGTTAATACGTCGCCATTTTGTAGTAATTGAACTGAAGAAAGCTTAAAACAAAATGGATAGTAAAATGAAGTCAGACGAATAATCAATCCTTTTTAGTCATCATATTGACGATAGAATAGATGTGAATGCAATTATGATGATGATCTATACAAAGCCTGAAGAAAATTTGGATCAAAAGGCAATCTTTTCCGATAATTCTGACAATGAACCGTGACTGAAGGTTACTTTTCGGTATGTTCAGAGAAAGATTTGACCGACTGTTTTGAGTGGACTGTAGCAGTAGCCAGAAATACTTTACAAAGGAACTCTTGGGTGATAAATACTTTCAAGTCTTGGAGTGTGTGGATAAATGACTTGGGCAGAAAGAAAATTCTGAAAGATATCTTAGACATGGACTGGAGTGTGGATAACCGATTTAAATAAGCCGATAAGTACGCCGTCTATTTAGGTCCTGAATGCTACAAACTGTACCAAAACATTTTTTTTTTTATTGTCAAAAGAATAAAATTTTATTTCTGTCTTCTTTGTATTATTTAGATCATCTACGTCAAGAGCGGTTGATATGAGCCGAATATATCGACCTGTAATGACGTCATCAGCGGTTGATATGAAATATCAACCTTCAGGACGTCATCAGCGGTTGATATGAACCGAATATATTATCAACCTCTGCTGACGTCACGAGAGGTTGTTATAAGATATATCTGCTATGGACATCAAATAAAAAACTACAGCCAGTTGTATATAAATAAATATTGACATATCAAGTAGTTTTTCTGAAGGAACTATTTGCAGAGAGGAGATTTCAGTGGAGACATTTAATTTTAGTTTTTGCTTTACTGGATTGACGGAATAAATAATGATCCGTTAAAAGTTTTAATTTGTGTGCCGGCAAGAAGCTATTGAGTACAGTCGAGCGAAATGAACTTTGCCAAAAGAATATACGGAAAAAAGGAAGTTTCATCACCCCGATACCTTTGAACAGTTCTTGTCCTGATATGTACATTATTAAGGCACAATTAGCCACAGGTCATTTCTCGCGGTCAATGAACTAACAACATCTAATGACTTCTGACAATTACGTCACAAGAAACAAGGCAAGACCATTTAAAGACGAATTTATTGGGTAGTTATTTTCAATAAAACTACAACGACTTTGGTAAATAAGTAAGGATAGAGGGGCGGATCTAGGAATTTAGAAAAGGGGGTGGGCGCCGCAAAATGAGGCACTGACCGCCGCACGCCTCTGAGAAAATTATCCGTCATTTCTTTGCATCTGTAGTCATTCCATGGGCTATTTGGCTGATATTTTCATCTACGTAAACTTGATGTCTGTCAATAGTCACTCTATAGCATTAGGACACGGTCAGCTAAACAACAAGAATTCGTTTGAAAGTGGAAGCATTAATTAGACCAGACTGATGTGTTTGAGTCGATGGTTTGAGTTATTTGGGATCCCTGCAACGGGTTGGGAACGGACATATTTTGGTCTGAGAAAAGGCACTTTCAGAAACAAAAAAGGGCACTGCGGGAATTTGGGTGCGGGGGGGGGGGGGGAGTACGGGCATATTTGGGTCTGAGAAAAGCCACTTTCAGCAGCAGCAAATAAAGGGTACTGTCGGAAATTGGGAGGGGGGGCGGTGTGCAACTTGCCTTCCCTTGGATCCGTCCTTGGAACATCCAATCATTCTTAAAAAATACTGAATTCCCTGTAAGGGTATCGGTCGACTGAGCGCTTGTTATGTGTTTATTGAACGACTAAGACAGAAGTCGACAGATGTTAATCAAAGAATTTATTTAGATTTAGATATTAATGGTAAAATCCAAGATGGAATGAACCCTCCCTTAATCACGTCATGTAAAACAAGGCTGTTTAAAATAGAACTCTCTGATTATAGTGTTCTAACGAGATTTGAAACAATCTTTTGATAGATGACTTAATTTGAATGCTCTTGTCCAAATATATATATATGTATTATCAAATCACAAGGTTTGTACGTGAGAATGCATATATTCAAAAAGCAAAAACAAAACCTTATAATGTTACTTTTAACTTTAATCAGATATCTTATAAGCTGATTTATTCTTGAAACAGAAACATATAACTGGAATCTCGCGGTCTAAGTACCCTTTTTAAAATATCCTATGGCAACATGTTATTGGCATCAGTACTTAGTGTTATTGGCGATACATGTAGTAAATGACAGTTTCTAAGTATACAGTAAACTTTTACTTCTTGGTTGACATTTAGCAAACCAACATCTTAAATAAATATTATGAATATTAAATAAATGATTGATAGTACGGTACCAGTCCCTCGTCTTTTAAATGAAGACAGGCCATGAATATTGTACTTACGAGGACCTCACTATTCGCCATCCTCACGACTCGTCAAGATGAAATTGTTTTTTTTTGTTGTTTTTTTTTTTTTTTTAAAAAAAAACGTAATGAGCAACGCCAATGATGGTGCCGACTGTTTAAGCCTACAGTGTGTGTAAGAAAGGCCGAAATGCCAGTGTCAAAATATTATACGAGTAGGTCGTATGTCGCCTAGATATTGATACCCTAGGCTTCAATCTGCCAAACCTATTAGTAAATCTTGCACTGCCCATGTTTTGAAGGTGGTTAACAATTCAGTAAAACGGTTATCACAGAATCACCATAAAACTCTATGTAATGTTGTCTTACTATTCCCGTTAAGGTACACAAATCATCCAAATGGTTCACAATAAGTCTACTATATATACTCTTCAAAAAAAGAAACGCACAGCCCATTTGTAATCATTTTTTTTTTTTATTTGGACGAGGTCATTGTATCCATCCATAAATCTTAGTTCTTTTAATGTCATTATGTAAGGATAAAAGAAATTCAATATTGGTTTTAAATGTATTGTCACTAATCCTTTTTGCCGATTTTTTTTTCCGCTTGATTGCACCAAGAAACAAGAAATCAACACTTTGGCGATCTTTTCGCATGGAACCTAAATCTAAGGCCTTTAAAATCCGGGGTTTCTCGGTTTCCAAAATCAGATGCACATGTAAATACTCAAAGAACCAAGTGATGCCACATCTGAACGAAGATCAATGCAACAACGCTATTGGTCGATTAAAAGTCCCAGAATGCTGAATGTTTCCCAGGGTTCCACTTCTCGCCTTTGGGGTAGGTACCGACAGCGAAGTTCAACACGTGACCGCCCAAGATCAAGTCAAACAAGAGTGACCCCACCTGTCCTAGATCGTCATTTCCGGTTAAGTCATTAGCGGAAACGGTTTTCAACGGCGCTCTACTGCAGCACCAATTCCCGGACGGCGTAGAATCTCAGACCATACTGTCCATAAACGCCTACGTGAAACCGGATAGCGAGCCAGACGTCCCCGTTAGAGCTACTGTTTTGAAATACGCGGACACCGTGAAATCCAACTTCAGTGGGTTCAGACACCGAGGATAAGGCCACAGCAACACTGGAGCGCAATTTGGTTCAGTGACGAGTCGCGATTCCTCTTGCAACAAGACGATGGTAGAGCGAAGATGTACCGACGACGAGTGTATATTGCGGTAGAAGTGTATGCTGCCACAATTGTTAAGCTTAAAATAGTGTCTCTAACTTGACATCCAACGTTTTCAACATCGAAAACACGAATTATTTGTCAATTTAAATCAGCATTGATGTTGTGATCTTACCTGGAAAAGGTGCCTCTGATATCCAATATTTAAGGCCATTTGTAACAAAGGACTCGAAGAACGGGGCTAGGCATATTCAACAAGTTATTTCAAACCGAGACGCCAAATCCTTATCTCCAGAGCATGCGCAATAAATACTATTTAGACTGGAATTACCAGATGCTAGCGATCGCCATTCGATTGAAACTTCTGTCGTATATCGGCGAATATAACTGATTAGAAATTACAGTAAAAATAGAAACAATTGAATGTATATCAGTTTATATACATTTATATTACATTATTTTGCCAGTGATGGTTGTTAATTTTCCTCAGTGTAGATAAAAACCTGCAGTGCTTACACAAAATTTGTAAAATAAATTATATGACTTATAACTCCTGCCACGAGTTATTTTCTGAAAATTTGCGATGACGTCTGACGGTTTTGTATTACAATAAATGCCGTGGAAGTTTCACGCAAACATCATTACTAAAACGTCATAAGAAATATATTCATCGAGACGCAAATTAGAAAAAGGGTTATTTTTTAATCCAACCGTTCCCGCTACTTAATTTGAAGAATCTTATAAGCTATCGCTGACGTATGTGTTTTAGGACTTATATGACTGTAATCCATTGAGTGATGCTAATAATTTGACAGATTTGTACTCCAACCACATTCTGCTAATAAACAGACTGCCAATTGACCGACATGTAATGTCCTTGATATCTTTCTGGCAAGGTATTTACACAAAGTGCAACACTGCAATAGCCGTGGGAAACATTGTCTCGTGCAGGACACTCGTCACTATTAGAGTGTACGACACTCGTCATTATTACGCACTGTAACAATGTAATAATGATTTAACCGTTTAATGGTACGTTTTCTTAAAAGAGTAAGCATACCATATCTCGTGTACGACACGTATTACTATTAAACATTGAGAAAAAGGTCAAGTTGAATAAAATACAGATCTATGCTTCGTTTCGTTTTTTTATACTTTCGAAGTCGTGGTAGTTCATAAGATACCATTTTATTATAAGTACCAATTTGTACATTCATAATGTTTTCTAGATTTCATCTGTTTTTCATGACAGTTACTTTGCGTATATGATGATTAATGTGTTGTCAGTTATAAATAGTCTCGAGGAAAGTTCAAGTCTTTAGTTATTGGACAGCTGTATAATCTTTCAGGTGGGACGAAAAAGCGAGGTCCGTAAAGGTCCCTTGGCAGTTGGAATTCGATGTAAGATTAGGCCGTTGCGCCATCGCCCAGGCACACTGTATGGCGTATGCCCATCTCCCTTAGCCCAGTTTAGGAGCAGAACAGTGGGACGTCAAACCCTATTTTATTTCATCTCATTTCTTTAGCTTTTACCTAAGATGCTCGCTGCTACAGATTGGCGGAGTGTATTGTGAGGCAAGGTCTCGGAAAATCTTGCAAGCGAGTAAATTAAATCTATACAATATGGAAAATATAGTCATCACTGGGAAAGATTTTGAAAACTATATGTGTGTGAATATTAAGGCCAACCAATGGAGTGTTGGACATAACCCAGCAAAGAAAACTTAAAACTTTCATTTCCAGATAGACGCCAAAATAGGGAAAGTTCAACTATAGGTAGAACCAAAAAGTCCAGAACACAAGGATTGACTGGGAAGGTTGAGATGTGATTGCCATGGAGACCCCCGTATTCTTTGAAAAAATATAAATCACTTGTTATCCCGCACAATTATTCCTCAAAAAGTAGCTATACGGTGGTTTTTTTTTATCAATTTAGAAAAAAAAATAAAATAATAATAATGGCGTTTGCTCGGAATTAAAACCTAATGTATGGAATTTTACCGGTGGGTTCGTTTTGCCAAATTGCCAACCCGACCAATTGTCATCAATGCGTCTTTTTTTGTATCGAAATTGAAGGCGTCGTTAAATTCTTAACATGAAATTTACATGAAGTAAAAAGTATTCCGATCAACGTCAAAATCGAATTTGAAATAAAATAAAATTGAAAATACTTCAATGTAGTCAGCGGAATGAGTGCAAAGCGAAAATCACATAATTTCGGTTCCGTATCTCGCGAAAAAACATATCTGAACGAACGATCCTCCTTTTATTGGTTTTGGCCTACAAAGTAAAATTGAAAAGAATCAATAAATAAGACACACAAATTTCGCCACTTTTGGTGCCGTTTCTTGGTGAAAAAGGTTGGATCTTCACCAAAATGGACAGGATCCTCTTTACTATAGATAGCATACGAGACCTCGTTTGTCGTCTTATCCGAACGATTATAAGTTATCCCTTTCCAGGACCTCTTCCCTGCACCACTGCGAAGGGGAACCACGCAGGGAAAATCCGCAACTCTAGAAAACTCTATCTGAAATAACGTTTGTTTGCATTCAGTGACGTTATTAAGAGATAAATAATGAACATTAACCGCATCACTTTGGAATATTGCAAGCACCCGAGTTTAAACTGTTCAAATTCATAATTTAACATTTAGTGTGACATAAGGCCGTTTGAATCCGACAGAATATTATGGCTTGCGCAGACCATTTGACATTTTAAAAAGTTGAATGAGAGATGGTATCATTAGTGTGCAGTTTACCCACCAGATGAATTTTCTTTAGAAATTTAAAATCCAACTGAAATATATACTATTCAAAAAAAGTAGGGGATATTTGATTTTTAAGTGTTATTAAAGTCACCTAATGAAACTGACGAAGAAACAAATGACAAAATGAAATGAAGTTCACATTCATCGATTTATTCCAAATGATCGTTACACTAAGTAAGGCACAGACTGACCATTATAAGGGTAAAATGATACCCGGGGTCAAACAGCAAAGTTACCACAGCATCACAACAAAGTCAGTAACGGGTAAATCCTCCTCTGTTTGCCAAACAAGCATTGATCCGACGTGGCATACCCCTAATGAGACGTCTAAGGTCATTTTGGTCCAGATTGTCCCATTCCTGTGGCAACGCAGCAGCAAGTTCTTGGACATTGGCAGGACGTTGTTGACGTAACCTCTGTCCAAGCATGTCCCAGACATGCTGGATGGGGGAGAGGTCGGGACTCAATGCTGGCCAAGGTAATGTGGTGATGTTCTGTTGTTGGAGGTAACCTGTAACGATCCTGGCCCTGTGACATCTTGCGTTGTCATCCTGGAAGATGAAACATCGGCCATGACGTCGTGCGAACGGCACAACATGGACTGCCAAGATGTTGTCCCGGTAGTACAGGCCTGTAACACGCCCTACAACAACATGTTAAGCCGTTCTTCCAGCAACAGCGATGCCTCTCCACACCATAACAGAACCACCCCCAAATCGATCATGTCTGATGACGTTAACGTCTTGGAAGCGCTCGTTTCGACGACGCCACACCCTCCTACTTCTGTCCAAAAAATCAACAGTGAACTTTGACTCATCTGAAAACATCACATTGCTCCAGCGTCGATTATCCCAGTGTTGAGGATCCCTACACCAACGACGTCTTGCCTGAATGTGATTATCTCTCAAACAAGGGACCACGCGAGGACGTCGGGCGCGAAGGTGACCCCTATGCAGTCGATTCCGAATCGTCTGGCCACTCACTCTCACACCAGTGTCTGTTTGAAGACGAGCGCTGATCTGATTTGCTGTGATGACACGATTTCTCAAGGCCAATGTACGAATAAATCGATCCCGGGCTTGAGTTAGGGGTATGCCCTTGGTCGACCTGAGCGTGGTCTGTCCTGTACAGATTGTGTATCACGGTATCTGGACCATAGCCTGCTTATGACAGACTGAAAAACATTCATCGTCCGCGCCACAACCGCCTGTGTTGTGCCGATCTGTAGCATGCCAAGGGCACGTAACCTTTCATTTTGGGTAAGCCGACGCATATCAAAATTTGTTTTCTGGTTTTCACTAAAACAATTAAACTGATGTTTCCACCCTGGAATTCAATGCCACAATGACTGTAACATTCAAAGTCAGAGTCGTGCAAATCTTGGGTTGGACCCCCATGATGATCCCAAGCATCACCTGCATTCCATGCGGTAGCTATTGGTGCGTTTGGGCGTCACATGTAACTGGAAATGTTTCTTCTGTTAGGTTCTATAGTGACTTTTTTCCTAGTCATTTGCATATTTTAGTATTATGCCCCCAAAATCAAATATCCCCTACTTTTTTGAATAGTATATTTCAAAAGGTAAATTGCTTGAAGTTTGGGTTGATTTGTTGTCAACATTAATGGACTAAAATGTGATATTTTAATATCTTCTTAAATATAATATGTTGAATTATTTGTGTTGCAAAGGTAAAAAAATTAAAAAAATCGATATAAAAAGTTGAATATAAGGCGATTGTATATTATGTTGAATCTACACATAATTATTCTGAAATCGATCCACTACTTTCTGGACTTTGTCATCGGTGGTGTCAAAGTTCTAGATTCCATATATAAACGCACACTAATTATCAGGCAGCACTAGACATGTTATCATGAACCCAAGTCTCTGGAGATTTGTGTAGCCAAGAGAGAGAGAGAGAGCGAGTGAGTGAGAGAGGGTCCGCGATGGCAGCGTGCACCGTTATCGATATCTTGTCTTTGGAAAGGTTATACGTAAGCGGCACACGTGATCGATGTCGCTAATGAGTGGAGCTTTGGGTCGAGCTATATATAATATTTGTTATTGAAGAGAAAACCGTCATTTATTGTTAGTCAGAGTTAGTATTAAATCTAGGCATTGTTTATTTTCAACTAAGTCTACATGTGATTATCGAAGACTGTGTAACGATGGCCAACCACAAGGTAAGATTATACTTTTTGTTTTCAAAAACTTTACGATTTTTAGAAATATTTGTGTCTTTTGTCCGACAGAAAAATAAAACAATAAGCCGCCATATAGGATTAGTAACTGTTAAATATTCAATCTGTATACTTATGTTGTCTTCACTGTCTCACTGTTTGTCACTAGTCGCGGTAATATGTTCAATACAGATTGAACGCGTTTAGAAATCCCAATGTAAGTTAATCACCTTCTAATTATGTTTTAACATCCTCGAGGATTTTTATATCACCTTTTCTTCAATTAACCCAAACAATAGACTCATTCGAAATTAATTAGTGCCTTTTATCGAATAGATTTCAATTACAACCCGACTGTACTTAACTTGTTTCATCTGATATTTTTGTGTTTGGTAATGTTATAATGTTCTATGTAATTCCACACCCAGTTAATGCCGCGGATAGTGAAGAGTGACAGGGGCTATTGTCCGTAGAGAGGATGCCATGTATCTATAAATTCAACTTAATTCTGCTTTGCAAATGTTTTCTCACGATAAGGAAGCAGCAATTTGAGTGAATCTATCAGAAACCCTAAAAGACCCAAGAAAGTTGCCACAGTAAACGTAACCTTCTGCCTTGACTCTCCAAACTTTTAAGAATGAAGGGGGTCACGTGGCTTAGTGGGTAAGGCACTGGCTCGCTAGCCTGGGGGTAGGTTGTTCGAGCCCTGCATTGGCCGAGAAATTCAGCTCGATTTTCTGGCGTGTTTCCTTAAGAATGAAGTAAGTCAGGTCCATAAAGTGAGT
Source organism: Patella caerulea (assembly GCA_036850965.1). Classification (NCBI taxonomy): domain Eukaryota; kingdom Metazoa; phylum Mollusca; class Gastropoda; family Patellidae; genus Patella; species Patella caerulea. The sequence continues at coordinate 4,227,752 of JAZGQO010000008.1, read as the reverse complement.
GGCATTCCAGATCACGAATACTCTATGCAACCGTTCAGTTTCTACAGACTGGTGATATTTTCCATGGATAATAATTATATGTTGATGTTTAACGCTTTATACGGGGCGTATAAAAAGAAACCAGTCCGAGTATGCTCAGAAATTCCTCTTTCGTCTTCGACTAATCACCAACACGGAAGTTACTACGACACGCCATGAAACTTTTGAAATGAACTAATTGTGTAAAACTAAACCTTCCGAATGTTTGCCAACAACATTATTATACGATCAATACGTATTACCGGTGTAAGCAACTGGGTGGAGTACTGTTATTGGGTCCAGCTGCGTATTTAGAACCAGTGTGGTCTTTGAAAAAGATGATGCTATCAGGAATACTTAAGACAAAAATAGATTGCTCGATCGCCCAATAATACCGAATTATACAACACACCGGATGCTATAGGCTAACTTATGTGATTGACATAATTGACTATAATTGAAAGAAATTGAATCCCATGGCACTGTCAATGTAGGTTAGTAAAACCGATAGAACACTGATTCGCGCAAGAGTAGTCCGTATTCTTAAACAGTGAGCATATTCTTTTTATTCTGATTGGAACCGCGGTGGTACAGCGAGTAAGATGATGGCCTGCTAACCTCGAGGACACGTGTTCGATCCAAGGATTTTCAGCCCCCCCCCACCATCACACACAGAACGCATGGTCTACCAGGGACAATGTATAGTCGCCCGGATGAGACGAAACCCAGAGATCTCGTTGAATAAACAGTACTAGGACCAGATAGTATGATATACGTACTGAAAGCAGCTAGTATAGCTACATGTATTAGATATCTCTGAATAAACAGTACTAGGACCACGTGACTAAAATGACCTAATTGTTTTACATGTAACAGACATTGGAGGATGCGCATCACTGCACATTTCACTAAAAGAAAAACTTTAAATGGACCTTATTTCCGAAACAGCTGTCATGCACAGTCTTTTCTTACATCATCATTATCTGAAATTTGACACTAAACTGACAGATTTTGTTGGGTTTTTTTCTGACAAATATTGATGGATATACAACTGCATTTTTCTTGAAGCTCAAATCTTTACGAGAAAAACTAAATGGTTTAACCGTCGATTGATAATTGGTTGGTGAAGTATTGTACTAATTACCATTCTGTATATATACATGTAATAATATGTCTAATGCAAACTGCTACATTTTAGTTCAACGAACGTGTTTTAAAAAGGGCAATACATTATACCTGATATTCTCCATTAAATTCATGTCTCATACAATGGCAAATCGTGAACGTCCACTGATTTATTTCAGCAATTCTGCAGAGAAAAAAGAATTCAAATTAAACCCATGAGCGATTTATATCTAGTTTCCAGAATATCAAATAGTAATTGGAACTTGAAAACACATACATTCACAAGCCTTTTCATGACTACAATCTTCAATTTATTTCTCATTTGATGTTAACGAGATCAAATGTATTGCTCCTGTTTTTTTATTTTATTAGCTAATATTATAAGTGCGTGAGACACGGTAATCCCTGTGAGCCAAGCTGGCATGGTGAGTATTGAGATGGCTCTGGCAAGGACGTGTCGGGTTCGATGCTTATCATACGGTTATATTGTAAGATACCTAACCCGATTGATTTTCAAGAAAGTAATTCCACTGAGTTACAAAATCTTGTTATCGTTTCATCTTTCACAACATTGATTTAATCTTTGTCTACTGATTAAAACGCCTTCTGATGATTGGACTTTTTTCGATGGGAATTTTCATAATTACGCTCTTAGAGACAAAGTCGAGTCCAACCCCATCTTCGTGTTTAGTATGTAAATCTGAACAATACACTATGACAATAGCAGACTGACAACCTATGTTTTATTTTTAGAGGGTTTTAATTCGTTTACTGGATGGTAATTGTCCGTACATTTTGGTAAACAGATTCCTGGAGTGGAAGAATATGATTCTTGATATCCCACCGTTCTTCATATTAATCACCATTACAGTGACATTGCAACCATAGGTCATCTCTGATGTCATTTGTCCTTAGGTAGATCATTTTCTTTCTATTCTGAGAGCAAAACCCAAGTGGCCTTTCTCCGACATAACAAGGACTAAATCAAAAATCGATGCAGCCTGGAGATTCATTATTTCGCATAACAAATTTTACGCGGAGTTTCTTTGTAAATATTCGTTTTGCTTTAGAAAATAAAAAAAAATTATTGCGGTTAATGGCTAGACACTAAGGGCAGTGATTGCCAAAACAATAAAAATCTTAAGGTATTGTCATCCTTCTTGACTTAACGTTGTTTACACAATGTCTGACGCAAACAACGTCATTGACATTTCTTGTAAGTATTCTATGACGACAGGGCCATATCAAACAATAGTTAAATAGATTAATTTGGTGGTTTGATCTTCTAAACCCAATCATTACCAACTCTCTTCTTTTAACATGACAAGAAATTAAACGTCTCGACCCAAGTTGTTAGTTCACAATTCATATCCTTGTTCTATACGCGTTAAGCTTTCACTGTTAAATCAAGTGTCAGAATTAAAGTTCTAATTTCAGGTTGTTATTTGATCGAGTATCATCTTCAAATCAATGCTGGTGCGTTTCCGGTTTAATTTGGCATTCACGAAGGAGTTCGAAACTATTTGTACTTTCATGTTTCTATTCAGTTTTCCCTGAGCCGTTTTTTTTTTTGTTACCAGTGTGGGGGTCAAAGACGGTATATTACAAACCATTTTACTGACACTTAAAGTTCGGTAATAGTAGGGGGTAGGGATAGCCTTGTGGTCTAGAGTGCCGCGCTTCGACCTCTATCTGGCCGGTAACCTCTGGCTTGCGGCTGTGGTTTCGAGCCCTGGTGTGAGCGTATGTGGCATGGAGATAGGGGCGCGTTCTCAACCTCGTGGGTTTTCTCCGGGCACTCCGGTTTCCTCTCACTGCTAAAGACCCCTACGTACAAGCGAATTATTGAAATAAAATGAAACCATGTTAGTCCCAAAATGACCTAATTTGTGTCGAGTGGACGTTAAAATCCATTTCTCTCTCTCTCGGTAAAAGTCATGTAAATGTATAATCTGTATAATCTGAACACTGTTAAAAATTATTATGTATTTTTACCCTTTTAAGGTGACTGAAATGTTGCCATCGTTCTAACTGTATTTTAACATTGCATGTTATTTTACAGTCTGTAATGTTATTTTACCTCTAACTATTATACATCCAAGGTAAATTTACATACCTGTAAGTGGAGTACGTGTAAAATTGCCATAATGTTAATTTACATAAATTGGTAAAATAACACTGAAAAGGCAGACAGAGTTTATGTAACTATACGTCATTATAAATGACAATATTTCTGCAAGTAAATTTACCATTCTACTGTAGGTTTACAAATTATGTAATTTGTAGAGGTCAAACTACTGAAAAGAATGTGGCTGTTGTCAATAAGCTAAGTAGCCCTAGGTTCGATCCTGTCAAACACAGAACGTTGTTGTTGTGTTTAGCGTCCGCTTCCACGTTGTCTTATTTTCTTTTTCATGATCTTACCGCACGCGCAGGTGTCTTATTTTCTTTTTCATGATCTAAGCACACGCGCAGGTGTCTTTGCTCTGGGAGAAAACCGGAGTAAACCCACGAGGTTGAGAAGGGGCCCCTATCTCCAAGCCACATCACTCGGCGAACCTACATCTAACCTTGGCTGTATGACGAATTCCGCCATATTGGAACTATTTGAAAGGTCCCGGATGAAACATGGCTGCGCCCATACCGAACACAAATTGGCGACCTATTTGACTAGCGACCTATTCGACCGATCCAGCTGTAAGATAATGACGAAATTACGCTTCTATTCTGAGCTAAAGGAATGGATAAAAAATAATATATTCTACTTTCATTTGATAGACATAACGTTGGATTTTATTGGTTGATAAATAGATGAGTTAAGGCGACTGTTGTCTTTATTCTAAATAGGTTTCCATCAGGTTGCAGCTCGATCGGTCGAAGAGGTCGCTAGCCGAATAGGTTCCCAATTTGTGTAATAGCGTCAAGTTTTCCTGTTAAAGTAAATCGGTAGCCGCATCGCAAATGTATGGGCGTAGGTACATATCACTTACTGTCATACAGCCGAGACTAGATGTAGTTTACGGAATCTGTCGAGATTTGCCGAGTGCAAGCCACATACGCACACACCAAAGATAGACCACAACCGCAAGCCAGAGGTGACCAGTCAGCTAGAGGTTTAAACGTGACACTGTAGCCCACTAGGCCAAACCATGGGATGTGAGATATCCAACACCGTATTTTTACCATTTAATACTTAGAACTGTAAATATACATTTAAAAAGTGTACCTTTATTATTTAACAAACGTATTACTGTAAAACCCTCTCAGTAACCAACTGCATGATGTGCTTACTTCTGGTTGACCACCGAGATACCACTTATCTAAATTATTAGATAACAACGTTAAGAATTACCTCAAACACCCAACCACGATACTGATCATTAATCGTATTATCACCAATGATTCGCTTCTCTATACCTGCATACATAAATTACCAACTACCCGAGAAAGTCTTGGCAAAAATTCCTCGGGGTTTTCCACGGCCTTGTGTTCCCTTATCAGTGATGCCTACCAATTGTAGGCCTACCAACAACTATTGGCAGCAATGTTAATAGCAATATAATCCCCATTTTATTGCGTTCTGTAGGGACGACGTGACACAACATTATTTTGTACACCTAGACCCGCTCTAAGTGTGATTTTACAGGATATACAAATCAAACTAACAACACCAGACAAAACCCAACAACTTGTTATTTAATGTGATTAGGTGCTTGGTCTCTAGTGTTTCAACGTTTTCATGCAGTTTCAAATTTAAAGCTTAAGTTCAGTGTCGTCTAGTGTCTGGAAAAGTTTGACGCTGTGAATCTGGTTTAATGTGTTAATAATATACACACTGGATGGTAAATTAAATCCTGGCTGTATATAATTTGCTGTTCAGATTTGTTGTAACCCAATTCAATCGCTCTGTTTATGTAAGAGGGACCGAAATGTATGTCAAGCACTGTTTCCATTTGAAAGAATCCAGTTTAGTTGGAGTCAGTGTGGTATGCCCTGTAGCGGTATACAGCACTTGTCATTGTGGTGCCCTTCTAATTATAGTATTCGATTTAAGATCGTTTAATAGCGGGTTCTTAAAAGAGCTTCTTAATTTATCAGCGGATGCTACAAGATTACTTATTTCCACAGATTCTTTTAAGTCGAAACATGTAGGTCAGGTCAAGCTTTTCATGTTGATTATCTATTCAGGTAATTTTACACCGAAATCAAAGACGGATCCTAGTCAGTATATGCTGTATAAGATGTCTTTAGTTTGTAAATACAACCAGGGCATATTTAAACACGTTAGTATGGCAAATGTTAGCAGCTTTTCTGAAAGAAAAATAATTTACAATGTACAGATATCTTTGTAACAAAGAAAAGAAAACATTGATTTCTCCGAAGTACTCGACTTATTTTTCATACAAAGGCATGAAATAAATAATTCTGAAAGATTAATAATAAATACAAAAAATACAACATAGTAATTATGTAAATGAACATCAATTAAAAGTCTGTAAAATCTGGCACCAAGTCTTGTGAAAAGTGTAAGGCTAGACATGTTGTGCATGACCACCACCAGTGCTATATAAAAACCCTAAGTTTGTTAATTACCAAAAAAAACCCACATAAGTTGGGTAAATACAGAAACAACGGCGCTACATGTAGATAAAAGACACAATTGGATTTCTCTTATAATGCCCCTTTTCAGCTCCAGTTAACGTTTTGCTCATGGTTCTTTAGACTGCTAATATGTTTAAATCTTTGTTTCGCATTTTAACCCAGATGTTTCACTGAAAAACAATAAAAGAATGTCCTGATTGGAAAGCCATGTAAAAGCTTTTCCATTATATTTTTAATAGAAAAAAATGGTGTTAAACATGCAATCAAATACAAATATAATAGAAGAATACATTTTAAGTCAGTCACGTTTATTTCCCAAAGGTATAGAGTATTCAGATTGGTGTGCTTCACAGGTATTGGCATAAACCATGAATAAATTTTCATTAGTTTTTTTTCATGGATTTATTCTGAATTTAAATACCAAAGCTTCGATAATCTGTGGAATTGTCTGCAAAATATTTATAGCAATGTGTTTACAAGTTCATTACATTATACCACTATTTTGCACTAACCGTAATACCATATACGTATAATGTTGTGTCAATGTCTGGTTTACATTTGAAGCATTGTTGTTAACGGCTTGTTGTATTTGTAGATAAGGTATGAAGTGATGCCGAGTGATGGTCCATTTTGAGAATCCTTTCTTGGCAAGTTAATCTCGGCATGGGGGAATATTGTGTAGCAATACCCGATAGCACCTATTGCTTACTCCTACACTTTCAAACATGTGCATTTTAAAGATTAAAGAACAATTAAACTTAATAGAATAATACTATAAGTGTTAAGACAAGCCCAACCAACTGGTATTTTCCTTATTTTAGTGTCACAGTAAATGAATATGTTTATGTCCCACATATCTCGGATAAGTTCGATTTTGGTGCACATCTGATCGCAACGCCTCGGGTTACAACCCCTTACCGTTAACGCATAATTGTGAAATATGTATGAAGACTGTAGACCTTCTTGCGTCCCAAATGTTTGTTTCGATTCAGAAGAAACATACGATATAATATGTTAACGATCAAAAAGTCTTGGGGGAGTTCGATTTGGGTCTGTAAAGGGTATCAGATTTGATACTTGCATCCACATTTAAACGATTTCCCCGTTTTTATGCTATTATCCTCTGCACTAAAGGTGGAATTGGGAGATGATTTTCTTGACAAACAGCCATCTTATGACTGGATAAACCTGACTAACACTCCAGGGGGCATGCACAGCGAGTAAGATTATTTTAGAATAGTTTCGTTTATTGGGTATTGTAGCACATTTTCGCGATTCTGATCGGTCGAAAACTGTGATCAAATAAATCCCCTTTATTTTAGCAAGATGAATCACCTCGAATGTATTCAACAGTGTACGTTTATCCTACTGGAGCTCAATGATCTTCCACAACCCAAATCTTTATTGAAAAATGTCTTCAATGCAGTCTGCACAATTGAACATTACACCATTTACGAAAATCATATTGTATCCAAAGATATATAAAACAGTAGAGAATCCGCCATAAGTAAGACCCCTTTGGAGATATCCTAAATTATTCGTAACTTGGTACTGCGATATAACGTTGAGATTTTCAAATGACGGTTTGATCAAAGTCTGACTACCATGAATTGTCTAATAATAAGTCGTTTTTCCACAAGAAATCGCAAAAAATACAAATTCCATCAACAAATCAGCGAGAAAATCACAATTTCGTACTTCGTTTTTTAACCACGAACTTTTCCTAATTTCTTCGTAGAAAATTAACGAACCGAACGCTGCTTATGTAAATGACATCACAAGAATTGATGATGTCAGCACATAAACACTTCGTACTTCTTAGTTCGTACTGGTTGCTGAAACCCTCTATTACCGCACAAACACCTCAATATAACTAATTTTCTGTTCTTTTAAAAATCTTCAAACGATAAAAAATATCTTATTGTCGGTACCGGCATAAAAGTTCTTTTATAATTCATCTACTATGCCTCGAGTCCGAAGCATTTTTATACACCCACATTTTCATGTGGACGTATTTTGTCGTCGCCCCTGTCCGTCCGTCTGTCCACAATTAGTTTGTTGACTCTCTACAGGTCACAATTCTTATCCGATTTTGACGAAACTTCAAATATAGGTTTTCCCCATAAGATCTCGGCTGCTTTCTCGGTATGTATCGGATTGAAACTTCATGGATTATGGCCCCTGATTGTACGAAAAATCATGTTTTTAGCTTGTGGACCCTCTAGAGGTCACAATTTTGAACCGATTTTGATGAAACTTGACATGTATGTTTATAACCCAAAAGATCTTGGTTCCTGTCAATATTTGCACCCATCGGTTCGTAACTTCCTGAATTATGGCCCCTGATTGTCCGACAAATCGCCCTTTTTAGCTTGTGGTCTCTCTGGAGGTCAAAATTATTATACGATTTAAAAAAAACCGTTTGATTACATCACCGTTACATGGTAGTGAAGATTGATTTCAAATTTCGTGAAAATCGGAGCAAAATTGACAGACAAAATGGCCGCCGTTTGTACGCGATTAGTGTGAAAATATGTTATATCATGGTTGTGGACCGAGGTCACAATTTTGAACCGATTTTGATGAAGTTTGACATGCATGTTTATAACCCAAAGATCTTGGTTCATTCTATATTTGCGCCCATTGATTTGTAACTTTCTGAATTATTGTCCCTGATTGTACGAACAATCACTCTTTTTTAGCTTGTGGTCCCACTGGAGGTCAAAATTATTATCCGATTTCAAAAAAAACGTTTGATTATGTCACCGTTACATGTTAATGTAGATTAAGTTTAAATTTCGTGAAAATCGGACCAAAATTGACAGACAAAATGGTCGCCGTTTGTACGCGAATAGTGTAAAAATACGTTTTATCACGGCTGTGGATCGATTTAAAAAAGATTGATTATATCACAGTTACACCATAGCTAATGTTGAGTTTGAATTTGGTGAAAACTGTCGGGCAATGGCTGTCGCTTGTACGCGAATAGTGTAAAAATATGGTATTGGTTGTGGACCCGGTAGAGGTCACAATTTTAATTCAATTTTGATGAAACTTGACATGTTTGTCTATAACCCAAAGATCTTGGTTCCTTTCGATATTTGCGCATATCAGATCGTAACTTCCTGAATTATGGCCCCTGATTGTACGCAAAACTGCCTTTATTAGCTTGTGGTCCCTCTGGAAGTCAAAATTATTATCCGATTTCGAAAACCGTTTGATTATATCACTGTTACGTGGTAATGAAGGATGAGTTCGAATTTCGTGAAAATCGGACCAAAACTGATGGACAAAATGGCTGTTGTTTGTACGCCAATAGTATGAAAGTATGTTATATCAAGGCTGTGGACCCTATAGAGCCAATAGAGGTCACAATTTTAATTCGATTTTGATGACACTTGAAAAACATGTCTATAACCTAAAGGTCTTGGTTCCATTGCATATTTGGGCATATCGGATCGTAACTTCCTGAATTATGGTCCCTGATTGTACGAAAATTCGCCTTTATTAGCTTGTGGTCCCTCTGGAGGTCACAATTGTTACCTGATTTTAAAAAAAAGTTTGATTATAAAAACTTGATGATTTTCTGATAATTCCTTAATATGCAACAACTCTTGTTGACTGCCCGGGCGATTTTGCTGCTGTGTGGGCCTATGTTTCGTTGCCAGGCAACCTATTTTATAACTTTGCAAGAAGGCGAGGACGGCCTAAATATATTAAGAATAATAAGAATGCTTTTAAAAAACTGAACGACAGCACTAAACCAAATAACGATTCTTTAAAATGGGTGCAAAAATAGATCGTAAATAGTTATGTCGGAAATTCCTAAATATTTGAGCCACAATATATATCTATAAACACATTTCTGTTTCGAATTTATCGGCATTCGCATTTTGGGGGTGAGGGGGCAGCATATTTTCCCGACAAATATATTTCTTTAGAGTCCGCGGGGTGGCGGGCGACAAAGCCGTCCGCCCGCGAGCGCCGTAGGCGCTAAGCTTCCGACGGGGGGTCTTGTTGGCCTCCCCCAGAAAATTTTGAAAACCAGACGGCCGTAGACGCGATTTTCAGGCATTTCCAATACTTTCTAGTAATTTGGAGTGGGTAGTAAATTATGTCAGTTGCAGCATAAAAACTGATAAAAAGTCATCAATTGAATTTGAAATTGATTAAGAGAAGCTAATCAAATTTAATAACAATTTAGTAAAATTGGATTCAAATATTACATAATGTAATAAAAAGCTTATTTAATGATATTTAACATCTACATCTTAATGGTTTTGGAACTTTTTCCTGGAGAGATTTATAAGTAAAATAAGCGTTGTTGAGCACATTATCTTTGTATAACTCTTGCCAGTAGCACTTTACATTGACCTAGGAATATTTATTTCCAAAGAAGAGCGCTCAATATCGAATTAATTACGGCCTATTGAGCCATCGTACATGTATATTATATGTGACTACAAGGTAAATATTATTACAAACTTATCAATTATTATTAAAGAAAATTTTCAGCTGCGCACCTCTATCACCGGGCTCGTCCAGTGCATGGAGTTGGATGTCAGTATACAGGAACACAGTACTCAAGAACTGAGAAAGGCCATGTGTACGTGCTAGTTATATTCAGATGGCGTACGTGTTCATCATTGACTGGACTGCTTCTTTCCGCTTCCGTATTATTAAAAATATCCAGAACCCGGCAGACGGCGCGAGCATTCATTCCCGACAAACTGAGCATTCATTCTCGACAAGACTATAGCCATCCCCGACAAGGTCATACCCCTACCCCATTTTCAAAAACCCCTCGCCTAATGATCGATCTCACAATTCTGAGCTCTTTTCAGATTTCTATTTTTTTTCATGACGCCCCCCCCCCCCGCCTATGTTTATCGGGGGTTTGTTGTCCAGTTAACCATGATTGGATTATCCATTATAAAACGAGACACGTGGTTAAATGGATAATAAACCCCTTATAAATAACAATGAAGTTCACAAACGGCTGCAAATTTTGATCTGAAACCTCCTGTAAAGTAGACAAACTTTCATTCTAATCTGGCCTGGTGTGCATACTTAAAAGAAATTATTTTTCTGAGGCATAGGGAAATTTAAACACACCCTTTAAAAAATGCCTTGATATACAAGATAAGGTCATTTAAAAGAGCTTGTAGGTCAAGTTAACCAGAATCTTGATTATGGGACGTGGACAACTCGGTCTTTGATTAACCGATACTTAATGACAAGGTTAGATAGTAAAGATAATTTGGATGGTTTGATTTTTTTAGATTTTAAATGAGCACTGTGATTTATCAGTGTTCAATTCGAGTTATTATCGTCTAGCCAGAACTAGACAATTAGTAATTTATATTTTTATGGTATTTTTTGTACGTGTATATGTTTATAGCTTTGAAAATTTATTACAACAGGCAGAGTTATAGCCGTTATTTTTACTAATAATTCTTTTCTGGATATTCAAATTGCTAACTATTCAAAAAAAGTAGGGGATATTTGATTTTGGGGGCATAATACTAAAATATGCAAATGACTACGAAAAAAGTCACTATAGAACCTAACAGAAGAAACATTTCCAGTTACATGTGACGTCCAAACGCACCAATAGCTACCGCATGGAATGCAGGTGATGCTTGCGATCATCATGGGGGTCCAACCCAAGATTTGCACGACTCTGACTTTGAATGTTACAGTCATTGTGGCATTGAATTCCAGGGTGGAAATATCAGTTTAATTGTTTTAGTGACCAGAAAACAAATTTTGATATGCGTCGGCTTACCCAAAATGAAAGGTTACGTGCCCTTGGCATGCTACAGATCGGCACAACACAGGCGGTTGTGGCGCGGACGATGAATGTTTCTCAGTCTGTCATAAGCAGGCTATGGTCCAGATACCGTGATACACAATCTGTACAGGACAGACCACGCTCAGGTCGAACAAGGGCGACAACACAAGCCGAGGATCAATTTATCCGTACCTTAGCCTTGAGAAATCGTGTCATCACAGCAAATCAGATCAGCGCTCGTCTTCAAACAGACACTGGTGTGAGAGTGAGTGGCCAGACGATTCGGAATCGACTGCATAGGGGTCACCTTCGCACCCGACGTCCTCGCGTGATCCCTTGTTTGAGAAATCATCACATTCAGGCAAAGCGTCGTTGGTGTAGGGATCGTCAACACTGGAGCAATGTGATATTTTCAGATGAGTCAAGGTTCACTGTTGATTTTTTTGACAGACGTAGGAGGGTGTGGCGTCTCGAAACGAGCGCTCCCAAGACGTTAACGTCATCAGGCATGATCGATTTGGGGGTGGTTCTGTTATGGTGTGGGGAGGCGCCACTGTTGCTGGAAGAACGGCTTTACATGTTGTTGCAGGGCGTGTTACAGACCAGTACTACCGGGACAACATCTTGGCAGTCCATGTTGTGCCGTTCGCACGACGCCATGGCCGCCGTTTCATCTTCCAGGATGACAACGCAAGATGTCACAGGGCCAGTATCGCTACAGGTTACCTCCAACAACAGAACATCACCACATTATCTTGGCCAGCACTGAGTCACGACCTCTCCCCCATCGAGCATGTCTGGGACATGCTTGGACAGAGGTTACGTTAACGTCAACAACGTCCTGCCAATGTCCAAGAACTTGCTGCTGCGTTGCAACAGGAATGGGACAATCTGGACCAAAATGACCTTAGACGTCTCATTAGGAGTATGCCACGTCGGATCAATGCATGTTTGGCAAACAGAGGAGGATTTACCCGTTACTGACTTTGTTGTGATGCTGTGGTAACTTTGCTTTTTGACCCCGGGTATCATTTTCCCCTTATAATGGTCAGTCTGTGCCTTACTTAGTGTAACGATCATTTGGAATAAATCGATGAATGTGAACTTCATTTCATTTTGTCATTTGTTTCTTCGTCAGTTTCATTAGGTGACTTTAATAACACTTAAAAATCAAATATCCCCTACTTTTTTTGAATAGTATATTAATTAAAAAAATAATGGGCAGGTAATAATGACACAGGCATCGGTAAAACTGAAAGCAAACAAATTCCTACCAACGTGGAAAAGAATGTACAGTAGAATCTGCATTAAGCAGCCACCCATGGGAATTTTCGTGTTTTTTTTGGGCTGACATCAATTAATATTACGTTTGGGTGCACTTGCATCGGTAAATTTGGCCGTCGCTGAATCTCGGACATAATTTCAGTAAACTTGTCATTTTGTCCCAACCTTCAATACTACTGTCTATCATTGTGATGCATTCTATAATGTTTATCCATTTTTGTAAAATCCAATGTTTTTTGGGGGGCTGACATCAATTAATATTACGCTTGAATGCATTGGAAGCAAACACAAATACTTCACTTGCATCGGTAAATTTGGCCGTCGCTGAATCTCGGACATACCAACCTTCAATACTATTTATTGTCTATCATTGTGATGCCTTCGATAATATTTATCTATTTTTATGAAGAAAATCGATGTATTAATTTTATTTTATCAAATAAGCACATGAACCAAAAAACATCGCTGATTTTGCTACAGATTCACAGGGGGTGTAACTCTGTATGTAATATCATAGGTGGCGCTAAAAACGTCTATTTAACAACGTAGGGGCTTTTAGTCGGTACTTTCAGTTTATTCAATCAGTATCAAATAATGTTCCGTTACGTTTGAAAACAATGATCATTTTAGTTGTTTAATAAAAACAAAAGATTGATTAACAGATAATCCCGGGTTAATTGTTATTTTCATATTTCGTTTTACCTGATCAGTGTGAGTCCAGTTAATTGATTAGTACTCACGGGATTAGCGGGGGTGTTACGAAGAACGACAAGATGGTATCATTCAACAATGGTCGTTGAATGGGCGATGTTTTGTTAAATTTATTAACAAAATAGTGGCCGCTGGCCGCGTTAGAGGAGTGACCGTTGAATAAAGAGATGAAACAATAGAATTTTTACGGGGGGAATTTATTGTGACCGCTTACAAGGAGATGTCGCTGAATATGGATTCTATTAGATACAACGCCACTATGTAAGGCCTTATATCACCCCTCCCCCCTCGCGTCCAAAAACCTATGCATAGGGTACAAAGATTAGATCCCGACGACAGTCATCTGCTGAATGACGTCTATGAACGTAGCTTCCATCACACCAAACGAGTTCAAATAATAATCATTAAAAGGCATTTAGTAACTATTTAGAGCAATAAACAGTAACACATACTTAGGGAAGAACAACTTCCAATTTATTCAAACGGCGTAGAATGAGTAAATAATATATGTAATACGATATACCTAAATCGTTTGTAAACAGTCATAATGTCAAGTGGATCAAATTTCGGAACGTTGGGAACATGGCCTTAAACAAACAAATCCAAAATTATACATCTCTGGGACAAAAACTCGCTGAGATATGGTCATTTGAAATTAGGGTCTAAACCCGTTCGTAACTGGTTCTTACTAGTTTGTAACCCGATACAGCCGTGCAGAACAAGACATTTAAATATAGTTCTACAGCTGCCTCCTGTGTTTCGTCATGTCTATAAAGAGAAGTGCCAGGAGGACTGCCCGTGCAAAAGCAGTCACTAGTTATGTCCGAGGGTCCCCAGGCTCCAAATCCTCTGAAGGCCAACCAGACCAGTCACAAATTCTTGTACCCGCCCCTGGACCCCCCGCACTCTTCCTCAGTGGATGATGTTGCAGCAGCAAAAGTCCCGGAAGAAAAGCAAGACTCACACCCATCTCATTCCTGCGCAAGAAGAATTCATGGTGGGATGTCCCAAGGCCAACCAAGTCCTCTATGACGAAAAAGAGCTTCTTGTAGCTGAAGCAAGCAGAGGTTATGGTTGTTATTACTGACCACGAGGAGCTGAATATCTGGTTTGCCATCTGGTAACACACCCATGGTGGGATAGGAGTACGGCAATTCCGTTCATAGACCGGTAATTCCGTTCTTTGTACGTCCATCTCGTTGTCACTCTGTCTAATTGCAGGACGGTGAATTTTTAAACTGACAACTAAGTCCAAACCAGTCAGATCCCGTCCATGGAGTTCTTAAAGAGATCGTAAACAGTTGCTACTACCTTCACTCCGTTCGTACAGAGTTTGAGCCCGTTTTGCAATATTTTCTAGAACGTATGTGAGAACTGGTTTGGTGTGAAAAGCTAATAATGTCGATTATATGGGAATGAAATACGAAGTTCCGTCACTAAAACTGGGAACATTCATAATATGTGATACGTGTTAATGCTGATACTGGAAATGCTTAAACTTGAGTTTCCAAGATATGACAATCCATTTCCCAGCAACGACCTATCGAGCACGGTGTGTATATGACGCTGTAAGGATGTCAACTGCGAATATTGATTAATTCCAGGCGTTGTTTTTAACGAATTCTATATTGGTGTAGTACGTGTAGTATATGACACTTATGTTGCCATAAACGTCTATGGCGTTCACATAAAATATCACTCTAATATTTTTCAGGTCATTCCAGAGGATTTTAACCCAAACATGGATCAGTTTGCGGAGTATGTTTCCTACAAAACTTGGCTACACAAGAGCAATTTCACGTATTTACTTCAACCATCGTACAATTTTTCTGGAGCAGACGACATCTTAAGGGACTTTGAGGCCAGTTTTTACACGTTTAGTAATTATACGACTGTTATTCTATTGACGTTGTACATTCCAACGTTCATTGTGGCCCTTGTGGGAAATATATTGATCATCTTGACAGTGTTCGCAGATAAAACCGTGAGGAAAACCAAAAATATTTACCTGATAAATCTGGCTGTATCAGATCTGTGCATTACGTTGTTTTGTATGCCTATTACGGTTGGAACAATTGTGTATAGAATGTGGGTCTATGGAGAGTTCCTGTGCAAGTTTACGGCTTTTCTACCAGGTACAGTAAAAGCATAATAGTAATACGGAGTTTTAAAATGTATTATGGGCACATGCCATGAATTATTATGTCATAGCCGTATTGCTACGACCTTCTCTTATTTCCATTTCAAACGGCCAGGGGATGTTAACGTTCTGTCAATTGTATACTCTGGACCTTGGGTATTCGTCCCACGGGAAAATTAGCTGTCTTCCATTGCCGGGACACCTGTTCTGCACCAAGGCCAATTAAACCTGATCCTTGAGTCGTATTTGGCGATTAAGTCAAAGCCTACTGTGTGGCAGATATAACACGACGTTTCGACAAGTATTCTCTTCTCATTTTAAAGAGATTACTTGTCGAAACGTTGTGCTATATGTGTATAAACCAGTGATTGTTTTCCATATAAATTATGTTTTTTTTACCACTTAAACTATTGTATTATTTTAGCGCTGGAGTTTTGGTATCAAAGATGTATAAAATAAATTCTTAATCTGTGCAAATAGTTGTGGCCATATGCCCAAATATGTCGACATTTATTGTCATAAATTGCCATAAATGTTTCGACGTCACAAGTCATACAAAAATTGCAATTTTAACTAGCTAAATTATACATATCATAAATATGATCTTCAAATCCTTTTAAACATGTACATTTAAAACAAGGAAAAAATCAATAATAAAGCAGAACAGGTAAATTGACAAATAATTATTATTGTGGTACTAAGGACGGTGAACAGATCATTACTGCAAAATGTCCCCAAGCTTGTCATGTGGTTTTATGACTTCTCTATTTACATTCTAATCTCGGTAAAATTAGAACAAGCGGATTTTCAGTACTGATTATTTGCCGCTTCGTATATATGTTATCCGAATATCTCCATTGTAAGAATCCGATCCAATTAAAGGATAATTGAACCTATTCGTATTAATAAATGGTGACATATATTAGTCCTCCTTAATTTCAGAAATGTATCCATCCATACTGATGTTTTTTGTATATATTTCTATTACAGGTGTAGCTGTAGCCTCCAGTATTTTTACACTAACCGCCATGAGCATCGACCGTTACATCTCCATTCAACATCCTACTAGAAACCACTGGGTGACCACTCCGGCTCAAGCAGTTGGAATTATCTTCGGCACCTGGTTGGTATCCAGTATTTTAATGGGCCCAATCATGTACATCCGCCAAATTGACACTTTGTCTATCCCAAGTATGGCACCAATGAAATTCTGTATCGAAAACTGGCCACAAGATTACGACCGACAGGCTTTCAGTATTTTTCTCCTTTTTGTGATCTACGTCATACCAAGTTTTACGTTAGCCGTCTGCTACGGTCACGTGGGGCGTGCTCTTTGTACCAAGGAGTTGGTTCGTGACACTTCCAACAGTTCAACTGAGAGACTTTTTTCCCGAAAGAAGGCTGCAAAGATGTTAATTCTTCTTGTAATTATTTTCATGATTTGTTGGTTGCCATATAACATCTTATCATTGTGTATTGACCTTACTCAAAAAGGTGGTTCTCTCTCCATGTTGCCCTTCTCGCTGTGGCTAGGCCACGCCCATAGTGCTATTAATCCCGTCATGTACTGGTCTCTGAATCGCAGGTTCCGTGATCGAGTAAGAGGCCTAATGAAATACATCAGAAACAGTAATGCGTTTATGTCCAATCCTGGGCCAGAATTTGTGTAAACAGTGTTAAAATTCCTCTTAATGTATCAACCAATTTAAAATAATTAAACCGGGAATCAATTTGAAAAGCTCGTTCAGAAAATTTATGCTTGGCCCATACATGTTTTAACTAATGTTATGTAAATATCTTACTGTATTGACAATGTTGGCAATCAGAGCCTTTCTGCCTCTGACAAATGTAAAATATAATGATTTGTAATATCTTTTAAATTATCGGGTACTTCACAGTTTGCTCATCAACTGTACATACTGATCTGATGGTACAACCATTACGGTTTATGTTTCTAAAGGAAACAAACAATTGAGATGTTATTTTTTTGTTATTTTATGTCTGAGTGTGATCTAATTATGATGAGAAAAATTCTATTTTCTTGGCTGGCTTATATAAAGTAAGATAATGTGACTTGAAAGATATCTTTTTTAGATATATTTGCTCTCTGTGTCAAGTGAATGCTATAGTTATAATAATAGTTCTGAAGTTGACATAAATTTAAATATTGGCGAAGAAACCCGATGCCCTTATCCTTGGCAAATAATAGTGCATTTTTAAATTTTGATTTAAATAAAACTACTCAAAACATGAATGCCGAAGCTGAACAAGGATGTTTGGAAATTCATTACCGGTAAAAAAAAAAAGAGCCATCACCCTTTCTGTCAAATGACTGCCAGTGCCAGTTCCAGGGATTGAGGCTTTGTGACCTATTTTGAGGTTCAAATGGTCTGTTTAGAAACGGCAGCTTTCCATGTTTTATTGAGATCGTAGATGATGAAAATTATGTCAAAAGGTATGGGTTCCCTATACACCTAATCCAACTTTCCATTGTTTAAATTTACTGTTGTGGAGTCCATTTCGGATCTTTACTGGATTTTTGAGATATGTGATAACTCAGATTGTTACCCCTGTACATTTTATTAAATTATGATTTCCGATTAAATTATTGTAAAAATTTGAATAATGTATTTGAAAATGATATTAGTGTATATAAATATGTAATATATTATTGTCTATTTTATAACCGGTGATAATTATATTAATTCTAGTAGCTATTACGACAATCCCTAGATTGATTATGTCACAGAATGCGTGGTAACCAAGTCACTGATTATCATAGTTTTAAGTATATACAACATTTTGATACCGTTTCTGTCCAATTTGAAATAATTATCCGCCAATATAATACACTTTAACGAAGCAGCAATACCAGCCAATTTATTTTTAAAGTGATAATATTTTTCGTTACTTTTTATACGCCCACATTTCCATGTGGACGTATATTGTCGTCGCCCCTGTTCGTACGTCCGTCCGTCCGTCCACAATTGTTTGTGAACAGTCTACAGGTCACAATTTTTATCCAATTTCAATGAAACTTAAAATATAGATTTATCTCGGTTCCTTTCGATATTGGCATGTATCAGACTGTATCTTCATGTTTTATGGCCCCTGATTGTACGAAAAATCACGTTTTTTAGCTTGTGAACAGTGTAGAGGTCACAATTTTGAACCGATTTGGATGAAACTTGAAATAAATGTTTATAACCCAAAGATCTTGGTTCTTTCGATATTTGCTCCAATCGGATTGTAACTTCCTGAATTATGGCTTCTGATTGTCCGAAAAATCACCCTTTTTAGCTTGTGGTCCCCCTGGATGTCAAAATTGTTAAACCGTTTGATTATATCACCATTACATGGTTATGGAGGTTGAGTTCAAATTTCGTGAAAATCGGACCAAAATTGACGGACAAAATGGCCGCCGTTTGTACGCGAATAGCGTGAAAATGTGTTATATCAAAGTTGTGGACCGATTTTGATGAAACTTGACATGTATGTTGATAACCCGAACATCTTGGTTCCTTTCGATATTTGCGCCCATCCGATCGTAACTTCTTGAATTATGTCCCCTGATTGTCCTAAAAATCGCCCTTGTTAGCTTGTGGCCCCCCTGGAGGTCAAAATTATTATCCGATTTAAAAAAAAAAACATTTGATTATATGACGGTTACATGGTAATGAAGAGAGAGTTGGGATTTCCTGAAAATCGGACCAGAATTGACGGACAAAATGGCCGCCGTTTGTACACTAATAGTGTGAAAATATGTTATATCAAGGTTGCGGACCCTATAGAGGTCACAATTTTGAACCGATTTTGATGAAACTTGACATGTATGTTTATAACCCAAAGTTCTTGGTTCCTTTTGATATTTGCACCCATCGGATCGTAACTTCCTGAATTATGTCCCCTGATTGTCCGAAAAATCGCTTTTGTTAGCTTGTGGTCCCTCTGGAGGTCAAAATTATTATCCGATTTAAAAAACCGTTTGATTATATCACCGTTACATGGTAATGAAGAGAGAATTTGAATTTCGTGAAAATCGGACCATAATTGACGGACAAAATGGCCGCCGTCTGTACGCGAGTAATGTGAAAATATGTTATATCAAGGTTGTGGACCCTATAGAGGTCACAATTATGAACTGATTTTGATGAAACTTGACATGTATGTTTATAACCCAAAGATCTTGGTTCCTTTTAATATTTGCACCCATCGGATCGTAACTTCCTGAATTATATCCCCCGATTGTCCGAAAAATTGCTATTGTTAGCTTGTGGTCCCTCTGAAGGTCAAAATTATTATCTGATTTAAAAAAAAACCGTTTGATTATATCACCGTTACATGGAGAATTTGAATTTCGTGAAAATTGGACCATAATTGACGGATAAAATGGCCGCCGTTTGTACGCGAATAGTGTGAAAATATGTTATATTAAGGTTTTGGACCCTATAGAGTTCACAATTTTGAACTGATTTTGATGAAACTTGAAATACATGTTTATAACCTAAAGATCTTGGTTCCATTGCATATTTGAGCATATCGGATCGTAACTTCCTGAATTAAGGCCCCTGATTGTACGAAAAATCACCCTTTTATACACCCACATTTTTATGTGGACGTATATTGTTGTCGCCCCTGTCCGTCCGGACGTCCGTCCACAATTTGTTTGTGGACTCTACAGGTCACAATTCTTATCCGATTTTGACGAAACTTGAAATATAGGTTTATCCCCAAAAGATCTCAGCTGCTTTCGATATTGGCATGTATCGGATGAAAACTTCATGGATTATGGCCCCTGATTGTATAAAAAATCACGTTTTTAGCTTGTGGACCCTATACAGGTTACAATTTTGAACCGATTTTGATGAAACTTGACATGCATGTTTATAACCCAAAGATCTTGGTTCCTTTCGATATTTGCGCCTATCGGAATGTAATTTCCTGAATTATGACCCCTGATTGTCCGAAAAATCACCCTTTTTAGCTTGTGGTCCCTCTGGAGGTCACAATTATTATCCGATTTAAAAAACCGTTTGATTATATCACCGTTACACCATAAGGAAGGTTGAGTTCGAATTTCGGGAAAATCGGACGAAAATTGCCATACAAAATGGCCGCCGTTTGTACGCGAATACAGTTAAAAAATGGTATATCAAGGTTGTGGACCCTGTAGAAGCCACATTTTTAATTCGATTTTGATGAAACTTGAAATTCATGGTAATATCCCAAAGATCTTGGTTCTTTTCGATATTTGCGCATATCGGAACGTAACTTCCTGAATTATGGCCCCTGATTATACGCAAAATCGCCTTATTTTAGCTTGTGGTCCCTCTGGTGGTCACAATTATTATCCGATTTAATAAAACGGTTGATAGTATTACCGTTACACCGTAAGGAAGGTTGAGTTCGAATTTCGGGAAAATCGGACCAAAATTGCCATACAAAATGGCCGCCGTTTGTACGCGAATACTGTTAAAGAATTGTATATCATGGTTGTGGACCCTGTAGAGGTTACAATTTTAATTCGATTTTGATGGAACTTGAAATGCATGGTTAGAACCCAAAGATCTTGGTTCCTTTCGTTATTTGCACATATCCGATCGTAACTTCCTGAATTATGGCCCCTGATTGTCCAAAAAATCGCCTATGGTTCCTCTGGAGGTCACAATTATTATCCGATTTAAAAAAACGTTTGACTCTATCACCGTTACTCCCTACGGGAGGTTGAGTTCGAATTTCGAGAAAACGGACCATAATTGCGAGAAAAAATGGCCGCCGTTTGTACGCGAACAGTGTAAAAGTATGGTATATCAAAGTTGTGGACCATGTAGAGGTCACAATTTTAATTCGATTTTGATGAAACCTGAAATGCTTGTTTATAACCTAAAGATCT
This sequence comes from Patella caerulea, assembly GCA_036850965.1. NCBI lineage: Eukaryota > Metazoa > Mollusca > Gastropoda > Patellidae > Patella > Patella caerulea. Next base: position 4,206,185 of record JAZGQO010000008.1, on the reverse strand, counting down.
TTATTCTTTTCGATATTTGCGCAATTGTAACTTAATGAATTATGGCCTTTGATTGTAGGAAAAATCACTTTCGGTATTGCTTGTTCTCTGTCTATCTCTCGAACAATTATTATCTGATTAAAAAAAAAAAACTCAGATTATATTACTGTTGCACCGTAAGGAAGGTTGAGTTTGAATTTTGTGAAAATCGTGCCAAAATTGCCGGACGAAATGGTCGCCGTTTGTACGCGAATAGTGTAAAATATGGTATATCATGGTTGTGGACTCTCTACAGGTCACAATTCTTATCCGATTTTGACGAAAAGTAACATTTCTAGGTTGTGTACCGTCACACCATAATCATTGTCGGCTTCGAATTTCATTAATATCAGACTGGAACTGACCAACAAAATGGCTGCTCCCAATACAGTATGAAATACAGGACTTAATGAGGAAAAATCACTTTCGGTATTGCTTGTTCTCTATCCATCTCTCAAAAATGTGGGCGTATCCTGCCTGGCAGTGACAGCCTATCTTTTAGCTTGTGATCCCTCTGGTGGTCACAATTATTATCTGATTTAAAAAAAACGTTTGATTATATCACGGTTACATCATAGTTATGGGTGAGTTTGAATTATGTTTTTCTGATGATTACTTAAAATGCAACAACTCTTGTTGACTGCCCGGACGATTTAGCTGCTGTGTGGGCGTATGTTTCGTTGCCTGGCAACCTATTTTTGATGTAAATTGTAGGTCAATCGCGTAACATTCGTTTGGCTATTTTTGTAATAAGTGTAGCGTCAATTTAAAGGGTTGTTTGAGACAGTGAAAACAAATTAAGATTAAATTATAATTTCTTTTCAATTTTTTTTATTTTGGTGAATTTTACATGGCATTGCTATATAGCAAACTTCATATCGAAATGTTTACAACTCCTAAATAAATCCGAATTATTCTTACAGATACATTATGGGAAATTAGATAAAGTGCTGGTTGATCTCACTATAATAGTTAAAAACTAAATAATGTAAAGGCAAAGGAAATTTGTTGAAAATTTCAGTCAAATTGATCCACTTTGACACGAAAATTTAAAGACTGAATTTTCCGCGCCTGTTCTCATTACTAAAGTCGGTACGATTAAAAACTTAGTCTCGATTATCCATTTCATGATTTAATCATGAATGAAAGTTGGGCAGAAAATCGGATTATAATACAGTAAATATCGCAGGCTAGTGATGACATCGAGTTATTATGGTTTGGTTAAGTTAATCAATGTCAAATTAATATTTTAGATAACATTTCAGGCTTAAATAAAGACCTGCAATAAGCAGATTTAGCATTAATGTATGTTTAAATACGCGTTCCCGTAACCAAACGACATGCCGACAATACGATTAATTAAGAAATTCACGTGATCTGAGTTTTGAATTCAAAGGATGTCATATGTTTATGGAGTACCCCAAAAATAGAAATGTAATATCAATTTTATGGGTAAAACTTTCGGGCACCCCGCTTTTATCCTACGTAGAATAATCTCCCGTACTGCTCTTGACATTCCTTAGAATCGAGAAATATAATCAAATATGAACAATATTGTTGAGTAAGTGAAGCGCCCTAAACTATGCTTATAATTTTAATATTTGTGTTTGACATTAATTAATGTATGTGATATATATAGTGTGTTGTTCAATAAAGCCAATAGACGGTTTCACACTATTTTAAAATTTGGATTTTAATTTAATAATTTGTGCTTGTTGAAGTTTATTTTCTTAGTTGCATGCATGAACATAATCGAATACCAAACACTATGTTTTATTTATTTAAAGATATATAAAAATCAAAATGTACTGTTTAGTGGATATCAGACTCTGGGATGTAACATTTGGCAAAAAGCTTTTGTTGATTAGGTTTCATGCATGGAACGATAGAATATTGTCACTCGTTTGTGAAAAGTGCCTTATGAAAGCTTCATATTGCTCCTTGTGCCAAGTTATTTAAAGATTTCTTTTGTAGACTTATTGAGCAGTATGAATTGTTGCATTTCCATATTTCTTTTTGATGTTAGCCCCGTGGACTGTTTTGAGATTGGTTATATCTATTCGTCTGGTATGTGTTTGAAGAATTTGTGTTATAATTACATAATTTGTTATGTTTAATCTATTGTGAAAATAAATCTTTCTTTTGTTAGCAATATTTATATAACTCGTATGTCCTATAATTTGTGAAAATAAAACTCTGCTACATATCTCTTGTGATATTTCGTGATGGTGCTTAATGTAATACTATCGATCCTGTTGATCTCGTGTCACAGCTACGGTCTCTATAGCCAAACATGTCAACTCATAAAAGTGGTGCTATAAATATAACTTAACCTTCTGCCATACCCTAAAAAGTTTTACATGAACTGCATGTTTCCCCATAGGTGTTCAAACAGGAGGTGGTGGACCATCAGATTCTATACAATAGTCTTAGAAAACAGTTTTGAACTTCTGGCACACCGCACCTAACAATTGAGAGTGAGAGAGAGAGAAATGGGGTTTAACGTCCACTCAACACAAACTGGGTCATTTCGGGACTAACATATGGTTTTTAATTTTATTTCAATAATTCGCTTGCGCGTACCCTAACAATGGAAGCTCATGTAACCAATCTGTGCAAAATTTGTTACTTTCATTTGAAATCCATAAGTAATATCAGACAACTGCTAACCAAAGATGCTACTCACACACTTGTCCGATCTTTAGTGTTTTCGCGATTGGACTACTGCAATAGTATCCTTATCGGTCTAAAACAAAGTTTACTCTCTAAACTTCACGTTATCCAAAACAATGCTGCCAGGATAGTTAGTCAATCATCTCGACGATCTCACATTAAACCCATACTGAAGGAACTACACTGGTTACCAGTTCACTCAAGAATCGACTACAAACTTCTTTGTGTTGTTTATAGATGTCTTCATGGTTCCAGCCCTGCACATCTATCTGAGCTAATAAATCACTACGTACCATCCCGTAACTTAAGGTCCAAGGATATGTGCTTATTACGCATTCCAAAGTACAATCTACAAACTTTCGGCTCAAGAACATTCCAGTACAGTGCACCTTTTTTGTGGAATTCCTTACCCCATCATCTGAAAACTGCTACATCACTTGAATCTTTTAAAACGAAATTAAAAACTCATCTATTTACCACCGCATTTTAGTTTAAGTGGATCAGGATTTGTTTGTAAATAGTGACCATAGAGTACATAGTACGTGCCTAGAGCATGCATTTGTGGATGAATCGGTGCTTTACAAATATACATTATTATTATTATTATCTTAGTAACAGACATCAAACAGTTCTACACGGTGAGGCTAAATCTCGGCCATCTAAACTTGACTGTTGCACACCGCAAGGCAGTGTAGTAGGGTCAATGGTTTTGTTCTTTATACAACCTCTTCGGGCCGGTCTGTGATTGATGGCTGTGATCAGAGGCACTACTTTTACGCTGAAGATGCTCAACTCATTAGTGTGTCTAGTCTTATGCTTACAAAAAATAACTACTGACAGTTTCCTCGCAGTTAAACATTGGATGAAAGAGAACAAACTAAAATTGAACGACGATAAAACAGAAGCTCTTTTAGTAGGCTCCTCGCAACAACCCAAGTTTCTTAAAAATCACAATTGGTAATTCAGAAATAAATTTCTCCAAAAATGTTCGAAACCTTGGAGGGATATTTAATCATTCTCTTACAATGGAAACTCAGGTTGATATGGTATGCCGTACACGCAACTTTCATCTACGCTGTATACGCAACATCAGAGACTATCTCACTGCTGATGGTGGTAAACTACACTTGATTATTGCCATAGTTTACTCTCTGGAATCCAAGAGCATGTCAAGCCAAGATCCAGAAAGTTCGTAATACTGCCGCGCGAATAGTGACAAGAACAAATAAGTTTGATCACACCCAGCACGTGCTAGTTTCGTTTCACTGGCTACCTGCTGAAGCGCGAATCAAATACAAAATACCAACATTAGTGGATAAATCCTCAATACTTATTTGAACTCTTATATGATCAGATCACTTCGCTCTCAGAATAAACAGTCACTAGTTGTTCCAAAATATAATTTCATGTCATCTGGTCCTAGATTATGGAACGAACTTCCACAACTGATCAAGAATTAACAGACTTCTAATCAATTAAAATCTACAATAAAGACTTTCTTGTTTCGGCAGTTGTACCAGTAGGGCCTTTACTAAAAGCATTTTGAGCATGTGTCAACATGGTGAAGACCGTATGTCAAACCTCCTTATCAGTATTTATTATGAACCTCTAGAAGTCTATTCGACCTTTTGACAATACCATTTTGTGACAAATTATGGTATCGTTTGATATTTTCTATGTGTTCAAAAGGCCATGTATCTGTTACGTGCTGTGACAATATGTTGCATGGAAGAATTATTTTAAAATATGGTATATGATATAGTTTGGATTTAAAGTCCAATTGCACCATATATATCTTGTTTTGGTACTGTGTTGGGTATAATACCAGGGTTGAATGCATTAGTTTGAAAAAGGGTAGGAGTGCAAAGAAACCGTTTTATGGGTGAAGATTCAGCTACGTGGTGCTGCTAAGTTGTACCTCGAGGGTGTAACTAGTGGTGTTTCAAAGGGCCCCGTTCTCCGACCGTCACTCTTTATTTTTCCAAAAAAAAAAAAGAAAAGAAAAAGAAATGAACATAATTTAACAACATCGTTAAAGCATAGAGAAGAAATAACATACGCCACTTGGACTATCAATCGAAGATATAGAGAGATTAAAATATTGTTCCAAGAAATGTTTTTTATCGTTTAATTCCCTTCAAACGGAAACAATTTACGTCAACAATATCTTTTAACATTTTATTTCATTATGAGGCCAAATGAGCACAAAAGTCTTTTCTTTCAATTTATCAGCATCCTTCCATATTCATCCAATCAGATTAAAAGGGTATACACCTGCGTTCAATACAGATTAAAGAGAAAATCGTTAAAACATATATATCGCGTTCACACGGTCACATTGTAGTTTTGAAGATATTATAAAGGATGACTGAACATATCCGCTTGAACAGCATTACCCTACGTGAAATCCGAGGCATTCCTAAAGTAATTTTAAAATACATATTTTTATAAAAAAAAATATAACCTTACACAATATCTTTACTCTTTTTCCACCCAGATTTGATTCCTATAATCTTCGAAACAGCAATATTCCTGAATTCTATTGACAACTAAATTCTTACGTTTCCTCTGCAATTACACCCTTGCACCGATCTTGCTAAACGTTTACTTTATGTTAGCTCTTTCAAGCAATATCTTACTCATGCAGTTTGCATAACAAAAGTTTTCTCTGGATCACCTGATTTTAACCTTGATACCAAATACTAGTATTTACTATTAATAAGTATTATTAATATTGCTGTTGTTGCTGCTTTATTTATTTTAATGTATGGGAGGATGCTGACTCGTTAAACGGGGAATCTCGGTTTCGCTATCGCTGGTGGCAGACAACATCAACTTTGGTATACAATAATCCCCCCCCCCCCCTGTCTTCACCACCGTTGCTATAGGTACAAAGAGAGGTAATCTCCTGACGCAAACATGGCCTCTTTTGATCGATTTTTAAAGCAAGGTATACTTGGCAATTGCCATGTTTTGAGAAGGATCTGTAGCAAAATTATGATAAATTAATTAGTTTGAATATGTTTTTATTTGTAATATATCATCAAATCACCCAGTTTGTACCCCGGAGTATAACATTACGATGAGACGAAAATCCGAGGTGTACACGTAAAAGAACACTTAGATTTAGAAATAGTGCCGTTTTCCGGGCAAAAGTACCCTCATAGCACACTGCATTACCCATATCGATGAAGACAATTAGTAGACATGGCAAGGTTTGGGGTGTTTTTTACCACAAGAGTTCCACAAGATATTGGACTTAGAAAAACAAAAAATTTCTCCAAAATTTCTTCTCAGACCCTCTATATGCCTGTGTGGTACCACATTCCACAAGATTTTCGACTTAGAATAATTTTGATAGTGTTATGGGTCTGTGGTGTTTTTTACCAAAAGAGTTCCACTAGATATTGGACTTAGAAAAAAACATTTTTTTTCCCCAAAATTCCTTCTCAGACCCTCTATATGCCTGTGCGGTACCACATTCCACAAGATTTTCGACTTAGAATAATTTTGATAGTGTTTGGGGCCTGTGGTGTTTTTTTTAACACAAGAGTGCCACAAGATATTGGACTTAAAAATAAAAAAATGTTCTCCAAAATTTTTTTCTCAGACCCTCTATATGCTTGTGTGGTACCACATTCCACAAGATTTTCGACTTAGAAAAAAAAAAATAAAATTTTCTCCAAAATTTCTTCTCAGACCCTCTATATGCCTGTGTGGTACCACATTCCACAAGATTTTCGACTTAGAAAAAAAAATAAAATTTTTTCCAAAATTTCTTCTCAGACCCCTTATATGCCTGTGTGGTACCACATTCCACAAGATTTTCGACTTAGTCCAATATCATGTGGAACTCTTGTGGTAAAAAACACCACAGACCCATAACACTATCAAAATTATTCTAAGTCGAAAATCTTGTGGAATGTGGTACCGCACAGGCATATAGAGGGTCTGAGAAGGAATTTTGGAAAAAAAAAAATGTTTTTTTCTAAGTCCAATATCTAGTGGAACTCTTGTGGTAAAAAACACCACAGACCCATAACACTATCAAAATTATTCTAAGTCGAAAATCTTGTGGAATGTGGTACCACACAGGCATATAGAGGGTCGAAAATCTTGTGGAATGTGGTACCACACAGACATATAGAGGGTCTGAGAAGAAATTTTGGAGAAAATTTTATTTTTTTTTTTCTTAGTCGAAAATCTTGTGGAATGTGGTACCACACAGGCATATAGAGGGTCTGAGAAAAAATTTTGGAAAAAAAAAAGATTTCTTTCTCTAAGTCCAATATCATGTGGAACTCTTGTGGTATAAAACACCACAGACCCATAACACTATCAAAATTATTCTAAGTCGAAAATCTTGTGGAATGTGGTACCACACAGGCATATAGAGGGTCTGAAAAATAATTTTGGAGAAATTTTTTGTTTTTCTAAGTCCAATATCTTGTGGAATTGTTGTGGTGAAAAGCTCCATACAAATGCCCCCAAACCTTGCCATAAATGACATTTAGGACGCTAAACCCCATTTTATTTCCGTTAATTTCATTTAATATAGGTATACTTAAATCTCTTAATTATTTTAATCAATTCTTTGTATACTTCTTCATCCATGTTTCATGTAAGTTTTTAAAATGAATTAATATCTTGATCAATGTTATCTTTTGCACTTTTACTTTAAATAACGGATTGTAACTTGAGTACATGTGTGGTATTTGATCAGTCATTATTTATTTGTAAGACGTATTATGTTTAAATGTTTACCGATATTAGATAATTGAAAAAAAAAGCTTAGAAAATTTTTGAATATCTGATGATTTGAACTATCAAAGGTACAGCGGTTAGAATCTTCAAGTATGAACAATTAGATTAATAAAATGATCTTATACAAGATCGCGTAATTGGCATGGTTGACAAGCTGTTTATACTACACTGTTTGACATTTTCAATAAGTGTGATGACGTCCACAAGCAACGGCTTCCTAGACACATCGTTTGAGAAGTTCCAGACAAAACAGGTTAGAGACAACCTTCTAACGTCAAAACAATTTGCATCTATTTCCAGTGTGTAATGTATACTAAATCGGGAATAATACGCCAAGCCATTGATCGTCCTTTGATTTTTCGGACACGTTAACATTTTATTAAGAAAACAAATTCACAATGTTAACTAAGAAAACAAATTCACAATGTTAACGGTATATAATCTCCCGTTTTAAAAGAAATCGGAAAGAGGCCAAACAAAATATTTTAGAGAAAATTATAGGTGACGCAGGCTTCTTTCGTTGATATCATCTACAGATGACACCAATTTTTTGTAGCTTAATTAATGTAGAATATATTTTTGTAAATATCGAAAGGAATTGAACCTCAATTTATATATTCAACTTTCTAGGAGTTGGGTTCAGCCATATTATTTGTACGGTACAAGAGCACAATATGTTGTTGTCCATTGACGTCTACTAAATAGAGACGGAAGTTTTGCACAAGTTATTATGCCGTTGAAGCGAATCCCCAGACCATCGCCTACTCGTTCGAAAGCACATCATATCACTTTCGTTTATTTGAAATTTCTACTTCATGAGATTAGATTACACCGCCGAATAAAGTAATAAATTTAAAGAAGTTGTAACTGTAATTAACTGTATTATATTCAATATAACTATAGACTCTACTACAACCCAACGTAGGGCTGGACAAGGCGGCCGACTCACTGAGCCACCGGAAATCAATAGAAATATTTGTAAACTTTAAATGGTAATACGCCTAGAATGTTGTGTATTAAATTAGCCACAGTGACTCGGATAGTTGGTTACTCTAGTAACTTTGTACTCAACCTTGCGTGTGTTTTATGTTTCTCGTTCGGATCATTACGTAATTAGTATACCAGATTTCGATTCTGCCAAACCTTCTTGCAAATGCATTTCGAAAATAAAACTGCTAATTAATTACACTAGACCGTGTATATCTTTTATAGTTTTTTGGATTATGTTGATAAAAGACTAACGATGAAGTAATAAAGATTGCCTCTATCCTCTAACATACTGCTCTGTTCAGGTAAAGTTTTCAATCGATATTTTGGTAAATGTACAACAAATCTAGTAGAATATTGCATTTGAGCACATTCTACAAACTCTACACAATCAACAATATACACAAGGCCTCGTAAAATTGTGGAAAATTCAATACATGAGAGAAAAACACATTTTCGTTTGCATACCTACGTGAATGCAGCTCCACACGCGTAACGTTTTTCATTGGCCGAACCATAGAAATACATGTATAATATATTCTATGGGTCGAACACTCATTACAGATTGACGTCACAAGTGCACAAAACGATGACTTGTTCGTTTTCGCAATTGGTTGCGTACCGATGCGAAAGGTTCATAGTGATGTCTTCAGAACACATACCTTGAAACAGGGGAAGGGACTGTTATGTATGAGTTGTGGCGTTATAGTGGTTGTCTCTAGGACTTATTGTAAAACACCAGCCTGATCCGTGTATCACCGAAACATCTAGCATATACGCGTACCTTAAAATAGCATATGCAAGAGCAAAATCTGCTTATATAATTGTAAGCGCCTTAGTGGCTGGCTGTGTTTTGTTGAGCTCTGTGTTTTATGTGTTTTTCATGTGGATTAACTGATGTGTTAACTATGATTTTTGGCTTGGAACTTCTTAAACGCATTGCAGACAGGAATACCTAAAAACCTTTTCAAATTTTTTATTACTTTTGGAACGATATGCATTTAAGATATTGATAATATTCTATGGATTTATGCAGTGTGGTATGGTTGCCACTAATTGGCTTAATCCCAACAGTGATGTCACACCTGTACAAACCATCTTCAGTGATCCATTACTAAACCTTCGCTGGTTTAGGAAGAGAGGTGTTAGAGCAGGTAAACAATGGGACAGAAAAATTAAGACAGTAAAATTATCTCATAGTAGGGAAGATCAACAACATAACATTAGAGTTGTTAATACGAATTACATGATTGCAATCAAAACAGTGCCAATCAGTGACAACAAATACTCTCAGTCAAACCCAAAAGAAAGAACAAAAGATCTGAATTTTTGCCATCTAAACTGTCGATCAGCCAGGAACAAACCACATCAGCTGTACAGTTATAATCTAGATCAAGAACTAGACATTTTTTGTGTGACTGAAATCTGGTTAAAATCAACAGACTCGATCGTACTAAATAATCTTATTCCGAACAATTACAATATAGTACAGGAAAATCGCGAAAACAGAACAGGTGGAGGAGTTGCCATCATATGTAAGCAATCAATAGGAGTTAAGCAAGTCAAATCGTCAAAGTTTAGGGCTTTTGAACACATCTGTGTGTCTGCATCGTGCAAAAACACAACCATACTTATTGTATGTCTCTACAGACCTCCTTCTTCTGGGAAAACTGATTTTTTGAATGAGTTCAGTGATCTTCTCCATGAAGTTAACAGCAGCAAAGATATTTTCATATGCGGCGATTTCAACATTCACCTTAACAAATCTGATGACCCGATTACAGAACAGTTCAATGAAGTGTTAAAATCATTTGGACTTAAACAGCATGTTTCTGACCCCACTCACAAAAGTGGCCACATCCTTGATCTAATAATAACCAGAGAAGATTATGAAAAGTTAAGCAGTCTTAGTGTCACAAATCATTTAATATCTGATCACTACAGCATTCTGGGAACACTATCAATAGAGAAACCACCAAACCCCACTCAAACTATCATAAACCGAAACCTGAAGAAAATTGATATTACCGAATTCAAGAAAGACATCATCAATTACGGACTCTTAGAAAAAGTATTAAAGACGGAAGATGTGAATGATAAAACTAAACTCTACAATGATACTCTTACCGCCATTCTTGATAAACATGCACCTTTACGCACCAAGACCGTTACAATTAGACCCAACACACAGTGGTTTACTGAAGATGTCATGTCAATGAAGAAGCTTGAACGGAAAGCTGAGCAGGTATGGAGGACTACCAAGTTAGAGATACATCGCCAATTGTATGTTAAAGCGAAATTTCAAACAACCAGATGTATTAGGGAAGCTAAACAAACTTACAATTGTATATCCTTAACAAATTGCAAGACGCATCCACTAATCCTAAACAGATTTACCAGATTATCAACAGTTTAACTAAACCTAAATCCAGCAACATCTTACCAGATACAAATAACCCCACAGTACTTGCTGACAATTTCTCCGAATTTTTCCAGAACAAAGTTGGAAAGATAACGCAAAATTTTGACTCTAACAACACTACGGATTTAACTCCATTTGCTGGTAAGCCATTAAATCAATTCTCAACTGTCACTACCGAACAGATTGCAAAACTTATCTCGTCGTCAGCCCCAAAGTCATGCAGTTTAGATCCAATACCGACGAACATTACTAAGTCATGTATATCTGAACTTGCCCCGGTCATAACAGACATTGTGAACAGCTGCATTGAAATGGGTATAGTTCCAGATCAAATGAAACTAGCATTAGTAAATCGGCTTCTAAAGAAACCATCATTAGATCCAGATGAACTTAAAAACTATAGACCAGTGTCCAATCTCTCATTCATATCCAAAATTATGGAAAAGGTTGTTGCCGAACAAATGATCTGTCATCTACGTTGCAACAATTTGATAGAGCCTTACCAATCTGCCTACAAGTCCAAACACAGTACTGAGACAGCTTTAATGAGAGTACAAAATGATATCCTTAAGGAAATGGACGCCAATAAAACTGTATTTCTTGTTTTACTGGATCTTAGTGCAGCATTCGACACTCTTGAGCATCAAAGTGTACTAAGGCGACTTTCAGCAGAATTCGGCATCACAGAAACAGCTCTATCGTGGTTTACATCTTACCTATGTGGACGCTTCCAAACTGTGGTAGTTAACGGACATAGCTCGAAAGCAGGTGCCGTGAAGTATGGGGTACCACAAGGCTCGGTCTTAGGTCCTCTGCTATTCACGACCTACACATCATCTCTTGGTACTATCATACGCCGCAATAACCAAAAGTATCAGCTGTATGCTGATGACACTCAGCTCTACATAGGCTTTGAGCATTCCAATGAACAAGACGAGATTGGTAAACTGGAAAAGTGTTTGTCGGAAATTCGTTACTGGATGAAGGCTAATAAGCTGAAGCTTAATGATGACAAGACTGAATTACTTAAAAGTGGAAGTAAATACCATGTCAGCAAAACAAAAAGCAATTCTTTGAAAATTGGTGACACTGTAGTTGAAGCGAACACTAAGTCTGTGCGAAATTTAGGCGTGCATTTCAATTCTCTGTGCGATATGTCTGATAACATTACGTCTGTGTACAAGTCTGTCAACTTTCATCTTCACAACATCGGTAAAATACGCAATTTTATTGACCAGCCAACAGCAAAGATGCTAGTTAACTCCCTTGTAACATCCAGAATTGACTACTGCAACTCACTCCTATACAATTCTCCCAAATATCAAATTGGCCGGTTGCAGAAACTACAAAATAAAGCTGCCGGGATAGTTACTAGGTCGAAGACATCTGAGAATATCAGTCCAATTTTGAAAGAACTTCACTGGCTCCCAATCAAGTACAGAATCGAATTCAAGATTTTATCCATGACCTATGCAACTCTAAACTGTGAATTTGTCCCAGAATACCTTAAAGATCTCCTGATCCCATATACTCCATCCAGAACTTCATCTTCAAGTAATCTGCTTGTTAAACCAAAAAATAAGACAATTGCCGGAACAAGAACATTCAGCTATGCTGCTCCTGAATTATGGAATGGTTTAAATGAATCCATGAAAAATGCATCATCAATAACCACATTTCGGAAAAACCTTAAAACCGTCCTTTTCCAGAAAGCTTTCAAGTGTTGATATTTTGAGTGTCTTACATGTGCTGTAATCGCTTGTCTCTGTTTGTAAAATGTTCTATGTTTATTTTATTATTTTGATTTTCCGTTTTTACAAATTGTGTTTGTAAAGCGCCACTGAGCAATACTTGTGTTGGATACTTGGCGCTATATAAATGATAAAATTATTATTATTATTACAGGTCTTTCTTTAGACCTGAGATGTTGTCTAAATAATCAATTAGACATTAATTAACATATCCAGACCATAATAAACTCTTTATGTCAAGGCTAGCCTTCGATGTCGGCGGATTAAATTCTTATATGCCGCTTAATGGCCGTTGATAATTAAATCAATCAAGTGGATAATCGAGACTATGCTGTTTATATTAATGATTTGAGTAATGATGACCGAGGCTATGTGAATATTTCAAACGCTTATTTCTCGGCTAATAGTGGTTCAATTTGACTGAAATTTTCAGCAAATTATCTTTACACTATCTAGTTTTTAACTATTCTACAGCCAGAACTGCCATCTCTTTATCTTATCTCCCATAATGTAACTTTAAGGTGTGGGTGAATAATATTCAATATATTTTTGTAGCAACTAAAACAAAATTGTGTTTAAGTGGAGAAACTGGTCTTGAAATGGATGATACGATCAGTAAATCTTGAAATAGAATATCAGGTGTTGAGGGTACCGTTAGAAGTTTTAGCTTACATTAACTATAGTTAACTGAGTTGATGGGGTATATAATAGACTTAACGTATTAGATTTAACTGCGACATGATATAGACACTTGACGTCAGTAGACAATTACCACTTAAATTCTCTTATTGTTGGCTTATTTGGCACTTAATACCCCTTACGTGGTAACAAATGACGCGGGTTCCTTATTGCCGAGTTTTAAAAACCATTGTCGTCATTCGCCGAGCTTCCAAATTTAGACCGAAACAGCAGAAATACATATCATCGACGCCTATCAAAATGTAGTCTTAATTAAATAAAGCATGATCGCTGTCTATCTCTTCTAGTGTTTAAAGGTAATGACGCGTTTTACTTCTTTGAAAATAAATATAAACTTCCGTGTTATTAACTCTATGTTTAAATACGAAGGTGTCGTTACACTTTGCTACTGCGTAGATCTAATATTGAAAAGTATTTTGAACATGGTAAACATATCGTGTCCCGTGGACGGCGCCTATCACCTCTATTTATATTTTAATATATTTATATTTGACATCGTAATAAACATAGAATATTTTATGACATATTTGGTTGTTGATTTCGCCAACCAGGAATCTGAACGTAGCATGGCGATATAGCTCAGATGTATACACTACATATGATGATGGCTGGTGTACGATGTTAAACATTAAAGGATGTTAATGATTAGGATATTGAAATCGTCACGATTTTCAGAATGTCTCAAGTCACGTTTCCAATTTGGTTCAACTTGGGAAGAAGATCGGTTATGCTTTATGTCTGTATAACTAAATGATCACTAGAATAACATCATCGTGGTTACCTGTACCCGAATTTAAAAGATGTAGTAAAACATTTAGGGTATATTCGTTTATTAACATGGCAGACATCAATTCAAATAAAGTAGAACTTTTGATGCATACGACGTACCATTAAGGGTCCTTGATATAGAAAACAATAGCCCCTAAATTAAAGGAATAAGTTATCAGGAGGCCAACAAAAATCTTTATTTTTTAACTGCCCTGGTATAAAATTCATATCAACAAAATCAATACTCCAAAGCGGAACACAATTTGTTACCATAAAATTAGCCCCCAAATCCAACGAAGAAGTAATCATCCGTCTAACAAAACTTTCTGTTTGTGCTCGACATCAGATTGGTTTGAATGGTTATCTTTTATTAATATTTATATATCTTTGTAAATTGTCGGGCGAAGTAATGTAGCCCTATGGTTATAATTTTTAGTAGATGGTGTAACTGCACCCAAAGCATCAATATTACGCAGTATTATTGTCCACGGACCAGAGGTATAGACCGGGAGCCCAGAGGGTCGAACCTAGACGAACGAGGTACCAATATCTGACCATATAGGCATCTGCATACTAACCTGGGATGCACAGAAGTGGGCGTCTGCCGGGGTCCAGTCCATGGGTGTGACCCTGGTGACCCCTATAAGGACCCCAAAAATGGGTTAAACTCATACATTCGAGGTACCGGTCAAAACCAATTTTAAATGAAAGAATACACTCTACTGAGTACGAAAATGCCCATAACAGACGCTTTTGGCCCTGGGATGGCCCAAACTGACACCCCAAATATAGATCCCAGAGGGCTTGAAAAAAAAATTATATTCATACATTCGAGGTACAAGTTGAAACCAATTACAAATGAAAGAGTATATCCCACTGAGTACGAAATTACCCATAACAGACGAATAGACCCCTGGGGTGGCCCAGACTGACACCCCAAAGCCGAAGGGGGTGGGGTGGGGCAAAAATAGGGTTTGCTCATACATTCGAGCTACCGGTCAAAACCAATTTAAAATGAAAGAGTACATCTCACTGAGTACACAATTGCTCATAACAGAAGATTTCGGCCCTGGGACTTCCCAAAGTGGCACCCCATCCCAGGGGCTTAGGAAAGGGTCATATTCATACATTCGAGTTACCAGTTGAAACTAATTTCAAATGGAAGAGTATATCCCACTGAGTACAAAATTACCCGTAACAGACGATTGGACCCTTGGGATGGCCCAGACCAACACACCAAGGCCGAAAAGGGGTGGTTGGGGAGTGGGGGGGGGGCAAATAGGGTATACTCATAGAATCTGTGGTACCGCTCAGTACCAATTCTCTTGTTCATAACAGAAGATTCCAGCCCTGGGACTGCCCAAACTGACACCCAAAACATGACCCCCTGAGTTTAAAAAAAGGGTTATACTCATACATTCACGGTACCAGTTCAAACTAATTCTAAATGAAAGAATATATCCCACTGAGTACGGAATTGTCCATAACAGAAGATTACATGTGACTGAGTACGGAATTGTCCATAACAGACGCTTGTGACCCTGAAACGGCCCAAACTGACGCCATAGTTATGAACCTTGGGGCTTAAAAATGGTTATATTCATACAATCGAGGTACCAGTTGAAACTAATTTTAAATGGAAGTATAGACCTTACTGAGTACAAAATGGCTCATAACAGATTTACACCCCCACATTGTTTTTAAATTATCTGTTATATATGGTCCAGGTTAATTGGTTTCCCTTTAATAGTTTTAAATACATCGATCTTGATAAATCAATAGGTTGCCAGCCCACTGCCTTTTAATGCCTGAAAGACTTTCCGCTGTGATGGTTCAGTTATAAATGGCCCCCTAATCGAAGGTCTTGCGTTTTTATTGTATTTCATTGTTGTGTTTGTGTTGCATGGTCTTTGTATATTTGTGTACTATTTATATATTTGCATTGTCTGTATTATCACCCAAGGTAGGAGTGGACGTAAAACCCCAGGAAGGAGCGAACATATCTGTATCATTTGCTTGATAACGTCGAGAGTATCCTTGTGGAAACATCGTTTAATACCTTGTACATGTATATAGACGATTTTGGTCTAAACTTACACTCTAAATTTTACATCCCTAGGCTTACAAAAAAGTTATGCTAACAAATCTTGACCCTCCACCCCCCGCCCGCCCCCTTTCTAGATGGAAGTAGATGTAAACCCCAAGGAACGAACGAACATATCTGCATCGTTCGCTTGATAACGACGAGAGTATCCTCGTCGAAACGTCGCTTAGTACCTTGTATGAAGATGATTCTCGCTCTGAGATGGTCCTAACTGACATCCTAAATTTTGCCCTCTAGGTTTGAAAAAAAATATACTGACAAGTTTTGCCCCCCCCCCCTCTCCACTTTGATTTGCCGAGGACTGCATGAAATGTTCTGGGCCATTTTTTGAAAAAATTGTACGAAGCCGATGGTTCCATAAACTTTTCTACACTATTGCCAACGATGCTGCAAGGCCTGGATGCCGGCCAGGAATATTTTTTTTTATTTTTTACCCCCCCCCCTAAAAAATTTCACATAGCTGAAATGGTTAGTCCTTTCAGTGACAGGTATTTGATAGCTGCCCTATAACCAGTTTTTTTTCCATTTCTGGTGATTCCTGGTGGGTTCACGAGATGGTCTTGTATGAAAACAATATTAACACTACAGGTGCAGTTCTTATGTCCATGATTGTACTTGTTGGTGACAAAAGTCTGTTTAAATCTGGCCTCACAATACCATTTTATGCATTTTGTCAGTTTGAACCATCATCTTTTATGGGTCATTTTGTTATCAGCGAGATGCACACTTTCATTTAAAATTAAATTGAACTGATACCTCGAATGTGTGAATATAAATTTTTCTCGAGCCTCGAGGTCGATATTATGGTGTCAGCTTGGCCGAAACCAACTGTTACGGACAATTTCGAACTCAGTGAGATGTACTCTTCCATTTAAAATTGGTTTGACTGGTACTTCGAATATATGAGTATAACCTATTTTTGACCCTTCGGCTCTGCGGTCCATATTTAGAATGTCAATTTGGGCCGTCCAAGGGCCACAAGCGTCTGTTATGGGCAACTTCGTACCTAGTGAGATGTACTCTTTCATTTAGAGTTGGTTTTGACCGGTACCTCGAATTTATGGCCCCATCGTCTTTGGGCGTCAATTTGGGCCATTCCATGGGCCCAATCTTCTGTTATGGACAATTCCGTAATCAGAGGCATATAGGGTACCCTTTCATTTAACTACTAATAACTCGAATGTATGAATATAACCCTTTTTTTAAAGCCACCCAGGGAGGATGGGGGGTCATATTTAGAGTGTCAGTTTGGGCAGTCCCAAGGCCAAAATCGTCTGTTATGAGCATTTTCGCACTCAGTGAGATGTACCCTTCCATTTAAAATTGGTCTTGACTGGTACCTCGAATGTATGAGCAAACTCTATTTTTGCCCCACCCCACTCCCTTCGGCTTTGGTGTGTCAGTCTGGGCCACCCCAGGGGTCTAATCGTCTGTTATGGGTAATTTCGTACACAGTGGGATATACACTTTCATTTGTAATTGGTTTCAACTGGTACCTCGAATGTATGAATATAGTTTTTTTTTCAAGCCCTCTGGGGTTCATATTTGGGGTGTCAGTTTGGGCCATCCCAGGGCCAAAATCGTCTGTTATGGGCAATTTCGTACTCAGTAGAGTATATTCTTTCATTTAAAATTGATTTTGACCGGTACCTCAAATGTATGAGTTTAACCCATTTTTGGGGTCATTATAGGGGTCACCAGGGTCACACCCATGGACTGGGCCCCGGCAGACGCCCACTTCTGTGCATCCCAGGTTAGTATGTAGATGCCTATATGGTCAGATATTGGTACCTCGTTCGTCTAGGTTCGACCCTCTGGGCTCCTGGTCTAGTAGGTTACTAAGTCTAAGTCTAAGATTTCCATACAATCACTTCACACAAAG
The DNA here is from genome assembly GCA_036850965.1 of Patella caerulea. Classification (NCBI taxonomy): domain Eukaryota; kingdom Metazoa; phylum Mollusca; class Gastropoda; family Patellidae; genus Patella; species Patella caerulea. The sequence goes on along the minus strand of JAZGQO010000008.1, from coordinate 4,188,117 downwards.
TGAACAGTTTCATACATTTCTTTTTTATTCGGGATCGTGTTGTTATTTGATGTTTAAGATATCTATATTTACGTGTCTGTTCCCACGACAAATGCATTATGCATCATTAGAAAATGCATTATGATTATGACTAATGATTACTAATTTTTGATAAACCATACAATTGAAGACAAAATATAAATAATATATTAATATGTTATCCCTTGTCTCGTCTAGTATATAATAATCAACTTGACACTGGAAACACATTTACAATAGTAATGACCGCTACAGGGAATAATAACCAGGGACTCTCATCTAAATACGTCATGTTTACTTGACCTGATTTATCAAGCTGTCATTCCCTATAACTGTTTCCTGCTTGTCTTTATGGCTACTACTGGGATTTGAAATGAAGCCAAGATACAATGTGGCCAATATTGAAAGAAAAACTATTCACAAGTGATAGATTATCTAGTCAACATTTCACATGGGAGTTTGTGACTAAAGGGGTGGTGATCGCAGCGATGCTGTGGTTGATAATAACATTGGGTGGCGCTTGCTCCTAACCAACTCCTAAGGGCATCCTTATTTTCACCACCATCGTGTATCCGTATTTCCCTGACGACAGTCTAGGACCACGAAGATCCAAAGGCTGTCGAAAGCTGTTGAGTCTATCCCATTCTCGCTTTTCCAGGACTGTTCCATCAAATGTTGCACATACATATGTAGTTTCAAACCAGTTATTATCTATAAGTAACGGAGTTTTTTTTAAAAAAAAAAATAAATAAATATTTTCCACGTTTTCGAACGATAGACTCAACTGACGTAAATATTACAATACACGATATCTTACATTCTACTTCCAAATTTTATTCGGAGACGTAGGCAACAGACTATGGTCTAGTACGAAATCCGGTTTATATTCGATATTAGATCGCCATGCAGATGTTACTTTAAAAAGTTTGGCGGCTTTTCTTCAAGATGATTCCTTATCAAAATGTACTACCTAAATACCAAACTAATATACTATTAAATAAGCAATTAGTTTGACGACAGGAAGAATGATAATTCAAGCAAGCCTAATTGCCGATCAAAGTTTATTATCAAGAAATCTTGTCTTCTATGGAAGACATGTCAAAGTATTTACTCAAGCTATTGTAAAGCCCCGGTCAGACCGGAGTGGTGACCCTATTGCGCTCTGCGACCGAAAGGCGGCCTGGAAATACACAAGGTCGTCGGCAAGCGTGAACACAACGCGGAAAAATGTCCCAAAATTACAACCTTAAAAATGTCGCGTTCTTACTCCCACATGTGCGTTTATATAGCATTCTCGCGGCGGGTTCGTCACGATCTCTCCGCGCTTATGGCGTTTCGATTGAGATCTATAAGCGGTCATCGCGAACCCGCGTCGCTCAACCACACGTCTTATCTGGACTACACGTGCGTTTCCACCACGTGATCACGGCGACTATGCAAGCTGGTTTGATTTTTTTTCGAAATTTCAAGATGACCTTTGAATCGTCCGTTTTCAAAGCAAGTCTTGCATGAAATGCATGGTCGCCATAAGCGAATAATGCAAGCTTGGTAACCGCGCCATGGTCGTATTAAGAACTCCATACACGTTGTGGGAACCTCATAAAATCGCCATATGCTTAAGAGGTAGCCCCATGCGGTCGTGATGCAGTCGCGCAACAGTGGTGGAATCATCGTAACATCGCTATGACAACGCCATAAGGACTCAGAGCGCTGGGTGGGGTCTCGGTCAACGCGTGAGGGTTGTGGTGAAGACGCCATGAAGGCACCGTTGCAAATGTTACAATTTTCGGAGCGTCTTTTCCACGTGTGTACTGCGCGTGTGCTACGTTCATAGAGATGTTACCACGCTTATCGCGCGAGCCTCGCGACCCACAACGTTCTCTCGGTTTTCAATGTCATATGACAGGACCTTGGCGTTTGCTTTGAACATACTCAAAACAAACGCCGTGACTCAGCGATCATTGGCGACCATGGAGACCACAGAACGATATCTCGCGTTTCCACAGCGCTCAGGGTGATCTTGGCACGCTCTGGAAACATTTTTTGTCGCCGTAGCAGCGCAATAAGGACTTTTGCGACCACATCACGTTCTCGCAGCTTTCCAGATCATATGCGCATGTTCAAAACAAACGTCGTGGCTCGGCGATCATTGGCGACCATGGAGACCACAGCACGATATCTAGTGTTTCCACCGCGCTGTTACCACGCTTATGGCGATCTTGACTCGCTCTGAGACCATTTTTTGTCGCAGTAGAAGCGCAGTAAGGACGCAACTCCGGTCTGACGGGGGTATTAGAACGCGTCATTGGATTTAAAGGGAATAACTCGTGCAATTTATTCTAAGTGGGTAAAGTGAAACGTGGTCAGTGAACTGCAGCGTAAAAATAGAGTAAGAAACCGAGAGTTCTCCCATGCTGGGATCTGCCGTCACACACGCGGAAACCTCAGTAAAAGTAGTAGACAAAAATATATTTCTGATTGAAACTATTAATTTACGATGAAATCAGAATTTTCCAAGTTCAAAGGCAATGGGAAAATACAATTATGTTAAGGGCAATAACTGGTGCATAGCTTTCTGAGAGAAACTGCCGAAATGCACACCCCATTCATACAGTCTAAATTTCATGCATAATTAATCAATCCCACGGCAGGTTCTCCGTCTCACCGATTTTCTCTTCCCTCGGAGAAAAAATAACAAAAGGAACGATGAAATGAACAGAATAAAACAGGAAAACGAATAGGAGAATATTCTCAATAGACTGAACAAAAAAGACCTGCCTTGTCACTCGACTGGACTAAACAAGCGGACAAGACCAGAAGACTCCAGATATTGTTAAATCCAAGAAAAACTGAATTTCGAAAGGGTTCACCACCTCGTGACCCAAAATGATTCACATCAAAACCAGAAAACTATGTTGACCAAATTTGATAATGATCCTTTATGCATCATGTTATCTGATATCTATCGTGTTCATTAGTTTGAAAACAGGGATAAGAACCATAGCGCGAGTTTTGGTGGAATATTTAGGGTCGAAAAGTCTCATTCCACTTTACCATGGGTAAATCAATAGGGTGTCCACGATTTCAAATTATCTACTCTGGCCTTGATCAGTTTAAAAACCAGTCTTACTAATGAAACGGCCTTTGTTTTGCGTTCGCTTTTATAAGGATAGAAAACCCTTTTCACGCCCGTTTACTGAATAATTAATGTAGACATTAAGTAATATATTGATATTGTACGACTGCGATATATATTACGCTACGTTTTGCACGAGACCATTAAACAACGTAAAATACAGACATTATTCAGCATGTGCATTTCAATGAAATACGTCACTCGGATCCAATTTTTCAGTATGAATAATGTACGCTTGGCATATTGCACGTACTATTATTTGAAATAATGCTATGCCAACATCAAAGGACGACGTCACATCTGTATTTCAATGTATATATTATTTCTAATTCATTCATATTTATTTGTATTATCAAAATCTTTAGTATGTTTCGCTGATTTCAAATATGACCGAAAGGTTAACAAATGTGTGCTGTATCATACAGTCTGTCATTGAGTCAACTGCTGTAGGGTCGCCTTTCCATCCGCGCGGGTTTTCTCTGGGTCCTTCGCACCCCTGCTAAAGACCACTATACGCAAGCAAGTTATAGAAACAAAATTGAACAATAAAATGTTAGTCCCGAAATGACCTAGGTTGAGTCTCGAGTGCCCATTAAAACCCATCTCTCTCTCGCGCTCTCTCTCTCTCTCTCTCTCTCTCTCTCTTCACACAACATTTCAACAAAAAAAATCGTTATTAACCATAGCCTGTATCTTGTTCACATTGTTTTTCACGGATAAGGGCATGCCATGCCGACAGGGTTCGTCCTTTCAAGTAGCCCCCATCGCGATAACAAGCGAATTGTGGACGAACTGAAGAACGGACGGAAAGGGTGGCGACATTATACGCCCACGCTAAAATGCGGGGGTATAAGAAAGCGTAAACAGACCAATATTTCCACAATTCGATTAATAGTGATTTTACTGCAATTAGTGTACAATATGTGCGAAGTCAAATACATGTACATAGACATTGACGATGTCATGTAGAATCAGTAAAATTATTCAAGGATAGACAATGGTTAAGCCGACATGTAGACAACATGGTGTGTTTTATTTAGGTAAGAATAAACTTATTGTAATATGAAATTCAAGATATTCAATTTTTGTTCTACTCAAGGAATGAACGTTTGCTTTCCTTGTGTAAAATAGAGGTTTGAAAGAATTAACTGACTATAAAATTGTAAAATCCCCACATTTTTAATCTTTCGAGTTTACCTTCTGTGTTTATTTTTCATAATGAAACAGTTTAATCTCTTCCGTAAAACATGGCGTGTAGGCTTATTATAGCCGCAACGGTTACACATTGATAAAAACAAATAACGCAAGGTTAGTTAAAGAGAATCGTGTTTAGAGGACAAAGGATAAAAACTGTACAGACAAGATAAAAATCAGGACAAATCATGTGCTATAATTGATCATTTATCTGTTCATAAAGCGTATGGTCATAAATCGAACTTTATTTTAAATGTTATCTCCCAACTAGACAATTAAATACTCGGCGAAGATGTGAAAATATTGAAGAAAAGGAAACATCTCATTTCTCTAATGATAGAGATTTATAAATTTTGAAATCAATATATGGTAAGTTAGCAATTTTTCTAATATTGTTCCTGCTAAAATTGTTTTCTTGGTGAAGATATACTATAATCAAACCATAAGTTTAAATGGCAATACAGCAGGTTTTAACTTGTTAACAAAACACAAAGCCAGTAAGCAGACATGAAAATATGTATAGTGCATTTAACTATGGAGTTATAGCAATATATTATACAATTTGTTTCGTTGTCTCGGTATTGTTTGCTGGATTAAAAAGTTTAAATAAATATTAAAGACTTTACCATCTAACCTACGTATATTATATCTACAAAAACCTGACACATCACATATTTAAAAGATCAAAATAACTTTAATAAGATGTTATATATACTTCAATGTAAAATGTATCCTATTTATTGACAAGTATCTTAAATTTTGGACCCTAATTAGTATATATTAAAAGGTGGTTGTTGATAAGACATTGTAGCTGTAAGTTTTACATGTTGAATCATTATGAATATTGAAGATTTCTCATTAGGTACGTATACTAAGTCAATATTTGTACAGCTTTCGGTTGTTACCCACATCGCACATGTACGTATAAAGCTCATGATAATATAAGGGACGTCATAATTCCTCAATGGATTATGAAATTATTACTATTTCCGAAAATTTATCAAGAACAACTCGTGACTGATGATTTTTTAAGCATCGAATTATTATGACTAATTAGATCAAAGGCTCGAGGGACAAAAAATTAAAATGAGAATGAAATAAAAATCAAAGAATCATACTGTGGGCTAAGCTGGACTATAAAACACACAAAAAATAAACCACATTAGGATTGACTTTTATCTAATGTGATCCAACAACAAAAAATACCAGTTAATCAGATTGGGTAAAAACCACAGTAAATTATGCAATTAGGCACATAGGAAATGCGATTGTGGTCAGCATTATATAGATCACACACTTTTTAAATTAATACTTTTGTAGATTACATAGCAAAAAAAAAATACAGGACTATATTAGCTGACATAAAGGGAAGTAACTGTGTTTTGTCACGAGCTATTTTTTAAAAGTTTATAGTCGTTCAAATTCACAACACCGTATAAAATAAACACAATTAATATATCTCTTTATTAATTATTTGGTTACAGGAACAAGACTGGCGCCATGCTGTTGGGTATATTAGTATGCACAGGTAAGACATGTTTATAGTTGGGCTAATGCCGGGTTCATTGTAGTAAAGTAAATCTGGTAACAACTTACTTAAACCAGCAACGTTTTGTTCAAAGTATTAAAATCTGGGAATTATATATTTGAGAAAGGTTGTTATTGATACTTTTAAAAAATTAATCGACATTGAGGTGACGTTCCTAGTTTAATCAAAATATAAGAATGAAAACAAAATATATTAAACACAGCATATTATTCGATTTTTTTCACTTCCATCAAGAACATAAATATGTAATTATTTTAAATAATGTCATATTCAAACTAACCTTAGTAGCAGTTAAGTTAATCCTTTCAAATTGAAAATTCCTTATTACAAACCAGTGAAGATCTCAAAAGAGCAAATTACTTCGTTAACCTTTGTGCGGTCACGTTGCACGACAAAGGTTGTCGGCAAAAAAGGGGTAATCTAAGACCCCAGACAAAAATAGGATTTTTTGATGAATATTTTTATTCAAATACGACCAAATTACAGCTTCATATCAAGACTGAACAATATGAATTATAAGGTATTTTTGAAACCATACAAATCTACACACAACTTAATTATCATTTCTTTGTAGAATCGTCTTTTGGTGGGGTTGGTATAGTACCTATATTTGTTTTCAAATCTAGATTACAAGAATGACCAAAACAATATCATCAGTGGGAAAGATTCCAGATACAAAGCTAGCATTGAGCAGTGTAGAATAGATTAGACACTTGTAACCAGAAAAAGGGGAGCGGGGTCCACACGACTCCTCAGTTGATTTTCGTTTTCGTTTGCATTGTTACTGTTGTAGTTCACATATCTGCTCTTTAATAGATGATATAAACATGATTTTCGCATTATCTTCGCTGGGGACTACACCAAACCTGATTATTACCCTTTGCTCCAATGTATGGCCCCTCCCTCGACCAAATCCTGGGTACGGGCCTGCACCTTGTGTATGATAAAGTAATACTCGTGATTTCTTGTCAAATGATGAATGTTGCCACTGGCTCACGTCCATTCTATTTGCAGCACAATAATACCCGACATTACGCAATGTGTAAAATTTTCGCTAGACAATTACGTTCCTCGCAAATGTTTAGTATATGGTAGTGGGGTCCCGAAATAACCCTGAACGTTGTTATGTGTAGATTTTATTTGTTCATTAATTTAAATATACCCTATCTCACGATTCGTAGAATAGAATTTGGAAGGAATTCGTCGGGTTCGATTTTAACTGCTCCCCTTAAACAGCGGGGTTGTATGGTCTACAATGTAGTGTAAAATAAGCTTCGCTTGAAATATGACATGTTTTTTGGAATATACTTTTCCTCGTAGTTGGAATGATTTCCGACCGAAGGTTACATATTATGTAGGATTTTACATTTGTTTCAAAATTGCTTTCTGGTGATTACACCTTTTGTAAATGGTAGCATCTTGATGACAACCACAGTAACTCTTAATCGGAATCTGTCACATAATACTATTTCGATACTCTAATAGCAAACCAACTGCCTTACCCAAATTAACACAATTACACAAGACATAATTCTATAGAAAAACAATTGTTGATTTTATTATATTACAACTAGAGAACAATTGTTTTTATCAATAGAATGGTGTAATCATGGTATATTTTACTAACTGAAGACTTTTTTTTGTTGCAGTTCTGTGCTTCATCAATATCGTTAATTCGGCTCTTGTCGTCGACGCCGAGAACATAGTTATGCATATAAAACATGCCCGGCTTTACTCCACAACAGCAACATCGTTAAAAGCTGTACTTGGTCTGCCTCCAGATGTAGACCTAATGAGAACAGCAACAATCCAGACAGCTCAGGGTATTACTAAAAGTCGTCACAAAGAATTGTTTCAAGGAAAACCCGTGACAGGTGCAGGAGTAGAAGCTTGTGTTGATGACCAAGGAAATTATTTGCGAGGCATTGTTACGGGAACCATAGTTTTGAACATTGACAACGATCTGCCTTTAGAAAGAGACTGCAATTTGACACCACCCGATGCGGTACTAATGGTTCTAGCAGCTGAAGGTTTGACAGACAATGTGAATATAAACGATCAACATATTGTTGATACTATCTTTGTTGACGATAAGAAAATAGCTCATAGGGCCTTTGAAGTGGAATTATTTATTCCTCAGTTACAATTACAACCTTTTTATGTCATTGATAGGTGTAGTTGGCAGATTCTTGACTCCTTTAATAAAATATATCGATTCGCGGGACCGACTGCGTCAACAGATTGGAATTGGAATCCGGGGACAACTGCACAGCTTGACTCAAATATTCCCGCAATTAACCTTTTATCAACTATCAACCCTCCAGTTCAAGGTACACCATTAACGAATAATAATGCTGGAGCAACAGTTATAAATCCACAACCCACAACTGTTCCTCAGACGTTGCCCCGGACAACTGCACCCGTTGTTCAGACTAATATCATTACCACCATTAACCCAGGTCCTATTCCTCCCCAAATTACCACTGATGCAGCTACAATACCCAACCCATTACCAACCAACCCAGGAACGGCAATTCCAGCACCAGTACCCAACCAAATTACTAACAATCCTAATGTTCCATTTACACTTCCAGCTCCCTTAACCGTAAACCCTGGAGCTACCAACCCCATCCCCACTAACAACCCTATTCCAACCAATAATCCTTTTCCAACCAACAATCCTTTTCCAACCAATAATCCTATTCCCACAAACATTCCTATTCCAACCAATAATCCAACACCGACAAACATTCCAATCCCCACTAACAATCCAATTCCAACAAATAATCCAAACAACCCTATTCCGAACAATATTCCAGTTGGGACCAACAATCCAGCAAATTTCATAGATCCAATCAATGCATGTCCCACAATTGCCGTTGGAATAGGAGGTAATACTAAAACAAAGCAGTATTCTTATGGGGTACAACCTCGTTGCCTCAATCCCCAGATAGTAGGCGATCAGTGTTTTCTTGAGAATCAGTTTGTAAAGGTGGTTGATTTGCAAGGATCTATGTTCGTTTTCGCCCCGGAAACGGCAAACTTTACATGCTCGGCTGGATATCTTGATGCCATTAATGGCGCGTTTTCGCCAGCTCTTGATGCTTACTTCTTTGCTAGTACTTCTGGTAGAATGTATCAACAATGGTACGGTATACCGCCCATGGTAAAGAAACCTGTTGTTCAAGTCCATTACGGAGTAAATATTGACAACGCATTTTACAACCCATACAGCAATGTTCTGACGTTTGGTGATGGTAATTTCATGACCTTTCCTCTTGTTAGCATGGATGTTGTAAGTCATGAGTTAGCGCACGGCATAACCACTCTACACTCGAACTTGCGTTACAAAGGCGAATCAGGTGGAATCGACGAATCTTTTTCTGATATGGCTGGAGAAGCAGCTGAAGCGTTCTTCCAGGCCAATGACTGGTTAGTCGGAAGTGATCTCATGAAAACCCAAGGAGAAGCATTTCGATATTTTGACGATCCCACAAAAGATGGTAATTCCATAAAACACATCAATCAGTTTAAGAAAAGAATGGATGTTCACTTTAGCAGTGGCATCTTCAATCACGTATTCTATCTTATGTCCACAGTTTACGGAATTAACATAAGGTATGCATTCGAAGCTTTCCTGAAAGCCAACCAACTCTACTGGAAGTCGAATGACGGATTTGTGCAGGCTGCGTGTGGGGCTGTGCGAGCTGCTTATGATACTGGGATTGATGTATTAAGTGTGATAGACGCATTCGCACAGGTCGGCATAACTACATGTAATATATCTACATTTATAGAAAAACTTGACCCGTCCTTAATACGGGATGGTCTACGGGTTTCGAGTATCATTCAACCAATGTTTCGTGCAACGGTACCTCCAATAAACACGGGTATAACAATACAAGCTTATTCGGCAAAGAATGATGTCATTGGCATTCTTCTTACAGATTCTATTTCCAGAGATGTCCCAGAAATAAATACTGCTCTAAACTATATGTCATATACTTTACCAGTTAATTCCACACGTCAATTTTATATACGATTATATACATATACTGAAAAACTCATTCCTGCGGTATCTTTAGCTATTAAGTTCATATAAATAAAAGGTTTTTTTTTCTACAAAAGTGTATGTTATCTACTTTAGTTGAAAATAACAGTGGGTACACCATATCTGTGTGCGACAAAAATTAAAACCTAACGCACTATTTTAAATCCTGATTTCGCGAGAAGTATAAGATGTTAATAATATAGTACCAGGCATGTATACATTACCTCATGTATCAAATAGCAAATACAAGAATGAGTCGACCAATCCTAAACCCCAAATATAAAGCAGCAAGATATTGGGACCATTCCATGTCAAATATCCACCAAAAATGTAAAATGTAATCGTCAACTTTCGATTATTCCCATTCCCTTTCCAACAGTCGGGTTACATTTCATTTAGCTAACATAAGCATTTAAATCATAGAAAGGGTACGGTTTACTCTTATCTGTCAGCAGGCCTAGATGTTATCAATATAATTATAGAACGGAAAATGTTGATAGCCAACATCATTTCTTTGGTTAACCGGCGCAGCACGGAAGTACACCTTTATTGTCAAGATGACATTCTGTGGGTGTGGTTATATCGGCCTCAATCAAACTTGTGTGGTTTGTCAGACCTTTCATTTACTTGTGCAACCACTGTTATTAGGAATAGTTCCTGAACTTTCACTGATTCATAGATGACAACTTGACCTATCGCGGTCAGGAGAAGCATTTTCTTCTAAAGGTTAACAATTAAAAGGAAATCAATTTTGTATTCCGTCTTTATTTCCAAAAAATATTCCTCAGAACGAGAGCATATTTGGAGAGGTTGGGGCCAAGGCGTAAAATTTGTATCTTCTGCTGGGGTTTTAATAATCTCGAGTCAGTTTAAAAAAACACCTTCATCCGGTTAAATGTAGTTATCTTTCTTTTATTATATTCAAAAAAATTCCAGCAGAATTTCCATTTCATCCCACTCTTGTTTTAATGAAATCACTGCTAAAAACTTTGAATTATTAAAAGACAGTACAGTGTAATAAACACATCATAAACAATGAAATGGGGTTTAACTCCACTTACTGTTCTGTTTCTAAAGTGGGCTAATGAAGCCGGGCATATGCCATACAGTCTGATACGAGGGAAATTTTGCCCGGGCATCGGGTCTACAGCCTACTCTTATATCGAATTCCAACTGCTAAGGGATCTTTTAAGTGCACACCAATGTGTACATGGGGTCTTGGCTTTTCTTACCATCCGAACGACTAGACAGCTGTCCTTGTCAGGCCCATCACCCTGCATCGCTGACAAGAGGAAACCACGCCGAAAAATATTGGTTAACTCTCTCGGCCAATACCGGGATCGAACACCCGACCTTCGGGTTAACGAGCCAGCGTCTTACCCACTGAGCCACCGTGATCCCCCGATACATCGTAGATTTAGGACTACGAAATATTGAGAATTGATATTTAAGTTTAATTTACAAAGTAGTTGGTAATAATCTGAAATTATTATCTAAATAACATTTTAAATAATTTTGGCTGCCTTTAATGTTTTTATCTAATAAGTAATAATGCATTTATCACAGAGACGTCCTGATCTACATCTCGTTCACAGATCGGCTCTACGAGCTTTAGCTGGATCTTAATATTGACACCAGTACGTTAAAGGTATAAATCCCTGACGATAAGCTCTAAATTATCAGCGCAGTTACTAGAAAATGTGTCAAAAAGCAATGTAAAATTGACAGACTTTACTGGTTTGATGTCTTTCGTGCAAGGGCCTATCTTAGACGTTGCTGACTTTAAGATCTGGCCACAAATTATTTTGTCTCGCCTACGTTGGCGTTATTCGTTTAATGGTTATGAAATCGACATTTCTACAGCGCATCAATGACAACAGTCCATCCCCTAAATTCATTACAAAACAAGGTGAACATTATATTAGATACACATACATCTGTCATGATTAATCGCTCCGACTAAAGCCATGCATGGCCAGGTATACAAAGTCGCACAAGTTTATTTCAGTTGTTTTTAATTATAGATATGTTCCTTCTAATTACAAATTATCGTTTGTGTATAAAAGTTTAAAAAGCTATTTTAAGCAATGTTTCTGAGGTTTCATAACACTTATGGCATACTCAGCTGAAAATCCAAAAATTTGTTTGGATATCACAGTCAGAATACTGATTAGCAGAATCAAACTAAACTATAAGGTATCCCAAAAATGCATGGATTGGCCTGCCTTTATGACCATCTGTCGGCGACCGATATAGTTTTATGAATGCGTAGATTGATAAATTATGCAATTGAAACAGATATATTGAATTAATTACATAGATATACAATGAAAAATTTAGTGGAACAGTTTTGAATTGACAAATTAAAAGGAAAATGTGATGAACTTTTGCATTATGAAATAGATACACAATAATAAATGAGTTAATAATTGAAATGTACTATTGAGTTCTGACCATTATTGTCAATTAATAGTATTCCTCTTAGATTGGTCTTTAATAAACAGTTCAAGTATAAAATATCACAGATTTAATAATATCTTTATATAGTTATTATTTTATAACATTTATGTGAAAAGACGAAGTGAAACAAAGATCAAACTAAATTTTAATCAAAATAGTGGAATAATAAATACAGTACCTAAATTAAAAAATTCAATAAAACCGAATAAAGGTCAACGTCACTAAAAGTTCACAACTGATTTCGAAAGGTTCTTCTTGGACTGCTATAAAATGTGTAATACATTACATATCGTTAATTCTGTACACAAGGACGTCCGGATTTGCATCTCAAACATAGATCTGATCTGTGTCCTTTATTTGGCTCATTGTGTCGTTTGTCTTCACAAACACAACGTTGTTGATGACACATTGAACATCGAAGTTTTTCCAGTCGATAAGGTTTACATTCTTTTATGCAATTTCCACATTCTTGTCCAAATTGAACCTACAAGTAAAATGTTTAGAACATTGTAACACAGAAAACTAATTTAAAGCCGAAAAACGAAAGCGGCAGCATAATTGAGGTCCATAAAGTTCCATTTCTTCTCCTTGTACATATTATGTACAGTCAATATCAGTGTTGATAAACATATAAATTATTTTTATAAAAAGGCAATGTGGATACGAATTTCAACCGAAAATTTCATCGGATTCACCCGGCACTGTCTCCCGCAAATTTACCAATTATTATATTAAGTCACCTGCAGATACGTCAGAATCCAAAATTAAAAAGCAGCTTTTATGATTTGGATTTTCTTCACTCTGTAGGCTACCAATGTGTTTCGTGGCCTTCCATCACAGGAGGAATCAACTGGCGCTCCCGGCAACAAAAATGGGACATTTTTCAATGAAAATATTCCTGCTGATTCAATATTTCTAACTGGTTAATCAAATGGTCAAAATTTTCTCAACTAGTCCCATTTTTCAACCAGTTAAATTCTCTTGACGATACAATGATAATACGTTAATTAATAATATGACGATATGATAATTTCACAGGTTGATGGTTGTAAATTACTTGCAGGTCGTGGTTTGGGCCTAATTTAATCTATTTATGAAATATATTATTTGATAGCGATTATAATCAGATATTGCACCAAATCCCATATTTGGGGTTCATTTTAAAAAAAATATCCAGGGGGAGAGCCCACGGACCCCCTCTCACCCCGTCCCCGATCCGCCCCTGGTTAGCTGGATATAATTTACCAACGATTTCATAGAACATAATTATCGAAAACAAAAGTTATTTGATTTCAATTTCCGAGAATATATTCTTTTCCATTTAATAGGTATATTTCCTTTACATTTCCGTTTTAGTTATGCTTAATCTACTTTCGGTTTTACTTCCAAGATTTAAATCTACTTTCATTTTCATTTTGTATCCTAACTGTATAATCGACCAAAAACATTTTGTAATTACAGAAAAAAAAAAAATCAAATCCACTCGAATTGAATCTTTCTATTTTAATTATGATTGATAATTTGTTCAAGACAACATGACTTTTATCCACAAATGAGATTTAATTATGGACATCTTACCTGTTCTGGAAATTGTCCATTATTTTTTACATACACATGTGAACTTTCCCATCCTTGACGACAGTCGGAACACCTAAAATATCCATGTCTTTGGTTACTTCCCCGATTCTTACTCATTCTGGGATTAAATTCGCCAATTTGTTCAAATGGACAACGTCTAGCTTTTTGTCCCTATAAGTACATAGTCAACTGAATTAAATTCGCGGTAGTGATATGACGTCATATCCTTTTCTCGATCACTCCAACCCATACACTGTCAAAATTATATGTATATTTACAGTTATAATTATAGTAAAAATACAGTGTCGGATTTCTAATAGCACATGGTTTGTTGACCTGCATTTAAAACGATGTAGACGCATAAGAATACAAGGCTTATGTAAAATTACATTAAATTTGATGTAGTAATACAACCATATATTAGTTTACATCACGTGAGCTGTATATTAACAGAAATGCAGCTGGAAATATTATTTTTACAGAAAATTGTAAATTTACCTTCAGATAGTGGTCACGTAGGTTATTTCCAATTTGACTACATATCGAATATTAAACAAAATATTTACTGTTCTTTCAGTCATTTTAGTCCATTTTAGAGAAATAGGTTATTTAAAATATGAATGCACCGAACTTACTAATAAAGACAGGCATATGTCATATATTGAGTTGGGTGCAGTATTTTGCTAGTGCTGTGGCATGAGCAGAACAGTAGCACATTAAACTCCATTTCACAAATTTTCTTAACATTATCGAATGTTGTTATACATGCTCGGCTGAAAGTTCCGCATAACTGTCTGTGTTCGCCAGGACTAATTTTAGCCAAGCGGAGTCAAGCACATTCCTTTGAATAATGTTACTTTGGCAAATTACATAATATGTAATTCTACAACATTTGTGAGATATGATTACATAAACTCTGTCAAAATACACAATATTTTTTGTTTTAAATGTTATTGTACAAATTTATGTAAATTAACATTATGGTAATTTTACACGTACTCCATTTATAGGTATGTAATTTTACACGTACTCCATTTACAGGTATGTAATTTTACATTGGATGTAAAATAGCTGGAGGTAAACTAACATTACAGACTGGAATAGCATGCAATTTTAAAATACAGTTATAACGATGGCAATATTTCTGCCAGTTAAAACGAGGTAAAAATACATAAAAATTTTACCTGACCTTCGGTCGCAATAATCTTAGTATAACCGTTGACATCATAAACATAAAGATCACTTGGGTTGAATCGACTGAGACATTACAATTCGTTTGAATAAAAAAGAAATGCAGATTGGAAACACGATATCTTAGGAAATGTTTAATAGTCATAATATGATGTATAGATAGGTGTACTATGAAAATGATTTCTAGGGTTTCAATCCCATTTCATCTGTGTAGTATATGTGGTTCTAATAACCCCCATAATACAGACTAAGCAGACCAACACATGGTGTTTCAATGATTGCGGCTTTATTCCAACTGCATAATCACAGCAGATATGTAACTAATGACAATACATGTACACATGCGCGTGATGCAACACTGTAAATCGGGACTATACGTGATGCACAATATACTACACTAACTCCCCTTCCAATAAGTGTCAATATACAATTTAACTAAATTGAGAATTGATACTTTAAAGGTTTTTTTTGTTAGTATCATTAAGTGTGTCCTTCAGATCTGCAAAACAAAAGAAGCCATTGGAAATTTATTATCATTACATCGTCCTATAAAACACATTCAAACATTTAGTTTATAGATTCCATTTCTGTGGACTACGTCTTGGTCTTGAAGATCGTCTTGGTTCGGTTATTGCTGCATTAGGTTGTCGATGTTAACTATACTACCATTATAGTCCGGGAACCAGGAGGGTTTTATTCAACATGAAAGGTGCGGAAGGTTTGGGATGCTAGTTGAGTATGGCTGGGTTAGGAGACCCCAGAAACCCAATTCTTAAGTTGCACCAGTGGTGGGTGTGGTAGGAGGAGCCACCCATAGTACCCCCCAAAATCGGTTTATTCAAACATGGAAGGTGCGGGTTCCACTTCAATGGCATTTGATACAGGATTGTGCCCTGAACCAGGAAATATAACTTAAGAATGGAATTTTTGGTGGAAAGGTCAAAGGTCCCCAATTCGCAATTTTTTGATTTTACTCTTAACTATTTTTTCGTTATCTCGTGTTCTATTTCAGGTATTTAACACAAAACTGCATGGACATGTTTTATTCTACTAGGTACAAAAATCTGACATATAAAATTAATGAAGTTATAGCTGTAAGCATCAGATAATCTCAAAAATAACGAAAATATCAACGTGAAAAGTGCGAGTGTGAACCCAAGCCTAAATTGTACTGAATGATACCAGAACAATCATTATCATCAACTTAAGAACGAAATTTCTGGTGGCCAATGTACATTAGAAGAGGATAATGATGGTGTGCACTCAGTGACCCCCAATTAGAAATCAACATGGAAAGTGCGACATTGAAACAAGTTGTAAAATGTAGTTAGTGATCATAGGATTCGCATAGGCAATAAAATATGGCCGGAATGCTAAGTTTCCTCTTGAGCTCTGATACTAATGGTGACATCAATCAAGACCCAGTCAACCAAACACTAACTTAGGAGAGGCAGCTGTCTTCATCAGAGGAGGCAATGTCGAAGAAGGTTTGCTCCTAGGTATCCTAATCAGATTCCTCGATGTCCTCTTCATCCAATGACTCCCGGAGTTCAGGTTCGACCATTAAAACCATAAGATTTGATACTGTTCGTCTCTCAACTCCCAACCATTTTCGGACGATGAATGCTGGTTAATTCCTGGTCAACCAAAAACTAACTTAGGGGAGGCAACTGTCTTCATAATCAGAGGAAGCAATTCGAAGGTATGGTCATAGGTATCCTGGTCAGATTCCTCAATGTCCACTTCAACCAATGACTCCCGGAGTTTAGGACCGACCATTAAAACCATATGATTTTATACTGTCCTTGACCCAACTCCCAACAGCGATGGGTGCTGGTTAATTCCTGACTTCCTTATTCGCAGGAGTAATCATTGTATCATCGACGCCCTTTATTTTCTCTTGCTTTAGACACATGTCTTCCCAAACACGATGTACTGTTGAGTAAGGAGATTGTTTGTCCCTTAGCCCCATAAATTTGCGCGGTGACTGATATCAGGGCTTCTTGATCCCCATCTGCTCGCTTTCCTCTATCCATCGCCGAAAATGCCCTCGGGATACTATGGGTGGCTCCTCCTACCACACCACCGCTGGTGCAACTTAATAATTGGGTTTCTGGGGTCTCCTAACCCAGCCGAACAACAATAGCAACCCAAAACTTCCGCACCTTCATGTTGAATAAAACCCTCCAGGATCCCGGACTACTAGGTCGATTAATATCTGGTACATGCCACATGTAATCATCATTTCTATTACATATCGGCGCATTAGATTTAGGTGTAGCCATTTCTGGAATTTTATAATCGATTATTAGGAATAGTTCCTAAAATTTCACTGATTCATAGATGACAACTTGACCTATCGCGGTCAGAAGAAGGATTTTCTTCTAAAGGTGTTAACAATTAAGAGGAAATCAATTTTGTATTCCGTCTTTATTTCCAAATAACATTCCCCAGAACGAGAGCATATTTGGAGAGGTTGGGGCCAAGGCGTAAAATTTATATCTTCTGCTGTTTTTTTTTAATAATGTCGAGTCAGTTTAAAACCCACCTTCATGGGGTAAATGTAGTTATCTTTCTTTTATCATATTCACAAAATTCCAGCAGAATTTCCATTTCATCCCACTTTTGATTTAATGAAATTACCTAATAAGAATAGGGTTTACTACGAAAATACCTTTCCTGTATGAGTCACCGAACTATAATATACCTTACTGTTAGACCACAACTTCTGTAATTTGGTTAAAGAAATGTTTCAGTCAATAATTATGTGAAGCAATCGAAGATAAATATAAAATGAAAAAGATCAACAACATTAAGATTCGGTCTATAGAATAAAATACACATCCTGATTGTTGTTTCCAGTTATCTATAATATTGGAATGCTAACGTTTAAAATTATGAAAGAAAAATCACCCGTGTATCTTTTTAATTTATTTGATGAACGCTCTAATTGTACAAATACCGAGTTAACTTTAAGATCTGAAACTCAAAAGAAACTCAACACCCCAAAGTGCAAAAAACACGCAATGACGCGTACTTTTCATTTTTCGGCCTCTAATCTTTGGAATTCCTTACCTCTACAAATAAAACAAGACACATCAACATTTACCTTTAAAAAATACTTAAAAAAATTTGTAAAAGAAAAGTAGATTTACCATGTATATTGTATATAACGTAGCTGCATGCTTTATTTCATACTTATTATCTTAATTTTTTTTTTTTTTTTTTTGGGGGGGGGGGGTAAGGTGGGTGGGGGTATGGGACAGGGAGCATTGTGTATAATACAGCTGCATGTTTTATTATATAATCATTATCTTACATTATTTTTTTTTTTTTGGGGGGGGGGGTAAGGTGGGGGTGGAAGGGGGTATGGGACACGGAGCATTAGATTCTGTATAATACAGCTGCATGTTTTATTATATAAGTATTATTACATTTGTTGCTTTTGTTTTGGAGGTAGGGTGAAGGGGAAGGGGAGCAGTAGATTGTGTATAACATAGCTGCATATTTTATTTCATAATGATTATTACTTTATTTTTGTTGTTTCTGCTTTGGAGGAGGTGGGGGGGGTCTCTATCTGTTTTGTATTTGCATGCTACTATATATCTATGTATATATATAATACATATTGTAGAGTAGGAGGAACCCCCTGAAAATGAGTACACTTGTGCTAAGGGGACTATCCTCATTAAATAAAGTTATTATTATTATTATTATTATCACATATTACAAAATGAGTATTAAAAATGTTTACATTTCATACTTTTATAACTATATCGCACTAACATAATAACCCATAAAACAAATAGTAAAAGTTGAATATTTAGAATATAAATGAAGCAGTGCTGTTATAAGCTTTGAATTATTAAAAGACAGTACAGTGTAATAAACACATCATAAACAATGAAATGGGGTTTAACTCCACTTACTTTCTGCTTCTTAAATGGGCTAATGAAGACGGGCATATGCCACACAGTCTGATATGAGGGAAATTTTGCCCGGGCATCGGCGCTACGGCCTACTCTTATATCGAATTTCAACTGCTAAGAGATCTTTTACGTGCACACCAATGTGTACATGGGGTCTTGGCTTTTCTTACCATCCGAACGACTAGACAGCTGTCCTTGTCAGGCCCACCATCCTGCATCCCTGACAAGAGGAAACCAGGCCGGAAAATATTGGTGAACTCTCTCGGCCAATACCGGGATCGAACACTCGACCTTAGGGTTAACGAGCCAGCGTCCTACCCACTGAGCCACCGTGATCCCCCGACACATCGTAAATTCAGAACTACGAAATACTGACAATTGACATTTAAGTTTCAGTTACAAAGTAGTTGGTAATAATCTGAAATTATTATCTAAATAACATTTTAAATAATTTTGGCCGCCTTTAATGTTTTTGTCTAATAAGTAATAATGCATTTATCACAGAGACGTCCTGATCTACAGCTCGTTCACAGATCGGATCTACGAGCTTTAGCTGGATCTTAATATTGACACCAGTACGTTAAAGGTATAAATCCCTGACGATAATCTCTAAATTGTCAGCGCAGTTACTAGAAAATATGTCAAAAAGCAATGTAAAATTGACAGACTTTACTGGTTTGATGTCTTTCGTGCAAGGGCCTTTCTTAGACGTCGCTGCCTTTAAGATCTGGTCACAAATTATTTTGTCTCGCCTACGTTGGCGTTATTCGTCCAATGGTTATGAAATCGACATTTCTACAGCGCATCAATGACAACAGTCCATTTTCCAAATTCATTACAAAACATGGTGGACATTATGTTAGATACACATAGGCCCTTTATCTGCCATGATTATAAATCGCTCCAAATAAAGCCACACATGGCCAGGTACACAAAGTCGCCACAAGTTTATTTCAGTTTTTAATTATAGATATCTTCCTTCTAATTACAAATTATCGTTTGTGTATAAAAGTTTAAAAAGCTATTTTAAGCAATGTTTCTGAGGTTTCATAACACTTATGGCATACTCAGCTGAAAATCCAAAAATTTGTTTGGATATCACAGTCAGAATACTGATTAGCAGAATCAAACTAAACTATAAGGTATCCCAAAAATGCATAGATTGGCCTGCCTTTATGACCATCTGTCGGCGACCGATATAGTTTTATGAATGCGTAGATTGATAAATTATGCAATTGAAACAGATATATTGAATTAATTACATAGATATACAATGAAAAATTTAGTGGAACAGTTTTGAATTGACAAAGTAAAAGGAAAATGTGATGAACTTTTGCATTATGAAATAGATACACAATAATAAATGAGTTAATATATTGAAATGTACTATTGAGTTCTGACCATTATTGTCAATTAATAGTATTCCTCTTAGATTGGTCTTTAATAAAAAGCTCAAGTATAAAATATCACAGATTTAATAATATCTTTATATAGTTATCATTTTATAACATTTATGTGAAAAGACGAAGTGAAACAAAGATCAAACTAAATTTTAATCAAAATAGTGGAATAATAAATACAGTACCTAAATTAAAAAATTCAATAAAACCGAATAAAGGTCAACGTCACTAAAAGTTCACAACTGATTTCGAAAGGTTCTTCTTGGACTGCTATAAAATGTGTAATACATTACATATCGTTAATTCTGTACACAAGGACGTCCGGATTTACATTTCAAACATAGATCTGTTCTGTGTCCTTTATTTGGCTCATTGTGTCGTTTGTCTTCACAAACACAACGTTGTTGATGACACATTGAACATCGAAGTTTTTCCAGTCGATAAGGTTTACATTCTTTTATGCAATTTCCACATTCTTGTCCAAATTGAACCTACAAGTAAAATGTTTAGAACATTGTAACACAGAAAACTAATTTAAAGCCGAAAAACGAAAGCGGCAGCATAATTGAGGTCCATAAAGTTCCATTTCTTCTCCTTGTACATATTATATACAGTCAATATCAGTGTTGATAAACATATAAATTATTTTTATAAAAAGGCAATGTGGATACGAATTTCAACCGAAAATTTCATCGGATTCACCCGGCACTGTCTCCCGCAAATTTACCAATTATTATATTAAGTCACCTGCAGATACGTCAGAATCCAAAATTAAAAAGCAGCTTTTATGATTTGGATTTTCTTCACTCTGTAGGCTACCAATGTGTTTCGTGGCCTTCCATCACAGGAGGAATCAACTGGCGCTCCCGGCAACAAAAATGGGACATTTTTCAATGAAAATATTCCTGCTGATTCAATATTTCTAACTGGTTAATCAAATGGTCAAAATTTTCTCAACTAGTCCCATTTTTCAACCAGTTAAATTCTCTTGACGATACAATGATAATACGTTAATTAATAATATGACGATATGATAATTTCACAGGTTGATGGTTGTAAATTACTTGCAGGTCGTGGTTTGGGCCTAATTTAATCTATTTATGAAATATATTATTTGATAGAGATTATAATCAGATATTGCACCAAATCCCATATTTGGGGTTCATTTTAAAAAAATATCCAGGGGGAGAGCCCCCGGACCCCCTCCCACCCCGTCCCCGATCCGCCCCTGGTTAGCTGGATATAAGTTACCAACGATTTCATAGAACATAATTATCGAAAACAAAAGTTATTAGATTTCAATTTCCGAGAATATATTCTTTTCCATTTAATAGGTATATTTCCTTTACATTTCCGTTTTAGTTATGCTTAATCTACTTTCGGTTTTACTTCCAAGATTTAAATCTACTTTCATTTTCATTTTGTATCCTAACTGTATAATCGACCAAAAACATTTTGTAATTACAGAAAAAAAAAATCAAATCCACTCGAATTGAATCTTTCTATTTTAATTATGATTGATAATTTGTTCAAGACAACATGACTTTTATCCACAAATGAGATTTAATTATGGACATCTTACCTGTTCTGGAAATTGTCCATTATTTTTTACATACACATGTGAACTTTCCCATCCTTGACGACAGTCGGAACACCTAAAATATCCATGTCTTTGGTTACTTCCCCGATTCTTACTCATTCTGGGATTAAATTCGCCAATTTGTTCAAATGGACAACGTCTAGCTTTTTGTCCCTATAAGTACATAGTCAACTGAATTAAATTCGCGGTAGTGATATGACGTCATATCCTTTTCTCGATCACTCCAACCCATACACTGTCAAAATTATATGTATATTTACAGTTATAATTATAGTAAAAATACAGTGTCGGATTTCTAATAGCACATGGTTTGTTGACCTGCATTTAAAACGATGTAGACGCATAAGAATACAAGGCTTATGTAAAATTACATTAAATTTGATGTAGTAATACAACCATATATTAGTTTACATCACGTGAGCTGTATATTAACAGAAATGCAGCTGGAAATATTATTTTTACAGAAAATTGTAAATTTACCTTCAGATAGTGGTCACGTAGGTTATTTCCAATTTGACTACATATCGAATATTAAACAAAATATTTACTGTTCTTTCAGTCATTTTAGTCCATTTTAGAGAAATAGGTTATTTAAAATATGAATGCACCGAACTTACTAATAAAGACAGGCATATGTCATATATTGAGTTGGGTGCAGTATTTTGCTAGTGCTGTGGCATGAGCAGAACAGTAGCACATTAAACTCCATTTCACAAATTTTCTTAACATTATCGAATGTTGTTATACATGCTCGGCTGAAAGTTCCGCATAACTGTCTGTGTTCGCCAGGACTAATTTTAGCCAAGCGGAGTCAAGCACATTCCTTTGAATAATGTTACTTTGGCAAATTACATAATATGTAATTCTACAACATTTGTGAGATATGATTACATAAACTCTGTCAAAATACACAATATTTTTTGTTTTAAATGTTATTGTACAAATTTATGTAAATTAACATTATGGTAATTTTACACGTACTCCATTTATAGGTATGTAATTTTACACGTACTCCATTTACAGGTATGTAATTTTACATTGGATGTAAAATAGCTGGAGGTAAACTAACATTACAGACTGGAATAGCATGCAATTTCAAAATACAGTTATAACGATGGCAATATTTCTGCCAGTTAAAACGAGGTAAAAATACATAAAAATTTTACCTGACCTTCGGTCGCAATAATCTTAGTATAACCGTTGACATCATAAACATAAAGATCACTTGGGTTGAATCGACTGAGACATTACAATTCGTTTGAATAAAAAAGAAATGCAGATTGGAAACACGATATCTTAGGAAATGTTTAATAGTCATAATATGATGTATAGATAGGTGTACTATGAAAATGATTTCTAGGGTTTCAATCCCATTTCATCTGTGTAGTATATGTGGTTCTAATAACCCCCATAATACAGACTAAGCAGACCAACACATGGTGTTTCAATGATTGCGGCTTTATTCCAACTGCATAATCACAGCAGATATGTAACTAATGACAATACATGTACACATGCGCGTGATGCAACACTGTAAATCGGGACTATACGTGATGCACAATATACTACACTAACTCCCCTTCCAATAAGTGTCAATATACAATTTAACTAAATTGAGAATTGATACTTTAAAGGTTTTTTTTGTTAGTATCATTAAGTGTGTCCTTCAGATCTGCAAAACAAAAGAAGCCATTGGAAATTTATTATCATTACATCGTCCTATAAAACACATTCAAACATTTAGTTTATAGATTCCATTTCTGTGGACTACGTCTTGGTCTTGAAGATCGTCTTGGTTCGGTTATTGCTGCATTAGGTTGTCGATGTTAACTATACTACCATTATAGTCCGGGAACCAGGAGGGTTTTATTCAACATGAAAGGTGCGGAAGGTTTGGGATGCTAGTTGAGTATGGCTGGGTTAGGAGACCCCAGAAACCCAATTCTTAAGTTGCACCAGTGGTGGGTGTGGTAGGAGGAGCCACCCATAGTACCCCCCAAAATCGGTTTATTCAAACATGGAAGGTGCGGGTTCCACTTCAATGGCATTTGATACAGGATTGTGCCCTGAACCAGGAAATATAACTTAAGAATGGAATTTTTGGTGGAAAGGTCAAAGGTCCCCAATTCGCAATTTTTTGATTTTACTCTTAACTATTTTTTCGTTATCTCGTGTTCTATTTCAGGTATTTAACACAAAACTGCATGGACATGTTTTATTCTACTAGGTACAAAAATCTGACATATAAAATTAATGAAGTTATAGCTGTAAGCATCAGATAATCTCAAAAATAACGAAAATATCAACGTGAAAAGTGCGAGTGTGAACCCAAGCCTAAATTGTACTGAATGATACCAGAACAATCATTATCATCAACTTAAGAACGAAATTTCTGGTGGCCAATGTACATTAGAAGAGGATAATGATGGTGTGCACTCAGTGACCCCCAATTAGAAATCAACATGGAAAGTGCGACATTGAAACAAGTTGTAAAATGTAGTTAGTGATCATAGGATTCGCATAGGCAATAAAATATGGCCGGAATGCTAAGTTTCCTCTTGAGCTCTGATACTAATGGTGACATCAATCAAGACCCAGTCAACCAAACACTAACTTAGGAGAGGCAGCTGTCTTCATCAGAGGAGGCAATGTCGAAGAAGGTTTGCTCCTAGGTATCCTAATCAGATTCCTCGATGTCCTCTTCATCCAATGACTCCCGGAGTTCAGGTTCGACCATTAAAACCATAAGATTTGATACTGTTCGTCTCTCAACTCCCAACCATTTTCGGACGATGGATGCTGGTTAATTCCTGGTCAACCAAAAACTAACTTAGGGGAGGCAACTGTCTTCATCATCAGAGGAAGCAATTCCAAGGTATGGTCATAGGTATCCTGGTCAGATTCCTCAATCTCCACTTCAACCAATGACTCCCGGAGTTTAGGACCGACCATTAAAACCATATGATTTTATACTGTCCTTGACCCAACTCCCAACAGCGATGGGTGCTGGTTAATTCCTGACTTCCTTATTCGCAGGAGTAATCATTGTATCATCGACACCCTTTATTTTCTCTTGCTTTAGACACATGTCTTCCCAAACACGATGTACTGTTGAGTAAGGAGATTGTTTGTCCCTTAGCCCCATAAATTTGCGCGGTGACTGATATCAGGGCTTCTTGATCCCCATCTGCTCGCTTTCCTCTATCCATCGCCGAAAATGCCCTCGGGATACTATGGGTGGCTCCTCCTACCACACCACCGCTGGTGCAACTTAATAATTGGGTTTCTGGGGTCTCCTAACCCAGCCGAACAACACTAGCAACCCAAAACTTCCGCACCTTCATGTTGAATAAAACCCTCCAGGATCCCGGACTACTAGGTCGATTAATATCTGGTACATGCCACATGTAATCATCATTTCTATTACATATCGGCGCATTAGATTTAGGTGTAGCCATTTCTGGAATTTTATAATCGATTATTAGGAATAGTTCCTAACATTTCACTGATTCATAGATGACAACTTGACCTATCGCGGTCAGAAGAAGGATTTTCTTCTAAAGGTGTTAACAATTAAGAGGAAATCAATTTTGTATTCCGTCTTTATTTCCAAATAACATTCCCCAGAACGAGAGCATATTTGGAGAGGTTGGGGCCAAGGCGTAAAATTTATATCTTCTGCTGTTTTTTTTTAATAATGTCGAGTCAGTTTAAAACCCACCTTCATGGGGTAAATGTAGTTATCTTTCTTTTATCATATTCACAAAATTCCAGCAGAATTTCCATTTCAACCCACTTTTGATTTAATGAAATTACCTAATAAGAATAGGGTTTACTACGAAAATACCTTTCCTGTATGAGTCACCGAACTATAATATACCTTTCTGTTAGACCACAACTTCTGTAATTTGGTTAAAGAAATGTTTCAGTCAATAATTATGTGAAGCAATCGAAGATAAATATAAAATGAAAAAGATCAACAACATTAAGATTCGGTCTATAGAATAAAATACACATCCTGATTGTTGTTTCCAGTTATC
Organism: Patella caerulea; assembly: GCA_036850965.1. Taxonomy (NCBI): domain Eukaryota; kingdom Metazoa; phylum Mollusca; class Gastropoda; family Patellidae; genus Patella; species Patella caerulea. The sequence goes on along the minus strand of JAZGQO010000008.1, from coordinate 4,161,971 downwards.
TATAATATTGGAATGCTAACGTTTAAAATTATGAAAGAAAAATCACCCGTGTATCTTTTTAATTTATTTGATGAACGCTCTAATTGTACAAATACCGAGTTAACTTTAAGATCTGAAACTCAAAAGAAACTCAACACCCCAAAGTGCAAAAAACACGCAATGACGCGTACTTTTCATTTTTCGGCCTCTAATCTTTGGAATTCCTTACCTCTACAAATAAAACAAGACACATCAACATTTACCTTTAAAAAATACTTAAAAAAATTTGTAAAAGAAAAGTAGATTTACCATGTATATTGTATATAACGTAGCTGCATGCTTTATTTCATACTTATTATCTTAATTTTTTTTTTTTTTTTTTTTTGGGGGGGGGGGGGGGGGTAAGGTGGGTGGGGGTATGGGACAGGGAGCATTGTGTATAATACAGCTTCATGTTTTATTATATAATCATTATCTTACATTATTTTTTTTTTTTTTTGGGGGGGGGGGGTAAGGTGGGGGTGGAAGGGGGTATGGGACACGGAGCATTAGATTCTGTATAATACAGCTGCATGTTTTATTATATAAGTATTATTACATTTGTTGCTTTTGTTTTGGAGGTAGGGTGAAGGGGAAGGGGAGCAGTAGATTGTGTATAACATAGCTGCATATTTTATTTCATAATGATTATTACTTTATTTTTGTTGTTTCTGCTTTGGAGGAGGTGGGGGGGGGGTCTCTATCTGTTTTGTATTTGCATGCTACTATATATCTATGTATATATATAATACATATTGTAGAGTAGGAGGAACCCCCTGAAAATGAGTACACTTGTGCTAAGGGGACTATCCTCATTAAATAAAGTTATTATTATTATTATTATTATCACATATTACAAAATGAGTATTAAAAATGTTTACATTTCATACTTTTATAACTATATCGCACTAACATAATAACCCATAAAACAAATAGTAAAAGTTGAATATTTAGAATATAAATGAAGCAGTGCTGTTATAAGCTTTGAATTATTAAAAGACAGTACAGTGTAATAAACACATCATAAACAATGAAATGGGGTTTAACTCCACTTACTTTCTGCTTCTTAAATGGGCTAATGAAGACGGGCATATGCCACACAGTCTGATATGAGGGAAATTTTGCCCGGGCATCGGCGCTACGGCCTACTCTTATATCGAATTTCAACTGCTAAGAGATCTTTTACGTGCACACCAATGTGTACATGGGGTCTTGGCTTTTCTTACCATCCGAACGACTAGACAGCTGTCCTTGTCAGGCCCACCATCCTGCATCCCTGACAAGAGGAAACCAGGCCGGAAAATATTGGTGAACTCTCTCGGCCAATACCGGGATCGAACACTCGACCTTAGGGTTAACGAGCCAGCGTCCTACCCACTGAGCCACCGTGATCCCCCGACACATCGTAAATTCAGAACTACGAAATACTGACAATTGACATTTAAGTTTCAGTTACAAAGTAGTTGGTAATAATCTGAAATTATTATCTAAATAACATTTTAAATAATTTTGGCCGCCTTTAATGTTTTTGTCTAATAAGTAATAATGCATTTATCACAGAGACGTCCTGATCTACAGCTCGTTCACAGATCGGATCTACGAGCTTTAGCTGGATCTTAATATTGACACCAGTACGTTAAAGGTATAAATCCCTGACGATAATCTCTAAATTGTGAGCGCAGTTACTAGAAAATATGTCAAAAAGCAATGTAAAATTGACAGACTTTACTGGTTTGATGTCTTTCGTGCAAGGGCCTTTCTTAGACGTCGCTGCCTTTAAGATCTGGTCACAAATTATTTTGTCTCGCCTACGTTGGCGTTATTCGTCCAATGGTTATGAAATCGACATTTCTACAGCGCATCAATGACAACAGTCCATCTTCCAAATTCATTACAAAACATGGTGGACATTATGTTAGATACACATAGGCCCTTTATCTGCCATGATTATAAATCGCTCCAAATAAAGCCACACATGGCCAGGTACACAAAGTCGCCACAAGTTTATTTCAGTTTTTAATTATAGATATCTTCCTTCTAATTACAAATTATCGTTTGTGTATAAAAGTTTAAAAAGCTATTTTAAGCAATGTTTCTGAGGTTTCATAACACTTATGGCATACTCAGCTGAAAATCCAAAAATTTGTTTGGATATCACAGTCAGAATACTGATTAGCAGAATCAAACTAAACTATAAGGTATCCCAAAAATGCATAGATTGGCCTGCCTTTATGACCATCTGTCGGCGACCGATATAGTTTTATGAATGCGTAGATTGATAAATTATGCAATTGAAACAGATATATTGAATTAATTACATAGATATACAATGAAAAATTTAGTGGAACAGTTTTGAATTGACAAAGTAAAAGGAAAATGTGATGAACTTTTGCATTATGAAATAGATACACAATAATAAATGAGTTAATATATTGAAATGTACTATTGAGTTCTGACCATTATTGTCAATTAATAGTATTCCTCTTAGATTGGTCTTTAATAAAAAGCTCAAGTATAAAATATCACAGATTTAATAATATCTTTATATAGTTATCATTTTATAACATTTATGTGAAAAGACGAAGTGAAACAAAGATCAAACTAAATTTTAATCAAAATAGTGGAATAATAAATACAGTACCTAAATTAAAAAATTCAATAAAACCGAATAAAGGTCAACGTCACTTAAGTTTCACAACTGATTTCTAAAGGTTCTTCTTGGACTGCTATAAAATGTGTAATACATTACATATCGTTAATTCTGTACACAACGACGTCCGGATTTGCATCTCAAACATAGATCTGATCTGTGTCCTTTACTTGGGTCATTGTGTCGTTTGTCTTCACAAACACAAAGTTGTTGATGACACTTTGAACATCGAAGTTTTTCCAGTCGATAAGGTTTACATTCTTCTTTGCAATTTCTACATTCTTGTCCAAATTGAACCTACAAGTAAAATTTCAAGAACATTGTAACACAGAAAGCTAATTTAAGGCCGAAAAACGAAGGCGGCAGCATAATTGAGCTCCATAAAGTTCCACTTTTTTCCTTGTACATATTATATGCAGTCAATATCAGTGTTGATAAACATATAAATTATTTTTATAAAAAGGCATAATCAAATGAACGATTTTAGAAACATTTTTATATTGCTTTTTGAAGTTTGGATGTATTCTGTTTTGTTTTCACAGATTAAAGGTAAAACATTGAAATGATTTATGTACCATATTAAACCTGACCTTTGTTTCTCTGTATGTTGTGAAAAGCATTCAACCCAACGAAATTTTGACGAAAAGTTGGAGCCGGACAAAGAGACTTACATTTATATTGAAGTCAACGTGGAAATTAATGTGACCTGGCATCCAAAGAGAGTTAACTTCCCTTTAGTCGAAAAATTCCCAGAGTTACAAGGATGGATGATATTAGTTAGCTGCAGGGGCGGATTGGGCCGCTGGGCGATAGCTAGAAGGGCGGGTCGGACAAAAAATGTCAAAAAAATAATTTTGTCCAATTCGTCTAAAAAAACCCAACATTTTTCATCTGAACATTATATGGGAGAGGGGGGTATTGGACCGACCATGGAGCCATGATGATCATAATGTATGTGGCCGGTGGCTTTAACGGGTCGCCATGCTATCACTAAAGCCTGGAATGGGCTGTATAATAGACTTCTGATCCGAGTGTGCTGGGTGTGGGTCAGAATTCGGAATCCTGCAATGGGGATACGAATTTCAACCGAAAATTTCATCGGATTCACCCGACACTGTCTCCCGCAAATTTACTAATTATTAAGTCACCTGCACCCTGGTTGTGGGGATACGCCAGAATCCAAAATTAAAAAGCAGCTTTTATGATTTTCGTCTCTCTGTACCAATGTGTTTCGTGGCCTTCCATTACAGGAGGAATCAACTAGCGCTCCCGGCAACAAAAATGGTACATTTTTCAATAAAAATATTCCTGCTAATTCAATATTTCTAACTGGTTAATCAAATAGTCAGAATTTTCTCAACTAGTCCCATTTTTCTACCAGTTAAATTCTCTTGACGATACAATGATAATACGTTAATTAATAATATGACGATATGATAATTTCACAGGTTGATGGTTGTAAATTACTGGCCGGTCGTGGTTTTGGCCTAAGTTAATCGATTTATGAAATATATTATTTGTCAGAGAGCATCCGGACCCACTCCCACTCCCGGCTCCTCGGTCAGTAAAAGGGGCCGCTCCGACACAAGAACCCGGACCGGTTCCCGGCCCAAACCCGCCCCAGGTTAGCTGGATATAATTTATCAACGACTCCATAGAAAATGGTTATCGAAAACAAAAGTTATTTGATTTCAATTTCCGAGAATATATTCCTTTCCATTTAATAGGTATATTTTCTTTACAATTCCGTTTTAGTTTAGTCATGCTTGGTCTACTTGGTATATATAGTTTATTATCAGATATTATATACAATAAAAAAAAAATGCTTAATCTACTTTCAGTTTTATTTCCGATATTTAAATTTACTTTCACTTTCATTTTGTATTCTAACTGTGTATAATCGACCATAAAACACATTTGAATTACAGACAAAAAAGCAAATGCACTCGAATTGAATCTTTCTATTTTAATTATGATTGATAATTTGTTCATGACAACATGACTTCTATCCACAAATGAGATTTAATTATGGACATCTTACCTGTTCTGGAAATTGTCCATTATTTTTTACATACACGTGTGAACTTTCCCATTCTTGATCACAGTCGGAACACCTAAAATATCCATATCTTCTGTTACTTCCCCGATTCCGTCTATCATATGGTCTCATTCTGGGATTAAATTCGCCAATTTGTTCAGATGGACAACGTCTAGCTTTTTGTCCCTATAAGAGCATAGGCAACATAATAAAATTTGCGGTAGTGATATGACGTCATATCTTACCCATAGTAGGCCTATTTCCGCTTTGAATACAAAACAATCCACAAGCTAACAATGAATTCTGCATAGTATGAATTCTGCATACTTCAAGAACAATGCAAAGGCAATTTTAACTGACATTCGGTCGCAATAATCTTAGTAGGCCTATGACCGTTGACATCATAAACATAGAGATCACTTGGGTTGAATCGACTGAGACATTACAATTCGTTTGAATAAAAAAGAAATGCAGATTGGAAACATTATATCTTAGGAAATGTTTAATAGTCATAATATGATGTATAGATAGGTGTACTATGAAAATGATTTCTAGTGTTTCAATCCCATTTCATCTGTGTAGTATATGTGGTTCTAATAACTCCCATAATACAGACTAAGCAGACCAACACATAGTGTTTCAATGATGGCGGCTTTATTCCAACTGCATGATCACAGCAGACGTGTAACTAATGACAATACATGTACACATGCGCATGATGCAACACCGTAAATCGGGACTATACGTGATGCACAATATACTACACTTCCTCCTCTTTTATCATTACATAGTCCTGGAAAACACATTCAAACATTAAGTTCATAGATTCAATTTCTGTGGACTACGTCTTGGTCATGAATATCTCCTTGGTTCGGCTATTGCTGCATTAAGTTGGAACATGCCACATGTAATCGTCAGTTCTATTACATATCGGCGCATTAGTTTAGGTGTAGCCATTTCTGGAATTTTACAATCGATCGCATGTGAGGGTAACAAATGATCAACATGAACATATCTGATTTTACCACCAACTCTAAATAAAAAAGGGGGGCTGGGATGGCCTAGTGGTCTAGAGTGCCGCGCTTCGACCTCTAGCTGGCCGGTCACCTCTGGCTTGCGGCTGTGGTTTTGAGCCCTAGTGTGAGCGTATGTGGCATGAAGATAGGGGCGCCTTCTCAACCTCGTGGGTTTCCTCCGGGCACTCCGGTTTCCTCCCACTGCTAAAGACCCCTACGCGCAAGCGAATTATTGAAATAAAATTAAACCATGTGTTAGTCCCGAAATGACCTAGTTTGTGTTGAGTGGACGTTAAACCCCATTTCCCCCTCTCTCTCTAACTAAAAAAGTTTGTAACCCGAGTTTTTTCTTGGTAGGAATCCATTTTACAACTCCTTTGCGATTATTTTTAACATAGACGAGTTTTCCTGCTTGAAACTCGCGATTTTTAACTTTAACATCGTGCGTTTTAATTTGACTTCTTGTTTAGTCTGGAGGGTCAGGTGGTTAAGTGGATAAGGTGCTGGTTCGCTAGCATGGAGGTCGGGTGTTCATCTCAATTTTCCGGCGAGATTCCCCCTTATTAGTGATGCAGAAGGATGGCCTGACAAGGACCGCGGCCTAGTCGTTCGGATGGGACGAAAAACCAAGAGCACGTAAATGATCGCTTGGCAGATGGAATTCGATATAAGAGTAGGCCGTAGCGCCGCTGCCCGGGAAAAATTTCCCTCATAGCAGACTGGATTACGTATGCCGGTCTTCCACTAGCTCAGGTTAGGCGCAAAAGAGTAGGACGTTAAACCCCATTTCATTTCATTTCTTGTTTAGTCTCAACTGTTTTCTGTATGATCGGAATCGCTATCGCGTCGAAAACGGACTTATCGTTATCGTGTGAAATGTAGTGTTTGCCAAAAAGAAATTGACTCTGATTATAACGAAAAGAACAAGGTAACCCACTCGGGGAAGACTGTCGTTTTCACTTCAGTCAGTAGCGCAAGTGATCCAACTCAAGTAAAATTGAATTTTGGCGGACCCACGTCACCTAAGCGGTCTCTCTCGGTGAATGATTGTTCAAATCCACGAGCTGCTGACGCTACTACAGAACTTGATGATGAAGATGACCAGAGTAGTTTAAGTGATTTTTCCAATGACGATCTTTCTAGTGAATCCGGTGAAGAAGCTGATGATAATGCTGAAAACAACGATGTCAATGCTGAAAACAACGATGCACGTATCGACCCGAAAGAACCAACTCAACCTATACTCAGTTCTTACAACCCTAAAAAACATGGACGAGAATCCGCGAAAAGAGATTTCAAATCTGAATGGTTCAAGGTGCATCCCTGGTTAAGCTATAATGCAGAGCTGAAATGCGGTACATGTTTCTCATGTAAAGAATTTATGGGAAACAAGAGCTTCAAGTCCGATAATTGGAAAAAACCAAAACGTTTGGTGAAACATGCGAATAGTAAACGCCACCGACATGGTATCGCTAAATGGCTGGAGTATAAAAACGCAAGGAAGAATGCTACAAATGTGTTAATACAGTTAGATAATGCTCATAAAAAACTGGCATCGGAAAACAGAGCCTATCTGAAGATTGTCATAGAGTGCTTACTATATACTGCTCAGCAAAATATTGCCCAGCACGGAAGCGTGGAAGAAAGATCAAACATACACGAAGTATCTGATGTTTATCGCGGTAATTTCTTAGAGTTATTGAGCATGCGTTGTCGCGACATAACATGGTTGAAAGACAAACTTAAGACTCAGTTGGGTCAGCACCGTCAGTGGACATCTCCGGATATTTGTAATGAGCTTCTGGGTATGAGGTCCAAATTGGTATTGGAAATGATAAAAGCTGAGGTTAATGGTCCACATTGTTCATGTCTGTCTCTAATAATGGACGAAACATCAGACATTAGCAAAACGGAACAGGTCGCCATGTGTTTGAGATTCATTTTTGAGGGAAAAACCAAGGAAACTTTCATAGGTTTTTACGATACTAAGTCCACAGACGGTGAAATTCTTTACAGCTTAGTTCTGAGGGTGTTTAATGAACTAGATCTGCCCTTGCTGAATGTTGTGGGTAAATGTTTCGACGGAGCCTCTAACATGAATGCTATTCATCGTGGCTTAGCGACTAGGACGAAGAAGTGCTCACCGCTGGCAATTTACATACATTGCTTCGGCCACCTGCTAAACTTAGCTATACAGGATACCATGACCGATGTGCCCTGTCTTCGGAATGCGTTAGGGACCATACAGAGTTTATATAATTTCATCGAGGGTAGTCCGAAACGCCACGCAGTTTTCTTGGACATAAAACTAGACGATGGTGATGATGTTGCGCGTGCGTTGAAGTCACAAAGTGTGACAAGATGGGCGTGTAGATGGGAATCTGTAAAGGCTGTAATAAATCAGCTACCTCGCATCATGAAAGCTTTGTTGCAATTAGCCGAAGATCGCGATGCGAAAACGTACACAGATAGTCGTTCTTTACTCAATGGAGTATGTGATTTTGATTTTATGTTTGGTCTTGTAGTTCTTAAAGTCTGAGTAGTTACCTGCAATGCAAGTCGATAGATGTCATATCTGCTAAAAAAAAAACGCCGATTCTACTATTGCTACTCTACAGAAGTGTAGAAACGATCAACATTTTGAACTGGTGTGGAAGCAAGCTGAAAAACTGTCTGAAGACGTAAAAGCTATCTTAGAAGACACTGCCTGTGAGTTCAAAGATGCGCGTCTGCCTCGTACTGGGCGAACCCCAGGGCGACTTGAAGCACTGTTGGGACTAGGTGTAGGAGACGATCAAGTACAACACAATACGCCAAAGGACCATTATCGAATTACGTCCTACTACCCCAGTTTTGATAAAGTGATTGGTGAAATGGAGTCCAGATTCGATATGGAGGATCAGAGTGTACTTTGCGCTCTAGGTGATGTGGTTTTAAATGATAACCCTGACATCAGCAGCTACTCCAAGGTTGCCGAATTTTATCACATGGACAGCGAAATATTACAGGTTGAGAAGAAAAACTATTTGAGCTTCATCAAATTACAGGCCAAGAAGTCAAAAGATAAGAAACAGCCAAAATTATTAACAGCCGCCCATGTTGTTGAGTATATGTACGAGACAGACCAGTGTAGCGTATTAACTCAATTTTATTTGGCGGTGTCTATATTAGCTACAATACCTGCAACATCATGTAGCGCTGAAAGAGCTTTCAGTGGGTTATGCCGTCTGAAAACTTACCTGCGAAATACCATGGGTCAAGCTAGGCTAACCAATCTAGCTCTGATCAACATTGAGAGGGTTTTTAGTAATAGGCTACTTGAGAAACTGGACGAAATTGTGGACATGTGCCTCTCACTTTTTCTAAAAAGACTATTGGACTGCTTGAGAAACTGTACGAAATTGTGAACATTCTGTTGGACGCCGTATGGACGTGCCTCTCATATTTCTAAAATGTTTTATTTTTGTTCATTAGTCCTGATTTGTACGATCAATCTGGTGAGACGATTATCTCTGAATATCAAAATATTGTTTAATTAATCTAATACCTAGTGGTAGAATTATATTGATTTATATTATATTATATTGATTATATATAATCAATATAATATACTATATATTGAGCATATTGATTTCGATATATATACTATATTGATTATATTATATTGATTTCGGGCAATTTTCTCTTATGCCCCCGAGAATAACTTTGAGCTCCTACGCCTATGCGGTGGTGTACATATATGTGACGAATTCTACACTTTTAAACTGCGGACCGTTGTCCGACACAACGTCTTCTGGAATACAGTATGGCGAAAATAGAGCACGTAATACTTTTATCGTTCTAACGGAAGTTGTTGAAGGCATGTTAAAAACTTCTAACCATTTAGAATGACTATCAATGACTATTAAGTATATCTGTTTTTGAAACTCGGCATAATCCATATTATGTAAACGTTGCCAAATTTCTCGATGCAAATCAACATGCGAAATAACAATACCTAACCTAACCCAAACTTTTGTTTACAAATCATAAAAGCTCCATCGCATTCCTTTGACCGCAACCAAGGAGTATCTTTCTGCAAAAGTTCATGCAAGGGGTTTAGCATGGTTGATAAGTTAGGAAGAAATTTCCCATAATAATTAATAAGTCGAAGAAATGACTCTTTGCATGAAAACACACTTAGAAAGTCTAACACCAAACTTTTTCTAGCCTTTGAAGAAACTTTTCAACACGATTTAAATGCTGTTCCATTGTAGTAGCACTAATTTAGATGTCGACTAATCTGCATAATCACTCCTTCCATACCGTGAAGTATTTGCTCTAACGTAGACTGGAATATCGCAGAAACCGATGCTACCCCGAATGCAAGTCTATACACACGATAGAGTCCACGGTGTGTGTTCCATGTCAACAATAACTCAGATTGTTTATCCAACATCAATTGTTGGTGCGCACTCGATAGATCAAGTTTGCTAAAAAAAAAACGTTCCACCTGCTAGCGTCGCAAAAATGTCCTCTGCATTAGATAAAAGGTATTGCTGTACCTCAATACATTTATTTACAGTTACTTTATAGTCGACACAAATTCTTATCGAATGATCGGATTTAGGCACTACAACAATCGGTGTCGCCCACGAGCTATAATCAACTTTGGAAATTACAACACTACTTTCCAGTCGATCCAGTTCCCTTTCCGCCGTCTCTTTAAGCGCGTATGGTATCGGTCGTGGTTTATAAAATATCGGTTTGGTATATCTGGTCCAAAATAACCCCCATAATAAAGACAAAGACCAACACATGGTGTTTCAATGATGGGGGCCCTATTCCAACTGCATGATCAAAGCAGACGTGTAACTGATGACAATACATGTACACATGCGCGTGATGCAACACTGTAAATCGGGACTATACGTGATGCACAATATACTACAATCTGAACGGTAGATATTCTGCAGATTTATAGCCTTTGTATTGAGTTATTCATACACTTGCTGGTTTTGGCTTCTATTTTAGCAGAACGGTTAAAAGCACCAGACAACTCATGTGGTGGTTGTTTGTGACCTAAGTCACCGGATGTTGCCCTTCCTAAGGCTTCTCTCATGACATGTTTGTGTTTGTTGAGGGGAGCACAGAAATGATAACGATCTACGTCAACGATATTTGGTGACTTTTCGAATCCATGGCGGTGGCATGCCATTTTTCGTTTATAGGCATTCATGTGCGTATCAAATTCCTTGAGACTAATACTAGGCAAACTGCCACGCTTTATTTGGCGGTATTTTTCACGCTCGTTATCTGATAATCCACGTGGACAAATCACAGTTGTTAAAGAGTTGACGGAGTCAATGCTTTTCATGAACTCGTGGAACTCAATCAGTTCACTGTCTATTTTGGTAGATCTGTGTTTCAGTTCAGTTTCAAGCCGAGTTCGTTTTTTCTCAAGAAGCATCTGTTGCGTTTTGTTTCTGTATCTGGCCATATCCATGGCTCGAGTGTCTCGGTCCGCAGTCATCCCAAACATTGGATCAAGCAAATCATTCCCTGAAAAATACCGATGGTTTATATTCGATTACATGTTAATAAATACTCAACCAGAAAGACGGACAGTCAAATGTATGATATGCATGTGATGGGGGGGGGAGGGGCAAAGGGTCGTATCATAGTTTTGCCAATTTACCCAGTCCGTATTGCCATGGCGTATTTCGAAAGAGATTCTCAAATATTTATGTAGAACATGTACTTAAACTACATGTAACTATCCGTACATATCTAGCGCAGAAATAAAAAGTGAAAGCTAGTAACTTGCAATTATATTCAGCAAGGCCAAGACTTCAACTTCAGTGCTTGTATTACATAGATGTCGCACAGTAGAGGTTCAACAACAATTTGAACAGATACGTCACTTACCATAAAACAATAATGGCTACATTTTTTTTTTTTTTTTGCCTGTGCTGCTTTAGGAAGTCATCTTTATATTTCTGGAGCACCCCACGCCCCATATGCGACAGTTTGAAACACTGTGATAAAGACGATTCTGATGGATTAGAAATACCACAAATAGATAAAACAATGCGGAAGTAAATTCTGATTTTGAAATAGCAAAAAGGGGAATTTCGACAAATATGCCAGATACGACATTTGACTGTCCACCACCGATATCCCACTTTCTGCCATTGATGCATATTCGTGTATTAGGTTCCACGACTTAATGTGACAATGACTACCTCGTTAAGTCACCCTGATGGACACACATACACGATAAAATAGGTATAATGTGTGTCAGTGTCAGAACAGTTATCCTTGTTCATTTGATGCTAGCCATGTTTATGCTCCATGAACCTATATATCTCCGCTCTGGTAAATGCAAAAATGCAATGTTGTCCGTTGCTTGCGTTTCTTATTCAAAACAAACTCCAAATAGCGTATTTTTGACTATTTCTTTGAAAACCTAAAACACCCACAGGCCTCAAAATATACTGACGCGTTCCACTAATTAACGACGTCAGATAAATATGGAAGGGCCTATATAGATGGTATATGGTGCTGAATTAGTCCAAAATCTAATAAGTAACATTACTGTTGAAGTGTTTTAAAAATGCCTGTTCAGAAATAGACTGTCGAAGACAATCTGTTTCACAGAGATTATGCGACGGGCGTCTTTTATCTCTGTCTAGATGACTGACCTTGAATAGTAAGATCACTATAGTGACATAATTGATGGTCACACCTGCATTGTTTACCATCAAACGTAGTAATGTGAACTGGTACGGGCAGAATTATATTTTTTCACCCATTTTACGCCTTCGCGTACTATTTTCTGTACTTATTTATGTTAAATATGGAATACTTTTTATCCAGATATTATTTCAAATACCTTGATTTATTTTTCTTATACTTCAAAAAAATGTTTTAGACTTGAATTTGTCGGAGTAAAAAAGTTAATATGCCTGACTCCTTAAGTCTCGTCGATGTCATCCACATCAGTGATTGTAGCGGCCAAGCGAATATTCACCGCGGATCAGTTTGTGTCGAAGTAACACGCATTTTCATTTGTGGCAACGTTTGGGTTCTTTTGTGTGGAATTTTTCACCACATGAGTCCACAAGGCTTTTCAAAAAATTCTATTTGGGTCCATTATCTCTGTGTGTGACAACACATTCCACAAGATTTTCGACTTAAAATAAATTACAAGTGTTTTTAGTCATTGGTGTTTTTCAGAAAAGACAGAAATGTCATTTACAATAATAAAAAGTCGGAACCCCTTTCTGAGCTCTAATGAACAAAGTCAAATTATTTTAATGGCAGACTAATAATTCTCTTGCTTGATATTTCCCAATTAAAATTTTGAAATGAATAATCACTAACAATTATGACACACATTTCATAATCAACAGATAATCCTGATCTTTACTCTCTTTATTATTATACTAGTAATATTTCAATTAAACGTAATATAGATTAAGGGATCAGACGATAATCGCTTGTTAATTGACAGAAATGTACACATGTATATAACCACTTCAGCGGCGTAGATTTACAGTTTATTCAACCCGAATCCATTCGCATTAGAAGGTGTTGAGTATAAAGGCATCTATACCAGACCAGGATATTAAGAGGTAGAGTTTGTATTTGATTTTGTTCATGATTTATTGTAATAAATGCTTAAATGGCTATAATATTCATCTGTACACCCATAATGTGATGAGTCAAGTATTTGTTTCGTAAGATGTCATTTTGTCAATGAAAATTTGTAAACAACACAGTTTCGTTTAGTAACATTTCTTACCTTCCATTGTATATAATATGAGATTGTCAGGTGTATACAGCTTTAGTTGTGGTCTTCTTAACTTCTCAGAATACAACCCTCTACTAAAGTACTATTGCTAATAAAGGCAACTTTATAGAATTTTTTTTTATTTTTATCACTATTTACGAACATGACTAGATTTCAAATCACCGAATTATTGAAACCAATTGCTCTTGTTTGGGTACACGATAATCAATCTTTATTGTCATATTGTACAAGGCTGCCTTTTTTTTATCTAATATGTTATGAAACTTGCTTGGATTATGAAACTTACATTATTAGCAATTTCAAGTGAACAACGGATCTCATGTTTATCAATTTTCTCATGAATTATTTTAAAAAGAAAATAATGTTGTGGGAAATACGTGTACTTTTCTTTTATATATTTTGACAAAGTCAAATACATTCAGTCATCGGTATCCAGATTAATTCAGGGCTGATTTCAATAACTCATTTACAAGCAGGAATCTTAGCAGTGGGGTAAACCGGAGAAATCGGAAAGAATTCACGAAATGGAACACTCCATTGTACTCCAGGAATCAAACAAATCCGACGATCTGCTGATCTACAGCGCGAATTGTAAAGTGATCAATTTGATTTTAGATTACTATGTAGTTATTTATGTTAAAGCTGGATAAACAGCAAATAATTTGGAATAATGTATGTCAGAAGTTTTAAATCTTATGGATGAAAGATAATCTTATCTATTCATTGGCCATATAATGCTACCTCGAAACTTTGTAGCATATAAGCGCATTACTTTTTTTTAATTTCCGTCCGACTTAAAATTAATTGAATTTCTATACTTCGAGGGGCTTTTGGTTTTATAATTAATTCAAGTACTATAATCTGCTGGTCTTTCAAGTAGGCTGATAATAATATGATCATTTATAATACCGTCCAAAACTTTTGTCAAAAGGATGAAAAAAAAATAATATAATAAAGGGCATAACCCTGGATCTTACAGTGTATGAGAGAGAGAGAGAGAGAGAGAGAGAGATTAACGGTTAACGTCCACTCAACACAAACTACGTCATTTTTTGACTTCCACATGGTTCAATCTTCGCGTGCGCGTAGTGGTCTTTAGCAGTGATAGGAACCGGAGGACCCTAAGAAAACTCATAAGTTTGGACAGGCGATTCTACTTATCCTGAATCGAAACAATGCAAGTTGACTCGATGACTGACCTTATGATACAGTGCGGAAGCGCTAACCATTCGGTCACCCACCCAAACGTTGCCTTACAACGCGTAATAATAATTCTGCTTTAGATAAAACTTTATAATACTCTCATTTGAATTATTATGATTTTAAAAGATATGGCCAGAATAATCAGAACACAACTACATATTTGTATGTATCATAATAATTATAATATCAAACATAAAGTTGACAGGCAACGGATTTCATATCTGGCAAAGGACTTGTCGTATGCGCTGTCAATAAAATGACTTAAAAGCGGTGAAGTTTACTCAGTACTTTTGACGGAAGTCGATAGGAACCTTCTTATCTGTAAGTGAAAAATGGTAGTCAGTTTTAGAAGAAACTATAGTCTAAGTGTGTTTAGTTGAATCTAGGGGTAGTGCAAATTTCGGTAGGTGGGGGGGGGGCGTTTTGTCGGTAGAGTATCCGGCCTCGACAGCAGGAGACATAACTACGAAGAGTTGTGTAACATAGGACCTCTTTTACCCAGCTGGAAAATTCAAAATGTACAGCATGAAACCGCTTCGATTAGTTTGGACTATCAAATGGACAGAGCTAATACTGAACATAACTAACAACTGGTGACTCGGAAGTAACCACACAGCAATTAACAAGGGCAATAACCAACGAACACCTTATTATTTCAAATAAGAACAGCGATTTAAATAAAAAACTGACTATAAAGCTTTGATGATAAGTATACTTTGGGAGTAATTGACGGATGAGTGATCCTGAATTTCATTAAGGGTTATGTCTACGAGACGTCAATTTTTATTTTGCGTTCAAAACCCCTAAAGCGCTCCATTATTCTTAATTTTAAAAACATCAAGACGATAAACACCATTCTTAATGTTTTCTTATTTTGTAGTATTGTGGGTGTATTCAGGTCAATGGTGTTGTTGACATTATTAGGTATTTACGTCAGGTATTATTGACAGTGTAATTGATATGTTATTGATTATGTGTACCACGTGTTGGGTGTAATAATCTCTTGTAATCATTTCTCCTTCTCATAACCTTCTCCTTCCTTAATTACATATTCTTAATCCGGATTAATAGATTGCATTCAATCAAAATACCTTAATACCTTTTATGTAACGTGGGGCCTGTGAGTTTACATGTTAGAGTTTATAGCCATTAAAATAACCGAATATGAATAGTCCAGGGATGGTCTATTGTCCCTGTGTTAGTCAAATTGACGGAATTATTTTGTTGTCTAACGAATAAAGACAGAAAAGATTGATTTTTTGATCCCATACTGGAGCGTGTCAGGGAGAATCGTCGCTTGTATAATCACGTGAGTTTTCACTGTTTCTCCATTATTATAGATCCTTACTCTCAAGCATATTTTTTGTGTTAGTTCCCCCTTTTCTCTGTGTATAACTTCGAATAATAGGGATATGACTTGCCCCAATTGTGCTCTATTGTATTTTAGACGTTGACCCCATAACACAATGAGTAACTTAAAACGGCCATTTCTCGGTGAAATATCTCTCACCCAAGTTTATTTACAAGTTTTTATGTGGTGTGTGGCATTTTGTCCCAACTTTCTTTTTATTTATCACGTCGTGTTAAGATGTTCAATTAATAAATGTCTATCAAGGACGTAGTATGAATAAAGTTTATCTAAGATAAGATTGTCTCTATTAATGGTATATTTATGCTAACAGAACTAATATTAACCTAACAACAAATGGCGCGCTAAACAAAGAATTATTGAGCTATATTGAGTATACGATACTATAGCAGTCATAACTTTTTCTTAGATAAACTTTGTTTATGACAAATAATATTTAATAATCTTGCCTTGAAATATTAAAATATATTCAACAATATTTGTAAGACAACGTAGAGACTAAAATATGTCAAAAAGATTCGATATTATCAGTAAATGTGAAAACAATGTGACTGATTAGACAACCTATAGAAATAACAATACCGTGGTTTCTAATGATAATGAATAATAGATAATTTGCAAATTCTAATTAGTAAATATATGGACTGGTGTTTATTTTAGACTACAGAATACTTATGATAATGGTCGATTTTCTATATCTACATAGTAAATAGAAAATTTCATTTATTTTCTTTGTTTATAACTTGTTGTGTCACACTTATCTATTATTTTCACTTCAAACCAGATCGTCCACATACATTACAAATGTCAAAACCAATTTTAATATAAAGACGGTTGTTATTATGCAATGAAGTAATAGAACTATTACAACATCGTTTAATAATTGGTATACTACTATTCTTATTTCTATTATCCATTTCAGACTCGCCACAACTGTCAGTCTCCGTGATTGATTGAAATTTACCTAAAGATAACGGTGCCATTATCTGTTATCAACTTAATGAAGCGATATTAATTGACTTAATAAACTAAAAGCGTCACCACTCCAGGCTGTCGAATATAAAGCCAAACAGCTTACTTGGATCGTTTAAAAGCAATATAGGGATTTCACTTAATAACCTTAAATGACTAGTTAATAGACGATACGTATACATGATTGATATTTGTTTATCCAGTTAGACGAAAGTGATCGCGGTTTCTTACAGACATATATACTAAACACCGTGATATATAGACGAATAATACCTACTGTAAAAAACACTATCATTAAGTTTCTATAGCCACTTCGGAGTCTTTACAAAAATGTTCTCATTTTTATTTGTGTGTATCAAAGGTGTTTTTCAATGTGTGTTGAGCCGGTATGAGGACCTCTTATAGTAACTATATTCAATTTCAATATGGAAGATTGGATCTATTCACGACCTAGTTACAATAGGACACGCCTTCTCGGCCAAATCAAGGCACAATATGTTTACCTTAAACTATGTGCCGACCATTCGCTTTTATCTCCAACCTTTATCTTTAATGGAGGAAGGAAAGTCGTAAGCGACAAGCACAGTAACGAGATGAGAGAGTTAAGGGAAAGTTTACGTCAGGCAGCATTAATCAATATAGTAGCTGCAGTTAATGAGGACGATAAGAGAGAAAAAACACGTCAGGGCAGTAATTCTACTGACAATAGATCGAATCCGTATGGAATACAGCACTTACTTAAAGAGAAAACAGATATCGACAAGGAGCGAGCGAAATTATATCCTAGACCGATGGCTCCTAATACTCATCAGTACACCGACAAATCAGTCGTAATTCCTCCATTACGAAGTTCAAGAACCGAAAATTCCCACTCTCCACGAAAGTTCAAAGTGTCGAATTCTTTCAGTGGCAGTTATACTCCTCGAGAATTAAGCATTTTAGAAGGCCATGGGATACATTCACCTCAACAAATAGAGACATTGGCGAAAAAGAAAAGAACAAGAAAGGAACATCAAAACAATGGATGTGAAAAGGATCTTACTCTGCCTTGCGTTCATGGTGCAACTAGTGTGAGCAATCATAATAGACAGTCGCTCGTGTGTCATAATTTAGCTGTAGCCGCTAATGGAATCTTTGAAAACCCAGAAAGATTAATAAGATCTTCTTCGGTCAATCCTAACATGGGCGAGCATAACGAACACCTTAAAATCACACATAGTGCCCCAACAACTTCTGCACTTTCCAGGCAGAAAGAAGAGAATGAAACAAGTGAAACCCCCGAACCGGTTGACAAGGCTACATTGACATCACACTCTAGTCAGGAATCAGACGTTTCTTCGAGTCGGGAATGCAAAGAAAATGGAACTATTCGTGACACACTGCATATATCCACAAAGGAAGGAGACATAGGAAGATCAGCGGGATATTTTCCCCCGCCAAGTTCTGTTGCCAAACGCGACACTCAATCAAGAAAGCAACTTGCTGAAACTCGACTACCGAAGTGTGATGCAGTTGATATCCTGGACCAAAGTATAGCCACTGGTTATTCAGAATTCCCAATAATTATCAAATCGCAGCGTGATCATCTTGGAGAGATGGGAACAACATTATTTGGCCTTACGCGAACAAATTCTTTACCCAGTGTGTCAACTCAAATCAAACGACAAAAGAAACGCCCAAAACGGGAAAATGAACTAATCAGCCTTTCAGTGCCACTTATAAGACCAACAATGAATGGTTTAGAGACCTTAAAGGATGGTATCGTAGGTGTCAACATTGAATGTGATTCAAATCACGACATAAAACGGCTTCCTTCGCCGTTACTGGAACAAAATGTCGAGGACAGTGGTGATGTATTCCCAGTTAACGCTAATCATATGGGTAATTCTATTGGTATCTATCATCTGTCAAATATCAATACAAGCAAATCCCCAGGATTAATAAAACTTGAAGGGCAAGGATTACCAACTTTCAAGCACACCCACCAACTCGCATCAACAAGGGATCAAAGGCCGTCACATTTCACGTCTTCACGATACCCGAACTTTCCAGTTGTAAAACCATCAATGGATATGGACGACCAGTCCAGTCATTCACCAGTTTCCTCCTCCGATACAGAACCCCATCTTTCAAAACAACTTTATGACTTTAGGAGTCTATGTATAGATTCTGACCCCTGTGTTTATACGAAATTTCAAACAACTAAACAAATTAAGCCTCTTGACAGAAAATCTGGCGCTTTATCAAATGATTTATCAGCTATGTATTGCACGCCGCGCACCAGACCAATCAACGCTAGTATGTCGGCCAGTAAACATTTGGAGCTTAAAAAGAAACCTTATGAATCACCACCAGCAACAACATTAGATCCTGATGAAGCCACACAACACGATGGGAGCGTTGACATTTCTATCACTGCATCGAAAATTAAACATCCAGTAATGTTTCAATGTGATCCAGAACATCTTCCAGAGGTGACTGATAATGATCTAAAACATAATCAAACGACTGATTCCATCAGTGATAGTACGGGGACAAGTACTGACGATACTGAAAGGACGACTATGGATTTTATGCTCGATTCCGACACTGATATAATATGTAGAGTTAACACACCTAAAACCCCCAGTATTAGAAATCCCTCCATGTATGCCAAGCATCAAGGCATTTCTTCTACAAATCCCAAAATTGACAAACTTACAAAACTACATATTATATCCGATAGTGGTTCAGGAAAATCGGAAGCAACTGTGAAAATTCTAAAATCCCTCGATCAGGATATTTACGCTGACTTTACTCACCGTAAACACAGAAAAATAAACTATTCTAATTCTAGTGAAATGGATTCTAAAGTGGTGAAAGTTAAAGTTAAATATCCAAATACAGAAGTCATAAATAACAATACGGATAGCGTTAAGGGAACCTTTGATAGTGATAATGAGTTTGAACTTGAGGACTGATCAGTCAATTGAATTATCCCCGGAAGACATAACTTCTGCGACTTTCTGTTGATGACAACGATTACAATTAAGAGAATCTATTTTTATACGATATGCTCGTTATAAGTCAGGTTGTGAGATAATAATTTCTTACAGGACTATTTACGTCCAGTTTACTGAGGCAGATCTAATTACTATATAAATCTTTAGATATTTAACATGGGTGTATCGGGTGTTCTAGACAATGGTATGCGTAATATTTATTAATGCACATTCCAACGTTTTACGAAGCTGCTATAAACCTTCGAACTGGGCTGTATTAATATTCACACATCTTCCTCAGATGTTTTGCAGGAAATTGTACTCTGGTGGGATTGCTTTAGGAAATTCACTTGTTCAATCTTTTAAATTTGTAGATATACTGACATTTATAATGAAAAAATCAAGTACCGTTTGTATGAGTAATATTAATGAAATAAGTTTAACCTATTCATCAATATGTTGAAATCTAGTGACAATAATGCACGTTATGTGTATAAAACACGACAATGATGAATGGATAATCAGGTACTTTCAAAGTTTTCTAATATCAATCACCTGTTGTTATTGACGAATAAGAAAATTCAATTAGAAAAAGTAATGAGATCCTTGTTCATTTAATATATCTATATCAGTAAGTCAGTGCAGGTATTCAAATTAATTATTTTATTTATCCTTTGTGTAACATGGAAACCATCAATAGGCTATACCTCAAGGGAGTCTTTATCAAGAACATTTAAACATGTTGAAATGAATCCAGAGTTCAACTAAGTACTTCTTTTATACTATTGATTTTAACAGATCTAAGTTCTCGTGAAAAGGATGCTTACCGATAGTAACAATATTTTTAAATCAATACATTGATAGTGTTCTATTTAAAAGTTCCCTATTTCCATGTTCCACTAGTCAAATACCAAGGATATTAGAACTGCACGTCTTTATCAGATCTGACCATGGTTGAAAGATAATATAATGTTTTAATATACCAAATAGTTTGCTGACTGTGAGTTTAATATTGCGTTATATGTACACTTCCACTACATGCTATGTATGTTATATGATGTACATGATCGAGTGGAAAAAAGAAAGGAAACAAAAAAAAAACAAAATGAAAATAAAAAGGCTGACGATTCTCTGTAGAACGTACAGCATGTAGAATGCGGTTGTGCTGTACCTGACTTATTAACCTAAATTATAATGATATTTATTGTAATAAGATGTATACCAAAGAAGAACATATAATAAAATATATAAGTGACATACTTTCGGTTTTACGTTGTGGAATAGTGGTATTTATAAAGTGCATAATTGACAAACTTAATTAACTTATAGAGTTTTCCTCGATATACACGTACATATTTATCTATTTAAATGTTCTTTGTAAATCACATATATTATACATCAGTATAGTTGGCAAACTAATCGCTTGTCTCACAAACAAATAGCTGAGAATTAAGTCATCGAAAAAGGAACCGTCCAATTTTTAAGTGGTTGCGTAAACTACCAAAAGCATGCATACTCTGATAAGACCCGAGTTCTGGTTGGGAATAAACCATTTCGCTTATAGAACGTGTACCGAGCATTAAATTATATCAAGAGATCCAAGAAAATCGATCTATTCATGTCCATTTAATACCTACCAGTCGATTAAAGGACCGAGTCAAGTGTATGTGTATAGAGAGCTTTAAGATACGTACATACTTATATACACTATGATTACTGGAGTAAATTGAAGCAATAGGTGAGTAATTAATATATCAAAGATTAATACAGAATAGGTCGATACGATTAATAACCCAAACATAACTTTCTTTAGATACTAATTTAAGTATTAGTCGAATATATGTGTCATATTAACCATCTAATTCACCCTCAAAGAGATTAAAGAGCGTATATTAAAATATAATACATAGGCTACATAAGTAATATATACCCGATGATACATATATCAATATATCAAATACATACTGACACCATGACCCAAACAAACAAAACAGACCAAAGCATTGCTGTCTATCAAACTGTGACTTTCATTTTTTTTTTTATCTATATTGTATTTGGATATAGTTATTTGACACCTTGGTAACAACATAAGCATGGGGTTATTACATACTTATCTACTGTTTTTTAAAACTTTGGGAAAATTTATATCTATATTTTTAACTAATGATGACAAAATTCTTTTTAAGCCCAGATTCAGGTTTAATTTGTTCGCGAAAACCATCAAATCCCCTTACACTTTCAATATAATGCACAGGCTTAAGTGAAATACCATTCCATCAGAAATACGCCAATAGCATTTACGGTTTTAAATTTATGTTCATGTTAACGAGAAAGAATGAAGTCACAGAGAACCAATAACCTTCTACAGCTTTAGCTGTAACGGATCCATACCGAAATTAATAACACTGAGATATATTGTCAGATATTTTAGATTATAATATGTAGTAACCTATCAACATCAGTTGTTACCTTTCATATCCGGACTAAGCTATTTCGGTCTTACGGTTGGTAATAAACATATTATTATATTTTAAGGGCAAAATAGACTTGGGTTTTTTTTGCAGTATATAAATTATCATACATAAGTACTTGTTATACTTTAACCCGGCGTAGTGAACTGTTACAACTAATCTATAGAATATATTGTTACAGTCAGGGTATACATATGCTATCGTTATATTATACATATGTTATTTGGGAATTTTCTCATGTATATATATATAAGTAGTATAGAAATAACCGAAAATATACAATCTGATGTCGGAAAAAGTCCACATTCTTTGCTATGCGTGGTGGGGTAGAGATATAAACCTGACAGAATTAACACGAGGTAAAGAAACACTCCAGGGGTTACATTTTCTCAGAAAGAGGAACCTTTCTCGATAAATTACAATTACATTTTTAAGGTCACCACTGTTCATATTGTTAATTCAGGAGATCAAATGAATATTGTTTAATGTCTATCAAAACAAGATTAGACTTTGATTAATATAAATGTATTCGTCTTATTCAACAACACCTAATCATTAACTCTGCTAGTCCTACACGGATAAAATAAAATTCATGAGCAATTAATCTGCTGTAATCATGTTTTCAACAGTTATCCATATATTAAAATGACATGTAATCAGAAAATGCCTGATAAAAGATTATATCAGTAATCAAGTACACCCAATTACGATTATTGATTTTGATTGCCCATGTAACCTATGCTTATTAAACCTTACCATATCCCCATAAACATGCATATTACATAGAAATAACTGATTAAGATCAAACAAAATTGCTTTCAAATGCATAGATTTAAGACGAATATACAAGTATATAGCTGCATGGGGCGATGGTTATTTGGAATTAAGATGATGGGGAAATAATGATGTTTGGTTTTATTAATATTGCATTGAACATATTGCTAGCTATATTTAAATGTAATTATTTCGGCACAAGTAGTATACCGATTGGCCTTTTGATAGAGTATAATCCTCAGCTTGATTTATAATACTCTTCAATCTAATTAAAATGCGGATCTATATTTCGTTTGTAGGGTAAGGTGGCTTTAGTGGTCATACAAGCGGCCTTTGGCCCTAGGACGCCAGTCATTTGATTAAACAATCAGCGTTGATTTTTCTAGTGGTTTACCCACAGTTCCGTGCTCCTCACGCCGAATATACCGTTCCACTGGCTAATCCCTCACATTATCCAGGACTGTAAAAAATGAAAGGAAATAGTATCTGTGTTTTAATCAGATTATGATCACGATGAAGATTTGAAATATCGTTTAATGTGCCATTGAGAATTCTCATAGCATATAACCAGTAATATCATATGGCAGTATGATACAATTTTTGGGGAAATTTCCTCCTTTTTTAGTTACTTCGCCTTTATTGTTAACTTTATTTTCATGTTGAGTGAAGGCTGTATCAGTCACTACAGACCGGAGACTGTACAGCGAAGTACATACATTAAGCCCCCGGATCCAATCACTTGATCTGATATATACGTTTGTTGAGTGGGTTTGTCTTGTAGCCCTACTGTCTGTAATTGTTTGTGTGTGGTGAGGTCCTCCTACACCTACTATTGCTTATTCAAAGAATCCCTAGCAAATCACATAACTGTTCAATTTTGGCGAAAATGCAGGATTATGGTGACTAAGTGGAGATGTTCCAATGAGAATAGTATACGTACTAACCATTTGATGTGTTAAGGATTGTAGATACATACACGTGATCGTATATATTTACTCAAGTTATTGATAATAGAAGATATATTCTGTAAATATATGATTAATCATATATAGTATATGCGTATCCATGCCATAAACCGTCTTAAAGAACATAAATAATAATATTATTCATATCTCGAATAATCGGATTTACACTGGATAATTGTAAGTATTTGTGTTTCGTATAACTTAGACGAAAGATATATAAGTCATAAAAACTGTAGAAAGTACAAACTTAGCTGGTAATCAAGTTACCTAATCCAATGATTAATATTATTAATAGTTTTCCCTGTATTGAAACTGTTAAATGATATACAATACAATATACCATACAATATTTAGCGCGAAGAAGGGTTATGACATGATAGGTACTGGCGATTGTCGAACACCTAGACTAGAATGGCTCAAGTTCGAATGGCTTTGTGGGTCACGAAGAACGTTCAGGGATTTTCAAGCCGCCCGATTCCCAGTGAGACTAGTCCTTCAAAAACACCCGGCTTCCTATAAAATAAACCTATGGCCTACTCTTACATCGAATTCAAATTGCAAATGTATGCACAGGACCTCGGTTTGTCGTCCCATCCGAATGACTAGAGAGCTGTGGGAAAATGCCGATTCACTTTCTCGGCCAATGCAGGTATCGAACACCTCCAACCTCGCGAGCTAACGTCTTACCCACTTAGTCACCGAGGCTCCCCATAAAATATAGAAGGAAACAGCGACAATGCGCATATAATAATTCACATAAAATTTATTTTAAACAGTTTAAGTTCATTATTCTAAAATCAATATTTTCCTAATATCAGCGATTCCTGTACTACAAACTGACCACTTAATACATTAGAACCTACAGACGTCTTCTGATTGGGTTGTTGACCCCCAACGTATAAACCGTAAGTTCCTAAAAAAAAAAATAAAAAAATTATATTCTAAGTTCTTTGGACAAGAATTACACATATTAAACACATTGTCTCCTTAATATAATCTAGTGCAAAGTAATGTGTAGAAATGTGATATCGATCTAAAAACAGGCACGGGCGTACTATAGACTAGGAACTGAACGCATGACGTCGTAACAGCCATCATGCAATAGTGACATCGTGTCAAAAAGATCGTCAATGTATAATGAACAAGCATCCCAAGATTCATTTCTACCGTACTTTAATTGACAGCTTTTTCTCGACGTAAAACTTGACTTTCTTTACTGGCAACTTACCTGCTTGGATAACCCATCCAATGTTAGACATCCATACTGCCATTGAGTGAGCTTTAATAGTAAATTGGACTATACTTGACGCTTGTTGGGGAATAAATACCCGACTAAAATATGCAAGCTGAATCTTTGGTGTTGGTACTGATGAGTTGAACCATCTGATATAGATTTGTATAACCTGTAGATATAGAAAGAGAAAAAAATACAGGTTAACAGCGAAGTGTTAAATCATGTTAAACTATTCGATATAAAAGGCCCATTATAGGCTACTTGGATAAACCTGGCATTGGAGCTGTTCTACTACCTAACCCACGCCGTTAACTGTTGAAAAGAACGACGGGCCAAAGCAGTTTATGACCAACCATTTCTTTTTGGCATACCATTAACAAATTTGAACTTTTGAATAGTGACATCTGTATTAGACGTTAGGTTGCCACATCATTAATGTATTATGGCGACAAAAATTACCTCATCGGCACCATTACTGCCCATATTGCGAACTTGTACCGAACCACTGACGTTATTTCCTGCAGGTATAGAATTCGTGTATTCCAGATCTGAATAGGCAAAACTAGTATAAGACAAACCGTAACCAAATGGAAAGAGAGGTTCAGAATTCAAATAACGATACGTTCGTCCTTCCATAGAATAGTTTACCATTGGTGGAATCTGAAGGGAAAATAGAAGTTATGCTAATAATTGGCTCGCATTCCAATCTATAAAAATATTGGAATTGTGTCAAAAGCATCAATAATTATGAAAAGGTATAAAGTAAGTTTCTGAATGTTAGATTATTTTGATTATAAATTAATATACTAAAAGTACTTTTTAAAAAATATTAAACAAATTAATAATGATAATACCAAACTCAACAGCTGCCGTTTAATAATACAAAAATAGTGTGCTTTACCTGGTCTTCAGAAAGAGGCCATGTAAACGGTAATCTTCCAGTAGGAACAGAATGGAGACCAGTCATTGTCAAAACATTCCTTAAAGCTACACCCGTGGCTTGGGAGGGATAGAATATTTCCAATATGGAGACCACTTTAGTCTCATTTACTGGCCATCTCAAATCAAGCGGTCCAGCATTTAACAGTATTAATACAATTGGTGTATTAGAAGGACCTGTAATTTAAAACCTAATTCAATTATAGTATCTTACAAAGAAATAACACAAACACAGCTTTATGGATAACAATCACTAGCAAAGATATACATGATTAAGTTAATGAATTTCTGCAAACATGAGTAACCCGTTTCGGTTTTCTGGTTTTCCCTTCGTTGTCCTTTAAATATTTTCGTTTTTATTATCCAAAAAATCAACAAAACTTACTAAATCTAACAGCATCTTGTAGTATTTGTAATTGGTAACCAGGGAAGCTAATGTTTGATCTATCATTGTTTTCTTTTTCTAAGTCATTTCCTATGGAGATAAGATACCTAGGAGATAAACACTATGCATCTACAGTCCTAATGATCTCAGGACATATCTATTGGACAATAGCACCCTCTAAATGCAAAACAGGAAGTGTCTATCAACATTGTAACACGTTATTTAGGATTTTTAAAAAAAGTACTAAAACGACGGGGTGTTAGACAGTGTCTAATTAAACTGACAACCAAAACGCAAGATTCGCCCTTAAGCATGCTACAATACCTGGTTTATTCTTGATAAAATCACACAGTTTACAATATCAAGATCTTCATCATAGCCATAGATGAAAATATCTACAACTTTTTTTTACAGTATCTTTCAATACAAATATTTTGTGTATCCGTGTCATTAATCGCATACATCCTAGTCTATAAAAATGCATTATCTGTTCTCAACTATATATACAAACTATACTGGGCTCTCAAATGGGTATACAAAAATGTATATTAGGTACATTTTGACAAAGGGGAACAAAGGGTTTGTTCTCAACAGAAATCTGTGCTAAACAATTTAGTAAATATGACATTAATAACCACAGAAAATACACGAATTATATGGTAAATACCTAATCCAAGACAAACAAAGACAATATCTGTATTCGCTACTGCTTGTTTAATCGAATTGTTGTCATATCTGGTACATCTATTATCATCAAGGCATCCATTGGCATAAAGTACGTTCCTAGCAAGAGGGCGTAATCCTTGAAGCGGCGTCGTTGTGAATTTTTCATCTAAAGTAGGAGCATAGTTTCCATTCTGACCGTTGGGGTTATCTGCCATTGGACCAATTACCTGAAAAAGTATAAAGTTTGTAATACCTTAATACAGTTCGCTGTTAATTGATTGTAAGGATATTTTATGAGTTTAAATGTAAGCAGATTGCACATTAGCAGTACATTTTTGACAACAGTACGTTTAATGTGACTGGATTATCACAAATATTTAAGGCGAGGGAGATAATAAAACTGTAGTCACTAGATCATAAAACAGGATGTAAATAATACACCAATTTTTAAAGGAAATGTTTTCTACTTACAGACATTCTAGAGTATAAGGTTCTTTGTAAGGGTAGGAAGTTATTGTCATTTTTAAGAAGGACAAATGACTTCATCGCTGCTTCTAATGTCAAATTTCGGTGGTCGGGACTTTGAACTATTGATACATTTAAACTTTTATATGGGTTCATATCATCTGGATCAAACTCTCCTAATCTCATTCTGGTATAGAAAAGGGGTTTAACCATTTCAACCACTTTTTGTTTAGTTAATTTTCCTTGATTCACAGCCTCCACTAAAAAACGACACATTATTTAAATATTTTGTCAACCAAGTATATATTTTCAGAACAAAATTAATGAAATAATTATGTTGACAATTTTGCCCACACTTTACGTACGAGAACACCGAGGAGATTTTATTTTAAAATTTTAAAAATGAAAACTGTACATGGTCACAAGAGTGGTGATGAATCCTAAACGATCAAATCATTACAATAATGTTGTAACATTATGTAAACTTTAAATCATTACAATAATGCTGTAACATGCTCTAAGCTTTAAATTATTACAGTAATATTGTAGTGTAACATAATCTAAACTATAAATCATTGCGATAATAACAAGTGTAATCTTTAGATTGATTCCATTGAAATGGAATGAGTTGTAAAGTCCGGTCAAAACGATACTTCAATTCTTTTGAGTCAGCACATGGTGGTTCCATGGTTGTTCATTGTGAGGATGGAAGATGTTTATATATTTGGACTCCAACTGCCAATTTTTAAAGATCCCATCCGAACGATTGGACGCAATTTCCTTGTCATACTATAAGGTGCCAGCGCTGATTCTTCTTGGCATTTGCCAAGATATCTACCTGGGGCATCCTTGTCGACCTTAATTGAAAAATTGACAAACCAAGATGATCGTAAACAGGTATTACGCCATGTTCGGGTATCTCTAAATTGCAACCAGCGTTTACACAAGCTGCAACAGTGTCAACTGTAGTATTAACAAACATATGTTGATATACAACATTTTCAATAGCTCCTTGATCACTAACGACATAACCCTGGAATCCCCATTCTCTTCTCAATATGTCTGTTAACAGTTCTTTATTAGCACATGCTGGTATCCCATTAATACTGAAATAAATAATGTGGGTGGTGTAACTGTAAACAAACCATCTGAAAGTTGTATCATTCATACTGAAAGCCGTCATGACCAATAACTATTATCTTTGATTACATTTAACAAAAGTGGGTGCTAAACATCATTTACATTTAACAAGGACAGAAAAATATTCATAAGATCGTTTATAATTAGGTTTTATAATGAAAAAGGCGCCTCAAACATGACCAGTAGATGAGCAGATGCAAATCATAGTAATATGGTGGTGGGAATTCAATAAAATGTAATGCGAATTTTAGAAGCGATAACTAACGATTATGATAATTTTCGGAAATTTTTGACAATAATTATTTTATTGCGTATCATCTGAAAGTGTGTAATAGCTTTATCTATGACCCTCGTAATCTTTCTCGCGAATTTCAGTCCTACCTGTTATAACTACACATAAGGCTATATGTTCCAGCTTTAACACATGATCTAAAAGCCGGGAGAAATGTTGTTCTCCAATCTCTCTCACTAACCTGTAATACATTAAATAAATGTAATTAAATTGTTCACTAACACTATTTATGGAATAACAATTACTGGAGTTTATTAACATGCAACGTTTCGATTATGATATAGACGATAGAATCATTGGCGAACGTTGCATGTTAATAAACCTGCAAAGTGTGTTACTGTTCAAATACTTAAAGAAAATCAATTTGTTAATTGGTAGCTTAGCGGTTGTTACGTCATACAATTCCAGACAATGCTGCTTGCTCAATTTGTTAATCACTTAAACACTACAGTAATGCAACATTATAAAAAAAGAATGAAACGTTATCGAGAATCAAGAAAATACTATTGCTGATTTTTTAACTGGTATTTTATAAACTGTTTAATCTAAGAAAACTTTTAATTAGTTAGAATTTAGGCAAAGTTGTATATATATATATATATCTCATTCAGATATGAACCATTTAAAATTACATAGCCTAATGTGGAGGTCTACCTGAGCGTTAAACACGTGTCTAGATATAGGAATATTTTCAGGTCCAGCGTAAGCATCAAAGTGTTTACAACCAGCATTCGTTAGAAGATATCGTGGGTTGTCTCCCTGTAAACCTTTAACAAACGCAGTCACATATTCACCACTGAGGTATGGATCCTCTCCATAGGTTTCCTAAAATAAATATATATATATATATATATATAGGCTACTGCAGCAGATATATGAAATATATTCCATAATATAATGTAATTTGATTTAATTCCCTTTAATCCCCATTAGCAATGTCTGATAGATTACTATCTTCCCTCGACTAAAATTATATACAATACGCTAGGTAACAGACTCCAGGGTATCAAGACAGACTAGAAGACAATTTGTAGTAATTGGTAGATGGACATACGCCATATAGTCTGCTAATCTTATTAGGAAAATTTTGCTACAGCCGATTCTTATTTCGAATTCGAATTTCACGACCTACGCTTTTCGTTCCACCCGAACTACTAGGCTCTGTTCCTTGCAATGAAAAAAAATGATGTTTAACGTCCTACTGTTCTGCTCCCAACTGGGCTAATGAAGGTTTTTTCACGGACATCGTCACTACGTCATACTCGAATATCGAATTCCAACTGTCAAGGGATGGATGATCTTTTACGTGCACGCCAATGTGTACACGGGATCGCGATTTTTCGCCCCCAGAAGGACTAGACATTTAGATTTACCTCCGTCCTGCGTAACTGACACGGGGAACTACGCTGTTCCCTGTGCGACACATAAATTCGTCATACACCACAGACTACCAGGTTATTGAATCACCGCGGCTCCTTAAATGGGGACATTATGCCTCGAGTACGAGTCGCCCCTGTACTCATATGTAAATGGGATTATTTTGAAACTGTATTTCTGAAGACTTTATCTTGAAATTTGAATCTCTCACCTCATTTCTACCCCATCTAGCATCTCGCATGATATTTATTACAGGACTGAAACAACTTAATCCCTGATGGAATTCGTACGATCCATGTTTTGTATAGTTGTTATTTTTAGCACGAACTTCTAATCCCGTAGCTCTAGCAACACGAAATATCAAATCAGTGCTGAAAGATAAATTATCGGTTTGTCTATTGAAACGTTTTAGGATACCAAATATCCAAATGATTGTATATCATCTCCAAATACACCAAAGCAATCACTGTTCGGGTCTGAAACATAAAGAACTGTTGTATTTATTGCAAACAGATCGTCTTGAAACTGACACAAAAAACAAGTGCTCTTGACTTCGGAAAAATGCAACATAGTTAAATCACCGACTTTAAATGCTCGTTAAAAACTCACCTAAAGGCTGCAGCTAAACCTAGTGCTTCTGGGAAACTTGTTGCACTACCTGCTTTAACATCCCCTCTAAGACATTCTGTACTAAAAGGGTATGGATTGATATCTAACCGTGATATCCCAGTGGCAATAAAACCTTCAAGAAATAAAGCAACTGCAAGTGATATCTACAATTAGCTAAGCTTACTCACTGACTAATCAACCCTAATTAACATTTGACTCCACGATTTGTGCTTTTCCTTTGGCAATAACCGTAGAGTATGTCCGACATCAAGATAACAGATAACATGTACAGCATTACGTAGATAGTGTATACAAACAATGTAATCCATTTTTTCTGTTCCAAATGAGAAACCTAGTTTAGTATATCATAGGAGGAACTTGTCATTGATTCGGTGGGGTATATTGTTTTATCATAAAGTTTTCGTGATACTTTTAACAGTGGTGATGGGTCTGTGGGTTTCGTGCTGTTTCACTAAACATGAAGTACCTGGTTATATCCCACTTACTAGGGATTTTACCAGTCTGGGTTCCCCTGTGAGTTTCGTGCTGGCTTACTAAGCAGGGAGTCTCTGGTTCCCTGCCTGGTTTGAAGGCCCCACACAGATCATCGTCTTGCAGATGACCAATGTTAAATATGAAATTAAAATTAAGAGTGAGCATTAGCACAACTATCTGGGCAAAATGTCCTTCATGGTATGACATTCTTCATTAGCCAAAATAGGAACAGAACATCAAGATGTTAGACAAATTCTATTTCACTATAACAGCAGCGGTAGTGTAAGTGTGTATTAATAATAATACTGGCCAGCAAATATTATGAGTGAAAATACGTCCTATCAAACACGTATCGTACATTACATGGCAACTAAAAATAATAGTAATTTCTTACCACCTGCCATCTGGCCCATAATCTCTTCCAGTGTCAGACGATTGACCAGATCATCCACTCGTTCCTGCCATGGTAAGGACGTATTGCGAAATGGTAAAATTTCGCATACTATTTCAGGAATCCCATACCCCCCAAGTATCCAGATTACATGCATATATAACATCATGTTCTCACTTAAGCTGGCCCCAGAATAGATTAAGCTTGTGTCGAAATGTTTATCAATATCTTATCAAATAACAAGGTCACGAATCATTGTCCATAGATATGACTTAGTCTTTGAAAATCCATACAAAATGGACTAATTCGCGAAACCGACATTTAAATCACTAGGTAGTCTGAGAACTACAAACAATTGCTTAATCGTATCAGGAAAGGATTAATATGAAACATTAAATTCTCGGTCACATATACCGTCAGATACGTAGTTGGACGTAATTCATTTGAAGGTAGTTCAACATATTGCCACTACGGTCAACTAGGCTGAGATAGGGTGAAGTAGGCTCAAAACTGGCAAACAGTTTGTAACTACGAAATTTTACACTATTTGATGTCTTCGGCCACTGAAACCGATTTCTCAAAAATTGCTGCAAATGTACTTTCTATAATTTTAAGATTGTAAGAATGCACACAATTTACAGCCAATCATACTTTAAACTGGTCACAAGGAACAAGTGCTAGGTCCAAGCTAATAGCAAAAATAATTAGGGAAATATTATTAGAAATCATCTATATTTGCATACAGATTTTTAATGATAAGCAAGTCTCCTTAGGTGGGATATCAAGCCTTTATTCACTAAATAAATTCTGATCAGTATTTTCCTAGAACGGATGAACCAGTTACTGTAAACTGACCACTTAATACATTAGAGCCCACAGACGTCTTTTGATTTGGTTGTTGTCCTCCAACGTATATACCATAAGTTCCTGAAAAATATATATATATATATATTTATTCGTACTCAAAGTACAATATTATACAATACATTTACAAAAATAAATATTTGTCTATAAACTTAATTTGTACACAGGCATTCTAATATACAGTTCAGATGATCTTTATTTTCATTACGTCTATCAATGAGATAAATCATATCAGAAATAGCACCTGCAGTCATAGAAACATCAATATTAGCATTATTTTCATCACATCGAACAACTTTGGACAGAATGCAATTAATGTTTGTTACAGGAATATCATATTTACAGAGGTTGTATTTAAAACAGATTAAATTTAAATTATTACAAGTGCTAGAACAACTTCCATTGAGAGCAAGTAGGCCACTTATTTTGGTACATTCATTAGCACTTTTCAAGATATTTTTGAAAAATTTAAGAAATCTTTTGAAAAGTTGAACATCTACGTTAGAGTCATTACATATTAAATGGAGTAGGTCGCTGTGAGTACGGGGGGGGGGGGGTGCA
Organism: Patella caerulea; assembly: GCA_036850965.1. Taxonomy (NCBI): domain Eukaryota; kingdom Metazoa; phylum Mollusca; class Gastropoda; family Patellidae; genus Patella; species Patella caerulea. The sequence continues at coordinate 4,128,301 of JAZGQO010000008.1, read as the reverse complement.
GTTTGTATAGACGCCGTATTGATTTCCTCCATGTACAATAGAAATTTTCAATGCTATTGTGAGATAAGTCCCACAGTTGACAACCGTACAGAGGCATACAAAAGGTTTTAAACAACTTATAACGAATATCAGAATGGACATGTTTGAAACTAGAAAACACTATGTTGAACCTGGTTACAAAATTACTGACACATTCATTAATTTGACCAGTTTTGTTAAGAACATGAATATAGTTACCTAAATGTAATTCTGAACGTGATATTTGTATAATTTGATCATTAAACAGTATACTCTTGATTTTAACATCTTTGTTATTTGAGCTGAATATTACAAGTTTATTTTTTTCGGGGTTAAAATCAACACAGTATTCTTTAGAGAATTCATTTACTATAAGAAGCATAGACGTCAGGGCATTACGGCTTGGCGAAATTAGAGTTATGTCATCAGCATATGCAAGAGCACCGACAAATACGTGTCCAATATGGCAACCCAACTTGCTCTTTTTTAGCCTGGTCAGTAGCTCATCTATATAGATACAGAATAATATTGGAGAGAGTACTCCACCTTGTTTCACACCATTAGTGGTATAAAACGTGGGACTTATGCAATCCGCCCATTTTACTCTCACTTTGTGATTTATATATGAATTTAGTAGAAATCTAGTTTCTAGCGGACATAAGCCCTTTGATAATATCAATCTAAACAATTTAACATATTGAATCCTGTCAAAAGCCGAAGACGCATCTAAGTACGTGACGTAAACATCAGATTGTTTGGAATTATAATAATTGATAGTTTCATCCAACACAAATGAACAATGTGATGTCGAGTGATTACTTTTAAAACCATATTGTAGGTCAGATGACTTCAACACAGAACAGTTACGTTTAAGCAATATTTTGTCAAATAGTTTGCCCACAAGACTACTGAGGGCGATACCTCTGTAATTTTTAGAACTATTAAGGGATTTTTTCTTGTTCTTTGGTATTGGAATGATTGTTGAGAGTACAAAATTATGTGGAGTAAACCCATGTCTAAGCATGGCGGTCAAAACAAAAGCCAAATGGATCAAATAAATATGGGGGGCGTTGCGTAGGTGCTCGGTTGATTGTCCATGATTTCCATCTTTTTTTATCAAACTTAAGTTTTTTTACACCCTCAGCAATCTCATTAGCAGATACAATATGGCAATAGGTACATGTATTGTTTTGACAGTATTCTATCTTGTTATTAATATCACCAATTAACTCTTGCATTTCGTGACTTTGAAATGATACACAATTAAATAAATCTTTATATTTGTTGAAAAATACAGAACTTATTTCTTTAGGACCAATTTTACCATCAATGTTATTACTGAAACAACATTTTCTGCCTTTGATCTTTTTAATTTCAGTCCAAAAGTCTCTATTTTTGTTATTAAGAATAGACTCGGCCATTTTATTAGCACTTATTGCGTCTTTTTGTGGTCGATCTTAGAGCATAATGATACTTTGCCCTTGTTCGGTTTCTTATACACGCTAACTGCCCATCACGTGGTCGACCATTATCTTTCCATATAGTATGCCATAAGATTGCAGTTTCCCTAGACGCCCTAACGTGATCATTCCAACCAGGAATTGTTTTTTTGAGAGGGGGGCTTTTGCGTATTCTATGTGGTATAGTGGACTCAGCACTATCGATACTAAGAAAAAGTAATTTATCAAAATAATTCTCAATGTCGTCATCATGATCTGTACAGAAATAATTATTACAATACAAAGCTTCGCAAGGTACATTAATTGCCTTTAGTTTTTGAATTAATTTTGCTTTGTAATCCGATATATTCTTATCGGAAGCTTCTGACCATTTTAAGATATTTTGTTTGACAGATGATACAGGTGGTTGGTAATAATTTACAGATATACTTAATTGAAGAACAATGGGGATATGATCCGAAAGATTGTCACCCTGATGTAGAGATTTGTGTTTAGTTATGTTGCAGAACAGATTCTCAGTCATCAGGAAGTGATCAATTAACGATCTTTCGCCATTGATCTTGCTTTGATATGAATAATCACACTCATTATGTTTAAAATCTATACCATATTTGAGATTATTCAAATCTACAAAACGCTTAATATGCTGCAGATTGACCGAGTTTACTCTATGTAGGTCAACGTTTAGGTCACCACCAACTAAAATAAAATCAGCTTTTCCTGCACAGAAAAGGTAGTTAAGGTCAGATAGAGTGTCCTGATATACGTAGCTGTGAGTACCATCACATGGCATGTAGACACTACAAAGCAGAACACGCAGATTGTCCCATTTTAAGGAAACCGCACATATACGTTTCGAAGATAATTGCACTGGAGATACTTCGCAGATGAGGGAAGTTTTCCATAAAATGGCGCATCCGCCGTACGGCCTTCCGGAGAGTAGACATCCGTCTGGCATACCAGACACCCCATGGGCATTAACATTTAATTTTGATTCAAACAATGATATCTCATCCTGGAATAACCAATGTTCTTGTATACAGACAAAGTCAAATGTTTGACACAGAGAACTAATATATTCTAGACGACCTACTCCGTGACCATTGGAGTTGTAGGTTGCACAGGAAAACTTAACCATGCTTTAATGAACAGCTGAGCGTACCTCTTCCTTAGGAGGGACATATTTTCGAACACACACGCCACTAGGCCAGACTTTGTCATCAAACAGGCCTCGGAATTCATAGGCAGGAACACTGAGTTTAAAAGACTTAAACCTGGAATTCGGGTTGGATATACAGCTCACATCTATTACATTAAACCTTTGATTTTTAACATGCTCTGAAATTTGACTCACGGTTGTATCTCTATCAACATTGTATATAAAGAGATCTTTATGGAATTCTGGGGCACTTTTGAAACTCGCACCTGTTGTATTCGAACTGCCAGTAATAATTTTACGACGTCTGGTTTCTCGGCGCTTTAGTTCCTTCTGTACGTGCCTGGGATATTGAAAACCTTGATCGGTGTCAGGGACATCCTTTGTAACATCGATAACTTTGAGTTCAGTATTTCCTCTATCTACAGAGGGGTCGCGACTAAACATGGGCGTTTTCTCCGCTGAAGTACATATGATTTCGGGTCTTCTAGGGGGCGGTTTCACTGTCTGCCCATCTGTATCCAGGTTTGGGGATCGTTTGAAAACTGTTTGGGTATATGAATCTTGAGACTGAGACCTACAGACTGACACCTTATCAAGTCTGTCTTTTATAGAAATATTGTCACATACCGTATGATCAAGAACTTCTTGGAATAATTTGAGCTAAGATTCTAATGTGTTCATCCGCTCTGCAAGTGAGATGGCATTGATCTCCTCCGGATATGACTTAGGTATCTTCCCTATATCAAGGGCATTTATGAGAACAGTTGGCATATTGTCAGCTTTGTCTAACTTGTCGATGGCAGAGAGAATATCACTAATATGAGCCTCCTTTTCCGATCGAACACTAGAATCCTTTCGACGAAGTTTCTCTCCTATTATCTGAATATCACATTTGTCCCACAGCAACGTTTTACTTTGTACTATTTGATCAATGTGAAAGAAACCCATAACAGCGTTTTTGATATTATCCACTGTGCTGTTTTGTGAGGCATGTACGATATAAGCTAACAGAGGGTCAGTTAGTGTGACCTTGTTGTCAGGGCTATCCACAGTTGATGAGTTGATATCATTGCTATCTCTGTTGTTTGAGTTAATACTAGTGACATCTTCTAAAGAACCTCTGGCATCTTGTTTTCTACTATTAGTTGACCTTCTATTTGTAACACCAAATCTCTGATCTGAGCACTGTTTACATAGAAACATATCACCCTGTGAAAATGTAACATCTTTCCCTGTACGGTTGAGTGGACATGGCCCATTTGGTAGCCCTTCACACTTCATTGAGCCTTATCAGATTGATGAAAAATATTTTGGTCTATCCAATTATCACAAAAAACATACACAAAAAACAGTTTTGATAAATGCAATAAGTTCCCCAATCCTTCTCAGATACGAGGTCCATAATTAATCCATTTTGTCCAAGGAATTACAAGAAAATATCAAAAAAGGTTCAAGAGTAAATTTCCTGAACTACACTGTCGCCATCTTGACTTCGTCAACAGTACCGCACGACTGTATATATAGCATATATACCAAAGTGTAAAATATTTTATAGCATATTTTTTATATAAAATATGTTATAGAATATTATTTACTAAGTATAACATATTTAAAGAATATTATACATATTGATTGATAGCATACACGTGCTAAAGTATACATATTTAGAATATTATATATACTATGCAATACTCTATATACCAAAAAAAACCCCTCACATTTAAAGTAAACATTGACTTTTACTGGGCCTACTAAATTATTCAGGCACTACTGCACGGTATATATTAATGGAGTTTATACTAAATACCATAGAGTAGAATGATAGTTTTTTTAAATGCCCCAATAGGTAATTCCATGTCTACATGGAACCGCGTCCACCCTGCATGTACCATCCATTGGTAGTGGGAAAGGGGCTTGAACAATAGGTAGGTTCTTCTCAGTTCAGATAGGTATTCGAACCAGTGTCAGTATCTTAACGCAAAGCAAGAGCGAAAATTATAGTCGAACATGGGCGTTTTCGTCCAGTTTTTTTATTAGATTTACATCTATAAAGGGATATTTTACTTGCACTACACATTTGTGTACGGGACCAGTCAGTCCCGTAGGCACCATCTCCATCTGAAAGTGGGAAATGGGCTTGAAAGGTTTTTCTCGGTTCAGAGAAAGATACGAAACCATGACGAGCGTTAGTTCCTTAACAATACAATATAGTGAACTGATTTGCAAGACTATAATATATTTCAGTGACATAAAGATAAAGATTTAATATCAAATTCCCCCAAAACAAAACCACTTCAATAACAAGTACCAACCGGGTTCTACTTTCCAACCAACTGTAGAATCTATCCAAACTGCCATCGATTCAGCTGTCACTCTAAATGGAAATGTTCCCGACTCTTGTTTAAAACCGAATATTCGTGTAAAATTAGCCAGTTGAATCCGTGGTGTTGGAACCGTTGAATTCTGCCACGTAATATATACTTGAATAACCTGAAAATATGTGCAGTAGTTTAATGGCAAAATCTACAAACATACATGTAGATCTTGGACAAAGAAGCATACTTTATCAAAAGACTAACGTTATAATCGTTAACATTTAATTCGCCAAAATATACAGTACCTCTTCAGCGTCATAATTTCCTGTATTTGACACAGTGACCACTCCGTTGACGTCATATCCTGCCTGTATAGACTTGGCGTATTGTAGATTAGAATAGGCAAAACTAGTATAAGACAACCCGTAACCAAATGGAAAGAGGGGTACAGAATTTAAATAACGATACGTTCGTCCTTCCATAGAATAGTTTACCATTGGTGGAATCTGGAAGAAAATAACTATTCAATTAGACAATAACAAAATAGGGAAAGACAATTGCATTTCCTTGACTAAAATATGAAATATCCAATATAACAATGAAAATCAAATGATTATCGTGCTTACTAATTGCAATGGGTGATCTTTTCATCTGATTTCATTAAGTTATGTAAGAACTGCAGAAAAGCAAACATGCTTAGGTCTTACCTGATCTTCATAAAGAGGCCAAGTGAACGGAAGTCTTCCAGCAGGAACGCACGGTATGCCGACCGGACAAGTCATTGTCAAAACATCCTTCAAGGCCAACCCCGTGGTTTGTGAAGGATAAAAAATTTCCAAGATGGCGACCACTCTAGATTCACCGACTGCCCATCTTAAATCAACTGGGCCAGCATTTAATAAAATTAAAACCACTGGTGCAGAAGATGGACCTGCAAAAAAAACCTCAAAAAATCATACGAGGCGAGAAGTTGTAACTGGTGGATCTATTTTTGACCATATCACTTTATGCTTACATATTTATTAATGACGCAAACGGAAATGTCTTCTGATGACACACCAAATGTATGCATCGGCTCCCAATGTTTGCGAACTATACAACCGTTCAAATTGGCATGCTTTGTAGCTTCTCCGTGTTAAATAGTATCTTGCGTTTTTTTGTCTCGATGTGTATTTACGTTGTTAAAATTTCGACAGCATAGTTCTTGATTGATTGCTTGCGACGAGAAACAAATGCTGATAGCTAGAGAATTGGGAATCGAATAGATGTTTTTCAACATTTATTTTACCTTTGCATACTAAAATATTATTTTGATTGATCTTTTAAAATCAAATGAAGCAATGCACTACATGATAATACATAGGGGATTCAAATGCATATAAACTTTCATAGACCAATTGTGATCGTAATCTTTGATCGTAACAACATTATTAGTCAGGAAATCATCTATAATCGCTGGGGATTTAAAGAGAATACTTCATCGTCTTCTTCCGCCTATCTTGAGTTTTAATAATAATATTGAAAATTAACGTTAATATAAACAATAATGTCATTTTAACGTCTGTCGTACGGCATTGGATCATTTAAACCCCCGTCAGACCGGAGTGATGACCCTACCGCGCTCTGCGACCGAACGGTGGCCTGGAAATACACAAGGTCGTCGGCAAGCGTGAACACAACGCGGAAAAATGTCCCAAAATTACAAACTTAAAAAGTCTCGTTCTTACTGCGACCTGTGCGTTTATACAGCATTTTCACGACGGGTTCGTCACGATCTCTCCGCGCTTATGGCGTTTCGATTGAGATCTATAAGCTTGACAACAACGGTCATCGCGAACCCGCATCGCTCAACCACACGTCTTATCTGGACTACACGTGCGTTTCCACCACGTGGTCACGGCGACTCTACAAGCTGGTTAGATTTTTTTTCATAATTTCAAGACGACCTTTGAATCGCCCATTTTCAATGCAAGTCGTACATGAAAAGCATGGTCGCCATAGAGTTAGCCCCATGAGGTCGTGATGCAATCACGTAACAGTGGTGGAATCATCGTAATATCGCAATGACAACGCCATAAAGACTCAGAACGCTTAGTGGGGTCGCGGTCAACGCGTGAGGGGTGTGGTGAAGACGCCATGAAGGCATCGTTGCAAATGTTACAATTTTCGCAGCGTCTTTGCCACGTGTGTACTGCGCGTGTACTACGTTCATAGGGATGTTACCAGGCTTATCTCGCGACTTCGCGACCCACCACGTTCTCTCGGCTTTCCAGGTCATATGGCAGAAACTTGGCATTTGCTTTGAACATACTCAAAGCAAACGCAGTGATTCAGCGATCATTGGCGACCATGGAGACCACAGCACGATATCTCGCGTTTCCACAGCGCTTATGGTGATCTTGGCACGCTCTGAAACCATTTTATGTCGCCGTAGCAGCACAATAAGGCTTTTGCGACCCCATCGCGTTCTCGCAGCTTTCCAGATCATATGAGCATGTTCAAAACAAACGTCGTGGCTCGGCGATCACTGGCGACCATGGAGACCACAGCACGATATTTAGCGTTTCCACCGCGCTTTTACCACGCTTATGGCGATCTTAATTCGCTCTGAGGCCATGTTTTGTCGCAGTAGAAGCGCAGTATGGACGCAACCCCGGTCTGACGGGGGTATAAAGCAGAAGGTCTCGCGTTGGGTCCCAGTATTGGCCGAGTATTCGTTTCACTTGGATTGTGGTCCAGGAATGAGGGGCCTGACAAAGATAACACCGTTCAGTCGTTGGGATAGCACAGGAAAAACCAGACACATATTGTTGCGTACGAAAAGGAACAATTGACAGTTGGAATTTGGAAATAGTTCAGCCACGCCGCTGTTTGGACAAATTAATCCAAATGAACAATATAGGACGTGTAATCCCTTAATGTCGATGATTTGCTATATTTTATAGCATCTAGCAACAACTGTAAGTGATGACTTAAAGTATTATACAACACAATTGTCATATTTATAAGGGATGACTTACTATTTTGCACAGCATCTTGTAATAGTTGCAGTTGGTGACCAGGTAAAGTTATATCAGCACGATCCTTTCCTTCTTTTTCAACATCATTACCTGGAAAATAATAGAATATAGAAGATTATTTGTACATGTAGGATTACATTCTTGTTTGAAAATGTATGCCCACTGATATGATATCTTATATTTATCTAAAATGTGACAGTTTTGAAGACAGTCTTATCTAAACCTAATCCTGATGGTTACTTAATATTTGGACAGACATCACGATATTTTGAGCTCTGTACGGGCTTACAGTCTGATTTGTGGAAAGAAAGGCTTACCCAGTCCCAGGCACACGAAGACAATATCTGTATTATGTACTGCATTAATAATTCCAGTTTGATTGTATTCTTTGCAATTGTTATCGCCAATACAACCATTAGCATAGGTTGAAGACTCTGACAATTTTGACAATTCCTGTCTCGGCGTCACAGTGTACTTTTCGTCTACATCCGGTGAGTAGTTTCCGGTCTGGCGGTTCGGGTTATCGGCCATTGGGCCAACAATCTAAAGTGATATTAAAAGCACAACCAAAGTAAAAAAAGGAAAAGATGTACAATGTCATTATAACGATATTATGTAATCATATCATAATTATTATTATATTTTTGTCTGAAACAACATAAAATTTTGTCTAAGATGGCGATGTGAAATCAATAGACCAACTAAAATTAACATTAAATCAACTAAAAGTAATCTAATACGTTCTAGATAGCATTTGTTGTGCCATGTTCGGGGCACAGGGTCGGTATATCGGTAAATCATTAAAAGCAATTTTTAATCGTGTTAAAACTCAAAGGAGATAATTCGCTAATACTTGGAACCTAGAAATTGACACAAAAGGGTCGCAAGGCATATAATAATGTAATATGAATGCATATAAATTGATTTACATTCAATCGTTTCTGTTTTTACTGTAATTTCTAATCAGTTATGTTTTCCATCGAATGTCAATCTCTGGTTATTCAAATCTACGATCATGGTATTTATTGCGCATGCTCTCCAGATAAGAATATGGCGCCACCGTTTGACATGACTTGTGGAATATGTCTAGCCTCTTTCTTCGAGTCCCTTGTTACAAATATTGTTTAACAGTGTGTATTTAGAATCTTGCATAGGGCCAGGTACGTCAATTTTCTTTTTGTTTCAATGTCATTCGCTTTCTGTTTTTTTTTTTGTTTTTTTTTCTGGTATACTATCAATACAACAAAATCCAAAAGGGTTTAAAACCCACAAAGTACTCACCGCTATATTTGAGTACATTGTTGATTTGAAAGGTAAAAAATTGTTGTCGTTTTTCAGAAGAACAAATGACTTTGTTGCAGCTTCTAAAGCCAGACTCCGATGATCATCACTTTGCACTATCGACACGTTTAAACTTTTGTAAGGGTTCATATCATCAGGGTCAAACTCTCCTAGTCTCATTCTAGTGTAGAAAAGTGGCTTCGTCATTTCTACTATCCTTTCTTTTGTGATTTTACCTTGATTTACAGCATCAACTATATAAGATACATGACTATATTCAAATATTATAAAAAACACCAAAGCACGATTTCTTAAAATAGCAATATTTTTTATTAATCCATTAAAGAAATACAGCAACATCCAATCCCAGCATGGTAAAAAACAGTGGAATAATGGTCATTAATCTTATAATTTTTCTAAATCAATATGCATATTCAATCATTGGTAGGATTAAATGTTGATAATTACGACTGAAAATTATATTATACTGATATCGTAATAATATTTATAATATTACAATGACCGATGTATTCTCCTTAACGAGAACTGAGATTCTATTTAGATACAAATACCTACCAATAGAATTATAAATTGGTGTATATTTGCCGACAGGTAGTTCCAAATTACAACCTGCGTTAACACACGCCGCTGTAGCATCAATACTATTGTTGATATATTTATGGTTATATACTACATCTTCTATAGCTCCTGCATCACTAACGACATACCCCTGGAATCCCCATTCTGTTCTTAATATATCGGTTAATAGTTCTTTACTAGCGCAAGCTGGTATCCCATTAACACTGTAATTGAAATAAGTATCAAATAACACTCTAATATATTTCAACTCGACAACTATTATAGAATTGAGGGGACTGGCAAGAAGCACCTTGAACACCTTGGCATGCACGTACGTAACCACTGTCCGATATGCACTATGTCCGTCTTCGGTAGGATGATAGACACCATTTATTTCATTTTTGCTTTGGATTGAACACGGTTGGATTGCTACATCGATAAAGGCCTTGATTTATTGTCACAACTTTCCATTATTAGCAACAAATCTATTTCCAATAAGAAGCTATATATTCTATGCATAATTATATATTTAGTGTCCCTACCTGTTATAACTACACATCAGACTATATGTTCCCGCGATAACACATGATCTGAAAGCTGGTAGAAATGTTGTTCTCCAATCTCTCTCACTAACCTAGAATGTAAGTAATGCTATCCGATACTGACAATGGTAAGTGTATTTATAACCATCAAAGACGTCGATGTAAGCTATATTGTGACAGATACTACGTAAGATGAAATATTTTTTTTTTACCTGGGCATTAAACATGTGTCTAGATACTGGGACGCTTTCTGGTCCAGCATACGCATCAAAATGTTTACAGCCAGCATTAGTAAGAAGATACCTCGAGTTATCTCCCTGTAAACCACTTACAAAGGCTGCTGCATATACACCACTTAAATATGGATCTTCTCCATAGGTTTCCTGTAGAAATATTTCATGTGAATAAAAATCATGGCTCCACGCTAATGTGTTATTATCACGTGATTCTTTATTATAGGTTTCGCACAACCCTACACAAATAACTCTAAAACTTCCACGTGTATCTTCACACGGAATTTGACTATCTGGTTGAACCATTTCGCCAGGAAGATATCCCAGTAATAATTCAAATACACGGAAAAATAATTGAATTTGTCAAGGAATGTCAGTACCAGTCGCTGCTTCGGTAATTGTGTTTATGATTATTGTTAGATTTTCAATTATGGGCTTAACAGAGAGAGAGAGAGAGATAAAAATAGATAAAACAGAAAATGCTCACCTCATTTCTGCCCCATCTAGCATCCCTCATGATGTTTATAACAGGGCTGAAACAACTTAATCCCTGATGATATTTATAAGAGTTATGACTTGTGTAGTTATTATTCTTCGCCCGAACTTCCATTCCCGTGGCTCTGGCAACTTTAAAAAGTAATTCGGGGCTGTTAAAATGATGAAAGATTAATTACTGCACTATAATATCATAATAGATTTACAACACGGCACTAAATATGTTTTACCTAAAGGCAGCTGCCAAACCAATTGCTTCGGGGAACCCAGTAGCTGGACCAGCTCCAACGTCACCCCTCAAACACTCAGTGCCAAATACGTATGGCTGAATACCCAGTCGTTGAATTTCAGGTGTTCTGCTTCCTGTCCAAGAAAAGATGAGAAACATAATCATTTGGTTGCTCAATTCAGCACGCGTACTTCAACATCAGTAGAAACAGAGAGTGTGCTTCAATAGGTAATGTGATTTTTGCAAAATGGGTGCCCAAGTTATCAGCTTTTAGAAATATCATTTGTGTCCTTTATTGATAAGCCCTGTAGTACTATTTACTACGAACCTTGCCTTAATTATCTCAAAGAAATTCCTCAACACAAAAAAAAGTCTCAAAACATCAGCTTTCCATCGTTGTTCTTTGAGCTAATTCGCTTGCGCCTCTCGGGGCTGTTTTTAGCGCTAGGAGAATTAAGCTAATATTAAGAAAACAGATTTTATTTCTTTTTGTCATAATTAAGTGTATACATAGCGAATTAGCACCAATGACAATAGAGGCAAATGCTAATCTCGTGACCCTGTGGTCGTACAAATTTTCGTTGTCTGAAGAATAAACCACGAGCAACTAGCATCAACTGGTTGTAACTGGTCGTCATCCATTAGCAAGTGCACGTACATCGTATATCCTCTCAGTTGTCTCCAACTGCAAGTGTCGATGTACGCCGCGCTTAAAGTAGCTAAGTCTCTAACACAATATCATCCAAAATCTTCGACTTTGAAAACACCAATTACTTGTCAATTTAAATCAACATTTATGCTGTGATCTTGCCGTAAAAAGGTGGGCTTCTGGTATTCCATATTTATAAGACAAAATAAACATTTTACCATTGGTACACGAATCGTGTACCATAATGCGTTTCAGCCCAGTTCTAGCAAGAGACTAAGAGAACGAGGCTAGATACATTACACCAAATCAAACGGCATATATAGACTGGAATAACCAGACGCTAGAAATTTGCATTCGATTAACACTGCTGGCTTATTTCGCGGAACTAATTTGATATTAGAGTATAAACGGAAACCATTGTAAATCAGTTTATATATACAGTTATACCACAGTATTATATGCGTTGCGATCCATTGCTAGGTCCCAAGTGTTAGCGATTTAGCTCCTTTATACCCCCGTCAGACCAGGGCTGCGCCCTTTTTGCGACCTAAACGGTCTCAGAGCGAGTCAAGATCGCCATAAGCGTGGTAAAAGCGTGGTGGACACGCTAGATATCGTGCTGTGGTCTCCATGGTCGCCAATGATCGCCGAGTCACGACGTTTGTTTTGAACATGCTCATATAATCTGGAAAGCTGCGAGAATGTGATGGGGTCGCAAAGGTCCTTACTGCGCTGCTACGGCGACAAAAAAATGGTTTCAGAGCGTGCCAAGATCTTCATAAGCGTGGTGGAAACGCGGGATATTGTGCTGTGGTCTCCATGGTCGCCAGTGACCGCTGAGTCACGGCGTTTGCTTTGGGTATGTTCAAAACAAACGCCAAGGTTCTGTCATATAACCTGGAAAGCTGAGGGGTCGCTTAGGTCGCGAGATAAGCGTGGTAACATCTCTATGAACGTAGTACACCCGTGGCAAAGACGCTGCAAAAACTGTAACATTTGCAACGGTGCCTTCATGGCGTCTTCACCACAACGCTCACGTGTCGGCCGCGACCACACCAAGCGTTCTGGGTCCTTATGGCGTTGTCAGGGCGATGTTACGACTATTACACTACTTTTGCGCGATTGCATCACGCCCTCATGGAGCTACCAATAAGCATTATGGCGATGTTAGGAGGTTCCCACTACGCGTATGGACTTCTTAATACGACCATGGCGCGGTTACCAAGCTTGCATTACTCGACTATGGCGACCATGCTTTTCAGGCACGACTTGCTTTGAAAACGGGCGATTCAAAGGTCATCATGAAATTTCGAAAAAAAATCTAACCAGCTTATATAGTCGCCGTGATCACGTGGTGGAAACGCACGTGTAGTCCAGATAAGACGTGTGGTTGAGCGACTTGAGTTCGCGATGACCTACGTTCCCAAGCTTATAGATCTCAATAGAAAGGCCATAAGCGCGGAGAGATCGTGACGAGCCCACCGGGAGAATGCTGCATAAACGCACTGGTCTCAGTAAGAACGCGACTTTTTTAAGTTGGTAATTTTGAGACATTTTTCTGCTTTGTGTTCACGCTTGCCGACGACCTTGTGTATTTCCAGGTCTCAGAGCGCAGTAGGGTCACCACTCCGGTCTGACGGGGGCATTAAGACTGTATTTACATATGGCGTGCTTTTAACAGATAAGCAAATTACAAGTATGTTGTTGAAAACCGCATATGGATACATTGGGATGGGTTGGGTAAAATTGACAATAAGAAGGCAAATTCCATGTATAATGGGCGGATTCTTGACAGACACACAAAAAGACGTGGATTCGCCACATACCTCATGAAATGGGATACGAAATGTTTCGGAAATATAAATAAATTCCTACCACCACCCATCTGGCCTGCCATTTCTTCTAAGGTCAAACGACCTACAAGATCATCAACTCGTTGATCCCATGGTAAGGATGTGTTCCTAAAGGGTAATACATCACATAGAACATTTGTTACCAAAACAAATACTAAGCTTAGGTGTCTGGTGCCTTCCATCTCTTGTGCTCGTTTACAATATGATTTACTATGAAATTTCACTTATCTTCCTATATATTTATGCTCATCTATGAAGGTCATGGCCATGACATAAAATAAACACGATAACACGTAAAACATTGCTGTTCCATTTTGATAAAGAAATGGGCCCAAATACGTTTAAACGTGCCAAGTTCGCAGTTTAACGTACACAAGATTTCACTATTCCACAATAACACTACAATAACCATGACCCTTTCTGCTGGACGCATTTTGAAGTGGGCAATATTTCAAAATTGGCAAGAGGGCGTATTAAAGTAGCAAAGCCTCTGAATCGATATCATCCAAATTTGCATACGTTCATGTTGTGATCTTAGGCTTCCGATATCCAATATCTAAGACAAAATAAACATTTTACCATTAGTATACGAAGCGCATACCATAGTTCGTTTCAGCGACATATTTTACAACTGCTGTTAAACGGCGACGTCATATCTTATCTGGGGAGCATGCGCAATAAACTGGAGTAACAAGCCGCGAGAAATTGTTTTTTAAAAATCATATCAAATAATATCAATGCAAATGGGGTTATCGAAGACGGGCATATGCCATGCAGTGTTCTATGAGCGAAATTCTTGCGGGGTCAGCTGTTACAAAACATTAAGCAGCTGTGGTTTATAGCTGTCGTACAATTAGTATATGTATGTGTTACACATGCATTATTTAAGTTAGTAATTAACAGACAATATTATATGATTGTCCATTAAATGAAGGCTTCTAATGTATATGTATTATAACTTGTGAATGGCTGTTAAATACTAATAAGGTTGTAAATAACACCTTGGCCATATAAATGATCTGAAGTTAGAGGCTTAACGGAGACGAGGGAAGACATTCTTATCGAGAGGCCGCAGACCGGAAATTGCTCTACAAGACAGAACGAGGGCATGTTGAAAATGGAAGCAGACGTGAATTTGGACGCTGGTCATTATGACGACAAACTAATGTACATGATATGTTATGTTCCGGTGTGCTGTATTGGTTGTTAGAGTTATAGATGTATACTATTCAAAAAAAGTAGGGGATATTTGATTTTTAAGTGTTATTAAAGTCACCTAATGAAACTGACGAAGAAACAAATGACAAAATGAAATGAAGTTCACATTCATCGATTTATTCCAAATGATCGTTAGACTAAGTAAGGCACAGACTGACCATTATAAGGGTAAAATGATACCCGGGGTCAAACAGCAAAGTTACCACAGCATCACAACAAAGTCAGTAACGGGTAAATCCTCCTCTGTTTGCCAAACAAGCATTGATCCGACGTGGCATACTCCTAATGAGACGTCTAAGGTCATTTTGGTCCAGATTGTCCCATTCCTGTTGCAACGCAGCAGCAAGTTCTTGGACATTGGCAGGACGTTGTTGACGTTGACGTAACCTCTGCCCAAGCATGTCCCAGACATGCTCGATGGGGGAGAGGTCGGGACTCAGTGCTGGCCAAGGTAATGTGGTGATGTTCTGTTGTTGGGGGTAACCTGTAACGATCCTGGCCCTGTGACATCTTGCGTTGTCATCCTGGAAGATGAAACGGCGGCCATGACGTCGTGCGAACGGCACAACATGGACTGCCAAGATGTTGTCCCGGTAGTACTGGCCTGTAACACGCCCTGCAACAACATGTAAGGCCGTTCTGCCAACAACAGTGATGCCTCCCCACACCATAACAGAACCACCCCCAAATCGACCATGTCTGGTGACGTTAACGTCTTGGAAGCGCTCGTTTCGACGACGCCACACCCTCCTACGTCTGTCCAAAAATCAACAGTGAACCTTGACTCTTCTGAAAACATCACATTGCTCCAGCGTCGATTATCCCAGTGTTGACGATCCCTACACCAACAACGTCTTGCCTGAATGTGATGATCTCTCAAACAAGGGATCACGCGAGGACGTCGGGCGCGAAGGTGACCCCTATGCAGTCGATTCCGAATCGTCTGGCCACTCACTCTCACACCAGTGTCTGTTTGAAGACGAGCGCTGATCTGATTTGCTGTGATGACACGATTTCTCAAGGCCAAGGTACGGATAAATCGATCCTGGGCTTGAGTTGTCGCCCTTGGTCGACCTGAGCGTGGTCTGTCCTGTACAGATTGTGTATCACGGTATCTGGACCATAGCCTGCTTATGACAGACTGAGAAACATTCATCGTCCGCGCCACAACCGCCTGTGTTGTGCCCATCTGTAGCATGGCAAGGGCACGAAACCTTTCATTTTGGGTAAGCCGACGCATACCATAATTTGTTTTCTGGTCACTAAAACAATTAAACTGATGTTTCCACCCTGGAATTCAATGCCACAATGACTCTAACATTCAAAGTCAGAGTCGTGCAAATCTTGGGTTGGACCCCCATGATGACCCCAAGCATCACCTGCATTCCATGCGGTAGCTATTGGTGCGTTTGGGCGTCACATGTAACTGGAAATGTTTCTTCTGTTAGGTTCTATAGTGACTTTTTTCGTAGTCATTTGCATATTTTAGTATTATGCCCCCAAAATCAAATATCCCCTACTTTTTTTGAATAGTATATTTGTAATGTTCGTTCCTGTACTGTTATAATAAAGAAGTCCAATCCACAGTTATTATCTGATTATGTTACAACTCAAACATTTGGTGGCCGTGACTGAAGAACCTGTTGGTCGATGTTGAGAAGAAGACAGAATTCGTGTCAATCAACAGTTCAAAAAAAAGAGAACACAACGTCGAAGCCGTTATAAAAAAAAACCGAGAAAACATGGAAACAAGTTATGAAGAAAAAAAAGTTATTGTACAACAAACACCTGAATAATGAAAAGTCTAAAAGATTGAGATTTTAAACATAAAAGAAGAAAGAACTCTGGAATATGAACTTTGTTTAGTAGACTTTTGTAGAAGGTGAGTCATTTTGTTTTAAAAGAATATAAACAATTTTTGTCTTAATTTGAACACATCCTTTGGCATAATATGATAACTATTTGGGTACGAGAAAAAGAATAAGTACCTATTCTAAAAAGAATTGAAATATTTTGTGGTTGTCTCAAAGATTTTTGTAAAACGCTCTTAAAAGACGTATTCCGTTAAGTTTCGGTTTTGATTAAAGAGACAAACCCAAAATTAATATTTTATCTTCCTATAAATATGTTTTATGTATATATTTTTCCCAATAATTATTGGGATGTATTTTATTGAATTCCTAAAAGTGAGGAATATGTATTTATACCCTCAGAGGAAGGGATTAGCTCAAGTTAAGAGCATTATGGTAGATTTTTACTTTGTGTTGTCGTTTGTTTTGTATAGGAAGATGAATCATTTGAAAATTTGATGCGTTATAAAACAGAAAATATCTTATTGAAGATAATTGTATGTGTTCAAAAATATTCATAATCGTTTATCTCGAGTAAAATCAATTTGACAAGACCCTTATTATGTATCGTTTGTAGATCATTATGTTATTCTTATGCATTTATAAATATTTCATCCTGTCATCATTAACAAGGAAAAAATGACGATTAATTCATAATTATTTTGGCTGTTTCACAGCTTAGGAAAGGGAGGAAATTGTTACAAAACATTAAGCAGCTGTGGTTTATAGCTGTCATACAATTAGTATATGTATGTGTTACACATGCATTATTTAAGTTAGTAATTAATAGATAATATTATATGATTGTCCGTTAAATGAAGGCTTCTAATATATATGTATTATAACTTGTGAATGGCTGTTAAATACTAATAAGGTTGTGGATAACACCTTGGCCATGTTAGGCGCAATCTTCACCCCTCGCGCAGATTGCAATCTGCGCTGTCGTGTTGCGCAGATTGCACTCCGCGCGCGCAGATTGCACCTCGCGCGCGCAGATTACAATCTGCGCTGATGAAGCTGGTGCGCAGATTGCCCACGTTGCGCTGATTACCCCTCGATGTTTTTCGAGATGTTAGTTGTCTGTCAGACGTATATATATTTGCCTACGTTGCGCTGATTATCCCTCGATGTTTTTCGAGATGTTAGTTGTCTGTCAGACGTAGATATATATATGACCTGCCCCTATCGGCTTTGTAGCGAATAATTTTTAAAATCGCAACATAATTAGGGTGTGTGCATAGAAAATAAGATTTAATTTGAAATTCTGTCAGCAGTATCTCATAATCGGTGCTGACCACGTAACTGAATGTAAAAAATATTTGCTGTAGTTTGACGTAACTACATATGGTTACAATTTATGTGTTCACAATTAATAGAAAAAAAAGATTTTGAAAATATTCACTGATTCAACTTGGTCATCGTTTTATTCTTTCTATTATTCATTTTCCATCAAGAGGACATTTTTTTTATAAAAATGGCTGACTAAATTACTACGTGCACCAAACAACGATAAATTTTCATTGGTTAGGGCCGTCTAAACGCGGGTAAATTTAGAGTAGCTATTGGCTAACAACACGCATAAAGAACCTTATTTGCATATTGCATACATAATAGCCTTAAAGAAGAGGATAACCTCGCACGCACTATGCTGTAATTAATATATAACATATAATATATAACATCCGCTTTGTCGTAAAATGCGGGGGGGGGGGGACAACCCCATGTTTTGTCTCGCCGTCCGCGGTTTACGGAGCTAATTTCTGCCGGTAGTAACATAGATGCTGATTGTGTGTCTGATAAGATGCGTACCGTGTGCTATATAATATATATACGACCATGCGTGCATGTCTCGGTGGAAGCTTGTAGGACCCGGGATTCCTATACACCGGTGGGGAGGGGGGTGACGTCACCCTCCCCTGGAGCCGCCCCTGATACTATATCGAAATCGATTTCTGGCATCGGTCGGTAAACCTTAAGTTCTTACACGTACATAAAAATGGCTTTATGTAAAAGAAACTTATTGTACGACGGTATTTTCACAAAAAAAAGCCCCAAAAACACACAATGGCCTATGTTTGGTTCCAGTCTACGAATAAGGCCGCCGTCGCTTGGAATATACAGTAATAAATGTCCGTCATTTAGATTATATTCTTTGAATGACTACCACCATATTACAGACGTGTAATTACACCACCGTCGCATGGAATATACAACAATCATAAATGCCTGTCGTTAGATTCTTTGAATGACCGCTATACCTATTGTTTAATTAATCAACTAATCCAGACACGTGTCTGGGTTTCATCCGAAATAACACCGTCCAGGTTAATATGACAAGGTAGTAAATGAAATGATTAGTCACTTACATGTATGTGGAAGCGGTTAAATGAAATGATCTGATTGTCTACGATATTACCCTTGGTGGAAGTGGACGTAAATCCCCAAGAACGAACGAAATGATCTGCTATAGTATTCCTCTTGTTGGAAGATGAATAACAGAAAGAATAAAACGATGACCAAGTTGAACAAGTAAATTTTTCTATAAATTGTAATTATAACCACATAGACGGCCCTCGTGTCGGTAAAGTGGTAATTTGGCGTAATATCTGAACGCCTTGTGTTATAAAACACTCGGTTCATTTCTCGCAAATTTAATTAAAATGACTTATAATACTAAGGCAGTGATCCACGGTGATTACCGATTAAGATTAAGCGGATTATTATCATCGCAGTAACTCATTAAATTGCCCGGACAAAGTTCACTTCGCGCGCGCAGATTGCTCATCGAAAATTAGACGGAGATTCACGCATGCGCAGGGGTAATCTGCGCAAGGAGGGCAATCTGCGCCTAACAGCCATATAAATGATTTAACCGAGACGAGGGAAGACATTCTTATCGAGAGGCCGCAGACCGGAGATTGCTCTACAAGACAGAACGAGGGCATGTGAAAATGGAAGCAGACATGAATTTGGACGCTGGTCATTATGACGACAAACTAATGTACATGATATGTTATGTTCCGGTGTGCTGTATTGGTTGTTAGAGTTATAGATGTATTTGTAATGTTCGTTCCTGTACTGTTATAATAAAGAAGTCCAATCCACAGTTATTATCTGATTATGTAACACAGTCGGACTACGCTTTACTCTTATTTGTAATTCCAACTTCGATGCGATATTTCATTAGCTCGTCACCCCATTCATTGCATCATTAACAAGGGAGCGCTAACTTTATCGGTCTACTCAGGGGTCGAATCCCGAGTCTGCGGGTAAGCGAGCCAACGCTTTACTCATTGAACCACCTCATATTGCCAAATACCGAACAATCGGTCAACAAATTATACAATTTTATAAAAGTCTATAACCAGTTAAAACACAGGCATTTTACAAATGTTGTTTTATTTTTATCTCCGACAATTTTCTTTTATTTCCATATCAGCCCAACAGTATTAATTAACATTATACCATATTTAGCATGCTTCCAAAAACATTTACGAAGTCAATTTTCTGCTGTCAAAATTAATTTTTACGAAGGATATAACAATCAGAATTTTCCGAGAACATATGAACCGGTTACAGTAAACTGGCCGTTTAATACGTTTGAACCCACAGACGTCTTTTGATTTGGTTGTTGTCCTCCAACGTATATATCATACGTTCCTAAAAAATATAATATATAATTGACATACAATATATACATGTAGCAATGGGATGTTAGGTATTTCTAGCGTAATAAATCGTTATATTTTGAATACCGGTATCAGACTATGCTACTAACCAGGTTCAACTTTCCAACCAACTGTAGAATCTATCCAAACCGCCATCGATTCAGCTGTTACTCTAAATGGAAATGTTCTTGACTCTTGTTTAGAGATATATTCTCGTGTAAAATTAGCTAGTTGGATCTTTGGTGTTGACACGGTTGAATTCCGCCAGGCAATATATACTTGGACAACCTGGAATATTATTGAATGATTTAAATGTAAAAATTGATTTAATCTTCTTGGAAAATCTTTAAATAAAAAAACATCGGGATTATAAACTATAATAAAAATCCGAAAATAAATAGTTATTAATTAATTGCATATTTATCTTTTTGAAAAGTATCGTGTAATCAACCCGATTGTTTATACTTAATCTAACAGAAAAGTTCCATCCATCCCTTTATCAGTTAGAATAAAAGTTATCGTGTCCCGTAGGACTGACCAATGAAATTGTTTAGCTCTGCTTAGCTTTAGCGGATAATGGTAACCATATCATTTACCACATGAACATCGACACTAAGTTTAAACATTCTACCGCAATTAAAAACAGGGTTGTTATGTTCCAAAATTTCGACCAATCAAACTGCTTATCGCTACTTAGCTTACACAGAAAAAAACTCGAGATCATCATTGAACTTACTCATCGTAATATAATGATTCTTTACTCTGAGTTTCATCATAATCGGGACGTTAAATGCCAAATTTTCACTGAACCCACTTTTCCCTGATATGTAATGTTTCTCGGTAGATAACCGTTGGGACGGGTCCCCTTGATTTTTCCTGCGTGGGTGTGGTCGTGTCACCCTTGGGGAAAATTAAACATTCAAGGTGCGCCCAAAAGTGGCGGGAAAAATACCAAAAAAAAAAAATCATTTTCCACCAACCTAGGTCGTGTAATATACGATTTTGTTTAGGTTTTCAGGGTCACTGAACACGAAATCGGGCATGATTTTAACATCCGAAAAAGATATTCCAAATGGCGTCCAAAAATGGCGGCGGGGGTACCAGAATTTCATATTTCACCCTAATAGGTGGTGTAATATATCGTTTTATATGTTTTGAGGCTCGCTTAACGCGAATTCGGACACTTTTTTTTAACATTAGACCCATCGTTAAGGCTGGAAATAGAAAACAAAGTTCACACAGCTAGCTTTATGATAAACGATTCCAGAAATTTCAATCTTAGCTAAAACTATAAGTAACAAAATGATGCGACATGTTCAACATATAACCAAAGAAATATTAATATTAATGTATCATATTATGTCATCATCATCATCTTCTTCGTCTTCATCATTACTATCCTGTGTTCGTATCTCAAAGGAGACGCAATCGAAACATTTGTTTGAATTGGAACAACAAAAGAAATCAGAACAGGATAACTCTGACTTCTTACAGCCACAAAAATGGCCGCTTTAGCATAGCGGCTCAGATTGACACCCGCATTTTTATAACTTTAATCAGAACACCTGGTACCATCTTATTACCATCTTGTTCCATTCTAGGCAATAGTGATTTTTGAGGAATGGAAGAGTCCTCACTCCAGACGTAGTCTAGTGGACTTATGTCCGGTGGATCGGTTTCCAGGGCTGAAAAGCTCGAAATCAGGAATAGGTGGACATCAAAAAGCCTGACGGCTCGAAATATTGATGAATAGTGTTCTGTGAAAAAAAAATGTTCTTGATAAATCAAAAGTGTTCATTCAATTCGGCTGTGGATTAAGAGGATTCTCTAATTTCAACGGAGCACGACAATCGAGCTGACAATCGAGAAACGGTAGAAATTAAGCAATGGCTCCTAAACTTGAGAAAATATCTCCAAAAGACGAAGCTGTAACGATGAACCTGAAACGAGCCTACCTACACTTAACAGTATGCCCAGAATGGTGCCATGATGGTACCGGATGTTGTGATAAAAGTTATAAAATGCGGGTGTCAATCTGAGCCGCTATTTGTGGCTGTAAAAAGTCAGATTTATCATGTTCCAATTCAGACAAATGCTTCAATTCCTTCCTTTTCGAGATTTGAACAGAGGATAGTGGTGATGAAGACCTATGGGTCGAAGAACAAAGTTTTTTGTTTCTATCACCAATTAACTGTAAATTAGCTAGGAAGTAGTGGGGGGATGAGTGATTTCATTTTTGGCGATAATTTGCACATTGATTATCTGGTTGCCATGGTAACTAGCCACGCCCATTTTTTATGGCACCCTTTTTGTGCAAGCTTTTTCTCAAAACCTAATTCATATATTTCTTAAATTCCAACTGCAATACTTAACTGATAGTCTAAACTGTGCAATAGCAAAGTTTTTTTTAACTTGGGGTAATTCTGAAAAAAATTGTACATCTTGAAATAGGAATGATTGAAAATCTGAACGAAATTAAATTTTCAAACTTCATTGACATATAGTTATTTTTTTCAATAGAAGACTAAAACTTTGCTATTGCACCCACCAAATAGTCCTGATTACATATTCCAAATTTCAGGATAATCCGTCTAACGGTTTTGGAGAAATCGTGTGCACAAAATTGGATTTTGGCGTAAAAGTGAAATTTGAGAAATCGACAAAAGAAAAATCATCAAAAATATTTATCAATAAATAATAGAACTGATAGTGTGTTTTGTTGTTTTTTGTTGAAATTAGGGTATTACAATGGAAAATATGATCTATAAAACCTATATATTTAGGTTAAGTTATATTTATTCACAAATTAGAAAGGGGTGGGGTGGGGTGGGCGGGGCTGGAATATTTTATGCATCAAATTTCAATACTTTGTATTATATTTGCAATACATATATTGGCTTACTTTATACCAACATGTAATATCTGTCTGTGATTTCTTATTTACATGTAATATTGGCATGTCTTGTTGCTATGGAAACTAACCAAACCAATCAAAAATAGCAGGTTTCACAAAAAAATGTTTTTTTTTACACAATATGAATGAATGTTGTTTTATGGCACGTCAGCAAAGTACACAATGTAAATTGTAAAGGCAAGCACAAGGCGCATGCAGTAACACAACACAAATTATTCATCTTGAGCACTGTCAGAGTCACAGACATGGTCGAACATGCCCAAGTCCAACCAACCACTGTGATAAGTTATTCCCTCCTTTTTTTTCTCTTATCAGTTTCTAGAGCTAGAGTTAGAGCTCTCTTGTCCCTTTTATACCTTTGTTCCCCAGTTCCCTTTTTTTGCATGGCCTCAATCCTCTTTGTATCTGCTCTCACCGTCTCCTTTTTCAGAGATTTTGGAATATCAATTTTGAGTTCATTCAAAACATCAGAAAACCCAGTGTACCCCTTATTGTACCACAATATTGCAATGGCAGCTGCTGTTTGAACTGATCGTAATGAGGCATATCTCGTTTTAGGGCAGAGAAGCCAAATTCTTCCATTGAGGGACTCACAAGGATTCTGGGTTTTTCCCTGGCGGCATCTACTTAGGAGGCTCTGTTCAGACAGACGCTTATAAATATCTGTTATAGCCTCAGCCTGTGGCTTACTAAGACGGGGCTTGTGAGGAGGAGGTTCTTCATCCTTAGCAATGGCTTGATTGAACTGGCACCAAGAGTCCTCACCTGGAGGGCACAGCTTGTGGTTGTGGGCTTCATCTGTTGAGGCAGAATGCAAGTACGAAGCCCATATCGCTTGATGCATTTTTTTAACATCACCTTTGTTTTTTGAAACAGCAATCCTATAATATAGTGTAAGCTTTTTGATGGTATGTTCTTTGAGACTGTGTCCTCTGGGCAAACCTTTTACCTTTCTTAAGGCAGTTCCAAGCCATTTGGCCACATGATTAGCACAATCTTCATTAATAGTGTCGTCCTCCCCATAAGGTTTCATTTTTGAAACTGTCAAGAATGCAGCGCTATCGCCATCTGACAAAAATGAGCGATATCTCAAAGGAACATCATGCTGTTCGGAGCGGCCCCATATGGCTTCAGCACCAACTGTCTCCATGTTATGTGCTGAGCTATCGGTGTTTTTTTGACATTTTGGTGCATGCACTTCAACCCAAGCTTCAAAAGAAGGACTGTCTTCATCAGGGGCCTGTAAACATCCCTGACAGAAGTTAGACAAGACTTCATAGTCCAGCAGGTACCCGGTGTTGACTTCCATAGTATTACAGATCCCATTATGGCTCAGACCCTTCCCTCTCTTCTGCCATGTGCCATCATACATGACACCAATGTCACCTGGCTTCAGAGGGGTCTTGAATTTATTTTGGTTTTTTGCGTCATCATTAGCAGTGTCCTGCATAAAAGTTTCACTATCATATAAGTCCTTAACCTTAACCCTTACCTCCTGTAAGTTGCGGTTGACAGCATCTTTGGCTGCATTATGTAGCTTTTTATTGAGGGCTTGAAATGTTTTTAGATGCATGAAATTGTAGATACCCAGAATGCTGAAAAATCGTTTCAGTTGAAAATAACCAATACCTATAGCACGACTCGCCAAGGCCAAACGTAGTTTGATTGAAAAGGGCACCCGAGAACTTCCGGAATCCTTTCCAACAGTGAACGAGCGTTTAAGATCCTCACCCTTAGGCTCTGCCTTTTCACTCGTATAAACTGAGGTCTGAGAATGATTATAGGTAGGGCAACATTTATTTTGACAATGGAGAGACAGAACAGACGCAAGTCCCTTCCTCTTCTCACACTCTTCCTTCACAATAAGGCTATGCCTTTTACATGATGCACATATTGTCCCTTTAATAAGGTCAGCTAAAGCATCTGTTCCCACTAAATAACAGTCATTGTGATTGTCCTTCTCAAAAAAAATGTTATTATCATCTATGTCATTGTTGTCATTTAGCTCATTATCAATATCATCAGTGTCAGTGTTAACATTAAATTCATTAATTACATTTCTAAATCCATCAAGTTTTTTTTTAGTTTGACTAACAAAATTAACAATCCCATCTAAAAATTCGTTTGAAACATGCTCAAAGTCCTCTTGATTTTCAGTCACCACGTTTGCAATTAGTTCATTAAAAATTGGCTGCAAACCTGCACCATCATTTTGACAGGTCGTATTTGGCAGCGCATTGTTGTTGTTGTCAATGTCAACATTGTCACTGTCAAGTTCATTTTCGGAATCAATGGGAGATTTATCAAAATTTACAGTATTGCCGGCGCTTAAATTACCACCGCATCTTCCTTTGCTTTTTCGCTTTCCAAATCTGTTCTTTGATCGAAATTTTCTTTTTCTGAAGTCGCGTTTTTTATCAATATTATCCTTGTCTTGTAAAAAGTCATCCATCATAAAAGATGTCTGCTAGAAGCGGCACGCGCGTAGTCTCGAACGTCTTGTATAGTAGTTTCGCTATACACAAAAAGACTGGCTAAGCATGTTTACATCCGCTTGCACAGATGAGTCGTGTTGCTAGGTGACAAAACTTCGGTAGCCAATCATATCACGCCGTTGTAGTTACGTCGTATATTGACCTCACGATAACTTGACCTATTACCAAATAAGGAAATTCCCGGGTAATTCGCGTGTTTAAAAAAACGAGTACAGACGGAAATTACCGGGTAATAATAAATTATTTTTATTCCCATCATGCTTCCCGTAATCCGCTCTTTCCAACGATGTATAAAACATGGCTGCCGATGGGCCAGAAAATACACAAAACCGGGATTTTTTAAGACGTTATTTTATGAAAATTAGGACAAGACATGTTCAAAATGTTTTACCAATGGACAGAAAACATACTTTTTTATATAAAAATAATAAAAATTTGAATATTCTGCTTTTGGTGCCTTAAAGGTAAGACTTCAAACTATCGAAAAATGTCATTACTTCAAAAATGAAAAGTTTTACGAAATTTGACATTTTCGACATTCTTCGAACCGTAGGTCCCCTTAAGGAGGCACAATGATATGTTAATATTAATATTGCTTCGGTTATATGGTTCACATGTCGTATCTTTTTGTTAATTATAGATTTAGCTAAAACTGAAATTTCTGGAATCATTTATCAAAAATCCAACGGCGTAATCTTTTTATTTTCTATTTTCCGCCTTCGTGATGGGTTTAATGTTAACAAGATGTCCGAATTCGCGCTAAGCGACACCAAAACATGAAACGATATATTACACTACCTAGTAGGGCGAAGAATGAAATTCTTGTACTTCCGCCGGCATTTTTGGACGCCATTTTAAATATATCTTTATCGAATGTTAAAAATATGCCCGATTTCGTGTTCTGCGATCCTGAAAACCTATAAAACGGTATATGACACGACCTAGGATGGCGAAAAATGATTTGTTTGTATTTTTCCCGCCACTTTTGGCTGCCATCTTGAATAATTAATTTTCCCCAAGGGTGACACGAACACACCCACCCTGGAAAAATTAAGGGACCCTACCCAACAATAATCCACCAAGAAACATTATATATCAAACAAAAATGGGTTCTCGGCCCCGTCGTACGTCCTATCACGCTCGTCCAATTAGAATCAAAATTATCGTGCTCCAAACTCTCGATCAATCAAATTGCTTATCTCTCTAAAGCCTGAGAGGAAAATGCGCATGATCAAACATTGTCAATGCATTTCCAACAATAAACACCTTCATCCCGTTTGAACATTCTACCTCAATTAGACCGAGGGTTATTATGTCCCAAGGATTCGACCAATCAGAGTGAAGTATCTACTTAAGTATCTTCTTAGTTTATCAATCTCGCCCATTTGGAGACAACGTTATGGAGCTCCGAAGTCTCGAACAATCAAACTGATTTCCTTACCCTGAGCAGATGTTGCTCATTATCGACGCTGCACAAGGTATTGATATAATGAAACTATACACCAGGTTTCATCCCTGCCACTTAATAAAAACCAAAGTTATGTGGTCCCAAACCATCAAACAATCTAATTCCTTAACTCTATCAAAACATTAACGGCAATACTATATACAGAAAAACACCGGGAAATACCGGAGTTAGGGTTAGGCTTTTCCGGTGTTTTCCAGAGGACCAAGCTCCGGATTGCCTATTTGGAATGGTTCCGCTATTCAGTATAACATAGTATTATCCGGAAGTTTTCCGGAAGTTTCCCGGTGTTTTCCATTTGTTTTCCGTTTTCTTTTGTGTGTGTGTTTTCCAGTGTTTTCCGGTATATAGTATAGCCCAGACATTAACCTAATAAACTTCAACATTCTAGATCAATTAGAATGAGAATTATTGAGTCCCAAAACGTGTACTGGACAAACAGGCGAATAGAAGAACAGACGGAGGGACGGACGGACATATCCATTTTAATAGTCGTCTGTTTTCTTTGAAAAGCAGTAAAATCAAGCAGATAGCAAGATTGCAATTGTTATTCTTTAATATAAAATAAATGTCCCAAATTTTTACCTCATCGGCATCATAGCTTCCTGTATTAGCTACAGACACGAATCCACTGACGTCATTTCCTGCGGAGATAGACTGTGTGTATTGAAAATTTGAGTACTGAAAACTAGTATAAGACAAACCGTAACCAAATGGAAAGAGAGGTTCAGAATTTAAATAACGATACGTTCGTCCTTCCATAGAATAGTTTACCATTGGTGGAATCTGGAAAATAGATATTACACGAGGCGGTACTTTTCAATTACCTTAATGTCGATGGAGTAAGTTATTTTAATTTAAAAATTAATTTAGACATGAAAATCGATACGAAAGTTTTCTGACCTGATCTTCAGAAAGAGGCCAAGTAAAAGGAAGTCTCCCAGCTGGAACTCCAGAATCGCCAGTCATTGTCAAAATATTCCTCAAGGCAGCACCTGTTGCCTGTGAAGGGTAAAATATTTCCAATATCGCTACCACCTTTGCTTCATTTACTGCCCATCTTAAATCAACTGGTCCAGCATTTAACATTACCAATACAATTGGTGTGTTATGGGGACCTATAATATTTAAAAGAAAAAAAAAAATATTGAGCTACTTCTGAGTGGTATTGGGTGGTATTTGTCATCAATTTTTCTTTTCCGTATTTCTTTCTCCGGCCATTTCTAAACCATTAGTCGTGTCAGTGCTATTCTACAACAAAAGCAATGATAGTTTTGAAAGAATCAACAAGAACACGTAAAACTAAATACGAATATGTGCTGTTCAATATCGTATAATTTGTAACCTACGTCTATTGTGCAACATCTATATGTAAAACACACTTTGATTGTCAGAGTCTTTTAATAATCAAATAGCAGTGTCAACGGAATGACTAGCTTTATACACAGTTTTCCAGAAGAGTCACAGACCATCTTTAAAGCGGCCCACACACGCTCAATATAATAGTCAATATTATTGATGTCAAATTTATTGAAGCAAATTTCGGTTCCCCACACACGTTTAATTATACTGTCTCAATATCCATTCTAAGAAAGCAGCCATCATGGACGAAACTATTTGTTTAGCATTAGCTGTTGCAAGAAAGGGAAACGACGGTTCGTCAATAATAAATCTACCGACTTTTGATTTCTTCAATCATATTGACATCAATTATTTCGAGCTTCAATATCGCTGGAGTCTTTTAAAGTGTGCATTCCAGATGAAGTGTACAATTAATTTCCTAAAGTGTATTGCTCTAGATTGCACATCTGTAAACGGTAACTAAATATATTGTAAACCTGTAATTGCTGACATACTATATTGTAATTGGTTTCTTACTATATTGTAATTGGTGACTTATTATATCACACAACATCTAGCAATAAGTGTAATGTCAATTTATACTGTAATTGATGACATTATACTGTATTTTATATCATTTTCTGATTGTAATTGGTTACATGTACTGTATTATTTACCATCATCTAACAATTGTTATCAAATATTGTCTTCTGTCGATTATAATTGATGACATCAACTTTACTTTATATCATATTCTGACAATTTTATGAATGACTTACTGTATTATATATCGCCTTCTGACGATTTAATTGATGACATATACAAACTTAAATTAATATCACATTCTGACAACTGTAATAGCTGACTTACTATATTGTACAGCATCTTCTAATATCTGTAACTGATGTCCCGGCAGACTTATATCCGAGCGATCTTTTCCTTCGCATTCACTGTCATTTCCTGAAGAACAACACATTATATAAAATCGGGGATCTGTAAAAAAAAAAAAGCAATTGCGGGGACGACGCACTAGTAGCCTACGGAGTCGGATTTTATATGGCTGAATACATTTCCAAAAGGTAATGTTAACAATGGTCACTTTGGATATTTTCAAGCATAATGTGGACCAGGAACCATCATCGCCGCCATCTTGTGACATCATAAGAAAAAGTCTGTCTGTCGATGGCTCTAGGGAAAAGCATGCGGACCGCATTGTCGATCGAAGGGAAAGAAAAGCAAGAAGAAAAACAAGAGGAGTTATGATCCAATTATAAGAATAAATATATATCATCATTGTTCTTACCCAAACCAAGAAACACGAAAACAATCTCTGTGCCATTTACTGCATTTATGATTCCCGCTTGGTCATATTTCTTACACTTATTGTTGTCAAGACAACCATTGACAAAATGTGTGGTTTTGGCCAGGTCCGATAACCCCTGTCTAGGAGTCGTTGTATATTTTAAGTCTACATCCGGGGAGTAGTCTCCTGTTTGACCGTCCGGGTTATCAGCCATGGGTCCAACTATCTGAAACAAGCAAATTTTTACTTACAATACACAAGACTGAATTACAAATTATCCGAGAGAAAAGACGGCACAATATGTTTATTATTTTAGTCATCACCGACTTTAATAATAGGTGTTATTCTATTCTGCAAATTAAAAAAACCCTGAACTATGGGTGCTTGTTTAATTATTTTATCGTTTAATAAACTCCCGTTTCCTTTTATTTCGTTGATTACCAATAGTATAACTAACTGCCATTGTAGAGAACTTGGCCGTTTTTAAAGGTAAAAAGTCATTGTTGTTTTTAAGAAGAACAAACGACTTCATCGCAGCTTCTATAGCCAGATTTTGGTGGTCGAGGCTTTGAACTATTGATATATTTAAACTTTTATATGGGTTCATATCATCTGGATCAAACTCTCCTAATCTCATTCTGGTATAGAAAAGGGGTTTAACCATTTCAACAACTTTCTCTTTTGTTACTTTGCCTTGATTTACAGCATCAACTGAAACATGAACATGTCGTTGTTATTACAATAGTATAGAAACACATAATTAGAAAAATGTATTATTTTTTCCTTAAAGATATAATTATTTGACCTATTGACTTCCTTTAGAGGGTTTATTTAGCTATATTTTATTTTAACAAAAACAAATATATTACGAATTATGAATGTGAAAACCTATTCCCGTCCAGATATCCCAATTACAAGTTGATGCGTCACTTAGCTATACACCAAGTGTGTCTGTTTTAGCCTACAATTATACAGTCTTTAAATCCTTCTTAGTCAATTTTCTTTTTACTTTTCAAGGTCATAAGAAATGTATAATGAATATATTTAAGTCACACCATGATATTTGAATACACGTCACTATCTGATGATATTACCATTTTAAATAGAACAATGTCCAAAACTAGAATTAGATGCTTAAATTAAATTATAGATACCGTAAATTCAAATTGTTTTCAATTCTACTAATTTTGTTGTAAAATTTTAATATATCCTAGAATAAACTATATACTACCAAGAGAATTATAAATTGGTTTGTAATCGCTTGTAGCTAGCTCCAAATTACATCCGGCATTGACACACGCAGCTACAGCATCAATACTATTGTTGATATATTTATGTTGATATACCACATTTTCTATAGCACCTCGGTCACTAACAACATAACCCTGGAATCCCCATTCTGTTCTTAATATGTCTGTTAACAGTTCTTTATTAGCGCATGATGGTATCCCATTAACACTGAAAATACATTAAATACAGAAAATCAAAAAAACACAACGGTGGCCATATTTTTTGACATTACAACTGAAAGTTTCGAATTCAGTGGAAATACAGACTTCAGTAAATATCAGAGTAAGAGTCAGAGAGACAAAACAGAGACGTTATTCTGATAGTTCTTGATTTTGGTAGGTGCTAACGATTGGGCGTAAATCAATGAAAACAAAGGCTTGTCAAGTAAGTTGTTACCTGTTATAGCTACACATCAGATTATATGTTCCTGCTTGAACACATTGTCTAAAGGCTGGTAAAAATGTTGTTCTCAAATCTCTCTCACTAACCTGAAATTAATAGTGATAGTTGATAGTGAAACTACTTTTAACACGGTATTCCTTTTCAGAACTCATTAAATTATATTTTGTTACTGTTGACGTCAAATGGAAAGTATTGATATTGTTTTAATCGCGTACGTTAGTAAAAACTGCATGACTTGTGTAAAGGGTAGTTTGGTCGATTATTGAAAGTATATGGGTGGGTACTTCGAGTGATTATCGAAAGTATATGACGTGACTTTTGGGTTGTTCGATCGATTGGCGATAGTATAAGGCGTAATTTATGGGTATTTCGCTCGGTTATCGAATGTATATGACGTGACTTGTGGGTACTTTGATCGATTATCGAAAGTATATAACTTAACTTACGGATAATTCGATCGATTCTCGAATTCTGTAACGTGGCGTATGGGTAGTTCGCTTTAGCGAAAGTATATGACTTGATGTATGTGTATTTTGATCGATCATCGAATTATATGACGTGACTTATGGCTAGTTTGATCGATTATCGGAAGTATATAACTTGACTTCTGGATAATTTGATCGATTATGTGACGTGTTGTCAAAAAAAAAAAAAAAAAAAAAAAAAGACATGAATTACGGGTAGTGATCGATCATGAAAAAAATATGCAGCTTAAATCATGGTTTTGGGTTTAATAATTCGGCCAATTACAAATAACCGTGATAGTACGACAATGTTCTCTACCTGAGCATTAAACTGATGCCTAGAAACGGGAATGTCTTCTGGTCCAGCATAAGCGTCAAAGTGTTTACAGCCAGCATTAGTGAGAAGATACCTCGAGTTATCTCCCTGTAAACCACTTACAAAGGCTGCTGCGTATGCACCACTTAAATAGGGATCTTCTCCATAAGTTTCCTGTTGAAATGAAAATACTATTTTTCTAAAAACTTATCCTTAATAATAGCTAACAAATTTTTTATTCACTTCTGGTGTGTCTTCGGTGTCACAGTGGCTCGGTGAGTATACAGCTGGCTTAATTAACCAAAATGTCCTGGATTCGAACCCCGTGTTGACCGAGATAGTGTGCATGGGACGACAAAACGAGCTCCTGTTTATACCATTGGCAGCACTTAAAAGATCCCCACTTTGAAATTGCCCTTACCCCCATCCCATCCCGTGCAATTCTTGATTTGTCTGGTTGTTGCATAAATGTAAGACGTCAAACCCAATAATTATGTCGCTAAGTATTCAATTTTTACAGTTTTATTGATTGCGAAAAGAAACAACCTGCACGAGTTTTCGACGGTGTGTAATTTTCTTTGGTTGATTTCTTATCTATATAAATGACAGAGTATTTGACAATCAAAATGTCCTCACTTGATTTCTTCCCCATCTGGCATCTCGCATGATATTTATTACAGGACTGAAACAACTTAATCCCTTGTGAGGTTCAAAAATTCCACGACGTGTATAATCGTTATTTTTCGCACGAACTTCTATTCCTGTAGCCCTGGAAACTTTGAAAATTACTTCAGTGCTGTGAAAAGAAGAAGGCGTAACAATGGTAAATCATTGATTTCAACGTCTGTGGGTAATGTTGTGATAACTTTAATATTTTATTAATACCATACCCATTATAATTATCTATTTTATTAATTCATTAGAGCTAAAGAACTGGGTTAAGAACAACATATTGGCAGTTCAAACACTCTTGAGCATTACCTGCAATCGGCGAGCAGACATCACGGTCACATTGCCCAGTGCGATAGGCCGCTGAGCACTGGAGGTTTTTCAATATGTACCGATAATTAAAGTGTAATTACCTAAAAGCAGCAGCCAGACCAATTGATTCTGAAAACCCAGTAGCTGCACCAGCTTTGACGTCACCCCTTAAGCACTCGGTTTCAAATCCATATGGGTTGATCCCAAGTCGGTTTATTGCTGGCGTCCTGTGTCCTATCCAAAAATAAGTTTAAAATTGCTACCAAATGAATTATATCCATAACAGTAATTTACTATAGTCATCCAGGATAAATCAGGTTATTGAATCCATAGACAATCTTCACTAGGATACAGAAATCAACATATATCCAACGGGCCAATGTCTCTCCTCAAATTCCGATCAGATTTTAAATGCAGAAAGTAACATTCATGTAAGATAATGTATGAGCCCAAGATGTCTCGCTCTGTCGTTCACGTTGCTTCTTTTATTCTTGGTGATTACAGTAATAAAATCATGAGTAAATCCTCGTTACTCACTTTAATAACCAATTTTTGATGACACGTACTTGAAATTGACCGAAAAGCTTTCAAACTTTAGGGACAACTTAAAGCTGGATTAAGAAATTCGGCAGCTATAAAGACGGAGAAGATTATGGTGCCCCCATGGATGTAATTGAAAATAAAAACGCAAAAATCAGTGTAATTTATGATGGATTCCCTTTACGTATACTCCTGTTCGGCGTCACCATTTTCTCCATGACGAATCTGTTAAAAAAACAAACTCGGTGGTGCCCTCTTTTCCACAATGCCCGAAGCAACTGCTTATTTTGCTTAATGGTTAGCCTCGGAAAACTAGTGTTTTGGGGATAATGTTATATTGAAATGACCATATACACAAGAGATCCCGGTGTACGTGGACGAATTCAATAACATTGACTTATAGTGGTCAAGCTAACAAAACATCTAATGTTCTTTGTTCTCAACTCCAAATACAAAATAAAGGAAATTATTAAAAGGAAACGTACCTTTCGTCTTACATTAATAAAAACTATATTACATAAATATTCGAAATATAAAGTGAATCCCTACCACCTCCCATCTGGCCTGCCATTTCCTCTAAGGTCAAACGACCTACAAGATCATCAACTCGTTGATCCCATGGTAAGGATGTGTTCCTAAAGGGTAATACATCACATAGAACATTTGTGACCAAGACGAATACTAAGCTTAGGGATCTGGTGCCTTCCATACTGCTGACTTTATACGATTAACTAGTACACCTCACTTATATTCTTATCTAAAGGTCACCTGTTGGCGATTAACCGTAGACAAAATTGTTACGGTAATAAAGTCATCGATAAGAAAAACATAAATAGATTCCATGGTCGAAGGGTAGGGTTCATGGCCAGATTCATTATTAAACTTAAAATAACAACATATGCATTGAGTCAAACACGTAGCTCCTATAAAACTGCAAACTCTTAGAATACCTTTTCATAGTATCAGTAATAAATGGAAAGAAAAGGTAAATTATTTTCCACAAACAAACGTGTTGTTGCTATTCACAATTCGGCCACGGACTGTATTATTTTCTTATTTTTGATAGTATTGACCTAATATTTGACAGAAATAAATGAATTTTGATAGCATGGATTAATATTGTTAAGTATTGAGTGATGAATCAAACAAGAGTGCATAAGATATATAATAGATGGTACATTCTAGATTTATGTTTATAAAGTTCTAACATCTGTAACATTGGAAATCTGGGTGAATTAAGTAAATGAAGATGTGGGGGTTTTCGGAGATATGTAAAATGTCCAAAGGGCCCCGCGAGTAAAATTGCATTGGTGGACAGATGTGTTTATATTATAACAACGTCTTGACATTAAAATGGTATATATATTTAACGGTTTAAATGTTAATTGTCTGGCCTGCTGTTATTTTAATCTACACTAAATGTAGAATATTTATAAATTTTCTACCAAACATACATAAATTATTGGTTATTATTATCATAAAGGACTAAATATGAACTTTTCCCGGGGTCATTATCACTGTGTGGCGTATGCCCATATTCATTATCACAGTTGGTGCAGCAGGTAGGAGGTTAAACCTCATTTATTTCATTTCACATAATGTTCTCACTTCAAATGCACTAACACTCTAATCTTATACAACTAAAAATTTTAATAATCTAATCTAATACCACTGAAAATGCATTAATAATGTAAACTAATATAACAAATAGAAACCAGAAAATATAACATAATGTGAAGTTTTATTATACTAAATAGCTTATGAAGATACATTAATAATCTAATCTAATCTAATACAACAAATAGAAACCCTAATACAGAAAATATAACATAATAACATAATGTGATGGTTTATGTATAGGATATTAACCTACCCAAGGTTGATATGATCGAGAACACGCGGGCGAAGCCCAAGGGTTCTCTATCATATCAATCCGAGGGAGAGTAGGTTTATATCTGACATATACAACGTTCACCCTTAAATTTAATGGACTCTTCTAAAAAAGGCAACAGTGATTGGATAATTGCTCGGTAGTTTCCGCCAAATAGCGAGAATTACCGATGTAATATTGCGCGTGTTTTTGTTTACACGACTCAATTTTGGGAAATTGAATTGAAAGCATGCAAGAAAAAAATGGATAATTAAACGAAGTCAGACGAATAATCAATCCTTTTTAGTCATCATATTGACGATGGAATAGATGTGGATGCAAATATGATGCGGATCTATCCAAAGCCTGAAGAAAATTTGGATCAAAAGGCAATCTTTTCCGATATTTCTGACAATGAACCGTGATTGAAATTTAGGTATGTTCAGAGAAGGATTTGACCGACTGGTTTATGTGGACTGTATCCAAAAATACTTTACAAAGGAACTTTTGAGCGATAAATACTTTCAAATCTTGCAGTGTGTGGAGAAATAATGTGGGCGGAAAGAAAATTCTGAAAGATATCTTAGACATGGAGTATGGATAACCGATTTAAATATGCCGATAAGTACACCGTCTATTTCGTTACTGAATGCTACAAACTGTACCATAACTTTTTTTTATTATTGTCAAAAGAATAAAATTTTATTTCTGTGTTCTTTGTATTATTTCGATCATCTACATTATCAGCGGTTGATATGAGCCGAATATATCGACCTTGGATGACGTCATCAGCGGTTGATATGAAATATCAACCTGTCAGGACGTCATCAGCGGTTGATATGAACCGAATATATCAACCTCTGATGACGTCATGAGAGGTTGTTATGAGATATAACTGCTATGGACATCAAAGAAAAAAACTACTACCAGTTGTATATGATACTAAATAGCACATGAAAATAAAAATGGCTAAAATACTGGTAATTTTCGGTGAAGATCCAGCACCTGAAATACAATATATGAAATAACAAGTTTTAACTTAAAAGTATTTTCATATTTAAAAACCTTAACATTTCGAAATTTAGGAGAAACGTAGCTATTCCCCTAGTTCAGCTCTGAACGTATGTGTCATTACAAACGCCATTACTACGTTCAGATCTCGTGCCATTCAACCAATGTCGAAACTATAATCTGTCCCAGTCAATTTTACTGGGCAACTTTTCATAGCTAAACGGTCGCGTGTCAGTCCCCGTGAACGCCTGAACAATGTAAATGAACATCTTAGTGAGAAAATGAGACCTACTTTCATAGCCGAACTACTATTCCCCATGCATGTCCTATTTCTACTCCAATTAAGTTTTAGCCATGCAAATATATTACAGTTTTAGTATAACTAATCATATTCCAGACGATTAATTAAACCAAAGCTGTAACGATTTAAAGTTGAGCCCTATAATACATGCGTATCGTACCTGTAGGTCCCGATGGACAAGGTGGTGGTTGTGTGGGAGCTGAAATAAGACGGGGTTATAAATCAATCATATTATACAAAACATAATATAACAATTATCCAAATCAAACTCATTAGCTGATTTAGCTAGAACGCAAAGGGGATTTCCTTTACTTGGGGTGGTGTGTATGGAGTATTTCGTGTCTATTTATCATAGACAATGTGGTAAAATAATATGACGGGCGGGACATATTCAAGGAAAATAACATGCTTTTCCACGTGATACTATTTATTATTATCTTTGATTCAGTAAACCAACCCGTGTTTTGACATTCGTATATGTAGATAATTGTATAATTCACATGCAAACATATTGGCGATAGTTTGTGCATGTTATTTTGAAAACAAACGTTTACACTTATCAAACGTTCAAAATCCGTTTCACTCTATATCTATAAAAGCGATGCAAATAAGATGCTCATATAATTTAGCTGGCAAAAAGTACAGCAATTAGGGTTCAAATTCTTATCAAAATTAACACACCCCTGAAGATTGGGAGCAATAAATACTACTGCATATGCGCATAAGAGATGTTTAAATCAAATGTGGCATTGTTCTGTCGGTAGCACCATGTAGTATAAAAAGAGTTAGCGTACCTTGTCCCGTGTACGATAAGTTCAAAAGAGGAGCGATAATTTGGAGGTGGATTTCAGAATCCATTATTTACCTTTACACATTGCACTTATTTCTGGTTCCCAAACATTAGTGTTGTTTCCTTTCCTTGTACACATGTATGAAGTGGTCTCCCCTGTTAGATAGCCCTTTCTACAACCGTCTATATTTATTTTACTACCAATACCATAGTTATAACTATTCTTAATGCTTCTTGGTACATCTAGTAAACCACAAGATTCCACTAGCAAAAAAAAGGGGGGTAATAATACTCAAATGCATCTGTCTTGCTTGTTTATATTACTATTTCAGAATTAAAATATTTGACATTTAAATCTAAAATTATTTAAGTCAATCTGGTTTTATCTAGAACGTTTCTGCAGTTCTGAGGTAACATAAATAATACACTGTTTAAAAGGTGAATCGTCTATCTCTCTAAACGTATTTATCTAAATTATTTCTATGGCACTTATTAATTTAACAGGAAAGACACGGAACACACTTCTATTTATTAGACACCACTATAGATATTTTTTAGTTTTTCTCAAATCATATCATAGGTGATAATGTATCTGACTATATCATAGGTGATAATGTATCTGACACAAGCTGCACACAGTTGTAATATACAAAGTTGAAAGATAAAATAACAACCCGTTCAGGTAGGAAAAGGGTAATGAAAAAGCTGAACTCTTATTAGGCATTAAGCCCCATACTCGTCATAAATGATGAGAGTTTGACTATAATACAAGACATTACCTGGTACTTGAAAGCTTTGAACTGTTTTAAACCAAGTTTCTGCCTGCAACGTGGCATTGGCAATATCTGAACTACCAGTAGCTCTGTAGTCATAGTGACACGAAGAGTTGGGCATCTCTGAACCGCACAATTCGTTGATTTCATCCTCGGTTATGTTGATAGGAAGTAGTGGGAATGAAAATAAAGGAGCAAAGCTCGGATTTTGCATAGTTGGATATTGAAAAAGACGTTCTGTGGCGTTGACTGACCCTAAATATAAGAAAATAATTCCAACCATATAAACTATTCATGATTGAAGCGGTAGTTAAATGATATTTGACAAAGATGTAATTCAAAGTTTCCAGTCAGTATTTACAATAACAGGGGGTAGAGAAAGACTGTAAAAAATCGTTCGCTGATTCTTAGACCTAAATATATACTCCTGTGGAATAGGGGCGTTAACTATGCTAAAAATTATTGTACGACCCTCGCTTTCGACATGAATCCTCAAAGGATTAGCCAAACAATCCCATCAAGTTGAATAAAACAATTTTACCTGTAGAGTGTTTACAATTTTACAGTTAGAGAATCAGTATCTCCGAGAAACATTGGGCGACTCTGAATTTCGATAGGGAATCTTTTTAAGTAATATGGAAACACTGAAATATGGACTGACAGTGGTGACGAAAACATGTAGGCGTGTGGCCCAGCAAGTTAGGCACTGGCATACTGACGGGGGGAGCATAATTTTAAAAATGTAGGTAAGACCTCTTATTGATTTGATTCCCAATGCCTTTGGGTTGCACGCAACAGATACCACACCAAACTATTCTTAAAGCGGGCCCTTTCAATTTTATTACGGGTATACATGATGTGATTAATGAACAACTTTCTTACAGGATGTTATTAAATTTTCATAGATATGTTGGGTTGACGACGTCTGTATTGGTATTAGTTGGCCATTCCTGTTTTTCACACCATCCATTTCTATATCTGACCATGTCCCAAGTAATCCTTCTGTTTGGTCCTGTGCCAAAAAAAAGATACCAGCATTAAAAAGTCCACTCAGATATATGTGTCCTGAGAAATACAAAGGTTCGATTCCATGTGGGATTGTTGCCGTATTCAAAAAACACCCCTATATCATGTCACTGAATAAACATGAACAATAAGCCACAATTCTTAGTTACTATATCGGTTATGAAATTAAGAAATTTGGCGATCAATTCGGAAGGGCTTAATATTTTGCCTGAAAGATTCTCGCACGCTAAAATAGCTAGGTTTTTTTTATTTTTTTATTTTTTTTTTTTGCATGTTGGTATTTGTTTTACACAATCAAGCCCATTGTGAAATATGGTACTGCTACCTTTGGAACCAGTTTTGACATTACATGCAGCAATCGAGACAAAAAAAGTATAATATACAAAGAATGTAATATACAACGGATAAATATACATGTACAAAGAGTATGCAAAGAGTGTAATATACAACGGATAAAATATACAAAGAGTATAATATACAAAGTACCATTGCTATAATACAAAGTATTGTAAACTTCAATAATGTACTGAATTTAATTATGACTCCATTCAAATTGTATAAAATGGACTAACCTTATATGCTTGTGGTACAACAACTGTTGTGTGTAGTAGATTATTTACAGCTACAACCTGTACACCAATACCATTTGTCATTATTATAGTAAAATTGTCGTGTTTACCCGCCTGTGATTCATAGTTTATTATAGTTAATCCTGAAAATAATTTATTTACAAATAATGTCAAAGGAGCAACGAGATTTCGTTCAACTACAGATCAATAAATCAAATCCAGTGATCATAGAGGGATTGGAATGGGTTAGGTTTCTCGGTCGACAGCTTTACATGCGTTATCATTTTACGCAGAATCCTTGACAACGGAACCGAAAATGAACATTTTTGATGGTGATATTTGGTTCACTTCGGGATTCGAACCAGGGACAACTGGTTGTCGTCCAGTTTTCTTACCACACATAATTTGTGACCGCTAATGCCCTTTGTAAAGTTAGGCAATGAAACTCACCCACATAATACCAATGCCAAACTGGCAGTCCATAAAGATTATCCTATCTATAGCTATTCGTTTTATCAGAAATGGTTAAAAATATACATGTCTAGACGACGATCAGGTGATAACTGATACGTATTAGTGGTTTCACAGGAGTTTGTTCACACCAACAGTAATTATCGGAAGTTATTGAAAATCATCAGGATTCGGCGTATCATGAAACCAAACACTGGGTAATATAATATATCTGACATTGTAGATTTCTTGTCTTAATGCATGAACAATGTCTATGTTATTTCAAGTCTATCGGATTACAACTTTAGCCTCTAAAATTTACACGAACGTCAAGGGGGAATAACCCGACGCAACTACTGCAATATGGCCACAGAACACTAATTATTGCCCCATTGACTTTAATGTTAATTCTCGTCTCTTAGACCGGCTGTAACTTTTTCCCAAATATTCGTTGGGAAAAACGCTTTCTGCCACAGATGGAGCAACATGTGGCAGACTCTTGCCCAAAAGCATGTATGAGGTTCTTCATGAAAAACTTGAGATAGACAAGCTGGAAGTAGAGACAGCTAACCTTGCAATTTTCGGCCCTCCCTTTCAACGTAACCAATCTCACAACTCTTGTGTCCTTCCGCCTCAAAATCATGAATATTCACCAAAACCTGGCAGAAAATGTATTTTCAAACCCTTTTCTTCGATTCTACACCAAAAATTCAACAAAAATCGCCATGCAAAAGGGGGAAAAAGGGAAAGGGAGAGAAGGACTAAAAATAACTTTCGCCCTTGTTTCGTGGGTGACTGCCCAGGAATATTTGGTGATCTGTGTCCTATATAGGGGTGAAACTTCTGATATCACCAAAAGGCCTTTTGTATTTGCTTCCCATATGTTCTGGCAACATGCTGGAGAAAGGAAATCAAAATCAAAGAATAACTGCAAAAATGATGGCCCTTTAAGTATACATGCTGCTTTAAGTACAGTGGTGTATCTCAGGTCCCTGGGCCTTTTGTGCTAAAATTTAAAAAATCTTTTTTAATAGAGGCAGTATTTGAGCTCTGTGAAAAAATTAGACAAGTTGCAAACAAACTACATAGAAAACACTCATAATTTGTAATTTTTATCAAAAATATATTTTTTTACTGCCATGTCATGAAAAATGTACAAAATTTACATGTAGCATCTTTCAAAAAACCAATAATTTTCCACTTTTTTAGATAGCCAGACTGGCAAGTAATATATTTTTGGAAACCCTGGACAATATGCAAACAGAAAAATCACAAAACTGTTGCATTGATTGAAATCATAAAGGTCTGTACTGAAACATGTAACCCCACCCCCTAAAAATGTCAATGACTGAATCAATCTTATCTTTGGTTGCAGAGCCAACTTTACCAAAGGAATCTGTCTAACAGATATGATTTACCATCCCTGGCTAATATATGAACATAAAAACTAAAATAGGTGCAATAAATGTGATATATGGTTAAAATAGGCTTTGCTGAAAGAAAAAAATGCCATAATTGGCCTATGTCCACCCCTCTCTAACAAAAGAGTCACAGAATACACAATTTTCACAAATTTGGAAATAGTTTAATGTTTTCAACATCTCAAACCTCAGAGGCATCATACAAATCTTTATTGCAATTATTGTACTGAAGCAAGATGTCTGGACCTTTACATCAATTGCCTTAAAAAATGAAGTCAAAAAGGCAGTTATGACATAGTTGACAACATAAAAGAGGCCTGAAAAGGAGCAAAATTAACATTTTACTGGTTCTATAAGTGACATAAATGCAACAAACACCACAAATCCTAGATTTTGATAAGAAAATATTGACCATTAAGCTGACATTTACACATCTACACCAGTTCTGTATCAGGCTGTGGTCTTACTGGCCTGACATGTCTCAAGGTTCTAAGTTTGAGTATGAACAAAAAAGGTCAGAAATCCTTGAAATGTACAAAATGACCATTTATTGGCAAAAAATAACATTCCCATCTGTAATTCAACAACAAATTCCAATTATTATCATTTAATTGTCAACACTGGTGCAATCAAATCTCTCAAAACACATTAATAAAAACGGGTGGGGTGGGGCATTTATAGCCCCTCTAAACAGAAAGATGGAGTGAAAAATGTCTATAAAGACTGGGATATTGCTTCCTACATGAAGAAAATGCAAGAATCTAATGCTTCAAAGAAGAAAAAAATGCTTGTTCTGGGTAAAATAGTGGCCAAATTGAGCCTACCCCTGTTTTGAACATTTTGTACAAACCCATCTGCTGTATATTATTAACTCAGTGTTGCCAATTTTCCATTTTCTGTAGGAAAGCTTGAGCTATTTCTAAACTTGACAAACTTATAGATCCCATCTAAGTTACATTAGCAATGAAAATAAGGGAATTTTAAGAAATTTTGAGTCATTTGAGTAGGTATGAAAGCATTAATTTTTACATCGAAATCGGAGAATCTGGAGATTTTCTGTGAATATTTCTGATTTTTAGACAAAATTAGGTGAAATTACAATGTTGTTCACTTTATCTGTGCTTTCTGAGGCTGAATACACCAAAATTGGACATTGAAGTATTTTTCTTACTGTTAGAAATTAAATAAAAACTGAAAATTGGAAAATTTGCAGTAAAATCACAATTTTTCCCAAAACTTTGATAAATTTTTTTCTAAATTTAATTTTTTTTAGTTTTTCTGTAGTCAAGTCATTTTATACATATTTTCTGACAAATTAGTCATCATATTTTCAAAACTAAGGCATATCAGTCACAGCCTTGTCATACACATATATAGGGGTGAAACTTCTGATATCACCAAAAGGCCTTTTGTATTTGCTTCCCATATGTTCTGGCAACATGCTGGAGAAAGGAAATCAAAATCAAAGAATAACTGCAAAAATGATGGCCCTTTAAGTATACATGCTGCTTTAAGTACAGTGGTGTATCTCAGGTCCCTGGGCCTTTTGTGCTAAAATTTAAAAAATCTTTTTTAATAGAGGCAGTATTTGAGCTCTGTGAAAAAATTAGACAAGTTGCAAACAAACTACATAGAAAACACTCATAATTTGTAATTTTTATCAAAAATATATTTTTTTACTGCCATGTCATGAAAAATGTACAAAATTTACATGTAGCATCTTTCAAAAAACCAATAATTTTCCACTTTTTTAGATAGCCAGACTGGCAAGTAATATATTTTTGGAAACCCTGGACAATATGCAAACAGAAAAATCACAAAACTGTTGCATTGATTGAAATCATAAAGGTCTGTACTGAAACATGTAACCCCACCCCCTAAAAATGTCAATGACTGAATCAATCTTATCTTTGGTTGCAGAGCCAACTTTATCAAAGGAATCTGTCTAACAGATATGATTTACCATCCCTGGCTAATATATGAACATAAAAACTAAATAGGTGCAATAAATGTGATATATGGTTAAAATAGGCTTTGCTGAAAGAAAAAAATGCCATAATTGGCCTATGTCCACCCCTCTCTAACAAAAGAGTCACAGAATACACAATTTTCACAAATTTGGAAATAGTTTAATGTTTTCAACATCTCAA
The DNA here is from genome assembly GCA_036850965.1 of Patella caerulea. NCBI lineage: Eukaryota > Metazoa > Mollusca > Gastropoda > Patellidae > Patella > Patella caerulea. Next base: position 4,083,860 of record JAZGQO010000008.1, on the reverse strand, counting down.
ACCTCAGAGGCATCATACAAATCTTTATTGCAATTATTGTACTGAAGCAAGATGTCTGGACCTTTACATCAATTGCCTTAAAAAATGAAGTCAAAAAGGCAGTTATGACATAGTTGACAACATAAAAGAGGCCTGAAAAGGAGCAAATTAACATTTTACTGGTTCTATAAGTGACATAAATGCAACAAACACCACAAATCCTAGATTTTGATAAGAAAATATTGACCATTAAGCTGACATTTACACATCTACACCAGTTCTGTATCAGGCTGTGGTCTTACTGGCCTGACATGTCTCAAGGTTCTAAGTTTGAGTATGAACAAAAAAGGTCAGAAATCTTTGAAATGTACAAAATGACCATTTATTGGCAAAAAATAACATTCCCATCTGTAATTCAACAACAAATTCCAATTATTATCATTTAATTGTCAACACTGGTGCAATCAAATCTCTCAAAACAATTAATAAAAACGGGTGGGGTGGGCATTTATAGCCCCTCTAAACAGAAAGATGGGGTGAAAAATGTCTATAAAGACTGGGATATTGCTTCCTACATGAAGAAAATGCAAGAATCTAATGCTTCAAAGAAGAAAAAAATGCTTGTTCTGGGTAAAATAGTGGCCAAATTGAGCCTACCCCTGTTTTGAACATTTTGTACAAACCCATCTGCTGTATATTATTAACTCAGTGTTGCCAATTTTCCATTTTCTGTAGGAAAGCTGGAGCTATTTCTAAACTTGACAAACTTATAGATCCCATCTAAGTTACATTAGCAATGAAAATAAGGGAATTTTAAGAAATTTTGAGTCATTTGAGTAGGTATGAAAGCATTAATTTTTACATCGAAATGGGAGAATCTGGAGATTTTCTGTGAATATTTCTGATTTTTAGACAAAATTAGGTGAAATTACAATGTTGTTCACTTTATCTGTGCTTTCTGAGGCTGAATACACCAAAATTGGACATTGAAGTATTTTTCCTTACTGTTAGAAATTAAATAAAAACTGAAATTGGAAATTTGCAGTAAAATCACAATTTTTCCCAAAACTTTGATAAATTTTTTCTAAATTTAATTTTTTTTAGTTTTTCTGTAGTCAAGTCATTTTATACATATTTTCTGACAAATTAGTCATCATATTTTCAAAACTAAGGCATATCAGTCACAGCCTTGTCATACACATATATAGGGGTGAAACTTCTGATATCACCAAAAGGCCTTTTGTATTTGCTTCCCATATGTTCTGGCAACATGCTGGAGAAAGGAAATCAAAATCAAAGAATAACTGCAAAAATGATGGCCCTTTAAGTATACATGCTGCTTTAAGTACAGTGGTGTATCTCAGGTCCCTGGGCCTTTTGTGCTAAAATTTAAAAAATCTTTTTTAATAGAGGCAGTATTTGAGCTCTGTGAAAAAATTAGACAAGTTGCAAACAAACTACATAGAAAACACTCATAATTTGTAATTTTTATCAAAAATATATTTTTTTACTGCCATGTCATGAAAAATGTACAAAATTTACATGTAGCATCTTTCAAAAAACCAATAATTTTCCACTTTTTTAGATAGCCAGACTGGCAAGTAATATATTTTTGGAAACCCTGGACAATATGCAAACAGAAAAATCACAAAACTGTTGCATTGATTGAAATCATAAAGGTCTGTACTGAAACATGTAACCCCACCCCCTAAAAATGTCAATGACTGAATCAATCTTATCTTTGGTTGCAGAGCCAACTTTATCAAAGGAATCTGTCTAACAGATATGATTTACCATCCCTGGCTAATATATGAACATAAAAACTAAAATAGGTGCAATAAATGTGATATATGGTTAAAATAGGCTTTGCTGAAAGAAAAAAATGCCATAATTGGCCTATGTCCACCCCTCTCTAACAAAAGAGTCACAGAATACACAATTTTCACAAATTTGGAAATAGTTTAATGTTTTCAACATCTCAAACCTCAGAGGCATCATACAAATCTTTATTGCAATTATTGTACTGAAGCAAGATGTCTGGACCTTTACATCAATTGCCTTAAAAAATGAAGTCAAAAAGGCAGTTATGACATAGTTGACAACATAAAAGAGGCCTGAAAAGGAGCAAAATTAACATTTTACTGGTTCTATAAGTGACATAAATGCAACAAACACCACAAATCCTAGATTTTGATAAGAAAATATTGACCATTAAGCTGACATTTACACATCTACACCAGTTCTGTATCAGGCTGTGGTCTTACTGGCCTGACATGTCTCAAGGTTCTAAGTTTGAGTATGAACAAAAAAGGTCAGAAATCTTTGAAATGTACAAAATGACCATTTATTGGCAAAAAATAACATTCCCATCTGTAATTCAACAACAAATTCCAATTATTATCATTTAATTGTCAACACTGGTGCAATCAAATCTCTCAAAACACATTAATAAAAACGGGTGGGGTGGGGCATTTATAGCCCCTCTAAACAGAAAGATGGGGTGAAAAATGTCTATAAAGACTGGGATATTGCTTCCTACATGAAGAAAATGCAAGAATCTAATGCTTCAAAGAAGAAAAAAATGCTTGTTCTGGGTAAAATAGTGGCCAAATTGAGCCTACCCCTGTTTTGAACATTTTGTACAAACCCATCTGCTGTATATTATTAACTCAGTGTTGCCAATTTTCCATTTTCTGTAGGAAAGCTGGAGCTATTTCTAAACTTGACAAACTTATAGATCCCATCTAAGTTACATTAGCAATGAAAATAAGGGAATTTTAAGAAATTTTGAGTCATTTGAGTAGGTATGAAAGCATTAATTTTTACATCGAAATGGGAGAATCTGGAGATTTTCTGTGAATATTTCTGATTTTTAGACAAAATTAGGTGAAATTACAATGTTGTTCACTTTATCTGTGCTTTCTGAGGCTGAATACACCAAAATTGGACATTGAAGTATTTTTCTTACTGTTAGAAATTAAATAAAAACTGAAAATTGGAAAATTTGCAGTAAAATCACAATTTTTCCCAAAACTTTGATAAATTTTTTTCTAAATTTAATTTTTTTTAGTTTTTCTGTAGTCAAGTCATTTTATACATATTTTCTGACAAATTAGTCATCATATTTTCAAAACTAAGGCATATCAGTCACAGCCTTGTCATACACATATATAGGGGTGAAACTTCTGATATCACCAAAAGGCCTTTTGTATTTGCTTCCCATATGTTCTGGCAACATGCTGGAGAAAGGAAATCAAAATCAAAGAATAACTGCAAAAATGATGGCCCTTTAAGTATACATGCTGCTTTAAGTACAGTGGTGTATCTCAGGTCCCTGGGCCTTTTGTGCTAAAATTTAAAAAATCTTTTTTAATAGAGGCAGTATTTGAGCTCTGTGAAAAAATTAGACAAGTTGCAAACAAACTACATAGAAAACACTCATAATTTGTAATTTTTATCAAAAATATATTTTTTTACTGCCATGTCATGAAAAATGTACAAAATTTACATGTAGCATCTTTCAAAAAACCAATAATTTTCCACTTTTTTAGATAGCCAGACTGGCAAGTAATATATTTTTGGAAACCCTGGACAATATGCAAACAGAAAAATCACAAAACTGTTGCATTGATTGAAATCATAAAGGTCTGTACTGAAACATGTAACCCCACCCCCTAAAAATGTCAATGACTGAATCAATCTTATCTTTGGTTGCAGAGCCAACTTTATCAAAGGAATCTGTCTAACAGATATGATTTACCATCCCTGGCTAATATATGAACATAAAAACTAAAATAGGTGCAATAAATGTGATATATGGTTAAAATAGGCTTTGCTGAAAGAAAAAAATGCCATAATTGGCCTATGTCCACCCCTCTCTAACAAAAGAGTCACAGAATACACAATTTTCACAAATTTGGAAATAGTTTAATGTTTTCAACATCTCAAACCTCAGAGGCATCATACAAATCTTTATTGCAATTATTGTACTGAAGCAAGATGTCTGGACCTTTACATCAATTGCCTTAAAAAATGAAGTCAAAAAGGCAGTTATGACATAGTTGACAACATAAAAGAGGCCTGAAAAGGAGCAAAATTAACATTTTACTGGTTCTATAAGTGACATAAATGCAACAAACACCACAAATCCTAGATTTTGATAAGAAAATATTGACCATTAAGCTGACATTTACACATCTACACCAGTTCTGTATCAGGCTTTGGTCTTACTGGCCTGACATGTCTCAAGGTTCTAAGTTTGAGTATGAACAAAAAAGGTCAGAAATCCTTGAAATGTACAAAATGACCATTTATTGGCAAAAAATAACATTCCCATCTGTAATTCAACAACAAATTCCAATTATTATCATTTAATTGTCAACACTGGTGCAATCAAATCTCTCAAAACACATTAATAAAAACGGGTGGGGTGGGGCATTTATAGCCCCTCTAAACAGAAAGATGGGGTGAAAAATGTCTATAAAGACTGGGATATTGCTTCCTACATGAAGAAAATGCAAGAATCTAATGCTTCAAAGAAGAAAAAAATGCTTGTTCTGGGTAAAATAGTGGCCAAATTGAGCCTACCCCTGTTTTGAACATTTTGTACAAACCCATCTGCTGTATATTATTAACTCAGTGTTGCCAATTTTCCATTTTCTGTAGGAAAGCTGGAGCTATTTCTAAACTTGACAAACTTATAGATCCCATCTAAGTTACATTAGCAATGAAAATAAGGGAATTTTAAGAAATTTTGAGTCATTTGAGTAGGTATGAAAGCATTAATTTTTACATCGAAATGGGAGAATCTGGAGATTTTCTGTGAATATTTCTGATTTTTAGACAAAATTAGGTGAAATTACAATGTTGTTCACTTTATCTGTGCTTTCTGAGGCTGAATACACCAAAATTGGACATTGAAGTATTTTTCTTACTGTTAGAAATTAAATAAAAACTGAAAATTGGAAAATTTGCAGTAAAATCACAATTTTTCCCAAAACTTTGATAAATTTTTTTCTAAATTTAATTTTTTTTAGTTTTTCTGTAGTCAAGTCATTTTATACATATTTTCTGACAAATTAGTCATCATATTTTCAAAACTAAGGCATATCAGTCACAGCCTTGTCATACACATATATAGGGGTGAAACTTCTGATATCACCAAAAGGCCTTTTGTATTTGCTTCCCATATGTTCTGGCAACATGCTGGAGAAAGGAAATCAAAATCAAAGAATAACTGCAAAAATGATGGCCCTTTAAGTATACATGCTGCTTTAAGTACAGTGGTGTATCTCAGGTCCTTGGGCCTTTTGTGCTAAAATTTAAAAAATCTTTTTTAATAGAGGCAGTATTTGAGCTCTGTGAAAAAATTAGACAAGTTGCAAACAAACTACATAGAAAACACTCATAATTTGTAATTTTTATCAAAAATATATTTTTTTACTGCCATGTCATGAAAAATGTACAAAATTTACATGTAGCATCTTTCAAAAAACCAATAATTTTCCACTTTTTTAGATAGCCAGACTGGCAAGTAATATATTTTTGGAAACCCTGGACAATATGCAAACAGAAAAATCACAAAACTGTTGCATTGATTGAAATCATAAAGGTCTGTACTGAAACATGTAACCCCACCCCCTAAAAATGTCAATGACTGAATCAATCTTATCTTTGGTTGCAGAGCCAACTTTACCAAAGGAATCTGTCTAACAGATATGATTTACCATCCCTGGCTAATATATGAACATAAAAACTAAAATAGGTGCAATAAATGTGATATATGGTTAAAATAGGCTTTGCTGAAAGAAAAAAATGCCATAATTGGCCTATGTCCACCCCTCTCTAACAAAAGAGTCACAGAATACACAATTTTCACAAATTTGGAAATAGTTTAATGTTTTCAACATCTCAAACCTCAGAGGCATCATACAAATCTTTATTGCAATTATTGTACTGAAGCAAGATGTCTGGACCTTTACATCAATTGCCTTAAAAAATGAAGTCAAAAAGGCAGTTATGACATAGTTGACAACATAAAAGAGGCCTGAAAAGGAGCAAAATTAACATTTTACTGGTTCTATAAGTGACATAAATGCAACAAACACCACAAATCCTAGATTTTGATAAGAAAATATTGACCATTAAGCTGACATTTACACATCTACACCAGTTCTGTATCAGGCTGTGGTCTTACTGGCCTGACATGTCTCAAGGTTCTAAGTTTGAGTATGAACAAAAAAGGTCAGAAATCCTTGAAATGTACAAAATGACCATTTATTGGCAAAAAATAACATTCCCATCTGTAATTCAACAACAAATTCCAATTATTATCATTTAATTGTCAACACTGGTGCAATCAAATCTCTCAAAACACATTAATAAAAACGGGTGGGGTGGGGCATTTATAGCCCCTCTAAACAGAAAGATGGGGTGAAAAATGTCTATAAAGACTGGGATATTGCTTCCTACATGAAGAAAATGCAAGAATCTAATGCTTCAAAGAAGAAAAAAATGCTTGTTCTGGGTAAAATAGTGGCCAAATTGAGCCTACCCCTGTTTTGAACATTTTGTACAAACCCATCTGCTGTATATTATTAACTCAGTGTTGCCAATTTTCCATTTTCTGTAGGAAAGCTGGAGCTATTTCTAAACTTGACAAACTTATAGATCCCATCTAAGTTACATTAGCAATGAAAATAAGGGAATTTTAAGAAATTTTGAGTCATTTGAGTAGGTATGAAAGCATTAATTTTTACATCGAAATGGGAGAATCTGGAGATTTTCTGTGAATATTTCTGATTTTTAGACAAAATTAGGTGAAATTACAATGTTGTTCACTTTATCTGTGCTTTCTGAGGCTGAATACACCAAAATTGGACATTGAAGTATTTTTCTTACTGTTAGAAATTAAATAAAAACTGAAAATTGGAAAATTTGCAGTAAAATCACAATTTTTCCCAAAACTTTGATAAATTTTTTTCTAAATTTAATTTTTTTTAGTTTTTCTGTAGTCAAGTCATTTTATACATATTTTCTGACAAATTAGTCATCATATTTTCAAAACTAAGGCATATCAGTCACAGCCTTGTCATACACATATATAGGGGTGAAACTTCTGATATCACCAAAAGGCCTTTTGTATTTGCTTCCCATATGTTCTGGCAACATGCTGGAGAAAGGAAATCAAAATCAAAGAATAACTGCAAAAATGATGGCCCTTTAAGTATACATGCTGCTTTAAGTACAGTGGTGTATCTCAGGTCCTTGGGCCTTTTGTGCTAAAATTTAAAAAATCTTTTTTAATAGAGGCAGTATTTGAGCTCTGTGAAAAAATTAGACAAGTTGCAAACAAACTACATAGAAAACACTCATAATTTGTAATTTTTATCAAAAATATATTTTTTTACTGCCATGTCATGAAAAATGTACAAAATTTACATGTAGCATCTTTCAAAAAACCAATAATTTTCCACTTTTTTAGATAGCCAGACTGGCAAGTAATATATTTTTGGAAACCCTGGACAATATGCAAACAGAAAAATCACAAAACTGTTGCATTGATTGAAATCATAAAGGTCTGTACTGAAACATGTAACCCCACCCCCTAAAAATGTCAATGACTGAATCAATCTTATCTTTGGTTGCAGAGCCAACTTTACCAAAGGAATCTGTCTAACAGATATGATTTACCATCCCTGGCTAATATATGAACATAAAAACTAAAATAGGTGCAATAAATGTGATATATGGTTAAAATAGGCTTTGCTGAAAGAAAAAAATGCCATAATTGGCCTATGTCCACCCCTCTCTAACAAAAGAGTCACAGAATACACAATTTTCACAAATTTGGAAATAGTTTAATGTTTTCAACATCTCAAACCTCAGAGGCATCATACAAATCTTTATTGCAATTATTGTACTGAAGCAAGATGTCTGGACCTTTACATCAATTGCCTTAAAAAATGAAGTCAAAAAGGCAGTTATGACATAGTTGACAACATAAAAGAGGCCTGAAAAGGAGCAAAATTAACATTTTACTGGTTCTATAAGTGACATAAATGCAACAAACACCACAAATCCTAGATTTTGATAAGAAAATATTGACCATTAAGCTGACATTTACACATCTACACCAGTTCTGTATCAGGCTGTGGTCTTACTGGCCTGACATGTCTCAAGGTTCTAAGTTTGAGTATGAACAAAAAAGGTCAGAAATCCTTGAAATGTACAAAATGACCATTTATTGGCAAAAAATAACATTCCCATCTGTAATTCAACAACAAATTCCAATTATTATCATTTAATTGTCAACACTGGTGCAATCAAATCTCTCAAAACACATTAATAAAAACGGGTGGGGTGGGGCATTTATAGCCCCTCTAAACAGAAAGATGGGGTGAAAAATGTCTATAAAGACTGGGATATTGCTTCCTACATGAAGAAAATGCAAGAATCTAATGCTTCAAAGAAGAAAAAAATGCTTGTTCTGGGTAAAATAGTGGCCAAATTGAGCCTACCCCTGTTTTGAACATTTTGTACAAACCCATCTGCTGTATATTATTAACTCAGTGTTGCCAATTTTCCATTTTCTGTAGGAAAGCTGGAGCTATTTCTAAACTTGACAAACTTATAGATCCCATCTAAGTTACATTAGCAATGAAAATAAGGGAATTTTAAGAAATTTTGAGTCATTTGAGTAGGTATGAAAGCATTAATTTTTACATCGAAATGGGAGAATCTGGAGATTTTCTGTGAATATTTCTGATTTTTAGACAAAATTAGGTGAAATTACAATGTTGTTCACTTTATCTGTGCTTTCTGAGGCTGAATACACCAAAATTGGACATTGAAGTATTTTTCTTACTGTTAGAAATTAAATAAAAACTGAAAATTGGAAAATTTGCAGTAAAATCACAATTTTTCCCAAAACTTTGATAAATTTTTTTCTAAATTTAATTTTTTTTAGTTTTTCTGTAGTCAAGTCATTTTATACATATTTTCTGACAAATTAGTCATCATATTTTCAAAACTAAGGCATATCAGTCACAGCCTTGTCATACACAGACTATATAGGGGTGAAACTTCTGATATCACCAAAAGGCCTTTTGTATTTGCTTCCCATATGTTCTGGCAACATGCTGGAGAAAGGAAATCAAAATCAAAGAATAACTGCAAAAATGATGGCCCTTTAAGTATACATGCTGCTTTAAGTACAGTGGTGTATCTCAGGTCCCTGGGCCTTTTGTGCTAAAATTTAAAAAATCTTTTTTAATAGAGGCAGTATTTGAGCTCTGTGAAAAAATTAGACAAGTTGCAAACAAACTACATAGAAAACACTCATAATTTGTAATTTTTATCAAAAATATATTTTTTTACTGCCATGTCATGAAAAATGTACAAAATTTACATGTAGCATCTTTCAAAAAACCAATAATTTTCCACTTTTTTAGATAGCCAGACTGGCAAGTAATATATTTTTGGAAACCCTGGACAATATGCAAACAGAAAAATCACAAAACTGTTGCATTGATTGAAATCATAAAGGTCTGTACTGAAACATGTAACCCCACCCCCTAAAAATGTCAATGACTGAATCAATCTTATCTTTGGTTGCAGAGCCAACTTTACCAAAGGAATCTGTCTAACAGATATGATTTACCATCCCTGGCTAATATATGAACATAAAAACTAAAATAGGTGCAATAAATGTGATATATGGTTAAAATAGGCTTTGCTGAAAGAAAAAAATGCCATAATTGGCCTATGTCCACCCCTCTCTAACAAAAGAGTCACAGAATACACAATTTTCACAAATTTGGAAATAGTTTAATGTTTTCAACATCTCAAACCTCAGAGGCATCATACAAATCTTTATTGCAATTATTGTACTGAAGCAAGATGTCTGGACCTTTACATCAATTGCCTTAAAAAATGAAGTCAAAAAGGCAGTTATGACATAGTTGACAACATAAAAGAGGCCTGAAAAGGAGCAAAATTAACATTTTACTGGTTCTATAAGTGACATAAATGCAACAAACACCACAAATCCTAGATTTTGATAAGAAAATATTGACCATTAAGCTGACATTTACACATCTACACCAGTTCTGTATCAGGCTGTGGTCTTACTGGCCTGACATGTCTCAAGGTTCTAAGTTTGAGTATGAACAAAAAAGGTCAGAAATCCTTGAAATGTACAAAATGACCATTTATTGGCAAAAAATAACATTCCCATCTGTAATTCAACAACAAATTCCAATTATTATCATTTAATTGTCAACACTGGTGCAATCAAATCTCTCAAAACACATTAATAAAAACGGGTGGGGTGGGGCATTTATAGCCCCTCTAAACAGAAAGATGGGGTGAAAAATGTCTATAAAGACTGGGATATTGCTTCCTACATGAAGAAAATGCAAGAATCTAATGCTTCAAAGAAGAAAAAAATGCTTGTTCTGGGTAAAATAGTGGCCAAATTGAGCCTACCCCTGTTTTGAACATTTTGTACAAACCCATCTGCTGTATATTATTAACTCAGTGTTGCCAATTTTCCATTTTCTGTAGGAAAGCTGGAGCTATTTCTAAACTTGACAAACTTATAGATCCCATCTAAGTTACATTAGCAATGAAAATAAGGGAATTTTAAGAAATTTTGAGTCATTTGAGTAGGTATGAAAGCATTAATTTTTACATCGAAATGGGAGAATCTGGAGATTTTCTGTGAATATTTCTGATTTTTAGACAAAATTAGGTGAAATTACAATGTTGTTCACTTTATCTGTGCTTTCTGAGGCTGAATACACCAAAATTAGACATTGAAGTATTTTTCTTACTGTTAGAAATTAAATAAAAACTGAAAATTGGAAAATTTGCAGTAAAATCACAATTTTTCCCAAAACTTTGATAAATTTTTTTCTAAATTTAATTTTTTTTAGTTTTTCTGTAGTCAAGTCATTTTATACATATTTTCTGACAAATTAGTCATCATATTTTCAAAACTAAGGCATATCAGTCACAGCCTTGTCATACACAGACTATATAGGGGTGAAACTTCTGATATCACCAAAAGGCCTTTTGTATTTGCTTCCCATATGTTCTGGCAACATGCTGGAGAAAGGAAATCAAAATCAAAGAATAACTGCAAAAATGATGGCCCTTTAAGTATACATGCTGCTTTAAGTACAGTGGTGTATCTCAGGTCCCTGGGCCTTTTGTGCTAAAATTTAAAAAATCTTTTTTAATAGAGGCAGTATTTGAGCTCTGTGAAAAAATTAGACAAGTTGCAAACAAACTACATAGAAAACACTCATAATTTGTAATTTTTATCAAAAATATATTTTTTTACTGCCATGTCATGAAAAATGTACAAAATTTACATGTAGCATCTTTCAAAAAACCAATAATTTTCCACTTTTTTAGATAGCCAGACTGGCAAGTAATATATTTTTGGAAACCCTGGACAATATGCAAACAGAAAAATCACAAAACTGTTGCATTGATTGAAATCATAAAGGTCTGTACTGAAACATGTAACCCCACCCCCTAAAAATGTCAATGACTGAATCAATCTTATCTTTGGTTGCAGAGCCAACTTTACCAAAGGAATCTGTCTAACAGATATGATTTACCATCCCTGGCTAATATATGAACATAAAAACTAAAATAGGTGCAATAAATGTGATATATGGTTAAAATAGGCTTTGCTGAAAGAAAAAAATGCCATAATTGGCCTATGTCCACCCCTCTCTAACAAAAGAGTCACAGAATACACAATTTTCACAAATTTGGAAATAGTTTAATGTTTTCAACATCTCAAACCTCAGAGGCATCATACAAATCTTTATTGCAATTATTGTACTGAAGCAAGATGTCTGGACCTTTACATCAATTGCCTTAAAAAATGAAGTCAAAAAGGCAGTTATGACATAGTTGACAACATAAAAGAGGCCTGAAAAGGAGCAAAATTAACATTTTACTGGTTCTATAAGTGACATAAATGCAACAAACACCACAAATCCTAGATTTTGATAAGAAAATATTGACCATTAAGCTGACATTTACACATCTACACCAGTTCTGTATCAGGCTGTGGTCTTACTGGCCTGACATGTCTCAAGGTTCTTAGTTTGAGTATGAACAAAAAAGGTCAGAAATCCTTGAAATGTACAAAATGACCATTTATTGGCAAAAAATAACATTCCCATCTGTAATTCAACAACAAATTCCAATTATTATCATTTAATTGTCAACACTGGTGCAATCAAATCTCTCAAAACACATTAATAAAAACGGGTGGGGTGGGGCATTTATAGCCCCTCTAAACAGAAAGATGGGGTGAAAAATGTCTATAAAGACTGGGATATTGCTTCCTACATGAAGAAAATGCAAGAATCTAATGCTTCAAAGAAGAAAAAAATGCTTGTTCTGGGTAAAATAGTGGCCAAATTGAGCCTACCCCTGTTTTGAACATTTTGTACAAACCCATCTGCTGTATATTATTAACTCAGTGTTGCCAATTTTCCATTTTCTGTAGGAAAGCTGGAGCTATTTCTAAACTTGACAAACTTATAGATCCCATCTAAGTTACATTAGCAATGAAAATAAGGGAATTTTAAGAAATTTTGAGTCATTTGAGTAGGTATGAAAGCATTAATTTTTACATCGAAATGGGAGAATCTGGAGATTTTCTGTGAATATTTCTGATTTTTAGACAAAATTAGGTGAAATTACAATGTTGTTCACTTTATCTGTGCTTTCTGAGGCTGAATACACCAAAATTGGACATTGAAGTATTTTTCTTACTGTTAGAAATTAAATAAAAACTGAAAATTGGAAAATTTGCAGTAAAATCACAATTTTTCCCAAAACTTTGATAAATTTTTTTCTAAATTTAATTTTTTTTAGTTTTTCTGTAGTCAAGTCATTTTATACATATTTTCTGACAAATTAGTCATCATATTTTCAAAACTAAGGCATATCAGTCACAGCCTTGTCATACACAGACAGGCCACAGAACACTAATTATTGCCCCATTGACTTTAATGTTAATTCTCGTCTCTTAGACCGGCTGTAACTTTTTCCCAAATATTCGTTGGGAAAAACGCTTTCTGCCACAGATGGAGCAACATGTGGCAGACTCTTGCCCAAAAGCATGTATGAGGTTCTTCATGAAAAACTTGAGATAGACAAGCTGGAAGTAGAGACAGCTAACCTTGCAATTTTCGGCCCTCCCTTTCAACGTAACCAACCTCACAACTCTTGTGTCCTTCCGCCTCAAAATCATGAATATTCACCAAAACCTGGCAGAAAATGTATTTTCAAACCCTTTTCTTCGATTCTACACCAAAAATTCAACAAAAATCGCCATGCAAAAGGGGGAAAAAGGGAAAGGGAGAGAAGGACTAAAAATAACTTTCGCCCTTGTTTCGTGGGTGACTGCCCAGGAATATTTGGTGATCTGTGTCCATATGATTGGTTATTTTACCTTTTAAGTCTTGTCTGCTTCTCTCTAGCGTATTAAACCATGTAATTTGCTGATCTACTAATATTGTCAGTACACGCTGACTGGTATAAGTTGATGGTGCTAGCTGTATTTCAACTTTAGAACTATTTGTACCCTGTAACACAACTCCCACTAAAGCTGTTGAAAAAACCAATGTTCCTTTGACTGAAATTATATAACACTAAATTATATTCCGCGACACTGTACGCATTAAACATTAAACCCGAATAATAATTGAGCTAAACAGTAACTTACTTTGATCGAATCTTCCCTGCAATTGAAAGTCGGTAGTTTTTGTTAACCAGTAGTCTCCAATGCCAACTGCTACATATGCTATGTTGGCAAATGTTCTCACGTGAAGGCCACCATAAATAATAGCTGAAATTTGAAATAGAAAGAAAAAGACTTGAATTTTCGGAGATAACTCATATCTCACCACTCTGACCATGAATCATGGTTTTGTGAAATAATGACAAGAATGCCATAAATTCATATAAAATATTCGAGTTATATATTCTTATATCTCCCATTGTTTAAAATAAAATAGGACTAAGTGAACAAAATACTTTCTCTAAGATCACAAATATTCCCAAAACTGAGAAATATTTCAAATAATGAATGTCATCAATAAAAACTACTGATGTACCTGTTTTGGGGGGTTGATAATTTTTACAATCCCTGGTGGCTCTTTGGTCCATATAATTGTCACAATATTTATAATCAACCCATAAACAGCAATAATAAAACGTAACAACATCATGTTTCCAGTGGGATAAAGACGGAACATAACCAGGTTTATTGTAAGGTGGTGCTCCCCAGTCATGACCTCGATCCGGAGTTGATCCCTGGAACGAATCTGCAGCATATCTGACATTACCATCTGGCCCATAACAACACTGATTACCAGCCCCCGACTTGCTGTGATAATAGAAAGCTAATAATAGAAATAATTCGACGGAAATCAACAGATTTCCTCTAGATATACCCCATGGCCCCTGAATTAAAGAGGTCGAGATAATGAGATTCGAATGAAATTCATCGTTAAAGATTTCCGAATACATACCAAAGATTATCTATAATCATTTAAAGGTCATGCTTCTATTATATATGGTAACTTTTTTTAAAAATGTGTTTGTTAAAGGCGATTAATCAACTCATTGTGTATTACACATCAAATTAAAAGTCGGTAATTATGAGAATTGGCGTTCTGGAAATTCTAAGCCAACACTAAATCGTGAACCAGCGATAATACAATTCAAATTGGTGGCTATGTGATGTGCCAAAATAGCGAAGTAATATTTTAACAGCCTTTCGGATAGGTAAAATTTAATCCAATCAATTTAATCGCCGTAGTAGATGCAAGAAATATATGCACATCTAAATTTTCTATGCCGTGATCTTTGTTGCATAATTTCTTTGACACATTTGTTATGGGAACTTTCACCATGCAAATTTATGTAGAAGATGATTTACCTTGGTTTGAACGATCGAACACAATGAACGGCACCAATATGGTAAGTACAGACACTTCCATTAAATATATTACATCCACCATCAGTTAGCCATCTACCAAAATCAGTTAAAGCTTGATCCAAAGTACAGGGACAATCCAGTAATTCTTCTAACCAGGTCATTTCCTGGCGATCCGTATCATACCAGTTCGTACATAAAACTTTAGACCAATCGGCACCGTGTGTTGATTTCATATATTCGACGACATGCCATCCTATAGGAAATATCCCCGAGCCGATAAATCTACCAACAACAAAAAAACAAACAATATTTGATAGCCACTGACTAAATATTTGTTTGACAATCATATGAATCAGGACCTTATTCGGACACAAGTCATCATTGTATGCCTACCTTGGTATAGTCTAGTGGTCAGGAAACATGTCTGCGTGAAATGACTATTAAGTTCGAATCTGGATCGAGGAGGACTATGGGTATTACTACGTGGGACTGGCATGGACATTGGGTCTGTTGGATGGCACAATAAAGCTCGAGTGCTCGACCCTCCCATATAGACTGGTTTAAGGACACTTAACGTTGGAAATCGAAAAGGAATAGATGGAAACCTATCTGCTCGGGGAATTTCAATACTATATTGACTACATTTGTATATTATATCATTTAATTATATTCCGTTAAAATTATTTTCGGGGATATTGGTAAACCACCTCTAGTACTACCTGAATAATAATAAAATAATTGATAACTCGAAATTTAGAATAAGGAACCGAATGCCATACATGTTGGTACCATGAACATTAGGAACTCTAGCTCTGAATAGATTTCATGTCTCGTGTTCCTTCAATGGCAGCCGTTCTTTCGTTCTCTAACTACATGTAAAATTATATAATATAAATCTTGTTGTTTTTTTATGATTACATTGTCACTTTGTAAAGTGGCCCTGAACATATTATATGAGAGAGCGCGCTATAAATATTCTGTAATAACACCAATAATAAATATCCTAAATGTAATGAACATTGAATATTATGTACTGTACATAATACATCACCTTATCCAAAATATTCATTACAATAATCAATGATAATCGCCCTGAAGTGGTATGAAACAAACAATCTTAAAGAGCCCAAAAGAATGGGGAACGGCAAAATTTGGAAGAAACTTCTACTTCATTCATTCTACCGTTCAGCTTAAATGTAATATTCTATCGGTAAAAACTGGGACTGGGTGAACTGTTCTTATAGCTCCTACAACAGTACCATGCCATAAAGTGCTTGATGTACAGTAAAATCCTACCCATATTTGGTTGCGGGGGTCCAGTATTTAGTGTTTAATCGTACTTCTACCATTCCCTGTTCAAATAATTTACAATCCTCTCCAGAACAACGGTGGTCAGATGTGTCAAATTCGAAAACACCGTCAGAAATTTTGACATTTGTTCCGAGAGTGGCCAAGATTTTAAAAATCATCTGAAAAGAGAAGACATGGATCATGCTGAAACTAATATTGATCGAACAACCATTCGTATAAATACATATTCTAAATAAAATAATATTTCTCTTTTGCCTGCTAAATAAAATATGTAGTAGTTCTTAAAAGCAGCACGGATAAACATTCTCGATCTTATGTAATGGTGATTCATTCCAGCCCTGTCGAATGGATACCAGCCCTATAAAGAGTCATTACGTTTTACAAGAGAGACAAAAACAGAACATTAACAACATGGAAATGTAATGTTCACAAGCGCGAGATTTTGCATTAAAAAACAAT
This sequence comes from Patella caerulea, assembly GCA_036850965.1. Classification (NCBI taxonomy): domain Eukaryota; kingdom Metazoa; phylum Mollusca; class Gastropoda; family Patellidae; genus Patella; species Patella caerulea. The sequence continues at coordinate 4,067,134 of JAZGQO010000008.1, read as the reverse complement.
ATACACAATTTATATATATTCGGTCCTATAATTACACGATTTTGTACAAAGTACAAACCATTATCATTTTTGACATAAATGTTCCACCTTATATCTTTGTATATCAATTTACTTTTTCCTCAAGATATTACAATCGTGTTGGCTTTCATGGTTAAAAAGTTCGAAGCACTTTATGTTTATGCAGTCAATCAACAATAAATGATTGCTGGTCCTAAAATTATACCAACTTCGTAAAGCTGTTCTGTGGTAAAAAAAAATGGAGACGACAAGTTAGTGATCAACATAAAACTGTGAAAGTTAGAGACCAGGTAAGCCATAATACTAGAAAACATTGACGAACAGAATATTTAGACCCGATTTGAAATGAAATGGAGTTTAACGTCCTACTTCTGTTCTTGTTGGGCTGGTGAAAACGGGTGTACATCATGCGGTGTGCTATGAGGTGAATTTTTCCCTGACAGCGGCGCTATGGCCTACTATTATGAATTTTAAAGTACACACCAATGTCTACATAGGACTTCGGTTTTTCGTTACACCCCAATGACTACACTTTGGCTCTCGCCAGGCCGCCAGAAAATCCCGATGAACATCGCGGTAAACGCAGGAATCGAACACGGGAGCAAACGTCCTACTCACTGAGCCACCCTTAATGCTGATTCGACAGGATGGTTATAAAACTTTTAGACACAGTTTAGTTTTAGAACAGTTAATTTATTGGTCAATTCAGGATTTCCTTGTAGTAAGCGAAAGGTGAAAAACAAATAATATGGACTCATACGATAACGTGCGTGACATATAGATCAACAACCGAATTTATGCTGCGTCCTAAAAACAAATCAATGTGGTGTTACACTACCTGCGTCTCTGTTTCCCTGTAACCAATGAGCAATATATCAACAGTTGCTGCCGGGTTGTTAGAAAAAACTTTATAATCCCAGGTAAGGTTTAATTTCCGTACATCAGTTTTATCCCAACCAAGTGATAAGACAATATGATCCAGCTGAGTTGATTGGAAAGGTAGTACTGTTGGAAAAGGGTATTTTTATCAGATAATTACAAAAATATTGTTATAAGCGTTTTCAGATGTCCATTAAAAAGAAACATCGACATTTTCAATATTAGCATAATAACGTTTGCTAAACTCTTTCACCCTTCAGATTAAAGATATGTCTACGGGAACCAAATGAACATAACTTGGATTATCCAGCAATATTTGCCGGGATTAGTTTTAACTATGCATATTTTATTAATTATTTAGCCGATATTAGGCCAATAGAAATGAAATTTACAGACCATCGAGATAAGCTCAAAATCATTAGTCAAATAGCATCAAATCTGGCAATGTACATTTAAGGTCATTGTGTACCAAGCCTTTCTGGATGGACTTACCGGCGTGTATATCTTTGTGTAATACTGTTGAATCATCTATCGTAATCTTTAAAGTCACCAAGTCCCTAGCCGTTAATCTAGGTGTTAGACATCTTACAAACATGGGACTTGCATAAACAGCCTCTACCGGATCAGAAGCACCAAATTTACATGTTACCTTGGACGTATTGGTGACGCATACTCCTGACACATCTACTATGTGACCACCAAACGCGCTGACATATTGCGGAGAAACTTCTAACTGTCCTGGAAAACATTATCAAATTACTATTTTGTAAAACCAAAAATAATAATAAAAAGCAATTACAATTCATTGACTGTAAAACTATCTTAGGGGCTTATTTTGTTTTTATCTTGAGGGTTTTGTTTTTGTTTATTTTAGAAACGCATTAAAACCAAAAGGCCCATAATTTAAGTTTTTTAGTATCCTTGGCTTAGATATAATCTCAAATTTGAGTTTGTCAAGGGCAAATCCACGACTCTGGCCCCTTTTCGAGAAAAAAACAATTTTTCATGTCGAATTTTGTGACCTTATAGAGTGAATATATTGTATGTGTGGGAATATGATAAATTTTGCTTAGGTGTGCAATGGGCCTTTAAATTACTAGTGAACGGTTCTACTAGATTTCCAAAATTATAATGATATTTCTATTTGTTCTCATTAACAAATTGTTATTATTTATCTATGTTCTAAATATCTAACTTACCATCATCTGAAGGCAAACAGCCACCTCTAATAATGACGTCATCGGAAACCTTATAGATAAATCTTCCTTTCATGTCACTGGCCATTATATCTGGAAACACTGAGACATTTTGGGTACTGATACAGTTTGATTCACAATACACGTCTTTCCATCCAACGTTTAACCCTCCATTCATCCCAGCCTAAATCAGATTACGAGAAAAAAATGGATACATCAGCAAACGTGTTATTTGCTATACGATTCTAGCAATCTGGAAACCTACTAGTTAAAATACTATTGTAAACTTGTGTTATAATAATTATCATGAAAGGGAAAAGGAAAGGATCAAATATGAATAATGTTTCCTGTTCAGCTCCAACTAAATATAAACTACCAAATATATTTTACTAATACTGGAATATATTTTCTCATATCCCACCCAGATATTTAAACATATAGACAGTATAAACCAAGTGCTTTGGCTGAATATCTAACTATTTTGATTAAAAAAAAAACAGCTTTACATGTTGCGTTTTTATGCCTTCGATGACTCAAACTCATGATTTCTTTACATTTTATAGTTCTAAAACAGTTGATCGACACTTGACTTCTGCATATCTTTAATAGTGCCTTAAATTGCGCTACCCTCATATCCATCCGGTCAAGGATTTCCTTACATGGTTGTATCTTGAGAGAGAGAGAGAGAGAGAGAGAGAGAGGGAGAGAGAGAGGGCGCCCAGCCGGGACAGCCTCTAAACCAACTGAGACTAATATGTGGTTTCAATTCTATTTTAATAATTCGATTGTGCGTGGGGTTGTTCGGCGGGGGGGGGGTGCAAGGACCAGGAGAAGTTGGACGGGCGACCCCACTTGCAAACCTTACAGTGCACGACCATCTGGCCTCCCAATCCAATTTCTCTGCTTAAACGAATAATATGCTTGTCAAAATATGTCTTACTGTGCATCTACACCAAGTTTCCGCATTCGAACTCAATTAAAGGCAGAGTTATTGAGTTCCCATAAAGTGTAACAAACAGACGGACATGTAGGCGGTCAGCCTCAATTCAATGACCCCGTGCTATATCTATGAAAGACGAGAGGGGTTGGCTATGTTATGCTATTTCGCGATTTGCTGTTGTTCTTTCCTTGTTTCTTTTTATTTGATAAAAATTAGTTCCTAGATTTGATTTTCAATGGCAGCGTCTGGGTAATATAACAAGAAATGGGGTTTAACGTCCTACTGTTCAGCTCCGAACTGAGCAAATGAAGACGGCATAGGCCATAGAGCTGTTTTGTCCGGTCCTCTGTCCTGCACCACTGACAAGAGGGAACCACGTCGGAAAATCTGGATGAACTTTCTTGGCCAATGCAGGGGTCGAACACTCGACCTTAAGGCTAGCGAAGCCAGCGTCTTACCCACTTAGCCACCGTGACCCCTGGGCAATATGTGACCTATCACGGCATAACCAGGCATAATGACCCAAACTTCAAAATTGAGTTATTTACTGATTCATAATCTGTATGAAATAATATTTCAAATGCTTTTTATTTCATCAAATTATCTTAAAAAATAAGGTTTTTATGACCTTTTGAAGTTCGGCGATCAAACCAGATGTTCTGAGTTCTAAAGCAGAGAAAAAAGACCCCAAAAGTCGTCATTCGCTTTAAAGCAAAAATCCATATAAAATATACATTAAACGTTATCCAATTGATGTTAAATTTGGCTCAGAGCTGGCCTAGGATATGGACTTCAAAGACATTTCAACTTCCATGCATTTTTATAATATTTCCCACGCAAAATAAGGTCGAAACCAAGTTATAGGTTTTGGGGCTTTTGACTCCAAACGCATAATCAATTCTAGGGTAGGGGTGCCCTATACGTACTTATACTTTGGAATGTTAAAGGGGTACGGACCATTCCATTTGTATTGTAATTTAGCACCAATTTTATATCAAGGCTGTGTTGGAGTGGCAGTACACCACACCCCTGTAGAGGGCGCCACCTGTGCCCTTTTGACCCCCGAAATCTGCCTCGCCCCTGAAAAAACCCATTCAATTTTAGTTAAATTCGCTTATTCCTTTTTTGGTGGATTTGTGTTTGCAACCAAAACCAAAAACAGGATGCAGGAATAAGAATAAGAATAAAAGTCAATTTTTATACGCCCACATTGAAATGTGGTCGTATATTGTCGTCGCCCTGTCTGTCCGTCCGTCCGTCCGGTGTCCACAATTGCTTGTGGACGCTCTAGAGGCCAAAGTTAATATCCGATTGACTTTAAATTTATACACAGTGTTAAAGGTCATGAAACAAAGAAGCCTATTGATTTTCAGCAAATTCCAATAATTACTGCCAGAGTTATGGCCCTTGATCACTTCAAAAAATCTTTTGGATGCTCTAGAGGCCAAAGTTAATATCCGATTAACTTTAAATTTATACACAGTATTTAAGGTCATGAGAGGAAGAATCCTATTGCCAGAGTTATGGCCCTTGATCTCTTCAAAAAGTATTATTTATGCTCTGGAGGTCAAAGTTAATATCCTATTGATTCTCAGCCATTTCTAATAATTACTGCCAAAGTTATCTCCCTTGATTACTTTGAAAAATCATGTGACGCTCTATAGGCCAAGGTTAATATCCGATTGACTTTAAATGTATACACAGTGTTTAAGGTCATGAAACAAAGAAGCCTGTTGATTTTCAGCGAATTCCGATAAGTAATGCCAGAGTTATGGCCCTTGATCACTTCAAAAAATCTTTTGGATGCTCTATAGGTCAAAGTTAGGAAGAATCTTATTGCCAGAGTTATGACCCTTGATCTCTTCAAAAATTATTATTTATGCTCTGGAGGTCAAAGTTAATATCCTATTGATTCTCGGCCATTTCTAATAATTACTGCCAAAGTTATCTCCCTTAATTACTTTGAAAAATCTTGTGACGCTCTAGGCACCAAACTTAACGAACAAGTATATTGATTTTCAATGAATTTTGATAACTGAACAGCTAAATCCATGATATTAAATAGTTTTTTTTATACTAAACGTTAGCATGTGGCAGAACTTAATAAAAAACCAAACAAATTCTAATGATTTTCTGATTACTTAATGAGTTGTTACTCTTAATTAGATTTAAGTTTATTATAAATGTTCCATTTCTGAAAAAAAGAAAATACACAACAACACTTGTTGACTGCCAGGATGATTTAGCTGCTGTGGGCGTATGTTTCATTATCTGGCAACCTATCTTTATCAAACTATGTGTCAATCACTCATAACCTAAGACTTTCAAGCCTCTCGCGCTCTCAATTTCTGCCCTTGATTTCCATCATGTCCTCTTTTCACTCCACGGCTACGGCCTTTTTCTGCAGTAGGCCTCTGTACTGGTGGCTGAGCTGGATCGTTCTCAACGGTAGGTCTTGGGCATGTAATGTCTCTTGTCTCTTCACTACAAAAGTCCCTTATCTGGTCGTAAAGGTACCACTGACGTTTTGGTGGAAGACCAGGTGGTGGAATAATGGACGGCATTCTAAACTGTGGAACAGCATCCTTAGATTTCAGTAGATGAAATTCTTGTTCTTCTGAATCAACAGACTCCTTGCAGTAGACTGTACCAGGCTGTTTATCTGTGAACCTGAAAGATAATGGAAGTCATAAGGAGAAGGTAACATAACAGCATTAATCATAGGCAGAAAAATCATGCATGATTATTCATGCACTTATGCTACTGATGTGATTGGCATTTCTGTTGGTTGGAAATCTAACTTACTGTCACCACTGTAGAGCTCCTTTCACATTTCACCAGTTGAATTTAACTTTTATTATTAAAGGTACATTATGGGATATTAGGCAGTTCTCACTATAATAGTTAAAATGTAGCTAATGTAAAAGCAGTTTGCTGATAATTTCAGTAAAATTATTCCCCTATGTACCAATTACTAAGCGAATGAAAGTTTCGCTTAGCCTCGGTCATCATTACTAAAGTCGGTAAGACAAAACTAGTTGTCTCGATCAAAGTAAAATTTTGCTGCAAATTGAACTACAATTCAGCAAATATCACAGGCGCGCCTTGGTATCGAGAGTTGATTATGGTCTGGATAAGTTAATTAATGTCTAGTTAATAGTTTTTATAACATTTGAGGCCTAAAGAAAGACTAACAATAGGCAGATTTTGCTCTTGCATAATGTATGTTTAATCTGCTTCCAGATCAGAATGCTGAAAGGAAATCTGATTCACGAGTCTACTGGTTGAAAGTAAAATTTACCTGAAATGCTGGTAGGACTTAATTCCAGGAAGTACTTTAAAATCAGATTCCATCTCTTGCCAGTCATAGTGCCTAACTAGTACTTGGCCATCATTATTCACCACCTGTTGTGGAATGTTCACACCAGTTGTGGTACTATTGCGGACCACTTCTGACATTTCATCCAATGAACATACACGGGTCTTCCGAAATTTTTGTTTTATGAGTCCAAAACACCAATCAGGAGCAAATTTTGTGTGTCCTGTTATCAAAAAATTGAGAGTTATGGTCCGATGCAATCCATGCATCACCCTCCATGCCAAATACCAAAGCATATAGCGATTCTTGTTCTGGCCAGAACAATTGTCACAATGCATATCTAGATCCTTTTCCCCAAGTCCATATGTCTCAAAGAAGTGGTGCAAGTAACTAATTACAGCACTTGAACCCTTTGAAGACGATGCTGACTCATCAATTAAGTAATTTACTTGCTGAGGCAATGCCTCACAGTTCATACCAAACAGCCCACATTTCCTAGGAACCAGGAAGTACATAGGTCCTGGCTGTAGGGGATCACTTGGGATGTGGACTTGCTGCGCGAAATCGAAAGAATAATGCATGTGAAAATCACCCGACATGGGTAGATGAGGACCCAGCTTCAACGGTTGTTCAATTTCTGCAGCAACACCTTTCCCATCAGCCACCATTCGTCTGTATTCATTCCGTTCTGCCTCCACCAGCTGAAGATGACCAAGCTGCTTACGTAATTTGGCATTCTTTACTTCATCAGGGAGATTGTGGCTCCTATAAACTTGATAGTTATTTTGTTGGCAGGTCCAACAAAGGTCAGTTTGGGGTTTACAAAACACTATGAATGGAAGTAGTGTATTCCAGAGTTGCCGAAAACTTGATATCTTTACTGCACGTTCTCCTGAAAAGGGAAATTCGTAGGTAAAGTTAATTATCGTAAGTAACGTTATTTTGACGACCGAGGCTAGCATAAATTTCAATTAGGAGATAAACACCTCCTGTTTCGCATTTAGAGGGCCCGTTATTGTCCAAAAGACCTGTCCTGAGATTTTACATTAGAACCTGCGATGCTAAGGCGTCTTGGGTCTTGAGATCTAAATGCGAAACAGGTGTTTATCGACACTGTAACATGTTCTTTATCAGGATTTTAACAGAACCTATTTTATTGTGTAAACTTCAAAATTCGCAAAACAGTAAATCGGTTTGAATGATGTAAAAATTAAAAAAATCAATTTTGACGTCAGACAAAGTTGTGACGTAACTTGATAACGAACTGCCGTTTTACCGAGGTGTGCCGAATTAGTGGTCGAATCCAAGTGAAGATAAATTTAAGTTTAAAATGCTTGAGTCTTTGGTCTCTGGAACATGTAAATAAATTATGGAAGAAAATGTCTATTGTCTATTTTTTAACTATTATAGGCAGAACTGTCAGCCCTTCATGTATTAATCTTACAGAATGTCAATTTAATCTTACCTAACTCATCCATAGCGGTATCATAACTACGGAAGACAGAGGCCTTAGTTTCTGATGATGGAAGCAGTTTCATTGTGAAATCTTTAAACCCTGGAATCCTTCCTGGTAAGATGATTCCATGAGTTTCTGTGAAGGAGGTGATGTACGACACAACACGCTTGATATCATCATAGGTCAAATATCGACGTTCAGCTCGTCTTCCACCAGATTTCTTTACTCGTGGTGTGAGGCCGTGCTCCTTGTAATGTTTGATGCAACTGTCAAGCTTGTCACCAGATATGCTGAAATGAAATGAAATGGGGCTTAACATCTTATATTGAATTTCAACTTCCAAGGAATATTTTAAGTGTAGGCCAATATGTACACATCACCTCATTTTTTTGTACCATCTGAACGACTAGACAGCTGTTCTTGTCTGCCGTCCTGCACCACTGATAAGTGGGAACTGCACCACAAAATAGTGTGGAAATGATACACTGTGCCACAATATGATACAGTATCATGTACTAGCCCAATAACCCGGCTGCATCACGATACACGTTTTTACCAAATGGATTCAAAGATATATTTATGAATCATAGATAAAATCAAATCAATATTATATAGTATTTTTGGCACTTTTTTTACTCAAACTGAATCAAAATACACAATCTCTGATACAAAATTAAGTATGCAATTACCCAGTCACACGGACAAAGTCAAGTCAAACAAAAATCAGGTACACATACATGAAAACAATCATGTACATGTATAGCCTAATTGGGTATGACATATTTTAAAGACTGAAATTTCTTTATATTGAAATTCCTGTTGCCGTTTACGTAGGTATATTTTGCAGACTGAAATTTCTTTACATTGACATTCCTATTGCTGTTTACGTAAGGTAACAGAAAAAACGAAACGGTCCTACACTTTTGACCAGTAAGATGCAGCCAGCGTAATTACTACAGGACCTGGACATAATATAGTCCAAAGAAAAAATCGTCAAAAGTTATACAAAAATTTTAACACTTTTCGTAAAGACCACAGGCATTGCAAAGATGAAATGAGTGTCAAATGTGATTTAATTTGAGTAAAATTGATGGCTTCCGGTATTTTGACCAATGGAAAATGTCTTGTCAAGTATCTTGGTCAGATTTTGCATGACATTAGTAGGTCAGTTTTTGCAACGATTTGAAGTCTAGATGGCCGGGACATTATTATTCTACCAGGCTTTTATTACACAAAATTGATAGGTAATTGCTATTTTATTGAAAAATATTGAGATGGCTCCCCCTAGATATAGAAATTTTTTACTAGTAGAATGAAAGCAGACAAATGTAAAAACATGCTGACATATTTTTGAATAAAAATCAACTCACGTGTGAATGAATTCAAACGCTGAACGACAGATCTGGTGTCCCTCAACAAAGTAGCTGGTTCGTTGACGTTGACGCTTTTGCTGTTTTGAACGTTTAGTACAGGTTGTCATCTCTGACCTATTCATGGTGGTACTCAATTTACCAAGGATAACTAAGTCCTTCTCAAAGTCAGTCATGGCTGACATATTCAAACGCATTTCATAAATGAGTTCCACGCTGAGCTGCTTCAGACATTTTCCATTTTTCTTAAATGCAGCACATGAACACTGGTAATCTTGAATCTTACGAAGTTCACATTCTTTATCTGTGTCGCAAATCAACTCTCCTACCATTCCCATGATAGTCTGCGCATCATTTTCTCGGATAACATCACCTTCATTATCCTCATCAACAGATTGAATATCATCATCTTCATGGACATTGTCCATATAATGCCTGTCAACTGCACCAAGGACCACAGGTACATCAAAATCGTCAGCCAAAGACGGGTCCTCTGCACTGTCCAAGACACTAATGATTTCATCAGGCTCATCATAACCAGTCTCATGATCAATATCAAAATCCTCACCATTCATGTCATCAACAGAATCTGCGAAATATTCACTGACAAGTTCATACAATGCATTTTCATGAACATTGTTAACAATGTTCGAATGGCGCAAGTCATTCAGGGCATTTGCTGCATGAATATCAGTCCCACAATTTCTAGGCATCGTTAACTATCTATGGGCGTTGACAACCTATTGAGCAAAAGAAATAGTAATAATTATGTTTTTACTTTCTTAGAAAATATGAAATTTTTGCTTTAAAAGAAAGCCAAAATACAGGTAACAAATTTATTGTGGCCAACTGCATAATGAATTTTTGTAATGCTTTCACTACATCATATGTAGGGTTGTATTTAATACAAAAAAAAACCCATTTATTTCAGACCGCAGAAAGAAGAATATATAATATTAATACAGGATATTTTAATAATATTGTTTATATTTTTAAAAAAACAACATTTATTTTCAATAGCAGCAGAAAAGGAAGGAAAAATATAATTCTTGAACTTACCATACAATCACATAAAGGTAGTTTGATTATTAGTAAGGTCAATCGCATACATGTTATAGTTATCGTATTTGAAATTTAGGCCCAAACTGAACACATCTGAAAAAGAAATTAATTGTCAATGTACCAGTAGGCCAATTGAGTATTTTAAAAGAAAGACAAAATACAGGTAACCAATTTATATTGTGGCCGATACAACTGCATAATGAATTATTGTGATGCTTTCACTTCATTATAGGATATAATAATAGTACAAGATATTTTAATAATATTAAATGATATTGTTTATATTTTTTTTAAAAAAAAATTATTTTGGATAGCTGCAGAAAAATATAATTCTTAAACTTACCCTACCATCACATAAAGGTAGTGTTATTATTAATAAGGCCAATCATACATGTTATAGTTATTGTATTTGAAATTTAGGCCCAAACTGAACACATCTGAAAAAGAAATTAATTGTCATATTTACATTATTACTATAAACTAGTTAAAATATCAGTAAAAACAAATATCAATGATTATTCATGAAATTCAGTAATCTAAATCTTGCTTCATTGTATTTCATTTTAAATGAGGTGTACAGCTTATTATAACTATTTACGTAATACTTTCACTAAATGTAGGGGTGTATCTAATAAAAAAAAACCCATTCATTTCAGATTGCAGAAACAGAATGATATAATATAAATAGTATAGTACTATATATATTTTAATAATATGAAATGATATTGTTGTACCATGCATATTGCGACTGGACTGCTACTGCTAGGTCCTGCAGTACATAGCCAAGTTAACATAGGCCTATTATTGTGATTATGTCAATGTATCAGACAGTAGCTGTACAAAAAAAACCATTTATTTCAGACCGCAGAAAGAAGAATATATAATATTAATACAGGATATTTTAATAATATTGTTTATATTTTTAAAAAAACAACATTTATTTTCAATAGCAGCAGAAAAGGAAGGAAAAATATAATTCTTGAACTTACCATACAATCACATAAAGGTAGTTTGATTATTAATAAGGTCAATCGCATACATGTTATAGTTATCGTATTTGAAATTTAGGCCCAAACTGAACACATCTGAAAAAGAAATTAATTGTCAATGTACCAGTAGGCCAATTGAGTATTTTAAAAGAAAGACAAAATACGGGTAACCAATTTATATTGTGGCCGATACAACTGCATAATGAATTATTGTGATGCTTTCACTTCATTATAGGATATAATAATAGTACAAGATATTTTAATAATATTAAATGATATTGTTTATATTTTTTTTAAAAAAAAATTATTTTGGATAGCTGCAGAAAAATATAATTCTTAAACTTACCCTACCATCACATAAAGGTAGTTTTATTATTAATAAGGCCAATCATACATGTTATAGTTATTGTATTTGAAATTTAGGCCCAAACTGAACACATCTGAAAAAGAAATTAATTGTCATATTTACATTATTACTATAAACTAGTTAAAATATCAGTAAAAACAAATATCAATGATTATTCATGAAATTCAGTAATCTAAATCTTGCTTCATTGTATTTCATTTTAAATGAGGTGTACAGCTTATTATAACTATTTACGTAATACTTTCACTAAATGTAGGGGTGTATCTAATAAAAAAAAAACCCATTCATTTCAGATTGCAGAAACAGAATGATATAATATAAATAGTATAGTACTATATATATTTTAATAATATGAAATGATATTGTTGTACCATGCATATTGCGACTGGACTGCTACTGCTAGGTCCTGCAGTACATAGCCAAGTTAACATAGGCCTATTATTGTGATTATGTCAATGTATCAGACAGTAGCTGTAGATAGGCCTACTCAGTATTTTAATAAAGGAAAGCCAACACACAGGTAACAAATTTATTGTGACCAATACAAATGCATAATGAATTTTGGTAAAAAATAAAAGATCGCATGGCTAGGCCTAGAATAACTAAATCGGGAATGAATTTGACAGTTGTGACCCACTAACCAACTATTTTTTTTTATTTTCTTTACCCACGGGCACCTGCTAGTACTAGTAGCCTATATAACTATTTTACTATAGGTAGTATAGTAGTAATCACCCTGAATCGAAGGTTGGATGATGTTAGTGGGTTTTTATCGATATTTAAACAATTGTTTAAATTGTGTTGGCTAGCCTACAAACAAGGATAGCCAAGTGAATGATTTTGACATTTGTGACCCACTGACCGACTTCTACCATGCGCACCTTCTATAAATAGCACTCGTGGTGATTCGGGAGGATTAATATTAATATACAATTTATTAATATAAAATTGTTTACCTTTTTTTCTGTATAGAATGGTGTGGAAATTGTCAACATCGCTCATCCAAAATTTCGTTAAAAAATCTTCTCGGATTGCGTCTGCTAAACGAGAACGAATTTCGCGCTAAACAGTTATCCGGAAGTAAACAAAGCGTGACGTATTTGGTAGAAAAAGACGAAATATCCGACAACAATTGGTTTTTCATGGGCGCCGCCATCTTCAGACAATACACCGCACCGGTCTCTCGTTCTGAAGTGTCTTAAATCCAACTTATTAATTAGTTTGACCAGGTATTTACGTGAAGTAGAAAAAGGACGAAAAATCCGATCACATTGGTTTTTCATGGGCGCCGCCATCTTCCCACAATACACCGCACCGGCCTTTCGGCCAATCAGCGGCGGTCTTTTTGGCCCGTTGTCTAGCAACAAGCTGTGTTTGTTTATATTGAATGTGGTGACTAAAACCATCTTTTATTGGTCAAAAAGGATGCTATCTGGGAATCCCAACTCGAAATAGACAAGGAGAATGACGTAGCTTACTGTTTACACCCATATAAGGGGGTTAGGATATACCAACAGCGTGGTAAATGTCGGTGAATTCAAGCGAATTTTGCATTGCTATAAGTCAATTTTCCTTTGTTTTAAAGGCGTACCCTTTACAAAAACATAATTTAAGAGCTTTTAAGAATACATTTCCAACATTTCAGATGATTTATTCGGTAAATTAGTGTTTAATCTTGCTAATTAGACAAAAAAAAAAAAATTGACATCTCAATGCATTTTCAACAAATAATAGGTTTAACGTGCCATAGCGCAAAATCAATTAGTGCGACTTATGCCGGGTTTAGGCGTGAGAGATCACATATGAAGTTTAGTAATCACACAAGGGTTTGATAACATTGGCTATGTTTATTGATTTAAAAATACAAACGAATACAAAATCACAACAAGGTATTGAGAAGTTATGTGCGCCAATCTAAAATAACAACGAACAACAAGGAAATAACGATAATAGTGGCAGAGCTTTCGGAAACGGAATATTTGGCTTTTGTGCAACAAATACAATTTCAGTTAAATTAACTTTAAGCATTACATAATTACTTAGTAAGCATTATATGATTACCTGTTCAGCATGATATTCTTACTTATTTAGCAGGACAAAATACTTATTAATCATTATATAATTACTTATAAATCATTACTTATAAATCATTATATAATTACTTATAAATCATTAAATAATTACTTATTAATCATTATATAAGTATTATCAGTCATCATTATGTAATTACTTATTTTGATTATAAAACAATCTAATTCTTTATTCTGCAAATTTTTTCACTGAAGTTAAGACTATGAAATTATTTGCTCTGTCGATGAATCCATTCGTGTTGTCGATTAATTGTTGCCAGTTAATAAAACGGTACCAGCCTCGTTGGGAACCCGGGGTCAAGCTATGGTCAAGTTGATGTGTAACAGAGAGTTTGTTGTCTTTGTTATTTATCAACGTTATCGTTGCATCCAGTTCGCATTTCTTTCGGATACCATATTGATCAAAGTAAATGTATATTCCTAGTTCGTCAATATCTGTATGATGAACAACGCCTATAGTCAACGACGACAGGCCATCATACACATGCGCCTTGCTGTGGCACAATGTATCTGACCGAAGGCGTTCTAAATTAAACGTTGTAACAAACCTGTGTCGATTTAATATTTCGAATTTCCCCAACTGCCCAGCTAGTATTATGTCGTCCACTGTACCTTTTATAAAGTATGGCGTCTGAACATCAGGAATCTTGAGTTCTCTGGAATTATGTTCTTTAATTTCTTGTCTTACTGTTACAGATCTCTCCAGTATTTTTACGATATATCCATCACCCAAAACATTTGATGTGTACTTGATGCTAGATTCTGCTTCCTTATTCCATCCCTCTGTGTTCTTCAACAGCATATGCAGTTGATTGGTGTATTCCTTCTCTACACGTCCCATATCATCTTTGATAATCTTACTTAGCGTTTCTACTTGGGCACAAATCTCTTCGGCGTGTTTATCGACAGCATACCGCGCCTCATTGTATAAATTTCCAATATTAATCAATTCATTTTTTAAACGCTCATCACAATCTTTTAGTTGTTGAAGGTTGTCCTTACTCTTATCTTGAAGATTCTTTAATTCGTTGTTCAATTTCTTTCGAACAACCTCTTGCCGTAAATCGACGTACGAGTGTCCGTTATGATTTGATACGAAGTCTCCCCCGCTTGTGGCCACTGAGCAATCATTACAATAAAACTCCAAACATTCTGATTTCGACGGCTGTATTTGTTCCCTCTTCTCTTTATAGGGATTCCCCAACAATTGATTGATTGTTTCTACCTCGTCACCTCCATTCTCCAAAACAGTGTGGTTACCATTAGAAAAAAATATGTCATGAATAGCATGACACGATTTGCAAAGATTTTTCATACAATCGTTACAGGTAACCTGTGCATTAATACCAGTGTTGCAGACATCACAGTGTGTAGTATTTAGTTGAAATTGGACGTCTGCTATTGGCCTGTCATCGATATGGAAGTTGGAAGAAAATCCAATAACGCCACCACGAGGAACAACTACCAAACGGCGACACACGGGGCACAGAAACTGATTATTTGTGGAAAATTTGTCAACGTAACCCTGTAGACAAGCGTAACAAAATGTATGGTGACAGGTAATTATTTTAGGTTGTTTGAGGTCACTCAGGCAAATACTGCAAACTGTATGTTCAGTCCTCTCCGCCATTTGTAGACTTATCTTATTATATTCGACACAACTATGCACAAAGGAAAAACTGAAACTGAAAGTACACAGTAAATTGTCGACGGAGGGTGGAGTAAGACCACTAATTATTTCCCAGAATACTTCAATGGCTATGTATGCTGGGTCAATAACTTGTTTTTTTAAACATTCGGAACACAATAACTCTCCTTCGAATTGAAGTAGAATTTTAAACTTGGTGTAGGTGTTTATTAGGTCAATATTTGGATAGTGTTCGATAATTATCCTTTTCTGCTCCTGGTAAGCAGAGCGATAAGAAATTTGATTGGTCGAGAATTTTAAACACAGTGAGAATTGTTCTAATTGAACTAGAATGTCCACACTTGGCGCAGGTGTTTATTAGGCGAATGCCTTGATGGAGGAGTTGGAAAATTATATTTTTTTTCTGCTTAGTGCAACCAGAGATAAGATATCCAATTGGTTGATGCTTTAGGACAGAATAACTTTAGTTATTATTAAGTGGTGTCTAGTTTTATCACATCAATACCTTGACTAAGTACATCATGAGTACTTTCTGCTCAGGGTAAGCACTGCGATAGGCAATTGGGTCGATCGGCCTTACTGTTGGCATGTTTTATCTTTAAATTTCTAAATGGCGAATACATGTAGTTCTAATCCATTCAATATCAAAGCGTTTCCGGTGGACTAGAGAGCTGATTATTGGATTGTCATGTTAATAATTTTCTGCATGGTTTCCCCGTATCATTGTCAATGGCACAGGACTCGGGATCGGGCGAGGGGCGGGGGCAACACAAATCCCGAGGTCCCGCTTACACGTTGGCGTCAAACAATATATTTGTTAGTATACCTGATTACACAGACTACATAAATGATGATTGCTAACAACCTGCGTTTAAAGGAGGAAGTCGTGCCCGTTTGTGAAATATGACCAGTTTTGATGATTGATACGTCTGTTTAGGTACGTCACCCCAGTAGATTTTATTCACATAAATATGAAAAATGTGTAACACTCAAAAGGATAATATGGTAATGATATCGTCTGAAACATACCAGGTCATTTTGAATCCGGGTTTAGGGCATCTCGACTCATGACTATTGTTGTTTGTGTACGTGAACTTCTTTTTTTAACACAAAGATATGCGTATTGTATCTTGTATCTCTAGCATCCACAACAGACTCAATAAAACGCAAATCAGACTTAAAGAAGCCACACTGACACGGTTACAAAATACATTGAAATAGGTTGGAGTGGTGCAATTTACCTGGTAGAATTCTCTAGCGGGAACATCCATTTTATGGTAATTAAAGATCAGAAAGGTTTGTTCTTGACAGGCAACTATAACTAGTTGAAATGTATTAGTCTGAAATTGGAGAATGACGATTCACGTGCATATTATAAATATAAAAATAGTATATATTATTACATATCAAATGTTTCATTATATTTTAAACATAAACATGTTTGGTTTTGTTACATGTTAAAGCGTAAATTATCGTTCAGTCCAGAAATTGCGATAATTATATCGATAATCACGCTAGCTCAAGCAATCTAATGCTTTAGATATTTTTTATATACCTTGTCACAAATATTAATATTTTCTTCGTCTAGACAGTCATTGGTTGATGACCGAACATCTGTGACATTTTCCCATGTGACTATAACAGCCAAATCAGGCGTAAAACCTTTGACAGCAACACCTACTACAGCTGTTTCAAGGTATTCTCCTAAATCGTTGAGAGTAGCACCATTACCGGTTATATTTCTGAAATATTACATTTTGGGTAAATTTAACCTGTGATTTGTTCACAAAACTAATTCCATCAGGTATAATTAGATAAACGCCTTTATCTCGGGAATGCATTTGCAGAAATGTCCTACTTTAAACTCTGTGGTCACAGTAAATAAATTGAAAAAAAATTTTTTTAAACCCATCACAAACCAAGGCAAAAGGGAGTGTCTCTTTAGACGTACTAACATTGCATACTCTTAGCTCTTACCGATAGAAAATCTTTCCAGGAACGTTAGCCGTCTTTCTGGCTGTTTCAAAATAATATGGTGCAACAAATGGGTAATTCCCTTCCTCGGGGTTGCTGCGCCATTCTTGTTTTAAAAAAGAGATTTCTGAGTGGAAACCCACAACTCCATACTCTGATATCTGTGTAAGATTAAATTATAATTTATCTTTAAATTATTTCAATAAACGTTTGCTGTTTACAAATTTTCTTTCTTGTACATTTTTACATGTTAATGTTACCAACCGCGCTCTAACTCTTAAAATAGTATTGAAATACAGAGAGAGAGAGGGAGAGAGAGAGAGAGAGAGAGAGAGAGAGGAGAGAGGGGGGTAGTAACCTCCACTCGAACCAAACTAGGTCTTTTCGGGACTAACATATGGTTTAATTTTATTCTAATAATTCGTTTGTATGTACGCTCTTTAGCAATGGTACTAAACTCCAAGACCCAGAGAAACCCCACGAGGTTGGACAGGTGACACAAACTAGGTCAGTTCGGGAGTAACATATGATTCGATTTTATTTCAATAATTTGCTTCCGTGTCGGGTTCTTTAGCAGTGGGGGAAACCGGAGGACCCGGAGAAAATCCACGGGGTTGGACTGCCGACCCTACTCCTTGCCACGTACTTTCAGTGAGTCGAAACCATTCCAGTTGACTCGATGACAGACCTTATGATACAGTGCGCACCCACACCACTCTCCAAATAGAAATATGGCCTACTGATTATAGTGTAAAATCAAATAGATTTAACGTCCAACGTTTCTGCACCAACGGGCATACACCATGCACGGTGCTAGGACGGAGATTGTGCCAAGACAAACTATCGCCGCCCTACTCGTATTTCGAATTCAAGGAGTAGGGTCGTTTTCAAACTGTCGAGGATTCTTTTACGTGTACGCCAATGTCTGCCTTTGACCTCGGTTTTCGCGCCATCTGAAAAACTACAGAGGCCCTCCAACTAACGAGGGGACACCACACCCGAACATCCCGATATGTTCATGTTAGTGAGCAAGCACTTTACGTGAGCCACCACGGTTCTATGAATATCCTCATATTTGGTGTTATCTAGATAAGACAAAGAGTTGCTTTATATAAATAATATGTGGTGTTTAAGAAAACAGTTGACATAACTTACATAAATTCTATTGTAACTTTTACCAAGGTACCGGATAGAGTGAATCAGATCTAAGGTGGATGGCTGTGGAAAAGAGGTAATCTGAGTATCACCAGCCTCTAGACCGTAATTATACAGCTTACCATCTAAATATAACAAATATTTAACATTATATTTTTCATATAAATTTTGTTTATCTATCTCCGAACGTTTAAAAATTAAAAGCAGTTATTCTTTTATAAAATTGATTGATATTCATCCCTTTCTCTTAACCTTCCTTTAATTTGGCTGCAGTTCTATTTATCTGTGTGCATCGTGTACATGACAGCCAACACATTTGTGTTGTGCTCCCAGGTATTGTAATATAGAAGAGTCGGTGTTTTATTTAATAACAGATCAGTGCATTATGTTTTACTTTGTATGTAATGATGAAAAATAGCTAGGTGTACACTGTTATTTAAACCCCAGCTTTTTATAAATATTAATATACATGTACACAGATTATCACGTCCGTGTATATCCATAAAATCCACACTGATGGGAATATGATATGTTTATCTTACTAATATTTATATCTTAAAACAGTGTTTACATTGAATGGTGAGTTAAAGAAACGCTCTAGAGACTCGTCGATTAGCTCATTTCGAGATTTTCATTAATGCCTCTGTGTTTGGAGGTTTCATCGGGGTGGGGTTGGATTAAGGGTGGTCTTCTGACGAAAATTGAGACACGGCGCCCCTTGGAAATAAAAACCCATGGCCACTGGCTCGTGAGTCGTCCTTATTACACGGAATAGGTATCGTGCTGAAGTTGCTCAATTGGAATTTAATTTAAAGTGTATATATTAAAGTTACTTTCCCAGGATAGTATTTATCGGGTGGCTATTTCCAATAAAAGTATGGCAAATTTGGTATATCTGGAAAGTATAGACCCCCAAATCTTACTAGAAAACGCCCATGGGCCAAGCACTGGGCAAAATTGTCAGGGTATCACTAACTGACAACCCGGCGGCTTACTGTCTGCTAGCTTGATTTAGGGGGAGTTTGTTATTTCTTGATCAAAGTGGTTAGCGGTTCTGTTAATATTGAGGGGTGTCAATGTACAAAATACTCTGCAATTAAACGTGGGGAAAATAAGTTCACGAAAATAATTAACAACTTACTTAGGCCTCAGTGTGTATGGTAAATGCCCGGTAAGTAATGATAAATACATTCTGAAAAATGGACCCTCACACGATGAAGCTAATTTGACAGACATTGCTCTAACAACAGTATATTTATAGCTAATGGGTATCCCCGGCGATTACAAATTTTTGAGGGGGAATTGAAGCAAATTTTTGATAGAATGGTTAATTTGAATATGTTTTCCATCCAAATATAACATCAAATCACAAAATTTGTACCCGGGAATGTATCTTTAAACGTCAACACCAACATGAGTACGAAAATGCCTATGCATTGGTCACATACTAAGAATTAGTGTTTGGCCAATGCTTGGTCAAAGACCGTAGACCGACTGTGAAAGAACCGGATAATCCATTCAGTGAATAGACAAGTAATAAATCTGCCTACTGCAAGTCTTTCTTTAGGCCTGGAATGTTTTCTAAATTCATAATTAGACATTAATTAACTGATCCAGACCTAAATCATATCTCGATAGCATCAGATTTATCCGATATTAGATAGATTAAAACGGTTCAGCGATACTTTGATTTAATCAAATATGGAGGAACGAGAATTAGCTTCGATCAACCGGTACGGTGGTTGAAATTATTGCACACGTCTGTCAATCCTTCAAAGGCTAATATCTTAGCTTTCAACAGAGTAAGTTGAATGAAATTTTCAAATTATTCATTTTACATTGTCTACTTTCGAACTATTATAGCAAGAATGGCTAGTTCATTATCTAAATCTTACGTAATGTATCTTTAATGATTGGTTGCATGTGTTTCAAGTTACTCCTTTGGCGCATTTAATGCAGAAGTGGTGTAGAGGGGTTTAAGGCCCGAAGTTTTTCCCAGACAGCATGTATGATTTTTGTAAGATAGTTTATCTCACAATGTTGTAAAGCCGAGCACATGTTAACACCAAGCATTGTAGATATACAGTAATCTTGTAGTTTTTCGTAAGATATAAACTTAGTATAGGTTATAGTTTATGGATTGTATGTCAGAATCTATCAGATCTTACAATGCCTTCCACTACCATTCGGCTTTGGCTAGAGGTTAATAACAGTTCGCCACAAAGGTTATGAAATATTTTAAAGTAGCCAAGTCTCTGGAATAACCAGACACTAGAAATTTCAATTCGGCAGAGATTCATGCCATATTTGGCTGCACATGACTGATTTGAAATTAGAGTCAAAACTGAAACAATGGAATGTAAATCAGTTCATATACAATCAGATTAAATTTTTATATGCGTTGCGACCCATTTGAGTCAATTTCTTGATCCCAAATATTAGCGACTTAGCTCCTTTAAAGTATATGAATTGTACTATCTGGTAGTCCCAAGAACTACACGACCGTATGTAGTCCTGACTGACAAGGCGGTAATGCATAACCATATCTATGCAACATAAAATACTCAAATGTTTAAAAATATCACAGATTTTATATAGGGTGTATTGTTTGACGTGTTCCATATACATATTTAAACAAGCATTATGTAAGATTTGATACAGAGCTGACAGTTGCTGCTACATTAGTTGACAAATAAATAATGAAAAATTATTGCTGTTTGGAGGATAGAGGAGTCTCGATTGCCATTGCTACAATAAACAAAGTCTTGATTATTCATTTTTAAAAGACCGGCAATAGGCATGTTAGCGATTGCTTAATGCATCTTTACAAAAAAGAAATATTTCATTGTCAGTCATCGAGATGTTGACTAAAGCATATTAACATCATAATCCGTATTGCATGCTAAAATCGTTAAAAAAGAATAAGCATAGTATCTGATATTTGTAAGTGTGTTAAAAAGTGCTGTATTTTGAAATACTGAAAATACACGATATTTGTAATATTGTGTTAACAAGTGCTCTATTTTGAAATGGTTAAGCATGCTATACCTCACGCACGATATCAAAAATTACTGCTGGGAGGGTGGGGAGGTGTGCGGGACACCACAATTTCTCGGGGTAATCCGCTCTTTCTTTTTTCCGAAACAAAACTCTCCAGCATAACTGTTGTTGGATAGTCAATAATCACCAATTAGTGTAACTCCAATGCACAGGGACCAGTTTCATGAAATTTTAACTAAAGATAAAATCCAAATTTTAGTAGATTCTTTAATTTTGATTGGCTAAACACTAAAATCAATCCAATATTATCCAATCAAATTACTAAAATTTGGATTGTACCTTAGTTAAAATTTCGTAAAACAGGCCCCAAGTCATCACCAAATGCAACTGGTAACAAGCTTGTTGATATTTCTTTTAGGCGCGAATACAATTGTGAAATCCATTTAATAACCTCTTGAATATTGGTGAAAATAATTGATCTTTTTAATTGAAATGTAAAATTACCTGTTTCAATAATCAGTGACCATCCAATTACACATATTATCCAGCATAGGTGACCATCCTTGGTCCCCATATCTGTGTTAACGGCAAGACTGGTTAGATCGTAGAGATTAACCTTTTAAATATATCAGATATTGTACATAATACTAGTCAAATATCATATTAAATCTCATCTCTATTCGTGTTATATTAAATCCTGTAGGTGTCTTTCTCTAAAACACTTCTTATATAAAGCGACTAACACGTGATTTGAATACCTTGCATAAAGGGTAGTTGTCGACTGTACATTGTTATCATTTTTTATTAAAAAAATAATTCAAAACTTCAGATTTGTCCTCCCATCAGTCTGACAATAATTGTAAGTGCTTTTCATTATATATTCAAGAGCTGTCATAGGTTTTATATCTGAGTTACATTATGTAAGAACTAACTTTGCCCGTTTTATGGCCTCAAATGTTAAATAAATCATTAAATATACATTTATTTATATGTCAAGCCTATAATCAACTATCTAGAATATCGGATGGCTGAGATATTACATGGATTAGATCATTCGCGCCATATAATCAGCCCTTTATATAAATCGCATTCATTTTTCATTATCTATGTTATTCTACTATAGCCAGAAATGGGGTTTTACGTCCTACTGTTCTGCTCCTAAAGTGGGCTACGACTCTTATATCGAATTCCAACCTCCAATGTGTAAACGGAACCTCGGTTTTTCGTCCCATCCACACAACTAGACAGCTGTCCTTGTCAGGCCCTCCGTCCTGCTTTCATTGACAAGGGGAAACCATGCCGGAAAATCTGGATGAATTTTCACGTCAATGTAGGGATCGAACACATCACCCCCAGGCTAGCGAGTCAGCGTCTTACCCATTTAGACACTGCGACCCCATTCACATAATACATCTTAGTTTTTGAGAATATTTAAATAATGTAAAAATATTCACTATGCAAAGATTTGCTACCAACAAAAAAACCTTGATATAACATAGTCAGAAACTACTGACTTAGTCTGATATAAGAACTATACACATACAACCTATTGTCATTTAACATTGTTAGTGGTGTATTTTCTTTCAAATTTCTTGACACAATGTCCCTTAAAGGTGAGCAGCGTGTATTCGCTCTGCATTGTTTATTGTCATGTATCATGACATTATAAAAGGAGAGATGTTTTTTCCTGCACAATCATACATCCGTGCTTTATAATTTGTGTGCTAAGGTGACATAACAATTTTTTTTTAAATTAAAAAAAAAGGTAATTTTCGGGTCGCTCAAAACTGAGTTATTTAAACGATCCGTTAAAGTCGAGCGGGCTGTTATCTTGCTGTTTGTTCACTAGCTGAATTTTAAAATTCAGTGAGAAAGAGGGGGGGGGGGGAGTTAACGTCCGCTCGACACAGATGGCTAATTCCATGCTACGTCGCTGCACAGCGTGCGTAACAGCCAGTGGAGGACACACGCGCTACTGACATCTATGTCGTACTTTTGGTTTTGACCCCTCTGACTTTGTACCGTTGATTTCAGATTAAACATACATAAGTGTACAAATGTGTTGTTATTGATGTGTTCCCATTTGAATATTGTTCACAATAAGAAGAAAAATAAATAAGATATGTTTACATATAATTATTTTGTCATACAAAAAACTAAATGATGCGTAGGGTCGCCTCTCCAACCACGCGAGTTTTCTCTGTGTCTTCCGGTGTCCTCCGACCAACTAAAGGCTACGCACAGGAAGAGTCCTTATCGAATCTAGGCTCGCCTCCAGCCTTATTCCCATTGCCCTGGATCCGCCGTTGTGTCATTTGTAGTATTTTTATTGTAGGGATTTTGTGATATGTAATCCGAGGATGATAATTACCAGTGATGGGTAGAATTACACAGAGTAAATAATCCGAGAACTATGTAAATATAGGTTTTTATAAATATATTATAAAACAAACTTCATTAAAACTTACAGACAGCACACTGAGAACAAGTAACGGAAAATCTCTTCTAATTTATACTGTTGCGTTAACAGGGATTGTCATAATCAAATCAAATCAAATCTAATCGCTAAATGCGCAGGCAAATTATATTAATTATCTTTAAACAATAAATCACTGGTAAGTTCAGACAAGAAAATCATACAAGAACCCTCGCCTCAACTACAAAAACCTAATACAAACAATATACATTTTCTTCATTTTGACACTAAAAATCTACAAACATATTAAAGGAGATAATTAATATTTCAGGAAAACTGTATTTGAACAATAATTAATGAAAATAGAGTCATGTCCCTTACATTTACAGAAAATAAGACATGAAATTATTTAAACATAAATAAAATTCGGCATGTCATCGGCACATCAAAAATAATGTTAGGCGTTTGGGATACTATTTTGCAGTAATAAAACGCAAAATCATGACTCAAATATATTCGGTCAAGGCCTGCCGATATCCAGCTCTCACGGATTAAAGGGGCGGCAGGGCAAACACAAAGATTGACAAATTAGATAATAAAATCTACATTATATAATATAGAAAAACAAATAACAAGAAAATATTGATCAAGGGGATCGACCTCGAATCATGGGCAGAGTTAGATATAGGGCCAGAAAATAATGGAAACCCTTCTCCGGCTACAGCGGTATAACAGGCGATGATAAACCACGCCGGGAAATCTCGAGCAACATCGCAGTTCCCCTTTTAGAAAGATATCACATTCACATTTTATATGCCTATTAATGTCAGTCATAGTATTATAATTATCTGTGTATCAGAAAGTATCACACACCTTTAAATATTGAACGTCATTTATAAGTTAGCAATAGAACTCCCGTGGAATTTTGATTGCACCGAAACAATATGGATATACAACTAACTTGATCCATATTACAATATAAATATCAATGGCAATAATAATAGTCGGTGATAAAATGACGTTTAAAAAATCTGTGATAAAATAACGTTTAACAATGTCTAAAAATATCAGTTACAATACTGGATATTAATCACCCTTTACACGTGATCAGTAGGGTGTTGGTCGTATATACTATTAAGAGAACTGTTGGATCTTAAGGATGAATTATGCTTGCTCTAATAGTTCAAAAATAGATAATGAGAAATAACTATTTGAGAAAAGTTCAGTCAAATTACTTTATAGTGGGCGATATTTTGAGTGTTGGAATTTTTGACAAGATAGTATCGATTGCCAAGTACGAAGTTTCGATAATCCACTTTAACTTATTAAATAACACGTTTGTTCGAGTCCAATAAATATCTTGTCATGTGACTACTATCTAAACAATAATTTATATATAGCATCTGAACCTAGGCAGATAATGATTTTAAATGCACAGATAATCTAAACGCTGTTTATAAAGAGTCGTTTCTGAATTTATTCCATGGAACTTTCAACATGTGAAATCTAGAGATTGGATAGAACTAAAGAGATTATAGCCAGAAGAAACTGGCATTATCTTTCTTTGCAAAATATCAAGGTCAGGCCGTGTTCAGGATTTGTCAAGGCCAGTTCGCACTTATCAATATCAGTGATGGCGCCTGCGAAGATGGCAAAATACGACTTTGGTCCCACGAACAAACGACAGTGCACGTAAAATATAACTTCGCCCCGGACACTCTGCCTGATCAGCTGAAAAACATGTCCTCCCAAACACACATACCATGGTCACGTAACCATATATAGAATAAATACTGCCTATTATGTTAATCGTTGTTATTAAACATTCGTATAAACATGTTAGTATAAAAAATGATAGCCAAATCATAATAATTGTATAATATGAAAATGGCAGCATTAATCAAGTCTAACGCAAACTTAACAAAGGGAAATAACTCCGTCGGGATTACTGGCTTTTGAATTGGATGGGAGAGAGAGGGAGAGAGAGAGAGAGAGGGAGAGAGAGAGAGCGAGGGAGGCGTCTTTACAGGACTAACATACATATGCATTATAATTATAGTACACCTGAACACGGATTACCTTAAAGGACAATATTGGTGCCAGTCATTATCACATATGTGATAGAACTGATTAAACACTTTCCAAATATAATATTATCACATAGATCATCGCTACCATAGAGGAGTAATACAGGATTCACGAATCGGAAGTGACGAACGCCAAAGGAAAACACGAGTTATTCCTCTATATAACTAACTGAAGTGACTAATGATAACAGATACATGGGCGAATATCTGCTCACTAATAATTCCCTCGAAGACCTAAAGTTGCTGTGTGACGCTGTGAGAGAATATCTTACAATTCATGAAAAGAATTGACTGCCACTAGATAAGAGAACAGGAAAGAAAACAGATTAAAAGTCCGTGCGTTACCATGTTGTTATAAGGTAGGGGAGACCGGGACACATTGAACCAACATGGATATATCCTTTATAAATAATACTATACAACCCAACACTATACAGATGTGAGATAACTTTTTAGACCCATTTCTCCACCAATAAGCCACATGCTGTCAATTATTTTCTTAGGCAGTAGATTTTTTCAAAAAAGCGCTTAAAAGAGAAAAATTTTCCATACATGTTAACTTCTTAGCCTACGAAATTCATGTAATTAAGTTCATATATGTCTAATCTGTACAATCCAGATAAACCGGGGTTTGATCCATATAAGAGGGCATATTGCTTTTTTTTAATTTTGATCATGAAATAAAGAGATCTTCTAATAAAAACATTTGATATGAAATGAGGAAAAACATGTATGTGAACAAAGCGGTTCAATGTGCCCCGGTCTCCCCTATAGAATGAATAAAAACAAGGGGCTGTACGGAGTATTTCTATTTTTCCCGTGTTCTCTTATCTTGTGACACTTAATTACTTTATTGTATCGTCAGATAACCTCTTGCGGTCCCATATAACAACTTTTTGTCTTCGAAGGAATTATGAGTGAGCAGAAATTCGGCCGTTTATCTGTCATCACTCTTCACTTCAGTCATTTATATAGAGAGATAACTCGTGTTTTCCTTTGGCGTTCGTCACTTCCGATTCATGAATCGTTTATTACTCCTCTATGAGGTATTAAACTGAATGAAAAATAGCCTAGAGACCATGGTCTGATAATGACGGAAGGGGCGGGGTTTATGCTTTTTAACCAATCGGATGTGAGAAGTAGTAAACGTTTATTTTCCATCCACCGCTGCCTGGTCTTAAACGTCATATGTGGATTGTGGGTTAGGATAAGGGTTAAGCTTGGCCCAGGGTTAGGGTTAGGGCTAGCCCTATCTACATATCTCGAGACAGTGACGAAATCTGCAGGCCACAGCCCTTACCCTAACCCTTATCTTAACTTACAAGTTATAATTGTAGGCTATCACATTGTACACTGTGTAACATTTTACTTTTTAGCATATAACTACTTCTCACATCCCATTGGTTAAAAAGCATAAGCCCCGCCCCTTCCGTCATTATCGGACCATGGTCTCTTGGCTATTTTTCATTCAGTTTAATACCTCCCTCTATGGTAGCGATGATCTCTGTGTTAATATTATATTTGGAAAGTGTTTAATCAGTTCTACCACATTTGTGATAATGACTGGATAATGATATTGTCCTTTAAGGATAATAGTGTTAAATTGGCTGATTTTATATTTCAATATACAATTAGAAATGAATTAATTTTGTGTATATGAATATTACTTGTTTAATCAGTTGTTTCTGTAACAACATATAAATAAATTTCCTTGCGACTAGATCCAAACAAAATCTACACATGCATACGTCATTATATAAAAACGAGTTAAGTATATGTATGCATTAGTGCTATATCCTTGTATAATATAATATTCACCATTTACAGTACGAGTATAGTTCTGACAGTAGTATCTCATAAATATTCATGTATTTACATACGTAGAAGGCTATATAAGTTTAGATATTTGTGTAGCAACTAGACAGACATAATATATACTATTCAAAAAAAGTAGGGGATATTTGATTTTGGGGGCATAATACTAAAATATGCAAATGACTACGAAAAAAGTCACTATAGAACCTAACAAAAGAAACATTTCCAGTTACATGTGACGCCAAAACGCACCAATAGCTACCGCATGGAATGCAGGTGATGCTTGGGATCATCATGGGGGTCCAACCCAAGATTTGCACGACTCTGACTTTGAATGCTACAGTCATTGTGGCATTGAATTCCAGGGTGGAAACATTAGTTTAATTGTTTTAGTGACCAGAAAACAAATTTTGATATGCGTCGGCTTACCCAAAATGAAAGGTTACGTGCCCTTGGCATGCTACAAATCGGCACAACACAGGCCGTTGTGGCGCGGACGATAAATGTTTCTCAGTCTGTCATAAGCAGGCTATGGTCCAGATACCGTGACACACAAACTGTACTGGACAGACCACGCTCAGGTCGACCAAGGGCGACAACTCAAGCCCAGGAGCGATTTATCAGTACCTTGGCCTTGAGAAATCGTGTCGTCACAGCAAATCAGATCAGCACTCGTCTTCAAACAGACACTGGTGTGAGAGTGAGTGGCCAGACGATTCGGAATCTACTGTAGAGGGGTCACCTTCGCGCCCGACGTCCTCGCGTGATCCCTTGTTTGAGAGATCATCACATTCAGGCAAGACGTCGTTGGTGTCAACACTGGGATAATCGACGCTGGAGCAATGTGAATGTTTTCAGATGAGTCAAGGTTCACTGTTGATTTTTTGAACAGATGATCGATTCGGGGGTGGTTCTGTTATGGTGTGGGGAAGCATCACTGTTGCTGGAAGAACGGCTTTACATGTTGTTGTAGGGCGTGTTACAGGCCAGTACTACCGGGACAACATCTTGGCAGTCCATATTGTGCCGTTCGCACGACGTCATGGCCGCGGTTTCATCTTCCAGGATGACAACGCAAGATGTCACAGGGCCAGGATCGTTACAGGTTACCTCCAACAACAGAACATCACCACATTACCTTGGCCAGCACTGAGTCCCGACCTCTCCCCCATCGAGCATGTCTGGGACATGCTTGGACAGAGGTTACGTCAACATCAACAACGTCCTGCCAATGTCCAAGAACTTGCTGCTGCGTTGCAACAGGAATGGGACAATCTGGACCAAAATGACCTTAGATGTCTCATTGGGAGTATGTCACGTCGGATCAATGCTTGTTTGGCAAACAGAGGAGGATTTACCCGTTACTGACTTTGTTGTGATGCTGTGGTAACTTTGCTGTTTGACCCCGGGTATCATTTTACCCTTATAATGGTCAGTCTGTGCCTTACTTAGTCTAACGATCATTTGGAATAAATCGATGAATGTGAACTTCATTTCATTTTGTCATTTGTTTCTTCGTCAGTTTCATTAGGTGACTTTAATAACACTTAAAAATCAAATATCCCCTACTTTTTTTGAATAGCATATATAAAGAGTAATCAGCAGTTCTTTCTGGTTATATTAATATACATTTAGAATAAAGGATATTGCTTTAAAGGATATTGTGTGTTTTAGTGTTTTCTACACCCCCCCACGCAAGTAACAGTAGGCCTATAACAAAGACTATATGCAGGTCGAGTACACAGTTATTTATATATCGAACGAATCTGGTATGTTTCTGTATACATGTAGGTATAGCCACAGTCAGTTTGAAATTGAACACAGTTTGTTAGTACTACGGTTAACATAATAAGAATTTTTTTTACATAGTTTTCACTTGTTCAAAATCGTTCAGCATCCTTCAGTTTTACCACAGAGTAGCCCAAGTTATTTTTAGAATACATCTTTGCTTTAAAAACTGGACCTTGGTATAAAAAAGTTTTAGGTCAAGTGTTGTCACATGAACGTTCATACGAAGAAATATCAAATATAAATGGTTTATTGTTGTCACATAAAACATGTATGTTATTTGGCGCGAACAGGAAACGCGCCTTCTAAGAGCAGAAGTGACGATTTCCGTGTCACGTGACGGGGTACGTTTCTAACGACTAAATTCATCATTATACCAATTTACACAAGGATTTGTATTTCTAGGTAGAGGATGTTTTACCATACAATTGTTGGTAATAACATGTGTGAAGGAGTATTAGTATTGGAAATTCGTTGAAAACTCTTATCTTATATTTAAAACAACGTCGTCGCCTCGGATGTGTGTTGTTTCTGACGCTTTAATTGTGTATAACGAGAACCTAAGTTCTTAGAATCTATGGAGAATACTAGGTCGAGTACTATAAAGTAACTTATCCATCTTAAAGAAGCAGCCAACAATAGTTGCAGCCATATATTTGATACGGGCGTGACTACTTGGATCGAACGGAAAGCGATATTGCTCTTATTTAAAGTTGAACTTAAACAAGACATTGATAACAAGGAAACATTTTAATTTTTATTGCTGAGGTTTGTGTTGTAATTATGGGAAACAAATCATCGCGTATCAAGGGTTCCTCCAAGTCGATGAAGTCCTCCAAGTCGATGAAGTCCCAAAAATCTCTGAAGGAAGCCAAATCTGCATTTAGAACTAGATCGCTAAACAGCCTACCCCAATCTACAGAGACACAGAGAGTGCATTCTAAGCCCGTGTCCGTAAGCACGAGCGATAGAAAAGGTGTAGTCAGTTGGGAACAGACCCAAGAGGATGCAATACTCCGAAACCCGACTCAACACAGGCGTCAGAATACGGCCCCTGAAATAACATTACAAACATCCCCAAGGTCTCTGAAGATGAGTGATTTCTCCAAGGTAGTTCATCAACCAGAAGTATTCGAGGATGAAGATCAAGAGGATGTTTATATAGATTTTAACTCGGCGTCAGAGGTAACGTTAAAACTATTATTTCTCGTTAATTCAACGTTTCATTATAAATTTCTTGTTTTATTATTGTAAGGTAAAACTGAATATATTTCATTTGTTGCAAGAAAACAGAATTTAATTCTTAAGAACTATCAAAGACGATATGAATAATTAAAATAAAACACGTTCCATTGTCCGATACCTGTTTTTGGCGATCCATGCGGTGACGTAGCTATAATATATTTGAAAGACGTTTATCAGGGTTTTGAAGTGCAGCAGAAAGCATACTGTGGATTCCAACAATTGTATATGGCACGAGTGTACACAAGCATTCCAGAATTGATATAGCTAACACATTGTATTATCCATTTGTTTCTTATTATATTTGGTTGTTCATATTTCCTATTGATCTTCCTTTATTTCTTTTAAGTTTTGTTTGGCAATATTTGACAGTTTTGTTTGGCACCAACCGTTTTAGCCTCCATGTTCCGTTTTGTATAAATACCATCCTTGTTAATAACATTTGTCTTTGAATTATACTTTGTTCTTGTTTTGTGATATGATTTTATAAGATTTGTATTTCCTGTAATTGCAATTATTATATTATGTATATCTCTTTACTTGTAGCCCAACCCTGAAGAACTATGTCATATATGTAGTGTTTATACAGGAAAAATCAAGTTTTTGTGTCGTATATGCTATCAAGTTTATCATCTTGGTTGTCTTCAAAAATTAGAACAACACCAACCATCACCAGTTGTGTGTTATTTAAACAGAGCTGAATCTGAATTAGGGTGGAGCTGCCATCAATGCGTGAGTATTACTTATACAGAATATTAGGCTTGTAAAGTTAAATCGTGATTGGGACAGAGTGGAAAGAAAAGCAGCATGTAAGTTGTGTGAGAGAGGAGAGAGAGAGAGAAATGGGGTTTAACGTCCACTCAACACAAACTAGGTCGTTTCGGGACTACCATATGGTTTAACTTTATTTCAATAATTCGCTTGCGCGTTGGGGTCTTTAGCAGTGGGAGATGTAAGTTGTGACAAAGCCTGCGACAAATTGTAAAATAATTATATTGGTTGTGATGATCAAAAGTGCTGATTTAAAAGGGTGTTATTCCTTTAGCTCATCTGGTAGATTTTAAGTCCAATTAACTCTACGTCTAAACGAACCAATTCATTTTTTTAGTTAGTTCAAGTTCTACTTTGGTATTTTTAATACTAAATTTTAACGTTTCATAATTGCTTGTTAATATTAATATTTTGCAATTAAAGTATTTAACATTCAGTAAATATCTATGTTATGTATTTTTCCTATTTTACTCTAAATCATACTTAACTTTGGCTTTCATATTTTTCAATAAGTTGGCAAAGATTCCCGATATACCTTTGCCTCATTAAATATAGATATCCGTTTACGGATGTCAAAACGATGGCTGGCTTATTTTCACAACTTTAAAGCGGCTCTTAGCGTAAGGCCACCACAGTTTTGGAATATGGAAAACGGTTAATGCGACAGACAGTCAATAAGCAATTCTTTTATCTAAATATAACAAACAGATAAGGACTGAACTGTGGGTAGTAAAACCGAGCCCTTAAGTGCACGATGCATTCTTATATATTTATTTCGTGCCCGATTCCAGTCTTATATAATTTGTTGGTTTAAACGGATTGTTAATTCGTTATAACGAAATTAATTCGTTTAAAACCCCATAATGGACTCTCTAGACCATGGGATAATTGTGATATTGAACGAACTGAAACACGATTGCAACGAAAATCGAGACTCTGCTTTTATTTAAACAACCATAATATTATATATTTTTCCTTTTCGTTATCTATTTTCAAATTAGAGCACTGTCTGCTCTTAATCAGAACCTACATAATGCATCTTTAAATACATTATCAAATTAATATCTATGTATGCACAACCGAGCTTATAAAATAATAGACTTCATTATGTTACACATCCTATCTTTTGATGTATACTATCTACATGTTATTTCAGTTTCACATACTATAATGCTATAATATTACATTAAGTTTTATATAATATTTATGGCTGAATTTTAGATTACATACAGTTATATATACCCACGGTCATATAATAGTCTCTTTAATACTTCATGTCAATAATAGAACAGTGGACAATGCCAGGCCTCATTGCAAAGCGAAGTTAAATATATTTCATTCTATAACCATTTAGTACAATTTATATTTATAGGCACAATAATTATAACAAATGAGAAACACCAAGATTCAAGATCGATGGACAAATATAGAATTTTAGACCATACATAAAAAATAATCATATTAAAATTATTCATCAATCCTATAGGATGTTCCTATTACTTTATACGGACTTCATACATTTAAAGTCATTTTGTATTACATTTAAAGAAAATTATTATTGGTCTTGTCATGGTATCTTTAATGAATCATGTGGTCGAGAATTGTTTATGGAGTTTGAGGTTACATTAAGAGAAACATGTGAAGTCTAATATATAATTCACTGTAATACATATCTAAACATTATCTCAATATACCATGAATGATGCAGAAAGTACATTAGATCCAACAGATTTCTTTACATTCGGTTGTTGTCCACCAGCATATAAAGTATACTTTCCCTTGGGAATCTGCCATCCTGCATCAGTCCAAATAGACATACTTTCTTCTTCTATAATAAAATCCATTTTTAAAGTTTGTCCACTGTCGGTAGATATGCGTTGAAAATAGACTAATTGTAAATGTGGCGTTGGTGCGGAGAAATCTGGCCATGAAAGATATATCTGAACAACTTCGCCTCCTCCCCAAAAACCTGTATTTGTTATGTTAACAAAACCTATCACGTTACTGCCTGCCTTCACTTGATCAGTAATTTTCAAATTCGAATACGCAAAACTAGTGTAAGATAAACCGTATCCAAATGGATAAAGCGGTTCTATTTTAGGATACCTGTAAGATCTTCCTTCAACCGAGTAGTCAGTCATGGAAGGTATGTCATCGTTTGATGCAGGCCAGGTAAAGGGTAGCCGCGCTGCTGGATTAGCATAGGGACCAGCCATAATAACCGTTTCTAACAAAGCATCGCCAGCAGCCTGAGCTGGGTAAAAAGCTTGAATGATGGCCACCACCCTATCGCTACTATCTGCCCAACGTATATCTACGGGCCCACCATTAAAAAGTAGCAGCATAACAGGGGCATTCGCCGGGCTTCCATTTACAGCATCTTGTAGGAGTTTTAGTTGGTGCCCAGGCAAATCTATTGTTCTTCGGTCATTCAATTCTGCTTCAAGAACCACTCCTATAAAGCGAAACAAAGTTAATGTTATATAAAATTGCAAACAGTTATGATGTTATTTTAATGTAGAATTTTACACAACATGATAGATTATATCGCTAGAATTGCCACTATATGTGAATATGTATAATATTACCCCTGTACACCACATGCACAAAGAGAGAGAGAGATTGTGTGTTATTTGTGTGTGTGTGAGAGAGAAAGAGAGAGAGAGCGAGGGATAGAGAGAGAGGGGGCTGGATGTGTTGATGGGGGTATGTCCACCCGACACAAACTAGGTCGTTCCGGAACTAGCACATGGTTCAACCTTACTGGGTCTTTAGCAGTAAGCAGAAGGAAACCGGATTACCCAGAGAAAACCTATGAGGGTGAATAGGCGACACTACTCCCTGTCACGTGTAACCGGGGGAATCGAAACCACATCAGTTGACTCAATGACGGACCGCATGACAGAGTGCGCATACTAACCACCACCCTCCCCCTCCCATGCACCAAAGGCGATTGTATGTACTTACCTAGTCCTAAGCAAACAACGACCAGATTAGTATTTTCCACAGCTTTAGCCACGAGCTTTGAACTGTATTTCAAGCACCGTGTACCGTCAATACAACCGGGCGTGTATCTGATATCATACCCCAAAACTTGTAATGTCTCCATTGGAGTTTTCATTAACTTCAGATCTGTATCGGGTGCATAATCTCCAAATAACTGCTTAGTACTGTTCGCCATTGGTCCTATAAAGCTGATATTTACATAAACTTGATTCATCAGTGGCAAAAACTTTCGATTCTTGAGAAGAACAAATGATTTTGTTGCGGCTTCTATTGCCAGTGCTCTGTGGGTCGGGCTTTCGATGACTGATAGATTCATTTGTTTATAAGGGTTGATTTCGGGGGGATCGAATTCCCCAAGTCGCATTCGAATGTTCCACATAGGTTTCATCATTTCTCTGATCTTTTGCACGGTAAGGCGACCCTGTTTTACAGCATCTGGAATTGAGTAATATATCGGAGTGTAATCGAACTTTCCACTAGCTAGATCGAGACTGACCCCAGCGTTTATACATTCCACTACGGCATCTACGGTATTGTTCAAGTAATGGTGACTATATATAATATGTTCAAGCGCTCCCGAATCGCTTCCTATATAGCCTTTGAATCCCCATTCGTCACGTAATATATCAGTAAGGAGTTCCTTATTAGCACATGCAGGAATGCCATTAATGCTGGTATAACTACACATAATGTTGTATGTTCCAGCATCCACACATTTCTTAAATGCCGGCAGGTAGGTTGTTCTCCAATCTCGCATTGTAACATTCGCTTTAAAACTAAACCTTGAGTCAGGAATGTTTTCAGGTCCCGAATAAACGTCGATGTGTTTGCACCCTGAACTCACCAACAGATATCGGGATGTATTATTACCCTGTAATCCCCAAACATAATGTTGAGCGAGAACACCTGTCAAAAAGGGATCTTCGCCATAAGTCTCCTGGTTACGACCCCAACGAGCATCTCTCATAATATTTATTACTGGGCTGTAGCAGCTCAAACCCTTCTTCTGGCCATATATTCCGTGTTGTTCAAAATAATTATTTTTCGCTCGAACTTCCATGCCAATCGCTCTTGCTACCCTCAAAAGAAGATCCGCATCAAATGTTGCACCCAGGCCGATTGGTTGTGGAAAAGCAGTAGCATTACCAGCACCTACATCCCCTCTCAAACATTCTGTGCTCCAAGTGTAGTTTTTGATACCTAACCGGGGTATTCCTGGGACGCCTTCTTCAGTTCTTGGTAATTCATGTGACATTTGCTGTGTCATTTCCTCCAAGGTGAGCCGATTAACAAGATCATCCACCCTTTCTTCCCAAGAAAGACTAACATTTTGGAACGGGAACTCTGACGAAGCGTATGTTAATGCTATGGATAGGATAAGAAGCTTTTCTGCTATCCCCCATTCCATTTCACTTGCCTTTTGTATAATATTATATAATCAAAAATATATTTGAATTTTATGTTATTCACACAGTGTTATCTATCTGGTCACCTTGAAAACGTGAATCCGAGATTAAATAAATACAAAATAAAGACTCGTTTTCATATCGTTCTTGCCACTATAAAAATAGTCCACGATTGAGCCTTAAAGCGACCAATACATATTAATGCATTTCAATTTATATCCTTAACTGTGTGTAGAAGTCGGAACGTCTGTCACGTATGTAAAACAACCACGAGTTACAAGTTATTTGGACATGTAAAAGATGAACGAGTGATTATATAGATATTAATTTGTATGTCGCTTTAAATTCTGTATCTTTATATCTCGTCTAAATTAATATCTAATGTTAAAAAGACAAAAAAAACATTAACTGCTGACTCATCAAATATGGACACCCGTTTGCGGATGTTTATATGATATCCTGATTTTTGACGAACTTTAAGTGGTTCTTATCATAGTTTAACAATAGTTTTAGATCACTGACATACTATAGCAAATTGACCGTTCTAGTTATCTATGTGTATTTAAAGCAGATGATTCCTTTATATTTTAAACAGTAGACAAAGATTTCGTTTCATAGAATTATGAACATTATTGATATTTAAGTTAGAAGGGATTCGTGTGGCCAAGAATTGTTATGGGCGTTACCCTGTCACAGATATGGTTTATTTTAGTTGAGTGAAAAAATGCTATATCCGAAATCCATTCTCAATACTTACGGCAAATGTTTTCCCACAGTTTTTTTTTTTAAAATTTACAATATTTCAATGAGTTAAAAATAATTACTCTCTTATGGAACTTCCAGGCCAGTCTCTCTTGTTATCCTCAAAATAATATCATATATTGCTCATAAATCGATTGGCATGGAAAAACTATAGCAATTCTAACATCATGTGCAGATATTAATATCGAGTATGGTGTCCCGGGGGTCATGTCACTTTAGCTGTGTCATTTCTTCCAAAGTGAGTGTTTTCACCTGCTGGCCCACTCTATTTTTGCAGCAAAAGATCGACGTGTCGTAAAAGGACATCAGAAGAAGTGTATCATATATAACAGAAATATGTGGTTGGATAAAAACATTAAAATTGTCGTGTTCTGTTATTCACAAATTAAGCATTATCAATTTAGTCCCAAAAATCTGCTAGCAAATTTACAAGAAGAGATCAAAAATACGGTTCTATATATATTAATCAATGTGAATTCATTCAATTCGAAAACGGTCTTTATGTGAACACTATTGTTATAAATTTAAATTGTCAAATACGTTGATCTATACGACGTACCTAAGGTTTCCTATTCCAGAAATGATCGGGGACCTAAAACCTATACTAGCAGGCTGAATCGAAAGATTATTCAAATCTCAAACTATTGTACATAATAAAATCATTTTAATAAATGATATCATGTTATGAAACGTAATATCGCAGAGGCGTGGTTGTATAGTAGCTTATGGTTTCGTATTTCAATCTACGTTTAATGAATTATATTGATGTACGACGGTTTGTAGTTCTAGACATTGGATACGTGTATATTCGAGATATTGATTCATATGTTCGATATGGGTAATAAATGTAGAAGAAGATTACATATCGTGATTGTATAAGTTGGTTAAAAAGCTTGTCACCAACCTGTGAACATAAATAAAACATGTTGGAATGCATATATTGATAACTGAAGGATTTATGATTAGGAATTTCTTGTACATTATAGAAAGAGTATTTCTACAATTTCTCTATAATATGTTGTTTTCTTTACTTTTATATACAAAATTAAAATTTAAAACGCAGAATTTTGTTTGTTTATACGATGACATGAGATAATAATGTAACAGTATTTTTTTATTACAGAAAACAAAAAAAAAAACAATCTTTGTTTTTAATACGCCCATTTTAGTTTTTTTAATTTTATTTTTTTGTTATTAAAACTAAAAACAGAAAACCTTCGTTTTAATGCGTCCACCTAAAACAAAGAATCTGTTTTGGGGGTACCAAAAATGGGGGCTACCAAAAACGTCCACATGGAAACAAAATCAAAACTCTTTTTTTTTTGTTCCCTCAAATAACGTCCACTCTACACAAACTAGACCATTTCGGGACTAACATATGGTTAATTTTATTTCAATAATTCGCACTGGGATGAAACGGGAGGACCTGGAGAAAACCCACGAGGTTAAAAACGGTGACCCTACTCCTTGTCACGTACAACCGGCTAATAGAAACCACGCCAGCTGACTCAATGACAGACCTTACGATGCAGCTAACCATAGGGTCATTAAACGCCGTGGATTGTAGAAAATAAACAAGATAAGGGGTTTTGGGTTTTTTATATACTTTTGCATGAAAATAAACACTAAGTAACTGTTGAAGTTTAAATATTTTACAGGATAATCTGGTACGACTATTATCAGAACCGGAAATAACTAAGTTAATCTCAACAGTAGAGCAATATAACATAAAGCAAGGTAAATTTTAAAATTATATTTTACTGGACAAAAATGAAATACCAGTTATGGTATGGGTTCCATTTTAAAGAATCTCATGGCACTCTTTTCATTTAATAGCAGAGCTATGTGAGTACATTGTTTGCTGTATAAAAATAAATGGAAAGGAGTTTAACTTCCCATTTTTCTTCTACATCCGGGCTAATAAAGATGTGCGTACACTATGCAGTATGTGCTATAAAGATATTTTGCCCGGTAAATGACGCTACATTCCTTTACGTGCACGCCAAGATGTACATTGGACCACAATTGTTCGGTCCATACTAAACGACTATGCGCTGTTTCTTGTGAGGCACCCAGTCCTGCAACACTGAACGGGGGAAGCCGGGTAACTTTCACGGTCAACACCGAGATTGAACCAATAAGCCAGTGTCTTACGCACCACCGTACCATCATGGCTCAAGGAAATAATGCATTTTCAATGTATTCCAGGCGCATCTCTCTATAGACAGCAGTATTTATGTTATAAAAAGGCTGCTCATAGAGATACGTTTAAAGAAGAAATAACAGACGAACGCTTAACCGACGAAAGATCAATATTCGACAAACTTGACGTGAAACATACTGGTCATATTAGCTGGGTTCAATTTATCAATAGTGAAGCCATCAGAATTTTGGAGAAAAGAACCAAGGTAACAAAAGACATAGATATTATTGAGAAAGTTGTATATAACTCTAATTCTAAGTGATTCTAACAAAGCATGTATATCTGTTTGTTCGAGAGAGAGAGAGAGAGAGAGAGAGAGAGAGATGGGTTTAACGTCCACTCGACACAAACTAGGTCATTTCGGGACTAACATACGGTTTAATTTTTCATTTCAATAATTCGCTTGCAAGTAGGGGTCTTTAGCAGTAGGAAACCCACGAATATCGAGAAGGCACACTATCTCCATGCCACATACGCTCGCACCGCAGGAATCGGAACCACAGCCACAAGCCAGAGGTGACCGGCCACCTAGAGGTCGAAGCGCGGTTCTCTAGACTACTAGACCATTTCCACCTCCACCCCCACCCCCGGTTGTTCGAAGGAGACCCCTTAATAATTGCAAATATAGCAGAATCGCCATTGTCTGCACCGGAGTAAAATTTCTTTATGATTTTCTCACGTCAAATCTGCCTTTTCTTTAGATAAAGAGTCCATCGCTTTATATATGGGTTAACATATTCGACATCATCTTTGGTTTTATAATCATATTATACCATAATTACAACTATTTCCTGTTTACTATTGGTATATCTCAAAATGGCGCCGAGTCAACGGAAATGATCAATAGCGGATGTTTCTTCTACACTTGAATACCACCACCAGTAACCACTGTACAGGAGGATTATTGTGAAATACGTCCAATATAAGATTATATATTATTATTGCACGCATTCCGTGAATAACTTAAAAGAAATAAAGTTGAAACGTGATTGGTCAAATTAAGCATCAAAGATGGAAATTAAATAAGAGGTATTTTCCCACGGACGTGTATGTGTAAATATACTTTTATTTGCTATAATTTATTGGGTCACAACATAAAGATTGATTTGCTAGACTAATAGTAAGTGCAGTGGGGCTGTACCACACGTAATTTACACAAAAACAAATATACATATATGGACAAGACACAATACGCAGAAATCACAAACAGACCGGCAATTTAAAAAAAAGTGAATCCGGGGGCTATGCGTAAGCGTCCACTGATCTGCACTGCAGTCCCGTGCCTGTAATGTTGCCTTTTGGCTCATACTACTCGATATTCGTTGAATTTCAAATCATCTGTGGGACGTAAGCCGGTGCATTGTCTATCAGCAGAAGCATGGCATAGGATGGGGTATTGTAACATACATCTAATTTTATGTTTTACCTGTTTGAAAGAATTTGCTATAATCGTGTTTTTCTGTCTTTTGTTCAGTAGCTTGACTTGTGTGTCATGTAATCTGAATAGTGTTCTTTTATTTCTTAGAATCAACTGGTAAAGTTGTTAACTCAAGGAGAATTATACAGAGCAAGACAAATATTCCTCAACTACGACCACGACAGAGATGGGGAGATAACTCGTTTCGAATCACGTATGGCACAGATGCAGCACTTCAGGTTTGTGTCGATCAACAATTCAATTGCACTGCAGAAAAAAAACGTTCAGCTGTATTCTTATCAAAATGAGTAAGACCAGGGGCTGGTAGGAGGGTCAGTCACAAAATCATCATATTTGGAATGGGGCCGGGTGAAAAATCAAGGTATCAATGGTGATAAATGACGCATATTTTGACCAAAATACAACAGATTCAATTTCATCAGCTGAAACTAACAAAAAAAAAAGCTGAAATTTGCACGTTTCATAAAATATTTAACTACAACCCTTTGAGAGGCATTTAGTAGACATAACACACTAAAACACTATATTCATAATTACTAGTCTATTTACATAATATAAGTTCTATTTGGCGTTTGGTCTGAAGTACCGTGTCTTCAGAAATTCCACTGGTGTACATTATCTTCCTGCACTTACAACTTTTGTTTGACATAAACACAAAACCTGTACTTCATACTTTCAGAGATATAAGCTGCTTCCCTACACCTACCCCGAGTAAATTACTGTTCTCTCACGAAGAAATAGGAGGGTAAGTTGTATAATGTATGCTTTTGATATGTATGCTTTTGAGCACTGTTTGATAACTTTAGGATCTTAGGAACTGCAGTGACACGATGAATAAGACGCTGGCTCGCTAAGCTTGTGCTTTCAAGTTCGCTCCCAGTGTTGGCCGAGAAAGTCCCTCGGTTTTTTCTGCGCGATTTCACTTGTCAGTAGCGTGCGATGTGGGGGGGGGAGGGGTGGAGATGGGACGAAATATCGAGATCCCATGTATGCAATGGTGTGCACGTAAAAGAACCTATAAAGGTTTGAATTCGAAAGAAAAGTAGACCTCATAACCGTTGTCCGGACAAAATGTCCCTCAGTGTACACTATATGACAAAAACTTCTGTTCATTAACCCAGTCGGTGCAGAGATGTGGGACGTTAAACACTATTTCATTTCATTTGATTTCTATACAATCATCTTGATCGATGAATCAAAATCTTGTACACGTCTTCATTATTATTTTAGTGTCATCAGTTGGATGGATTTCCTGCGTGATCAAGCAATATGCATAATAGCCAGTAGACGAAATTCTTTCTGCAAAGATCCACCAAAGCCCAAAGATCCCCTTGAAGCCGTCGTTTCTGATGTTCCCGTCAAAAGTACAGTTCCAGATAAGAAAACAAAATTGCAGACCGAAAATAAAGCCGACAAAACTATCACCGACGAGGAACACCTTCAAAACGCAGTCCGAACTGATGAGATTGCCCCTGATAAAAATAACACCCCGCTTGGAAAAGCTGACCAGACCGCTACAACAGTGTCTGTGGGGGATTTAGAACCACACACAGACACTGTTTTGATGAGATCCGGACGAAGTAAATCTACCATGGCAAATCTAAGCGATGGTCGAACAAAGAAGCTTCAGATGCCCACTAAACGTGCAAATGCAGCGAAATCGGCAGATCAAGCCATTGCCGAAACAGAACCGATACTACGAAAAGTTCCAAACGTTATTCTTCACGAGGAGGATCCCCCATCTATAAAAACTGCTAGATCTGCCTCTCGTGAATCTGTTGACGACGACACTAGTGATGTTGTACGCAGATTCCCAAAGAAGCCACGTGGACAAACCATGTCAATGTATGTGTACGAAAGCAACAGAAGACTAAGCAGTGAGAACCAATCGATCCGAAGACCCGTTTCTGTTGTTGGTTTCAAAATGGAACCAACAGACCTCGTGTCAAAGCTTTCAGTCAAACTTAAGACAAGGCAATCCACAGTGTCACAAAATAGTATTCATCGTTTACTGATAAATGATGCGATGAATTCCGGTGATCAGAAACGAAACACCGATGTACAACTACCAGTTAAAGATGTTTTTGCCAGTAAAGTACCCGAAAGTAATCAAAATGGTGAAGTGTTGGATTACACTCCAGGCCTGGATGTTGCAGAACATGTTTCCAAAGATGATGTAGAAATTCGTGAAAGAGACGATCTATTTCACGAAACGAAACCGGAAACCGGAAAATTTCGGGCCTCAGATAGTGAAATTTTAAAACCTGGACGATCACAAAATTCAACACGCGGACAAATTAATTCTTTATTTGTGACCCGAAGTGAACGAGCCATGTTACTGATTGATCAGAAGGATAGAAGGCCTATGTCTCTTGGGTAGTTTATGGTATGATGATGTGTATATAGTGTATATATTATTATGATAGACAACTGAGGAAATAACTTCTGTCTCATCAGACTTACGTATTTATATTGTATCAACATTTAATGGTGCTAAAATGGTAGTTTATATGCGTATAAAAAGATTTTTACTGCTACAAATACGTGTATACTTCTATAAATAAGTTTATATTGCTATAAATAAGTTTATATTGCTATGAAATAAATTTATTCTCCTATAAAAGGTTTGAACTGATGTAAATAAATTTATATTGATATATATAATATAGACTGATATCAGTCAAATAAGTATAGACTGATATCAGTTAATTAAGTATAAAACTTATATAAGTTAAATAATACTGATATCAGTTAAATATGTTTCTATTGAAAAAGATACTGATATAAATAAAATATTTTCGCAATTTTCATGAGTTAACGTCCGTTAGAATATAATCTATGGGATTATTGCATCAAAATATTGCCAAAGACACCCACCCTCGCCCACCCTACCAACGTGACACTTATTAAAAGCGTCCAACTGCTAGAGCCAAATCTATTGATTTTACTT
The DNA here is from genome assembly GCA_036850965.1 of Patella caerulea. Lineage (NCBI taxonomy): Eukaryota > Metazoa > Mollusca > Gastropoda > Patellidae > Patella > Patella caerulea. The sequence goes on along the minus strand of JAZGQO010000008.1, from coordinate 4,023,787 downwards.
CCTGGCATTTCTACCAGTGGTGTATTTATGATGCCAGTGTGTTATAGGCGTCGCCCTGTTTAGGCCAAATAAACAGAAACGCCCAGTTGCATTTATTGACAGTGCATTATCTTGTTTGACACCCAAAGTAATTCTGGCGCAGCAGATATGAGGATTTGGGTGTGGGTGGTTTGAATGGATTTCCTCGATACTACATTGCATTATACCATTTGTTTTATATAAATAGATAAATATGTCTATGTAGATAATTAATGTGGTTAAAACTAACTTTTATAAGTGGGATACTGGGTGTAAATGATTAAATCTGAAGTGGACGTTTAATTAATGTTTTATTAGTAACATTTCCGTGGCGGAAATCATTCTTCATTGCAAGTTGTATGAAATTAAAAGTAGTCTGTTTTTGTGAACATTTCGAACAAGTCAGCATTGGAAAATTCAATGTATAGTAAAATTCTACTAATTAAACTCGTTGTGGGACTGATATAAAGTGGTATTAATAAAAGGGGCGGTCTTAATACAACAAATGCTTGTAACTATAGTCTATGGTTTGGTCATGTTGCAACCTAGCCTTTTATAACGTATCCTATAAAGGTATACATGGCATTATATTTTTAAACATTCTGAACTTCTCTTTGTAATTTATATCACAAGCGTAATAACCTACTTTTCAGATATAGACCCGCGGTCAAATTAGATTTGAATTGTGTATGACGAGTTGTGGACAAGTAATAAATCGTGAAATACATTAATTAAATATGGTCAATACTGAGAGGGCATATTCTGATACAATACTTATCTCGCTGACCAGGGGCAAATACGTAATGTAGACCATAATCAACAGCTTGATACCCTGTTTGACTCGACACTTTACGTCGTTTAAGTAACAAAATAAGAGATTATTATGGCACTCTCACGTGATATGCAATACAGTACTCAATACATGTACATACCAAGTTATAGCTTTATATATAATATTATTTAAAAGCACTATAACAGAATTACGAAAAAATTTTAAAAAATGGACTGAGCCAAATCGGGCACCGTGTCAAGTCCCGACAACGATAATAATAGTTCGATCGCTTAGTAAATTTATCAACATTCTACGTTCTGTTATATTTGCCGATTTTCAAGCGTCGGTAGCCCTTATGTGGTTGACAAGTAAAGTGTAGCCTAGGTATTCAGAGGGGATGAAAATATGTGGTTAAACATTGTGCACATTATGAATGTAAAAGAACCCGAGACAGTTCGGGTTTGAGACCTAGGCCCATTGCAAACAAATAACCGTATGTTTCAAAATCACATAGGTATTGGTTCGACGAGATGTTAAACCCAATTCCACTCAGTTCCTGATTACGTTGAAATATTAATCTCATCAATATATTATATTCTTTTAATCGGCAAACAAGATATATTTCATTCTAAGCATTCACAATAATCTCATAATCCTGGAATAAACGTACGCTTTCCACCTGATAAAATTATCTAATTAATACATCAATATCAATAAAGATAACATAACCGGAAGTTGAATATCCACTCAAAAAAGTCAAGCTACTTCCGTAACAATACATGGAGTCGGTGATAAGATGTTAATAGCCATAAATAATGTAAATGTTGAAAAAAAAAGCGGCTATGCTATCGTTTGTGTGGTGTATTTATGCAAATCAAAACGATGAGATTGACTAAAAAACATATCTGAGTGAATTGACATAAGTTAGATTGCTTGACATTACATGTTATTGAAAAGAAAACGACCCATTGCGAGAGCAGGTTAAATCGAGGCTTCAACAGGCATTGCATTCATGTTGTCTTTTATAATGTATTGTCTCGTTGGACGTGAAGTATGCAAATAAACGGATGGAAGGTCAGAGAGGGGGTCGCGGTGGCTGATTGGGTAGGACGCTGACTTGCTAACCTGGAGGTCGCGTACAGTTTCGATTCCTGCATTGGCCGAGAAAGTTCATAGGGATTTCCGGCGTGGTTTCTCCTTGTCAGAGGTGGAGACGGAGGTCGTGACAAGGATAGCTGTCTAGTCTTTCGGGTGCCACAAAAATCCGAGGTCCCGTGTGTACATGTACTAAAAGATCCCTTGGCAGTTGGAATTCGATATGAGAGTAGGTCATAATGCCACTGCCCTGGTAAAATTTGACTCATAGCGCTCTGTTTGGCGTATGCCCGTCTTCATTAAAATGACCACTTACTGAAACTCATCAAAATAAAGAAGATAGTGTTGCGTACATTGAGAGTACATATAGGCCTAACATTACATGGTGGTAATTGGAATCTTTTTATTTCATAAAGGGGATTTTAATTGACAACAAAGACCAAAAAAATTGAACAAATCAATTTCTCTCACAACTAGCTTGCTGAAGCCCCGGTCAATAGACTATTGTTGCTCCGTAAACATTGTTGATTTCTTGTCAGTAAATCGCTATGATTTTTCAGTTGTCAATATATTATGGTGACTAAACATTGGTTGTCTAAACTGTGAAGTTTGAGTTACAGACCACTGTTCACATATACACTTCCCCAACTTCTAGATAAAATTATGGAATTGGATCAAATTTTATAACTTTTGGATAAAACGTAGACATTGTAAACACATCAGTACGTCTGTCATCATCTAAATATTTGCGGCACAAAGGTTGCCGTTTTAGAAATACCGCTTGGCAAGATTCATTGATGTGAGGCAAAACCGAATCTCTTTAACCGGAGCATTTAATTTGCAATCTACAGAAATCGGATGGATTTGGGCAGTTCGTATTTCTATCTTAAATAACAGATTATGATTCTATGAGGCTTCCCGTAGAAATAGTGTTGCTCAATTATTAACAATATTTATATTATATTGCTGGTCGCTCACAAGCCGCAGCACTATAATAGTGGAAATAACCATTCGTTTGGTAGGAAACATTGCGGACATCCTACTTAATATGTCCCGGTCAACAACTCATATATCTTCAACTGTATATCTTCAATAATCATATAAAACAATGAAAAACAAAGATCTTATGTTCGAATTTTTTAATGGTGATATAAATCTACGGAATGAAGTTAAACTATGTATCCACTCTTAACAAAAATAAGAAACCACCCTGATCAATGTTCTTTCCAAGAAACAAGAAATAAACATAGAAGTTAGTTAAACGACTGGATGGATATGCTATAATATTCTAGAACATGATAATTTATATTCATATTTTTAGCCCACGATTTTTTAAGTCGAAATTATTTAATTGCTTGGAGAAAATACCAAACATATTAACCAATTTCTATATTCTGTAGATGTATGAAAAATGATCTAAATTTCTTACATATAAATAATATAAATTAAAATCTACTCAAATGGATTATTTAACATGCAATTGAGAAAAAACAAACACAATTAAAATCTACTCAACTTCATAATTTCGCATTCAATTAAGAATATTAAAAATGAAATATTATGAATAATAGGGACCCCCACCCGTTTGGATTTAATCGAATTAAAAGAGGGACGCATGAAAAGATTTCAGCGACGAATACATGTATATGTGGCGCTGGCTTGTATTGATAAAATCAAGTCTGCACAAATTTTGACCAATTTCGATTTCTTGTAACGACATGTCTTATTCGGACGATATAATATTGCAAAAAAAAAATCCCAGCATATATTTGAAATAAATTATAAGACTTGAAAATCAACTACATGTACATGTATCTGAATTGGTGACTAATTGTCACCGACCATTCCTTTCAACAATTCTCAATTTGATAGTTGTTTGTATTTGGTATCTGAGGGGATTGTTAGTAGACAAACCTATATAATAACATAATCTCTGTAGGCAAATTACAACCACCATTAATAAATATAATTATTATATTTACAAGTCATTACGGTTTACGTCAGCGTAACTATTTATTCTGTTCATCGTACATTTCTTGTAAAATCTTCCTATATTTATACTGCTGGGGCCCCCTCGTCCGCTGTGCCATCATATACACCGTATTGTAATCCATACGTTTGATTTTTTGGCGAAATTCTTCATCAATGTCAGTCTTCGTCTTAGGTTTTGTACCCTTTTTGGTTTCTTCCTCAGACGTTTCCTCTTCAGATGATTTGGAGCTGCCTACTCTTTTATCCTCGGAATCGCACAAAGCATTGGGTTTACCACCAGGTAAAATGTCTTTAAATGCATTTTGGGGATTTAACGGATTGTTTTTTGAGTTGAGATTTAGAGATACTTTTTGCTTCGGAGAACTCTTACGACGACTGGTTTTTGCATCTGTAGCATCTCCACTCAGTGGTTGCCCATCATCGCTTCCACTGCTACTGTGTATTGATCCAATGGGACTAGATTTTCTCCATGATCCTCGAGAAAGCTTGGGACTGTTTTTTCCAGGATTGGCCTTTAGGGAAGTTTTCGGACTACGTGTATCTTTTTTAGAATGTTTCTTTGTGTCCTTTTCCAAACGGGTTTTGTCTTTAATATCCTCTTTTGAACTCGAGCTCATAATGGTATGATTAAACTGAACGCGAAAGCATCGACAAATGTGAATATTTATCAGAACCTTCCATACACAAATCGAATCATATTGTTTTTCCAGATGTAAATAGCATTCACTTTGATCCAAATGAAGAATACACACAATTAAAAACAGGAAATTAGAACTATGAATATTTGAAGATCTTGGTGCAATGTACTTCAATAAATTGGCAATTTGCTAGTCTGTCCGCAAAACAAGTGGTCTATTTTCTTAGAACAGTTGAACTAAATATGAACATTCCCTTTGTTACCACAGAGTCAAAGCTGTTCATTTATTATATACCTTCAAACAAACTGATAATATATCATTGCAGATTAGCTCTGTGATAGTTATATTCAACGACTTATCCATGTAAATCCACTTAAATTAATTTTATACCTTTATATACTTGACAATACAGTCAACACTTCAACCCGCCGTAATTTATTGTCCATTATGTTCAAACTATCCGAGCTATTTTTTCATAAAGATCACGTTTATCCGACACCTTCTCTAAAAGAAATCCCTTAAATACCTATATACTGTTCAACCCGAACTTATCTTCGCTTCAGCTACCGTGTGTGACACTGTTCATAACCTTTGAATGACGGCTTATTTGAACGTAGACTAGCGGTTGTCAACTAAAACAGTTTTATATAAAAGCCTCGCTTGTGATATCACATAGAACAATCGACGGTAATGAGCTTATTATAACCGCTATTGATTAATTAGTTTTGGCGATCACAGATTACAACTCAGTTGAAAAGAGTCGTGTCATAACTTTGGACTTTATCCAATCCCTTTATATATAGAACGTTGTAATTTTATCTGGTAGATAAATGTCCAAGTCAGTGGTATATGTAATTCTTTTTTTATGAAAAACTATGCGAGCCTTTATGTAATATAATTATATTGACATTATACTGGTATGTAGATACATATGACTGTGGTTATATCATATCTAGATGGAAGTCGGAGTTAACAAGACCTATGTATTTCAAACCATACAGTATTTGATAGACATAGAACAGGGTTTGCAGCCGAAAGCCACACTACAATATATGAAAATTGTGTAATATTTTGAGATTTATAAACGCGCACTCTTTACGCTGAAGATTAATAGAAAGCGAACAGAGGCAATGTAAAGTAACACACAAATGATCATGTCAAATAAGCTCGAGGGTTATCTCTGTTTTCCTCCCACTGCTAAATACCACCCTCCCTCCCTCTCTCTCTCTCTCTCTCTCTCTCTCTCTCTCTCTCTCTCCCACACACACACACACACACAAACAACCCCTCTACCCAAATGTAATCACAATTGAGGCATAGCTGAAACGGCAATTTCGTGAATAGTAACTCTTTAAAATTGTATGAAAACTAGATCTGTAATCGTTTCCAAACTTTTTGTGAAGCTTATACATGATAAAAGCATGTTATAGTTAAACATGACCATCATTATATTAACTATTATTTCTGTTATACAAAATCTATACTCTGCCCGGGCCACTCTGGTCGTGTGATTACGCCTACTACCAAATTATAGTAATTGCCAGGCAACGAAAGACCTGCCCACTAAAAACCAAATCGTCACAGCTTATTAAATTAGTTTGTCGCTATTTTAATACTTTAAGTTTGACAGAAGCTATAACAATAGACGATTCTATTATCACGTGGGTGTATTAAATACTTTTATAGGAACGGAAAGAGGTATGCAATCAAATTCCATTCCACATAAACAGTATCGATTTTGCATTATATCATTATCATATAATCGCGTATTAAATAGGCCGAAAATCGATGAAGTCCTCTAAATATCATATTTCTTTGCCCGTGATCGTGTGTGTACTCAACACTCGAGCCTAGTTTATTACGGAATGCTTGTTAGATTAATTGCTTTTCTAGAATATTAAAACGGACACAGATATCACACTATGTTTGATTGCAAATATAGATATCTGCTGATAGGCGACATGTTTCGTGTCATATTATTAGGGTTTCACACTACGTAGCTTGTGTGAAACACTATTGTTTTTGTTAAAATTATTAGGGTTTCACACTGCGTAGCTTGTGTGAAACACTATTGTTTTTGTTAAAATTATTATTCTTATTATTATTATTATTATTATTATTCAGATTCCAATTTGAATAGATCTCAGCAACTACGTGTCGCATCGTTACGATCTCTTCGGTTTTACTGGGAAAGTGGGTGTGACTTAGAGGATAAAGCTATTTTGAACGTTCTGCGACAATGCGAAATGTCCGAAATCACCGAAGTTATCGTTTTTGAAAATATTGCAGTAATTTTAACAATAATCATTGGATTTTAACTTTCGATACATTTTGGCATAGCCTGAGACAGGGCACATAGCTACGCTACTTTCGATTTTTGATTTTCGGCAAATCTTCGAAGATATTAGGCGCCAAATTTCGAAAATTTAAAATTTTACAAAAATTTTTTTTATTTATGAATATTTTTTAGTCGTATTGTGCACAGAATTAAAGAGTCATCTGACTAGTGCAAAAATGTTAAAAAAAATTGTCTCAGTAATTTTCCTTGGCCGCCATTGGCTAATTCAGTTTTTCAGTCCTAGATTAATTTTTTATTGTCCGATTTGTATAAAACAAAATTCATATGCTTCGTTGTATCAATTGTCATTTTTTTTATTACCAAAAGTGTTATCTGTCGGCACCGGAAGTGGCATAATTTTACCAAAAACTACAATTTTGACAGTTATTTTCCTACTTCGAAAACAAATATTATTTTTTGGAAAAATTATTTGACTCAAAGAGTGTGCCCTTTCAAGGCGCAAAAAATGTAGGAAGCAGTTTTTTTAATTTCGATTTCACTTTCGAGCAAATTCGATTAAGAGACTAAAAATGGTGTAAAATTTACCTATTTACAACCTATTCAGGCTTTTCAGATTTTAAAATATTTCTTCGTAACTTTTATAAACTTGTAGCTATAATCCATACGAAGAAAATGTATGTTAAAATTCGTTTGTAATATAAGCAGTTACCAAGAAATGGGCAGTTCTGTACAAGTCACTGTTTTCGTTATTTTGCCTGTAAAATAGTCAATTATTATTGGATTTTTATAAAAGTGACATCATTTGATTCAAAAAGCATGTAGCGTCATATCAAGTTGATTACAATTTAAAATTGACACCGGAAGTGACATCATTTGGTCAAAAACTGCATTTTAAACTTTTTAAATCCATGTTTTATTCAACCAAGAATAACTTAATATGTATTAATAATTTTAACTTTTGGTTTAAATTCACATATAAACAAAACTCATATGGTCATATAGATATCATAAAATTGTTTCTAACTTGTTCGGTTGCCGAGAAATAGACGGTTTTCTACAGGTCACTTTTGAAGGTTTCGGGGCCATAAAAGTGTCAATTATTATTCGATTTTCATAAACGTTACACCGTGTTATACCTACTGCCATTTGGGATTTCATTCAAGTAATTTAAGATTTTCATTATCACCGGAAGTAACGTCATTTTGGCAAAAACTGTATTTTTAGCCTTCAAAACAGATATTTTATTCAAGTGAGTCTGTTTTGAAATCTTTTTCAAATTATGGTATTTGATGCTAATCAACAAATAGAATGAACCCATACGATCACACAGATATCACAAAATGGTTTGTAACTTGTACGGTTGCAGAGAAATAGCAGATTTTCTACAAGTCACTTTTCAAGTTTTTTGGTCTTAAAATTTTACATAAAATTTTCACTATATGATATCGTATGCCATTTCTGATTTCATAAGACTAATTGAACATTTTCATTAACACAGGAAGTAATTTAATTTTGTCAAGATCATTTACAAGTAACAAATGTATAAAATGAATTGATATTGTTGGATTTTGTTGATTCTGCGTCCATTTTATTTGTGTGCAATGTTAATTTGGAAACCTGTTTAGTGGTTTCGCTGGTACCGGAAGTGACATATGTTCAAGGGTAACTTGGCACCGGAAGTGACATGTTTAAGGGTAACATGGCACCAGTGAAACCCGTCATTCCTGCATGCAGGTCTAGTTCTTATTATTATTAGGGTTTCACACTGCGTAGCTTGTGTGAAACACTATTGTTTTTGTTAAAATTATTAGGGTTTCACACTGCGTAGCTTGTGTGAAACACTATTGTATTTGTTAAAATTATTATTCTTATTAGGCTTTCAGACTTTCGTCTGAAAGCCTATTGAGATTACTAAAATTATTAGGGTTTCACACTGCGAAGCTTGTGTGAAACACTATTGTTTTTGTTAAAATTATTATTCTTATTATTATTATTCTTCTTTTGTCTTGAGTAGATCTCAGCAACTGCTTGTCGCATCGTTACGATTTCTTCGGTTTTACTGGGAAAGTGGGTGTGACTTAGAGGATAAAGCTATTTTGAACGTTCTGCGACAATGCGAAATGTCCGAAATCACCAAATTATCGTTTTTTAAAATATTGCAGTAATTTTAACAATAATCATTGATTTTTAACTTTCGATACATTTTGGCATAGCCGGAGACACGGCACATAGCTACACTACTTTCGATTTTTGATTTTTGGTAAATCTTCAAAGATATTAGGCGCCAAATTTTGAAAATTTAAAATTTTACAAAAAACTTTTTTATTTATGAATATTTTTTAGTCGTATTATGCACAGAATTAAAGGGTCATCTGACTAGTGCAAAAATGTTAAAGAATTTTGTCTCAGTAATTTACCTTGGCCGCCATTGGCTAATTCAGTTTTTAAGTCCTAGATTAATTTTTTATTGTTCGATTTGTATAAAACAAAGTTCATATGCTTCGTTGTATCAATTGTCATTTTTTTTATTACCAAAAGTTTTATCTGTCGGCACCGGAAGTGGCATAATTTTACCAAAAACTACAATTTTGACAGTTATTTTGCTTCTTCGAAAACAAATATTATTTTTTTGAAAAATTATTTGACTCAAAGAGTGCGCCCTTTCAAGGTGCAAAAAATGTAGGAAGCAGTTTTTTTAATTTCGATTTCATTTTCGAGCAAATTCGATTAAGAGGCTAAAAATGGTGTAAAATTGACCTATTTACAACCTATTCAGGCTTTTCAGATTTTAAAATATTTCTTCGTAACTTTTATAAACTTGTAGCTATAATCCATACGAAGAAAATGTATGTTAAAATTCGTTTGTACTATAAGCAGTTACCAAGAAATGGGCAGTTCTGTACAAGTCACTGTTTTCGTTATTTTGCCTGTAAAATAGTCAATTATGATTGGATTTTTATAAAAGTGACATCATTTGATTCAAAAAGCACGTAGCGTCATATCACATTGATTTCAATTTAAAATTGACACCGGAAGTGACATCATTTGGTCAAAAAATGCATTTTAAACTTTTTAAATCAATGTTTTATTCAACCAAGAATAACTTAATATGTATTAATAATTTTAACTTTTGGTTTAAATTCACATATAAACAAAACTCATATGGTCATATAGATATCATAAAATGGTTTCTAACTTGTTCGGTTGCCGAGAAATAGACGGTTTTCTACAGGTCACTTTTGAAGGTTTCGGGGCCATAAAAGGGTCAATTATTATTCGATTTTCATAAACGTCACACCATGTTATACCTAATGCCATTTGGGATTTCATACAAGTAATTTAAGATTTTCATTATCACCGGAAGTAACGTCATTTTGGCAAAAACTGTATTTTTAGCCTCTAAAACAGATATTTTATTCAAATGAGTCTGTTTTGAAATCTTTTTCAAAGTATGGTATTTGATGCCAATCAACAAATAGAATGAACCCATACGATCATACAGATACCACAAAATGGTTTCTAACTTGTACGGTTGCAGAGAAATAGCCGATTTCCTACAAGTCACTTTTCAAGTTTTTTGGTCTTTAAAAGTGGCAATTATTATTCGATTTACATAAAATTTTCACTATATGATATCGTATGCCATTTCTGATTTCATGAGACTAATTGAACATTTGCATTAACACCGGGAGTAATTTAATTTTGTCAAGATCATTTACAAGTAACAAATGTATAAAATGAATTGATATTGCTGGATTTTGTTGATTCTGCGTCCATTTTATTTGTGTGCAATGTTAATTTGGAAACCTGTTTAGTGGTTTCGCTGGTACCGGAAGTGACATATGTTCAAGGGTAACTTGGCACCGGAAGTGACATGTTTAAGGGTAACGTGGCACCAGTGAAACCCGTCATTCCTGCATGCAGGTCTAGTTAAGCTTTCATATTACATATGAAAGCTTATTGTTTCTGTTAAGATTATTATTGTTATTTTTTTTTTGTGTTTTGTCCACAAATCGGATTTCTCAGAATCTAACGATAGGATCGTTCTGAAACTTTTACCTATCCCCCCAAAAATGGGTGGTGGCTGTTGATTAAATATATTTTCAAAACGTTTTACGAATCCGAAATCACCGAATTTTACGAACGAAAAAACTGACAATGCATAGTCGTAACTTTGTTATTTTTTCACCGATTTTACTAATTCTTTTTTCTTTGAATACCTTGAAAAAAATCATTTTCATCTGCAGTTTCGCATTTTCCAATTTCGAAAATTCGTCGCTGTGATTTCGAACCGGAAGTTTAGACCAATTTGAGAACTTCTTTAATAGTTGTACGATTTTCATGAAATTTAGTGTATAAATAGATCTTACCGATGTGACTTCAAAAATATAATTAGAAATTTTCTAAATTATCTCCCCTTGACGAAATTAAGGATCAAATTTTTCAAAAAAATCAAAGAAATATAGGTCAGAATAACCTAATTTTTTTCTTGGATATTAGAGAAGTAAGTACTGATTCGTACACAAAATATGGAGTTTATCGATCGAACCGGAAGTGCCACCATCTTGAAAAGTGAAAAATCAAAAAGGCTTTTTTGCTATTTTACTTACAGACTCGGGAATTATATTTTCGGAATCCTTGAAGGAATGCCTAAATATCTGTCGGATCAGAATTTCGATTTCGGTCACGTGATGGTCACCATTTTGAATTGAAAATGAAAAATAGAAGCAATTTAAAGGGTCGGGACTTTGGAACACAATTACTCTCCTTCTAATTAAGCTAGAATGTTCAAACTTGGTGTAGACGTTCACTAGGTCAATGTTATGATTGAGATCAAAGATGAGCATTTTCTGCTTAGGGTAAGCAGAGATAAGCATGCTGATTTGTTGATTCTTTAGGGCACGATAACTTCGGTTATAATGAAGGGAGGGCGGTGAAACTTTTGTCAATAGAGAGTCTAATAGCTAGCCTGTTGTGTGAAATCATTGTATCATTTTTTTTAAATATCAGGCATAGCCGAAAAAAAGAGATTGAAAATCCAAAAAGTCGTATTTTTACAATTTGGAGCATATTTAGAGAGGTCTTTCTCGTAAAGTCAACATAATATTTTTGGGGAACTTCTTCTACAAAGAGTCTTATTGGTAGTCTTTTATATGAAACCAGTTCAACATATCAGGAGGAGAAGAACAAAAGGATCGAACATTGAAAACGGCACCCTTTCATTGTTAAGCGAAACATGCAGTGGGGGTGACTACAATCTACGCATTTAGTCATCGTATAGAGCTTATTCAACAGTATCGAATTCCAACTGCTTAGGGATATTTTACGTGCACTCCAATGTGTACACGGGACCTTGGTTTTTCGTCCCATCCGAACGACTAGACAGCTGTGCTTGTCAGGCCCTCCGTTCTGCCTCACTGACAACGGGGAACCACGCCGGGAAATCAAGATGAACTTTCACCGTGCAGAACTTTCAATTCAGGCCAAACGTTTATTGCACACGATTAAGCTGGTCAGTTGTAATAATCGGTTGGCAATTAAAGTACTGTGCACATTAAACTGTTAAAACAGAAAATTTCGCCCGGTTGAAATGTTTCTTGCTATAAGTCAGCAATTTTCCGAATTCAGGGAGGCTGAATGGTTAGCATGTGCGCGCTGTATCGTAACGTCTGTCATTGAGTCAACGAGCGTCGTTTCGATCTCCAGGTTGCACGTGACATGAAGTATGATGTCCAACCTCGTGGGTTTTCTCCGTGTCCTTCGGTTTCCTCCCAAAGGCTAAAGACCAGTAAGCGCAAGGGGAGTTTTTAAATAAAATTAAAAAACATATGTTAGTCACAAAATGACCTAGTTTGTGTCGAATGGACATTAGGCCGCATTTCTCTCTTTCTCTTTTATTTTTAAAGTTTTGTAATAATCGGTTGGTAATCAAAGGTACTGTAAAAGTGATAAAACAGAAAATTTCTCCCGGTTATAATGTTTCTCACTTTAAAGTCAGCAATTTGCAGATTTTAAGGGGCAAACGTTTATTGCGAACGCTTAAGCTGGTCAGGGGGAGCTTATTTTTAAAAGTTTTGTAATATTCGGTTGATAACTAAAGGTACCATGCAAATTAAACTGTTCAAATAGAAAATTTGGGCCGGTTGAAATGTTTCTCGCTGTAGGTCAGCAATTTGCCGATTTTAGGGAGGTTGCGTTGCTGAATGGTTAGCACGTGCGCTCTGTATCAAAACGTCTGTCATTGAGTCAACTGGCGTTGTTTCGATTTCTTGGTTGTACGTGACAAGGAGTATGGTCGCCTGTCCAACCTCGTAGGCCGTAACGCCGCTGCCCGGGTAAAATTTCCCTCATTGCACACTTTATGGCATATGCCAGTCTTCATTAGCCCATTTTAGGAGCAGAACAGTAGGACGTTAAACCCCATTCAATTTCATTTCATTTTCTCTATGTTGCTTATTTATTGTAGTGGATAAATATTTTTCTGGTTCTAGCAATTATTTAATTTCTGCATAGAAATCTTGCTTTGGCCAGTTTTTTTTATTGCAGAGTGCCATTCTTGTATAATTCAGTCTATGATCCTTTGTTTAAAACATGCTTAAGAAGTCGTCATGATTTCCTACTTATAACCAAACATATTGGAAATATTTGTCTGGCATTATTAAATCCTAATTTTATTGGTCTTATTTAAAATTAAACTTTCATTTAACTATGAACAACCCTTAACGTGTCTCTTTAAAACTATTAAGTACTCTAAAATAGTAGCTCAACCTTATGACCTAAACTCATTAATTTACCATTTTGTTGTGAGCGACTTCTTATCCTTCCTATATGACATATTGCACGTGTCGGATTTCAAAGGGGGGGTTGGATGGCTGAATGGCTAGCACGCGCGCCTGTCATTGAGTTAACTAGCGTGTTTTCGAATGCCCGGTTGTACGTGACAAGGAGTAAGGTCGCCTGTCCAACCTGACATTTTTATTTTTTTTTCCCGCCATTTTCATTTCATTTTCTCATCCGTCTCATTACAGTAATACAAGTTTCAGTTATTTCCCTTTAGTTTTCACATTATTGTTATGCCTGGGTGCAATGTTTCATACTATATTTAGACTTGTAACTTCGCGAGTTTTTGACCAATTTTGATAATTTTTTCTTCTTATCCTTTCATTTAGGATACTTGATACAATCAATGACACGTGACGATGAATATGAAAGCTTTCATATCTGCATGGGACAGTAGCAGATCTAGTTATTATTATTATTATTTACCGCGGGGGCCTAGATCTCCATGATCGAAAACAGATATCGATCTGGAATTAGATTTTCTATCGGGAAACCATGTGGTGGCTACTGCATAAAATATTTTTGAAATTTCTGCGCATACCGGAAGTGACCGAACTTTGTACGTTGTCAAAAAATTGAAAATCGGCCATAGTTTCGTCAATTCTTTATCCATAATCAAACAAATTACATTTTTGGAATCCCTGAATCTTTTCTGAGACCATGGCTATCTCACATTTTTCAATTTCGAACATTCGTCTATGACTTTTATCGTTCGAAAATTGAAAACATGTTGTTTACAAGACAATTTTTGTTATTTTTCAAAATTTTCAAATTTGACCTACATTTTTGGATACCTGAAGTCCATCTGATTCCAGTAATATAAGTTTCATTCAGAGTTATCACCCTTAATTTTTCGATTTTTTTCGAATTTTCTTCCCATTTTGTGAGCTCAGGTTTCGTTTTATGGCAGAATTGACGTTTCTGAAACTTCTGGAACATGAAGTTATAGTCCAATACCAACTTATAAAGCAATTTCGACAAGAATCCTTAAACCGGAAGTGGTCGAAATAATGTGCAATATTTTCGAAAAAATGCAAAAAATGGATATTTTTGGGGAAAACGCTATTTCTCCGTCCGATATCAATGGATTAAACGAATGAAGGTACCGTTTGATGGCACGATTGTTGGACTATCATATGATACCCCATTCATACGGATACTATGAACAGAGAGCAAAATATGGCACGCTGAAAATCAAGTATTTTCTGATTTGGAGCGTTTTTGGACGCCTGTATCTCGAAAACTTAACCTACAATTTTCTTTTAATTTTTTCTACCGAGAGTCCTTTTGGAGGTATTTTGCATGAAGCCATCCAATAAGACTTTGAAATGTCTGGAATAGGATAAAAAAGGGACTGAAAATCGAAAAAAGTTGAAAAATCGTGAAATTTTGGAAAATGCTCTACTATTTTTTTATTTTAAGAGATTTTTAAAAAAAGGTTGTATATTCAGATAGCTGACCTAATTACGCTTCTAACGATGTATAATATGTATGTAATTATTGAAATTTAATTTTCGATATTTTAAATTTTTTGCATTTTTGGCACTTTTGAACATAGGATTTCTCAGGGGCATTTTATCTGATCAGATAATGTAATATATCATTACAGAGCCCTGTGGCTATTTTAGTGCGCAAACCGGCTATTAAAACTATTCCGACAATAATAACCATACCGGAATTATTCAAAAAATGAAAAAAAAAGAGTAAAAACATTGTCGCACTTGCGAAAAACTTGATTTCTCCCTTACGTAATAGCGGACCAAAAGAACTAAAGTGTCGCTGGTTAGCCCTCTCAATGGACCATCATATGGTATCTAAATAATACGATTTCGATGGTAAGGAAATAAATTATTGTATGTCAAAAATCTAGTATTTTCCGATTTTTTAACATTCTGAGACGCCCTTTTCTCGAAAACGACGCCTACGATTTTTCTTAACCTTTTCTTACTCAAAGTCCTATCGGTTGTCTATATAGTGAATCCAAAATGAAAAGCATTGAAATAATATAGGTGGTCCAAAAATGGCCTCAAACTTTGAAAAAAAATGAAAAATCGTTAAATTTTTGGAAACGCTCTTTAATTTATCTTTTTTTCCAAAACCACTCAATGGATGTTTCTGACACTTCTGGTACAGAAAGTTAAGTATCCAAAGAACTTCGTAAAGCTATCACAATAACGATCGTAAAACCGGAAGTAGTCGAAAAAATGTCCGATATTTTGAAAAAAATTAATTTTTTTACGAAAACCTTTTTTATTTATGAATATTTTTTGATGATATCTTACACAGGGTTAAGATATCATCGTACTTGAGCAGAAATGAGAAAAAAAATTGTTTCGGTAATTTGCGTTAGCCGCCATCGCCTAATTTAGTGTTTCGTACCCAGAAAAATTAATTATTGTTCGATTTGTATAAAACAAAGTTCATATGCTCCGTGGTCCCAATTGTAATTTTTTTTGTTACGATGAAATTTTTCTGTCGGCAACGGAAGTGACGTAATATTAACAAAAACTACAATTTTGACAGTTCTGTACCATTTTTTGAAAGCAAATATTATTTTTTTTCAAAACTGATATAACTAAAAGGATGCACCCTGCAAAGGTGCACAAAATTCTTAGCTCATATTTTTAAATTTCAATTTCATTTTCGGGTAATTTCGAATAAAATGTAAAATAAAGTGTAAAATTCAGTTATTTACAATTCATTCAGCGTCTTCATATTTTGAAATATTTATTTGTAATTTTCATAAACTCGTAGCAATAATCCAGACGAAGAGAATGTATGCGAAAATTAGTTTGTAATATGAGCAGTTGCCGAGAAATATGCAATTTTGCATGCATCACTTTTCACGTTATTTTGCCTATAAAAGAGTGAATTATTATTCGATTTGCAATATTTTTTTCCCATTTGATGCCTAATGCCAATTTGGACTAGGTCAAGTCAATTTTACATTTTCACTGTGACCGGAAATGACGTCATTTGGGCAAAAACTGTATTTTTAACCTAAAAAACTAATATTTTATTCAAATGAGTCTGCCTTATAATATTTTTAAAATTATGATATTTGATTCCCATCAATGAATAGAATGAAGCCATACGACCATACAGATACCACAAAATGGTTTGTAACTTGTACGGTTACAGAGAAATAGGCGATCTTCTATAAGTCACTTTTCAAGGTTTTTGGTCTATAAAAGTGTCAATTATTATTCGATTTTTATCATTTTTTTACCATTTGATGCCTTATGCCATTTATGACTTCTATGAACCAAGTTAACATTTTCAATATCACCGGAAGTAATGTAATTTTTGCAAAAAACGTATTTTTAGCCTTCAAAACAAACATTTTTTTGAAGGGATTTATATTTATTATTCGTTTAACTTTATAACGTCTGACTCTAATGGGCAGTAAGATTGAATCAATACCATCATATTGATATCAAGAAAAGGCTTCTAGCATGTTCCCTTGTCGAATAATAACCAATTGTCCCAGGGTCACTTTTAAGTTTTTTACCTTCTTAATTTCAGTTTATGGGTTATAGGTTAATTATTTATTGCCCGATATGTATAAAACAAAGTTTGTATTTTGTATGTTGCGAATTTTCGACTTCTTTTTCACCTTTATAAATTTCTTTCGGCACCGGAAGTGACGTAATTTTGCCATAATTTACAATTTTGACCGGTCTTTTCGCCAGCAAATATTACTTTTACATATGACAGAGGGTGTCACTGAAGCAAAACAACTAAAGTATAGTTTGGTAGCTCAATGGATCGGCTATGGTATAATAAACTTCCTGTATGATTCCTGAAAGCCGGTTCAGTGCTGCTTGCAGGTCTAGTTATTATTATTATTATTATTATTATTCAGATTCCAATTTGAATAGATCTCAGCAACTACGTGTCGCATCGTTTCGATTTCTTCGGTTTTACTGGGAAAGTGGGTGTGACTTAGAGGATAAAGCTATTTTGAACGTTCTGTGCCAATGCGAAATGTCCGAAATCACCGAAGTTATCGTTTTTGAAAATATTGCAGTAATTTTAACAATAATCATTGGATTTTAACTTTCGATACATTTCGAGACAGGGCACATAGCTACGCTACTTTCGATTTTTGATTTTCGGCAAATCTTCGAAGATATTAGGCGCCAAATTTCGAAAATTTAAAATTTTACTAAAAAATTTTTTATTTATGAATATTTTTTAGTCGTATTGTGCACAGAATTAAAGAGTCATCTGACTAGTGCAAAAATGTTAAAATTTTTTGTCTCAGTAATTTTCCTTGGCCGCCATTGGCTAATTCAGTTTTCCAGTCCTAGATTAATTTTTTATTGTTCGATTTGTATAAAACAAAGTTCATATGCTTCGTTGTCTCAATTGTCATTTTTTTTTTTACCAATAATGTTATCTGTCGGCACCGGAAGTGGCATAATTTTACCAAAAACTACAATTTTGACAGTTATTTTCTTATTTCGAAAACAAATATTATTTTTTTGAAAAATTATATGACTCAAAGAGTGTGTCTTTTCAAGGCGCAAAAAATGTAGGAAGCAGTTTTTTTAATTTCGATTTCATTTTCAAGCAAATTCGATTAAGAGGCTAAAAATGGTGTAAAATTGGCCTATTTACAACCTATTCAGGCTTTTCAGATTTTAAAATATTTCTTCGTAACTTTTATAAACTGGTAGCTATAATCCATACGAAGAAAATGTATGTTAAAATTCGTTTGTAATATAAGCAGTTACCAAGAAATGGGCAGTTCTGTACAAGTCACTGTTTTCGTTATTTTGCCTGTAAAATAGTCAATTATTATTGGATTTTTATAAAAGTGACATCATTTGATTCAAAAAGCATGTAGCGTCATATCAAGTTGATTACAATTTAAAATTGACACCGGAAGTGACGTCATTTGGTCAAAAACTGCATTTTAAACTTTTTAAATCAATGTTTTATTCAACCATGAATAACTTAATATGTATTAATAATTTTAACTTTTGGTTTAAATTCACATATAAATACAACTCATATGGTCATATAGATATCATAAAATTGTTTCTAACTTGTTCGGTTGCCGAGAAATAGACGGTTTTCTACAGGTCACTTTTGAAGGTTTCGGGGCCATAAAAGTGTCAATTATTATTCGATTTTCATAAACGTTACACCATGTTATACCTAATGCCATTTGTGATTTCATACAAGTAGTTTAAGATTTTCATTATCACCGGAAGTAACGTCATTTTGGCAAAAACTGAATTTTTAGCCTTCAAAACAGATATTTTATTCAAATGAGTCTGTTTTGAAATCATTTTCAAATTATGGTATTTGGTGCCAATCAACAAATAGAATGAACCCATACGATCATACAGATACCAAAAAATGGTTTCTAACTTGTACGGTTGCAGAGAAATAGCAGATTTTCTACAAGTCACTTTTCAAGTTTTTTGGTCTTTAAAAGTGGCAATTATTATTCGATTTACATAAAGTTTTCACTATATGATATCGTATGCCATTTCTGATTTGATAAGATTAATTGAACATTTTCATTAACACCGGAAGTAATTTAATTTTGTCAAGATCATTTACAAGTAACAATGTATAAAATGACTTGATATTGCTGGATTGGTTGGTTGATTCTGCGTCCATTTTATTTGTGTGCAATGTTAATTTGGAAACCTGTTTAGTGGTTTCGTTGGTACCGGAAGTGACATATGTTCAAGTGTAACTTGGCACAGAAAATGACATGTTTAAGAGTAACTTGGCACCAGTGAAACCCGTCATTCCTGCATGCAGGTCTAGTTAGGCTTTCAGACTTTCGTCTGAAAGCCTATTGAGATTACTAAAATTATTAAGCTTTCATATTACATATGAAAGCTTATTGTTTCTGTTAAAGTTATTATTAAGCTTTCATATTACATATGAAAGCTTATTGTTTCTGTTAAGATTATTATTATTTTTTTTTTGTGTATTTTCTGCAAATCGGATTTCTCAGAATCTAACCATGGGATCTTTCTAAAACTTTGACCTACCCCCCCAAAAATGGGGTGCGAACGTTGTTTAAATATATTTTCAAAACGTTTTACGAATCCGAAATCACCGAATTTTACGAACGAAAAAATTGACAATGCATAGTCGTAACTTTGTTATTTTTTGACCGATTTTACTAATTCTTTTTTCTTTGAATACCTTGAAAAAAATCATTTTCATCTGCAGTTTCACATTTTCGAATTTCGAAAACTCGTCGCTGTGATTTCGAACCGGAAGTTTAGACCAATTTGACAACTTCTTTAATAGTTGTACGATTTTCATGAAATTTAGTATACAAGTAGATCTTACCGATGTGACTTCAAAAATATAATTAGAAATTTTCTAAATTATCTCCCCTTGGTGAAATTAAGGATCAAAGTTTTCAAAAAAATCGTCGAAATATAGGTCAGAATGACCTAATTTTTTTTTTTCGATACTAGACAAGGAATTGCTGATTCGTACACAAAATATGGAGTTTGTCGATCGAACCGGAAGTGCCACCATCTTTAAACGTGAAAAATCAAAAAGGCTTTTTTGCTATTTTACTTACAGACTCGGGAGTTATATTTTCGGAATCCTTGAAGGAATGCCTAAAAATCTATCGGATCAGAATTTTGATTTCGGTCATGTGATGGTCACAATTTTGAATTGAAAATGAAAAATAGAAGCAATTTGAAAGGCCCGGACTTCGGAACACAATAACTCTCCTTCTAATTAAGCTAGAATGTTCAAACTTGGTGTAGACGTTCACTAGGTCAATGTTATGATTGAGTTCAAAGATGAGCATTTTCTGCTTAGGGTGAGCAGAGATAAGCATGCTGATTTGTTGATTCTTTAGGGCACGATAACTTCGGTTATAATGAAGGGAGAGCGGTGAAACTTTTGTCAATAGAGAGTCTAATGGGTAGCCTGTTGTGTGAAATGATTGTATCATTTTTTTTAAATATCAGGGATAGCCGAAAAAAAGAGATTGAAAATCCAAAAAGTCGTATTTTTACAATTTGGAGCATGTTTAGAGGTCTTTCTCGTAAAGTCAACATACTATTTTTTGGGAACTTCTTCTACAAAGAGTCTTATTGGTAGTCTTTTATATGAAACCATCGATCAACAGTCCAACATATCAGGAGTAGAAGAACAAAAGGATCGAACATTGAAAACGGCATCCTTTCATTGTTGAGCGAAACATGAAGTGTGGGTGACTACAATCTACGCATTTAGTCATCGTATAGAGCTTAGGGATATTTTATATGCACTCCAATGTGTACACGGGACCTTGGTTTTTCGTCCCATCCGAAGGACTAGACAGCTGTGCTTGCCAGGCCCTCCGTTCTGCCTTACTGACAAGGGAACCACGCCGGGAAATCGAGATGAACTTTCTCTGTGCAGAACTTTCAATTCAGGCAAAACGTTTATTGCATACGATTAAGCTGGTCAGTTGGAGCTTATTTTCAAAAGTTTTGTAATAATCGGTTGGTAATTAAAGTACCGTGCACATTAAACTGTTAAAACAGAAAATTTCGCCCGGTTGAAATGTTTCTTGCTATAAGTCAGCAATTTTCCGAATTCAGAGAGGCTGGATGGCTGAATGGTTAGCATGTGCTCGCTGTATCGTAACCTTTGTCATTGAGTCAACGGGCGTCGTTTGGATCTCCAGGTTGCACGTGACATGGTGTATGATGTCCAACCTCATGGGTTTTCTCCGTGTTCTTTGGTTTCCTCCCAACGGCTAAAGACCAGTACGTGCAAGGGGAGTTTTTAAATAAAATTAAAAAACATATGTTAGTCCCGAAATGACCTAGTTTGTGTCGAATGGACGTTAGGCCGCATTTCTCTCTTTCTCTTTTTAAAGTTTTGTAATAATCGGTTGGTAATCAAAGGTACTGTTAAAGTGATAAAACAGAAAATTTGGCCCGGTTGTAATGTTTCTCACTTTAAATTCAGCAATTTGTCGATTTTAAGGGGCAAACGTTTATTGCGAACGATTAAGCTGGTCAGGGGGAGCTTATTTTTAAAAGTTTTGTAATATTCGGTTGATAACTAAAGGTACCGTGCAAATTAAACTGTTAAAATAGAAAATTTGGCCCGGTTGAAATGTTTCTCGCTGTAGGTCAGCAATTTGCCGATTTTAGGGAGGTTGCATGGCTGAATGGTTAGCACATGCGCTCTGTATCATAACGTCTGTCATTGAGTCAACTGGCCTTGTTTCGATTTCTTGGTTGTACGTGACAAGGAGTATGGTCGCCTTACCAACCTCGTAGGCCGTAACGCCGCTGCCCGGGTAAAATTTCCCTCATTGCACACTTTATGGCGTATCCCCGTCTTCATTAGCCCATTGTAGGAGCAGAACAGTAGGACGTTAAACCCCATTCAATTTCATTTCATTTTCTCTATGTTGCTTATTTATTATAGTGGATAAATATTTTTCTGGTTCTAGCAATTATTATACGCCCACATTTTCATGTGGACGTATTATGTCGTCGCCCCTGTCCGTCCGGACGTCCGTCCGTCCGTCCGGACGTCCGTCCGTCCACAATTTGTTTGTGGACTCTCTACAGGTCACAATTCTTATCCGATTTTGACGAAACTTGAAATATAGGTTTATCCCCAAAAGATCTCGGTTCCTTTC
This sequence comes from Patella caerulea, assembly GCA_036850965.1. NCBI lineage: Eukaryota > Metazoa > Mollusca > Gastropoda > Patellidae > Patella > Patella caerulea. Next base: position 4,001,489 of record JAZGQO010000008.1, on the reverse strand, counting down.
GATATTGGCATGTATCGGATCAAAACTTCATGGATTATGGCCCCTGATTGTACGAAAAATCACGTTTTTAGCTTGTGGACCCTATAGAGGTCACAATTTTGAACCGATTTTGATGAAACTTGACATGCATGTTTGTAACCCAAAGATCTTGGTTCCTTTCGATATTTGCGGCTATCGGAATGTAATTTCCTGAATTATGGCCCCTGATTGTCCGAAAAATCACCCTTTTTAGCTTGTGGTCCTTCTGGAGGTCACAATTATTATTCGATTTAAAAAACCGTTTGATTATATCACCGTTACACCCTAAGGAAGGTTGAGTTCGAATTTCGGGAAAATCGGACGAAAATTGCCATACAAAATGGCCGCCGTTAGTACGCGAATACTGTTAAAAAATGGTATATCAAGGTTGTGGACCCTGTGGAGGTCACAATTTTGATTCGATTTTGATGAAACTTGAAATTCATGGTTATAACCCAAAGATCTTGCTTCCTTTCGATATTTGCGCATATCGGATCGTAACTTCCTGAATTATGGCCCCTGATTATACGCAAAATCGCCTTTTTTTTAGCTTGGAGGTCACAATTATTATTCGATTTAAAAAAAACGTTTGATTATATCACCGTTACACCCTAAGGAAGGTTGAGTTCGAATTTCGGGAAAATCGGACGAAAATTGCCATACAAAATGGCCGCCGTTTGTACGCGAATACTGTTAAAAAATGGTATATCAAGGTTGTGGACCCTGTGGAGGTCACAATTTTGATTCGATTGTGATGAAACTTGAAATTCAAGGTTATAACCCAAAGATCTTGCTTCTTTTCGATATTTGCGCATATCGGATCGTAACTTCCTGAATTATGGCCCCTGATTATACGCAAAATCGCCTTTTTTTTTTAGCTTGGAGGTCACAATTATTATCCGATTTAAAAAAACGTTTGATTATATTACCGTTACACCGTAAGGAAGGTTGAGTTCGAATTTCGGGAAAATCAGACCAAAATTGCCATACAAAATGGCCACCGTTTGTACGTGAATACTGTTAAAAAATGGTATATCAAGGTTGTGGACCCTGTAATGGTCACAATTTTAATTCGATTTTGATGAAACTTGAAATGCATGGTTATAACCCAAAGATCTTGGTTCCTTTCGGTATTTGCGCATATCGGATCGTAACTTCCTGAATTATTCGAATTTCGTGAAAATGGTACCAAAATTGCCGGAAGAAATGGTCGCCGTTTGTACGCGAATAGTGTAAAGATATGGTATATCATGGTTGTTGACTCTGTACAGGTCACAATTCTTATCCGATTTTGACGAAAAGTCACATTTCTAGGTTGTGTACCGTCACACCATAATCATTGTCGAGTTCGAATTTCATGAATATCAGACTGGAACTGACCAACAAAATGGCTGCTCCCAATACAGTATGAAATACAGGACTTAATGATGTAGGAAAAATCACTTTCCGTATTGTTTGTTCTCTATCCATCTCTCGAAAATGTGGGCGTATCCTGCCTGGCAGTGCCAGCCTATCTTTTAATTTCTGCATAGAAATCTCTGGCCAGTTTTTTTTTTTATTGCAGAGTGCCATTCTTGTATATTGCAGTCTATGACCCTTTGTTTAAAACATGCTTAAGAAGTCGTCACGATTTCCTACTTATAACCAAACATATTGGAAACCATAATTATATAACATATCTTGGAAGCCCGATTACAGCTATACAAGTTTCAGTTATTTCCCTTTAGTTTAAAGATTATTTTTTTGCCCCGGTGCAATGTTTCTCACTACATTTAAATTTGTAACTTTGTGAGTTTTTGACCGATTTTGATATTATGTCTTTATAATTTTCCAAATCTACATATTTAACGTACATATTCAAACAGTTGAGTTCAACCTGATTCAAAAAGTATTAGTTTTGTTCAAAGTTATCTCATTTAATTTTTCGATGTTTTCTTACCATTTTCATTTCATTTTTCTGAAAGTTTTGAAATCGGAAGTCATCCCGATTACAGCAACACAAGTATCAGTTATTTCCCTTTAGTTTTCAGATTACTCAATGTTTCATACTATATTTAGACTTGTAACTTCGCGAGTTTTTGACCAATTTTGATAGTTTGTTATTCTTATCCTTTTATTTGAGATACTTGATATAATCGATGACACGTGACGATGAATATGAAAGCTTTCATATCTGCATGCGACAGTAGCAGATCTAGTTAAGCTTTCATATTACATATGAAAGCTTATTGTTTCTGTTAAAGTTATTAAGCTTTCATATTACATATGAAAGCTTATTGTTTCTGTTAAAGTTATTATTATTATTATTTTTTTTTTTGTGTGTTTTCTGCAAATCGGATTTCTCAGAATCTATCCATAGGATCTTTCTGAAATTTTGACCTACCCCCCCAAAAATGGGGTGCGAACCTTGATTAAATATATTTTCGAAACGTTTTACGAATCCGAAATCACCGAATTTTACGAACGAAAAAAATGACAATGCATAGTCGTAACTTTGTTATTTTTTGACCGATTTTACTAATTCTTTTTTCTTTGAATACCTTTAAAAAAACCATTTTCATCTGCAGTTTCACATTTTCGAATTTCGAAAATTCGTCGCTGTGATTTCGAACCGGAAGATTAGACCAATTTGACAACTTCTTTAATAGTTGTACGATTTTCATGAAATTTAGTATCTAAGTAGATCCTACCGATGTGACTTCAAAAATATAATTAGAAATTTTCTAAATTATCTCCCCTTGACGAAATTAAGGATCAAAATTTTCAAAAAAATCATCGAAATATAGGTCAGAATGACCTGATTTTTTTTTTGGATACTAGATAAGTAATTACTGATTTGTACACAAAATATGGAGTTTGTCGATCGAACCGGAAGTGCCGCCATATTTAAAAGTGAAAAATCAATAAGGCTTTTTTGCTATTTTACTTACAGACTCGGGAGTTATATTTTCTGAATCCTTGTAGGAAGGCCTAAAAAATGTCGCGAATAGAATTTTGATTTCGGTCACGTGATGGTCACCATTTTGAATTGAAAAAGAAAAATAGAAGCAATTTGAAGGGTCGGGACTTTGGAACACAATTACTCTCCTTCTAATTAAGCTAGAATGTTCAAACTTGGTGTAGACGTTCACTAGGTCAATGTTATGATTGAGTTCAAAGATGAGCATTTTCTGCTTAGGGTAAGCAGAGATAAACAAGCTAATTTGTTGATTCTTTAGGGCACGATAACTTCGGTTATAATGAAGGGAGGGCGGTGAAACTTTTGTCAATAGAGAGTCTAATAGCTAGCCTGTTGTGTGAAATCATTGTATTATTTTTTCTAAATATCAGGGATAGCCGAAAAAAAGAGATTGAAAACCCAAAAAGTCGTATTTTTACAATTTGGAGCATGTTTAGAGGTCTTTCTCGTAAAGTCAACATAATATTTTTTGGGAACTTCTTGTACAAAGAGTCTTATTGGTAGTCTTTTATATGAAACCATCGATCAACAGTCCAACATATCAGGAGTAGAAGAACAAAAGGATCGAACATTGAAAACGGCACCCTTTCATTGTTAAGCGAAACATGCAGTGTGGGTGACTACAATCTACACATTTAGTCATCGTATAGAGCTTATTCAACAGTATCGAATTCCAACTGCTTAGGGATATTTTACGTGCACTCCAATGTGTACACGGGACCTTGGTTTTTCGTCCCATCCGAATGACTAGACAGCTGTGCTTGTCAGGCCCTCCGTTCTGCCTCACTGACAAGGGGAACCACGCCGGGAAATCGAGATGAACTTTCTCCGTGCAGAACTTTCAATTCAGGCGAAAACGTTTATTGCATACGATTAAGCTGGTCAGTTGGAGCTTATTTTCAAAAGTTTTGTAATAATCGGTTGGTAATTAAAGTACCGTGCACATTAAACTGTTAAAACAGAAAATTTCGCCCGGTTGAAATGTTTCTTGCTATAAGTCAGCAATTTTCTGAATTCAGGGAGGCTGAATGGCTGAATGGTTAGCATGTGCGCACTGTATCGTAACGTCTGTCATTGAGTCAACGGGCGTCGTTTCGATCTCCAGGTTGCACGTGACATGAAGTATGATGTCCAACCTTGTGGGTTTTCTCCGTGTTCTTCGGTTTCCTCCCAACGGCTAAAGACCTGTAAGCGCAGGGGGAGTTTTTAAATAAAATTAAAAAACATATGTTAGTCCCGAAATGACCTAGTTTGTGTCGAATGGACATTAGGCCGCATTTCTCTCTTTCTCTTTTATTTTTAAAGTTTTGTAATAATCGGTTGGTAATCAAAGGTACTGTAAAAGTGATAAAACAGAAAATAATCGGTTGGTAATCAAAGGTACTGTAAAAGTCATAAAACAGAAAATTTCGCCCGGTTGTAATGTTTCTCACTTTAAAGTCAGCAATTTCCCGATTTTAAGTGGCAAACGTTTATTGCGAACGCTTAAGCTGGTCAGGGGGGAGCTTATTTTTAAAAGTTTTGTAATATTCGGTTGATAACTAAAGGTACCGTGCAAATTAAACTGTTACAATAGAAAATTTGGCCCGGTTGAAATGTTTCTCGCTGTAGGTCAGCAATTTGCCGATTTTAGGGAGGTTGCGTGGCTGAATGGTTAGCACGTGCGCTCTGTATCATAACGTCTGTCATTGAGTCAACTGCCGTTGTTTCGATTTTTTGGTTGTACGTGACAAGGAGTATGGTTGCCTGTCCAACCTCGTAGGCCGTAACCGCCGCTGCCCGGGTAAAATTTCCCTCATTGCACACATTATGGCATATGCCCGTCTTCATTAGCCCATTTTAGGAGCAGAACAGTCGGATGTTAAACCCCATTCAATTTCATTTCATTTTCTCTATGTTGCTTATTTATTATAGTGGATAAATATTTTTCTGGTTCTAGCAATTATTTAATTTCTGCATAGAAATCTTGCTTTGGCCAGTTTTTTTTATTGCAGAGTGCCATTCTTGTTTAAACAAACATGATCCTTTGTTTAAAACATGCTTAAGAAGTCGTCACGATTTCCTACTTATAACCAAACATATTGGAAATATTAGTCTGGCATTATTAAATCCTAATTTTATTGGTCTTATTTAAAATTAAACTTTCATTTAACTATGAACAACCCTTAACGTGTCTCTTTAAAACTATTAAGTACTCTAAAACAGTAGCTCAACCTTTTGACCTAAACTCATTAATTTACCATTTTGTTGTGAGCGACTTCTTATTCTTCCTATATGACATATTGCACGTGTCTGATTTCAAAGGGGGGTTGAGTGGCTGAATGGTAAGCACGCGCGCCTGTCATTGAGTAAACTAGCGTGTTTTCGAATGCCCGGTTGTACGTGACAAGGAGTAAGGTCGCCTGTCCAACCTGCCATTTTTAATTTTTTTTTCCCGCCATTTTCATTTCATTTTCTCATCCGTCTCATTACAGTAATACAAGTTTCAGTTATTTCCCTTTAGTTTTCAGATTATTGTTATGCCTGGGTGCAATGTTTCATACTATATTTAGACTTGTAACTTCGCGAGTTTTTGACCAATTTTAATAATTTTTTCTTCGTATCCTTTTATTTAGGTTACTTGATACAATCAATGACACGTGACGATGAATATGAAAGCTTTCATATCTGCATGGGACAGTAGCAGATCTAGTTATTATTATTATTTTTTTTTTTGTGTGTTTTCTGCAAATCGGATTTCTCAGAATCTATCCATAGGATCTTTCTGAAATTTTGACCTACCCCCCCAAAAATGGGGTGCGAACCTTGATTAAATATATTTTCGAAACGTTTTACGAATCCGAAATCACCGAATTTTACGAACGAAAAAAATGACAATGCATAGTCGTAACTTTGTTATTTTTTGACCGATTTTACTAATTCTTTTTTCTTTGAATACCTTTAAAAAAACCATTTTCATCTGCAGTTTCACATTTTCGAATTTCGAAAATTCGTCGCTGTGATTTCGAACCGGAAGATTAGACCAATTTGACAACTTCTTTAATAGTTGTACGATTTTCATGAAATTTAGTATCTAAGTAGATCCTACCGATGTGACTTCAAAAATATAATTAGAAATTTTCTAAATTATCTCCCCTTGACGAAATTAAGGATCAAAATTTTCAAAAAAATCATCGAAATATAGGTCAGAATGACCTGATTTTTTTTTTTGGATACTAGATAAGTAATTACTGATTTGTACACAAAATATGGAGTTTGTCGATCGAACCGGAAGTGCCGCCATATTTAAAAGTGAAAAATCAATAAGGCTTTTTTGCTATTTTACTTACAGACTCGGGAGTTATATTTTCTGAATCCTTGTAGGAAGGCCTAAAAAATGTCGCGAATAGAATTTTGATTTCGGTCACGTGATGGTCACCATTTTGAATTGAAAATGAAAAATAGAAGCAATTTGAAGGGTCGGGACTTTGGAACACAATTACTCTCCTTCTAATTAAGCTAGAATGTTCAAACTTGGTGTAGACGTTCACTAGGTCAATGTTATGATTGAGTTCAAAGATGAGCATTTTCTGCTTAGGGTAAGCAGAGATAAACAAGCTAATTTGTTGATTCTTTAGGGCACGATAACTTCGGTTATAATGAAGGGAGGGCGGTGAAACTTTTGTCAATAGAGAGTCTAATAGCTAGCCTGTTGTGTGAAATCATTGTATTATTTTTTCTAAATATCAGGGATAGCCGAAAAAAAGAGATTGAAAACCCAAAAAGTCGTATTTTTACAATTTGGAGCATGTTTAGAGGTCTTTCTCGTAAAGTCAACATAATATTTTTTGGGAACTTCTTGTACAAAGAGTCTTATTGGTAGTCTTTTATATGAAACCATCGATCAACAGTCCAACATATCAGGAGTAGAAGAACAAAAGGATCGAACATTGAAAACGGCACCCTTTCATTGTTAAGCGAAACATGCAGTGTGGGTGACTACAATCTACACATTTAGTCATCGTATAGAGCTTATTCAACAGTATCGAATTCCAACTGCTTAGGGATATTTTACGTGCACTCCAATGTGTACACGGGACCTTGGTTTTTCGTCCCATCCGAATGACTAGACAGCTGTGCTTGTCAGGCCCTCCGTTCTGCCTCACTGACAAGGGGAACCACGCCGGGAAATCGAGATGAACTTTCTCCGTGCAGAACTTTCAATTCAGGCGAAAACGTTTATTGCATACGATTAAGCTGGTCAGTTGGAGCTTATTTTCAAAAGTTTTGTAATAATCGGTTGGTAATTAAAGTACCGTGCACATTAAACTGTTAAAACAGAAAATTTCGCCCGGTTGAAATGTTTCTTGCTATAAGTCAGCAATTTTCTGAATTCAGGGAGGCTGAATGGCTGAATGGTTAGCATGTGCGCACTGTATCGTAACGTCTGTCATTGAGTCAACGGGCGTCGTTTCGATCTCCAGGTTGCACGTGACATGAAGTATGATGTCCAACCTTGTGGGTTTTCTCCGTGTTCTTCGGTTTCCTCCCAACGGCTAAAGACCTGTAAGCGCAGGGGGAGTTTTTAAATAAAATTAAAAAACATATGTTAGTCCCGAAATGACCTAGTTTGTGTCGAATGGACATTAGGCCGCATTTCTCTCTTTCTCTTTTATTTTTAAAGTTTTGTAATAATCGGTTGGTAATCAAAGGTACTGTAAAAGTGATAAAACAGAAAATAATCGGTTGGTAATCAAAGGTACTGTAAAAGTCATAAAACAGAAAATTTCGCCCGGTTGTAATGTTTCTCACTTTAAAGTCAGCAATTTCCCGATTTTAAGTGGCAAACGTTTATTGCGAACGCTTAAGCTGGTCAGGGGGGAGCTTATTTTTAAAAGTTTTGTAATATTCGGTTGATAACTAAAGGTACCGTGCAAATTAAACTGTTACAATAGAAAATTTGGCCCGGTTGAAATGTTTCTCGCTGTAGGTCAGCAATTTGCCGATTTTAGGGAGGTTGCGTGGCTGAATGGTTAGCACGTGCGCTCTGTATCATAACGTCTGTCATTGAGTCAACTGCCGTTGTTTCGATTTTTTGGTTGTACGTGACAAGGAGTATGGTTGCCTGTCCAACCTCGTAGGCCGTAACCGCCGCTGCCCGGGTAAAATTTCCCTCATTGCACACATTATGGCATATGCCCGTCTTCATTAGCCCATTTTAGGAGCAGAACAGTCGGACGTTAAACCCCATTCAATTTCATTTCATTTTCTCTATGTTGCTTATTTATTATAGTGGATAAATATTTTTCTGGTTCTAGCAATTATTTAATTTCTGCATAGAAATCTTGCTTTGGCCAGTTTTTTTTATTGCAGAGTGCCATTCTTGTTTAAACAAACATGATCCTTTGTTTAAAACATGCTTAAGAAGTCGTCACGATTTCCTACTTATAACCAAACATATTGGAAATATTAGTCTGGCATTATTAAATCCTAATTTTATTGGTCTTATTTAAAATTAAACTTTCATTTAACTATGAACAACCCTTAACGTGTCTCTTTAAAACTATTAAGTACTCTAAAACAGTAGCTCAACCTTTTGACCTAAACTCATTAATTTACCATTTTGTTGTGAGCGACTTCTTATTCTTCCTATATGACATATTGCACGTGTCTGATTTCAAAGGGGGGTTGAGTGGCTGAATGGTAAGCACGCGCGCCTGTCATTGAGTAAACTAGCGTGTTTTCGAATGCCCGGTTGTACGTGACAAGGAGTAAGGTCGCCTGTCCAACCTGCCATTTTTAATTTTTTTTTCCCGCCATTTTCATTTCATTTTCTCATCCGTCTCATTACAGTAATACAAGTTTCAGTTATTTCCCTTTAGTTTTCAGATTATTGTTATGCCTGGGTGCAATGTTTCATACTATATTTAGACTTGTAACTTCGCGAGTTTTTGACCAATTTTAATAATTTTTTCTTCGTATCCTTTTATTTAGGTTACTTGATACAATCAATGACACGTGACGATGAATATGAAAGCTTTCATATCTGCATGGGACAGTAGCAGATCTAGTTATTATTATTATTTTTTTTTTTGTGTGTTTTCTGCAAATCGGATTTCTCAGAATCTATCCATAGGATCTTTCTGAAATTTTGACCTACCCCCCCAAAAATGGGGTGCGAACCTTGATTAAATATATTTTCGAAACGTTTTACGAATCCGAAATCACCGAATTTTACGAACGAAAAAAATGACAATGCATAGTCGTAACTTTGTTATTTTTTGACCGATTTTACTAATTCTTTTTTCTTTGAATACCTTTAAAAAAAACATTTTCATCTGCAGTTTCACATTTTCGAATTTCGAAAATTCGTCGCTGTGATTTCGAACCGGAAGATTAGACCAATTTGACAACTTCTTTAATAGTTGTACGATTTTCATGAAATTTAGTATCTAAGTAGATCCTACCGATGTGACTTCAAAAATATAATTAGAAATTTTCTAAATTATCTCCCCTTGACGAAATTAAGGATCAAAATTTTCAAAAAAATCATCGAAATATAGGTCAGAATGACCTGATTTTTTTTTTGGATACTAGATAAGTAATTACTGATTTGTACACAAAATATGGAGTTTGTCGATCGAACCGGAAGTGCCGCCATATTTAAAAGTGAAAAATCAATAAGGCTTTTTTGCTATTTTACTTACAGACTCGGGAGTTATATTTTCTGAATCCTTGTAGGAAGGCCTAAAAAATGTCGCGAATAGAATTTTGATTTCGGTCACGTGATGGTCACCATTTTGAATTGAAAATGAAAAATAGAAGCAATTTGAAGGGTCGGGACTTTGGAACACAATTACTCTCCTTCTAATTAAGCTAGAATGTTCAAACTTGGTGTAGACGTTCACTAGGTCAATGTTATGATTGAGTTCAAAGATGAGCATTTTCTGCTTAGGGTAAGCAGAGATAAACAAGCTAATTTGTTAATTCTTTAGGGCACGATAACTTCGGTTATAATGAAGGGAGGGCGGTGAAACTTTTGTCAATAGAGAGTCTAATAGCTAGCCTGTTGTGTGAAATCATTGTATTATTTTTTCTAAATATCAGGGATAGCCGAAAAAAAGAGATTGAAAACCCAAAAAGTCGTATTTTTACAATTTGGAGCATGTTTAGAGGTCTTTCTCGTAAAGTCAACATAATATTTTTTGGGAACTTCTTGTACAAAGAGTCTTATTGGTAGTCTTTTATATGAAACCATCGATCAACAGTCCAACATATCAGGAGTAGAAGAACAAAAGGATCGAACATTGAAAACGGCACCCTTTCATTGTTAAGCGAAACATGCAGTGTGGGTGACTACAATCTACACATTTAGTCATCGTATAGAGCTTATTCAACAGTATCGAATTCCAACTGCTTAGGGATATTTTACGTGCACTCCAATGTGTACACGGGACCTTGGTTTTTCGTCCCATCCGAATGACTAGACAGCTGTGCTTGTCAGGCCCTCCGTTCTGCCTCACTGACAAGGGGAACCACGCCGGGAAATCGAGATGAACTTTCTCCGTGCAGAACTTTCAATTCAGGCGAAAACGTTTATTGCATACGATTAAGCTGGTCAGTTGGAGCTTATTTTCAAAAGTTTTGTAATAATCGGTTGGTAATTAAAGTACCGTGCACATTAAACTGTTAAAACAGAAAATTTCGCCCGGTTGAAATGTTTCTTGCTATAAGTCAGCAATTTTCTGAATTCAGGGAGGCTGAATGGCTGAATGGTTAGCATGTGCGCACTGTATCGTACCGCTGTCATTGAGTCAACGGGCGTCGTTTCGATCTCCAGGTTGCACGTGACATGAAGTATGATGTCCAACCTTGTGGGTTTTCTCCGTGTTCTTCGGTTTCCTCCCAACGGCTAAAGACCTGTAAGCGCAGGGGGAGTTTTTAAATAAAATTAAAAAACATATGTTAGTCCCGAAATGACCTAGTTTGTGTCGAATGGACATTAGGCCGCATTTCTCTCTTTCTCTTTTATTTTTAAAGTTTTGTAATAATCGGTTGGTAATCAAAGGTACTGTAAAAGTGATAAAACAGAAAATAATCGGTTGGTAATCAAAGGTACTGTAAAAGTCATAAAACAGAAAATTTCGCCCGGTTGTAATGTTTCTCACTTTAAAGTCAGCAATTTCCCGATTTTAAGTGGCAAACGTTTATTGCGAACGCTTAAGCTGGTCAGGGGGGGGGGCTTATTTTTAAAAGTTTTGTAATATTCGGTTGATAACTAAAGGTACCGTGCAAATTAAACTGTTACAATAGAAAATTTGGCCCGGTTGAAATGTTTCTCGCTGTAGGTCAGCAATTTGCCGATTTTAGGGAGGTTGCGTGGCTGAATGGTTAGCACGTGCGCTCTGTATCATAACGTCTGTCATTGAGTCAACTGCCGTTGTTTCGATTTTTTGGTTGTACGTGACAAGGAGTATGGTTGCCTGTCCAACCTCGTAGGCCGTAACCGCCGCTGCCCCGGGTAAAATTTCCCTCATTGCACACATTATGGCATATGCCCGTCTTCATTAGCCCATTTTAGGAGCAGAACAGTCGGACGTTAAACCCCATTCAATTTCATTTCATTTTCTCTATGTTGCTTATTTATTATAGTGGATAAATATTTTTCTGGTTCTAGCAATTATTTAATTTCTGCATAGAAATCTTGCTTTGGCCAGTTTTTTTTATTGCAGAGTGCCATTCTTGTTTAAACAAACATGATCCTTTGTTTAAAACATGCTTAAGAAGTCGTCACGATTTCCTACTTATAACCAAACATATTGGAAATATTAGTCTGGCATTATTAAATCCTAATTTTATTGGTCTTATTTAAAATTAAACTTTCATTTAACTATGAACAACCCTTAACGTGTCTCTTTAAAACTATTAAGTACTCTAAAACAGTAGCTCAACCTTTTGACCTAAACTCATTAATTTACCATTTTGTTGTGAGCGACTTCTTATTCTTCCTATATGACATATTGCACGTGTCTGATTTCAAAGGGGGGTTGAGTGGCTGAATGGTAAGCACGCGCGCCTGTCATTGAGTAAACTAGCGTGTTTTCGAATGCCCGGTTGTACGTGACAAGGAGTAAGGTCGCCTGTCCAACCTGCCATTTTTAATTTTTTTTTCCCGCCATTTTCATTTCATTTTCTCATCCGTCTCATTACAGTAATACAAGTTTCAGTTATTTCCCTTTAGTTTTCAGATTATTGTTATGCCTGGGTGCAATGTTTCATACTATATTTAGACTTGTAACTTCGCGAGTTTTTGACCAATTTTAATAATTTTTTCTTCGTATCCTTTTATTTAGGTTACTTGATACAATCAATGACACGTGACGATGAATATGAAAGCTTTCATATCTGCATGGGACAGTAGCAGATCTAGTTATTATTTTTTTTTTTGTGTGTTTTCTGCAAATCGGATTTCTCAGAATCTATCCATAGGATCTTTCTGAAATTTTGACCTACCCCCCCAAAAATGGGGTGCGAACCTTGATTAAATATATTTTCGAAACGTTTTACGAATCCGAAATCACCGAATTTTACGAACGAAAAAAATGACAATGCATAGTCGTAACTTTGTTATTTTTTGACCGATTTTACTAATTCTTTTTTCTTTGAATACCTTTAAAAAAACCATTTTCATCTGCAGTTTCACATTTTCGAATTTCGAAAATTCGTCGCTGTGATTTCGAACCGGAAGATTAGACCAATTTGACAACTTCTTTAATAGTTGTACGATTTTCATGAAATTTAGTATCTAAGTAGATCCTACCGATGTGACTTCAAAAATATAATTAGAAATTTTCTAAATTATCTCCCCTTGACGAAATTAAGGATCAAAATTTTCAAAAAAATCATCGAAATATAGGTCAGAATGACCTGATTTTTTTTTTGGATACTAGATAAGTAATTACTGATTTGTACACAAAATATGGAGTTTGTCGATCGAACCGGAAGTGCCGCCATATTTAAAAGTGAAAAATCAATAAGGCTTTTTTGCTATTTTACTTACAGACTCGGGAGTTATATTTTCTGAATCCTTGTAGGAAGGCCTAAAAAATGTCGCGAATAGAATTTTGATTTCGGTCACGTGATGGTCACCATTTTGAATTGAAAATGAAAAATAGAAGCAATTTGAAGGGTCGGGACTTTGGAACACAATTACTCTCCTTCTAATTAAGCTAGAATGTTCAAACTTGGTGTAGACGTTCACTAGGTCAATGTTATGATTGAGTTCAAAGATGAGCATTTTCTGCTTAGGGTAAGCAGAGATAAACAAGCTAATTTGTTGATTCTTTAGGGCACGATAACTTCGGTTATAATGAAGGGAGGGCGGTGAAACTTTTGTCAATAGAGAGTCTAATAGCTAGCCTGTTGTGTGAAATCATTGTATTATTTTTTCTAAATATCAGGGATAGCCGAAAAAAAGAGATTGAAAACCCAAAAAGTCGTATTTTTACAATTTGGAGCATGTTTAGAGGTCTTTCTCGTAAAGTCAACATAATATTTTTTGGGAACTTCTTGTACAAAGAGTCTTATTGGTAGTCTTTTATATGAAACCATCGATCAACAGTCCAACATATCAGGAGTAGAAGAACAAAAGGATCGAACATTGAAAACGGCACCCTTTCATTGTTAAGCGAAACATGCAGTGTGGGTGACTACAATCTACACATTTAGTCATCGTATAGAGCTTATTCAACAGTATCGAATTCCAACTGCTTAGGGATATTTTACGTGCACTCCAATGTGTACACGGGACCTTGGTTTTTCGTCCCATCCGAATGACTAGACAGCTGTGCTTGTCAGGCCCTCCGTTCTGCCTCACTGACAAGGGGAACCACGCCGGGAAATCGAGATGAACTTTCTCCGTGCAGAACTTTCAATTCAGGCGAAAACGTTTATTGCATACGATTAAGCTGGTCAGTTGGAGCTTATTTTCAAAAGTTTTGTAATAATCGGTTGGTAATTAAAGTACCGTGCACATTAAACTGTTAAAACAGAAAATTTCGCCCGGTTGAAATGTTTCTTGCTATAAGTCAGCAATTTTCTGAATTCAGGGAGGCTGAATGGCTGAATGGTTAGCATGTGCGCACTGTATCGTAACGTCTGTCATTGAGTCAACGGGCGTCGTTTCGATCTCCAGGTTGCACGTGACATGAAGTATGATGTCCAACCTTGTGGGTTTTCTCCGTGTTCTTCGGTTTCCTCCCAACGGCTAAAGACCTGTAAGCGCAGGGGGAGTTTTTAAATAAAATTAAAAAACATATGTTAGTCCCGAAATGACCTAGTTTGTGTCGAATGGACATTAGGCCGCATTTCTCTCTTTCTCTTTTATTTTTAAAGTTTTGTAATAATCGGTTGGTAATCAAAGGTACTGTAAAAGTGATAAAACAGAAAATAATCGGTTGGTAATCAAAGGTACTGTAAAAGTCATAAAACAGAAAATTTCGCCCGGTTGTAATGTTTCTCACTTTAAAGTCAGCAATTTCCCGATTTTAAGTGGCAAACGTTTATTGCGAACGCTTAAGCTGGTCAGGGGGGAGCTTATTTTTAAAAGTTTTGTAATATTCGGTTGATAACTAAAGGTACCGTGCAAATTAAACTGTTACAATAGAAAATTTGGCCCGGTTGAAATGTTTCTCGCTGTAGGTCAGCAATTTGCCGATTTTAGGGAGGTTGCGTGGCTGAATGGTTAGCACGTGCGCTCTGTATCATAACGTCTGTCATTGAGTCAACTGCCGTTGTTTCGATTTTTTGGTTGTACGTGACAAGGAGTATGGTTGCCTGTCCAACCTCGTAGGCCGTAACCGCCGCTGCCCGGGTAAAATTTCCCTCATTGCACACATTATGGCATATGCCCGTCTTCATTAGCCCATTTTAGGAGCAGAACAGTCGGACGTTAAACCCCATTCAATTTCATTTCATTTTCTCTATGTTGCTTATTTATTATAGTGGATAAATATTTTTCTGGTTCTAGCAATTATTTAATTTCTGCATAGAAATCTTGCTTTGGCCAGTTTTTTTTATTGCAGAGTGCCATTCTTGTTTAAACAAACATGATCCTTTGTTTAAAACATGCTTAAGAAGTCGTCACGATTTCCTACTTATAACCAAACATATTGGAAATATTAGTCTGGCATTATTAAATCCTAATTTTATTGGTCTTATTTAAAATTAAACTTTCATTTAACTATGAACAACCCTTAACGTGTCTGTTTAAAACTATTAAGTACTCTAAAACAGTAGCTCAACCTTTTGACCTAAACTCATTAATTTACCATTTTGTTGTGAGCGACTTCTTATTCTTCCTATATGACATATTGCACGTGTCTGATTTCAAAGGGGGGTTGAGTGGCTGAATGGTAAGCACGCGCGCCTGTCATTGAGTAAACTAGCGTGTTTTCGAATGCCCGGTTGTACGTGACAAGGAGTAAGGTCGCCTGTCCAACCTGCCATTTTTAATTTTTTTTTCCCGCCATTTTCATTTCATTTTCTCATCCGTCTCATTACAGTAATACAAGTTTCAGTTATTTCCCTTTAGTTTTCAGATTATTGTTATGCCTGGGTGCAATGTTTCATACTATATTTAGACTTGTAACTTCGCGAGTTTTTGACCAATTTTAATAATTTTTTCTTCGTATCCTTTTATTTAGGTTACTTGATACAATCAATGACACGTGACGATGAATATGAAAGCTTTCATATCTGCATGGGACAGTAGCAGATCTAGTTAAGCTTTCATATTACATATGAAAGCTTATTGTTTCTGTTAAAGTTATTATTATTATTATTTTTTTTTTTGTGTGTTTTCTGCAAATCGGATTTCTCAGAATCTATCCATAGGATCTTTCTGAAATTTTGACCTACCCCCCCAAAAATGGGGTGCGAACCTTGATTAAATATATTTTCGAAACGTTTTACGAATCCGAAATCACCGAATTTTACGAACGAAAAAAATGACAATGCATAGTCGTAACTTTGTTATTTTTTGACCGATTTTACTAATTCTTTTTTCTTTGAATACCTTTAAAAAAACCATTTTCATCTGCAGTTTCACATTTTCGAATTTCGAAAATTCGTCGCTGTGATTTCGAACCGGAAGATTAGACCAATTTGACAACTTCTTTAATAGTTGTACGATTTTCATGAAATTTAGTATCTAAGTAGATCCTACCGATGTGACTTCAAAAATATAATTAGAAATTTTCTAAATTATCTCCCCTTGACGAAATTAAGGATCTAAATTTTCAAAAAAATCATCGAAATATAGGTCAGAATGACCTGATTTTTTTTTTGGATACTAGATAAGTAATTACTGATTTGTACACAAAATATGGAGTTTGTCGATCGAACCGGAAGTGCCGCCATATTTAAAAGTGAAAAATCAATAAGGCTTTTTTGCTATTTTACTTACAGACTCGGGAGTTATATTTTCTGAATCCTTGTAGGAAGGCCTAAAAAATGTCGCGAATAGAATTTTGATTTCGGTCACGTGATGGTCACCATTTTGAATTGAAAATGAAAAATAGAAGCAATTTGAAGGGTCGGGACTTTGGAACACAATTACTCTCCTTCTAATTAAGCTAGAATGTTCAAACTTGGTGTAGACGTTCACTAGGTCAATGTTATGATTGAGTTCAAAGATGAGCATTTTCTGCTTAGGGTAAGCAGAGATAAACAAGCTAATTTGTTGATTCTTTAGGGCACGATAACTTCGGTTATAATGAAGGGAGGGCGGTGAAACTTTTGTCAATAGAGAGTCTAATAGCTAGCCTGTTGTGTGAAATCATTGTATTATTTTTTCTAAATATCAGGGATAGCCGAAAAAAAGAGATTGAAAACCCAAAAAGTCGTATTTTTACAATTTGGAGCATGTTTAGAGGTCTTTCTCGTAAAGTCAACATAATATTTTTTGGGAACTTCTTGTACAAAGAGTCTTATTGGTAGTCTTTTATATGAAACCATCGATCAACAGTCCAACATATCAGGAGTAGAAGAACAAAAGGATCGAACATTGAAAACGGCACCCTTTCATTGTTAAGCGAAACATGCAGTGTGGGTGACTACAATCTACACATTTAGTCATCGTATAGAGCTTATTCAACAGTATCGAATTCCAACTGCTTAGGGATATTTTACGTGCACTCCAATGTGTACACGGGACCTTGGTTTTTCGTCCCATCCGAATGACTAGACAGCTGTGCTTGTCAGGCCCTCCGTTCTGCCTCACTGACAAGGGGAACCACGCCGGGAAATCGAGATGAACTTTCTCCGTGCAGAACTTTCAATTCAGGCGAAAACGTTTATTGCATACGATTAAGCTGGTCAGTTGGAGCTTATTTTCAAAAGTTTTGTAATAATCGGTTGGTAATTAAAGTACCGTGCACATTAAACTGTTAAAACAGAAAATTTCGCCCGGTTGAAATGTTTCTTGCTATAAGTCAGCAATTTTCTGAATTCAGGGAGGCTGAATGGCTGAATGGTTAGCATGTGCGCACTGTATCGTAACGTCTGTCATTGAGTCAACGGGCGTCGTTTCGATCTCCAGGTTGCACGTGACATGAAGTATGATGTCCAACCTTGTGGGTTTTCTCCGTGTTCTTCGGTTTCCTCCCAACGGCTAAAGACCTGTAAGCGCAGGGGGAGTTTTTAAATAAAATTAAAAAACATATGTTAGTCCCGAAATGACCTAGTTTGTGTCGAATGGACATTAGGCCGCATTTCTCTCTTTCTCTTTTATTTTTAAAGTTTTGTAATAATCGGTTGGTAATCAAAGGTACTGTAAAAGTGATAAAACAGAAAATAATCGGTTGGTAATCAAAGGTACTGTAAAAGTCATAAAACAGAAAATTTCGCCCGGTTGTAATGTTTCTCACTTTAAAGTCAGCAATTTCCCGATTTTAAGTGGCAAACGTTTATTGCGAACGCTTAAGCTGGTCAGGGGGGAGCTTATTTTTAAAAGTTTTGTAATATTCGGTTGATAACTAAAGGTACCGTGCAAATTAAACTGTTACAATAGAAAATTTGGCCCGGTTGAAATGTTTCTCGCTGTAGGTCAGCAATTTGCCGATTTTAGGGAGGTTGCGTGGCTGAATGGTTAGCACGTGCGCTCTGTATCATAACGTCTGTCATTGAGTCAACTGCCGTTGTTTCGATTTTTTGGTTGTACGTGACAAGGAGTATGGTTGCCTGTCCAACCTCGTAGGCCGTAACCGCCGCTGCCCGGGTAAAATTTCCCTCATTGCACACATTATGGCATATGCCCGTCTTCATTAGCCCATTTTAGGAGCAGAACAGTCGGACGTTAAACCCCATTCAATTTCATTTCATTTTCTCTATGTTGCTTATTTATTATAGTGGATAAATATTTTTCTGGTTCTAGCAATTATTTAATTTCTGCATAGAAATCTTGCTTTGGCCAGTTTTTTTTATTGCAGAGTGCCATTCTTGTTTAAACAAACATGATCCTTTGTTTAAAACATGCTTAAGAAGTCGTCACGATTTCCTACTTATAACCAAACATATTGGAAATATTAGTCTGGCATTATTAAATCCTAATTTTATTGGTCTTATTTAAAATTAAACTTTCATTTAACTATGAACAACCCTTAACGTGTCTCTTTAAAACTATTAAGTACTCTAAAACAGTAGCTCAACCTTTTGACCTAAACTCATTAATTGACCATTTTGTTGTGAGCGACTTCTTATTCTTCCTATATGACATATTGCACGTGTCTGATTTCAAAGGGGGGTTGAGTGGCTGAATGGTAAGCACGCGCGCCTGTCATTGAGTAAACTAGCGTGTTTTCGAATGCCCGGTTGTACGTGACAAGGAGTAAGGTCGCCTGTCCAACCTGCCATTTTTAATTTTTTTTTCCCGCCATTTTCATTTCATTTTCTCATCCGTCTCATTACAGTAATACAAGTTTCAGTTATTTCCCTTTAGTTTTCAGATTATTGTTATGCCTGGGTGCAATGTTTCATACTATATTTAGACTTGTAACTTCGCGAGTTTTTGACCAATTTTAATAATTTTTTCTTCGTATCCTTTTATTTAGGTTACTTGATACAATCAATGACACGTGACGATGAATATGAAAGCTTTCATATCTGCATGGGACAGTAGCAGATCTAGTTATTATTATTTTTTTTTTGTGTGTTTTCTGCAAATCGGATTTCTCATAATCTATCCATAGGATCTTTCTGAAATTTTGACCTACCCCCCCAAAAATGGGGTGCGAACCTTGATTAAATATATTTTCGAAACGTTTTACGAATCCGAAATCACCGAATTTTACGAACGAAAAAAATGACAATGCATAGTCGTAACTTTGTTATTTTTTGACCGATTTTACTAATTCTTTTTTCTTTGAATACCTTTAAAAAAACCATTTTCATCTGCAGTTTCACATTTTCGAATTTCGAAAATTCGTCGCTGTGATTTCGAACCGGAAGATTAGACCAATTTGACAACTTCTTTAATAGTTGTACGATTTTCATGAAATTTAGTATCTAAGTAGATCCTACCGATGTGACTTCAAAAATATAATTAGAAATTTTCTAAATTATCTCCCCTTGACGAAATTAAGGATCAAAATTTTCAAAAAAATCATCGAAATATAGGTCAGAATGACCTGATTTTTTTTTTTGATACTAGATAAGTAATTACTGATTTGTACACAAAATATGGAGTTTGTCGATCGAACCGGAAGTGCCGCCATATTTAAAAGTGAAAAATCAATAAGGCTTTTTTGCTATTTTACTTACAGACTCGGGAGTTATATTTTCTGAATCCTTGTAGGAAGGCCTAAAAAATGTCGCGAATAGAATTTTGATTTCGGTCACGTGATGGTCACCATTTTGAATTGAAAATGAAAAATAGAAGCAATTTGAAGGGTCGGGACTTTGGAACACAATTACTCTCCTTCTAATTAAGCTAGAATGTTCAAACTTGGTGTAGACGTTCACTAGGTCAATGTTATGATTGAGTTCAAAGATGAGCATTTTCTGCTTAGGGTAAGCAGAGATAAACAAGCTAATTTGTTGATTCTTTAGGGCACGATAACTTCGGTTATAATGAAGGGAGGGCGGTGAAACTTTTGTCAATAGAGAGTCTAATAGCTAGCCTGTTGTGTGAAATCATTGTATTATTTTTTCTAAATATCAGGGATAGCCGAAAAAAAGAGATTGAAAACCCAAAAAGTCGTATTTTTACAATTTGGAGCATGTTTAGAGGTCTTTCTCGTAAAGTCAACATAATATTTTTTGGGAACTTCTTGTACAAAGAGTCTTATTGGTAGTCTTTTATATGAAACCATCGATCAACAGTCCAACATATCAGGAGTAGAAGAACAAAAGGATCGAACATTGAAAACGGCACCCTTTCATTGTTAAGCGAAACATGCAGTGTTGGTGACTACAATCTACACATTTAGTCATCGTATAGAGCTTATTCAACAGTATCGAATTCCAACTGCTTAGGGATATTTTACGTGCACTCCAATGTGTACACGGGACCTTGGTTTTTCGTCCCATCCGAATGACTAGACAGCTGTGCTTGTCAGGCCCTCCGTTCTGCCTCACTGACAAGGGGAACCACGCCGGGAAATCGAGATGAACTTTCTCCGTGCAGAACTTTCAATTCAGGCGAAAACGTTTATTGCATACTATTAAGCTGGTCAGTTGGAGCTTATTTTCAAAAGTTTTGTAATAATCGGTTGGTAATTAAAGTACCGTGCACATTAAACTGTTAAAACAGAAAATTTCGCCCGGTTGAAATGTTTCTTGCTATAAGTCAGCAATTTTCTGAATTCAGGGAGGCTGAATGGCTGAATGGTTAGCATGTGCGCACTGTATCGTAACGTCTGTCATTGAGTCAACGGGCGTCGTTTCGATCTCCAGGTTGCACGTGACATGAAGTATGATGTCCAACCTTGTGGGTTTTCTCCGTGTTCTTCGGTTTCCTCCCAACGGCTAAAGACCTGTAAGCGCAGGGGGAGTTTTTAAATAAAATTAAAAAACATATGTTAGTCCCGAAATGACCTAGTTTGTGTCGAATGGACATTAGGCCGCATTTCTCTCTTTCTCTTTTATTTTTCAAGTTTTGTAATAATCGGTTGGTAATCAAAGGTACTGTAAAAGTGATAAAACAGAAAATAATCGGTTGGTAATCAAAGGTACTGTAAAAGTCATAAAACAGAAAATTTCGCCCGGTTGTAATGTTTCTCACTTTAAAGTCAGCAATTTCCCGATTTTAAGTGGCAAACGTTTATTGCGAACGCTTAAGCTGGTCAGGGGGGAGCTTATTTTTAAAAGTTTTGTAATATTCGGTTGATAACTAAAGGTACCGTGCAAATTAAACTGTTACAATAGAAAATTTGGCCCGGTTGAAATGTTTCTCGCTGTAGGTCAGCAATTTGCCGATTTTAGGGAGGTTGCGTGGCTGAATGGTTAGCACGTGCGCTCTGTATCATAACGTCTGTCATTGAGTCAACTGCCGTTGTTTCGATTTTTTGGTTGTACGTGACAAGGAGTATGGTTGCCTGTCCAACCTCGTAGGCCGTAACCGCCGCTGCCCGGGTAAAATTTCCCTCATTGCACACATTATGGCATATGCCCGTCTTCATTAGCCCATTTTAGGAGCAGAACAGTCGGACGTTAAACCCCATTCAATTTCATTTCATTTTCTCTATGTTGCTTATTTATTATAGTGGATAAATATTTTTCTGGTTCTAGCAATTATTTAATTTCTGCATAGAAATCTTGCTTTGGCCAGTTTTTTTTATTGCAGAGTGCCATTCTTGTTTAAACAAACATGATCCTTTGTTTAAAACATGCTTAAGAAGTCGTCACGATTTCCTACTTATAACCAAACATATTGGAAATATTAGTCTGGCATTATTAAATCCTAATTTTATTGGTCTTATTTAAAATTAAACTTTCATTTAACTATGAACAACCCTTAACGTGTCTCTTTAAAACTATTAAGTACTCTAAAACAGTAGCTCAACCTTTTGACCTAAACTCATTAATTTACCATTTTGTTGTGAGCGACTTCTTATTCTTCCTATATGACATATTGCACGTGTCTGATTTCAAAGGGGGGTTGAGTGGCTGAATGGTAAGCACGCGCGCCTGTCATTGAGTAAACTAGCGTGTTTTCGAATGCCCGGTTGTACGTGACAAGGAGTAAGGTCGCCTGTCCAACCTGCCATTTTTAATTTTTTTTTCCCGCCATTTTCATTTCATTTTCTCATCCGTCTCATTACAGTAATACAAGTTTCAGTTATTTCCCTTTAGTTTTCAGATTATTGTTATGCCTGGGTGCAATGTTTCATACTATATTTAGACTTGTAACTTCGCGAGTTTTTGACCAATTTTAATAATTTTTTCTTCGTATCCTTTTATTTAGGTTACTTGATACAATCAATGACACGTGACGATGAATATGAAAGCTTTCATATCTGCATGGGACAGTAGCAGATCTAGTTATTATTATTTTTTTTTTGTGTGTTTTCTGCAAATCGGATTTCTCATAATCTATCCATAGGATCTTTCTGAAATTTTGACCTACCCCCCCAAAAATGGGGTGCGAACCTTGATTAAATATATTTTCGAAACGTTTTACGAATCCGAAATCACCGAATTTTACGAACGAAAAAAATGACAATGCATAGTCGTAACTTTGTTATTTTTTGACCGATTTTACTAATTCTTTTTTCTTTGAATACCTTTAAAAAAACCATTTTCATCTGCAGTTTCACATTTTCGAATTTCGAAAATTCGTCGCTGTGATTTCGAACCGGAAGATTAGACCAATTTGACAACTTCTTTAATAGTTGTACGATTTTCATGAAATTTAGTATCTAAGTAGATCCTACCGATGTGACTTCAAAAATATAATTAGAAATTTTCTAAATTATCTCCCCTTGACGAAATTAAGGATCAAAATTTTCAAAAAAATCATCGAAATATAGGTCAGAATGACCTGATTTTTTTTTTTGATACTAGATAAGTAATTACTGATTTGTACACAAAATATGGAGTTTGTCGATCGAACCGGAAGTGCCGCCATATTTAAAAGTGAAAAATCAATAAGGCTTTTTTGCTATTTTACTTACAGACTCGGGAGTTATATTTTCTGAATCCTTGTAGGAAGGCCTAAAAAATGTCGCGAATAGAATTTTGATTTCGGTCACGTGATGGTCACCATTTTGAATTGAAAATGAAAAATAGAAGCAATTTGAAGGGTCGGGACTTTGGAACACAATTACTCTCCTTCTAATTAAGCTAGAATGTTCAAACTTGGTGTAGACGTTCACTAGGTCAATGTTATGATTGAGTTCAAAGATGAGCATTTTCTGCTTAGGGTAAGCAGAGATAAACAAGCTAATTTGTTGATTCTTTAGGGCACGATAACTTCGGTTATAATGAAGGGAGGGCGGTGAAACTTTTGTCAATAGAGAGTCTAATAGCTAGCCTGTTGTGTGAAATCATTGTATTATTTTTTCTAAATATCAGGGATAGCCGAAAAAAAGAGATTGAAAACCCAAAAAGTCGTATTTTTACAATTTGGAGCATGTTTAGAGGTCTTTCTCGTAAAGTCAACATAATATTTTTTGGGAACTTCTTGTACAAAGAGTCTTATTGGTAGTCTTTTATATGAAACCATCGATCAACAGTCCAACATATCAGGAGTAGAAGAACAAAAGGATCGAACATTGAAAACGGCACCCTTTCATTGTTAAGCGAAACATGCAGTGTGGGTGACTACAATCTACACATTTAGTCATCGTATAGAGCTTATTCAACAGTATCGAATTCCAACTGCTTAGGGATATTTTACGTGCACTCCAATGTGTACACGGGACCTTGGTTTTTCGTCCCATCCGAATGACTAGACAGCTGTGCTTGTCAGGCCCTCCGTTCTGCCTCACTGACAAGGGGAACCACGCCGGGAAATCGAGATGAACTTTCTCCGTGCAGAACTTTCAATTCAGGCGAAAACGTTTATTGCATACGATTAAGCTGGTCAGTTGGAGCTTATTTTCAAAAGTTTTGTAATAATCGGTTGGTAATTAAAGTACCGTGCACATTAAACTGTTAAAACAGAAAATTTCGCCCGGTTGAAATGTTTCTTGCTATAAGTCAGCAATTTTCTGAATTCAGGGAGGCTGAATGGCTGAATGGTTAGCATGTGCGCACTGTATCGTAACGTCTGTCATTGAGTCAACGGGCGTCGTTTCGATCTCCAGGTTGCACGTGACATGAAGTATGATGTCCAACCTTGTGGGTTTTCTCCGTGTTCTTCGGTTTCCTCCCAACGGCTAAAGACCTGTAAGCGCAGGGGGAGTTTTTAAATAAAATTAAAAAACATATGTTAGTCCCGAAATGACCTAGTTTGTGTCGAATGGACATTAGGCCGCATTTCTCTCTTTCTCTTTTATTTTTCAAGTTTTGTAATAATCGGTTGGTAATCAAAGGTACTGTAAAAGTGATAAAACAGAAAATAATCGGTTGGTAATCAAAGGTACTGTAAAAGTCATAAAACAGAAAATTTCGCCCGGTTGTAATGTTTCTCACTTTAAAGTCAGCAATTTCCCGATTTTAAGTGGCAAACGTTTATTGCGAACGCTTAAGCTGGTCAGGGGGGAGCTTATTTTTAAAAGTTTTGTAATATTCGGTTGATAACTAAAGGTACCGTGCAAATTAAACTGTTACAATAGAAAATTTGGCCCGGTTGAAATGTTTCTCGCTGTAGGTCAGCAATTTGCCGATTTTAGGGAGGTTGCGTGGCTGAATGGTTAGCACGTGCGCTCTGTATCATAACGTCTGTCATTGAGTCAACTGCCGTTGTTTCGATTTTTTGCTTGTACGTGACAAGGAGTATGGTTGCCTGTCCAACCTCGTAGGCCGTAACCGCCGCTGCCCGGGTAAAATTTCCCTCATTGCACACATTATGGCATATGCCCGTCTTCATTAGCCCATTTTAGGAGCAGAACAGTCGGACGTTAAACCCCATTCAATTTCATTTCATTTTCTCTATGTTGCTTATTTATTATAGTGGATAAATATTTTTCTGGTTCTAGCAATTATTTAATTTCTGCATAGAAATCTTGCTTTGGCCAGTTTTTTTTATTGCAGAGTGCCATTCTTGTTTAAACAAACATGATCCTTTGTTTAAAACATGCTTAAGAAGTCGTCACGATTTCCTACTTATAACCAAACATATTGGAAATATTAGTCTGGCATTATTAAATCCTAATTTTATTGGTCTTATTTAAAATTAAACTTTCATTTAACTATGAACAACCCTTAACGTGTCTCTTTAAAACTATTAAGTACTCTAAAACAGTAGCTCAACCTTTTGACCTAAACTCATTAATTTACCATTTTGTTGTGAGCGACTTCTTATTCTTCCTATATGACATATTGCACGTGTCTGATTTCAAAGGGGGGGTGAGTGGCTGAATGGTAAGCACGCGCGCCTGTCATTGAGTAAACTAGCGTGTTTTCGAATGCCCGGTTGTACGTGACAAGGAGTAAGGTCGCCTGTCCAACCTGCCATTTTTAATTTTTTTTTCCCGCCATTTTCATTTCATTTTCTCATCCGTCTCATTACAGTAATACAAGTTTCAGTTATTTCCCTTTAGTTTTCAGATTATTGTTATGCCTGGGTGCAATGTTTCATACTATATTTAGACTTGTAACTTCGCGAGTTTTTGACCAATTTTAATAATTTTTTCTTCGTATCCTTTTATTTAGGTTACTTGATACAATCAATGACACGTGACGATGAATATGAAAGCTTTCATATCTGCATGGGACAGTAGCAGATCTAGTTAGGCTTTCAGACTTTCGTCTGAAAGCCTATTGTGATTACTAAAATTATTATTATTTATTATTATTATTTTATTTTTCGGGGGAGCCTATTTCTCAGTGTCTGTAATAGATACAGATCTGGGACGTAATTTTCTATCAGGAAACCATATAGTGGCCATCCCTTCCACTGTATTTGAAACTTCTGCGCAGACCGGAAGTGGCCGAATTTTGTGCGGTGCCAAAAAATTAAAAAACGGCTGTAGATTTGTCAATTCTGTACCTATTTTTATACAAATTACATTTTTGGAAACCCGGAGACTTTTCTCGGACGATAGCAGTTGAAAATTTTGCAATTTAGAAACTTCGCTGCTGACTTCTAGCATTCGAAAAATGAAAATATGTTGTTTAAGACACATTTTTTTTTATTTTTCAAAATTTTCAAATTTGGCCTACATTTTTGGATACCTGAAGGCAATCCGGTTCCAGTAATATAAGTTTCATTCAGAGTCATCGCCCTTTATTTTTCGATTTTTTTCGAATTTTCTTCACATTTTGTGAGCTTATGTTTCGTTTTACGGCCGGATCGACGTTTCTGAAATTCCTGGAACATGAAGTAATATGGTCAAACCACCGTTTAAAGCAATTTCA
The DNA here is from genome assembly GCA_036850965.1 of Patella caerulea. Taxonomy (NCBI): domain Eukaryota; kingdom Metazoa; phylum Mollusca; class Gastropoda; family Patellidae; genus Patella; species Patella caerulea. Next base: position 3,975,013 of record JAZGQO010000008.1, on the reverse strand, counting down.
ACAACAATCCGTAAACCGGAAGTAGTCGAAATACTATGCGATATTTTGAAAAAAACGTGAAAAATTGGTGTTTTGGGTAAAAACACGATTTTTCCGTCCGATATCAACGGATTAAACAAATTAAGGTATCATTTGGTCGGGCGGTAATTGGACCACTGAATGATACTCAATTCGTACGGATACGATCAGCAGGAAGCAAAATATGGCTCGCTGAAAATCAAGTATTTTCTGATTTGGAGCGTTTTTAGATGCCTGTATCTCGAAAACTGCTCCACAGTTTTTTATGAAACTTTCTCTATCGAGAGACCTTGCAGTCATCTTGTGTACGAAACATTCCATTACGACTTTGAAATATCTGGAATAGGTGAAATAACGAACTGAAAATCGAAAAAAGTCGAAAAATCGTGAAATTTTGGAAAATGCTCTGCTATTTTTTTATTTTAAGAGATTTTCAAAAAAAATTGTATATTCAGATAGCTGACCTAATTACGATTCTAACGATGTATAATATGTATGTAGTTATTGAAATTTAATTTTCGATATTTTAATTTTTTTGCATTTTTGGCACTTTTGAACCTAGGATTTCTCAGGGGCATTTTATCTGATCAGATAATGTAATATATCATTACAGAGCCCTGTGGCTATTTTAGTGCCTAAACCGGTTATCAAAACTATATCGACAATAATAACCATACCGGAAGTATTCAAAAAATGTAAAAAAAAGGTTAAAAACATCGTCGCACTTGCAAAAAACTTGATTTCTCCCTTAGGTAATAGCGGACCAAAAGAACTAAAGTGTCGTTGGATAGCCCTATTAATGGACCATCATATGGTATCTAAATAATACGATATCGATGGTAAGGAAATAAATTATTGTGTGCCAAAAATCTAGTATTTTCCGATTTTTTAACATTCTGAGACGTCCTCTTCTCGAAAACGACGCCGCAGATTTTTCTTAAACTTTTCTTACTCAAAGTCCTATCGGTTGTCTATATAGTGAATCAAAAATGAAAAGCATTGAAATAATATAGGTGGTCCAAAAATGGCATCAAACTTTGAAAAAATTGAAAAATCGTTAAATTTTTGTAAACGCTCTTTAATTTATCTTTTTTTTTCAAAACTGCTCAATGGATGTTTCTGACAATTCTGGTACAGAAACTGCGTAGCTTGTGTGAAACACTATTGTTTTTGTTAAAATTATTAGGGTTTCACACTGCGTAGCTTGTGTGAAACACTATTGTTTTTGTTAAAATTATTATTAGGGTTTCACACTGCGAAGCTTGTGTGAAACACTATTGTTTTTGTTAAAATTATTAGGCTTTCAGACTTTCGTCTGAAAGCCTATTGAGATTACTAAAATTATTAGGCTTTCAGACTTTCGTCTGAAAGCCTATTGTGATTACTAAAATTATTAGGGTTTCACACTGCGAAGCTTGTGTGAAACACTATTGTTTTTGTTAAAATTATTATTAGGGTTTCACACTGCGAAGCTTGTGTGAAACACTATTGTTTTTGTTAAAATTATTATTCTTATTATTATTATTCTTCTTTTGTTTTGAGTAGATCTCAGCAACTGCTTGTCGCATCGTTACGATTTCTTCGGTTTTACTGGGAAAGTGGGTGTGACTTAGAGGATAAAGCTATTTTGAACGTTCTGCGACAATGCGAAATGTCCGAAATCACCAAATTATCGTTTTTTAAAATATTGCAGTAATTTTAACAATAATCATTGAATTTTAACTTTCGATACATTTTGGCATAGCCGAAGACAGGGCACATAGCTACACTATTTTCGATTTTTGATTTTCGGTAAATCTTCAAAGATATTAGGCGCCAAATTTTGAAAATTTAAAATTTTACAAAAAATTTTTTTATTTATGAATATTTTTTAGTCGTATTATGTACAGAATTAAAGGGTCATCTGACTAGTGCAAAAATGTTAAAGAATTTTGTCTCAGTAATTTACCTTGGCCGCCATTGGCTAATTCAGTTTTTAAGTCCTAGATTAATTTCTTATTGTTCGATTTGTATAAAACAAAGTTCATATGCTTCGTTGTATCAATTGTCATTTTTTTTATTACCAAAAGTTTTATCTGTCGGCACCGGAAGTGGCATGATTTTACCAAAAACTACAATTTTGACAGTTAGGTACCATTTTTCGAAAACAAATATTATTTTTTGGAAAAATTATTTGACTCAAAGAGTGTGCCCTTTCAAGGCGCAAAAAATGGCGGAAGCAGTTTTTTTAATTTCGATTTCATTTTCGAGCAAATTCGATTAAATGGCTAAAAATGGTGTAAAATTGACCTATTTACAACCTATTCAGGCTTTTCAGATTTTAAAATATTTCTTCGTAACTTTTATAAACTTGTAGCTATAATCCATACGAAGAAAATGTATGTTAAAATTAGTTTGTAATATAAGCAGTTCCCAAGAAATGGGCAGTTCTGTACAAGTCACTGTTTTCGTTATTTTGTCTGTAAAATAGTCAATTATTATTGGATTTTTATAAAAGTGACATCATTTGATTCAAAAAGCATGTAGCGTCATATCAAGTTGATTACAATTTAAAATTGACACCGGAAGTGACTTCATTTTGTCAAAAACTGCATTTTAAACTTTTTAAATCAATGTTTTATTCAACCAAGAATTACTTAATATGTATTAATAATTTTTACTTTTGGTTTAAATTCACATATAAACACAGCTCATATGGTCATATACATATCATGAAATTGTTTCTAACTTGTTCGGTTGCCGAGAAATAGACGGTTTTCTACAGGTCACTTTTGAAGGTTTTTGGGCCATAAAAGTGTCAATTATTATTCGATTTTCATAAACGTTACACCATGTTATACCTAATGCCATTTAGGATTTCATACAAGTAATTTAAGATTTTCATTATCACCGGAAGTAACATCATTTTGGCAAAAACTGTATTTTTAGCCTTCAAAACAGATATTTTATTCAAATGAGTCTGTTTTGAAATGTTTTTCAAATTATGGTATTTGATGCCAATCAACAAATAAAATGAACCCATACGATCATACAGATACCACAAAATGGTTTCTAACTTGTACGGTTGCAGAGAAATAGCCGATTTTCTACAAGTCACTTTTCAAGTTTTTTGGCAATTATTATTCGATTTACATAAAATGTTCACTATATGATATCGTATGCCATTTCTGATTTCATAAAACTAATTGAACATTTTCATTAACACCGGAAGAAATGTAATTTTTTCAAGATCATTTACAAGTATGTATAAAATGAATTGATATTGCTGGATTTGGTTGATTCTGCATCCATTTTATTTGTGTGCAATGTTAATTTGGAAACCTATTTAATGGTTTCGTTGGTACCGGAAGTGACATATGTTCAAGGGTAACTTGGCACCGGAAGTGACATGTTTAAGGGTAACGTGGCACCAGTGAAACCCGCCATTCCTGCATGCAGGTCTAGTTCTTATTATTATTATTCTTCTTTTGTTTTGAGTAGATCTCAGCAACTGCTTGTCGCATCGTTACGATTTCTTCGGTTTTACTGGGAAAGTGGGTGTGACTTAGAGGATAAAGCTATTTTGAACGTTCTGCGACAATGCGAAATGTCCGAAATCACCAAATTATCGTTTTTTAAAATATTGCAGTAATTTTAACAATAATCATTGAATTTTAACTTTCGATACATTTTGGCATAGCCTGAGACAGGGCACATAGCTACACTACTTTCGATTTTTGATTTTCGGTAAATCTTCAAAGATATTAGGCGCCAAATTTTGAAAATTTAAAATTTTACAAAAAACTTTTTTATTTATGAATATTTTTTTAGTCGTATTATGCACAGAATGAAAGGGTCATCTGACTAGTGCAAAAATGTTAAAGAATTTTGTCTCAGTAATTTACCTTGGCCGCCATTGGCTAATTCAGTTTTTAAGTCCTAGATTAATTTTTTATTGTTCGATTTGTATAAAACAAAGTTCATATGCTTCGTTGTATCAATTGTCATTTTTTTTATTACCAAAAGTTTTATCTGTCGGCACCGGAAGTGGCATAATTTTACCAAAAACTACAATTTTGACAGTTATTTTCGTTCTTCGAAAACAAATATTAATTTATGGAAAAATTATTTGACTCAAAGAGTGTGCCCTTTCAAGGCGCAAAAAATGTAGGAAGCAGTTTTTTTAATTTCGATTTCATTTTCGAGCAAATTCGATTAAGAGGCTAAAAATGGTGTAAAATTGGCCTATTTACAACCTATTCAGGCTTTTCAGATTTTAAAATATTTCTTCGTAACTTTTATAAACTTGTAGCTATAATCCATACGAAGAAAATGTATGTTAAAATTCGTTTGTACTATAAGCAGTTACCAAGAAATGGGCAGTTCTGTACAAGTCACTGTTTTCGTTATTTTGCCTGTAAAATAGTCAATTATGGTTGGAATTTTATAAAAGTGACATTATTTGATTCAAAAAGCACGTAGCGTCATATCAAGTTGATTACAATTTAAAATTGACACCGGAAGTGACATCATTTTGTCAAAAAATGCATTTTAAACTTTTTAAATCAATGTTTTATTCAACCAAGAATAACTTAATATGTATTAATAATTTTAACTTTTGGTTTAAATTCACATATGAACAAAACTCATATGGTCATATAGATATCATAAAATGGTTTCTAACTTGTTCGGTTGCCGAGAAATAGACGGTTTTCTACAGGTCACTTTTGAAGGTTTCGGGGCCATAAAAGGGTCAATTATTATTCGATTTTCATAAACGTCACACCATGTTATACCTAATGCCATTTGGGATTTCATACAAGTAATTTAAGATTTTCATTATCACCGGAAGTAACGTCATTTTGGCAAAAACTGTATTTTTAGCCTCTAAAACAGATATTTTATTCAAATGAGTCTGTTTTGAAATCTTTTTCAAAGTATGGTATTTGATGCCAATCAACAAATAGAATGAACCCATACGATCATACAGATACCACAAAATGGTTTCTAACTTGTACGGTTGCAGAGAAATAGCCGATTTTCTACAAGTCACTTTTCAAGTTTTTTTGTCTTTAAAAGTGGCAATTATTATTCGATTTACATAAAATTTTCACTATATGATATCATATGCCATTTCTGATTTCATAAGACTAATTAGGAATGTAGGAAGCAGTTTTTTTAATTTCGATTTCATTTTCGAGCAAATTCGATTAAGAGGCTAAAAATGGTGTAAAATTGGCCTATTTACAACCTATTCAGGCTTTTCAGATTTTAAAATATTTCTTCGTAACTTTTATAAACTTGTAGCTATAATCCATACGAAGAAAATGTATGTTAAAATTCGTTTGTAATATAAGCAGTTACCAAGAAATGGGCAGTTCTGTACAAGTCACTGTTTTCGTTATTTTGCCTGTAAAATAGTCAATTATGATTGGATTTTTATAAAAGTGACATTATTTGATTCAAAAAGCACGTAGCGTCATATCAAGTTGATTACAATTTAAAATTGACACCGGAAGTGACATCATTTTGTCAAAAAATGCATTTTAAACTTTTTAAATCAATGTTTTATTCAACCAAGAATAACTTAATATGTATTAATAATTTTAACTTTTGGTTTAAATTCACATATAAACAAAACTCATATGGTCATATAGATATCATAAAATGGCTTCTAACTTGTTCGGTTGCCGAGAAATAGACGGTTTTCTACAGGTCACTTTTGAAGGTTTCGGGGCCATAAAAGGGTCAATTATTATTCGATTTTCATAAACGTCACACCATGTTATACCTAATGCCATTTGGGATTTCATACAAGTAATTTAAGATTTTCATTATCACCGGAAGTAACGTCATTTTGGCAAAAACTGTATTTTTAGCCTCTAAAACAGATATTTTATTCAAACGAGTCTGTTTTGAAATCTTTTTCAAAGTATGGTATTTGATGCCAATCAACAAATACAATGAACCCATACGATCATACAGATACCACAAAATGGTTTCTAACTTGTATGGTTGCAGAGAAATAGCCGATTTCCTACACGTCACTTTTCAAGTTTTTTGGTCTTTAAAAGTGGCAATTATTATTCGATTTACATAAAATTTTCACTATATGATATCGTATGCCATTTCTGATTTCATAAGACTAATTGAACATTTGCATTAACACCGGGAGTAATTTAATTTTGTCAAGATCATTTACAAGTAACAAATGTATAAAATGAATTGATATTGCTGGATTTTGTTGATTCTGCGTCCATTTTATTTGTGTGCAATGTTAATTTGGAAACCTGTTTAGTGGTTTCGCTGGTACCGGAAGTGACATATGTTCAAGGGTAACTTGGCACCGGAAGTGACATGTTTAAGGGTAACGTGGCACCAGTGAAACCCGTCATTCCTGCATGCAGGTCTAGTTATTATTTATTATTATTATTTTATTTTTCGGGGGAGCCTATTTCTCAGTGTCTGTAACAGATACAGATCTGGGACGTAATTTTCTATCAGGAAACCATATAGTGGCCATCCCTTCCACTGTATTTGAAACTTCTGCGCAGACCGGAAGTGGCCGAATTTTGTGCGGTGCCAAAAAATTAAAAAACGGCCGTAGATTCGTCAATTCTGTACCTATTTTCATACAAATTACATTTTTGGAAACCCTGAGTCTTTTCTCGGACGATAGCAGTTGAAAATTTTGCAATTTAGAAACTTCGCCGCTGACTTCTAGCATTCGAAAAATGAAAATATGTTGTTTAAGACACATTTTTTGTTATTTTTCAAAATTTTCAAATTTGACCTACATTTTTGGATACCTGAAGGCAATACGGTTCCAGTAATATAAGTTTCATTCAGAGTCATCGCCCTTTATTTTTCGATTTTTTTCGAATTTTCTTCACATTTTGTGAGCTTAGGTTTCGTTTTACGGCCGGATCGACGTTTCTGAAATTCCTGGAACATGAAGTAATATGGTCAAACCACCGTTTAAAGCAATTTCAACAACAATCCGTAAACCGGAAGTAGTCGAAATACTATGCGATATTTTGAAAAAAACGTGAAAAATTGGTGTTTTGGGTAAAAACACGATTTTTCCGTCCGATATCAACGGATTAAACAAATTAAGGTATCATTTGGTCGGGCGGTAATTGGACCACTGAATGATACCCAATTCGTACGGACACGATCAGCAGGAAGCAAAATATGGCTCGCTGAAAATCAAGTATTTTCTGATTTGGAGCGTTTTTAGATGCCTGTATCTCGAAAACTGCTCCACAGTTTTTTTATGAAACTTTCTCTATCGAGAGACCTTGCAGTAGTCTTGTGTACGAAACATTCCATTACGACTTTGAAATATCTGGAAAAGGTGAAATAACGGACTGAAAATCGAAAAAAGTCGAAAAATCGTGAAATTTTGGAAAATGCTCTGCTATTTTTTTATTTTAAGAGATTTTCAAAAAAAAAATGTATATTCAGATAGCTGGCCTAATTACGATTCTATCGATGTATAATATGTATGTAGTTATTGAAATTTAATTTTCGATATTTTAAATTTTTTGCATTTTTGGCACTTTTGAACCTAGGATTTCTCAGGGGCATTTTATCTGATCAGATAATGTAATATATCATTACAGAGCCCTGTGGCTATTTTAGTGCCTAAACCGGTTATCAAAACTAGATCGACAATAATAACCATACCGGAAATATTCAAAAAATGTAAAAAAAGGTTAAAAACTATGTCGCACTTGCAAAAAACTTGATTTCTCCCTTAGGTAATAGCGGACCAAAAGAACTAAAGTGTCGTTGGATAGCCCTATTAATGGACCATCATATGGTATCTAAATAATACGATATCGATGGTAAGGAAATAAATTATTCTGTGCCAAAAATCTAGTATTTTCCGATTTTTTAACATTCTGAGACGTCCTTTTCTCGAAAACGACGCCGCAGATTTTTCTTAAACTTTTCTTACTCAAAGTCCTATCGGTTGTCTATATAGTGAATCAAAAATGAAAAGCATTGAAATAATATAGGTGGTCCAAAAATGGCATCAAACTTTGAAAAAATTGAAAAATCGTTAAATTTTTGTAAACGCTCTTTAGTTTATCTTTTTTTTTCAAAACTGCTCAATGGATGTTTCTGACATTTCTGGTACAGAAAGTTAAGTATCCAAAGAACTTCGTAAAGCTATCACAACAACGATCGTAAAACCGGAAGTAGTCGAAAAAATGTCCGATATTTTGAAAAAAATTATTTTTTTCACGAAAATCTTTTTTATTTATGAATATTTTTTGATGATATTTTACACGGGGTTAAACTATCATCCTACTTGAGCAGAAATGAGAAAAAAAAATTGTCTCGGTAATTTGTGTTAGCCGCCCTCGGCTAATTTAGTTTTTCGTACCCAGAAAAATTATTTATTGTTCGATTTGTATAAAACAAAGTTCATATGCTCCGTGGTCCCAATTGTAATTTTTTTTGTTACGGTGAAATTTTTCTGTCGGCAACGGAAGTGACGTAATATTAACAAAAACTACAATTTTGACAGTTCGGTACCACTTTTTGAAAGCAAATATTATTTTTTTTCAAAACTGATATAACTAAATGGATGCACCCTGCAAAGGTGCACAAAATCCTTAGCTCATATTTTTAAATTTCAATTCCATTTTCGGGCAATTTCGAATAAAATGTAAAATAAAGTGTAAAATTCAGTTATTTACAATTCATTCAGCGTCTTCATATTTTGAAATATTTATTTGTAATTTCCATAAACTCGTAGCACTAATCCAGACGAAGAGAATGTATGCGAAAATTAGTTTGTAATATGAGCAGTTGCCGAGAAATATGCAATTTTGCATGCATCACTTTTCACGTTATTTTGCCTATGCAAGAGTGAATTATTATTCGATTTGCAATATTTTTTTCCCATTTGATGCCTAATGCCAATTGGACTAGGTCAAGCCAATTTACATTTTCACTGTGACCGGAAATGACGTCATTTGGGCAAAAACTGTATTTTTAACCTAAAAATCTAAAATTTTATTCAAATCAGTCTCCCTTATAATATTTTTAAAATTATGATATTTGATTCTCATCAACGAATAGAATGAAGCCATAAGACCATACAGATACCACAAAATGGTTTCTAACTTGTACGTTTACAGAGAAATAGGCGATCTTCTATAAGTCACTTTTCAAGGTTTTTGGTATATAAAAGTGTCAATTATTATTCGATTTTTATAATTTTTTTACCATTTGATACCTTATGCAATTTATGACTTCTATGAACCAAGTTAACATTTTCAATATCACCGGAAGTAATGTAATTTTTGCAAAAAAACGTATTTTTAGCCTTCAAAACAAACATTTTTTAGAAGTGATTTATATTCATTATTCGTTTAACTTTATAACGCCTGACTCTAATGGGCAGTAAGAGTGAATCAATACCATCATATTGATATCAAGAAAAGGCTTCTAGCATGTTCCCTTGTCGAATAATAACCAATTTTCCCAGGGTCACTTTTAAGTTTTTTACCTTCTTAATTTCAGTTTATGGGTTATAGGTTAATTATTTATTGCCCGAAATGTATAAAACAACGTTTGGATTTTGTATGTTGCGAATTTTCGACTTATTTTTCACCTATAAAAATTTCTTTCGGCACCGGAAGTGACTTAATTTTGCCATAATTTACAATTTTGACTGGTCTTTTCGCCAGCAAATATTACTTTTACATATGATAGAGGGTGTCACTAAAGCAAAACAACCTAAAGTATAGTTTGGTAGCTCAATGGATCGGCTATGGTATAATAAACTTCCTGTATGATTCCTGAAAGCCGGTTCAGTGCTGCTTGCAGGTCTAGTTAGGCTTTCAGACTTTCGTCTGAAAGCCTATTGAGATTACTAAAATTATTATTAGGCTTTCAGACTTTCGTCTGAAAGCCTATTGAGATTACTAAAATTATTAGGCTTTCAGACTTTCGTCTGAAAGCCTATTGAGATTACTAAAATTATTATTATTAGGCTTTCAGACTTTCGTCTGAAAGCCTATTGAGATTACTAAAATTATTATTATTATTATTATTATTAGGCTTTCAGACTTTCGTCTGAAAGCCTATTGAGATTACTAAAATTATTATTATTATTATTATTATTATTATTATTATTATTATTATTTACCGCGAGGGCCTAGATCTCCATGATGGAAAACAGATATCGATCTGGAATTAGCTTTTCTATTGGGAAACCATGTGGTGGCTACTTGATAAAATATTTTTGAAATTTCTGCGCATACCGGAAGTGACCGAACTTTGTACTTTCTCTAAAAATTGAAAATCGGCTATAGTTTCGTCAATTCTTTATCCATTTTCAAACAAATTACATTTTTGGAATCCCTGGATCTTTTCTGAGAAAATGGCTATCTCACATTTTTCAATTTCGAACATTCGTCTATGACTTTTATAGTTCGAAAATTGAACACATGTTGTTTACGAGACAATTTTTGTTATTTTTCAAAATTTTCAAATTTGACCTACATTTTTGGATACCTGAAGTCCATCCGATTCCAGTAATATAAGTTTCATTCAGAGTTATCGCCCTTTATTTTTCGATTTTTTTCGAATTTTCTTCCCATTTTGTGAGCTCGGGTTTCGTTTTATGGCAAAATTGACGTTTCTGAAACTTCTGGAACATGAAGTTAAAGTCCAATATCAACAGGTAAAGCAATTTCGACAAGACTCCTTAAACCGGAAGTGGTCGAAATAATGTGCAAAATTTGCAAAAAAACGAAAAAAATGGGTGGTTTTGGGAAAAACGTGATTTCTTCGCCCGATATCAACGGATTAAAGGGATTAAGGTATCGTTGGGTTGCATGAAGAATGGACTATCGTATGATACCCAAATCATACAGATACTATGAAAAGGTAGCAAAATATGGCACGTTGAAAATCAAGTATTTTCTGATTTGGAGCGTTTTTGGATGCCTGTATCTCGAAAACTTAACCTACAATTTTTTTTATTTTTTTTCTATCGAGAGTCCTTTTGGAGGTATTTGGCATGAAGCCATCCAATAGGACTTTGAAATGTCTGGAATAGGATAAAAAAGGGACTGAAAATCGAAAAAAGTCGAAAAATCGTGAAATTTTGGAAAATGCTCTACTATTTTTTTATTTTAAGAGATTTTTAAAAAAAGGTTGTATATTCAGATAGCTGACCTAATTACGATTCTAACGATGTATAATATGTATGTAATTATTAAAATTTAATTTTCGATATTTTAAATTTTTTGCATTTTTGGCACTTTTGAACATAGGATTTCTCAGGGGCATTTTATCTGATCAGATAATGTAATATATCATTACAGAGCCCTGTGGCTATTTTAGTGCCCAAACCGGCTATTAGAACTATTCCGACAATAATAACCATACCGGAAGTATTCAAAAAATGAAAAAAAAGAGTAAAAACATTGTCGCACTTGCGAAAAACTTGATTTCTCCCTTAGGTAATAGCGGACCAAAAGAACTAAAGTGTCGCTGGATAGCCCTATTAATGGACCATCATATGGTATCTAAATAATACGATTTCGATGGTAAGGAAATAAATTATTGTATGCCAAAAATCTAGTATTTTCCAATTTTTTAACATTCTGAGACGCCCTTTTCTCGAAAACGACGCCTACGATTTTTCTTAAACTTTTCTTACTCAAAGTCCTGTTAGTTGTCTATATAGGGAATCCAAAATGAAAAGCATTGAAATAATATAAGTGGTCGAAAAATGGCCTCAAACTTTGAAAAAAATTGAAAAATCGTTAAATTTTTTGAAACGCTCTTTAATTTATCTTTTTTTCTAAAACTACTCAATGGATGTTTCTGACACTTTTGGTACAGAAAGTTAAGTATCCAAAGGACTTCGTAAAGCTATCACAACAACGATCGTAAAACCGGAAGTAGTCGAAAAAATGTCCGATATTTCGAAAAAAAATAATTTTTTTACGAAAACCTTTTTTATTTATGAATATTTTTTGATGATATTTTACACAGGGTTAAAATATCATCGTACTTGAGCAGAAATGAGAAAAAAAATTGTCTCGGTAATTTGCGTTAGCCGCCATCGGCTAATTTAGTTTTTCGTACCCAGAAAAATTATTTATTGTTCGATTTGTATAAAACAAAGTTCATATGCACCATGGTCCCAATTGTAATTTTTTTTGTTACGGTGAAATTTTTCTGTCGGCAACGGAAGTGACGTAATATTAACAAAAACTACAATTTTGACAGTTCGGTACCACTTTTTGAAAGCAAATATTATTTTTTTTCAAAACTGATATAACTAAAAGGATGCACCCTGCAAAGGTGCACAAAAACCTTAGCTCATATTTTTTAATTTCAACTTCATTTTCGGGCAATTTCGAATAAAATGTAAAATAAAGTGTAAAATTCAGTTATTTACAATTCATTCAGCGTCTTCATATTTTGAAATATTTATTTGTAATTTTCATAAACTCGTAGCAATAATCCAGACGAAGAGAATGTATGCGAAAATTAGTTTGTAATATGAGCAGTTGCCGAGAAATATGCAATTTTGCATGCATCACTTTTCACGTTATTTTGCCTATAAAAGAGTTAATTATTATTCGATTTGCAATATTTTTTTTCCATTTGATGCCTAATGCCAATTTGGACTAGGTCAAGCCAATTTTACATTTTCACTGTGACCGGAAATGACGTCATTTGGGCAAAAACTGTATTTTTAACCTAAAAAACAAATATTTTATTCAAATGAGTCTGCCTTATAATATTTTTAAAATTATGATATTTGATTCCCATCAACGAATAAAATGAAGCCATACGACCATACAGATACCACAAAATGGTTTCTAACTTGTACGGTTACAGAGAAATAGGCGATCTTCTATAAGTCACTTTTCAAGGTTTTTGGTCTGTAAAACTGTCAATTATTATTCGATTTTTACAATTTATTTACCATTTCATGCCTTATGCTATTTATGACTTCTATGAACCAAGTTAAAATTTTCAATATCACCGGAAGTAATGTAATTTTTGCAAAAAACGTATTTTTAGCCTTTAAAACAAACATTTTTTTGAAGGGATTTATATTTATTATTCGTATAACTTTATAACGTCTGACTCTAATGGGCAGTAAGACTGAATCAATACCATCATATTGATATCAAGAGAAATCTTCTAGCATGTTCCCTTGCCGAATAATAACCAATTTTCCGAGGGTCACTTTTCAGTTTTTTACCTTCTTAATTTCAGTTTATGGGTTATAGGTTAATTATTTATTGTCCGTTATTTATAAAAAAAAGTTTGTATTTTGTATGTTGCGAATTTTCGACTTATTTTTCATCTATAAAAATTTCTTTCGGCACCGGAAGTGACATACTTTTGCCATAATTTACAATTTTGACCGGTCTTTTAGCCAGCAAATATTACTTTTACATATGATAGAGGGTGTCACTGAAGCAAAACAACTAAAGTATAGTTTGGTAGCTCAATGGATCGGCTATGGTATAATAAATTTCCTGTATGATTCCTGAAAGCCGGTTCAGTGCTGCTTGCAGGTCTAGTTAGGCTTTCAGACTTTCGTCTGAAAGCCTATTGTGATTACTAAAATTATTATTTATTATTATTATTTTTTTTTTCGCCGGAGCCTATTTCTCAGTGCCTGTAACAGATACCGATCTGGGACCTAATTCTCTATCGGGAAACCATGTGTTGGCTACTTGATAAACTATATTTGAAACTTCTGCGCAGACCGGAAGTGGTCGAATTTTGTGCGGTGTCAAAAAATCAAAAAACGTCCGTAGATTCGTCAATTCTGTACCTATTTTCATACAAATGACATTTTCGGAAACCCTGAGTCTTTTCTCGGACGATAGCAGTTGAAAATTTCGATATTTCGAAACTTCATCGCTGACTTCTTGCGATCGAAAAATGAAAAATGTTGTTTGAGAGACAATTTTTGTTATTTTTCAAAATTTTGAAATTTGACCTACATTTTTGGATACCTGAAGTCCATCCGATTCCAGTAATATAAGTTTCATTCGGAGTTATCGCCCTTTATTTTTCGATTTTTTTCGAATTTTCTACCCATTTTGCGAGCTCGGGTTTCGTTTTATGGCCGAATTGACGTTTCTGAAATTTCTGAGGCATGAAGCCAAATGACCATTGCAAGGAATAAAGCAATTTCAACAATAATCTGTACACCGGAAGTGGTCGAAATAATGTCCGATATTTTGAAAAAAATGCAAAAAATGGATATTTTGGGGAAAAACGCGATTTCTCCGCCCGATATCAACGGATTAAAGAAATTAGGGTACCATTGGACTGCACTAGTATTGTGCTATCGTATGATACCCAATTTGTACGGATACGACGAACAGGAAGCAAAATATGGCACGCTGAAAATCAAGTATTTTCTGATTTGGAGCGTTTTTGGACGCCTGTATCTCGAAAACTTAACCGCAACTTTTTTTTTAACTTTCTCTATCAAGAGTCCATTCGATAGTTTTGTGAATTATGCCATCCAATAAGACTTTGAAATGTCTGGAATATGATAAAAAAGGGACTGAAAATCAAAAAAAGTCGAAAAATCGTGAAATTTTGGAAAATGCTCTACTATTTTTTTATTTTAAGAGATTTTCAAAAAAAGGTTGTATATTCAGATAGCTGACCTAATTACGATTCTAATGATGTATAATATGTATGTAGTTATTGAAATTTAATTTTCGATATTTTATTTTTTTTGCATTTTTGGCACCTTTGAACATAGGATTTCTCAGAGGCATTTTATCTGATCAGATAATGTAATATATCATTACAGAGCCCCGTGGCTATTTTAGTGCCCAAACCGGCTATTAAAACTATTCCGACAATAATAACCATACCGGAAGTATTCAAAAAATGAAAAAAAAGGTTAAAACCATTGTCGCAGTTGCGAGAAACTTGATTTCTCCCTTAGGTAATAGCGGACCAAAAGAACTAAAGTGTCGCTGGATAGCCCTATTAATGGACCATCATATGGTATCTAAATAATACGATTTCGATGGTATGGAAATAAATTATTGTATGCCAAAAATATATTATTTTCCGATTTTTTAACATTCTGGGACGCCCTTTTCTCGAAAACGACCCCGCAGATTTTTCTTAAACTTTTCTTACTCAAAGTCCTATCGGTTGTCTATATAGTGAATCCAAAATGAAATGCATTGAAATAATATAAATGGTCCAAAAATGGCCTCAAACTTTGAAAAAAATTGAAAAATCGTTAAATTTTTGGAAACGCTCTTTAATTTATCTTTTTTTCCAAAACTACTCAATGGATGTTTCTGACACTTCTGGTACAGAAAGTTAATTATCCAAAGAACTTCGTAAAGCTATCACTACAACGATCGTAAAACCGGAAGTAGTCGAAAAAATGTCCGATATTTTGAAAAAAAATTTTTTTTTTTTACGAAAACCTTTTTTATTTATGAATATGTTTTGATGATATTTTACACAGGGTTAAAAATATCATCCTACTTGAGCAGAAATGAGAAAAAAAATGTCTCGGTAATTTGCGTTAGCCGCCATCGGCTAATTTAGTTTTTCGTACCCAGAAAAATTATTTATTATTCGATTTGTATAAAACAAAGTTCATACGCTCCGTGGTCCCAATTGTAATTTTTTTTGTTACGGTGAAATTTTTCTGTCGGCAACGGAAGTGACGTAATATTAACAAAAACTACAATTTTGATCGTTCAGTACCACTTTTTAAAAGCAAATATTATTTTTTTTCAAAACTGATATAACTAAAAGGATGCACCCTGCAAAGGTGCACAAAATCCTTAGCTCAGATTTTTTAATTTCAATTTCATTTTCGGGCAATTTCGAATAAAATGTAAAATAAAGTGTAAAATTCAGTTATTTACAATTCATTCAGCGTCTTCATATTTTGAAATATTTATTTGTAATTTTCATAAACTCGTAGCAATAATCCAGACGAAGAGAATGTATGCGCAAATTAGTTTGTAATATGAGCAGTTGCCGAGAAATATGCAATTTTGCATGCATCACTTTTCACGTTATTTTGCCTATAAAAGAGTGAATTATTATTCGATTTGCAATATTTTTTTTCCATTTGATGCTTAATGCCAATTTGGACTAGGTCAAGCCAATTTTACATTTACACTGTGACCGGAAATGACGTCATTTGGGCAAAAACTGTATTTTTAACTTAAAAAAAAATATTTTATTCAAATGAGTCTGCCTTATAATATTTTTAAAATTATGATATTTGATTCCCATCAACGAATAGAATTAAGCCATACGACCATACGGATACCACAAAATGGTTTCTAACTTGTACGGTTACAGAGAAATAGGCGATCTTTTATAAGTCACTTTTCAAGGTTTTTGGTCCATAAAAGTGTCAATTATTATTCGATTTTTATCATTTTTTTACCATTTTATGCCTTATGCCATTTATGACTTCTATGAACTAAATTAACATTTTCAATATCTCCGAAAGTAATGTAATTTTTGCAAAAAACGTATTTTTAGCCTTCAAAACAAACATTTTTTGGAAGGGATTTATATTTATTATTCGTTTAACTTTATAACGTCTGACTCTAATGGGTAGTAAGATTGAATCAATACCATCATATTGATATCAAGAAAAGGCTTCTAGCATGTTCCCTTGTCGAATAATAGCCAATTTTCCCAGGGTCACTTTTAAGTTTTATACCTTCTTAATTTCAGTTTATGGGTTATAGGTTGGTTATTTATTGTCCGATATGTATAAAACAAAGTTTGTATTTTGTATGTTGCGAATTTTCGACTTATTTTTCACCTATAAAAATTTCTTTCGGCACCGGAAGTGACGTAAATTTGCCATAATTTACAATTTTGACCGGTCTTTTCGCCAGCAAATATTACTTTTACATATGATAGAAGGTGTCACTGAAGCAAAACAATTAAAGTATAGTTTGGTAGCTCAATGGATCGGCTATGGTATAATGAACTTCCTGTATGATTCCTGAAAGCCGGTTCAGTGCTGCTTGCAGGTCTAGTTTTTTTTATTATTATTCTTTTCCGCCGGAGCCTATTTCTCTATGATCGAAAAGAGATACCGATTTGCGATCCATATTTCTATCGGGAAACTAGGTGGTGGCTACCCAATAAAGCAATTTTCAAACTTCTGCGCAGACCGGAAGTGGCCGAATTTTGAACGTTGGTAAAAAATTAAAAATCGGCCGGTGTTTCGTCAATTCTCTACCTATATTCAAACAAATCACATTTTTGGAAAGCCTGAGACTTTTCCGAGACAATAGCAATCTCACATTTTGCGATTTCAAAACTTCGTTGCTGACTTCTATCGTTCGAAAATTCAAAACACGTCGCCTACGAGACAATTTTTGTTATTTTTCAAAATTTGGAAATTTGACCTAGATTTTTGGATACCTGACGTCAATCCGATTCCAGTAACATAAGTTTCTTTCAGAGTTACCGCCCTTTATTTTTCGATTTTTTTCGAATTTTCTACCCATTTTGTGAGCTGTGGTGTCGTTTTACAGCCAAAATGATGTTTCTGAAACTTATGGAACATGAAGTTATAGTCCAATACCAACTGATAAAGCAATTTCGACACGGATCTTTAAACCGGAAGTGGTCGAAATAATGTGCAATATTTTGAAAAAAATGCAAAAAATGGATGTTTTCGGGGAAAACGTGATGTCTCCGTCCGATATCAACGGATTAATCAAATTAAGGTACCATTGGGTGGCACGAGGATTGTACTATCATATGATACCCCATTCATACGGATACTATGATCAGGCAGCAAAATATGACACGCTGAAAATCAAGTATTTTCTGATTTTTAGCATTTTTGGACGCCTGTATCTCGAAAACTTAACCGCAACTTTTTTTAAATTTTTTCTATCGAGAGTCCTTTCGCAGTTTTTTTGCATGAAGCCATCCAATAAGACTTTGAAATATCTGGAATAGGTGAAATAACGGACTGAAAATCGAAAAAAGTCGAAAAATCGTGAAATTTTGGAAAATGCTCTACTATTTTTTTATTTTAAGAGATTTTCAAAAAAAGATTGTATATTCAGATAGCTGACCTAATTACGATTCTAACGATGTATAATATGTATGTAGTTATTGAAATTTAATTTTCGATATTTTAATTTTTTTGCATTTTTGGCACTTTTGAACATAGGATTTCTCGGGGGCATTTTATCTGATCAGATAATGTAATATATCATTACAGAGCCCTGTGGCTATTTTAGTGCCCAAACCGGCTATTAAAACTATTCCGACAATAATAACCATACCGGAAGTATTCAAAAAAATTAAAAAAAAGGTTAAAAACATTGTCGCACTTGCGAAAAACTTGATTTCTCCCTTAGGTAATAGCGGACCAAAAAAACTGAAGTGTCGTTGGATAGCCCTATTAATGGACCATCATATGTTATCTAGATAATACGATTTCGATGGTAAGGAAATAAATTATTGTATGCCAAAAATCTAGTATTTTCCGATTTTTTAACAATCTGAGATGCCCTTTTCTCGAAAACGACACCGCAGATTTTTCTTAAACTTTTCTTACTCAAAGTCCTATCGGTTGTCTATATAGTGAATCCAAAATGAAAAGCATTGAAATAATATAGGTGGTCCAAAAATGGCATCAAACTTTGAAAAAAATTGAAAAATCGTTAAATTTTTGTAAACGCTCTTTAATTTGTCTTTTTTTCCAAAACTACTCAATGGATGTTTCTGACACTTCTGGTACAGAAAGTTAAGTATCCAAATAACTTCGTAAAGCTATCGCGACAATGATCGTAAAACCGGAAGTAGTCGACAAACTGTCCGATATTTTGAAAAAAATTATTTTTTTTACGAAAACCTTTTATATTTATGAATATTTTTTGATGGTATTTTACACAGGGTTAAAATATCATCCTACTTGAGCTGAAATGAGAAAAAAAATTGTCTCGGTAATTTGCGTTAGCCGCCATCGGCTAATTTAGTTTTTCGTACCCAGAAAAATTATTTATTGTTCGATTTGTATAAAACAAAGTTCATATGCTCCGTGGTCCAAATTATATTTTTTTTTGTTACGGTGAAATTTTTCTGTCGGCAACGGAAGTGACATAATATTAACAAAAACTACAATTTTGACAGTTAGGTACCACTTTTTGAAACCAAATATTATTTTTTTTCAAAACTGATATAACTAAAAGGATGCACCCTGCAAAGGTGCACAAAATCCTTAGCTCAGATTTTTTAATTTCAATTTCATTTTCGGGCAATTTCGAATAAACTGTAAAATAAAGTGTAAAATTCAGTTATTTACAATTCATTCAGCGTCTTCATATTTTGAAACATTTATTTGTAATTTTCATAAACTCGTAGCAATAATCCAGACGAAGAGAATGTATCCGAACATAAGTTTGTAATATATACAGTTGCCGAGAAATATGCAATTTTGCATGCATCACTTTTCACGTTATTTTGCCTATAAAGGAGTGAATTATTATTCGATTTGCAATATTTTTTTCCATTTGATGCATAATGCCAATTTGGACTAGGTCAAGCCAATTTTACATTTTCACTGTGACCGGAAATGACGTCATTTGGGCAAAAACTGTATTTTAAACCTAAAAAACTAATATTTTATTCAAATCAGTCTCCCTTATAATATTTTTAAAATTATGATATTTTATTCCCATCAACGAATAGAATGAAGCCATACGACCATACAGATACCACAAAATGGTTTCTAACTTGTACGGTTACAGAGAAATAGGCGATCTTCTATAAGTCACTTTTCAAGGTTTTTGGTCTATAAAAGTGTCAATTATTATTCGATTTTTATAATTTTTTTACCATTTGATGCCTTATGCCATTTATGACTTCTATGAACCAAGTTAACATTTTCAATATCACCGGAAGTAATGTAATTTTTGCAAAAAACGTATTTTTAGCCTTCAAAACAAACATTTTTTTGAAGTGATTTATATTCATTATTCGTTTAACTTTATAACGTCTGGCTCTAATGGGCAGTAAGATTGAATCAATACCATCATATTGATATCAAGAAAAGGCTTCTAGCATGTTCCCTTGTCGAATAATAACCAATTTTCCCAGGGTCACTTTTAAGTTTTTTACCTTCTTAATTTCAGTTTATGGGTTATAGGTTAATTATTTATTGCCCGATATGTATAAAACAAAGTTTGTATTTTGTGTGTTGCGAATTTTCGACTTATTTTTCACCTATAAAAATTTCTTTCGGTACCGGAAGTGACGTAATTTTGCCATAATTTACAATTTTGACCGGTCTTTTCGCCAGCAAATATTACTTTTACATATGATAGAGGGTGTCACTGAAGCAAAACAACTAAAGTATACTTTGGTAGCTCAATGGATCGGCTATGGTATAATAAACTTCCTGTATGATTCCTGAAAGCCGGTTCAGTGCTGCTTGCAGGTCTAGTTAGGCTTTCAGACTTTCGTCTGAAAGCCTATTGAGATTACTAAAATTATTATTATTAGGCTTTCAGACTTTCGTCTGAAAGCCTATTGAGATTACTAAAATTATTATTATTATTATTATTATTATTATTATTATTATTATTATTATTATTATTTACCGCGAGGGCCTAGATCTCCATGATCGAAAACAGGTATCGATCTGGAATTAGCTTTTCTATTGGGAAACCATGTGGTGGCTACTTGATAAAATATTTTTGAAATTTCTGCGCATACCGGAAGTGACCGAACTTTGTACTTTCTCTAAAAATTGAAAATCGGCTATAGTTTCGTCAATTCTTTATCCATTTTCAAACAAATTACATTTTTGGAATCCCTGGATCTTTTCTGAGAAAATGGCTATCTCACATTTTTCAATTTCGAACATTCGTCTATGACTTTTATAGTTCGAAAATTGAACACATGTTGTTTACGAGACAATTTTTGTTATTTTTCAAAATTTTCAAATTTGACCTACATTTTTGGATACCTGAAGTCCATCCGATTCCAGTAATATAAGTTTCATTCAGAGTTATCGCCCTTTATTTTTCGATTTTTTTCGAATTTTCTTCCCATTTTGTGAGCTCGGGTTTCGTTTTATGGCAGAATTGACGTTTCTGAAACTTCTGGAACATGAAGTTAAAGTCCAATATCAACAGGTAAAGCAATTTCGACAAGACTCCTTAAACCGGAAGTGGTCGAAATAATGTGCAAAATTTGCAAAAAAACGAAAAAAATGGGTGGTTTTGGGAAAAACGTGATTTCTTCGCCCGATATCAACGGATTAAAGGGATTAAGGTATCGTTGGGTTGCATGAAGAATGGACTATCGTATGATACCCAAATCATACAGATACTATGAAAAGGTAGCAAAATATGGCACGCTGAAAATCAAGTATTTTCTGATTTGGAGCGTTTTTGGATGCCTGTATCTCGAAAACTTAACCTACAATTTTTTTTATTTTTTTTCTATCGAGAGTCCTTTTGGAGGTATTTGGCATGAAGCCATCCAATAGGACTTTGAAATGTCTGGAATAGGATAAAAAAGGGACTGAAAATCGAAAAAAGTCGAAAAATCGTGAAATTTTGGAAAATGCTCTACTATTTTTTTATTTTAAGAGATTTTTAAAAAAAGGTTGTATATTCAGATAGCTGACCTAATTACGATTCTAACGATGTATAATATGTATGTAATTATTAAAATTTAATTTTCGATATTTTAAATTTTTTGCATTTTTGGCACTTTTGAACATAGGATTTCTCAGGGGCATTTTATCTGATCAGATAATGTAATATATCATTACAGAGCCCTGTGGCTATTTGAGTGCCCAAACCGGCTATTAGAACTATTCCGACAATAATAACCATACCGGAAGTATTCAAAAAATGAAAAAAAAGAGTAAAAACATTGTCGCACTTGCGAAAAACTTGATTTCTCCCTTAGGTAATAGCGGACCAAAAGAACTAAAGTGTCGCTGGATAGCCCTATTAATGGACCATCATATGGTATCTAAATAATACGATTTCGATGGTAAGGAAATAAATTATTGTATGCCAAAAATCTAGTATTTTCCAATTTTTTAACATTCTGAGACGCCCTTTTCTCGAAAACGACGCCTACGATTTTTCTTAAACTTTTCTTACTCAAAGTCCTGTTAGTTGTCTATATAGGGAATCCAAAATGAAAAGCATTGAAATAATATAAGTGGTCGAAAAATGGCCTCAAACTTTGAAAAAAATTGAAAAATCGTTAAATTTTTTGAAACGCTCTTTAATTTATCTTTTTTTCTAAAACTACTCAATGGATGTTTCTGACACTTTTGGTACAGAAAGTTAAGTATCCAAAGGACTTCGTAAAGCTATCACAACAACGATCGTAAAACCGGAAGTAGTCGAAAAAATGTCCGATATTTCGAAAAAAAATAATTTTTTTACGAAAACCTTTTTTATTTATGAATATTTTTTGATGATATTTTACACAGGGTTAAAATATCATCGTACTTGAGCAGAAATGAGAAAAAAAATTGTCTCGGTAATTTGCGTTAGCCGCCATCGGCTAATTTAGTTTTTCGTACCCAGAAAAATTATTTATTGTTCGATTTGTATAAAACAAAGTTCATATGCACCATGGTCCCAATTGTAATTTTTTTTGTTACGGTGAAATTTTTCTGTCGGCAACGGAAGTGACGTAATATTAACAAAAACTACAATTTTGACAGTTCGGTACCACTTTTTGAAAGCAAATATTATTTTTTTTCAAAACTGATATAACTAAAAGGAAGCACCCTGCAAAGGTGCACAAAAACCTTAGCTCATATTTTTTAATTTCAACTTCATTTTCGGGCAATTTCGAATAAAATGTAAAATAAAGTGTAAAATTCAGTTATTTACAATTCATTCAGCGTCTTCATATTTTGAAATATTTATTTGTAATTTTCATAAACTCGTAGCAATAATCCAGACGAAGAGAATGTATGCGAAAATTAGTTTGTAATATGAGCAGTTGCCGAGAAATATGCAATTTTGCATGCATCACTTTTCACGTTATTTTGCCTATAAAAGAGTTAATTATTATTCGATTTGCAATATTTTTTTTCCATTTGATGCCTAATGCCAATTTGGACTAGGTCAAGCCAATTTTACATTTTCACTGTGACCGGAAATGACGTCATTTGGGCAAAAACTGTATTTTTAACCTAAAAAACAAATATTTTATTCAAATGAGTCTGCCTTATAATATTTTTAAAATTATGATATTTGATTCCCATCAACGAATAAAATGAAGCCATACGACCATACAGATACCACAAAATGGTTTCTAACTTGTACGGTTACAGAGAAATAGGCGATCTTCTATAAGTCACTTTTCAAGGTTTTTGGTCTGTAAAACTGTCAATTATTATTCGATTTTTACAATTTATTTACCATTTCATGCCTTATGCTATTTATGACTTCTATGAACCAAGTTAAAATTTTCAATATCACCGGAAGTAATGTAATTTTTGCAAAAAACGTATTTTTAGCCTTTAAAACAAACATTTTTTTGAAGGGATTTATATTTATTATTCGTATAACTTTATAACGTCTGACTCTAATGGGCAGTAAGACTGAATCAATACCATCATATTGATATCAAGAAAAATCTTCTAGCATGTTCCCTTGCCGAATAATAACCAATTTTCCGAGGGTCACTTTTCAGTTTTTTACCTTCTTAATTTCAGTTTATGGGTTATAGGTTAATTATTTATTGTCCGATATTTATAAAAAAAAGTTTGTATTTTGTATGTTGCGAATTTTCGACTTATTTTTCATCTATAAAAATTTCTTTCGGCACCGGAAGTGACATACTTTTGCCATAATTTACAATTTTGACCGGTCTTTTAGCCAGCAAATATTACTTTTACATATGATAGAGGGTGTCACTGAAGCAAAACAACTAAAGTATAGTTTGGTAGCTCAATGGATCGGCTATGGTATAATAAACTTCCTGTATGATTCCTGAAAGCCGGTTCAGTGCTGCTTGCAGGTCTAGTTATTATTATTATTATTATTATTTACCGCGAGGGCCTAGATCTCCATGATCGAAAACAGATATCGATCTGGAATTAGCTTTTCTATCGGGAAACCATGTGGTGGCTACTTGATAAAATATTTTTGAAATTTCTGCGCATACCGGAAGTGACCGAACTTTTTACTTTCTCTAAAAATTGAAAATCGTCTATAGTTTCGTCAATTCTTTATCCATTTTCAAACAAATTACATTTTTGGAATCCCTGAATCTTTTCTGAGACAATGGCTATCTCACATTTTTCAATTTCGAACATTCGTCTATGACTTTTATCGTTCGAAAATTGAAAACATGTTGTTTACGAGACAATTTTTGTTATTTTTCAAAATTTTCAAATTTGACCTACATTTTTGGATACTTGAAGTCCATCCGATTCCAGTAATATAAGTTTCATTCAGAGTTATCGCCCTTTATTTTTCGATTTTTTTCGAATTTTCTTCCCATTTTGCGAGCTCGGGTTTCGTTTTATGGTAGAATTGACGTTTCTGAAACTTCTGGAACATGAAGTTATAGTCCAATACCAACTGATAAAGCAATTTCGACACGGATCTTTAAACCGGAAGTGGTCGAAATAATGTTCAATATTTTGAAAAAAATGCAAAAAATGGATATTTTTGGGAAAAACGCGATTTCTCCGCCCGATATCAATGGATTAAAGAAATTAGAGTACCATTGGACTGCACTATGATGGTACTATCGTATGATACCCATTTCATACGGATACTATGATCAGGCAGCAAAATATGGCACGCTGAAAATCAAGTATTTTCTGATTTTTAGCATTTTTGGACGCCTATATCTCGAAAACTTAACCGCAACTTTTTTTTTAACTTTCTCTATCGAGAGTCCATTCGATAGTCTTGTGAATTATGCCACCCAATAAGACTTTGAAATGTCTGGAATAGGTGAAATAACGGACTGAAAATCGAAAAAAGTCGAAAAATCGTGAAATTTTGGAAAATGCTCTACTATTTTTTTATTTTAAGAGATTTTCAAAAAAAGATTGTATATTCAGATAGCTGACCTAATTACGATTCTAACGATGTATAATATGTATGTAGTTATTGAAATTTAATTTTCGATATTTTAAATTTTTTGCATTTTTGGCACTTTTCAACATAGGATTTCTCAGGTGCATTTTATCTGATCAGATAATGCAATATATCATTACAGAGTCCTGTGGCTATTTTAGTGCCCAAACCGGCTATTAAGACTATTCCGAAAATAATAACCATACCGGAAGTATTCAAAAAATGAAAAAAAAAGGTTAAAAACATTGTCGCACTTGCGAAAAACTTGATTTCTCCCTTAGGTAATAGCGGACCAAAATAACTAAAGTGTCGTTGGAAAGCACTATTAACGGACCATCATATGGTATCTAAATAATACGATTTCGATGGTAGGGAAATAAATTATTGTATGCCAAAAATCTAGTATTTTCCGATTTTTTAACATTCTGAGACGCCCTTTTCTCGAAAACGACGCCGCAGATTTTTCTTAAACTTTTCTTACTCAAAGTCCTATCGGTTGTCTATATAGTGAATCCAAAATGAAAAGCATTGAAATAATATAGGTGGTCCAAAAATGGCATCAAACTTTGAAAAAAATTGAAAAATCATTAAATTTTTGTAAACGCTCTTTAATTTATCTTTTTTTCCAAAACTACTCAATGGATGTTTCTGACACTTCTGGTACAGAAACTTAAGTATCGAAATAACTTCGTAAAGCTATCGCGACAATGATCGTAAAACCGGAAGTAGTCGAAAAAATGTCCGATATTTTGAAAAAAATTAATTTTTTTACGAATACTTTTTTTATTTATGAATATTTTTTCATGATATTTTACACAGGGTTAAAATATCATCGTACTTGAGCAGAAATGAGAAAAAAAATTGTCTCGGTAATTTGCGTTAGCCGCCATCGGCTAATTTAGTTTTTCGTACCCAGAAAAATTATTTATTGTTCGATTTGTATAAAACAAAGTTCATATGCTCCGTGGTCCCAATTGTAATTTTTTTTGTTATGGTGAAATTTTTCTGTCGGCAACGGAAGTGACGTAATATTAACAAAAACTACAATTTTGACAGTTCGGTACCACTTTTTGAAAGCAAATATTTTTTTTTTTCAAAACTGATATAACTAAAAGGATGCACCCTGCAAAGATGCACAAAATCCTTAGCTCAGATTTATTAATTTCAATTTCATTTTCGGGCAATTTCAAATAAAATGTAAAATATAGTGTAAAATTCAGTTATTTACAATTCATTCAGCGTCTTCTATTTTGAAATATTTATTTGTAATTTTCATAAACTCGTAGCAATAATCCAGACGAAGAGAATGTATGCGAAAATTAGTTTGTAAAATGAGCAGTTGCCGAGAAATATGCAATTTTGCATGCATCACTTTTCACGTTATTTTGCCTATAAAAGAGTGAATTATCATTCGATTTGCAATATTTTTTTTCCATTTGATGCCTAATGCCAATTTGGACTAGTTCAAGCCAATTTTACATTTTCACTGTGACCGGAAATGACGTCATTTGGACAAAAACTGTATTTTTAACCCAAAAAACAAATATTTTATTCAAATGAATCTGCCTTATAATATTTTTAAAATTATGATATTTGATTCCCATCAACGAATAGAATGAAGCCATACGACCATACAGATACCACAAAATGGTTTCTAACTTGTATGGTTACAGAGAAATAGGCGATCTTCTATAAGTCACTTTTCAAGGTTTTTGGTCTATAAAAGTGTCAATTATTATTCGATTTTTATAATTTTTTTACCATTTGATGCCTTATGCCATTTATGACTTCTATGAACTACGTTAACATTTTCAATATCACCGGAAGTAATGTAATTTTTGCAAAAAACGTATTTTTAGCCTTCAAAACAAACATTTTTTTGAAGGGATTTATATTTATTATTCGTTTAACTTTATAACGTCTGACTCTAATGGGCAGTAAGACTGAATCAATACCATCATATTGATATCAAGAAAAGGCTTCTAGCATGTTCCCTTGTCGAATAATAACCAATTTTCCGAGGGTCACTTTTAAGTTTTTTACCTTCTTAATTTCAGTTTATGGGTTATAGGTTAATTATTTATTGCCCGATGTCTATAAAAAAAAGTTTGTATTTTGTATGTTGCGAATTTTCGACTTATTTTTCACCTATAAAAATTTCTTTCGGCACCGGAAGTGACGTAATTTTGCCATAATTTACAATTTTGACCGGTCTTTTCGCCAGCAAATATTACTTTTACATATGATAGAGGGTGTCACTGAAGCAAAACAACTAATGTATAGTTTGGTAGCTCAATGGATCGGCTATGGTATAATTAACTTCCTGTATGATTTCTGAAAGCCGGTTCAGTGCTGCTTGCAGGTCTAGTTATTATTATTATTATTATTATTTACCGCGGGGGCCTAGATCTCCATGATCGAAAACAGATATCGATCTGGAATTAGATTTTCTATTGGGAAACCATGTGGTGGCTACTTGATAAAATATTTTTGAAATTTCTGCGCATACCGGAAGTGACCGAACTTTGCACGTTGTCTAAAAATTGAAAATCGGCCATAGTTTCGTCAATTCGTTATCCATTTTCAAACAAATTACATTTTTGGAATCCCTGAATCTTTTCTGAGACAATGGCTATCTCACATTTTTCAATTTCGAACATTCGTCTATGACTTTTATCGTTCGAAAATTGAAAACATGTTGCTAACGAGACCATTTTTGTCATTTTTCAAAATTTTCAAATTTGACCTACATTTTTGGATACCTGAAGTCCATCCGATTCCAGTAATATAAGTTTCATTCAGAGTTATCGCCCTTTATTTTTCGATTTTTTTCGAATTTTCTTCCCATTTTGTCAGCTCGGGTTTCGTTTTATGGTAGAATTGACGTTTCTGAAACTTCTAGAACATGAAGTTATAGTCCAATACCAACGTATAAAGCAATTTCGACAAGAATCCTTAAACCGGAAGTGGTCGAAATAATGTGCAATATTTTGAAAAAAATGCAAAAAATGGATATTTTGGGGAAAAACGCGAATTCTCCGCCCGATATCAATGGATTAAAGAAATTAGGGTACCATTGGACTGCACTAGGATTGTGCTATCGTATGATACCCAACTCGTACGGATACGATGAGCAGGCAGCAAAATATGGCACGCTGAAAATCAAGTATTTTCTGATTTGGAGCGTTTTTGGACGCCTGTATCTCGAAAACTTAACCGCAACTTTTTTTGTAATTTTTTCTATCGAGAGTCCTTTCGGAGGTATTTTGCATGAAGCCATCCAATAAGACTTTGAAATATCTGGAATAGGTGAAATAACGGACTGAAAATCGAAAAAAGTCGAAAAATCGTGAAATTTTGGAAAATGCTCTGCTATTTTTTTATTTTCAAAGATTTCCAAAAAACGATTGTATATTCAGATAGCTGACCTAATTACGATTCTAACGATGTATAATATGTATGTAGTTATTGAAATTTAATTTTCGATATTTTAAATTTTTTGCATTTTTGGCACTTTTGAACCTAGGATTTCTCAGGGGCATTTTATCTGATCAGATAATGTAATATATCATTACAGAGCACTGTGGCTATTTTAGTGCCCAAACCGGTTATTAAAACTATACCGACAATAATAACCATACCGGAAGTATTCAAAAAATGAAAAAAAAGGTTAAAAACATTGTCGCACTTGCGAAAAACTTGATTTCTCCCTTAGGTAATAGCGGACCAAAAGAACTAAAGTGTCGTTGGATAGCCCTATTAATGGACCATCATATGGTATCTAAATAATACGATATCGATGGTAAGGAAATGAATTATTGTATGCCAAAAATCTAGTATTTTCCGATTTTTTAACATTCTGAGACGCCCTTTTCTCGAAAATGACGCCGCAGATTTTTCTTAAACTTTTCTAACTCAAAGTCCCATCGGTTGTCTATATAGTGAATCCAAAATGAAAAGCATTGAAATAATATAGGTGGTCCAAAAATGGCATCAAACTTTGAAAAAAATTGAAAAATCGTTAAATTTTTGTAAACGCTCTTTTATTTATCTTTTTTTCCAAAACTGCTCAATGGATGTTTCTGACACTTCTGGTACAGAAAGTTAAGTATCCAAAGAACTTCGTAAAGCTATCACAACAACGATCGTAAAACTGGAAGTAGTCGAAAAAATGTCCGATATTTTGAAAAAAAAAAATTTTTTTTACGAAAATCTTTTTTATTTATGAATATTTTTTGGTGATATTTTACACTGGGTTAAAATATCATCGTACTTGAGCAGAAATGAGAAAAAAAATTGTCTGGGTAATTTGCGTTAGCCGCCATCGGCGAATTTAGTTTTTCGTACCCAGAAAAATTATTTATTGTTCGATTTGTATAAAACAAAGTTCATATGCTCCGTGGTCCCAATTGTTATTTTTTATGTTACGGTGAAATTTTTCTGTCGGCAACGGAAGTGACGTAATATTAACAAAAACTACAATTTTGACAGTTCGGTACCACTTTTTGAAAGAAAATATTATTTTTTTTCAAAACTGATATAACTAAAAGGATGCACCCTGCGAAGGTGCACAAAATCCTTAGCTCATATTTTTAAATTTCAATTTCATTTTCGGGCAATTTCGAATAAAATGTAAAATAAAGTGTAAAATTCAGCTATTTACAATTCATTCAGCGTCTTCATATTTTTAAATATTTATTTGTAATTTTCATAAACTCGTAGCAATAATCCAGACGAAGAGAATGTATGCGAAAATTAGTTTGTAATATGAGCAGTTGTCGAGAAATATGCAATTTTGCATGCATCACTTTTCACGTTATTTTGCCTATACAAGAGTGAATTATTATTCGATTTGCTATATTTTTTTTCCATTTGATGTCTAATGCCAATTTGGACTAGGTCAAGCCAATTTTACATTTTCACTGTGACCGGAAATGACGTCATTTGGGCAAAAACTGTATTTTTAACCTAAAAAACTAATATTTTATTCAAATCAGTCTCCCTTATAATATTTTTAAAATTATGATATTTTATTCCCATCAACGAATAGAATGAAGCCATACGACCATACAGATACCACAAAATGGTTTCTAACTTGTACGGTTACAGAGAAATAGGCGATCTTCTATAAGTCACTTTTCAAGGTTTTTGGTCTATAAAAGTGTCAATTATTATTCGATTTTTATAATTTTTTAACCATTTGATGCCTTATGCCATTTATGACTTCTATGAACCAAGTTAACATTTTCAATATCACCGGAAGTAATGTAATTTTTGCAAAAAACGTATTTTTAGCCTTCAAAACAAACATTTTTTTGAAGTGATTTATATTCATTATTCGTTTAACTTTATAACGTCTGGCTCTAATGGGCAGTTAGATTGAATCAATACCATCATATTGATATCAAGAAAAGGCTTCTAGCATGTTCCCTTGTCGAATAATAACCAATTTTCCCAGGGTCACTTTTAAGTTTTTTACCTTCTTAATTTCAGTTTATGGGTTATAGGTTAATTATTTATTGCCCGATATGTATAAAACAAAGTTTGTATTTTGTGTGTTGCGAATTTTCGACTTATTTTTCACCTATAAAAATTTCTTTCGGTACCGGAAGTGACGTAATTTTGCCATAATTTACAATTTTGACCGGTCTTTTCGCCAGCAAATATTACTTTTACATATGATAGAGGGTGTCACTGAAGCAAAACAACTAAAGTATACTTTGGTAGCTCAATGGATCGGCTATGGTATAATAAACTTCCTGTATGATTCCTGAAAGCCGGTTCAGTGCTGCTTGCAGGTCTAGTTATTATTATTATTTACCGCGGGAGCCTAGATCTCCATGATGGAAACAGATATCGATCTGGAATTAGATTTTCTATCGGGAAACCATGTGGTGGCTACTTGATAAAATATTTTTGAAGTTTCTGCGCATACCGGAAGTGACCGAACTTTGTACGTTGTCTGAAAATTAAAAATCGGCCATAGTTTCGTCAATTCTTTATCCATTTTCAAACAAATTACATTTTCGGAATCCCCGAATCTTTTCTGAGACAATGGCTATCTCACATTTTTCAATTTCGAACATTCGTCTATTACTTTTATCGTTCGAAAATTGAAAACATGTTGTTTACGAGACAATTTTTGTTATTTTTCAAAATTTTCAAATTTGACCTACATTTTTGGATACCTGAAGTCCATCCGATTCCAGTAATATAAGTTTCATTCAGAGTTATCACCCTTTATTTTTCGATTTTTTTCGAATTTTCTTCCCATTTTGTGAGCTCGGGTTTCGTTTTATGGCAGAATTGACGTTTCTGAAACTTCTGGAACATGAAGTTATAGTCCAATACCAACTTATAAAGGAATTTCGGCAAGAATCCTTCAACCGGAAGTGGTCTAAATAATGTGCAATATTTTGAAAAAAATGCAAAAAACGGATATTTTGGGGAAAAATGCGATTTCTCCGCCCGATATCAATGGATTAAAGAAATTATGGTACCATTGGACTGCACTAGGATTGTACTATCGTATAATACCCAATTCATACGGATACTATGATCAGGAAGCAAAATATGGCACGCTGAAAATCAAGAATTTTCTGATTTTTAGCATTTTTGGACGACTGTATCTCGAAAACTTAACCTACAATTTTTTTTAAATTTTTTCTATCGAGAGTCCTTTTGGAGGTACTTTGCATGAAGCCAACCAATAAGACTTTGAAATGTCTGGAATAGAATAAAAAAGGGACTGAAAATCGAAAAAAGTCGAAAAATCGTGAAATTTTGAAAAATGCTCTTCTATTTTTTTATTTAAAGAGATTTTTTAAAAAAGGTTGTATATTCAGATAGGTGACCTAATTACGATTCTAACGATGTATAATATGTATATAATTATTGAAATTTAATTTTTGATATTTTAAATTTTTTGCATTTTTGGCACTTTTGAACATAGGATTTCTCAGGGGCATTTTATCTGATCAGATAATGTAATATATCATTACAGAGCCCTGTGGCTATTTTAGCACCCAAACCGGCTATTAAAACTATTCCGACAATAATAACCATACCGGAAGTATTCAAAAAATGAAAAAAAAAGTTTAAAAATATTGTCGCACTTGCGAAAAACTTGATTGCTCACTTAGGTAATAGCGGACCAAAAGAACTAAAGTGTCGTTAGATAGCCCTATTAATGGACCATCATATGGTATCTAAATAATACGATTTCGATGGTAAGGAAATAAATTATTGTATGCCAAAAATGTAGTATTTTCCAATTTTTTAACATTCTGAGACGCCTTTTTCTCGAAAACGACGCCTACGATTTTTCTTAAACTTTTCTTACTCAAAGTCCTATCGGTTGTCTATATAGGGAATCCAAAATGAAAAGCATTGAAATAATATAACAGGTCGAAAAATGGCCTCAAACTTTGAAAAAAATTGAAAAATCGTTAAATTTTTGTAAACGCTCTTTAATTTATCTTTTTTTCCAAAACTACTCAATGGATGTTTCTGACACTTCTGGTACAGAAAGTTAAGTATCCAAAGAACTTCGTAAAGCTATCACAACAACGATCGTAAAATCGGAAGTAGTCGAAAAAATGTCCGATATTTTGAAAAAAAATATTTTTTTTACGAAAACCTTTTTTATTTATGAATATTTTTTGATGATCTTTCACACAGGGTTAAAATATCATCGTACTTGAGCAGAAATAAGAAAAAAAATTGTCTCGGTAATTTGCGTTAGCCGCCATCGGCTAATTTAGTTTTTCGTACCCAGAAAAATTATTTATTGTTTGATTTGTATAAAACAAAGTTCATATGCACCGTGGTCCCAATTGTAATTTTTTTTGTTACGGTGAAGTTTTTCTGTCGGCAACGGAAGTGACGTAATATTAACAAAAACTACAATTTTGACTGTTCGGTACCACATTTTGAAAGCAAATATTATTTTTTTTCAAAACTGATATAACTAAAAGGATGCACCCTGCAAAGGTGCACAAAATCCTTAGCTCATATTTTTTAATTTCAATTTCATTTTCGGGCAATTTCGAATAAAATGTAAAATAAAGTGTAAAATTCAGTTATTTACAATTCATTCAGCGTCTTCATATTTTGAAATATTTATTTGTAATTTTCATAAACTCGTAGCAATAATCCAGACGAAGAGAATGTATGCGAAAATTAGTTTGTAATATGAGCAGTTGCCGAGAAATATGCAATTGTGCATGCATCACTTTTCACGTTATTTTGCCTATAAAAGAGTGAATTATTATTCGATTTGCAATATTTTTTTTCCATTTGATGCCTAATGCCAATTTGGACTAGGTCAAGTCAATTTTACATTTTCACTGTGACCGGAAATGACGTCTTTTGGACAAAAACTGTATTTCTAACCTAAAAAACAAATATTTTATTGAAATGAGTCTGCCTTATAATGTTTTTAAAATTATGATATTTGATTCCCATCAACGAATAGAATGAAGCCATACGACCATACAGATACCACAAAATGGTTTCTAACTTGTACGGTTACAGAGAAATAGGCGATCTTCTATAAGTCGACTTATTTTTCAGCTATAAAAATTTCTTTCGGCACCGGAAGTGACGTAATTTTGCCATAATTTACAATTTTGACCGGTCTTTTCGCCAGCAAATATTACTTATACATATGATAGAGGGTGTCACTGAAGCAGAACAACTAAAGTATAGTTCGGTAGCTCAATGGATCGGCTATGGTATAATAAACTTCCTGTATGATTCCTGAAAGCCGGTTCAGTGCTGCTTGCAGGTCTAGTTATTATTAGGGTTTCACACTGCGAAGCTTGTGTGAAACACTATTGTTTTTGTTAAAATTATTATTCTTATTATTATTATTCTTCTTTTGTTTTGAGTAGATCTCAGCAACTGCTTGTCGCATCGTTACGATTTCTTCGGTTTTACTGGGAAAGTGGGTGTGACTTAGAGGATAAAGCTATTTTGAACGTTCTGCGACAATGCGAAATATCCGAAATCAGAAAATTATCGTTTTTTAAAATATTGCAGTAATTTTAACAATAATCATTGAATTTTAACTTTCGATACATTTTGGCATAGCCAGAGACAGGGCACATAGCTACACTACTTTCGATTTTTGATTTTCGGTAAATCTTCAAAGATATTAGGCGCCAAATTTTGAAAATTTAAAATTTTACAAAAAACTTTTTTATTTATGAATATTTTTTAGTCGTATTATGCACAGAATTAAAGGGTCATCTGACTAGTGCAAAAATGTTAAAGAATTTTGTCTCAGTAATTTACCTTGGCCGCCATTGGCTAATTCAGTTTTTAAGTCCTAGATTAATTTTTTATTGTTCGATTTGTATAAAACAAAGTTCATATGCTTCGTTGTATCAATTGTCATTTTTTTTATTACCAAAAGTTTTATCTGTCGGCACCGGAAGTGGCATAATTTTACCAAAAACTACAATTTTGACAGTTATTTTACTTCTTCGAACACAAATATTATTTTTTGGAAAAATTATTTGACTCAAAGAGTGTGCCCTTTCAAGGCGCAAAAAATGTAGGAAGCAGTTTTTTTAATTTCGATTTCATTTTCGAGCAAATTCGATTAAGAGGCTAAAAATGGTGTAAAATTGGCCTATTTACAACCTATTCAGGCTTTTCAGATTTTAAAATATTTCTTCGTAACTTTTATAAACTTGTAGCTATAATCCATACGAAGAAAATGTATGTTAAAATTCGTTTGTACTATAAGCAGTTACCAAGAAATGAGCAGTTCTGTACAAGTCACTGTTTTCGTTATTTTGCCTATAAAATAGTCAATTATGATTGGATTTTTATAAAAGTGACATCATTTGATTCAAAAAGCACGTAGCGTCATATCAAGTTGATTACAATTTAAAATTGACACCGGAAGTGACATCATTTGGTCAAAAAATGCATTTTAAACTTTTTAAATCAATGTTTTATTCAACCAAGAATAACTTAATATGTATTAATAATTTTAACTTTTGGTTTAAATTCACATATAAACAAAACTCATATGGTCATATAGATATCATAAAATGGTTTCTAACTTGTTCGGTTGCCGAGAAATAGACGGTTTTCTACAGGTCACTTTTGAAGGTTTCGGGGCCATAAAAGGGTCAATTATTATTCGATTTTCATAAACGTCACACCATGTTATACCTAATGCCATTTGGGATTTCATACAAGTAATTTAAGATTTTCTTTATCACCGGAAGTAACGTCATTTTGGCAAAAACTGTATTTTTAGCCTCTAAAACAGATATTTTATTCCAATGAGTCTGTTTTGAAATCTTTTTCAAAGTATGGTATTTGATGCCAATCAACAAATAGAATGAACCCATACGATCATACAGATACCACAAAATGGTTTCTAACTTGTACGGTTGCAGAGAAATAGCCGATTTTCTACAAGTCACTTTTCAAGTTTTTTGGTCTTTAAAAGTGGCAATTATTATTCGATTTACATAAAATTTTCACTATATGATATCGTATGCCATTTCTGATTTCATAAGACTAATTGAACATTTGCATTAACACCGGGAGTAATTTAATTTTGTCAAGATCATTTACAAGTAACAAATGTATAAAATGAATTGATATTGCTGGATTTTGTTGATTCTGCGTCCATTTTATTTGTGTGCAATGTTAATTTGGAAACCTGTTTAGTGGTTTCGCTGGTACCAGAAGTGACATATGTTCAAGGGTAACTTGGCACCGGAAGTGACATGTTTAAGGGTAACGTGGCACCAGTGAAACCCGTCATTCCTGCATGCAGGTCTAGTTATTCTTCTTTTGTTTTGAGTAGATCTCAGCAACTGCTTGTCGCATCGTTACGATTTCTTCGGTTTTACTGGGAAAGTGGGTGTGACTTAGAGGATAAAGCTATTTTGAACGTTCTGCGACAATGCGAAATGTCCGAAATCACCAAATTATCGTTTTTTAAGATATTGCAGTAATTTTAACAATAATCATTGAATTTTAACTTTCGATACATTTTGGCATAGCCGGAGACAGGGCACATAGCTACACTACTTTCGATTTTTGATTTTCGGTAAATCTTCAAAGATATTAGGCGCCAAATTTTGAAAATTTAAAATTTTACAAAAAACTTTTTTATTTATGAATATTTTTTAGTCGTATTATGCACAGAATTAAAGGGTCATCTGACTAGTGCAAAAATGTTAAAGAATTTTGTCTCAGTAATTTACCTTGGCCGCCATTGGCTAATTCAGTTTTTAAGTCCTAGATTAATTTTTTATTGTTCGATTTGTATAAAACAAAGTTCATATGCTTCGTTGTATCAATTGTCATTTTTTTTATTACCAAAGGTTTTATCTGTCGGCACCGGAAGTGGCATAATTTTACCAAAAACTACAATTTTGACAGTTATTTTCCTTCTTCGAAAACAAATATTATTTTTTGGAAAAATTATTTGACTCAAAGAGTGTGCCTTTTCAAGGCGCAAAAAATGTAGGAAGCAGTTTTTTTAATTTCGATTTCATTTTCGAGCAAATTCGATTAAGAGGCTAAAAATGGTGTAAAATTGGCCTATTTACAACCTATTCAGGCTTTTCAGATTTTAAAATATTACTTCGTAACTTTTATAAACTTGTAGCTATAATCCATACGAAGAAAATGTATGTTAAAATTCGTTTGTACTATAAGCAGTTACCAAGAAATGGGCAGTTCTGTACAAGTCACTGTTTTCGTTATTTTGCCTGTAAAATAGTCAATTATGATTGGATTTTTATAAAAGTGACATCATTAGATTCAAAAAGCACGTAGCGTCATATCAAGTTGATTACAATTTAAAATTGACACCGGAAGTGACATCATTTGGTCAAAAAATGCATTTTAAACTTTTTAAATCAATGTTTTATTCAACCAAGAATAACTTAATATGTATTAATAATTTTAACTTTTGGTTTAAATTCACATATAAACAAAACTCATATGGTCATATAGATATCATAAAATGGTTTCTAACTTGTTCGGTTGCCGAGAAATAGACGGTTTTCTACAGGTCACTTTTGAAGGTTTCGGGGCCATAAAAGGGTCAATTATTATTCGATTTTCATAAACGTCACACCATGTTATACCTAATGCCATTTGGGATTTCATACAAGTAATTTAAGATTTTCATTATC
Organism: Patella caerulea; assembly: GCA_036850965.1. Lineage (NCBI taxonomy): Eukaryota > Metazoa > Mollusca > Gastropoda > Patellidae > Patella > Patella caerulea. Next base: position 3,937,716 of record JAZGQO010000008.1, on the reverse strand, counting down.
ACCGGAAGTAACGTCATTTTGGCAAAAACTGTATTTTTAGCCTCTAAAACAGATATTTTATTCAAATGAGTCTGTTTTGAAATCTGTTTCAAAGTATGGTATTTGATGCCAATCAACAAATAGAATGAACCCATACGATCATACAGATACCACAAAATGGTTTCTAACTTGTACGGTTGCAGAGAAATAGCCGATTTCCTACAAGTCACTTTTCAAGTTTTTTGGTCTTTAAAAGTGGCAATTATTATTCGATTTACATAAAATTTTCACTATATGATATCGTATGCCATTTCTGATTTCATAAGACTAATTGAACATTTGCATTAACACCGGGGGTAATTTAATTTTGTCAAGATCATTTACAAGTAACAAATGTATAAAATGAATTGATATTGCTGGATTTTGTTGATTCTGCGTCCATTTTATTTGTGTGCAATGTTAATTTGGAAACCTGTTTAGTGGTTTCGCTGGTACCGAAAGTGACATATGTTCAAGGGTAACTTGGCACCGGAAGTGACCTGTTTAAGGGTAACGTGGCACCAGTGAAACCCGTCATTCCTGCATGCAGGTCTAGTTATTATTTATTATTATTATTTACCGCGAGGGCCTAGATCTCCATGATCGAAAACAGATATCGATCTGGAATCAGATTTTCTATTGGGAAACCATGTGGTGGCTACTTGATAAAATATTTTTGAAATTTCTGCGCATACCGGAAGTGACCGAAATTTGTACGTTATCTAAAAATTGAAAATCGGCCATAGTTTCGTCAATTCTTTATCCATTTTCAAACAAATTACATTTTTGGAATCCCTGAATCTTTTCTGAGACAATCTATTCTGAGACATTTTTCAATTTCGAACATTCGTCTATGACTTTTATCGTTTGAAAATTGCAAACATGTTGTTTACGAGACAATTTTTGTTATTTTTCAAAATTTTCAAATTTGACCTACATTTTTGGATACCTGAAGTCCATCCAATTCCAGTAATATAAGTTTCATTCAGAGTTATCGCCCTTTATTTTTCGATTTTTTTCGAATTTTCTTCCCATTTTGTGAGCTCCGGTTTCGGTTTATGGCAGAATTGACGTTTCTGAAACTTCTGGAACATGAAGTTATAGTCCAATACCAACTTATAAAGCAATTTCGACAAGAATCCTTAAACCGGAAGTGGTCGAAATAATGGGCAATATTTTGAAAAAAATGCAAAAAATGGATATTTTTGGGAAAAACGCGATTTCTCCGCCCGATATCAATGGATTAAAGAAATTAGGATACCATTGGACTGCACTAGGATTGTACTATCGTATGATACCCAATTCATACGGATACTATGATCAGGAAGCAAAATTTGGCACGCTGAAAATCATGAATTTTCTGATTTTTAGCATTTTTGGACGCCTGTATCTCGAAAACTTAACCTACAATTTTTTTTAAATTTTTTCTATCGAGAGTCCTTTTGGAGGTATTTTGCATGAAGCCAACCAATAAGACTTTGAAATGTCTGGAATAGAATAAAAAAGGGACTGAAAATCGAAAAAAGTCGAAAAATCGTGAAATTTTGAAAAATGCTCTACTATTTTTTTATTTTAAGAGATTTAAAAAAAAAGGTTGTATATTCAGATAGCTGACCTAATTACGATTCTAACGATGTATAATATGTATGTAATTATTGAAATTTAATTTTCGATATTTTAAATTTTTTGCATTTTTGGCACCTTTGAACATAGGATTTCGCAGGGGCATTTTATCTGATCAGATAATGTAATATATCATTACAGAGCCCTGTGGCTATTTTAGCGCCCAAACCGACTATTAAAACTATTCCGACAATAATAACCATACCGGGAGTATTCAAAAAATGAAAAAAAAGGTTAAAAATATTGTCGCACTTGCGAAAAACTTGATTGCTCACTTAGGTAATAGCGGACCAAAAGAACTAAAGTGTCGTTGGATAGCCCTATTAATGGACCATCATATGGTATCTAAATAATACGATTTCGATGGTAAGGAAATAAATTATTGTATGCCAAAAATCTAGTATTTTCCGATTTTTTAACATTCTGAGACGCCCTTTTCTCGAAAATGACGCCTACGATTTTTCTGAAACTTTTCTTACTCATAGTCCTATCGGTTGTCTATATAGTGAATCCAAAATGAAAAGCATTGAAATAATGTAGGTGGTCCAAAAATGACATCAAACTTTGAAAAAAATTGAAAAATCGTAAAATTTTTGTAAACGCTCTTTAATTTATCCTTTTTTCCAAAAGTACTCAATGGATGTTTCTGACACTTCTGGTACAGAAAGTTAAGTATCCAAAGAACTTCGTAAAGCTATCACGACAACGATCGTAAAACCGGAAGTAGTCGAAAAAATGTCCGATATTTTGATAAAAAATATTTTTTTTACGAAAACCTTTTTTATTTATGAATATTTTTTGATGGTATTTTACACAGGGTTAAAATATCATCCTACTTGACCAGAAATGGGAAAAAAATTGTCTCGGTTATTTTCGTTAGCCGCCAACGGCTAATTTAGTTTTTCGTACCCAGAAAAATTATTTATTGTTCGATTTGTATAAAACAAAGTTCATATGCTCCGTGGTCCCAATTGTAATTTTTTTTGTTATGGTGAAATTTTTCTGTCGGCAACGGAAGTGACGTAATATTAACAAAAACTATAATTTTGACAGTTCGGTACTACTTTTTGAAAGCAAATATTATTTTTTTTCAAAACTGATATAACTAAACGGATGCACCCTGCAAAGGTGCACAATATCCTTAGCTCAGATTTTTTAATTTCAATTTCATTTTCGGGCAATTTCGAATAAAATGTAAAATAAAGTGTAAAATTCAGTTGTTTACAATTCATTCAGCGTCTTCATATTTTGAAATATTTATTTGTAATTTTAATAAACTCGTAGCAATAATCCAGAAGAAGAGATTGTATGCGAAAATTAGTTTGTAATATGAGCAATTGCCTAGGAATATGCAATTTTGCATGCGTCACTTTTCACGTTATTTTGCCTATAAAAGAGTGAATTATTATTCGATTTGCAATATTATTTTTACATTTGATGCTTAGTGTCAATTTGTTCAAGGTCAAGCCAATTTTACAATTTCACTGTGACCGGAAATGACGTCATTTGGGGAAAAACTGTATTTTAAACCTAAAAAACAAATATTTTATTCAAATGAGTCTGCCTTATAATAATTTTAAAATTATGATATTTGATTCCCATCAACGAATAGAATGAAGCCATACGACCATACAGATACCACAAAATGGTTTCTAACTTGTACGGTTACAGAGAAATAGGCGATCTTCGATAAGTCACTTTTCAAGGTTTTTGGTCTATAAAAGTGTCAATTATTATTCGATTTTTATATTTTTTTTTACCATTTGATGCCTTATGCCATTTATGACTTCTATGAACTAAATTAACATTTTCAATATCACAGGAAGTAATGTAATTTTTTCAAAAAACGTATTTTTGGCCTTCAAAACAAACATTTTTTTTGAAGTGGTTTATGTTTATTATTCGTTTAACTTTATAATGTCTGACTCTAATGGGCAGTAAGATTGAATCAATACCATCATATTGATATCAAGAAAAGGCTTCTAGCATGTTCCCTTGTCGAAAAATAGCCAATTGTCCCAGTGTCACTTTTAAGTTTTTTACCTTCTTAATTTCAGTTTATTGGTTATAGGTTAATTATTTATTGCCCGATATGTATAAAACAAAGTTTGTATTTTGTATGTTGCGAATTTTCGACTTATTTTTCACCTATAATAATTTCTTTCGGCACCGGAAGTGACGTAATTTTGCCATAATTTACAATTTTGAAAGCTCTTTTCGCCAGCAAATATTACTTTTACATATGATAGAGGGTGTCACTGAAGCAAAACAATTAAAGTTTGGTAGCTCAATGGATCGGCTAGGGTATAATAAACTTCCTGTATGATTCCTGAAAGCCGGTTCAGTGCTGCTTGCAGGTCTAGTTAGGCTTTCAGACTTTCGTCTGAAAGCCTATTGAGATTACTAAAATTATTAGGGTTTCACACTGCGTAGCTTGTGTGAAACACTATTGTTTTTGTTAAAATTATTATTCTTATTAGGGTTTCACACTGCGTAGCTTGTGTGAAACACTATTGTTTTTGTTAAAATTATTATTCTTATTATTATTATTATTATTATTATTATTATTATTATTCAGATTCCAATTTGAATAGATCTCAGCAACTACGTGTCGCATCGTTACGATTTCTTCGGTTTTACTGGGAAAGTGGGTGTGACTTAGAGGATAAAGCTATTTTGAACGTTCTGCGACAATGCGAAATGTCCGAAATCACCGAAGTTATCGTTTTTAAAAATATTGCAGTAATTTTAACAATAATCATTGGATTTTAACTTTCGATACATTTTGGCATAGCCTGAGACAGGGCACATAGCTACGCTACTTTCGATTTTTGATTTTCGGCAAATCTTCGAAGATATTAGGCGCCAAATTTCGAAAATTTAAAATTTTACAAAAAACTTTTTTATTTATGAATATTTTTTAGTCGTATTGTGCACAGAATTAAAGGGTCATCTGACTAGTGCAAAAATGTTAAAAAATTTTGTCTCAGTAATTTACCTTGGCCGCCATTGGCTAATTCAGTTTTTCAGTCCTAGATTAATTTTTTATTGTTCGATTTGTATAAAACAAAGTTCATATGCTTCGTTGTATCAATTGTCGTTTTTTTTATTACCGAAAGTGTTATCTGTCGGCACCGGAAGTGGCATAATTTTACCAAAAACTACAATTTTGACAGTTATTTACGATCTTCATAAACAAATATTATTTTTTTGAAAAATTATATGACTCAAAGAGTGTGCCCTTTCAAGGCGCAAAAAATGTAGGAAGCAGTTTTTTTAATTTCGATTTCATTTTCGAGCAAATTCGATTAAGAGGCTAAAAATGGTGTAAAATTGGCCTATTTACAACCTATTCAGGCTTTTCAGATTTTAAAATATTTCTTCGTAACTTTTATAAACTTGTAGCTATAATCCATACGAAGAAAATGTATGTTAAAATTCGTTTGTAATATAAGCAGTTGCCAAGAAATGGGCAGTTCTGCATAAGTCACTGTTTTCGTTATTTTGCCTGTAAAATAGTCAATTATTATTGGATTTTTATAAAAGTGACATCATTTGATTCAAAAAGCACGTAGCGTCAAATCAAGTTGATTACAATTTAAAATTGACACCGGAAGTGACATCATTTGGTCAAAAAATGCATTTTACACTTTTTTAAATCAATGTTTTATTCAACCAAGAATAACTTAATATGTATTAATGATTTTAACTTTTGGTTTAAATTCACATATAAACAAAACTCATATGGTCATATAGATATCATAAAATGGTTTCTAACTTGTTCGGTTGCCGAGAAATAGACGATTTTCTACAGGTCACTTTTGAAGGTTTCGGGGCCATAAAAGGGTCAATTATTATTCGATTTTCATAAACGTCACACCATGTTATACCTAATGCCATTTGGGATTTCATACAAGTAATTTAAGATTTTCATTATCACCGGAAGTAACGTCATTTTGGCAAAAACTGTATTTTTAGCCTCCAAAACAGATATTTTATTCAAATGAGTCTGTTTTGAAATCTTTTTCAAATTATGGTATTTGATGCCAATCAACAAATAGAATGAACCCATACGATCATACAGATACCACAAAATGGTTTCTAACTTGTACGGTTGCCGAGAAATAGCCGATTTTCTACAAGTCACTTTTCAAGTTTTTTGGTCTTTAAAAGTGGCAATTATTATTCGATTTAACGTTTTTATTTATAAATATTATTTAGTCGTGTTGTGCACAGAATTAAAGAGTCATCTGACTAGTGCAAAAATGTTAAAAAATTTTGTCTCAGTAATTTACCTTGGCCGCCATTGGCTAATTCAGTTTTTCAGTCCTAGATTAAATTTTTATTGTTCGATTTGTATAAAACAAAGTTCATATGCTTCGTTGTCTCAATTGTCATTTTTTTTATTACCAAAAGTGTTATCTGTCGGCACCGGAAGTGGCATAATTTTACCAAAAACTACAATTTTGACGGTTAGTTTCCTTCTTCTTAAACAAATATTATTTTTTGGAAAAATTATATGACTCAAAGAGTGTGTCCTTTCAAGGCGCAAAAAATGGAGGAAGCAGTTTTTTTAATTTCTATTTCATTTTCTAGCAAATTGGATTAAGAGGTGAAAAAAGGCGTAAAATTGACCTATTTACAACCCATTCAGGCTTTTCAGATTTTAAAATATTTTTACATAACTCTTATAGACTTGTAGCTATAATCAATACGAAGAGAATGTATGTTAAAATTAGTTTCTAAAATAAGCAGTTGCCGAGAAATGGGCAGTTCTGCATAAGTCACTGTTTTCTTTATTTTGCGTGTAATAAAGTCAATTATGATTGGATTTTTATAAAAGTGACATCATTTGATTCAAAAAGCATGTAGCGTCATATCAAGTTGATTACAATTTAAAATTGACACCGGAAGTGACGTCATTTTGTCAAAAACTGCATTTTAATCTTTTAAAATCGATATTTGTTTCAACCAAGAATTATGTCACATATAATAATAAAATTAATTTTTGGTTTAAATTCACATATTAACAAAGCTCATACGGTCAAAAAGATATCATAAAATTGTTTCTAACTTGTTCGGTTGCCGAGATATAGGCGATTTTCTAAAAGTCACTTTTAAAGGTTTTTGGCCCATAAAAGTGTCAATTATTATTCGATTTTCATAAAAATTTTCACCCTTTGAAGCCTAATGTCATAGACGATGTTCAAAAACTAATTTAAAGTTTTCATTATCACCGGAAGTAACGTCATTTTGGCAAAAACTGTATTTTAAGCCTTCAAAGCCGATATTTTATTCAAATGAGTCTGATTTGTAATGTTTATACAATTATGATATTTGATTCCAATCAACAAATAGATTAAACCCATACGGTCATATAAATACCAAAAAATGGTTTCTAACTTGTACGGTTGCCGAGAAATAGACGATTTTCTACACGTCACTTTTCAAGGTTTTTGGTCTATAAAAGTGGCAATTATGATTCGATTTACATAAAATTTTCACCATGTGATGCCTTATGCCATTTCTGATTTCATAAAACTAATGGAACATTTACATTATCACCGGAAGTACTGTAATTTTGTCAGGATCAATTACATGTAACAAATGTATAAAATGTAATGATATTGCTGGATTTGTTTGTTTCTGTTTCCATTTTATTTGATGTGTGCAATTCTTATGTGGAAACCTGTATATTGGTTTCATTGGTACCGGAAGTGACATATGTTCAAGAGTAACGTGGCACCGAAATTGACACAAGTTCAAGTTCAAAGGTAACATGGCACCAGTGAAACCCGTCATTCCTGCATGCAGGTCTAGTTATTATTATTATTATTATTATTATTCAGATTCCAATTTGAATAGATCTCAGCAACTACGTGTCGCATCGATACGATTTCTTCGGTTTTACTGGGAAAGTGGGTGTGACTTAGAGGATAAAGCTATTTTGAACGTTCTGCGACAATGCGAAATGTCCGAAATCACCGAAGTTATCGTTTTTAAAAATATTGCAGTAATTTTAACAATAATCATTGGATTTTAACTTTTGATACATTTTGGCATAGCCTGAGACAGGGCACATAGCTACGCTACTTTCGATTTTTGATTTTCGGCAAATCTTCGAAGATATTAGGCGCCAAATTTCGAAAATTTAAAATTTTACAAAAAACTTTTTTATTTATGAATATTTTTTAGTCGTATTGTGCACAGAATTAAAGGGTCATCTGACTAGTGCAAAAATGTTAAAAAATTTTGTCTCAGTAATTTACCTTGGCCGCCATTGGCTAATTCAGTTTTTCAGTCCTAGATTAATTTTTTATTGTTCGATTTGTATAAAACAAAGTTCATATGCTTCGTTGTATCAATTGTCGTTTTTTTTATTACCGAAAGTGTTATCTGTCGGCACCGGAAGTGGCATAATTTTACCAAAAACTACAATTTTGACAGTTATTTACGATCTTCATAAACAAATATTATTTTTTTGAAAAATTATATGACTCAAAGAGTGTGCCCTTTCAAGGCGCAAAAAATGTAGGAAGCAGTTTTTTTAATTTCGATTTCATTTTCGAGCAAATTCGATTAAGAGGCTAAAAATGGTGTAAAATTGGCCTATTTACAACCTATTCAGGCTTTTCAGATTTTAAAATATTTCTTCGTAACTTTTATAAACTTGTAGCTATAATCCATACGAAGAAAATGTATGTTAAAATTCGTTTGTAATATAAGCAGTTGCCAAGAAATGGGCAGTTCTGCATAAGTCACTGTTTTCGTTATTTTGCCTGTAAAATAGTCAATTATTATTGGATTTTTATAAAAGTGACATCATTTGATTCAAAAAGCACGTAGCGTCATATCAAGTTGATTACAATTTAAAATTGACACCGGAAGTGACATCATTTGGTCAAAAAATGCATTTTACACTTTTTTAAATCAATGTTTTATTCAACCAAGAATAACTTAATATGTATTAATAATTTTAACTTTTGGTTTAAATTCACATATAAACAAAACTCATATGGTCATATAGATATCATAAAATGGTTTCTAACTTGTTCGGTTGCCGAGAAATAGACGGTTTTCTACAGGTCACTTTTGAAGGTTTCGGGGCCATAAAAGGGTCAATTATTATTCGATTTTCATAAACGTCACACCATGTTATACCTAATGCCATTTGGGATTTCATACAAGTAATTTAAGATTTTCATTATCACCGGAAGTAACGTCATTTTGGCAAAAACTGTATTTTTAGCCTCCAAAACAGATATTTTATTCAAATGAGTCTGTTTTGAAATCTTTTTCAAATTATGGTATTTGATGCCAATCAACAAATAGAATGAACCCATACGATCATACAGATACCACAAAATGGTTTCTAACTTGTACGGTTGCCGAGAAATAGCCGATTTTCTACAAGTCACTTTTCAAGTTTTTTGGTCTTTAAAAGTGGCAATTATTATTCGATTTAACGTTTTTATTTATAAATATTATTTAGTCGTGTTGTGCACAGAATTAAAGAGTCATCTGACTAGCGCAAAAATGTTAAAAAAATTTGTCTCAGTAATTTTCCTTGGCCGCCATTAGCTAATTCAGTTTTTCAGTCCTAGATTAATTTTTTATTGTTCGATTTGTATAAAACAAAGTTCATATGCTTCGTTGTCCCAATTGTTATTTTTTTTATTACCAAAAGTGTTATCTAGCAAATTGGATTAAGGGGTGAAAAAAGGCGTAAAATTGACCTATTTACAACCCATTCAGGCTTTTCAGATTTTAAAATTTTTTTACTTAACTTTTATAAACCTGTCACTATAATCCATACGAAGAGAATGTATGTTAAAATTAGTTTCTAATATAAGCAGTTGCCGAGAAATGGGCAGTTTTGCATAAGTCACTGTTTTCGTAATGTTGCCTGTAAAATAGTCAATTATTAATGGATATTCACAAAAGTGACATCATTTGATTCAAAAAGCAAGTGTGCGTCATATCATGTTGATTACTATTTAAAATTGACACCGGAAGTGACGTCATTTAGTCAAAAACTCAATTTTTAACTTTTAAAATCGATCTTTTTTTCAACCAAGAATTATGTCACATGTAATAATAAAATTAACTTTTGGTTTAAATTCACATATTAACAAAACTCATACGGTCAAATAGATATCATAAAATTGTTTCTAACTTGTTCGGTTGTCGAGATATAGGCGATTTTCTGAAAGTCACTTTTGAAGGTTTTTGGCCCATAAAAGTGTCAATTATTATTTGATTTTCATAAAATTTTCACCCTTTGAAGCCTAATGTCATAGACGATGTTATAAAACTAATTTAACGTTTTCATTATCACCGGAAGTAGCGTCATTTTGGCAAAAACTGTATTTTAAGCCTTCAAAACCGATATTTTATTCAAATGAGTCTGATTTGTAATGTTTATACAATTATGATATTTGATTCCAATCAACAAATAGATTAAACCCATACGGTCATATAAATACCAAAAAATGGTTTCTAACTTGTACGGTTGCCGAGAAATAGACGATTTTCTACACGTCACTTTTCAATGTTTTTGGTCTATAAAAGTGGAAATTATTATTCTATTTACATAAAATTTTCACCATATGATGCCTTATGCCATTTCTGATTTCATAAGACTAAGGGAACATTTACATTATCACCGGAAGTACTGTTATTTTGTCAGGATCAATTACATGTAACAAATGTATAAAATAAAATTGCTGGATTTGTTTGATTCTGTTTCCATTTTATTTGATGTGTGCAATGCTTATGTGGAAACCTGTATATTGGTTTCATTGGTACCGGAAAGGACATATGTTCAAGGGTAACGTAGCACCAAAAGTGACACAAGTTCAAGTTCAAAGGTAACATGGCAAAAGTGAAACCCGTCATTCCTGCATGCAGGTCTAGTTATTATTATTATTATTTACCGCGGGGGCCTAGATCTCCATGATCGAAAACAGATATCGATCTGGAATTAGATTTTCTATAGGGAAACCTTGTGGTGGCTACTGCATAAAATATTTTTGAAATTTCTGCGCATACCGGAAGTGACCGAACTTTGTACGTTATCAAAAAATTGAAAATCTGCCATAGTTTCGTCAATATTTTATCCATAATCAAACAAATTACATTTTTGGAATCCCTGAATCTTTTCTGAGACCATGGCTATCTCACATTTTTCAATTTCGAACATTCGTCTATGACTTTTATCGTTCGAAAATTGAAAACATGTTGTTTACAAGACAATTTTTGTTATTTTTCAAAATTTTCAAATTTAACCTACATTTTTGGATACCTGAAGTCCATCTGATTCCAGTAATATAAGTTTCATTCAGAGTTATCACCCTTTATTTTTCGATTTTTTTCGAATTTTCTTCCCATTTTGTGAGCTCAGGTTTCGTTTTATGGCAGAATTGACGTTTCTGAAACCTCTGGAACATGAAGTTATAGTCCAATACCAACTTATAAAGCAATTTCGACAAGAATCCTTAAACCGGAAGTGGTCGAAATAATGTGCAATATTTTGGAAAAAATGCAAAAAATGGATATTTTTGGGGAAAACGCTATTTCTCCGTCCGATATCAATGGATTAAACGAATGAAGGTATCGTTTAATGGCACGATTGTTGGACTATCATATGATACCCCATTCATACGGATACTATGAACAGACAGCAAAATATGGCACGCTGAAAATCAAGTATTTTCTGATTTGGAGCGTTTTTGGACGCCTGTATCTCGAAAACTTAACCTACAATTTTTTTTTAATTTTTTCTACCGAGAGTCCTTTTGGAGGTATTTTGCATGAAGCCATCCAATAAGACTTTGAAATGTCTGGAATAGGATAAAAAAGGGACTGAAAATCGAAAAAAGTCGAAAAATCGTGAAATTTTGGAAAATGCTCTACTATTTTTTTATTTTAAGAGATTTTTAAAAAAAGGTTGTATATTCAGATAGCTGACCTAATTACGATTCTAACGATGTATAATATGTATGTAATTATTGAAATTTAATTTTCGATATTTTAATTTTTTTGCATTTTTGGCACTTTTGAACATAGGATTTCTCAGGGGCATTTTATCTGATCAGATAATGTAATATATCATTACAGAGCCCTGTGGCTATTTTAGTGCGCAAACCGGCTATTAAAACTATTCCGACAATAATAACCATACCGGAAGTATTCAAAAAATGAAAAAAAAGAGTAAAAACATTGTCGCACTTGCAAAAAACTTGATTTCTCCCTTACGTAATAGCGGACCAAAAGAACTAAAGTGTCGCTGGTTAGCCCTCTCAATGGACCATCATATGGTATCGAAATAATACGATTTTGATGGTAAGGAAATAAATTATTGTATGTCAAAAATCTAGTATTTTCCGATTTTTTAACATTCTGAGACGCCCTTTTCTCGAAAACGACGCCTACGAATTTTCTTAAACTTTTCTTACTCAAGGTCCTATCGGTTGTCTATATAGTGAATCCAAAATGAAAAGCATTGAAATAATATAGGTGGTCCAAAAATGGCATCAAACTTTGAAAAAAATTGAAAAATCATTAAATTTTTGTAAACGCTCTTTAATTTATCTTTTTTTCCAAAACTACTCAATGGATGTTTCTGACACTTCTGGTACAGAAAGTTAAATATCGAAAGAACTCCGTAAAGCTATCGCGACAATGATCGTAAAACCGGAAGTAGTCGAAAAAATGTCCGATATTTTGAAAAAAATTAATTTTTTTACGAATACTTTTTTTATTTATGAATATTTTTTGATGATATTTTACACAGGGTTAAAATATCATCGTACTTGAGCAGAAATGAGAAAAAAAATTGTCTCGGTAATTTGCGTTAGCCGCCATCGGCTAATTTAGTTTTTCGTACCCAGAAAAATTATTTATTGTTCGATTTGTATAAAACAAAGTTCATATGCTCCGTGGTCCCAATTGTATTTTTTTTTGTTACGGTGAAATTTTTCTGTCGGCAACGGAAGTGACATAATATTAACAAAAACTACAATTTTGACAGTTCGGTACCACTTTTTGAAAGCAAATATTTTTTTTTTCAAAACTGATATAACTAAAAGGATGCACCCTGCAAAGATGCACAAAATCCTTAGCTCAGATTTATTAATTTCAATTTCATTTTCGGGCAATTTCGAATAAAATGTAAAATAAAGTGTAAAATTCAGTTATTTACAATTCATTCAGCGTCTTCTATTTTGAAATATTTATTTGTAATTTTCATAAACTCGTAGCAATAATCCAGACGAAGAGAATGTATGCGAAAATTAGTTTGAAATATGAGCAGTTGCCGAGAAATATGCAATTTTGCATGCATCACTTTTCACGTTATTTTGCCTATAGAAGAGTGGATTATCATTCGATTTGCAATATTGTTTTTCCATTTGATGCCTAATGCCAATTTGGACTAGGTCAAGCCAATTTTACATTTTCACTGTGACCGGAAATGACGTCATTTGGGCAAAAACTGTATTTTTAACCCAAAAAACAAATATTTTATTCAAATGAATCTGCCTTATAATATTTTTAAAATTATGATATTTGATTCCCATCAACGAATAGAATGAAGGCATACGACCATACAGATACCACAAAATGGTTTCTAAATTGTATGGTTACAGAGAAATAGGCGATCTTCAATAAGTCACTTTTCAAGGTTTTTGGTCTATAAAAGTGTCAATTATTATTCGATTTTTATATTTTTTTTACCATTTGATGCCTTATGCCATTTATGACTTCTATGAACTACGTTAACATTTTCAATATCACCGGAAGTAATGTAATTTTTGCAAAAAACGTATTTTTAGCCTTCAAAACAAACATTTTTTTGAAGGGATTTATATTTATTATTCGTTTAACTTTATAACGTCTGACTCTAATGGGCAGTAAGACTGAATCAATACCATCATATTGATATCAAGAAAAGGCTTCTAGCATGTTCCCTTGTCGAATAATAACCAATTTTCCGAGGGTCACTTTTTAGTTTTTTACCTTCTTAATTTCAGTTCATGGGTTATAGGTTAATTATTTATTGCCCGATGTCCATGAAAAAAAGTTTGTATTTTGTATGTTGCGAATTTTCGACTTATTTTTCACCTATAAAAATTTCTTTCGGCACCGGAAGTGACGTAATTTTGCCATAATTTACAATTTTGACCGGTCTTTTCGCCAGCAAATATTACTTTTACATATGATAGAGGGTGTCACTGAAACAAAACAACTAATGTATAGTTTGGTAGCTCAATGGATCGGCTATGGTATAATTAACTTCCTGTATGATTCCTGAAAGCCGGTTCAGTGCTGCTTGCAGGTCTAGTTATTATTATTATTTACCGCGAGGGCCTAGATCTCTATGATTGAAACAGATATCGATCTGGAATTAGATTTTCTATTGGGAAACCATGTGGTGGCTACTTGATAAAATATTTTCGAAATTTCTGCGCATACCGGAAGTGACCGAACTTTGTACGTTGTCTAAAAATTGAAAATTGGCCATAGTTTCGCCAATTCTTTATCCATTTTCAAACAAATTACATTTTTGGAATCCCTGAATCTTTTCTGAGACAATGGCTATCTCACATTTTTCAATTTCGAACATTCGTCTATGACTTTTATCGTTTGAAAATTGAAAAGATGTTGTTTACGAGACAATTTTTGTTATTTTTCAAAATTTTCAAATTTGACCTACATTTTTGGATACCTGAAGTCCATCCGATTCCAGTAATATAAGTTTCATTCAGAGTTATCGCCCTTTATTTTTCGAATTTTTTCGAATTTTCTTTCCATTTTGTGAGCTCGGGTTTCGGTTTATGGCAGAATTGACGTTTCTGAAACTTCTGGAACATGAAGTTATAGTCCAATACCACCTTATAAAGCAATTTCGACAAGAATCCTTAAACCGGAAGTGTTCGAAATAATGGGCAATATTTTGAAAAAAATGCAAAAAATGGATATTTTGGGGAAAAACGCGATTTCTCAGCCCGATATCAATGGATTAAAGAAATTAGGGTACCGTTGGACTGCACTAGGATTGTACTATCGTATGATACCCAATTCATACGGATTCTATGATCAGGCAGCAAAATATGGCACGCTGAAAATCAAGTATTTTCTGATTTGGAGCGTTTTTGGACGCCTGTATCTCGAAAACTTAACCTACAATTTTTTTTAATTTTTTTCTATCAAGAGTCCTTTTGGAAGTCTTTTGCATGAAGCCATCCAATAAGCCTTTGAAATGTCTGGAATAGGATAAAAAAGGGACTGAAAATCGAAAAAAGTCGAAAAATCGTGAAATTTTGGAAAATGCTCTACTATTTTTTTATTTTAAGAGATTTTTAAAAAAAGGTTGTATATTCAGATAGCTGACCTAATTACAATTCTAACGGTGTATAATATGTATGTAATTATTGAAATTTAATTTTCGATATTTTAAATTTTTTGCATTTTTGGCACTTTTGAACGTAGGATTTCTCAGTGGCATTTTATCTGATCAGATAATGTAATATATCATTACAAAGCCCTGTGGCTATTTTAGTGCCCAAACTGGCTATTAAAACTATTCCGAAAATAATAACCATACCGGAAGTATTCAAAAAAATAAAAAAAAAGTTAAAAATATTGTCGCACTTGCGAAAAACATGATTTCTCCCTTAGGTAATAGCGGACCAAAAGAACTAAAGTGTCGCTGGATAGAACTATTAATGGACCATCATATGGTATCTCAATAATATGATTTCCATGGTAAGGAAATAAATTATTGCATGCCAAATATCTAGTATTTTCCGATTTTTTAACATTCTGAGACGCCCTTTTCTAGAAAACGACGCCTACGATTTTTCTTAAACTTTTCTTACTCAAAGTCTAATCGGTTGTCTATATAGTGAATCCAAAATGAAAACCATTGAAATAAAATAGGTGGTCCAAAAATGGCATCAAACTTTGAAAAAAATTGAAAAATCGTTAAATTTTTGTAAACGCTCTTTAATTTATCTTTTTTTCCAAAACTACTTAATGGATGTTTCTGACACTTCTGGTACAGAAAGTTAAGTATCCAAAGAAGTTAATAAAGCTATCACGACAACGATCGTTAAACCGGAAGTAGTCGAAAACATGTCCGATATTTTGAAAATAATTTATCTCTTTACGAAAACCTTTTTTATTTATGAATATTTTTTGATGGTATTTTACACAGGGTTAAAATATCATCCTACTTGAGCAAAAATGAGAAAAAAAATTGTCTCGGTAATTTGCGTTAGCCGCCATCGGCTAATATAGTTTTTCGTACCCAGAAAAATTATTTATTGTTTGATTTGTATAAAACAAAGTTCATATGCTCCGTGGTCCCAATGGTAATTTTTTTTGTTACGGTGAAATTTTTCTGTCGGCAACGGAAGTGACGTAATATTAACAAAAACTACAATTTTGACAGTTCGGTACCACTTTTTGAAAGCAAATATTATTTTTTTTTCAAAACTGATATAACTAAAAGGATGCACCTTGAAAGGGTGCACAAAATCCTTAGCTCAGATTCTTTAATTTCAATTTCATTTTCAGGCAATTTCGAATAAAATGTAAAATAAAGTGTAAAATTCAGTTGTTTACAATTCTTTCAGCGTCTTCATATTTTGAAATATTTATTTGTTATTTTCATAATCTCGTAGCATTAATCCAGACGAAGAGAATGTATGCGAAAATTAGTTTGTAATATGAGCAGTTGCCGAGAAATATGCAATTTTGCATGCATCACTTTTCACGTTATTTTGCCTATAAAAGAATGAATTATTATTCGATTTGCAATTTTTTTCCCCATTTGATGCTTAATGCCATTTTGGACTAGGTCAAGCCAATTTTACATTTTCATTGTGACCGGAAATGACGTCATTTGGGCAAAAACTGTATTTTTAACCTAAAAAACAAATATTTTATTCAAATGAGTCTGCCTTATAATATTTTTAGAATTATGATATTTGATTCCCATCAACGAATAGAATCAAGCCATACGACCATACAGATGCCACAAAATGGTTTCTAACTTGTACGGTTACAGAGAAATAGGCGATCTTCTATAAGTTACTTTTCAAGGGTTTTCGTCCATAAAAGTGTCAATAATTATACGATTTTAATAATTTTTTTACCATTTGATGCCTTATGCCATTTATGACTTCTGTGAACTAAATTAACATTTTCAATATAACCGGAAGTAATGTAATTTTTGCAAAAAAAAAACATTTTTAGCCTTCAAAACAAACATTTTTTTGAAGGGATTTATATTTATCATTCGTTTAACTTTATAACGTCTAACTCTAATGGGCAGTAAGATTGAATCAATACCATCATATTGATATCAAGAAAAGGCTTCTAGCATGTTCCCTTGTTGAATAATAGCCAATTTTCCCAGGGTCACTTTTAAGTTTTTTACCTTAATTATTTATTGCCCGATATGATAAAACAAAGTTTGTATTTTGTATGTCGCGAATTTTCGACTTATTTTTCACCTATAAAAATTTCTTTCGGCACCGGAAGTGACGTAATTTTGCCATAATTTACAATTTTGACCGGTCTTTTCGCCAGCAAATATTACTTTAACATATGGTATAGGGTGTCACTGAAGCAAAACAACTAAAGTATAGTTTGGTAGCTCAATGGATCGGCTATGGTATAATAAACTTTCTGTATGATTCCTGAAAGCCGGTTCAGTGCTGCTTGCAGGTCTAGTTATTAGGGTTTCACACTGCGAAGCTTGTGTGAAACACTATTGTTTTTGTTAAAATTATTATTAGGGTTTCACACTGCGAAGCTTGTGTGAAACACTATTGTTTTTGTTAAAATTATTATTAGGCTTTCAGACTTTCGTCTGAAAGCCTATTGAGATTACTAAAATTATTATTATTATTATTATTATTATTATTATTATTATTATTATTTACCGCGGGGGCCTAGATCTCCATGATCGAAAACAGATATCGATCTGGAATTAGATTTTCTATTGGGAAACCATGTGGTGGCTACTTGATAAAATATTTTTGAAATTTCTGCGCATACCGGAAGTGACCGAACTTTGCACGTTGTCTAAAAATTGAAAATCGGCCATAGTTTCGTCAATTCGTTATCCATTTTCAAACAAATTACATTTTTGGAATCCCTGAATCTTTTCTGAGACAATGGCTATCTCACATTTTTCAATTTCGAACATTCGTCTATGACTTTTATCGTTCGAAAATTGAAAACATGTTGTTTACGAGACCATTTTTGTCATTTTTCAAAATTTTCAAATTTGACCTACATTTTTGGATACCTGAAGTCCATCCGATTCCAGTAATATAAGTTTCATTCAGAGTTATCGCCCTTTATTTTTCGATTTTTTTCGAATTTTCTTCCCATTTTGTCAGCTCGGGTTTCGTTTTATGGTAGAATTGACGTTTCTGAAACTTCTAGAACATGAAGTTATAGTCCAATACCAACGTATAAAGCAATTTCGACAAGAATCCTTAAACCGGAAGTGGTCGAAATAATGTGCAATATTTTGAAAAAAATGCAAAAAATGGATATTTTGGGGAAAAACGCGAATTCTCCGCCCGATATCAATGGATTAAAGAAATTAGGGTACCATTGGACTGCACTAGGATTGTGCTATCGTATGATACCCAACTCTAACGGATACGATGAGCAGGCAGCAAAATATGGCACGCTGAAAATCAAGTATTTTCTGATTTGGAGCGTTTTTGGACGCCTGTATCTCGAAAACTTAACCGCAACTTTTTTTGTAATTTTTTCTATCGAGAGTCCTTTCGGAGGTATTTTGCATGAAGCCATCCAATAAGACTTTGAAATATCTGGAATAGGTGAAATAACGGACTGAAAATCGAAAAAAGTCGAAAAATCGTGAAATTTTGGAAAATGCTCTACTATTTTTTTATTTTGAGAGATTTTCAAAAAACGATTGTATATTCAGATAGCTGACCTAATTACGATTCTAACGATGTATAATATGTATGTAGTTATTGAAATTTAATTTTCGATATTTTAAATTTTTTGCATTTTTGGCACTTTTGAACCTAGGATTTCTCAGGGGCATTTTATCTGATCAGATAATGTAATATATCATTACAGAGCACTGTGGCTATTTTAGTGCCCAAACCGGTTATTAAAACTATACCGACAATAATAACCATACCGGAAGTATTCAAAAAATGAAAAAAAAGGTTAAAAACATTGTCGCACTTGCGAAAAACTTGATTTCTCCCTTAGGTAATAGCGGACCAAAAGAACTAAAGTGTCGTTGGATAGCCCTATTAATGGACCATCATATGGTATCTAAATAATACGATATCGATGGTAAGGAAATAAATTATTGTATGCCAAAAATCTAGTATTTTCCGATTTTTTAACATTCTGAGACGCCCTTTTCTCGAAAACGACGCCGCAGATTTTTCTTAAACTTTTCTAACTCAAAGTCCCATCGGTTGTCTATATAGTGAATCTAAAATGAAAAGCATTGAAATAATATAGGTGGTCCAAAAATGGCATCAAACTTTGAAAAAAATTGAAAAATCGTTAAATTTTTGTAAACGCTCTTTTATTTATCTTTTTTTCCAAAACTGCTCAATGGATGTTTCTGACACTTCTGGTACAGAAAGTTAAGTATCCAAAGAACTTCGTAAAGCTATCACAACAACGATCGTAAAACTGGAAGTAGTCGAAAAAATGTCCGATATTTTGAAAAAAATTATTTTTTTTACGAAAATCTTTTTTATTTATGAATATTTTTTGGTGATATTTTACACTGGGTTAAAATATCATCGTACTTGAGCAGAAATGAGAAAAAAAATTGTCTGGGTAATTTGCGTTAGCCGCCATCGGCGAATTTAGTTTTTCGTACCCAGAAAAATTATTTATTGTTCGATTTGTATAAAACAAAGTTCATATGCTCCGTGGTCCCAATTGTTATTTTTTATGTTACGGTGAAATTTTTCTGTCGCCAACGGAAGTGACGTTATATTAACAAAAACTACAATTTTGACAGTTCGGTACCACTTTTTGAAAGAAAATATTATTTTTTTTCAAAACTGATATAACTAAAAGGATGCACCCTGCGAAGGTGCACAAAATCCTTAGCTCATATTTTTAAATTTCAATTTCATTTTCGGGCAATTTCGAATAAAATGTAAAATAAAGTGTAAAATTCAGCTATTTACAATTCATTCAGCGTCTTCATGTTTTTAAATATTTATTTGTAATTTTCATAAACTCGTAGCAATAATCCAGACGAAGAGAATGTATGCGAAAATTAGTTTGTAATATGAGCAGTTGTCGAGAAATATGCAATTTTGCATGCATCACTTTTCACGTTATTTTGCCTATACAAGAGTGAATTATTATTCGATTTGCAATATTTTTTTTCCATTTGATGTCTAATGCCAATTTGGACTAGGTCAAGCCAATTTTACATTTTCACTGTGACCGGAAATGACGTCATTTGGGCAAAAACTGTATTTTTAACCTAAAAAACTAATATTTTATTCAAATCAGTCTCCCTTATAATATTTTTAAAATTATGATATTTTATTCCCATCAACGAATAGAATGAAGCCATACGACCATACAGATACCACAAAATGGTTTCTAACTTGTACGGTTACAGAGAAATAGGCGATCTTCTATAAGTCACTTTTCAAGGTTTTTGGTCTATAAAAGTGTCAATTATTATTCGATTTTTATAATTTTTTTACCATTTGATGCCTTATGCCATTTATGACTTCTATGAACCAAGTTAACATTTTCAATATCACCGGAAGTAATGTAATTTTTGCAAAAAACGTATTTTTAGCCTTCAAAACAAACATTTTTTTGAAGTGATTTATATTCATTATTCGTTTAACTTTATAACGTCTGGCTCTAATGGGCAGTAAGATTGAATCAATACCATCATATTGATATCAAGAAAAGGCTTCTAGCATGTTCCCTTGTCGAATAATAACCAATTTTCCCAGGGTCACTTTTAAGTTTTTTACCTTCTTAATTTCAGTTTATGGGTTATAGGTTAATTATTTATTGCCCGATATGTATAAAACAAAGTTTGTATTTTGTGTGTTGCGAATTTTCGACTTATTTTTCACCTATAAAAATTTCTTTCGGTACCGGAAGTGACGTAATTTTGCCATAATTTACAATTTTGACCGGTCTTTTCGCCAGCAAATATTACTTTTACATATGATAGAGGGTGTCACTGAAGCAAAACAACTAAAGTATACTTTGGTAGCTCAATGGATCGGCTATGGTATAATAAACTTCCTGTATGATTCCTGAAAGCCGGTTCAGTGCTGCTTGCAGGTCTAGTTCTTATTATTATTATTATTATTCTTCTTTTGTTTTGAGTAGATCTCGGCAACTACGTGTCGCATCGTTACGATTTCTTCGGTTTTACTGGGAAAGTGGGTGTGACTTAGAGGATAAAGCTATTTTGAACGTTCTGCGACAATGCGAAATGTCCGAAATCACCGAAGTTATCGTTTTTACAAATATTGCGGTAATTTTAACAATAATCATGGGATTTTAACTTTCGATACATTTTGGCATAGCTGGAGACAGGGCACATAGCTGCGCTACTTTCGATTTTTGATTTTCGGCAAATCTTCGAAGATATTAGGCGCCAAATTTCGGAAATTTAAAATTTTACAAAAAACTTTTTTATTTATGAATATTTTTTAGTCGTGTTGTGCACAGAATTAAAGAGTCATCTGACTTGCGCAAAAATGTTAAAAAATTTTGTCTCAGTAATTTTCCTTGGCCTCCATTGGCTAATTCAGTTTTTCAGTCCTAGATTAATTTTTTATTGTTCGATTTGTATAAAACAAAGTTCATATGCTTCGTTGTCTCAATTGTCATTTTTTTTATTACCAAAAGTGTCATCTGTCGGCACCGGAAGTGGCATAATTTTACCAAAAACTACAATTTTGACAGTTAGGTACATTTTTTGAAAACAAATATTATTTTTTTGAAAAATTATATGACTCAAAGAGTGTGTCCTTTAAAGGCGCAAAAAATGTCGGAAGCAGTTTTTTTAATTTCTTTTTCATTTTCTAGCAAATTGGATTAAGAGGTGAAAAAAGGCGTAAAATTGACCTATTTACAACTCATTCAGGCTTTTCAGATTTTAAAATATTTTTACGTAACTTTTATAAACTTGTAGCTATAATCCATACGAAGAGAATGTATGTGAAAATTAGTTTGTAATATAAGCAGTTGCCGAGAAATATGCAATTTTGCATGAGTCACTTTTCACGTAATTTTGGCTGTAAAAGAATCAATTATTATTCGATTTTCAATTTTCTTTCGCCATTGGATGCCTAATGCCATAGTGGACTATGTCAAACCATTTTACCCCTTGCGCTGCCACCGGAAATGACGTCATTTGCTCAAAACTTAAATTTTAGCCTTCAAAAAACAATATTTTATTCAAATGAGTCGTATTTCTTATTTTTTTCAAATTGTGATATTTGATTCTATTGATCAAATAGATTGAACCCATACGATCATACAGATACCACAAAATGGTTTCTAACTTGTACGGTTGCAGAGAAATGGGCGATTTTCCTTAAGTCACTTTTCAAGGTTTTTGGTCTATAAAAGTGTCAGTTATTATTCGATTTTCATAAAATTTTCACCATATGATATCTTGTGTCATTTATGATTTCATAGAACTAATTTAACATTTTCAGTATCACCGGAAGTAATGTCATTTTGGCAAAAACTGTATTTTTAGCCTTCAAAACAGACATTTTTTTCAAATGAGTCTGATTTGTAATATATTTCAAATTATGATATTTGATTCCAATCAACAAATGGATTGAACCCATACGATCATATAGATACCAAAATATAGTTTTTATCGTGTACGGTTGCCGAGAAATAGACGATTTTCTACAAGTCACTTTTCAAGGTTTTTGGTCTATAAAAGTGGCAATTCTCATTCGATTTACATACAATTTTCGCCATTATGCTGCCTTATGCCATTTCTGATTTCATAAAACTAATTGAACATTTTCATTATCACCGGAAGTAATGAAATTTTGCCAGGATCACTTACAAGTAACATATATATAAAATGAATTGATATTGCTGGATTTGGTTTATTCTTCGTCCATTTTATTTGATGTTTACAATGCTTATGTGGAAACCTGTTTGATGGTTTCATTGGTATCGGAAGTGACATATGTTTAAGGGTAACGTGGCACCGAAAGTGACGTGGCACCAGTGAAACCCGTCATTCCTGCATGCAGGTCTAGTTCTTATTATTATTATTATTATTCTTCTTTTGTTTTGAGTAGATCTCAGCAACTACGTGTCGCATCGTTACGATTTCTTCGGTTTTACTGGGAAAGTGGGTGTGACTTAGAGGATAAAGCTATTTTGAACGTTCTGCGACAATGCGAAATGTCCGAAATCACCGAAGTTATCGTTTTTACAAATATTGCGGTAATTTTAACAATAATCATGGGATTTTAACTTTCGATACATTTTGGCATAGCTGGAGACAGGGCACATAGCTGCGCTACTTTCGATTTTTGATTTTCGGCAAATCTTCGAAGATATTAGGCGCCAAATTTCGGAAATTTAAAATTTTACAAAAAACTTTTTTATTTATGAATATTTTTTAGTCGTGTTGTGCACAGAATTAAAGAGTCATCTGACTTGCGCAAAAATGTTAAAAAATTTTGTCTCAGTAATTTTCCTTGGCCTCCATTGGCTAATTCAGTTTTTCAGTCCTAGATTAATTTTTTATTGTTCGATTTGTATAAAACAAAGTTCATATGCTTCGTTTTCTCAATTGTCATTTTTTTTATTACCAAAAGTGTTATCTGTCGGCACCGGAAGTGGCATAATTTTACCAAAAACTACAATTTTGACAGTAAGGTACATTTTTTGAAAACAAATATTATTTTTTTGAAAAATTATATGACTCAAAGAGTGTGTCCTTTAAAGGCGCAAAAAATGTCGGAAGCAGTTTTTTTAATTTCTTTTTCATTTTCTAGCAAATTGGATTAAGAGGTGAAAAAAGGCGTAAAATTGACCTATTTACAACTCATCCAGGCTTTTCAGATTTTAAAATATTTTTACGTAACTTTTATAAACTTGTAGCTATAATCCATACGAAGAGAATGTATGTGAAAATTAGTTTGTAATATAAGCAGTTGCCGAGAAATAGGCAATTTTGCATGAGTCACTTTTCACGTAATTTTGGCTGTAAAAGAATCAATTATTATTCGATTTTCAATTTTCTTTCGCCATTGGATGCCTAATGCCATAGTGGACTATGTCAAACCATTCTACCTCATACGCTGCCACCGGAAATGACGTCATTTGCTCAAAACTTAAATTTTAGCCTTCAAAAAACAATATTTTATTCAAATGAGCCGTATTTGTTATTTTTTTCAAATTGTGATATTTGATTCTATTGATCAAATAGATTGAACCCATACGATCATACAGATACCACAAAATGGTTTCTAACTTGTACGGTTGCAGAGAAATGGGCGATTTTCCTTAAGTCACTTTTCAAGGTTTTTGGTCTATAAAAGTGTCAGTTATTATTCGATTTTCATAAAATTTTCACCATATGATATCTTGTGTCATTTATGATTTCATAGAACTAATTTAACATTTTCAGTATCACCGGAAGTAATGTCATTTTGGCAAAAACTGTATTTTTAGCCTTCAAAACAGACATTTTTTTCAAATGAGTCTGATTTGTAATATATTTCAAATTATGATATTTGATTCCAATCAACAAATGGATTGAACCCATACGATCATATAGATACCAAAAGATAGTTTTTATCGTGTACGGTTGCCGAGAAATAGAAGATTTTCTACAAGTCACTTTTCAAGGTTTTTGGTCTATAAAAGTGGCAATTCTCATTTGATTTACATACAATTTTCGCCATTATGCTGCCTTATGCCATTTCTGATTTCATAAAACTAATTGAACATTTTCATTATCACCGGAAGTAATGAAATTTTGCCAGGATCACTTACAAGTAACATATATATAAAATGAATTGATATTGCTGGATTTGGTTGATTCTTCGTCAATTTTATTTGATGTTTACAATGCTTATGTGGAAACCTGTTTGATGGTTTCATTGGTATTGGAAGTGACATATGTTTAAGGGTAACGTGGCACCGAAAGTGACGTGGCACCAGTGAAACCCGTCATTCCTGCATGCAGGTCTAGTTCTTATTATTATTATTATTCAGATTCCAATTTGAATAGATCTCAGCAACTACGTGTCGCATCGTTACGATTTCTTCGGTTTTACTGGGAAAGTGGGTGTGACTTAGAGGATAAAGCTATTTTGAACGTTCTGCGACAATGCGAAATGTCCGAAATCACCGAAGTTATCGTTTATGAAAATATTGCAGTAATTTTAACAATAATCATTGGATTTTAACTTTCGATACATTTTGGCATAACCTGAGACAGGGCACATAGCTACGCTACTTTCGATTTTTGATTTTCGGCAAATCTTCGAAGATACTAGGCGCCAAATTTCGAAAATTTAAAATTTTACAAAAAACTTTTTTATTTATGAATATTTTTTAGTCGTATTGTGCACAGAATTAAAGAGTCATCTGACTAGCGCAAAAATGTTAAAAATTTTGGTCTCAGTAATTTTCCTTGGCCGCCATTGGCTAATTCAGTTTTTCAGTCCTAGATTAATTTTTTATTGCTCGATTTGTATAAAACAAAGTTCATATGCTTCGTTGTATCAATTGTCATTTTTTTTATTACCAAAAGTGTTACCTGTCGGCACCGGAAGTGGCATAATTTTACCGAAAACTACAATTTTGACAGTTATTTTCCTTCTTCGAAAACAAATGTTATTTTTT
This sequence comes from Patella caerulea, assembly GCA_036850965.1. Classification (NCBI taxonomy): domain Eukaryota; kingdom Metazoa; phylum Mollusca; class Gastropoda; family Patellidae; genus Patella; species Patella caerulea. Next base: position 3,912,159 of record JAZGQO010000008.1, on the reverse strand, counting down.
GGAAAAATTATTTGAGTCAAAGAGTGTGCCCTTTCAAGGCGCAAAAAATGTAGGAAGCAGTTTTTTTAATTTCGATTTCATTTTCGAGCAAATTCGATTAAGAGGCTAAAAATGGTGTAAAATTGACCTATTTACAACCTATTCAGGCTTTTCAGATTTTAAAATATTTCTTCGTAACTTTTTAAACTTGTAGCTATAATCCATACGAAGAGAATGTATGTTAAAATTAGTTTCTAAAATAAGCAAATGCCGAGAAAATGGGCAGTTTTGCATAAGTCACTGTTTTCGTAATTTTGCCTGTAAAAAAGTCAATTATTAATGGATGTTCACAAAAGTGACATCATTTGATTCAAAAAGCAAGTCTGCGTCATATCATGTTGATCACTATTTAAAATTGACACCGGATGTGACGTCATTTAGTCAAAAACTCAATTTTTAACTTTTAAAATCGATATTTTTTTCAACCAAGAATTACGTCACATATAATAATAAAATTAACTTTTGGTTTAAATTCACATATTAACAAAACTCATACGGTCAAAAAGATATCATAAAATTGTTTCTAACTTGTTCGGTTGCCGAGATATAGGCGATTTTCTAAAAGTCACTTTTGAAGGTTTTTGGCCCATAAAAGTGTCAATTATTATTCGATTTTCATAAAATTTTCACCCTTTGAAGCCTAATGTCATATGCGATGTTATAAAACTAATTTAACGTTTTCATTATCACCGGAAGTAACGTCATTTTGGCAAAACTGTATTTTAAGCCTTCAAAACCGATATTTTATTCAAATGAGTCTGAATTGTAATGTTTATACAATTATGATATTTGATTCCAATCAACAAATAGAATAAACCCATACGGTCATATAAATACCAAAAAATGGTTTCTAACTTGTACGGTTGCCGAGAAATAGACGATTTTCTACATGTCACTTTTCAAGGTTTTTGGTCTATAAAAGTGGCAATTATTATTCGACTTACATAAAATTTTCACCATGTGATGCCTTATGCCATTTCTGATTTCATAAAACTAATGGAACATTTACATTATCACCGGAAGTACTGTAACTTTGTCAGGATCAATTACATATAACAAATGTATAAAATGAAATGATATTGCTGGATTTGTTTGATTCTGTTTCCATTTTATTTGATGTGTGCAATGCTTATGTGGAAACCTGTATATTGGTTTCATTGGTACCGGAAGTGACATATGTTCAAGGGTGACGTACCACCGAAAGTGACACAAGTTCAAGTTCAAAGGTAACATGGCACCAGTGGAACCCGTCATTCCTGCATGCAGGTCTAGTTCTTATTATTATTATTTTTTTTTTTTCCAATTTGCTTATATCTCAGGATCTACTTGTCGGATCGATGCAATGTCTTGAGTTTTACTGCGAAAGTGGGTGTGACTTAGAGATTAAAGCTATTTCCGGCATTCTGCGACAATGCGAAATGTCCTAAATCACCGAAGTTGTCGTTTTTTGAAATATTGCCGTACTATTAACAATAATTGTTGGATTTTATCGTTTGATAATTTTTGACATAGCCAGAGACATGGCACATAGCTACGGGTCTTTAGAGTTTTAAATTTCGCCGAATCTTCGGAAAAATAAGGCGCCAAATTTTGAAAATTTAAATTTTGACAAAAAACTTTTTTATTAATGAATATTTTTTAATGACTTTTTACCAAGGGTTAAAGGGTCGTCTGATTTGGGCAAAAATGTGAACATTTTTTTTCTGGATAATTTTTCTTGGTTGCTATTGGCTAATTCAGTTTATAGGTTCTATATAAATTATTTATTGTCCGATTTGTATAAAACAAAGTTTACATGCTCCATGGTCCAAAATGTCATTTTTTTTGTTACCGGCAAAGTTTCCTGTCGGCACCGGAAGTGACGTAAATTTAGCAAAAACTACAATTTTAACAGTTCGGTACCACTTTTTGAAAGCAAAAATTATTTTTTTCAAATCTAACATGACTGAAAAGATGTGCCATATAAAGGCGCACAAAACATCGCGCTCATTTTTTTTAATTTCGATTCCGTTTTCGGGCAATTTGGATTAAAGTGTGAAAAAAGGTGTCAAAATGAGCTATTTACAACCCATCCAGCATCTTCATATTAAAAAATATATCTTCGTAACATTCATAATCTCGTAGCAATAACCCATACGAAGAGAATGTATGTGAAAATTTATTTGTAATATGCGCAGTTGCCGAGAAAAAGTCAATTTTGCATGAGCCACTTTTCACGTTATTTTTGCTGTATAAGAATCAATTATTATGTTATTTTCAATTTTCTTTCACTGTTGGATGCCTAATGCCATAGTGGACAAGGTCAAACCATTCTACCTCATACGCTGCCACCGGAAATGCCGTCATTTGCTCAAAACTTAATTTTTAGCATTAAAAAACAATATTTCATTCCAATGGGTCGTACTTGTTATTTTTTTCAAATTATGATATTTGATTCTATTCATCAAATAGAACGAACTCATGCGATCATACAGATATCAAAAAACGGTTTCTAACTTGTACGATTGCAGAGAAATGGGCGATTTTCCACAAGTCACTTTTCGAGGATTTTGGTCTATAAAAGTGTCAGTTATTATTCGATTTTCATAAAATTTTCACCATATGATATCTTACGTCATTTATGATTCCATAGAACTAATTTAACATTTTCAGTATCACCGGAAGTAATTATATTTTGGCAAAAACTGTATTTTTAGCCTTCAAAACAGATATTTTTTCAAATGAGTCTGATTTGTAATATATTTAAAATTATGATATTTAGTTCGCATCAACTAATAGAATGAACCCATGCGATCATTCAGATACCACAAAATGGTTTCTCACTTGTATGGTTGCAGAGAAATAGACGATTTCTTACAAGTCACTTTTCAAGGTTTGGGGTCTATAAAAGTGGCAATTCTTATTCGATTTACATAAAATTTTCACCATGTGATTATTATTTCTGATTTTAAGAAACTAATTTAATATTTTCATTATCGCTGGAAGTACTGTTATTTTATCAGGATCAATTACATGTTACAACCGTATAAAATGAATTGATATTGCTGGATTTTTGTTGATTCTGTTTCCCTTTTATTTGATGTGTGCAATGTTTATCTATGTGGAAATCTGTTTATCGTTGCCATTGGTTCAAGGGCAACATGGGAGCGAAAGTGACATAAGTTTAAATTTAACGTGGCACCAGTGAAACCCGTCATTCCTGCATGCAGGTCTAGTTATCCCATTATATTTATAAGATATTAAATATAGACCCGTTGATTACAGCAACTTGTGTACTACATTAGTTTATTTCTCCCTACACTCTGGTTTTCCGCACACATATTTATAAACTGTTAAAAAGGCAAACTATCACCTCATTATATAATCTACATTGGTTGCACATTTCATTTAGAGTTACCTTCAAAATATTCGGTTTATCCATTTCAATTTTATATTCGAACTCGAAGAATAATATATCTATTACTGCAGTGTACCTAAAATAGCTAGAACTAGACCTCTTTGATTTGATCCAAATATGTTCATTGCATTTGATGATGTTGATATGTTTTGAGACGGGGGGGAGTCTTGGCTGAAAAGTTTACGTGTGAAGATATCAACCGATTCTGTGTCGAAATAGTGAGTAAAACGCCTATATATTTAACCTTTTAAACAGTACGTGTCTTTTTCGGGTGTTTGTTGGCTTTGTATCTGATGGGAAATGCACAACGTCTTGTAATGTACGTATCAAGTTACCCAACACATCTGAAACTAGGAAAATTAATAGATTATACCAAGCTCCGTGTAAAATACGTGATGTAATCCCTGTATCATCAGAAGGTTCATTTAGGAGATAAACACTTCCTGTTTCGCATTTAGAGGGGTGTTATTGTCCAATAGACATGTCGTGAGATCATTAGGACCCGAGACGCGTAGTGTTTATCGACATTGTAACATGCTTTTTTAGGATTTTAAAAGACATTACTAAAACAGAGGGGTGTTATTGTCCAGTAGACAGTGTCTAATTGACCAATCAAAACGCAGGGTTTACGCTGAAGCATGTTACAATTAAGATTTGACCATGACTTTGACCGCAAAGTTTGTAAGACAAAAACTCTACAATTCTTTACTTCTTTGCCTACTATACTGAGCGCCATAGAAAACGGATCACTTAGTTTTTCGTATAACAAAATGATCCTGCAAACAAATCTTATTTATTTTTCTTCTTATTTTGAACAATATTCAAATGGGAACACATCAATAACAACACATTTGCACACTTATGGATGTTTAATCTGAAATCAACGGTACAAAGTCAGAGGGGTCAAAACCCCAAAAGTACGACACAGATGTCAGTAGCGCGTGTGTCCTCCACTGACTCTTATTATGCACGCTGTGCAGCGACGTAGCATGGAATTAACCATCTGTGTCGTATTTTTGGTTTTGACCCCTTTGACTTGATATGTCTGCTGAAAATTCAGAGACACGCTCGTCTCAAGTAGGGTGGGATGCCAATTGCCTATCACATCAAGACGAAAAGAGTTATAAAATTGCTGGTGCACTTTATAATATCAATACATGTACTTTACTTACTTAGAAATTGTTTTATTAAAAATGTGCTCATGTTAAAGGTTTTACCGGTGATGTTATACAAGTACTAGTAAATGGATCATTGAAATTAATTATTATTCAACTTAAGACCATACCAGGGGCGTACAAAACGATTTCGTTTGGGGGGGGTGTTTAGCCAAAATGTGACCGACTGATGCACATACCCCGCCACGCCCACCTCCACCTCCCAGTGCGAGTGATGCAATCCGGAGCCGAGCACCACGTGTCAGTTTTTCTAGAGTTGACATAACATCTGTACAATCAGACGCCCCACGTACCCGTGGTACTGCAAACTGGGCAGTTCACTATAATCGTGAATATGATAGTGCTGAGACAGTATAAGACAATTGGGGAGTAGAGGAATGATTTTAAAAAGGAATCGCGCGCCGCAGGCGCGAAAAAATTTCAGATATGTAAACGAGTAGAAGAATGATGTTATAATGTTATAATTTTCAGAATTTTAACACGTCTATGCCAAGGGAAACAACTCTTATCTAATTTTTTCACAGAGCTCAAATACTGCCTCTATTAAAAAAGATTTTTTTAAATTTAGCACAAAAGGCCCAGGGACCTGAGAGAGAGAGAGAGAGAGAGAGAGAGAGAAATAGGGTTTAACGTCCACTAAACACAAACTAGAACATTTCGGGACTAACATATGGTTTAATTTTATTTCAATAATTCGCTTGCGCGTAGGGGTCTTTAGCAGTGGGAGGAAACCGGAGTGCCCGGAGGAAACCCACGAGGTTGAGAAGGCACCCCTATCTCCATGCCACATACGCTCACACCAGGGCTCGAAACCACAGCCGCAAGCCAGAAGTGACCGGCCAGCTAGAGGTCGAAGCGCGACACTCTAGACCACTAGGCCATCCCAACCCGCCTAGGGACCTGAGATGCACCACTGTACTTAAAGTAGCATGTATACTTAAAGGGTCATCATTTTTGCAGTTATTCTTTGATTTTGATTTCCTTTCACCAGCATGTTGCCAGAACATATGGGAAGCAAATACAAAGGCCTTTTGGTGATATCCGAAGTTTCACCCCTATATAGGACACAGATCACCAAATATTCATGGGGTGTCACGAAACAAGGGCGAAAGTTATTTTTAGTCTTTCTCCCCCTTTCCCTTTTTCCCCCTTTTGCATGGCGATTTTTGTTGAGTTTTTGGTGTAGAATCGAAGAAAATGGTTTGAAAATACATTTTCTGCCAGGTTTTGGTGAATATTCATGATTTTGAGGCGGAAGGATACAAGAGTTGTGAGGTTGGTTACGTTGAAAGGGGGGGGGGGCGAAAATTGCAAGGTTAGCTGTCTCTACTTCCAGCTTGTCTATCTCAAGTTTTTCATGAAGAACCTCATACATGCTTTTGGGCCAGAGTTTTCCACATGTTGCTCCATCTGTTACAGAAAGCGTTTTACCCAACGAATATTTGGAAAAAAAGTTACAACCGTTCTAAGAGACGAGAATTATAATTGAAGTCAATGGGGAAATAATTAGTGATCTGTGGCCAAATGCCAAACATATCGATACTTTTACGTTGTCGCCAATGAAGCCTAAAGTAGAATTTATAGAATATCTGATAGATTGTATTCGTCATGTAAAGGTAAGTGATAGGTTAGAATTTATATTGGCCTTCACAGTTACAAAAATCAATTTTACGAAATTAATTTAATAAATCAATAATTATTACACCATCCCTAATTTTCCTTCTCTGCTTTCTAATGAAATGTGGTGTTTTACTTAAGAACTGGTTCAGGTGCGTGGTTTGCCACTCAACTGCGCACAATCAATATATTAATTCAATTTACGGACCATTCAGGTCCCCATTTGATTGCAATTAAGAGTCGTGGGGTGACTAAATCTCCGTGTCTTAACACGTTAATCTTCTATATTACTAAATGCCTCATTCACTTTTCACACGTCATTGATCGGATTTCATAAATCTTTATACAATAAATTAAATCGCCGAACTGTGTGCCGTAAAATGACCATATAATCAGTGTTCAACCAACTCTCGCGCAGAATGGATGCATATGAAAACAACGGTAAAACGGCTCTGAGGAATTTATTGAGCTTGAACAACAAAGCAGAGTTTCAGCTGTCCAAAGAAATCAGACACTTGAGTATTGAGACAAATAACACTATTAACGAAGTTAGTTCAACTAAACAAAGCTTTTCTCAGAAATTCGAAGAATACGTTGAACACGCTTCCAAAAGGTCTAATCAGAAGCGTAGACGGGTACTAAATTCTGCTAAAGAATATTACCGGTCAAGAACACCCGATGTTCCGACTCGTTTTGACCAAATAGTTTCAAGATTAAGTGTACATGAACCGAATGAGATAGAGACTGCTCCAGATTTCACAGTGTCGTATTTTCTGGAGACACCAGGACAAGCCGAAACTGGTAATTATTTACTGGGAAAATGTTTATCGGAGAACTTGGATAACCACACTGCAACATCCCATGGTCAACTGAAAAATGAAACTACACAAGGGAATATTCCGATTTCACCGCGGATAGTCAAGAACCGGGAAGAATCATATTTAGACCACAAACCCACTACTAGTCATAGATCTGGCAGTCAAATTGATGATTGCGTTATTACATTTCAAGAAAATATACAAGATACAGAAAATACTCATGCAAAACCAGCTGATTTTAGTCAACAAAAACAACCAATAAATATCCCTGTCATATTTGTTACAGCACATAACGAAGAGGAAGTTAATACAGCCAATTCTTCCTGTAAGTCCAGCCCTGAACCATTTTCTGATTATTGTAATATTCTAGATATAAAGCGCCGACGCTCAAGTACCGAGAAAGATATATTAGAAATAACTTCAGAAATAGCATGCCGTCCAAGAAGTCCGGAAATACTAAAGCTGCCAACTGGAACGAAGATTCGTCGACATTCTGATCTGTTTGAAAGCAATGTCGGCGAAGAGAATAGCACAGCAGAGATTAAAAGAATGATCGACGAAAAACGACGATCCTCGTTCAGCAATGGTTTAGTTTTTCCGAAGATAAAGGGGGCGTCTGACTATAGACATTGTCGGTCGCCTAGTAATATAACATCCCCAAGAGACGGGAACTCTAGAAATTGAATTGAATGACTTTTTCAACTTATAGTGGAATTTTGACGTGTTAACTGGAATATATATATTAGTATGCTACGTGTAATGTAACATCCAAAACCTACAATTTTGAAAAGATTGAAAGAAGATACATGGATGTATATTGTATGCTTGAAGTGTCATCAATCGGAAGAAATTGAGATTTGAAGTGATTTATATCATGAATTGTTTTAATAAGTTCTTTTAATTTTCTCAGTCTTTGAGGGATAAAACAGACTCTTGATATAATTTGGATTTACAAAAAGGAACATTAATATCGACATTGTTAAGGGGAGGGGGGTATACCTATTTTATGTAAAGATAGGTTACCTTATCTCTAAGATAGTGTGGAGAATCGTTGTAAACAAAATAATATGAGCGTGTAACTATAACCAGATGTAAATGTTGGGAAATCAGGGAAATTGTTTGTTAAGCTATTTGAAGTAATATTCTGTGTCTGTGTTGCCAACTAATATCTGTTCTCGGTCTAAAAAATGATCAATAAAACTTTTGGTGGAAGAGCGTCTTGGACTAAGACAAATACTAGATGAATTACAATTTACCCATTTTTCCCATACCGTCCGTAATGGGGTGGGGTGGGTTTGGGGTTTAAATCCGTCTGAAAATATAGTAAAGCACAGTTAAGATAAAGATAGGTCATAGCTGTATCTTTGACTCCAACTGACATTTTAAATAAATTGATTTTTAATGGAAATGTGATACCCCAAAATAACACAGATGCCAGAACATTCATAAAATGATACATTTCACACACCGACCTTTGATAGCATAAAATGCAATAAAGAATACACTCGTCAACTTAGTATATTTAGGTAATCACCTACAATGAGAACGTTACTTCCTGAATTATGGTCCCTGGTCTCTCTCGAGGTCACAAAGCGGAAGTTTCATTATAGAAAAAGTTCAAAACGTGAAGTTAAGGAAATATCCATATTGAAGTTTAAAAACAAAAATGCCAGAATAGCTATACAATTCTGATATTTTGAAGACGGTCTGACCCAGAATAGTGTCACAAACACATCCCAAAGAATTTTGAGACATCTGGATATTTAAGAGCGTGTCCGCGGGAACGCCATGCAGAAGGTGCTAGGATTTAATAAAATAAATCCAAGTACGAACAATCCAAACCATTAGACAAATTCAAAGTCCTAAAATAACAGTTTAGGCAAAATAGTGTAATAAGGCAGAATAGTGTAATCAGCATATTATGGACTGTTCACCGTTTTCAAAATTAACCACAAACAGAGGTAACAGGTATCCGGAAGAGTAAGCTTACCCTGCCTGGCGCCACCCCCGCAATAGCTGCATCCTAACTATTAGACGAAATCTCGGTAACATAGCATGATTGACCAGTGGACTATCAATGACAGCCTACACCGTTAGTCCCCCCACCCCAACCCCCCAAAAACCCCGGTATAGGCAAAATAGTGTAATCAGCATATTGACTGTTCATCGTGTACAACATACACGACAAACAGTGGTAACAGGTGTCCGGAAGAGTATGTTTACCCAGCCTGGCGCCACACCCGCCATAGCTGCATTAAAACTATTAGACAAAATGTTAGTAAAATCGAGTGATTAGCCAATGAACTATCGGGCCTGACGATGTAGCTCAAGGACAATATGACAATATCAAATATACAATAAATACAAATATACACTTATATACAGTACCACGTGGTGCAAATCATGGCTATGGATATGATGAAAACGTATAAAAATCAAAAGATTTATTTCTCTAATTAAATTTGCCAAAAAATGTATCACGAAAACTTATTTTTAGCACTTCTCGTTAAGCTGTATATTTTCAGTTTGTTTGATTCCGGTCATTTTTTTACACCTACTGATACTAAAATGACTATTTCCAATACAGTCCTTTTTTAGCGACATCAGGTTGTAACAACTTCAGCATGTCACCTCTTGCCCCATCTTAGCAGCTTTTGCGATATTTACATCGTCTTCTCGTGGACACACTCTTAAATTTTTAGAGGGGGTGGGGGTAAAGATAACTAACAGGTTCCTTGGATCAAATACATGTACACACCTTTAACCGAGATACAATTTTCTCAACTCGGCCATTTGGTACATCAGATACCCTATAGCTATTATAATATATAGCACGTGTATTACTGATATTATAAAATGTACTGTGATCCCAAGCTTGTATGCGACACTAAAAGCATCGGCGGCCAAACCTCGTTGGCTTTCTGCGAGTACCGAGGAATCCCCTCACTGCTATAGACCCCCACATGGAAGAGAAAAATTGGATTAAAATTGTGCAAAATGTTACTCCCGAAATGAACTAGTTTCTGGCGAATGGACGTCAATCTCCATCTATGTACATTGCCGTGTGATGTGAAGAACAACGTTGGGAATTATGCGTGTTCTTTAAAGGGACAATGACACTCTTGCTGTCTTGGCAGCTCCAGAAAATATATAATAGCCTTATTCTAAGTACTAGATGTTTAAGTGTCCTACCTATTTTGTAAATTATCCATTACATCCTATTTTACTTGTCCAGAGCGTCCGAAAATATCTTAAAATCCGATCACATTTAATAAGGTTTACGTTAGGCTTTTCAAATCATTTAGTTGAATTTTTCCAATTTTTTAAATTAGGTTTGTTAAGATGACATTTGTATCATCAATTAATTGGAATATTGCAAAATAATACAATTTGTTGACCAGAATAAAGATTGGGACATATTATTCAGTTACAACAAGAGTGGTAGGGCCTTTAAAGTAAAGATATTAATCACAAGAAAATACAAATAGCTATTCTTTAATAATAATACCTGAAAAATATCTGCTTCTTTATCTTAAGTATCTACATTTAGACAAGATATTTTGCCATGAGTCAATAAGAACAGGGGTGTTCTCCAGCTTTTCAGCTTCTAATAATCTCGCAACAAGCTCAGTTCGTTTATAGCCGCGACTAAATTTCATTAAATTCTTCACAGTGTTCTTTCTTTGTTGTCTGAGGAAGAATTCTTTCCTTATTTCAGAGGCAGAAGTAGACGTAAGAAATATCCCCAAATTCGAATCATCACATTTCAAGTTCTCGCCCTCTTCTTCGATTATTGTGTTTTGTAACTTGGGAAATACTTTTAAGGAGACATCGAATATACTTAACTTTGGTTTCGGGAATATTTTGTTTTCATTGGGTACATTCCTCTCTTCGGTATCTGTTTCTATTTTGACACTGTTTAGTTTTCTCAATAATTCCCATTTACTCACTTTCGCTTTTCTGCTCCCTTGCCCAGTTATCTCCTTATCCGACGTTTCGTTAATATCTATAGTTGGAGTAGATGTATCTTGTGATGGAATCTTTTTATAATCATTGTTAGTGATCCTGGTTTGTTCATCCACGGCCGGTGGTAAAATTGCATTCCATGCATTGTGTACTGGTAGTGCAATAGCAGACTGGTGATTTGGGTTCGATAAGCGTCGTTTTGCTTGGACTTGTTGATGAGATAATGAATATTCGCGGACAGTCGGTTCAGAATGCCTTCTGGAAACACCGTTATAGTCATAACCGACTTTGACCTTGCTATTACGAGGCATTTGCAAAAAGGTTCTGAATTTAGGATGTTCATTTACGTATCTTTGACGTTCAGATATTTTATGTATATCTGGCAATTTGTTTACACGACGTGTTGTCTGTTCTAGTTTCGCATCTTGGATGCTTGATTTTTCATTGAACGCCGTGGATTGATGAGTACTATAATCGATTACCAATAGTGGCTCTGTTATGGTCTTCTTTCTGTTACTAGAAAAATGAGTAATGCTTGCACAATCTAACGAATGTCTTCGACAAGTTTGGGCTGTTTCTTGTGACACTGAAGTGTATATATTGCGCACATTCTCTTTCGAGCAAGTTTCTGTATTCTGACTACTTAGTATCTCTTGTCGAGTCTTGTTCTTTTGGAAAGTCCTATGATATTTCTTAAATCTTTGCATGTTAAATTTGTGTTCACGGAGGCTTTGTTTTTGCTCACACTCAATAGTCTTGATTAACGTATTTAGTTCATAGTTGGACTTCTGTTTATGAAATCGTTTAACCTCCCTCGCAAGGTCAACTGATTTCGATAAACTACCCATTCGTTCGTGTTCCTTTAACAGTTTACCATGCACAGTTTTCAAAGTAGCACCCAGCTGCCAGTGTTCAAGTTGTTGAGACATATAATAGATGTACATGCTCGATAATATTTATACCCTGTCGTGTATTAACTGATTATAATCCTTTTTTATTTTAGATTGAAATCGCGACAGTGTTATTTAAATTTGTCCGTCTAAACACAATGGTTAATCTTGATACATACGGTGTTGATCAGAGATATCTAAACAGAGACAGACCAGTTGAATTGTCTCATCATCGTTATTGTTGACGAAAACTAGGACATTATTCTTTAATCTGAGAAAATTTATGGAGATCAGGGCGATAATACATGAAGATTAACAAATTAATCTAATGATCTGTCGGTCACCAATCAATATGACGTGTTTAGTATTTTTCTTAACAGACATCAAATATTTCATTTTTAAAACTCTTCACCATTAAATGAAAGCATACATGTTAAGCGAAGTGTTCATCCCACAATATAATACCAAAATCGTTTCAGAGTAGCTAAATACCACAATATCATTTTTTAGCTTCGCGCTGTTGTTTTGATTGATCTAATGACCGTCTGAAAACAGAAACTTAGAAATAGGGTGGTCGAAATTATAATGCTCAATATTATCCATATCTATTTATTCTTAAAGCTGGCTTATGTAAGTCTTTGGTTCGCTAACCTGAAGGTCTTGTGTTCAATCCCTACGTTGGCAGAAAAAGTTCATCGAAATTTTCCTGCGTGGTTTCCCCCCTTGCCAGTGCAGCTGTAGGCCTGAGAGCCTGCCAGAGATGTAGGACGAGGGGACTGGCCATGTAAGAGAGAGCGTATAGTCGTTCGGATCGGACGAAAACCCGAGATCCCGTATACACATTAGCTTGCATGTAAAAAAAACCAGGTGGAATTCGAAATAAGACTATGCCGTAACCGCTTTACGGGTAAAATCTCTCTCATACCACACTGCATGACGTATGTCCATCTTCATAAGCCCAATCGGAGCAAAACAGTAGGGCGTTATAACCCCATTTCATTCATTATTATGTAAGACTTAGACAGACAGTTATTCGTCCTTGCTTTAGTAGTTCAAAAGTATTTTGAAAATTACTTCTGCGTGAAGTTATATGTTTAAAGTTTTGAGGAGAAGTGGACCAAATTGTGTCCGTTAATTGGCGATTGACAGTTTATATTCTCGACTGTCAGGTACTATTGCCAGGACCATAAACCGAGTCGTTTTTATGTCCTTCATTCGACTGTCGCCGTGAGCGACATTGTCTAATTCATACAATATCTAAACAATCCGATTGTCGAGATTCGAGAGTGTTCCATTATATGCTTGTTACGTGAATAGATAACTGCATAACAGTTTACAGAATATTTGAAGAAAAACACATGAAACAGACAGACTTGCGTATTACATAATACGTCATGCATCTTTAAAGTATGTCAATAAGACCACCCTCGTTCAGAAAAGTGGGATGTTTTATAAAGAAGACAAATGGACCATTTCTGGTGGTATTATTTAGTTATGTTTTAGCAGAAGCCCTTCGGGGGAGGGAACCCATGATATTCCTTTTCTAAACTAACCCGGGTTATTAAACATACATTATGCAAGAGTTAAATTTTCCAACTGCACATCTTTATTTAGGCCTGAAATGATATCTTAAATATCTTAGATATTGATTAAATTATCTATACCATAATCAACTACTCTCGATGGCTTTACTAGCCTGTGATATTTACTGGATTACAATCCTATCTCCTACTTAACGTCCATTAATAATTAAATCTAAAAATCGATAATCAAGACTATTTTTTTATTGTACCAACTGGTGATCAATCGCTAAAATCTCGCTTCAAAGTGGATCAATTTGACTTAAATTTTCAGCTTATTCCCTTTACATTATCTAGTTTAACTATTATTGTGAGAAGTGGAAGCGCTTTATCAAATCTCTCGTAATATATCTTTAATCAATACAATCTTAACATTTTTTTCAAATGAAATGTTGAATCCCTCAAATACAGGTGCTAAGATAAGCACATAAAGGAAACATAAAGGGCTCCATCTCTTTTGCGACCATTTTGTGTGGTATAAGTTAGTTTTCCGAGATGTGGAAATGTTTTACTGCATAAAATAGGTAATTCATAGATTTCCAAGTATTATGCTGGCCAAGATTTATTTTCAACATAATTTACTTTCTTGTTGCGTGTGATAATTGCCATTAGAATATGATATTGTTTTTGTTGATTTCTTGCAGCCATCTTTAAACGTCTGAGTTACATGTATTTAAACAGTTTGTTCCTCTACTGTTATTTAAAGGGATTAAATTTGTTTTGAGATCAAAATAAAATGTTGAATATGAATGCTACTTCTATTATTCGTTACATTTCGTGTCGACAGTTAAATATCAACACTGTTTTCAGTTAAATATCAACACTGTATTTTGTAATCTACGGCAATTTTATTCTTTACATAAATCAAAGCGATTGGGTTATTTTATTTTTAATTGTATTATACTATGGTTGAAAGCGTGACTGCGGTACAAGTCTGTAATAATCAGATTTACTTCTAATAGCGTATACCCTTCTTAATGATTACATAAAAAGGTGGATAATACTCATTGTTTAGGTAACACGAAAAGACCCTTAAAGTTGACGTCGAACCCAAGAAAATAACGGCGTAACTCTTGTGTAAATCATCTTAAACATTATTTAAATATGACATAATGGTTCGTAACTGGTCCCCAGTCTGTCCTAGTAACCAGGAAACATTTTATAGAAACCACTATGGATTTATTGGTATTAACCAAAGCTATATTACTACGTGATCCCCATTACTTTGTAGACAATCTATGTCAAGTGGTTTCGATATGCTACCGTATTTCATTGTATGAAGTGTCCAACTCAGTTGCCATATGCGCATGTAACATTACCTAGAGTCAATCAATGCAGAGTGCCTGAATTCTGGATAACCTTACTATTTGTGGACGTTGAATATTTGACTCCTCCTGTGGTTTACAATTATGAAAGTAGATTTTAGATCTGACCGAAGGGTGTATATGATGTCAAATGGGTAAGATGAGACTTTGGAATGATTTGATGTTCGTATTTTGAACTGTCAGTTGTTTTTATTTCTTTCTTCGGAAATCAGCAAATGGATTTAGTGTTGTGCTTTCCCGGATTTCTAACATCTTTTGAAACAACTGTATATTGAAAAAGGTTCCCCAAACAATTAGAATCGAAATAATGGATATTTCTCGCGAAAGAGGGCTGCGCCGATTCGGCATGGATCTTCAACAACGCTTAGATCGCCTCGATGCACGGGTCAAAATCTTCAAAAAGAATCACAGTTTTAATAATAGATTGATTATTAAAGATCTCAAACAAATCCGTAGCAGTGGGCGAAAAATGGCTGAAGGTGATCTAGATAATTGGGATTCAAAACGAACTGCTAGGTCGATAGAGCTGGCACAAAGCTGTGAGAAAAAAATGAAAATAGTACCCACGGAACTGGCCCATAGCGAAAGGAAAAACAGCCTTATGAACTCCGAGATTAGCGAAAGAAAAAACAGTTTCAAACTTCCTCAGATCATTGTGTCTGGAGACACGTCAGTTAGTAAAGTTTCATCTTCCCGAAGAGAAAGTTTGGTACTTCCTAAAGTAAACCAACTGCCTGGTTCAATAGCAGTACCCCTTGTTGGAAAAAAACCGCATGAAGGTCTGCCAACAACAAATAAATCCGAAGGTCTGAACTTTCGGCAGTCCAATGGGAATTCTGTCCATAAAGATTGTCTAGATGTTTTACAGCCTGTAAATCCCGAGTTCGAATTGAGGGAGAAATCACCCTCTCCAACTCCAGAGGTAAAAAATCAGATTTCTTTTGGAAGCAAATGGAAAATTCTAGCTAAGACCGTAAGAGCCGATACAGAAAACCGGGAGAGTATCGAAAAAGAATCACCAGAACAATGTCCAAGTCAAACACTGTTGAGTTTTAGGAGCGTGAACTCAGAAAACCAGGATAACCAAACTCTAGCATCTGCGCCCGGAGATGGTGTAGCACAACGTTGGCGACGATTATCCGTTATTTCTAATATGAATACCGGAAGACGTTTTAGTATCCGTAAACGTTCCATGACATCTAACCAGGCAGTGCTGGCATTTTTAGACATTTTAAATTCCAAAAAGCATGAAGAAGACGAGGAAGATGCTAAGAAGTATGATTTGTCGTATCTGAAAGAATGTCGTTATCTGAGACACCGATTGGATTAATCCATACACCATCATTGCTTACAAAGGAGAGAGAGAGAGGGGATAAATGGGATTTAACGTGCACTCTACACGTTACTCGCGAGTAAAGTGTGTTACGTTTTTATTTCAATAATTTGCGCATGAATAATGTATTTGGCAGCTGAGGGAAACCAGTTTACGCAGAGAAACTACGTCACTTGATACTATGTCAGACTTTAACAGTTTATCATCTAAAGCGCATTCGTTAGACGACTCGACCAGCAACCTAGTTTTTGTTTTATAATGACATATTTTAAACAATGCACTTTTAATTATAAACTTTGATATGTCATATGTGCCTTGTTCTTGCCTTGTACACACTGTATTTGTAACATTATGTTCGCATTTAAGTTATACTACTTCTATTCATATTCACATATTCCACTGTTCTAGTAAACGCTGTGTTGTTCAAACGATGGAGAGTTTTTGGCCTCTTACTCCGAACTTTTTAAGCGCTCTAATCGTCACAGTTTTATACGATCATGAATTAATTGATGTGGTGTCGCTTCTGGCTGGAGTCTTTTAGGGGTCTGTGTTAAGTTCGTTTTCTACGGAATGGGGTGGGACTGAGGGAACATCACAAAAAAATGCTACCAACGTTTCAATTTTCCTCATTTGTGTAAGTAAGCAGTTTCTGAAAATCTATGGCTATAATAATGATCATAAATTAAATTTTAAGCTAAAATATGTACAAACTTTCAAATTTGCTCCAATGCTAACTTTTGTGCCAATAAGTCATTGAAATTTGGAGGAAAGGTGGGTTTTTTTTTCAAATACATTTAAAGTTAGCATTTCAAAAGCAGTTGCATGTCTGTCTGACAATAGAAAGTTGTGGCAATGATATCATGTTGAGAAAACAGGAGTCATTCATGTAAGATGTCTTACTAATATCTTCTTAGAAATATCGGTTCTATCAGACACTTGATAACAATAGACGCAGCTGCTACTCTATTTTAGTGCATGATCGTGTAAAAACTTGACTATAGTCATTTTAACTGCTTTCAGTTCATACAGAATCAGCCCTCTCGGATCGTATCAAGGGCAACACCTCTCCCGTATCAGACAATTTCTTCTATCGGCTAAGTACTCGTATTAAGTTGAAAGTGTCACCTCTGACATATTAATCGATAAATATATCCCCTCCCCCGCCGTATCGCATGGACTTACGGTCCCCCACTGTGTGCCATAATCTAGATGCTGATAAGTTATTTCTCGAACGCATATAAACTGAAAGTTGTTGGGCCTCGATCATTTCATACGCCCTCCATTTGATGTTGACGTATATTGTTGTCGCCCATGTTCGTCTACAGAACACATTTTCTATCCGGTTTTGATGAAACTTGAAATATTGGTCTATTTCACAAAGATCTCGGTTCCTTTCGATATTGGCATGCATTAGACTATAACTTCATGGATGATAACCCCCTGATTGTACGAACAATCACTTTTTTAAATGGACGCTGATTGTGCAAAAAACCGTTCGAATATTATGTCACCGTTACACCATAAAGTTGGTTGTGTTCGAATTTCGTGAAAATCGGACCAAAACTGTTGGACAAAATGGCCGCCCCACGTAACAGCTGGTATATCAATGTTGTGGACTGATAAAACTTGAAATACATGTTTATACCATAAGGATCCTGGTTCCTGTCGATATTCGCACATATCGGATCGTAACTTCCTGAATAATGGCCCTTAGTTGTATGAAAAATCACGCTTTTAGCTTGTGGTCCCTCTACAGGTAAAAATCTTTTATCCGATTTAATAAAAAACATTTGTATATATCACCATTAACCCCCTACTGAGTAAAAAATTAGTGAAAATCGGACCAAAACTTCCGGGCAAAATGGCCACCCCTCGTTCGCAAATAGTGTAAATTTTTGGTATATCAAGGTTGTGGATGCCACAATTTTAATCCGATTTTACTGAAACTTAAAATATATGTTTATAACCCATATGTTTAGTTTCATTAATATTAATGTATATGGGATCGTACCTTCCTGAATTGTGGCCTTAGATTGTACGAGAAATTGCGTTTTTAACTTGTGGCAAACTAGAGGTCATAATTTATATCCAATTGAACAAAACGCTTAAATAGGTCACCATTACACCCTAATGATGACCGAGTTCCAATTTTATGAAAATGGGACCAAAACTGCCGTTCACAATGGCCACCTCCTACGTAAATAATGTAAATATATGGTATCAAGGTTATGGACCCTCTAGAAATCACAATTTTAATCTGATTTTGGCTCTTTTCGATATCCGCGCAACATCTTGAATTATGGTATTTGCTTTTACAAAAGATCATTTCTATTTGCTTGTTCTCTATCCATCTCTTACTAAATGTGTGGGTATCTTGCCTGGCAGCCGCTGGTTGTATAATGGATCAACGTTATGGAACTCTTTACCTTTTCGCCTCAAAGCCCAACAAACCTTTATATCTCATCGCTTCAGTTTAGCGCCAATATTTCTGTCCGAAAAAAAAATTACGAAATAAAATGATGATCGATATCCGAAAGTGGCTCCAGATCAAAATGCAATGGGACTTCGCACACTTTCCTCTGTCCTAAAATATTTTCATAATATTTGACGTTGCTTACTTGGCATCGAATTTGATGTTCTGGCGATTTTTAGGAATATTGAGGAGTGGTTAACTATGCAAACAATCATGACTAATGCATATTAAGGGACGAATCTGGACATTTTGTACGTCAGTACAATATCAGGTTAAACAATGTATGTACATATTACCAAGACCTCTGACTATCAGTAGGACAAACAACTGCAGTGGTCTGTAAGCAATCCTACTGTACCCCACAATGGATAATACTGTCTGGGCGGCCCGGTAAAATGTAGATCGTACTGCCTATGTTGACGTTAGCCGATCGATGTCTTGTCGAAAAGCAGTTCTATTCAAATTTTTGCCGTAACGTAAATGTCATAAATGTGATGATTACTATTGATTTCGTTATCGTTTTGGGGTGAACAACATAGGGCGATTTACTATAACTGTGAATAATAGTGATAAAAGACCACAGATCACAAATAAATATTCAGATAAAATGTAATTTGGGACTGGGTCTGAGGGGACTTTGTCTCATGGAGATGGGGTAAATCCGCTTCTGAACATCGGTGATATTCTCTCTCTCACAATGTAAACAATCCTCTTTTTGTGAGAAACAACAGAACCATGGCATATAGCTTGATTTGAAATTAGTTCCAACGCAGTAAAAAGCAATGCCGTGACAATTTCAGTCACAAATGTCACAACATTTTTAGCCAGTTTAATTAAAACTTGAAGAAATGGCAAGCCATTTTTGAGTCAGAGTTTTACCTGGAACAAACAGTGGGGATCTATATACATATTATGTTACCATAATTCCATGAATCGACGCTTCAAAAAAGATGTTTGAATCTAGTGAAACACCAAAAGTAAAGCATTATTTGAAGTCTGATTTTATTGAGGTTGGGTTGTTGGAAGGGGAAGATAACTTCGTGCTTATTTGCCGAGTGATTGATTGGTTGTGCAGCAGGTAATTGGGTTAGGACAGCAATTGATTTTATGGCAGCTTTTCCCTGTATAGATAATTAAACAAACACAGTCCTTTTAACAACAATATTATATTTATCAAATGAAAACAATGTGCAATGATGACTAAATAAGCAATAGAAACGTTGGTCGTAATTTGTACTTAATGAATATAACATTTTAAATGATTTAAAAGACAATTTAGGCGTCAACAGAAAGTCTAACAGACCACACCGATATAGTAAAATTTGTAGTGACAACAAATAAAAACAGTCGTTCTTACTGGTTTGAGTTTACAAGCAGCTACGATTTCCAGTTCTTTAATATGTTTTAGATTGAAGTATGTTTTAGATTGATAGTGGATATTGGTTCAAATCTAAATATGAATAAGATAAACCGAGAGAGAAATGGGGATTAACGTCCACTCGACACAAAATAGGTCATTTCGGGGCTAACATATGGTTTAATTTTATTTCAATAATTCGCTTACGCGTATGGGTCTTTAGCAGTGGGAGGAAACCGGTGTGCCCGGAGAAAACCCACGAGGTTGGACAGGCGACCCTACTCCTTGCCAGTTATTTTATAACATTCGAATAACAATGCATGTATATTATGGATTTGCCTGTTAAAACATGTATTACTATATACAATGTACCATAAAGCATTTAAATTGTGAAAACATTATGGTCGTTGGGCAACATTTATCAACCGGTCCGTATTCAAAGGTTTTCTAAAAGTTAAGGAAAAAAACTTAATTTTTCCACTTAACCAAGTGTCTTACCTTCGATATTCAAAGGTTGCATTTTTCATATACTTGGCTATGTGAAAACTTAACTGCACACTTAAATTATGGAATACTCACATTCGCCAAAAAGCATGAATTTTCAATTTATGGAATACTGTCAAAAATCACGAATTTCTAACATTGCAAGCAAGTTATGCCCCATTAAGAGCAATACTATACTCTATTAAATTCTTAGTCAGGGGCGTAAATGTGGGGGGTGGGGGGGGGGGGGGGTACACCCCCCCAGCAAAAAAAATAGTCGGTCGCAAAATCAGTGCAGTCGGTCGCAAAGTAGAGGTAGTCGTTATCAAAATTGTATACGTCACGCTACTCACGCAAAACTTTGGTATAAAAATAGTCGGTCGCAAAATCAGTGCAGTCGGTTGCAAAGTAAAGGTAGTCGGTATCAAAATAAGTACTAACTGTATACGTCACGCTACTCAAGCAAAAAAAATAGTCGGTCGCAAAATTAGTGCAGTCGGTCACAAAGTAGAGGTAGTTGGTATCAAAATAAGTACTCACTGTATACGTCACGCAACTCACGCAAAACTTTAGTATAAGAATAGTCGGTTGCAAAATCAGTGCAGTCGGTCGCAAAATAGGAGCAGTCTTAGTATAAAATAACCTTGTCAACTTATCATTTTTGAAAAGATGTTGTGTTTCACTCTCATTCTGTTGTGAGTATAATGTTAGTCTTACAACAAAATGTAACCCAGGGAGAAAAATAGTCGGTCTCAAAATAAGTGCAGTCACTGCAGTCGGTCTCAAACACAATGCCAGAAAAGATCCCAAATACTGTATATTTGCGTGAATCCGTGAGCCTAAATTGCATACGTCACTCTTATTCTGTTGTAAGTATGTTGGTCTAACAACAAAATTTCACCAAGGGAGAAAAATAGTCGGTCACAAAATAAGTGCAGTCACTGCATTCTCGGTCTCAAAAACAATGCCAGAATAGATCCCAAATGCTATGTATTTGCGGGAATCCGTGTGCCGAAACTGCGATTCCATTATAACATCATTCTTCTACTCGGTTACATATCTGAAATTTGTTCGCGACTGCGGCGCTCGATTCCATTTTAAAATCGTTATTCTAGTCGTCAGTTGTCTTATACTGTCTCAGCACTATCATATTCACGATTATAGTGAACTGCCCAGTTTGTAGTACCACTGGTGTGTGGGGCGGGGGTATGTGCATCAGTCGGTCGCATTTTGGCTAAACACCCCCCCCCCCCAACGAAATCGATATGTACGCCCCTGTTCTTAGTGTACATCACCAGGAAAATGTTTGTCGAAATATTATATTGTATTAGCAATACACAATAACCCTTGGCTTCTAAGTTAGACTGGACAAATTATACAGTGTTGTTTACAAATGTATCATTTGAGAAATTCATAGATATTGTGTGACTATCTCCATGTTAGATTTTGACAGACCTGGAATGTGTGTACGAAAAATGCATTATATTATAGCTAAATAAATACTACCGATTATGTATATATGGGAATGAGTTGTAAAAAATAGATCATGCCTTGATTCTAGCGGTAGTATAAATAATTTGTGAAATCTATAAAGCCATGTCATCACAAATGAATTCATATGACAGTCATGGAAACATAAATGATCGGGAAAAGATATCCAACTATCTCGGTGGTAATAACCTTATACTCTATTATGACACTACAACATCAAAGTTGACGACGACAAATATAAATTTGAGGTTAGCTATGCTCGGCGACATTGTCTTTGTTTTAATCTGAATCCCCTATCTATGGGAATACTTCTACAGTATTAAAAGAAGTCATTATAATCTCACTTAACTTTAAAGCCTCAATAACACTCTTGTTGTAATTGGATAACATGTCCCAATCTTTATTCTGGTCAACAAATTGTATTATTTTACAATATTCAAATTAATTGATGATACAAATTTTATCTTAACACACCTAATTTAAAAAATTGGAAAAATTCAACTACATGATTTGAAAAGGTTAACGTAAACCTTTTCAAATGTGACTTGGATTTTAAAAAAAATTCGAACCCCTTGGACGAGTAAAATATGATGTAATGGATAATTTACACAACAGGTAGGACACATAAACATCTAGTACTTAGAATAAGACTATTATTTATTTTCTAGAGCTGCCAAGCCAGCAAGAGTGTTATTGTGCCTTTAAGGTATCTCCCTTAGGTCACTTAAAGTTAAGTGGATATTTCTCCCTTAAATTGTCCTTTGAATACCACTTAAAGACTAACTCTTAAAAATTAAGGCAGCTTAACTGTAAGGGAAAATTTGATACTTAACAACGCCTTTGAATACCACTTGCCCTTTACTAACAGGAAGTTGTGTATATCTAAGTGAAAGCTAGTAGTTAAGTGACTATCTTAGACTTAAGATATCCTTTGAATACGGACCCTGTATGTTCAGATTTTATTGATTGATTTAGGGTTGTTGATTGAATTTGGTAAAGTGTAAGAATGTTTCACTATTTTCACGAACCACGCACCGTAATGGACATAGGAAGCCTGCTGAATACATGTGAGGTAGATGTATCAAGATACATTAGACGGATATATACAATCACGACAAATTATAAATACATGGTTGGTTATAAATAATATTATCACAGAAGGGCTTCAAGTAATAACATATAACATATGGTTATAAAATGTTAATGACATCCCTCTATATAAGGAACAGTGTCCGCACGTAAAGACTCGGGGGTGATAAGGGATAAGTATGGATGAAACATGTACTATGAAATATAAAAAATAAACTAATGAAATTAAAACATCTACCTATTATCATAATTATTTTTGATTTTGAATATATTCCGGGCAGCAAAATACATGTGTGACAATTTTACTATTTTCATAAACATTGACAGTTTTAAAGATAACGGCACGAAATCATAGCTATAAAATGATGAATAACTACATAATCTATGGGAAATTACGCGTTTGCACACTATGTTTTCATTCTGGCATGGTGTGGGCCTAGAATAATTGTACACGTTCTAGTTGAACTTTGTTTACTTTTATCTCTTGTTATTTTAATAAATAATCACAGTGTAATAATATTTTAATATTTTATAAAGCACTAACATAGCATATAATTAAAGCGCAATGAAAACGTGCCACTGATCTGAATGGAAATGTGATATTTGGCACGATTGACCGACCGGAGAAAATCACCTGGATGCCGTAGCAACTTTACTTAAAGTTCCAATTTCATATTTTCTAATAAAGTCAAAACATAATTATTTCTATGTCTTTTGCTTAAAAGGTTGTCAACTCACTATTATACGATCATGGGCAAAATTTCACAGGTATTAAAATAGCTGACACAGGCTGATTGAGGAAATAGTAACACAATTACCTCCCTTGTTTTCCCATTCTCCATGGAGGGCCATCTTCAAACGTTTGAATTTGAAGTTGATAATGATAATATTTTTGCCAATTTCTCAACTGGCAATAGTGAATTATAGGATTAATAGGATTATTCTTTAACAAGGTAGGATTGTTTATATGTACAATCTATTTTAGGGCTTTATTTTAATACATTTTAAAAATATAACTTAAAAATATGCTATTGGAACTTTAACAGTGAAACGTAGACACAGGCGGTAAAATTCCAAAGTCAATCTAGTCGAGCCAACATCTAGCAACCGCACGCGACATGCTTACAGTGGCTCCGATACTCTTTATAAACGCAATTATTGTGCATTTTCTTGCGTCTCCCACAGAACTGTAGGGGTTGTAGTAACCATTGCTGTTTATTCATAAGTGTTATCGTCGTGATATGATGTAGATTAAAGTGTCTCTTTCAAACAATCATCCAATTACAAGTGATACGTTTTAATTGCGTCTAAGTTTATATGCAATCCTGTTCAAACATATTTACATTAACAGGAGCGATAAATAAATCAATTGTTTATCTACATCAATAATCATACCAAATTGTACAGCCCGCCAAAGTCGTTTTATAAAGGGTTATAATATGTGGAATTGTGAAATGATCTAAAGCCGTAATCGATTGGTTCCTTCATTTGCCTCAGCGCCCCCCAATGTCTCCACTTCCTCTATCATACCAGTGGCCTGAAATCAAAGAAAGAATTAAGCATTTATTTCGGTGTTTAGGTGTTAAGCTGCGCTGTTTTATTATCTGATGTTCGAGAGTGTGTAACATCTAACTAGGCAATTTCTACAGAACTGTGTTTATCTCAACATCGCGCAAACATTTATCACATTGCTGCTGTCTGTTGTCAGGCCGACAGAGGAGATCGTGTTTCTTGGTAAGGAGTTCGGGACATAAAATTAATCCATCTATCGAGAATTCTTGGTTCGGGTTGGGGTGTCTAGCCCGGCGTGTCGAAATTCCCGACCTTCCATCCAACTGGAAAAAGACCCTTGGTAAAGCATATCACTACCTCCATTTAACTCGATTTGTTTTTATGATAAGGATGTGACTTAAACATTATCTTTAATCTTACCCAAATATAAAAGGTGGCTGCGCCTGCGCTAATTTGTCGTATTTGATCACGGGTAAAATTTTTGATGACCTTTTTAGCTGCTGTGGCGGTGGATAGCCTCACTGCCTTTGGATCAAAAAAAGAAATTTTTCTCATAAAGGATTCTTTTCCAGTTTTGCCCAGTAATATCTGTATAGATTTCCATTCCTTGAAAAAAATAAGCAAACATAGACATAAGTTATAAACTAGACCTGCATGCAGAAATGACGGGTTTCACTCGTGCCACGTTACCCTTAAACATGTCACTTCCGGTGCCAAGTTACCCTTGAACATATGTCACTTCCGGTACCAGCGAAACCACTAAACAGGTTTCCAAATTAACATTGCACACAAATAAAATGGTCGCAGAATCAACAAAATCCAGCAATATCAATTCATTTTATACATTTGTCACTTGTAAATGATCTTGACAAAATTAAATTACTCCCGGTGTTAATGCAAATGTTCAATTAGTCTTATGAAATCAGAAATGGCATACGATATCATATAGTGAACATTTTATCTAAATCGAATAATAATTGCCACTTTTAAAGACCAAAAAACTTGAAAAGTGACTTGTAGGAAATCGGCTATTTCTCTGCAACCGTACAAGTTAGAAACCATTTTGTGGTATCTGTATGATCGTATGGGTTCATTCTATTTGTTGATTGGCATCAAATACCATACTTTGAAAAAGATTTCAAAACAGACTCATTTGAATAAAATATCTGTTTTAGAGGCTAAAAATACAGTTTTTGCCAAAATGACGTTACTTCCGGTGATAATGTAAATCTTAAATTACTTGTATGAAATCCCAAATGGCATTAGGTATAACATGGCGTGACGTTTATGAAAATCGAATAATAATTGACCCTTTTATGGCCCCGAAACTTTCAAAAGTGACCTGTAGAAAACCGTCTATTTCTCGGCAACCGAACAAGTTAGAAACCATTTTATGATATCTATATGACCATATGAGTTTTGTTTATATGTGAATTTAAACCAAAAGTTAAAATTATTAATACATATTAAGTTATTCTTGGTTGAATAAAACATTGATTTAAAAAGTTTAAAATGCATTTTTGACCAAATGATGTCACTTCCGGTGTCAATTTTAAATTGTAATCAACTTGATATGACGCTACGTGCTTTTTGAATCAAATGATGTCACTTTTATAAAAATCCAATCATAATTGACTATTTTACAGGCAAAATAACGAAAACAGTGACTTGTACAGAACTGCCCATTTCTTGGTAACTGCTTATAGTACAAACGAATTTTAACATACATTTTCTTCGTATGGATTATAGCTACAAGTTTATAGAAGTTACGAAGAAATATTTTAAAATCTGAAAAGCCTGAATAGGTTGTAAATAGGCCAATTTTACACCATTTTTAGCCTCTTAATCGAATTTGCTCGAAAATGAAATCGAAATTAAAAAAACTGCTTCCTACATTTTTTGCGCCTTGAAAGGGCACACTCTTTGAGTCAAATAATTTTTCCAAAAAATAATATTTGTTTTCGAAGAAGGAAAATAACTGTCAAAATTGTAGTTTTTGGTAAAATTATGCCACTTCCGGTGCCGACAGATAAAACTTTTGGTAATAAAAAAAATGACAATTGATACAACGAAGCATATGAACTTTGTTTTATACAAATCGAACAATAAAAAATTAATCTAGGACTTAAAAACTGAATTAGCCAATGGCGGCCAAGGTAAATTACTGAGACAAAATTCTTTAACATTTTTGCACTAGTCAGATGACCCTTTAATTCTGTGCATAATACGACTAAAAAATATTCATTAATAAAAAAGTTTTTTGTAAAATTTTAAATTTTCAAAATTTGGCGCCTAATATCTTTGAAGATTTACCGAAAATCAAAAATCGTAAGTAGTGTAGTTATGTGCCCTGTCTCCGGCTATGCCAAAATGTATCGAAAGTTAAAATTCAATGATTATTGTTAAAATTACTGCAATATTTTAAAAAACGATAATTTGGTGATTTCGGACATTTCGCATTGTCGCAGAACGTTCAAAATAGCTTTATCCTCTAAGTCACACACACTTTCCCAGTAAAACCGAAGAAATCGTAACGATGCGACAAGCAGTTGCTGAGATCTACTCAAAACAAAAGAAGAATAATAATAATAAGAACTAGACCTGCATGCAGGAATGACGGGTTTCACTGGTGCCACGTCACTTTCGGTGCCACGTTACCCTTAAACATATGTCACTTCCGATACCAATGAAACCATCAAACAGGTTTCCACATAAGCATTGTAAACATCAAATAAAATGGACGAAGAATCAACCAAATCCAGCAATATCAATTCATTTTATATATATGTTACTTGTAAGTGATCCTAGCAAAATTTCATTACTTCCGGTGATAATGAAAATGTTCAATTAGTTTTATGAAATCAGAAATGGCCTAAGGCAGCATAATGGCGAAAATTGTATGTAAATCGAATGAGAATTGCCACTTTTATAGACCAAAAACCTTGAAAAGTGACTTGTAGAAAATCGTCTATTTCTCGGCAACCGTACACGATAAAAACTATCTTTTGGTATCTATATGATCGTATGGGTTCAATCCATTTGTTGATTGGAATCAAATATCATAATTTGAAATATATTACAAATCAGACTCATTTGAAAAAAATGTCTGTTTTGAACGCTAAAAATACAGTTTTTGCCAAAATGACATTACTTCCGGTGATACTGAAAATGTTAAATTAGTTCTATGAAATCATAAATGACACAAGATATCATATGGTGAAAATTTTATGAAAATCGAATAATAACTGACACTTTTATAGACCAAAAACCTTGAAAAGTGACTTAAGGAAAATCGCCCATTTCTCTGCAACCGTACAAGTTAGAAACCATTTTGTGGTATCTGTATGATCGTATGGGTTCAATCTATTTGATCAATAGAATCAAATATCACAATTTGAAAAAAATAACAAATACGACTCATTTGAATAAAGTATTGTTTTTTGAAGGCTAAAATTTAAGTTTTGAGCAAATGACGTCATTTCCGGTGGCAGCGCAAGGGGTAAAATGGTTTGACATAGTCCACTATGGCATTAGGCATCCAATGGCGAAAGAAAATTGAAAATCGAATAATAATTGATGCTTTTACAGCCAAAATTACGTGAAAAGTGACTCATGCAAAATTGCCTATTTCTCGGCAACTGCTTATATTACAAACTAATTTTCACATACATTCTCTTCGTATGGATTATAGCTACAAGTTTATAAAAGTTACGTAAAAATATTTTAAAATCTGAAAAGCCTGAATGAGTTGTAAATAGGTCAATTTTACGCCTTTTTTCACCTCTTAATCCAATTTGCTAGAAAATGAAAAAGAAATTAAAAAAACTGCTTCCGACATTTTTTGCGCCTTTAAAGGACACACTCTTTGAGTCATATAATTTTTCAAAAAAATAATATTTGTTTTCAAAAAATGTACCTAACTGTCAAAATTGTAGTTTTTGGTAAAATTATGCCACTTCCAGTGCCGACAGATAACACTTTTGGTAATAAAAAAAATGACAATTGAGACAACGAAGCATATGAACTTTGTTTTATACAAATCGAACAATAAAAAATTAATCTAGGACTGAAAAACTGAATTAGCCAATGGAGGCCAAGGAAAATTACTGAGACAAAATTTTTTAACATTTTTGCGCAAGTCAGATGACTCTTTAATTCTGTGCACAACACGACTAAAAAATATTCATAAATAAAAAAGTTTTTTGTAAAATTTTAAATTTCCGAAATTTGGCGCCTAATATCTTCGAAGATTTGCCGAAAATCAAAAATCGAAAGTAGCGCAGCTATGTGCCCTGTCTCCAGCTATGCCAAAATGTATCGAAAGTTAAAATCCCATGATTATTGTTAAAATTACCGCAATATTTGTAAAAACGATAACTTCGGTGATTTCGGACATTTCGCATTGTCGCAGAACGTTCAAAATAGCTTTATCCTCTAAGTCACACCCACTTTCCCAGTAAAACCGAAGAAATCGTAACGATGCGACACGTAGTTGCTGAGATCTACTCAAAACAAAAGAAGAATAATAATAATAACTAGACCTGCAAGCAGCACTGAACCGGCTTTCAGGAATCATACAGGAAGTTCATTATACCCTAACCGATCCATTGAGCTACCAAACTATACTTTAATTGTTTTGCTTCAGTGACTCCTTCTATCATATGTAAAGGTAATATTTGCTGGCGAAAAGACCGATCAAAATTGTAAATTATGGCAAAATTACGTCACTTCCGGTGCCGAAAGAAATTTTTATAGTCGAAAAATAAGTCGAAAATTCGCAACATACAAAATACAAACTTTGTTTTATACATATCGGGCAATAAATAATCAACCTATAACCCATAAACTGAAATTAAGAAGGTATAAAACTTAAAAGTGACACTGGGAAAATTGGCTATTATTCGACAAGGGAACATGCTAGAAGCCTTTTCTTGATATCAATATGATGGTATTGATTCAATCTTACTGCCCATTAGAGTCAGACGTTATAAAGTTAAACGAATAATAAATATAAATCCCTTCAAAAAAATGTTTGTTTTGAAGGCTAAAAATACGTTTTTTGCAAAAATTACATTACTTCCGGAGATATTGAAAATGTTAATTTAGTTCATAGAAGTTATAAATGGCATAAGGCATCAAATGGTAAAAAAATGATAAAAATCGAATAATAATTGACACTTTTATAGACCAAAAACCTTGAAAAGTGACTTATAAAAGATCGCCTATTTCTCTGTAACCATACATGTTAGAAACCATTTTGTGGTATCCGTATGGTCGTATGGCTTAATTCTATTCGTTGATGGGAATCAAATATCATAATTTTAAAAATATTATAAGGCAGACTCATTTGAATAAAAAAAATTTTTTTAAGTTAAAAATACAGTTTTTGCCCAAATGACGTCATTTCCGGTCACAGTGTAAATGTAAAATTGGCTTGACCTAGTCCAAATTGGCATTAAGCATCAAATGGAAAAAAAAATATTGCAAATCGAACAATAATTCACTCTTTTATAGGCAAAATAACGTGAAAAGTGATGCATGCAAAATTGCATATTTCTCGGCAACTGCTCATATTACAAACTAATTTGCGCATACATTCTCTTCGTCTGGATTATTGCTACGAGTTTATGAAAATTACAAATAAATATTTCAAAATATGAAGACGCTGAATGAATTGTAAATAACTGAATTTTACACTTTATTTTACATTTTATTCGAAATTGCCCGAAAATGAAATTGAAATTAAAAAATCTGAGCTAAGGATTTTGTGCACCTTTGCAGGGTGCATCCTTTTAGTTATATCAGTTTTGAAAAAAAAATAATATTTGCTTTTAAAAAGTGGTACTGAACGATCAAAATTGTAGTTTTTGTTAATATTACGTCACTTCCGTTGCCGACAGAAAAATTTCACCGTAACAAAAAAAATTACAATTGGGACCACGGAGCGTATGAACTTTGTTTTATACAAATCGAATAATAAATAATTTTTCTGGGTACGAAAAACTAAATTAGCCGATGGCGGCTAACGCAAATTACCGAGACAATTTTTTTTCTCATTGCTGCTCAAGTAGGATGATATTTTTAACCCTGTGTAAAATATCATCAAAACATATTCATAAATAAAAAAGGTTTTCGTAAAAAAATTAATTTTTTTCAAAATATCGGACAATTTTTCGACTACTTCCGGTTTTACGATCGTTGTAGTGATAGCTTTACGAAGTTCTTTGGATAATTAACTTTCTGTACCAGAAGTGTCAGAAACATCCATTGAGTAGTTTTGGAAAAAAAGATAAATTAAAGAGCGTTTCCAAAAATTTAACGATTTTTCAATTTTTTTCAAAGTTTGAGGCCATTTTTGGACCATTTATATTATTTCAATGCATTTCATTTTGGATTCACTATATAGACAACCGATAGGACTTTGAGTAAGAAAAGTTTGAGAAAAATCTGCGGCGTCGTTTTCGAGAAAAGTGCGTCCCAGAATGTTAAAAAATCGGAAAATAATATATATTTGGCATACAATAATTTATTTCCTTACCATCGAAATCGTATTATTTAGATACCATATGATGGTCCATTAATAGGGCTATCCAGCGACACTTTAGTTCTTTTGGTCCGCTATTACCTAAGGGAGAAATCAAGTTTCTCGCAACTGCGACAATGGTTTTAACCTTTTTTTTTCATTTTTTGAATACTTCCGGTATGGTTATTATTGTCGGAATAGTTTTAATAGCCGATTTGGGCACTAAAATGGCCACGGGGCTCTGTAATGATATATTACATTATCTGATCAGATGAAATGCCTCTGAGAAATCCTATGTTCAAAAGTGCCAAAAATGCAAAAAAATTAAAATATCGAAAATTAAATTTCAATAACTACATACATATTATACATCATTAGAATCGTAATTAGGTCAGCTATCTGAATATACAACCTTTTTTTGAAAATCTCTTAAAATAAAAAAATAGTAGAGCATTTTCCAAAATTTCACGATTTTTCGACTTTTTTTGATTTTCAGTCCCTTTTTTATCATATTCCAGACATTTCAAAGTCTTATTGGATGGCATAATTCACAAGACTATCGAATGGACTCTCGATAGAGAAAGTTAAAAAAAAAGTTGCGGTTAAGTTTTCGAGATACAGGCGTCCAAAAACGCTCCAAATCAGAAAATACTTGATTTTCAGCGTGCCATATTTTGCTTCCTGCTCGTCGTATCCGTACAAATTGGGTATCATACGATAGCACAATACTATTGTAGTCCAATGGTACCCTAATTTGTTTAATCCATTGATATCGGACGGAGAAATCGCGTTTTTCCCCAAAATACCCATTTTTTGCATTTTTTTCAAAATATCGGACATTATTTCGACCACTTCCGGTGTACAGATTATTGTTGAAATTGCTTTATTCCTTGCAATGGTCATTTGGCTTCATGCCTCAGAAATTTCAGAAACGTCAATTCGGCCATAAAACGGAACCCGAGCTCACAAAATGGGTAGAAAATTCGAAAAAAATCGAAAAATAAAGGGCGATAACTCTGAATGAAACTTATATTACTGGAATCGGATGGACTTCAGGTATCCAAAAATGTAGGTCAAATTTCAAAATTTTGAAAAATAACAAAAATTGTCTCTCAAACAACATTTTTCATTTTTCGATCGCAAGAAGTCAGCGATGAAGTTTCGAAATATCGAAATTTTCAACTGCTATCGTCCGAGAAAAGACTCAGGGTTTCCGAAAATGTCATTTGTTTGAAAATAGGTACAGAATTGACGAAACTACGGCCATTTTTTGATTTTTTGACACCGCGCGAAATTCGACCACTTCCGGTCTGCGCAGAAGTTTCAAATATAGTTTATCAAGTAGCCAACACATGGTTTCCCGATAGAGAATTAGGTCCCAGATCGGTATCTGTTACAGGCACTGAGAAATAGGCTCCGGCGAAAAAAAAAATAATAATAATAAATAATAATTTTAGTAATCACAATAGGCTTTCAGACGAAAGTCTGAAAGCCTAATAACTAGACCTGCATGCAGGAATGACGGGTTTCACTGGTGCCACGTCACTTTCGGTGCCACGTTACCCTTAAACATATGTCACTTCCGATACCAATGAAACCATCAAACAGGTTTCCACATAAGCATTGTAAACATCAAATAAAATGGACGAAGAATCAACCAAATCCAGCAATATCAATTTATTTTATATATATGTTACTTGTAAGTGATCCTGGCAAAATTTCATTACTTCCGGTGATAATGAAAATGTTCAATTAGTTTTATGAAATCAGAAATGGCATAAGGCAGCATAATGGCGAAAATTGTATGTAAATCGAATGAGAATTGCCACTTTTATAGACCAAAAACCTTGAAAAGTGACTTGTAGAAAATCGTCTATTTCTCGGCAACCGTACACGATAAAAACTATCTTTTGGTATCTATATGATCGTATGGGTTCAATCCATTTGTTGATTGGAATCAAATATCATAATTTGAAATATATTACAAATCAGACTCATTTGAAAAAAATGTCTGTTTTGAAGGCTAAAAATACAGTTTTTGCCAAAATGACATTACTTCCGGTGATACTGAAAATGTTAAATTAGATCTATGAAATCATAAATGACACAAGATATCATATGGTGAAAATTTTATGAAAATCGAATGATAACTGACACTTTTATAGACCAAAAACCTTGAAAAGTGACTTAAGGAAAATCGCCCATTTCTCTGCAACCGTACAAGTTAGAAACCATTTTGTGGTATCTGTATGATCGTATGGGTTCAATCTATTTGATGAATAGAATCAAATATCACAATTTGAAAAAAATAAAAAATACGACTCATTTGAATAAAATATTGTTTTTTGAAGGCTAAAATTTAAGTTTTGAGCAAATGACGTCATTTCCGGTGGCCGCGCAAGGGGTAAAATGGTTTGACATAGTCCACTATGGCATTAGGCATCCAATGGCGAAAGAAAATTGAAAATCGAATAATAATTGATTCTTTTACAGCCAAAATTACGTGAAAAGTGACTCATGCAAAATTGCCTATTTCTCGGCAACTGCTTATATTACAAACTAATTTTCACATACATTCTCTTCGTATGGATTATAGCTACAAGTTTATAAAAGTTACGTAAAAATATTTTAAAATCTGAAAAGCCTGAATGAGTTGTAAATAGGTCAATTTTACGCCTTTTTTCACCTCTTAATCCAATTTGCTAGAAAATGAAAAAGAAATTAAAAAAACTGCTTCCGACATTTTTTGCGCCTTTAAAGGACACACTCTTTGAGTCATATAATTTTTCAAAAAAATAATATTTGTTTTCAAAAAATGTACCTAACTGTCAAAATTGTAGTTTTTGGTAAAATTATGCCACTTCCGGTGCCGACAGATAACACTTTTGGTAATAAAAAAAATGACAATTGAGACAACGAAGCATATGAACTTTGTTTTATACAAATCGAACAATAAAAAATTAATCTAGGACTGAAAAACTGAATTAGCCAATGGAGGCCAAGGAAAATTACTGAGACAAAATTTTTTAACATTTTTGCGCAAGTCAGATGACTCTTTAATTCTGTGCACAACACGACTAAAAAATATTCATAAATAAAAAAGTTTTTTGTAAAATTTTAAATTTCCGAAATTTGGCGCCTAATATCTTCGAAGATTTGCCGAAAATCAAAAATCAAAAGTAGCGCAGCTATGTGCCCTGTCTCCAGCTATGCCAAAATGTATCGAAAGTTAAAATCCCATGATTATTGTTAAAATTACCGCAATATTTGTAAAAACGATAACTTCGGTGATTTCGGACATTTCGCATTGTCGCAGAACGTTCAAAATAGCTTTATCCTCTAAGTCACACCCACTTTCCCAGTAAAACCGAAGAAATCGTAACG
Organism: Patella caerulea; assembly: GCA_036850965.1. Lineage (NCBI taxonomy): Eukaryota > Metazoa > Mollusca > Gastropoda > Patellidae > Patella > Patella caerulea. Next base: position 3,877,707 of record JAZGQO010000008.1, on the reverse strand, counting down.
ATGCGACACGTAGTTGCTGAGATCTACTCAAAACAAAAGAAGAATAATAATAATAATAAGAACTAGACCTGCATGCAGGAATGACGGGTTTCACTAGTGCCACGTTACCCTTAAACATGTCACTTCCGGTGCCAAGTTACCCTTGAACATATGTCACTTCCGGTACCAGCGAAACCACTAAACAGGTTTCCAAATTAACATTGCACACAAATAAAATGGACGCAGAATCAACAAAATCCAGCAATATCAATTCATTTTATACATTTGTTACTTGTAAATGATCTTGACAAAATTAAATTACTCCCGGTGTTAATGCAAATGTTCAATTAGTCTTATGAAATCAGAAATGGCATACGATATCATGTAGTGAAAATTTTATGTAAATCGAATAATAATTGCCACTTTTAAAGACCAAAAAACTTGAAAAGTGACTTGTAGGAAATCGGCTATTTCTCTGCAACCGTACAAGTTAGAAACCATTTTGTGGTATCTGTATGATCGTATGGGTTCATTCTATTTGTTGATTGGCATCAAATACCATACTTTGAAAAAGATTTCAAAACAGACTCATTTGAATAAAATATCTGTTTTAGAGGCTAAAAATACAGTTTTTGCCAAAATGACGTTACTTCCGGTGATAATGAAAATCTTAAATTACTTGTATGAAATCCCAAATGGCATTAGGTATAACATGGTGTGACGTTTATGAAAATCGAATAATAATTGACCCTTTTATGGCCCCGAAACCTTCAAAAGTGACCCGTAGAAAACCGTCTATTTCTCGGCAACCGAACAAGTTAGAAACCATTTTATGATATCTATATGACCATATGAGTTTTGTTTATATGTGAATTTAAACTAAAAGTTAAAATTATTAATACATATTAAGTTATTCTTGGTTGAATAAAACATTGATTTAAAAAGTTTAAAATGCATTTTTTGACCAAATGATGTCACTTCCGGTGTCAATTTTAAATTGTAATCAACTTGATATGACGCTACGTGCTTTTTGAATCAAATGATGTCACTTTTATAAAAATCCAATCATAATTGACTATTTTACAGGCAAAATAACGAAAACAGTGACTTGTACAGAACTGCCCATTTCTTGGTAACTGCTTATAGTACAAACGAATTTTAACATACATTTTCTTCGTATGGATTATAGCTACAAGTTTATAACAGTTACGAAGAAATATTTTAAAATCTGAAAAGCCTGAATAGGTTGTAAATAGGCCAATTTTACACCATTTTTAGCCTCTTAATCGAATTTGCTCGAAAATGAAATCGAAATTAAAAAAACTGCTTCCTACATTTTTTGCGCCTTGAAAGGGCACACACTTTGAGTCAAATAATTTTTCCAAAAAATAATATTTGTTTTCGAAGAAGGAAAATAACTGTCAAAATTGTAGTTTTTGGTAAAATTATGCCACTTCCGGTGCCGACAGATAAAACTTTTGGTAATAAAAAAAATGACAATTGATACAACGAAGCATATGAACTTTGTTTTATACAAATCGAACAATAACAAATTAATCTAGGACTGAAAAACTGAATTAGCCAATGGCGGCCAAGGTAAATTACTGAGACAAAATTCTTTAACATTTTTGCACTAGTCAGATGACCCTTTAATTCTGTGCATAATACGACTAAAAAATATTCATAAATAAAAAAGTTTTTTGTAAAATTTTAAATTTTCAAAATTTGGCGCCTAATATCTTTGAAGATTTACCGAAAATCAAAAATTGAAAGTAGTGTAGCTATGTGCCCTGTCTCCGGCTATGCCAAAATGTATCGAAAGTTAAAATTCAATGATTATTGTTAAAATTACTGCAATATTTTAAAAAACGATAATTTAGTGATTTCGGACATTTCGCATTGTCGCAGAACGTTCAAAATAGCTTTATCCTCTAAGTCACACCCACTTTCCCAGTAAAACCGAAGAAATCGTAACGATGCGACAAGCAGTTGCTGAGATCTACTCAAAACAAAAGAAGAATAATAATAATAAGAACTAGACCTGCATGCAGGAATGACGGGTTTCACTGGTGCCACGTTACCCTTAAACATGTCACTTCCGGTGCCAGGTTACCCTTGAACATATGTCACTTCCGGTACCAACGAAACCATTAAACAGGTTTCCAAATTAACATTGCACACAAATAAAATGGATGCAGAATCAACCAAATCCAGCAATATCAATTCATTTTATACATGTGTTACTTGTAAATGATCTTGACAAAATTACATTTCGTCCGGTGTTAATGAAAATGTTCAATTAGTTTTATGAAATCAGAAATGGCATACGATATCATATAGTGAAAATTTTATGTAAATCGAATAATAATTGCCACTTTTAAAGACCAAAAAACTTGAAAAGTGACTTGTAGAAAATCGACTATTTCTCTGCAACCGTACAAGTTAGAAACCATTTTGTGGTATCTGTACGATCGTATGGGTTCATTTTATTTGTTGATTGGCATCAAATACCATAATTTGAAAAACATTTCAAAACAGACTCATGTGAATAAAATATCTGTTTTGAAGGCTAAAAATACAGTTTTTGCCAAAATGATGTTACTTCCGGTGATAATGAAAATCTTAAATTACTTGTATGAAATCCTAAATGGCATTAGGTATAACATGGTGTAACGTTTATGAAAATCGAATAATAATTGACACTTTTATGGCCCAAAAACCTTCAAAAGTGGCCTGTAGAAAACCGTCTATTTCTCGGCAACCGAACAAGTTAGAAACAATTTTATGATATGTATATGACCATATGAGTTGTGTTTATATGTGAATTTAAACCAAAAGTTAAAATTATTAATACATATTAAGTAATTCTTGGTTGAATAAAACATTGATTTAAAAAGTTTAAAATGCAGTTTTTGACAAAATGACGTCACTTCCGGTGTCAATTTTAAATTGTAATCAACTTGATATGACGCTACATGCTTTTTGAATCAAATGATGTCACTTTTATAAAAATCCAATCATAATTGACTATTTTACAGGCAAAATAACGAAAACAGTGACTTGTACAGAACTGTCCATTTCTTGGTAACTGCTTATATTACAAACTAATTTTAACATACATTTTCTTCGTATGGATTATAGCTACAAGTTTATAAAAGTTACGAAGAAATATTTTAAAATCTGAAAAGCCTGAATAGGTTGTAAATGAGTCAATTTTACACCATTTTTAGCCATTTAATCGAATTTGCTCGAAAATGAAATCGAAATTAAAAAAAATGCTTCCGCCATTTTTTGCGCCTTGAAAGGGCACACTCTTTGAGTCAAATAATTTTTCAAAAAAATAATATTTGTTTTCGAAAAATGGTACCTAACCTTCAAAATTGTAGTTTTTGGTAAAATTATGCCACTTTCGGTGCCGACAGATAACACTTCCGGTAATAAAAAAAATGACAATTGAGACAACGAAGCATATGAACTTTGTTTTATACAAATCGAACAATAAAAAATTAATCTAGGACTGAAAAACTGAATTAACCAATAGCGGCCAAGGAAAATTACTGAGACAAAATTTTTTAACATTTTTGCACTAGGCAGATGACTCTTTAATTCTGTGCACAATACGACTAAAAAATATTCATAAATAAAAAAGTTTTTTGTAAAATTTTAAATTTTCGAAATTTGGCGCCTAATATCTTCGAAGATTTGCCGAAAATCAAAAATCGAAAGTAGCGTAGCTATGTGCCCTGTCTCAGGCTATGCCAAAATGTATCGAAAGTTAAAATCCAATGATTATTGTTAAAATTACTGCAATATTTTCAAAAACGATAACTTCGGTGATTTCGGACATTTCGCATTGTCGCAGAAAGTTCAAAATAGCTTTATCCTCTAAGTCACACCCACTTTCCCAGTAAAACCGAAGAAATCGTAACGATGCGACAAGCAGTTGCTGAGATCTACTCAAAACAAAAGAAGAATAATAATAATAATAAGAACTAGACCTGCAAGCAGCACTGAACCGGCTTTCAGGAATCATACAGGAAGTTCATTATACCATAGTCGATCCACTGAGCTACCAAACTATACTTTAATTGTTTTGCTTCAGTGACACCTTCTATCATATGTAAAAGTAATATTTGCTGGCGAAAAGACCGGTCAAAATTGTAAATTATGGCAAAATTACGTCACTTCCGGTGCCGAAAGAAATTTTTATAGGTGAAAAATAAGTTGAAAATTCGCAACATACAAAATACAAACTTTGTTTTATACATATCGGGCAATAAATAATCAACCTATAACCCATAAACTGAAATTAAGAAGGTATAAAACTTAAAAGTGACCCTGGGAAAATTGGCTATTATTCGACAAGGGAACATGCTAGAAGCCTTTTCTTGATATCAATATGATGGTATTGATTCAATCTTACTGCCCATTAGAGTCAGAAGTTATAAAGTTAAACGAATAATGAATATAAATCACTTCAAAAAAATGTTTGTTTTGAAGGCTAAAAATACGTTTTTTGCAAAAATTACATTACTTCCGGTGATATTGAAAATGTTAACTTGGTTCATAGAAGTCATAAATGGCATAAGGCATCAAATGGTAAAAAGATTATAAAAATCGAATAATAATTGACACTTTTATAGACCATAAACCTTGAAAAGTGACTTATAAAAGATCGCCTATTTCTCTGTAACCGTACAAGTTAGAAACCATTTTGTGGTATCCGTATGGTCGTATGGCTTAATTCTATTCGTTGATGGGAATCAAATATCATAATTTTAAAAATATTGTAAGGCAGACTCATTTGAATAAAATATTTTTTTTTTAAGTTAAAAATACAGTTTTTGCCCAAATGACGTCATTTCCGGTCACAGTGTAAATGTAAAATTGGCTTGACCTAGTCCAAATTGGCATTAAGCATCAAATGGAAAAAAAATATTGCAAATCGAATAATAATTCACTCTTTTATAGGCAAAATAACGTGAAAAGTGATGCATGCAAAATTGCATATTTCTCGGCAACTGCTCATATTACAAACTAATTTGCGCATACATTCTCTTCGTCTGGATTATTGCTACGAGTTTATGAAAATTACAAATAAATATTTCAAAATATGAAGACGCTGAATGAATTGTAAATAACTGAATTTTACACTTTATTTTACATTTTATTCGAAATTGCCCGAAAATGAAATTGAAATTGAAAAATCTGAGCTAAGGATTTTGTGCACCTTTGCAGGGTGCATCCTTTTAGTTATATCAGTTTTGAAAAAAAATAATATTTGCTTTTAAAAAGTGGTACTGAACGATTAAAATTGTAGTTTTTGTTAATATTACGTCACTTCCGTTGCCGACAGAAAAATTTCACCGTAACAAAAAAAATTACAATTGGGACCACGGAGCGTATGAACTTTGTTTTATACAAATCGAATAATAAATAATTTTTCTGGGTACGAAAAACTAAATTAGCCGATGGCGGCTAACGCAAATTACCGAGACAATTTTTTTTCTCATTTCTGCTCAAGTAGGATGATATTTTTAACCCTGTGTAAAATATCATCAAAACATATTCATAAATAAAAAAGGTTTTCGTAAAAAAATTATTTTTTTTTCAAAATATCGGACATTTTTTCGACTACTTCCGGTTTTACGATCGTTGTAGTGATAGCTTTACGAAGTTCTTTGGATAATTAACTTTCTGTACCAGAAGTGTCAGAAACATCCATTGAGTAGTTTTGGAAAAAAAGATAAATTAAAGAGCGTTTCCAAAAATTTAACGATTTTTCAATTTTTTTCAAAGTTTGAGGCCATTTTTGGACCATTTATATTATTTCAATGCATTTCATTTTGGATTCACTATATAGACAACCGATAGAACTTTGAGTAAGAAAAGTTTGAGAAAAATCTGCGGCGTCGTTTTCGAGAAAAGGGCGTCCCAGAATGTTAAAAAATCGGAAAATAATATATTTTTGGCATACAATAATTTATTTCCTTACCATCGAAATCGTATTATTTAGATACCATATGATGGTCCATTAATAGGGCTATCCAGCGACACTTTAGTTCTTTTGGTCCGCTATTACCTAAGGGAGAAATCAAGTTTCTCGCAACTGCGACAATGGTTTTAACCTTTTTTTTCATTTTTTGAATACTTCCGGTATGGTTATTATTGTCGGAATAGTTTTAATAGCCGGTTTGGGCACTAAAATAGCCACGGGGCTCTGTAATGATATATTACATTATCTGATCAGATAAAATGCCTCTGAGAAATCTTATGTTCAAAAGTGCCAAAAATGCAAAAAAATTAAAATATCGAAAATTAAATTTCAATAACTACATACATATTATACATCATTAGAATCGTAATTAGGTCAGCTATCTGAATATACAACCTTTTTTTGAAAATCTCTTAAAATAAAAAAATAGTAGAGCATTTTCCAAAATTTCACGATTTTTCGACTTTTTTTGATTTTCAGTCCCTTTTTTATCATATTCCAGACATTTCAAAGTCTTATTGGATGGCATAATTCACAAGACTCTCGAATGGACTCTCGATAGAGAAAGTTAAAAAAAAAGTTGCGGTTAAGTTTTCGAGATACAGGCGTCCAAAAACGCTCCAAATCAGAAAATACTTGATTTTCAGCGTGCCATATTTTGCTTCCTGCTCGTCGTATCCGTACAAATTGGGTATCATACGATAGCACAATACTAGTGCAGTCCAATGGTACCCTAATTTGTTTAATCCATTGACATCGGACGGAGAAGCCGCGTATTTCCCCAAAATACCCATTTTTTGCATTTTTTTCAAAATATCGGACATTATTTCGACCACTTCCGGTGTACAGATTATTGTTGAAATTGCTTTATTCCTTGCAATGGTCATTTGGCTTCATGCCTCAGAAATTTCAGAAACGTCAATTCGGCCATAAAACGAAACCCGAGCTCGCAAAATGGGTAGAAAATTCGAAAAAAATCGAAAAATAAAGGGCGATAACTCTGAATGAAACTTATATTACTGGAATCGGATGGACTTCAGGTATCCAAAAATGTAGGTCAAATTTCAAAATTTTGAAAAATAACAAAAATTGTCTCTCAAACAACATTTTTCATTTTTCGATCGCAAGAAGTCAGCGATGAAGTTTCGAAATATCGAAATTTTCAACTGCTATCGTCCGAGAAAAGACTCAGGGTTTCCGAAAATGTCATTTGTATGAAAATAGGTACAGAATTGACGAATCTACGGCCGTTTTTTGATTTTTTGAGACCGCACGAAATTCGACCACTTCCGGTCTGCGCAGAAGTTTCAAATATAGTTTATCAAGTAGCCAGCACATGGTTTCCCGATAGAGAATCAGGTCCCAGATCGGTATCTGTTACAGGCACTGAGAAATAGGCTCCGGCGAAAAAAAAAATAATAATAATAAATAATAATTTTAGTAATCACAATAGGCTTTCAGACGAAAGTCTGAAAGCCTAATAACTAGACCTGCATGCAGGAATGACGGGTTTCACTGGTGCCAAGTTACTCTTAAACATGTCACTTTCGGTGCCAAGTTACAGTTGAACATATGTCACTTCCGGTACCAACGAAACCACTAAACAGGTTTCCAAATTAACATTGCACACAAATAAAATGGACGCAGAATCAACCAATCAATCCAGCAATATCAAGTCATTTTATACATTTGTTACTTGTAAACGATCTTGACAAAATTAAATTACTTCCGGTGTTAATGAAAATGTTCAATTAGTCTTATGAAATCAGAAATGGCATACGATATCATATAGTGACAATTTTATGTAAATCGAATAATAATTGCCACTTTTAAAGACCAAAAAACTTGAAAAGTGACTTGTAGAAAATCTGCTATTTCTCTGCAACCGTACAAGTTAGAAACCATTTTTTGGTATCTGTATGATCGTATGGGTTCATTCTATTTGTTGATTGGCATCAAATACCATAATTTGAAAAAGATTTCAAAACAGACTCATTTGAATAAAATATCTGTTTTGAAGGCTAAAAATTCAGTTTTTGCCAAAATCACATTACTTCCGGTGATAATGAAAATCTTAAATTACTTGTATGAAATCACAAATGGCATTAGGTATAACATGGTGTAACGTTAATGAAAATCGAATAATAATTGACACTTTTATGGCCCCGAAACCTTCAAAAGTGACCTGTAGAAAACCGTCTATTTCTCGGCAACCGAACAAGTTAGAAACAATTTTATGATATCTATATGACCATATGAGTTGTATTTACATGTGAATTTAAACCAAAAGTTAAAATTATTAATACATATTAAGTTATTCATAGTTGAATAAAACATTGATTTAAAAAGTTTAAAATGCAGTTTTTGACCAAATGACGTCACTTCCGGTGTCAATTTTAAATTGTAATCAACTTGATATGACGCTACATGCTTTTTTGAATCAAATGATGTCACTTTTATAAAAATCCAATAATAATTGACTATTTTACAGGCAAAATAACGAAAACAGTGACTTGTACAGAACTGCCCATTTCTTGGGAACTGCTTATATTACAAACTAATTTTAACATACATTTTCTTCGTATGGATTATAGCTACAAGTTTATAAAAGTTACGAAGAAATATTTTAAAATCTGAAAAGCCTGAATAGGTTGTAAATAGGTGAATTTTACACCATTTTTAGCCATTTAATCGAATTTGCTCGAAAATGAAATCGAAATTAAAAAAACTGCTTCCGACATTTTTTGCGCCTTGAAAGGGCACATACTTTGAGTCAAATAATTTTTCCAAAAAATAATATTTGTTTTCGAAAAATGGTACCTAACTGTCAAAATTGTAGTTTTTGGTAAAATTATGCCACTTCCGGTGCCGACAGATAACACTTCCGGTAATAAAAAAAATGACAATTGAGACAACGAAGCATATGAACTTTGTTTTATACAAATCGAACAATAAAAAATTAATCTAGGACTGAAAAACTGAATTAGCCAATGGCGGCCAAGGAAAATTACTGAGACAAAATTTTTTAACATTTTTGCACTAGTCAGATGACTCTTTAATTCTGTGCACAATACGACTAAAAAATATTCATAAATAAAAAAGTTTTTTGTAAAATTTTAAATTTTCGAAATTTGGCGCCTAATATCTTCGAAGATTTGCCGAAAATCAAAAATCGAAAGTAGCGTAGCTATGTGCCCTGTCTCCGGCTATGCCAAAATGTATCGAAAGTTAAAATTCAATGATTATTGTTAAAATTACTGCAATATTTTAAAAAACGATAATTTGGTGATTTCGGACATTTCGCATTGTCGCAGAACGTTCAAAATAGCTTTATCCTCTAAGTCACACCCACTTTCCCAGTAAAACCGAAGAAATCGTAACGATGCGACAAGCAGTTGCTGAGATCTACTCAAGACAAAAGAAGAATAATAATAATAAGAATAATAATTTTAACAAAAACAATAGTGTTTCACACAAGCTTCGCAGTGTGAAACCCTAATAATTTTAACAAAAACAATAGTGTTTCACACAAGCTTCGCAGTGTGAAACCCTAATAACTAGACCTGCATGCAGGAATGACGGGTTTCACTGGTGCCACGTTACCCTTAAACATGTCACTTCCGGTGCCAAGTTACCCTTGGACATATGTCACTTCCGGTACCAGCGAAACCACTAAACAGGTTTCCAAATTAACATTGCACACAAATAAAATGGACGCAGAATCAACAAAATCCAGCAATATCAATTCATTTTATACATTTGTTACTTGTAAATGATCTTGACAAAATTAAATTACTCCCGCTGTTAATGCAAATGTTCAATTAGTCTTATGAAATCAGAAATGGCATACGATATCATATAGTGAAAATTTTATGTAAATCGAATAATAATTGCCACTTTTAAAGACCAAAAAACTTGAAAAGTGACTTGTAGGAAATCGGCTATTTCTCTGCAACCGTATAAGTTAGAAACCATTTTGTGGTATCTGTATGATCGTATGGGTTCATTCTATTTGTTGATTGGCATCAAATACCATAATTTGAAAAAGATTTCAAAACAGACTCATTTGAATAAAATATCTGTTTTGAAGGCTAAAAATTCAGTTTTTGCCAAAATGACGTTACTTCCGGTGATAATGAAAATATTAAATTACTTGTATGAAATCACAAATGGCATTAGGTATAACATGGTGTAACGTTTATGAAAATCGAATAATAATTGACACTTTTATGGCCCCGAAACCTTCAAAAGTGACCTGTAGAAAACCGTCTATTTCTCGGCAACCGAACAAGTTAGAAACAATTTTATGATATCTATATGACCATATGAGTTGTATTTATATGTGAATTTAAACTAAAAGTTAAAATTATTAATACATATTAAGTTATTCATGGTTGAATAAAACATTGATTTAAAAAGTTTAAAATGCAGTTTTTGACCAAATGACGTCACTTCCGGTGTCAATTTTAAATTGTAATCAACTTGATATGACGCTACATGCTTTTTGAATCAAATGATGTCACTTTTATAAAAATCCAATAATAATTGACTATTTTACAGGCAAAATAACGAAAACAGTGACTTGTACAGAACTGCCCATTTCTTGGGAACTGCTTATATTACAAACTAATTTTAACATACATTTTCTTCGTATGGATTATAGCTACAAGTTTATAAAAGTTACGAAGAAATATTTTAAAATCTGAAAAGCCTGAATAGGTTGTAAATAGGTCAATTTTACACCATTTTTAGCCATTTAATCGAATTTGCTCGAAAATGAATTCGAAATTAAAAAAACGGCTTCCGACATTTTTTGCGCCTTGAAAGGGCACACTCTTTGAGTCAAATAATTTTTCCAAAAAATAATATTTGTTTTCAAAAAATGTACCTAACTGTCAAAATTGTAGTTTTTGGTAAAATTATGCCACTTCCGGTGCCGACAGATATCACTTCCGGTAATAAAAAAAATGACAATTGAGACAACGAAGCATATGAACTTTGTTTTATACAAATCGAACAATAAAAAATTAATCTAGGACTGAAAAACTGAATTAGCCAATGGCGGCCAAGGAAAATTACTGAGACAAAATTTTTTAACATTTTTGCACAAGACAGATGACTCTTTAATTCTGTGCACAATACGACTAAAAAATATTCATAAATAAAAATGTTTTTTGTAAAATTTTAAATTTACGAAATTTGGCGCCTAATATCTCCGAAGATTTGCCGAAAATCAAAAATCGAAAGACGCGTAGCTATGTGCCCTGTCTCAGGCTATGCCAAAATGTATCGAAAGTTAAAATCCAATGATTATTGTTAAAATTACTGCAATATTTTCAAAAACGATAACTTCGGTGATTTCGGACATTTCGCATTGTCGCAGAACGTTCAAAATAGCTTTATCCTCTAAGTCACACCCACTTTCCCAGTAAAACCGAAGAAATCGTAACGATGCGACAAGCAGTTGCTGAGATCTACTCAAAACAAAAGAAGAATAATAATAATAATAATAAGAATAATAATTTTAACAAAAACAATAGTGTTTCACACAAGCTTCGCAGTGTGAAACCCTAATAATTTTAACAAAAACAATAGTGTTTCACACAAGCTTCGCAGTGTGAAACCCTAACTAGACCTGCATGCAGGAATGACGGGTTTCACTGGTGCCACGTTACCCTTAAACATGTCACTTCCGGTGCCAAGTTACCCTTGAACATATGTCACTTCCGGTACCAACGAAACCATTAAACAGGTTTCCAAATTAACATTGCACACAAATAAAATGGATGCAGAATCAACCAAATCCAGCAATATCAATTCATTTTATACATTTGTTACTTGTAAATGATCTTGACAAAATTACATTTCTTCCGGTGTTAATGAAAATGTTCAATTAGTTTTATGAAATCAGAAATGGCATACGATATCATATAGTGAAAATTTTATGTAAATCGAATAATAATTGCCACTTTTAAAGACCAAAAAACTTGAAAAGTGACTTGTAGAAAATCGACTATTTCTCTGCAACCGTACAAGTTAGAAACCATTTTGTGGTATCTGTATGATCGTATGGGTTCATTTTATTTGTTGATTGGCATCAAATACCATAATTTGAAAAACATTTCAAAACAGACTCATTTGAATAAAATATCTGTTTTGAAGGCTTAAAATACAGTTTTTGCCAAAATGATGTTACTTGCGGTGATAATGAAAATCTTAAATTACTTGTATGAAATCCTAAATGGCATTAGGTATAACATGGTGTAACGTTTATGAAAATCGAATAATAATTGACACTTTTATGGCCCAAAAACCTTCAAAAGTGGCCTGTAGAAAACCGTCTATTTCTCGGCAACCGAACAAGTTAGAAACAATTTTATGATATGTATATGACCATATGAGTTGTGTTTATATGTGAATTTAAACCAAAAGTTAAAATTATTAATACATATTAAGTAATTCTTGGTTGAATAAAACATTGATTTAAAAAGTTTAAAATGCAGTTTTTGACAAAATGACGTCACTTCCGGTGTCAATTTTAGATTGTAATCAACTTGATATGACGCTACATGCTTTTTGAATCAAATGATGTCACTTTTATAAAAATCCAATCATAATTGACTATTTTACAGGCAAAATAACGAAAATAGTGACTTGTACAGAACTGTCCATTTCTTGGTAACTGCTTATATTACAAACTAATTTTAACATACATTTTCTTCGTATGGATTATAGCTACAAGTTTATAAAAGTTACGAAGAAATATTTTAAAATCTGAAAAGCCTGAATAGGTTGTAAATGGGTCAATTTTACACCATTTTTAGCCATTTAATCGAATTTGCTCGAAAATGAAAAAGAAATTAAAAAAACTGCTTCCGACATTTTTTGCGCCTTTAAAGGACACACTCTTTGAGTCATATAATTTTTCAAAAAAATAATATTTGTTTTCAAAAAATGTACCTAACTGTCAAAATTGTAGTTTTTGGTAAAATTATGCCACTTCCGGTGCCGACAGATAACACTTTTGGTAATAGAAAAAATGACAATTGAGACAACGAAGCATATGAACTTTGTTTTATACAAATCGAACAATAAAAAATTAATCTAGGACTGAAAAACTGAATTAGCCAATGGAGGCCAAGGAAAATTACTGAGACAAATTTTTTTAACATTTTTGCGCAAGTCAGATGACTCTTTAATTCTGTGCACAACACGACTAAAAAATATTCATAAATAAAAAAGTTTTTTGTAAAATTTGAAATTTCCGAAATTTGGCGCCTAATATCTTCGAAGATTTGCCGAAAATCAAAAATCGAAAGTAGCGCAGCTATGTGCCCTGTCTCCAGCTATGCCAAAATGTATCGAAAGTTAAAATCCCATGATTATTGTTAAAATTACCGCAATATTTGTAAAAACGATAACTTCGGTGATTTCGGACATTTCGCATTGTCGCAGAACGTTCAAAATAGCTTTATCCTCTAAGTCACACCCACTTTCCCAGTAAAACCGAAGAAATCGTAACGATGCGACACGTAGTTGCTGAGATCTACTCAAAACAAAAGAAGAATAATAATAATAATAACTAGACCTGCATGCAGGAATGACGGGTTTCACTGGTGCCACGTCACTTTCGGTGCCACGTTACCCTTAAACATATGTCACTTCCGATACCAATGAAACCATCAAACAGGTTTCCACATAAGCATTGTAAACATCAAATAAAATGGACGAAGAATCAACCAAATCCAGCAATATCAATTCATTTTATATATATGTTACTTGCAAGTGATCCTGGCAAAATTTCATTACTTCCGGTGATAATGAAAATGTTCAATTAGTTTTATGAAATCAGAAATGGCATAAGGCAGCATAATGGCGAAAATTGTATGTAAATCGAATGAGAATTGCCACTTTTATAGACCAAAAACCTTGAAAAGTGACTTGTAGAAAATCGTCTATTTCTCGGCAACCGTACACGATAAAAACTATCTTTTGGTATCTATATGATCGTATGGGTTCAATCCATTTGTTGATTGGAATCAAATATCATAATTTGAAATATATTACAAATCAGACTCATTTGAAAAAAATGTCTGTTTTGAAGGCTAAAAATACAGTTTTTGCCAAAATGACCTTACTTCCGGTGATACTGAAAATGTTAAATTAGTTCTATGAAATCATAAATGACACAAGATATCATATGGTGAAAATTTTATGAAAATCGAATAATAACTGACACTTTTATAGACCAAAAACCTTGAAAAGTGACTTAAGGAAAATCGCCCATTTCTCTGCAACCGTACAAGTTAGAAACCATTTTTTGGTATCTGTATGATCGTATGGGTTCAATCTATTTGATCAATAGAATCAAATATCACAATTTGAAAAAAATAACAAATACGACTCATTTGAATAAAATATTGTTTTTTGAAGGCTAAAATTTAAGTTTTGAGCAAATGACGTCATTTCCGGTGGCAGCGCAAGGGGTAAAATGGTTTGACATAGTCCACTATGGCATTAGGCATCCAATGGCGAAAGAAAATTGAAAATCGAATAATAATTGATTCTTTTACAGCCAAAATTACGTGAAAAGTGACTCGTGCAAAATTGCCTATTTCTCGGCAACTGCTTATATTACAAACTAATTTTCACATACATTCTCTTCGTATGGATTATAGCTACAAGTTTATAAAAGTTACGTAAAAATATTTTAAAATCTGAAAAGCCTGAATGAGTTGTAAATAGGTCAATTTTACGCCTTTTTTCACCTCTTAATCCAATTTGCTAGAAAATGAAAAAGAAATTTAAAAAACTGCTTCCGACATTTTTTGCGCCTTTAAAGGACACACTCTTTGAGTCATATAATTTTTCAAAAAAATAATATTTGTTTTCAAAAAATGTACCTAACTGTCAAAATTGTAGTTTTTGGTAAAATTATGCCACTTCCGGTGCCGACAGATAACACTTTTGGTAATAAAAAAAATGACAATTGAGACAACGAAGCATATGAACTTTGTTTTATACAAATCGAACAATAAAAAATTAATCTAGGACTGAAAAACTGAATTAGCCAATGGAGGCCAAGGAAAATTACTGAGACAAAATTTTTTAACATTTTTGCGCAAGTCAGATGACTCTTTAATTCTGTGCACAACACGACTAAAACATATTCATAAATAAAAAAGTTTTTTGTAAAATTTTAAATTTCCGAAATTTGGCGCCTAATATCTTCGAAGATTTGCCGAAAATCAAAAATCGAAAGTAGCGCAGCTATGTGCCCTGTCTCCAGCTATGCCAAAATGTATCGAAAGTTAAAATCCCATGATTATTGTTAAAATTACCGCAATATTTGTAAAAACGATAACTTCGGTGATTTCGGACATTTCGCATTGTCGCAGAACGTTCAAAATAGCTTTATCCTCTAAGTCACACCCACTTTCCCAGTAAAACCGAAGAAATCGTAACGATGCGACACGTAGTTGCTGAGATCTACTCAATGCAAAAGAAGAATAATAATAATAATAATAAGAACTAGACCTGCATGCAGGAATGACGGGTTTCACTGGTGCCACGTCACTTTCGGTGCCACGTTACCCTTAAACATATGTCACTTCCGATACCAATGAAACCACCAAACAGGTTTCCACATAAGCATTGTAAACATCAAATAAAATGGACGAAGAATCAACCAAATCCAGCAATATCAATTCATTTTATATATATGTAAGTGATCCTGGCAAAATTTCATTACTTCCGGTGATAATGAAAATGTTCAATTAGTTTTATGAAATCAGAAATGGCATAAGGCAGCATAATGGCGAAAATTTTATGTAAATCGAATGATAATTGCCACTTTTATAGACCAAAAACCTTGAAAAGTGACTTGTAGAAAATCGTCCATTTCTCGGCAACCGTACACGATAAAAACTATCTTTTGGTATCTATATGATCGTATGGGTTCAATCCATTTGTTGATTGGAATCAAATATCATAATTTGAAATATATTACAAATCAGACTCATTTGAAAAAAATGTCTGTTTTGAAGGCTAAAAATACAGTTTTTGCCAAAATGACATTACTTCCGGTGATACTGAAAATGTTAAATTAGTTGTATGAAATCATAAATGACACAAGATATCATATGGTGAAAATTTTATGAAAATCGAATAATAACTGACACTTTTATAGACCAAAAACCTTGAAAAGTGACTTAAGGAAAATCGCCCATTTCTCTGCAACCGTACAAGTTAGAAACCATTTTGTGGTATCTGTATGATCGTATGGGTTCAATCTATTTGATCAATAGAATCAAATATCACAATTTGAAAAAAATAACAAATACGACTCATTTGAATAAAATATTGTTTTTTGAAGGCTAAAATTTAAGTTTTGAGCAAATGACGTCATTTCCGGTGGCAGCGCAAGGGGTAAAATGATTTGACATAGTCCACTATGGCATTAGGCATCCAATGGCGAAAGAAAATTGAAAATCGAATAATAATTGATTCTTTTACAGCCAAAATTACGTGAAAAGTGACTCATGCAAAATTGCCTATTTCTCGGCAACTGCTTATATTACAAACTAATTTTCACATACATTCTCTTCGTATGGATTATAGCTACAAGTTTATAAAAGTTACGTAAAAATATTTTAAAATCTGAAAAGCCTGAATGAGTTGTAAATAGGTCAATTTTACGCCTTTTTTCACCTCTTAATCCAATTTGCTAGAAAATGAAAAAGAAATTAAAAAAACTGCTTCCGACATTTTTTGCGCCTTTAAAGGACACACTCTTTGAGTCATATAATTTTTCAAAAAAATAATATTTGTTTTCAAAAAATGTACCTAACTGTCAAAATTGTAGTTTTTGGTAAAATTATGCCACTTCCGGTGCCGACAGATAACACTTTTGGTAATAAAAAAAATGACAATTGAGACAACGAAGCATATGAACTTTGTTTTATACAAATCGAACAATAAAAAATTAATCTAGGACTGAAAAACTGAATTAGCCAATGGAGGCCAAGGAAAATTACTGAGACAAAATTTTTTAACATTTTTGCGCAAGTCAGATGACTCTTTAATTCTGTGCACAACACGACTAAAAAATATTCATAAATAAAAAAGTTTTTTGTAAAATTTTAAATTTCCGAAATTTGGCGCCTAATATCTTCGAAGATTTGCCGAAAATCACAAATCGAAAGTAGCGCAGCTATGTGCCCTGTCTCCAGCTATGCCAAAATGTATCGAAAGTTAAAATCCCATGATTATTGTTAAAATTACCGCAATATTTGTAAAAACGATAACTTCGGTGATTTCGGACATTTCGCATTGTCGCAGAACGTTCAAAATAGCTTTATCCTCTAAGTCACACCCACTTTCCCAGTAAAACCGAAGAAATCGTAACGATGCGACACGTAGTTGCTGAGATCTACTCAAAACAAAAGAAGAATAATAATAATAATAATAATAATAAGAACTAGACCTGCAAGCAGCACTGAACCGGCTTTCAGGAATCATACAGGAAGTTTATTATACCATAGCCGATCCATTGAGCTACCGAACTATACTTTAGTTGTTTTGCTTCAGTGACACCCTCTATCATATGTAAAAGGTCAAAATTGTAAATTATGGCAAAATTACGTCACTTCCGGTGCCGAAAGAAATTTTTACAAAATAGTAACTTTGTTTAATACATATCGGGCAATAAATAATTAACCTATAACCCATAAACTGAAATTAAGAAGGTAAAAAAATTAAAAGTGACCCTGGGAA
This sequence comes from Patella caerulea, assembly GCA_036850965.1. Taxonomy (NCBI): domain Eukaryota; kingdom Metazoa; phylum Mollusca; class Gastropoda; family Patellidae; genus Patella; species Patella caerulea. The sequence goes on along the minus strand of JAZGQO010000008.1, from coordinate 3,859,958 downwards.
AATTGGCTATTATTCGACAAGGGAACATGCTAGAAGCCTTTTCTTGATATCAATATGATGGTATTGATTTAATCTTACTGCCCATTAGAGTCAGACGTTATAAAGTTAAACGAATAATAAATATAAATCCCTTCAAAAAAATGTTTCTTTTGAAGGCTAAAAATACGTTTTTTGCAAAAATTACATTACTTCCGGTGATATTGAAAATGTTAACTTGGTTCATAGAAGTCATAAATGGCATAAGGCATCAAATGGTAAAAAAATTATAAAAATCGAATAATAATTGACACTTTAATAGACCAAAAACCTTGAAAAGTGACTTATAGAAGATCGCCTATTTCTCTGTAACCGTACAAGTTAGAAACCATTTTGTGGTATCTGTATGGTCGTATGGCTTCATTCTATTCGTTGATGGGAATCAAATATCATAATTTTAAAAATATTATAAGGCAGACTCATTTGAATAAAATATTTGTTTTTTAGGTTAAAAATACAGTTTTTGCCCAAATGACGTCATTTCCGGTCACAGTGAAAATGTAAAATTTGCTTGACCTAGTCCAAATTGGCATTATGCATCAAATGGAAAAAAATATTGCAAATCGAATAATAATTCACTCCTTTATAGGCAAAATAACGTGAAATGTGATGCATGCAAAATTGCATATTTCTCGGCAACTGTATATATTACAAACTTATTTTCGCATACATTCTCTTCGTCTGGATTATTGCTACGAGTTTATGAAAATTACAAATAAATGTTTCAAAATATGAAGACGCTGAATGAATTGTAAATAACTGAATTTTACACTTTATTTTACATTTTATTCGAAATTGCCCGAAAATGAAATTGAAATTAAAAAATCTGAGCTAAGGATTTTGTGCACCTTTGCAGGGTGCATCCTTTTAGTTATATCAGTTTTGAAAAAAAATATTTGCTTTCAAAAAGTGGTACCTAACTGTCAAAATTGTAGTTTTTGTTAATATTACGTCACTTCCGTTGCCGACAGAAAAATTTCACCGTAACAAAAAAAAAAAATACAATTTGGACCACGGAGCATATGAACTTTGTTTTATACAAATCGAACAATAAATAATTTTTCTGGGTACGAAAAACTAAATTAGCCGATGGCGGCTAACGGAAATTACCGAGACATTTTTTTTTCTCATTTCTGCTCAAGTAGGATGATATTTTAACCCTGTGTAAAATACCATCAAAAAATATTCATAAATAAAAAAGGTTTTCGTAAAAAAAAAAAAAAATTTTTCTAAATATCGGACATTTTTTCGACTACTTCCGGTTTTACGATCATTGTCGCGATAGCTTTACGACGTTATTTGGCTACTTAACTTTCTGTACCAGAAGTGTCAGAAACATCCATTGAGTAGTTTGGGAAAAAAAGATAAATTAAACAGCGTTTACAAAAATTTAACGATTTTTCAATTTTTTTCAAAGTTTGATGCCATTTTTGGACCACCTATATTATTTCAATGCTTTTCATTTTGGATTCAATATATAGACAACCGATAGGACTTTGAGTAAGAAAAGTTTAAGAAAAATCTGCGGTGTCGTTTTCGAGAAAAGGGCGTCTCAGAATGTTAAAAAATCGGAAAATACTAGATTTTTGGCATACAATAATTTATTTCCTTACCATCGAAATCGTATTATTTAGATAACATATGATGGTCCATTAACAGGGCTATCCAACGACACTTTTGGTTTTTTGGTCCGCTATTACCTAAGGGAGAAATCAAGTTTTTCGCAAGTGCGACAATGTTTTTAACCTTTTTTTTAAATTTTTTGAATACTTCCGGTATGGTTATTATTGTCGGAATAGTTTTAATAGCCGGTTTGGGCACTAAAATAGCCACAGGGCTCTGTAATGATATATTACATTACCAGATCAGATAAAATGCCCCCGAGAAATCCTATGTTCAAAAGTGCCAAAAATGCAAAAAATTTAAAATATCGAAAATTAAATTTCAATAACTACATACATATTATACATCGTTAGAATCGTAATTAGGTCAGCTATCTGAATATACAATCTTTTTTTGAAAATCTCTTAAAATAAAAAAATAGTAGAGCATTTTCCAAAATTTCACGATTTTTTTACTTTTTTCGATTTTCAGTCCGTTATTTCACCTATTCCAGATATTTCAAAGTCTTATTGGATGGCTTCATGCAAAATACCTCCGAAAGGACTCTCGATAGAAAAAATTTAAAAAAAAAGTTGCGGTTAAGTTTTCGAGATACAGGCGTCCAAAAATGCTAAAAATCAGAAAATACTTGATTTTCAGCGTGCCATATTTTGCTGCCTGATCATAGTATTCGTATGAATTGGGTATCATACGATAGTACAATCCTCGTGCCACCCAATGGTACCTTAATTTGATTAATCCGTTGATATCGGACGGAGACATCACGTTTTCCCCGAAAACATCCATTTTTTGCATTTTTTTCAAAATATTGCACATTATTTCGACCACTTCCGGTTTAAAGATCCGTGTCGAAATTGCTTTATCAGTTGGTACTGGACTATAACTTCATGTTCCATAAGTTTCAGAAACATCATTTTGGCTGTAAAACGACACCACAGCTCACAAAATGGGTAGAAAATTCGAAAAAAATCGAAAAATAAAGGGCGGTAACTCTGAATGAAACTTATGTTACTGGAATCGGATTGACGTCAGGTATCCAAAAATCTAGGTCAAATTTCCAAATTTTGAAAAATAAGAAAAATTGTCTCGTAGGCGACGTGTTTTGAATTTTCGAACGATAGAAGTCAGCAACGAAGTTTCGAAATCGCAAAATGTGAGATTGCTATTGTCTCGGAAAAGTCTCAGGCTTTCCAAAAATGTGATTTGTTTGAATATAGGTAGAGAATTGACGAAACCACGGCCGATTTTTAATTTTTTATCAACGTTCCAAATTCGGCCACTTCCGGTCTGCGCAGAAGTTTGAAAATTGCTTTATTGGGTAGCCACCACCTCGTTTCCAGATAGAAATATGGATCGCAAATCGGTATCTCTTTTCGATCATAGAGAAATAGGCTCTGGCGGAAAAGAATAATAATAAAAACTAGATCTGCTAAGCAGATATTAAAGCTTTCATATTCACGGTCAGTTTCTGTCGCATCTCAAGAGTTATATAAAGAATCTTAAAAAGGAAAAAGAATTAATGAAATCCGCCAAAAACTCACCGAGTTATAACGAGAAACAATTCAACCGGTTCAAATTCTACCTTAATTAGAAACAGAGGTGTTATGTTCCAATGTGATCTGTCAAATTGCTTATTGCTCCTAAATCTACGCAGAAATTCTCAAAATCAAACTTAGTCAAGGTAATGACATAATGAATCTATATTTGGAATTGTGTCACTCTCACTTCATTATAACCAAAGTTATCGTGCCCCAAAGAATCAACCAATCAGATTGCTTATCTCTGCTTACTGTAAGCAGACAATGCTCATCTTCGCACTCCTTTATGGCACTGACCTAATGAACGCCTTCACCAAGATTGAACATTCTGCCCCAATTAGAAGGAGAGTTATTTTGTTTCAAATTCTCGACAATCAAATTGCTCATCGCTCTGCTTATCCAGGGCAGACAATGCTCATTGTCGAACGTATTCAAGGTATTGATGTAATGAAACTATACACCAAGTTTCATCACTCTGACTGAAGTGAAAGTGTCCAAAATCATCAACCAATCTAATTGCTTATCTTTGCTTACCCTAAGCCTAATATGCTCATCTACGAACTCCGCGTTTTTAATGTATGGGGATCATGGTGGCTCAGTGATAAGAGACACTGATTAACTAACCAGTAGGTCCTGGGCTCTCTCCCGGGGTTTGACCAGAAAGTCAATTGTACAGGCTTGACTGCCCTTGTTAGCTGTACAGGACAGTAGGTCTGCCCGGTCTGACAGGGAATAGTGTCTAATTGTCGGGATGGGACGAAAAGCAATGTTCAGTGTGCACATTGGCGTGCACGTAAAAGATTCCTTGATAGAGTATATCGTGATACAGATGTCCGGGCAAAATCTACCTGTTTGTCTTCAATGGTCCAGTCGGTGTATAAAGTAGGACTTTTGCCCTACTCCGTATAAGATTTCATATCTTTGAAGTTTTAAGATAAGCATACCCGGACCCTGAAATCTTAAATGGGGCTTGCTTTTTCGCCCTCTGTTCTGTACAGACTGGGCTAATACAGTAAAACATTGTAACAATCTACAGAAAGTAAATTTAACTTGTTGACTAAATAATCTTCAATACTTCTAATTAGCGGTATGTAGTGACAAGGGTCGTGACCCAGATGGGATATACTTGAACGTTCTAGACAAGAAACCTGATATCTAATTTGGTAAAGCACTAATAAGTTTCCCTACATACTAAATTTTTATATGATTGCTTATCGCACTTGGCATGCATACCCATAGGTCCATCTTTAAATTTAAAACTGGTAGAAATTACCGAGGGTTGAACATGGTATTGCATCGTCACTGTTGTATTATTGCTTATCGCCCTTGACATTGTATTAAAGGCAGTTTTATATTCATAGGGCCAGAACGGTAAATTATAAAAAGTGTAAATTATTACCCAGAGTTGAACATTACTTGTGATTTTGCCTGGTAACGCCAAAACTCGATCATGTACTAAATAATGGCGGCACAGTAAAATTTCTTGATTGTCAAGTTTTTGGTTATAAATAAACCCTCGCGATTTTTTTTTTAGTATGGAATCAAATCTACGGCTATTTCTGTAAAACACATGTTTTTTTTTCTTTTTCAGGCTTTCGTCGCTTTCGCTGTCTGTTTGACAGTAGCTGCTTCCCAATACATCGATGCTAAAATCGGACACGGTTTAGGACATGGTGTTGGTGTCTTTGCAAACGGAATTGGTAAAAGATATGGAAGAGGACATGCCGGTGTTGGACATGGTCTTGTTAGTGTAGGAGCTATTGGCAACGGACTCAACCATGGTATTGGACATGGTATCCAAGGAAACCGACTCAGACACGGAATAGTAGCTGTTGGCAAAGTCGGTGTTATTGGTAACGGAATTGGTCATGGTATTGTTGGTAACGGTATTGGACACGGTATTGTTAGAAACGGAATTGGTCATGGTATCGTTGGTAACGGTATCGGACATGGTATCATTGGAAACGGAATCGGACACGGACTTATTGGACATGGAAAGATTGGTAACAGCATTGGGCATGACATCGTTGGTAACGGTATCGGACACGGTATTGTTGGACACGGAATTGGTCATGGTATCGTTGGTAACGGTATCGGACACGGTATAATTGGAAACGGATTTGTTGGACATGGAAAGATTGGAGCTTACAAACAATCATACAACTACAACGGGTACAACAACGGGCCATACAACCGATACAACAACGGACTATACAAGTACAACCAATACAATAATAAAGGATACAATAGTTACAACGGCCCCTACAATTACAACAACGGTTACAACAATGGCCACAATAACAACGAATATGGGAAGGGATATAACAACTACAATAACAACGGATACGGTAACGGATACAACAACTACAACCGTTATCCTTCTTACAATAACTGTCAAGGTTGCGGTTACAACAAATATTAAGACAATACGGCTATTTGATAGCATAATATTACCATAGCTTTAATACTTATAAATACTAGTATATGGTTTCTATTGTTCATGCATAATGTATATACGTAAATCAGGGAGTTAAGATATATATAAATTTAATAAAATAATATACATATAAACTCTTGTTATTTATCCGTTTATAGCTTACTACTAGTCCGGTCTATAGCTTGATAACCTCAATGTGCATATATACGTCACATCCTGTCTTCATTACGTTTGGTCAAAGGTCACGAGATGTAAATAGGGATATCGCTAATCCTAATCCTAACCCAAGACCTAACCTTAGCGCTTACCCCAACCCTAACCTACAATCTCGCCTGTCCAATCTCCTGGGTTTATCCCGGGACCTGCGGTTCCCTCCCACTGTTAATATGCGCAAGCAGATTATTGAAATAAAATTAAACCATATGTTAGTCCCAAAATGACCTAGTTTGCGTCGAGTGGACGTTAAGCCCCATTTCTCTCTCTCTCTCTCTCTCTCTCTCTCTCCGTGTCATGGTTATTCAGTGCATATAACTGTAATTTCGATATGTCAATTACTTCACGCAAACCTTAAAGTAATGTACGATTATTCCACCCTCGCATATTGTTTAGGGATTTTCCCACAAACAGGTCTCATCTTACCGCTCCTATGGAAGACAGCGAATAGAATGTAGCATACCTGGAATGCCGAATGATTCTTGAAGAAACGAGTGAGTTACCATTACTGGAAAAAACGGTATTATGTCAATAGTACTGTTAGTTCAAAAGCGTTTTATAGCTGAGGCGCTGGAGGCGCCAGCCTCCCCGCGAAAAAAATCAAAGCAGTTGAAAAAATAAAACGGGAGAAAAATGCTAAAACCGATGCGAAAAATGAAAATGTGCCCTAGTTAGGGAGGGCTCTAAAGACAGACAAAAGGGTCCGACGAATGACAAAAGGGTCCCTAGTGCCAAGGGAAAGGGCCCCCGAGTCCAACTCAATCGTTTTCTATACACTGTTACTGTCGAATCCACTACTGAATGAGAATGCAGCCATTGCATTGGGGTGACAATCATCAATCAAGAACCTCCCCTCGCGACAGAGGGCCCTCAAAATAGTACAGCCTCCGCCATGATAAACCTTAAAACGCCCCTATGCTAGTTCTGTAACTGAAAGTCAAAATGGTGAAAGATGTTATTTGGTCAACATTTATCTACACTAACACAGACATTTTCAGATGAGGCGTGTAATAAAGTGGCTTAAATATATGAAAATCTTGAAAGAACTGATCGCAACCTATACCCTGCATTTGTTAGGTGTGTGATTGCGAATGGGATATAGCGTCTTGTGCCACCACCCCCACCCCATCACACACACATATACCACCCCGATTCTTCAATCCAAACTGATTAGAACCTGAATCACAATCGATCTAGTAGCAATCATACACAGTCGATATCAAAAATTGATTTCCAATCTCAAAGACGGCTTATCTCCCCTGAAACTGTTGAGTAATACGCGATTCCCAATTCACACAACTTTCATAGATTTAAGGAAATGGAATGAACTGAACAGAAATGGTTTTAACGACCTATCTTTTTGCGCCGACTGAATTAACTAAAGTTTGATCGGACAGCGTCGTTACGGTCTTTTCTTTCGAATTCCAACTGTTAAGTAGTCTTTTACGGGCATGTAGATATTGTTCCTAGCCGGGCCATTTAGGTTTCAAATTTCACAGTGTATCGATAGCCTTCTGGTTTCTGCTATGATTCGTTCATTGTTTCGCTGTTTTTTCTACTATGAACTCGTCTACTATTAATTCGTTCATTGTTCCACTCTTATTTCGGCTATGATTTCGTTGAACGTTTCATTGTTATTTCTGCTACGAATTCGTTAATTGTTTCATCGTTATTTCTGCTACGAATTCGTTAATTGTTGAAGTGTTATTACTGCTATAAATTCGTTGATCGTTTCATTGCTATTTATGGGAATCACGGTGGCTAAGTGGGCAAGGCGCTGGCTCGTTAGCCTGAAGGTCGGGTGTTCGATCCTTGCATTCGCCGAGAAAGCTCATCTCGATTTTCCGGCGTTGTTTCCTCTTGTCAGTGATGCAGAAGGAGGGCCTGATAAGGACAGCTGCCTAGTCGTTCGGATGGGACGAAAAACCGAGGTCCCGTGTACACATTGGAGTGCACGTAAAAGATCCCTTGCCCGGGCAAAAATTCCCTCATAGCACACTGTGTGGCGTATGGCCGTCTTCCATTAGCCCAGGTCAGGTGCAGAAGAGTAGGTCGTAAAACCCCATTTCATTTCTGCTATGAATTCGTTAAGTTTTGCACTGTTATTTTTCTCTATGAGTTCGTTGATCGTTTCACTGTTATTTCTGCTGTGAACTCGATCAAGTTTAAACATTCTAGCTGACCTACAGCGAGAAACATTTCAACCGGGCCAAATTTTCTATTTTAACAGTTTAATTTGCCCGGTACCTTTAGTTATCAACCGAATATTACAAAACTTTTAAAAATAAACTCCCCCTGAACAGCTTAATCGTTCGCAATAAACGGGGTTGGACATCATATTCCATGTCACGTGCAACCTGGCGATCGAAACGACGCCCGTTGACTCAATGACAGACGTTACGATACAGCGCGCACATGCTAACCATTCAGCCTCCCTGAATTCGGAAAATTGCTGACTTATAGCAAGAAACATTTGAACCGGGCGAAATTTTCTGTTTTAACAGTTTAATGTGCATGGTACTTTAATTACCAACCGATTATTACAAAACTTTTGAAAATAAGCTCCAACTGACCAGCGTAATCGTATGCATTAAAAGTTTGGCTTGAATTGAAAGTTCTGCACGGAGAAAGTTCATCTCGATTTCGCGGCGTGGTTCCCCCTTGTCAGTGAGGCAGAACGGCTGTCTAGTTCGGATGGGACGAAAACCACGGTCCCGTGTACACATTGGAGTGCACGTAAAATATCCCTAAGCAGTTGGAATTCGATACTGTTGAATAAGCTCTATACGATGACTAAATGTGTAGATTGTAGTCACCCACACTGCATGTTTCGCTTAACAATGAAAGGGTGCCGTTTTCAATGTTCGATCCTTTTGTTCTTCTACTCCTGATATGTTGGACTGTTGATCGATGGTTTCATATAAAAGACTACCAATAAGACTCTTTGTAGAAGAAGTTCCCAACAAATATTATGTTGACTTTACGAGAAAGACCTCTAAACATACTCCAAGTTGTAAAAATACGACTTTTTGGATTTTCAATCTCCTTTTTTCGGCTATCCCTGATATTTAAAAAAAAATGATACAATGATTTCACACAACAGGATAGCTATTAGACTCTCTATTGACAAAAGTTTCACCGCCCTCCCTTCATTATAACCGAAGTTATCGTGCCCTAAAGAATCAACAAATCAATATGCTTATCTCTGCTTACCCTAAGCAGAAAATGCTCATCTTTGAACTTCATCATAACATTGACCTAGTGAACGTCTACACCAAGTTAGAACATTCTAGCTTAATTAGAATGAGAGTTATTGTGCTCAAAAGTCTCGGCCCTTCAAATTGCTTCTATTTTTGATTTTCAATTCAAAATGGTGACTCCCGGTTGACCTAAATCAAAATTCTGTTCGCGACATTTTTTAGGCCTTCCTACAAGGATTCAGAAAATATAACTCCCGAGTCTGTAAGTAAAATAGCAAAAAAGCCTTATTGATTTTTCACGTTTCAAGATGGTGGCACTTCCGGTTCGATCGACAAACTCCATATTTTGTGTACGAATCAGTAATTCCTTGTCTAGTATCGAAAAAAAAAATTAGGTCATTCTGACCTATATTTCGACGATTTTTTTGAAAACTTTGATCCTTAATTTCACCAAGGGGAGATAATTTAGAAAATTTCTAATTATATTTTTGAAGTCACATCGGTAGGATCTACTTATATACTAAATTGAATGAAAATCGCACAACTATTAAAGAAGTTGTCAAATTGGTCTAAACTTCCGGTTCGAAATCACAGCGACGAATTTTCGAAATTCGAAAATGTGAAACTGCTGATGAAAATGATTTTTTTCAAGGTATTCAAAGAAAAAAGATTTAGTAAAATCGGTCAAAAAACAATAAAGTTACGACTATGCATTGTCCATTTTGTCGTTCGTAATTTTCGGTGATTTCGGATTCGTAAAACGTTTTGAAAATATATTTAATCAACAGCCACCACCCATTTTTGGGGGGGTAGGTAAAAGTTTCATAAAGATACTGTGGTTAGATTCTGAGAAATCCGATTTGTGGATAAAACACAAAAAAAAAAATAACAATAATAATCTTAACAGAAACAATAAGCTTTCATATGTAATATGAAAGCTTAAAAATAATAATTTTAGTAATCTCAATAGGCTTTCAGACGAAAGTCTGAAAGCCTAATAATAATTTTAACAAAAACAATAGTGTTTCACACAAGCTTCGCCGTGTGAAACCCTAATAATAATTTTAACAAAAACAATAGTGTTTCACACAAGCTTCGCAGTGTGAAACCCTAATAAGAATAACTAGACCTGCAAGCAGCACTGAACCGGCTTTCAGGAATCATACAGGAAGTTTATTATACCATAGCCGATCCATTGAGCTACCGAACTATACTTTAGTTGTTTTGCTTCAGTGACACCCTCTATCATATGTAAAAGGTCAAAATTGTAAATTATGGCAAAATTACGTCACTTCCGGTGCCGAAAGAAATTTTTATAGGTGAAAAATAAGTCGAAAATTTGCAACATACAAAATAGAAACTTTGTTTAATACATATCGGGCAATAAATAATTAACCTATAACCCATAAACTGAAATTAAGAAGGTAAAAAAATTAAAAGTGACCCTGGGAAAATTGGCTATTATTCGACAAGGGAACATGCTAGAAGCCTTTTCTTGATATCAATATGATGGTATTGATTCAATCTTACTGCCCATTAGAGTCAGACGTTATAAAGTTAAACGAATAATAAATATAAATCCCTTCCAAAAAATGTTTGTTTTGAAGGCTAAAAATACGTTTTTTGCAAAAATTACATTACTTCCGGTGATATTGAAAATGTTAACTTGGTTCATAGAAGTCATAAATGGCATAAGGCATCAAATGGTAAAAATATTATAAAAATCGAATAATAATTGACACTTTTATAGACCAAAAACCTTGAAAAGTGACTTATAGAAGATCGCCTATTTCTCTGTAACCGTACAAGTTAGAAACCATTTTGTGGTATCTGTATGGTCGTATGGCTTCATTCTATTCGTTGATGGGAATCAAATATCATAATTTTAAAAATATTATAAGGCAGACTCATTTGAATAAAATATTTGTTTTTTAGGTTAAAAATACAGTTTTTGCCCAAATGACGTCATTTCCGGTCACAGTGAAAATGTAAAAATTGGCTTGACCTAGTCCAAATTGGCATTATGCATCAAATGGAAAAAAATATTGCAAATCAAATAATAATTCACTCCTTTATAGGCAAAATAACGTGAAATGTGATGCATGCAAAATTGCATATTTCTCGGCAACTGTATATATTACAAACTTATTTTCGCATACATTCTCTTCGTCTGGATTATTGCTACGAGTTTATGAAAATTACAAATAAATGTTTCAAAATATGAAGACGCTGAATGAATTGTAAATAACTGAATTTTACACTTTATTTTACATTTTATTCGAAATTGCCCGAAAATGAAATTGAGATTAAAAAATCTGAGCTAAGGATTTTGTGCACCTTTGCAGGGTGCATCCTTTTAGTTATATCAGTTTTGAAAAAAAATATTTGCTTTCAAAAAGTGGTACCTAACTGTCAAAATTGTAGTTTTTGTTAATATTACGTCACTTCCGTTGCCGACAGAAAAATTTCACCGTAACAAAAAAAAATACAATTTGGACCACGGAGCATATGAACTTTGTTTTATACAAATCGAACAATAAATAATTTTTCTGGGTACGAAAAACTAAATTAGCCGATGGCGGCTAACGGAAATTACCGAGACAATTTTTTTTCTCATTTCTGCTCAAGTAGGATGATATTTTAACCCTGTGTAAAATACCATCAAAAAATATTCATAAATAAAAAAAGTTTTCGTAAAAAAAATTTTTTTTTCAAAATATCGGACATTTTTTCGACTACTTCCGGTTTTACGATCATTGTCGCGATAGCTTTACGAAGTTATTTGGCTACTTAACTTTCTGTACCAGAAGTGTCAGAAACATCCATTAAGTAGTTTTGGAAAAAAAGATAAATTAAAGAGCGTTTACAAAAATTTAACGATTTTTCAATTTTTTTCAAAGTTTGGTGCCATTTTTGGACCACCTATATTATTTCAATGCTTTTCATTTTGGATTCAATATATAGACAACTGATAGGACTTTGAGTAAGAAAAGTTTAAGAAAAATCTGCGGTGTCGTTTTCGAGAAAAGGGCGTCTCAGAATGTTAAAAAATCGGAAAATACTAGATTTTTGGCATACAATAATTTATTTCCTTACCATCGAAATCGTATTATTTAGATAACATATGATGGTCCATTAATAGGGCTATCCAACGACACTTTTGGTTTTTTGGTCCGCTATTACCTAAGGGAGAAATCAAGTTTTTCGCAAGTGCGACAATGTTTTAACCTTTTTTTTAAAATGTTTTGAATACTTCCGGTATGGTTATTATTGTCGGAATAGTTTTAATAGCCGGTTTGGGCACCAAAATAGCCACAGGGCTCTGTAATGATATATTACATTATCAGATCAGATAAGATGCCCCCGAGAAATCCTATGTTCAAAAGTGCCAAAAATGCAAAAAATTTAAAATATCGAAAATTAAATTTCAATAACTACATACATATTATACATCGTTAGAATCGTAATTAGGTCAGCTATCTGAATATACAATCTTTTTTTGAAAATCTCTTAAAATAAAAAAATAGTAGAGCATTTTCCAAAATTTCACGATTTTTTTACTTTTTTCGATTTTCAGTCCGTTATTTCACCTATTCCAGATATTTCAAAGTCTTATTGGATGGCTTCATGCAAAATACCTCCGAAAGGACTCTCGATAGAAAAAATTTTAAAAAAAGTTGCGGTTAAGTTTTCGAGATACAGGCGTCCAAAAATGCTAAAAATCAGAAAATACTTGATTTTCAGCGTGCCATATTTTGCTGCCTGATCATAGTATCCGTATGAATTGGGTATCATACGATAGTAAAATCCTCGTGCCACCCAATGGTACCTTAATTTGATTAATCCGTTGATATCGGACGGAGACATCACGTTTTCCCCGAAAACATCCATTTTTTGCATTGTTTTCAAAATATTGCACATTATTTCGACCACTTCCGGTTTAAAGATCCGTGTCGAAATTGCTTTATCAGTTGGTATTGGACTATAACTTCATGTTCCATAAGTTTCAGAAACATCATTTTGGCTGTAAAACGACACCACAGCTCACAAAATGGGTAGAAAATTCGAAAAAAATCGAAAAATAAAGGGCGGTAACTCTGAATGAAACTTATGTTACTGGAATCGGATTGACGTCAGGTATCCAAAAATCTAGGTCAAATTTCCAAATTTTGAAAAATAACAAAAATTGTCTCGTAGGCGACGTGTTTTGAATTTTCGAACGATAGAAGTCAGCGACGAAGTTTCGAAATCGCAAAATCTGAGATTGCTATTGTCTCGGAAAAGTCTCAGGCTTTCCAAAAATGTGATTTGTTTGAATATAGGTAGAGAATTGACGAAACCACGGCCGATTTTTAATTTTTTACCAACGTTCAAAATTCGGCCACTTCCGGTCTGCGCAGAAGTTTGAAAATTGCTTTATTGGGTAGCCACCACCTAGTTTCCCGATAGAAATATGGATCGCAAATCGGTATCTCTTTTCGATCATAGAGAAATAGGCTCCGGCGGAAAAGAATAATAATAAAAAAAACTAGATCTGCTACTGTCCCATGCAGATATGAAAGCTTTCATATTCATCGTCACGTGTCATTGATTGTATCAAGTAACCTAAATAAAAGGATACGAAGAAAAAATTATTAAAATTGGTCAAAAACTCGCGAAGTTACAAGTCTAAATATAGTATGAAACATTGCACCCAGGCGTAACAATAATCTGAAAACTAAAGGGAAATAACTGAAACTTGTATTACTGTAATGAGACGGATGAGAAAATGAAATGAAAATGGCGGGAAAAAAAAATTAAAAATGGCAGGTTGGACAGGCGACCTTACTCCTTGTCACGTACAACCGGGCATTCGAAAACACGCTAGTTTACTCAATGACAGGCGCGCGTGCTTACCATTCAGCCACTCAACCCCCCTTTGAAATCAGACACGTGCAATATGTCATATAGGAAGAATAAGAAGTCGCTCACAACAAAATGGTAAATTAATGAGTTTAGGTCAAAAGGTTGAGCTACTGTTTTAGAGTACTTAATAGTTTTAAAGAGACACGTTAAGGGTTGTTCATAGTTAAATGAAAGTTTAATTTTAAATAAGACCAATAAAATTAGGATTTAATAATGCCAGACTAATATTTCCAATATGTTTGGTTATAAGTAGGAAATCGTGACGACTTCTTAAGCATGTTTTAAACAAAGGATCATGTTTGTTTAAACAAGAATGGCACTCTGCAATAAAAAAAACTGGCCAAAGCAAGATTTCTATGCAGAAATTAAATAATTGCTAGAACCAGAAAAATATTTATCCACTATAATAAATAAGCAACATAGAGAAAATGAAATGAAATTGAATGGGGTTTAACGTCCGACTGTTCTGCTCCTAAAATGGGCTAATGAAGACGGGCATATGCCATAATGTGTGCAATGAGGGAAATTTTACCCGGGCAGCGGCGGTTACGGCCTACGAGGTTGGACAGGCAACCATACTCCTTGTCACGTACAACCAAAAAAATCGAAACAACGGCAGTTGACTCAATGACAGACGTTATGATACAGAGCGCACGTGCTAACCATTCAGCCACGCAACCTCCCTAAAATCGGCAAATTACTGACCTACAGCGAGAAACATTTCAACCGGGCCAAATTTTCTATTGTAACAGTTTAATTTGCACGGTACCTTTAGTTATCAACCGAATATTACAAAACTTTTAAAAATAAGCTCCCCCCTGACCAGCTTAAGCGTTCGCAATAAACGTTTGCCACTTAAAATCGGGAAATTGCTGACTTTAAAGTGAGAAACATTACAACCGGGCGAAATTTTCTGTTTTATGACTTTTACAGTACCTTTGATTACCAACCGATTATTTTCTGTTTTATCACTTTTACAGTACCTTTGATTACCAACCGATTATTACAAAACTTTAAAAATAAAAGAGAAAGAGAGAAAAGCGGCCTAATGTCCATTCGACACAAACTAGGTCATTTCGGGACTAACATATGTTTTTTAATTTTATTTAAAAACTCCCCCTGCGCTTACAGGTCTTTAGCCGTTGGGAGGAAACCGAAGAACACGGAGAAAACCCACAAGGTTGGACATCATACTTCATGTCACGTGCAACCTGGAGATCGAAACGACGCCCGTTGACTCAATGACAGACGTTACGATACAGTGCGCACATGCTAACCATTCAGCCATTCAGCCTCCCTGAATTCAGAAAATTGCTGACTTATAGCAAGAAACATTTCAACCGGGCGAAATTTTCTGTTTTAACAGTTTAATGTGCACGGTACTTTAATTACCAACCGATTATTACAAAACTTTTGAAAATAAGCTCCAACTGACCAGCTTAATCGTATGCAATAAACGTTTTCGCCTGAATTGAAAGTTCTGCACGGAGAAAGTTCATCTCGATTTCCCGGTGTGGTTCCCCTTGTCAGTGAGGCAGAACGGAGGGCCTGACAAGCACAGCTGTCTAGTCATTCGGATGGGACGAAAAACCAAGGTCCCGTGTACACATTGGAGTGCACGTAAAATATCCCTAAGCAGTTGGAATTCGATACTGTTGAATAAGCTCTATACGATGACTAAATGTGTAGATTGTAGTCACCCACACTGCATGTTTCGCTTAACAATGAAAGGGTGCCGTTTTCAATGTTCGATCCTTTTGTTCTTCTACTCCTGATATGTTGGACTGTTGATCGATGGTTTCATATAAAAGACTACCAATAAGACTCTTTGTACAAGAAGTTCCCAAAAAATATTATGTTGACTTTACGAGAAAGACCTCTAAACATGCTCCAAATTGTAAAAATACGACTTTTTGGGTTTTCAATCTCTTTTTTTCGGCTATCCCTGATATTTAGAAAAAATAATACAATGATTTCACACAACAGGCTAGCTATTAGACTCTCTATTGACAAAAGTTTCACCGCCCTCCCTTCATTATAACCGAAGTTATCGTGCCCTAAAGAATCAACAAATTAGCTTGTTTATCTCTGCTTACCCTAAGCAGAAAATGCTCATCTTTGAACTCAATCATAACATTGACCTAGTGAACGTCTACACCAAGTTTGAACATTCTAGCTTAATTAGAAGGAGAGTAATTGTGTTCCAAAGTCCCGACCCTTCAAATTGCTTCTATTTTTCATTTTCAATTCAAAATGGTGACCATCACGTGACCGAAATCAAAATTCTATTCGCGACATTTTTTAGGCCTTCCTACAAGGATTCAGAAAATATAACTCCCGAGTCTGTAAGTAAAATAGCAAAAAAGCCTTATTGATTTTTCACTTTTAAATATGGCGGCACTTCCGGTTCGATCGACAAACTCCATATTTTGTGTACAAATCAGTAATTACTTATCTAGTATCCAAAAAAAAAATCAGGTCATTCTGACCTATATTTCGATGATTTTTTTGAAAATTTTGATCCTTAATTTCGTCAAGGGGAGATAATTTAGAAAATTTCTAATTATATTTTTGAAGTCACATCGGTAGGATCTACTTAGATACTAAATTTCATGAAAATCGTACAACTATTAAAGAAGTTGTCAAATTGGTCTAATCTTCCGGTTCGAAATCACAGCGACGAATTTTCGAAATTCGAAAATGTGAAACTGCAGATGAAAATGGTTTTTTTAAAGGTATTCAAAGAAAAAAGAATTAGTAAAATCGGTCAAAAAATAACAAAGTTACGACTATGCATTGTCATTTTTTTCGTTCGTAAAATTCGGTGATTTCGGATTCGTAAAACGTTTCGAAAATATATTTAATCAAGGTTCGCACCCCATTTTTGGGGGGGTAGGTCAAAATTTCAGAAAGATCCTATGGATAGATTCTGAGAAATCCGATTTGCAGAAAACACACAAAAAAAAAAATAATAATAATAATAACTTTAACAGAAACAATAAGCTTTCATATGTAATATGAAAGCTTAATAATAATTTTAGTAATCTCAATAGGCTTTCAGACGAAAGTCTGAAAGCCTAATAATTTTAACAAAAACAATAGTGTTTCACACAAGCTTCGCAGTGTGAAACCCTAATAAGAATAATAATTTTAACAAAAACAATAGTGTTTCACACAAGCTTCGCAGTGTGAAACCCTAATAATAATTTTAACAAAAACAATAGTGTTTCACACAAGCTTCGCAGTGTGAAACCCTAATTATTTTGGACATCTTTTAATGGGCCTGTTAGATTGTGCTGTCCGTCGCTCACCGCGGGTGCTCTGTCGCCATACTCCTAACGAGAATTGATTTTTGAAGGTTTGTTGATAATGCAGTAATTGTTCCGAGTTTTTGAATAAAGTTGCTCCGGCCAAGGGAGTCTTGATAAGACAGCGCACTAGATAGTCGATCCTAAGGTAAATTAAATACAAAAACTGCAATATACACCAAAAGCGTCGACATATTACATTTACGTATCCCGGCAATTCATTTCTATTTACTACTTAGATTTTGGTATGAGTGTTATGCGTAGGGTATTTCATTCTTGGTTACCAAGTGTACTCATTCCGTTCTACTCCACTATACCCTGGGTTAATCCATAGGGTTTCCACGATTTCAAACTATCTGATTGTAGTTAGAGTGTACGAACCAATCAAAAAACAGTTTACAAATCAGTCTTACGCAGACTCTTAAGCGTCATTTACGTCATAGAACTACAAACAATATGGCAGCTTGTTTGATCGAGAGAGAGAGAGAGAGAGAGAGGGGGGGGGGGGTAACGTCCACTCGACACAAACTATGTCATTTCGGGACTAACACATGTGGTTTAATTTTATTGCGCATAGGGGTCTTTAGAAGTGGGAGGAAACTACAGCCTGTGATGTTACAGGCATTTAACATTGAAGTCAATGGGCAAGTAATTACTAGTCTGGCCACAGATCACTAATTATTGCCCCATTGAGTTTAATGTTAATTCTCGTCTCTTAGACCGGTTGTAACTTTTTCCCAAATATTCGTTGGGTAAAACGCTTTCTGCCACAGATGGAGCAACATGTGGCAAACTCTTGCCCAAAAGCATGTATGAGGTTCTTCATGAAAAACTTGAGATAGACAAGCTGGAAGTAGAGACAGCTAACCTTGCAATTTTCGGCCCTCCCTTTCAACGTAACCAACCTCACAACTCTTGTATCCTTCCGCCTCAAAATCATGAATATTCACCAAAACCTGGCAGAAAATGTATTTTCAAACCCTTTTCTTCGATTCTACACCAAAAATTCAACAAAAATCGCCATGCAAAAGGGGGAAAAAGGGAAAGGGACTTTCGCCCTTGTTTCGTGACGGCCCATGAATATTTGGTGATCTGTGTCCTATATAGGGGTGAAACTTCGGATATCACCAAAAGGCCTTTTGCATTTGCTTCCCATATGTTCTGGCAACATGCTGGTGAAAGGAAATCAAAATCAAAGAATAACTGCAAAAATGATGGCCCTTTAAGTATACATGCTGCTTTAAGTACAGTGGTGCATCTCAGGTCCCTGGGCCTTTTGTGCTAAAATTTAAAAACTCTTTTTTAATAGAGGCAGTATTTGAGCTGTGTGAAAAAATTAGACAAGTTGCAACCAAACTGCATAGAAAACACTCATAATTTGAAATTTTTATCAAAAATATATTTTTTTACTGCCATGTCATGAAAAATGTACAAAATTTACATGTAGCATCTTTCAAAAAACCAATAATTTTCCGTTTTTTTAGATAGCCAGACTGGCAAGTAATATATTTTTGGAAACCCTGGACAATATGCAAACAGAAAAATCACAAATCAATTGCATTCATTGTAATTATAGAGGTCTGTACTGAAACATGTAACCCCACCCCCTAAAAATGTCAATGACTGAATCAATCTTATCTTTGGTTGCAGAGCCAACATAACCAAAGGAATCTGTCTAACAGATATGTTTTACCATCCCTGGCTAATATATGTACATAGAAGCTAAAATGGGTGCAATAAATATGAATTATGGCTAAAATAGGCCTTGCTGAAAGAATAAAAAAGGTATATTCGGCCTATGTCCACCCCTCTCTAACAAATGGGTCACAGAATACACAATTTTCACAAATTTGGAAATAGTTTAATGTTTTCAACATCTCAAACCTCAGAGGCATCATACAAATCTTTATTGCAATTATTGTACTGAAGCAAGATGTTTGGGCCTTTACATCAATTGCCTTAAAAAATGAAGTAAAAAAGGTAGTTATGACATAGTTGACAACATAAAAGAGGCCTGAAAAGGAGCAAAATTAACATTTTACTGTTCTATAAGTGACATAAATGCAACAAACACCACAAATCTTAGATTTTGATAAGAAAATATTGACCATTAAGCTGACATTTACACATCTACACCAGTTCTGTATCAGGGTGTGGTCTTACTGGCCTGACATGTCTCAAGGTTCTAAGTTTGACTATGAACAAAAAAGGTCAGAAATCCTTGAAATGTACAAAATGACCATTTATTGGTGAAAAATAACATTCCCATCTGTAATTCAACAACAAACTCCAATTATTATCATTTAATTGTCAACACAGGTGCAATTAAATCTCTCAAAACACATTAATAAAAACGGGTGGGGTGGGGCATTTATAGCCCCTCTAAACAGAAAGATGGGGTGAAAAGTGTCTATAAAGACTGGGATATTGCTTCCTACATGAAGAAAATGCAAGAATTTAATGCTTCAAAGAAGCAAAAAAATGCTTGTTCTGGGTAAAATAGTGGCCAAATTGAGCCTACCCCTGTTTTGAACATTTAGTACAAACCCATCTGCTGTATATTATTAACTCAGTGTTGCCAATTTTCCATTTTCTGTAGGAAAGCTGGAGCTATTTCTAAACTTGACAAACTTATAGATCCCATCTAAGTTAAATTAGCAATGAAAATAAGGGCATTTTTAGAAATTTTGAGTCATTTGAGTAGGTATGAAAGCATTAATTTTTACGTCGAAATGGGAGAATCTGGAGATTTTCTGTGAATATTTCTGATTTTTAGACAAAATTAGGTGAAATTACAATGTTGTTCACTTTATCTGTGCTTTCTGAGGCTGAATACACCAAAATTGGACATTGAAATATTTGTATTACTGTTAGAAATTAAATAAAAACTGAAAATTGGAAAATTTGCAGTAAAATCACAATTTTTCCCAAAACTTTGATACATTTTATTTTAAATTTTTTTTTTTTTTAGTTTTTGTGTAGTCAAATTATTTAATACATATTTTCTGACAAATTAGTCATCATATTTTCAAAACTAAGGCATATCAGTCACAGCCTCGTCATACACAGACAGGCCACAGATCACTAATTATTGCCCCATTGACTTTAATGTTAATTCTCGTCTCTTAGACCGGTTGTAACTTTTTCCCAAATATTCGTTGGGTAAAACGCTTTCTGCCACAGATGGAGCAACATGTGGCAAACTCTTGCCCAAAAGCATGTATGATGTTCTTCATTAAAAACTTGAGATAGACAAGCTGGAAGTAGAGACAGCTAACCTTGCAATTTTCGGCCCTCCCTTTCAACGTAACCAACCTCACAACTCTTGTATCCTTCCGCCTCAAAATCATGAATATTCACCAAAACCTGGCAGAAAATGTATTTTCAAACCCTTTTCTTCGAGTCTACACCAAAAATTCAACAAAAATCGCCATGCAAAAGGGGGAAAAGGGAAAGGGAGAGAAGGACTAAACATAGCTTTCGCCCTTGTTTCGTTGGTGACGGCCCATGAATATTTGGTGATCTGTGTCCGTCTGAGGCCATGTGTGGGGAATTCTTTGTTGAGAGTTACTTCCCTTCGCCTATTACCTTTCCAAACAACGCTTTATGGGATTGGACGATAAAAATATTACAATCCGCCGGGGCAGATAATTTGAAATCGTGGAAACCCTACGGATTAACCCAGGGTATAGTGGAATAGAACGGAATGAGTACACTGGGAAAACGAGGATGAGGGTGTTTGCGCTACATACATGTATGTAAATACCTTAACATCTTTCATAGCACTGTCCAGCAGTAAAAACGTAGCCATTAACGTCTGGTGGACGCCATCTGGCGGTTTGCTGTAAGTTCTGATCTCTGAGATGGTTTTCTGTTCCATATTCATGACTTCGTGACGCAGTTTCTCTATTTTTGCTATATGATCCCGGAGACGCACTACCATAGCAATTTGTAGATCCAGACTGTGATCAAAATTTACAGCTTTGGCATTCTTGATGGCGGCCTCTAAGGCTGGAAGATTTCGCTTGTGCGAAGCATCTGTCAACTCTGTAAAATTAATGATTATATTACATTAAGCTGGTTAACCAAAGAAAAAAATATTCAAGATGTTCCTGTCACTACATGTCGACCAAAAACTTTCCCAATAGAATCAAATTTACTTGCGGTAGTGTAATTAACCGTTTTGCAATTGAATATAAAATAATTAAACCCGTGGATTTGCTATTAACATTTTTAAAATGACGAATGTCGAAATATTTCTATTTTTTTAAAAACATTTATGAAACTAACAGAAATTTATCGGATACATTTATTAATCCCTTTCTTTAATATTTATCTGAAAATGATCGTTCTTTTTGTTGATTGCTTTCTATTTTGGATTGTTGACCAAGAACGTATTCTTTGTTTCACAGTATAGTCAATATTCACTAAAAATACGATTGAGTTCAATGTCAAATCCAGAAATATTAAATTAAAAACGTTAGCAGACATACTGAAATAGATACAGCGATGGTGCTTTTAATTTGTTTAGATATTCTTGTATATTTAATAAAATAAATTACCTATTTTAGCCTTCAGTAAATCGAGTGTTTTCTTGGCCTTTTTCAACAAGTCATCGTTCTTATTCGGTTGTAACGAATCGTACTTTTTGAGCGCTACCTCTAACTGGCGAGCATCTCTAAGGTCAAGGGCTTGTAGGACCTGTTTTCTTGCAAGATTTCGCCTTTCCTCTGAAATATAAAATTCATTTAAAAGTTATATTCATGTATTATTAAAATATGAACGATGTTTCTACAAAAATGAATCCAACTGTGGTCCAAGAAAGAGTGGTATAATAGGAATTACTTTTGTGGTAATGGATACGAACTACGAATATTAAATAGCAATTTTATTAAGAGCTAAACTTTTAATGAATATTGTTAGTTTGAAAATACATTTAACAGACAATCAACGTGTAAAGGTTTGATCAAATTATTTCCAATAAAATTGCATTACATCAGGGAAATTTAGTTGACATATTAAGAAAGAATTGAATTGGATATTTCTGGATTTACTATCTTTGTATATTTTATGGATGGAGATGGTGCCAGTTATCTAATCAGTACATGTAATTAACAATATATGATATCCTGGAGGCTACAGAGATGTTTTGTATCTGCTATAGAAACATATTCTTCGAATATAAAAACTAAAGGAACATTCTCAAATCAATTGAATTGAATAGCTAAAATATATAATAGGGGTAATACAGGGAATACTACTAAGACCCTTTATATTCCTACTGAGTGCTACTTTGTGAATGCTAATAAATTTAATGTGCTAGATAACAGTAAACGTAACCATACGTAGTATTGGAGATGACATTCTCCACATGAAATCTATATGATGTAAATGAAAATAAACTGTAGTAGAAATGTGACCTAGAATCTAAACAATCCCAAGAAACAACCCTGTTGTCATGCATTCTGTGACTGTAGAATCTTAGAATCGTTATAGTTCTATGCAAACAAAACCATCTTACTACATGCCTATAAGTACGCATTCAGTGAACACACGTCAAAAGTTAGCAAGATATTTGTCAACTGAATAGATTTTTATCTTTATATGTTTGTCTAAATCTATTCTAACAAATACAACTTGCAGAAATCCATGCAATTCTTACTTCTCCTAAAAGAAGGCCCTCTAGGAATTCTACTTCCTTGATACTCTCCTTGAAACATTTATATAAAAATCAATATATCATTAATTATCGTTACTTTATTTAGGTTTTGATGAGAGCATATAAATAAATTTGTTTCATTGTTTCAAACTTTAGTCCAATAATATTACATTATTCACAATATCGTGATAGAGAATATTCAACTTTCTTAGTTTATGTTTCATATAGAAGGTGTTCTTTGACAAGATAAAGAGAATATCCAATGTTCTCAAATAAATATGAATATTTTAACAAAGGGAGGGACAGAAGATCATAACTTACCTTCTGATTTTTTGGCATTTTCTTTCTCTAGATCTGGAGAAGGTGTTGGATCTGGTGGTGGTACCTGTAACCCTCCAGTTCCCATAACTGACTCCATGATGTTATTAATGTTAGAATCATAGAGTTCACTGGCAGGTTTACGATTTATTTGGTATTTAGCCACATTTTTCACAATTCCACCCGACTCTACATCATACAAGTTCAGCATATATTCGCCATATTCTTTCAGTTCTACCTTAACAAACTGCGAATCTTCTTGATTGATGAATTGAATTTGATCAGCGCTAGGAGGATCGTTAGCATTCTTTCTGTGGACAGCAGCAACAGCTTTATTGCAACCTTAAATAAATCGCAATTAAACCATTTTCAAAAGAACCATTGAGACTTATATATTTTGTTCGCATTGAAATAAAACACTTGAATATGCATGGATCATATTACTTAAGGGGGGTTTACAAATAGGTGTGGTCGTTTAGTGATCCTTTCATTTAGACGATGAAAATCAGATAAAGCATGCCATTTGCATTGGATGGCGATTTAATAATCAAATCTTTATACATTTTAACATTCGGACATACCCTTTACGGGCGTTAACAAGTGTCGTTGTTAATGTCGATTCAAGTAACAATATTGTCAATCCACATTCATGTCCAATCCAAAGTGTAAAACCCAACTAATTAACAATGTTCGCTATACCAAAATAGCGTATGTTTAGATTTAACAGAGGCAAAAAGGCGATGTTGTTTAACGAAGCTTAAACAGTTAGAATGCATATTTAGCCATTGGTATGTTTATGGCAGCAAGTTATTCTGACTGGAATAAGCTTATGCCACCGTGTGAATTTAAGTCCGTCTTGTTTCCATATGCGTTTCCTATTGGATAGCAATAACTCTTACCTGGTGGTACAGGAATCAGTATTTCTTTGTCGGATGTATCAACTGTCTCTGTTGATACTGTTGTAGTTTGGTCATCATTTGAATTATCTTCATCTTCCTTATTTTCTTCTCCATAACCGGATGATTGGATCAGATAAGTGTGGACGTTATAAATTCTTCCAGAGTCGTTCTTGTCTCGAGCAAACACATTTAAAGAATATTCCCCGGAAGTCGGCAAGTCAAGATCAAATTGCCATTCGCCTTTGCTATTGGAAGTAACAGCTTTGGCCCGTTTGATAGCACTTGAGTCCTGGCTATGAAGCTCGCACACAAGTTCTACGTCTTTCTTCGAGGAAAATTTCACTTTAACCTTTCCTGATTCGGTTTCTATGAAACCGCTGGGGTGAGTTAGAGCCTTGATACCCAATTTATCACACAAATGACTCTTTCCTAGTTTTCCATCTATCATGTTCGGAAACGCTTGGGTAGAAGACCCTGTTCCATCACAACGGATTAGATAATTACACACATTGGGAGCTTCTCCATCTTTGCCCTTGCCCTGAGCATAGAGCTTGAGGGCGTATTCACCCTTTTGAGGTAACCTGAGATTGACAACTGCTTCGTCACCTTCTTGTCGCGCCATGGTATACCTACTCAAGGTTGCATCATCTAGAACAGAATGTTTCAAATTTTGATAAAGCTGGATTTCTTTTTCTGTTTTAAAACGTATTTCAACATTTCCATCCTTGGATTCAACTACACCTTTTTGGTGGGATTGGGGATGGAGTCCAACCTTTTTTGTGTCACCAATCGGACCCCAGCCTAGTGGTGGGCAATCTGGGAAGGGCATACATCCTTTTTTCGCAGTCGGACAACGGATTATATAAGTACAACACAAATCAAAAGTATCAGAAGAATTCACATCCAAGCCGTATATGTCCATTTTAAAATCACCGGTCACTGGGAAGCGTAACTGAAAATGCAGAAGATCTGCGGTGTGTTCAAAAAAGACAAAGCGATCCAAAAACACGTTCACGTTGCCTTCAACATTTTTTTGCTTCCTAGACTGATACAACATGTATTTATACCTATAATTATAGCTATCATTCGACGGTAATTTAAAATTGATGTCCTTTTCACCACCATCCGTTTTTAACAAACATTTATCGGCACCAGGGCCGATAGTTTCCATTCCTAGAATATAAAAACGTTCTCGAACATAAAAATGATCTTCGAAGTCTTTAACAGAAGCAGGTTTAGGTAGTAGTTGCCATTTTTTCTCGTCTGGGTAATGTGTCCATATAAGTAAATTTGGATCCGTTAAAAAGTAAAATTCGTTGATTCTATGCTGTGTTTCACCTTCGTCGTCCTCCTCCTCCTGGTCGACTGGGCTTCCATCTGAATCAACCAGAGCCCATTCCCGAGATTTACGACCAACCACACAAGCACTAGCCCAGAATGCGTCCACAAATCTCCAGTCACCACCACAGTATACGGCATTCCACTGAGCTCCCATTGTCTTCCTATTCGCAGGTTTTCCTATTTCATAGGCTGCACTTTTATTCATTCCACTAATAATAGTACATGGTATATTAGCCATTCTGTAAAAAAAGAATCAACTTAATTATACCACATAGTATAGAAATGTGCATGATGGTCCATTCATGTATCACCTTTGTGGTGTTTAAGACCTACATTTAATATTGTTACATCCAACTTAGCTACGGTATTCAATTATCATATGTACACAAGTTAGTGATATATTCAAAAAGGCATTGTCACTGTTTTCACCAGACCCCAATCCCTACTCCATTCTTGGAAAATGGTGACAGTGATGAATAATAACGACCTTGTGACTAACTTCTAAGTATAATGTCATTTACTGTTCTATCTTTATATCAACTTCGATATCTGGTTCCTCTACTTTACATCTAACTACTTCTTCCCACGGTATTACCAAACGAAAAGCCTATTTTTATTGGCTAAATGGCGGTTCAGTAGGTCATAAATAGTTGGATTTCTATCGTAAAGCGACAAATCAAATCCTTAAAAGAAACGTTTTACGGTAGAATTATAATCAGGCTGAATACTATTGATATTTACTGAGAACAGTGTGACAGAACAAGATAGTGATCTTGGGGCAACCACATAAGATCTGATGAAATTGTAATACTTACTGACATAACCCAGAAAATAAATGTGCATGGTTTCCTGAATTAGTTTGAATTTTAAGGAAGTATTCTAGCGGGGACTGTGCCGGTGGTTCATCTTCTATCTCTAAACCATACACGTCTACAGATGTCACCCACAGAAAGATGGCTCGAACCCGCGCAATATCGTCCCATTTTTGATTTGACGTTAAATAGTTCACTAATTCACGGAAAGTACCATTCATCAACTTGTTTGGTGCCTACAAAAATATATGTACATAAAAATTAAATTAAAATTGTTGAATGATGATAAGGGCTAAACAAGCTTTAATTGTATAGCGATAAGGAACGGGGTGGTTTACTGCTAAAATATATTTGGATCTTTGTATACTTGGACAAATTGTATTTGAACAATGAAAAGGGATTTGATATAATATATTGCTTAAGAAAGAGCAGCCTTATATTGTATAATGAACAATTCTAATCAAATCGGGTGGTATTTTCTTATTAAGTTGTACTTACATTCAATGCGTGCTCATCAACTTCTGCATAATCTTTTAAATTGAAGACTTCATCTTTAGTTTTAGTAGGTGGGCGTGGTGGTGGTGGAGCTTTGTTATACGGTTTTGGATCTTTGGCTGTCGTACCATTGGCTACCTGTACCTGTAATATAGATGCACAGAATTATTTACATATCAAATATACCAATGGCGGGGAATCATACGTAAAAACAAAAAATTTAATCCGTTTCATATCGCGTCATCTTAAAGTGGTATTAGAACTTTAACAAGAAATAATATAATGCATTTCATAATAATCAAATAAAACCCATATATTGAAAATCTTTGAACTATCTCAAGTAGATTATGGGCGTTTGCTGGTGTTTTGAGCCCACAATAGTTGTACATAATTGCGTTTCAGTGACATTTGTAATAAGGGACTCGAAAAACGAGGCTAGACATATTCCACAAGTCATGTCAAACGGTATCTGGAGAGTATGCGCAATAAATACTATCGGTGTAGAATGGAATAGACAGGCGCTAGAGATTGCCATTCGATTGAGAACTTATTTTAACCGGGAACGATTTGTGTAAATCAGTATAATATATACATTCATATTACAGTATTATATGCCTTGCGACCCCTTTGTGTCAATTTCTAGGTTCCAAATATTAGCGATTTAGCTTCTTTAAACATATACAGGTTAATACAATTAACTTTACAAATAATCGATATGCACCTAACTGAACAAAAGATGCGGCATATAAAAAAATCTATAATCAAACCATAAACATGATTTATTATTACGTGATACTGACAGCAGATACTCAAGGAAATAAAAGAAATTGTGTAATCGTATCAACCTTCAACAGTAAATCATCTCCATAAATAATCATTGTTGTATTTAATCAATATGTTAATATAATCAACATGTTCAGTCCCAAAACTTTGATTAGTGTACAACCATAATAATCTTCAACATAACATAATGTTCTGTATCACATGATATTAGGTTTTGTCGTATTTTAAATTGCGAAATCCCCATCTAGAGTAAAAGATAATCATTCTGACTTATTGATGTTCTTCTTATTGGTTGTGTTCAAGGAGTCCTTGTATGGCGGGGGAAAGCGGCAAAAACCTAATGCTATGTAGAAATGTCTAATTCAAAACACACATGTAACATAATGCCATACCAAATACCTAAAACGTTTAATGCAAAAAACAAAATACAAGAAACCTATAATACAAAATACCTCATACGTCTATTGCAAAAGACAAAATACAAGAAACCTCTAATAAAAATACATATAACCTCTTATGCACAATTGATTTTACAATCTGAAACATCTACCATAAGCATTAGATAACATATCTCGTTGTCATTACTTACGTTTCTCCACTGAATTATCTTTATTTAGGTCAATGTCAAGGTCACCGAACACAACTTGGCGACTTATTCGGCTAGCGAGCTATTCGACCGATCCAGCTGACAACCTGTTCGTTGGCAACCTATTCAGAATTAAGACAACAGTCGCCCAAACTCATCTATTTTAAACAACCAATAAAATCCAACGTTACGTCTATCAAATGAAAGTAGAATAATATATTATTTTTATCAATTCCTTTAGCTCAGAATAGAGATGTAATTTCGCATTATCGTACAAAATTCTAGCCATCCAACTAAATATATTCTGAAAGGTAATTAAATAGGCTTTCTAAGTATTATCAGTAAAAATTGGCACATTCATATTAAAGGGGTGCACTCTCTTCCTAAATTTTAAAGGGAAAAACTGTTAATATCCCGTGTCAAAATTCGGACCATCGTACAAAATTCTGATGATCCAACTAAATATATTCTAAAAGGTAATTGAATAAGCTTTCCAAATATTATTAGTAAAAGTTGGCACAATCATATTAAAGGGGTGCGCTCTCAACCTGAACATAGCCAATTTTTTAATATTTTAAAGTGAAAGAACGGTAATATTTCGAGTCGAAATTCGGACCATCGTACAAAATTCTTAGCAACCAGCTATATATATTCTGAAAGGTAATTGAATAAGCTTTCTAAATATTATTAGTAAAAGTTGGCACAATCATATTAAAGGGGCGCGCTCTCAACCTGATTTTTAGAAAGCTTATTCAATTACCTTTCAGAATATATATAGCTGGATGCTCAGAATTTTGTGCGATGGTCCGAATTCGGACTTCGAACAAAATACCGGTCTATTGAAAAATATAGAATATTTAAAAATTGGTTATGTTCAGGTTGAGAGCGCGGCCCTTTAATATGACTGTGCCAACTTTTACTAATAATATTTGGAAAGCTTATTCAATTACCTTTTAGAATATATTT
Organism: Patella caerulea; assembly: GCA_036850965.1. Taxonomy (NCBI): domain Eukaryota; kingdom Metazoa; phylum Mollusca; class Gastropoda; family Patellidae; genus Patella; species Patella caerulea. The sequence goes on along the minus strand of JAZGQO010000008.1, from coordinate 3,830,839 downwards.
AGTTGGATCATCAGAATTTTGTACGATGGTCCGAATTTTGACTTCGAAAAAAATTCCGGTCTATCTTTACATATAGAATATTGAAAAATTGGCTATGTTCAGGTTGAGAGCGCACCGATTTAATATGATTGTGCCAACTTTTACTAATAATATTTGGAAAGCTTATTCAAATATCTTTCCGACTTTATGTAGCTGGATGCTTAGAATTTTGTACGATGGTCCGAATTTTGACTCGGAATATTACCGTTCTTTCACTTTAAAATATTAAAAAATTGGCGACGTTTGGGTTGAGTGCGCACCCCTTTAATATGATTGTGCCAACTTTTACTAATAATATTTGGAAAGCTTATTCAATTACCTTTTAGAATATATTTAGTTGGATAATCAGAATTTTGTACGATGGTCCGAATTTTGACACGGGATATTAACAGTTTTTCCCTTTAAAATTTAGGAAGAGAGTGCACCCCTTTAATATGAATGTGCCAATTTTTACTGATAATACTTAGAAAGCCTATTTAATTTTGTCTTAATTCTGAATAGGTTGCCAACGAACAGGTTGCCAGCTGGATCGGTCGAATCGCTCGCTAGCCGAATAGGTCGCCAAGTTGTGTTCGGTGACCTTGACATTGACCTAAATAAAGATAATTCAGTATAGAAACGTAAGTAATGACAACGAGATATGTCATCTAATGCTTATGGTAGATGTTTCAGATTGTAAAATCAATTGTGCATAAGAGGTTATATGTATTTTGTATTAGAGGTTTCTTGTATTTTGTCTTTTGCAATAGACGTATGAGGTATTTTGTATTAGAGGTTTCTTGTATTTTGTTTTTTTGCATTAGACGTTTTAGGTATTTGGTATGGCATAAATGTTACATGTGTGTTTTGAATTAGACATTTCTACATAGCATTAGGTTTTTGCCGCTTTCCCCCGCCATATTCCTTGGGCCATTTGTTTTGTCTTTCATTTGTTGACTCGCTCCGCAATATGTACATGACATAATGAATTCGTTTTAAGTCCAAACGTTCGCGCTTATTATTCCCCGGGTTAGAAGCATTAATAGATACCTTTACAGGCACGTAAAATAACAGGACATACCCTGTCTGTAATACATTAAACGTGTAACTAAGGATTATGACGTTAATGACTGTACATATATGAAAGCCGTAAAACCATTAAAATCTATTCTTAACATTAAATAAAATGGAATCGATAGTTTTATTAATTCTATAAATTGAATAGATAATAACAACAGGGCATCTGCTGTAATTACTGTTCTCTAATCTAGGTTCTGTGTCAAGTTTATTGACATAAGTAGAAATAATTGTGAGAATAATTGGTCGATTGCTATAATATTATTTAGGTGTGTGAGGTTAAATACATCTTCAAAGGTTGCTGTTTACAGAACACAATATTTATAATAAACTTTTTACCGTTACTATGAAAACTCAAATGATCATTTTACCGACCTGAATTCCACATTAATCAAAAGTACATCAAGCCAAACCGTACAAATATATCTTTAATGTCATAATTGTTGAAAATGTTTAATTACGTACAACGAGTGTAAAATACATGGGCCAGCTTGGGAATCGTTATTGGTATATTCGTCTAAAAAGAAAACCAATTTTGTTAATAAAGGGCGTATGTCTCTAATTTTTGTAACCTTAAAATAGACAAAAATGGTTGTAAATGCGCATATTAAAGTAATATGAATGTGTGTAAAGTGGTTTATATTCAATTTTTTAAAAAGAATATTGTAATTTCGCATGCTCTAGTGCATTCTACACGTTTTTCAAATTATTATTTTGTCGTTTGTGAATCAGTCTTTACTAATGCTTCCACATTGTTCCGAAGGACCTCTTTTTATTTGGCCATTACCAAATGGCCTACGAAACCATAGGGTGCACGATTCGTGTACCGATAATAAAATGTTAATTGTGTCTTAAATATTGGATATTAGGATTCTCTAGTTTCACGGCAAGATAACAATATCAATCAATATTGAAATTGATTAAAATTGTATTCTAATTGGTGTTTTTAATTTCGAATATTATGGAAAATATTGAGTTAGAGACTTAACTCCTTTAGGGATGGATTTTGTAAGAGCTAAATAAATCTGCCTATTGCAGGACTTTGTTTTAGCTCCAACTGGGGTATAAACTATTATTTAAATATTTATTCGCGTGGCAAGCACGTTATCAACTCACTATAGGCCATCGGAAGGCCCAGATTTAAATGAATTTAACTATACATTGATTAATCGAGGGATAAAATATAATAAATATCTACGCCAGATCTTGAAACACTTCGAACTTCGCTCCGAAATGAAAGTAATAAGAATCAAATTTTAACATTTATCTTCATGGTTACAAGAACGGGCAGTCCTTTATCTGAAACTTATATAATGCATCTTTTACTTAGAATTGACCAATTAATTGAATAATTTTGGGACCAGAATCCCTTCTTCTTTTAGCAAACCGTATGTATGAAACGGTTATTCTGGAATACATGGGCTTTAAATTAATCCCCCCCCCCCCCCGCCCAGAAAATACACAATATTTATGTAAAGTATGTAAACCTTACAACGGTAAACGAACTGGATCAAAGATCAACAATTTGAAAATTATAACCTTGTTGGTGGAGTATCCAACTGTTACGGTGTAAGGCAAATTATTATGACGAAATAGGAGAAGCCAAGACCTTTTAAAATATGTTCAATACAGTATATCAGATTTTTGACATTGGGTAAGAATGATTTATTTTAACCCTTCGTTCATTGTAAAACAAAAATGGTTTAATACTGTATTTAAACAATCAACATTGACTAATTGGCAATACGTGCGGTTGTGCAATGTGCACTATGTGTGGCCATTGGCTGATACAGCGGATGCCAATTTTTCCCTTGGTGCCCTTACTAGATAAGTTTATGATTTTTATGTTCATTGGCATAAAGGTTGAATTTGACCTCATTATGTGCAAAGATATGAAATAGAACAACGTAAAAATTTGGCCCCTTTTTTAAAAAAAAATCACAAGATGTCTCCCTCCTAATATATGAGACAATTCATGCTTTTTGTGAGAGGTGGGTAGTTACACGAAGTCTTGCCTGTTTTTGATTTGTATTATCGTCTGTTACATTGGTCTGTTTTTCTTCCAGCCTTTCGTTTAAATTCTGAGATTTGGAGCTGGATTCTTCACACTTCTTTATTGGTTTATTCTGTTCCTTTGAAACGTTAACTCCCATGATATATGTATATAACTAGTATGTCATTGCTGTAAAAAGAACCTGTAACAAAATAAATGGAAAAGTTAATTCTAATTTGATGTCTATGTATGCATTGTCTCTGCTTTTGGCTGGCTTTCTTCTTAACAATTGCCTAATTCGTCGATACAGTACATTACATGGTAAATATTCAGTAAGCAGAATGTAAAATCCTGGAATGAACTTGATATGAATGCGCCTTGTTGTTAAATGAATAATACACATACGCCTGATATCATCTTAAACAAAGAAATAAAGTCTACACGTCTTAAAAACGCATTGGAAACAAGTGTACCATATCTTACAATACGTTATCATTGGTTTAAAGCCTAATGGTAACACAACCTTAAAAAAAAACCCGAATATGTACCTTTTCTTCAAGGTTATAGAACAGCATCCAAACACAATAAGAAGTTATTTTGGACTGATATCAACAGATGGGCATGTAGGTGAAATAGCAAGCTGTGTGTTTATCCTGCTAGTTAGTGCCGATCTATATTAAACATAGGTTATACGGGTGTTAGTCACGTGATTGGATGCTGACGCTAGAGCATCTTATTACAGGCCAGGTAAAAAAAATCCATTCGACTTTTACTCAAATTTCGGACGCTGATGTAGGCTTATACAGTTCATTTCGGTCTAATATAATTTCGTTCTAATTTGCTATTGAACTAAATCACCCGATGATGTAATTAAGCACACGCTGAAAAGGAATCATGCTAGAACTCAAAATGTTTCAATATTTCTATCTGGTGGGAGGTTACATAAAATATTTTCGGTATTTAAATAGCTTCCAATCATTTGAAGTATTAAAGCCATTGTTAACCAAAAATCAATGGAATCTTTAGCAAAAAAACTATTAATATGTTTTATGTAACTCTTCCATAATCTTTGGCAAGCATTATTATTATAACATGATTATGGAAGAAAAAAATTATTCCCATTTTTGAAAATATTCGCAGATGCAGCTTTTGTATAGTTGTTAAAATTAACAAAATAAAACTCTAAACCGGCTTTAGTCAAGGGCTTAACTTTAACTACTCTTTTCCAGCCCACTTGTAAATGACTTATTGTGCAATTACGTTACTAAAATAATTACTAGTTGATCTGTTATCTGGAAACAATACATAACAACAAACGGGTATAATCTTGGTGAGATACTGATCTATATTTAGATGTATAACACATATATATCATATAATATATACCACACGCATGAATAACCAACTAAAGGTAGGGTGTATAATTAATCATGTTTACATGTTTGTAAATTATAAGGTACGCATATTCAGTTGTTTTCTACGAATAAATTCATGACGAATAAATTCATGTACAGAAAATGTAGTAATTAATTAAATCACGTTGTCGGTTGTTCTGTTAATGGGTACAAATCACTTCCTCGAACTTAGCTAGTTCACATTACAGAAAAAAAAAATTCTTGGTGAAATTGAAAATGTTTGTTTTTAAAGTTTCAAATGTTTCACCAGGTTAAACAAACTATTCTTATACACAACACTATTTGGTATTATAAGGTATGGTTATTATGGACTAATAATAAACCTTACATACGTGGGAAAAATGTTCCTCACGATCTGAGATTACATTCTTATGTGTTTAATATTACCACCCACTCTTTTATTGCCGATAAACATAATATACCCATAACTTATTTATCTTACTTATGTGTTCAATGGAAATTATTTCTCTTAACTAAAAACACATTTACAATAAATCTATATACTACACAGTCATAATTTATATATCATGGACTTGTAATCATTCCGACACAGCCAAGTAATATCCATGATCAAGAATTTTATGTGCTAGACAATCAGTAATTCTGTATCAACAAACTCATAATCACCCCGTACAACTACATAATATCACCCACTAATATAACATGCAGTATGCAAGAGCAAAATCTGCCTATAACAAGTCTTTCTTTAGGCTTGAAATGTTATCTAAATTATCAATTAGACATTAGTTAACTTATCCAGACCATAATAAACCCTTGATGTCAAGGCTAGCCTTCGATGCTGGCTGGATTGGATTCCTATATGTCGCTTAAAGCCCCAATAACACTCTTGTTGTTACTGAAAAATATGTCCCAATCTTCATTCTGGTCAACAAATCGTATTATTTTAGAATATTCCAATTAAATGATGATATAAATTCCATCTTAACACACCTATTTTGAAAAATTGGAAAAATTCAACCCATTGATTTGAAAAGTCTAACGTAAACCTTTTCAAGTGTGACTTGGATTTTAAAATATTTTCGAACCTCTGGACAAGTAAAATAGGTTGTAATGGATAATTTACACAACAGGTAGGACACTTAAACATCTAGTACTTAGAATAAGGGTATTATTTATTTTCTGGGGCTGCCAAGCCAGCAAGAATGTTATTGTCATTTTAACGGCCATTGATAAGTAAATTAAAGAAGTGGATAATCGAGACTATGCTGTTTATATTAATGATTTTAGTAATGATGACCGAGGCTAGAGGGAAATTTCACCCTCTTCGTTCTCGGCTCATAGTGGAACAATTTGACTGAAATTTTCAGCAAATTATCTTTACTATTATAATGAGAACTGCCAACTCTTTATCTAATCTTCCATAATGTATCTTTATAAGTTTAATGTGGAAGGAGGACAGGTAGATTTGAACGAAACTACACACTTAAATTTGCTGGATTTTTTGTTGGGCAATCTGTCGGTATATTTCAACACTAGCACAATTTTCGAATGAATGAGAATGTTTTATTCTATACAAACATACCTAATTTACTTATATCTATAGACTTTTATTGTTCAACCGAGACTCCTGGGTCATTCGCTAAAGAAGTAGTTACCAAATCTAGCTCTTTTTAATTATTCTGTCTTTATATTTCAATAAACAAAAAGATTTAATGCAAATGCAAAAGCTGTACGGGTACGGGATTGATTGGTTTTCTCGTAGATACGCCAGACGAGGTTACGGGAGTATTACTATCAGTGGCGACACGAGTATCAACTACGGGGGGGGGGGGCACAGAAAATTTTGAAAAACAGGCTGCCGGAAATGCAGCCTGGCAGTATTTCAGGCAATGATCGTTGAGGTAAAGTCTACGAATCCCACTCTCGAGCTCCAATGTAGGGAGTACTTATGGAGGGTATGGGGGGGCCTCCCCAAGAAAATTTTGAAAAATAAACTGTCGAAAATGCTCTCTGACAGCGTATTCAGTCAGGCACCGATCGTCGAGATAAATATTTCTGACCACATACTGTCCTTAGACTGATCACTAGTTCATACGATCAGAGAGCTAAGGTAGCGAGTCGTTGTGGGGGTGGGGGTGGGGACCTCCCCAAGAAAATTTTGAAAAATAGACTGTTGGAAATGCTGCCTGACAGTATTCAGGCACCGATCGTAGAGATAAATAGAGCTGATCGGATGTCAGCTGCAGCCTGATCACAAGTCTTTCCCACCCCAGAGAGAAAGTGTCACATGAAACTCAATCAAGTCCCCAATAATTTGAAAAGTAGACTGCCCGAAATGCAGTCTGGCAGTATTTCAGGCATTGATCGTCGAGAAAAAGATACCACCTTTCGCCAAATTACTAGTTTATCCGACCAGAAAAGAAAGTGACAAACGGGCTGAGTGAGTGACTCAAGGTGAATGAATATTTTCGCTACTATACTATTAAAAAAAAGTAGGGTATATTTGATTTTGGGGGCATAATACTAAAATATGCAAATGACTACGAAAAAAGTCACTATAGAACCTAAAGCAAGAAACATTTCCAGTTACATGTGACGCCCAAACGCACCAATAGCTACCGCATGGAATGCAGGTGATGCTTGGGATCATCATGGGGGTCCAACCCAAGATTTGCACGACTCTGACTTTGAATGTTACAGTCATTGTGGCATTGAATTCCAGGATGGAAACATCAGTTTAATTGTTTTAGTGACCAGAAAACAAATTTTGATATGCGTCGGCTTACCCAAAATGAAAGGTTACGTGCCCTTGGTATGCTACAGATCGGCACAACAAAGGCCGTTGTGGCGCGGACGATGAATGTTTCTCAGTCTGTCATAAGCAGGCTATGGTCCAGATACCGTGATACACAATCTGTAAAGGACAGACCACGCTCAGGTCGACCAAGGGCGACAACTCAAGCCCAGGATCGATTTATCCGTACCTTGGCCTTGAGAAATCGTGTCATCACAGCAAATCAGATCAGCGCTCGCCTTCAAACAGACACTGGTGTGAGAGTGAGTGGCCAGACGATTCGGAAACGACTGCATATTGGTCACCTTCGCGCCCGACGTCCTCGCGTGATCCCTTGTTTGAGAGATCATCACATTCAGGCAAGACGTCTTTGGTGTAGGGATCGTCAACACTGGGATAATCGACGCTAGAGCAATGTGATGTTTTCAGATGAGTCCAGGTTCACTGTTGATTTTTTTGGGGATAGACGTAGGAGGGTGTGGCGTCGTAGAAACGAGAGCTTCCAAGGCGTTAACGTCATCAGACATGATCGATTTGGCGGTGGTTCTGTTATGGTGTGAGGAGGCATCACTGTTGCTGGAAGAACGGCTTTACATGTTGTTGCAGGGCGTGTTACAGGCCAGTACTACCGGGACAACATCTTGGCAGTCCATGTTGTGCCGTTCGCACGACGTCATGGCCGCCGTTTCATCTTCCAGGATGACAACGCAAGATGTCACAGGGCCAGGATCGTTACAGGTTACCTCCAACAACAGAACATCACCACATTACCTTGGTCAGCACTGAGTCCCGACCTCTCCCCCATCGAGCATGTCTGGGACATGCTTGGACAGAGGTTACGTCAACGTCAACAAAGTCCTGCCAGTGTCCAAGAACTTGCTGCTGCGTTGCAACAGGAATGGGACAATCAGGACCAAAATGACCGTAGACGTCTGATTAGGAGTATGCCACGTCGGATCAATGCTTGTTTGGCAAACAGAAGAGAATTTACCCGTTACTGACTCTGTTGTGATGCTGTGGTAACTTTGCTGTTTGACCCCGGGTATCATTTTACCCTTATAATGGTCAGTCTGTGCCTTACTTAGTCTAACGATCATTTGGAATAAATCGATGAATGTGAACTTCATTTCATTTTGTCATTTGTTTCTTCGTCAGTTTCATTAGGTGACTTTAATAACACTTAAAAATCAAATATCCCCTACTTTTTTTGAATAGTATATATTTTGTGAAGTGAACGGACTTACGAACCTGAACGAAAATTTGAAAAGTAGACGGCCTGGCAGCATTTCAGGCATTGATCTTCGAGATAAATACAACTTAACAGATACCGCCTGTCGCCAAATCACTAGTTTATCCGACCAGAGAAGAAAGTGTGAGCGGGCGGAGTAAGGGAGTAAGAGTGGCTCAAATTGAATGAATATTTTCGCCATTATATTTTGTAAAATAGACTGCCGGGAATGCAGCCAGGTAGCATTTCAGGCCAGATCACACTTTTATTTTCAGAAAATTATTGGGGGGGGGGGGCAAACAGAGGACAGGCAAGATTGGGGGGGGGGCGGCAACTGATTACTGTACAAAATGGCTAATCCAGTACGTCATGTAATATCCCAGACGTATCGTAGAGTTGAGACGTTTTATAAAAAGGGTGAAGACTGATAAAGATATGTTTTTTAGTATATATTTTAGTCGACATGTCGTTTAGACCAAGAATTTGTTAAAATTGGAAGGGCATAATATAGATGTAAGCTATATTAAAATATCATATTATGGATAAATCATAGATTATAATAGATTACATGTAATAATCTTACCCGCTACCTCAAATCACGAAAAAATATCCAACCTGTCACGAACGTTACCAAAGTGCAGATAATATTTACTTTTGTGACTTAACTAACACATTATGGGCTTCGTGCTTTACTGAAATGGGTGACGCGGTTCTGGTTTTATAAGTAACTGTATTTTGTTTAATAAACATGGTGTTGCTAACATATTGAATGAATGACTAAAATATCGTTAAGTAACCATTTAGTTCAAGTCATTGAAAGTATCCTTATCTGAATAATTTTACCTTGAAGTGATCATTGCTGTCACGTTTTATTTGCTTACAAAAAGATTTATTATAGGCATATCCTACATATACAATGCATATACAATGAATTACAATTGTATGCGACATAATAAAATTTATGCTTTGTTTAGTTGAATGCACAGAGTAAATATGGTTTGTTATACATAGTAAAACTAATGTTCTATAGATATACAGTAGAATAGTGACTGCAATAGAATCAAAATATTGATTTGTTTTTCCGACTGTATTCAATTAGATATAATTGCCCATGTCCAAGGCGCGTCACTACTTATACCTAAATAGAGATTTAATTTTAACGTGATTAAAATGCATGGCCTACACTACATGAAGGTCTCACAAGTTGTACTGGAAGGTCGCGACAGAGGTCATACAGACGGCTTTGACCGTATGACGAGAGATCTAGATTAGCCAATCAGTGTTGACATCTCAAGTGGTTTACCCATGCAGCTAATCCCTCGCTTGAACGAAAACGATCTTAGTATAGCAAAGACACGTAAAACGAAATTTTGAATTATAAATAGGCGAAATGGAATAGGATCTGTGTTTTAATCAGATTGATTTTTTTTTTACTTGCTTTTCAGAAGCCGAAACTACTGGATACAGGTAACCTCAAATGTGGGAAGCAGTCTCTTGTTTAAGTAGGAAGTAGTTTCGGGTGTTTCAAGAATATTGGAAATCTTTATAAACCGTATTTGTTACACCACCTTTTGACTACACAGTCCGCTGATCCTGACTTATTTGACATGGTCACATTCTTCAAATGTGGGTTACACTAGAGCAATATATACACTCAGAAGTTTATATTCTTTTCTACACAGGGCATTTAGGAACTAATATATTATGTCATGTTTTGATTTCAATAATTCACTTGTGCGCAGGGCTATGTAGCCGTTTGGGAAACCGGAGATCCAGGAGATAGCAAAGACAAACACAGACTTTCAGGCCATACGCAAATATTCATGTAAAATTCACGAACATGTTTCAATCGTCTATAGAACACAATACCCCCCCCCCACACACACACACACACACACACACACACACCGTATATTACAATTAAATAATGAATATGTTAATTGACCTTAGGTCACATTGGGATTTTAATCGCTATAGTCATCTCTTAATTCGTCGTAAATACTATTGATTTACAAGAAATTTCATTATATGAAAATCAGTGATTGGGTTATAATATAGATAGTACAGAATAACTTAGTACTTTAACCCTGGTATGGTATACAAATAGATCTACATATAACACGTAGACTCTGTAGAGGTGAAACTAGCCAGAATGTTACAATCTACATCATCAACTTTTACTTGCCATATGGTAGTCATACTAAATATATCCTCTCGCGATCATGTATTATTTGTTCGGTGTAGGAAACTATGTGAAGATGTACGAGTAATAGCAACTATTGAACATTATACGGTGTTATAGTAAAATGCTATTAGATAAACTACATAAGTAGGTCGAAAGACGAAGCTCACAGAAGACCATTCGTTCCCGTCTGAAAATCAGGCAGCAGGTATTATAGATATTTAGAAGAAATATGGTAAACACTTAGTATTTAACAATGACGACTATTAGTTATGTTGGATACCTAGATAATATACTTCAAAATATCAATGTTTTATTAATCATATCGATTACAACAATAATATTGAATCGATAATTTCTTTACTCAACCATTAACACGATTTCTGCTTACATTCTTAACTTTAAAGGACGATATTGGTGTCAGTCATTATCATATATGTAATAGAACTCGTTAAGCACGTTCCAAATATAGTGTTAACACAGTCTCATATACGTAACAACTTTTGGTCTTTGAAGGAATTATTAGTGAGCAAAAATCTGTTATCGCCGTCACTTCAGTCAGTTATATAGAAGGCGAACTCGAGTTTTCCTTCTGTTTTCATCTCTTCCGTTGGTTGAAACCTTGATTACACATTATTGTAGCGATGAGTTAAAATTACATATATATTTATATGGAACGTGTTAAACCAGTTTTATCACGTGTGATTATTGCGGTCGGGTATACAGCAAGGTTAGAAACTTAACATGGGTCGCTCAGATGTACATGGACAAGAAAATAGACAGATTCATGCCACTATACAAGACAATAATTTATAAAAATAGATCTATAAAAATATTTTCGCCAAACACTTAAATTTTTATTAGTTTGAAATTAAGGTGCTAACAGGCTCAAAGTGCTCAATTTTCAAAAATACCAATAACATCATTAATACTGTTTTTCGCTATAGAAAAAGTAAAATATTTTAAAATTCTAAATCGAAGAAGAATCGTAGCTAAGCAAAGGTACCGTTATTACAGGTTTAATTCCCAAGCGTCAGGTTTCTCAGTGTAGGCATTTTTACTGTAATTAGTAACCATATCGATTACCACAAATATATTGCATCCAACTTATTTCCTTGATTTTTTTCTCCAAAATAATTTGTTTTTCAAATTGTAGTTCTAAGAATCCAGAACCATAGAAATAACTAAGTAGAAATACCGTTGCAAGATCTTTTCCCAAAGCCAAGATCTAAGTTGAAAACATCTTCATTACACGCGAAGGACACCTTGAATCTGTCAGCATACTTGTCAAGAACTAAGTTAAAGTAAAAGGTTACGTTATTTACCACAGTAGGTATCTCATTAGTCATATATTTACAGCAAACAATACTATGTTGTGTTAATTACAGAGGTAGATATAAGGAACATATAATATATCTAATGAATACCTTTCTTCTAGAGCACCCGTGTCAAAGCCATTGAAAAAGCTGATATCTCAATATAAATCATCATCGCAAATCTGTTTCATTGGCACTTATTTTTTTTTTTATTTTTGAATATGGTAATTCAAGAAGCCATTTTAAATGGTTTGATAGTTGCTGGAGTGTCGTTGTACAGTGGGAATTTATCCAGATTGAATGTTTAAAAGTTGAACGTTAACCCCCAAGGGTATTAAAATGTATCAGTTTTTTTAATAGTTTGCACCGGTATTATGCCGGGCAAGTATCTAAATGTAGAAATACCAACAGTCGTCAATGTTACGGATATTTATTTTGGATAAAAACATGAGAGCTATGTTCACCGAGGAATGCAAGTTAATCTGGCGCGTAACCTATGAGTCAAATGATGCCAGAGATGGGTATTAAATAGTATAGTAGGGTTTAAATCAATCTAAATAAGATGAATTTCGTTTCTTACATTTTTCTTTCTTTTTTTTTCTTTTTTTATCAATTGTGTATACATGTGGTAAATTCTTACACTACTTTGTTCTTTCGACCCAAAGAGACTATTACAAATAACCCATAATTTACCATATTCCACATTGTGTACACGATTTGATTAGTCAAGATTTTTACATGATCTGAACGCCGGCTTCAAAGAAATGTTGTTAGATGGTAATGAAGTACAACACAAATAATAAAACGAATCGTATTCTTTGACATCTAAAATTTATTTTAAGGCTTTTCCATATTAATTTTTCTAATGATCTGTCTCTAGCAACTCTTAGATTTTTAATTCTTTTGCATTTCTTTTTCAACGAGATCAGTGTTATATCCTTAGTCTGATCTTCCAGAACTAGATTTTGAGGTACCTATACAAGCAATGCAGGTATCCTGTTCAACACAACACAGTGAGGAAACCAGACAAAACACTAAAACACGGTGAATAGATAAAACATGCTAAAAGTGACAACACAAAGACGAGTCCGGTCTACATAATTTTTCAAAGTAATTTACATGAATATTTAACAACGTCCTTATGAAGTCTTTGTTCATTTGGTGTGATGTAATATACATTTGTACTGATTGTTATCCAAATCACATTCTGTTAAATGGTATATTTACGGCTTCTTACAGGTGTTGCCCATTTACGTTACAGTTCAAAACATAGCAAAAAAAACCGATGAAACAAATTACAGACCGCGAATATTGTCATTGTAGGCTTTCCGGAAAAAAAACCTCTTGATAAATAATTAAAAACCATTAGTCTAGTTGATTGTTTGCTTTCAAAACTCAGATCTACATACTTATTATCAACTGTCCTATCAATCAATAACACATTTCATATGTGGTGTTACATACCATGATGTTCTTTTCACTTTTTATTCCATAATAATATTGATGGATGGCCGCCATTGCGAATATTCCTAACATGTAGTTTTGTTTTAATTTCTCGCATAACCATATTAGACAATTATAGTCGATCAGATAAGTAGGTTATTGTGAGGTCACGAGTATTGGACATAGACTACTGGTCAGATATAAATACATCTATATTTCAAAAGTGAAAACCACTAGCAGATTTCTCTATATATAATTTGCTGATATCAAAAAAAAAAGAAAGCTTTAAATACCTGTTATCTGGTCTGTTTCATTGATTTCTGTATTGACACACGTTACTCCAATACACCCTATATCTTTATGTGATTATTTAATAGAAACATACCTATATACATATAATAACATGTTTATACATGTTCTGGGATTTAGGTAATTGGGATTGAACTATATAGATTAGCCCCTATCGAAATTCAATAGAGGAAAACTAGCTGATTTTAATTACAAAAGATAAGGAAAACAATGGTTTCTGTTCTGTGTTATCAGACAAACATTATATTTGATGGGTTTTTCAGTGCCATGGATTAGTATTGCAAAAAACACATCTCAGGCGCGGATCCAGAGGGGGGGGGGGGGGGTCCGGACCCCCCCCCCTCCCCTGCTCAGACTTGAAAATTTTTTATGCGATTTTATTGCCGACTTTTAGACCTGTAATTTTGGAATTTACCTTCCGGAAATACGTCAGAATGCACCAAATTGAATCTAATTTACCAAATTTTTCTGGGGGAGGGCCAGAAACACCCCGTTAATTGGTTGAGGGCCTTTTATCAAACCTAGCCCCCCCCCCCTGCAAAAAATCCTGGATCCGCGCCTGCATCTTTCAATTTTTCATCTGGTCTCTGTAATGAATATTAGCCAACATGCTGTGTTCATTTAGCATGTGACATAGCTTCTTCTGGTTTTAAAATGGCTAGACATAGTTGATCTTGACCAAAAATAAAATTATAAATTCTATTGAAATGGCCAGACCTGGTTGATCATGGCCTAAAATAAAATTGTTCATTTCATTGAAATGTATGAGTTGTTTTTTTTTTTATATGAATATCTTGCTGGGGTATGCGGTTAGGCGTTCCTGTGTCGATACGGTAAGCCAAGAAATGAAAATGAAATTAGTATAAGGCCGGCTCTCGCATAATCGTTATACGAAATTTAATCGTATGGAGTTTGTCCCGCTGCTAATTGAAATAACACAAACCATTTAAATGCCCTATTTTACCCTAAGTTAAACAGGTTTAGTTTCTTTAAGAGTACGTAGACAAACAACAAATCCACCTTAATTCACTTGTTCCTTTAAGCAACTATTGTAAGTTATATTCTTGACACCGTCACTTTAAATCGCATTAAGACCGATTTTCACGGTTGTTTTGTTCAACATTTATGTGGGATTATAAAGATAGTCTGATAGAATATTAACGACTTATGGCCATTGTTGAAATAAAAGGTTATACTGGGTAAGTTCTTGTCCAATGGCTATAAATATGTATTCTTTCATGCATTATAAACTAGTTTTATTCACGAATCGTGCGTTTCACTTCCCGGATCTTTTATGGAGGAAAGGGCACATACTACACATATCAAAGCCACTTTGGGTCTATACAATCTTATCGAACCAATAGAAACAATATTTCTTAAATCTGGTATGGAAAGCCTCTCCTTCAAATATAAGGGTTGGTATACAACAAAAGATTTATATTTCAATGCGTTTGTACGTTACATTGTCAAATAAGATTTATAAGGATAGTTTTATGAAATGCTTCCGCTTTGAAACTAAGTCTATAGTCAATATTTATTGCATTACGTGCGTACTAATCTGCTTCTGCACCTTTATGAACAAGTTTTCAGTGAAAGCTTTTATTCAGAATTAACTTATAATAAATAGTAACTTTGTCCATATTATGTGATTAGCCTCAGGGGGGGAATGGGGCCGAGAACCGGCCCGGGCTCCTGTGTCGTAGCGGCCCCTTTTATTGACCGCGGAGTGAGGCCCGGGGGCTCTCCCCCTGGAATTTTTTGAAAAAATATGCGATTTGGTGGCATATCTGATTATAACCTCTGTCAAATAATTTCATTAATCGATTAACTTAGGCAAAAACCCCGACGTGCAAGTAATTCACAACAACCAACCTGTGAAATTATCATATCGTCATATTATTAATTAACGCGTTATCATTGTATGGTCAAGAGTCAAGAGAATTTAACTGGTTAAAAAATGGTTTAATTAAACAGTTAGGAATATTGCATAAGTAGGAATATTTTCATTGACGAAAGTGAAAATGGGATACCACGTTCACTTAACACAAATTATGTCATTTCGGGACTAACAATATAGTACAGTTTTTTTTTCTCCAATGATTAGCATTTAGCAATGGGAGAAAACCGGAAGACCATGAGAAAATCCACTAGGTTAGGCATACAAACACGGGACATAATAAACCACCCTACTATACTCAATGACAGACCGTAAGATCTAAAGAGCACGAGTTTACGCAATGCGCCCCACGCTACTTAAGTCTTAAAGTTTGAGCTCAAAATATTGTAATCGATAGATTTGTTTATCGGGGCTATGTAACTGATTTAAAACTCATTTAAAACAAATTCCTACACTGACTATAATAACTTAATACCACTAAAATGTACAAATGTGTGTGGAATAAAGCCCTTAATCAAATATCGACTTTTGTTGCTTAATTTCTTTTGTTATTCTACGTACTGTATGTATAGTTTGTATTCATTTTTGTCTGATCTCTGATGATAGATACCTAGCATGAATTATCGATTTGTTAGGTTTTGTTTACATAGTAACGGGCTTTATCATAGGTGGTGGCGCTGTTATCACATCATTGATAGTTAGAATGCTGTCATTAACATCTCAGTTCATCAACTCATTTATGTAGTGTATAATTGGATTATCTAATATTATCATTAAAGTTAATTAATAAAAAAAAATGGAACAATCGTCGTCCGTCATCATTACACATATGGAGTATAATGTTTGATTTGTAATACCCCAAACTCTAATTGTTTGAGGCGGGGGGGGGGGGGTCACGAGTTGCTACAACAAAACCTCTGTCTATTGATAGATCCGTAAACATGTTCGATCCTGTGTTTCTAATCCATTTGTTCTTGAATAAAATAAGTCAGTTTATCTTTGACGGTTATGAATATAATTCTATAGGTATCGGCGGGTCCTATTGAAATTAGGTTTAGACCAATTCCATAAAGTCTGAATGGGTTGTTGGAAAATTTAGTACTATGATAATCAAATCAACTTACTTCATATGGGTGGCTTTTTCATTTATTGCCACACTTTCCCAACAAATTATTTAGTAGCTTTATTTTCTGTTAACACCTGCAAAATGAAAATCGGTCCCACTTGCATAATCTTTCTGTAATATGTCTTGACTTCCTTTCCAAAGAAATCCCCATTCACAAGGTATATACTTCTCGTCTCGACTTCGTCTTGTTTACAAAGGAAGCATTTCAAAGAGGAAAATAGAGCCTGCGAATTAATGGCCATTACGTTTAAAAATCGGATGTATAATGATTAAAATATGCCACCAAAATATACTTTTAAATTTGAATTTTGTTGAGCAGAAATCAAAGAAAGTAAGAAAAATTGATTAGTCACAAGCATTCTAGTAACTGTGCTTGTCAGTCAACCCATTATGTGGCCACTACCAACAATCTACCATGCAACACAATAAACAATCCTTCCAATTTGTGAAAATAAAAAGCCCATCAACTAAAACGTCCTACTTTTTGATAAGGGTCTTTGACATATCCCAAGAAGGTACGCCTAACATTTTGTCGAGAACTACGTTCAGTGAAATCATGGCACCGCCTCGGCGATGTATTAAACTATGAGTTTTGGTGTGACATCTGTAACTTTTAATTGCTCACTCTATCGTTTCATAAATAATAGAAAAAATCACGAATACCCATAATGGTATTTGTTGTTAAATAAGAAACACTAAGAAAGCTTTAATATAAAGTTATATCGCTTCGACTTGTTTTTCAAATCAAACAAATAATATAAATACTAATGTTATACATTTAGTTACCAACGCTAGCTTTATCTATTAATGTATAATTTACAACGAAGAAAGATTGTCATCCGACTAAAAATATCAATATGATTTACACCCTCGGTATCCCCAGAGTACTCATTCCGTTCTACTCAACTATACCCTGGGTTAATCTATAGGTTTCCCACGATTTCAAATTATCTGCGCTGGCTTTGATTAAAGCTGTCGTTTCGCCTTTGTTTTTGTAAGGGTAGATAACCATATACATGTCCACTACTGACTTATTTATGTAAATAGTGTATATATTTCTAATCAATTTATATTTTTTTGTATTATCAAAGTATGTGTCGCTGATTTCAAATGTTTGACTTTTGTTATTATATCATTCCTTTTTGCTCTTTGTCTGAAATATTTCATTCCGTTATGTTTATTATTATTGAACATTTGATTCACAATATTTTGTCTTTAATATCAGCTACATTTATCCAAAGATGAAATGAAATGGGGTTTAACATCCTATTTGTCTGCACCCACTGGACTAGTGAAGACGAGTGTGCTATGAGAAAACGCTTTTCCAGGCAGCGGCCTATTCTTATTTCGAATTCCAACTGTTAATGGTTCTTTTATTTACACGTCAGTGTGGACACGGGATCTCAGTTTTCTGTACGATACTAACGACAAGACATTGTTCCTTGTAGCACACTCCGTCATGTAAACCGGAGTGAACCCGATAACTCCTGGTTAGAGAGTCAGCGTCTTTTTTACTGACCCATTGTGGCCCACACTTATTCAAAGATATCTAATTCAGCGGATGACGATCTAAACAAATTGAAATAATTCGTGGTGTAACCTAATTGAATTATACAATATCGATGCTTCAATCTAAATCGATGATTGTTATTCTCTTGTTGTGGTAATACCAGCACAGATTATCTGATTCGAATTATTGTTTATGTACAGGTGTGTTTTGTATTGGTTATAAAACTTTGCTTACCTGGAAAACATTCAGTGTATATTATAGAAATGTTATAAGGTCTCCTTGTTTTATTAAAGCACAGTTCGTGATGAAACTATCTGTATGGTTTAATCTATTATTAATCACACCGCCGAGCGAGAAGAAACTCTCTAAAGGTATCGACCAGGAATTATTCGTGACGTTTTCTCGCTTCTTTGGCACTTAAGGTCACGTGATGTTGTCTACCTGTATGTATGTACAGTATATCTCCACAATGGCGAATATCTCAGACTGTTCACCGCACACAAAAAAAAACACAGTTCAAAACTAGACCTATATAACATTATAACAGTGGTCTAGACCGGTCCGATTAATCCGACTGATTTTATATTAGAAAGGGCTTATTTCCGAATGATTGTAAATAATACATTATCGATAAGTCCCCACTTGCGATGTATACTATGGATTAACAAACAGCTCTTTATTCGGTGATTTCTAAATACAAATCTCCAAATACAAACATATTGTTTGAATACTCTCGCCCCCCCCCCCCGAAAAAAAAACCCAAAAAAAACAGCACTCCCAAAAATCTACTGAGAAACATTTCAAACTAGTTTTTAAGCTATAACGTCAAACTAAACATGGGATTTGATGACGTCATGGTACTGTTCGCGCATGTTATGAAATTAGACAGTTAATTTAATTAGAAATGGTTATTTTACAAGAACAATGTCGTTTTCTATAACTGTGTCGGCTTTTCTTGTAAAAAATACTGTTGTCTATAAAGAAAGTGGTCTTTTTGAATCCAGGTACATGTAAATTAATATTATTCTATCCGTTTTACTTGCTTGAATACGAGTAGGTGTAGATATATATAATGTTTTAGAAACATAGACCAGGGCAGGAGGTAGCTATCCTATTTTGTCATGTTTCGCATGTTATTTTTACAATTTCCTAATGAATTGTGAAATAAAGCGAACGTGGTGAAAGAAGTTGTTGGTACTATAATTCCATTTAATGGTAACATTTAGTTTGTATTCTTACAGATCTACGTTCGATACACTTAGTGACAAGTCTAAAGATTTTATTCAACAGAATGGTAAGTTATTACATGCCTCAATATTATTCAGAAAACACAGAAGTTTTGGGAAGGGGTTGGGGAAGTAAAGGTCACAGTTTCAAAATGCTACTTTTCGTAAACGAAATGCAGCTTAAAATTTTTATTAATACTAAAACCATATACGTTGTAGAAATTAACCAGATTTCTTGCTGTTTTCCTAACCAACTGAAAATTGAACGGATTTGAATTCAAACTAACTCAATAACATTGAATATTTCCTATATACTGTAGACATAAATCACGCCGTCATTACCGCCTGTCCTTTAATAACTATTGTTATATTCTGTATGCAGGTGTGGAATTTGAAACGTTTGATTTGGTTTGCATACTAGGAATTCTACTTTTAGACTTGGGTAAGTGTATTACCCAAATTTGCATTCGATTGACACGAATTGTGCACCATAATGGGTTTTAGCCCCTGTTCTAGCAAGAGACTCGAGGAACGAGGCTAGAAACATTGCACCCAATCAAACAGCGGATGTAGACTGGAATAACTAGACCCTAGAAATTTGCATTCGATTGACACTGCTGGCTTGTTTCGCCGAATATGAATGATTTGAAATTAGAGTAAAAACCACCCACTTGTGTTAATTTCTAGGTCCCAAATGTTAGCGATTTAGCCCCTTTAACAACTACATAAAATTAGTACCGCAGAAGTACAAAAACCGTATTACAGCATCTGAATTTAAATAATAACTTATATCCAATGTACTTGACAGTTCTGGACAGCATATGATCATTTCAAAGTATCTGATTATTGTCGATATAACTTTTTCGATATGTGGCATCGCCTTGTGATTATATTATCATTCCCCTATAAGTATAAGATGTGTATTTACAAAGCATCGAAATGGTTCCATCAATTTGAATTCAGACAAGCTTATATGTAAACACATGGAATGGAATCCAATCAACCATAATATAATCCTTTATTTATTTAAACTATATATCCCCAACGACACAACCACGTATTGAATCATTGGATGATTATTTTATTACGTTACAGGAGTGATTATTGTGTGTCTGTCAACATGGAGATACATTGCCATGGAGTTTCTCCCAACTCTACTAACATCTGAATCTCGTACCTCACGTACGTTGTCCAACACTCGAAATAGATCTTTGGGATTTGTGGCAAGAACTAAACACTCACCGACCCAAACTGATGTAGATGACGTAAATCTTGCACAGGTTATATCTGATATTGGTGCTATTCCAGTACTAGAAGACTCCCGTGGCATAGAGGGTAGTATAGATGAGAGCAACGGCGGAGTAATTAATAAACTTACAGTAATAATACAGAGTAAGGGGTTTAATGCAGGTGGTTTACATGTTCTAGCAATCTAATTGAAATTCAGATCTATATTTCGTTTCGGTTTTGATAATTTCGATGGCTTACACTACATGTAGATCTGACAAGTTATAGCGCGAGGTCACGTTCAGCCAGTTTAGATGTCAAGCACGCGACATTTGACCCTATACCCTCAGTCATTCGATTAACCAATCAGAATCGTTGTTGCTTTGTTTTGATTTCTATCACTGATAATGCCTACCCACAATTCCGCTCAAAAAAGGTCAAACCCTCGATTCGACAGACAATTTGATTGGCGGACCCATCATTTCAAGTAGAACACGAGTAAAATAACAAGTCTTTCAGATCTTAATGTAGTAAAGACAAGTAAAACGAAATTTTGAGCTTTAAAAAGATTGATGTTGTAGTAACGTAAGTGGTGCAGGTGGTCAATATGTTCTAGTAAGATTGGGTGTCGCTATTTACATATCTACCAAAATCGCCATACTTTTATTGGAAAAAACTATGTTATATTATTATACTGCCAACTGCAGTGCCCCCAATCGACTACATGTATATCCATTTTAACTCTTGCACGAGCTTAAATGCCGAATTTTGCTCGAAAAAAAACTGACGCTGGAATGTTGAAATCTTTATGCATATACATTTCAGATATAGAACCACTAGAAATCGCATGTGTGACTGGAGGAGATGGCGATAATGTAAGCAATGATGCTGATGATGATGCTGATCTGATGTCTCCACCGATCATAGATTGGTCAGAAGTACCAGAAGGCGATGCTGATCTTCCAAATATTCCTGAATGGGCCGTGATTCCCGATTGGGATTTCAATAGGATGGGTTAAAGAGGGTTACTGTAATACATGAACGGGGTATTTAGCGTATGTAGTTTTCACAATTCAGTTGGATTCTTGTTCGAGTGAAACTTTGCTGAGTTTGAGAAAGAGAATACCAATAATACAAATTTTAATTATCTTAATTGACGTCTGAGGTATTTACATTACTATAGGACTTTATACGGTTAATTCCGATTCATTAGTTTTGTGTCACCGGCAAATGTCAAGCCATGTTTGGAGATTGTGCTTTGTTTTTGCCATGCGTACAGTTATGTTATCATATTTAGTATTAATGTCATCGACAACGGTTTAGCTGCCATGAAATGTATTTTTGGTTCCGTTGAGGGCAAAATGTTAGGCATACATAATATAAAATGCAGTTTTTAATAGATCTAAGAAGACGTAATAGTAAGCAAACAAGAAAAATATAATGAATAAATAAGAAATTAAAGATAAACACTTCTACAAAGAATAATGACCAATTTATGTTTACGGCGATCTGATAAAACAGTTTGTAAATACACATTGTACTCAGATCTGCACAAAAATATAAACAAACGAGAAGGAACACAATAACCGTGGCCTTATTATTCATGTTTGATAAAGCTGGTACATTTAGGAAGAAATATATTTCACAATAAATATTGCTAATAAACTAAATATTCCCGTCTACTCACCTGTTTTATTGTTCACTCAGTTAGTGGGTGTGGGTTTATTGACCCTACCCACGTCACACCATGTCTAAAGCTCCGTTCAAACGACAACACATTATAGCAAACCATATAGCATCTAGGCATTAACCTAAAAAGAACACATACACCAAGTTTGAACGTCCAAACTGAATTAGAAGGAGAGTTGTTGTGTTCTAAAGGCTGGGCCAATTAAATTGCTTATCACTCCAACTTAAATAGAACTAAAGTTTTCGTGTCCCAAAGCATCAAGAAATCAAATTGATCATAAAACCATTGGCCTAATAAACACCTACACCAAGTTTTAACATTCTAGTTCCATTAGAAATAGCTAAGAGGACGTAACTAAAAATGTTGAGATATACTGATGTGCTTGTTTTAGCTACGATCGGATGCTTTTAGTTCCATTCCAAGTAGCAAACTCAATTTCTTTATTATGTACCATCTTAAAAAAAGTTAATTTTATACTATTAGTACGTATTAGACATACGCAGCCTAGTCTACTGAAACAACATTCATATATCAGAACAAAATTTGACAATAAATTAAATCAAGCGTTCAAAATAGATTCGGGCATTCATAATTACGGCGTAATACTCCTGCGCAACTCTGATGAGGTTAGTCTCTGATGAGGTTAGTACTTTGATTGACTATTGCACACGAGGCACGACCTTTATGTGTTAACGACGTGAATTTAAAATGTCCGAAAAAGCAATCTACTACCTCTTTTATTTAAAAAGAGGGAATTTTCTTCTTAATTGTAGTTGGTTGTGTCAGAAATGATAGAAATAACAATAACAGTCGGTTTTTTTTTTTGATAAAAAAAAAATTGTTGTAAATTGCGCTTTAAAAGCCCAATGTATTTCACTCCAACAATTGCCACGTTCAACTATATAGGACCATTTCTTATCTCGAGACACAAGATATCACAGCGATATCACTTGTGTGGAAGCGGACGTTAAAACAACAGGTAGTAGTAGTAGCAGTCGAAACACGAGACTGACAGACATACGGACGGACGGACAGACGGACCGACAAACAGACATACGAACCCATTTTAGTAGACTTCAGCTTGGTAAAACAAACGAAATGTATTGCCTTTTTCGCCTCTTGTCATCATGCAATCGATGCGGCAATTTCATTCTTTTAATTTAAAAATGGACCACATCAAAGCAGTAATGTGGACGGATTTTCAGCGGTAGCGATGCTCGTGTAGTTTTAAGGTGTAATACATTTAACAAGATGGTGGCCCTAACATAAAATACGAAACCATTTCTTCGGTGATTTGATAAGTACTTCTGGAAAGCTAATTCACTGCATGATCGATTTAGTCCAATTTGGCATTATTTTTTATAGTGGGAGCAAGTCATCTCAGTGTCAACTGGTCAATACATATTTTTTTATCATTCACAAGGTAAACAACCGTGTCTGTCGAATCATAATACACATGTATATAGAAAGGGTTGATAACAGAATTTACGGAATTTCCCAGAGGAAACGAAATAATTATGTTAGCCAAAAAGCACACTTTTCCTGTTTAGAAATCACCCCAAGAGAAGAGCAACGTAAATTTGGGAATGGGAGGTTGTAAAAAGGGGGTCCATAGCTCTATTTGTTCACAGCGCACCATTATATATAATCTCAAATTCAAAAAAAAAAAAAAAGAAACGCCTTCACAAAAAGATTTTATCTCGTTGTAAACATAAAACGCCTCATGAAGTAAGGATGGGTCCAGAGCTCATGAAGGGGGGGGGGGGGGGCGTACGTACTACGAAGCCGCGATGCGCATACCAGGGCATCCGTGGTGCCTACGCCGGAACATTTTGTAGACTAGAAGCCCGGGAATGCTATTTCCAGTGATCCACGCACAGTGTTCCATTCGATTAAAGCTAATTTGACAACTCACTGCTGTAAATAGAGAAAATTCTTGTTCTAAATTATGATTGGTCAACAGTTCCATTAACAACCAATGGGTTACTGCGTAAGAAAATCGTTGAATTTGAAACAAAGTTCCAAATTGGACCAAATATATTTACATAACGTTACGTCATGACTCACGATTTTATTATGCCCAATTAACCAGTGCATAGCATAATATTGTAGGAAAACTAATTGTGTGGCAAACAAGGCTATCGACAATGTAAACAATACTGTATGAAGACGAACAATACTTTCATCGTGTTTAATACCAAAGTTTTAGGGAAGACCTCCTTTATAGTAAACGAAGGACCGCCATGTCCCTCCAAAGCTCAAGTATCAGAAATCAGAAGCCAATCCAGCAATGGGCAGAGGGGGATTTCTGGGAGCATTACTTTAGGAATATGGGGACTATTGCAATCGATTGGGATTGCCTCTTTTACTTGAGATTGCATTAACTTTCTGACCATGGTATTCTTGTTTACGGTTTGCCGTGATTATGTGTTCAATATGAACGATTTATCAACAGGATGAAAAAGGGACGTTCTAAATATCCATCGTTATTTAATAATAATAGGTATTAGCTAGATCAACATTAATCAACTAGTCAGCGAGATCGGGACAAAAAAGGGACGCTCTAAATACCCACCGCTATTTACAACTGGTCAGATAATAAATATGCTAGAAAATACAGAACGGCATTTTATTAACAAGTATCACCCTAAATTAAATGCTACATAATTTTATATAGTATTTTGACGAGCGGAGAAAAGCAGAGGTGAACAGAGATCGGCGGGATGGTATTATTATGTTCCTGATGTAGTTTAGTTCCTGTTTTATTTATGTCCCTGTTTTATCTATGTTCCTGTTTTAAATTCGTGTTCCTGGTATAAATATTTTTTTATTTAAAAAACTGATACTCCGCTATCACTTATAGTGTTACAGTAACACTATGCAAAGATTTCGTTCCACTTGATCCTGGAAACTTTTATACTTGCTAACCACCGAAGTTTTAGATACCAGGTAATATGTTCCAGTCGCAAACTATCTCTGAATGCTCGATGACTTTGCATGCTTTTGGCGAACAAAGCCAGAGGGGTCAAAACCAAAAGTACGACACAGATGTCAGTAGCGCGTGTGTCCTCAACGGACTCTTACGCACGCCGTGCAGCGAGGTCTCATGGAATTAACCATCTCTGTCGTACTTTTGGTTTTGACCCCTCTGACTTTGTACCGTTGATTACAGATTAAACATCCATAAATGTACAAATGTGTTGTTATTGGTGTGTTCCAATTTGAATATTGTTCACTATAAGAAGCAACATAAATAATATATTATGTTTACAGGATCATTTTGTTATACAAAAAACTAAGTGATGCGTTTTCTATGGCGCTCAGAATATATTTAATTGGGGCCTTTATCAACATAGGCCTTCTGCGCCTTGACTTTTATTGCGACTCCAAGTGCGTGAAAAGCGCATTTGCAGCAGTCTAATTTTCAAAATTTCTGGGGGAGCTAAACTCCTGCCACTCAGTTTCCATATTTCGCATGTCGCGGCTCCACGCTCAGTAACTTGGCATCCCATCACTCTGGTTCACCCCAACTTTTGAAATCCTACATTAAAGTAGGCTACTTTATAATTTATGATAGGCTATTAATAGAATTTACATCAAATAATGACAACATCCCATTGTGATAAATTTTACTTCAATGTGTGCACTGGTACGAACCTTTGCAGTTACGGTATTTAAAGTCGCAACCATTTCCCTGAAAACTAATATTGTTTTCGATTGAACATGCAAGGATATCTTCCTGAAACTCTGTACTCTCATCAACCTACGGAAGCCCATAAGGGTAAATCAAATGAAAAAAAAAAAGATTCTGCCTATCTTGTAATTACAAGATAGCCAAATTAGTTTTCTTGTATTACAAGATACGGAGAAGCCCGTTAGGGTCAATCAGATGAAAAAAAAAACCTAATTTATTTCAAGGTCGTCCCACACTGATAGCTATCTTGTAATAACACGATAGCCTATCTTGTAATTCCCAGAAATTCCTAAATAGCAAAGGACACAAGTACTGTAATAGGTTGATACGGAAGCCCATAAGGGTCAATCAAATGAAAAAAAAAATTCTGACTATCTTGTAATAACAAGATAGCCTATCTTGTAATTACAAGATAGTCAGAATTTTTTTTTTTTTTCATTTGATTGGCCCTTATGGGCTTCCGTATCAACCTATTACAGTACTTGTGTCCTTTGCTATTTAGGAATTTCTGGGATTGTTTCCTGAGCGTATTTCATAAAACCCATGCACGATATCTTGATGAAACTTTGTACATACATCGACCTATTACTGTTGTTGTGATGCCTGTTATTAGTGTTATACTATAATATGATGTCGGCTCTACGTTCTATCGTTGATGAGTGGCTCAAAAACTTTGTAACAATACAGACAGCTATAGATTACATATAAGTCATCCATATGTAGTCATGTCTAATTTTTAAAACCAGAGCTTAATGATAATAAATTATCTCAAATCTTCTAGTCAATAGCAACCAGTCATTAGTTTTCAGAAATAGAGAGCAATATCTACTAAACAAGGACACAATATTAGGACCAGTGACACTGTTTGCGAAATATGATACATATATTTATATTGATTACCAATAGCATAAAGAAGTTATTTTTCCTTATTTCTTTCAAACAAGTGCAAGGACGCGAGATGTTTGTTGACTAGTCATCTTGTACTTTTTGTATTCACAATTCACAAATGTCTTTCAAAACAAATATGTTTGGTCGAAAAGCACAAAATACATATTTTCAGCGCCATTTTGGTCGTCATATTGGATTGCCGCCATATTGGATTGCTGCAGGTCATTTTCAATGCCATATTGAGACTTACAGACCACGAAAACCGATATAGAAACCTGTCAAAGGCATTCTAAACAAACTTATTAGTGGCGAAATGACAAAAACTGATATTTTGGCTCATTAAGGGGCACCCCATATTCAGGGGATATGGGGCTTAGGGGTGTCAAGGGTCGAATTTATTTTTATATTATTAATTTTTATGTCTCTCCACATGGGGCTTAGGGGTGTCAAGGGTCGAATTTTTTTTATATTATTAATTTTTATGTCTCTCCACATGTATAATTATGATATTATATATAATTAATAAGAATTTAAACCCACATTTGTCCTGCTTTTTATCATTACTCAGATTGTCCATAAGGGCAAAATCATGTTGATTTTCAATGATTTCAGTTACTTTCAGAGTTTTCTAGCCCTGATTGGTTTCATGTCGTGATGTCGCGGTTTCGCCCTTCATAAGGCGACAACCCGACACCATACATTTTAGTTCGGCACCATGACATCACGACATTTTAACCTGACAATTTAACCCGACACCAAAAACATTAAAAATGTCATGATGTCGGGTAAAATTTCTTTATGTCGGATTGTCGTGGTGTCGGCCATATTCCTCTCTCTCAATACTATGATTATGTAGACATGTGTACACTGATCCTGGCGTTGTGCAAGAAAGTTCCCCAGGATTGTGTAGTTGGTGATTGTGTATTTTATATGGTCATTTTTTTCAGGTTTATTATTTTATAATTAAAAGGTTGTCAGTTTTTTTAGTTTTATTTTTCTTTTTTTTTTAAGGGGGGGGGGGGGGGCGGCAAGTACAAAGTGTCATGAAGTTATCTTGCATAGTTTATGAAGTATGTTCCGGAAACAAAATTGAACAGTTTATGAGATATATGCTCAGGAAACAAAATTGTGCTCCAAAAGATTAGTCAAATTTGTTTCCATGGAAACACAAAAAAATATAAATCCCAGAAATTCCTAAATGGCGAAAGGCACAAATAGGCATACGATTACATCATGTGTACCTACTTCAAGAATACACATGATGGCAAATGGCCGCCATTTAAAATACTACGCCCGCCTCTTAGAGACGATAACTTAACTCGCTATAAATTGTATAAAAATTTACTTCGGCTAGAATTAAAAAACACCTAAGATTAACATTTGCTAAAAATTTCTAAAAAACAACCTAAATTTATGGAAATGGGGCCAAATCAAATCAGGCAAATTACATCAAATAGTCCATGTTAAACGTATAGCAAAAATTTTAAACTAACGCGAGCACGCGCGTTTCTAGACAACGCCATAGCGGGTCATAGCAACCAGTGAGTATAAATTGGAAATCCCCAATGACGTAGATATTATAAATTGGAAAGCCGAGTCTGTCTTAAAATAAGTAGTACCGTCAGTAAACAAGATGGAAGCCATCTGCTATCGTGTTTGATCATGGAGTAGGCAAGCACAGGTGTGTCGTATGCACAGGTGTGTCGTATGACAAATAGGTTGATGTGTGTACGTAGTTTCAGACGGTTTATACGAGTATGAGATATGCTCCGGAAACAATTTTATACACCAAGTCAAATTTGTTTCCATGGAAACACAAAAAATATAAATCCCAGAAAATCCTAAATAGCAGAGTTTCAGAAAGATATCTCGAACGGAAACGAATTCGAGACGGACGGGCGGATTCCGTTTTAATACTCCTCCTAACTTTGTTCGGTGTGGGATAAAAATAGTGATGAGTGTTGTCGAAAAAAAGGGGTTCCATGGGAAATAACTCTAATGCAATAAATAGGACTGCAGACCACCAAATATTCTAAAATTCGTTTAACATAAATGGTTGGCTCTTTGTCCGTCTTGAACTTTTTCGAAATTTTATTTGGTTGAATACTATCCAGCATATATACATTTCATCATGTTTTACTCCAAATAAAAGCGCGTGTACTCTGGGTTTCACATACATGTAGAGTATAGTAATTGGTGGTCTGCATCCAAACATGGCGACCTCCATAAACGAAAATGTTAAATCGAAAACAATGTTAGTTTTCAGGGAAATGGTTGCAACTTTGCTCGCAACTGTTAAAGATAAATACCGTAACTGCAAAGGTTCGTACCAGTGCACACATTGAAGTAAATTTTATGAAAATGGGGTGTTGTCATTTGATGTAAACTCTATATTTATACCGGTAATAGATTATAAAGTAGCTATATACTGCCTACTTAAAATAAATGTGTATGATTTTAAAAGTTGGGGTGAAGCAGAGTGATGGGGTGCCAATATAATGCTTAAGTTACTGAGCGTGGAGCAGCAACTGGCAAAACATGGAGACTGAGTGGCAGGAGTTTGGAGTAGCACGATTTACCCTAGAAATGGTACCACTACTGCTGTCTTCCGTCTTACTCCAGTTGCAGTAGTGGTTTTTCCTACAGAGTTCCTTTGCGCAAGTTTTTTAGTCAAATGACTACAAAAAGTTTACTGGCCTATAGCTCGCTTAATTTACAAAAAAACTGGCCCAAAACAGTACTGCATGTAGCTTAACATATAATAAATCAATTCTTATTGAAATAAAGGTGCTTACCGCATAATTATATGATTTTATGAAACCCAAGTCCTACGCGAAATTTCAACTGTCCGACCGTCATGGCCGCGAGTTGCGTAATACGTCATTAGGCCTACAACATAAACAGCGCTATGCAGAAAAAAACTGTTCGGGTTCGGTACCGTAACTATTTTAATTATCCAGTCTTCACTATTTGTGATAGAATTAGGCCTACTTATTTGAATACAAACTGTAATGATGTGTGTTGACAATTGTGCGTTTGAACCTATATGAACTTGCGTAAGGGGTCTTAGACTGTACCAATTGTTACCTTAAACAAGCATAGTTACTAGATTTACCCAACTCCAAGCATAGTTACTAGATTTACCCAACTCCACCAAATTTTAAATTTAAAATGACAATTTGACAGAAAGAACTGTATATGATCAATCATCGATATAAATTATTGTGATATCAGTTGAAATAATGGTAGATTTGGGTAGATTTGGGTGGTTTTGGGTAAATCGTGCTACCGGGAGTTTGCACCCCCCCCCAGAGAATTTTGAAAATTAGACTGCTGCAAATGCATTTTTCACGCACTTGGAGTCGCAATCAAAATCAAAGACACAGCGCAGAAGGCCTACGTTGATCCAACTACTCTTTGGGTTAGGGTTTGGGTTAGGGAAGTAGCCAGATCAATGTACTACGCCAAAGTCTCTAGCAGTGATCCTGTGTGTCAAATGAATAAAGACTTTTGAAGGAATTGTGGGTAAAAAAAAATAATTTGCTATTGAGCATAAATGGGTATTAAAATGAGTAAAAGGCACAATTCTGTCCGAACCAGTTACATCTTATGTAAACATGCATGCACCATTGAGCCAATGATTGACATCGTCATTGCACGTGTTGAAGACAGTAATCTTTTACAGAGATATTAGAAGACTTTTATAATTGTCTGTACAATGTGAATCTCTGTCGGTTTTTAAATCCAAAGTGAAAACTTGGTTATTTAGTCACTATTATCAACACTCCAAAGTGAGAACATTTTCTAGCGCCTAGTGCATTCCCTAGTGGATTGAATAGTTGCACGATAAAAATATCATTATTATCATTATTATTAAATAGATTGCGAAATTCCAGATTCACAAGACAGCAAGTGAGGGACAGAAACCTAACGACATAAAGAACTGAGCAGACCCACACTTAATTCAGTTCATATCTATCCAATTCAAGTATGCAATTAGTACGGCCATCCCACACACAATTTTATTCTATTCCAAAATCCAAACATCGCACAATGAGTCACAACCTGATTACAGTTTTAACTACACGATAATAAAAAATGTGAGTGGCCTATGCCTCACTCCATACAAAAAGCAATTTGTAATTTGTATAGTACTGTTGGCGACGCCCCAAACAAATGGTTCAAAACACCAATAAAGCCATGTGGATAGGGCCACCAAAATAAACCCTCTAGTGTGGTGGTCCAGGTGTGGAACCAGAAAGGTGTTATTATTATGGTGCCTTATGTGTGATCGTAATACCACTAGGTAAGCCCTAATTTGTTGGTTAAAATAACTGCTTTCTATTCCTTCATTTGTTTTACCGTGCTTCTTGAGATCTTTGTTACGATTCAACCATACCAATGATCTCTAATATTTGTAATGGTTTTAACCAGGATTGTCCTTTATTTATCTCCTGGTTGTCACATGGTTATATATTTGTTGTCTGTACTATTGCCTTAGGGGGTTTTGTGTGGTGCAGTGCTCCTGCATTTACTGATAATTGTCTATGTCACATTATCGTTTATCTTATTTTTGATAGATTCCAACAGAGAATGTTATTTTGACTGTGATAAAAGATGCAGTTTTTTGCTGGAAAAATTATCCACTAATACTACAGATTCAATACAGCACCTTCTTCAACAATTTACACATGTAAGAGTTTTCTTC
Organism: Patella caerulea; assembly: GCA_036850965.1. Taxonomy (NCBI): domain Eukaryota; kingdom Metazoa; phylum Mollusca; class Gastropoda; family Patellidae; genus Patella; species Patella caerulea. The sequence goes on along the minus strand of JAZGQO010000008.1, from coordinate 3,799,137 downwards.
AACTCCTTTATTGTTGTGGGTTTAATTAGTGCTTACAGTGTATATTGGTTATAATGCATGAGTTGCATGATAATGTTACACACCTATTTAAACTTTAGAACTGTAATTACATCAAATGTAATGTAATAATTCATCCATATGGTGCTTGAAATAAGAATGATATGTATTTATGACATTAATTAATGTTGTATTCTTTATCCTTTTAGATTGTGCTAGATTTTACATTTATTGACGAAAATATACTAGTAAATCAAGACTTTCCAGAATCAATTTCAGCTTCTGTTATCCAGTCAGTTTTTAGTAGGTAGATATGTATATTTTTGTTTTAAAGTATATCTACACTGTAAAAAGGTCCAATTATCTGCTTAAGATTTCTCTTTTTATGATGTGTGGATATATTTCACAACAAGAAGAGTAAAAGATTTTAGTTTTTATTAGTGAATAATGTTCTTCATGTAGAACTGAGATAAATTTACCAGGTTATTATTATTGTAACAACAAATTAATGATCCTGATTTGCATAAACTCAATAACCCTTTGTGCCTTGGCAGATAAACAGTCCTATTGCTTCATAGAGTTTTAAGTGCTGTTATGGAATTGATTCATAGTGCTCTTATGGTTCATGTCCAAGTCTGCTATTACCATTTCCATTTATAATGAAAAACTTAGTCTTTTTATTTAAATATTGTAGTAATAAACATGGATTTAAGATTGATTACAGACGTTTTATATATGTTTATTTATTTCAGATGATTTAGAAAATATTTTAACTGTAGCTAAAACCATACTACCTGATCAGCAGGTTATATATATTTAAAATTATTTATGTGAAGAAAATGACTATTTTTTCCTTCATTGTAAGAAATAATCAACATTTAGGGCAAAATAACAGAAGCAAAATATCAACACTACAAAACATGGCTTTGATTCAATTAGATTTTAATAAAAATTCCTATCATTTCTGTTTGTCCACAACAAAGTGTCAGCTTGTTTATAACATAGTGAGCAGTATACATGTAGATTGATGAAATTTCAATTCAACATAAATACTGAATGGAATTGAACAATTTTGAGACTATTCCTATTACAAACCCATATTTCATATTCTTTGTTGTTTTAAAGGATCATATTGCTTAAAATGATGCATCAAGACACTTTAATGTATTTGGGGGTGGGGCACTACAGTGGATCTGTGCTTGTGACGCTGGCTTACTACCCATAAGGTTCAGAGTCGACAAAGTTCACTGGCATTTTCCAAAACAGTATCTATTTTAGTTGTGCAATACAGAGTGCCTTGAATGAACAGTGCCTTGTTATTTGGATGGGACAATAAACTGAGGTCTCATATATTCATTAATGTTCACATAAAATAACACTTAACAGTTGGAATTGGATGGAGAAGAATCAGAAATGCAGCTGTCTTGCAAAATTTCCCTCATAACACACTGCATGTTATGTGCTCTCTCTTCTTTAAGCCAGTTGCGGCCAAAATGAAGTATGTTAAACTCTATTTCATTTCATGTTTTTCAGCCTATAGATAGTTTAGGGGAAGAGTTATTAGAATGTATATATTGGAGAAAGGGCGCATTGTATTATATGTATTGTAAAACTATAGAGAATGATAAAGATAGAATAAATAAAGATATACAACAATATGAAAAGGTAAGCTATTTTAATACAACAGAAACCATTGGATAAGAATAATCATACCCTTGGTCTATGTTTTATATGTTAACTGAACTACTAGTAAGAAAACATACATTAACTTTTACTTACATCCTTTGAATATTGAATAAGGGGAGATATAAACCAACCTGAAACTTTAGTGGTGGTTCTAAACAGTGATGTTGTTTTACCAGAATCACAGTATGAAACTAGATGTGCCCACAAAGCCCTGTGGCTAACTTCCTTAATGTTGAATGAAGGCGTTCGCATCATCTATGTCTATGTGCAATTGTTTGGAGCTGAAATTGTTTTGATGAAGGTCCAGTGGCGGTGCCAGGGGGTAATCAATCCCTTCTACGGTGATTAAATCCCACATCCCCACTCAGTCATAGACTTGCATGATGAGTGATTTCTTACCAAGCCCATCCTGCTGTAAACTAACTTGGGAAGTGTTTTTACGACCTTCAAAGTTTTTGGGTATAGGTTCAACACGACGAGAATATGCACTCACTCCGTTCGTTTGACACCTCCCTCTTTCTTCGGATAAGCTGGTGATTTGGCGACGAAAATTATCTGGCCAGCTCTATTTATCTCGACGACCAGTGTCTGAATTGCTGCCGGGCTGCATTTCCGCAGTCTATTTTACAAAACATAGTGGCGAAAATATTCATTCACTTTGAGTCACTTATTCCGTCGTTTGACACTTTCTTCTCTGGTCAGATAAACTATTGATTTGACGACAGGCGGTATCTGTTAAGCTCTATTTATCTCGACAATCAATGCCTGGAATATTGCCATACTGAATTTCAGGCCGTCTACTTTTCAAATTATTTCGGACTTCGTTGAGGTTCGCAAGTCTGTTCCAAAATATAGTGCAGAAAATATTCATTCACTTTGAGTCACTCACTCCGCCCGTTTGACACTTTCCTCTCTCGGAGGCGGATTCAATAGCTTGTGCCCCGACCCCCCCCCAATTTTCGACAGTGCCCTTTTTATCCCCCGCCTTTCGCAGAAAGTTGGGAGACTATTAAAATGGGGTCGTCCGTCTGTCTGTCTGTCTGTCCGTCTGTCCGTCACACTTTTTGGGACACAATAACTCTCTTCCTAATTGAGCTGGAATGTTCAAACTTGGTCTATGTGTTTATTAGGTCGATGCCTTGATGGAGTTCGAAGATGAGCATTTTTCGCTTAGGGTAAGCAGAGATAAGCAATTTGATTGCTTGATGCTTTGGGACACGATAACTTTAGTTCTAATTAAGTGAGAGTGATGAAACTTGGTGTATAGTTTTATTACAGCAATACCTTGAATATGTTCAATAATAAGCATTTTCTGCTCAGGGTAAGCAGGGCGATAAGCAATTTGATTGGCCAAGACTTTAGAACATAATGACTCTCTTACTGAGCTAGAATGTTCAAACTTGGTGTAGGCATTCATTAGGTGAATGCCTTGATGGAGTTTGATGATGAACATTTTCTGCGTACAGTGAGCAGAGATAAGCAATCTGATTGGCTGATGCTTTGGGGCACAATAACTTTGGTTATAATGAAGTGAGAGCAATGAAACTCAGAATATGGGTTCATTATATCATTACCCTAAGAATTTTCTGCTTAGGCTAAGGATTGATAAACAATTTGATTGGTCAAGATTGGTCAACAACTCTGCTTCTATTTGAGGTAGAATGTTTAAACTTGATATAGATGTTCATTAGGTGAGTGTCTTGAGTTGACTGAGTTCAATGATTAACATTTCGAGCTGAAGCTAATTCGGGCTAATCACTTCCATTGCTTTGGGACAAGATAATCTTCATTTTACCTGATAGTAAGTGATAACACTTTGTGTACAGTTTGATCGCTTGTTACTTTTGAAAAAAATAAATGTGCAATTAATTAATATGTGTCATCTATTTATTTTGAGATTTCCGGCGAGGGGACATCAGCCTCACTGTTGGCTTTTTTACTACTGAAAGTGCCTTTCAACTAGCTTTTTTGCTCGATTTTGAGGATCTTTCTCTACGATTTCCGATTGTTTAGACGAAAATATCAGCCAAATAGCTGATGAATTGGCTACAGATGCAAAGAAATGACGGATAATTTTCTTGGGGCCCCCACCCCCTCTCAGCGGCGTGCCCCGTCTCTGCAGTCATTGCCCTCATTTTGCGGTGCCCCCCCCTCCCCTTTTCAAAATTCCTAGATCCGCCCCTGTCTATGGTCTGATAAACTAATGATTTGGCGACAGGCGGCATCTGTTCAGCTCTATTTATCTCGACGATCAAAACCTGAAATACTGCATTTTGGGCAGTCTACTTTTTAAATTATTGGGGACTTCGTTAAGTTTCATCTGACACTTTCCTCCCAAGGGTTGGAAAGACTTGTGTTCAGACGGTAGACGGCATCCTGATCAGCTCTATTTATCTCTATGATTGGTGCCTGAATACTGTCAGACAGAAGTGTACTTCGTTGAGGTTCGCAAGTCCGTTCGTTTACCATTCTGGTCTCTGGTCGGATAAACTAGTGATCAGGCTTTGCCCCAGCTTTGCCCCCCCCCCCCCCCCAACCACCGACGGCTGGCACCGCCACTGTCAAGATCAAAGACCGAAATTATTGATTAGAAATTTAAACGCTGAAAAGTTTTAAAATATTTTAATTTCTAAATGCCTACATTGGTCATATTTGGTTATCCAAATATTTACAGTATGTTTATTTCAAGCAAAAATCGTGAAAGTTTGAAGTCTAGACTATGTGCAAATAAGCATTTTTATAACAACAGTTCTTAGGTGTAAACCAATTCTGACTAGGTAAAGTAAACAGCCCCGTATTCTAAAGAGTTTAAAGTAACAGAATGGAATCCGGGACAACTACTTGACAATTTTGACTACTTTTATTTTTTGGGTTAGTATTTAGTAAATGGCATAGAGAATTTGAAAATGATGTTAGAGACAAGGAAACCTGTTGTTAAAGATCGATCAGATGCGGTGACAGAAGATGAAGATACCTTTGACCTCATAAAATCAGGTATTTTAGAATCTACAATTATTTAGTTTAACAACCATCTACACTCAAGATTTATAGTTCTCTTATCTGTCCAATCAATAGTTTGATCCTATTTATTCCCCATTATTTGGGGGGTTTTTTTTTAGGATTGAGCAATGCGATAAGTCTACACTGAAAATTACCAGGGCTCTTCCTTCCTCCTTTCATGAACCCAATGCTTCATCGAAATTTTATACAATCCATTAAAAACTTCAGCCTCAATATCGACAATGGCATAGTCTGATGACTTATAAGTACATCACACCAAATTTGAAAAAAAAATCGCTTAAATACTGTAGCTGTTTGGTATGAGTTGTGACTATGGAACAGAAGTTGCATAATACTGAACATCAAATTGGTTTTTTCTCATGACCCCAAACTGAATTTGAAATATTTTTGTTAAAAGCTATTGTTATTGTGTGTAGTTTGAAGTCATTACCTGCCTGAAATATTGTTCCTTGTATCATATAGTTGAAAAAGCTAATAATAATTATTTATTAATAAGATATGTCATAGATTGGAATTGATATCATTTTTCAGGTATATATTCTGATACCCATGTATTAGCCTTGATATATGGCAGTGAAATATGTTACTGGTTAGATAAATGTGATAAAGAAAACTTATTTCAAACTAATCATTTGAACTATAAACAAATAGGAGAATGTTATCTAAAATTGTATATACATGTTGTAAATGGACCACTGAAGAATCAGGGCTGGAGTGTGGAGAATGCAGAAAGTATGCTGAAGTCTATTAAAGAATCATAACATAAATATAAATTAAAGGAGCACTGTCAGATAGTTTTATTTTCGCTGTTGTCAAGTCACTTTCTTACATTCAAAAATAAATTGTTAGCCCAATAATATCTGTAAATATCAGACCTGAGTTGTTTAAGGTTATGTATAAATGTTACATGTATAGAAAAAATATTTATCATACATCAAGAAATTTTAATTGTTTCACAATTTCATATTCATATATATAGTCTGTAGACATACAATGTACAAGCGTAGAAAACATAATACCAGGTAGTACAGTTTATATAAGATTTCATTTTCTGTAGTTGAAATATGCAGGTATTGTCTGAATTGCTAGGTAATATGGTCCTTCAGGATATTTTAGAACAAAATTTCTATTCCTTGGAAATAGGCACGGGTTGTTCCGAGTTCAGTGAATGGTGATTGTAATGGAGTCTGTTTATGGTTTTATATATTCTGCTACACTGGTCCATTCAAGAAAGATTGGGAATTACGTGGCTAAGTGGGTAAGACGCTGGCTCACTAGCCTGGAGGTAGGGTGTTTGATCCCTGCATTGGTTGAGAAAGTTCATCTTGATTTTCCCTTGTCAGTCATGCAGAAGGGAGGGCCTGACAAGGACAGTTGCCTAGTCATTGGGTTTGGGACGAAAAACCTGAGGTCCCATGTACACATTGGAGTGCACGTAAAAGATCCTTTGGCAGTTGGAATTCGACATAAGAGTAGGCCGTAGCGCCGCTGCCCGGGTAAAATTTCCCTCATAGCACACTGTATGGTGATGCCTGTCTTCCATTAGCCCAGGTTAGGTGCAAAAGAGTAGGACGTTAAACCCCCATTTCATTTCATTTCAAGAAAGATTAAACCAAGGATGATTTGGTATAAAAGATCGAATTATTTTTTTGTCACTATTAATATAATTATATTTTTTTGTTATATATAGTATTTTCATATGTAAAATAAAAATAGTTGATTGTTGAAATATGTTTGATAAAAACCAGGGACGGATCCAGGAATTTTTGCAGGAGGGGGTTTGCCAGGTTTCAGTGAAGGAAATCTGCCATCATTGTCTCTAAATTACATAGGCATACATACAAATTGAACTTTTTAAACAGAGAAATCATTTTTATAATGATGTAGGATCACTTTGTAATGTAATTTCATTGATGCAAGGCATTACTTTTTTTATGTAGCTGAGCAAGGTGGGATTTGGACCCCCCAAGCCCCCCTCTGGATACGACCCTGACAACTACTATCTGATCTTAGACTTGCTTTTCATTACTCTGGTCTAAGAGATCAGACTGCACTAAGGTGTTGGGTGGTTGAATGATCTACTGCGTGAACTTTGTATCAAAGGGTCTGTCATTGAGTTACGTGACATGGTTTTGAGCCCGAAATGCATGTTTATACCCTATAGATCTCGGTTCCGTATGATATTTGCGCATATTGAATTGTAACTTCCTGAATTATGGCCCTTGATTGTACAATTATTATCGATTTAAAAAAAAACAACATTCGAATATATCATAATTGAGTTCAAACTCTCGGACAAAATTTCCACCCCTTGTTCACAAATAGTGTGAATATATGGTATATCAAGGTTGTGTGGAGACCACAATTTTGATCCGATTATGATGAAACTTGAAATACATGTTTATAAAAAAAAGATCGTGGTTCCTTTCAATATTCGTACCCTCCTGAATTATAGCCCTTGATTGTACTTGAAACAGCCTTTTTTGACTTGTTTTCTGTCCATCTCTTGCAAAATGTGGGCGTATCATGCATTTCAACCGATTGTAGTATAAAGTATCTCCCATGTGAAATTATTCACAAAATCTTCTTTGTCGCATGAAATTTCATAATGAATTGATCATTAAAGCGGGAATATCATTAAAGCCGGAATGTCATATTTTCTAAGTCAAAACATAATTATTTCTATGTCTTTTGCTCAAAAGATTGTCAACTCACTATTATACGATCATGGGCATTATTTCCCAGTGACACAGGAAATAATAACACAATTACCTACCTTGTTTGTCCATTCACCCCCATCGAATGGCTATCTTCAAACGTTTGAATTTGAAGTTGAAAATGATATTTTTGCCAATTTCTCAACTGGCAATAGTGAATTATAGGATTAATAGGATTATTCTTTAACAAGGTAGGACAGTTTATAGATATAATCTATTTTAGGGCTATAATTCAAAGGAACAATAACACTCTTGCTGGCTTGGAAACTCCAGAAAATAAATAATAGTCTTATTCTAAGTACTAGATGTTTAAGTGCCCTACCCGTTGTTAAATTATCCATTACATCTATTTTACTTGTTAAACCCCATTTCATTTTACTTGTCCAGAGGGTTCGAAAATATTTTAAAATCTAAGTTACATTTGAAAAGGTTTACGTAAGGCTTTTCAAATCATTTAGTAGAAGTTTTCCAATTTTTTTAAATTGGGTGTGTTAAGATGAAATTTGTATCATCAATTAATTGAATATTGTAAAATAATACAATTTGTTGACCTGAATAAAGATTGGGACATATTATTCAGTTACAACAAGAGTGGTATTGAGCCTTTAATACATTTTTAAAATATAACTTAAAGATAGGCTGGCACTACCAGGCAGGATACGCCCACATTTTCGAGAGATGGATAGAGAACAAGCAATACCGAAAGTGATTTTTCCTACATCATTAAGTCCTGTATTTTATACTGTATTGGGAGCAGCCATTTTGTTGGTTAGTTCCAGTCTGATATTCATGAAATTCGAAGCCGACAATTATGATTATGGTGTGACGGTACACAACCTAGAAATGTGACTTTTCGGCAAAATCGGATAAGAATTGTGACCTGTAGTGAGTCCACAACCATGATATACCATATATTTACACTATTCGCGTACAAACGGCAACCATTTCGTCCGGCAATTTTGTTACGATTTTCACGAAATTCGAATAATTCAGGAAGTTACGATCCAATATGCACAAATATCGAAACGAACCAAGATCTTTGGGTTATAACCATGCATTTCAAGTTTCATCAAAATCAAATTAAAATTGTGACCTATACAGGGTCCAAACCATGATATACCATTTTTTAACAGTATTCACGTACAAACGGAGACCATTTTGTCTGTCAATTTTGGTCCGATTTTCCCGAAATTTGAACTCAAACCTTCCTTAAGGCGAATTTTCGGACAATCAGGGGCCATAATTCATGAAGTTATGATCCGACGGGCGCAAATATCGAAAGGAACCAAGATCTTTGGGTTATAAACATACATGTCAAGTTTCATCAAAATCGGTTCAAAATTGTGACCTCTATAGGGTCCACAACCTTGATATAACATATTTTCACACTATTCGCGTACAAACGGCAGCCATTTTGTTTGTCAATTTTGGTCCGATTTTCACGAAATTTGAACTCAACCTTCATTACCATCTAACTGTGATATAATCAAACGGTTTTTTTTTTAAATCGGATAATAATTTTGACCTCCAGAGAGACCACAAGCTAAAAAGGGCGATATTTCTGACAATCAGGGGCCATAATTCAGGAAGTTACGATCCGATGGGCGTAAATATCGAAAGGAACCAAGATTTTGGGGTTATAAACATGCATGTCAAGTTTCATCATAATCGGTTCAAAATTGTAACCTCTATAGGGTCCACAAGCTAAAAACATGATATTTTGTACAATCAGGGGCCATAATCCATGAAGTTCCGATCCGATACATGCCAATATCGACAGGAACCGAGATCTTATGGGGATAAACCTATATTTCAAGTTTCGTCGAAATCGGATAAGAAATGTGACCTGTAGAGAGTACACAAAGAAATTGTGGACGTCCGGACGGACAGGGGCGACGACGTAATACGTCCACATGAAAATGTGGGCGTATAAAAATATGAATTGCTACTTAAACTAAAGCGAATTTTCCACAAAGCTGTAATTGGTGAATATTTTCAATTTTAATTCTTACCAGACTACACCCTCCCCCTTCCCCAGCGACTCCCACGTCCACAAGTTTTAACTACTAAACCAACGGTTTTAGAGAGAGAGAAATGGGGTTTAACGTCCACTCAACACAAACTAGGTCATTTTGGGACTAACATATGGTTCAATTTTATTTCAATAATTCGCTTGCGCATAGGGGTCTTTAGCAGTGGGAGGAAACCCACGAGGTTGAGAAGGCGCCCCTATACGCTCACACCAGGGCTCGAAACCACAGCCGCAAGCCAGATGTGACAGGCCAGCTAGAGGACGAAGCGCGGCACTCTATACCACTAGGCCATCCCAACCCCCCCAACGGTTTTAGTCAAAAACACTATAGTATATACGTCAAGGTGTATGACAGATATTAGTAGAACCGAATTACAAAATAGTATGGACACGGATCACCAAATGGACACATCACCAAATATTCATGGGCTTTTTCCCCCTTTTGCAGTGCGATTTTTGTTGAATTTTTGGTGTAGAATCAAAGAAAAGGGTTTGAAAATGCATTTTCTGCCAGGTTTTGGTGAATATTCACCATTTTGTGGCGGAAGAATACAAGAGTTGTGAGGTTGGTCACGTTGAAAGGTTAGCTGTCTCTACTTTCAGCTTGTCTATCTCAAGTTTTTCATGAAGAACCTCATACATGCTTTTTATTTGGGCAAGAGTCTGCCACATGTTGCTCCATATGTGGCAGAAAGCGTTTTACCCAACGAATATTTGGGAAAAAGTTACAACCGGTCTAAGAGACGAGAATTAACATTAAAGTCAATGGGGCAATAATTAGTGATCTGTGGCCAAATATTCATGGGGTGTCACGAAACAAGTTATTTTTAGTCTTTCTCTCCCTTTCCTTTTTCCCCCCTTTTGCAAGGCGATTTTTGTTGAGTTTTGGGTGTAGAATCGAAGAAAAGGGTTTGAAAATATATTTTCTGTCAGGTTTTGGTGAATATTCATGATTTTGAGGCGGAAGGATACAAGAGTTGTGAGGTTCGTAACGTTGAAAGGGAGGGCCGAAAATTGCAAGGTTAGCTGTCTCTACTTCCAGCTTGTCTATCTCAAGTTTTTCATGAAGAACCTCATATACATGCTTTTGAGCAAGAGTTTGCCATATTATGTTGCTCCATCTGTGGCAGAAAGCGTTTTACCCAACGAATATTTGGGAAAAAGTTACAACCGGTCTTAGAGGCGAGAATTAATATTGAAGTCAATGGGGAAATAATTAGTGATCTGTGGCCCCATAGTTATTTGTGAATATGGCGGCCATTCTCGAAGTAGATAGTTCTATGTGTGCAGTATGGAACTAATTGTTTTCTGTGGACAAGTCTTGTTCCATCTAAGAGTTGACAGCTTCCAGACATCACCCTCCATACATTTGACCGTCTTTCATATATTTAGCAGAGGTTGCAAGATATCTAATTCCTTTGTTAAATGTAATCAATAGTTTGAAATAGTTCCCAAAGGTTGGCGTCTTGGTAGTCTTGCCGGGTTAACTTGTGTGAACGGCCGTCTGAATAAACAAACAGAATCGCATTACTGTTTCTTGGGTCACAAACAATACGGATGCTCAAAACTAACACTGTATATTGTCGTTAGATCAAAAGCCATTTATATAGAATAAACAGGATTTCTTTACTTTTAATGATTAAAGCTCTTTGATTTGGCTCAAGAATAAAGTCATCGATAGCATTGCATTTTATGTGTGGATTTATTTATTGGGATCGCAGTTTACCTTCGTCTGGGAGTCGCCGTGGTTCAGAAAGTTTCCCTTTATCACTTTTGCAGGATGGAGATCTCGGCAATTAAGTAACATAGTCTAGTTATTTGAATGTTCGGGAAAGCAGAGCTCTTGTGTACACGTGTACATTGGTGCTCTTGTAAAAGAACCCCTGACAGTTTGAATTGGAAATAAGAGTAGGTCGTAGACCACTGCCCTGGCAAAATTTATGTCATAACCCTCTGCATGGTATCTGTCTTCCTTAGTCTGATTGGTGCAGAAAAGTAGGACCGTATACCCCCATTTCATTTTAGTTTTTAAATATAAACACTAACTCTGCATTCCACTATCGGCACAGTCAGCAAAAAAATAAAATAAAAAAAAAGTAGTGTAAAAGCTGTCTTGCCCTCGAATCATAGCTAATCCAAATAACACATTATAGATCTACCAATTTTATTAGTTTATTTTGACCCAAATCAAGGAGGTTTATGGCCTTTAAACAACTATATAATCGTGTGTAATATGAGTGAGGAGTATATAACGTGTTTCTATAATGCCATCTGTTTTTATACAACAGTATTACAGTACCGTTGGAATTAACCACGCGATAACAGTATCAAATTATTTTCTACTAAATCACATATTCATCTATATATCCACAGATAAAACAGAAAACTCCCGGCCGCGATCGGGGGTAATAATTTTACTCTTGCCTATTTTTAAGGATGGCCATCATCAACATTAGTTAAATTAACAACATTCCATGGCGAGACTTTGAAACATTAGAAAGATAAATGATATGGGCAGGTTCTATGAAACATATGAAGAATGGGTTGTCTTCATTATTTTGTAAGATAATAGGTTGGCTGAAACTCGCACATTGTAGCACTGATCTTTCAAAGGCCTACATATTTTTAGTGGTTTGCGATATTATCAAGAATCAGATAGACCATAAAACGCTAAAAGTTACCAGAAAATAAGCATATTTACCGTTAACCATTTTACGGTGGTTCTTGGAATATGGTATTTTGATAATTTAAATTGAAGTTCCCTGAAATTCAAGTAGTAATTGGGAATGTTTGAACATGTTTAATACATTTAAATCCTCACAGTAAACAAAACGACCCGCACTATTAAAAACGCTTGTATATCCTAAAACATATCTTAGTTGCCTTGGCAAAACCTGTTCTCAAAAATTCCAATTTTAATACAATAGCGTAAACAGACTTTGACGGTGTGCAGATGTGAAGGCACTCGGCTCTTATTACGGAGTATTACAGCATGTTTTGCTTAAGGATGGGCTGAATGACCAAATTTCAAATCGATCTAAATATCTCACCCCGATGGTTGAGTCACCAAATAAATCTAAAACAAACTGCATAAGGTTGTCTCGACTCCGGTGAAGAAATTCTCTAACACGAAAATACGGCTGCACAGTCACTGTGGATGATTCACGTTAATAGAAGATACGGGTTGTTCGCTTTGATGAAGATATAGGAACATACACTGTCTGTGAGATGAGTAAAACATAGATAAACCATATGTTGTATTTGACACCAACCAGAATATCATATCTATACAGCACCTACACACATCTCTCACTCATTTCTCTAATGAGCATCATTGTCGGCTGTACTTCCACTCCAGGTAAGACGAGCTTTTGGATAATTTGCATGCATTCACGTTTTTGTATGTACAACTCATTGGGTATATTATGTAGTTGATTACCTGAAAACAATTAGGAAAAAATGTAATCATGATCGAAGAAAAATATTGTAATGTGTGTCAACATCTCCAGTTTTCATAACCTTAGATTCGACGCAATAACAAGTACCCTTCCGCCTTCCCTCGCGCCCACCTCTGGGTGTAACGGTATTGTCAGATCGCGGCAAATTGAAAGTTACATTTTACCGACTTTCACGGCTCTTCAAAACGCCGATACCATTGAAGTCAATATATGATATTCGAAACATGTGTGAAGAAATGGAACCGATTTTGCATTTCTTCAACAGGTTTTGCACCGATGAGATAACAGTTCACACTACAAGACGGAAGTGTAAAACTCCAGGTTGTCTGTTCTGAACAATGGTTTAGTTGATATTAAGTATATTTGAGTCTGCCATGCTGTTCACTAAGACAAAGAGAAATATTAATAACGTTTAATATATGGTAAAGTTTTTGGAATTATTTTGTGACGGTACTTTCATTCTTCGATGTTGCCTCATAGCAACTCAAAAAACAGAAGTATTGGTGGTCCGATCCTACTTCTTAGGTAATGGTCCGACCGTACTTCTTACGTAATTTAGATGGATTCAAGCTGAATACATGCATGGGTCATATTGTGCTTCATTTTTCAGTTCAAAAGACAGTTTCTTTTGCAAGATAACATTTCTTGGTTGCCTTCAAACAAAAATTAGTTGCTAAGGAATTAATACCTATGGAACTTTTCCAAATAGTGGTAATTTATTGTCGCCTCGACTGTTACTGACACTGTAAGACAATATAGAGTACTGATATAAGCTGTAATACATCTTTCTCATCGTGGCGTTAACAAACTTCGTATAGCTCTGTAATACAGGCTGGTGTCTAGATCCATGACATCCAAAATTTGATTTCATTTGTTCGATTCCTGCCCCATATATGACATGACTGGGAAACGTGTAAGTGTAAGTTATTGTCTGTAGTTTTGAACCGTTTATAATTTAATAACGACAATATCACCTCGACCGTTTTGAAAAAATGATATGCTGTTATTAGTATATATGAACTAAAGCAATGCTAGTACAGTACCATATCTCAATATAATCAAGGTGAAAGTTGAAAAGATATGATTTACGCCTCATGTACACACTCAGCGTTTTTACCAATTACTTTAAGTTTATAAAGAGTCTGGTGTTTACTGATAATAAATAATCAGTTAAGATGCCAGTATACATATCAACGTGTTTTATGATAAAATATATCTCTTTGACACATTATTAATTACTTAAAGATATGCAGTCTACATGTAGGGGAAAGATGCGCACGTTTTTGCATGAAACTGTTTCTGATGAAAACTTTCTATACAAAATTTAATAAAACAAAATTTAATGTGATAAAAGGTTGGAATCTAAAATAAAAGTGTATAGTGGCAATGATAAAAGAAATGAATGTTTTATGATAAACGCATAATTGGCCCCACCATGGGGTTAACCGGTGTGGTGCTGCTGTTACTTACTGTGTGCAGTATTTATATAACACAAAACAATTAGTTAACATCCAACAGAAAAATATCTATACGATCATTAAATGACAAACAGTTATTGAATCAACTACAATCCCAAATTTTATCAATGTATCAAGTGATTTTATATATGTTCTTTATCTTTACAGAAGAAATTCCAGTACAGCCATTTTCGTAGCGAGTTTGTAATACCTGTCCAATCGATGAGTAAACATAAAGAGGATGAATAAATAAATAATGGCTTCCATGGTCTATTTTACCTAATCGTCACGTATATACACACTACTCACAATGAAAGTGAACTTTGATAAGACTTTATAGAATAATTATATTATCTTTGTGATTATCCATCGAACATTACGTTGTGACGTGTATTTGCTAATAGATTGGTTAAATATGATGGAGAATACAGTGACTATCGTTCAATATCGGCAAAGGTGGCGACTTTCCAATATACCCAACACGACCGCATACTTTCTAAGATATAACAGGGTAACTTAGGTAAAATTCTTGGGGTATTCCGATTGCAATTAGATTATATTCCATATCTAATCAATTACAGTCGAAGACGTCAGTGAAAGATTCCCCACAGCAGGATCGTGTGAATGAATCTTGTCTCAACTCAGTATGTACAACGATAAAACAAGAGATTTACTACTATGTAAAGAAGTTTGTGATTAGCTTAAAGGGATGTAGTTGATCTTATCGTCGATAAATGAAAGTAAAGACAAGAAAACATTTGGAAAAGCTAAAACAAACATTGCACAGAAAGTCTTCCGTACTACAAAATAACTAAACCGTATAATGTAATGCATCCTTGGCTGTTTTAATTGAAATTTTGGAGCAGCCAGAAATTGTTCCCAAATTTTAGAGATTTACGTCAAATTCAACGTTCAATGGCTGTAGAAGCAAATTGTCGAACTATTGATCACTAAGCTAACATATAAATCTGTTTTGGGTGATTTCTCTTTATACTGCGATAAGTCGAAACGGTGCAAACATGCACGTCTAAGATTGGTGTTAGCAAATGGCTTCCTAAATGTTCAAGGTATTTCAAATATCACTTTTATCTTGTAAAGCACAAAAAGAAAATTGAGTCTTGATGAATGTGAAGCAAGTAATTATTTCGCGGTGTTTAAGAGTAAACTCGCTGCTTTCTCTTCTAAAACTGTACGGTGTTCGTCTGCAACAGTTTGATTCGCTTCGGACCTGGCATTGAGATTCATACGAAATGTATAAGACGTTATCTTGTGCCTTTGTATTTGTTAGTTTCGGAATGTGAATATGATATGGGTAATAATTATCTGGAATGGAATGGAAGATCAATCTATATTACTGAGATATCCTTCAAATGAATACTCCAGGACTCTCGCATATTCTGAAAGTACACTGATTTCGAAAGAGGACTAATTATTCGGATTTAAAGCGTCGGTGTGGAAAACTGTATTATTAAATAAAACTAGGCTGGGAACTGTGGTTGTATTTTATACATGCTTATATCTAATATATTAAATGTCTTGAATAAACGTGATTCATATTTTATAGTGTAATGAACAACTAGAGCAAAGTGTCAACTTTAAGTTATGTGACGACATCTGCTTGTTTCAATGAATGATACGTTGCTTTACGTAATTTTTAAATTCATTAATATCCCTATTTTTGCGTTAACAACACGCCGAATATCACTATCGTGAATATTTAAAACACATATAAGTGAGGCAAGATTTATATTTTTATACCTACATGACAGTAAAAGGTGGCATATATACTGCTATATATGGCTTGGATGGGTGTCACCTATTGAAACCAGGAAGGTATATACAATGTTAAAGAACATCAATTTAGATGTTAATATTAAATAAATTGTGTGGAATTTGTTTACTTGGAGTTAACTGTGATTCTATTACGGACCTAGCAAGATGCCGAGACCTATTGTCATAGGTGGATCTAGTAAAAAGGTGAGTTATAAACACAAGTAATATTTTATTTACGTCTTGACGCCGCTAAACATGCAATTTAGAACGAATCTATCCTGTGGCTCATAATGCATAAACTTATATATCTATTTGTGAACTAAATATTGTCCTTCATAGAGCATAATAATTTGACGTTATACAAATCTTATTTCAGGTTGGTATCTTAATAAATTGTAACAAGAATTGTTCGTACACGTGTTAGTTTGGATATTTAACAATTTCACTTAGTTTTGGTTGCAAGAAAGCCCCATCCCACCCAACGCTCTTCCCTCCCTTATGAATGGTTTTGGCAGCTTTAGATCATGAGACTGAGGGTATATGGACTTCGAAAAGTCACAAGACATCGAACTTAAAAACAGCACTTTGATAACAAGTGTCGTCTCCGTAATACTAAAGCACTTATTATAGAGATCGTCTGGCAAGAATGTCAATATTACGTAATCTCCACTGTCTTTGTTCTCAAAGTGCAGCCGATCAGATATCAAGACAGTCGTGTTTTTCTTCATTCAATACGCTGCACTGACGACCGCATTTTTCAAATAGACACACAATTAGAGGCACGTGATAGCAAGGGAATGTTATAATGACATGGTGTAAAGAAAGGCATGTCAAACCTCCTGCATCGGATCGATACAGTCTTCAAATAATACTGTAATTTTACATTTAATGGTCACCACATGCGTAATCTTCTTGTCGAAATACGATGACGCAATAATTATTACCGTTCCTTCTCGTTGTCTTCTGCTAAACTTTTTGAATTAAAAGGCAGTGTTACCTTCCTTTTGTGTCAAAATATTTTCGTATGGATATAAAACAGAAGAGGACATAGAGTTATCAAAAGATAATAATTTCCTATTCCTTCTCATTATATGTCCTTATTATAGTTTTGTTTGCCGTTTAAACCGGGGTGGTTTTCATATTTTAGAGATGTTTTTCTTTTAGAAATTTAGTCATTTAGACAACATTAATAAGTTGAGAATATATTATGTAATCGTTATATAAAATACGTGACACGGGTTAGCTATGCACTCATTTTATGTTGAACATTTTATATTAAAAAGCCTTCTGGGCAAAAATTGTTTACTCACCCTTAAGATAATTTTTTTAAAAAAGATATTACTATATATAAATGTCTGAATACAAAAATATATTGATACCCATGTCTTATAAATTAGGTCTTGACAGGTATTTATCGTTATTACGGATCATGTTAAATTTAACATGGTCTTTAAACCAACAGTTTTTTGCATCATAGTAATATTATTCAAACGTGTACTTTCATTATTATATGCACTATAATAACATTCAGTTATAATTACTCGCGTCGGAAAAATAGAACCACTCAACTGGCTTCTATTCATTCTTATCACTATAATAAATTTTGATGGGGTTGTGGATAATTTATGTGTCTTTATATTGCTCGCATCACTGTACCTATAAATTTAACATGTCACATAGGGGAGAGCGGGGCTAGTTCGCACTAGGGGCAAGTCCGCACCCCACTCATATCTCACACCTAGTTGATGATGACGTAACCGCCGTCAAATTGATTGGTCACCTGACCGATACGATTGTTTTACTTTCATTATAAATAATTGTCGAATTTGTGCAGTAAATTCCATTTTTTGTCCTGATGAGTAAATTTCATTTTTTTTATCCTGGTGAGTAAATTTTTCTATCTGAATTTAGTGTTTAATTGTTTACACATGCTTGGGGTTGATAACCGATGTTTTATATGTGAAGTATGATAGGGTAATGACAACGCTGGATTAACCATGGGGCACAGGTCCCAGGGCCCCCCACATCAGGGGGCCCCTCACAAAAATCTCAGTTGCGCGCTTCGCGCATGGTCGGACCGACGGCCGGTGACCTAGTGACAGGGTCCCTCCGATGCTCCGTGGGCCCTCCATCGGAAGTCCCTTGGGCCCCCTCAATCCATGGTGTGTTGCGATCGACATCCGTGAATTCGGTGTAGGCCTAATCCGGTAATGGGTGTAACTCAACACATGTCGTGAGATCTTCTATGGGACCGAACATCGTCTAACTCGAACTATCGTACAACTCGAACAAATTACACGTCCCCATCATTTCGAGTAGCGCGAATTTTGCCTCAGATTAACGTACGATTGTACATGTATATAAGCAGTAGTAGTTGTTGCTGTTGATATTTGTTGTGTGTATAAGCTGAATTTGATGAGATGCACATCATGATCACACGAAATATTCAGATTTCTTGATTAAATCTCGTATTACCATTTTGTTCGTCAAAAATCGAGTCCGGCTTGGCCGTAACGTTACGGCCTCCATTCGTCAAATCATCGTGGGGGATATATTACGATTCCGAATCGAACGTTACCCCGTTATTTATCGCTGAGCGACTTCAAAATTAGTTTTGATGTCACTCTGCTCACTTACAGTGGCGGATTTAACGGGCTCAATGGACTCCAATCCCCTCCTCTAGAAATGTCATCATTTCATAGCACTCGCATGAATTGGTCCACTGAAATAACGCCAGAATGTGCTAATTTTGTGGCAGAGTTTTATTTTTTCTCGGGGAGGTACACAAGTGCCTGAAATAAATCACGTTAACATGGTTAATCCGGCGTTGGGTAATGACCTTCAATAGGCCACATTGTTCAGTTCGATTGACGACCTCCACGTGGCAAAATCACGTGTTATGTAAATGAAGTCCCGTTGGGGCTAGTTCGGACCTTTTGCGCGGGGCAAGTTACCCCAGCCCAGGTGGGTGCGTGGGTGAGAATGTGTGGGTGCGAACGTGCCCCATACCATAGCGGTATTGAATGCATAACTGTTTACTGGCGCGTAAAACTTAATGATAACCTAAGATACTTAGATCTACAGAATTTAAAACGATCGAGCGAAACCATAATACACAAATACAAGAGGTCACGGCAGAAGAGATCGCAGTACTGATATGAAATGATTATTAGAGAACATTTTATATAACTGATATGTCTACAACTCAAGCAAAAGAAGTTATTAGTACATAGATTTACAATTTGACTAAACGTGTTGGTTTTATAATAGTTCTATATTATACTATTCAAAAAAAATAGGGGATATTTGATTTTTAAGTGTTATTAAAGTCACCTAATGAAACTGACGAAGAAACAAATGACAAAATGAAATGAAGTTCACATTCATCGATTTATTCCAAATGATCGTTAGACTAAGTAAGGCACAGACTGACCATTAAAAGGGTAAATGATACCCGCGGTCAAACAGCAAAGTTACCACAGCATCACAACAAAGTCAGTAACGGGTAAATCCTCCTCTGTTTGCCAAACAAGCATTGATACGACGTGGCATACTCCTAATGAGACGTCTAAGGTCATATTGGTCCAGATTGTCCCATTCCTGTTGCAACGCAGCAGCAAGTTCTTGGACATTGGCAGGACGTTGTTGACGTTGACGTAACCTCTGTCCATGCATGTCCCAGACATGCTCGATGGGGGAGAGGTCGGGACTCAGTGCTGGCCAAGGTAATGTGGTGATGTTCTGTTGTTGGAGATAACCAGTAACGATCCTGGCCCTGTGACATCTTGCGTTGTCATGCTGGAAGATGAAACGGCGGCCATGACGTCGTGCGAACGGCACAACATGGACTGCCTAGATGTTGTCCCGGTAGTACTGGCCTGCAACCATGGGCGTCACACATGGGGGGGGGGGGGTCCGTCCCCCCCCCAATTGTTTTCCTGGGGGGGGGTCTGAATATACTTGGACCCCCCCCCCCCCCAAAAAAAAAAAAAAAATTTGGCAAAGTAAAGTTCCCGAAATCTAATAAAACACTAATTTTAGGACTGGAATAGCAGTAAAACGCGTTTGCAGCCATCAAATATTCCAAAATTTTCTTGAGGGGTCGAAGAAAACTGGCCGCAGCCCGTAAACCTGCTTCGGGCATTTCTAGTTTTTCTTCCCTAACTGTCATCGAGTCCTAATAAAACACTTATTTCACTTTTCTTTTAATTGAATACCACGAATTTGTACTGAGTTGACTATTGATTAAAACATTTTGTCTGGAGCCACTCTACTTTGTGAATGCAACTGCAACAGTGTGATTCGATGGTTGGAATTCAGAGTGGGATTTCGGTTACAGAACCATTGGATACTTTTGGACTTGCTCACACAGGCTAGAATAGCAGAAAACGCATTTGCTGTGGTTAAATTTTCAAAATTTTCTCCGAGAGGGGAGGGTGAGTCTCCCATAGCCCGCGAAGATTGATTGGTTTTTTTGGAATTCTGGGCAGCCAGGTAGGCTATATTGGACCAAATTGAAGTTGTTGTATTCACAGACTACAGGCTGGAATAGCAGGAAAACGCGTATGTGGCAGGTTAATTTTCTCCCAACGGTCCCGTCTTCGTGGGTGTAAACGAGTGATTAGAATTCGAGTCAGCAAGCCACCTTAATTAAGCTATATTAGGCCACTTTGAAATTGCTTTGTTCATCGGCGGGGGTAAGTAAGCCACGCTTCTTCGTCTCTCGGGGAAGACCGGTGCCGCTGTCTGTAAACATGATAAACGTTGTATTGGTGTGATGTTTTAGTTTAACCCCGTAAAATATGCCAAACAATGTTAACAGAAGACTGAGACTTTAAACAAAATTTATGGGGGTACCCCTCCCCCACTCCGTTGCGGCCCCCCCCCCCCCATATATATTTCATGGCTACGCCCCTGCCTGCAACACGCCCTGCAACAGCATGTAAAGCCGTTCTTCCAGCAACAGTGATGCCTCCCCACACCATAACAGAACCACCCCCAAATCGATCATGTCTTGGAAGCGCTCGTGTCGACTATGCCACACCCTCCTACGTCTGGCCCAAAAATTAACAGTGAACCTTGACTCATCTGAAAACATCACAATGCTCCAGCGTCGATTATCCCAGTGTTGACGATCCCTACACCAACGACGTCTTGCCTGAATGTGATGATCTCTCAAACAAGGGATCATGCGAGGATGTCGGGCGCGAAGGTGACCCCTATGCAGTCGATTCTGAATCGTCTGGCCGCTCACTCTCACACCAGTGTCTGTTTGAAGACGAGCGCTGTGATGACACGATTTCCCAAGGCCAAGGTACGGATAAATCGATCCTGGGCTTGAGTTGTCGCCCTTGGTCGTCCTGAGCGTGGTCTGTCCTGTACAGATTGTGTATCACGGTATTGGGCCATAGCCTGCTTATGACAGACTGAGAAACATTCATCGTCCGCGCCACAACCGCCTGTGTTGTGCCGATCTGTAGCATGCCAAGGGCACGTAACCTTTCATTTTGGGTAAGCCGACGCATATCAAAATTTGTTTTCTGGTCACTAAAACAATTAAACTGATGTTTCCTCCCTGGAATCCAATGCCACAATGACTGTAACATTCAAAGTCAGAGTCGTGCAAATCTTGGGTTGGACCCCCATGATGATCCCAAGCATCACCTGCATTCCATGCGGTAGCTATTGGTGCGTTTGGGCGTCACATGTAACTGGAAATGTTTCTTCTGTTAGGTTCTATAGTGACTTTTTTCGCAGTCATTTGCAGATTTTAGTATTATGCCCCCAAAATCAAATATCCCCTACGTTTTTTTTAATAGTATAGTTTTCCTTTTACTATTTAGTATAAAACCTATAAAAAGTATGGAGAAGGTGGATGTATGTGTAATATTATTTTAGTGTCATTGAATAAGTAAATAACTGAATAAATAACTGAGTTCGAACTCACCCAACCAGGTGGCGAACCTACCCCGCGTCGGGTCAAGTTCGCCCATTCGGACTTGGTGACTTTAAGATGAAATTACTTGTATGCGCCTGGCAATAAAGCCCATTATTGTGTACCGTAAATTAGCCGACTCCACTGTCTTTAATCTAGTATAAGCTACGGAAGTGTAGCTTCAACAGTCATCGAGATATGCTGGTTTTATTTTAAATGGTGCGAACTAGCCCCGCTCTCCCCTACCAGACTTGACGACCTATACAATACCATAATAAGATTTGCTTAAGAAGTCTTCCCTGTCACACTTGATTACGCTCAAGGACATGTTTGTACCGTATCAATGGGTTATTGTTTGTATTAATTGCTATTCATTTTATTTTTTTAATATTTTTTTTTTGTTTTATGTGTACAGTAGCCTATAGTACAACAGAATGATACCAGTGTTCTATCATTGCATATGTGAATCGAATATCAGACTTATTTATTCCAGTTCAACAACTACCATTAGGGTCTATACATCATACTTGTAGTACAAGTGTCTGTTTACATGTTAGAAACTTTAAAAAACTCTATTGTGCTCTTCTCTCTGGGAAAATATTTGATCTATGTCTAAATGTAGTTATTTCCCTTCCAGTAACACTGAAGCAATATTATACACCAAGTTGGCGATGACGTTTGTTGTATGTGGGCGAGAATGCTAACATACAGGTTAAAATGAATTAACACAGACTTGATGTTAACATCTTACTGGTGTGAATTGCTTGCCTCATCACTCCTGTACTAAAACCGTTTATAATTTGTGAAAGATCGAAAAGTAAACATACATTATCGAAATTCGTTTCCCATCCCTTTGAGGCATTATTATATGATACCATAATCACACGTGCAAGTTATATAAGGGTTGTTAAAATTCGGTTTTAAGTCTGACCACTTAAATTTATATTTGTAATGACTATAATAACTACACAGAAAATCGCATCAGTTAGAATATGTGTGATTGGCATCAGAATATTTCACAGTTTATTTTGAAATAATAGTTAAAAAAAAAACAGCTTTATGGTATAAACCAAGTCTAGAATAAATAGAGATAAGATATATAAACCACCTGTTACCCATTTCTTACTTTTTCTCATATACCTGTAGGGCTTATGGCGTCAATGCATATACTTTGTCTAATCGATGAGGAGATTCCAGAAGATTAGTATCAAATCAAAAGATTTGATTAATCAGGCCATCGCTTTTGTATTCACCAACTTTCATATGTGGGGATATTTTTCCCGGACAGCTGTTGAATTACAACAGTCAATGGTTCTTTTACGTGCACGTCAAGGTATAATATTGGACCTCGGTTGATGATGACGTAACCGCCGTCAAATTGATTGGTCACCTGACCGATACGATTGTTTTACTTTCATTATAAATAATTGTCGAATGTGTGCAGTAAATTCCATTTTTTGTCCTGATGAGTAAATTTCATTTTTTTTTATCCTGGTGAGTAATTTTTTCTATCTGAATTTAGTGTTTAATTGTTTACACATGCTTGGGGTTGATAACCGATGTTTTATATGTGAAGTATGATAGGGTAATGACAACGCTGGATTAACCATGGGGCACAGGTCCCAGGGCCCCCCACATCAGGGGGCCCCTCACAAAAATCTCAGTTGCGCGCTTCGAGCATGGTCGGACCGACGGCCGGTGACCTAGTGACAGGGTCCCTCCGATGCTCCGTGGGCCCTCCATCGGAAGTCCCTTGGGCCCCCTCAATCCATGGTGTTTTGCGATCGACATCCGTGAATTCGGTGTAGGCCTAATCCGGTAATGGGTGTAACTCAACACATGTCGTGAGATCTTCTATGGGACCGAACATCGTCTAACTCGAACTATCGTACAACTCGAACAAATTACACGTCCCCATCATTTCGAGTAGCGCGAATTTTGCCTCAGATTAACGTACGATTGTACATGTATATAAGCAGTAGTAGTTGTATAAAACAGAAGAGGACATAGAGTTATCAAAAGATAATAATTTCCTATTCCTTCTCATTATATGTCCTTATTATAGTTTTGTTTGCCGTTTAAACCGGGGTGGTTTTCATATTTTAGAGATGTTTTTCTTTTAGAAATTTAGTCATTTAGACAACATTAATAAGTTGAGAATATATTATGTAATCGTTATATAAAATACGTGACACGGGTTAGCTATGCACTCATTTTATGTTGAACATTTTATATTAAAAAGCCTTCTGGGCAAAAATTGTTTACTCACCCTTAAGATAATTTTTTTAAAAAAGATATTACTATATATAAATGTCTGAATACAAAAATATATTGATACCCATGTCTTATAAATTAGGTCTTGACAGGTATTTATCGTTATTACGGATCATGTTAAATTTAACATGGTCTTTAAACCAACAGTTTTTTGCATCATAGTAATATTATTCAAACGTGTACTTTCATTATTATATGCACTATAATAACATTCAGTTATAATTACTCGCGTCGGAAAAATAGAACCACTCAACTGGCTTCTATTCATTCTTATCACTATAATAAATTTTGATGGGGTTGTGGATAATTTATGTGTCTTTATATTGCTCGCATCACTGTACCTATAAATTTAACATGTCACATAGGGGAGAGCGGGGCTAGTTCGCACTAGGGGCAAGTCCGCACCCCACTCATATCTCACACCTAGTTGATGATGACGTAACCGCCGTCAAATTGATTGGTCACCTGACCGATACGATTGTTTTACTTTCATTATAAATAATTGTCGAATTTGTGCAGTAAATTCCATTTTTTGTCCTGATGAGTAAATTTCATTTTTTTTATCCTGGTGAGTAAATTTTTCCATCTGAATTTAGTGTTTAATTGTTTACACATGCTTGGGGTTGATAACCGATGTTTTATATGTGAAGTATGATAGGGTAATGACAACGCTGGATTAACCATGGGGCACAGGTCCCAGGGCCCCCCACATCAGGGGGCCCCTCACAAAAATCTCAGTTGCGCGCTTCGAGCATGGTCGGACCGACGGCCGGTGACCTAGTGACAGGGTCCCTCCGATGCTCCGTGGGCCCTCCATCGGAAGTCCCTTGGGCCCCCTCAATCCATGGTGTGTTGCGATCGACATCCGTGAATTCGGTGTAGGCCTAATCCGGTAATGGGTGTAACTCAACACATGTCGTGAGATCTTCTATGGGACCGAACATCGTCTAACTCGAACTATCGTACAACTCGAACAAATTACACGTCCCCATCATTTCGAGTAGCGCGAATTTTGCCTCAGATTAACGTACGATTGTACATGTATATAAGCAGTAGTAGTTGTTGCTGTTGATATTTGTTGTGTGTATAAGCTGAATTTGATGAGATGCACATCATGATCACACGAAATATTCAGATTTCTTGATTAAATCTCGTATTACCATTTTGTTCGTCAAAAATCGAGTCCGGCTTGGCCGTAACGTTACGGCCTCCATTCGTCAAATCATCGTGGGGGATATATTACGATTCCGAATCGAACGTTACCCCGTTATTTATCGCTGAGCGACTTCAAAATTAGTTTTGATGTCACTCTGCTCACTTACAGTGGCGGATTTAACGGATTTAAATCCGTTAAAGCCAGATGCTAGATATTGCCATTCGATTGAAACTTCTGGTGTATTTCGCCGAACGAAACTGAGTAGAAATTACAGTAAACAGAGACGATTGGATGTAAATCAGTTTATATGCATTCATGTTATACATATTATATGCATTGCGACCCATTTGTGTAAATTTCCAGGTCTAGAATATTAGCAATTTAGTTCCTTTAAACAAGAACACTCGCAATACAGGGTTTAATGTAATTCCAAATGAACATGGCTTCAACACATGCCGACTAGGTTTTTTTGGTAACATTATCTGTAGGTGAGAGTTGACTGTTGCAGTCTACCATTCTACAGAACCATATTATCATAGCTACTGAATACAGCCAAACACATCAGTCATGGTGCTTCACCATGTAGAAGCCGCCATGCAGTAACCACCCGTCTCTTCCGTTCTTCTATGTTTATTGTTCATGTGGCTGCTTACATGTTTTCTTGGTTTGATCTTTAATCTGAACAATGTTTACACTGGACAGTTAGCCTTTCGAGAATCGTTTTCGATTCATCTCCGAGAAGGATCAAAGTGTCTGATATCTACATAGAACATCATGGCTTACTATTACGACAAAATACGATCAGCCATTAATTTCGGATTTTTTCGGTCGGGATATTATTCTTTCTTTGATCCAGACCAATGCAAGGTAAGCCAATTAAAATTGATTATTTGATTGAAAAGTGAAAGTAAACTTTGCGGTATCAATTATTACTTATGATATTATGACATGTCTTTGTGGACAAATTACGAATTAGCGATGGTAAAGAATTCCTTTGTAGCTTGATTTACTACTGTTGATATTTATAAGTGAATGGTTTGTGTTGTTTACAATCCAGTAACACGTTATATGCAATGATAGTATTAAATTTTTACGTGTGTAATGTTTAATGTTGTGGATATAAAACTCATTGGAATGTTATTGGTAATGGTATTTCAAGACGTAATATACACCCAACACGTGTTCTCCTACAAACTATTTTTAGTGACAAACACGAGCCAGTCGTATGGGACGAATTAGACAAAGACAAATATTAAATAAAAATTACTATGTCGTATAGAGCCTTGGGAATTTTCAAGCCCATCTCTGCTGTAACAAGGGAAGCGCTGTGTATTCGTTCCGATGATGCGATACACCGAGCTCCAATCCTTTGCAGTTGTAATTTGACATAGAGAAGACGGAAATGTCGCTATCAGGGGAAAGTTTGTTACTTCCCAACATCGTGCACGGAAATGAAAAAGGGTTTTAAAGTCCTACTTTTCTGCTCGGACCGGGCTAATGAACACGGACAAATGCTATGTGTGATGTGAGGGAAATTTTGCCCGCGCCGCACACCCCGACATTCACGGGACCCCGATCTTTCGTCACACCCAACTGACTTGACAACTATCCTTGTTAGGACCTGCGTCCTGCACCACTGACAAGGGGAAATCCCGTTGAACTTTCTCGGCCAACACCGGGAGCGAAACCGCGACCTCCAAGCTAGAAAGTCAACATCTTACTCATTTAGCCACCGTGGATCCATGTGGCCACGGGAAAAGAAACTTCTCAAAATGACCAAACTATTGCGTTGACGGAACCGTCTGCGTATTGGGAACAAATGTTCGATACTGTGACATTTTCGCTCTTAATGATATATCTTTATATTGTTGATAAGTCGGATACAAATATCTCGGCGTGTATTTGCGGAATCAGTTTAAGACAATTATTTAATAAATCTGATGAGACAGAAAATTGAGCTACAGTTATTGTAGTTATTGTTATCTAGACTCGGCCTTCCATTCCAACCCCTGTCCCACCCCAACCCATCGCCTCGAGTTTGCCAATGCGATACGTATATCTCTGTTGAAAGGTAACAGACACAGCATGATGCCTATGTTTAAGAGAATATAAATATCGTGATTTTTATAGCTAAAATAATCTGGATTTGGTAACGTGGGAACTATCAATCATGTGGCACCACGCCAGAAGCAGAAGTTAAAAACAACTGACTGATGTTGTCATAGACTTCAATTCTTAATTATATACCAAATACTTGTCATTATTTACTCATCATAAAAAAAAATATAAACTATTATAATAATATAGGCTAATGATGAGATGATGAACTAATTTACCTTCGAAAGTGAATGCTGAATCGTTTAAGTACAACTACCATTATACATAATATAATAGAAAGAAGCTCGGGGCCAACAATTTGGTACGTAGGAATTCCGAAAAGTGGCAAGATTTATTCTTATATGAATTTGAATGATTATATAATACAGATAAATCAATAGTTTGATCGTCCGATATGCAAGCTTCACAACTTTCGCTAGATTTTTCTTCAATGGTTTATTATTTCATTATAATAGCATATCAAATGATTATATCCACGAGCAATTTAATATATAAACGATTAATAACTTATTCTTTAAAGGATAGATCAAATTAATGGAGTATCTATAATATATGTTGTGGAGTATGAAACTCGGAAATGTGTAAAACCATATGAAATAGAACATGTTGATGAACTTTGCTTTGAACAATGGATTTCTATAGAGCCATCTTAAAGGTCAACATAGACCAAATAATATGGACATGGTTATTGTTCTATTCTGGGTCATAAATTTTGAAGTTCATGTTTTCTTTCGTCGAAGCCAAATATCTAGACCACATGTTTCCTTTATTTTAGCCAAATATTACAATAGCGGGATTTGACGTCTCTGTTCTCAGATTTTTCGGTGCCAGTGGCGTTTTAAGGTTTATCATGGCGGGGGCTATACCAGGGGTCGGGGCGGGGGGGGGGGGGGTCTTGATTGATGATTTTCATACCAGTGCAATGACTGCATTCTCATTCAGTAGTGGATTCGACAGTACAGTGTAAAGAAAACGATCGACTCGGACTCAGGGGCCCTTTCCCTTGACCAGAGGCGCCCTTTTGTCAGACGAGGGGCCGTTTTGTCTGCCTTTAGGGCACTACCTAACTAGGGTACATTTCTTTTTTCTCATCGGTATTAGAATTTATCTCCTGTTTTATTTGTTCAACTTCTTTGATTTTTTTTTCGCGAGGAGGCTGATGTAATCATACATTAAAATTCTAGCCGTCTACCGAGGACCGTTCTCAAGTAATATAATTTAGAGTGTTTCTAAACATAGCTAAGTATGATGACAACTGGTTGTTTGAATCTTTGACAAATGGTTTTATTTGTTACAGAGGTTATAGTATTAATCAGTACAGATGATATTGTAAATGTATATCTTGATGCTGAAACGCATAACAATATTAATATTGTTATTTGGTAACATTTGTGATAGTAGTTTAACTAGAGTGTTTACAGTCCCCTACCCTTTTTGATCTCCTAGCTAACAGCTGTCATGGGTGTCATGCACAAGGGACGGGAGCGCTTACTCTTTCCCTCACACCTAGTGTCACTTGCCCACAGGTTCATCTGTGAAAGCAATAGTTTCCTATGAAGGAGCCATATATTTAACAATTCATCTTTAATTCAAAAATGATTTGGCAATGTATTATTTTTCTGGTTTGTCTGTTCTGAATCATTTTCACATATCTTGTTCTGTGTTTTATTGGATAGTTGCACTGAATTGAAACATTATATACATTGGTCAGTAATTACTAAACAGACAAGGATTCGGTTTTAATGAATGATGTATGTCAAAATTCATCATCTTTGGATTTGGAAATATATATAATGTTTGTTCTTTTTTGCAAGTTGATTTTAGTAATGAAATTCCTTGTATAACTTCGTGACGGGATATGTCTGTGTATATATTGTATAAGAACTAACTTTAGCTGTGATTGTACAAGACATACAATATAATAAGATATACTAAATCTGTTTTACGTTACAAATATAGCCTCGCATCTGTTAATACATAAACAAAGTTAACATTTGTTAAGTTATCTACGTCCCGGTATTATTACCTATAAATAACAGGTAATTAACCCTTTAACCTTCATACTCTATATTAAATACGTACATATTGTACTATTTGACCTGTTAATATCATTAAGTATATTGCTTATTGTCCCCGCCTTTCGAAGAAAGTTGGGGGACTATTAAAATGGGTCTGTCTGTCTGTTTGTCTGCCCTTCTGTCTGTCTGCCTGTCTGTCCGTCTGTCCGTCACACTTTTTGGGACACAATAACTCTCTTCCTAATTGAGCTAGAATGTTCAAACTTGGTGTATGTGTTTATTAGGTCAATGCCTTGATGGAGTTCGAAGATGAGCATTTTCCGCTTAGGGTAAGCAGAGATAAGCAATTTGATTGGTTGATGCTTTGGGACACGATAACTTTAGTTCTAATTAAGTGAGATTGATGAAACTTGGTGTATAGTTTCATTACAGTAATACCTTGACTAAGTTCGATTATGAGCATTTTCTGCTCAGGGTAAGCAGAGCGATACGCAATTTGATTGGTCGAGACTTTGAAACACAATAACTCTCCTTCTAATTGAGTTAAAATGTTCACACTTGGTGTATATTATGCTTATTAGGTCAATGCCTTGATGGAGTTCGAAGATGAGCATTTTCCGCTTAGGGTAAGCAGAGATAAGCAATTTGATTGGTTGATGCTTTGGGATACGATAACTTTAGTTCTAATTAAGTGAGAGTGATGAAACTTGGTGTATAGTTTTATTACATTAATACCTTGACTAAGTTTGATAATGAGGATTTTCTGCTCAGGGTAAGCAGAGTGATACGCAATTTGATTGGTCGAGACTTTGGAACACAATAACTCTCCTTCTAATTGAGTTAAAATGTTCAAACTTGGTGTATATGCTTATTAGGTCAATGCCTTGATGGAGTTCGAAGATGGGCATTTTCCGCTTAGGGTAAGCAGAGATAAGCAATTTGATTGGTTGATGCTTTGGGACACGATAACTTTAGTTCTAATTAAGTGAGAGTGATGAAACTTGGTGTATAGTTTCATTACAGTAATACCCTGACTAACTTCGATAATGAACATTTTCTGCTCAGGGTAAGCAGAGCGATACTCAATTTGATTGGTCGAGACTTTGGAACACAATAACTCTCCTTCTAATAGAGTTAAAATGTTCAAACTTGATGTATATGCTTATTAGGTCAATGCCTTGATGGAGTTCGAAGATGAGCATTTTCCGCTTAGAGTAAGCAGAGATAAGCAATTTGATTGGTTGATGCTTTGGGACACGATAACTTAGTTCTAATTAAGTGAGAGGGATGAAACTTGGTGTATAGTTTCATTACAGTAATGCCTTGACTAAGACCAATAATGAGCATTTTTTTGCTCAGGGTAAGCAGAGCGAAAAGCAATTTGATTTGCCAAGACTTTGGAACACAATAACTCTCCTAATTGAGTTAAAATGTTCAAACTTGGTGTGTATGCTTATTAGGTCAATGTCTTGATGGAGTTCGAAGATGAGCATTTTCTTCTTAGGGTAGGCAGAGATAAACAATTTGATTGGTTGATACTTTGGGACAAGATAACTTAGGTTCATCTTGATTGATGATTTTTATGCCAATACAATGACTGCATTCTCATTCCGTAATGGATTCGACAGTAACAGTGTATAGAAACGATTGACTCGGACACGAGGGCCCTTTCCCTTGGCCAGAGGGGCTCTTTTGTCTGCCTTTAGGGTCCCCCTAACTAGGGTACATTTTCATTTTTCTTGTCGGTTTCAGCATTTTTCTTTATAAAACACTTTTGGATGACACTTCGTGTACAGTTTGATTGCTCGACACGTTTGAAAAAAATAAATGTGCGATTAATTAATATGTGTCATCTATTTATTTTTGGGATTTCGGCGGGGGACATTAGCCTCACTGTTGGCTTGTTGAAATGTTCTTTGTAATAGATGCCATGGTATTGTGAAAGAAATTCTAACCAGGTGTTTCTACAGCAGTCTACACACACGAAACTATTTCTACATGCAACTGACGATGACTTTGATGTAACCATTGCCCCGAGGTTACCTTGTTAGACTTTTGAAATCAAAGTCTAAACCTACTGCCCTATTTACCCAACAAACCAGCGGTCTAGCTTTTTTATACACCCACCTTGAAATGTGGTCGTAAATTGACTCACGTTCGTCCGTCCGTCCGCCATCCACAATTGGCAATTTACAGACTACATACGATTGATTTAAAATTTATACTGTGTACAGTATGTAAGGCATTAGACTACGACAAAGCTTATTGGTTTTAACTATTTCCGATAGTTATGGCCCTTGATCCTCTTGAAAAATCTAGAGACTTTCCGCAGAGACAATAGTTATCACCTGATTGAATCTTAAGGACATGAGATGAAGAATCCTATTGCTTTTCAACGATTTCCGATAATTATCCTGGATCACATTTGGAAAATCTAGTGGAGGCTCTAGATTCTAAAGTGGCAACCTATCTTTACTATTTGTTGAACATCTACCATAACCTCTCACGTATTGTCACGCATTTGCTATTCTTAGATGAATTCTATTTGAATTATACTCTGTTATAAAAGTAGGCGGATTCATTTTACATTAATATTTAGAACTGAATAAATCATCCCGCGAAGAGGCTTGTTCTTGGGCAAATACTCTACGAGGGTGAAATAATTCAATTGAAGGTAAACGATATATAATATACAGGGATTGATCACATCTTTATCTATGGGCCCATCCATCTTCAAAAGTAAATTTCGCTGCAGTGGCGTATTTCATCCAAACAATTCCATTACGGAATACATACTCCTAACTCTAGGTAACGTATACAGAAAGACAGTACGAAAGGCAAGCGATCATATATACGTAACACAAGCCTTGGATCGAAACCACGCCGCTTGAACACTCGGTCACGCAACCTCTTGCAAGGTAAAGAGGAGTTTCTCACCGGCCTCGAAAAGAGTGTTAGCTGACCGTAAATTGATGATTATAATGAGTGATGGTGATAAATTACTAACATAAGTAAAACATACATAGATATAATACATATATACACTTGTCTGTAACGTGACATACATTATATGTAAATAATTGTAGTAAATACAAGTTGAACTTTCGTGCAAAACTAATATACTTCCCGGTTGACTAGTGTATTTTATATCTACCTTGTATATCATAATTTGTACCTACATTAACTATATAGACGTTTAAATATAAGTGAATTCACCGTGTAATACTTCGGTTTGAGAAACGGGAATTGTCGGGGAAGATTATTAATTAAATTTACAAACGCAAATTGTCAGAGGACAGCAGGATATCCGATTCAAGATTATATTTAATGGATGGGTTAAAGTTTGAACGAATAGTTAACTAATAGTTGTTACCACGGACATTTAAAGTAAGTTTACAGATTAATTTATGATACTAAAAGCTAATCCAGTTTACTGTTTCCATTGTAATTCAATACCATCTGACCCATGCCCGGGCAATGGGCTCGGCTGATAACAATGGAAATATCAGTCATATATTAATATGACTGTGCTTCTCGAATATCCGTGTAAAGAAACATTATTATGATAAGTTGTCGTCAGATTTTATTGGGCATACAAATGGGTTATCTATGATCAACAGTAGAACAATTGAATTCTATAAATGTCACGATTGTTGATATTTAGAGATATGACTTTGGCAGTTTTGAATCCATCGACGATAGAACTTGCGATCTAAACCCAAGGGCACGCTTAGTCCCACCCCATAATGTGGTTTGTGGTGTCTAGCGATATACAATAGCAAATTACATACATGTCATGATCATTATACTTAACCGTATCACGTGTCTTTTAAACGTCAAGAGGAAGTTCATTCTATATCTACGACTAATGTACATCGCATTATAATCATAATATACTGTTAATAATAGGTCACTAACTTTAATGTTACCCAGTAATAGGCCTATACATTTAACAGTTAAACAATATATTATAGGAAATTAAAACTCTTATTACTTTTCATCAGGATTTGATAAAATATGAATTATATATTTTTCCTGGTTGAATTCAGGAAGATTAATCATTAGACGAGACAGTTTATTGTGAGCGGGTTGAATGTGTATTTGTGTTGACTTTGTGCAAGATCGAAATTTATATCACACTGAATTTCATGTGGTAAAGTTTCTTTTTATCTGCGTTTTATCAGCTTTCAAAGGTTTGTTATCTTTGTTTATTTGCTTATGTAACTTCAGTTCTTGGGTTATTTTTATGATATTTTGGGTTCGTGTTTTTACTAAGTGACAATGTAAACATTGTGCCCTTGCTTATTTAAAACCAAAATATATAAACCCACTGAATATCTCTGTCATGTACGTAATAAGAACTTTAAAATAGCCATGACTGCACTCAGACTTAGTTCCCACTCACTGCAAATTGAAATCGGTAGATACAAAAATGTCCCCCCAGATCTAAGAATATGCCAACAATGCTCTATGCAAAAAATTGAAGATGGAGCTCATTTTTTACTTGAATGTCCACTGTATGAAGATTTGCGTACGGTACACATATACCCAACACTTACAGATAACTATCTATCCTTTTCCCTAGAAAACCTATTTAACCCACCTAAAACAGTTCCAAACTCAGTTTGTGCCTTTGTTTTTCATGCAATGAATCTAAGGTCATAATATGTGTAGCCTGTCTCTCTTGTATCAAATTATTCTCTGCATTTCCATATTATATTACTTGATTCATATCATTATCATACATTGTAATAACGATGCAAAATCTTCTTGTCATTTATCATCTATTTATTATACTCATGCATCATAATATTGTATTGACATGGACCCGGTTGACGTAAATTTTTACATTTAGTAAATCTATATGTTATTATTATTATTATAAGCTATATGAAAATTACCATTGTCTTATACATGAATGTTAACATTATTGGTCATATTGTTATCAAATGTCCATGTTTATATTGTATGCTGTCCTAAATGGACGTTTCGGTGCAATAAAATCTATCTGTCTATCTATCTATCTATCTATCTATATAGATGCAAGACGAATATATGCGCCTTTGTAAAGATATTTTATAATAAAGCCCAATGCCACGACCAATGAATTATAACAAAGACAGTGGTTTCACTTAAGAACTAATTTATAATTTTAATCACAATGCAAGTTATGTTTAATAAAACACCATTTTATCACTTTTCATTTAAAAATATAAATTCATTTACAATGTGGACATCTTCGTCAATTGAAAACATAAAATAAGATAAAAGGCCATGCAGATCAAATCTTTTTCGGTACATTGTCGCCCTGAGGCCGAAACTCTCGTTAACTATACACTTTTGGGACGATGACAGCAATCAGTGAACTCATTAGTAAATTTCATAGAAATTAAGCAAAGGGGAAATAGCTCATTACATACAACTCATTACCGATTTTCATATTTGAACATTTGGTTGAGATATGTAATTTTTCTTCAGGTTGGGTCGCCCCCTTGATTGTATTGTAATGCTGAATGAGGCAACCAAAAATAAAATCACCACGAAGTAATTGGGAATCCCAACCGCATTCTTCTTGGTCATTCGAGAATAGAACAGGACATTAAATTCTAAATTTAGATATAGACCCAAAGAAATCTTCAATGAATATGTACAATGCATTCTTTTTAAAATTAAGACGTGTATTCTAGTGACATATAACACCGTTTCATTATTTGGAACCTGTATGCGCAACAACGCCACTTTTCTTATTATAATTTAACAATAATAAAAGCTGGATGAATGTGATATGTATAATATATTGATCTAGAAGATCGACGATCAAGTCTGTAAGAAAACAAGGTAAGACTATGTCTTTATGGATAAAAACCAGTTATTCTTCGGTTATTAGATAACTGACGTTCTCAGATAGAAAGAGGTGGTGTCATGAAATCGATAGCACTTTAGATGTTCATAGCTTGCGGAAGTACAGGTGCTTTTTTGGGCGAAAGTGCTTTTTGGCAAGATTAATAATGGTATATACTCATTTATACTGTCTTCCGATATGTTGGGGTTTTTTTTAAATATTTGAACGAACATGACTTTTACGTGCGTAGACATAATATAATGATTCGTCGAGAAATATGTGAGTAATTTAAACTATCAGTATTGTGAACAAGGAATTAAAGCGACTTATGACCTGTTTATGACATATAGCATGAGCTTGTCGTTTTGTTAGTTTTCTTTAAATGTTTAACCTGCTATCACAATCTTATCCCTCAACTTCCTACTTTATCGTCTCCAAAAGGTTTACTTTTTTCTTGACAAAACTATTTTCTTGACTGACTTGTGTGCGAAACATCCGAAGTATTTTGATTGAAGTCTGTATACGGCAGACGCCCTTTCCTTCTAAATATTTTCAAATGCAACTTTTCCGTTGCAAGGACGAACAGTTGGTCAATTTTAAATCAAGATGATATTATCATCTTATTGTGAAGAGATGGGATTATGATATCCAATAATTCAGATGGACATTTTAAAATCGGCACACGAATCGCATGCCAGAATGCTTTCGGGCACCATTTGTAATGAAGCGAATCGATGATCGAAATAAGCATACCTCACAGGAGAATACTACTAATATAGACTGGAATGTCCAGACGCCAAAGACTGCCATTCAATTTGGACTCTGCGTTTTACACCAAATATAACTGATTAGAAATTACAGTAAAAACAGAAACAATTGAATGTAAATCAGTTTATATACATTTATATTACATTATTGTATGCCTTGCGACCCACCCGTGTCCATTTCTTGGTGCCAAAGAATAGCGATTTAGATGTAGCTTCTTTAAACGCACAATTATATTTTTAGATTGTAAGATTTAATTTGCATTTCATTAACATCCAGACAACGAATTCTGCCACAACAGACTGCCATATTTGTCATATTCAACTGAATGACACAGTATTACACAGTATTTATTTAATTCTTATATATTATAATTATATATGTATAGACGTGTTCAGTCTTATTATAGAAATTCGTTGAAATTCCCACTACTTGGTAATGTGTAAGAACGTTACAGTTGACTGATCTTCTCAACTTTTTATATATGTTCACACGAAACGCAAAGACCCGTTAAGTTTACACTAGTTGCTTTTTTAATAATAGGAAAAGAAAGGATAAGGAACAGACTCGAATTTCATTGTATTTTAATATTAACATTTGGTTTGATTTTATCTTAAAATACATTGCACTATAACTGCACAAACAAAACATAACTGTACAGAACAAACAATAGCTTTTAACGTTGTTTTCATCCCCTATTATACAATTTGTATTGTTATTGTATATTTTTATTGTATATATATATTTTGTACCTTGTCATTTATCAATAATTCATTCAATGTGTGCTGTTCTATACAAACGTGTGGTTTGATCAAACAGGACAAGATACTGTGTACGGGATAATATTGGACGTCAAAACAAGGGCACACAAAAACAACGACGGGGTAATATTAACGAACGGTATGGGCGTTTGGATTCTCTCTATATACTACTGTAGTATTGTGACTGTATTGTCATCTAAACCTGTTAAAATAATATCCATGTCAATCGTGATTTTTGTCAACGTAGGCTAATTGAGATTGTTTGGGCATTTTTGTCATAGAATTCACCGACGATAATGTTTAATGGCTGTTTTAAAACATTTTCAAGATCTTATATGCACATAATAACAATTGTGAAATGTTTGAATACCCGTTAAAGAATATATCATATTATAATAGAGAGCACTATTTATAAGATAGTGTTTGTCTATTTACTTAAACCGTCAGACCAGGAAGTTTTATGATACAAACGATAAGGCCAATACTGAATAATTGTTTAGTTTTCCATAATACAAAAGTGTCTAAGAAACCCATAAAAGTTTATGAAATAATTATATATCTTTTAACAGGCGGGGTGTGATTTTTCCCCAAAAATCTAAAATTACGACATGTTTATATAATGAGTTACTCGGGGATATATAAATCATGTAAGTACTTATAATAAGTATATTGTACAACTCGTTCAATCATAGCTGTCATAAAGTAATTTACTTCCTAAATCTTCAGTAGTTCAGTTAGTTTAATGGCGAAATAGACAACATAATTTTCAATTTCTAAAGATTTTATTTATTATGTTCGTGTGGATATAGTTGGAGTTTGGATTATTATAAAATTTTGAAATGGCGGTGAGAGTTTCTATTTGTTTTGTATTATTGTTAACATTTAATCTTTAATAAGATGATTATGGAATTCAGTTATAAACATTTGATTATAATATTATAGTGTTCGTAATGGTATATGTATATGGCTATAATTCGTCATCCATTGCTACAGCCTAAATAAAAATGATTACTACCACTCTTATTCTTTTTAAGTCTGGATTTGTCCATGGGTTCCATTGGAGAAACTGATTATGCCGAATTAAAATATAATGTCTTTGGATTTGTATGTGTTCTTTTTCATGGAATTTAAAATAATGGCAAGATAAGACGTGGTTCCACAACGGAATCATTGATATTATTAAATTTTATGAGGGTTGATTTACATAATTTTGTCAGATCAGTGTTGATTTATTCTGCTGACATTACGAGTTATTTGATTTCATTGTGTAGACTATTTTAGACAGAAGGCTGACTTTTTATGCTCAATAAATCTGATGATTAAACTGGAGACAATGTCTCAATAAATGTTTGATTCGAAAAGATAAAATGGTATAAAGACAAACCAATTACAGGTCAATAATTGTACCGATATCAGAGAATAAATACTTTATATCCATGTCAACCCTTTAAAAGATTCTTAATAGTTTTTATTTTATCTAACACATGCTATTATCATGGCATTTCAAACTCCAAAAGTTGTGTTTGGCTAGTTTCTGTGTTATAAAACTGTGACACTAAATTGTATACATGTTGGGGATGGACTAGCTTTACAGTATATAGTATGTATAGCTATATAATATAGGCTACAACACTCTTCAACTATCTCCACTGGTTCATTACAAATGACTGTAATTTTATATTTGAATAAAATTTACCAGTCATATCTCGTAAGATATGTTATTTGCAGCAACAAATATAGTTCCTCCGTATAGTTTCGATATGGTCTATAAATTGTTAACCAAATTGAAGATCGAACATGAATAATTGTAAAATCGAAAAATGATTGCATTTATTGTAGTTAAAATGTAAGCGATTGTGTGATTAAAAGTCACCATGCAGTTAGTGTCAGTTTAGATAAAGCCAGATATGAAAATTGAAACGTGAATAAACTATTAAACGGAACGAATATGCAATTCGATAGA
The DNA here is from genome assembly GCA_036850965.1 of Patella caerulea. NCBI lineage: Eukaryota > Metazoa > Mollusca > Gastropoda > Patellidae > Patella > Patella caerulea. The sequence continues at coordinate 3,760,164 of JAZGQO010000008.1, read as the reverse complement.
GCTTGGCTGATCACTATGGAAATTCTACGCCAGATCCAACTAATTCAACAATTTGAAATAGTGTGATAGGTTCATGCAATCGAAACAGTTTTATAGAAAATAAATAGATTTAAACTACCGGTTTAGTATACAATTATCGAAATAATAGCAGCTCGAGTTGTGGGGAAATTGACTGTATTGCTGCCCAGTAATCTACATATGTAAAATGATATCTATACCGACATGTTATGCATGGTGTTATCTAATGATATATATCTCACCTATGACAGTAGAGCTGACCTATTTAATATACGTAGCATGTTGCCAAATAAAACAGTACTGCATCCAGAAATTATGTATACCATATACGCCAAATTACTAGTAATCAGTTCAATATTTGGGAGATTTTAGTTGATTTCGAGAATAAATACCGAGAATCTATAGGTTTTTTTTGCGATAAGAAGTATAAGTCATAATTAAATGGTCTTGGTCTAAGACACAAATAATCTGCTTGAAATTTATTTCATATCTCGTGCTATCTCATTGGCTTGTCTGGCGTCAAAACTATGAAAGCCCAATAATGACACTTATCTGTTAGTCTGTTACATGAGAGTTACAGATTACATTATATCATACCAATTCTGACTAAAATGCATTTTCGTCCTGAAAGTACTCATTTCGACTATTCATAACGGAGTCTTAAAGTTTCCATTACTTTCTGCTGCAGCCGCTATGCGTCGCCTTTTGGGTAGAATGTGTAAACTTTGGTGTATTCGTGTATAAGGTGAATTTTCCTAACTCACGAGCTGTGTTCACTAAGGCAACATAAATGAAGACAAAATTCGAAAATCGGTTTCCTAGAGATAGTGTAGTCCCAAATCTTGTCAGCGTTTGGTGACCATGTGATCAGAACAGTTGGGAGGAGATGCATATTTCGCGAAATAGGTTGCTTCCACGTAAAATAGACTTTAAAGCCCCAATAACACTCTTGTTGTAACTGAATAATATGTCCCAATCTTCATTCTGGTCAACAAATTGTATTATTTTACAATATTCCAATTAATCGATGATGGAAAAAATCAACTAATTGATTTGAAAAGTCTAACGTAAACCTTTTCAAATGTGACTTTGATTTAAAATATTTTCGAACCTTCTGGACAAGTAAAATAGGTCGTAATGGATAATTTACACAACAGGTAGGACACTTAAACATCTAGTACTTAGAATAAGGCTATTATTTACTTTCTGGAGCTGCCAAGCCAGCAAGAGTGTTATTGTCCCTTTAATGTGTCATTTCCTTGATAAAACTCTTTAAAAGTTCATTGATATTGATGTATTTAACTTGTTTGTTTTTTGTAGGATAATGGTGAAATCTATGATGACGGTACAAATATAAAGAATATCAGTGTATCTGGTGTGGCCCAGAAAGCCGCCATGTTTGAACCTAATTCCAACAAAACAACCCCACCTGTCCTACGGCGTTTACGTCAACAACAACAACAACAAGAAGAAGGCACAGCTGGGAAGCCCGTTGCCCCAAACAAGCCGAACATTGGCCCAAAGTCAACCACAGAAAATAACTTACCACCCTGGGTTGCTAAAAAACAAATATCGAATGGAAACCCGCCCGATAATAAAACATCGTCGGGACCAACGTCCCCAGTTTCACCAAAAACCCCTCCTAACATTCCAAACAAAGCCAAATGGTCGCCCGCAGGTAGCAAAACCGCAGATGTAGGCACAAAGCCTACCGGAGTAAACGTAAAGCCATATTCTTATGTCGGTTCTAACATTCCACCAAAAACGACACCCCACACCCCTGTTCGAAAGGATATAAACGATAATGTAAAAAGTGTATCGGACAATGTACAACCCAACATTACTAAAGGCACCAAACGTGCCAGCGTGACGGACATGATGAAAAACTTTCAGGCCGAAAAGGGTGACACAGCTTCCGACACAGTCATAACCAAAGTTGGCCCATTAAAAGATTCAAAAAACATCAACACCACAGAAAAATATCAAGAACACAAATTAGAAAGCATACCTCCGCCAACCTCGCCAAAAAAGACATCTATACAAGAGAGAATTGCTGCACTTAAAAAAGATAGTATCGATGAGTCATCCGACCCCTTGAGTCTACGTAAGGGACCAAATACACAAAAACCAAAAACTTTTCGCCAGTCTGTGATCAAACGTAATAAAGACAATAAAGAATTTAAACATGTAAATATAAACAGCATACAAAGTTCGAATTCACCCCCAAGAAAACCTTCCAAATTAACAGATATCGATTTAACCAAATTAAAAGATGATTTTAAGAAACTTTTGATGAAATATGGTAAGTAATCCGTTTATTTGATTGGACACATCCATATTGCTATGTTTGGTTTGTAATAGGGAGAATTTGTAAATATTATTACGATTAGAATCGATTCAAGTAGATTAACAACCCAGATCCCAAATGAGGAATTTTACAATACCACTCTATACAACAATCAAACAATATCATTATCAAAAATAATTAGAATATACATGTATATAAAACTGATATGCAAGTCGGAAATCGCCGGAATGTATCGAGGAATATTAGACTTACTTACAACACCCGGCATAATATTTCTGAGAACTCAGATCTTAGTGTCCATTTACTAACTGTATTAGTTGACACAGTTAAAGATGCCTATGTAAGATTTGGATAAAGAACTGACAGTTCTCGCTATAGAAGTTAAAACAATAGATAATGGAAAAGTTATACAGTATGTTGAAACTTTCAGTTAAATTACTTGGTGTTAAAAGAGAAGTATGATGTCATTGCTACCGTTGTTACGATAATAAACAAAGGCTCGATTATCCATTATTTAATTAAATCAATAAATGGAAATCGTGTTTAAATCCGTTGAAAGTCAAAAGCATTCTATGGTCTAGGGTATTGATTATGGTCTTGGCATGTGAATTAATGTCTAAATAATGATTTATATAACATTTGAGACCATACAAAAGATGTGCATTAGGCAAATGTATCTCTCATATAATGCATATTTAATTGGTTGGGTGTCAAACGTTATATTGTTGCAATATTTGTCATAAAAATTTACCTTTAAACATACATTATGCAAAAGAAAAATCTGCCTATTGTAGGTCTTTCTTAAGGACTGAAATGTTATAAAAACTAATAATTAGACATTAATTAAATTATCCAAACCATAATCAGCTCTGGATGTCAAGCCTAGCCAGCTAGATTTGTTGGATGATAGTCGGATTTGCTGCAAAACCTTCCTTCGTGATTAACTATTAAATGGATAATTGAGACTATTAGTTTTGTCTTACCGACTTTAGTAATGATTATCGAGGCTAAGCGAAACTTTCATCCGCTTAGTTCTCGGTTCATAGTGGATCAATTTGACTGAAATTTCAGAGAACTGCCAACTCGTTATCTAATCTCCAATTATGTATCTTTAAATGATAAACCAGGGCATCCTCTTGATTTCCAGTTTGTCATTATCAGAATCTTTCACCTGTAAGAAACTGTCAACCGATGATATTTTGAATTGACAGGTAATAAAGACAGGATATCTGATATAGATACAGGAGAGTTTGATGATATTTATGATGATGTTGGTAATGTATGTGCTAATGATAGACCAGTTTCGATAATGTAAGTATGAAATTTTGCTTTTTGCTAACTCTTGTCATTGTCTATATACAGTATTAACATGATGGTTCCTATCCATCATCCCGTCTGACTGTCCTCAACAATATCTAGTGTCTACGTTTTCCATCGATAAGGAATTTCAGAGCTTCCAATAACGTTCACGTCCTCGTGACAAGCGACATCAAGTCTGGTTTAGCCAATTCACCGATATACCGTGGCCACCGTGACTTCAATCGCATACAAACCTGGGTAGGTGACTCTAGTTTCGTAGTTTAGACCTTCATGTTTAGTTGCCTGCGTATTTTGAAAAAAAGCTAAAAAAAAAAACCCAACCAAAAAACATTTTCGAAGTTTGGAATTAACCTTATTAGTGATCCTGGAAAAACTATTGTTTATACATCAATAAATCTGGTTTATATTTCACAGATTACCTATGACAGAAGAAGAAGAATATGATGATATTGGAAATACTAAGGCTTCAGGTATAATATTATGGGTCATCTATTTACCATTTAAACATTGTATGCCTAGCGTCTTATGTTCTATAAATATGATATCGTTTACAACATTTAAACAATGTTACGTAAAATAGCGTTAGAGGTGTCTTGCACCTATTCAAGCAAATGCTATATTTTTATAAAAAAAAATTAGTCATAATCATTCACAAAAAGCATATTATTATTTATTCATTTGTGTAGACCCGGCTGCTGGTGATGATGGCGAAACTTACGATGATTGTGGTGTCGGCGTGGTAAGTAATTATTGAATAATTCATTTTTAACCATTCAGGGCAGTAAGGAACCGGGCTTAACCTATCGTAAAAACAATATTAATGCCATTATGATATCAACTAAAGTACAGCATAAAATGTAAGGAATAATATCAATATTACAGACTACACCATCAGTCGAATTTCAAGTTACAGAGAACAAATACTTAAATTTTGTATGTTATTATAAATTTTGGAGTGTTATATGATACTAAACGTTTATTGATATCGCTATAGTATTATATATGTTTACTTTCAGCCTGATCCTGATGAAATTTACGAACCGTTAGATGAAGAGTGAGTAACAAATTACATTTCTAGCTCAATCGGTCATTGGCTTATCTATAAAATATTTGATACATTTAACTTATGGGTGATTAAGCCACCCACCCACCCCACCCCCTCCTCCGTACCTCTGGTTTAATATAATATGATCATGTACATTATACACAGTGTAGCTCGTATTAATTCTCGAATATGGAAGCCTTTTTCGTAAACGTTTTGCTTAAGCTTTTGATACATATATTTGAAGGGAAATAAGCGGTGGGTCAGCAATATCTAAAAGTAAAGACAACGACAAAGAAACAGCTGAGAGAAAGAAAAGGGAGGAAAAAGAAAGAAAGGAACAAGAAAAAAAAGAACGAGAAGAGAAAAAGAAGAAAGAAAAGGAAGAAAAGGTAACAGTATATTTGATGTAATTTTAAACACCACAATGTTAGGGTGTATTTTTATTAGGGTAATTTATTGTGTAATAATAATGGTGATGTTTCTCGCGGGTCAGTTTCTCGTCACCTTCATTTATTTTATGTCATTCGAATTGTTATAGGATAGACAGAAAGAACAAAAGAAGAAAGAAAAGGAAGAAAAAGACAGAATGGCGAAATTGAAGGTAAGATATTATTGTATCTACATGTAGTACGTTATCTTAGCAAATTTTAATCACGTTAGTTAATGATGAAGTTTACAGTTGAAGTTGTGATATTTTATTTTATAGGGTAGTAAATTACAGATTAAGCTATTCTCATTATCACATGATGACATATACACCATCCGCCAGGAAGTAACAATTGAAATATCGTGACAAATATTCTACTGGGTCGCAGTGTTCTCAATTTAATCTTGGGTTATTGTATATTATGATAAATTTAGCTTCCTTTAATAGTAATAACTGAAAGGGATTGGATTTAACGCCTCGACAAATTATTAATCCATCTGTGTATCTTCATTTTCTAGATTTGTCTAATTTCATTGGGGTTGGGTGGCCAAATGACTCGGAGAGTATGTCATTGACGTGACACGGTGTAGTGTCGCCTGTCCAAAGTCGCGGGTTTCCTTGGGGTCCTTTGGTTTCCTCCCACTGCTAAAGTCCCGTACGCGCAAGCGAATTATCGTAATAAAATTGAACCATATGTTATTCCCAAGTTTGTTTCGAGTGGATTTAAATCCTATTTCTCTCTCTCTCTTTTTCTAATTTAATAAATTGAATTTCTTCCAGTATTATCCCTCACGTTTGGAATCTTGTAAACGATTTAGCGAAACCAGTTACTGTCAGATTAGTCTTGCTCTCTGTGAATACCCTGGGGTCAAAAGTTATCACATTATTTGTATGAAATGTATGTGGCTTGAATGTGATTCGGAGGTCGGACATTGACTTAAGTGGCGTTTTATAAATTCTGCACTTGTGTGTGACAAGGATAGGTGTCTCCTATACAACTTCTCCAGGTCATCCACTTTCCTCATGGGCAAAAACTCGCGCGGTTTCAATGCGGTTGTCATTGTTATAACTGTTTAATATGTTAGAAATCGACTCTAGCATGTTCAACACAACTCAGTATTTCCTTGTGGTACTAGGCTGCCCACTAGGCTGCCACCCTGCACATACATATAGATATTGTTTTTTGTAGGGGCTCGGACGGGAGTGTGTTCCTCATGCAAAATCATAGGTCACCACGCCCCTGGGTTTCCTCCCAAGTCTAAAGACCTCGATGCAGTTGGGTTTTTTTCATTTGTGTAGGTTGACGGTTCCGAGAAGAAATTAGGCGAAGGAATTATCAGAGAAGATGGGAAAAGCGCGAAACTTGATTTAGCAGTTAAGAAGGGTGATATGGTAACGATTATAAGGATGGATAATAATCCTAAAGGAAAGTGGCTAGTGACCAACAAAGGTGGAAAATGTGAGTAATATTATATTATTATCTTTATTCCCCTTCCAGACTTAATAATATGTGATGATTATCTGATTGATATTCATGCCCATCAAGATATCACAGATACCGTTTGGCAGACAATAAGTAAAAATAAACCAATTATTTTCTATAAATATGTAAGCATCAGTGGATACCAATGAAATTCCCAGTCTTGAAACAGTTTATCTGAAGAGAGGCATTATCTTTCCAGAATCACTTGCTGAATGTTCGTCTCACCCATATTAGTCATCGTTGACATGGATGTCGGGGGATGGGGAGGGATCCTAGCTGAACTGGAATTAACTTATTTTAATCACAACATATACATCTTTTCGAAAGCTAATCATCATTGGTTAGCAAAGTGATGTTGTAGGTTCTCTAAACCAAACATTTTGTTTTCCCTTTTCCTGTTGATCATTTTGCCGTCCACAATTTGCCCACAATGAAATAGATGAATAATCATATTAATTATATTTCCAAAGCAAAATACAATCGACATAGTAAAAACTCTGTTGTGTTACTGCAAGCAAACTTGTGGCTATCCGTGTCCATGGATTGTGATGGGTTTCTAAAATATATCCTGCCTTATTGAGACAATATATATTTATTTATTATTTCAGGGGGCTATGTTGATGCTGACAATGTTGAGGTAGCAACTCCTACTATACGTCAAGTAAGCTTGCTTTAGCTTTACGCATTGATATTTTAATTTTGAGTTTAATTTACATACATATACACTGGTCGATTTGAATAAACAGCGATATGGAAAGATACTCTTGACTATCTATAATACTAGACCATACCAGCAGTTTAAAAGGCGTTACACGGGTAGAATGATATAAATCCTAAACCGGAAGTGGTAGTGCGGCGCCACCAGACCCGTTTCACTTCCCAGCACGTATACCGCAGCTTGGGACAGCCCAAATGTAGCCGCCAATCCCAAACAGACAGGCAGATCAACTGGTGCAAAAACATGCAAATGAATAATGAAATCTGTTTTGCAGTACTTATACATTTTTATATATAAAAACCTACATGTTTTAGTATCAAGTTATTTTTATAGTCGTATATATGTGAACTGTTGACGAATTTTCAAGTAAGAAAACATTTACTACATGCTCCACCCTGCATTAAATAAATCCATATCCCAGCAAGGTGTCCTAAGTTGGAATAGTCAGTTCTTGTACACATGGGCGTGTCCTGTATTCCTGCGCTATTTATACCGTTTTATAATATGAAAATAGCCCCATCATTAAATCCACCCAGGAGAGTATTGCATGAAACCCACCACCCCTTATATATTCCTTCTTGGATGTGATACTTTCGGTATTGTACTACAGGTTTCGATATTTATTAAATTTGAAATTTTACTAGCAGTACACATTTTCAACTTTATTACATATTTAAGCATAAAGCTTGTCCCGTGTATATCAAAAGCAACTATCAACTCCCAGATTAAAGTTATTTATATAAATATAGGTCTTCTCTAGAGGCAACTTCCTTCCCGTTATGTCAATGCTAAGTGATATGTTTCCCAAAGGACATCCAAATAAGCACCTTGATTTAAATTCATATTATTTTATTGGCTTGGTAATGAAAGGCATCTGTTTATGACAGTATTGATATAAACTACACAAAATAGTAACATTGATATACAAATTTGTTGGGCCTTTTATAGCATCGGTATAAAGAAAAATGTATTGTGCATCGTATAGAAATGTGTGATTGCCATATATTGCTCTTTAGATGCATAGATTATCTACTATTGATGTAAAAAATGTTAGGTCACGTTAAAATCATATACAAGTATATTTTTTTCCTAGCGCTTATGCTCAATGCTAACATCTACTAGATTATATTTTATATATTTAGTTATGTCTGATAAGTTTTATAATATGAATAATTTTGTTACTCTGTGATTATAAAATGACTGCATTTTCTTCCTAAGCACTACCTAATCTTATTCTAAATTAAAACTCTTCCTGGACCATAAATAAACTATAAGGGTTGTATAAGTTACCCGACGTATGAAAATGATCTAACAGTTTATTCGTGAGACAGGAACATTTGAATAATACGTATGACGCAATCCATAAAACATTCGAAACCACGTGGGGCACCCCAGACACCGAACGGGAATTCTAGTTATTGATAGTCATGTCAATTACAGTGCCAGCTTTATAAATATTGTCATTTACTTCTAAGGTTATGATGGAATATATTATCAAAGAAACCAGAACAAAATGCATAAGTTTAGGAAGTCTGGAATTTCTTATGGGATCATCAGTAGGTTTAAAACAACAAAACATTTTAAATATTTTTGCTGGGGAAGGATATTTTTAAATTGTCAAACTGAATATTCTGGTTAAGTGAAAATGGTTTATTGGTGTTTTGATGTTATGGGTTGAGGTTTAACTCACATATATTTATTTAGCTTCATGACAGACATTGAATTATCATACAATTCCATTTCATATATATATATATATATATAGTTTTTCATTTTTACTTTTTTTAAAAAAATAAATGAAGTTTAAATCCCTTGTTCAATATCTTTTTTACAGAATACGGTATCCAATTTTAAGAACCCATATGATAATTGTTATAATGATTAACTTTTAAAATATTAGAATTCAAATTATAATTTTAACAATAGCTTCTGGAATTATATTTGTAGACTTTTTTTTATTATTTTACATTCTTGATTAATATTAAATTTTTATACTTTTATATTTATTAATACAATTTATTTTTGATTAACAACAATATTTTATTATTGATATAACCGCTCCTAGATTACATTTTTTATGATATATACAAAATTTATACTTAGTAAAATTGTATAAAATTTGTGAAATGGTTTACCATCGTATGTAATTGTATTCCCCTAATTTAATGTTTATCAAATACTAATTTATTTCAATGCAGATTTTAAAGTGTTAAAAAGTTTTCATTTGAAATGAGGAAATGTTGATTTATATGATATTTGATTGTAGGAAAAAATAAAAGTGAGATTATAGATGGATTTGTTATTATTTTGAAATATTTATTGCAGATGATGAACAGCGAAGAATGCTACATGGTGGCTGATGATTTTGATGGAAATGGGTATGTTGATTTACTATTTAAATACATCCATTTTCAAAATATTATTCACAGTATTTGAACGCAATTTCTCAAAATTTTCGAAGTATTGTTATTTTTTGCCAATTTTTTTTTAAAGACTGCAATATTTAGAGTTATTGCCCATGATATACTTTAATTAATTGATAATATCCAAGTGGATATCTCCTGCCTGTGTGATGTTAAGAAATCTTTGTTTCAGCTGTATATCTTCCAACATTCCAATTATACATACTTTAATTAAAAAAAGAGAGAAAAAAGATAGAAAGTCTCACTCTTGGTATTACATTTGTAAGTAAAGACCAGTTTGACCCCATCCCATTTTGTTCATAATTTACACACTAAAACATCATTAAAATTCAATGAGGTAATAACTCATACATCTGTATTTTTACTGATAATATGACGCGTCCCCTGTCTTACAGTTATAATTCACCGAAAAGTAAATTTTCTTTTTACCTCTTTTATTATTTTTTGGATTATTACACCCATGACTACATAATATTGTAATAACACTTTTTATTGTTATTGTTTGTCTTTCATTTTATTCCCCCTTCTTTGGTAAAGGATATGTACTTATTCAAATCAATTGTTTTACAAATAACATTATTTAAAATTGAAAGTCAAGTTAGAATCAACAAGTATTTCAAATGCCAGAGACACTCGTAGGTTAGAGATGCGAACAATAAAAAATGAGTATTTTGAGTATAATAAGCTCGTTGTAAGGTTTGATTCTGTTTAATTATGTTTGTATAAGAAGAGTCATTTATCAATTTACTTCCTCTTTTCGCTTTTTTGTTCATTTGCTTTAATGTGGTGACACGGAAGAAATTTATTATTTCATAATTGGATTCTTGTTTAAATAAAATTTAATGAAGTGGAGTTTAAATCTATACTTTCCTGAACAGGACCATTAAAGTTATAAGTTAGATATTAACAATTTAATTTTCCCTTAAATTCCGATAGTTCAACTAGTAACATAACATAACTACTTTCATTATCATGGCCTTGTGCATGACATGTACCGGTTTGTTATTTACTTGTTTTCAAATTACTTAATATTTCATGCAAAAATAATGACCATACTGTTCGCGTAATAAAAAATATTGTTATAATCGACCTATATTGCTAATCAGGTATATTTACAGTATATTGAAAAATAATGGTTCGTGGTAGTGTAGGAAATTTAGATTGACAAATAAATTGTACCTAGTCTTTCGGACGAGACATAAATGAACCATTGGTCATTCGAAATTGAGGGAAAAGTAGGTGGAAACTCATAGCACACATGACTGGAGTATGGTGTCGACGAGACGCTTAACCCCATATTGAATAAATAGCTATAAACAATCACGTAATCACGTATTAATTTATTTACAATGTGGGACTATGGATAACATTTTACGTTCATGTAGCACTAAAAACGGTTTGTTTTTTGATGGTTATCGATAAACTACTGTACTGTCGTTGCAAAGGTCTTTGTGTTTTGTATTATACAATTTATATTACTGATTCTTGTGTGTTTTTTTTTTTATTTAGAAATACATAAACAAACCATGTAAAAACATTCCCGGGTGTTCAACTGAATCCTTCACTGTTTGATTAAAATTGCATAACTGATAAGGTATTCTCTTTTAATTTTCAGAGGTGGTGTCGATGATGGTAAGTACTTCTTTTAACTTCGATTACACCTTCACGAACTAGTGGTTTAAAGATGGATGGAGGAGGGGTAAATAGATGTGTTGTGGTATTTATGGCTAGTAATTTCCAAAATTAAAACTAAATACGAAAATGGAGATTAATGCCATATTTTGTGTAGTTTTTTCATTCAACAATGTTTATAGGTCTATTCTGGCTCTTTTTCAGGAATGAACAAATCGTTTTACTCAAGATACAAGAATTTATAACACTTTATATAATTTTTGAAAACCTTGTTAAATGAAGATAGCCAAGTCACTAATTATACATAATTAATTTGTAATGAATAAAAAGTTACTTAAATTAACAAAATTATATTTAGGATAATATAGTAGTTGTAACATCTAACGTCTAGGTAACACAACTTGAACGGATGCTTTCAGTTGACAAAATTAACTCATTATTGTGGCAGGTGTAACTTCAAACACATGACCGCATTAATTAATTTTAAAGCTTATAGACCTATAAATACCCTTTGACTAAACCATAATCCTTAACTTGTCATATGAGAATTTTGAAATAATATCATTATATTTGTTCATTCTTATGATCATTGGCAATGTATCATCTTGTTCCAATAATTTATGTTTTCAGAACTGTACGAAGAAGTATAAAGGATGGATTCCATTGGTGCTATACAATAATGCTTTGTTAATATAATGATGATAATAATAATCACAATTCATGTTTGAACTAATTTTAAATCAGTATTATTTATATTCATTGTATATATCGATCATGTATCGCTTAACTCATCTCCTTGTGGTACTCCATGGGACATTCTTTTCCTATTTCCTATTGAACGGCCATGTATTAGTTACATTCAATCCAGAGTGTCCATTTAGTCTTATAACTTGTAATTATTATATGAAATAATAGAACTAATTTTATCGGTTGTCTCAATGTATTATATTGGAATAGGTTAGTTTCATTTAACCAGTAGTTGGATGTCGAAATGTGATTTTAGGCACAGTAATGAATGGATATCAACTGTTGCTGAAACCCCAAGGTTCTGAATTCAACACCTGCTCAATTCCACACATCAAAGCCTGACAGTATGATTAATTATTTACATATTCCAAATATTGAAATTTTGTTAATTGAAATATCAATAACTATTTACTTGTAGATAATGATTTTAATTTAAGGCAAATCATTAAGTTTCAAATTGTGTAGTGTTAATTCTATACAAACCAATGTCAAGCTTATCATAAACAACATAGCAGTCTCGCAGATTTAATTAAAATCGATTTATGATTTATTTAATGAATTCATAGTGCTAATTATTTAGTTATGCTACAGATATATAGAATAAAAATGTCATTCGTTTTTCGCTTCTCCTTTTGTTGAACATTTCGCTGGAAGAGAATATAGAATTGCTTTTTTGTAGATAAATTTACACGTATAATAAATATACATTTTATACTGAAAAATGTGTACATGCATATGGCTTACATTTGATTCAAAGTCTCACTTTCATAATCGCGTGTTCAATATTTTTGTGTTCAATGAATATTGTAAATAATGTTTATAAATCTCAAAATGTATATGTTTAATATTGCACCTATCTAGTATGCTAATAAACAATGAATCTATAAAATACACTTTTAAATAATGGGACCGCATTGGTTGTAACTCAGGTAACAAATTTCAGGGACGGCGCCCGAGAAGCTGGCAATCGAAGTGTGTTTAGTTCTTCGGATGAAAGATAAACCTGTTTTCTTGATTGGTATTGCACGTAAAATATGACATGGCAGTTGGAATTCCGAGAAGAATAGGCCACATTGGAACATTCGCATTGCACACTAAACCGATGAAAAGAAAACAGACAGTTGACAAAATTAAAGTGTCTACGAGGCATTAAACTAACGTTAAAGCATTGTAGTTCCACGTCGTGTCATGCAGTGGACGTTTTCGTTTTGTCTATGTGTGTACTTATTATTACAGTGTAGTCATAAAACCCTCTTGATAATTTCAGGTAATCCACCTATTGACTGTGTATTGACCAACTTTCTCGCACTTGGGGAGTTATTTGAATGCAGGTGGTTCACGAATAATGCACATAAAAGGCGCGATATTGCAGGCGTTTATTGCATTGTGTGCGCGTTACCCCCCCCCCCCCCAAGGATGCAGGAGTACAGAGGGGCTGGCCAGGGACAACATATAGTCAGTCCTTAGTACGAAAAACATTACGTGCAAGTAAGAGAACCCTTGGCAATTGGACTTTGATATAAAGTAGACCGGAGCGCCACCGTCCGGGCAAAATTTCCATCATACCACACTGTATGGCGTATGCCCGTCTCCATTAGCCCAGTCGGAGCCGAACAATAAGACGTTAAACCCCATTTCATTTTATTTATTTGCCCAATTTATATTCTTTAAAGCTAATGTTGAAATCTTATAATCTGTTATAGGAAGGTGAATCAAATACTTTTAACTGTTTTTTTACGCCCAGCTTCTTGGTGTTAAACCACTTTTCGGGCAAAGAGGTAAAACTAAACCACAATGCTCATCATTGATATAAGACGTCATTTATGCATAGCTTTTATTTCTCGGAGAAGAAAAGGAAATAAATTACCAGTTTCCCGTGTCTTTCAATTCTTGTATATAATTAAAAATTATTTGAATTTTCCAGTAATTCATACCATGTCCATAATGATTTCCGTCAAAACTCATCATACCCTCGGTCATATTATAACTATTAAAAATTGGAATTTTCAGAGGAGATAAAAAGTCTGCTATTTCTTTTATAAATCTAAGAACGGATGGCTTAGCCTGTGACTGCATATTACCATTCTTTAAGATTCCTGGAGAATGAGGAGATGCCCATAAAAATTTAGGCCATTTGCTATTTTTTACGCCATCTAGTGCAGGGTTGATATAACCATCTCGAATTGTGGGGAGATGAAAGCTATTGTGGAGACCTATCCCAAAAATAACCAAAGATTTGGGTTTGTTCTTAAGAGTTGCTACCATGGAAGAAAATGATTTCCCATGATAAGCTGACATGTGTGTATCATGTCTTAATCTGAATTTGCCACCACATAAATCATCTGTACTGTAATCGAGGTTTATTCGACACGCCATTTCTGTAAACATATACATACCAGTACATTTATCGTGTGTATCTGAAATAACAATAAACAAACATATTATATTATTCAAGAATTATCCTTACATTTGAGTTGACTCCTTTGCATTTAGCAAGAGATAGCTTGATAAATAATTATGGTGTAATTGCAACAGACATCCACATTTACAAATCAGTTTACACTCGGGTAATCGAATATGTGCGGTTGGCATGAGTATAGAAAACCAAATCAGAAGAGTTCGTTTTCATGAAGAATGCAGTGTGAACGCACCTTACAGACGTGAGTGTCAGGGGCGGATCTGGGAATTATGAAAGGGGGGGGTGCAAAATGGCGGGTACGCCGCTGAGAGAGGCTGTCGGGTCCCCCAAGAAAATTATCCGTCATTTCCTTGCATCTGTAACCATTCCAAGAGCTATTTGGCTGATATTTTCGTCTAAGTAAAGGATCAGAAATCGTTGAAAAAGAGCTTAAAATCGAGCAAATAAGCCACCTGAACATGAGACTCGAATATTGTCAAGTGGTGTGTTTGAATCGATGGTTTGAGTCATTTGAGATCCCTGCTGTGGGTTGGAAACGGGCATACATGTATTTGGGTCTGCGAAAAGGCACATTCAGCAGTAAAAAAGGGCACGGTCGAAAATTAGTGTGAACGCGCATCCCTCCCACCCCATTGGATCCGCCTCTGAAGTATCTGAATACCTGTTACAATGGTTAAAATGTTGCAATGATGTCGGAAATGGATGTACATGTATATTGGCATCTGAAAATTTGAACTTACCTTTTCCTACCCGCTTTCTTAAAGCTCCATCATACATGTACGTACTATTTCGAAGAAACAATACCTGTTACAATGGTTAAAATATTGCAATGATGTCGGAAATGGATGTGCATGTATATTGGCATCTGAAAATTTGAACTTACCTTTTCCTACCCGTTTTCTTAAAGCTCCATCATACGTATTATTCCGAAGAAACAAAAGCAATTCTGTATATATGTGGCGAATATAAGAATCCCCACTTAAATACAGTGAAGCACCATCTAGTAGTTCGCACGCCTCAGAGTGATTAAATTTCCTTATCTTGCATCGTTGATCATATGGTATCCATTCGGAATATTCCGCATGGGGTGGTTGTCGCATATCAAAACAATTGTCACACTTACATTCCTGTATAGATTTTTGAACACATTTATTATTAAAGCAACACGGGGTCGGACCATAAGGATCACATAACGCGCGAAACCAGGTTATTGTTGGACTTAAATGGGTGGGGAAACTGGTATTTCCACACATGAAATCATTTCTTTGAAGAGATATTGGTAACCCGTGTTGTGTTCTCGCAGTTTGTAGAAATGTCCTCATTTCTGTTGTTTGTCCTGGTGTCAAAGGGTTAAGTTTCCACCAACCATAAACCATACCGCGTAAGATATTTGGACATTTAGGGTGATTGTTCAATGAAGTTGTATTTGTCTTTCTGAGGGTGTGATGTGATACGTCAGTATGTGATGAGATTGGTTGTAGATCTATTTGATATTTCCATAATAAAAATAACAATCCACCAAACAGGAATATGATAAAGAATTTACGTTGGTTTACTGCTTTCGCCATTTGTGTTTATATCTAAAGATAAAGTTGTTATATAACATTAGAATCCCATTATATTTGCTCATTATTTCGTTAACGCTGGGTACAGATTGGAGCGGGATCTATTAATTCTCCAGTTTATGACGTTATTTATGACGCCGTCATTTTCTTTTCTTTTGATGATATTGTTTTACATCTCAAAAATCAAATCAGTACGTTAAATTTAATTATGCTCATAAGAATAATAATTTGAAAAATTACAGATTGCACTGTCAATTATATTCGAAAAGAAATGGAAAGATTATACAATTCTGCCTAAGTAAGCTACATAATTAATTTTATTGAAAGCAAAAATAATATCAAGTAATGAATTTAAAATGATACTGTTTTCAAAGTGTAAGTATACAGTTGATATTAATCTTTTCAGTAACACATGTTTTATATTGACAAGTGTATGTCAAAAAAATACTTCATTTAAGTTTAATTGTTGTGATATGAAAGTTATTTATGTCTCAAACAAACATCGAAATAATGATATCCAAATCCATTTAGAATTCTTGATGCCGAGACTCGTTGATTAATTTATTAATAATTTAAGACTTGCTTTTGTATCGATAAGGCACGGGTCATTAAACTAAATTATTATAGCCTTCTATGGACACGGATAATGACTTTAAATTTTGGAAATGAAAAAGAAAAATAAACTACCTGATCTGTGATCTGTATTCTGAATGTAACTGGATATATATCTCTATTAGAGCGTCTTGCTCTTGTTGTAGCTTATCTAAATACTAGTGTTGTACCACGTGTCGTGCATCATTTTATTTCGAACCAATGAGCATTTAAATTACCAATCAATAAAATAACAGATGTCATTGATCCTCTGTTTGGACATAATTATATTTGTTAGCATGCTCCGGGATCTTTCCTTTAGATACACCAAAAACCTTTTTTTAA
Source organism: Patella caerulea (assembly GCA_036850965.1). Classification (NCBI taxonomy): domain Eukaryota; kingdom Metazoa; phylum Mollusca; class Gastropoda; family Patellidae; genus Patella; species Patella caerulea. The sequence goes on along the minus strand of JAZGQO010000008.1, from coordinate 3,743,123 downwards.
ATAATCAATTGATATACATTCACTTATAGATGCATTATATAAGATGAAGTTCTCGCTATAATAGTTTGTTTGTTTTGTTTTTTACAAAAAGATAATTAAAAGGGAACAAGTTGAAAATTTCTGTCAAATTACCTTGATTGTCATTGCTACCGTTGATATGATAACGAACAGTCTTGATTATATTTTTGTTTAAATTAAATTATTAACTGCCAACCGTGTTTAAATCCGTTGAAAATCACACCCATCCGATGACCTAGAGAGCTGACTATATCTTTGGCATGTGATTAAATGTCCAGATCAAACGAAACGTCTGCATTAGCCAGATTTAGCTCTTACATAATGCATCTTTAAAATTGTCAACATAGCTCTGCTCATGAAAGTGATTTTTGAAGAGACTGTCACTATGCCTTGGACGACACGGCAATAAGGCATATCCACATTAGATCACTTTGACTAGTCAATAATTGGGATTTAAAACTTTTCTCCGCGTAGTTTCGTTACCCCCATCCTACTTACCCTTGAACTATGGAACTTTCAAAACCGCCAAAAATACCACAGAAACTAACCTAAATATAAGTCTTATTAAACATACATTATGCAAGAGCTAAGTCAGCCTATATTGCAGGCCTTTCTTTAGGCCTTCATTGTTATGTAAACTATTAATTAGACACTGATCAACAGGACAAGACTATAATCAACCCTTGGTGCCATCAGATGCCTCCGATTTTCAACAGATTTGAATCATATCTGTTGTTCAAAGGCCGTTGATGATTAACCGTAAAAATGGATAATCGTAACATTAACAACTGTATCAATGGCAATCGAGGCTATAGTGCTATTAAAATGTTGTTTCATGGTTAGTCTAAGGTCGTTTTGACTAAAAGTTATGATTTTACTTTTAAGTTACCGTTCAATTATTATTGGGCTTAATTTTATACAGCATGGCGAAATCAGGAACATTGGATAAAAAAATTTCTCCCGAATCAACAATTTATGACGAACATTATATAAGAATGTCATAAACTGTCGAATGTGAACTGTACCATTTTATTTATTTTTTTTTTCGAAGGAAATGGAGAATGAGACCCTTATTAAAATGGAAGGTATCCCAAGTAACAAATGATGGTAGTTAGTGTCCTGGTGTATTTGTGTGAAATAAAATGTCACAGATAAATGTTATTATTTGATGCCCACCGAGATAACATCAGAACACAAATTTCAACGGCCTTTTCTCGAAATATAAAAAACTCCGATTCGTTGGTCGGGGTTTTTTTTCCGTTCGTTTTGACTTTGCCCCACGTTTTTTAATTTTCTGTTGAAATGGAAAAATGGCTAAAATTCTGCAGACAAATAAAACTGTGTAAAGTCAAAACAAGAGAAAACCAAAACGGCCAAAAATCAAGAGATTTTCCGAAAAATACATAAGTAGACGTGAAATTGATGAATCATGATATTATCATACCAATGGTGAGAGTATGAATTCAGTGGGAGTATGAACTTTATGATTTTAATGGAGGCATGAAAATTACGAATGATATTTATGGGAGCGTGACACGAATGTGTGACACTACGGTGTCGTTAGGTAGATAAATAAATTATGAATTACTTCCACTACTAACGGTACGTGACACTAGGGTGACACTTACCTTGTCAACCTAATAGAAAACCCCAATTATCAATTAACTCTGGAACACTTTGTTGGATAACTATGTTTCTATATCTTTATAACATCCATAATAACGGTTATATACAGGAAACTACATTAAATATAAGATAAATATAAGTTCTCTGTTCCCTAGCTTGTGTTTTGCGGTGGCATTTTCCAGCATCTCGGCCGAAGAGGCCGTGGGAATGTCCTTCTGAGAATACGAACTGGTGCCTAAAGAAGCTTAAACCCCACATGTTCTTTATAAAGTGGATACGTGCATGAGGTATATACTGAGCGCTCTGGAAAGTGGTATACATTCATCTGACTCGTTAGCATGGGATTGCCATATTTGGATTACCAGACTATGATGTCATTGCCCGATTTTAATCTACCAGACATAATCCTGTTTGCCTACTTCTCGTTGTCACTGGTACTAGCTAACGACTTCAATACATTAATCAGAGCATCTTTTACAAAACTTAAATAACCTCCACAGTATAAAGGCCCTATAGTATTACAAATGTGCAGACTCTGTAACATAAAATGAAGTGCGGCGTTGGCCTATAGCTTTACGATATATCAGTGTATGGTTACCTTGAAATAAATTACTTATGGTTTTCTGTAGTATTGGGTACGCCCGTTTAGTTCATAAACCCGAGTGGAGCAAAGAGTAAGACGTTACACCCCATTTCATTTTCATGTTGTTCAAGGGACAGGTGACTTTTTTTAGAAGACCGACAAGACATTTGTACGGTCCAGTCGTTTCCAAAACATTTGAAACGTACAGATGACCGTTTCCGCCCATATAAGCGAATTAATATTTCCCCGTTTAGACATAGTCGAAAACTGAGGAACATGCTGAGTTGACGACATTCGGGTGATAGTCCATATGATCTGTTATAATAATAATGTATACATTTGTATTTCGCTATTCCATTGTGTATGCTCATAGCACACGAACAAACTTCAGTTCTGTACAACTGGAATAATATTTACAACACTACCCAAACCTAGACTCTATTACCTCACTGTTGTGAAAAACTGACGGAATACTTCATAATGTAAAAAGAAACGCCCCTCCCCCCTCTCCAATGTGAAGCTGACAGATAAGAAAAATAAATGGTCTTGTTCCAAATTGTTTAAATTGAAAGTTGGTAATCATTTCTGTAAATGTTCCAGAAACTTTTACTAGAGGTAAACATGTGCTTCGTTTTCAAATGCCTGTTAATAATTTAAATTCAGGAACTGTGGTGGCTAAGTGATTATGACATTGGCTTGCTGGCCTAGTGGTCCCTTGATCAATCGGGATTAATCGGAATGTTTCGGCGTGCTCAGAAAGGACGAAAACCGGGGTCACGTCTATTTGTGTGCATGTAAAGGAACCCTTGGCAGTTGGAATTTGAAATTAGAATAGACCCTAGTGCCACTGTATATTAATTGATTTATTTAAAATAAACAACCTAATTTATAGTACTTATTATTTGATTCAGCATTTACAATGGAATCTCATTTCACTTAATCTCTCTGAAGAGCCTCCCTGTGCCCTACTGCTATGATTGCCGTGCCTAGCCATTGCTATCAATAGTATTATCCCTCCAGTACATGGTATGGTCATTTTACGATGTACATTATATTTCTAAATATAAGTAATAATCAGCTACCAGTTTCCCGTGTCTTTCAATTCTTGTATATAATTAAAAATTATTTGAATTTTCCAGTAATTCATGCCATGTCCATAATGATTTCCGTCAAAACTCATCATACCCTCGGTCATATTATAACTATTAAAAATTGGAATTTTCAGAGGAGATAAAAAGTCTTCTGCTTCTTTCATAAATCTTAGAACATTAGGCTTCGCCTGTGCTTGGATATTACCGTTCTTTAAAATTCCTGGACAATGAGGCGTGGCCCATAAAAATTTTGGCCATGTTTTATTTTGTATGCGGTTTAAAGTCGGTACTATATAGTTGTCCCTGATGTTTGAAAATTTAAAAAAACTATGAATTGCTAGTCCAAATAAAACTAATGTTCTTGGTTTATTCCTAAGTGTCTCTACCCTCGACGCAAATTCTGGACCAGAGTCAGCCGACATGTGCTTTTCATATTTTAGTTCCAGTTTACCTCCACATAAATCTCTTGTACTGAAGTCGAGGTTTTCTCGACACGCCATTTCTGTAAACATATACATACCAGTACATTTATTGTGTATATCTGAAATAAAATTAATAACAATGGTAAACAAAAATTTGACGTTGTTGTAGAGGAAATCAATTAGACTGGTTATTAAAAAAGAATATACTGTCTTCAAACAGCTGTGACACAGAAGAAAACTTAAGGTTACTCATATAAAATCTCGATATTTACAAGAGTATCGTTTTGGTTTTATTTATTTTAGTTTATCTTGACATTTAAAATAAAGGCCTAATCCCGATAATTTTTGGATAATAAAACTGCTTAATTTTGTGTTAAAATCGCTTAAAATCCTCTACCTAACTGCAGAGAAACTTATTCAGTATTTGTGATACGTTTTCAAACAACTTAAACCCGCCAATCTTCATCTGGAAAGGAAAACAGTGTCCCAAGTTGTATTATACGGTGTCTGGATAAAACCAGACTTTTATTTTCTAAAAATAACGTGTAGGTGAAATTTACTTTTCGATATCAAGCACAGTACATGGATCATTCACTATATAGACCACTCAATAAACGGGAGTCGATTATCATTATCAGGTCATCAACGAAAAAAGAGACCCGAATTCTTAAAAGGGTTTACGTGTCCGGATAAGGAGTTTTGACGTTCACGCCCAAACGACTCAAAAAATTTTGAACTGAAATTCTGAGACAAAGTAAATACAGCATTATGCGATATTTTAGCGCTTAAATTTCATACGTACTCGGACTTTTATTTTTGAGACTCTGTTTAAAACGGGATAGTCTTTAATTCTTGTCGCAGTATGTTACACTGGTTATGATTTGCTAACAACTTCTAATTTCCATAGGTCCTAATTCATTGTCTGTGTTACGTAACCCTGCATGCTAATTCCCACTATCACGATTGAAACTGGTTACACTGGTTATGATTTGCTAACAACTTCTAATTTCCATAGGTCCTAATTCATTGTCTGTGTTACGTAACCCTGCATGCTAATTCCCACTATCACGATTGAAATCGTGGTTTTAATAGTGAACAAATCATACAGGTCTTCTCATACATTGAGATCAGTCGTAGCAATCGTGTTGATCCTATCTAAACGTATCCGAACGTTTCTGTAGGTACCAGGTCGACGACTCCTATAGAAACGGAACTGTGGTTGGTCCTTCAAGACATACATTAGTTATTTGAATTATAAAAAAAAACATACCTTTTGATACTGTCCTTTTCAAAGCTCCGTCATACGTATTGTTACGCAAGAACAAAAGTAATTCGGTATATATGTGACGAATATAAGAATCGCCACTTAAATAGAGAGTAGCGTCGTTTAATAGATGACAAGCTTCATTGTAGTTAAATCTCTTTAATTGACATCGTTGATCGTATGGTATCCATTCGGAATATTCAGCATGGTGGGGCTGTCGCATATCAAAGCAGTTCCTGCAACGACATTCTTGTGTTGTTTTGTCGACACATTCATTATTAAAGCAACACGGTTTAGGACCATAAGGGTCACACAGAGCTCTAAAATATACTATTGTAGGGCTGATACTTTTATCGAAAGTAGCATTCCCACATTTTGAGTCATTTCGCTGCAAAGATTTGGGTAATCCATGTTGAATTCTTGCACTTTCTAGAAATACTCTCATTTCATTAGCCTGTTCCGGGGTCATTAAGTGATGCTTCCACCAACCATAAACCATGCCATTCAGCACATCAGGACATTTGTTGTGTTCTCTTGATGAAATGGTACTCTTAATTACAATTTGAGAGTCTGAAGATGATGACCAATGATTAGTTACGAAGTTTAAAACGATCCATAGCACAAGACAGATACAAGAATATAATATAACCCTGATTATTCTCTTGTTTCGATGAACTATTGGTGCCATTAAAACTGTAATTATAATCTACAAAGATAAAGTAAAGTACCTGGTAACAAACTGGTGATATTATTTTTAAAACGTCATGGTTGCTGTAAGAAATTTGATTTAACGTCCTACTTTTCTGCACCAATGTAGTAGGCTATATGGATGGTAGGGATTTGTGCTACATAACACATATGTAAATTAATATTATTAGGGTAGGGTAAATACACTTTTTTCTTCACTACATGTGTTTATCGAGGCGAAATTCGACGCTGAATCCGAATCCGTTAAAATTTTCGACCCAATTTAAGTCTTTCGGTCAGTACAGCCGCCATGTTTGAAAATGGCGACCAAAATATGACTTTTTGGCCGTTAAACCCCTAAAATTATGTGAGATATGGCCTATAATATGTCTTTTCTATGATTTTCTGGGTTGATGAGTACGATGTCATGTTCAAAAATGCAATTAAAAGCGTCATAGTGGAAATATAATCAAGTATCGGTGTAAAAATCTAATATTTGTCACTGAAACACAAAAGCAGCGGAGAAGTCTTGGCGAAAATCTGGGCTAGAAGTTCATCACCAAATCTTAAAGGAAAAACCAGTATAATAATGCTATCGCCTATGCCAAAACCCAATTTTTAAAAGATTAACAATGCTGTCGGTAGTAATGTATTATTCAATATCTGCAAAGTCTCACGAAGAATTCGTTTTCAGACGCTATGCCATCATGCTATAAAGCAAGCCAACTCCCTGCTATCTTTGCCAGATACTTTACAAAGATTGAGAAAATAAGACAGAGTTTTCAAAATGAAAACGATTTTATTGGCCATAATGACCAGAAGTATGATTACATCCCACCGTTTGAGGTAAAAGAGATATCCGCAGACTACCTCACGAAGATAATCCATAAAGCTCCAACAAAATCGTATGAATTGAATGTATTACCTACATGGCTTTTCAAGAAATTTTCCTGTGCGAATACAACATATCTCCTTGGCCTTATCAATGGTACAATAAACAGCTCAGAATCTCCCGAACTGTTTAAGACACCATATGTGAAACCACTCCTGAAAAAACCGAACCTTGACCAAGATATACTGAAAAATTACAGACCAGTTTCAAATCTATCTTTCATTTCTAAAGTTATTGAAAAAATCATAGCGATGGACAAAACATGTTTTTCTATTCCTGTTATTGGACTTATCAGTCGCATTCGAAACCATAGATCGCCAACGTCTATGGCAGCCCTTAAAGCAAAGAATAAAGCTATCTGATTCGTCATTGGGGCTTATTCAACATGCAGATCGCAATTAGTGTGTGTTGGGGGTGCAAAATTACAACCAACAGTACTACAGTACAGGGTTCCCCAAGGATCAGTCCTTGGCCCAATTATTTTCACAATTTATACGCTGCCTCTTGACGATGTTATCAGGGAATGTGATGCAACTGGAAAACTGCATTGAACAAATCACTGTGTGGATGCATGAAAATTACTTGAAACTATTGACCGACCATACAAACCTCCACAGCAGATTCCAACAACGGTCAAATATCTATTGGAGAATGTGTAATTCCTGTGGTCGAATCAGCCATAAATCTTGGTGTTATCTTGAATTCATCCATGAACTTTAATAAACAAACTTCCTCTGTAATCAAATCATGTTTCCTTTAGCTGCACCAAATAAGTAAAATTCGAAAATATCTTGATGTGGATTCGACCAAAACTCTTGTCAATGCCTCCATAACTTCTCGCCTGGACTATTGTAACTCCCTACTTTACGGTCTCCTAACAACTTCATTAAATCGTCTACAGAAGATTCAAAACACAGCCAAACCGAACTAAAACCAAACTTTATGAGCAATCCTTAGGGAACTTCATTGGCTACCCGTGAGGAAACGTGCAGAATTTCAGATTTTACTGTTGACATACAAGTGTCTTCATGCCACAGCTCCAAACTATCTCCAGGACCTAATTCAAATAAAATCCAACCAGAGAACAACCAGGTAGTCAAATATACAAAAACCTGATATTCCAAGAACAAATTGCGTATCGTGTTGTGATAGGACCTTCTCCGTACAGCACCAGTCATGTAGAACAAGTTACCCCAACGTGTGAAAGAAGAAGGAACTATTGCAGAATTCAAAAAGAAACTAAAGACTCATCTCTTTAATTCAATATAAAATCATTTCCTGTCACAGACAACTCAACGCCATTGAGCAGTCTACTGGATGATAGGCGTTATATAAATGCATTACTATTACTATTATTATAATAACATAGATCCAATTATATGACTTGGAGCTTACATTTGCAACGGAATTGTAGCTAACACATTTAAGTTCATGAACTATAGCATCGCTACGAGTTGTTTTCGCTTTGGTAGTTGATGCCATCATGTCATATTATCTCTGGAAGTAAGCTTACACAAAAAACTGAAATCCCTGATAAGCTAGAGCACATCAAAAATTACAACCTGGAAGAGAACATTCACAAATCATCTCCGATACTCAAAAATAACATTCATCGAACACTTCCATCAGATATGATGAAATAGCAAAAAACAAACCAATTTTCGGCGTAAAGGTGGACTAAAATCATTACTGATCCATACAATCATATTTTTTAACACGGCATCATACTCAGCGACCAAGAACAACATAGAAAACATATATTACACACCATATTTCGCATCCTTTTAAGAGTATAACAGCAAAAAAGTCATATTTTGACCACCATTTTGAAAAAATGTGATTGTACTGACCTAGGCACACATTTTAGGTCACAAATCTCTTCAGATTTGGATTCAGTGTTGAATTTCGCCTTAAGAAACACTTGTAGTTTCAGTGTTTTGTAAAAAAAAAGTGTTGTATTTACCCTACCCTAAATATTATGATATTGTTTAATTATTCTCCATTGTCAAAATATGCTTTCGTATAAGTTTATTCTGAAAACAAGTTATTTACGAAAGATTGTGAAAATAACAAGACGTGAAGTCTACAGACAAGGAATGGAGAAATAAGATGGCTTAAACAATATGTGACCCAGTCCAGCAAAATGAGTCACAGTGACCCCAAAACACAAAATGAGTTATTAATAAAAATGATAAGCTGGAGAAATTAGCTTCAAAATGGTGAAAAAATTATCATTCTATCATTAACGGTCACACACTTATGGCCATTTTAATAAGTTGTATGAAACAGTAATATTTTTCTAAAGTTTTGCATAAAACGCCCCTAAAGTGGAAGTCAATTTATGTGGTAAAGTGTTCATTAAACACATGGATATATTATGTCAAAGTTTTTTTTTCCATTTATAAGTAGGCCACCAAAACATGATAAAACATATTTATGACAAGTTTCAGCATAATTTTATTATTCAAACATGAAAATTATGGTTGCCTTGGCAACTGATACTGAATATGCTGAAACATGATAATGATTTCAAATCAATATAAAATTAACAACTGAATATGAAATATTTACACAGATATTGATATACAAAATAAATTTTACAATTCATGCACAAAAGTTTCAATTATTGTGGTTGTCATGGAAACCATAAGTGTCCCAACAAGAAACTGTTAACCACAGCTAATACAATTAATGCAATTTACAATCCAAACTGATTGTAAAAAGTTCAAATAAAAAAATACAGTTAACAATTAAAAATATTGTTGTTGCCATGGAAACCAATAGTATCCTTACAAGACACTGTCAATCTTATTCAAATTGCTTCAGATTATTACATATTTATCGTTCAAATTGATAATGAAATGTAAAAATCTTCCAATAAATTAAAAATAAAAATCATTGCTGTTGCCATGGAAACCAATAGTGTCCCAACAGGACACTGTTAAACATAGTCAAATCATTTCAGATTAATACAGATTTACAGTTCAAATTGATAATCAATAAAATTGTACAAAACATCCAATCAGAAAACAGTCATTGGGTAACAATCAAAATTAATGTTGTGTTCCCATGGAAACTGATAGTGTGTGAACAAAACATTGTTAAACTTAGTCAAATTATTTCAGATTATTACAAGTTGATAATGAAATGTGTAAAAGTTCTAATCAAGAGTTAGCTATCAAAATTATTATTGTTGCCATGGAAACAAATAGAGTCCCAACAAGACCAGGCAAAGTTTATATGGGTGACCTTTGATCGCAAAATGACTTTTATACAACCCTGTTTAGAGAGAGAGAGAGAGGGAGGAGAGAGAGAATGGGGTTTAATGTCCACTAAACTAGGTCATTTCGGGACAAACATATGGTTCAATTTTATTTCAAAAGGAGGAGGGTTAAGCTTAAGTGTATGCAAAAGTTAAATTTTCGACGGTACGAAATACCACATGTGAGGAGTGTTACGCTTGAAATTTACGAAGGTACGAAACAGCTCACGTGAAGTACGAATGAACTAAGTACGAAACAGCCAGGTTACGAAACAGTTGACATCCATTTACAGTCAAATATTCAAGTTGATAATGTAATGTACAAAAGTTCCAATCAGAAAAACACAGCCACCAGTTAACAAGCAAAATTATTGTTGTTGCCATGGAAACGAATAGTGTTCCAACAAGACACTGTTATTCAAAGTCAAATTATTTTGGATTACTGCAATTTTCAAATTCAATTAAGTTGATAATGAAATATACAAAAGTTCCAATCAGAAAAACACACTCACCAGTTAACAATCAAAATTATTGGCCCCACAAGACACTGTTTATCATAGTCAAATTAATTTGGATAACTACAATTTTTCAATTATGTTGATAATGAAATATTCAAAAAGTTAAAATTAAAAAAAATTTAGTTTTTCTTGCAATGGAAACCAATAGTATCCCTACAAAACACTGTTAATCATACTCAAATTACCTCAGATTATTACTAATCTACAGTTTAAATTGATATTATAACGAACTAAATGTACAAAACTCCCAATCAGTTAACAATCAAAATCATTTTGATTGTCATGGAAACCAATAGTGTGCCAACAAGAAACTGTTAATCATAGTCAAATTATTTCCTATCAATACATTTTTATTGTTCAAATTGATAATGTAATGAAATGTACAAAAGTTCAAATCAGAAAAAACACAGTCATCAGCTGAAAATCAACATCAAGCAGTGTCAGTTAATTAATTATTCTTCAAATTTTCTTCTCTTGCTTTGGGGCTCAATAATTTCTTCATCGTCATCTGATTTTGATTCGTTTGCAATTGGCACTGGGCAGGTGATGTCTTGTGTTTCACATGTGCAGAATTTTCTGATGTTTCTGTAAAGGTACTGTTGTCTTTCTAAGGGCAACCCTGGAGGAGCAAGTGACATTGGTCTGTCCGCAGGCGGAGATAATGTTGTTTTCTGCAGACATATTCCAACTTCCAAAGAGGAAGTAAATTCTTTCTTGAATACCCATCCTGGGTGTTCACTGTCAAATCTGTAAGAACATTAATGAGAAAGTATAAATACTGTGTTACTAATAATATTAACTGTGCTCAAATTAAAAGTACATTGTTTTATACACAAATGAAATGAAATGAAATAGGTTTACCATCCTACTTTTCTTCATCAATGGGGTAAATGAAGATCGGCATGCAATGCGCTATGCTGGGAAAATTTGAGCGGACACCAGTGCTACAGCTTCCTCTTATCGCAAATGCCATCAGGTCAAGGGTTCTTTAACATGCATACAGATCTCTTTTTGGCCCATAAAAACTACTAGACGCTGTTGTTTGCTGTCCTGTACTACTGTCAAAGGGAAACCTGACTGAAAAATCATTTTTATACACACCTGAAATGTTGATATTTCTTTATCCCGGGTAGACAACGGAAGTAAGGATGCAAAAAGGACTGCCAGTCCCGCTGTTGTACCAAGATGTCACCATTCTCATGACCAACAAGTTGAGCAGTATTTACTCCAGTAGAAGTGCTAGAGTTGACAACTTCTGAAATTTCATCTAAACAAGAAACCATAGTTCTCCGATAAGTTTGCTTTATTAGTCCAAAGGCCCAGTCAGGTGCAAACTTTGTATGACCACTGATCAGAAAGTTAAGTGTTATAGATTTATGAAGTCCATGGATTACACGCCACGACAAGTATTGCAAAAGAGCATTGTTTTTATTTTGACCGCAACAGTTATCACAATGTAGTTGAAGATGCATTTCTCCTAGACCATAACTAGTAAAAAAATGATCTAAATAACTTATGACTGCGTTTGATCCCTTTGTTATACACATTCCTTCATCTATTAAATAATTCACTTGCCTAGGCAGGGCTTCACAGTTAATACCAAACAACCCACACTTGCGAGGGGTTAAAAAATACATCGGGCCTGGTTGAAGCGGATTGGACGGGTAATGCACTTGCTGTGCAAAATCAAAAGAGTAGTGCATCGTTATGTCTCGTGTTGCTGGATTTGTTGATTCAAGTTCAGTTACTCCTAAGTTTTTCAAAACATCTCTTGCCTTCTGTACCATAGAATTATAGAGAGAACGTTCAAGTGTCACTTTCAGAATGTGTTCTTCTTGTGTTTTACACCTAACAGACTTTTCCTGATCTGACATGTTGGCACTCTTGTAAATTAATGAATTGTTTTGTTGACAAACCCAACAAAGATCTGTCATTGGCTTGGTTCGGACTATAAACGGCACAAGTGCATTCCAAAGTCTGCGAAAACCCACAATATTCACCACCCGTTCGCCTGAAAATATAAAAAAACAACAAAATTAATCTTGAAATAAAAATTAAAATTATATATTATATCTAAGCTTACTAGGACGAAAACCGAGGTTTTGTTGACATGCATGTAAAAGAACCCTTGACAGTAAAAATTTGAAGAAGAGTACCGATGAAGTTTGGGCAAAACTACCCTCATAGAACACTGCATCAACTCTTCATTAGTCCTGTTGGTGTAGACAAGTAGGATGTTAAACACATTTCTTTTCATCTCATTTTGTATGACATGGGAAGCCAAAGAAAGAGCTGGCTTACTAACCATGGAAACACAGGTTTGATCCCGGCATGGGCCAAGAGAGAGTTCATCAGGTTTCACATTGTCAGTGGTGTAAGTCAGAGAACCTGGCAACAAGGAACAGTGTCTAGTCATTTGGATAGTATGACGATGTAATTTGATGGAGATTTGTAAAAACTGATGTCTGGGCAAAATTTCACCTCATAGCACAAGGCATTAACCCGGTTGAGGCAGAAAAGTTGGATGTCATACCCCATTTCATTTCTGTATGATGTGTTATCATGCTTGTATAAACATTTTGAAACCAGCAGATGCCATGCAAGATACTCCAACACTTTGCAAGAGATGGATACATAAAAAAAATAGAAAAAATGTGATTTTTCGTACAATCAGGAGCATAATTAATCCAGGAAGTTATGATCTGAAATGCCTGACTATCAAAATGAAATGAGATCTTTGGGATATAAAGATATTTTAAGATTCCTCGAAATCAGATAAAAATTGTGGCCTTTATTTAGTAGGTCCACAACCTTTGTATTAATACTTTCACACAAGTTGCGTACAAAGAATCGCCATAATATTGTCTGATATTTTTTTTTAAAATAAGATCAAATTTGGGACCTGTTGACGTTGAGGGTCCAGAAGCTAAAAATGTGATTGTTTGCACTATGTGTATCAGGGGCCATAATCCATGATGTTGCAGTCCAATATGCGCGAATATCGAAAGAAAGCAAGATCATTGAAATATATCCCGGTCTTCCATTAGCCCAGGTTAGGTGCAGAAGAGTAGGACGTTAAACCCCATTTTATTTCATTCCATTTCTTTGAAATATAAACATACATTTCAAGTTTCATCAAAATCAGATAAAAATTGACCTGTTGTAGGTCCACAATCTTGGAATTACATGATTGCATACATGTACTATTTGCGTATAGGGAAGCGGCCAATTTGTCGGTACTTTCAGTCCTATTTTCACAAAATTCAAACTTAAATCACCATCAGGGTGTAACAATGAAATATTCAAACGATTTTTAAAATTGAATAAAAATGTGTCGTCTATAGGGTCCACAGGCTAAAATTGTGATTTTTTTCGTACAATCAGGGACCAAGATCTTTGGATATAAATTGCGGATGGACAGGTAGATGGACGTCCTCACGGACGGGGACAACAACAATATTTGTCAACATGAAAATGTGGGTGTATAAAAACATATTTGTAAAATTAATTGTTTTCGAACATTGATCATACTGTTTATAAGTTCCATACCTGCTTCTTTCATTGCTGTCTGATATGACAAAAACACCTTTGATTTTGTATAGTGAGATGGAAGTAGCTTGATATCAAATCTTTTAAAGCCTGGAACTCTTCCCGGCAACACTAGAGCATGAAGCTCAGCAAAGTTAATAATGAAAGTTACCACTCTACAAATATCATCATGGGTTAACAAACGTTTATCGCTAGCATGTCGACCACCAGATTTCTTCTCGCGTGGTGTTAAACCAAATTCTTTGTAGTGTTTTAATACAGCTGTAAGCTTGTTCTGGCTTATGCTGAAAAATCAAAGCAAATGTGTAAATTTTTTGTAGGTTTTTATTGGAATTTAAGCTTACTGTAGATGCATGTACATTAATAAATTCAAGATACATGTACTGGTAATATTGTTGTAGTGGTGGGATTTAGATAGAATACATGTACCGGCGGTACCTTTGGATTAAAGCAAAGGTGGGAGCTCGAGTCCCGTGAAGACAGGCATGCGATTCGACTTGAAACATTTATTGCGACTTGACTCTCCATCAGGCTATCGTGATTACACGCGACTTGAAAGAGCTAAGTACTGGAGTCGTGGTGAGGAGACATAAATCTAGCTTGCCTTATTTGCCACAAATTGCTTTCTAATATTTGATGAATTGGTGACTTTAACGAAACTTGACAATAAAGTCAGCCAGTTTGGACAAGACTCAAGGACTTTTACTTAAAGGGACAATAACACTCTTGCTGGCTTGGCAGCTCTAGAAAATAAATAATAGTCTTATTCTAAGTTTCAGATGTTTATGTGTCCTACCTGTTGTGTAAATCATCCATTACATCATATTTTACTTGTCCAGAGGGTTCGAAAATATTTTAAAATCCAAGTCACATTTGAAAAGGTTTACGTTAACCTTTTCAAATCATGTAGTTGAATTTTTCCAATTTTTTAAATTAGGTGTGTTACGATGAAATTTGTATCATCAATTTATTTGAATATTGTAAAATAATTCAATTTGTTGACCAGAATAAAGATTGGGACATATTATTCAATTACAACAAGAGTGTTATTGGGGCTTTAAGCTAAATTATTGTAGTTAAATTAAATGTAGACTAAGCTTTGACTTTACATTATTGTCATATTATTATGATAAATAGTATAATAATAGTAATAGTAAGCCTATTATTTTTGTAATAAAAAACAAAGGCAAGGTCACTCACCAGTGAAGAAACTTGAAGGTTTCACGACAAACACGTATCCCATTGACATAATGTTCAGTTCTCGGGTGTTTACGTTCCTTTTGTTTTTTCTTTGATGACTGTGTGTAAGGATCATTCCTAAAAACACAACTTATTTTCCCTAGCAAAATCAGGTCCTTTTCAAAATCAGACAAAGATGACATGTTCATTCTTAATTCATAAACGAAATCCTTACTAAATAACTTAAAACAGGGTTCACCATTATTAAGTTTGCAGTTCTTACAACTGTATAATTCAATCTTACTCATTTCATGATCTTTTACATCTGAAAGAGCAGTATTGTTTACTTCTTTTGAGGATAATACCTTTTCCACTTCATCAACTACAGGTAGGCCTAGCTGAACGTCATTTTCATTGTTTTCAATGTCGGTGTCACTGTCAGAATCACAAGAGTCATTGACAAAATCAAAATCATGCTTCTCTACACAAACACTATCTTCGTCTGATTCATCTGACGATGCTACACAATCGTCGATACAAAAGAATTCTGTGACTAGATCACGAAATTCCTTTTTGTTCACCGCTTCGTGCAGATTACATGATGTTAGATTTGAGTTCAATGAGCGGGCAATATTCTCCTCCTTGGAAAATTCCATACCTCAAAGTAAGTTCATATTAGCTCTATTACATAAACAACGATTGGATATTAATATTCTAAAAAATTACGGTGTATTTTACTAAATGTCAGAAACGTCAAAACTGAGAAAGAAAAGGGTGATTGTTTTGACAGCGAAGACATTATTATTATCCATTTGTCATGCGCAAACGCGTCACCGCGAGATTTTAGCCAATCAGCGCATTCCATTTCGGGTCGTGACCCCATTTGGTCAACAAACCAGCAGACGATTGTTTATGTCGGATAGTGCTTTCTAATTGGATGATAACGTCTAAATATAGCCTTCATATTTTCATATAAGGATGGAGGGATTCCCAAGCGTCATGTAGATACCCGGATTAAGGGGATTTCCCTAATGAATGCCGCTGCATGCAACGCTGGAGTTTTGTTGATTTTGCCTTTTTTTTCTCTCAATTTTCATTTCTTTATATTGGGTTGACGAAATAAATGACAAAATAAGGTTATTTGTCGATAATATATTGGCTTGAGACTTTGGGAGATCAAAGTAGATAGGTTTAAGTACCCAACGACGTGATAAAATTTTTTTCGAAAATTTCAATGTATTTCACATATTTAGGCCTACAGCTCTAAATCGCTGTTTCCGACTTTAGACTCATTACGCTGGACTCGGTCACAAATTATGAATTACTTCCACTACTAACGGTACGTGACACTAGGGTGACACTTACCTTGTCAACCTAATAGAAAACCCCAATTATCAATTAACTCTGGAACACTTTGTTGGATAACTATGTTTCTATAGCTTTATAACATCCATAATAACGGTTATATACAGGAAACTACATTAAATATAAGATAAATATAAGTTCTCTGTTCCCTAGCTTGTGTTTTGCGGTGGCATTTTCCAGCATCTCGGCCGAAGAGGCCGTGGGAATGTCCTTCTGAGAATACGAACTGGTGCCTAAAGAAGCTTAAACCCCACATGTTCTTTATAAAGTGGATACGTGCATGAGGTATATACTGAGCGCTCTGGAAAGTGGTATACATTCATCTGACTCGTTAGCATGGGATTGCCATATTTGGATTACCAGACTATGATGTCATTGCCCGATTTTAATCTACCAGACATAATCCTGTTTGCCTACTTCTCGTTGTCACTGGTACTAGCTAACGACTTCAATACATTAATCAGAGCATCTTTTACAAAACTTAAATAACCTCCACAGTATAAAGGCCCTATAGTATTACAAATGTGCAGACTCTGTAACATAAAATGAAGTGCGGCGTTGGCCTATAGCTTTACGATATATCAGTGTATGGTTACCTTGAAATAAATTACTTATGGTTTTCTGTAGTATTGGGTACGCCCGTTTAGTTCATAAACCCGAGTGGAGCAAAGAGTAAGACGTTACACCCCATTTCATTTTCATGTTGTTCAAGGGACAGGTGACTTTTTTTAGAAGACCGACAAGACATTTGTACGGTCCAGTCGTTTCCAAAACATTTGAAACGTACAGATGACCGTTTCCGCCCATATAAGCGAATTAATATTTCCCCGTTTAGACATAGTCGAAAACTGAGGAACATGCTGAGTTGACGACATTCGGGTGATAGTCCATATGATCTGTTATAATAATAATGTATACATTTGTATTTCGCTATTCCATTGTGTATGCTCATAGCACACGAACAAACTTCAGTTCTGTACAACTGGAATAATATTTACAACACTACCCAATACTAGACTCTATTACCTCACTGTTGTGAAAAACTGACGGAATACTTCATAATGTAAAAAGAAACGCCCCTCCCCCCTCTCCAATGTGAAGCTGACAGATAAGAAAAATAAATGGTCTTGTTCCAAATTGTTTAAATTGAAAGTTGGTAATCATTTCTGTAAATGTTCCAGAAACTTTTACTAGAGGTAAACATGTGCTTCGTTTTCAAATGCCTGTTAATAATTTAAATTCAGGAACTGTGGTGGCTAAGTGATTATGACATTGGCTTGCTGGCCTAGTGGTCCCTTGATCAATCGGGATTAATCGGAATGTTTCGGCGTGCTCAGAAAGGACGAAAACCGGGGTCACGTCTATTTGTGTGCATGTAAAGGAACCCTTGGCAGTTGGAATTTGAAATTAGAATAGACCCTAGTGCCACTGTATATTAATTGATTTATTTAAAATAAACAACCTAATTTATAGTACTTATTATTTGATTCAGCATTTACAATGGAATCTCATTTCACTTAATCTCTCTGAAGAGCCTCCCTGTGCCCTACTGCTATGATTGCCGTGCCTAGCCATTGCTATCAATAGTATTATCCCTCCAGTACATGGTATGGTCATTTTACGATGTACATTATATTTCTAAATATAAGTAATAATCAGCTACCAGTTTCCCGTGTCTTTCAATTCTTGTATATAATTAAAAATTATTTGAATTTTCCAGTAATTCATGCCATGTCCATAATGATTTCCGTCAAAACTCATCATACCCTCGGTCATATTATAACTATTAAAAATTGGAATTTTCAGAGGAGATAAAAAGTCTTCTGCTTCTTTCATAAATCTTAGAACATTAGGCTTCGCCTGTGCTTGGATATTACCGTTCTTTAAAATTCCTGGACAATGAGGCGTGGCCCATAAAAATTTTGGCCATGTTTTATTTTGTATGCGGTTTAAAGTCGGTACTATATAGTTGTCCCTGATGTTTGAAAATTTAAAAAAACTATGAATTGCTAGTCCAAATAAAACTAATGTTCTTGGTTTATTCCTAAGTGTCTCTACCCTCGACGCAAATTCTGGACCAGAGTCAGCCGACATGTGCTTTTCATATTTTAGTTCCAGTTTACCTCCACATAAATCTCTTGTACTGAAGTCGAGGTTTTCTCGACACGCCATTTCTGTAAACATATACATACCAGTACATTTATTGTGTATATCTGAAATAAAATTAATAACAATGGTAAACAAAAATTTGACGTTGTTGTAGAGGAAATCAATTAGACTGGTTATTAAAAAAGAATATACTGTCTTCAAACAGCTGTGACACAGAAGAAAACTTAAGGTTACTCATATAAAATCTCGATATTTACAAGAGTATCGTTTTGGTTTTATTTATTTTAGTTTATCTTGACATTTAAAATAAAGGCCTAATCCCGATAATTTTTGGATAATAAAACTGCTTAATTTTGTGTTAAAATCGCTTAAAATCCTCTACCTAACTGCAGAGAAACTTATTCAGTATTTGTGATACGTTTTCAAACAACTTAAACCCGCCAATCTTCATCTGGAAAGGAAAACAGTGTCCCAAGTTGTATTATACGGTGTCTGGATAAAACCAGACTTTTATTTTCTAAAAATAACGTGTAGGTGAAATTTACTTTTCGATATCAAGCACAGTACATGGATCATTCACTATATAGACCACTCAATAAACGGGAGTCGATTATCATTATCAGGTCATCAACGAAAAAAGAGACCCGAATTCTTAAAAGGGTTTACGTGTCCGGATAAGGAGTTTTGACGTTCACGCCCAAACGACTCAAAAAATTTTGAACTGAAATTCTGAGACAAAGTAAATACAGCATTATGCGATATTTTAGCGCTTAAATTTCATACGTACTCGGACTTTTATTTTTGAGACTCTGTTTAAAACGGGATAGTCTTTAATTCTTGTCGCAGTATGTTACACTGGTTATGATTTGCTAACAACTTCTAATTTCCATAGGTCCTAATTCATTGTCTGTGTTACGTAACCCTGCATGCTAATTCCCACTATCACGATTGAAACTGGTTACACTGGTTATGATTTGCTAACAACTTCTAATTTCCATAGGTCCTAATTCATTGTCTGTGTTACGTAACCCTGCATGCTAATTCCCACTATCACGATTGAAATCGTGGTTTTAATAGTGAACAAATCATACAGGTCTTCTCATACATTGAGATCAGTCGTAGCAATCGTGTTGATCCTATCTAAACGTATCCGAACGTTTCTGTAGGTACCAGGTCGACGACTCCTATAGAAACGGAACTGTGGTTGGTCCTTCAAGACATACATTAGTTATTTGAATTATAAAAAAAAACATACCTTTTGATACTGTCCTTTTCAAAGCTCCGTCATACGTATTGTTACGCAAGAACAAAAGTAATTCGGTATATATGTGACGAATATAAGAATCGCCACTTAAATAGAGAGTAGCGTCGTTTAATAGATGACAAGCTTCATTGTAGTTAAATCTCTTTAATTGACATCGTTGATCGTATGGTATCCATTCGGAATATTCAGCATGGTGGGGCTGTCGCATATCAAAGCAGTTCCTGCAACGACATTCTTGTGTTGTTTTGTCGACACATTCATTATTAAAGCAACACGGTTTAGGACCATAAGGGTCACACAGAGCTCTAAAATATACTATTGTAGGGCTGATACTTTTATCGAAAGTAGCATTCCCACATTTTGAGTCATTTCGCTGCAAAGATTTGGGTAATCCATGTTGAATTCTTGCACTTTCTAGAAATACTCTCATTTCATTAGCCTGTTCCGGGGTCATTAAGTGATGCTTCCACCAACCATAAACCATGCCATTCAGCACATCAGGACATTTGTTGTGTTCTCTTGATGAAATGGTACTCTTAATTACAATTTGAGAGTCTGAAGATGATGACCAATGATTAGTTACGAAGTTTAAAACGATCCATAGCACAAGACAGATACAAGAATATAATATAACCCTGATTATTCTCTTGTTTCGATGAACTATTGGTGCCATTAAAACTGTAATTATAATCTACAAAGATAAAGTAAAGTACCTGGTAACAAACTGGTGATATTATTTTTAAAACGTCATGGTTGCTGTAAGAAATTTGATTTAACGTCCTACTTTTCTGCACCAATGTAGTAGGCTATATGGATGGTAGGGATTTGTGCTACATAACACATATGTAAATTAATATTATTAGGGTAGGGTAAATACACTTTTTTCTTCACTACATGTGTTTATCGAGGCGAAATTCGACGCTGAATCCGAATCCGTTAAAATTTTCGACCCAATTTAAGTCTTTCGGTCAGTACAGCCGCCATGTTTGAAAATGGCGACCAAAATATGACTTTTTGGCCGTTAAACCCCTAAAATTATGTGAGATATGGCCTATAATATGTCTTTTCTATGATTTTCTGGGTTGATGAGTACGATGTCATGTTCAAAAATGCAATTAAAAGCGTCATAGTGGAAATATAATCAAGTATCGGTGTAAAAATCTAATATTTGTCACTGAAACACAAAAGCAGCGGAGAAGTCTTGGCGAAAATCTGGGCTAGAAGTTCATCACCAAATCTTAAAGGAAAAACCAGTATAATAATGCTATCGCCTATGCCAAAACCCAATTTTTAAAAGATTAACAATGCTGTCGGTAGTAATGTATTATTCAATATCTGCAAAGTCTCACGAAGAATTCGTTTTCAGACGCTATGCCATCATGCTATAAAGCAAGCCAACTCCCTGCTATCTTTGCCAGATACTTTACAAAGATTGAGAAAATAAGACAGAGTTTTCAAAATGAAAACGATTTTATTGGCCATAATGACCAGAAGTATGATTACATCCCACCGTTTGAGGTAAAAGAGATATCCGCAGACTACCTCACGAAGATAATCCATAAAGCTCCAACAAAATCGTATGAATTGAATGTATTACCTACATGGCTTTTCAAGAAATTTTCCTGTGCGAATACAACATATCTCCTTGGCCTTATCAATGGTACAATAAACAGCTCAGAATCTCCCGAACTGTTTAAGACACCATATGTGAAACCACTCCTGAAAAAACCGAACCTTGACCAAGATATACTGAAAAATTACAGACCAGTTTCAAATCTATCTTTCATTTCTAAAGTTATTGAAAAAATCATAGCGATGGACAAAACATGTTTTTCTATTCCTGTTATTGGACTTATCAGTCGCATTCGAAACCATAGATCGCCAACGTCTATGGCAGCCCTTAAAGCAAAGAATAAAGCTATCTGATTCGTCATTGGGGCTTATTCAACATGCAGATCGCAATTAGTGTGTGTTGGGGGTGCAAAATTACAACCAACAGTACTACAGTACAGGGTTCCCCAAGGATCAGTCCTTGGCCCAATTATTTTCACAATTTATACGCTGCCTCTTGACGATGTTATCAGGGAATGTGATGCAACTGGAAAACTGCATTGAACAAATCACTGTGTGGATGCATGAAAATTACTTGAAACTATTGACCGACCATACAAACCTCCACAGCAGATTCCAACAACGGTCAAATATCTATTGGAGAATGTGTAATTCCTGTGGTCGAATCAGCCATAAATCTTGGTGTTATCTTGAATTCATCCATGAACTTTAATAAACAAACTTCCTCTGTAATCAAATCATGTTTCCTTTAGCTGCACCAAATAAGTAAAATTCGAAAATATCTTGATGTGGATTCGACCAAAACTCTTGTCAATGCCTCCATAACTTCTCGCCTGGACTATTGTAACTCCCTACTTTACGGTCTCCTAACAACTTCATTAAATCGTCTACAGAAGATTCAAAACACAGCCAAACCGAACTAAAACCAAACTTTATGAGCAATCCTTAGGGAACTTCATTGGCTACCCGTGAGGAAACGTGCAGAATTTCAGATTTTACTGTTGACATACAAGTGTCTTCATGCCACAGCTCCAAACTATCTCCAGGACCTAATTCAAATAAAATCCAACCAGAGAACAACCAGGTAGTCAAATATACAAAAACCTGATATTCCAAGAACAAATTGCGTATCGTGTTGTGATAGGACCTTCTCCGTACAGCACCAGTCATGTAGAACAAGTTACCCCAACGTGTGAAAGAAGAAGGAACTATTGCAGAATTCAAAAAGAAACTAAAGACTCATCTCTTTAATTCAATATAAAATCATTTCCTGTCACAGACAACTCAACGCCATTGAGCAGTCTACTGGATGATAGGCGTTATATAAATGCATTACTATTACTATTATTATAATAACATAGATCCAATTATATGACTTGGAGCTTACATTTGCAACGGAATTGTAGCTAACACATTTAAGTTCATGAACTATAGCATCGCTACGAGTTGTTTTCGCTTTGGTAGTTGATGCCATCATGTCATATTATCTCTGGAAGTAAGCTTACACAAAAAACTGAAATCCCTGATAAGCTAGAGCACATCAAAAATTACAACCTGGAAGAGAACATTCACAAATCATCTCCGATACTCAAAAATAACATTCATCGAACACTTCCATCAGATATGATGAAATAGCAAAAAACAAACCAATTTTCGGCGTAAAGGTGGACTAAAATCATTACTGATCCATACAATCATATTTTTTAACACGGCATCATACTCAGCGACCAAGAACAACATAGAAAACATATATTACACACCATATTTCGCATCCTTTTAAGAGTATAACAGCAAAAAAGTCATATTTTGACCACCATTTTGAAAAAATGTGATTGTACTGACCTAGGCACACATTTTAGGTCACAAATCTCTTCAGATTTGGATTCAGTGTTGAATTTCGCCTTAAGAAACACTTGTAGTTTCAGTGTTTTGTAAAAAAAAAGTGTTGTATTTACCCTACCCTAAATATTATGATATTGTTTAATTATTCTCCATTGTCAAAATATGCTTTCGTATAAGTTTATTCTGAAAACAAGTTATTTACGAAAGATTGTGAAAATAACAAGACGTGAAGTCTACAGACAAGGAATGGAGAAATAAGATGGCTTAAACAATATGTTTATCTCTCATAATATTGATTTTAACTTCATAACCAAAAATAGAGAAAGCTATATAGATTAATGAACATGTTGGCCATTTACATTTTCTTTGTCATACAACATATATATCATAATTAGGTAACAAACCCTGTTGATATACAGGTTTGGTTGGATGTCATTTCCATATTTGGAATTTAGCGGTTATCAGTTGTTTACGTAAATAACACAGACAAATGAATTAACACAGACACAAGAATAGGCACCTATAAAGAGGGTAGTGAGGGTTAGAATAATCAGACATCAAGTAGATTCTAGCGTAGTCAGACGCGCATTGGTAGATTTCACCAGGTAGAAGTTTCCTGAGTAGCCACGCTGGGTAGACATTTACAGGATTGGGGTTGGAGACAAAGATATGTTAATTTTAGATATTGTAATACGTATAGAAAAAAACTGTCTTTGTTCCTGTTACTTATTTGATTTCAGTATCACGAGAAAAGACAATGGCGAAGTCCTATAGAAGAGAGGTTCGACAGTAGTCAGTCCAGAGCCTACCTACCCCTAGACGATCAGGCCAAAAACAATATGTGGCAGCGGTAGTTCTACACCAAACGGGCTAATGATGACCGACCAAGGGTACTTTGACATGCCGGTCAAAGAGCATATAAATACAGAATCAGAAATTGTGTATCAAAGTATATATAATCCTCACCTTTTGGTGCTTATATACTTGTCTTCAATCTCAGTGTTGTGTTGATAAACAAGAACAAATAGAACCTTTGTGTTATTGATCGCGCGTATATATCGCAGTTTCTATGATGCAGTATAGCGACTATAGAGGTCCGCTCCACATCCTCGAAAGAGAATACAATAAAGATCTACGTACATTTACGCTGCGGTACCCCATTTGTCCTGAAAATTCTATACAACAATAAGAAGAAATCGGGGGGATCCGCTTTATGTAAAGAAAATCGAGGCGAAATTTCATACTGTAGCCGATTTTCAAAT
The DNA here is from genome assembly GCA_036850965.1 of Patella caerulea. NCBI lineage: Eukaryota > Metazoa > Mollusca > Gastropoda > Patellidae > Patella > Patella caerulea. The sequence goes on along the minus strand of JAZGQO010000008.1, from coordinate 3,718,618 downwards.
TGTTAGTATAAGAAATCTGGCCATGTATAATATAAGACAAAGTTGTTGTCATTTTCATGTATTTATTTCGTTGTTCTACTTGCAATAGACGAAATTCTAGGTTTAACAGAAATTCCTTTTAGAATGTGTGCTATATAATTTGTCTTTTATAGACGTATGCTTGTACATGTACCCATCTGTTGCGAATATAGATTTCAATAGTTTCTACACTATTGATTACCATTGTTTAAATCTGGTATTCTAACCATACATAAATGCGTTCTTAAAACATTGTGGATTTTTTTTATACTATTCAAAAAAAGTAGGGGATATTTGATTTTTAAGTGTTATTAATAAAGTCACCTAATGAAACTGACGAAGAAACAAATGACAAAATGAAATGAAGTTCACATTCATCGATTTATTCAAAATGATCGTTAGACTAAGTAAGGCACAGACTGACCAAATGATACCCGGGGTCAAACAGCAAAGTTACCACAGCATCACAACAAAGTCAGTAACGGGTAAATCCTCCTCTATTTGCCAAACAAGCATTGATCCGACGTGGCATACTCCTAATGAGACGTCTAAGGTCATTTTGGTCCAGATTGTCCCATCCCTGCTGCAACGCAGCAGCAAGTTCTTGGACATTGGCAGGACGTTGTTGACGTTGACGTAACCTCTGTCCAAGCATGTCCCAGACATGCTCGATGGCGGAGAGGTCGGGACTCAGTGCTGGCCAAGGTAATGTGGTGATGTTCTGTTGTTGGAGGTAACCTGTAACGATCCTGGCACTGTGACATCTTGCGTTGTCATCCTGGAAGATGAAACGGCGGCCATGACGTCGTGCGAACGGCACAACATGGACTGCCAAGATGTTGTCCCGGTAGTACTGGCCTGTAACACGCCCTGCAATAACATGTAAAGCCGTCTTCCAGCAACAGTGATGCCTCCCCACACCATAACAGAACCACCCCCAAATCGATCATGTCTGATGACGTTAACGTCTTGGAAGCGCTCGTTTCGACGAAGCCACACCCTCCTACGTCTGTCCAAAAAATCAACAGTGAACCTTGACTCATCTGAAAACATCACATTGCTCCAGCGTCGATTATCCCAGTGTTGACGATCCCTACACCAACGACGTCTTGCCTGAATGTGATGATCTCTCAAACAAGGGATCACGCGAGGACGTCGGGCGCGAAGGTGACCCCTATGCAGTCGATTCCGAATCGTCTGGCCACTCACTCTCACACCAGTGTCTGTTTGAAGACGAGCGCTGATCTGATTTGCTGTGATGGCACGATTTCTCAAGGCCAAGGTACGGATAAATCGATCCTGGGCTTGAGTTGTCGCCCTTGGTCGACCTGAGCGTGGTCTGTCCTGTACAGATTGTGTATCACGGTATCTGGACCATAGCCTGCTTATGACAGACTGAGAAACATTCATCGTCCGCGCCACAACCGCCTGTGTTGTGCCGATCTGTAGCATGCCAAGGGCACGTAACCTTTCATTTTGGGTAAGCCGATGCATATCAAAATTTGTTTTCTGGTCACTAAAACAATTAAACTGATGTTTCCACCCTGGAATTCAATGCCACAATGACTGTAACATTCAAAGTCAGAGTCGTGCAAATCTTGGGTTGGACCCCCATGATGATCCCAAGCATCACCTGCATTCCATGCGGTAGCTATTGGTGCGTTTGGGCGTCACATGTAACTGGAAATGTTTCTTCTGTTAGGTTCTATAGTGACTTTTTTCGTAGTCATTTGCATATTTTAGTATTATGCCCCCAAAATCAAATATCCCCTACTTTTTTGGAATAGTATATTATTATTTTGGCGGCGGACGGGGGGAATATTTTTTGTCACATATTACTATTTATTTGTTTATTTATATCAATAAATTCGCACTGACCCATTACGGTGACCCACCTCCCTCGGATGTAACTCAAAAGATACCAAATCGAGCAATGAATCTTTATCTTTCGAAATAAAACAGGTTGATATAAAGAGTTGGTCGTTCTTGTTATACTAGTTCCTAAATAGATAATTAATATATTAAAAAGTTCAATCAAAGTACTTTATTCAGAGCGACGTTTAAACTATTTGAAGCTTTGGCAGAGATCGTTTACTATAGGAACGTTACATGTTAATCGACAGTCGGCCTTAATTTTTAAATTAATTCATCAAATGGCGATCGTATTTCTTTACATCTGCGCCATCAATCCAATGTCTAGAAAGTTAATTATAGGCTTGTCGTGTGAATAAATGTCTAAACATTTGAAGCCAAAGTTAAAACCTACAACAGGCATATTCTACGGTATAACTACTATATTTCACTGAAACAAACGTTCATAAGTTAAGGGTAAGTGTTATTCAAAGGCAATGTCAGTCATCAATTCCCTTAACTTTAAGTGGACAATGGGAGGTATGCGGCACTGGAAAAACCTTCGAGGTCCCCTCTGTCACCTGGGCCCGATTCCTAGAAAATTCTTAAAAGTAAGCACAAAGTTATGCTTCAATTTTGCTTACGTAAGAAACTTTATGAAATACCGGCTCTATAGAAACTTCTCAAGACCGTTCTTACGTAAGAACAAGCCAAGTACGAGTCTAAGCACAGTGTGACTGGTAAATTGAGACTAAGATGCTCTTTAGCATCACAAAAACAAATTTGGTATGCAAATTACACCGTAAATTCGTCTGCATATAGAGTTATAAATAGATCAATGACATTAACTTCAAATAGTCGATTTAGATGTATTTGACAAATGACATAAAATGAAATAGGGTTTAACGTCCTACTGTTTTGCTCCTAAACTGGGATTATGAAGACGTGCATACGCCATAAAGTGTGCTATGAGGGAAAGTTTGCCCGGGCAGCGGCGCTACGGCCTACTCTTATCGAATTATAACGGCCACGGGATCTTTGACGTGCACGCCAATTTTAACATGGGACCTTATTTTTTCGTCCCATCCGAACGACTAGACAGCTGTCCTTGTCAGGTCCTCAGCCTGCATCACTGACAAGGAGATGAACCTTCTCGGCAATGCAGGAATCGAACACCTTACCTCGGCCCGATTCCTAAAAAATTCTTTAACACGTTCTTACGCTTACATGTAGATTTTAAGTTGACTTTGCAAATAAGTAAATTTATCTTATTTCGTGTTAACAGAAAATTCTTAAGAACGTTCTTGTGCTTAGATTTTAAGTAGACTTCAGTATAATCACAAGCACGTTATTATGTGTTCCAAGAAAAAACTTAAGCACAACTTCGTTCTTAAAATCGCCAATCTAAGCACAAGTCCCAAGCAAGGTATAGGGTTTGCTTACCAACCTTTAAGCCTGTTTCTGCTTCAAACAATATGGCTGACCGTGGATTTATTCGACGACATTTGCTACATCTTTTGATACCTAAGAGTCAATTGAAAGACAGAAAATCCTTTAGAAACATGTTCTCGAGAAGAATGCTATAGACAATTTCGCTTCTACCCTAAACACAATTCATTTATTTCCAAATTGGTAAAAAACACACACGCGGGCTACTTAAAGATCAGGCTCTCTCACAATTATTCGGTCTGTTTCCGTGTGCTTGCGTTTTGGGTTGTTTTCTTTTGTTTAGTTTGTGGTACATTTTATATGTGTAGGCCTATGGGGGATACGTCAAAGGCATCAGGGGATCACGTGGCTAAGTGGGTAAGACGCTGGTTCGCTAGCCTGGAGGTCGGGTGTTCAATTCCTGCATTGGCCGAGAAGGTTCATCCAAATTTTCCGACGTGGTTTCTCCGTGTCAGTGATGCAGGACGGAGGACAGCTGTCTTGTCATTCGGATGGGACGAAAAAACGAGGTGCCGTATACAAACTGACGTGCACGTAAAATATCCGTCGGCAGTTGGCATTCGATAGAGAAGGCCGTAGCGCCGCTGCCCGGGCAAAATTTCCCTCATAGCACACTGTATGACGTATGTCCGTCTTCATTACCCCAGTTTAGGAGCAAAACAGTAGGACGTTAAACCATATTTCATTTCATTTCATTTGTTAAATAATAAAATACACCTAAATCGACTATTTTTCGGGAAGTTAATGTCATTGGTCTATTTATAACTCCATGCAGACCATAGAGCTATAGGCCATATAGAAAATCTGTGATGCAGACGAATTTACGGTGTAATTTGCATACCAAAAATGTTTTTATGATGTTAGAGAGCATCGTACTCTCAATTTACCAGTCACAATGTGCTTAGACTCGTACTTAACTTGTGCTTACGTAAGAACGGTCTTGAGAATTTTCTAGAAACGGTATTTTGTAAAGTTTCTTACGTAAGCAAAAGTGAAGCATAACTTTGTGCTTACTTTTAAGAATGTTCTAGGAATTGGCCCTTGCTAGCGTCTTACCCACTCAACCACGTGATCCCCTGATGCCTTTGACATGGCCCCTATAGGTCTATATAAGCTAAAAAAAAACAACCCCAAAAACGCAAGCACATGCAAACAGATGGAATGATTGAGACAGCGCCTGATTTTAAAGTGGCTAAGTCTCTAACTCAATGTCATCCAGAATCTTCGACATTGAAAACACGAATTATTTGTCAGTTTAAATCAAAATTGATGATGTGATCTTACCGGAAAAAGATGGGCTTCTGATATCCAATATTTAAGACAAGATAAATATTTTACCATTGGTACACGAATCGTGTACCATAATGCGTTTCAGCCCAGTTCTAGCGAGAGACTCGGGGAACAAGGCTAGAAACATTGCACCAAATCAAACGGCGCATGTAGACTGGAATAACTAGACGCTAGAAATTTGCATTCGATTGACACTGTTGGCAAATTTCGCCGCACATAACTGATTTGAAATTGGAGTAAAAACGGAAACCATTGAATGTAAAGCAGTTTATATACATTCATATTAGAGTATTATATGCGTTGCGACCCACTTCTGTCCCAAATGTTAGCGATTTAGCTCCTTTCAAGTTGCCTGCGTTTGTGTTATTTACCAATTTGTAAATAAATAAAATGTTTTTAGTGTAAAAGCGAAATATTCTATAGCATTCTTGTCGAAAATATATTTCTTAAGGATTTTCTGTCTTTCAAATGTCTCTTAGGTATCAAAAGATGTAGTGAATGTCGTCGAATAACTAACTACACGGTCAGCCATATTGTTTGAAGCAAAAATAGGCTTATGGCGATAAGCAAGCCTTATACCTTGCTCGGGACTTATGCTTAGTTTGGCAATTTTAAGAACGAAATTGTGCTTAAGTTTTTTCTTGGAACACATAATAAAGTGCTTGTGCTTACTCTGAAGTCTACTTAAAATCTAAGCACAAGAACGTTCTTAAGAATTTTCTGGGAACACAAAATAAGATAAGTTTACTTAATTGCAAAGTATACTTAAAATCTAAGCACAAGAACGTGCTTAAGAATTTTCGAGGAATCGGGCCCAGGTCTCCTGGGCTGGGTCAAACGTTAGGCCTATTTGCATAAAACATCTTTCCCACTATCAAGATTCGCGCTACGATTGAAATCATGGAGTTATCATGGTGGCCATATCAGGTCATATCATATATTGTTGTCAGTCGTTGCAATCGTTTTGATCGTATCGAAACGTATCCGAACGTTTCTGTACGTACCAGATGGTTGTCTCAACAGGTATAACCATATTGTGGCCGTGAGGTCCGTCAAATATTACAAGAGTCTGGAATGGTTCTTCAAATCTATAATACTGGAACTTATAATAAGAATTATCTACATACACTTACTTATAGGACCGCGGATAACCGACCAGTGTCTTATGCTACTAAGTCGGATAGACCTAAATGACTTACATATCAAGTACAATCACATATATTTATATGGAATTACTTCTAATCACTTGGCCATAGATCAAGTGTTGACATAAATGATGTACAATATAAGAAATAAAACAATGGTGAATAAAACAATTAATAGATTAATGATACGATTGGGCATGTTCACTGTCAGTTACTTTCTATCTATAACAGTTTTATAAACAATGAGAAATTAAATGGGGTTTAACGTCCTACTCTTTTGCACCTAACCTGAGCTAACGGAAGACGGGCATACGCCATACAGTGTGCTATGAGGGAGATTTTGCCAGGGCAGCGGCGCTACGGTCTACACTTATATCGAATTCCAACTGCCAAGGGATCTTTTACGTGCACTCCAATGTGTAAACGGGACCTCGGTTTTTCGTCCCATCCGAACGACTACGTACCCGTCCTTGACAGGCCCTCCTTCAGCATCACTTCCAAGGGGAAATCACGCCGGAAAAATCGAGATGAACTTTCTCAGCCAATGCAGGGATCGAACACCAAACCTCCAGGTTAGCGAACCAGCATAAACAATAAAGGATTATAATAAATTAACTTGTCATTAGAATTACGTAACATTTCACCCTTATACAGTCACCTTTCAATAGCACAAACACACAATGTTTTAAAGAAATAGAATAATTATTGTCCTTCGAGTTTGCGCATATATACATAATTCGATTTGATGACTTTCCTTTTTAAAATCAAAGTATTTAATGAAATATTCTAGATTTAAATTCTAACATAGAACTATTTTTACCAGCACGGTTAAAATATCGTTACGCATCGCACGATAGTGAGAACCTAGAAAGCGTATGATTTGCCATTGCCTTTCTTAGGGAATCTTTCCTGAGGAAATCTCCCTGGGATGTATGCATAAAACCACTACGGTGTTACCTTACCAACAGTATTTCCTTATTGTACGTGGTTTTCTTAAATTACTGCCATCCAATTAGTTATTTAATTTAACAAATGGGTAAAACCCCGGTCACTGGCAAACTCCATCTCACACTGTTATACACTAAGGTGACCGCATTGGTTTTGACTTCACCCTAATGACCCCTCATTATAATTAGCAGGAGGACGTGTTTAAGGTACTGAAAGAGAATCGGTTTCAGACGAGTTATTTGCTCCTGGAACCAGACCAGTTACGAACATAGACTAACAGATTTAGACATACAATTAGTCATAGTCTAATGTTATTTTTAAAATATTTTCCGCGTAACAGGTGCATGTGTGTCTCTTATCAGTTCTTCGAAGGATGTCATTTTCAATAACATATCTATTTCGGCTATTATTCGAAATATCAGGCGCGGATCCAGAGGGGGGGGGGGTCCAAGGGGTCCGGACAACCCCCCCCCCTGCTCAAACTTGAAAATTTTTTATGCGATTTTATTGGAATTTACCTTCCGGAAATACGTCAGAATGAACCAAATTGAATCTAATTTACCAAATTAATCGGTTGAGCGCAATTAGTTAAGCAATTATCAAACCTAGACCCCCCCCCCTGCAAAAAATCCTGGATCCGCGCCTGAATATATTTAATTGATGCTTATACTATTTCCTTGATTTATGTCTACGCCACCTTACCACTGTTCATCGTGTGCATTGTGCATACGGACAGTCCATTCGCTGATTACACTATTTTACAGAGATTTCGTCCAAGTGTTTCGATGCAGCTATGGCGGGTACGGCGTCAGACAGGGCAAGCTTATTCTATCGGACACCTGTTACCACTGTCCATTTGTGATTTCACTATTTGGTCGATACCGTTTTGTGGAATTTCCAAATTCGTCTGTTTTGGATTGTTCGTACTTATATTTCAATCACATTAACGACAAACATATTCTTTTCTCTCCACGATACTTCTTTACTGAGATTTTTTTTCTACGTAAAACTCGCTGAAACAACCAATTGATGTGATTAATCAACTCATAAACAAACAAATGGTAAAATCAGTAAGTAACTATAAATTTAAAGATATATCATGGAAGGTTATATAAACAGTTGGGAGTTCTCACTATTATAGCTAAAACTAGATAATGGAAAGGTAATTTGCTGAAAATTTCTGTCAAATTGATCCCCTATGAACTGAGATTAATTTAATGAAATTTCCGCCTAGCCTCGATCATCATTTCTAAAGCCAGCACGATAAAAAAACGTAGTCTCGGTTATCCAGTTGTTGTTTTTTTTTTTTTTTTTTTTTTATCTAATTAAGCAGCATATAGGATTCTAATCCAATCAATATCGAAGGCTAGCGTTAACATCGAAAGTTCATTATGGTCCGAATAAGTTATCAGGGCTATCCCGATTTAAACAGTCTCAAAAATATAAGTCTGGGTACGTATGAGATTTAAACGCCAAAATAAAGAGGAATCGTGTAGCCTTTTTACCCTGTCTCAAAATTTCAGTCCAAAATATTGAGTCCTTCGGACGTGAACGTCAGAACTGCTTATCCGGGCACGTAACCTTTTTACGGGTCATTTTTTTTTTTTTCGTTGGGTGCCCTGATAATCGATTCCCGTTCCTTTAACTGTCTATACAGTGAATGGCCCATGTGCTGTACTTATAAAAAGAAGTCTGGTTTTATCCAGACACCGTACAATTTAGCCTAGGACACGGTCAGATGAAGACTTAAGCCAGGCTGACACTTGCACGACTTTTGGCCACGATTTTGTCGTTTTGGGGCACGAACTGGGAGGCTCCCGCATTGTTCACAACTAGTTCACGCATAGTTCACGACGAGTTCACGAATGCGTGCACATCAGTTTCCACATTGACATGAACTGGCACTACGAGTTTGCGCATAGTTTGCGCATTATTTAAGCACTTCCCGCATTGGCACGACGGGTTTACGCAATTCGGACGGTGTCGTGCTGACTAGTCATTTCTGGATTGGCAGTGGAAGAGACAACATGCTGAATGTCAGAGACACAATCATTGCCACACACTGGCACGCATCCTCCCGAATCGCCCCGACGAGTTCCCGATGAGTTCACGAACAGTTTGCGCATAGTAACCAAAATTTTGAACATTTCAAAATTTTCGTCCCGACATGGCACTCAGTCACGAGGGGTTTACGCACACCTCACGCCAGTTTACGACTAGTTTGTGCACTGGCACGACTCGAGTCGTTTCACGATATCGTGCAAGTGTCACCCTTGCTTGACAGGTTTAAGTTGTTTGAAGACATGAGTTAGTTGCTCGGCTCAAAGGTAGAGGATTTTAAGCAGTTTTACCCTCCAAAATATTATCGGGATTGGCCCTTTAATTAATGACTAATGGCCCAAAGAAAGACTCGTAACAGGCAGATTTAGCTCTTGCATAATGTATGTTTAAGGAAAATTTGAGCATTTCACTTACTTTAAATTGTTATCAGTATACGATTGTTTTAAGGGCTTTTCTTAATTTTAAGGATTTTCTTGCACGTAAGATGTCTCATAAATATGAGCCCAGCGCCCCAGGTACTGAGTCTGCCTAATGGTTTGCTTAAGGCGGGGCTTAACCAGTATGAAAATCTAGTGACAATTGTTACAGCATCAGACATATCTTGTCTCAAGTCGAGCGCTTAAAGTGTTCTTTATAGTTAGTCGAGTCTAGAAACCAATTAAGACATTGGCTCTTATAAATTTCACAATCAATACCTCCCCCCTTTCGTAACCTATATTATAATTAGTGTTGTTTGACTTTTACCAGACAATGCAGGGACGGATCCAGGAATTTTTGCAGGACGGGGTTTGCCAGGTTCCAGCTAAGGAAATCTGCCATCATCGTCTCTAAATTACCTAAACATACATTCAAATTGAGCTTTTTAAAGAGAGAAATCATTTTTATAATGATGTAGGATCACATTGTGATTTAATTTCATTGATGCAAGGCATTACTTTTTTTATGTAGCTGAGCAGGCTGGGGTTTGGACCCGCCCCCCTCTTTTTTTTAAACAATATTTATTCACAGACACTGGATTGGAGAACAGGCAGAAGCCTGTAGACCCCTCTCCATAAAAGTACAAACAAAAATATATATTCCGTTAAAGGGAAGGTTAAGCAAAGTAGAGTAACAATTCAATTATAAGATGGCTATATACGCTACATACACGATATGCACAGACCACAATCAAAATGTTTATATTTCATACAATTTCATACGGAATTTTCAAAATCGTTTGAAGATTTCGAGGAAGTTATGTACCGAAGAAAAAATTTCTTCAGAAATGTTTCTGTTTTCTGTTCGGAATAATAAATTTTGAGAATTTTGATAAAGTTTTGGAAGTTTTGATCTTGTCGCACATCGTGCATCTGAACGTAAGGGACAGATTAAAAGAAAGTGTTCGGAGTCTTCTAAGGGGTAATCACAATCGCATATCGGGCTGTCAGAAATATGCCTGGGAAAATGATGTCCGTTTAAATCACTGCAAGAGAGTCGAAGGCGAGAGTGTTGAATTTGATTTTTCCTGTTGCCAGAGTAGTATGGTGAAGGTATAATTCGATTAAGGTAGCCGAGTTTAGATTTAAAAGAAGATAGAGTAGGTAAGTTTCTAGTAGAAAGATCGAGTAGATTCCATTCTCGAATTGTAGATGGTACATGTATAAAAGAAGAAGAAAATAGAGAAGTTCTGCAGAGGTATGTTGGGATGTTACTTTGGTTTTCGTAGGCGATAAGAATTGATATCGTGTGCTTTATAAGTTGAAATAAGTATTCTGGGGTGATGTGGTTTGTGATTTTCTAGAATAAAATGAATTTATGTCGCCTTCTTCTCTCCTGCAATGTAATAAACCCGGTTTCCTTATATAACGCTTGGTGGCTTGTACCTTTCACAGCACCGCATATAGTCCTGAGTGTATCTGGTTGTAAAAGTTCCAATTTATGTGTTAGTTCGGCGGTACTCCCATCCCAAATAACGTCACAGTAGTCGAAATGAGGAAGAATATACAGTATGAGGTATACATGGTTTGGAGAGATCTGAGATTTAACCTATATTTTAAAGAGCGAAGACAATTTACAAGTTTACTCGTGTTGGCCAAAATCTTAATTATATGAGTATCCCACTTACAGTTGGTTTGGAAAGTCAGCCCCAGGTGATTGTGCTCAGAAACTTCTTTGATTGCAACATTGTCTAGTTTTAGTGTCGGAAGAAATAAATTCTTGTTATTTGCTAGTGCTAGTGTTTCAGTTTTCAGCGGGTTAAAAGATACAATCCACATCTTAGTCCAAATGTTTATTCTCTCTAGGTCATCATTTAAGACTTCCGCACACTCGGTTGGGTCAGTTATTTTTACATATAAACTAGTGTCATCAGCAAATAATCTAATATTTGATTTTATACTATTTACTATATCATTGATGTATATAATGAAAAGTAACGGACCGAGAACGGAGCCCCGTGGAACACCAGTCGGGACCGTTAATGGTTCAGAGAAGGTTCCGTTAACAATAACATTCTGTTGTCTGTTAGACAAGTAGTCCCTGAACCATTCTAACAAGGCTCCCCTGATCCCAACGGCCCCAAGCTTATGAGCAGAATGCCAAACTCTGTCAAAAGCTTTACTGATGTCACAGAACACCGTTCTCGTATATTGACCCTGGTCGATGGCTTGACAGAAGAAGTGCGCAAGATCTATTAGTTGGTAAGTAGTTGAGTCTCCTTGCAAAAAAACGCTTTGCAAATTAGTAATAATATTGTGATACCTTAAAGAAGTTAAATACATGTTTATAGATACATTTTTCAAAAATTTTGATTATAATGCTCAATAAGTACACTGGTCTGTAATTTCCGCATAATGATGGGTCGCCTTTTTTATGAATTGCCATTACGTTGGCTGATTTCCAAATATTAGGAACGGTTTTTAGCTCAAGTGATAGATTAAAAATGTTACATAATGGTTTACTAATTTCGAAGCAGATGGATTTAAGGAATTTTCCACGGATGTTATCTGGGCCTGTAGCTTTTGAAGTATCAATAATGGAAATCATGTCTTCAACCTCTTTAGGTGTTAATTTTAGGTGACAAAGTGAAAAGGGATTTTGTTCGAGTTCAGGAAGTTGTGCATTTGTGTAGTCAAGTTGTGATTGATTAATAAAGTATTCGTTTAAACAATTTGCTTTGTCCTTCGGATTAAAATATGGAACCCAATTATTCATAAGAGGCGGAATACCTCCCTTTTCTGATCTTTGGCCACCAGTCTTTTTTGCCAAAATTTTGATTATCATTTAATTTCTGGTCTAATTTTTCATAATATTCTTTTTTGCATTTCTAATCACGCTTATATAGTCATATAGCCAGAACAATTCTTTAAAATTAGATCAATCAATGTATTATTACCGTTATTACCATGGATCCTTGATAATTGTTTAAAATCGAAAAGAACATTTGCTGAATGAATAAAAGTATTGGATTTTATAAAAAGATCAATGTTAAAGCCCCAATAACACTCTTGTTGTAACTGAATAATATGTTCCAATCTTCATTCTGGTCAAGAAATCGTATTATTTTAGAATATTCCAATTAAATGATGATATAGATTTCATCTTAACACACCTATTAAAAAAAATTGGAAAAATTCAACCAATTGATTTTAAAAGTCTAACGTAAACCTTTTCAAATGTGACTTGGATTTTAAAATATTTTCGAACCCTCTGGACAAGTAAAATAGGTTGTAATGGATAATTTACACAACAGGTAGGACACTTAAACATCTAGTACTTAGAATAAGGGTTTTATTTATTTTCTGGAGCTACCAAGCCAGCAAGAGTGTTATTGTCCCTTTAAAATCACCTAATATAAAGATATTGTTTATGTCGTCTGCTGCTGCCAATGAAAACGAATTGAAAATAGAATTATCTAATTGAACAGTGGATCCGCCCCTGCATTGTATATAATATACATGTGCATGCAAACCTTTTTAAAGTGGACCAAGAGAGAAACACTACGCTTCAGCTTGTATTCCACCGTGGAATTTTTGACAATCAATATTTCTGGGCCATGTCGCATTGTCGGCAAATCAAGTTGTCCGGGTGACATTTTGTCTGATTTCCCACAGTATAGTCTCTAGGTCGATAAAGACTTTCCGTGGGGTCGTAGCGGACTACATTTGGAACTTTTGAATAGAGCTTTCTTTTCATAAAAGCATATAAATCTCTATACACCCCTTGGCACATTGCCAGTCGTCTTTCCTTAAGTGTAATAAGGATATCATATCAAAATGTAAACAATGGATTGCGATCAGATGCTGATTTATACACTGTGTATTAATTTAAAGTCAATCGGATATTAACTTTAGCTTCTAGAGCGTCCACAACATTTTTCGAAGTAATCAAGGGCAGTAATTGCCTGAAATTGCTGAAAATCAATAGGCTTCTTCGTCTCATGAACACTGTGTTCAAATTTAAAGTCAATGTGATCGCATAGAAATGGACATGCAAAAGGGAATAAAAGAAACAGAGAGTGAGTTACTATAAATAGACAAACTACAATTTGTGGGTAACAAGATGGTGAAATTTAAATGGTGATCTACCTTCGTTCACTGTTTGTGTGCATCTGTCAAATTTATTTGAATCAACAAACTACAAATAATATAACTACAATTTATTCTAATTAAATGTACAAATACCTCGCTATGTATAATAGCTTAAAGATAATATATCAAAATGAATGTAAAAATTATATAATTATGATTTTGTATATGATCACATCGCTAGAAAATATTACTATTTCGTAAAATATATTTTAAAAATATCAGATCTATTTGATTCAATGAAACATCTAATATTGAATTATTAAATTGATATTTTGTAGCGTGAACTTAACTTTGGCTTTCATAAATGGAAAAAGAACAAGATTTTGTAGATAGTTAGAACATAGAAGCAAATATGAACATGAACTCAATAAATGAAGTGCAGTCTGATAAATATGTACACATTTTAAATTAAAATCAACATGTATTGCATTAAGTATTTCTTTTCACTAACTATTGAAAATCACAACCAGCTACAACTGTACTAACTACAAAAGTGTAAAAATATAAAAGTTTTCATTAGTTTCAAATTACTACTGTTATTACATTATAAAGAAAACTTTTAAATCAAATCATGAGAGTCTTTATACATGTAACAATTCAGAAAAAAACTAATTATATCTGGTGGAACAAACAACCCTGGACTACTCTTTATAACTTTAACAATTTTTATATTACAATAATAAGTTTTGAATATACTCTCCCAAAAAAGAAACGCAATGTTACATTTCGTCGTCAGTATATCCTCGCTCTACTATCGCCTTGTTGCAACAAGAACGGCGACACGTCGCTGAACCAAACTGCTCTCCAGTGGCCATAACCTCAGTGCCTGAACCCATTAAAGTTGGATTTCATGGTGTCGGCGTATTTCAAAACAGAAGCTCTAACGGGGACGTCTGCCTCGTTATTAAGTTTCACGTAGGCGTTTGCCTACTGTCTGGTACGAGATTCTACGCCGTCCGGGAATTGCTGCTGCAGTAGAGGTCGCTGTTGAAAACCATTTACGCCAATGACGTAACAGGAAGTGACGACCCAGGACAAGTGGGACCACACTTGTTTGGCCTGAGCTTGGGCGTTCACTTCTTGAACTTCGCTGTCGGTGCCTATCCCAAAGGCGAGAAATGGAACTAAGGGAAACATTCAGCAGCCTGGTTACATCTGTCTTGGTGTCACCTGCTTGTAATCCACCAATATCGTTGTTGCGTTGGTCTTCGTTCGGATGTGGCATCACTTGGGTCTTTGAGTGTTTACCGGGATTTTAAAGATCTTAGATTTAGGTTCCATGAGAAAAGCTCGCGAAGTTGTTAAATTCATGTTTCTTGGTGCAATCAAGCGATAAAAAATTTCGACAAAAAGGATGACCAGTCACAATTAGTGACCCTACCTTTAAAATCAACAATGCATTTCTTTTATCCTTACATAATGGCATTAAAATCAAGTAAAATTTACCGAAACAAAGAAAATGATTAAAAATGGGTTGTGCGTTTGTTTTTTTGAAGAGTATATATGATATCATGAAAGTGTATAATGAGAATCTAATAAATATTACATGGCCATTCAGGTGGAACAAAAAAATCAGGTCCCATGTTCAAATTGTTAGTACAACTAAAAGATGTGACAATTAGATATTGTCCATGAAAAATTATTCTACCTTAAAGGGACAATAACATTCTTGCTGGCTTGGTAGCTCCAGAAAATAAATAATACCCTTATTCGTAGTACTAGATGTTTAAATGTCCTACCTGTTGTGTAAATTATCCATTACAACCTATTTTATTTGTCAAGAGGGTTCGAAAATATTTTAAAATCCAAGTCACATTTGAAAAGGTTTATATTAGACTTTTCAAATCAATTGGTTGAATTTTTCCAACTTTTTAAATTAGGTGTGTTAAGATGAAATTTGTATCATCAATTAATTTGAATATTCTAAAATAATACGATTTGTTGACCAGAATGCAGATTGGGACATATTTTTCAGTTACAGCAAGAGTGTTATTGTCCCTTTAATGCATGGCATTATCTCAATAGTCCCTACTGTCTGAGGCACGTTAAAAAAAAAAAATGTTTTAAATTACCTACTATAATAAAATCCATTGTGCAATTTAAATTCCAAAGCCTAAGTTCTCTCTTGAAAAATTACTCTCATCACAAAATGAAATCAATTGAGATTAGATGATCACTCATCACAAATTATGTCATTCTTACCATGGCATAGAGTTCAGACAGTAAGTATTCCATTCCATTCTATATTCTAATTTCTTTTGGCATGCCTTATGAATTGTATTCCATCTGCCTTTTAACTATATCACATGGGACCTCATTTAATTTAAATGTTATTATAATTACAAAATTTAATCCTCATATTCAAATATACACATTAGATACAATAACATGTCAACTTTGAGCTGAAGTGTTTCAAATAGTGTTACAGACAGACAGGTGGATGAACCAATTTAATAGTCCCCTGCTTTCTTTGAAATGTAGCTCAAATATAAATATATATAATAATAATATAAACTATGGTCATTCTAAACAAATGAATAAAGTTTGAAAGCATTGTTCTAAAAAAACTCCCCCCCCCCCCGAAAAAAACCATATAAAAGACAGTATAAATCTGTCAAATTCAAAACACATCATTATGGCAAATGTATTTAAATTTAACCCTGTATCTCCATCAAACGATTTTTAATAAAACAAATGCACCCCCTTTTGCACATTACCAACTTGTGTTATTATTAGTGGAGCTTTATAAATACATTCAAGTAAATTGCACTAAGAACAGACAAATAACCAGTTCAAGGTTTTCAAATTAATCAATTCCTTATTTAGTCCTCTGCTTCCTTTGTAACGTAAGATGACAGGGCTGAATTTTCAGTTGGAATCTGTGTAAGTTGAACCTCCTCTTCTTGACTTCCATCACTGTTATCTACATGAAATAAAACACAACATAAAGTTTTAAACCAATGTCTATTGATAATAATGTCGCAGGGTTAATAATTATATTAATATTGCGCTAACGTATTTTATTTTTGTGTGTTGAGGTTGTCCATAGTTTGTTCGTTGTCGGTAAGCTTGGGTGTGTCCGTCACGTGTGATTGTTTGAATGATTCGATTAGTTTTTAACTCCCCCCACGAAATGCACGGATATTCAATTGCACTCCACTACTGAACATCGTATAGAGTAGACATATGGAATAAACACATTTACATGTGTATGCCTTTATAGATTGCATATTCCATATGTATTAGCAGTATTAAACCACACGTTGAATGGTAAGATTATATTCAATCTTTATTAATCAATATATTTATTATCGATAGCTTTACAGCTGTAGATTAGTTTAAGCATGACGTGTTCAATTCGCATACAGTCTAGTATG
The DNA here is from genome assembly GCA_036850965.1 of Patella caerulea. NCBI lineage: Eukaryota > Metazoa > Mollusca > Gastropoda > Patellidae > Patella > Patella caerulea. The sequence continues at coordinate 3,701,911 of JAZGQO010000008.1, read as the reverse complement.
AACGGCTATAATTTAAAGTAGTGCAATTGTGTTATGTATAATATTATTTTCCGTAATATTGTTTATTTGCATTTGGCGTAATTGTTGTTTTGCAGGTCATTTCATTTAACATCATATATTTATTGAGTAACCTGTAATAAAAGAATCTATAACGACCCCGTGACATTGGCGCCCAACGTTTTAATGGTGAAATGGTATAAATTATGGTAAATGATCATCTCAACAAGCTAGCGATATTCACATTTCGTGTGTTAAAGTGGTGGTTCCTGATCTACTGTTCCTGAATTAAACCAACGTTCTTCTTGGAAAGTGCTTCTTTTCGATGTAAGTTTTGTTGTTCGTGTTTACAGTTCGTTTAAACCCAAGAGCTCTGTAAAAATTTGTGCACAACGCAGTTCCGGGACTAACGGCAATGCAGCGTCAGCGGATTCTTTGTAGTCGACGAAAAAGACATTAACTGTTTAAAATTTGTGCTAATTTTTTTTTCTTTTATGAATCATTATAGTAATTATACCTATCTATACCTAATATGTATGAATTATGTAAGTACCGGTTTGCTATTTAACTTACTCTAAACATTCATAGTGTTTAGATGAATAAAGTCCCAACCCACCCAAACCCTTCTGGTACACAACCCTTCTCATGGTTGGAATTAGCTGTATAAAGCTGAATCTATTTCTGTTTGATATCCTTTTACCAACCCATACATGTTTAGTTTTCCCCGACCCGACTGTCCCTTTAAATTTGTGTCTTAATTATTTTTTAGTTAATTACATTTTTTATTTTGTCTTGTGTTTGACATCATTAATTTATTTTTGCAGTTACTTCTGAATCAGTTCCGTGTGATATTGAAGATTAAGATTAAGATTTTAAGTCTGCACGATCCACACTTTACACTTACATCACCAGTTTCAAGGTAACAAATGGTTGAAAGAGGTTAGTTGCGTTTGTTGTATGTTTACATTTACACTTGGCGCTGCGTTGCCTCATTGTTTTTTCAGGTTGTAGCGATGAAAATTTATTTGATTCTTTGACAATTCTTAAAATGCAGTATTCATGTTTACTAGTATATTTAATATTTGCATACTCATATTAACCATACTGATCTGTAGCTTTTGTAATACCTTTATTAGCTTAAACAATCATAAAATGGTATCCGGTGGTAAACTAGATGACATTGAAGAGCATGAAATTCAGTATATGATTGAAACGCTTCGTGAAAGTCAATATGTAGTATTAACTAAGGAGGAATTCAATAAGCATAGACGGCCTCCACAATATTTAGAAAGTACACCCAATGCTAAACAGTCCCGGTTAAACCGTTTTCAAGAATTACTTTCACGATCTCAGCCCTTACCCGGTGCCGCAAAATCTTCGTCGCCGGAAAGAGGTATCAATCGAAATATAAATGTAACCGGTATTCCTTATAACGAAGTCCCTAAATTACCCATGTTTTCAGGTGATGAACCTCCTCAAAAGGGTGACGCAACGTTTGATGTTTGGCGGTTCGAAGTAGCATGTATTATTAATTTTGAGCTTTCTATTGGCCCCTAATGGAGAATACTGTTGATCAGAAATAGGGGGTATGAATGATGAACACTACTGCAACTCCAACAATCTAATTGAAGTGATATTATCTTCGTTCCTTAGATATATTTAAGAAATTATTAAACTATACATATACTTACTTATATCAGCATTAGTATACTGTTTGTGTGATGGGGCATACAAACTTAGCAGCCCAATTACGTACACATTCCACATGCCATAAACTCCTTCAAAACAGAATGAAAACATGTTTACTTAGCCATAGAACAGAATTAAGATTTGGCCATCACATCAATATGGTATACTCTAGCCATTTTGATATCATTAAAATGGGGTGCAAGCAAATAGATAGGATAGCAGATCATAAAATGTTATTCCATTAAAATTGGTTGTCTTTGGTTGATCCTGCAGCTTTTAATTGAGAGTCTGTAAAATTTCATGTTTTTAAAAGTATTTTGTTAACATTAAGAAGGGAGGTGTTTTAGAACACATAAATGTTGTCAGTGGTGCATGCTGGAGTGCCTGGCAGGGGACAACAAACAACAAATAGTTGTTCGGACAGGATGGAAAACTTAGGTCCTACGTACATATTGGTGTGCACATAAGAACAATTGACCACTGGAATTACATAAAATTACTCCCTTTGTATGTCTTAGGCAGTCTTCATGATCCCAGTCAGTGCAGAACAGTAGGACCTTAAACCTCATTTCATTTCATCTTAGAACATCTCAAATTATTCCTGTTCGTGACAGGGCAAGTACTTTACACAAAAATACTTTTTAAAAAATCAAAAGTAACTCTACTAAAAAAAATGATGTAGTATAGTAATATTTGTAATACCAAAATAAATCTTTCTCATACTTTCTGTCGTTTTATATTAATCTAAAGTTTCTAAAATAATGAAAATAAAAATTGGAAAATAGTATTTAAAGTTTAAAATTAAATCAAAGATGGGAGGCAACTTCTCAATATTTTGTAAAAATAACAGTCCTTTGATTTAATCGTCGGTAGGTAGACAAAGTGACGTATCTTCATACCGTAAGTCTACCTACCGACAAAATATGAATTTGAAACATTAAAGGGCAGTCATTTTATGATCCTGCTGTGTGCTAATGGTGCATGTTCTCTCCAATTTCATTTCACTGTTATTGTAGAATGAAAATCATAGTACTTCTGAAGCTAGAATTTACTACCTGTGAGGAAAGCACTAGAATATTCTAGACTTATTCCTTCATCTCCCCACTTCCACTGTCCTTCACTAACTTGACTGATAATGAAGAAGATAGTAGTCAAAGCAGCACACAGTAATGTCAACACCATAAGAAACTTGAAGCGAAATATTAGACCCTACAATAAATTCATTGACATTTTCAAATGAAGTTTTAAAGGTAGGTTGCCAGGCAACAAAATATACGCCCACAGCAGCTAAATTGTCCGCGCAGTCAACAAGAGTTGTCGCATATTTTCATTTTTTTCGGTAATGAAACATTTATAATACTCTGAAATCTCATAAAGTAATTATCAGAAAATCATTAGAATTTGAATGGTTTTATGAAGTTCTGCTCCACGCCAACGCTTATTATACAAAACATTTAAAATCATGGATTTAGCTGTTCAGTTATCAAAATTCATTGAAAATCAATATATTGTTCGTCTCAAGACTTTAAACTCTGATTATCAATCTGAAGTCAATTGGATGATAAGTTTGGCCTCTAGAGCGTATCAAAATTTATTGAAAATTAATCGGATAATAAGTTTGGTCTCTAGAGCGTCACAAGTTTTTTTTCAAAGATATCAAGGGCCATAACTCTGGCAGCAATTATCGGAAATCGCTGAAAATCAATAGGCTTCTTTGTTTCACGACCTTAAACACTGTGTATAAATTAATTAAGGCCAATCAGATATTAACTTTGGCCTCTTGAGCGATCACTGTCAGAACTACATTCATTAAATCAATCAAAATTCAAAGACAAAATTGTTAACAATAAAATTGGAAATGACTTTGAAAATTATGATAGTAACAACAGACAAGATAGGTTGCCAGACAACTAAATATGCGCCCACAGCAGTTGATAAAGGTTGTAGCATATTTATTCTTTTGTAGATAATTTGCAGCATTTACAAGACAATTAATTGTATACAGATCAATTATATTTTTTGTCGTTTGAGGGTTCACAAGGTTCTACAAACTGAAGCAAGAGCATATTTTTTCTTTCGTTGGTAAATCAGATTATAATTTTTGCCGTTTGATTGTTCACAAGGTTCTACAAACTGAAACAGGGACCTTAACTCTGGAAGTAATATACAGAAATATAAAAAAATTGACTAATTTAAATAACGCATATAAATTTCATACAGATAACTTTTGTCATCCAAAAGGTTTACAAGGTCCACAAAGTAATACAAGGGATATAATCAATGTAACTCAAGAAATTATTGATGGAAATTGATGGAAATTCAAAAGGCTTCGTGGTTTCACTAATCTAAATGATGCACATAAATTTCATACAGATTGGATAATAACTTTTGGTGAAACAAGGACCATGCTGATTTTAAATGACACATATAAATTTCATACATCTCGGCAGATAACTTTAGATGTTAGAGGGATAACAAGGTTCAATAAAGTGAACAGAATAAACAGAAATTCAATAGGATTCTTCTTTTTACTTCTTTTCATACAGTTTGGCAGATAGCTTTTAATGTTAACGTTAGAGCAGTCACAAAGTGAAACAAGGGCTATAACTCTAGAAGTAATAGACTTCTTCATCTCACTCATGCAAACAACATATATCAATTTTAAAACAATTGGAAGATAACTTTTGGTGTTAGAGTGTTGACAAGAAAATGTGGACAACGGATTGCAAGTGGGTGGCAAGAGCAATATATGTCCACGTTCCCATGTTGGTCTATAAAAACTGATATGGACCATCAGTTCCTAAACACTAGCCATTCCTGAAAATTAGCATCAATGATCAATCCTGTCAATCTTGGAATTACTAGTGTGATCTTACAGTGTTTCTTTGAGTAGCCCTTTACAACAGAAAGTATTTGTGTCAATTTTTCTTCATTTTCCCGTTAAATGGTGACCACATACAGAACTATCCAACCAGACCATCACCACGGAACTACTTTAGAGATCATCTTTATTTCATTACCAACTATTCCAGAAAATTTCACAAAAATCTGTTTTGTGTGGATGGACACTAGACAGACAAATCAACATGACAGAGGGACAAGGGTGACAACAACTACAAGTATATATTGTACATTAACATTTGGGGATATAAAAACGGAAAATAGGATTTTATCTGTTAAATGTATCTTCTAAAAGTACATAATGTCATTTAGACCTAAAAGAGCACATAATAAAAGCTGGAATGAATTGTGCAAATTTTGCCAAAATTATAAAGAAATTAAAATATACCATGTAAAACTTTCGACGAATGTTACTCATTCTAGGTAGAGCTGTCTTCTTGGCACTAATATTTCTGAAAACTTTGAATATCATATATGAGAGGAAGAGAAAATAAGTACAGGCAGCCATTCCAGCTAGAATAATAAAAGCCAACTTCAGACAGTTAAGGTGTCAAACAATAAAATATTAAAATATTTTTCAGGCAGTAAGAGATAAAATTGGCCATTAAGACGTGAGCCCTTTTTTATTCCACAAAAGCTGAAATCTCCTTAAAATTGTCTTGAACTAAAACGTCATCCCAACTTAAGATAGTTGAGTTTCACAACACAATCTAAGCATTTTAACTAAAATCCACAATAATATCTTGCGTTAAAATTCCATTTTGACTGCAAATAGTGGCGTTTCACAAAAACATTTTTGGGGCAATTTTCATTAAAACTAAATGTAATTCTAATTTAGGACCACTGTATCCCCTCTTAACTAAAAATCACATCATAAGCAAACATTGCTAGATCTATTGCTCTTATGTGGTTTTAGGATTAAGATTATTTGAAAAAAATAAAACAGGCTCAAATCTGTTTATCAAAAATTTTTATTGGGCTAGCCCTATTGGAATTTCAATTTTAGTATCTTTTTATTCTTCAAAACATTAAATCCCTCATTTATTAAAGAACATAAATCATAAAGCGCACAGTGATAGGTATTTTATCTTGGAAATAAAAATCAAAGGCTGAAACCTGTTTATTGAAGATAAGTTGCCAGGCAACAAACCACACACCTTCAGCGATGGTTTTCACATATTCATACTTTTGAGGGGAATTTAGTTTATCGATATGCATCATTACCCTTGAAACTGTCTAGTCAATCAAATGTCAGGGTCACGAAAGCCGCAAATTCAAGATCAATCCGCCGATATAATTTCAAAACAAATACAAACGCAATAAACTAATTCCAATAATTCATTTCATTTCTCTACGACTGTCTGACCATGTTCAAAGATTGCTACAACGTACGAAACTCTCCCCATTGCTACTGCACTACACAGCTACAAGCAATTTTAACATAAATCTATTAAAATTTCAATCTAAGTTACAATCGATCATCTTATCCAATATCCAATATTATTGTAGCTAAAAATGCATGTAATAATTGTCATGTTTGGGCTGGTTTCATGATTGATATGGGTAATCTGACTGAGCTTATTTTTTGTCCCATCCGTAAAACACTTCTTTGTCAAAATGACCTAATTCATATTTAATAAATAGTTACACTAAGGCTAACCATAATCACTTAAGTACAGATTCAAAATTATAAGTTCGTCAAATGAATACAACTTCAAGCCCTAGATCAGCAATTGATGAGTAGTACACATTTTTCAAAGGATACAGCCAAGTGTGCCCCTGTTTCTGTCACCCAAATGGTATAAAATGGATTAGCCAACTGCATCCCTCTAAAGAAAAAAGAGAACAAAAGATAGTAATGATTTTGAAAGTGACACACATAAAGACAAACCAAAAGATAAGGTAAGTCCATCGCAACTATATGTAAGTAATTTGAGCTGTACACAAAGGTTATCACCCATTTCTTCTTCTGTAGGTAATGTGGGCATTTAAAAAAAACTTGAGTGTCAACGAGATTATCAAGGGTGACAACAGAGAGAGTAATACCCCCAAAAATGATGAAAATTTATAGACTTTTTTATCTCATGGGAATAAACATTACATATAAATTTCAAGTCTTCATTAATCAAAGTCATGTATATATATTGTTTATCTGGAAACTGTTTCAAATGTAATGATGTAAAGAACCTATCAAACTCAGTCTACAAAATAAGGGGGACAATAATTATTAGTCTTAGTCAACATCCTAGTTTTTAGCCTACTACACACATTTATTCAAAATTCATTGTAAAAAACAAGACTTCTAATATCCAACTTACTTTTCACACATCTCAAAGATAAAGAGACAAAGACATCCAAATACAACCAAGGATAAGTGTATCTTGTATCTTGATAAGCTGTTCTTTGGAATAGAATCCTGTAAATATAGTACATACATATAAATATTGTAATATATTTATGCAAAAAGATTGTTCAAAAGATGTGTGCTGTTCACGATTCTGGTTCATTGACCAAAGGCTTACGGACACCAAGGATCCTTTGTCACTACCATAAAGATTTCATATAATAAACTCAGCAAATACCATTATAATTTCGTGATGCCAATCCGACACCAGTCATGTAATGCCATGCTTGAGAATTGTCCATCGCTTTAACAGATACAGGGCAATGTTAATTGAATTGTCCAAATTAATCTTATACAATGATTGCATTATACAAAACTTATGCATGCATTTGGAAAAGAGATGGAGTATCTGCCAATAGTGCACATATTACCAGTGAAATTACCATTGAAACATAAGGGACAAGGTGACAGGCAGTGTAATTCAATAATTGTTCATCATTGATGGATATTTGTGGAAAAATATAATCATTGGTGTAAGCAGGCCTTTATGGGATTCTTTACAATTTTCCAGCAAATATCAATTTTGAACAATATTTCAACACTTATTCATTTATGTATTCATCTTGATAAAAAAGCATCGAAAGAAAAAGATAGGTTGCCAGGCAACGAAACATATGCACACAACAGCTAAATCGTTTGGGTAGTCAACAAGAGAGAGAGAGAAATGGGGTTTAACGTCCACTTGACACAAACTAGGTCATTTTGGAACTAACATATGGTTTCATTTTATTTCAATAATTGACTTGCGCGTAGGGGAGGAAACCGGAGTGACCGGAGGAAACCCATGAGGTTGAGAAGGTGCCCCTATCTCCATGTCACATACGCTCACACCAGGGCTCGAAACCACAGCCGCAAGCCAGCTAGAGGTCGAAGCGTGACACTCTAGACCACTAGGCCATCCCAAACCCCCTAGTCAACAAGAGTATTTGGATATTTTTACTTTTTTTCGATAATGAAACATTTATATTACATTAAAATCTGATTAAGAGTAACAACTCATAAAGTAATTATCAGAAAATCATTAGAATTTGTTTGGTTTTTATGAAGTTCTGGCCCATGCTAACATTTAGTACGGTATATAAAACATTTAATATCATGGATTTAGCTGTTCAGTTATCAAAATTTATTGAATATTAATCGGATAATAAGTTTGGTCTCTAGAGCGTCACAAGTTTTTTTTCCCAAAGAGATCAAGGGAGATAACTTTGGCAGTAATTATGGGAAATCGCTGAAAATCAATAGGCTTCTTCATCTCATGACCTTAAATACTGTGTATTAATTTAAAGTCAATCGGATATTATTTTTGGCTTCTAGCGCATCCACAAGACTTTTTGAAGTGATCAAGGGCCATAATTCTGGCAGATAATCAATAGTATTCTTCTCTACATGACCTTAAACGCTGTGTATAAATTTAAAGTAAATCGGATGTTAACTCTGGCCTCTAGACCATCCACAAGATTTTCAAAGTGATCAAGGGCCATAACTATCAGTAATTTTCAGATATTGCTGGAAATCAATAGGCTTCTTAGTCTCATGACCTAAAACAATGTGTAAAAATTTAAAGTTTTAACTTTAAATTGATAGTTTATACACATTGTTTAATCGGATATTAACTTTAGCCTCTAGTGCGTTCACAAGAAATTGTGGACGATGGACGGGCGGATAGGGGCAAAGGCAATATACGTCCACATTTCCATGCGGGCGTATATAAAAAGGTAATCACTAACCATAATGTGTTCTCCAGCAAATATCATCCAAAATGACATGAGTGTAGCATAAAAGGCCCCTTGTCTCACATCTGTAACTATAGTCATCCATGGTAGATCGAACCAGATTGTAAACCATTCAACAGGACCTACAAATATTCATACACATTGTTTTTGCTACTTCAGACAGTGTATAGTTTTTAAAAATAATTTATAGTCAATAAATCAAATACATGGTAAACAAGCCAACAGTGAGGCTGATGTTCCCCGCCGAAATCCCAAAATAAATTGATGACACATATTAATTAATCGCACACCTATTTTTTTTCAAACATATCGACCAATCAAACTGAACACGAAGTGTCATCCAAAAATTGCTTATCTCTGCCTACCGTAAGAAGAAAATGCTCATCTTCGAACTCCATCAAGGCATTGACCTAATAAGCATACACACCAATTTTGAACATTTTAACTCAATTCGAAGGAGAGTTATTGTGTTCCAAAGTCTCGACCAATCAAATTGCGTATCGCTCTGCTTACCCTGAGCAGAAAATGCTCATTATCGAACTTAGTCAAGGTATTACTGTAATGAAACTATACACCAAGTTTCATCACTCTCACTTAATTAGAACTAAAGTTATCGTGTCCCAAAGCATCAACCAATCAAATTGCTTATCTCTGCTTACCCTAAGCGGAAAATGCTCATCTTCAAACTCCATCAAAGCTTTGACTTAATAAGCATATACACCAAGTTTGATCATTTTAACTCAATTAGAAGGAGAGTTATTGTGTTCCAAAGTCTCGACCAATCAAATTGCGTATCGCTCTGCTTACCCTGAGCAGAAAATGCTCATTATCGAACTTAGTCAAGGTATTACTATAATGAAACTATACACCAAGTTTCATCACTCTCACTTAATTAGAACTAAAGTTATCGTGTCCCAAAGCATCAACCAATCAAATTGCTTATCTCTGCTTACCCTAAGCAGAAAATGCTCATCTTCGAACTCCATCAAGGCATTGACCTAATAAACATATACACCAAGTTTGAACATTTTAACTCAATTAGAAGGAGAGTTATTGTGTTCCAAATTCTCGACCAATCAAATTGCGTATAGCTCTGCTTACCCTGAGCAGAAAATGCTCATTATCGAACTTAGTCAAGGTATTACTATAATGAAACTATACACCAAGTTTCATCACTCTCACTTAATTAGAACTGAAGTTATCGTGTCCCAAAGCATCAACCAATCAAATTTCTTATCTCTGCTTACCCTAAGCGGAAAATGCTCATCTTCCAATGCTCATCTTTTAGCACCCAATAACACATTTGTCAGTAAATATCGCTTGTGTGATAAAATACAGAATCTATTGCGATATCTCCTATTTTGAAGAAATCACTTTTTTTTAGATAAAAGGTAACTTATTTTTTCTTAAAAAGAAACTGTTTTTATTCAATTGACCTTGAAAGAAATACTGGGTCAATATATAGGACTTTGCAATAGTTAAACTGCTGTTAAAAAATGATGTATCACTACGCTTCAGATTCAGTAAAAGTGAAATTTATACCAAAGAATAATATTTATTTATTTGTGCATGTAAGAAAGGATTGGGTGATAAATAAAATCTCAAACAAAAAACACTCGTAGGAGATTCTCTATATAAAACAAGCCAACAGTGAGGCTGATGTCCCCGCCGAAATTCCAAAATAAATAGAAGACACATATTAATTAATCGCACATTTATATCAAACTGTGCACGAAGTGTCATCCAAAAGTGTTTTATAAAGAAAAATGCTAAAACCGACGAGAAAAATGAAAATGTACCCTAGTTAGGGGGACCCTAAAGGCAGACAAAAGGGCCCCTCTGGCCAAGGGAAAGGGCGCTCGTGTCCAAGTCAATCGTTTCTATACACTGTTACTGTCGAATCCATTACTAAATGAGAATGCAGTCATTGTATTGGCATAAAAATCATCAATCAAGATGAACCTAAGTTATCTTGTCCCAAAGTATCAACAAATCAAATTTTTTATCTCTGCTTAACCTAAGCGGAAAATGCTCATCTTCGAACTGCATCAAGGCTTTGGCCTAATAAGCATATACACCAAGTTTGAACATTTTAACTCACTTAGAAGGAGAGTTATTGTGTTCCAAAGTCTCGGCTACTCTCGACCAATCAAATTGCGTATCGCTCTGCTTACCCTGAGCAGAAAATGCTCATTATCGAACTTAGTCAAGGTATTACTGTATTGAAACTATACACCAAGTTTCATCACTCTCACTTAATTAGAACTGAAGTTATCGTGTCCCAAAGCATCAACCAATCAAATTTCTTATCTCTGATTACCCTAAGCGGAAAATGCTCATCTTCCAACTCCATCAAGGCATTGACCTAATAAACACATACACCAAGTTTGAACATTCTAGCTCAATTAGGAAGAGAGTTATTGTGTCCCAAAAAATGTGACAGACCCATTTTAATAGTCCCCCAACTTTCTTCGAAAGGCAGGGGACAAAAAGAACAGGAATGCAATGCCTGTTGAAGGAAGCCTCTATTTTACCTGCTCTCGCTCCGGCTCGTTTTTTTTTTTTCAATTTGTAATGAAAGGCAATCTAACCTATGCCAATTCACTGATATATGTTTTTTCTTCAATCTAGCCGTATTGATTTGCATAAATACTCCCCACAAAATGATATCATAGCAACTTGTTTCCAATATTTACATTACTTTCCTTACATAGCCTAGTTATTACAGGCAAGAATATGAAGTGCCATGTTTAGATTTAATTTGCATCAATTTCAGCATGCTATAAATTGTAAACCAGAAATGACCTTGGTGTGTGCTTTGTTCAACTTTTAGGACTTAAAATGATTGTCTGCATTTTATGTTAAATTAGAGTTTCAGACCTTTGAAATCACATTTAGTTGGTAGTTAGATCCTTTAGATCACATATAAATGTCTTAATATCAAAGTACACTGTTACTTACAATTCATTATAGACAGAACAATACCCAATGCTAACAATGTCCTGAAAAAAAGGTAAGAATTGGCAACAAAAAACAGCAAGTGGGATGGATGTATTGTTAGTTTCTATTGAAAACAAAATCAGTTACATCATGTTCGTTTTAGCAGAGGGTTTAAAGTCTGAGTACGTATAAAATTTGTATATGGACGTGAAAGTCAAAATTGCCTATCTGCACACGTAACCCTTTTAAGATATCGGGTCAATTTTTTCACTGGGTGACCTGATAATTGATTCCCGGTCCTTTTGAGGTCTAAACAGTGAATAATCCATGTGGTGTACTTGATAACAAAAGGTAAATTTCACCTAAACATTATTTTATCTCTTTTTACCCAAACAATGCAAAATTACAGCTCAGGACACCCATCTCCATTTCTAGATGAAGACTGACAGGTTTAAAATCTTTGAAAACATATCAGATATGTTAAGTTAGTCGCTTGGCTCTAACGCATAGGATTTCAAGAGATTTTAACACAAAATTAAGCAGTTTTATTTTCCAAAATATTATTAGGATTGCCTCTTTAACAAGAACAAATATTTAATCTCATTAAAACAACACTTTCAATTTTACCAAAGCAACAAAACATGACCACAGCAGCTAATGAGTGAAGCCAGGTTACCTTTCTAATAAATTTGGTTCTCTACTGAGTAGTTTTATTCGTCTCCAAAACCAAACTAAAATAGTGAGAACAACTGGGAACATCGTAGTCTTCAATGCAAACCATACTTTTGTAAAACCCCCATTTTGAAAGATTGTCTGGAATGATAAATATAATTTGATAAAAATTCAAATGTACAATGCATTAACAATGAAAAACAATCAAAAAGGTTAGAGTTATTGACAGGTACATGGTGATTGCTAGCCAAGATGCTAGTCTCAAGTTACACAGGACAATTTGAAGTAGGTACTGGCTATTTCATTGAAATCATATCACAATATAGACAGTTGCTTGGGATAACTAGAAATAAGAGTCCTGACTAGTGCCCTTATCACAGAATAACCACTTCTTCAAGTATATATTGCAGTATGATTAACACCTTTTTGTAAAAATAAAACTTTAAAACTGAAACATATGTGTGTACGCTTAAGTCGCAAAATACGCACAACATTTTACAACACCTTCTATGAGACATCAAAGACGATGTAACTAACAAATATCAGGAAAAACTTACAATAATCCAGATATCTTTTATAGTTCCTAGACCCTGGTTGGTTGGTTTTTGTGGGTAGACAGGTAGTCGTAAATTAATCAGGTAGTAATCATAATGCACACTTCCCAACTCAAAAAATGATACCAGATCACATTTATATTGTTCACCATTTTTTGTCTGGTAGAAAAAAAAAATTTAAACTATTAAAAATATTATTAAAATATGTACATTACAATGATCAATTTCATAGAATTATTGAAACATACATTATGCAAGAGCTAAATATTGATGTCCATTTTCTGCATTTTAGATCAATAGATGTATACTGAGAACGGTGTGCTAACTGTGCTTTTCGGTTGACTATAAAAATAATATTCTTAGCATATACATACAGAGGTCCACTGTATGTACAGTAGAATCTGCATTAAGCAGCCACCCACGGGAAATTTTAGGATTGACCGCTTAACGGGAGTGGCCTCTTAATAAAATCTCGAGTTTTTTGTGCTGACATCAATTAATATTACGCCTGGGTGCACTTGCATCGGTAAATTTGGCCGTCGCTGAATCTCGGATATAACTTCCGTAAACATGTCATTTTGTCCCAACCTTCAATACTACTGTCTACCATTGTTATGGATTCGATAATATTTATCCATTTTTGTAAAATCTCATGTTTTTTTCTTTTGTGCTGACATCAATTAATATTACGCTTGAGTGCATTGGAAGCAAACACCAATGCAATAGCCTACTTCACTTGCATCGGTAAATTTGGCCGTCGCTGAATCGCCGACATAACTTCTGTAAACTTGTCCTTTTGTACCAACCTTCAATACTACTGTCTATCATAGTGATGTATTCGATAATATTTATCCATTTTTGTGAAGAAAATCGATGAATTAATTTTATTTTATCAAAGAAGCACACGAACCAAAAAACATCGCTGAGTTAGCTACCGAATCACAGGGGGTGTTACTCTGTATGTAATATTACAGGTGGCGCTAAAACGTCTATTTAACAACATAGCGGCTTTTAGTCGGTACTTTCAGTTTATTCAATCAGTATCAAATAATGTCCCGTTTCGTGTGAAAACAATGACCAGGTTTGTCGTTTAATAAAATAAAAGATTAATTAACAGATAATCCCGGGTTAATTGGTATTTTCACATTTCTTTTTATCTGATTTGTGTGAGTCCAGTTAATTGATTACTACTCACGGGATTAGCGGGGGTGTTACGAAGAACGACAAGATGGTATCATTCAACAATGGCCGTTGAATGGGCGATGTTTTGTTAAATTCACTTGCAAAATAGTGACCGCTGGCCGCGTTAGGGGAGTGACCGTTGAATAAGGAGATGAAACAATAGAATTTTTACGGGGGGAATTTATTGTGACCGCTTACAAGGAGATGTCGCTGAATAGGAGTGGTTGCTCATACGGATTCTACTGAACATCATAAATGTATACTGAATTATTAAAAAAGGCATTTTCTTACACCATTTATTTCACAATGTAGTGGTCTGTTGATACTTGTACTAATCAGTTCTTTCCAATCCGTTTCATTGTCATTTTTATTTCTATATCCCAAACGCACTTCCATCTTCATTGTAGCATTTTCCACTTTAAACAGTTACGAAAAAAAAAAAATAATTTGCATTATTAATGAAAACTGACAATGTCAATGTTACTTACTTGCTACAATGATCAATTTTGATTGATTAAGGATTGAGTAGCCTACTTATGTGTACATTTAATGGAACTTACACGGGCACCATTTGAGATAAATAGAGAATCTCCTACAAGTGTTTTTTGATATCAAAAAACACGAGTTGGAGATTTTATTTATCACCCAATCCTTTCTTACATGCAGAGATAAATATATATAATTCTTTGGTATAGATTTCACCATTACACATTACAGCGTAGTGATACATCAGTTTTTTAACAGCAGTTTAGCTGCATTTAAAATAAGTGGTTTCTTTAAAATTAAAGAAAGTAGTTCCTTTTTGATTGATCAATCAAATTCATGTAAAGCGATATCTCCTTGTATGTGTCAAAAAAGAAGGGATAGATAACTTTCTGGTGTGCTTCATGAGAAGAGCATTTATTTGAAAATCTGTCTGATCTGAATTTCAATGGCAATGACTGTAGTCAAAATACCAACCACTGAGGTATACAGGTCTAAGAGTAGGTCTGCTCATAAATGTGCACAAAATTTGAACAAAAAATACAAAATGCTCATCTTAACTTACAAATAGGATTTGTAGGTCTATGCTCAATATCCATCTGAAGAACTGTCAGCATATTCTGAAACCATCTGGACATATCCAACTGTTTATGATCACGAGGATATGGTATCCACAGAGCAAAAACAATCATTCTGGTATCCACATGTTTTTGATATATAATTGGGTCATCAAAATCATCTACAGCATCACATCCAGCAGGACCTCTAGGTATGTACCAAGATTTAGGTTTTACATCAACAGTAATGTCATGGCATTTAGTTGTCACCATATTCATTACATTTGAAGGAGCAGGAGCTGTAAATAACAAATTGATTATTTTATTTCTCAAGACTTGCAAAGAGAGGTTGATATGGATAAGGAAACTGATAACAGTAATGGAAATAATTGCTGTTTTATTATTAGAATTGGTGTGCCAACCCCAGTTAACAATACTATGCCAAGAATCTATGCCATTAACCTTATTCCTTGTCTTAAATTTACAGACACTACTTACATGTACATATGGTGCCACCATGGTTTAGTTATAATTATAGTGTAATAAAAAGATAGACTGCCAAGCAATGAAAGATATATCCATGTGCAGCAAGTTGTCCAAGCAGTCAACAAGAGGTTTCAGATATTATTACTTTTGTCTGTAATGAAAGCATTTACAAGACACTAGCCAGCAGTTGCCAGACAAGAAAGACCCTTACTTTGCAAGGTAGTTTCAGTACTATTTTTGCAAAATTCAAATTCAACCACCTTTAAGACACAACAGTGATGTATTTAACCGTTTATCAAATCACGTACAAATTGTGACCTCTAGAGGTTCCACTAGCTAAAATCATGATTTTGCGTACAATCAGAGAAACACCCTTTTATTATGTACCGTGGTACTTCTCATGAGGATTTGTTTGGCTCCATGCTAAACACTTTGTTCTCTTGAGTGGCCACAAGATAAAGGGCCATACATCTAAGTCTGGCAGTAATTATCTTAAATTAACAATAGGATTCTTTATCTTGGCCCCTTAAACACTGTGCATAAACTTTATTGGAAATTCCCACGCCTAATGGCCCATGAAAACTGTGTATAAATTTAAAGTCAATTGGGTGATAACCTTGGCCTCTAGATCAAGGGTCGGTAATCTAACAGGATTCTTTGTGTTTTAAGTCAAGATAATAACTAACTTTACGTTCTAGTTCTAGAGCATCGACGGACAAGACACCCATATGCAACCACATGTCAATCAATGTAGACATAAAAGATAGGCTGGCACTGCCAGGCAGGATACGCCCACATTTTCGAGAGATGGACAGAGAACAAGCAATACCGAAAGTGATTTTTCCTACATCTTTAAGTCCTGTATTTCATACTGTATTGGGAGCAGCCATTTAGTTGGTCAGTTCCAGTCTGATATTAATGAAACTCGAAACCGACAATGATTATGGTGTGACGGACGGTACACAACCTAGAAATGTGACTTTTCATCAAAATCGGATAAGAATTGTGACCTGTAGCGTGTCCACAACCATGATATACCATATTTTTACACTATTCGCGTACAAACGGCGACCATTTCGTTCGGCAATTTTGGTACGATTTTCACGAAATTAGAACTCAACCTTCCTCATCAAAATCGAATTAAAATTGTGACCTATACCGAGTCCACAACCATGATATATCATTTTTATAACAGTATTCGCGTACAAACGGCGGCCATTTTGTCTGTCAATTTTGGTCCGATTTTCCCGAAATTCATACTCAACCTTCCTTACAGTGTAACGGTGATATAATCAAACGTTTTTTTAAATTGGATAATAATTGTGACCTCCAGAGGGACCACAATCTAAAGAAAGGGGGATTTTGCGTATAACCAGGGGCCATAATTCAGGAAGTTACGATCCGATATGCGCAAATATTGAAAAGAACCAAGATCTTTGGGTTATAACGATGAATTTCAAGTTTCATCAAAATAGAATTAAAATTGTGACCTTTACAGGGTCCACAACCTTGATATACCATTTTTTAACAGTATTCGCGTACAAATGGCGGCCATTTTGTATGGCAATTTTGGTCTGATTTTCCCGAAATTCGAACTCAACCTTCCTTACGGTGTAACGGTAATATAATCAAACGTTTTTTTTAAATCGGATAATGATTGTGACCTCCAAGCTAAAAAAAAAGGCGATTTTGAGTATAATCAGGGGCCATAATTCAGGAAGTTACGATCCGATATGCGCAAATATCGAAAGGAAGCAAGATCTTTGGGTTATAACCATGAATTTCAAATTTCATTAAAATCGAATCAAAATTGTGACCTCCACAGGGTCCACAACCTTGATATACCATTTTTTAACAGTATTCGCGTACAAACGGCGGCCATTTTGTATGGCAATTTTCGTCCGATTTTCCCGAAATTCGAACTCAACCTTCCTTAGGGTGTGACGGTAATATAATCAAACGTTTTTTTCAATCGAATAATAATTGTGACCTCCAAGTTAAAAAAAAGGCGATTTTGCGTACAATCAGGGGCCATAATTCAGGAAGTTACGATCCTATATGCGCAAATATCGAGAGGAAGCAAGATCTTTGGGTTATAACCATGAATTTCAAGTTTCATCAAAATCGAATCAAAATTGTGACCTCCACAGGGTCCACAACCTTGATATACCATTTTTTAACAGTATTCGCGTACAAACGGCGGCCATTTTGTATGGCAATTTTCGTCCGATTTTCCCGAAATTCGAACTCAACCTTCCTTAGGGTGTATCGGTGATATAATCAAACGGTTTTTTAAATCGAATAATAATTGTGACCTCCAGAGGGACCACAAGCTAAAAAGGGTGATTTTTCGGACAATCAGGGGCCATAATTCAGGAAATTACATTCCGATAGCCGCAAATATCGAAAGGAACCAAGATCTTTGGGTTACAAACATGCATGTCAAGTTTCATCAAAATCGGTTCAAAATTGTGACCTCTATAGGGTCCACAAGCTAAAAACGTGATTTTTCGTACAATCAGGGGCCATAATCCACGAAGTTTTGATCCGATACATGCCAATATCGAAAGCAGCCGAGATCTTTTGGGGATAAACCTATATTTCAAGTTTCGTCAAAATCGGATAAGAATTGTGACCTGTAGAGAGTCCACAAACAAATTGTGGACGGACGGACGTCCGGACGGACAGGGGCGACGACATACATGTAATACGTCCACATGAAAATGTGGGCGCATAAAAAGTGAGTTACACATACATTATGCAAGAATTAAATCTGCCTATTGCAAGTCTTTCTTTAGGCTTGAAATGTTTTCTAAATTATTAATTATTAGACATTAATCAACTAATCCAGGCAATAATCAACACTCGATGGCATCGGATTTCCCCGATATTAAATAGATTGGAACAGTTAAGCCGTATTTTGATTTAAGCTAAAAATGGAAGGGCAAAACTTAGCTTCGAACAACCAGAATGGCGGTTGAAATTATTGCACACATCTTGTCAAACCTTCAAAGGCTAATATCTTGGCTCGCAGTAGAGTAATCTGAATGTCATTTTACATTATCTAGTTCTTTAACTTCTTTAATGGACAGACAGAGATGACGACAATATACAACCATATTTCAATGTGGGCGTATAAAAACAACAGTAATTAACTTATTTGAATGAACAATTAATTTTCAATGACACTGTGCACTTACATGTATATACATCTATATGTGCTTTTCTCCATATCATAACTCTGGGCTGTAGGCTAAAGCCTTTTTACTTTGGCAAAAAGTAAAAGACCATTAGATTATGTATTAGGAGTTCATATTTTATTTGTTATGATCAAAACCCTCTTATTCTACAATGACTGCCAAAATATTTGGCTGCAATTGCCACGTTTAAGTATGCTCATCAGTGAGATTTGACGGATTAATTTTACCAGTATTATTGCTAATGCAGTACCGTTCACACTGCAAATAATCTTCTAAATGTTCTTTGATGTAAATTCCACATTGGGTGAATGGAGTAGACTATCATCCAATAACCATTAAAAAAAAAAACAATTTGCAATTAGAAATTCTGTTTTAACCGGCACAGACCTACAGATTAAATCTGATAGATACATACATGTACCATACTGTAGTTCTTTTTGGAACTGTCTTTGAGTGGACATGGTCCACTGACAGTTCCAATCCGGCCTTGTATAGCTGCAATATAAAATACTGCTCTTCCTCACTTCTGTTCTAAGGCTGTTTTAGATCCTTACCTACTATTTTTCACCTTGATCATTCTACTTTATATGCCAAAGGGATCATTTCTTACCATTTCTTGAAAATGGTGTTGAATTATCTATTTAATTTGTTTCATATAAAGTGAGAAAAGATTTCTCTTGGCGGAAAATAAAGAATCGGGGTGAAAAAAATAGAAGGTTAGGGTGTTCTATAGTCTGAGAACAGAGATGGGGAAGAATGGTACATGTACATGTACGTACATTTATATTTTGATATCGCAGTGATAAATGACCAGATAGGAACTGTCAGTGGACATTGTCCACTCAAAGACAGTTCCAAAAGAAACTACATACGCACATGTACTGTATTGGTTCACCCAAGGTATTTTCCGAAAAAGTCCTCTGGATTTTTCATCTGGCTTCTTACTTTTACTTTTATGTTTCGCAGGACAGAGGGTACTAGCAAGGATAATAAGCTGTCTGGATGATACAAAAAACAGAGGTTTAATACTTTTTGGAGTAGCCTACACAAAAAAGAATTGAAATTCAATGAAGATTTTGACAGAAACACTGCTTAACTGTAGTGGAAAATTTTCTCGCAGAACAGTCGTTGAGAGAAAAATGAGGTCCAGCATACATGTAAATGAGAACCTTTTCCAATTGGAATCGATAAAGAGTTGTCTGAAACAGTTGCTGTCATGCAAAATACCCCTCAATGCACACTGCATAGAATAGATGCCCATCCTGATCCTTATTATGCGTATGATATTTAGCCCTAGCGTTGACGCAACTGTGCGAGTCGATAATTACATTAATTTAAAGGGACAATCCCGATAAGAACAGAGTCTCAAAAATTAAAGTCCAAATATTAATGAAATTTATGGATCAAAATATAGTGTCATGGTGTATTTACCTTGTCTCAAAATTTCAGCTCAAAATATTGAGTCATTTGGGCGTGTACGTCAACACTGCTTATCCGGACACGTAACCCTTTTAAGATTTCGGGTCAATTTTTTCATTGGGTGACCTGATAACCGATTAACGTTTCTTGAGAGGTCTATACAGTGAATGACCCATGCCCTGTACTTGATAACAAAAGGTAAATTTCACCTACATATTATTTTTATAGAAAAAAGTCTGGTTTTATCCAGATACTGTATAATAAAATAAAACGTTCTCCATTTCCAGATGAAGACTGTCAGGTTTAAGTTATTTACCAGCGTATCACAAATATCGGGTTAGTAGATGGGCCTTAGGTTATGGATTTTAAAGTATTTTAACACAAAATTAAGCAGTTTTATTCCCCAAAAAGTTATCGGGATTGGCCCTTTAAAGGAGCTATATCGCTAACATTTGGAACCTAGAAATTGACACAAATGGGTCGCAACACATATATAATACAATACTCTAATATCAATGTATATAGATTTACTTTTCACATTGCTCCCACCGTTATTTTAGAAATGTTTACAATCACAATCTTGGCCAAAAATATATTATTGTGTGCATGTATACAGGTCTTTCGACTTTGGCGGTATGATCAAAGAGATTTCTTTTTATATCAGTATCACAGACATGGCTGAGACGGAGAAGACTGACAGCCAACGTGTTAACTTACCTATAAGCCCACCTATCAAAAAGAACACAATCAGTATCAGTAGTAAAGATACTGCAAGTATTGACAACTTCTTGTTGCTCAAATTTTCCAACACAACACCTCCCATTTTTAGCAAAGAAAGTTAATAACAAATTAATTTGTCTGCACTCAACGTCAACTCTGACCCAGACAGTGAAAGCGCCCTCTAGTAAGAATAATTAATGAGCATTTATTGCATGATTTTAAAAGTAAATTTAATGCCTTTCCCAGAGAGCAAGTTATGTTAATAAATATAAATACAGAATTTTGGAAGCTTTTGTACTCATATAATAAATAGATATCAAAGGTAACCAGCTAAAATGATATAAATGGATTTATTATTTCTTTTTGCAAATGACTACTCCCGGTCAGTTGGGGCAATCACAACAAAAATATAGCAGACGACACGTGAGTTTTATTTTATTTTGTACGTAGAGGTAACTGTGTGTCTCAATATAACAATCTCCACCCTCGTGGTATTAGTCATGTACACAAACATTGGTTTATTAGTAGATCTATTCACAATTATTCAAGTAAATCAAGACGTATTCCAAGTTCCCCCCCTCCCCTCCAAAACTACTTAGACTTAGCCATAGACTAGATCGAGTACAGTTCTAAGCTTAGACTAACTAATTAGTAAGTTAGACTTAGACTAGTACAGAAGAAGTAGAAGCGCACATTTATGCGTAGTTTTTGCTTGATTGGCTAGGCTAATCAGTGTATCATTTTTTATTATTATTTCCAGAACGTTCGGTAGACCAGTGCAAAGAAAGCGTACCGGTAACGAAATGAATGATAATCAACTTGCTGATGTTACTGGCGAAAACCAACAATCTCGACAGACTAAACATTATAACGAAAATTCGAACAATAACAACATAAGTGACATTGTTATACAACAACACCCTGCTGACGAGATAGATAGGTACCGGTATAATAATTATGGTCATTCATAATAACGTATCCGGAGTAGCGTAGTTCGATCGGTCCAAGCCGGTGTTCCTGTCAGGACGTCGGGTATTTTGGAATGTAAATGGTTGACGAACATTTCACCATTTTCCCGTTATGGTTAATACTAATAACAGTGTTTTTGATGTCACTATGAATATGATAAAACAATTATAAATACATTTTGATCAAATTGGTTCATCAATGTTCGGTTGTTTTTTTTTTTTAATAAACAACACAATTAGTACCCTATTATTCAAAGAATTACGCTTTCGCATTGTATCATTTGATAGGGGCATTTGTTTCTTATTATACTATAATTTATTAATATACCATGTATTCTCTTTCCAGGTTACACAGTGAAGAACCATCTATATTTTCTACTGAAAATTCCAATTCGTTGAATGTTTCGGTGGATGAACTGCCTGGTAAAATATTAATATCCCCGGATGTTACAAAAAATTCCTTGTCACAAAGTGCTCAGCAGATAATAGATGACCTCAACGCTAAGAGAAAACAAGATACACAGTTACTTAGTAATATGAAAAAGGCATTAGAAGCCCAGGTAATCATCTATTTTCATCTATAATCATGGTTTTTCTAATAAGACCTATATTTACATAGCCACGTTAATTAATGGACTATGTGATTAAATGGACTAAAAACCACAGCAACGGAGGATTCTGAAACTTCGATTTAAGCACGGATTCACTATATGAACGTTAAGACGAATGAAAAATATTTGTAATTCCTTGGTATAATTAATCTTTAAAGTGAAGTTCGCAAATTACACCGATAGTTAACTATCGGTGTAATTATGTCCTTTATCGGGTTTACGTCAAAGGCGTGTTAGAGCTGAGGCGCTGGAGGCGCTAGCCTCCTCACGAAAAAAATCAAAGAAGTTGAACAAATAAAACGGGAGAAGAATGCT
The DNA here is from genome assembly GCA_036850965.1 of Patella caerulea. NCBI lineage: Eukaryota > Metazoa > Mollusca > Gastropoda > Patellidae > Patella > Patella caerulea. The sequence goes on along the minus strand of JAZGQO010000008.1, from coordinate 3,679,080 downwards.
AAAGCCGATGATAAAAATGAAATGTTACCTAGTTAGTGAGGGCCCTAAAGGCGGACAAAAGGGGCCCCTCGTTTGACAAAAGGGCCCCTCTGGCCAAGGGAAAGGGCCCCCGAGTCCGAGTCAATCGTTTTCTTTACACTGTTACTGTCGAACCCACTACTGAATGAGAATGCAGTCATTGCATGCTGGTATGAAAATCATCAATCAAGCCACCGCCACCCCCCGGACCCCCGCGAAAGAGGGCCCACCAAATAGTATCGCCTCCTCCATGATAAACCCTAAAACGCCCCTAGTTTACATGCTTTAAGGTCAAACGTAACCAGAAAGATAAATCTAACCGAATTTAGATCACTGTATCACTGTATTTCATATACCAGTGTAGTTTCATAGGCGTACGAGCCCCCCCCCAAATATTTTCATGAAAAAAAAAATAGAAATCTGAAAAGAGCTCCGAATTGTGAGATCGGTTATTATAGGCGAGGAGTTTTTGAAATGGGGTAGGAGTATGGCCTTGTCGGGGAAGGCTATGGTCTTGTCGGGAATGAATGCTCTGTTTGTCGGGAAGCGTCGCGTTGTCTGTCGGGTTTTGAATATTTTTAATAATATGGAAGCGGTAAGAATACAGTACAGTCAATGATGAACACGTACGCCATCTGAATAGAACTAGCACGTACACATGGCCTTGGTCAGTTCTTGAGTACTGTGTTCCTGTATACTGGCATCCAACTCCATGCACCGGACGAGCCCAGTGATAGAAGTGAGCAGCTGAAAAAAAAATTTCTTTAATAATAATTGATAAGTTTGTAATAATATTGCACCTTGTAGTCACATATAATACATGTACGATGGCTCAACGTAGTTCGATATTGAGCCCTTTTCTTTGGAAATAAATATTCATAGGTGAATGTAAAGTGCGACTGGCAAGAGTTATACAAAGATAATGTGCTCAACAACGCTTATTTTACTTATAAATCGCTCCAGGAAAAAGTTCCAAAACCACTATGATGTAGATGTTAAATATCATTAAATAAGCTTTTTATATTATGTAATATTTGAATCCAATTTTACTAAATTGTTATTAAATTTGATTAGTTTCTCTTAATCAATTTCAAGTTCAATTGATGACTTTTTATGCTGCAACTGACATGATTTATTACCCACTCCAAATTATTGGAAAGTATTCGAAACCTGGAAATCGCGTCTACGGCCGTCTGGTTTTCAAAATTTTCTAGGGGAGGCCCGCTAGGCTCCCCGTCGGACGCTTAGCACCTCCGGCACTCGCGGTCAGACGGCTTTGTCGCCCGCCACTCCGCGGACTCTAAAGAAATATATTTGTCGGGAAAATATGCTGCCCCCCTCCCAAACAAGTTCGGCCTCGTACGCCTATGTGTATTATATATATATAATTCAACTAAGAACCCCTCCCCTTAAAAAAAGTTACTCGTATGAAGATGAGAAGATAATTCCAAAAATTGCATTCGAAATTTTTGACAGACCGGCAAAAAACAACTGGCCCGGGGGACTTGAGATGCGAGGGCAACGGTAAGATAAATGTTTGGATTCTTGATTTTAAAAGCTTTTTTCTTCTAGATAAATGTAGAGAAGCACCCTAATTCAAAAAACATACCATTCAAATGAAGAATTTCTTGAATTCTCAAGACCCATCTTTTTCTTAAAACTCTGGATTTGCACGTAAATCCAAAATGTTATAAAATTAGTCAGAAATTTGTTAAAAACTGTCGTATTTTTCAGAATGAGAAGATGTGTAAGTCAATAGAACAACATTTATTCCAAGTGTATGAAACCCAAGGAAAAGAAGTACAAGACAAACTTCAAGAATTATTTGGAGTTATTGACCGAATATCCCGAGTTGAAACTGAACTACAAGAGTTCAAACAGGCTCTTCAAATATTATACAAAGATATGACAGATTAGAAGAAACTAATCATTTGATGACTATACTGTGATTTTATAATTATTGATATGTCGGCCAAAAACTGATCGGAATTTTTTTTTTTTTTTTTTCATGTGAATTTCAGTAGGTCTAAGTTGCTATTCTCCCAATATATATGCCCCCTGTCAGTTCGTAAGTTAATACTACGGACTGTTATACACAGTTATATTAGTAATTGTTCTTATATGTTAAGTTTATTCCAATAAAAAAACAGGTAAGCCGTGTGTACAACACCTTGTTGGTTGTCATATGTTTCAATACAGTATCCCCAGTGAGTAAAACGGGATGAGATCACTGGGGATATCAAGGATGAATACATTAGTGCCATGCCACCGTTCTTCTCAATGTCTGTATAGGACACGGGGTTGCGTGTGCATTGCGACGAGAGAGAGAGCAATGGGGTTTAACGTCCACTCGATACAAACTATCACTGCTTGATAATGATTGGAGAAGCCCTGTCTAAACATCGCTCAGTAATGAGCAGTAATTGTATTCCATAGAATTGTGACCTGACCTGTATAGCATGTGATCTGTTCTGGCAAAACAAAGTGGGTCTACCCATATCAATGAATGTAGTTTCTACGGGCACAAATAACAAACATATGATTTGTGACCAAGAAAAGGTTCTACAGTTAATTCTTGAGAAGATAATTTCTCATTTAGTACCCAGTCGTTTGATACAAAAAATATCAAGGACATGAAACAATCTGATTAAAAGACAGATCCAATTTCGTTTCGTTTTTTATAATTCAAAATTTCGTTTTTACTTGTCTTTACTACTATGTAGGCCATCGAAAGTATAAAAACGAAACGAAATATAGATATATTTTACTTATATTGGGACATGAAACGGATATTAAGTATCTCCTACCCAACCCCGATAAAACAGTCGCTTGTGATAAATAAATCTACATTTACACAACCATTTTAGTATCTCTAAGAACGATGTACCTAAAATTTTAAAAACTACAACTAACCCTGGCTGTAACAGCGTGTGTACTAACCCGACTAGTTTTAAAACTAGTTACATGTAGCGACTATGTAAAGTCTCAAATTCTTTTTTCAGAAAATCAAAGATTTTCCACGACCTAATCCATACAAAAGTTAATTATTCAATCCATACTCAAACCGATTATTTAAATGGCTTTCAGAACATTTAACGTACACCCGGGAAGAAGAAAACAAGATTTATATATTTTGGTGTAGTTTAATCTTTGAGTACCAGTTAAAAGTGTTTATTTCGTTGATTGAACGTAGTGTAAATACGCAGAAATTGATTTCTTTATATAATATAGTACACATATATTTTTAATATCATATCATATTTAGGGGTATGTATGTCTATATCATTATTCAAATATCAATTTTAAACTGACAAACAACGTATATGCGAAACATGGGAATCAGATTTTGGTTTAAAAAGGTTCTATTTGAAACCGAAATATATAGCATTTGGCACCAGGAACGCCCAAACAACCAAATTTTAATGTCGTAATTATTGAAATATGAAAGAAATATTATTGGATTTGGGTAAACTGAACTACGCTTCTGGCCTGAAATTCAGTATCAAAATCTGGTGACATGTTTTTAATACCATTGTAAACAAATTATAGGTGACAAAATTTGGGCGTTCAAAACAGTTCTAACTAAACTTAATCAATTTGACAAAAATAACCAGAATGGACAATATGTAGTGTCATGCCTTGCAATACATGTACCCGTTTGTCAGTCAAACTGTCACAACAATTTTCACCGATTTCAGTGCACCGAAATTTAGGTTGATTCAAGCGCTTCAAAATATGTTTTAAAAAATCTTTGCACATACATGTACTATAATATTTGACGCAAGATGCCAATCAAACTATTTAAACGCTAAGTGAATAGGTGTGACATGAGTTAGTATGTTAACCTGTCATGATTTTAATTTTGAAAATTAAATCAGGTCGATCTAATGCTGACGACTGAAATCACATGAACCCTAATGTCAACTCAAAGCATTTATAAAGCCGATAGTTTCTATCCAGAAGCAGTTGAACAGACCAGCAATCATGAAGAGTGGTTTGTTTCTTCTGTGTTTGGTCATTGGTTTTGCCGGTAAGTTTTTATTTTTCTTTGCATTTGAAATTGGAATTGTACTATTCATGTTTAGAATCAAAACCGAAAACGTAATGGTTCGATAGATATTTTTGCATCAATTAGATTTACATTAAATATTATTATGCATTGATATTGTTTTTATTACTTTATCCGTAATGCTATACAAATTGTCCTATACTTTTTATTCCCGAACTTTGATGACACAGCAACTCAGGCCAATAATCAGATAAAATGTCCAGATGGTTCGACAATCTCGACTGTTTTTTTCATCCATTATTATAGGCCTATCTAAATCTCTACTTTCGTAATGCGTCGGCGAATTTGTTCTTATGTTGGAATTTCGGGATATTTTCACCTAATTTGGGTCTTCAATGCCTGGTAAATTTAATATAACAAAAATTTCAAGTTTCAAATCAGATAAAAATTGCACGTGCGATTCAATTCCATCTAAAAGTTGCGAATTACTGAAATTATACAATCGGAATGACCTACTTCGTGTTGAGTGAACGTTAACCCAGGGTAGTGTCAGGGAGTAGAGACAGGCTATTTTTCGAACTCTATCCTATACGTGTTTTAAATCATTACCGTACAAAAAGTAAATGTGAAAAAGGGCAAATATATCATTTAATTTGATATTGTTTTGACATACAATGTAAGTAGCATTGATCATTCAGCACATAGACGTACAACAAAGTCACCATTGCAGGCGCGGATCCAGAGGGGGGTCCAGGGGGTCCGGACCCCCACCCCCCACCCTGCTCAGGCTTGAAAATTTTTTTATGCGATTTTATTGGCGATTAAGACCTGTAATTTTGGAATTTACCTTCCGGAAATACGTCAGAATGAACCAAATTGAATCTAATTTACCAAATTAATCGGTTGAGCGCAATTAGTTAAGCAATTATCAAACCTAGACCCACCCCTGCAAAAAATCCTGGATCCGCGCCTGCATTGACTAAAATATCAATTAAAAGAACTTTATTTGATTTTTCAAATGGTTTCATCTTTACACCATAAATTTCAAACTGATCCCGCAGTGAATATTCGCTTGGCCGCTACAATCCCGCAGTGAATATTCGCTTGGCCGTTATAATTAATTCTTAAGTAATTCTCTGTGAAACAGATTGCATAAATTTTACGTCTCTTGAGGTACATCTGAGTTTTCGTTCAGTAGTTTCATTCAAAAACGAAACTAAATACACCGACTTTTTCAAAGTCCAGAGTTCAGTTACTTTTTGTCATCGTGAACCAGCGTTTAGTCAGATTGCTCAGTTTCGACACACATTAAATATCCCTTATTTGGGATACAACTGTGTAATGAAACATACCTTCATTTTTTTTTCATTTTTTTTTTATTTCCCCCACTTTTATAGACTAAAACTGACCAGAAAGTCAAGTCAAGTTTAATCTACTGTTGAAAAATACCATTTTTGAAATTGTAACAGATTTTTTTTTAGAATTGCTCATAAATATCATTGAATTTTATGATGTCTATTTATTCTTTTATTTTTACAGGTGCCAAAATAGAAGAAAAGGGTGAGTAACTATTGAATGTATTTGTGATCATTGTCAACATGTTTTGTCGCCATTTAACGAATGAAATTTAGAGACATTCTCTGGCTTGCACCATAATGGTTCGTAATGTTAAACGGGCTATATACACTTTTCCTGCCGCAGAACAATAAAAAAACAACAGGGAATGAATTGGACAATTTGGGCAAAGATAAGAACTGAATATAGTTTTTCTACATGCTATACCTTCATTATAAATTGCGAACCTGAAGAATCTATATCGCCGAAATGACGAGCGTATGAGAATATTTATTAATCAATAACATTCCTACAGCCGGAATTCGTTTATCAAAGGTTATGACTTTCGTCACAATTTTGTGAGAAATTATAAGCGTAACCTCCGCACTGGAGTTCATGGGAGTCACACGTGGGCGGGGGCTGAATATACTTGCCCCCTCCCCCCAAAATTTATGTTAAACAATGTACAACATAAACACTTTTGTGTACTTTGTCAACATCAAACTGATCCCGCAGTGAATATTCGCTTGGCCGCTACAATCACTGATAAGCATGACATCGGCGAGGCTTAATTAGTACGGTATATTAACTTTTTTACTCCGACAAATTAAATTCTCAAACATTTTTTTGAGGTAACAGAAAAATAAATAAAGACGTTTGAAGTAATTGAAGTTAAAAAATATTTCCTATTAAGTGTAAATGGGTATTAAAATGAGTAAAATGCGTCATTTTGCCCGAAGCAGTTAGGTGTTAAGTAAACATTGCACGAGCCGTTGAGCCAATGACTGCAGTCAACGCACGTGCTATGGACACTCATCTGTTACAGAGTTAATTCCGAAGTAATTCTCTGTGAAACAGATTGTGTCAACATTTGATAAAATTTCCTTTGCAGACCCCCCTCCCCAATAATATATATTTAGAATTCTCAAACATTATTTAATTTTAAATTACAGCGTTCAGACCTCAGAGAGAATATGTATACCTCTACCTGACTCAGGTTACTTCAGGCCTACCAGGCCTGTCCTCAATATATTCGGCTATTAAAATAAAAGCTCTTGTAAGAGCCCAGTTTGTAACGGCTTCTCGGGTCAAGGCAAAGGTAAGATTTATGATTATTACGTATACATTCATTTTAAAATATCTTGTTTAGAGTTAATATGTCTAGTCGGTCAGGTAGGGCGTACAACTTGACGTGCACGTAAAAGAACATTCGGCAGCTGAAATTCATAGCCCATATCCGTCTTCATCACGGTTGGAAGAGGAAAGTAAGACGTTAAACTCCATTTTATTTCGGGACGGCCTCGCTTCGCTTTTAGAAAAAAACCAAATAAATAATTATAAGATAAAATATATATGTATATAGAGTAATACGCCACGAAGATAATATAAAGGTAATTACAAAAAAGTTCCCAATAGGTTTTTAGTTTCGTTTTGGGTGTTTAACAATTTTTTGCTTAATTTCATACTTTGATATAGATATTTTCCTAAATTGATAATACATTTAGTTTGGTGTCCGTTAAAATATTTTTGAATTTATATAAGGAAGGAAAGGACTAGTGAAAGTGGTATTCGTCTTCAACGGCGTTCGTTGTCCAGCATGTACTTACGAATTCTATTACGATCCATTCTTGTATAACGTCCGGTTTCAACATTCAGTTTGAGCATACAAAGCTGGAAACTGACATATTATATTTTGATATTTATTAAAGTCAATTTCATGATCATATACAGTTTTGAACAATTTAAACAAACGCAACTTGTTCGTATTTTCCAAGGAAGATAACCATTACTGTTTAAATTGATCTTGATTTTAATTAGAGATAGACTCATTTGGTTTATGGGAGAAGGGTTATGCAAAAATTCAATAAGTGTTTAATCCCCCCCCCCCTCCATCCAATTATGTTTCCCATTCTCATTATCAGCAGACATTAAACCGTAAATTTCAATAATTAATGGATTTGGGGAACGAATAATTTTACCCAGTATTGTAGTATTCTTTTTTTTTCGAACAACTATCAGGGAGAATAAACCAACTTCTCTGGGCATGGCCATAACTGGGATGTTACTGCTAACTCATATCTTTAAAAATTCGTTTAAAACCCGTTGTATGGGTTTACCAATATCCCACAACCTCGCAAGAATAAGTTAAAGTAGAGAAAAACAATGACTGGAAAAGTTTGCATTTAACTGATGTATTAAGCACAAATTTACTCGTTATATTTAATAAGGCACCCGATGGCATTTCCTGCCTTGTGTTGCTATTCTTATTACCGTTTTTTGAATTTACCGTTATCATGCAATAAGATGCGTAAGTAAACATATTCGTTAACAACATCGAGCCAAGTTGTAATTCGAGCTAATATTGTCCCTTTAAAAACGTATTATTTTGGATTTTTCGGTGTTTATCTCCAGTTTCCATTTTAAACAGAATTCCAAATTGGGAACTTAGTGAAAACAATGCCGTGCTATCCGCAAATAGAAGAGAATACAATGTAAAATCACCGATGTGAAAAAAGTTAGCATCGATACCAAGGAGATAAACTTTTAGATATTTAATGAATAATAGGACAAGTAAGGAAGATAAGGGTTTACCTTCCTTAACGCCTGTGTAAATACACGATAAATATTTTGATGAACTTAGAGTTAACATCCAATGAATCAAGTTTCCATAGTATTAACGTGGTCAATGTGCTTTATCAAAAACCTTACGATAAAAGCTTAATATAATTTCTGTTGATTGTGTAAAGAATGGTGTATAAGGCCACAAAGTGCATCGACAGTCTTTACCCTCTCTAAAGCCAAACTGGGTCTCATCTATAGTTTTGGGTCGACCTTTTTTGGAACGGGTTTTAGAAAGCGCCCACTATCATAGAAACAGTTAAATATTTTTACCAACTATGGGGAAATTAAATCAATGTATTATATCAAAAACTCGCTACATATTTGATCGATACATTTACATTTATTACTTTTAATTTCTTAACAGGCCTGATTATTTCTTTTTTTGTTGGTGTATATAAAGTTTCACATGAATTATTATCCATTGAATAAGGAAGAGGTTCTGTATCATAAGTAGGCTTTGTGTCAATTTTTTTATTATTATTACCCTTTACGACGTTCCAAAATTTCTTACGGTTATTGTTTGACAATACACACAAACGGTACTCCACCGTCCTACTATATTTAACTTTAGCTTTACCTTTTTTTTGTTTAATTCAGACCCCCCGCAAGGTAAAAAGCTTTCTATTCAGTTCATTCTGATTTTTCAAATATTTATTTCTAGATTCATTAAATTTATACCTAGCTGTCGCTATTAAACCACGCGTAGTCCATTGTTTATTGGTATTTGTGGCCTTCCAAGCAGTAAAATCATCCACGGGTTTATCAACATAACACGTAAGGCAATTACTGTAACCGATGTAACCGTTTAAATGATCTTTACCCGAAGAATATCAACTTTCGAATCATCCCATTTAAAGGGCCAATCCCTGTAACTTTCGGGGGAATAAAACTGCTTAATTTTGTGTTAAAATCCCTTATATCCCATTACCTACGGCCGACCAACTAACCCTATATTTGTGATATGCTTGTAAATAACTTAAACCTGACAGTCTTCATCTGAAAATGGAGACCGTTGTATTATACAGTATCTGTATAAAACCAGACTTTTGTCTATAAAAATGATATGTAGGTGAAATTTTCCTTTTGTTATCAAGTACAGTACATGGGCCATTCACTGTATAGGCCTCTCATGAAACGGGAATCGATTATTAGGTCACCCAATCAAAAAATTGACCCAAAATCTTAAAAGGGTTACGTGTCCGGATAAGCTGTGTTGACGTTAACGTCAAAACGACTCAATATTTTGAGCTGAAACTTTGAGCCAAGGGAAATACACCATGCCTCTACATTTTGGTCCATAAATTTCATAAAGGCTCGGACTTTAATTTTTGAGACTCTGTTCTTATCGAGTAGGATTATCAAAGAGTTGTTGACAGCATTTGGACTATTAAATATAATATTTAAATTAAAGAAATCAGATGCATTGTTTGGAAATTTCGTGGAATCTACTGTGTGAAATTCTTTAAGATGACATCTTGGTATTATTAGATAATCAATAACACTTGTACCTCTACTAGATTAAAATGTAAATTTAAATTTACCAACATTTTTATCATCGCCTAACCTCCCATTCGCATCACAATTTTAGTAGATTTAAAGAGACTGGTAATTCTATTTCCAAAACTATTAAGAAACTTTCAGGAGATTTCTTAGACTGAAAATTATTGTCATTAGAATCAGCGTTAAGTGACCCGATATAGCCTATTGATCCAATTTATAGTTAATTATATATTCAGGGTAGGATCGGGTTCTGCTATTCAAATCCCCACGTATGAATGTTGCTACACCTGGGTCTGAACACTGGAAATACAACTGTTCAATTTCAATAAAAATGTCACAATTACATAAATTATAGAACATACTTTTTTCACGGGGAATGCACAGGTTATGGTTGACCGTTTTATTACACAATTCGTTTTCTGATACGACCGAAAAGTAGTCTTTAAGGCTACGTCTGAAATAAACTGCAAGGGCTCCACATATTTCATTGCATTTACCACGACTGTCTTATTCACTTCTATTTACAAAAAATACCATTTTGCGAAATTAGCAGTAAAATTAATTCGTACCCTTTGAACCACGCCTCACTTGCACAATATTATAATTTGTTAAACAGTTTAGGAAAGAGTGGTGGTCGTACGCCGACTTCTATCCATATTTCAAAATATAGAGAGTGTGGTATCAGATTGAACGCATAGGTCAGTCTTCAGTGACATTTCTACCGATAAACGGACATTGCCTTTTTGTTAATTTCAGTTGGATAATGTGGTTCTTTTGAAATTCAATGAAGAAACTGAAAGAATGAACCCAACCAACAGGATAATGTCATCTAGAACAATGACCCCTGTAGTGGGACCTGAACTAACTACAATTGTTCAAGAACTCACTAAGCCGATAACGTTTGAGTAAGCATTATTGTTTATTTATTTGTTCTAAGTGTTTTACGACACAAGTATTTATTAACGAGGAGATTATAGATATCATACTCAGATCATCGGATGATATTGCGTGTAGGCTATTGCTTTTAAAGGATGGGGGGCGTCAATGATCTCATTGGTCTTTAGATTCGACACCTGAAAAATTCATTTTACATTTTCAACCATCTTCATTATTTCGGTTTCCTATTAATACGCACCAGTGATCTCCAGAAAATAATAAGTATCAACCTTTGATTCAGTCGGTTCCAAGTAAAAAGGCAGAAGATCATACTTGCCGAACTTCTAATGATTTAGTATTTCGTTAGTGTGCAACCTGCATGTCTGGCTTTAGGATAATATGGTGAATAGTATATAAGATGACGCAAAACAATATAGTACCGACAACATTTAATAACTCCATTAGTATATTTACCTGTTAAGTTGCAATGTACATTTTACAGCTATATCTCTGGGCATGTTACCAACTTTGAAACAGCCAGCACAGATCCCCATTGGTCGGTTAATGTAAAGAGAGGTTTGGTGGCGTTGTTCGAAGTCAACTTGGAGCAAAGGTTTTCTATGGATACCAACCGATCCAGCTCAACTGCACACTTTGCTACTGATGTCACCTATAAGTGTATGGATGTAAGGATAGCTTTAAATTTTATTTAACCAAGGAAGAATCTGAGTTAATTTCTAAGTAATATCCTGAAATGAACTAAAACCTTTAAATATGCAATGTATTATTCGTTTTTTAAGCACCGAATTTTTTTTCTCAATACTTTGGATATTGTTCGATCTGATTAGATTACTGTGATAATTTGTAACTTTAACAAAATGTGCCATATTTACATTTCAGCCAACACCATCTGGTCTAACAGAAACCGTTTACACTGTTATCCCAGAAGAAAGAATACCTAATGCCTACACTGTTATCAAAGTTCGTAACTACACTAATGCTATTGACCACCCAACATGGTACAAGAACACCGTAGAAGGCCATAGTTGTTTTGCTTATGAAGAGGAAAGGGTAAGGTTATAAACTATAAATAAATAGACACAAGTTAGTCCGAAATGTCGGACTTTTGCTAAAACGTTTGTTTATTGTTATTGTGATGTTGGAGAGGTTTCTGTCAGGTTTATTTGTTCGTGGTTATTGTAATATATATTTGAAATTTAAAGTTGTTTCTTTTAATTCTGTAAATATAAGTATCTAAACAAAACGTTTCCACCCTTACTGTTGTTAAATGTGGATAATGCATTTGTTTGCTGTTTAATTAGGTCTATCATTTGTGTTCTATGTTCAGAAAGAAAGAATGATAGTAGCTAGTCAAGTAAGATATGCGATAGTAGGAGATAAAACCAAATTTCTCATCAGCAGTGCTGTAGCAGAAAGCAAGTACACCCTTTTTGGAATCTCCGGACCTAAAGGACAAATTCAAGTGTCCACCAAGTAAGATAACGTTCTGTTACATCTATATGTATATGCAGTTTGCCTTGTTTACAGAATTTAGACCATTCTCGTTAACAGAAACAATAACATATTCCTTAATTTCAGGCCAGCACAATATTTCTGTCCATTTGAGACTAAAATACAGCTGATCTTATTTACAATGGACACGTACAATACTAGTGGGGAGAACATTCCTGTCATCAATGGTATCTAGTATGTACACAAATGCCATTTGAACGACTATGACGATACTATTCTTGTCTGTCCTGCAAAAGCGACCCCTTAGTGATAAGTTATATTGGATATTAGAGGAGATGGATGGCTTATGCCAATCTTATTATTTTGGATATCTTATATTTTAGCCAAACAATTACCTTGTTGAATGCCATGGACATTTCTGCAACACGACCAATTCCAGCAATTCCTTCACCAGTAAGACGTAGTTTGACAGCATTCGTTCCCGAAATGGCTATTGCCCCTATTCACCCATTCAGCAACGAAACAAGAGCTCCAATTAGTCGAGCTGGTCATGCAACTTACAGCAAAGCCACGGTAAATTACTTCAATTGTTAATGAGAAGTATAGAAAACTGAAATGATATTGGGTTTAATGTCATACTGTTTTGTTCCTAAACTGGGCTAATGAAGACGGACATATATGAGGACAGCGGCACTACGACCTACTCTTATATCGAATTACAACTTCCAAGGGATCTTTTACGTGCTTTTCGTCCCATCCGAACGACTAGGTAGCTGTTTTTGTCAGGCCCTCCGCCCTGCATCACTGACAAGGCGAAACCACACCGGAAAATCTGGATGAACTTTCTTTGCCAATGCAGGGATTGAACACCTCACCTACAGGCTATAGTCAGTGTCTTACTCACTTAGCCACGTGATCCCCCACTATACAAAATACATAGGCCTAAGTTAGAATTCTTTCCTTTGTTATTACACAATGTTTATTGTGTCTCCCTTCCATAAAGTGTTTAGGGGTACTCTCCAAAATGATCACTAGAGACTTTTGGCAAGCGTAAATTCTTAGTGCGTATCGCGTATCCATATGGATTTTGTGTGTGACGTCATCAATGTGTGTGTATTTTTCAGACGTGATACGGCACACGGATACGGCAGACCGTACCGAACAACTTTCATACGGAGAAGGTCCGTATAACATTGTCGTCTTTTTAGACGCTGAAATGTTGTATCAAACCGTTTTTTATGAATCTATGTGCATCTTAGAACACGGAGGTCTATACTTGATGTGAATTTAATCATAATAAAGACTGGAATTTAATCATTATTTTTGATGTGTTTTACGCGAAGTTTTCATTCTTTTCCTATCTGTCTGTCTGCACGCTAGTTGATCTACGCGCTAGATTTAGATATGGGACCTTGCAAATCTGTAAATGATGTGATTCTATGGTAAAGGGGTTTAAATGATAAATTAGTGAAACCAGAAATTGCTGTCGAGTCAAAGTCAAAGATTTTTTATAAATAAGATGCGACATTATTTTTTTTTTAATAGCTCTGCGACTGTCGAGTGACTTCACGCACTCTGAGAAATTGTATGCAAGGCACATGACTAGTACTGATGGCGATCTTGGTAGATAATACTGCCATCATGCTGTACTGAACTAAGCTCAGCTCAGTGACGCATACGTACGAGACGCAAGAATCTGCCAAAACTCTAAACCTACTCTGACGCAACGTTTCACGTATACGATACGGATACGTGATACGGATAGGGAAACTACCACTTGCCAAAAGTCTAATATTACATGCATCACGTGTGCCACATTAGGAAGGGAGATTTGAGCCGGAAAACAACATTTGTTGTATAAAAATGTGAACGTATTCAACCGCCCTTTAAACAATTAAACAATTGAACAAAACCGAAAAGTTGCTGATGAAAACTGAGTTGATGTTTTGTGTATATATATTTAATAATTATTAAATTATCTGTAGGTTGTGGCCATACTGAAAGCTGCAGCTGAATACATGGGCAATACTTTGACACCAGAAGCTATGCGATTTATAACCCATTCTATAGATGCGTTGAGAAATACCGAGCCAGCTGTAATAGAAGAAATAATTAAAACTTATATGACGCCAACTAAACCCACTGACCCAACAGCTAAAAATATCAGGTAAAAGTCAAAATCTAAGATAAAGGTTTAAATTATGCCCTCGTGTATGGACCAGAGACAATTTAAGTTACTCAATTCGGATCAATAGATCTACGTCTTTTATTTTGGACTATAAGATATTACGAAAATACTATTTTGTAATATTTGCTACGTTGATATGGATACCCGGATTCCCGAAACGTACGGCAGGGATCGAATTTGACGCACGCAAACACTAAAACACGCAAAATGCGTGTTGATTTTGTAGACTGCGTGTTACAAAATATGTCACACGAAAACAAATGCGTGTAATATTTTTTCGCTTATTGCAAATTGTTACTGAATAAAATGATTTCTTTTACGTAAGATCAAGACCATAATTATGACCAAAAACGGAAATTCTACTATTATTTTCCTTCCTAGCAAAATGTAAATAATTCGATGTCTATATATTCAGCGTATTGTGACATCTACGCATGCCTTACGCATTCAGAATTCTTCGTCAGACATTCAGATTTCATTTAGTTTTTTCCGAACTGATCGTTTTTATTGTGGTAAAAATCTTATATTTCATCAACTAAGAGTTTACCCTATTCGATAAAAACAAGACACAAATATCTTTATTGACTTCTTTTAGTGTTCGACTATCTGTCCTGTCATTATTGTCGTTATCTTCCATGAAACAAATTCCGACAACGGTCAAAAATAAACGTTATTCATTATTGCCGAATGACTTTCACGCGACACAAAAAAAACAAAACAACACGTGCCGCGATATATATATATATCGCAGTTTTGATTTTTTTTCTGGGTGATATTTAATATAAATATTGAAAAGTTGTTTTCCTTTTGATGAATAAAAATTGTTAGAAACTCCTTAGTTTGCATTCCACAAAGTTTGCAAATGCCGACACGAGTTCTTGTTTATGTCACGTGACTTCTCGTTCACTTTTTCACCCGTTAGCATTCTCCCTGTTTCTGTTCAATTTCTATACATCTTGACAAAGTGTTTATACCGATACTTTGATTTTCCAAAGGATCATTCATTTTCAGATTGAAATAAATTCTAATAAAGCAGAAATGTAAACGATGCTAAAATTGCCAACTATTGAGGGTTCCGGTAGACTGATTTACTGAATAGCGGTCCGTGATCTGAAAAATCGCTATTTGACTAAATCAATGGACACTTTTTGACGTAGGACTTTAATTTACTATCCATGTATTAAATAATGCATCTTAAAAAGTATACACTTGATTGAGACAAAAAACAAGTCCAAGGGTAGTTATACAAATAAATATGCACGTCACAAAAATGTTTTTCTTGTGGCTCCATCTTATGTGAAGTATTTTTAATTTAAATAAAAAAATAATAACTAGATCGGCTACTGTCCCATGCAGATATGAAAGCTTTCATATTCACAGTCACTTCCTGTCACATGTCATGGGTCATATGAATAATCCGAACAAGAAAAAAAAAATCATTAAAATCGGTCACAATCAAGTGAAGTTAATGTGATTTTTCACTCGTAAAGAACTTTGTCGGCACCAAAAACATCAAAGGCAAAAATCGAATTTTTGAAATATTCAAATACCAAAAATTCGACCCGTATCCCGGCTATCCTGGAATGTATAGGAGACGCATTGAACATACTATGCCCTATTGTGTTTGTTTACAAGTCCGTAAATGTCGATTTTTCACTATGTTTCATATTCACTTCAAAATGGTGACTACCAGTTGACCTAAATCAAAATTCCGTTTTTAGACCTTCCTTCAAGGATTCAGAAAATATAACTCCCAAGTCTGTAAGTAAAATAGCAAAAAAGCCTTACGGACTTTTCAAGTTTCAAGATGGTGGCACTTCCGGTTCGATCGACAAACTTCATATTTTGTGTACAAATCAGTAATTACTTCTAGTGTCGAAAAAGAAATTAGGTCATTCTGACCTATATTTCTTTGATTTTTTTGAAAACTTTGATCCTTAATTTCGTCAAGGGGAGGTAATTTAGGAAATTTCTAATCATATTTTTGAAGTCTCATCGGTAAGATCTACATATATAGTAAATTTCATGAAAATCGTACAACAATTAAAGAAGTTATCAAATTGGTCTAAACTTCCGGTTCGAAATCACAGCGACGAATTTTCGAAATTCGAAAATGTGAAACTGCTGATGAAAATGATTTTTTTTTTTCAAGGTATTCAAAGAAAACCGATTAAGTAAAATCGGTAAAAAAACAATAAAGTTACGACTATGCATTGTCCATTTTGTCGTTCGTAAATTTCGGTAATTTCGGATTCGTAAAACGTTTTGAAAATATATTTAATCAACAGCCACCACCCATTTTTGGGGGGATAGGTAAAAGTTTAATAAAGATACTGTGGTTAGATTCTGAGAAATCCGATTTGTGGATAAAACACCAAAAAAAATAATAATAATCTTAAAAGAAACAATAAGCTTTCATTTGTAATATGAAAGCTTAAGTAATATTTTGCTATTAGCTTTTTAATGAAATTGTAAGGAACATGTGTACACTCCAATGTATAACATAACTTGTAGTTTGTACATATAATCCAAAGATAATAAAAATATTTGCATTATATATAATTAAGTAAGTCGTAAGAGTTCAACAAACACCAGTCTTGTCTTTTTCTAGAATCATGTATGTGATGGTATATTTCAGGGCTGTACTATTAAAAGTTCTACCCGTTGTTGGTACCGCTCCTGTAGCAAGAATACTCATCCAGAACATAGCTCTTCTTCCACCAGCTAAAAGCCCTTATATTATAGGCGCTCTGGTCGTTTCTGTTGAACCCAATGTTCACGTTATGAAGATGTTGATGGTGAGAGATTCTCTGTTAAGCATAAGAATAAAAGATAATTCATCTGTTAATGTGAGATTTTAACATGAAAAAAAAGGAATTTCGATGCTAATAATAGTCAAGTCTTTATCTCCGTATCGCCCACAGTCTTCGACATTGCAAAAACTGACTTATTTAAAACAACCAATGTTATCTTACCGTGAAAAGATGGGCTTTATGGTATGCAATATTTATGATACAGTGAAGATTTTAAACTTTGCACACGTGCCACGTGAAGATTCGATGAACGAGGCTAAACACAGGGGAACACTACCGGGTAGTTCGCCGCACATATCTGATTAGAAATTACAGTAAAAATAGAAAACTTGAATGTAAATCAGTTTATATACATTCATATTGCATTATTATATGCGTTGCGACCCATCTGTGTCCCATTTCTAGGTGCCAAAGAATAGTGATTTAGACCTATTGTTTATACAGGAACTTGCCAGAACAACCGCTACGTCATCACCTAAACTTCGTCGAGCAACTGTATTGGCTATTGGCGCTCTGACCTGGAAACTACAGATCACCACCAATAAATACATGAAACAACTAAGACATGAGATAAACACCACTAGAATCATGTTAAGCATGGAGAACAGTAAAGTTGTTCAGACTGAATTAAGTACATTAAAACAATCACTGGAAGAAAGACTGACCCAGACAGCAACCTTGTCGAACACCCTTATTCAAGGCGTTGTCTCGGTATGTTATTTCATATGTTTTATTCATAAAAATCATAATGTGTGTCGTCATTTACATAAATTTCATGTTTTTCGACCCTGTGAATGTTATTAACAAATAATCATATAGTAAGCAATCTACTTGATTAATCATCAATTTAAATAACTTTGATATGAACTAAACAATTGGTTTAAACATTTTCAGCTTTTAAGAGGAATTCTACAGAAAGGTGTGATGGACGAAAAAATTTTAGCCCTCAAAGCTATTGGTAATGCTGGATGCATGCCTATGATTGAAGATATCAGAACCATTATAACCAACCCTACCATGCCTGCCCTTGTTCGAGCTCAAGCTGCCTTCGCACTAAGAAGAATGGCAATGTACAGAAGAGAACAAGTCAGTATATATCAAACATAATTTAAGCTTTCTCCGTTTAGTTAGTCACATTATGCCAGAATCTTAAGGTTGAATAATTTGCGGTCATACACAATCATCAGCAATTTAATGAAACACATTCTTTTCCAAACGTTATTGAAATCAGTTAATTGCAATCTAGGTTAGGATTACTTTACGTTGATTTCAGCTTTCTTTATCTCTGTTATACAAATAAAGTGAATATATTGTGCCATTCAGCCCATTTTTCACAAAGGATCTTTTATTATACTGACAGGTACACAGTAGAGTCTTGACATTAAATTATTTGTGAACGGGCTGACTTTGTATGCCTTGACGAATTTGACTTTTTGTAGCCATTTTCTTTCGGGCCCTGTTCATAACCCGGGTGTTGTCAGGTTGCTATAGATCCTAGATAGTACAGTTTGGTCACCCTATCCTTCACAATGTAATGTTATGATTTTTGTTAGGTTGTAATGATGCTTATGCCAGTAATAACCAACAGAAACGAGGAGTCGGTAGTCAGACTAGCTTGCTTCGATGCTTTGATTATGGGCCGTCCTGATGCAACTGTATGGCAGACTATTGCTTCTACACTAGCGTATGAACCTGATCTCCAGTTTTCTTCCTATGTAGCTTCCGTTATGAGAACTGTATCAAACAGTTCGAACCCGTGTATGAGGGCTATGTAAGTATATAAACAACAAAATGGATCTATAAAGCTGTGACATAATATTTATATCTGATTCTTTTTGTATAGTTACAGATATAGAACGGGAAGAGTTCTGTTTTTCCAAACTTTTAAAAACCTCATCTTCTTTGGCTCTATTATAAAAGATTTTCCCTATGTGTGATCATATATTGTATCAGATATACCATGTAATGTTTCTATTCTAGGGCTGAAAAGGTTGCCCATGCATTGACAATGGCAGTTCCACCACGTGCTGGTATGACATATTCACGATTGTACACCAAAGAAAAGTTTTACGGTATGTACTCTTTATTTAAAAATGATATGAAATTAAATGGGGTTTAACGCCTTACTTTTCTGCATCGAAGTACAGCTGTCTAGTCGTTCGTATGGGACGAAAAACCGAGGTCCCGTGTACATATTGACGTGCACGTAAAAGACCCCTTGGCAGTTGGAATTCGATATAATAGTTGAAATTCTATATAAGAGTTGGCCGTAACCCCGCTCCCTGGGCAAAATATCCCTAATAGCACACTGTATGGCGTATGCCCGTCTTCCATTAGCCCAGGTTAGGTGCATTTCTCCACCGACTGTACTAATGAAGCTAGGATATTTATTGCAAGTAAAAACATCATTGAACATGATGAGAGTATCAAAATAAAGTTTTTGTTCATAACATTTGCTTCGAATGGAATGCAAATAGAAAAAAAGACACTCATTCGAAACAAAAGTATAACATATCTCAAGTAAGCACAGAAAATTAAAAGCAAAAGATGAAGATTCTTTTAGCATCAAAAAATATTTGTTGCCAGCTAACTTACAGGTTTTTACCTAATTGCCCCTTTAAATTGTTTTTGAACGTTTAGTTAAAACAATGGGCTAACATTGATACATTTTTGTTGCGAAATGAACTTTGCATTTTTATTGGTATCTCTGTGACTTTAAACTGAATGCGTATAAAGTGGTAGACGAATATCTAACATTGTTATTTTCAGTTGCTCGAGGTGCGCCCCTGTTCGGCGGTGCCTTCAGTCTTGCCTATTATGGTACTAACTCATCTATTGTCCCCCAAGCTGCGTCGGCTAAATTATCCGGATACATGATGGGCAGAACTGCCAATTTCTTTGAGGTAAGATTTATTGGAAGACTTCGTATGGGAGATGTGTCTTCATCGGGATGTTTCTTTCACACTTTTTTACTAAAATGTGTATAAACTGACTGCATAGTTTATGAAAATGTGAAACCTTGTAAATATTTTGATTTGTAGATTGGATACAATACACAGGGTCTCCAGGCTATATTTGACAAGTGGTTTGGCCCTAAAGGCATTCTTACATCCAGAAAATCCTTATTTGACGTTTTGTCCCGTGCCAAACGAAGCAGCGGGGGTAGCCCCCAAGCTCAAATTGAGAATCTCTTCCAGAAGGTAATAATTGTTTAATTTCTGA
Organism: Patella caerulea; assembly: GCA_036850965.1. Lineage (NCBI taxonomy): Eukaryota > Metazoa > Mollusca > Gastropoda > Patellidae > Patella > Patella caerulea. The sequence continues at coordinate 3,658,805 of JAZGQO010000008.1, read as the reverse complement.
TAGACACATTCATTTCACGCATTGGGCTGACCTGCGAAGGTCTCATTTCAAATGTGAGGACATATCACACAATAAAGCCATGCGTTCATTGCACGTTTAGCTAAAATTGATTAATATTTAAAGTTTATTTAACTGCTACACCCGGGAAAATGTGCTGGTGAGATGATTTAGGTTTTTTAATATTTATAAGTATTTTCTCAATTGTTTACTCTTTGCGCAAAGTAGTGCATTTCCTTTATTATTATACTTTACTATTCATTATCTGTGTATATATTATGTTTAATAGATTGGTGTTGTCGCTAGACGTGAATTAGCTCCTGTTGGTCACGCATACTATAAGTTTAATGACCATGAACTGATGTACTACCCTTTGACAGAAACCATGAAACAAATAGTTTCAACTGGTAAGTCAAATATACTGTGAAACTTACAACATAAAATATAAGTACGCTTGCGTCTTAGTATTTAGGTGTAAAATTAATCAGTAATTTTCGACTTGTGGTTAACATATTAAAAGCAAATTTCAGGTTTTTCCAATATATTTATTAACCAGTATGCTATCCGTTGTACTACAGGCGGGTCTTTTTGTCAAATACGTGATTCGGATAATTTTATAATCATATAGCGCAGGATCTTGGGTGGGATTTGTAGGACAAATCACACGTATCATTATTCAGATTTCTGGCATACATGTATTAAGTTTGAAATTATTTTCTTCATTTTAGGCAAAATAGCTACAGGTTTTGTGGCAGGATATTTGAATGCCGCAAAAACTGTTGATGTACGACGTGCCTATATCATGGCTGATGCTCAATACACCATTGCAACTGCAATGGGACTCCCATTACGATTAAGATTAACTGCTGCCAATGGCCTTATCGTACGTGGTTCTATCAATGCTAAAGTTTCTCCTGCACTGTTCGAATCTGAACGCAAAGGTCAAGCTCCAATGGAAGCGGAAGTTACGGCTAACCTCCATGTCAGGTATAGAAATTGTTACATATTTTGGGTGCATGCAAAGGTCTGCAGTGGGGACAGTGATGTTGTGGACAGGGGAATGTGGGGACAGTAAATAACATGGGTGCTGGATAAACAGAGATGACTCGAAAGGTGTGTCATTTTGAATCTTAAGACAAATCGGGTTAAATGAAAACAATGGAAAATCTACCTTTCAAGGAAAAAAGAAACTTATGTTAATAAAATAAAAGTAAATGTAATCACAATAAAGCACCCTTCTCTCAAAAACATTTTGTGGCAGAATAACACATTCTGATAACACCATGTTGACATAAATTATATTTTGAAATAATTGAATATTTTGCAGTAATGCCATGGAATTCTTATTGAGTATGCAAATTGGAGAATTTGTGATGCATAGTGGTGTAGCAGTTCGTGCTACCAAACACGCTAAAATGCCAGTAACTGCTACTTTCAAGGCTGATTTAACAAAACAAAAGATATTTGCTGCAATAACACCACCTGTATCGGTGAGTAATTTCTTGGATCAAAAATGTAATTTTAACGTCTTTACGCCGGTGTCTCTGCATATTTTTCACTGTCCTACCGGTACCCAAATACAGCTAGGTGGACTGTAAATGCAAGGATAAAGTTACGTATGCGAGGACACAGGATCGAACATGAAACCACCCGATTACCGATTTAGCACGCTAACTTACTGTTATAAATAATCCAAAATGAGAAATTAGTTTATGTATGTGGAAAGAGTAGACGTGCTCTGCCACGCGCACGACGATCGTCACTGTATACGTGAGGTAGGCCTACATTAATCAATGAAGAATTTATTTGGTTATATTTGAATATACATGTATATTGCTTGAGAAAGTTTGTTCATTGGATCATACCCGTTGAACTATGCATTTTGTTTTGTAGGCGAACCCAATAATGAAAGTTAAGATTGTTCCTCTGACTTGGCTGCAATTTACTCCGGCATCACCGACCCCTGTTATGTTTAAAAGAGAAGAAAGGGAAATAGGGGTTGCTCACAACGCAAGGGTTGTTCCTGTAAGTATACTAAGTCAAATATTTTTGAAAATAAGACGAATACAGACTTTCAGACCATAAACAATATAATCACAGGTAGACGTACTAAAAGGTATAAACATTATCCAAATCGATCAAACCCTACTTCGTATCAGTTTTTACTGATTCCACTTGATTATCTTTTATCCTATTGTTAGCATAAAGACTGAACAAAAATTATTTTCTATCCATGACCAAATTCCATTCTGTCCAAAACCCACCAGTCCAAATAGGCATTTTAACTAAGCTTTTAGTCTAGATTTCTTCCTAAAGAGAACTCTTTGTATTATCTTACAAGATTTGTCAAACATTATGTAACCGATATCTTTGAACAGTTAACATGCTAGAATTAGAATATAAATTCAACATTTAGTTGAAAGCCACACAACCAATCATACTTTTATGTACTAGATTGAAAGGTCTATATCAGGCATACAAATGAAGAGAGATTAACAGCAAATAGGCCTACGCAATTTTCTTCAAAATGGATAAGTCCTCCATTTGTCAGGTTAAAATACGCGTGATTGCAGGTTACTGCGAACACACACCGTATTGATCCTCTAGTTGTCAGGTTAAAATACGGGTGAGTGCAGTTTACTACGAACCTACGCCGCTTTGACACTAATTTTGAAATATGCATGGAGGTTAATGTCGCAATATTTACCTCTGATGACGTTACAAGCGGTTAATATCCAAAATAACCATCATGGAGATCAAAGAGATAATTACGCCGTGGTTTGAGTTTTTTTGTTGTTTTTTTTTAAAAAATAAACCAATTCTGCAGCACGATTTATTCAAGTGGATCTACTAAAAGTTTGTACAAACCATCCCATTCATCATGAAGGGTTTTTTTTCTATTCGGATCCACGTTACAAGAGTCTATAGTATATTTGTTTTTATTCTTGAGTCAGATATGAATATACGGATTTGTTGTTGTGCCTATAATTTAAATATACAATATTCTATTTACAGTTTTTGAAAAATATTACCCGTGGAACATTTGGATATAGGTGGGCAGTAACTGGTCAGTATCCTATAGTCAGTACAGCGTATCCAGCCATACCATGTCCATTATTTGGACGCAGCGAGGTTTATTTGTGGTCAACACCAACTCCAACTGCCACTGCCGTCAAACCCGTTGACATTCAACTTGCACTGGTTTCCGAACCAAAGAATGTTCTTAAAACACCACACAGCAGTAGCTGTAACAGCATTTTGTCTTTCTTCTCAGCCTGTTCCTGGGTGGATGGGGATATGCCTGGTGACCAGGAAACAGCAGGTCCTGCATCTGCAGCCACCAATTCCTCAGGTATATGATAGTTTATTCTTGTTAAATTATTTTACATTAAAGAAAAATACCCTAATGCGCTAATCACTAACGGTGAATACAATGTCCAAATACAATAAATCATATATCATTACAGCTATACTGCCATTGCCAGATTTTGCCGACCTTAGAACCACAAGTGTGTCTGTGGGCCAACTCAAAGCCAAACTCCAACACAAGATTAGAGATACTAGCAGTCTCAGCGCAGTGGGTTCCAAATGGGGTATGGTTTGTGTGGTAAAAAGTGCCGACTCAAGTATTCCAGCCAAACTGCAAGCTGAGGCACTATGGATATCCTCACAGAAGGGCTATGTACAACAATTCGCTGCTCGTGTCGTCAGGACAGCTGTTCCCAACATAAATAAACCACCTATGGAGGTAACGTAAATATTGAAAATCGCTTGAATTTCAAATATGTCCAATAATTTAAGTAAACGTTTAACTGTCGACTTTTGAACACGGAGCCGGTCATGTAAACAATACCTTATCGGCGAATGTATTTTCGTTACTTGTCCATCTGGTTGCCTTATCTCGAAAGGCAATATAGCGCGTTTAATCTAGGGGATGTGGGCGACGTATTTTCTATCTCGCTTACCCGAACCCACCTTATGCCGTACTTTCAACACGTCAGACAAGTTTCCAGGGGTGTGAGAGGAGGTTTATACATACATAACCAGCCTATGGATGTAACGAATTTTCCATCTCACAAATAAAATTATTTCATTTGGTTTTCCCTAAATGAAAAAGAACGTCACATTTTGAGATTACGTATAAGATTTTGACAAAAAATAATACCATATAGACATACATGTATGTCGTCGCAACCCATATATACCAAGTATCTATGTATTAATTGATATCCATTATAATTCTAAGGTTTTTGTTGGATGTATATAATCTGTTGTGATTTTTTGTTGATTTCAATTCTCACTTCGTTGCAGATAACAGTCCACAGTGAAGTCAAATACCCTACCGAATTCGTTTTACCCGAAACGTTGTTTGAGCCATCGTACCAAGCTGCCTTAGCACAAAATTTGAAGTTCCTCCTCAGTTTAAAAAATCACCACGGTTTGTTGAAATCTCTTAATTCGACAGTCATTACGCAATCCCTAAGGGATAGCATGAGGATTGACATGGACCCTGTAAAAGCAATTGAAAGAATAGTCATAAACATGGCTGCAGAATCTAAGGCTCCAGAGTTGAGAAAATGGCTACCAATTCTCCGACAACTGTGTGCAAATTATGAATTCCTAACTGCTACCGCACAGAAGGTTTTGGATCCATTTAATTTCTTTAGAAAAGAGGGTATGATCGTAGAAGTTTTCGAAAAAATAGAAACACTTGTACAAGCTGTCCGAACACAGATGCAAAGAATTAAATCTGCAAAATCGACCAATCCGGTTGAACTTACATTGGTACACTACGTCATGCTGAAACAAAAACAAGCCCTGAACTCATTGGTAACAGTTGGTAAAATGGGTTCCTATATTGCTGACTTCAATAAAGGTCATTATTTACTAGCAAAGGCACAATCAATGTGGACTATGTACAGGACGGAGTTAATAGAGTTATGTAGTATAATTTCTCAGGGTGGTCTTTCTCCTCTCACTGATACATTGGGTCCGGTTGCAGCAGAAATAATGAAAGTAAGAACAGAACAAGCTACTACATTGAAAACAATCTTATCTCAAGAGAGTTCTGCAACGACTGTAAATCCGGCACCAGTAAAGCCTCTCCTACATTCTACTTTTGCGTTGTTGAAAACGTTGAGTACTACAGACAGCAGTGTCTCTAACATCTCTACTATAGCTGCCTTGATGCAAATTGCTATTCAACACCAACTCGTCAAGTTGACGCTAACAAATCCACTCAAATACATTGAATCAGCGAACAGCCCAATGTCTGAGCAGCTCACATCTGATTTATATGCCAACGTTTATACAGCGGATGCACAGACTAGATTAATTTGTCTTAAAACCGGTAGTCTACTAATTCGTTTCTCCAACACTAAATATCTTACACCAACTATGAATGGGGCTGATAAAACTGTTTGGCGTATTATTGGAAAGGCTTACCAAACACATTTCGCCGCTAGAGTCGCATTAGCAAATGCCAAATTCATTTCGCCAAGTACACATGTCCCCAGCAATGTTCTTACCTTAATGAGACCCATAATGGCTGACCTGGGCGCTATTAAGAGTGCGTATAAAACCTCTATGGCCCCACCTAGTGTCCCCGTCGTTGTGGATTGTCTACGCTTTACAATTATTCAGAAGGCTATATTGGCTAAACTAAAGATGGTTCTTTTGACTGTACCTGGCCAAAGAAGTACTGTACAAGAAGTGAGCGGAATGTTGTCCACGTTGAGTGACTACAACTATTTCTTGACGAAATTACTCAGTCGATATGCAACATCAGCTACTGTGGATTACTCAAACCATGTCCTTCTATCTAATATGCCAATGAGATCCATCGATATGAAACTCCGCGAACTCTTACAAGAGGTACAAACCATTAAACAAGGGGTCATGACTGTGACAAGCGCCCATGTGGACCAGGCGCGACAAATGGCCACCATGCTTGCATCAAAACTGCAGACAGTTATTTCAGAGTGTAGATCTGTGCTGGCATCTGGGGCTTTATGGAGTGGTGAGGCATCCGCTCGACATTCCCCAGAAATGTTTTCCTCTTTAATTAGCCAGCTATCTGCTATATTGGAAGAAATAAGATCAGATCTAGCTAGCGACCCTTCGCCACTCCCACCCGACTTCATGAATGCCGTGTCTGAAGGTATTAAAGAAGTAAGAGAATTGCGTCAACAATATCAGACCGAGGCAAACAATCACCCGACAATAGTGTCGTCGTCTATGCAGTCGGTAAATACTGTATCTAAACTTGGAGAACTAACAGCGACAGTTTCATCGATAAACGCAATGATCAAGAGCATACCAACAGCATCAAAATCAGATATCTCCAGTACATGTTCCCAACTGACACAGAAATGTCAAGCTGTTATTACGGAGTTGACGTCTATTCTCAATGATGGTTCGCTATGGAACAGCCCTGTTGTTTGGCCCCATGTAAAACCTATGTTTGCTGCTTTGATTACTAATTTTAAGAATGCTTTGATGGAAGCGCAATCACTTGCTGGACGTATGAGCCCACCCCCACCACCAGCAGTGAATGCCAAAATAGCATCCTTTTTAGCGGCCACTGAACAAATAGACTCCAGATTCGAGAACGAGGCACAAAAGGCAAACAATCACCCGACAATAGTGTCGTCGTCTATGCAGTCGGTAAATACTGTATCTAAACTTGGAGAACTAACAGCGACAGTTTCATCGATAAACGCAATGATCAAGAGCATACCAACAGCATCAAAATCAGATATCTCCAGTACATGTTCCCAACTGACACAGAAATGTCAAGCTTTTATTACGGAGTTGACGTCTATTCTCAATGATGGTTCGCTATGGAACAGCCCTGCTGTTTGGCCCCATGTAAAACCTATGTTTGCTGCTTTGATTACTAATTTTAAGAATGCTTTGATGGAAGCGCAATCACTTGCTGGACGTATGAGCCCACCCCCACCACCAGCAATGAATGCCAAAATAGCATCCTTTTTAGCGGCCACTGAACAAATAGACTCCAGATTCGAGAACGAGGCACAAAAGGCAAACAATCACCCGACAATAGTGTCGTCGTCTATGCAGTCGGTAAATACTGTATCTAAACTTGGAGAACTAACAGCGACAGTTTCATCGATAAACGCAATGATCAAGAGCATACCAACAGCATCAAAATCAGATATCTCCAGTACATGTTCCCAACTGACACAGAAATGTCAAGCTTTTATTACGGAGTTGACGTCTATTCTCAATGATGGTTCGCTATGGAACAGCCCTGCTGTTTGGCCCCATGTAAAACCTATGTTTGCTGCTTTGATTACTAATTTTAAGATTGCTTTGATGGAAGCGCAATCACTTGCTGGACGTATGAGCCCACCCCCACCACCAGCAGTGAATGCCAAAATAGCATCCTTTTTAGCGGCCACTGAACAAATAGACTCCAGATTCGAGAACGAGGCACAAAAGCACCAAGTTTTGAAATCTTCTGCTGAGTCATCAAATATTATACCAAAACTTTCACATTTAACAGAGACCGTTTCTTCTATAGAGAGGATGATCAAGAGTATGCCAGGAACACCGAGATCAAGTATTTCTAGAGAATGTTCTCAACTGACAAGGAAATGTGAAACTGTTATAGCAGAGATGACTGCTATTCTGAACGCTGGTTCTTTATGGGAAACCCCTGCTATTATTCCTCACGCTAAATCCATGTTTTCCACCTGCATTAGCAAATTCCAGAATGCTTTAACCGAAGCACAGACTCTTTCCGGTAATATGAACCCACCGCCACCACATGCTAAAATTGCTTCCTTTATAGCTTCCGTTACACAGCTTTTTACTAGATTCGAGACTGAAGCCAAAAATCATCGCATTTTGAAGGCGTCACTGATTGCTCCCTCGAGTATTATACCAAAACTTTCCCAGTTAACAGAAACCGTGACTTCAATAAATACAATGATCAAGAGGATACCAACAGTATCAAAATCAGATATCACTAGCACGTGTTCCCAGCTGACACAGAAATGTCAAACTGTTATTACGGAGTTGAGGTCCATGGTTAATTCTGGTTCTCTATGGGGAAGCACTGCTTTTATGTCCCAGGCAGAATCCATGTTTACTGCTTTGATTACCAACTTTAAGAATGCTTTGATAGAAGCACAATCACTTTCTGGACAGATGACTCCAACCCCACCACCAGCAATGAATACTAAAATAGCTTCTTTCTTAACATCTGTTACAGAAATTTATTCCAGATACGAAGAAGAAGCGCCAAAGCACAGATCAACCCATATATCTCCTCCAACTGTAGATGTGCATGGTTCGTCAGCCTATCCAATGGGAATAGTTGGTTTTATAAACGTTGCTTATGGAACAAATACTGCATCTCCAGTAATTTCTATCAAGGTAAGTTTAAGGTTGATTTAAGTGGATAATTTTGATTTGATAATCGATAACAAAAATATAATTTGATTATAACATTACCATAAAAATTAATAACCTGTGTTTGAGAGAGAGGGGGAGAGTGAGAGAGAGAGATAGAATTAACGTCCACTCAAACTAGGTCATTTCGGGACTAACATATAGTATATTTTTATTTCAATAATTCGCTTGCGCGTATGGGTCTTTAGCAGTGGAAGGAAACCGGAGGACCCGGAGAAAACCCACAAGGTTGGACAGGCGACCCTACTCCTTGTGACGTACAACCAGGGATTCGAAACCACGCCAGTTGACTGAATGACAGGTTTTATGATACAGAACCCACGTGCTAAGCATTCGGCCATCAAATCCCCCAACTTGTGTTTGTATAAGAAATTTGCAGTAACCCATGTCGTCCATTGGAAACATAGCCAAGCATGTAATATAGCCAAGGTATTAACTTTGAGCTGGTAGGGTAAATTATGACCAATTATATAATATTGGGAACCCCTTGTCAAGCCGAACATTTGACAGAGGCGGATTCAATGGAGGGCGCCCCCTCCCCTCCCTAATTTTTGACAGTGCCCTTTTTTATTGCTGAAAGTGCCTTTTCTCAGACCCAAGTATGTCCGTTCCGAACGTTTACTTAGACGAAAAAATCAGTCAAATAGCTCTTTGGATGGCTACAGATGCAAGGAAATGACGGATAATTTTCAAGGGAGATCCCCCCAGCCGCCCTCTCAGCGGTGTGCCCCGTCTCCGCGGTCAGTGCCCTCATTTTGTGGCGCCCCCCCCCCACCTTTTCAAAATTCCTAGATCCTCCCCTGTTTGATAAATTAACATGTTTGTTATTGACAGATCTATGGCAGTAAATCAGTAGAACAAATATTATCGGAAATCAAACAGATCAACCCATTTCAACGTGACCCAGCCTTACAGAGGGTTTTGATGCAAACTGCAGGTGTAACTGAATTTACCGAAGACGCCAAAAGATACAGAATACAACTGAACGAATACAGACACGTTCATTTCTTGGCCACATCACCTAATCCGGTTTGTATTTATTGTTGTGACACTTTATCTTCAATGATTATTTATTTGTATTTAATGCAATTTAGACACTACCAAAAAATTATCAAAAACACAACATTAACTAGTGTTGATTAATGTGGTTGATAGCATACATGTATAGTTTAATTATCTGATATTTAAAATAATGCTTTGATTTATTGTACAACTTAAAAATAATCCCCCCACTCGTAATTTTAGAGAGGAGGATTCGACAGATCGCATTAACTTGAATATGCACGCATGTCTATCCCTTAGCATTAATTTCACAACATATTATTCCAATAGGACGCATTAATTTGTTTAAGTTTTACAACTACAACAATTCAAATTATGTTTAAAGCAATTTACCATACATTTGAATTCGCCGTCAACAAATGATATCCTTGGCTTGCTCGTACTTCCCTTGTGTGTTGTAATTTTACTCTCCATAGGATCGGTTATGCGTGGTTTTGTATGATACATACCTTCGCTAGAATTTTTTAAAAGCATTTCATTTTCCCTGTGTTTAAGGTCGCTATAAGCCCACGCGTGAAGAAACTGGCTATCATATTCAAGAATGCTCTCATTGGTAGATTCTACCGAAGTCTGTCAAGTATGGTCACACCACCAAATACTGTACCAGCCAATACAATCAGTGCTTTAATGATATTCAACAAAGCTAATAAAAGGGTAACTTTTAAATTTTTTATCACAAGTATTACCAAAAAAATACTAAACCACGAATTGAAATATTGTGTGAGTATGACACATATCCAGGTAAGATTATTCAACTCCGGCATTCTGAAGGGTAACTTTCGTTATTTTAAGATCATTAATCCCCAAAATAATCTATAGCATCATCCCAAATACAAACTAAACTACATACGGTTAAACTTCTATCACGACTGAAATATTGTGTAGACATTACACAGTTAAGGTTGTCCATCAGTCTGGATACTTACTCATCAGTGTTCCGGATTGTGTAGTAAATTGTGGTTATTTAGTAATATATTTTAAACAATTATTTTAGATATTGGACTGCTTCTTAACTACTCCGCATGAAACTGTTACTTTTACTGGTCTGAAAATACCAACAATAGCACAAGCTCTTATTCCAGTTAGTATACGTTCAACACCAATATTAGCTGCTGGATACCTTACCTCCTGGCATTTACCTGGTAAGCCTATGAATTCATTTGGTATTATACGTCATAGTACAACAAGCAAATACTTTTAAATAATCATGGATACAATAATGACTCCACATTAATATTTTTAGGTAGGTGTATTTGGGGTGGACCATTGATCAGAACTTTTGATCATGCTTATGTTGCTGTGCCTAAGATTGGAACGTGCCCTGTCGTAGTGGCTATGGATTGTTCTCCAGCCAAATCCTTCGCAATTGTAGCTAAACCAATGGTAGCCTCTACATCATTACCACGTGCTGTTGTGAACGTGTCCAAGGTGGGGATTTGCTTTTGCCGATTTCATTTAGTAGTTTATGGATGACCATATTTATCTGCATTATCTGTCAATCTCTTTAACTGCCATAATTACGAGATATGAGATCAATTTCAATCTCCCCTTGATTATTATAAATCTAAGTGTATATATAATTTGATTTTTTAAAAACAAATATTAGATATAAAACTAATATTTGGCCTGGGGCTTTTAAAAAAACAACTCGTTATGTCACAGGTTATTGAAATCTATGCCGAGCATCATTATATTGAGTTGGTACCAACTGTCGGCCAAATGCCAACAGTTAAAGTGAATGGCGCTGTTACACCAGTAGAAGTTGGAACACCAATTATTATAGAGAAGACTTTAAGTTACAACAGGTACAATATATAATATTGTTCTATGAAAGGCGATACTATTTTTGATGTAGTTACCTTTTCTATTCCTTAATCTTTACCTGTATTTATTTTATTTATTTAAAACTGATATTGGTCAAATTGGCAACTATTATGAGAACGATTCGTATATATTTTTCTACTTTTTTTATTTTTATTGTCATTGTCAAAATATACCTTTGTCTTATATCAGGCCAGCTGCTATTATTAAGATTATGAAAGTGTACTATGGTGGTCAGTACTTCATGAAAGTAGAAATGCCAGTCTTGGGTGTCGGTGTATTAACAGACGGTTACTTTTTGTCTGTAACGGTGAGTGTAATTTTGTTAAATTGTACATTTTCCACTTAAGATTGAGAAATAGATTTTTCTATTATTTTGATTTATCTATGCAAAACCAAACTTTCTTGTACCACCCCGTTGGCACTGTGAGCTGGACCCTGTATTAACCAAGAAAGTTTATTGGGAATTTTCGGCGTAAGTGTCCCCTTGTCAGTGGCGTGGGACGGGATGGGGCGGTGGCTGCCAAGGGGCAATGTATAGTCGTTCGGAAGGGACGCAAACCGAGATCCGGTATACAAGTAAAAGATCCCTTGACAGTTGGGATTCGACATAAGAGTAGGCCTTGGCGCCACGGTCCAGGAAAGAGTTTTACCATATGCCCATCTTCATTAGCTCCATTGGAGCAGAACAGTGGGACGTTAAACCCGATTTCATTTCACCACTCGAATAAGCGCGGTCAATAGCCAATAAAAGACCTCAAAAACTAGGTCCGCACTTTTTAATTTAGTAAAGTTATATCGACATCTATAAGCATTGGGTATTCTTTTAGTTTAAATGAGATATGTCTTTACGCAAGTGTAATTGTATTGTTCGCAGCCTTCTATGATGTATCGTGCCAAGACCTGTGGTTTGTGTAGCAACTTTGATGGCGAAATATCCAAAGAATTTGTTGGTCCCACAGGACAGGTTTTCAATTCACCTGACCCATTTGTTAGAAGTTACGTTTTTAGTAATGGAACATGTCAAGCTCCAGCTAACCTTTCCGATGTAGTTGTACCTGTGGACCACAATCTGAAAGCTCCTGTTCATTCCGGTGAGCATACTTTATTATCAATGTTGTATTTGAACGCGATATATAATAAACAGAAAACTTTACGGATAACATTCACTAGGTTTATTAACTCATTGAAACGTTTCAGTTAATAAACCTAATGAATGTTATCCATAAAGTTTTCTGTTTATTATTATCAATGTTACTAAAATTTGATATTATTTCCATTTCGTTTATTGTGATACTTACTCCATTGTAGTGGAATAAACATCCAAAATATAAAACGGAACGATTGACTATATAATTATTGGTCATCATATCTATGACGCAGTGAACTGTTGCTACTCTTTTATTTGTAGTTGGATATATAATAAGTTATATCATTTCCAGCCAAGTTATATATATCCAATAAGAAACAAAACAAAACATTACCAGTTAAACTAATAATACTAATCGAGGAACAAGGTAGAAGTACATGGTTGATTTGTTAACAAAACTTATATAGCCTTTATAAATGGAACCATCCTCATTTCTGTAACAAAAAAATGAGTAATTTCTGAAGTGGTATCCGAACTATGAAAATTATGAAAATTAATGAATTTATAAAGTTTCGCTAAAATGAATATTGAGTGGTTTCTGACGTGCCATCTGAATTAGCTTTCTTGAAAATTAATGTACGTATAAGTTTCGTTAAAAGAAATAGTTTTCGAGTTCTGAACTGAAAATAAAACTGACCGGACGAACAGATCGACGAACGACTATTGTGTGTCCAAAATTTATCCATGGAAACGAAAAGAAGCAGCAAAGGGGGCATATTCTGTGCTCGGTTGTTGCGCGTAGAAAAAGTGACAATTTTATGCAGGAGAACTAAAAGCAATAAAAAGTTCAATAAGTCCAAATTACAAAAGGCGCTATTTAAATACTAGTTTTGGGTGTACAAATTCTCACACAAAGAAATGCTAAATTGTTGTTGAGATCTGGGTCAGTATTCAAAGGATATCTTAAGTCTAAGATAGTCACTTAACTACTAGCTTTCACTTAAATATACGCAACTTCCTGTTAGTTAAGGGCAAGTGGTATTCAAAGGCACTGTTAAGTATCAAATTTTCCCTTAAAGTTAAGCTGCCTTAACTTTTCTTAACTTTTAAGAGTTAGTCTTTAAGTGGTATTCAAAGAACAGTTTAAGTGAGAAATATCCACTTAACTTTAAGTGACCTAAGGGAGGTACCTTAAAGTTAAGTGAGATTATAATGACTTCTTTTAATACTGTAGAAGTAGTCCCATAATGGCGATTTTAAAAGATAGGGGATTCAGATTAAAACAAAGACAATGTCGCCGAGCGTAGCTGACCTCAAATTTATATTTTTCGTCGTCAACTTTGATGTTGTAGTGTCATAATAGAGTATAAGGTTATTACCACTGAGATAGTTAAGGATATCTTTTCCCTATCATTTATCATCTTATGTTTGTATGTTTCCATGACTGTCATATAATAAAGTTAAATTCATTTGTGGAGACATGGCTTTATAGATTTTGGAAATTATTTATACTACCGCTAGGAGCAAGGCATGATCTATTTTTTACAACTCATTCCCATATATACATAATCGGTAGTATTTATTAAGGTAAAATATAATGAAGCATGAATATTTCGTACACACAATGTACCGTCAATGTCAGACCTGTCAAAATGTAAAGTGTAGGTCCTTACACAATATCTATGAATTTCTCAAATGATAGATTTACAAACAGCACTGTATAATTTTTCCAGTCTAACTTAGAAGACAAAGGTCATTGTATATTGTATAATAATATGTTGTTTTCTATTCGCGTTATATTGTTAAAAAATAAAGCTTACAATATCCATCATTATACTCCAACTATTTATTGTAATCTATGTGAATGTTTTGTTGTTTTTTTTTTTAAAAAGTCTATGAAAACAGCTGATCCGGCAAAGGATGCACACTACCATAAATTATCCTAAATTATAATCATACTATTTTCATGGGTTACAATATAATATTTCGACAAACATTTTCCTGGTGATGTAAACTATAATTTAATAGAATACAGCGATGCTCTTAAGGGGACATAACTAGTTGGAAATGTCAGAAATTCGTGATTTTTGGCAGTGGAGGGTATTCCACTTCACGACCATTATAAAACGAGGTGATGTGGATTCGTAATGCCTTTCCTGTTTTAAACAAGGTTTTAAACAATAAATATGCAATTGATCAGAGTTTACCAGCACAGCGCTTTCGAAACCTCCTATGTTTTCTTCAACATCACACCTACTGATGATTTTTTAGTTGCTTACTGTAACTCTCATATACTTACAGCTTCCTGTATGCCAGTTTCCAAAACAGTAATTAAATCACGGAGCAAGGGAAAGCGAGCTTGTTTCTCAATTAAACCCTTAACTGTGTGTTCAAGTGCCTGCAGCTCGAGCCAAAAAGAGAGAATATCAGTTCCGTTCCATTGCATAGATGCCGCAAGTGCGAAAGCTCAAGTTTGGATGAAGGCATCAGAGAGTCGTGTTGTGCATGAAGTGTCGGAAAAACCAGTTACCTTTAGTATCAGTCTAAAGAATGAGGTTAAATGTGCACTTAAGTAAAGTGAATTGCATCCAGCTCTATCATGACCCCGGTGTGTTATATATGGACCGTGAATTCTTGAAATTAAGCTCTATAATCATGCATATTTTAAATGTTTGTGTTGTATGTTTTGTTAGCACATGGTGATGTTTTATGGCCTAGAAATTGATTCGATCAAGGTATTGTGTAATTGTTCCGTTTGTACCAATGAAATGTAATGCATAATAAAGCTTTGCCTACAGATATCTAATATCACTTATCTTAGTTTACCTGAGTGGTTTCTCAGTGTCCAAATTTTCCTCTCAATGCTAAGGATTTCAGATTAGGCAAATAAAAACTGTATATTCGTTAGCCATGTTATTCGTAGGTTGAAATGTAATTTGATGTTGGATGCTCGATTGCGTACCCGGAATTTTATTGACAGAATTACAATGGAGTGACACAAAATGCAGTACTGTCACAGTTCTGTCTGTCCCGTCAACTGAAGTTGTATCATTAGAATCGTGGCGTAATTTAACACAACGAAAATGTTTCAGCTGTCGAATATCCCCAAAGTCGCCAACACGTCTGTTAAGAAAATAAACATTCAAACAGGCATCCGTATGAGCATGACCAAGACTGTTGTCAGCAGGGCGGTAACTAGGAGAGAGAGAGAGAGAGAGAGAGAGAGAGATGGGGTTTAACGTCCACTCTACACAAACTAGGTCATTTCGGGACTAACTTATGATTTAATTTTATTGTGCGTAGGGGTCTTTAGCAGTGGGAGGAAACCTGAGTACCCGGAGGAAAAACACGAGGTTGAGAAGGCGCCCCTATCTCCATGCTCACACCAGGGATCGAAACCTCAGCCGCAAGCCAGAGGTTACCGGCCAGCTAGAGGTCGAAGCGCGGCACTCCAGACCACTAGGTAGTACCCGCGCACAATAACTTGGGCATTATATTGGCGCTCCACAACTCTGCTGCACCCCCACTTTTAAAATCTTACGTACGGCCCTGGCTGTACGGTACGTATTTGCAAAGGGTGGGTGAAGAATTCAATATAAGTAATCATTTAGAATACTGTTCGGCTGGATGATGAAGGTGGTGGTACGGTTGGGAGTAATGCTGTAGAAGAAGACGGTGATGATAAATACGCTATGAATCGAGGAAAATAGTTGGTTCCTACGACAAACCGAGAATCCTCTGTACAGCACTTAAAAAAATGCGGGAAACACGGTAGCTTATTTTAATGTTTCTTTCTGTTTACATGATTCTAGCAAAGGGCATGAATGATGAAGATGGTGGTGATACGCATTGCAGGATCGATGAAGGCAGTGGCAGATCTAAATAAGGGACCCACAATCCCATCCCACAATGAATGTCAACAAAATAATGGCTATAATAAAACTGTCTGAGCCCCCTGGTAAAACATAAATCGTATTGCCTATAATAATTGTTGGCCGATCGTTATCTCGCCGAAAAGTAGTTTTATTCAACTTTTCAAGTCGACATAAAGTTCATGTCATATTGTGATTGTTATTGATTTTTGTCAACCCGAGAGAAGTGACTTTATCACCCAATAACACAGTTGTCAGTAGATATCGCTTGTGTTACAAATTAGATAAACTACTGTCATATCGCCTAGGAGATATCGCTTTACACGAATTTCATTGGTCAATCAAAAAGCAACTACTTTCTTTTATTTTAAAGAAACCACTAATTTAAATAAAAAGTATCTTCTTTTTTTTTTCTAAAAAGAAACTATACTATTCAAAAAAAGTAGGGGATATTTGATTTGGGGGACATAATACTAAAATATGCAAATGACTACGAAAAAAGTCACTATAGAACCTAACAGAAGAAACATTTCCAGTTACAGGTGACGCCCAAACGCACCAATAGCTACCGCATGGAATGCAGGTGATGCTTGGGATCTTCATGGGGGTCCAACCCAAGATTTGCACGACTCTGACTTTGAATGTTACAGTCATTGTGGCATTGAATTCCACGGTGGAAACATCAGTTTAATTGTTTTAGTGACCAGAAAACAAATTTTGATACGCGTCGACTTACCCAAAATGAAAGGTTACGAGGTTACGTGCCCTTGGCATGCTACAGATCGGCACAACACAGGCGGTTGTGGCCCGGACGATGAATGTTTCACAGTCTGTCATAAACAGGCTATGGTCCAGATACCGTGATACACAATCTGTACAGGACAGACCACGCTCAGGTCGACAACTCAAGCCCAGGATCGATTTATCCGTACCTTGGCCTTGAGAAATCGTGTCATCACAGCGAATCAGATCAGCGCTCGTCTTCAAACAGACACTGGTGTGAGAGTGAGTGGCCAGACGATTCGGAATCGACTGCATAGGGGTCACCTTCGCGCCCGATGTCCTCGCGTGATCCCTTGTTTGAGAGATCATCACATTCAGGCAAGACGTCGTTGGTGTAGGGATCGTCCACACTGGGATAATCGACGCTGGAGAAATGTGATGTTTTCAGGTGAGTCTAGGATCACTGTTGATTTTTTGGACAGACGTAGGAGGGTGTGGCGTCGTCGAAATGAGCACTTCCAAGACATTAACGTCATCAGACATGATCGATTTGGGGGTGGTTCTGTTATGGTGTGGTGAGGCATCACTGTTGCTGGAAGAACGGCTTTACATGTTGTTGCAGGGCGTGTTACAGGCCAGTACTACCGGGACAACATCTTGGCAGTCCATGTTGTGCCGTTCGCACGACGTCATGGCCGCCGTTTCATCTTCCAGGATGACAACGCAAGATGTCACAGGGCCAGGATCGTTACAGGTTACCTCCAACAACAGAACATCACCACATTACCTTGGCCAGCACTGAGTCCCGACCTCTCCCCCGTCGAGCATGTCTGGGACATGCTTGGACAGAGGTTACGTCAACGTCCACAACGTCCTGCCAATGTCCAAGAACTTGCTGCTGCGTTGCAACAGGAATGGGACAATCTGGACCAAAATGACCTTAGACGTCTCATTAGGAGTATGCCACGTCGGATCAATGCTTGTTTGGCAAACAGAGGAGGATTTACCCGTTACTGACTTTGTTGTGAGGCTGTGGTAACTTTGCTGTTTGACCCCGGGTATCATTTTACCCTTATAATGGTCAGTCTGTGCCTTACTTAGTCTAACGATCATTTGGAATAAATCGATGAATGTGAACTTCATTTCATTTTGTCATTTGTTTCTTCGACAGTTTCATTAGGTGACTTTAATAACAGTTAAAAATCAAATATCCCCTACTTTTTTTTGAATAGTATATTTTTCTTTAATTGACCTTGAAGGAAATACTGGGTCAATATATAGGACTTTGCAATAGGTAAACTGCCGTCAAAAAATGATGTATCACTAAGCTGTAATGTATTCAGGTCCAGTAAAAGTGAAATCGATAACCAAAGAATTATATTTATTTATCTCTGCATGTAAGAAAGGGTTGGGTGACAAATAAAATCTCCAATTCGTGTTTTTTGATAACAAAAAAGACTAGTAGGAGATTCTCTATATGAAACTCTGAGCAACCTGAAGGCAAGATTGTGGGTGGGGGTGAGAATAATGGCGGTGCTAAAAATTTCAGACAGCCACGTATATTATTTATGTAATAGGGATAATAATATGTAATTTTGGACTGGGTTTGCGGGGACTTTGTCTCACGGGAGCGCTTACTTGTTCTTAACCTGCACCTGGATTGGCATGTTAAAAGCTACATGATCGCATAAATAGCGGCATAATGGATAAATTGGGCATTTTATGGTACAGTAAAGTAGATTCGATTTAGTTGCCGCATTCCCATCATTACTACATGCAAGGTAAGATTATTGACCACAATGTGAGGTGATGCATACCAAAATGAAAATAACCAATTTTACTTTTTATTTATAGAATCGCTACATCTGGCAAATATGTTGCACTGAAAACTTTAAATTACTGATCAATAGAAGAAAATCGTTCCAGTTTTCTGTAGCCCTCCCTAATTCCATTTGAATAGCTCATACTTACATACAGTGGTTTCGCGAATAATTACTTTATCATTAACAAAAATGCTAAAAGTGAAATAAAAAATTGATTCTAAAAAAATAATAACTAACTTTTTTGTGATAACAGCTGGTAATGGGACTATACGATTCAAGATGACCTTGTACTGTGCATATATGCAATTTCGTCACTTTTTCATTATTTGTTCTTATTTTTTAGTTTACGTGTTCTTCAGTTAGAACTTTAGGCGATTGAGCAACACAATTATTGTATGTTAGATGCTATCGTGATAGAAACGAGTTAGTCCTCAGAAGCTAACTTACGTTTAAAAACAGAAGAATTGTGTTGCTTAAAATAATTGTTGAATTTTATGGACTACATGTCTATATTTGCTTTCATTAATAATTATATACATTATTCCTCTGCGTCGTTACTCTTAAACCTCCATTATAGAATCGGTTAATGCATTGGTCTTTAAAGTTGAAATCTCAGTTTTTAAATTCCGAAATAAAAGTTCAAAAGCCAAAAAGTTTCAGCTGCAAATATTGATGCGTGTTGTAATAACTGCGGAAACAGGAGTGGTCGTCATTGCATAGCCTGATAATGATCACTAGTTATACATTTGATTATTCCAAGAAAAATTTGATCACAAAAAGAGGTGTTTCGAGTGAGAATGTCGCTGTACATGCATTTTAGTTTATTAAACACATGTTTAATCCTCCTAAAAGGGCTCGTCTTTAACTCCACTGGACGTTAGTGTTTCTCTGAAAACGTTTCATAGGGCTTCGGACAGTTGCTTGTGTCTACAATAATGAGTCCATCACCGGAATGACCCTGTTTTATTCCCTGGAATATAATGTCTTGCACTGACAATTTCTATATAAATAGATAACATTAACATTAGTATTAACCTTAAGCACTCCATACATCCAAAAAGTTAGTTTGAACGTTTTCTGTTGGTTTAAAAATATAATCTGGTTTACAATTATATCCAAAAGCACCACAATCCGTCTTAAATATATCACTTAAAGCCAGCAAATCTTCTAAAGGTATTTGGCCGTAGGCTTCTTGTAAAACAAGCTGGCGATTAGCTAAACGTGATTTTCTAGATCCTGATGATTTTACGGCATTTTGAAATAATTGAGTTAATCCTTTATTGTCGATAGTTCCCTCTTCCTCTTTACTTAAAGGATATTTAATGTGTTTTCCGATGTAACCTCTGTACTGAAAACTTCTCCACGTTCGGCGAAGACCTTCTGCTTTCGAAACTGGCAATGAAGGAACAAGCCGCTGCAAGGTGTGTTGAGAGGTGTTTATTATTGAATCTAATTCCGATACTTCGTCAAGATTTTCTATAGTTTTCATCAGTTCATCAACGTGTGTCATATTTAGTTGTTGCAATGCAAACATAGTGTCTTCTTTAAGAGTCTCCATTTTAGCGACTATATCATACTTTATTTGGCATGGTCTACAGTGGTCTGATATGGGAATGAAATGTCCGTCTCTATAAGCACCACTTCTTTCTGACATAATGACATATTTAACTAATTCGGGAAAACTTACATCATGGCCAAACGATAGGCTTTCTTTGCTGGCATTTTTTCTTGTATTTCTGATAACTATTCGACCAACTGTTGCCCAAAAGCTTGGATTAACTTCAAATAATTTATTGGCAAAACCAGAAAAAAGTCTTGAAAATGGATCTCTGGCAATCACAAATTTTACCGATTCTTGAAGTAGAGCGTGGATAAAATCAAACGAAATGGGGCGGAACGTTTTCTGGTCTCCACTGAGAGCACTATCCGAATGTATATCAAAGGGACTTTTTTTATTTGATAAGCCTGCAATTATCTGATACAATCTTCTCCAAAAGGTAGACCCGGCTTTTTCAGCTGCACAATAAACAAATTTATGTTTAATATCATACACAAAATGACCTCTTGTAATTTTCTCTGAACTATTGCCAGCTTTAAGCAGTTCTTTATTAGCACAAAATTGTAATAAGTTTCTCCTCCTCTCTTTTAGAATTTCACCAACAACCGAGGTTTGGAAATTAACAGCTACTCTATTCTGCGGTACAAAAATAAAACGATCATATAGTTCACTCTTGTTCAATGAATGGGCTGTGTTCCGTACATTTTACAAATTTTAATGTAGAAAATAAAAGAAACGACCATTATGTTCCTATCTGCATGAAATGGGGAATTTGTTCTACATTCTCTAAATTTTATGTTTATTGAATTTTTAGACTATAATTAATTGCGAGCATACGTAATGTACATTACAATTCAGGGTTATAAAAATAACAGTTTCTACGAAACTAGGAAACCACAATTTATATGATTTTAATCAGATGCACTGTAACTGAGTCAAACCCATGTATTTGTCAAAATGCAAGACTTGCTAATAAACATATTCCGCGTAAATACTGACCTGGGATAAACATATCCCTTCAAATAAGCAGGTAAAAATTTCTTGAAAGTCAAATTGAAATATGAAATTATATAAAGTTCGAATTGAAATATTCAGAATTCAAAAACGTTTATACTAAACTGTATGTAATTACCTGCTCATCAGTTAAATTTTCACAAAATGGTCCTGAAAAAAAAATTAGTTAAAGAAATCAGTCATTTGACATTCCCCATTCATCGGTATAAGACACTTAATCACGCCCACCCAATTGTTCCTTTGTACCAACCCCATTCACCACCACCCCTTTCGAAAATCCAGAAAATTATTTAATATGTTACACCATACCTTGTTCTTGACTCCTGATAAATAATACCATTAAAAGAAACAAACAAACCAATCCACAGAATAGCAATCTTTTTGGTTTTCTAAACATGGTCTTTAAAAAAAACATGGTGATTTTTACAATTTGTATAACTATCTTCAATTAATAATTTATAGAAGTCCTGTATAGCTGTTTCGTGTAAACGCTAAATGTGTAGATCTTTGGATTGAACAGCATATGGTCTTGTATTTAATAGTACTTAGTAATAACAAACAACGACAATTAACATTTATAAATCCAACATTAGACATTACATGCAAGCTGTTGAAACCCTTATCGATCAATTAATGTCGATTTAATCTAAACATTGCGGTTCGGCTTTTAGTGAAAACTGATACCCAGGAGAAAACATACATAAGATATTGGGCTACTACGAAAAAAAATCGTTAAAAAGTTTTAGCCTCTTTCGCCTTCGCAAGATTTTTGAAAACGGGAAATATACTTCTGTAACAGAAGGTCGCGGAACGCTGAAAAACAAAATGGTTTGTCCACGTATGACCCAAATGCTCCCCTCAAAATTTGAAAAAAGATAGCACACACAGCAGTGAGTTCTCAACAGGGGCTTATCCGAACCACAACCTTGATATACCGTATTTTTTGCATCATTGCGGGTTTTCCAATCGGATAATAATTGTGATCTCTTGCGGGACTATAACCTAAAATGTGACCAGGGGTCATAATTCACGAAGTTACGATCCGATATGCGAAAATATCATAAATGAGGATGTCTGAGCATCTTTCTCGTTTTAGATTAATGATTTAATGAAATGTGTCTTGGATACATTCTGTAGATATACATCCATCAAATCTGATTTTTTGAGATTCAAGTTTGAATGTCGAGCTCGTTTTTCGAGATTCGCCAATATCAAAAAACAAGGAGAAGAAGAAGTTTTTACGTGAATCCACTGCTCAGACATCCTCATTTATGATATTTTAGTTCGTTTTAGATCATTTATTTAATAAATTGTGTTTTAGAGACATCCATCAAATTGAGATTCAAGTTTGAATGTCGAATATCAAAAGATATGGAGAAAGAGCAGTTTTTCGTGAATCCACTGCTCTGGCATACCCAGTTATGATATTTTAAGTACGTTTTAGATCACTGATTTAAAAAAATGTGTTTTGGAGAAATACAACGAGAAAGAACAGTTTTTATGTCAATCCACTGCTCAGGCACCCTCATTAATGACATCTTTAGTTCGTTTTAGAAAACGTATTTAAAGATAGGCTGGCACTGCCAGACAGGATACGCCCACATTTTCGAGAGATGGATAGAGAACAAGCAATACCGAAAATGATTTTTCCTACATCATTAATTTTGGTACGATTTTCACGAAATTAGAACTCAACCTTCCTTATCAAAATCGAA
Organism: Patella caerulea; assembly: GCA_036850965.1. Taxonomy (NCBI): domain Eukaryota; kingdom Metazoa; phylum Mollusca; class Gastropoda; family Patellidae; genus Patella; species Patella caerulea. The sequence goes on along the minus strand of JAZGQO010000008.1, from coordinate 3,635,691 downwards.
TTAAAATTGTGACCTATACAGGGTCCACAACCATGATATACCATTTTTTTTAACAGTATTCGCGTACAAACGGCGGCCATTTTGTCTGCCAATTTTGGTCCGATTTTGCCGAAATTCAAACTCAACCTTCCTTACGGAGTAACGGTGATATAATCAAACGTTTTTTTTAAATCGGATAATAATTGTGACCTCCAGAGGGACCACAAGCTAAAAAAAAAAGGCGATTTTGCGTATAATCAGGGGCCATAATTCAGGAAGTTACGATCCGATATGCGCAAGTATAGAAAGGAACCAAGATCTTTGGGTTATAACCATGAATTTCAAGTTTCATCAAAATCGAATTAAAATTGTGACCTCCACAGGGTCCACAACCTTGATATACCATTTTTTAACAGTATTCGCATACAAACGGCGGCCATTTTGTATGGCAATTTTGGTCCGATTTTCCCGACATTCAAACTCAACCTTCCTTAGGGTGTAACGGTGATATAATCAAACAGTTTTTTAAATCGGATAATAATTGCGACCTCCAGAGGGACCACAAGCTAAAAAGGGTAATTTTTCGGACAATCAGGGGTCATAATTCAGGAAATTACATTCCGATAGCCGCAAATATCGAAAGGAACCAAGATCTTTGGGTTACATACATGCATGTCAAGTTTCATCATAATCGGTTCAAAATTGTGACCTCTATAGGGTCCACAAGCTAAAAACGTGATTTTTCGTACAATCAGGGGCCATAATCCATGAGGTTTTGATCCGATACATGCCAATATCGAAAGCAGCCGAGATCTTTTGGGGATAAACCTATATTTCAAGTTTCGTCAAAATCGGCTAAGAATTGTGATCTGTAGAGAGTCCACAAACAAATTGTGGACGGACGGACGGACAGGGGCGACGACATAATACGTCCACATGAAAATTTGGGCGTATAAAAATAAAATGTGTTTTGGAGACATTCTGTAGTAATACATCCATCAAGTCTGCTTTTTTGAGATTCAAGTTTGAATGTCGAAAAACTAGTAGCTCGTTTTTCAACATTCGCTAATATCGAATAACGAGCTAGTTGTTTTTCATTACTCGCCAATATCGCAAAACGAGTCGCTCCTTTTTCGATATTCACCAATATTGAAAAACGAAGATCGAGCTAACTTCACACTGCTCCCACACAGCCTGTTTTACAACCACTTTCTATTAGTTCAGTTAAAGCACGATGGTAAGATTCTGAGCAGGTACATACATGCCCTCATCCAACTCCCAACTTCTTTGTTCAATGGTAGGAAGGTTCAGGGATCTGGTCAAGTAATTCATCAATTCGGTAATTATCACACCTTCGAAACGTTCTTAAAACGGTTGATTACAGGATCGTCACCGTCAAGCTTAAGGCATGCACACACCCATAGTTTTGTAGTATCCACAAACTTACCTCCCTAGTCAGCATCGGGAGGTTGTGAAATCTATCAGGATTTGACACTTCTGACTTTCAATTACATGTAATCGTTTGATCCCATATATCTCAATCCGAGTTTGACACCGGGAGTTGGTATTCCCCACCGGAAGTCAATGAAAACTACTTCCATTCGCTTTAAGGCTATCATAGATGGGGTCGGTATGATGAAAAAACCCCAGAATGAACTTCAGATCATGAAAATCCAGAGATTATTGGCTAAAATCAATCCGAGTTTGACACCGGGAGTTGGTATTCCCCACCGGAAGTCAATGAAAACTACTTCCTTTCGCTTTAAGTGTATCATAGATGGGATCGGCATGATTAAAAGAAAACACAGAACGAACTTCAGATCATGAAAATCCAAAGATTATTGGCTGAAATCAATTTGAGTTTGACACCGGAAGTTGGTATTCCCCACTGGAAGTCAATGAAAACTATTTCCAATTATTTTAAGAGTATCATAAATGGTGTTGGCATGATAAAAAAAACCCACAAGAATGAACTTCAGAATTATTGAGTTCGCTCCGCTTTGAACTTCGCTGTTTTTCATATTGTGTAAACATATGAAACTGTAACAAAGAGTGCAACAAACTCTTTAATGCAACGAATGCCATTTCTAGTCGACTTTGCATGTGTTTTTCTCTGCGTAATAGATTTAATGTGTCACCAAATATTTTGTCCTCGAAACGCTCGAAGAGACTTAAATTGGTTTGGCTAAATCCGATCCCACCCTTTTGAACCAGCGGCTGCCAAACAGGATACGCTCCAAATTTTGCAAGAGATGGATAGAGAGCAGGCTAAAAACAAACGCGATTTTTTGTACAATCAGTGGCAATATTTCAGAAAGGTTTGTTTTATGTTTCATTAAAATCGGATAACAATTATGACCTCTAGAGGGCCCACAACCTTCGTATTACACACTTCTATACAATTTGCGTAAAAAGAGCGACCATTTAGTCGGGCAGTTTCGTCTCGATTTTCCCGAAATTCGAATTCAACCGTCGTTATGGTGGAATGGTATGGTATTTAAACGTTTTTTTTTTTTTAAATTGGAGAAAAATGTGACCTTTAGACAATCCGCAAGCTAAAAATGCGATTTTTCGAAAGATCAGGGTCCATAATCCAGGAAGTTAAGTTCGAGTATACGCAATTATCAAAAGGAACCAAGATCTTAATGTGTAACTGTGACGTTTAGAGGGAACACAAGTTGAAAACGTGATTTTTTGTACAATCACGGGTCATAATTCTGGACGTTAGGATCCGAAATGCGCGAATATCGAAAGGAACCAATATCTTTGGGTTATAAACATGTATTCCAAGTTTCATCGAAATCTTATCAAAATTGTGACCTTTACTTGTATTCATAGGCGTACGAGCCTACGAGCAGGAGGGCAGCTGCCCCCCCCCCCCCTAACTTTCGGGCAAGCGGACCTTTTGGGCAGACGAAAAAACACTAATTTTACGGGATGGAATAGCAGTAAAACACGTTTGCGGCCGTTAAATTTTCCAAAATTTTATTGGGGTCCATACAAAGTCAGCCCCACATCTTCGCCACTCGAAAAAAACCCGCGCCGCTGTCTGTAAAAATTTTTTAGGGCATTTCTAGTTTTGCTTCCCCGTCACCGAGCCCTAATAAAACACAAATTTTACTTTTCTTTTAATTGAATACCACGAATTTGTACTATAGATTAAAACATTTTACTATAGATCAAAACATTTTGCCTGGGTCCACTCTACTTCGAGCGACATTTTTTCGGGCATCGATGATTATTTGTGAATGCAGCTGCAACTGTTTGATTGGATCGTTGGAATTCAGAGTGAGATTTCGGTTACAAAATAATTGGATACTTTTGGAGTTGGGGGATTAAATTTTCTAAATTTTCTCCGGAAGAGTGAGGCCCCAATACCCCGCGACGATTGGTTGGTTGTTTGCAATTCGGGTCAGCCATGAATAGCAGGAAAACGCGTTTACGGCAGTTAAATTTTCAAAATTCATCCCAACGGCCCTGTTTTCGTGGAACGTAAACTATTGATTGGACCACATTATTAGTAAGTGCAGGAGGACCGCACTACACACAAAACAATAAAAACCTACGTACAGGACAGAAAAGACACATTGCAAACAATAAACAAATTTCAAATCAAGTGAATGGATCCGGAGGCCAGCCATAAGCGTCAAGTCGCTTTACTCACGGGCTTAGATAACAGGAAAACGTGTTTGCAGCTCAAATATCCCAAAATGTTCGGGGTGTGGGTTCAATACATGGTAAGTTCCGATCCTTCGCCTCTCGAGGAAGACCGGCGCCCCTGTTTGTAAACCCGGCTTTTTTTTTATAGAAGACCAAATGGGACAATATTCATTATTCTTGTTTCTACATTCTAGTTTGAACATTTAGACACGAACGCAGCATTCTAAACTAATGATTCATGTTTCTACATTCTTATGTCAGCATTTCATGCACAAAATCAACATTTCAAACAAAAAATTGATTTTATGTTTCATTTTCGGCGTTTTATCGGTAATTTTTATATGTCATTAAATATTAAAATTAAAAATAATTTCACATGACAAAGAAATCAATCCATTGGTTTCTGAAAGTATCTAAAAAAAAGTCTGGAATTTGAACTCTTATGAAAATATTTTCTACGTTTCAAAAAGTCAAAAATTCGTAAGGCATTAATTTTTTACTTCACATCATCTTTCTTGGCATTTAGGGTATCGTTCTTTATACTTGACCAGTAACGTTATGTATTCATATCTGGAGCTATGTTTAAACTCGAATGATATGGTTACGTAGTTAGGTATTGGTTGTTATTCGGACTATTGACCAGTCATAATTTGAAACAGAAATTTGCATTCGTTACAGCAGTGTTAGAGTGATTCTCTGTTCCCGCTGCTTAATCAAGTCACACTTTACCTCGTTATATTGGGCGACTGATATATTCGACTGGTTCTTTCGACTGGATTATTTGACTGGTTTTATCGACTGAGATATTTGGCTGGTTTATTTTAAGGGTTTATTTTTTTTTTTTTCGTGATAAAACTAATAATATGGAACGCCAAATAGGCTAGGCCATTTTTTTTAAGGTTTTACAACTGTGGGTGTGCGGGGCTTCCGGGGTTCTGCATCGCGAACATTTTGAATGTTTTACCCTCTAAATGACCATTTTGAGATATTTTGAGAAAGAAAATCTTTGACCTACCAATCATGCCTCCGCACTTTGAAGATTATAGCTTCACTAGTGTCTTTAGTGGGGCAAAATTCTGCTGGAAACTAAATGTGATATTCTGAGCCGAAATTTAGTGGTTCCATATTTTGAGGCATTTGACCAGTTGGATTAGACTGGCCCAGTCTCTTCTATTTATTTTACATTTCGATTTATATAAAAGTAGTAATTTTTAGTAAACCAACACTTTCGTTTCCATTTGTATAAAAAAAAAATTTGAGTAAATCTGTAACCAGCACCAGAGACTGGACAATGTGCGAGCTTCACAATAAAATGGGCGTTTCTTGTCCTGTTTTACGTTGTTCCTTATTTGGAATGATTGACAGTTGTCAAGCAAGCCCCGAGTCACGAATTTGTAAATGTGATGTCTAAGATAAATTAAGTTCGATATTTACCTTCATGAATCATGCGTCTCGAATGGAATGGAGCGCAAAGCAGTCATGCTGAAACCGTCTGCGGGCTGATGTCACGTTTTTGTTTCCATTCGCCATTCGGCTTCGCCCCGATACGCATGAACTGGCTTCGTTAAGTTGTTATAATGATGTCGTGTGTAATTATTTATGTTCATTCACCTCATCCCATACGTTGTATCCGTTCATTCGACAGATATTGTCCGTCAACAAAATTCTTAGATCGTTAAAGTATCACTAAATAACAATAACTGTTATCCACAACAAACATCTCGCACCTACACCAGTTTGCCAGTGCAAATGCAGTAATCCCTTGCACGACGTCACACGACCTACATAATGCAGATTGACCTACTAGATGAGAATGAAGCTCTATTTGCCCAGTCTCTAGAGATTACGGGTTTTTTTTCGTTTTTTTTTTTTTTGTTGAGAGGACTGGCCAATTTTTGGTGTGTGGAGAAGACTGGCCACCAGTCTACAGTTGGATGTGAGCCATCTTCAGCTATGACTTTGAGCTAGTTCCTTTTGGAACTGTTTTTGACAGTTATCTTATCCGGCCTAATATAGCTGCAATATGAAAATGCGGTAAAATACGGCTCTTACTCTTATTTTTTTAGGCTGTTTTAGAATCCTAACCTTCTATTTATCACCAAAAGGAATCATTTCTCACTATATTTGACACGAATTCATAATAATTCAACACGCATTTAGCACATATGACGTCATAAGTGGGTTGTGGGTTAGGGTAAGGGCTAGCACCATCCCGAACTTAGGTTGCCTGTCTACAGCTACATGTAGCTCCGTCTGAGAACAGGCTCGAAATGACGTAGATACATCGCTGCTTGCAGTATAGGTCAGCACCTGCGGATTTTGTCAAAGTCTAATAAGATTAAAGAAGTAAACAGGGCTGCCCTAGGCCTAACCCTAATTCTGGGTCAATTAAGCCTCACCCCAACTAACACTCCACATAATAATGACGTCATAATATGCACAATTAGGCCTACGGCTGGTCCACAGATCCATTCACTTGATTTGATATTCGTTTATTTTTTGCAGTGTCTTTTTTCTGTATTGTACGTAAGGTCGTAGGATTATATGTTTTGCGGGTAGTGCGGTCCTCCTGCACTTGCTATTAAGAGTTCATGCATGCTGTGAGCCTACAAATTTTTAAGCCAATCAGAAATTGATTTACTCGACTGCGCTGCAATGTAAAAATGGCCGACAAAAACACAGCAAGACAGACAAGTTTAGAAGAAAGTTTGTGTGTTGATGGCTACGAAGAAGTTGAGACACAAACAGTGGAAAAGGAATGTCCAGAAGCACAGCTAGAATTAAATGCACCAGCACAAAAACTGTAAGTGATTGAAGTTTCAGAAAACTTTAAGAAAGATATCTCAAATTGGGACACTTCAGTCCTACTCGCTGGCTGGCCTGACTGAAAGACAATTTAAAGGGACGTTGATTGAAAGCTAACAGTAATTAACTAACATACACACGCATACTACAGTTTTGTCAGTTATAAGTTTTGCAATTTGCTCATTAAATGTGTAGACTTACATACTACCTAGGGTTTGTGTGTATTTATATCATATGGTACCGTACTAAATAAATCGTGGCTTCCTTCTGCCTTCACATGAATCACACAGATTGGTAGTTAGTTTTGTGTTTTCTATGACCAACATTTTAATATGAAATTGTGATACTATTACTGGGAATGGGAGTTTATTCTTGATTATTTGTTAAAGTAAATGAAAAAGCCATGATAATAGGGCTACCGGTACTCAAACACTTGCTATATTTCGGATGATAAACACAACAGACTGGTAAAAACAGTTTTTTTGTATGCAAAGTAGCATGGGTTATGGTAGTAGACAAGACAAAATTTAGGAACATTGTTCATTGTTGATACAAAGAGGTACCGGTAATCTAGGTAACCAGGGGGGGGAAATTAGAACCTTCAGTCATTTATTGCTGCCTTTAAAAACTAAAACAATCTACCAGTATTTCTTTTCTAAGATTATAATTTTTTATATGCTTCATGACAACTATACGTTGGTAACTGGGAGGGACTGGCCAGACTGGTAGGATACGATCAGTTACAAGTTTGTGATTGTGTCAATGTACGCACCCTTTCAACTGTGTACATATCAAATACATGTACAACTTAAAAGCAAGTCCCAGTTTTAACAAGGGACTCGAAGAACAAGGCTAGACATATTCCACAAGTCATGCGAAATGGTAATCTTGCAAGCATGCACAAGAAATACTATGTAGACTGGAATAACCAGACACAGACACTATAGATTGCAATTTGATTGAGACTTCCGGTGTATTTCGCAGAACATGCTGATTTGAGAGAAACGATTGAATGTAAATCTGTTTATATACATTCATATTATATTATTATATGCATTGCGTCCCATTTTTGTCAATTTTTAGGAACCAAATATCAGTGATTTAGCTCAACCAAGGGTATTCCTGAATGTACAGGCCGAGTGTAAGGGGCCTATGTTCAAAGCTGAATGAATAACAGGAAACCCTTCTGTACTGTGATGTTTTCTGTACATATGATATGCTGCCTGGAGTGTAAGATTTACATGTATATTTGTATTATCTGGAACCTTTCCTGAAGAGATTCGTACAAAATAAAACATTCAAAACAGTCCTTCCTAAGTGTGAGAATAGAATGAGTGCTAAGGTGTGTTGTAGTGTCAAAATGTCAGCCTGGAATGGCAGACATGCTTCAAAACAATCCTAATATTAATATTCTACTTTTAGTTGCAGTGGGAAAAGTACTAAAGTTATACTGTTTGTGTGACAGAAATATTTGTTTTGAATGAATTGTACTATATAAATTTTAATTGGTAATTGTGTACATGGAAATGTAGATTTGATTCAAACTGTTGTATTTTTTTTAAAAATTGTTATGTTGTTTTCATTCATTTTGAAATGAAAACATTGATGATAACTTGAAATGCATTGAAAGTATTTGGAAACATTTCCTACACTACTTGCTTGCCTGCTACATGTAATTCAAAATCCATCTAAAATATACTGTAATATGGTAATACTATAATTAAATTGCAAAAATTGAGAGACTGTATTTTGATGAATGAAGAATAGCATAAAACAGCCTAGGTGCCAATATTGTTTTATGAAAGAAGAATTACCTGATCCAGGTGCCAGTATAAAACCATGGGTGGTGGCAGAATCACATTGTATGCAGTTGATATAATATTCTGGGAGTTACGTAGAAGGTACCGTCTCCAAAAATTGTATCTGACTGGCAAAGATGCCTCAAATTGGTGGGGGTAACAAAACCAAGAATCCTATGATTAGTACCATCATTGATTAGATAAAATGGCTCACCACCAATGGCATGTCTTAAATTATCTGGTAATTCAAGTTCACGTTTTGTTGCATCTATTTTTCGTTTATTTACATGTACACAGTACATATAACCACCTGAGCAAAGATAGTGTAGAATATTATGTGAATTTTGGATAGCGTAACAGGATTTTATACATCTTTATAAATGACATTGAAAAGGATTGAGCACTAATTGAATGATTTGATGATATTCATCATTAGTATCAATTGGTGATTTAGATTCAAATTGAATAAATGGATAATTTGATGATGTTAATCATTAGTTGCCAATTGGTGAATAAAATTCAGAGTGAACATAAATTCATAAAGTCTTTAACTCTGTTAAATGGGTCCTAATAACAACATGCCTGTCTTAAAACGAAAATCCACAAGTCGATATTTGCACCTTTGTGGAAAGAATTAATTTGGGTCACGCTTTGTAACTTTGTTATGGTGGGAATACATCGAATGACAATCAGAGACTTTAAATTAGTTGAGGGCATCACATTAATATTTCGAGGTTAAAATGTATACTTGTTAGACCGACCTTATGTCCTGAATAAACACACATTTCTTTCCTGGTTATAAGTACAATTTACCATACTGATGCATTACAATACTATCAAGGGATTCAAGGCAATCATGGTATAAATTACTTAAAGTGAGATAGTATAAATATAGTATATAATATATGCCATAATGAATTTGTAGATCACTAGTAATAATTACTGGTCTGTGGTATTATTTTGTTTGGTTAAACAAATATATAATAATAAAACACTTATTTTGTGCACTTACATGTACTGAATATGCCATTAATTTTAACAATTTTTGGTATTAAACAGACCTTGAAATAATGGTTTTAGATATACCTGACAAAATGTCAGGCACAATTGAAATAGTACCTGACATTTTTAACTTAGTGCTTGACATGTATTGATAATATCAATAAAATAGACAAACCAGTGCCGGACAAAATGACAGACTCCAGAGGTTTTGTGCCTGACAAATACTGACATTGTGCCGGACATGTAGGTGACAAATGCCTTATTTCCAAGCTTGGTATTAAACATATTTGCATTAACTTATTTTTATTGCCCCAATAACAAGGCAATTAGGCAAGAGATATTATTAAATTAGATGCCAAAATTTGCTGTTGTTGATTTCTGAGAGATGTTAATTATCAATCCTGTTTTTCTTAAAATTGAAATTATTACTTCTGGCCATTTTCTTCAGATGATATCTTATTTGACTGTTTTTCAGATGGTACCATGGGAGATTAGATAGACAGACAGCAGAAGAAAGACTTTTAAATAATAATGAAGAGGGGAATTACCTGATAAGAGAGAGTGAGAGCAAACCGGGGTCGTTTGTTTTGTCTTATCATGGAACAAATCACCTTATATCTCATTTCAGGTTAGTACATGTACCTTATCTAGAAAGTTACAGTATGCCTTAAAGGAGCTAAAGCTTTTTCATTTAGATCAGATTATTGAAATGGGTTTGTCTGTATGTCTGTCTGTCACACTTTTTGGGACACAATATGAATAACACTCCTTCTAATTAAGGTAGAATGTTCAAACTATTAGGTCAGTGTGTTGATGGAGTTGAAAGATGAGCACTTTTCTCCGTAGGTTAAGCACAAAGAAGCAAGTGAGGGTGATGAAACTTGGTATATAGTTTTATCACATCAATACCAATTTGATTGGTCAAGACTTTTAAATACAATAACTCTCCATCTAATTGAGATAGAATGTTTAAAGTTCCAATAGCATATTTTTATGGGGAAAACAAGGGAGGTAATTGTGTTACTATTTCCCCAATCAGCCTGTGTCAGCCATTTGTGAAATTTTGTCCATGATTGTATAATAGTGAGTTGACAACCTTTTGAGCAAAAGACATAGAAATAATCATGTTTTGTCTTTCTTAAAAAATATGAAATTGGAACTTTAAACTTGATGTAGGTGTTTATTAGATGAATAACTTGGTGTTCGATGAGGGTAAGCAGAGTGATAAGCAATTTGATAGCTTGAGACTTTGAAACACAATAAATAACTCTCCTAACTGAGGTAAAATGTTCAAAATTGGTGTAGGCATTCATTAGGCAAATATAGAATAGGAAGACCCTCTATAGTGAATAACAAGGATATCATCATATCTTTAATCATTTTACATCTTTACTTTTAGAGTTATATGTATTATAAAGTCTTATGTTTAAAATTGTTATTTTACAGAATAATATCATTATGTGGTAATTATTATATTGGTGGTAGACAGTTTGATTCTCTGTCTGATTTAATTGGTTATTATACAGCCTGGTCTTGTTTATTAAAAGGGGAACAACTAAAATACCCTGTACCACCTCCACAGGTATCAATTATACTCTGTTTCCTTTTTTTAGTAAGACTAGTTAATTCCTGTATTTCCATTACCCTTTTACAAGCGACGTTTTTGTTTTTTTTATTTTTTGTTCATATATTTCTGTATGTCCGTGTGGTTGTATATTGCTGTCACAAGTAAACACCCTATGGTACAGTCCTTTTACATTTAAGTGCATTGAATCCTATTTATTTTTGATAATTATTTCTTGAGTTGATGACAATAGTGAGCAAACAAGCCTGTCTAGAAATAATCAAAATGCAACTGCTTGGACATACGGCTGCTGAGGACACGTGATGTATGGCAGGTGGTAACCTATCTTACCGGTAGTAGGAAATGGAAATGAAATGGGGTTTAACATCCTACTGTTCTGCTCCAACTTGTTTTAAAAAGAATTCTGTAAATTAGACAGCATATACATGTAGTTAATCTTACCCCACAAAAATATTATTTGCAATATGATCAATCCTTCAGAATCTGCCCCTGAATTAAAGTCTACCACTCAAAATACAGCAACATGTTTCAAACGATGTATGAATTAAGTGAATCACATTTCATAGATGTATATTATTCTATATTTATGTAGCCTGTAGATGACAGAAGAAAAGTTGTTGCTTTACTTTCCTATAGACAACTACCAGATACAGATGAGATCAGGTTTGTAATTATTCCTGTCAGTAATTAATTTTCCATGTGATACAGTGTATCTATTGTTAATAGATCATTTTTATACGTCCACATGGAAATGTGGTCGTATATTGTCGTCGGCCTTTCCGTCCGTCCGTCTGTCTGTCGGTCCGTTAGGGGCTAAAGTTAATATCCGATTGACTTCAAATTTATACACAGTGTATAAGGTCATGAGACGAAGAAGTATATTGATTTTCAGCGATATCCGATAATTACTACCAGTGTTATGGTCCTTGATCACTTTGAAAAACCCTGTGAATGCTCTAAAGACTAAAGTTAATATCCGATTGACTTTATTTGTACACAGTGTTTAGGGTCATGAGACGAAGAATCCTATTTGATTTTCAGTGATATCTGATAATTTCTGCCAGAGTTATGGCACTTGATCTCTTTGAAATATCTTGTGGACGAAGGCCTTGAGACAAACAATCAAAACTATTCTAATCATTTCTGATAATTACTTAATGGGCTATTTTTTTTTACTCGTATTAAAGGACAATATTGGTGCCAGTCATTATCACATATGTGATAGAACTGATTAAACACTTTCCAAATATAATATTAACACAGAGATCATCGCTACCATAGAGGAGTAATAAAGGATTCATGAATCGGAAGTGACGAACGCCAAAGGAAAACACGAGTTATCTCTCTATGTGAATGACTGGAGTGACGAGTGATGACAGATAAACGGCCGAATTTCTGCTCACTAATAATTCCTTCGAAGACAAAAAGTTGTTATATGGGACCGCAAGAGGTTATCTGACGATACAATAAACTAATTAAATGTCATAAGATAAGAGAACACGTGAAAAATAGAAATACTCCGTACAGCCCTTTGTTTTTATTCATTCTATAGGGGAGACCGGGGCACATTGAACCACTTTGTTCACATACATGTTTTTCCTCATTTCATATCAAATGTTTTTATTAGAAGATCTCTTTATTTCATGATCAAAAAATAAAAAAAATCAATATGCCCTCTTATATGGATCAAACCCCGGTTTATCTGGATTGTATAGATTAGACATTATATATGAACTTAAGTACAATAATTTCCTAGGCTAAGAAGTTAACATGTATGGAAAATTTTTCTCTTTTAAGCGCTTTTTTGAAAAATTCAATGCCTAAGAAAATAATTGACAGCATGTGGCTTATTGATAGAGAAATGGGTCTAAGAAGTTATCTCACTTCTGTATAGTGTTGGGTTGTATAGTATTATTTATAAAGGATATATCCATGGTGGTTCAATGTGCCCCTGTCTCCCCTACCTTATAAAAACATGGTAATGCACAGACTTTTAATCTGTTTTTCTTTCTTGTTCTCTTATCTAATGGCAGTCAATTCTTTTTATGAATTGTAAGATATTCTCTCACAGTGTCACACAGCAACTTTAGGTCTTCGGGGGAATTATTAGTGAGCAGATATTCACCCTTGTATCTGTTATCACTAGTCATTTCAGTTAGTTATATAGAGGAATAACTCGTGTTTTCCTTTGGCGTTCGTCACTTCCGATTCATGAATCCTTTATTACTCCTCTATGGTAGCGATGATCTCTGTGTTAATATTATATTTGGACAGTGTTTAATCAGTTCTATCATATATGTGATAATGACTGGCACCAATATTGTTCTTTAAGATTATCATGTGTTGTAAATGTTCTCCTTACTGACAAAAGAAACAATATGCGACAATGTTTGTTGACTGCCTGGACGACTAAACTGTTGTGGGTGTATGTTTCGTTGCCTGTACAAGGGAGGTAACTATATTTACTTTTTGTGTTTGTCAGGTGATGAATATTTTATAGCTGAAAATAGGGCTGGGTATCGATAGTGATTTTTACTATCGATAATCGGCAATGAAATGTCGGTCGATAATCGATAGTATCGAAAACAAACTTATTTTCACGGTCGTCAATAAGACTGGATACAGTGTAAGTTCAAAGTTCAAAACCATACGATAACGAAGTGGCGAAAGATCGTTTGCTCCTGTCTAAGGAGATTTACTTGGAAAACATTAATAAAACTTGTTATGTCACGTATATATACGTCAATCCATGTTGTTTATTATTAAAATAATGCATCCGTGGTTCCGAATGAAGAAATATCGTAAATAATTATGTTAAGGGATCAAAATGAACTTGTTCCGATTCAAAATATTGCATACGTGCGCGCGAAAATATCAATATGGCGGACAATTCTGTGTCGTTTCGTGTGCCAATAGAGAACCATTATTCGTATAATATATAAGTAAATCAACAAAAGTTTTGTCGTCCATGTGTGCTATTTATTGTACCGGGTACTCATTACTGAGGCACACGTAGAGAAATAGTGAACTGTACAGACGAATTCTGAAGCTTGCAAAGGGAAATAACTCTAACTTTATTTACACATCCGGATATCTCCGATTTAGCGATATTCAACAATAATTTATTCAAAACTAAAGTAACGTTTCAATGAGAGTGAATTGATGAAATTGGCTGTTCAATAGGCAGACACAATTTTGTTATGTGTTACATTGATACTAGATAGTAATTAAAGTGAGCGGTGTATTATAATTAACTGAAAGAAAACATTGACATTTCAGACGCAAGAAAAATAGACGAAGAGCGATAATCGATAGTAACCCACCGCTATCGATAGTGCTTTTCTGGGCCGCCCAATCGATACTATCGATTTATATCGATATTTTACACAGCCCTAGCTGAAAATAGGGCTATCAAAAATAATCGCAATATCGATATATTGCAATACAGCCTTCTGCGATACACTGTATCAATACTTTTTTTCGGTATCGATATTTTTCTACTTTCACTTGATATTTGCTGTTTGTCGTAAATGTTATTTAGAATGTTTTTAAAGCGACATTTGTACTTAGAATTCTTATTTATTTTCCTATTCTAGACCATAGTCACTCTTTATAGCATTATATTGTCGTTATACATAAATAAAACAATTCTCGGCCCAATTTACGACATCCACAAATTACCAATTTACTTATTATATAACTATGATGAAAGCCGGCAAAAAGGAAGTAAAATTTAGTAAATGTTTTCTTAAACAATAAAATGCCAAAGGAGGAGATTTTTGAGGTAGATAATGAGATAAGATAGCAATATTTTTACTATCATTTTATATAAGAAGCCAATATATGTGACAAATCATAAAAAAAAGTTTGTTTTACAAGCAAACTGGAGTTAACTGCATGCGAAGAAATTGGCACCATGATGGCTGGAAGTCAAGTAAATTGAGGCGATTCATTTCATCGGTCCATTTGTCATAAAATGTGCTATAGGCTAATTAAAAAATAATTAATATCCTATTCATAAGAATATATTCAAATTTCAGATGGATAGACATTCTAGATTACCAGTATTTCTAATTCGTTTTTCTTTTTCTTCATAATTATGCAACATTCAGAGACCTATTGTTACAAACAGTCGAATAATGAATCACTTTATGCTACTGCAACTGGAAATTCGCATAAAAATGTTTCTAACAGCAAAGGAATGTCCCCAATTTGTAGACAATTTGATTTTCGGGAAACTGACAAGGGTGATGAACTTGATCAATTTATGCGATTTGCCGAAAATGTTATGCAAGTATTAAATATTGTATGAATAATACAACAATACAGTAAACCATGACTTGCCAAGGGTAAAAACAACTATTAAATGGACAATAAAACTATTCAAAATAAAATGTGTATTCAAAGAAACTAAGCCTTTTTATTTGCCCACATTTTCATGTGGACGTATATTGTCGTCGGCCACAAGTGTTTATGAACAGTCTACAGGTCACAATTTTTATCCGGTTTCAATGAAACTTAAAACATAGGTTTATCACCCTAAGATCATGGTTCCTTTCGATATTGGCATTTTTCGGACTGTAACTTCATGGGTTATGGCTCCTGAGTGATTGTACGAAAAATCATGTTTTTAGCTTGTGAACAGTGTAGAGGTCACAATTTTGAACCGATTTGGATGAAACTTGAAATGCATGTTTATAACTCAATGATCTTGGTTCATTTCGATGTTTGTGCCTGTCGGATCGTAACTTTCTGAATTACATGTATGGCCCCTGATTGTCCGAAAAATCGCCCTTTTTAGCTTGTGATCCCACTGGAGGTCAAAATTTTTATCTGATTTAAAAAATCGTTTGATTATATCACCGTTACATGGTAATGAAGAATGAGTGTGCGTTCGTGAAAATCGGACCAAAATTCATGGACAAAATGGCCGCCGTTTGTATGCGAATAGTGTGAAAATATGTTATATCATGGTTGTGGACCCTATAGAGGTCACAATTTTGAACCGATTTTGATGAAACTTGAAATTAAGTTTATAACCCAAAGATGCGGTTCCTTTCGATATTTAGGCACATTGGACCATAACTTCCCTAATTATGGCCCCTGATTGTACGAAAATCTTTTTTTTTTACCTTGTGGACCCTATGGAGGTCACAATTTTATTCCAGATTAAAAAAACGTTTGACTATATCCCTATTACACATTTATGATGGTTGAGTGTGAATTTCTTGAAAATCGATAATTGAACAGCTAAATCCATAATATTAAATGTTTCGTATGCTTAACGTTAGCATGGGGCAGAACTTTATAAAAACTAAACAAATTCTAATGATTTTCTGATAATTGCTTAAGATGCCCAGACTATTTAGCTGTTGTGTGGGTTTTTTGAAAGTATTGCAATACTGCAATATATTGGAATCCTTTTTGCCTGTATTGCAATGATTTTTGACCGCAATACACAGCCCTAGCTGAAAAGAAAATGAGATGAGCTTTTTTTTTATAGATTTAACAAGTGGATGAATATTTTGACATTTAAATTGTACATTAAAAATACACTTACAATTGACATGTATCAGTGAGATATAGCCAACCAAAACGGTTGCTTTTATCCCATTCCATGAAAGATTCAGAAATTATTAATCTATTTATGCATTATACCTCTTGAGAGTCTATTCAACTCGTGTTGTCCTTAATCACCATTTACTAATTGTTGAATACCCGGTATGCATTTTAAATTAGAAATTCCAACATTTGATCTCAGCTATAGTATTCTCAAATAATGCTCATTGTTTATCTCTGTATATAACATCGAATGGAATTTGACCGACAGCAAGCATGCAATTTGCGTGTTGATTTTGTAAACTGGCACTACATATTGAAAAGGTATATTGTTTGTTTTAAAAAGAAATTCTTCCTCTCCCAAAGTTACTGTAAACAATCTTTCTTTTTTTTTATTTTGATCAACCAAGAATTATACTATTCAAAAAAAGTAGGGGATATTTAATTTTTAAGTGTTATAAAGTCACCTAATGAAACTGACGAAGAAACAAATGACAAAATGAAATGAAGTTCACATTCATCGATTTATTCCAAATGATCGTTAGACTACGTAAGGCACAGACTAAACATTATAAGGGTAAAATGATACCCGGGGTCAAACAGCAAAGTTACCACAGCATCACAACAAAGTCAGTAACGGGTAAATCCTCCTCTGTTTGCCAAACAAGCATTGATCCAACGTGGCATACTCCTTATGAGACGTCTAAGGTCATTTTGGTCCAGATTGTCCCATTCCTGTTGCAACGCAGCAGCAAATTCTTGGACATTGGCAGGACGTTGTTGACGTTGACGTAACCTCTGTCCAAGCATGTCCCAGACATGCTCGATGGGGGAGAGGTCGGGACTCAGTGCTGGCCAAGGTAATGTGGGGATGTTCTGTTGTTGGAGGTAACCTGGCCCTGTGACATCTTGCGTTGTCATCCTGGAAGATGAAACTGCGGCCATGACGTCGTGCGAACGGCACAACATGGACTGCCAAGATGTTGTCCGGGTAGTACTGGCCTGTAACACGCCCTGCAACAATATGTAAAGCCGTTCTTCCAGCAACAGTGATGCCTCCCCACACCATAACAGAACCACCCCCAAATCGATCATGTCTGATGACGTAAACGTCTTGGAAGCGCTCTTTTCGACGACGCCACACCCTCCTACGTCTGTCCAAAAAATCAACAGTGAACCTTGACTCATCTGAAAACATCACATTGCTCCTGCGTCGATTATCCCAGTGTTGACGATCCCTACACCAACGATGTCTTGCCTGAATGTGATGATCTCTCAAACAAGGGATCACCGAGGACGTCGGGCGCGAAGGTGACCCCTATGCAGTCGATTCCGAATCGTCTGGCCCCTCACTCTCACACCAGTGTCTGTTTGAAGACGAGCGCTGATCTGATTTGCTGTGATGACACGATTTCTCATGGCCAAGGTACGGATAAATCGATCCTGGGCTTGAGTTGTCGCCCTTGGTCGACCAGAGCGTGGTCTGTCCTGTACAGATTGTGTATCACGGTATATGGACCATAGCCTGCTTATGACAGACTGAGAAACATTCATCGTCCGCGCCACAAACGCCTGTGTTGAGCCGATATGTAGCATGCCAAGGGCACGTAACCTTTCATTTTGGGTAAGCCGACGCATATCAAAATTTGTTTTCTGGTCACTAAAACAATTAAACTGATGTTTCCACCCTGGAATTCAATGCCACAATGACTGTAACATTCAAAGTCAGAGTCGTGCAAATCTTGGGTTGGACCCCCATGATGATCCCAAGCATCACCTGCATTCCATGCGGTAGCTATTGCTGCGTTTGGGCGTCACATGTAACTGGAAATGTTTCTTCTGTTAGGTTCTATAGTGACTTTTTTCGTAGTCATTTGCATATTTTAGTATTATGCCCCCAAAATCAAATAACCCCTACTTTTTTTTAATAGTAAGCTTATATATTATGGAAAAGTGGTTTTTAGCCATCCATGATAATTATACCATGTTTCATCATGTACAAGCAAACACAGCAATTGGTTGTTTTTTATAAGTGCCTAGTAACTACATACTAAACCATACAATTAGCCTTACTTCATTGAATAATGTAACTTTGGCAAATTAGTATTTACCAACATTATACTGAAAAATTTGTATCTATCTGAATTATGCTGAACAATTTGTATTTATCTACATTATATAGTAATATAATGATTATACAAAACAATTTTCCATACATGTATATTAACAGTTTTGAAAAGGGGGATCTATTCGTGGTGTGCAATGAGCTTAAAGATGGATGGTTATGGGTGACCTCATTAACAGGTCAAAGTGGTTTAGTTCCAGCAGCTTTAATGGAAAATTTGGTAAGATTGAGATATGATTTTAAAAATACAAGATTTACTTCATTACTTTCTGTCAAATTATAAAAGAAAGATGTCTCTGGCTAAATGAGGATTGAGGACCATAAATAAAACGAAACCTACATGTATGCATTCTATAAGATATTGTATTCGTATGTTATGTATTTAGTTGGTAAATTTTGTAAGAGACTTCTACATGTCAACTGAAACACGATCAGCATAGCAGTCTATGGAGAACTAGGGAGGCATCCTATTCATGTCACTCATAAGTATAAAATGATCAAATATTGACTCAAAATATCCTGGATGTCTGCTAATAGATACTCTAACGAATGTTATAAACTTGCAGTGTATTGATCACTTCAAAAAATCTTGTGGATGCTTTAGAGGCCAATGTTAATATCCGATTTACTTTAAATTTATACACAGTGTTTAAGGTCATGAGTCGAAGAATCCTATTGATTTTCAGCGATTTCCGATAATTAGTGCCAGAGTTATGGCCCTTGATCACTTCAAAAAAATCCTGTGGACGCTCCAGAGGCCAAAGTTAATATCTGATTGACTTTAAAGAAGCCTTTTGATTTTCAGCGATTTCCGATAATTACTGCCAGAGTTATGGCCCTTGATCACTTCGAAAAAATCCTGTGGAAGCTCTAGAGGCCAAAGTTAATATCCGATCAACTTTAAATTTACACACAGTGTTTAAGGTCATGAGACGAAGAAATCTATTGATTTTCAGAGATTTCAAATAATTACTGCCAGAGTTATCTCCTTTGATAACTTCAAAAAATCTTGTGACGCTATAGAGGCCAAACTTATCATCCGAGTGACTTTAGATTTATACACAGAGTTTAAGGTGTTGAAATGAACAAGTATTTTGATTTTGCAATGAATTTTGATAACTGAACAGCTAAATCCATGATATTAAATGTTTCATGTATATACTCATTGTTAGCGTGGGGTAAAACTAGATAAAAAGCTATCAAATTCTAATGATTTTCTGATAATTACATAATGAGTTGTTACTCTTAATCAGTTTTTAGTGTATTACAAATGTTTCATTACCGAAAAAAGAAAAAATATGTGACAACCCTTGTTGACCGCCCGGATGATTTAGCTGCTGTGGCCGTATGTTTCGTTGCCTGGCAACCTATCTTTAAGTTTAGTTAAGAGTCATTTATTCTGTATTAGTGAACAAACCAGGACAGAAAATTTGAATGCATCTGAAAAACATTATCTCTATTTGAAAATTACCTTAGTTGTATCAATACCAGATTCCACAAATCACTCATTAGTCTATTTAGGTGCGGTAATCACCATCTTTCATGAATATGAATGTATTTTATACTTTATCAAGACAAGGAATATTGTTTTATTTTATATTTTGATGTTAATTGTCTGTAATTATATCACATGTACTATGGGCTGTAGGCCTGATACTGATGTTTCAATAAAAAAAGAAAAGAAAAAAAAAATTGTAACATGTATTTTTTTTAAAAAAAGCAATTAAAAAGTTCTGAAATAAACAAAACAAAAACTCCACGGAAACCGAAAGACAGCAAATTCATTTATTTTGGCGAGATATTGCCAAATATCGGTCAACGCATCTGTATTAGGCAAAAGTTTATATTTGAATACATTTTTGCAAATTAGTGTATGCTGACAATAGGTGAATTTTACCAATGTTTTGACTGATATTATTTGAATTGTAAAAGAAAGTTCTATTGTTCATTTAAGATGCATCTTTGGTAATACCTGACAGTGTTCCAGCCAGGATCAGAATTGGGAGGGGTGGAAACTATTAAGGGAGGGGGGGGATATGTTGCTCGAGGGGGGGGGGGGGGGTTGTGCACTTGCGCCGGGATCATGAGAGTTTCAGTAGAGTACAGTGCAATGAGATGGCACAGCACAACCAGCAATGTCATGTTCCTATTTATATAATAAAAATAAAACTAGAATGTACACAATTTATACACTTTTTATTTATTATAATTTATATAATACTACTAATTCGTCTTTGTTTTCTTTCAAAAAACTTTTTTATTACAATGTCAACAATGTTGTCAAAAAGTTCCTGATCACAGTTTAATTTAACTACTAATAACTTTTGTAAGTTTATGGTGGATAGTCTATTTCTTTGGCTTGATTTAATCAGTTTTAATTGAGAGAATACTCTCTCCACTTCTGCACTGCTCAGGGGTAGTAAGCATGCAATGCTTACTAATTTGGCCACTAATGGGTACTGTTGGTTTAAGTTCTTGCTCTGATTTGAAATGGAAAAGAAGAGTTCCAATAATCCATTTAAGTCCACTTTAATTCCTTCAGGCTGACTTCATTTTATCTTAGAAGAGGAAATTGTTTATTTCTGATTTTCATTATATTAGTTTTTGATTTGACTATTAAACAACAGATTGTAGAGAAAGATCATGAAATATCCAGGTCTAGTTATGATTTACTTAGCTAAAAACATTAAAATTGTTTTATTAAAGGATAGTAGTATAGATCCTGTAGAAGCTTTACCATATTTCCATGGTAACATAACCAAAGAAATTGCTGTTCAAAGACTACAGCGAGGTACGTATAAAATTAAATAAACTTCTGCACAGATATTTTGGTTCAAAAATTTATGCATCTCTACATGCCATGACAGGAGAAATAATTGAAATACATTATGCTTATACTTTAAATACTTTAATGGAGCCGTATTAAGCGATTAATTGTGTGTAAATATAAACTACTTTTAAATTAAAGATGCTTATCATTGCCCTATGTTGATATATGAAGCCCCCCAAAATACTCAGTATTATTGTGATACAGCTGTAGCAGTGCCTGGATAACCACGTTTTAAGCTTATCCGCTTGTCGCATGTCACTTTCACTATGCTTACCTTGTTGGGATAAAGTCATTTTTATACGCCAACACTTCCATGTTGATGTCTATTGTTGTCGCCCCTGTCAGCTGTCAGTCCACAATTGTTTGTGGACACTCTACAGTCTAGACTACAGGTCACAATTTTTATTCGTTTCGATTTTGACGAAACTTGAAATATAGGTCTATCTCCTAAAGATCTTGGTTCCTTTCGATATTGACATACATCAGACCATAACTTCCTGAATTATGGCCCCTGATTGTCCGAAAAATCACCCTTTTTAGCGTGTGGTCCCTCTGGAGGTCAAAATTGTTATCTGATTTAAAAAAAACGTTTGATTGTATCACCGTTACAAGGTTATGGAGGTTGAGTTCGAATTTCGTGAAAATCGGAAAAATATCGAAAGACATAATTGTACGCGAATAGTGTGAAAATATGTTATATCAAGGTTGTGGACCCTATAGAGGTCACAATTTTGAACTGATTTTCATGAAACTTGACATGTATGTTTATAACCCAAAAGTCTTGGTTCCTTTCAATATTTGCGCCCATCGGTTCGTAACTTCCTGAATTGTGTCCCATGATTGTCTGAAAAATCGCCTTTTTATACGCCCACATTTTCATGTGGACGTATTATGTCGTCGCCCCTGTCCGTCCGGACGTCCGTCCGTCCGTCTGTCCGGATGTCCGTCCGTCCACAATTTGTTTGTGGACTCTCTACAGGTCACAATTCTTATCCGATTTTGACGAAACTTGAAATATAGGTTTATCCTTAAAAGATCTTGGCTGCTTTCGATATTGGCATGTATTGCATCAAAACTTCATGGATTATGGCTCCTGATTGTCTGAAAAATCACGTTTTTAGCTTGTGGACCCTATAGAGGTCACAATTTTGAACCGATTTTGATGAAACTTGACATGCATGTTTGTAACCCAAAGATCTTGGTTCCTTTCGATATTTGCGGCTATCGGAATGTAATTTCCTGAATTATGGTCCCTGATTGTCCGAAAAATCACCCTTTTTAGCTTGTGGTCCCTCTGGAGGTCACAATTATTATCCGATTTAAAAAAACGTTTGATTATATCACCGTTACACCCTAAGGAAGGTTGAGTTTGAATTTCGGGAAAATCGGACCGAAATTGCCTTACAAAATGGCCGCCGTTTGTACGCGAATACTGTTAAAAAAATGGTATATCAAGGTTGTGGACCCTGTGGAGGTCACAATTTTAATTCGATTTTGATGCAACTTGAAATTCATGGTTATAACCCAAAGATCTTTGTTCCTTTCGATATTTGCGCATATCGGATCGTAACTTCCTGAATTATGGCCCATGATTATACGCAAAATCGCCTTTTTATACGCCCACATTTTCATGTGGACGTATTATGTCGTCGCCCCTGTCCGTCCGGACGTCCACAATTTGTTTGTGGACTCTCTACAGGTCACAATTCTTATCCGATTTTGACGAAACTTGAAATATAGGTTTATCCCCAAAAGATCTCGGCTGCTTTCGATATTAGCATGTATCGGATCAAAACTTCATGGATTATGGCCCCTGATTGTACGAAAAATCACGTTTTTAGCTTGTGGCCCCTTTAGAGGTCACAATTTTGAACCGGTTTTGATGAAACTTGACATGAATGTTTGTAACCCAAAGATCTTGGTTCCTTTCGATATTTGCGGCTATCGGAATGTAATTTCCTGAATTATGGCCCCTGATTGTCCGAAAAATCACCCTTTTTAGCTTGTCCATCTGGAGGTCACAATTATTATTTGATTTAAAAAAACGTTGGATTATATCACCGTTACACCCTAAGGTGGGTTGAGTTCGAATTTCGGGAAAATCGTACCAAAATTGACCGACAAAATGGCCGCCGTTTGTATGCGAATACTGTTAAAAAATGGTATATCAAGGTTGTGGAGGTCACAATTTTAATTCGATTTTGATGAAACTTGAAATTCATGGTTATAACCCAAAGATCTTGGTTCCTTTCGATATTTGCGCATATCGGATCGTAACTTCTTGAATTATGGCCCCTGATTATACGCAAAATCGCCTTTTTTTTTAGCTTGTGGTTCCTCTGGAGGTCACAATTATTATCGGATTTAAAAAAACGTTTGATTATATTACCGTTACACCGTAAGGAAGGTTGAGTTCGAATTTCGGGAAAATCGGACCAAAATTGCCATACAAAATGGCTGCTGTTTGTACGCGAATACTGTTAAAAAATGGTATATCAAGGTTGTTAACCCTGTAAAGGTCACATTTTTAATTCGATTTTGATGAAACTTGAAATTCATGGTAGTAACCCAAAGATCTTGGTTCTTTTCGATATTTGTGCATATCGGATCGTAACTTCCTGAATTATGGCTCCTGGTTTTACGCAAAATCCCCCTTTCTTTAGCTTGTGGTCCCTCTGGAGGTCACAATTATTATCCGATTTAAAAAAACGTTTGATTATATCACCGTTACACCATAAGGAAGGTTGAGTTTGAATTTCGGGAAAATCGGACCAGACAAAATGGCCGCCGTTTGTACGCGAATACTGTTAAAAAAATGGTATATCATGGTTGTGGAACCTGTATAGGTCACAATTTTAATTCAATTTTGATGAGCAATGTTGAGTTCTAATTTCGTGAAAATCGTACCAAAATTGCCGGACGAAATGGTCACCGTTTGTACGCGAATAGTGTAAAAATATGGTATATCATGGTTGTGGACTCTCTACAGGTCACAATTCTTATCCGATTTTGATGAAAAGTCACATTTCTAGGTTGTGTACCGTCACACCATAATCATTGTTGGTTTCGAATTTCATGAATATCAGACTGGAACTGACCAACTAAATGGCTGCTCCCAATACAATATGAAATACAGGACTTAATGATGTAGGAAAAATCACTTTCGGTATTGCTTATTCTCTATCCATCTCTCGAAAATGTGGCCGTATCCTGCCTGGCAGTGCCAGCCTATCTTTTTTTAGCTTGGAGGTCACAATTATTATCCGATTTAAAAAAATGTCTGATTATATTACCGTTACACTGTAAGGAAGGTTGAGTTCGAATTTCGTGAAAATCAGACCAAAATTGCCATACAAAATGCCCGCCGTTTGTACGCGAATACTGTTAAAAAATGGTATATCAAGGTTGTGGACCCTGTAAAGGTCACAATTTTAATTCGATTTTGATGAAACTTGAAATTCAACCCAAAGATCTTGGTTCTTTTCGATATTTGCGCATATCGGATCGTAACTTCCTGAATTATGGCCCCTGGTTCTACGCAAAATCCCCCTTTCTTTAGCTTGTGGTCCCTCTGGAGGTCACAATTATTATCCGATTTAAAAAAAATTTTGATTATATCACCGTTACACCGTAAGTAAGGTTGAGTTTGAATTTTTGGAAAATCGGACCAAAATTGACAGACAAAATGGCCGCTGTTTGTATGCGAATAGTGTGAAAATATATTATATCAAGCTTGTGGAGCCTATAGAGGTCACAATTTTGATCCGATTTCGATGAAACTTGACATGTGTTGTTGATAACCCAAAGATCTTGGTTCCTTTCGATATTTTGCACCCATCGGATCGTAATTATGTCCCCTTATTGTACAGAAAATCATCTTTATTATCTTGTGATCCGTCTGGAGTTCAAAAACATTTGATTATATCACCGTTACACTGTAATGAATTTTCAGTTTGAATTTTGTGAACATCGGACCAAAATTGCTGAACAAAATGGACGCAACTTTTACACAAATAGTGTAAAAATATGGTATATCAAGGTTGTGGACTCAGTAGAGGTCACAATTTTAATTTGATTTTGGTCAAACTTGAAATGCATGTTCATAACTCAAAGATCTTGGTTCCTGTTGATATTTGGACATCTCTGATCGTAATTTTCTGAATTATGGCCCCTGATTGTACGAAAAATCGCCATAATATTAAATGTGTCGTATCCAGTGTAGTGATGTGCGGTTTTTCGGTTTAACCGTACGGTATCGGTTTTTACAAATAAACCGAAAACCGAACCGTTAAAAAAAAAAATAACCGTGTGTTTCGGTTTTTTTCCAAATTCCTAATTTTTATGTAGCCGTATTTCGTTTACTTAATAATTCCAAAATTTTAATGTAGCCACCACTTCCGTTTTTATTTTCGTTCAACCAGAGTTCGTATGTATAGAATAATAGAGTGTTTAATCAGTCTGGTTGGCCTAGACTATTTATTTTCTCAATACGGTTCGGTTTACAATCCAAAATTTTATGCAACCCGAAGCCGGTTGTCAATATCCAATGATGGCTTCCTCTAAAAAGTAAAATGCCTCCATGGCTTGCTCAATAACTATGAAAGATTAGATGACACAAAATGTAGATTTAATCTTTGTAAAAAATCTATTTCTGCTGCATAAATTATAAGAATATAATTTAACAATTTTGAGTCAGGTTTAGAACAACATTTGAACAACACTCGAAAACGGCAATTGCGTAAGTTTTGTTTTTAAGTTTATAATTTATAAACAAGAAATAAAAGACCACATGTTTCGATTTGTTGGATTGGTATTATTTTGTTATGCAAATTTATTTTGGTATTTTTTGTTTTACAGTAGTAGAATCTAACTTTATTGTTACTGATATTATGTCGTTATATTAATTTATTATTATGCCTATGGCGTTGTGTGTGTCAGATCTTTTTTTTTTTTTTACAGTATTTGTTATTACTACCAGTCATAATTAATAAAGTCATATAACAGTAAAAAAAAAACCTTGATATTTTTTCTGGCTTTCAAGTATTCCTATAAAATAACCATAAATCAGTACATACATTACACAGTGTTTAAATGAATAAAAAAAACGAAAACCGAAACCGAGGTTTTTTGCCTCAGAAAAACCGAAAACCGAAACCGAAAGAAAATTTAAAAACCGCACATCACTAATCCAGTGGAGGTGACAGCTAATTTCATAATATTAAATGATTCGAATACTTAACGTTAGCATGAGGCAGGACTTGATAAAAACCAAACCAATTCTAATGATTTTTTGATAATTACTTAATATGCAACAACTCTTGTTGACTGTCCGGACGATTTAGCTGCTGTGTGGACGTATGTTTCGTTGCCTGGCAACCTATTTTTTTTTTAGCTTTTGGACACTCTCAATTTTGATCCGATTTTAATGAAACTTGAAATACATGTTTATTATATGCCAGCTGGTTGTATGAAAAATCAGGTTTTTTTAGCTTGTGGACACTCTTAAAGACACAATTTTGATCCAATTTTAATGAAACTTGAAATTCATGTTTATAACCCAAAGACCATGATTTCTTTCAATATTCACGCATATTGGACAATAACTGCCTTAATTATGGTCGTTGATGCTCATTCTATATTCATATATGCAAAATTTGAGCATATCTTGTGAGACAGCTGTTGTTTTTGATAAATTTCAAAGGAAAAATTTATGCCATTAATTTCTTCATGTCATCATTACTTTAAGCATATTTTAACTATCTTTTCAAAGTGTTTTGAAAACTTGATCCAGAACTGCTCTTTTAATTCTATGATTCTAGTTATCACATTTTACATGTAATTAAAATGATATTGAATTATTTCTCAATAGCAGGTGAAGGTAGTTTTTTAGTACGACCAAGTGATAATTCACCAGGTGATTACGTTCTATTTTTTCTCTGTGATAAAGAGGTATTGAGATATCGAATACAGAATAAAACCAGCTTCTTATGGTTAGGTGGAAGATGTTTCCAAAGGTATGTATCCTAAATCACATCAAGTATCATTATTTTTGGGGTGCTTCTATATCATCTGCAAACAAATACTTTTGTATTCTACTTGTGTAGCCAAAGAAAGGGTTATCTATCAATATTTCAAGTAATGGATAGATGATGTAATGGCCCTTCTCTCAAATTCCTTGATGAAACTCTAGACATAGGCTTAGCAACAAAATGAAATGGGTTTAATATCCAACTTTTCTAAATTGGCTGAACTAATGAACACATGCAGACGTAATACTGTGTGGTATATTACAGAAATTTTTCCCGGAGAAAGACATTATGGCCTACTCTTATTTACAATTGTAACTGACAAGGGTTCTAT
Organism: Patella caerulea; assembly: GCA_036850965.1. Lineage (NCBI taxonomy): Eukaryota > Metazoa > Mollusca > Gastropoda > Patellidae > Patella > Patella caerulea. The sequence continues at coordinate 3,607,987 of JAZGQO010000008.1, read as the reverse complement.
TTGTGCCATCCTTGCGGCTAGACACAGTCCTTGTCAGGCCTACAGGACCTTTTTCTCCATCCAATTTAATTACATGTAACTACATGTAGACACTGTCCCTGTCAGCTCCTCCGTCCTGTGAAACCATGCAGTAATTCCAGAAGAACTCACTGGGCCAACACCTGGAGCACACAGGACCTGTTGGTTACGGAGCCAGCATCTTACTCACTGAACTACCACGGCTACCATGATCAGAAACAAGGAATTGTTGCTGTTTCTTAATTTCCCAAAGAATGACACAGATTCACCCTGATCTGACTTTGATTGGGGTGGAAAATTTGCTTTCATTTACGTCAGTTCTGCTGCTTCATAATTTTCTGTATGCCTCTTTAAAGATCCCTGTGGAGCCCTAAAACTAACTTCAAAACATAAACATGTATTGTCTGAATGTTGAAGAATAGTTCTGTTTGATAAGTCATTGAAATCAGTGAGTTGCTTTGCAACAGCAAAATTTTAAGCTTTTGGCTGCTGGATAGATGTAATAGTTAATAATAATCAGTAGTTAATAACTTGTATTATTTGAATAGTTTACAGGCTATTGTTGAAAGATATACAAAGGAAGAAATAGTAGATGGTTATAAATTAATAACACCTGTACACAGAGTAAGATATACCTTGTTTCATTTTCTCATTATGTAATACATTTTATATTATTGTATACACCAAGAGTCTTTACATATCAATACCAATTGTTTTTGTAATAATAATATTCTATATTATATCACTGCAGTTCTATGACAAATACTGTTCAATGTGTATACTCAATACACTTTACACTATTTACACACCAGTAACTTGAATACTTTACTTATATTGTCCCCCACCTTTCGAAGAAAGTTGGGGGAATATTAAAATGGGTTCGTCCGTCTGTCTGTCTGTCCGTCTGTCTGTCACACTTTTTTGGGGACACAATAACTCTCTTCCTAATTGAGCTAGAATGTTCAAACTTTGTGTATGTGTTGATTAGGTCAATGCCTTGATGGTGTTCGAAGATGAGCATTTTCCGCTTAGGGTAAGCAGAGATAACCAATTTAATTGGTTGATGCTTTGGGACACGATAACTTTAATTGAGTTAAAATGTTCAAACTTGGTGTATATGCTTATTAGGTCAATGCCTTGATGGAGTTCGAAGATGAGCATTTTCCACTTAGGGTAAGCAGAGATAAGCAATTTGATTGGTTGATGCTTTGGGACACGATAACTTTAGTTCTAATTAAGTGAGAGTGATGAAACTTGGTGTATAGTTTCATTACAGTAATACCTTGACTAAATTCGATAATGAGCATTTTCTGCTCAGGGTAAGAAGAGCGATACGCAATTTGATTGGTCGAGTAAAATGTTCAAACTTGGTGTATATGGTTATTAGGTCAATGCCTTGATGGAGTTAGAAGATGAGCATTTTCCGCTTAGGGTAAGCAGAGATAAGCAATTTGATTGGTTGATGCTTTGGGACACGATAACTTTAGTTCTAATTAAGTGAGAGTGATGAAACTTGGTGTATAGTTTCATTACAGTAATGCCTTGACTAAGATCGATAATGAGCATTTTCTGCTAATAAGCAGAGGGATAAGCAATTTTATTTGCCAAGACTTTGGAACACAATAACTCTCCTTCGAATGGAGTTAAAATGTTCAAAATTGGTGTGTATGCTTATTAGGTCAATGTCTTGATGGAGTTCGAAGATGAGCATTTTCTTCTTAGGGTAGGCAGAGATAAGCAATTTGATTGGTTGATACTTTGGGACAAGATAACTTAGGTTCATCTTGATTGATGATTTTTATGCCAATACAATGACTGCATTCTCATTCAGTAATGGATTCGACAGTAACAGTGTATAGAAACGATTGACTCAGACATGACGGCCCTTTCCCTTGGCCAGAGGGGCCCTTTTGTCAAGCGTGGGGGCCCTTTTATCTGCCTTTAGGGACCCCTAACTAAGGAACATTTTCATTTTTCTCGTCGGTTTTAGCATTTTTCTTTATAAAACACTTTTGGATGACACTTCGTGTACAGTTTGATGGCCCTTTCCCTTGGCCAGAGAGGCCCTTTTGTCAAGCGTGGGGGCCCTTTTGTCTGCCTTTAGGGACCCCTAACTAAGGTACATTTTCATTTTTCTCGTCGGTTTTAGCATTTTTCTTTATAAAACACTTTTGGATGACACTTCGTGTACAGTTTGATTGCTTGATACATTTGAAAAAAATAAATGTGCGTTTAATTAATATGTGTCATCTATTTATTTTGGGATTTCGGCGGGGGACATCAGCCTCACTGTTGGCTTGTTCAAAATTGAATAAATGAAAATTTAATGGTACAATGCTTTCTTACTGTTAATTAGCACCAGGTGGCTACAATATACTATTGATTTAAAGATAAAGTAACATTTATGGTGATATGGAGGAAGTTTCATTTTATCTTTTTGATTTCAGAATACATTGTCATCACAACAAACAAATGATATATATGCATCAATTCCACAAAGCTCAGGACCCAATTTACTTTCTAGTTTAGATGAAAGTCAATCATTAAAAGGTTATTTATCAAAACGCAGTAAGTAACCGAAACATATTTTAACGTTACTGTATTAAACTTGATTTGATTTCAGAATACATTGTCATCACAACAAACAAATGATATATATGCATCAATTCCACAAAGCTCAGGACCCAATTTACTTTCTAGTTTAGATGAAAGTCAATCATTAAAAGGTTATTTATCAAAACGCAGTAAGTAACCGAAACATATTTTAACGTTACTGTATTAAACTTTGGTTCCCAACTTGTACATTGGGAGGAGTAGGGTCGTCTGTCCAACCTTGTGGCTTTTCTTAAGGTCCTCTGATCCCCCCCCTACTGCCTATGACCTCCTACTTGCATGCAAACTATTGAGATGAAATTGAACCTGTGCATTACTTTGTCACAATCATCTAAGCATCTTTTTATACGTCCACATTCATAATGTGAACGTATTATGCCGTCGCCTATGGCGGTATATTAGTGCCACAATTCTAACATGCTATCGTCTAATTTCTTACTTCTATTCATGTAATTTCTAAGCTCCATTCATGTAACTTCTAACTTCCATTCATGTAATTTCTAAATTAAGACAATGTATAATTCAACTTCTTTATTTGTTCAGTGTAAATATCAATTCTGTTTCATCTTATTTCTATTATTAAGGCGACAAATGTCTACTTCATTGTGGTATTACATGTTAAGCATGAACGGCAAACAAATTTAGAATTTTGATACTTCTACCTAGCAACCATCATTATGACATCGTTTGGTGTCGCCACCGTGTGCTCAGTTTGGCGATTGAGCACCTGATCGGGACCATTCTATTGATACAAACGACTCGCTCGTTTAAAATTGGAAACAACATCGGGAGAGAGAGATGGGGACATGGGGTTTAACATCCACTCGACACCAACCAGGTCATTTCGGTATTAACGCCGTTCAATTGTATTTCAATAATTCGCTTGCGCGTAGGAGTGTTTAGCAGTGGGAGGAAACCGGAGGACCCGGAGAAAACCCACGAGGTTGGAAAGGCCGCCCTGCTCCATGTCACGTAAAACGGGAAATCAAAACCACGCCAGTTTATTCAATGACAGACCTTATGTTACAGCGTGCACGTGCTAACCATTCGGCCATCCTACCCTCTAAACAACATTGAACGTGATATAAATGCATGGTTTGCAAATACTATTTCGAATACCGTGGCTAAGTGGGTAAGACGCAGGCTCGCTAGGCTGTGGGTCGGGAGTTCGATCCCTGCATTGGTCGAAAAAAGTTCATCCAGATCCAGATCCCGGGACCGTTATACTTCGATGTCCAGGTCGTAGATCCGCTCTCCGGTCAATATTTCCCTAAAGCACACAGTATGGTGTATGTCCGTGTCCATTAGTCCGGTCCATTACTACCAGAGTTATGACCCTTGATCACTTTGAAAAATCTTGTGAACGCTCTAGAGGCTAAAGTTAATATCCGATTGACTTTAAATTTATACACAGTGTGTAAGGTCATGATACGAAGAAGCCTGTTGATTTTCAGCAATATCCGATAATTCCTGCTCGAGTTATGACCCTTGATCACTTTGAAAAATCTTGTGAACGCTCTAGAGGCTAAAGTTGATATCCGATTGAATTTAAATTTATACATGGTGTTTAAAGTCATGATACAAAGAAGCCTATTGATTTTCAGCGATATCCGATCATTACTACCAGAGTTATGACCCTTGATAACTTTGAAAAATCTTGTGAACGCTCTAGAGGCTATAGTTAATATCCGATTGACTTTAAATTTATACACAGTGTTTAAGGTCATGAGACGAAGAAGCCTATTGATTTTCGGTGATATCTGATAATTACTGCCAGAGTTATGACCCTTGATCACTTTGAAAAATCTTGTGAACGCTTTAGAGGCTAAAGTTAATATCCGATTGACTTTAAATTTGTACACAGTGTTTAGGGTCATGAGACGAAGAATCCTATTTGATTTTTAGCGATATCTGATAATTTCTGGCACTTGATCACTTTGAAATATCTTGTGGACATACGCCTTGAGACAAACCATCAAAACTATAATCATTTCCGATAATTATTTAATGGGCTATTACTCGTAATAAGATTATCATGTGTTGTAAATGTTCTCCTTACTGACAAAAGAAACAATATGCGACAACCCTTGTTGACTGCCCGGACGACTTGCCTGGCAACCTATCTTTTTGTTTCGTTGCCTGGCAACCTATCTTTTTGTCTATCTGTGTGTCACCTACAGCCCACAATTCTTAATCGATCGTCTTGAAAACTTTTTTTATACTTATACCCTAAGGCTGACCACTATTATTTTTGGTGCATGACGGACCCCCTGGGACAGAGCCACACCAAATGCTTTTGTGTCTTGTGTTCGCCTACAGGATGCAATTCTTAACAGATCCTTTTAAAACTTTACAAACCTATTCCTTATACCCTAAAGATGACCCCTATTGTTTTTGGTGATTTCCTAACCCCCAGGGGCAGAGCCATGCCCATTTTTACTTCGTGTCTGTGTGTATTGTCTACAGGCCACGATTGTTAATGGATCTTCTTTAAACTTGGGATACATGTATATGTATTCCATATAGCCTAAGGACGTCAACTGCATGTCCCGACTCACACAGGCAAGACACGCCCAATTTTTGTGTTTGTCGTTTACTTGGCTTATGTATTCCTTATAGCCTGAGGGCGTCCACTATTGATTTTGATGACTGTCCCGACCCCCAGGGGCGAGTCACGCCCACTTTTGGCCTTTAGCGTTAGGAAGGCACAATTCTGAATGGATTATCTTGGTATAGTTATTCCTTATACTCTAAGGACGGCAACTATTAATGTTGGTGCATGACCCTCAACGCAAACAAACCAAACGCCTAGCCTTCTTGACAAAGTACTATATCAATCAAAGCAGGAATGTGGACGTATATTGTAGCGTTAGCGTTATGTTTTATGATTGATATCATGTATAATTTGAGTCTACGTCTCAAATAAAAGTGAGCATACTCTCTTTTGTAATAACTTGAGTCTCCACAGATTATATAATTCTTTCAATTAAGTCTGAATTTACACTTTATCAAACACAGAAAGTTTTTTTAAAATAAGATTGATCTTTTTATACGCCCACATTTTCATGTGGACGTATTATGTTGTCGCCCCTGTCCCAAGCTTGAAATATAGGTTTATCCCCATAAGATCTCGGCTGCTTTCGATATTTGCATGTATCGGATCAAAACTTCATGGATTATGGCCCTTGATTGTACGAAAAATCACGTTTTTAACTTGTGGACCCTAGAGAGGTCACAATTTTGAACCGATTTTGATGAAACTTGACATGCATGTTTATAACCCAAAGATCTTGGTTCCTTTCGATATTTGCGCCTTTGGAACACAATTTCCTGAATTATGGCCCCTGATTGTTCGCAAAAATCACCTTTTTATACGCCCACATTTTTATGTGGACGTATATTGTCGTCGCCCCTGTCCGTCCAATTTGTTTGTGGACTCTCTACAGGTCCCAATTCTTATCCGATTTTTACGAAACTTGAAATATAGGTTTATCCCCAAAAGATCTCGGCTGCTTTCGATATTGGCATGTATCGGATGAAAACTTCATGGATTATGGCCCCTGATTGTACGAAAAATCACGTTTTTAGCTTGTGGACCTTATAGAGGTTACAATTTTGAACCGATTTTGATGAAACTTGACATGCATGTTTATAACCCAAAGATCTTGGTTCTTTTCGATATTTGCGCCTATCGGAATGTAATTTCCTGAATTATGGCCCCTGATTGTCCGAAAAATCACCCTTTTTAGCTTGTGGTCCCTCTGGAGGTCACAATTATTATCCGATTTAAAAAAACGTTTGAATATATCACCGTTACACCCTAAGGAAGGTTGAGTTCAAATTTCGGGAAAATCGGACGAAAATTGTCATACAAAATGGCCGCCGTTTGTACGCGAATACTGTTAAAAAATGGTATATCAAGGTTGTGGACCCTGTAGAAGTCACATTTTTAATTCGATTTTGATGAAACTTGAAATTCATGGTAATAACCCAAAGATCTTGGTTCCTTTCGATATTTGCGCATATCGGAACGTAACTTCCTGAATTATGGCCCCTCATTATACGCAAAATCACCTTATTTTAGCTTGTGGTCCCTCTGGTGGTCACAATTATTAACCGATTTAATAAAATGGTTGATAGTATTACCGTTACACCGTAAGGAAGGTTGAGTTCGAAAATCGGACCAAAATTGCCATACAAAATGGCCGCCGTTTGTACGCGAATACTGTTAAAAATTTGTATATCATGGTTGTGGACCCTGTAGAGGTTACAATTTTAATTTGATTTTGATGAAACTTGAAATGCATGGTTATAACCCAAAGATCTTGGTTCCTTTCGTTATTTGCACATATCCGATCGTAACTTCCTGAATTATGGCCCCTGATTTTCCGAAAAATCGAGTATAGTCCTTCTGGAAGTCACAATTATTATCCGATTTAAAAAAACGTTTGACTCTATCACCGTTACCGCCTACGGAAGGTTGAGTTCGAATTTCGTGAAAATCGGACCATAATTGCCAGAAAAAATGGCCGCCGTTTGTACGCGAACAGTGTAAAAGTATGGTATATCAAAGTTGTGGACCATGTAGAGGTCACAATTTTGATTCGATTTTGATGAAACCTGAAATGCTTGTTTATAACCTAAAGATCTTTATTCTTTTCGATATTTGCATGGCTCGAAATGTTCACCTGTCTACTTGTCGCCGACAGGCGATTTTTTCGTCCGACAGGTAGCAAATAAAACTACCTGTCGCTTGCGACAGGTGGACTAAATTTTACTTGATGTTCAGTAAATTGACCACAATACTCATGTCCACGTCATGTACGCCGTATTTATTTATTCGTAGAGTCGTTCTAAATACAAGAATTAAGAATTGAGCACGGAAATACCGCGAAAAGCCGCCATTTGCATTGTTTACATTTCGCTCTGTCGCAGGCTACAGGTACTCAGTTTGGAAGTAGACAATTTTATAACAATGAATTTCACACCATCTACTCTTTTTTTCATCTACTTGGCACTAGTTTATAGCATTATGGAGTATTATATCTAAGTAAATTAAAACGTCACCTGAAATAATTCTACCGTAACGACACCTTGAAAGTGGCTGGAGTGGAAGGGAAATACACACGGCTCGATAGATCGATGCCTCGTAAGTTCTTGTATCTAATCATTTAAATAATTCACAAGACAATTCGACAAAATCAAATAATCAGGTCGGAAAAATATCTTGGATATTAATATAATTTGTACTGTAGCGTAAATATAGTCCCGATACATTGTATGTGAGACGGAAATTCCAGGTGGCGCTACCTGTCTTTCGCACGCGGCATATTTCTTACTGTGCGATGCAAAGAGGTGATTTGTAATACGGATATTTTAAAATTTGAATTCTACACCTCAACTTCGAACTATTCGATTTAGCACGGAGGTGTAATACCATGATAATTTGCGGAATCCACGTGGCTACGGGTGATAGAAATTAGAATTGTAGTTGTACGAATCTTCGACTCGCTAGGCCAACGCAGATTCGCCGACTTTCAAGAACTTTTAGACATTCCGATGTCGAAGAAATAAAAAGGTTTTTATATTACGATATTTATATGAAGCAATGTAAACGTGTGTGATACTATATACTATTACTTAGTCTTTGGGTTTGACAATTGAGAGTGACAGGTTATTTACTGAAGCGACAGGTATGATGAAAAGCTACCTGTCGCTTGCGACAGGTAGCTTTTTATACGCCCACATTTTCATGTGGACGTATATTGTCGTCGCCCCTGTTCGTCCGTCCGTCCGTCCGTCCACAATTGTTTGTGAACAGTCTACAGGTCACAATTTTTATCCGATTTCAATGAAACTTAAAATATAAGTTTATCACCCTAAGATCTCGGTTCTTATCGATATTGGCATGTATCGGACCGTATCTTCATGGGTTATGGCCCCTGATTGTACGAAAAATCACGTTTTTTAGCTTGTGAACAGTGTAGAGGTCACAATTTTGAACCGATTTGGATGAAACTTGAAATGCATGTTTATAAACCAAAGATCTTGGTTCCTTTCGATATTTGCGCCAATTGGATCGTAACTTCCTGAATTATGGCCCCTGATTGTTCGAAAAATCGCCCTTTTTAGCTTGTGGTCCCTCTGGAGGTCAAAATTGTTATCCGATTTAAAAAACCGTTTGATTATATCACCGTGCCATGGTTATGAAGGTTGAGTTCGAATTTCGTGAAAATCGGACCAAAATTGACGGACAAAATGGCCGCCATTTGTACGCGAATAGTGTGAAAATATGTTATATCAAGGTTGTGAACAGTGTAGAGGTCACAATTTTGAACTGATTTGGATGAAACTTGAAATGCATGTTTATAACCCAAAGATCTTGGTTCCTTTCAATATTTGCGCCAATCGGATCGTAACTTCCTGAATTATGGCCCCTGATTGTCCGAAAAATCGCCCTTTTTAGCTTGTGGTCCCTCTGGAGGTCAAAATTGTTATCCGATTTAAAAAAAAACGTTTGATTATATCACCGTTTCATGGTTATGAAGGTTGAGTTCGAATTTCGTGAAAATCGGACCAAAATTGACGGACAAAATGGCCGCCATTTGTACGCGAATAGTGTGAAAATATTTTATATCAAGGTTGTGGACCTTATAGAGGTCACAATTTTGAACCGATTTGGATGAAACTTGACATGTATGTTTATAACCAAAAGATCTTGGTTCCTTTCGATATTTGCGCCCATCGGATCGTAACTTCCTGAATTATGGCCCCTGATTGTCCGAAAAATTGCCCTTTTTAGCTTGTGGTCCCTCTGGAGGTCAAAATTGTTATCCGATTTAAAAAAACGTTTGAATATATCACCGTTCCATGGTTATGAAGGTTGAATTTGAATTTCGTGAAAATCGGACCAAAATTGACGGACAAAATGGCCGCCGTTTGTACGCGAATAGTGTGAAAATATGTTATATCAAGGTTGTGGACCTTATAGAGAGGTCACAATTTTGAACCAATTTTGATGAAACTTGACATGTATGTTTATAACCGAAAGATCTTGGTTCCTTTTGATATTTGCGCCCATCGGATCGTAACTTCCTGAATTATGGCCCCTGATTGTCCAAAAAAATCGCCCTTTTTAGCTTGTGGTCCCTCTGGAGGTCAAAATTGTTATCCGATTTAAAAAAACGTTTGATTATATCACCATTTCATGGTTATGAAGGTTGAGTATGAATTTTGTGAAAATCAGACCAAAATTGACGGACAAAATGGCTGCCGTTTGATAGCGAATAGTGTGAAAATATGTTATATAAAGGTTGTGGACCTTATAGAGGTCACAATTTTGAACCGATTTTGATGAAACTTGACATGTATGTTTATAACCCAAAGATCTTGGTTCCTTTCAATATTTGCGCCCATTGGATCATATCTTCCTGAATTATGTCCCCGGATTGTCCGAAAAATCGCTTTTGTTCGCTTTTGGTCTCTCTGGAGGTCAAAATTATTATCTGATTTAAAAACCGTTTGACTATATCACCGTTACATGGTAATGAAGAGAGAGTATGAATTACGAGAAAATCGGACTAGAATTGACGGACAAAATGGCCGCCGTTTGTACACTAATAGTGTGAAAATATGTTATATCAAGGTTGTGGACCCTATAAAGGTCACAATTTTGAATCGATTTTGATGAAACTTGACATGTATGTTTATAACCCAAAGATCTTGGTCCCTTTCGATATTTGCGCCCATCGGGTCATTACTTCCTGAATTATGTCCCCTGATTGTACGAAAAATCACCCTTTTTAGCTTGTTGTGCCTCTGGAGGTCACAATTATTATCTGATTTAAAAAAAAACCGTTTGATTATAAAAACCAAACAAATTCTAATGATTTTCTGATAATTCCTTAATATGCGACAACTCTTGTTGACTGCCCGGACGATTTGGCTGCTGTGTGGGCGTATGTTTCGTTGCCTGGCAACCTATTTTTTCAAACATTTCGAGGCCTGATATTTGCGCATATCAAATTGTAACTTAATGAATTATGGCCTTTGATTGTAGGAAAAATCACTTTCGGTATTGCTTGTTCTCTGTCTATCTCTCGAACGATTATTATCTGATTTAAAAAAAAAACTCTGATTATATTACTGTTGCACCGTAAGGAAGGTTGAGTTCGAATTTCGTGAAAATCGTACCAAAATTGCCGGACGAAATGGTCGCCGTTTGTACGCGAATAGTGTAAAAATATGGTATATCATGGTTGTGGACTCTCTACAGGCAATTCTTATCCCATTTTGACGAAAAGTAACATTTCTAGGTTGTGTACCGTCACACCATAATCATTGTCAGCTTCGAATTTCATTAATATCAGACTGGAACTGACCAACAAAATGGCTACTCCCAATACAGTATGAAATACAGGACTTAATGAGGAAAAATCACTTTCGGTATTGCTTGTTCTCTATCCATCTCAAAAATGTGGGCGTATCCTGCCTGGCAGTGCCAGCCTATCTTTTAGCTTGTGGTCCTTCTGGAAGTCGCATTATTATCCGATTTAAAAAAACATTTGATTATATCACCGTTACACCCTAAGGAAGGTTGAGTTCTAATTTCGTGAAAATCGGACCAAAATTGCCATACAAAATGGCCGCGATTTGTACGCGAATACTGTTAGAGGTCACAATTTTAATTCGATTTTGATGAACCTTGAAATTCATGGTTATAACCCAAAGATCTTGGTTCCTTTCGTTATTTGCGCATATCGGATCGTAACTTCCTGAATCATGGCCCCTGATTGTCCAAAAAATCGCCTATGGTCCCTCTGGAGGTCACAATTATTATCCGATTTAAAAAAACGTTTGACTCTATCACCGTTACACCCTATGGACGGTTGAGTTCGAATTTCGAGAAAATCGGACCATAGTGTGAAAATATGGTATATCATGGTTGTGGACTCTCGACAGGTCACAATTCTTATCCGATATTGATGAAAAGTCACATTTCTTGGTTGTGTACCGTCACACCAGAATCATTGTTGGCTTTGAATTTCATGAATATCAGACTGGGACTGACCAACAAAATGGCTGCTCCCAATACAGTATGAAATACAGGACTTAATGATGTAGGAAAAATCACTTTCGGTATTGCTTGTTCTCTATCCATCTCTCAAAAATGTGGGCGTATCCTTCTTGGCAGTGCCAGCCTTTCTTTTAGCTTGTGGTCCCTCAGGAGGTCACAATTATTATCCGATTTAAAAAAACGTTTGATTATATCACCGTTACACCCTAAGGAAGGTTGAGTTTGAATTTCTGGAAAATCAGACCAAAATTGCCATACAAAATGGCTGCTGTTCATACGCAGATACTGTTAAAAAATGGTATATCAAGATTGTGGACCCTGTAGAGGTCACAATTTTAATTCGATTTTGATGAAACTTGAAATTCATGGTTATAACCCAAAGATCTTTTAATTATGCAACTGTTTAAGGTATTAAAATTATTTTCAGGTGAAAGAACAAAACGATGGAAATCTATGTATTTTATATTAAATGGTACTGAATCTCATCTTCTGTATTTTGAAAATGAAAAGGTACAATTCCTGCATTTATACATTCTATATGATGATTCTGTTCTTTTAAATGGTTCAAGTTCAGCATTTTATGTTCGTCATATTATATCTATGCTTTTATATATTATATGTTTCTGTGAAAGTCTCTTCCTGTAGTACCATATTTACTTATTACTTGTAATTTATACCTACTATCAATACTAATGAAGACCTGATTATAAAAATGGCTTAACTGACCTAGCTTTATTGAAAATCAATAAATAGAAAAGATCATGTAAAATCAGATTTGCATGGACTAATACACCTAAACAATGTGACAGATTCTGCCAAATGTTGTCGGTATATTGTTTGGGTAGTATTCAGATTTATTGATTTAAGTATAGTTGCTCAGGCCAATAGAGGGAGACAGGGTCAAATAATGATTACAACCAAATGATTCAGATTTGTTCAAATGATGTTACTTTTTCCTATCACTACTATCAGGTTGTTTTCTGGTATCTTAAACTTTAAGGATGGTTATGAGCAAGCCAGGACACAAGCGGCCGGACACGAACGTTGTCCGTCCCGATTTTACGCCATGTCAGGCACAATTTCCATTGTTCCTGTCAATTTGTCCGTCACAATTTTTATACGCCCACGTGGAAATGTGGTCGTATATTGCCGTCGGCCCCGTCCGTCCTTCTGTCGGTAGTCCGTCCGTCCGTCCATCGTCCACAATTTCTTGTGAACGCTCTAGAGGCTAAAGTCAATATCCGATTGACTTTAAATTTATACACAGTGTTTAAGGTCGTGAGACGAAGAAGCCTATTGATTTTCAGCGATATCCGATAATTGCTACCAGAGTTATGACCCTTGATCACTTTGAAAAATCTTGTGAACGCTCTAGAGGCTAAAGTCAATATCCGATTGACTTTAAATTTATACACAGTGTTTAAGGTCGTGAGACGAAGAAGCCTATTGATTTTCAGCGATATCCGATAATTGCTACCAGAGTTATGACCCTTGAACACTTTGAAAAATCTTGTGAACGCTCTAGAGGCTATAGTTAATATCCGATTGACTTTAAATTTATACACGGTGTTTAAGGTCATGATACGAAGAAGCCTATTGATTTTCAGCAATATCTGATAATTACTGCCAGAGTTATGACCCTTGATCACTTTGAAAAATCTAAAGTTAATATCCGATTGACTTTAAATTTATACACACTGCTTACGGTCATGATACAAAAAAGCCCTATTTACACAGTGTTTAAGTTCATGATACAAAGAATCCTATTTGATTTTCAGTGATATCTGATAATTTCTGCCAGAGTTATGGTACTTGATCACTTTGAAATATCTTGTGGACGATCGAAGACCTTGAGACAAACCATCAAAACTATTCTAATCGTTTCTGATAATTACTTAATGGGCTATTACTCGTAATAAGATTATCATGTGTTGTAAATGTTCTCCTTACTGAAAAAATAAACAATATCCGACAATCCTTGTTGACTGCCCGGACGACTAAGCTGTTGTGGGCGTATGTTTCGTTGTCTGGCAACCTATCTTTTAAAAAGAAATTAAAATGATTGTTACTGATGTCTGGGCAACAAAAATAGGTCAGGTTATTCGAGACTTAAAAATTTCACGGGATCCCCGGCCTCAGCAGACGATAAATCCTGCGTAAGTCACCCGCCCTTGGTATTACATAAAAACACATAATACAGTCAAGATTTGTAGGCTAGCACTATGCCAACAATAGCATCTTTCTTCAAAAAATTGGAGGATGATATACGAAGATTTAGCTACGGATAATTCTTCAACAGGAGAGTCATTGTCAGCCAGATATCTTGAGGCTGAGGGTTAAGGTCGTCTCTAAGAAGCAAAATGACAATACGATATGTCTGCTAATTCTAATAAAAGTCGCCTCCTGAAGATAGCTACGGTGCTCAAATGGCTACGAGAAGATCTTGCAAAATACGATCCAGATTTATGGTTGTTCTATGAAGAACAAGGGATCGAGTTCTGTGGATCATCACATAGTTCTATCTGACGATAATAATAATAAATAATGCTATTATTATTAATCAGTACTAGTCACTCTAGTGACCTGCCGGACAAAGAGTTCGACTTAGACTTGGGTCATTGTGGGGTTTTTATGTTTTGTTTCTTTGTTAAACAGAGAGGATTCGTCCGATTAGTACAGTTTTCTTTAGTTTCTTGGAAACACATGCTGGAATATGTTTGTCAGACACAAAGTTACAAAGGTACAAATTCTTGAGTTGTGTCCAGACTTCATGGTTATGAGCACTTTTTTAATATTTAGGGGAAATATTAGACATTTTCTTCACAATTTGAACAATAAAGAAATATTGACTATATTATATATGGAATAAAGTTGCTAGGCCCAAAGAACTGGCAAATATAGACATTGTATAGAGAAATTATCAAATATACTGATAGCCTAATCTACCCAACAATTGGACGATTGTGTCAATGTGGGTTCGTGTTTATGCATCATATTAACTTACATGTTTGTATATTTCAGAGATCTAAGCCAAAAGGTTTAGTAGAATTCAACTATAGTTCTTTATATCCTGTACATGATAGTTTTTTTGAAAGGTTTGTATTTAATATTCAAATTGATGATTTTACTTTTATACTATCAGACTAGTTTATATCTACATGATATACCAACTGCTCCTTCAGTCAAGATAACAAACAATAACCTGGCAGTCAACAATTGAATTACCAGTTAATGATGCCCTGACATTTTTGCCGAATGCTTGGCCCATGTTTTTTTGGTAATTCAGTATTTTAGTCCCCCGCCTTTCGATGAAAGTAGGGGACTATCAAAATGAATTCATCCGTCTGTCTGTCCGACATACTTTTTAGGACACAATTACTCTTCTTCTTATTGAGCTAGAATGTTTTTTCTCACCTGGTGTAGGTGTTTATAAGGTCGATGACTTGATGGAGTTCAAAGATGAGCATGAGGGTAAGTAGAGATAAGTGAGAGTGATCAAACATTGAATATAGTTTCATTACGTCAGTACCTTGACTAAGTTCGATAATGAACATTTTAAGCTCAGATTTGGTTTCAAGCATTGGGTAATTGAGAGATCTGAAACTCTTGAGTATAGATTCATTATATTATTGCGATGACTAAGTTTGATGAAAATTTTCTGCTTAGGCTAAGGAGTGATAAGCAATGTGATTGGACAAGACTTTGGAACATAACAGCTCTGCTTTTAATTGAAGTAAACTGTTTAATCTTGAGGCTTATGTTGATTACGTAAATGTTTTGACTAAGTTCTGGAGAATAATGTATTTGTTTCTAGCAATTCATCATTTAATGCATTTTTAATTACTCTACCAATAGAGGGCAGTGTCCCATTATTGAGACAGGGTCAAGAATCAGGAAAATCTATTATGACATTGTTTTAAATAGCATTTTGTTTCGAAATTACCTATATATACGGCAATATATGTAAAAAAAAAAAAAAAAAAAAAACAACCCAGAACAATTTAGGATTCTGCCCATTAATGGGTTAATGTTTATGTTGAGTTTGTATAATGTCTGATGTTGTCATTTGCTATTTGTAAAAAAAAAGCAACCCAGAACAATTTAGGATTCTGCCCATTAATGGGTTAATATTTATGTTGAGTGTAATATAGTGTCATGTTGTGATTTGCTATTTGTTTTTTTCAGACCAAATTGTTTCCAGTTAGTTAGTGAATATAACAATAATAACAATGTTCAGATTTGTTATTTATGTGCTGAGAATGGAGATTCAGCTCAGGTGGGTTATATTATTCTGGGGTATTGTTGCACGTTTTTTTATTGTCAAGATGGTATAGGATTTTATTCAAATTCATTTCATTTTTTTAACAAATGCTATAAACTTGTACATGAATTGCTTATATTGGTGTCAAATTGTGGATTTAAAATCACAAGCCACATTTTTCTCTAATATGATAAAATTTAAAGATTTTATTGTTGAAATGCTGTTATTAATTGATAGAAACAAACTGTGTCCTATGTTTGAAATCAGTTAAAAAAGAAACATATATACTACATTGGTATACTTGTATATTGTCCTCATCTACAAATTTGTTGAATTTTACCAACTTCCACATTTATCATGCAGTTTGTAAATTCTTTATTCTTGAAAAAATTGGCAACAATGATAAACATTTGCTTACAAAAAGTGATGTCATAGAGGAATAGACAACATTATTACTGGAAATTGACAAATGCGAGAGCTTTAAAGTGTTTCAATTTGTAAATTTATAACCATAGTCAATAATTAGTATGATAAAAGGCTGAATAATGATGATAAATTATTCTGACTGTGTAGTTCAATATATTTTGGTTTTAATTGTTTTCTTGTCTAATATTAGAAATGGTACCAAGAATTAAAGAATCACTGTGAAAATACCCGAAAGCAGAAATCAGTACTGAAAAAGTTCTGCAGCCTTACCATTAAAATCATAGATGCACAGCGATTACAAACTAAACTCTTCCATCATCCATATTGCTGTGTTTCATTAGATAATGTTAAAGTATGTCGTACTCAAGTCTCAGAAGATAAACAAGTCTTTTGGGGTGAAGAATTTTTATTAGAGTAAGTTTTTCTGGCTCTATTTCAGGAATATTTTTTAGTGAGATCCATTTCAATATTAAACATACATTATGCAAGAGCTAAATCTACCTATTGCAGATCTGTCTTTTGACCAAAAATGTTATATAAATTATTAATTAGACATTAATTTACTTATCCAGACCAAAGTAATGCAGGATTATCTGAGAACCAGAATATTTTTTTATGATTATTTATCTTTCAGTGACATTCCAACAACAACAGAAAAGTTTTCAATTACAGTGTGCAATAAAGGCAAGCGCAATTCTACAGATATAGGTTAGTGGTACTACAATTATGTACTTTAATATATATATATTACATTCCAAACATACAATGGATTGAGTATTCAACCATAAGTTTTGTCTTTTACAACTTTATTGTTCATATAAAGGCATATTCTATACGTAAGATCTCGGTTCCATGCGATATAATCATATATGGCCCCTGATTATACGAAAAATCATGTTTTTAGCTTGTGGACACTCTAGAGGTCGCAAATTTCATCTGATTTTGATGAAACTTGAAATACATACTCTTAACCCAATGATCTTGTTCCTTTTTATACTTGTGATTCCTCTAGAGACCACAATATTTATTCGATTTGAAAAAAAAACGTTTCATATTTCACTGTTACACCCTTGATGGTCGAGTCTGAATTCCATACAAATCGGTAGAGCTGGGCGATATACCTAGAAACAGATATCACGATATTTTCAAAAAATATCGCGATATAATCACTATATCGCGATATTTTATAAAAGGTCAATACTTTTACTTTTTAAATGTATATAAACATGCATAAAAAGTTGGAAATACCCCCAAATATAATATTTTATAAAAAGCCAATACTTTCAGTTTATCACTTTTTAAATGTAAATAAACATGCATAAAAAGTTGGAAATACCCCTCAATATTATTGTTTCTAATCAATATTATTTTAGTAGCCTATACAGAACCAATTTCAAATTAACAAAACATTAATTCGAGCTGGTTCGAACACAGATCTATAGCCACGAAAACTTGCTAAAGTTGTTGTTTATTACAATTTTGATATTCAAAATATTAATTATATTTTATTAAAATTAAAAGTATTTCGAATAAAACAAAGTTTGTGTTCTTTCGGCCGTGCATATTTTTATAGTTGTTACGGGTACGATTGGACTTTGTTTACTCTTACAAACTCTTTCTTTCCCATTCAAAAGTATACCTTCTTGAAAATGCATAATTATACAATACAAGGATACTAAATTAAACTATAAAACATAAGTACTATGCCAAAAAGTGTCCATTAATTTCGTCAAATATTTTTTCCCGGATCACGACCTCCATTGGCATGACACGTCCGACGCTGAATGATAATCAGTCTAACGGAACTCTCAATGTAATTGGGATTATTTGTATTTCTGCTTTATTAAAATTTAATTCAATCTTAAAATCAGTGATCTCTTTCGAAAATCAAAGTATCGGTCTACACAGTTCGTCAATTGATCAGAAACAGGGATAATTCCATAACGGGTGGAAATGTGAGCGAGAAGTCACGTGACGTAAACAAGCTCCATATCGGCATTTGCAAATTTTGGGCAATGAATACTCGTGAGTTTATAGCAGTATTTTTTCATGATTAAGTAATAAAATATAGTAAATAACGTAAAAAAGAAAACATTTTGTTCAATATTTATGTTAAATATCATCCAGGAATATCAAAACCGCGATATATCGCGGTATGTTCGGTTTTTCGATATTTTTCTGAAGACGGTATTTTTCACGGTTTTTATTTCTGTGACGGTTTTATATCGAAATATCGCCCGGCTCTACAAATCGGACCAAAACTGCTGAACAAAATGACTGCCCCTTATATGTAGATATTGTATATATGGTATATCAAGGTTGTGGAGCCTCTAGAGGACACAATTTTGATCAGATTTTGATGAAACTTGTAATACATGTTAACAACTCAAAGATCTTGGTTCCTTTCAATATTCACGCATATTGGACTGTAACCTCCTCCTGACTTATGGTCTTTGATTGCACGAAGAATTGCTTCTTTTTTTGAGCTTGTTCTCTTCCATCTCTTGCAAAATGTGGGTATATCTTGCCTGGCAACCGCTTGTTTATTAACTTGTTCTCTACTCATTTCTTGCAAAGTGTGGGTATATCCTGCCAGGCACCCGCTGGTTTAATTTACAATTGAAGACAAGATTTTTTAATTCACAATTGCTTGTGGGATTTTTTAAATGAACTGAATATCCAATATTATACTAATATTTCTCTCTTCTGACAATCTTCTTAGACATATACATATGTATGGATTGACTGTTAATTTGGTCCAATGCATTGAATGATATGGAAACATTTTATATCTGTTTATATCTTGTTTCAGCTCATGTAACAGTTAATTTAAGTGAATTAGAAAATACAGATATGATTGAACAAAAATATATGTTACAACCTTGTAATTCAACGTATAAAGGTGATCTGGGAACATTACGTGTAAAAGCTTCATATTCTCAAGAAATAATTATGCCACAAGAAGAATATACCAGTTTAAAGGAGGTAGTGACCTTTTATTTATGATACAAACAATACACTGAAAAAAAACTTGTGTTGAAACAACACAAACTTGTGTTGTTTTCAACACAAGTTGGGTGTTACTATTTAACAACACAAACTTGTGTTGAAACAACACAAACTTGTGTTAAATGTCGAAACAACACAAGACTTGTGTTAAAATTGATCAAACAACACAAACTTGTGTTGAAACTTGTGTGAAAATCTACACAATACTTGTGTTAAAATTTCTAAAACTTGTGTTGGAATTTCTGAAACTTGTGTTGAAATTTTTGAAACTTGTGTTGAAATTTCTGAAACTTGTGTTGTAATTTCTGAAACTTGTGTTGAAATTTCTGAAACATGTGTTGTTTCATACAAACTTGTGTATAACCACCAACAGACCCCTCCTTTATTCTCTTTTAACTGCAATATTTGATAAATGACATGACAACAATTTTGTTCATAAAATTATTCTTTATTCATAAAAATATTCTTTATTCATAAAAATATTCTTTATTCATAAAATTATTATTTATTCAAAAAATATTTATTTATTCAAAAATTATTATTTATTCATAAATTATTATTATTTATAAAATTATTATTTATTCATAAAATTATTATTATTTATTCATAAAATTATTATTATTTATTTATAAAATTATTCTTTATTCATAAAAAATGTATTTATTCATAAAATTATCATATATTCATAAAATTATCATATATTCATTAAATTATTATTTATTCATAAATTATCATATATTCATAAAATTATATGAACAATTAAATTAATGCCAAATCAAAACTAAACAGACATTTTGATGGATAATAAAAAATCCCCCCCCCCCAACAGAAATATAAATAAATAAAAAATAAACAAATCATAAAATAAGCATAGCTATTTAAATTGAAAAAAAACCCCTCAAAACAAGCACTGAGACTTTTGGAATACTAATAAACAAAGTTACTTCCAATGCTAATAAAAATTGTGTTATATAATAACAATTTATTCCCACCCCCACCAAAAGTTTTTTTTAAAGAAATGATAATTTAAACGCTATGTCCAAAATATTCCTGCACCATGCCCCCTTAAAATAGGATTTACCTACATTGTATATCTAAATTAAATAACAATCAAAACAAGCATTAAAGACATAAATTATGCACAAAAACTGAAAAACTACTTACAAATGAAATATAAAAGGCATGTACAATATATTAAGATACAAGTCATAAGTAAGGGGAACCATGATGGTTCTTTTTGGATCCCACTGTTGGCCTACATAACAAAGAAAAGTAGGGAGAGAGAGAGAGAGAGATAGGGTTGGGACTAACATAATAATATGGTTTAATTCTATTTCAATAATTCACTTGTGCGTAGGGGTCTTTAGCAGTGGGAGGAAACCGGAGTACCCGGAGAAAACCCACGGGGTTGGAAAGCAACCCTACTCCTTGCCACGTACAACCGGGAATTCGAAACCACACCAGATTGGCAGGCCAAGTGATACAACGCACGCACGCTAACCATTCGGCCATCCACTCCCACCCCACCCCCAACCACAAAGAAAAGTAGGATGTTAAACCCTTTTTCAGCTTTTAAAGAGAAAGAGAGAGAAATGGGGTTTAATGTCCACTCGACAGTTATTTCAGGACTAACATATAATTAGCTTGCACGTAGGTGTCTTTCGTAGTGAGTAGCAAGAGGAAAAGGGAAGACCCGGAGAAAACCGACAAGGTTGGTCACGCGACCCTACTCATTATCATGAACACAAGGGGAATTGAAACTATGTTAGTTGACTCAATGACGGACCTTATGATACAGCATACACGTCCTATTCCCCCCCCCCCTTCATTTAATAAGCATGGGAAAGTCACCGTAATCTACCTGAGTGCTCTATATAATACTTTATGATTGACGACCAAATTCTGAGTTATTTTTACAGTCTATATTTTACACAAATTTCTGGAGAGAATTACAACATAATTGTTTTTGCAAAGGATATTTAACATTAAAAACAAAAATAAAATATTTGAATAACAGACCAAATGCAACAGATAACCTATTAGCTTTTATAATCACTACATTCTTTTTCAAAATTATAAAATAATTTGCTGGCTTAATATTCAAAAGGTTTATGGTCAACATCTCTTGTTGCTGGAACCACGCATCAAATGCTCTCCAGTCTGAAAAAAAAAATTATACATTATTATAGCAGGCAATAAATATACTTTCTATGGTTCAGAATGTTTAAATAACTCATTTTGCCTCATGTGGGGTCTCTATTTTGTTTCAACTTTGCATAATACTTATTGTGCCTTTTTAAGTTACAGACCTAGGCTGATTATTATGCCTCAATGGGTAAGAAGCCAGAACAAAACTCTTGAAAAATGACAATATAAATGAGTTTATTGTCTTACTGTTTTGCTCCTTAACTCAGTGAATTTAGACGGGCATACACCATACAGTGTGCAATGAGGGAAATTTTGCCCTGCATGCCAATGCAGAGATCGAACACCTGATCTCCAGGCTAGAGAGTCAGTGTCTTACCCACATGATCCCCAGCTCAACTAAGACAAGTGTGAATACAGTATTGTATACAGTAATATAATATGATATTAATTATATTTCACAAATTCGTTCATTTGAAGGCTTTATAACATTCATTATGAAAGGATGTAACATTGCATCAATCTTATAGTTTTGATGTAATATATCAAAATAGCATAACAACAATCTTTTATACTAGAATTGAATAGTTACCCACCAAGAACAAGCTGCTCTATCATCATTTATTCAGCTATTTTTTCTTCCATTTTTTAATTTCATTTTGTGTATGATCTTTTTCTAGGTGATTTTCATATGCATCCATTATTAAAACTGAAAAAATAAATACATAACATGTAATTAACAATTAAGTTTACCATATTCAAAACTGTGTGGGGAATCACATGCCTAAGATGCTGGCTCGCTAGCCTGTTCGACGGGTGTTCGATCCCTGCATTTTAACTTGTGTTAAAATTAATTTACACAAACTTGTTGACCGAGAAAGTGCATTCAGTGATGCATGGTTTCGATGCCAAGGAGCCGGGTCGCCTGTCCAATTACATGTCATTTCGGACTGTGGCTTCAACGTTTCTGTCTCCAGTAGGTGACATTTTGGACTTGGGTGGGTGACATTTCAGAGAGAGAGAAATGGGGTTTAACATCTACCCAACACAAACTAGGTCATTTCGGGACTAACATATGGTTCAACTTTATTTCAACAATTCGCTTGCACGTAGGGGTCTTTAGCAGTGGGAGGAAACCAGAGTGCCTGGAGGAAACCCACGAGGTTGTGAAGGCGATGACATTTCAGACTCGGGAATAAGTTGAAAGGAAAGATTGAACAGACTGTCAAATCAATTCAAAAGGACCCAAAAACGATCTTTAAAAAAAAAAGCAGGTAAAAATATACAGCACCTTGATCACGCACATACAGCAAAGTCTCCAATTTTGAATGTTTACGAAAAGAATGTTTTATTTATTTCTTTTTATATATGTACTACGTTATGTATATAAAAAAAAGTTGCTGATGAATTTATCAGAAATAGGGCAATTCAAAACAGTCTTCAGGCGGAGTCCGAAAATTTGGCAAGTAAATCCGAAAAGTCATCATACCGAGTCCAACAGATCGTCTGTGTTGAGTCCGAAATGACGCTGGACCAAAATGTTGTGCTATCGTCTGTCCAACTTCTTGAATTTTCTGTGGGTTTTATGGTTTCATCTTTTTGCTAAATACCCAAACTCGCAAGCGAATTATTCATATTAAATTTCACCATACCTTAGTTAGTCCCATTGTGACCTAGAGTTAGAGCCAGTAAGTAGATAAGGATCCATCCTACAACAATTCTAGGTTCATGCAGAATTAATATTGCACAACAAACCAGTTTTGAATACATGTAGAATGAGGCAATAAAACGAAAGTCAGCTACTCGTTGTAGTTGATTACCGGTAGCCTATGCATGTAAGAGTAGGACATAGTTGGACTACTTGATTCCGCAAATACAAGTACATATAGGCCTTGTCAATCCTTATTTAGATGTATGTGAATCCCCCCCACCTCTCTCTCTGTTGCATATAAATACTTAATGTGGGATTGTGTCTTCAAATACACTAATAATTGTAGGACATTGGTAAAAAAAAAAGAAGAAGAAGAAAATATAAATTTTAAAAGTTAAATGAAATTCAAATTCAAATTGTTACCTGTTTTTCTTCTATATGGTAAATTCTCAATAATTGCTTAAAAACTGGAAGGTGGAAAGAGTCAAATAGCAGCATTGACTGAAAAATAAAATGAAAATAAAAAGAAACTTCCAAAGACTCATTCTAAATTCTATCATTTTTATTGACTGAATCAGTGAACTAATTTTACACAGAGGTTGGACAGATTGTGTGGAAAATGTCTGCTTATTTGATTACAGAGGGTCTTTTTTTAAAAACACAAATTAGATTAGGCCTACATTTCAACAAACACAAAAGTGTAAAAAGTTATTTTGTAGTCCGTCCCATGGTTTATGTCTACTCTAGCCAAAATGTTTTTATATATAAAAAAAAACATGGCCGTCAATCCAAATCCAATCCAACCGCCCTAGGTATTATTTTAAAACAGGTTCTTACCTACTGGCTCTAGTCGAGCCGTTTCTGGTGTAATGTGATTCTGTAACATCGTGGCGTCGAACAACTAATGTTCATTAAGCAGAGTTCAGAAAAATGAGACAGATTCAACAATATCATGCTGAAATATTTTTTCACTGTCCCGCCATTGTAAATGACAAATTATCACCGCGCATGCGCGAACCTCCTTCTGATCAGTCATCTACGCGTGCGAAGTGAATTAGTGCGATGATAATCCGCTTAATCTTAATCGGTATTCACCATGGATCACTGCCTTAGTATTATTAGTCATTATTTGATGAATTTTGCGACGGTTAGTTTTTTGATACAAGTACGCGCAAGGCGATACGGAAAGAAAATACTAATACACAAAGAAACAATATCGATGCTAAAGAAATAAATACATGACATTTTTTTTTTTATATATATATATCTATAAATATATACAAACCTACGGTCTTGTATTCTCTGTGGTGACCATTATATCACTGCTCAAATATCATTTCAGCACGCTGTTAATGGTAAATGTTTGTGTGTGAAATCGCTTTATTTAACGTCCGCTTCCACCGAGGTGATATCGCAGACAAAGTGTAGCCTAGAGTAGTTGTTTTCATTAACAAATTACATTAAGAAGGAGTTTTACCCATTGTCAACGCGTTTGGAGTCAATTGTTAAAATCACACCGGAATGCTCACCAGGTAGTTCTTTGATCTACCAGTTTATTGGGCCAATAAAAAAATCAACAACTTTATTTTAACTACAGACATCTAAACACCAATTAACATTCAAGTCTGTCTGCCTATATTGTCTGTGTAAAACAAAATATACCTTTCTTATAACTTGTGGACCCCAAAATTAATACTTTGTATGGAGTTTAATTTTTAAAATTAAAAACACAAAATATTTATTGACGATAGTATACACATTATTTGTGTTAATTTTATGACAAAAACACAAGATTTTATAAATCAACACAAGTTTGTGTTAAAGCATTAAAAAGAACACAAGTTTGTGTTGATGCAATGCAAAACAACATAAGTTTGTGTTGATGCAATGCAAAACAACACAAGTTTGTGTTGATGCAATGCAAAACAACACAAGTTTGTGTAGATTAATTTCAACACAAGTACTTGTGTTGTGTTCCAACACAAGTTTTTTTTCAGTGTATAATACATGTAGATATGAAAATATGTAGTTCTGTTCAATTCAATACAACTTGATGCAATATACGAGATGCTAGAATAGATTTTCAGTCCATTTAAATTAAAAAGAGATACGTGATGGCCATCAAACTGTCATAGTGTTATTACAAATTCGGTAGGATATGGTCTCCCTATTCAGATATACTCATATCAAATGCAGTAACTCATAATATAACATATCAAAAGAACAAATCTTTCCTACAGTGAGATTTTAATAGGTTTTGCCACTCCTACATCATTGTCTTTTAATCAGAACACTTTTCAATCCTTATTTTTTTTGTTACATTTTCAGAATGACAATAATTGACTTTTAGCCTTCATGTGCATTTTGGCTTGAATTATCAAAAAAATATTCTTCCAAAGCTTGTAAAATTGATTGTTATCAATTTCATGATTTTGCTATCGCTATGGTAATTTAATGGCGCACTAACTTTCGTTTTAATAGTAATAGTAAGTGCAGGAGGACTGATCAAACTACGCTCAAAACAAAACCGATAAGAAAAAACTGACTGATAAGACATACTACATAGTAATAAACAAGATAATGGATTTCCACAGATTATCATATATTTACTATTTAAACTTTTTTTCAGTTACTACTTAGTGATAATTTTAAGCATTTGATAGCTTTAGCTGGATATTGTCAAGCTAATGAATGGATACCTCTGTCTAAAGCTTGTTTACGCATTTATCGATATGAAAGACTGGAAAATCAGGTTCTAAATGTTTTAAATGATCTAGAAATAGAAAAAGAAGGTATGTTTATTCGGTTACTTTTAGTATATTAACATCTTGTCTCTTGATCCCTTTAGTAAATCACTTACTAATCTGGGTTACAAATGTTAATTATGCATGTTACTAATTCATAATCGCAGCTATGATTTGTAAATTGTCAAACTATTATGTCTTGAAGTATCTAGAAAGATATGGTTTTCATTTAAGTTTGTACTGAACTGTGGGTATTCCACTAGAAACAGCAACACTGATTAGTTAATCAAATGTCTGTGGTCATAGGGTCAAAAGCTGCTGGTACAGTACGATCTCATGTTGTGTATAAAAAAAAAAAAAAAAATATAATTCTGTATTTAAATCAGATTGTCATGCCTCTATGTATATATTTAATATAGGACCATCTCACCTCCACACAACGCTAAATATAATATTATATTTTTTTTACAGAGGAAGTGTCTACATTATTTAGAGCTACTTCATTTACAACAACTATGATGGATCAGTATATGAGAATGACTTGTACACCTTTTGTACATGCAGCTGTGAAAAATACTGTGCAAAAAATTATGGATAGTAAACAGTCTTGTGAAGTAAGAATATTCATATTTTTACTATGTTTACTTAGAATTAGTGAGACTTTCCATTCTTTTATTCTGTATTATCTGTTTGTCTATCTGTGTGTTTCTGTCATAGTTTGCAGCATTTATTTCATCATTAAGAAATATAGTTCCTTAAATTTGATTGCTTTTTATTTACCTAAAATTTCACAATGCAACAACGAACAATTCTTTTACTTTTTCAGTTAGATCCAGCCAAAATGGAAACACCATCAGAGGCTAAAGTTAATGTTGATAATTTATTGCATTTATTAAATGAAACTGTTGAAGGAATATTTAAATCTACTGACAGCTGTCCACAGTAAGTGATAAATATATATTGATAAATAATTTGCTGTCCCATAATCCAGTATGATAATTAACCATGTTCATTATGAGAGAGAGAGATGTCAACTCACACAAACTAGGTCATATGGGGACTAACATATGGTTCAATGTTATTTCAATAATTCGCTTGCACATAGGAGTCTTTAGCAGTGGAAGACCCAGAGGAAAGCCACAAGGTTGGACAGATGACCCTACTCCTTGTCACATTCAACTGGAGAATGGAAATAGAGCTGGGCGATATACCTAGAAACAGATATCGCAATATTTTCAAAAAATATCGCGATATAATCACTATATCGCGATATTTTATAAAAGGTCAATACTTTCAGTTTATTACTTTTAAATGTAAATAAACATGCATAAAAAGTTGGAAACCCCCCTCAATATTATTATTTTTAGTCAATATTATTTTTAGCATTCACAGTACAAAATTAACAAAACATTAATTCAAGCTGGTTCAAACAGAGATCTATAGCCATGAAAACTTTCTAAAGTTGTTTTTTTATTACAATTTTGATATTCAAAATATTAATTATAATATTTTATTCAAATTAAAAGTACATGTATTTCGAATGAAGGAAGCCCAAACAACATAAAAAAGTTTTTGTTCTTTCAGTCGTGCATATTTTTATAGCTACGTGTACGATTGGACTTTGTTTACCCTTGCAAACTCGTTCTTTCCCATTCAAGAGTATATAGGCTATATATTATATACCCTCTTGAAAATGCTTTATTCAATACAGGGATACTAAATTAAACTATAAAACATAAGTACTATGTCAAAAAGTGTCCATTGTTTTCGTCAAATATTTTTGCCGGATCACGGCGGCCATGACACGTACGATGCTGAATGATAATCAGTCTACCGGGACTCCCAATGTGATTGGCATTTATTTTATCTGCTTTATTAAAATTTAATTCAATCTTAAAATCAATGATTTCTTTCGAAAATCAAAGTATCGGTGTTCACCATTTGTCAAGATGTGTAGAAATTGAACCGAAACAGGGATAATTCTAACCGGTGGAAAGGTGGACGATAAGTCACGTGACGTAACTAAAGCTCCACATCGGCATTTGCAAACTTTGTGGAATGAATACTCTGGAGTTTATAGCAGTATTTTTTCATCATTAAGCAATAAAATATTGTAAATAACATAAAAAAGAAAACATTTTGTTCAATATTTATGCAAAATATCATTATCGTGGTATGTTCGGTTCTTCGATATTTTTCTGAAGACGGTATTTTTCATGTTTTTTATTTCCGTGACGGTTTTATATCGAAATACCGAAATATCGCCCAGCTCGAAATGGAAATCATGCCAGTTGATACCATAACACACTTATCATACAACAAGCACACGCTAACCATTTGACCATCCAATAACACCCTGTGTTCATTATGATAATCAATCTTGTTCATTGTTATAATCAACCATATTCATTATGATAATCAACTGTTTTTATTGTCATAATCAACCATATTTGTTGTCATAATCAACTGTCCTGATGAATCATGTTTAGTCTCATAATCAACAGTTTTCATTGTCAAAATCAACATTCATTATTAAATTAACAATTTGCATTATCATTATAGTCAACAAAAACATGCATCAGTGCAGTAAAAAACATGCATTATCTACAAAATAGCATGATTATGATTTAATAAATAATTTCAGTAATTTAAGACAAATCTGCCATCATCTACAATTACAAGTAACAAAAAGATGGCCAACAGATGAAACAGTTAAAACTAGGGTCATTAGGTAAGTATTGCTATGTTTTATTTTAATCTATTGGATAGGGCTAAGTGAAAGGGTTAATTTGATTTCCTAAAATGACTGGAAACTTGTAATACACATAGTGATTGTTCCATATGAAGTATTCTATCTAGTTACCTACTATTATTACAACTAAAATGCCTCACATGCATTGTAGAAGTTTACAGATAGTTTGAGAGTTAATTCCAAATGGAAGATTAAATTACATCTGTAAAATGTCTATGTCCTGAAACTTGTATGTCATTGTTCATTTCAGTGGTTTTATATTTTTACGACTTTTATGTCCAGCTATATTAAACCCGAAGTCCTTCAACCTTGTTGCAGGTTAGTTTATCTTGTTTAATGTTTTCGTAGTTCAACTTATCTGACTGTATTATTATTGTTGATTTTTTGGATGTTGCCTCAAAAAACAGTTAAAAGCAGGTGGGTTTTCCCATTGACTTCTCAATCAATCCCTCAACAGGAAAATCATAGAAAACATTTTGATTGGTCGATAGTTCAGACAAGAAAAATTGTGGTACCAAGATTGATCTATCTGGGGATGTTAAGATTTTAGTTCAGGTAGACGTACTATTGTCACATTCTGTATAAGGCAACACAAATTGTCACATTCTGTATAAGGCAACACAAATAAAATAAGTTGTTTCTCATGCACCGCCTGCACCAAAAAATGATTGCGCATGCAATCTTTTTATTTAGCTTGATGAAAAAAAAATAACGCCCGCCCAGTCATCAATACGTAAGTCAAAAAAAATATATGCCACGTAGGCTATATCCATTGGAGTGTATTAAATTGATCTAATGAAAATACTTATTTACGGGTCTTTATTATCGATACACATTGAAAGAACCTCCATTTTCGATCATGTGACGTAAAATTACCTCCCCTGATGAAATAAAAGTTAATTCGTTCACAATGAACCAGTTCACAACAATAGTTGAATGCATTTGCATAATACTTATATACCGAGGTTTTCGCTAGAAACGGGCTTGACTTTTTCATGATTCAATATATCTTCGGCTAAATGTAACTGTGTGAAAAAATATTTTTTGGAGAAGTTGTCATTGCGTTAACACAGGAATGTAACGAAGTCGTTAGTATAAAGTCGTCGGTGCACGAAACGACGCACTCGTATGCGCATGCTAAACGGATATCGTAGTCACCCTCTCACTCAAATCAACAACCACAATGACTTTTAACTCGACAATGTGTACTCGTAATTTTTGGTAAAACGAACCAGTTTTTGATCGCCACGTGTTTGGGCCTATTGATTTCCGTCCAAGTCGAGAAAGGAGGTCTTTTTGTTTCACCGTGGACAGTTATTGAGGTTGAAAAGTCCAGCACTGTTACTGACGTGATACCCATGCCATGGTCATTGCTTTGATTCTTGAAACAATGCACATGCAGTCGTGGTCTAGGGGGCCGAAGGCAAGGTCAAGTAATATATAAAAAAAAAAAAAAGAAATGAAGCGCCCTCACGCCCATACAATTTTCAACAATAGCCAAATTTTATTTTGCACCGTCGAGTAGCCAACATTGAAATAAACAAAAAAAAAGATGCCGCCCTCCCCGCCTACATTTTCAGGTGCCAATTGCCCGAGAAACAAGACATTTATTTTGTATGGCCTAAGTTTATTTTCTAGGGTAACATTCACCAGAATATCAGAATTTTAAGCAACAAGACACTTCACCGCTATGTGTGGTTACACCAGGAAACATCAATTGTAATAATAGTTAGAGAAGTAAAAAATATCGCATACTCCTGTGCCCTTTTATTGTATGGGTCTTTTGTTAGCAGCCCAACAACTAATACCGAAAGTCCCATGCATCTTTTCTTCCTTTTCATGTTGTGTATTTTATTCTTACTACTATTTATCTCATTAGTTAAGGCGTTTATCTTCTCATTAGTTCAGATGTTTGTCTTAACAGGTATGACAATGCAATAGCTCAGTTCTACATTTTTAAATGCCCACATTTTCATGTGGACTATAACCCAGACTCGCTATGTCTTCTCCTTCTCGTATAAAGCGATATGGTAATCTTGTAGCTTTGGGTTTGACCTTCAATTATCTAATTGTTCAAATATGATGTAATTAATTATAACAATTGGTTAATTAGCCTAATGATGTCGAAAACCACCCTTGTTTTAACAGTGGAAACTTATACCAGAAGAGTCACACAAACGCTTTTTATGTCGAAAAATGTCCGGGGGTGGATGGCCGAATGGTTAGCACGTCAACTGGCATGATTTCAAATCCCCGGTTGTATGAGTAGGGTCACCTGTCCAGACTCATGGGTTTTCTCCGAGTCCTCCAGTTCCCTCCCACTGCCAAAGACCCCTATACTCAAGCGACTCATTAAAATGAAATTAAACCATATGTTAGTCCCGAAATGACCTAGTTTGTGTCGAGTAGACGTTAATCCCCATTTCTCTCTCTGTCACTCATTCTTGGAATGCATGAGATTTAACTTTTATAGAATGTATGAATCTAATAATTAGTTAAAGATATAATATTTATTAAAAGAGCAAAAATTCTTCCAGTATTCTTACATTTAGTGATAACCATTCGCTTCGTGATGAGCAAGTTTCATCTTTGTTATGATGTTGTATACAGCATTTTTGTTATACTTTTTTTTTATAGAAAATCCTTCTGAGATGTCCGGTAGAACATTAAAATTAGTAGCTAAAGTTATACAGAATTTAGCTAATTTAGTTGATACAGGAACTAAGGTAAAGTTAAATACTGTTTTTTTCGGTGTATAAGGCCACTTTTTTTACCAGATATTTTTTTACAGAAGGGGTGCGCCTTATACATAGTAATAAGCAAATCTTGGCTTTTCCCTGTGTCAACAATTGCGTCTGAAGTTGATGATGTCGGCCTTTCCCATGCAATAAAGATTTCGGCCATTTTACAGAAGGCAATTCAGTATACCGTTAGTCATAAACGAAAGTGCTAACAATATGGGCCGATAGCTGTTTAGTTTAAAATATCGTAAATATTTCTGCTATTTCCACGTATTTCATGACATATATTTCAACTATTCCGACATTTAGATGTCGACATTTGTCGTGTAATAACGATGGCAGCCATTTGAGACACCGCTATACCATTTCCTGTTACTCATAAAAGACAGTGCTAAAAATATCTGCAAATCGTTAATATTACTATCATCCCTACGTATTTGGTGACATATATAGTACAGCTAATCCTTCACTGTTAGCCATTACCGGCAATCCAAACGTGTTGTCAGTCAGTTGACGAAAAGGCGGGGCTTACGACAGACAAGACATTTCATTGGCTTTTAGAAAGATAACATCGATTGAGCACACGTTCAGTATACCATAGGTGTTTTCTTTGAGCAATACTGTCTTATAATTTAAACATATAACCGTTTTAAGTTACCGACAGTTTTCATTCAACATGAATTCAGTAATTGACCCATTGTTATAAATTACTGGTATAGTTAATTATCAACCAGTGAGTTGTTACCGTTTTCTTTACGAAGTTGTTTGTAGTTAACAAAATCACTGTTTCCTTGATTGGTATTAAAAATGCTATTGTATTATTTTACTGATATATCTAAATGGCTACAATCTGGGTATTGTTATGACGCGTGTTGTGGACGGGGCAACGGACGCTATCGATTGTTTGTCAGTTGTCTGCAAGTTATCAAAATTGTTTGTAGTTAACAAAATCATTGTTTCCTTGATTGGTATTGAAAATGCTATTGTATTATTTTACTGATAGATCTAAATGGCTACAATCTAGGTATTGTCATGACATTGTTTGTCAGTTGTTTGCATGACTTAGAGTAAACCTGGAATTGTTGTTTCTTTTTTACCGGTAGTCAAGATTTAAGTCGTGAGTAGCTGATCATGAGAAATTATTTCTACAGTTTACATTTAATTTGCTTATCATCAAAACATTTATCACAGCCAATTACTCACAAATTTAACACAATGTAATAGATGGCCATGTTTGTTGTGGGCGGGACTTGAATGTCAATTTCACTACCGTACGAGTAACAAAAGTACTGCTAAAAGTTGAGATTAATACAAGGGCTGGTTGAATACATGTAGTTCTAAGGCTGAAACGAATATATCAATTGGGTTGAAACAAAATTCATTGAATGATTTATAGACATAAAAACTGCAACTATAAAACTGAAAGGACTTTTAACACAGATACATGTTGACATGGTCTCCAGTTCAGGAAATGGAGCCCCTTACTTTTCTACAGTAAAGAAGATGGCTGCGTTGTATAAGCGTGTCTTTTTCCTAGTAGTGACGACATCATGTCAGCTCTGAACAACATTTTCAGGATGGCTGAAGAAGTTTTCTTCCTCTCCAGCATCCAACCTTGCAAAATGGTTGGCAAAAGTGTGTACACCTTGAAGGGAGCTACAATGTATGTAGAAAAGTAAATAGAAACCATCGACTTTGTTACTGGTCTTTCACAGATAGACTTAGAATTTTTCGGCCAGCTGTCATACTTAGTTCTATTGTTCATTAGGCAACTCCCACTACTAAAGACCCATACGCGCAAGCGAATTATTGAAATAAAAGTAAACCATATGTTAGTCCCGAAATGACCTAGTTTGTATTGAGTGGATGTTAAACCCCATTTCTCTCTCTCTCTCTCTCTCTCTCTCTCATTAGGCGACATAAAAAAAAAAATTAGTTGGTGATTGCACCTTACATTGTGAGAGGATATAATTGCCATCATCCGGGGAGGGCATGAATGAGTAAATCGACCGATGCAATCCAATATTAGTGATCACTAATCGTCATGCAAATTGTTTTGGTGGGATTTTTTTTACGGTTTCTTACTATTCCCAAACTACAATAATATTATGAAAGTAGAATGTCTAAAAAGAATTTCTATAATTAAATTAAATAATTAAACTTAACAATAAAAATAACTATCAGTGGCTCTATAAGCAGATGTGTTTTGACCTGAAATAAAAGCTTAATATTCCTGAAGTATTGTTTGTTCTGTAAATTTACTAAAAAAATAAAGTAGAAAAAAAAATAAAAACCTCTTCCCATTAAACATTTTTGGGGAAAAAAATGACGATCACCAACTATTTTTATTTTTTTAAAGTGGCCTTAGATTAAGATTTGATTAATTAATCTTATCTTATTTGTAACCTGCTATGATATACCTATGCATTGAAATTTTCTTGAAAATAAAGATAAATATACTGGAAACTCAAGACAGTTGAAACAAATATTGTTTTTTTTAAACAAGCTCTATCCTATATTATTATCGGAAATAGTGTCTCCTAAGTTCTAACTGTTATATATACTCTTTTATAGGAAGTATTTATGGAAGTGGTTAAACCATTTATAAAGAAGAATCGGGATAAAATGATCATGTATTTAGATGAGCTATCTGTAAGTATAACTTTCTATCCAAACCCTTTTCACTTTTTTGTATTTTAAAAGCTGTCTTGTACTTAGACATGATTAAATAGCCAGTTTCGGGGTGTTAATTATATTTTTAATTTGTTTTATTTTAGAATATTCAATCAGTTCATCCTGTAAAACAAGAAAATATACCAGTTGACCTTGCTCGGGATTTAGCTACTGTACATCAAATGGCAGCAACACATTTACAAGATTTACGTAAATTATCTGAAACACAGGTAAGTTTACAAATATAGTATGTATATACCAATGGAGCTGCTCAATTGTCAGTCAAGTCATATATTTTTAATATGCGAATAGAAATATATAGTAATCAACTGTTGCAGCCATGATGATGAGTGGAAATAACTTACTATTCAAATGATGCACATTCTGTCATCCGGAATTGTTCTAATTACTCAATTCAATTCCAGAATGTTAAGTTGAGTATTCCAAATAAATCATTCAATGTTTTGATGATTGGTTTTCCAAGCCAATTCAGATAAGTAATGATAACAGTTCTGTGTCTGAAATGAAAGATATTAAGTGTAACAAATGTGGATGATTGTGAAGATTACCTTTCAAATGAGTATTTGATATGAAATGTTAGATAGGTGACAAGTACATTTCAGTCTTTGCACCTTTCTGCACTTAAAGTAAAAAAAATGTTTCCTTTGGTTTTGTTGACATATGTTACTACTACAACATACAATATCATGTGAAACCACACTTTCAGTTTTCTACAGATATATAATATCTTTAAAGTTCTACATCTTTAAAAATGTTTCATTTTCTGATGTCATAAGAAAATGTTGGTACAATGGTTAGTAAAAACACTTTCAGGGAATTAAATTAGCACTAGTTAAAAATCAGAAAGGTTCATAAGAATCGTTATCTTTTCCTTTTATTATTAATATTTGAATTTTATTTATGTTTCAGCCTTGTTTAAGGAAACTAGTAGCAGTAACAGATATGTTAACGGACCATAAATCAAAATATATAGAAAAAAATTCATGATTTCTATGAGGTCACTGGTCACATATGATGATATACAACTCAGTGAATGTGAGAAATATAGAAAGCGCTTGGTTTTCTCCTCAACCTGACAGCAGTGTGTGTTACAGTCAACCAGGTTATGAACAAGGGTAAATGCTTCTACAACTTCTCAACAAATACATTCCAGGCAGTGTGTGACTGCGCCATGTCAGAAAAATGTATTTTCTCTTGCTAAGATCAAGAATATGAAGAAAAGGGATGTGCGATTCATTTTGAAAATCATAGTTAACCTTAAAGTTTTTATATTTTTGCCTTTAAAGGTAACAAATACAAGAAAACTTGATATAATATTACTTTGTAGCATATAATCTTTCATATTATATTGTCTACATAAGTAAGAAATGAGCTAACTAAAATGATTTTTATTAAATATTAATAGAAGACCGCACATTTCTATTTCCCGCTTTAGTTATATAAGATTAAACTTTAAAAAGGTTCATGCATAGCTGACGTAGATAAAGACAAATTATGTTGTCTATCATGACATGTAGATCCTCAGTCATGTAGTTTGAGTTACACTGTAGTCATATAGTTTGAGTTACACTGTTACATTTTAGAATCAAAATAACATCTGTTGTAAACAATTTATATTGGCATTATCCAGTTAGTGATATTGATAATACTTTTAGCAGTTGTCACAAATAGTTATAATGATACACAGCAAGTTTTACTATAGTAATAAATAATATAAAACACACACTGAGGTGCAATGAAAACACACCTTTAAATTGACTAAAAGTTCTGGCGAGACAGTTGGCTGTAATGGGATTTTAGGCATGATTATAGGCTTGACATTTACGATGTAAGCCTCTGAATGGCTGTTTGTGGAATCATTTTGTTGCAATGCTGCTTCCAGTTGACAGAATTTGCGGTTAGCACATAGAAATTAAATATCAAAGTCGGTAACAGACTAACGGTGTCGAGTGAGAATTGGTCATGCACGTCAGTAGATCGTAGTCAGTGTGCGATCCTGCAGATATTGCCGGGAAATGTGCATGTTTTGTCTAGGTAATCTTGCTGTCTATGTCTTGGCCAAGATGGTAGCCAGTCTATACTCGTTTTGTCTTCCACAGTATGGATTGTACATGCTCTAGCTTTTTATAAGCCACATATTAAATATGCATGTCTGCACCATAAAATTATGATTTTTGACATTGCCATTTTTGTGTTAGAGAATTGAATTACGGATTGTTTACAGCTGTGAAAACGTTATTCTCACATGTTATTATGATATGCTGTTGTTACATTAACAATTGCAAAATTAAAATGTATCTCTCAAACATATTTTACAATTATCCATTTTTAAAAGTGATGTGTTTTCATTACATCTCAGTGTATCTGCAATGCCAATAAAAGAACTCAATCAGTATTATATAATTTTTACCCAAATAGTTTATTAGTGGATGTAGTAAATGGATGAAATAATGCCGCTGGAACTATCTGTTACTGTGATAGACATTATTAGTGCTAAACAAATACCCAAGAAATATGTTAATTTGAGTTTTGATTCTTGAAATGTAAGAAGTACATAGATATCTGTGATATGAATGTTGTGTAAGTTTTAGATACTAGTACAGTATGTTGTTAAGTTTTATAAGGGTCTGTAGATTACATTTTTCTTCTAATTTACACTGCATCAAATTTATTGTGGGGCAAACAATATAATATAAAAATGGTATATTGTTCAACCTGGTCCATGGAAGCTGGACATTGGTTCATGCTTGGGTTTTTATTAGAGTTTTTTTCTAGAAGTGAAGGTTTTTAAGAGAGCACAGTGGGACAACTATTTCTTTGTGTGACATTCTGGCTATTATAATTAATACAGTAATATGCAATGAAAATCAGTGTCCTTAAAATAAACTCTCATGAGATTCTTGTGCCATATGAATCAGTATAAAACTTAAATCCTATTATTGTTAATAGAGACATCATATTGTATTTCTGTAATGATCCTTTACTGTGAGAACAATAGTTTGTACAAGGTAAAGATGTCTAGCTAGACTATTCAAAAGGTGGTCATTTTTTGTGACTTAAATCTTAACAAGGGTTTCAAGGGTTTTTTTGTCAAAAATGATATTTTGTATTAATACCTGGTCATTAAAATATGATAATAAATACCTTTAATTGGCCCGACTTGACCAAACATACAAAAGTCCCCCCCCCACTCATGTTTAATACATGTCAGGTTGCAATGCTGTATTACCACTCCACGATACAGGGATGCTTTTACCTTCTTTTCAACAGATTTGTTCATGCGATATTGATTATACAGTACCTATTTTAGTTGTTCAGTCTAGATGACAGAGATAAGGTGTCTTGTACAAGTGTGTTGATCAAGCATGTAACTTAGCTTGCTAACTGCTGGGTGTGAGTGTGTGTGCAAATTTGTGAGGTGTGTACTCTGTACATAAACTTGATACCCACCTGTATCAATATCAGTATGATTATTGATTTATGAAAGGAATACTATAAAATACAGATCAAAAACTACAGACACAATCTAAAGTACAACCTATTGATCAAAACTAAGTAGTTTGTATAATTTTAGTCTTTATTATTTTTCTATGGTGAATATAATTCACAATCCTTATTTTCATGAATTTCTTTACATTTGCATTTGTATATAATAATCATAAACATCTTATCAGTCACTTCATTTATAATTATTGTAACATATATGAAATTATTTTTCAACCAATTTTAATTCAAACATTTTTGTACTAAAATAAACATGCCTTTATTTTAAACTGCTCGGTATGAAATTCAGAGAAATAGTTTAGACCCACACAATTTTTATCTGATGATTTTGTGGGAAAATCATACAATTTCTACAGCCTACCTCACACAAAGCAATTTTATTGTCAGCTTAAATTCCAACAGAATATTGCAATAGGTGCAATGGGCATTACTCAGTTTTAGAAGCACTCTCTTTACCTCAAACAGTCACTTATACCATTAAAGTACAGCAAAATTAATAAAGCTGTCGTTTACTGTGTGATGTAAAGAGGTTTGAGCATTGGTACAAACTCTGCCATATATGCCATGTAATTTGGGTGTTTGAAACTGTTATTTATACATTACTTAGGTGAAAATCCTTTCAAAATAAATGTACAGTCAAATTTTACTATCAATATATTTTACTACATATATCACTTGTAAATATACATACTTCATTTATGTATAATTCTTGTATGATTTCTTCATCATTTATATAGATTTCTGTCACCATTGCTTCATGATTTCATTTTCTTTGTTCATATCTCTTCCAATCATATAATAGTAACTTGTTAAAGGACCAAACTTCACCAAACACTGGCCATTTTTATTTTTATGTGATTACACACATAATATATCATAAGGCACTCTGTCAAGAATTGGCTTTTTAACACTATAGAGGCTACAGTTTTTAATGGATTGTGTTCAAATTTCGTGTGAATTTTTTAAGATCAGAGGAGGATGAACCTATTTGATAATCAGTATTTCTCAACGGTCTGTTGTTACTCCCATCCCCCTCCTTTTCTAAAAAAAACTTGTAAATGTGGTAGAGGGAAAAGTTTTTAACAGATTTTTTTTTTTTAATTTCATTGTGAAGTATTTTGTTCTGAGAGGATAAAAACTGTTGATTTTGAGTATTTTAAGACTTTCTGTTCCAGACGTATATTGTATGTTCGGCAAAGTTTGTTAAATTGATCGAGATCAGATTTCTTGAAGGCGTCCTTATCAAATTTGGTCTTTATTCAAGTTTTACCATTGTGTAATGCTGAACTGAATCTTACCAAAATGATGTAAAAGTAAGGTAAAATTGGTGTTGGCTTCCTATGTGGGATGAGGCTACAGTTTTTAAGGGATTGTTTCTTGTGAAAGTAATTGGGTTATAAAAATCATCCTGTTTCGGCCTAAACCCTCTGTTCTTTATACCTTGTCTTGTAAGTGTGATGAAGACTACAGGTTTAATGGATTTTGGACAATTTTGGTGTGAAGCATTGGGATATGAGAGGATGGGTAGTAAGAAGTTTTATTTTAATCCCCTCAAGTACCTGTGGGTTCTTAATCCATTTTGAAACGAACCAACCAGAATTGGGTCAAATCCAATTTCTTATCAAATGTTTTGAGACACAGCTGCTGTATGGGTGTAATTCCACACTTCTGATGACTATCTTTATATAAATCTTTCATAAATTTTACGTACAAATTATCAGGAAATTGAATCATAGCTTGCATTTATAATTGATTTATTTTTGTTAGAGCCCTTTGATTGAGAACCAGTCATCCCACCTTATCTTTAATGTATATTTTTTGAAAGGACCTTCAGTTATCCCACCTTCATATATAATGAAAGATATTTACTATTTGTAAGATACTTTAGTAATCTATAATGCAAGTTATTTAAATTGTTTGTAAGACCTTCAGTTATCCCACCTTAATGTATAACACAAGATATTTATATCCTACTTTAAATCTACAAGCCTTATGAAACCTAGTCATATAAACGCCATTTTATGACTATTGACTAAATCTATATTTAATGTGCCATGTCAAATACTGCATCTTTGATATCCCACTGTTACCAAGAGGCTAGGATCAATTTAGAATTACCAACCTTAAGGCATGACCCGTTTCCCCTGAATGTCACATTTTGCCAGCTTTAGGTAAGATTTAAAGAAAACAAAAATGTTACTTATGCATGACCCAGATTTTTTTATATGAAAGATAAATCTAGTTGAAGGATTAATTTTTTTCTTGAGAGATCAGAGTTAAATAAATTCATTCATATTAGAATTTGAGAGGGTAATTTAGGTAGGTCATCTGATGTTTTATAAACTGTGTTTTTATCATTATCATCTCATTATGCTAGTGATGATCAAAGACATAATCAAACAAATAAATATGAAAATGTCCAGTTAGGTATTGCAATATGTGTTTGTATATTGTGTGGTATATATGAAGATAGGTAATGATTAAAACACTATTTTGTAAGTAAAATATATCATTGTGATGTCTTTAATTATTATTTTATATACATGTAAAGCATATCATTTTACATTATACTCCTACCTATTATTATCTACATGTAACTTAATTGTTATTTAGATGCATGTTAATTATAAAATGTTAAATTGTTTATTATTTATTGTTTTGGATTGAAGAAACTAACTATGTAATGATAAAGGAGTATTCGACCAGGATCCCAGTGTGGTCAAACTAGATGAAATTTAAAGTGCACCAATTTTCTCCTATATGGTATGTACCATGTGAAAATCGTACAACATTGTAACATACATCTTCAGGTATTACAAAAACATTTTGACAGACATTTTTAGTAGTGGTGTACCCCTGTAATTACCAGACTTTTGTAGTGGGGGAGTATCCCTGAGAACAGTTATCTAATTTCCAGACCACAGCTGGGCTAGAAATCTGTACCATCTAAAACAGCTTTGGAGTTGTTCGGTATTACCACAGGAGTCATAAATGACCACTGCCAAACAGTTTCTGTGATGGATTACCGCTAACAGACAGGTCCAAAAATGCAATGCTCTTCCCGTGTTCTAAAAAATCAATATTTTTATCCAGGATGTGTCGAATACTAATACCTAGCACATAAGGAAGATGCAATAAACTGTGGTTGCAAGAATTTGGTTGTTAGGCAATAAATGTTTTATGGGGCTAATGATGCAGTTTATTCCCTCTTCCATATGTGCTTGGTATTAGTATTCTAGGGATCCTCCTGGCACAATTACTAATTTTTTGGACCACAGAAATATGTTCACTAATCTATCCTAGTTGGGGGTAGTGGTATGTTGGATGTGTGTGTTAGCGGTAACCCACCACAAAAACGGTTTGGCAGTGGTCATTTATGATTTCTTTGGTGGTTCTGAAGAACTTAAACCCAATTTTAGGTGGTACAGATGTCAGCTAATCTAGCCTAGCTGTGGTCTGGAAATTAGATAACTGTTGTCAGGGATACTATAGTGCTACAATTGTCTGGCAATTACATAGCTCTGTTAGGGATACCCCAGTACAAGAAATGTCTCTCAGAGTGTATCTGTAACATCTGAAGATGCATGATACACTGCTGTACCATTTTCACGTGGTACACCTTTTAGCTTATCTAACCAAGTTGGGAGGCAGCAGATACCCGACAGACTTACATTCTAATGATACCAGATATGTATTCATTAATACCATATTAGAGAAAATTGGTACACTTTCAACTAGGTTGACCACCCTCGGCTCCCGCTCTATAAGTTTTTATACGCCCACATTGAAATGTGGTCGTATATTGTCGTCGCCCCGTCCGTCCGGCATCCACAATTGCTTGTGGACGCTCTAGGGGCTAAAGTTAATATCTGATTGACTTTAAATTTATACACTGTTTAAATTCATGAGCTGAAGAAGCCTGTAGATTTCTGATAATTATTGCCAGAGTTATGGCCCTTGATCACTTCGAAAAATCTTGTGAACTCTTAATCCGATTTTAGTGAAAAAAGTAAAAATATGTGACAACTCTTGTTAACTGCCCTGGTGATTTAGCTGCTGCCTGGCAACCTATCTTTGTATTATGAACTTCATGTCGATTTTTAGCCATCATGTGCTTAATTATCTTCCATTTCTTTGTCAAAATATTTGTTTTCAAAGAGAATTTTTAAAAGCTTTAACTTGTTTCTTAAGAGAAATAAATTAAGAAAAAGTGTAAAATAGAATTTTTATCTTGATTTTTTTTTTTATTATTATTATTGAATCTAACTAATCTCTTTCAAATAAGTGACAGTAGTTTGTCACTTAATTGCTTTGAACTAAACCTGGTGGGTGTTATCCTATAAACATACATATTTTGAACTGCTGTAGGTCTGGCTAGAACGTTATAA
Source organism: Patella caerulea (assembly GCA_036850965.1). Taxonomy (NCBI): domain Eukaryota; kingdom Metazoa; phylum Mollusca; class Gastropoda; family Patellidae; genus Patella; species Patella caerulea. The sequence continues at coordinate 3,565,965 of JAZGQO010000008.1, read as the reverse complement.
TTTAGTTGCGAGTGGAAATGACAACCCGAACTAATCTGCGCTACGACAATGGAAAGATTGTATTACACGGCGATTCTAGTTTTTCGTATGATGAAACGCAATAAAATCAAAATGCGGTAAATTTAACATGTTTGGTAGTGAAACAACGGACGGAAAAATATCAGTGGGCGGAAACAGTGCTGAAAGACAATAAACAGGAGTACCAACTAAACAAATCCACATAAACGAAAAACTTGTGTCTTAGTCAGGTCAATATATGTAAAATACCCCCTCAACCCCCCAAAAATTGCAACGAGTGGTTTCTCAACTGATTCTGATAGGGTTTAGTGTACTTTATAACATTCTAAAAGTTTACCAAAGTAGGACCCCCGGAAAAGTATTTTTTTCAAGATGGCGCCAAAAATGACCACCGAAACGTCTTAAATGATTATGTAACTATCAACTCAAATTTGATGATCTTGGTGACTTTTCCAAGGTTTTTTTTTTGGATTTGGGGGGGGGGGCAAAGAAGACATTAAGATCAATAAAAATAAAGTTGGCATATTATGTCAAAAATGGCTGCCAACACCTCCAAATGACCGAAAGTCCATAACTATTGACTCAAAATTGATGATCTTGATGTCTATCCCCAGGTTTTGGGGACAAGGAACACATTAAGAAAACTTTGGATATCACTGGGCTGTTGAATCATAATAAAATTGAATTCCATGACCTTCAGCTGTCCACTATCATAGAATAAGTTTCGGAGCGTTCAGTTTTGAGTGTCATCCTCCTCCTCAGTATCGACCTCTTGAGTGTTGTTTGAAGTGTCGCATATTTGCTGATCTTGCTCCCTCATTGTGACAATTCAAACAACATCCAAGAGGATGCCACTCCGAACTGAACGCTCTGAAACTTTTTCTATGGACAAGGGTGTTTGTGCATTAGTAGATAGTGGACAGCTGGAGGTCATGAATTTAATTTCGTAATGATTTAACAGCTCAGTGACATCCAAAGTTCTCTTAATGTGTTCCTTGTCCCCCCAAATCTGGGGATAGACATCAAGATCATCAAATTTGAGTCAATAGTTATGAACTTTCGGTCATTTGGAGGTGTTGGCGGCCATTTTTGAAATAATTACAAAACAAAAACTATTAGGAAACAAAAAATAAAAACTACATAGAAATATCTAAGAAACTTTTTCATGAAAAACTTCACAAAGGGGAAGAAATAATTGACGCAGATGGGATAATTCCTTTAGGAACTGTCTCTCAACTGACATAGCCGGATCAGAGACAGTTATAAAGGAACTACTGACGGGAATGAAATAACCAAGCTTCGAGATTATGGAGGGGGCGAATGGTTAGCACTTGCGCACTGTGTCATAAGGTTTGTCATTGAGTTAGATACAATATAAAATAAGCTCGAGGCGAAAACGGCTGAAGGGTAACCGGTTTTGATCAATAAAGATACGACCCGCGATAACGTATAGATACTGGAATCAGGAACTGCTAATCCTAACGTAAAATCTGTGTGGTTTTCAAAGGGGGAAATATATACGTTGGCCACAGCAGTTTAAAGTTCTGACTCATGAAACATAGAAGCATCGACGAGGAACTGTAGAAGGTAATTGGCCACTAATTTAAATTAAATTTCAGCTTTAATAACTACCATCATACCAGTATGTGCTCAAAACAACCGTAGTCTCTCATTTATGTTTCTGCAAATCTGTATCGGTAGTTAATAATTGTCTCTGCTAATATTGAATACGAACAATGAATGTTTGGTAAACTTTGTCCAATTTATTGTGCATCCTCTATGACGCTGTAATCATGTATTATTGTCACTGCACAGCATGATAGCGGGAAGATTTCCGATAACGCCAGTCTAATACCCGTTATCGATACACCATAAGTAAATGCGCATGTTGAAATGTAAAAAAGTATCTGCTTGATAAAGACGAGAGCACGAACACTGATCAGCAGTGAATACTCGCTTGGCCGCTTGAGAGAATCTTTGTCCAAACGTCGCTGAAATAAATCCTTCAAGTAACTTATATCCCATATAATTGCGTCATGTTATGTTCTGATCCAATACTAAATGCCACTTAAACGATTTATGCCTGATATAAGTTGACATCATCTTATTCTACTAGTGTACTGCACCTTAGCATGAGATGAGATAATCTTCACGCACCAACCCGAAAGACAGGAGTTGATTTGACGGAGGCAATAAACACTCAGCTTGTTTTGTTAATATTATTGTTTATTAGCATCTGATATGTATAATATATCCATTGACCTTGTTTTAATGACCAACTACGACTCGATTGTATTGGCGAGGGCTCCTTTATAAGTTTTAGTAACTTTTGTCCGATCCGTTTACTGTAAAGTAATAAAATATGTTTCAACTAGACATATCTCATTGGAATAGGAGAAAGGAATCTTAAAGACTGTACATAACATGGATTATTTGGCACGTATTCCTCTGTTGGACAAGATACCATGCCAATTTCACATGCCAGATTTCGCCAATTCGTCTTTGTGTCCACAGTCCGTCTCGGGTAGATTTAACACCACAAACCCATAATCATGAATGTAGTTAGTGGAAAAAACCAACAAAGATTTTACAGGATAGTTTTAATGTATAAGATGCGGGTGTTTATAAATTACTTGATTTGACAACATGTAGCTACAGCTTTTACACCTTCTTCTCCTGGATATTTATCTCCACCATTGATAGCACGACAATATACTTCTCCATTTAATGCTAAATAATTGGAAACATAAGGACTACATGAAACAGTACAGAAACAACTAAATTAAGTATACTCTTGCCACTCTTTGCTTTGAAATTGAAATTGAATGACTGACAAAAACTTACTGTTTATAAATGACCCTGCAGTTCTTCCGTACTTGGAGAAAGCTGAACAGCCTGTCAGAGTCCAGCCTGACTGACATGTAACGTTAGTTACAGCACCTTGTAATAAACCACTAGCTAATGACCAACGAACTTCACAATTCATGTGTGGTGCTTTACAACAACTTCCTGTTACAAACACGCCTACAATAGAAAAACGACGACGTCACTTTTTGCATTACAGAGTATACTTAATATTAAGAATTCGTTCAATACCAACGCGTTTGTGGAGTATGTACATGTATAGTAAACTTATAACTACTCCATGATATTAAAATTGTACATGAATGTTGAAGAACAAATAGGTATATCTAGAATGGTGACGTGTATGGTGGACTATGGCTGCCATAGCAAATACATATTATTTTCATGAAATTTAAACTTTTTAGGCCTATCTATTTTTTATTTAAGTATTTTTTCTTTCATTTAAAAACAATTTAAATTTATATTTATTTTAATTTTTTTTATATATTTTATTTTAATTTTTTTTTTTTTTTTTTTATAAATTTTATTTTAAATTTTTTTTATAAATTATTTTTTTTTAAATTTTTTTATAAATTATTTACATTTTTTTCATAAAATATTTTTTAAAATTGTTTTTATAAATTATTTTTTAAATTTTTTGTTTCATAAATTATTTTTTATTTTTTTTTTATTTATTTATAATTGCATTTTGTTTTTCATTTATTTTATTTTTTTTTATAATTTTTCATCTTTAATATCTTTTTTTTTTATATCATTAACATTTTTTTTCTGAAAACTTTTTTTTATTTTCTAAATTTCCTAAAAAAAAAAAAAAAAAAAAAAAAATTTTTTTTTTTGTTCATGTTCCGTGCTTTGCCATAGTCCGTATTTTGCCATAGTCCGTGATTGTATGTTAAGGTAAGGGTTAGGCTTCGTCCAGGGTTAGGGTAAGGGCTAGCCCTGTTTACATCTCGAGACGAAATCTACAGGTGCTAGCCCTTACCCTAACCCTGACTCCCACAATCTATACATGACGTCATATGTGCTAAAATGCGAAGGACCGTCTTCGATCTAGCGTTCTCTTGCTTTGCCATAGTGAATCGGTTATCCAGCTCTTATTCTTGTAGTCTCGCATAATCAGTCGACTCTACCTGCTGCTAAAACCAATGTTCGTGTTCTACAGTGTTTCGCTTTTGGGTGTTTATCAACATATATCCTTTGACGAAAGCACATGGTGTTAGTACATTCACCCCCCCCCCCCAAAGATATGACACTTGGACACTGTCCTGTTGGTCCAGTTTTCGATCCTGGTCTTGGTCGAACTTTGCGACGTGGTTCCACCATGTCAGTGGTGCAAGACAGAGGGTCTGACAAGGGGACATTATGGTCATTCGGATGGTACAGAAACTCGAGGTCCCGTGTACACATTGGCATGCACGTCAAAGAACCCTTGACAGTCATAGAATATGTACTTATAGTCTAGGCTCTTCTAGGTCAAGATTTTAATTTTCCTTTTCCTTACAGATCTCATACTTACTTGTAAAAACTAACACTCTGTGCTTTCGTCAAATGATTTATGTTGATAAAACACCCAAAAGCGAAACACTGTGGAACATGAACATTGGTTTTAGCAGCAGGTAGGGTCGTCTGATTATTCGAGACTACAAGAATACCTTTAGAGCTGAATAACAGTGGCACTATGGCCACTATGGCAAAGCAAGAGAACGCTAGATCGAAGACGGTCCTACTCATTTTAGCACATATGACGTCATGTATAGATTGTGGGAGTTAGGGTTAGGGTAAGGGCTAGCACCTGTAGATTTCGTCTCGAGATGTAAACAGGGCTAGCCCTTACCCTAACCCTGGGCCAAGCCTAACCCTTACCCTAACCCCCAATCACGGACTGTGGCAAAACATAGACTATGGCAAAGCACGGAACACGAAAAAAAAAAAAAATTATAAAATATTTTTTTTTTTTTTAGAAATTAAAAAAAAAAAAAAAAATTCTTTTAAGAAGATAAAAAAATTTTTTCAGAAAACAAAAAATATTTTGTTCATGAAACTTTTTTTTATTATTTTTAGAAAATAAAAAAAAATCGTTTTCAGAATAAAAATGTTCATGATATAAAAAAAGATAATAAAATATAAAAAAAATGAAAAAAAAAATAAAAGAAATTTCAATAAACAAATAAAATAAATTTTAAATAAAAATGTAATAAAAATAAATAAAAAAAAATTAAAAAAAATAAAATTTATAGAACAAAATTATAAAAATAATTTATAAAAAAGATTTAAAAAAAAATTAAAAAAAAAAACAATTTATAAAAAAATTTAAAAAAAAAAATTAAAAAAAATAAATTCAAATAAATATAAATTTAAATTGTTTTAAATGAAAGAAAAAGAATTAAATAAAAGATAGATAAATTTTTTTAAAATTTTATGAAAATAATATGTATTTGCTATGGCAGCCATAGTCCACCATAGACGTGATAGTGAATTTTTTCAAGTTTGCATACCAGCGGCGACTGACGATACTACATTCCTCAAATAGCCTATTTGTGGTGAAGCTGAATAATCAACTACTAACGGTGACATGATGCCGAATTCCCCAAATACAACAGAAACTGGTGATACTAATTTCCCAGAATTATATTGTTTTGTTAATATCTATAATTGTGTTTCTCTATACGTGCAGTTTGTCTTTATTTTTTATTTTAAAAAATATACATTCCATGTCTAATCTCTATTGAGCTATATCCATGAATATATTATTATTATAAATTATCAAATAGTCTTCTAGTAGTGACTGTGTTTGTCGGTCCTTAAACTCTTAATTTAATTTTTATGTCTTACCTAATTTGGTTCCATCATTTTGTGCTATACAGGATTTATTGACAGGGAATGCCCCATCAGTTGAAGACACCCAGGTATTCGATCCACATCCTACAATCAAGACAAAAACCAAATAGTATCGTCTCGAGAAAAACAATAAACCACTAGATAGTCCGGTGGATGGGGGGGGGGGCGCAACCGAGGTGTGAATTTATGAGAGCAAGTTTTTCTAGACTAGTTTCTTGTGTAGATTCCGAATCTTGGTGGTGATCGGGGGTTTGGGGGGGGGGGGGCGTTTTCGAGATATAGCGGGTCATATGTCATGTTGACATAATATATTAATAAAACAAATTCCTAGGACTGTCCATCTTTAAATAAGTGTTTATGATGCCCTGGACAACTGTTTCGATTTGTGGAGAGATGAGGTGGGGGTAGCAGGTGTAGGTGTGAGTGTGTGGAGGTGGGTGAGGGTGTTATTATGTTGACATAAATGATGATCATGTTATACATTAATTTATAAACACTTATTTTAAGATGGGCAGTCCTAGAAATTTATGTTTTATTAATATATTATGTGAACATTACATTCCTTCAGCCCACCCACACACCATTTGGCCCCCTATACATCGAACGCCCCCTCATGCGCCTGATCACCACCCACTTTCGGAAGCTACACAAAAAAAATGGTCTAGAAAAACTTGGTCTCATAAATTCACAGCTCGGGTGTCGACCCCCCCCCCCCTTCAGCCACCGGACTAAGAAGTTTACAAAACATATACCTACAGTTAATAAGTTTTACATAATACGTACCTAGAGGAAATTCGTCATTCTGACAAGTTATGGCAGCTTCGTCATCAATACCAACATCAGACATACCAGCAGATTTATAGATACATTGTAAACCGTCTACTTTACAACACCTAGCAACAGCTTGGACAGCTAGAATTACAAATAAACCTCCCATAATTTATGTTTTGCCAATAAATGAACAATGTGATAATTTCAAAAGTGTCTGTTATTTATTAAATTGATTATCCATTGGTTGTTTCATCTAATACAGTTGTATCTAGCCTGTTCTTTTTTAACAGTTACTTACGACCAAACGTCCGATATCCATTTGTGGCATAACATCTGGCTTTTCCCCCTTCCATCCGTATTTCTTCGCCATCCTTATGCCAGTCGTTATCCTTAAGAAATAAAATGAAACATCACGTCAACACAATACTTCGGTTACTTTGAAACTAGCATATGGTGATTTTATTTATTATGATCAGGTGTGCAATTCTAGAATTTGTCAGGAAATTGGCGTTTCCATCTCCTTTGAATGCTTTAATTTTATATCCCTTCGAAACAACAGGTGAATGCACATTCAGCCAAGCAATAGCTGTAAACATTATGGAATACATTGCAGTACACCTTGCAGATTTTTTTACCCTTTATTTGGGTATAAACTATTGCTATTTATACACGTACTTTCAAGACACTGGCACACCCAGTTAAGATCTTGTCGTCTGGGCATTCGGCCCAAACCCTTTTATCATCGCCAATTTCTGAAAATCCCGACCATCTAGTTTCACATGTTAAATTGTTTCCAGAATTAGGTTTCACAGATGCTTGGCCAACAACATGTTCATCTTTATGGCTGATATCTGGATGAGCTGTGACCGCTGCGTAGGGATCTACTGTTGTTGGTATGGTAATTTCAGCTGGGAAAATAAGAATATAATATGATAATGCTAATCACTAGAGTTTAGTGGTTGTAAAGGGAACTGATTTAAATCTGATTGACACCGATTGCTATAAAGATATATATAATATATTTACAGAGTGCAAGCCGAAAACATGTCATAGTTTTATAGCGCAAAGATGATAAAAATGACACAACTAAAATTATTTTTATTTTAAAGATAAAAAAAATACATTTTGATGCAACAATTATACAAATTGTTCAATACTAACGAAATGAAATGAAATGGGGTTTCCTACTGTTTTGTTCCGGACTTGGCAATGAAGATGGGCATACGCCATACAGTGCGCTGTGAGGGAAATTTTGCCCGGACAGCGACACTATGGTCTACTCTTATATCGAATTCCAACAGCCAGGGGATCATTTACATGCACGCAAATGTATACACGGCACCTCGGTTTTCAATTTACATTATTTCTGCTAACTGAGGTTTCTTTTCCTAGACGATGTAAATTATAAAAATCCCCTTAATAACATAAACTTCTGGTATATACATACTTGGATTGTCTTGGATTTGGATAGAGATATCCTTATACAGATCTACACTAAAGGTTTCATAATATATATGTTTGCCCTTGTATAATACTGTTAGGTCATAGTCTCCCATAAACGCTCGTAGACTGATTTTGGGTCCAGATGTAAGATTTCGATTAATGCGAGTACTCCATTCATTTTTAATTAAGTTTAGGTACCTTGACCCTGCTTTATTTATCTGTAAAACATAAAAATAACATATACTTAGCTTACATTATGTATTAAAGACATAACAAACACATAATCAAATAATTCAAACATTTTGCGAAATGTTTTACATAGTCAAGTTTCCGTCAACTTTTACAGATTCTTGCGCGCAATTATATAATATGTGAAGACCCGAAATGCCGCGCTTACTGTCAAGAAGACGTAATACAACCCCAACCCCCAATTTATTTAGCCATAAGTAGTGGCGCGTGTCAGTTTCTAGAATACCTGATATCACTTCTATAGGTAACAATTTTTATTGTAACTTAGTGTGTTATAAGATATATAAACATAAATATTTTACTAAGTAATAATAGTTTTTTAAAGTAGCCTTTAAGAGTAATCTAACAGAAATCATAGCAATATTTACATAATAATTATATCCGTTAACAAGAGACGAGTGTGCATTTCCACCCGGTTGGTCCCAAAATCCCCAAAATATAACACCATGCACTGAAGGGTGACTAAAGTACATTCTCAGAGCATCTTCATACCAATCAGCTCTAGCATCTTCGTTATCTGCCTCCAAAGTTAGCTCTGTGATCCACAGTGGAAGACCAATCAAAGCTAATTTATCCAAACGTTGCTGAAATGATAAAGATTCAGACATTTCGATATTTTTTAATTTAAGTATTCAAATATCCGAAGAGAAAACCAGTCTTGTATAGTATACATGTATACACGAAATGAAAGGTGTTTAACATTTCATCATTACATATATCTTTTTTTCCGATAATCATAATCTACCTTTAACAGAGTTGGATCTGGTTGTGTAAATGCTCTGAAGTGACTCTGAAGACCAATGCCTCCTAATCCTGTTTTATCTGCTTCAAATCCCAAAGCCTGATCAATGTAAGACTGAAAAGATATTATATGAATACATGTATACCTTTCCATCTTCGTAATTTTGAAAAACATGTCGATGCGTTTCTATATTAGCACACTCACACTGTTAGAAATAAATGTTAATTCACCATAAAAATATGTTAAAATATTTCGTAGTTGTATGTTATTTTACATATGTCGTATGTTTTATTACACTAAATTAGGAGTGATAGTACAAATAGTCGTAAAAAAAACATGACACAGGTAATTTTACCCTGAAATAATTGATTTTACAAACGTAACGTCAAAATACAGTAATGTTAGAAATAAATGTTAATTCACCATAAAAATGTGGTAAAATATTTACGTAGTTGTATGTTATTTTACATATGTATGTTTTATTTCACTAAAATAGGAGTGATAGTATAAATAGTCGTAAAAAAAAAACCCCATATAACACAGGTAATTTTACCCTAGCTGAAATAATTCATTTTACAAACGTAACGTCAAAATACAGTAATGTACAGTGTATTCCAACTATTGTAAGATGTACCGTAGACTAAATTGGTTGTCGTAAAAAGTTGATATCACGGAAATGTTTTATTCAATACATGTAGTGATGAAACAAAAAGTGAAATATATTTTTGTTAACATTTCTCAAAAAACAACCAATTAACAGTGATTGTTGAAGTCCACAACCTAATAGCAAATGATGTTACGACAACCATCAAGTACACTGCCAGAAAATTATGTAAAATTACCGTAGTACAAGAGATTGTTCCGCCTCAATGGTAAAATAACAGTAGTATAAGTGGTTTTTGTACCTCAATTGTCGGTATATTGCACAACATGATATACTACTTTTACCAAGTCTGATGTATTGTTTCTAAGTTTCGTGTATGTTTATCGAGTTTCATGTCTTTTTGACAATAAGCGGCGTTGAAATAAAAGACATATTCAAAATCCGGTAAAAATACATTCTTACATTAATGTAATAAAATTGAACTGACAGTACGATTACGTAATTGACTTCAAGGTAAGAAATGTAAGTAAAATTACAGCAGTTAAAATGTTTGTTTTTACCTGAAAATTTTAGGAATATTTATCAATATTCAAAAGGCACATTCAAAATTCGATAAAAAAAAACAACAAATACATGCTTATTATGTAATATTTCAATAGTGAACGTAAAGTAACATAGCCAGTGTGTAATTTTACCGATTTACGTTTATTCGCGTTATTTTGTAAATTTACTTATCGTAATCGGTAAGTTTACTATCTCTTATTGTATTTTAGTATTCCACATAGCAACGAAACATTTCTAGTGGTTTACCCACAGTCCCGTGCATCGCGCACCAAGATCTCGCCGTAACAGACTGTTTCACGCTAATATATCACTTCAACCAGAACGCCGGTGATATAACAACTCTTCCAGATTCTAGGGTAGTAAAGAAAAGTAAAACGGAATTTTGATCTGTAAAAAACTAAACGAAATATGATCTGCGTTTTAATCAGATTTCACATATTCCAAATTCATAAATAATTACATGTATAAGCATCAACTTACATCCGTATTAGATCCCATAGCCAAAACATCGTAATCGTTTAAGAAGAGTCTGGCATAGGGATCAGCTTTGTGAACAGCTTTGTACATCTTCTGTGAATAATGAGGATCGCCAATTGTTTCTTCGAAGTACTGACCATGGAGAAGTTCGTTATTTACATCCCAATGTTCCAACCTAAAGCAAAACATAAGTCAGATCTAGCTTAACGAAGCAGTGCCAAGTTTTACGGTAAATGGGTTTAAAACACCAATATTGTTATAAATATCAAACACGTCCAGCATTTACATGGAGTTAATATGTCACGAAATAGCCTATTTATTACTTTGTCGAAAAGTCTCAAAATATAATGATAACCAGATTAGTGGGGTTAAAAAACATAACGGAAATGAAATGAAATGGTGTTTAACGTTCCATTGTTCTTCTCGCCATAACAACATTGACTGTACATAAAATGGCCGGTAACTCAGTTATGTTAAATTATAAGAGCACTGTATGAAGTATAAGAGGGGGATATTTCTTGTGGGTTTATGGTATTCAAACACCTAAGAAAGATACGGGGTGGGATCAAGGAATCTAAAACATTTCAAGACAAGGAACAGTATTTTGTTTTGTATTCTGTGTGATATTGGTTAACTGTAAGCTAAATATAAATTATTGATTATATACTTACTTCCCCTCAAATCAATCCTATTACAAATCTGAGCTTATAGATTACTTACTTCCCTTTTGTTAATCCTGTTATGAATTTAATCCTTTCTTGGATAGTTCTATTCAATTCAGTGCCGTTCATTTGTTTTGCAAAGTCGGGTACATTTTGTGGAACTCCCCAAAACATATTATGGCCTCTCACTTTTAACCTGCAGATATTTTTATAGTGATTAATATTTGAGTGTAGTTCTTATTAAATTAGAATAATTTTTCACATTGAAAACCATCTGTATATTTAAACGAAATGATATGGAGTGCAGATAAAAAAAAATGTAACACAAAAAAAAACAGAAATGAAATGAAACGAGGTTTATGTCCTACTTTTCTGTCCAGGGGCGTACATAACAATTTTTTTTCGGGGGGGGGGGTAGCCAAAATGCGACCGACTGATCCATAAAGCCCCCCCCCCCCCCCCCCCGAGTGCGAGTGACGCAATCAGGAGCCAAGCACCAAGGGCGAGTTTTCTAGGGAATATGGAGGTGGAGTAGGGGCGGTTTCAAATGTAGGACGCCATCCACAATCCCAACCCACAATGAAAGTAAACAAAATACTAGCTATAACATTAAGCGTCCGTTTAGAACATAGATATTATTATATAATTATGTAGTTGTTCTGTTAGTCAATGGGACAGAATCTCCCGATGTGTTTTGCAAGAGTTGGCATGACATCTGTACAATCTGACGCTCCCGCCCCATACACCAGTGGAACTGCATCTGGGAAGTTCACTATAATCGTGAATAGGATAGTGCTGAGACAGTGTAACCGAGGAGTAAAAGAATGAATTTAAAATGAAATCAAGCGCCGCAGGCGCGAAAAAATTTCAGATATGTAACCCAGTAGAAGAATGATGTTAGAATGGAATTGCGCCGCAGGCTCGAAAAAATTTCAGATATGTAACCAAGCTTTTAAATTTTTGGTACTGGGGTTGATAAGAAATGTGACAAAATCTTGAGGCTTATCTGTCAATTTCGCCTGTTTTGTGCTTGTATGTTTATCTCATTAATTCATTTAGTCGGAGACCGACTGCGGTGAGTACTTTTTTTTGAGACCGACTATTTTTTGCCATGGTAGAAAACATTTCATAGAACAACATACTCACAACAGAATAAGAAATACAAGCATACAGGGTTATTTTATACTATAGTTTTGTGTGGCATATGCAATTTAGGCACACGGATTCACGCAAATACATAGTATTTGGGATCTATTCTGGCATCGTTTTTGGGACCGACTGGAGTGACTGCACTTATTTTGTGACCGACTATTTTTCTCCCTTAGTGAAATTTTGTTGGTAGACCAACATACTCACAACAGAATAAGAGTGACGTATGCAGTTTAGGCTCACGGATTCACGCAAATATATAATATTTGGGATATATTCTGGCATTGTGTTGGAGACCGATTGCAGTGAGTGCACTTATTTTGAGATCGACTATTTTCCTCCTTGGGTGAAATTTTGTTGTTAGACCAACTACTCACAACAGAATGAGAGTGAAACACAACATCTTTTCAAACATGATAAGTTGACAAGGTTATTTTATACTAAAGACTGCTTCTATTTTGCGTCCGACTGCACTGATTTTGCGATCGACTATTTTTATACTAAAGTTTTGCGCGAGTAGCGTGACGTATACAGTGAGTACTTATTTTGATACCGACTACCCCTATTTTGCGACCGACTGCACTAATTTTGCGACCGACTATTTTGGGGGCTGGGGGGTGTACCCCCCCCCCACACACACACCCCACATTTACACCCCTGGTTCTGCCGTGGACTGGGCAAATGAAGACATGCATACGCCATGTAGTGTGCTATGAAGGTCATTTTGCTCGGACAACGGCCTACTCTTATATCGAATTCCAACGGTCAAGTGATCTTTAAGACGCACGTCAATGTGTACACGCTGCCTCGGTTTTCTGCTCCATCCGAACGACTAGACAGCTGTCCTTGACAGCACTCGGTCCTACACGTTATAAGGGGGGGGGGGGGAGGAGCTACGCCCGAAAATCTGAATGAGCTTTCTCGGCCAATGAAGGAATCAAACACCCGACATCCAGACTAGCGAACCACCGTCTTACCCACTTTGCCACCGTAACCCCCTAACTGGTAGGAACTCGTGTACTCACCCATTTTTTCGAACTTCATTCATCGAATTAACGGCAAAACTATAGTCTGGATTATCCTAGAGAATCAAAGTAACAATACTTCAGAGGGAAAAGTTTTAACCCGTTATACAGTTGTATCTATTCATCATATTTCTATATTTTCACTCCCGTGAGTGATGAGATCCAATATTTTGAGTACAAATAATTATTACAAAATAGGGAGAGGTCACAATCTATGTCATCGCAGGAAATGGAATGGAATGAAATGAAATACTTACAGGCGTACCCTTTGCGAACTTCCATTTAAAAGTCCCAACTGTAGCCCAGTTAAACATATAATAAAACAAATTTTGATACTGTTTATAATCTGGATTAATAATGTAATCATCATTGACCAAAGAACCAAATCCAAATGTATGTCTCTTATGCATAACCTAATTAACAAAAATAGTGTATATATAATACTGTAAATAATGTATAATCTGCAACATAAAATGTTAATTTTACTTTAAGAAATGTTCCTTATAATTAAATTTAAAATGTGATAATCTTAATTTCAACTACGCAAATTTTAGTGTTTCTACTTTCTGTTTTCATTACAAAAACGATAGTAAGTTATATTAAGAAAGATATTGCGCTAATTTAGTATTGCATACCTGAACTTGGATATCGCTGGGGTTCATGTTACTTGGGTATGAAACACTGTTTAATAACAATTTCAAAAAATTAACAACAAATGAATTGTAAACAAAATCATACTAGCGGATCGAGATTTTTGGCACCAAAAGTAAGATTAAGCCATTGTTGTGATTTATTTAAACAGAAATCAGTCAGATTGAATGTTTCTTTTGGGGGGGGGGGATTTGTTTTGTTTTGGGTTTTTTTGGTTGTTTTTTTTTGGGGGGGGGGAGGGGCGTAAACTCTTAAATTGAAATCTGTCCTGAGTTAAAAGTTTTTCTAAGGAGATTGAAATTTTCTCACTTGATAGTGAGATCCCCCTTTCTATATCTTTCAATTCTAGCATTGGCATCACTTTTCCAATTCTTATCTTCTGGTACCACTTGCATGGAAGCTGCATCCACAATATAATCTATACCAGCATCATTACCTTGGTAGTATAACCTTGCTTTCGTCCAAGCTGAAAGAAAAGATATATTATAATTTAGTTTTGTACCATTTTTGTCTTTTTTCGGTGAGGAAGGGGGCTTTGAATAAACCAGTTAAAAATGATTAATGCGTAATATCAAGGTTACAGTGTAAATTTAAGCTCTTCTTTGACAAAAAAGCTGTTTTATTTATTTATAATATGCGCATTGAACTTGAGATATCGCGGTTATTGAAAGATCTTCATTTAAAATATATAGAATACACTTACGGCGTTGGGGGGCATTGAAATCTCCGGCCAAGGAAAACCAACCAAGAGAAGAAGTTATAAAAGAATGCCCAGCTATGTCATAATAATCAGTACTTGCTGGAATACAGAGCATTGAATCAAAAATTCAATTTATAATAAATCAAAATCGAGAGAGAGTGATCCAATGACATTAAATAGGATTTTAATAAATGTAGTACAATATTATCGGTTCACTATATAATTTTATCTTAATGTTCTACTCTTAATGAAGAAAATCAGTTAAGATATAAACTCATACGTGTGAATACAAAGTTTGAAGCAAAAGGTACTGTTTTTGTAATGAACCTTACTGTGCCGAATATGTGTAAAAATGTTGCCCTACTCTGATCTCAAATTTTGAGGTAACGCCGAGTTATAGTTTAACTTGGTGCCCGAGTGGGCTAGGTTCTTTATTCATAATATATACGAGTATATAACAAGGGGGGGGGGGTCTTCTAAAATAGGTTCCGTATAAAAAGTAATATATACCTACGTGCTGTTTTTTTAATAAAACACCATGCGAATGAAACGGGTCAAAATGGTACTGAGACAAACCGGGAAAAATAACTGTTCTATATTTCACATACATGTATTTATACATATTGCAATTTACCACTGTGCAATGCTGTATCCTTTTTCTATATTTCAATTTGTGAAATAAAATACTAGTATCTGTGACCAAATATTTAAATTAAAAAAGCTACAAAAATATTGATACCGTCACTTGCCCAAGTGTAGGAAATCGTCATTTTCAAAGATTGGAACATTTTTCCTGGTAGATCATTTAATTGTTTGACAACTGATTTAAACTTGTATCGACCATTAGCTGTGATGTTCAGATCTTGTCCAGGGCCTTGCCAATTAGCTGTTCTATAAATGAAAGTAAAAAAGTTTTATATGTTTTACCATCGGGACAATACTATTAACATCAACTGGCAAAATTCACATTAAATGTCATCCATTTTTCTTGATACCATCAACAACGTTCGGAAAAATTGCAATGTCGCCAGATTTATTTTTCTGTAACAGAGGAAATCGATGGTTAGATGGGTGTTGTATTAAAATAAAATGTTAAGTCTGATCTTAATCAAGACACAAATTTTGAAACCACTACAGTTTCTTTTAAACAAATGAAATGGTAATTTACAACCAAGCTGTGTTTTACACAGATGTTCACATAACCTAAATTACAGATAACAGTAATCATTTCTTATGATTTCCAGAAGTTTACATAGACCTGGCTTTGCAGAATCGGGTGATTTTTGATCAAATAATTATGATTTGTTGTTGTAGGAAGTAATGTGAAATTTAGTTTTTCACAAAACTCAATTATTTTTAGAGTATATACTGAAACAAAGTACCTGTTGGTTACTCGAACAGCTCTTTTACCTTCTTGCACGTCATCGGTTTCGCTCATCATTACAAAACCCCAGCTCTTCCATGCAGATAAATCTGGGTCCTCAAAGCCAGGATTTATTAGAATTTCCTGACAAACACCCAGTTGAACCAACAACGCAGCTAGAAGAATTGTTGTTTTCATATTTTTCGTTGTTCCGATAGGCAGTCGAGCTCTGGTTTCTTGCTTTCTTAATGGCTTCGAACAACCGATTGAGTAGTTATAAAACCAGTGTTATCTTATGTACATGTACTTTTGATTCGTTTGGCACATAGCTCTGCCCTATCTTCGAGATAAAAGCAAAAAGGACATCGATAAAGCCGAGGCCAAGGTTTCTATTATGCAGAACTAAACAAAGCCAAATGTGTTATATATTGTATAGTTTGACGGGCTAAAACAATGCAAAGGTGCCAACTATGCACTTAAACATTATCAAACAAAACATTTACATATTGTGCATATAATTAACCGACTGTGGATTCCCAGCAATGGATATAAAACTGTGTTTAACTACATAATTAATGTCTTCAATTTAAATTCATTTTTGACAGATACATATCAATAAAATGTCAATGTTAGGTGTCTATCTAAGCTCGTGTTGTGATAGTACGGCTGACTGGAAAGTTCTAAACATGAAAAGGATAGATCAGTTGGGTTGAAGCACGCCTTTGCTACAAAACAAGTACAATCATTGAATGAATCATAGGCATAAGAACTGCAACTGTAGTGTTGTTATTGTCTTCATACCTGACCATCTTGTGAACCTACCCATTGAAATCACAAGAAATGAAAACAAAGCTGGCTATAGTGCAGTCACTAAGTACCCAAAACTGAAAAGGCTAACCCCAGCACTGATACAAACCGACATTGTTCCCACAGAAAAGAAGTGTTCTTTGGAATTTAAGTGTGAAAAGGGAGTCTTCACGGTGAAACGCGCCCTGAAAGACCATCAACAGAAAACATTCAAGAAAACATTACTCAGTTCAAGCATGACATGGTGATGGCTGATCGACGTTTGACCCAGGGGCGTTTTAAGGTTTATCATGGCGGAGGCTATACTATTTTGAGGGCCCCTTTCGCGGGTGTGTGTGTGGGGGGGGGGTCTTGATTGGTGATTTTTGTGCCAATGCAATGACTGCATTCTCATTCAGTAATGGATTCGACAGTAACAGTGTATAGAAAACGATTGACTCAGACTCGGGGCCCTTTCCCTTGGCCAAAGCGTCTCTTTTGTCAGACATGGGGCCCTTTGGTCTGCCTTTAGGGCCCCCTAACTAGGTAATATTTTCATTTTTCTCATCGGTTTTAGCATATTTCTCACGTTTTATTTTTCCAATTTCTTTGATTTTTTCACGGGGAGGCTTGCGCCTCCGGCGCCTCAGCAATAAAACGCCTTTGGATTGACCACTCGATATATTGCCAGTGTAGTGGGCATTTCTCGTAAGATGGTTGAGAACATTATCGCCAACGAGTTACGATAGGTGCCAAGGTTCTTGACTGTCAGATTTCGGAAGTCCCGTGAAATTTCTGCAACGTTTTGACTTTGTACAGGTCTTTCACAGATGGGCATAGAACTTTTCAGCCCGGTCTCATTTAAACCCGATTTCATTTCATTTCTATCACTACTGTGAAAGCAGACATCAAACAGCAACTATTCATGAATAGTGAGGGGCATCACAATGCACACGAGGGACACAACCATCAAATAGTAAGTATTGGGAGGTACGATAGTCCCTGGCTGTTGATATTGATAACATACATTACTGTACCCATACTCAATTTACACAGCCCTGTTCTTCACCAGTTTTCATTACATTATATTTTCTGAAATAATTAGGAAAGATGGTAGCGACCATCAGATTTTCTTAAATATTACTTATCCTTCCGAACATCTCAGTATTGTAGCAATACCAAGTTTATCAAAATCGGCGCAGAATTGACTGAGTTACAGTCTGTTAGGTAACGTGAACTGGCAGACCCCTTGTTCGCGAAATTGGCTATATTGCTTCAATTTTCAACCTCGCTTCATATCTCAGAAACCACAAGTCCTAGAGACATATAATAATTATTTCGCCAAAATTAAGATCATTTTCACATCAACACAGCCACGCAGACACATTACAATAATCGTACAGAAGATTAAATAATTGCGTAGACTACAAGCTACACCAGCAGCTATTTCCAAATATTAATTTGTTGTAGATAACCTTGTTATTTTCTGTTAGCAGCAAACCTCAGCATTGTACCAACAGCAAGTTTTTTTGTTGTTTTTTTTTTTTTTAAATGTACAAGCTCACCAAAACCATGACCTCAACGGGGTGGATCCAGGAATTTTTGCAGGAGGGGGTTTGCCAGGTTTCTGTCACGGAAATCTGCCATCATCGTCTCTAAATTACACAGGCATACATACAAATTGAGCTTTTTAAACAGAGAAATCATTTTTATAGTGATGTAGGATCACTTTGTGATGTAATTTCATTGATGCAAAAAAGGTATTATTTTTTTGTGTAGCTGAGCAGGGGGGGGGGGGGCCCGCCTCCCCCCCCCCCCATCTGGATCCGCCCTTGCTCAAAACAGATGGGTAGGGTTGAAAATCGTCCATTGATGAGCGCTACACTGTCTAAATTCGCTAGTGTATGCGCCTATCTTCATTGAAAGGCGGAGGCCCCGAATTCGTTGGAGTACACGTAATCTCGAGTCATGTTGTCAGATGTACGACGGCACACTGTCGTCCTTTGCCTACTCGGTGTGAAAAAGTAGGACGTTAAACCCCATTTCAGTTTTTAGACCAATGTTGTGAACAGGCCCCGGTTCCACAAAACATTATCAAGAATTTACTCAAAATTGTTCGCCTTAAATTGTTTTATTAAAGTCGGCAAGTCGTTAACTCGAAATACCATCCACAGTCTTCGATCCGACATTGTAAATACGACTTATTGGTCAATTTAAATCAACATTGATGTTATCTTATTTACAGTGAAAAGATGGGTTTCTGATGGGCCTACTCAATATTCAATTAAAACGAAATGGACGTTTTAAAATTGACACACGAATCGCGTGCAAGAATGCTTTCGAGCGCCATTGAAGTGACTAGATGACCGAGCTAAAAAAAAAATATATATCACACTGGAGAATACTACCGAACATAACCGATTAGGTTTTATTGTAAAATTTAATAAATCTATCATCAACCAATCGCTTCATACCCATGTTTTAATTTTCAGTTTAAGAGTCGCGCCATACAAATTGGTTTGTGCATTTCAAGAAGAAACGCTCTTGAAAAATACATTGTACCTAGGTTTAAGTAGGTCAGGTTTTAGAATTTGGATAATTATGGGAGTCTACGGTTATTTTAAATAATATTATATAATTAATTTTCAAGACTAATGAGGATATCTGCAAACGTAAAGTGGTCTATACCCAGATTATATCAATTAGAGTGATCTCCCATCTGTACTTTTTGTAGTGCGAGTCAAATCAGAAATTTATGATTAGTATGCATAGTATGAATAATGGTATAATTTAATGATATGTGTCATTTATTAGACTTAAATAATGATGAAGAAAATATGGTGGGCCTACTAGCTTAGTCGGCCACAATCCACGGTCTACAACAATAATTGTAGGCACTTATTGACTTAATCAGTGATTAATCCCATTTGAGAACACAACAAAAACAATTCTATAATTCTCGGGAATTTTAATTACAAAATGCAAGGAGGATGTATTTGAATTATTGTGCCATGTGTAGCCTACATGCAATCTTTGACTTTAATTAATCAAAATTTGTATAATTACTATTTGTCACGTAGCACTATACATAATCAATCAAAATCGTGTATCACATGACATGGCGATGTTCGATTGTCAGTTTGGACTGTCCCAAATTGACAGAACTGCAATTGAATGACGGGGAATGAAGCACTGTGTCAGTTCTGTCATGTCAGGCCGAAGGACAGAGGTGATGTAAGTGTCTACATATCTACTTAATAGATAACAAACCTCATCTCTCCACCCTCCGTGTTTCGAGATAAGAGATGGTCCTATTTAGTTCCACGTAGAGGAAAGCCGAACGTGAACCACACTCGCTAAAAAGTAAGCAAAATTGACAATATTTTTCATCAAAACAACTATTGATTATTGTCATTTATAATATTTCTGCCACATCCAACTACAATTAAGCAGAAAGTCCTACCAGACACGGGTACAAATCCCCTCTTTTTCAATCATAGTGATAGTAGATTCTATGACACAGATGTCAGTACCGGTAGCACGTGTGTCCTCCACTTTTGGTTTTGACAGCTCTGACTTCGTACCGTTGATTACAGATTAAACATCCATAAGTGTACGACACAGATGTCAGTAGCGCGTGTGTCCTCCACTGGCTCTTACACACGCTGTGCAGCGACGTAGCATGGAATTAACCATCGGTGTGGTACTTTTGGTTTTGACCCCTCTAACTTTGTACCATTGATTACAGATTAAACATCCATAACTGTACAAATGTGTTGTTATTGATGTGTTCCCATTTGAACATTGTTCACAATAAGAAGGAAATTAAATAAGATATGTTTACAGGATCATTTTGTTATACGATAAACTAATGATGTATTTTCTATGGCACTCAGTATAATTTTTAAGTTAATGTCATAGAATCTTGTCCAAGTGCCATATAGAGCATGATTTTTTTTTTTTTTTTCCTTTCTTAAACATTCACAATGTGTAACCTTTGTGGACAACTCTGATGGCATGTTGAGATATGTTTTATAGCCTGACAACCAATCTTTCTAGTTGATCTAGTTGGCCTTATGAACCTTAAGAAATAAAACAAAGAGGACAATTTTATTATATCTGTCCGTGTATGCATCAACTTTTCAACATATCAAGTTAAACAATATAGTATTTGTTGATTTATCATATTTTTAACCAATTTCTTTTTTTCTTCAGAAAAGTCTGTATCAAGATGGCCAGAAGCTTACTGCACTATTTGTGTGGCACAAAGGAAGGTTATGCAACATGTCAGACATTATGTATGGGGATTATGGTGATTATCTCCCTTCATGGTATTATCAAGTTTGAACAGATCAGAGAACATGGAGATTTTTCCTCTTTAAATATACCAGATGATGCTAATTTTCCTCCATTAGGTCTGTCCAGACTTGAAAATTTTCCTACAACAGGACAAGACAAAGTTCCTAAAATTATTCATCAGACTTGGAAATCCACTGAAGTACCTCAGATATTTATTCCCTGGGTTAAATCCTGGTATAAACAAAATCCTGACTGGGAGTATTGGTTTTGGACTGACGCCAGTGCCAGACAGTTAATTGAAGAACGCTACCCCAGTTTTATTCCTATCTACGATGGTTATACTGAGCCTATACGCAGGGCTGATGCTATGAGATATTTTATTCTCTATGAATTTGGTGGAGTGTATGCAGACCTTGACATAGAAAATATAAAGTCACTTAACCCCATTATAAAAAAATATTCCTGTTTCTTTGGACAGGAACCGTATGTCCATTCTATACTAGATTCTAGTTTGGAACATTTAGTCATTAATGCATTGATCGGATGTAGGAAAGGGCACCCTTTTATGAAAAAGTTAATCAATAATTTGGCAGACTTCTCTTTTATGTGGAATGTTTTGGACAGCACAGGGCCACAATTCGTTACTTATTGGTTCCGACAATACCAGAAACAGTTTAATTATCCAGAAACACATGCAAATGGAACTTATCTTTCGCCACCAGAGTATTTTTTCCCAACAATTGATACAACCAAATTTTTTTGGTTTCGTTCTGTGTGTGGTAATTATCCAGTGTTAAATGAGAAGAAGAAACAAGCCTGTGTACATCTTAAAAAGACATCAGTATTACCACCTAATCTTGACATGTCCTTTACAAATCACCACTGGATACATACCTATGTATTTATGTTCAGATTGCCACTAAAAGGCCCAGTTGATATACACTATATAGTTCCTAAAGTTAAATTATATAACAGTCAGGATTGATTTTAAATATATAATCATGATTGATTTAAAATATACAAAAATCATGGTTGGTTTGAAATATAAAAACTACTTTAGTACATTCAAGAATATAAATACTCCATGGATGATTTAAAATATTAAAACACTGGTACAGTTAAATATGAACTGCATAATCACCACACCACTGGTTGATTTGAAGTTTATAAATATAAACACATGGGTAGATCTATATAATAACCAGATAGAGCTTTAAAGATATAACTTAAAGGGCCAATCACGATAACTTTCTGAGGAATAAAACTGCTTAATTTTGTGTTAAAATCCCTTAAAACCCATTACCTAAGGCCGACCAACTCACATGATATTTCTGATACTCTTGTAAATAACTTAAATCTGACAGTCTTCATCTGGAAATGGAGACCGTTGTATTATACAGTATCTGGATAAAACCAGACTTTTTTCAATAAAAATAATATGTAGGTGAAATTTACCTTTTGTTATCGAGTACAATACATGGGTCATTCACTGTATAGACCTCTCAAGAAATGTGAATCGATTATCAGGTCACCCAATGAAAAAATTGACCCGAAATCTTAAAAGGGTTACGTGTCCGGATAAGCAGTGTTGACGTTCACGTCCAAACGACTCAATATTTTGAGCTGAAATTTTCAGACAAGATAAATACACCATGCCTCTATATTTTGGTCCATAAATTTCATAAACTCTCGGACTTTAATTTTTGAGACTCTGTTCTTATCGGGATTGTCCCTTTAATAACCAAAGCTGATTTTATTTATTTGAGTTATTTGAACTACGTACATGTATTTTTACCTTGTTAGAATTACTTAAGAATTTGACTTTATTAAATATTTACAGTACTTATAAATACAATAAAACATACATTATGAACGAGCTGCTGCAGGTCTTTCTTATGGCTTGAAAGTTTTAATTAGACATTAACTTCCTAAGACTACAATCAACTCTCTATGCCATCGTTAGCCTGCGATATTTAGTGGATTTGAAGATAGTTTGTGAAGGATCATTCAACCTAAAAGTGAAAACTGGATAATCGAGACGTTGATTATTAACATGCCAACGGTAGTGGTGACAGTCAAGACTAGTCTAAAATTGAATTGAGTCTAAAATTGAATATAGTCTAACATTGAATATAGTCTAAAATTGAGTCGCTAATATCTGGTTCAGAGTGAAGTAATTTGACTGAAATTTCTCAGCATATTTTGTTTTCGTTATCTATTTTTAACTGTTATAGTGTAAACTGTCAGCTCTTACATCATGCCCATTTAATTGTGAAGTATAATTTTAATCAAAATATAACTAAAAAACTATGTGGCATTGAGAAGATTTAAATGTGGTTACTTTGTTTTTAAACAGGCATTATTATTTTGTGTTTAGACTGTCTTATTACTAGTAATCGTATTTAAAGAGACATTATCACCCTTGGCAAGAAAGGGAATTTAATTAATTTAAAATGTCAAAATGATAATTTTCACCTAATTATAGAAAAATCAAACTACTATAACTTATTTGAAATAATGCTTTTCAATAACATGTTTGTTAGTCTACTTGGTCACCAACCCGTCAAACAATTCCAAAGTGCAAAGCCCTTATGCTACATTAAATATCTATATGACTGAGAATTTTGTATATAATTTTGTTTACATTTTGTATATAATTTTGTTTACATTTTGTAAATCCCATTTGTTGTATATGTATATTTTTATACATACACCCACTTTGACATATGGCATGGTTCTATATTGTCGTCGCCTCCGTGCGTCTGGCATCCAAGAGACTTAAGTTAATACCTGATTGACTTTAAATTTATACACAGTGCTAAACATACATTATGCAAGAGCTAATTGTAGGTCTTTTATTAATTAAACATTAATTAACTGATCCAGGCCATAATCAACTCTCGATGGCATTAGATTTCTCCAACGGATTCAGCCATATCTTGATTTTTTTTAAAAATGGAGTACGGTAGTTGCAATTATCAATCTTGTCAAACTTTACAAAGGCTAATATTTTCGCTCAAAATTGAGTAATTGGGATGGAATTTTCTAATTATTCATTTTACATATGTATTTTCGAACTATTATTATTATAACAAGAATGGTCACCTCTTTATAAAACTCTTTACTTATGTATCTTTAAGGTCATAAGATGAAGAAGCCTATTGATTTCCACTGATTTCCGACAATTACTGATCCTGTTAAGGCCCTTGATTATTTTGAAAAATCAAGTGGGGACTTACAAGGCTAAAGTTAATATCCGATTGGCTTTAAGTTTATAAACAGTGTTTAAGGTCATGAGATGAAGAAGTCTATTGATTCTCACTGATTTTCAATAATTTCAATAGAGACCATATATAATCTGATTGATTTTATATTTATTATACTGTGTTTACGCCTATATATAAATGTTTCCATCCACTTTAGATTGATACACAGAGTTTAATATCTAGAGACGAATAAATATATTGCTTTTTATACGCCCACATTGAAATGTGGTCGTATATTGTCGTCGCCCCAGTATGTCGGTCCATCCGGCGGTCCGGCATCCACACTTGCTTGTGGAAGCTCTAAAGGCTAAAGTTAATATCCTATTGACTTTAAATTTATACACAGTGTTTAAGGTCATAAGGCAAAGAATCCTATTGATTTTCAGCGATTTCCGATAATTAGTGCCAGAGTTATGGCCCTTGATCACTTCAAAAAAATCTTGTGGACGCTCCAAAGGCCAAAGTCAATATCTGATTGACTTTAAATTTATACACAGTGTTTTAAGGTCATAAGACGAAGAAGCCTATTGATTTTCAGCGATTTCCGATAATAAATGCCAGAGTTCTGGCCCTTGATCACTTCAAAAAAACCTTGTGGACGCTCTAGAGGCCAAAGTTAATGTCCGATTGACTTTAAATTTATACACAGTGTTTAAGGTCATGAGGCGTAGAAGCCTATTGATTTTCAGCGATTTCTAATAGTTAGTGCCAAAGCTGTGGCCCTTGATTACTTCAAAAAATCTTGTGGATGCTCTAGAGGCCGAATGACTTTAAATTTATACACATTGTTTAAGCTCATGAGATGAAAAAGCCTGGTGTTTCATTACCAAAAAAAGTAAAATATGCAACAACCCTTGTTGTCTGCCCGGACGATTTAGCTGCTGTGGGCGTGTGTTTCGTTGCCTGGCAACCTATCTTTAATGATATTAAATGTTTATATTATACTAAACGTTCACATAGACCAATGTTTATATTTTTCTGTTAATTACTTAATGAGTCGTTACTCTTTATCAGGTTTTAGCGTACATGTATTATTAATATGCAACAACTCTTGTTGACTGCCGGGACAGGGGTGGGGGGGTGGAATGGCCTAGTAGTCTAGAGTGCCACGCTTTGACCTCTGGCTTGCAGCGGTGGTCTCGATGCCTGGTGGGAGCTTATGTGGCATGGAGATAGGGGTGCCTTCTCAACCTCGTGGGTTTCCTCCTCCCACTGCTAAAGATCCCTAAATAAGATTAAAACCATGTTAGTCCCGAAATGACCTAGTTTGTGTCGAGTGGAGGTTAAACCCCACTTCTTTCTCTCTCTGACTGCCAGGACGATTTAGTTGCTGTAGGCGTATGTTTCATTGCCTGGCAACCTATCTTTGTTTATTTTGTTATAATTTTATGTATGTTGTATGTATGTTCTATATACTAAAATGCAAATGTTAAAATCAAAATGCATGGATATAAATACAAATTGAATACTTTACCATTACAAAAATAAGTGAAAATTTATTAAATCATATTGGAAACACTTGTGTTGGTATTATTTTGAGCTTAAAGTTTGTTTAAATGTCTTAGTACATGTAGGTGTCATTCCTGCTGTATAATTAGGGTAACAATATCTGATTATCACAAGTACCATAGTTGTTGGCAGTTCTGTAATACCAGTGATGGAAGTTTGAATTATTATGGAAGTTTATCACGCGAGAGGTTGTCGCAATTACTATCCGTAACAATAACCACAACATCGATGGGAATGTTAATTCTTGGCTTTGTGCATAACGGATAGATTGGTTTACCACAGAATATAGCAGTTTTCCCGACACGAGGTGGACGAGACATTATTATACAACCCATACATAACTTGTTTCTTCTTAAAATGCTAAGCAAATATAGGCTCATATTGAACAATTGAATAGCTTATATAAATGGTCGACCATTGCTTTCAAACTGATCCCGCAGTGAATATTCGCTTGGCCGCTACAATCACTGATAAGCATGACATCGACGAGGCTTAATAAGTACGGCATATTAACTTTTTTAGTCCGACAAATTAAATTCTCAAACATTTTTTTGAGGTAACAGAAAAATAAATAAAGACGTTTGAAGTAATTGAAGTTAAAAAATATTTCCTATTAAGTGTAAATGGGTATTAAAATGAGTAAAATGCGTCATTTTGCCCGAAGCTGTAGGTGTTAAGTAAACATTGCACGAGCCGTTGAGCCAATGACTGCAGTCAACGCACGTGCTATGGACACTCATCTGTTACAGAGTTAATTCCTAAGTAATTCTCTGTGAAACAGATTGCATTGCTTTAACGTATGTTTGAACGCCCGTGGGTTTCTCATGTTACTGACATCTTATCTCTGTCCTCAGCCATTCACCATCTACGATGTACGACTTAATACATGACGTGGCTTGCACTTTAAATATGGCTGGTTTTAGCATAGAGTTTTGTTTTAAAGTCACATATAGTCCGGTCAAATTACCCCCCAACAAAAGATTTCTCGACTGATTCTGGCAGGGTTTAGTGTACTTTATAACATACTAAAAGTTTACCAAAGTAGGACCCCCGGAAAAGTGTTTTTTCAAGGTGGCGTTAAAAATGGCCACCGAAACGTACGTCTTAAAATGATCATAATGTAATCATTTCTCTGCTTCCACCCCTATTCAGTTGGGTCCATTACATTGCCATCCCCGTCCATACCATAATTTGAAAGTACACACGCTGGCTATGTCGAAATCTCGTTGCAGGTGATATCGGGGGTAAACTGTTAAGGAATAGCAGATGCTTCAGCAGTTGCCACTTTCTTGTATATGACACAGTGATGATAGCGTATCATTCGATTTGCCATTAAATAGATCAACCATTGGGATTTTTGCTTAGATCTGATATGTCCTCTTGAGATTTGTTTCGAAGGGTGAATGCACTAGCACAGGACTTCATGGCAGGATCATATTTCGCTAATTTCCTGTAGGCGGACTTTTTTTCCGATGCCTAAAATCCTTGAAATTGAATCACAGCCTGAGTGACATGTACAAAGAGCAACTCGTTGCAAGCATCGTCTCCAAAAGTTTCTTTCAACAGGTTAATGTTATACACTTGTGTTCTTTTGACTGCTTGTTTGAACGGGAGTAGGTGATCTCATTGTCTGTTCTGGAGTAATGAAGGAGCAAGATTAGCAAATCTGTGATAATTCAAACAACACTCAAGAGGTCGATACTGAGGAGGAGGATGACACTCAAAACTGAACGCTCCGAAACTTATTCTATGATAGGGGACAGCATGAAGGTCATGAATTCAATTTCATAATGATTCAACAGTAAGGATGATATCCGAAGTTATCTTGATGAGTTCCTCCCCCCCCCCCCCAAAACCTGGGGATAGACATTGAGGTCATCAAATTTGAGTCAATAGTTATGGACTTTCGGTCATTTGGAGGTTTTTGGGGCCATTTTGGACACAATATGCTGACATAATTTTTAATGATCTTAATGTGTTCTTTGTCCCCGACAACCTAGGAAAAGACACCAAGATCATCAAATTTGAGTTGATAGTTACGTAGTTATGATCATTGTAATACGTTTTGGTGGCCATTTTTGTCACCATCTTGACAAAACACATTCCCCGGGGCCCTACTTTGGTAAACTTTTAGTATGTCATAAAGTACACTAAACCCTGTCAGAATCAATTGAGAAACCTTTTGTTGCAATGTTTTCGGGGTTGAGGGGTATTTTCCATATTTTTGGCCTGACTAATAGTGGTTAGTATACCCGTACTGTCCAGCCTTTAGTATTTAGCGTGTCGGGGTAATTATCGATATTTAAAGGAACTAAATCGCTGTTCTTCGGCACAGGCGAAATAGGCGAAGAGTCTACACCGGTAGTATTCTCCAACATGGGATGTATTTAGCCTCGTACATCGAGTCACTTCATACGACTTGCGCTCGAAAGTATTCTGGCACACGATTTGTGTGCTAATTTTTATTGGATATCAGAAGCCGAACTTTTCACGGTAAGATAACAACATAAATGTTGATTTAAATTGACCATTAAGTCGTGTTTGCAATGTTGAAGACCGGATGATATTGAGTCCTTTAAACAACATTCCCATCCTCAACAATGAAATGTAGTTTAACGCGCTACTGTTCTGCTACGAACTGGTTTTATGAAGACGGCAGCTACGGTCTTATATCGAATTCAAACTGTCAAGGGATATTTTACGTGCACACCAATTTGTACACGGGACCTCGGTTTTTCGTTCCACCCTATCCGGACGACTGGACAGCTGTACTTGTCAAACCCCCGCATCCTGCATCACTAACAAGATGGAATCACGCCGGAAAAAAATGGATGAACTTCCTCGGCAAATGCAGGGATCGAACACCCGACTTCCAGGCTAGCGAGACAGCGTCTTACCCACTTAGCCACCGTGATCCGATCCCTCATCCATTCTCAACAAAAAATAATCTACTCATTCATATCATACCGAGGCCCCGTGTACACATTGGCGTGCATGTAAAAGATCCCTTGGCAGTTGGAATTCGATATAAGAGTAGGTCGTAACGCCACTGCCAGGGAAAAATTTCCCTCATAGCACACTATCCCGTCTTAAATTAGCCCAGATTAGGTGCAGAAGAGTAGGACGTTAAATCCCATTTCATCTCATTTCATTTCAACAAATGAAAAGGAACTAGATTATAATTAATAAACACCTTTATCTCGTTCCTGTGTCTATTCAGAGAAACTCGGTTGTTAAGAAAAGAAAATGAATAATTCAAAATTCAATATGAGCACTTCAATTATAAGTCACATTCAGATTAACAGATAAAGTCTACAAAAAATATCCGCAGCAAAAACCTTAAATTCCGGAACAAGTATTATGTATTCATGGGTCAATACATACGACAAACAGCAATCTTATGTT
Source organism: Patella caerulea (assembly GCA_036850965.1). NCBI lineage: Eukaryota > Metazoa > Mollusca > Gastropoda > Patellidae > Patella > Patella caerulea. Next base: position 3,536,579 of record JAZGQO010000008.1, on the reverse strand, counting down.
TCCCTCAGTAAGCCGAAATACGGTGATTAACTTCTTTTTTTTCCTTTTTGGGGGTGGGGGGGGGGTGATTAAACGAAATTACTGTTGAAAGAAATGAAATAATGAGAAGGGGGAATACAATAATAATAAAAACTTCATAAAAAGTAGCATCCTTACTTTTAAAACTATAAAGCGCTTTTTAATCTACTTTGCCTATCAGGTTATCATCGTAAAGAATCCTTATTCTACAGTGTGTTTAGCGGTTGTCATGGCTACCGTTGCTAGGATAGGACACATACCTGTTAGTTCAATTGCTATCGATCATATGGAACTAGTTGGCAATTCTATATCTGGTTTGTTTTGTATCTCACCCCGCGCGCCCTTCCCGAGTATCCTGTATTGGCGGTAAAGTTGGCATATCGACATGGTGTGGACAGGGAGAACTAGCGTATCAAGATTGACAGTTATGTATACTTTATTTCAAGGTACTGTGTATTTTTCTGGCGTTCTTTTTATAAACCCGTCTATGTATGTAAAATAATTGGTATAATAATGATTGTACCTGTAATCTATCGATGTGTGTATGGTCGATATATTAAACAAAAGATAATAGACGTTAAAACTCTATATAAATATTCATTGTCTGACGAAATCCATGATTTTATATTAAAAATCCAAAACAAAACAAAATACGTCACGAAGTAAGCAAATCTATTATTTTGTGTAACCTGTGCGTGGTTAAATAGAAGAGCATCCGCAGTTGATTAAAGCTCTCTTGAAACTGGTTATACGTAGGGAAATTTTTCAGATTTTCAACGTTCAAATAAAATGAAAGAAATCAATGCTTTAGTCGTATGTTGGATTTTTCTATTTAAGAATACATATAGATTATTATTCAAACATCAAATAAGAGGCACTCTGCCACTGCATAGTTGTTACAAAGAAATGTAACAGTATTTATCTGGTTTGTAGAAAATATGGCAACGTAAAATAAATTTAAAAAGAAAATACGGACAATTTAAAGTTGATCAATTTTTAATTGTGCTTGTACAATTTTTTAATTGCAATCCGTTTCAGTAGCTAAGTCTCTAACTCAATATCGATCCAAAGTCTTACACGTTGAAAACACGAAATATTTGTCAAATCATCATTGATGTTGTTATCTTACCTTGAAAAGGTAGGCTTCTGATATCCAATATTCAAGACAAAATAAATATTTAGCCATTGGTACACGAATCGTGTACCATAGTGCGTTTCAGCGTCATTTGTAACATGTGACCAGAAAGAACGAGGCTTGACATATTCCCATACTCATGTCAAACGGCGACGCCATAACTTATCTCGAGACTGAAATAACAAGACACTGGGAATTTCTATTTTGTATCTCATTTTCACTGGACATACCCGATTTGAAATTATTAGAGTCAAAACGGAAACAATGGAGTGTAAATCAGTTCAAAGACAATCAGATTACATTATTATATGCGTTGCGATCCATTTTGGGTCAATTTCTAGATCCCAAATATTAGCTTTAGCTCCTTTAATGCTATAGATTTTCTTTTACTGTAGCATGCTGTTTCATAACGATGCCTTAAACGGTGTCCGAAGTAATTAGTGCATACTAATTATTAATGATAATATGGATTATCAATGATAACCACCCTCGCCACCTGTTGTATTAATTTTATTACGTATCTACTTGGTTCTCTCTACCCACAAGACAGTAACCTATTTTATAACAACTGAGAATTGATTTATCACTTTGCTTGTGAAATTTTCAACAATATAACTGTTTTATTATTGAATATCCTTTAGACCTTTTTCTTTTTGCCCTGTAATATTATATTTACTAAGGTCTATTGTATACTGCATTGTATATTATGCACATCTACCTTTGTTTTTGCAAAAGTGCTTAGACGGTCGATTTTTTATAACTATATAAAAGGGTATCTTCGAGTGTGATTATGATACAATACCCACGATACCAGCATCGTTGATGAAGATCATACTGATGACCCATCACGTGGTACTTGGATGAACCTAAAATATTATAATGAGCTTGTATAATGTTTTTCAACTTTTTAGAAGGAATGATATGGTGTTTTTGTGCTTACAATAAGGTTTGAAGTCCTGTTACCAGAGTGTGTATCATTTGAACAAATGGGACCGTTGAGGAGGCAAACGAGACATGGGCTTGAAAAACTTGTACGGTGACACCTACTTCGTAAAACCGGGACATTCTGATCAAGAATCCTATGTTTTGTTATTAAAAGGTCCTCAATCAACCACAAAACTAACAATATTATTATGTTCATTTATATTAACTGAATTGTTAATATAGTGGTAATCCCTGTATTAATATCAAACCTCTTTCTTCTTATCATATCTATCCAATTATCGCAATTTATTTAATCAGTAGCGATAAGTTGATTGTCATAATATGAGAAATGTCACTAGAACTATGAGATCAGTTCTAATGAGATTGTTTATTAGATAAAGTTTGTTAGATCTGGATATCTTTACCTTAACATATGCGGTTATTTAAAAATATATTGTTTAAAATGACACTCTCATCATAAAACTAAATATCCATTTGTAAATCTAAGAGTTTTATGGAATTGGTACGAGGAGGCTCTATTTTCGGACAAAAAAATAAGTATAACGGAGCGTGTGTAAGTATTTATGTCGTGTGGGGCGTGCACGAAGAATAAACAGTGTGTCGAGTGCAGTGATGCGAACAAAGCTACCATATTACATTAATTATATGTATTTAAAACAGCTTCGTATCTTGACATACACACTCTCTTATTGATATATTCCGATTCCCCAGTAATTTGCGCTGGCAAATGTATTAAATTAAAACATATAGATATATAGGGAACTCAAAAATTTAGTTCGGTCTTAATAGTTTTGCACCGTGACATACACCTTATTCTAATTATAAACATTTCGATCTTCAATATATCGAGTGCAGTGGCGGCACAAGCCGCCAGTATACAGAGGAGCTTGAGGGGGCAAAGCAGCCCGGCAATATTTTGGGCACTGATCGTTGAGATAATTTGAGCTGGGTTTGTTTTTGTTTTGGGGGGTATTTTTTTACTCAAAAACACTGCAAATGATAAATATCGTATTATCATGAGTAAAGATCGATATTCAACAACTTGTCCTATATTTTAGCTTTGCTAAATTATTCCCGAATTCTTGAATTTGTGTACATTTTAGCGAAGCGATCGACCACATTGCAGGCGCGGATCCAAAGGGGGGGGGGGGGGGGTCCAGGGGGTCCGGACCCCCCCCCCCCCCCTGCTCAGGCTTGAAAATTTTTTTATGCGATTTTATTGGCGATTTAGACCTGTAATTTTGGAATTTACCTTCCGGAAATACGTCAGAATGAACCAAATTGAATCTAATTTACCAAATTAATTGGTTGCGCGCAATTAGTTAAGCAATTATCAAACCTAGACCCCCCCCCCCCCACGCAAAAAATCCTGGATCCGCGCCTGCATTGTTCAGGTCCAACTTCATTACCCGCCCTGTGGAAACTTATGACAGCCAAGTTGCGGAGACGCTGTCGGCCGCTGAACTTTTTAGATATGTTTTTATGGTTTTTAGCAAACTGAAGGTTCTCTCTACTAGCTATCTGCAGAAGTTTTGTTAATTCAAGCGGAATCAAGCAGTCATAAAGATCTTTCATCTTTTCCAGTTTCAAATTGTCCCGGGATATCATTCTTTTTGCGTGGCGGAACTCTAAGTCTAAATCTTCCAAGTTTAGATCATAGGTTTCTTAAAATGTAGAAACTTCTTTGAATTTGGATCAAGGGAAGCTAGTAACGAGAAGATAGATAGTTTTGGTGTGGAGAAACGGCGCTCCAATTCCACCACGATAGTGTCCACAATAGGATTTAGGATTGACTTCTGAAAATCGATTGAATTTTCCAATATAGTGCGGTGACCAAATGTAGAATGAACAACAAAGTCATCTAGCCTGGATGATGGGCTCTGTTTTCTTTTCACACCGAATAGTCCATTTTCGGAGGAATTTTTATATGATCTGTCGAAGTTATATTCCTGACGGCCAGAGTCGTTAAATGATTTCAACTCCTGGATCAAAACTTCGATAAGATCAGCGGCTTTCAGATAGTCTATCTTTGGATCCTGAAGCGTATCAGATACCATTCAAGGCTCGAGCTGTCGTGGCTGTCGCGATTTGCGTCATTGGTAATTACGTCCCAAAGGAAGAGAACGAAAGGGACAAAACGTTTCTTTACTGCAGTAATAGCTCGAACTTCAGCCGCTCAGCGAGTGTCACATAATGCTTTGAATTCGACGACAGTTTCTCCCCGCTTCTCCTGGTACTTTATCCATTTCGTGTGCACGGCGGATCCGCTATCAGATAGTCTATCTTTGGATCCTGAAACGTATCAGATACCATTCAAGGCTTGAGCTGTCGTGGCTGTCGCGATTTGCGTCATTGGTAATTCCGTCCCAAAGGAAGAGAACGAAAGGGACAAAACGTTTCTTTACTGCAGTAATAGCTCGAACTTCAGCCGCTCAGCGAGTGTCACATAATGCTTTGAATTCGACGACAGTTTCTCCCCGCTTCTCCTGGTACTTTATCCATTTCGCGTGAACGGCGGATCCGCTGGCGAAGTTTACATCATCTTCAGGCTGCTGAAAAAGCCAGCACCAGGATAAACCGCCTTTACCGTGCAATGTCGACAATAGTCAGATTCTGTCTGTGATTGAAGCAATACATATAAAGTGCCGTCTCCCCAACTTCGTGCTGGACTCCTGCATTGCAACCGCTCGTGACGCTGGCTCCGCCATGTCCTTGCCCCACCAGATATGAACTCTTCACGTTCGTCTCCATCTTAGATGTAACGGAGAACGCATGAAAACTGCTCCTTTTTTCAAAAGATCTTTCGTCTGCTATGCAAGGATGGTTACGAACTGAGCTTCACCACTGATCTTTTCCATTGACCATGTCCGGCAATATCCCGATTATGGCATCTTGAATTGAGTAAAACAAGAAATACAATTGTATTGGCGTCCATTTCTTTAAGGATATCATTGTGTACTCCCCATCACAACTCCAGACACATTCTTTTTCAAATGTCTTGAAAAGGTCGGCATGCTTGTCGGAATTCTGGATGTTATGTAACATTCAACTTTAACTAAATGTAAATCCACTGTTTGTACAATCCTATAGTCTACAGCTTTCGCCTAAAAACGAACAGAATTTGAATATGGAGTGGGAAGGATGTGATGAAGCTAGCATCCTAGTGTCTACTGTCGGGTTGTTTGGGTGTAAAGTACGAGTAATAAGAATTTTAGATGTCCAATGCCCAACTCTGTACTAGGCTAAACCATATTTAAAATAGACATAACGCAAATTGCACTAGACATTCTGTTTAATGGCAATCCTAAATACACACACCATAGCAAGATGGTATAGTCTAATATAACAATCTACCACAATAAATCAATAATACAGGTAGAATGTAAACTCGATAGACAAACAATTATAAACTGCACATTAGGATGTATATGAAGCAAAAACAATCTCACATCAAAGTTCCTACACGTTTTTGTTGATTTTTTTTAACTTCTCTATTTTACCTCACTTCACGTCGTGAAAGTTACCTTACTTACGTCATTCTCAATTCTCCATAAATGCTATATAACGCTGATTTTTGCAAAGCGGACAGTGGTGAAGTAGAAGATAGTTCTTGAGCGTCGATACCAGACAGCCACTGGCCAGTGTTTGAATTTGCATGAAATTCTCAATTCAGATGTCATAGTTGGGGGCAGAAATAAAGCGAATCTTATTCTTCTTCTTTCAAAGAATACAAACTTAGAAGTTCCATTTATTACGTGGTTTTTATTTTATAGTTGGCCCCGAGCATCCGTTGCTTGTTACAGACAAACATATATAGTGTTAGATTAAGTATTTGTGTATATCACAACTACTGGAAATGTCATTTATTTCAAAGGAGCCAAACCTATTGCTCAAAGTTTTACATAATATTCGTAATTAGAAACACATACAGAATTCAACATTGGCCCATTTCAATCAATATTGATGTTGTCATCTTTCCGTAAAATATGGGATCCTAATAATATCAAATATTTTAGACACGATGAACATTTAAAAAATCAACCAGTACACAAGTCGTGTAATCTATGGCTTCGGACGCCATTTGTAATGCATGAAGAAAAACATGGGGAAGTAACTATACTAATGGCAGTAGTTTATTATATAGCTCCCGGAAGTTTAATCTATTTACAATATTTATTAGTTCACTATATGTAGCTAAAGTAAGATAAACCTTAGAGTTCATCTAAGATTTTCTTAAATATACATTCCGACCAAGTTTAAAGGAGGCAAGTCTCTAACCCAGTATCATCCACAGTTTTAGACTTATTGGTCAATTTAAATCAACACCTAACCGTGAATAGATGGGCACCTGGTATCCAATTTTTTAAGAGAAATTGAAAATTTTAAAATTGACACACGAATCGCGTGCCAGAATGCATTCGAGCGTCATTTATAATCAAGCGACTCGATGAACGGATTCAATATATCCCTACGGGCGAATAATACTGTTGTAGACTGGAATAACCAGACGCCAAAGGTTGCCATTCAATTTGGCCTCTTCCCGTATTTTGCCGAACATAACTGATTAGAATTTACCTTAAAACGACTGAATGAAAATCAATATATTATACATTCATATTTCATGATTAAATGAGTTGCTACCTATTTCTGTCTATGTCTGAGTGCCAAAGAATACAGATTTAGCTCCTTTAATTCTTATTGTTTATCTATATTTTTCGTAAGGGGTTTTGTTATGTGGCGACTGGGAATTTGTTCTTATTTGTTAACGTATGAAATGAAATGGGGATGAGGTTTAACGACCAACCTTTTTGTACCAACTACGCCATGCAGTGTGCAATGAGGAAAATTTACCCATTACGCTTCTTCGGATTCCAACCGTTAAAGGTGCCTTCACATGCGCGTCAATATGTACACGGAACCTGTTACTGAACATCTGGCAAGAGTAACCCAAGATGGAAGATCCCGAGCTACTATTTGTTAATCTAAAAACTTTATTAGTTTACATGTAATATTGATCGACAATTGTCATTACTTTCTTATGTAACTACTGGGGCTTATTATAACATTTAATCTGAAATACACCATGATTTAACGCCAACCGAGATAATAAACATGGTACTGTTAATCTAGGGTCTTCAGTAATTTACTATTAGACAATTGTCTATTACGATAATAATTTGAAAGATATATAAAAAATGTAAGTTTGGTAATATCTTGACGTCGAGGTCAACGGATATCCTTTTTTATCGATTGCCATTCAGGCATGATGCCCCCTTAACCTGCATTAGTGACATCCATGGAAAGATGAGGTAAGATGTTTGCTGCTATTTAATGTAACTTATATACAATATGCATGACACACCTTACGTTAAAATATAAAGTTGTGTATAAATACTGTGTAAGAGAACTACGGGAAGACGCATAACTGATATCGCCATTGATTTTTAATCCATATTTTTATAATATAAGATTTGTGAATAAACCTTTTATTAGATTCTACCGCGTATCCTGTTTGGAATCTAAATATTGATTAACTCGTTCTAACTGTGGTAACTGCACATATTGTCATTACGAATTCAGTCATTTGCTGTGAATATTATTCTAACTGACATTTTTTATTATACAATAAAACCCTAGAAATAAATATAATGGGCCCTATGTGTTTACAACCCCTGTTCAGAAGCGATGTCATCCTTAATGTTTCCGCCATTAAGACACAATTGATGAAAACAATTACGACAAAATGTAATGAAAAATGTTGAAAAAATGTTGGGCTGATTCTCAACGTTATGCACATTGACAACATATTTTGAAAACCCGGTGTCAATTATTACAAAAAGTCAGCCACAAGAAAAGGTATGTTACAGATGCATATTATGAACATCGTAGCTAAAATTTAACAGATTTAAACGACAATGAAGAACTATATAAGCGTCTTACTCTTGAAAAATATTTATAAAACCCTTAGACAAAATTAAATACGTTTTTTTTTAAAATTATATTGTTGGGTTTGTTTTTTTCGGAAGCTATAAGCCTCTCGCTTTTCAAAAGGTTAAGCAGGAAAGCACTAATGTAGACGGAGTGAAGTGTTATATCCTAAAATAATAATAATCCTAGAATTGGTGGTGACAAATGATAAGAGATTATGGTATAAACGCCTAATTTAATAACATAGCAAGCGCTCGAAATTAATCATGACACACCAATGTTATAAACTGAAGATAGTATTATGAAGGTGCTATACATGTAGATAATGATATCCAAAACATTTCAGTATAAAAGTGGCAATATCACTATTTCACCACCGCGATGTATTAACTGCATAAACCGGGACTAGTGGTGGCCGTAAAGTTTGTATTGGGGCTATATAGGTGAAGGAGGGCTAGTGTAACAGATCCTAATAAAACTGGCCACTAGTCCTACAATTACTTATCAGATTCTAGCGTTCTCTCAGAGCATTAGGTCCACTTGCTACTACGAAAATGTCGACAGCCATTTTTCTGTATATTTAAGTTCATAAGATTATTTAAATGATTCAAATCACTCGCTTAGTAGCAATGATTTTTGTAGTTAATAATCTGATTCAACGAGTAAACTTACAACACAACTTTCAATGGCCTCCTTAGATTTCCCTGCGTAGCTTACTTTAATTGAATTAACAATTGAAGTCTGCGTGACACTTCATGCAAGATCCTGTTTTAATTTTGAAATAACATTATCAGTGTTGATTGTTTGGGGATTTGAACTACATGTAACAGAAGGAAGAAACTGGCATGATTCTTTACTGTTATTATTTTCAGGCGTATAAGCATTAGTGTATTGAACACTCCCCTCTCAACTAACGACATGGTAAATCTGTTATACGTGAATGAGGCCATATACAGGCCAATTAAATACATCCCATTAATACATTAACCGATGATAATGACACTGTACTGGCTAAGATCTGTCTGATTATTCATCTACGCACATAATAAAATAAAACAATTACGTAGGCAGCGTCGTCATAATGCAAAGTTATATTTGCGATGATTTAATAACTTTTGTAAAGCATTGTTTATGAATGTGCCATTAACAAGAAAGTCGCTTTGGCGATAATCTATACGTAAGGACGATTTGATAGGGCGAAATGAAATGAAATGAAATAATGTTAAACTTCCTACTGTTCTACTCCAAGACGGGCATGCGCCATACAGTTTGCTACGAGGGAAATTTTGCCCGGACAGGGACACTACGGCTGTCAGTGGGTCTTTTACGTGCACTGGACCTCGGTTTTTCGTCCCTCCGAACGACTAGACAGCTGTCCTTGTCACGCCCTCCGTCCTGCATCCCTGACAATGGGAATCACGACGGAAAATTAGGATGAACTTTCTCTTCAAATGCAGGGACCGAACACCCGACCTCTAGGCTAGCGAGCCAGCGTCTTACCCACTTAGCCACCCTGATCGCCCTTGATAGGGCGAGGGCTGTTGACAATATAATGGATTGGGTAATAATCTTGATTATACAAATCGATAAAGTCACCGCTACAGTTGTATATCTATCATGTTATCTTTTCTTACACGATTGAAGTAAGTTAAGCTTTATCCGACTTCTAATTAAATATCGAACGGACGAAAGTAGCGAAATGGACATAAATTTCTGTAAAGTAATATCACGTAATACGTTATTATCATTCATTTTTAAATTATGCTTTGAAAGGTTTTGTAGTTCTCAGTACCCTGTTGTTGAAGGTAAATTGAAACTGTCTGGGTAGGTGCAGGTTACACTGCCTTTATGTCCCACATAAAATAGTTAGATGTATGAGTCCTCAGAACTACTTATTTTAGGCGAATTGTACATTTAAATTTGTGAGTTCGGTCGAGTGCGATGGTTACAGGATTATACGGAAGACCACAATTACAAGATAGGAAAAGATAGGAAAAGTAGGCTATCTTGTAATTACAAAATAGTTTTCTTGTATTACAAGATACGGAGACGCCCGTTAGGGTCAATCAGATAAAAAAAACTAGTTTATTTCAAGGTCGTCCTACGCTGATTTATCGAGAAGTAATTTTTTTTTTAATGGGGTTTAACGTCCACTCAACACAAACTAGGTCATTTCGGGACTAACATATTGTTTAATTTTATTTCAATAATTCGCTTAGGGGTCTTTTAGCAGTGGGAGGAAACCGGAGTGCCCGGAGGAAACCCACGAGGTTGAGAAGGCGCCCCCATCTCAATGCCACATACGCTCACATCAGGGCTCGAAACCACAACCGCAAGCCAGAGGTGACCGGCCAGCTAGAGGTCGAAGCGCAGAACTCTAGACCACTAGGCCATCCCAACCTCCTCGAGTAGTTATAGGCTAAAGAAGTGTGAGAGGGAGAGAGAGAGAGAGAGAGAGAGAGAGAGAGGGAGAGAAAGAGGAGAGAGAGAGAGGGGATGGGGGAATGGGGTTTAACGTCTACTCTAGGTCATTTCGGGACTAACATATGGTTTAATTTAATTTCAAGAATTCGCTTGAACGTACGGGTCTTTAGTAGTGGGGTTGGGGGTTGGATGGCGAATGGCTAGCACGTGCGCGCTGTATCATAAAGCCTGTCATTGACTCTACTGGTGTGGTTTCGAATCCCCCGTTGTACGTTGAGTTGGGTCGCCTGTCCAACATCGTGGGTTTTCTCCGGGTCTAAAGACCCCTACGCGGAAGTGAGTTATTGAAATAAAATTAAACCGTATGTTAGTCCCGAAATGACCTAGTTTGTGTCGATCGAGTGGACGTTAAACCACATCCACCTCATTCTTTAGCAGTTGGAGGAAACCGGAGGACAGGCAATCTGATGATGCCGATCCCTTAACATATAAAAGTACTTCGTTGAGCTGGATGGTTGGCAGGTCGATTTGTTAGCACGTGCATGCTTTATCCTAGTCAACTGGCGTGATTTCGAATCCCCCGTTGTACGCGACAAGGAGTATTACACACTGGACCCTTTGTTCCGACTCGGGTGTTCAAGTTACTGATCAACCTGTTTTGTATTGTTTTAGCACGTGCACGGGTGATCATTTGAGGAAAAGTATGTGTTCATATAAATGCACTCGGCTAATCTCGACAGATTCCGTAAACTACGTAGACTACATCTAGTCTCGGATGTATGACAGTAAGTGATATGTACCTACGCCCATACATTTGCGATGTGGCTACCGGTTTACTTTAACAGGAAAACTTGACGCTATTACACAAATTGGGAACCTATTCGGCTAGCGACCTATTCGACCGATCGAGCTGCAATCTGTTCGTTGGAAACCTATTTAGAGTAAAGACAACAGTCTCTATTTATCAACCAATAAAATCTAACGTTATGTCTATCAAATGAAAGTAGAATATATTATTTTTTATCCATTCCTTCAGCTCAGAATAGAAGTGTAATTTCGTCATTATCTTACAGCTGGATCGGTCGAATAGGTCGCTAGCCAAATAGGTCGCCAACTTGTGTTTGGAATGGGCGCAGCCATGTTTCATCCGGGACCTTTAAAGTAGTTCCAATATGGCGGAATTCATCGTACAGCCGAGTTTAGATTCCGAAATCTTCCGAGGTTTGCCGAGTGCATATAAATGAACACCCCAGCATACTAACCCGGTGATTGTCAAAACAGACCATGCATTTTAATGCGTGCACTGTATTAGAGATATCAAGAAACATCGTGTTAATTAAAACAAGATAAATACATGTACATGTAGTTGAAACAATAAATAAATATTGTGTCAGTGTAAATTGTGAAATAATATCGTTAGCTTGAAAACGCATTCAACAGTATAAGAAACAAATACACAAATCCTAGCGAAGTGGGATAAATTTCTGTTTGGCCATTTTTTTTTTTTTAGATAATTGTAATCTTGTAAAATATCATTTCTACACCATCACACATATGCTATTTTTTAACACATTGTCAGTTTGTTCTGTGGCTGGCGAATCATGAATGTAAAACGTATTCCAGCCAATGAAGCATACCCCATCCACACCAAATAAAATATTACATTATTCGCCAGTTGCCTCAATGGCATACCTTATGGCACAAAGCGCACGCGCTTACCACCCGGGCATCGAACCCCCCTTGTCGGTAAGGAAAACATTTACAACACTAAAATCTAATTACGAACAACAAACCCATTAATTAATTGTCATATTTGTTTTGCCTCCAGGTATGAGGTCTACTGACAATGAGTACTCACAACATTAAATATCAAGGGCCATAAATCTGGAAGTCATTATCGGAAATCATAGAAAATCAAGAGGATTCTTCTCGCGTGACCAGAATTGTTTAGCCTCCAAAGCGAGAAAGAGCGGGCGGGCGCGACGACAATATACGACATAACATGTTGGCGTATACAAAATAGTGTCGAAAACTCGAAATCAAGAAATAGGCTTCAAAAAACATCTATCCATATACCAATCCAACTTTCTTAAAATTGCATTTCAAAAATTTGACATTTGAATGATCTGAATTGTATGCATCGTAAATAAACAGGTATACACATATTCAGTTATTTACCCACTCCCCAATTTGCTGAGTAAACAATATTTGACGTGCAAAATAATGTATTGGTACCTGTTACAGACGAAATGTGTGATAAAGGGCATGTGATAAACATGCGTCTCTCTCGTACCCGTCCATTTTCATTCAACTCCTTACACAAAGAATGGACGCGTACGAGAGAGACGCATGTTTATCACAGGCCCTCGATAACTGACTTACACACTGAATTCAGTTTTATTTACGGAACAGTGTTTAGATGCCGAGTATGTCTGACCGAAACTCCCCTTTACTCCACTATCCTGCTTAGTTTTGGTAGATGTCATCTTTGTTGGATTTGTGTTTAGGTGCCAGGCCCGTCTTATCGTGACCTCCCCTTACTCCACTATCCTATTCTGTAGGTTTGGTGTCTGATTTTTGGTGGAATAGTGTTTAGATGCCGATTCCGTCTGATCGTGACCCTGCCTTACTCCCCTATCCTGCCAGTTTGGTATAAATCCCCTATGTAGTTTAGTGTTTAGATGCCGGGCCCGTCTAATCATGACCCCCTCTTACTTCACAATTCTACTTAGTCCAACTGTGTCCATTAGGGCGTGGATTTGTTCGAAGATTTGCAGTTTCAGATCTGGTCTAGGGAAGAGTAGGTTCTTAGTGTTGAATGGTATGTTGTTGGTCTCCATTATCCCCACTAGTTCCCTTCTCTCCTCCTTGTATACCTCGCAGTCTACCAGGACGTGGTTGGTGGTACATTCTTCTCCGCACTCACAGACGATGACTTGGTGTTTGTGGTCTCGCAGCCGCTCTTTCACCCTTAATTTCGATATAAATCTTCATATATCTCTTCTAGGGTGATTGATTGCTGTCTTCGTGTAGATCTTGTCATCCAGTCGGAATCTGTATGTGTCAAGTTCAACGAGTTTTAATTCCCAGATTGAATTGACCTGTCTTTTAACCATACTGTAGATTTCCGTGGTTCTGTAGTCTATGGTGCGGAGTGGTGCTTTATCCTTGAGACCTTCGTTTGCGAGTCGATCTGCCTCCTCGTTTCCTCTAATGTTGACATGTGATGGAATCCACACGAGCTCTACTTTGCTTCTCTTCTCTAAGACCCTCTGGTACAGCTGCCTGATTTCCAAAATGACTTCTGGTCTTGAGTCCGAGTTGTCAGTTTGGATTGAAATCAGACAGCTCAGTGAGTCGCTTGGAATGGCGAACTTACTAGTCTTTTGATGGGAAATCCATGATATAGCGTCACGAATGGCCACAAGCTCTGCAGTGTACACCGAACAGTTATTGGGCAGTTTCCTGCTTATTCCCTGTTCCCCGTTTGGCAGGTATGTTCCAAACGAGCTGGTGCCCCTTTCAGGGTTGCGTGAGCCATCCGTGTACACATGGTCCCAGTCATCGGACGGCCAGTTGTCTTCCAGGTGTTCTAGCGAGAAATCTCGTGCAGCAGTGGGGTTGTTTTTCTTGTCGGTTTTCTGTAACAGATCTAGATTGACCGGCGGTATAGGTAGCGTCCAAGGGGCGATCGTGTTCATTTATCACGAGCCCCCCCAGTCGCAGTTCCTTGATTGTTTCCCTGATACCTTGACCAAAGCTTTTCTTTCTTGGATCTTTTAGCCCAGTACCTTGTCGCTAGTTCTTTTCTTCTTAGGGATAAGGGCTTCTGGCTATCTTGTAATTATTTTAGACTATCTTGTAATAACAAAATAAGATATTTTTTTTTTCATTTGATTGACCCTTATGGGCTTCCGTAGGATTCCCATTCCAAATATAAACGTGTCTTGACTTGCAGCATTTAAACCATTGCCATTGTTAATTGTATATCGTTGAATGGTTTTAACTTTCTATGCTTTCAGGTGATGACGTGTAGATGTCGTCTGCTAATGCAAGCCGATAAAAAAACAAGCCGACAAAATGATAATAACCAGCAGCTGATGACGTCAGTTTGTCCAGATATTAATAATAAAGATGGTCAATCACCCAAGCATATCTGCTCTAAAGTAAGATATACCCGAAATACCTCCTTATTCAACGATTTCTTTGTAGACAATGAGGCCAATCAAAGAATCTGGCTTAAGAATAAAGCACCAAGCTTGAAGGTTGAATTCTTATGACAGACGGCGCGGATTCAGAGGGGAGGGGGGGTCCAGGGGGTCCGCCCCCCCCCCCCCTGCTCAGGCTTGAAAATTTAAAACTTAAATCTATGCTATTTTAGACCTTTAATTTGGGAATTCACCTCCCGGAAATACGTCAGAATGCACCAAATTGAATCTAATTTACCAAATTGGTTGAGCGCCTTAAGCAATTATCAAATCTAGACACCCCCCCCCCTCCTGCAAAAAATCCAAAAATCCTAGATCCGCGCCTGCAGACATGAAATTACTTTATCGTTTTTAGTTGAAATCCTGGATTTTAAAAGGAAATTGCCGAATTCCGTTTAAAAGTAATGTCAGGTCAAATATAGTACAATTCCATCAGCATTTACAAATATATTGATGAATTAAAAATTGAAAAACATTAGGCATCTCCTTCAGATCATAGAAGCTAGTCAGTGTCACCTATATGTGGTAGGTTATTATTTATCCTTTTGATGATCCTCTTCTTTTACATCGAGTAAGAGGATTAGTGTATTGATTGCGACGTCACTCATGCTTATTAAAGTGTGACAGATATTACGCTTTTAAAAATTACCCTCTCATGTGTTTCCCCTAACACTAAAAATAATTTGACACAAGTTTGTGTTTCTAAGTCGGGAGTAAATTTGTTTCGTTTCATATGGGCGTATAGTCATAATATTAACAACTTCTTGACATTTATTAAACTTGATTAGTGAGATTCTCAGTATCTGTGTATAATAATATGGTTACGAACAGGAGAGCGCTATACATAATTGTATGTCATTAACAGTTTTATAATATCTTGGAACTAACAATATCCAACCTAGCACTACTAATTATCAGAAAAATTCAATAATGAAGTCATTAACTGAGTTTTATTTCTATCACCACATGTCACTGGGGATTATATAATTCTAGTACAGTAATATTATAAATGAACTGACTTGGGGATAATTCATGGCTTTGAATCTACAGTCAGTGCCTTATTTACTAATACAGGCTCAAAATCAAGGTGATTGAAAGCGTATTACATCGTCTCCATGTCCGTTGGTCCGCCATCAATTGGCTTTTGAATACGATAGAAGCTGCAGTTCCGGCGTTATTCACCTTTGCAGAAAACCTTGTGAATGCGATATAGAGTACAGTTTTTTGGCAGATTCTGTTCAAATTTATGTTGAAGCATCAGGTGTCATAATACCAATTCTATCTGTATTAAGCGCCTAGGACTACCCACTTCAGAGTGCCCCCCACCCCTTCTTGTCGAAAACTTTGTAAACACGATAGAGGCTATAGTTTTTAAATGATTTTTTTTTTGTAAAATTTAGCGCTCTGTCACTTTTCATTTTCGAAAAAACTTGTGAACGGTTAAAGGCTATAGTTTTTAATGGATCTTTATAATATTTGGCTTGAAGCATTTGGATCATCGATTACTATCCATATATTCATAACTCATAACACTTTGTGAACGCGATATAGGCTATAGAATTTGACAGTTTTTTTCTGTTTTGTTTTAAATTCGTTTGAAAAAATGGGGTCACAAGATGATGTAACATATATTAATGTAGCAGGGGCGGATCCAGGAATTTTTGCAGGAGGGGGTTTGCCAGGTTTCTGTCACCGAAATCTGCAATCATCGTCTCTAGATTACATACAAATTGAGCTTTTTAAACAGAGAAATCATTTTTTATACTGATGTAGGATCACTTTGTGATGTAATTTCATTGATGCAAGGCATTATTTTTTTTATGTAGCTGAGCAGCCCCCCCCCCCATCTGGATCCGCCCATGTGTAGAGATATGATTTCTTTAAGGATCCTAGATACTTATCAAAATAGCTAAACATCCAAGTTTTCCTCCCTGATAAGCTGCAGTTGAGGCACAAGCTGCCTTGCGTGGATATCTTTTAATACTGTTATAAACTGGTCAGTGTGATTTCCCCTTGTAAGTGGTGCTGGATAGAGGGTCTTGCAAGTAACATCGCATAGTGCTTTAGATGGAACGACAAGCCGACGTCATGTGTACGTGTTGGCCTTTATGTAAAATAAATGCCGCTGCCCGGGGAAAATTTTCACCATACCGTAGCACATCTTCATTTGCCAACTTGGTGTACAAACTCCATTTCATTTTATGGAATTTTCTTGGGTAAATTTGATATTCGTCAAGTTGTATTGGATTGGTTTGATTTTTGAGGAGCAATGATTATAACATAAGCAATTCCGGAATTACCCACAGCTTGACAGGCTGGAACTAGGGTCTCAATATCTAGAGCGCCGTCTTTCTACAAACTGTAGCCTAAAACATCCGTAATCATCTTCGACTAATTTGTGTTTAAAACACACTTCCGTGTTCTTCTAGTCGTGAGGGTGGGGCCTGTCTTAAATTTATATCGACAATGAACCCAGTTACTGTATTCAGACAACTAACCATGGGCGGTATATATTTCTTTTCAATTTTAAAGCTAAAAAATGTCTTTTTTTGGATAACATCTGAATTTTTAATCCTAAGGGTGTGGAAGCAGCTTTATTGAGACATTGTAGGGACCATATGTGGATATGAATCAGCGTGAACATTTTATTCAACCCTTGTACAAATATCAAAACAGACTGATTGAATACATAGTCATTTCAAATACCATGAGATCGATGGAACTGGATCGAAAGAAATCTTCACATAATTTTAAGCTCCTCGATAATTTGGCCTTTACCCGCTGCGATCTAGTATTAGAGAAATTGTAGAAACATAATACACATTGTTTTACATTTATCATCTAGTTGAGTATGCTTACTCTTTCTAGAAGACCATTTATCAATTGATAATTTCACATGGTTGACCATTTCTAGAAGACCATTTTCTAGAAGATAACCATTGACTGTTGGTACACTGTGTCCCCGGGGTTCATCTTCTGCCACGAAGTGACGCGTGTTATACACGTATCGGGATTAGTTTTTTCACCCGGATAGCGCGCATTGGATCTAAGTAATTGTTTCGGTACGGTGGTTTTTGACTGCCATGAAGAATTTATCAGACCACTTATAGCACCTTTTGACTGTCAACGGCGTTATACTGAACATTGGCCAAGTGTCCAAAATTTATTTTTTTTCGTGTTCTGAACTTTGAACATCTCAGTAAATAAAAAGGGGTACAGGCTTAATTATGTTGTGAGGGATACAACTCACCTTTACAATAGCATGACGATACCATCCATATATGGCTGATTGAAATAATGTGACGCGTGGGTTTTAATATATTTAAAAACATTGTTTTAAATCGCTAACATTTGGGCCCTAGAAATTGACACACGTGGGTCCCAACGCATATAATACTGTAATATGAATGTATATAAACTGATTTACGCATTATTTGTAAATTTAAATCAACATTGATGCTATGATTTTACCGTTTTTACTCTAATTTCAAATCAGTTATGTTCGGCGAAATAAGCCAGCTGTTTCAATCGAATGCAAATTTCTGGCGTCTGGTTATTCCAGTCTACATACGCCGTTTGATTCGGTGCAATGTTTCTAGCCTCGTTCCTCGAGCCTCTTGCCAGAACCGGGGCTGAAACGCATTATGGTACCAATGGTAAAATATTTATTTTGTCTTAAACATTGGAAATCAGAAGCCCACATTTTCCCGGTAAAATCATAGCATGTTGAATTAAATTTACAAATAATTTGTGTTTCCAATGTGGGAGATTTTGGATGATAATGAGTTAGAAACTTAGCTACTTTAACCAATATACAAACTAGAGAAGTGTATCAGACACTGATAGAAACAGTTATCTAGCAAATACAATATTGAATTAAAGCGTTAATAGCGTGGTTGTCTGTTTCATTTATCGCTATATTTTTATCATTTTATATACATGTAACTGAGTCTACACGTTATAAAACTACATATTAATCTCTTCAGTTACTGATTAAATTATTCAGGCTATAGAAAGGTACAATATTTAATCAGTGAGGACGAGTGAAGGTGTTCCATACGATAGCTGAATTAATCTTTCATTAATCACTATGGTCATATCATATGTTGGAGAAAGATTTAACATCTAAGCATGGACATTTCAGACCAGGCCAGATCATTAGCATATCTCAATAAATGGCCAGTATTAAAAACAACGTCTTGTAGAATGGACTTGCCTTGCACGAAAAAGATAGCAGAGTTTATTATTACATTTATCTTATTAGTTTGATTTGGGAAATGAAATGAAATGGGGTTTAACGAACTGGGATAATGGAGACGGGCATGAGCCATACAGAGTGCGACGAGGGGAACTTTTCCTGGACAGCGACACTCCATTTTTCATCCCACTCTAAAGACTAGACGCAGCCATTGCCAAGCCCCCCATTCAGTACACCTGTCAAGTAGAAACTACGCCGGAAAATCACGGGAAACGTTCACTGCCAAGACCGAGATCCAACTCTTGACCTTCTTGTTATTGAGCTAGCGCCTTACGCACAGAGACACCGCGTTTCCCGGTTTAATTTGTAGCTGACTGTCCTACCATTGGTGTATAACATATAGAAGACACGTAGCCACATTCATTATTCAATATGTACTATATCAGAATCATTAATGATGTCAGAGAATTATTGGAAACATTGATTTGTGGAAACGCGGTTTTAAACATGTCATCTGTACAAACAGTAACACACTACTAAGGTAAATACACTATAGAATCATAAACGCTATAGATTGAAAGCAAATAATTGTCTAGTTTCAGAAATCATTTTGCCTGACATTACCACTAGTAAAAGATACTGTAATGTAGCCTGTATAAACATAATATCGGCAAGAAGGGGCATTTGCACCCCAAAAAATCTGGCCTCGAAAATAGAAAAAAAATGATCTGGTCAGCTCTTTTTATTTCAACGACCATTGTCTGAAATAATACCTGGCTGCATTCGCGGCAGTCTATTTTCCAAAATATAGTGACGAAAATATTCATTTACTTTGAGTCGCTCTTACTCCGCCCGGTCGACACATTCTTCTCTGGACGGATAAACTAGTGATTTGGCGGGATCTGTTAAGATCTACTTTTCAAATTATTAGGGACTTCGTTGAGGTTCGCAAGTCCGCTCATTTCACAAAATATAGTGGCGAAAATATTCATTAACTTTGAGTCACTTACTCACCCCGTTTGTCACTTTCTTCTCTGGTCGGATAACCAGTGTGATTTGGCGACAGGCGGTATCTGTAAAGGTCTGTTTATTCCTGAAATACTGCCAGACTGCATTTCGGGCAGTCTACTTTTCAAATTATTGGAGACTTCGTTGAGTTTCATTTGACACTTTCCTCTGTGGGATCGGAAAGACTAGTGGTCAGGCCACAAACAACATCCGATTAGCTCTGTTTATCTCTACGATCGGTGCCTAAATACTGTCAGGCAGCATTTCCAACAGTTTATTTTTCAAAATTTCTTGGGGAGGTCACCAAACCGCCACAAGGACTCGCTACTTTGGCGCTCACAAAGGTACTTCGTTGAGGTTCGCAAGTCCGTTTGTTTGCCATTTTGGTCTCTGATCACATAAAATAGTGACCAGGCGACGGAAGGTATGTGGTCTGATTTATTTATATCGACGATCGGTGCCTGACTGAATACTGACAGACAGCATTTCCGAAAGTCTATTTTTCAAAATTTTGTGGGGGAGGTCCCCCATACCCTCCATAAGTACACCCTACATTCGAGCTTGTGAGTGGGATTCGTCGAGGTTCGCAAATCCGTTCGTTTGACACTTTACCTCAACGATCATTGCCTGATATACTGCCAGGCTGCATTTCCGGCAACCTGTTTTTCAAAATTTTCTGGTGGAGACCCCACTATGGTGGCCTACAGTCTGAATAGCATTTTTTTCTAAATAGGCTAAAAAAAAAAATAAAGAAAAATTAAACTACATTTGCCTAGCGTCTTAATAGTGTCTTGATTAACCAGACGCTCAGTGTGAGATATCTCATTGCCAAAAGTAATAATCGTCGTAAAGTGTACCAGTTCCCGTAGTCGTAGATCAATAACTTTTCATTTTATCGACCTTTATCTTCTCCAAGGAGATATATATTTATCCGTTCGACGCCATTTGCATTTGTTGACTATTTAGACTCGAATAACAAGACACTGCTACGCGCCTAACGCCAATTTGTTTCACAGAGAATTACTTACGAAATACCTCTGTCCCAGATGACTGTCTACAACACGCGCGTTGACTTCGTGTGGCGGTAGTCATTGGCTCAACGGCTCGTGCATTGTTTACATCACACCTAACTGTTTCGGGCAAAATGATGCATTTTACTCACTTTAATACCCATTTACTCTAAATAGGAATTTTTTTTTAACTACAAATACTTCAAACGTCTTTATTTATTTTTCTTATACTTCAAAAAAAAGTTTGGCCTAACGCTAGCAGTTCATAATAATAATAATAATTTTCGTATATTTTAATTTTTGCGCTAAGCCACCATTTTCCGTAAACGACTATTTGGCGATGACCAATTTGATTGGCGTTTACGTGTGAATAACGTTGTGACCTCGATGACGAGCCTGACTTGAAATTCTCCACCAATCTCGGAGTCTTTGCGTTTACGCTTGCCGTCGCCCTATTTCTTGCTGTATTATAAATTCAATGATCGAAGTGAAAGCAGAGACGATGCCCTTCATAAAAGATAACCGGATCAAAGTCGTAGGTCATGTTACAGAAAACTGCACTCAAACTTTTCAAAGTCAGTTTTGGGACTTTTGACCTTGGAATACTATAATATAGTATTTTAAAGGCTACAATCTGGTCTTGGACTATCGACCTTGACCTTGGTCCTGTCACACACTGGTGATTCAGAAAACGGCCAAACGTAGAGGGCCCGTGTTCCCAAGATCACGTGTCCAAAAACAAACTTTGAAAATTTTGAGTTCAGTTTTTTGTAACATGACCTACCCGGTTATCTTTTCCGGGCATTGTCTCTGCTTTCACCTCGAACTGCTCGAACATTGAATTTGATAATACAGCAAGAAATAGGCCGACGGCAAGCATAAACGCAAAGAAAGACCCCGAAATTGATGGAAATTTTCAAGTCAGGGTCAGCATCAAGGTCACAACGTTATTCACACGTAAACACCAATCCAAATGGTCAACGCCAAAAATAGTCTTTTACAGAATGGTGGCTTAGCGCAAAAATTAAAATATACGAAAATTATTATTATTATTATGAACTGCGAGCGTGTAGCGCAGAGTGTCGAAGTCCGCCTGGGTGTCTTGTTATTCGAGTCTAAATAGTCAACAAATGCAGGTGCGAAAGTGCTGTAGCGCAGCAGTTTTTCTGATTTAGACTTGTTTACACTTTACGACGAATATTACTTTAGGTAAAGGTGCGAAAGTGCAATAGTGCCGCAGTTTTTCTAATTTAGGCTTGTTTACACCGCTGATCTATCAGTGGTTTACACTTTACGACGAATATTACTTTCGGAAAGGAGATAACTCACACTGAGCGTCTGGTTAATCAAGACACTATTAAGACGCTAGGCAAATGTAGTTTAATTTTTTTTTTTTTTTTTTTTTTTTCTATTTAAAATTTTTTTTAATTTTTTTAATTTTTTTTAACCTATTTAGAAAAAAATGCTATTCAGACTGTAGGCCACCATACCCCACCCCCCATAGAAATATAGACTATGCCCACCCCACCCCTAGCTGAAACTCGTGCCTTTGCCCCCTTAACTTTGGACTTTGTCCCAACTTTGCCCCTCTAACCACCGAGGGCTGGCGCCTCCACTGTCTATTGGACTTAAATGAGCTAAAACGCTAACATTTGGGATCTAGAAATTGACACAAGTGAGTCGCAACGTATATAACACTGTAATATGAATATATATGAGCTGATTTACATTCAATGGTTTACGTTTTTACTCTAATTTCAAAACAGTTATGTTCGGCGAAATAAGCCGACAGTCTCATTGGGGGTGCTTATTACTAGCGTCTGGTTATTCCAGTCTACATACGCTGTTTGATTTGCTGCAATGTTTCTAGCTTCGTTCCTCGAGTCTCTTGCTAGAACTGGGGCTGAAACGCATTATGGTACACGATTCGTGTACCAATGAGACAATGTTTATTTTATCTTAAGGGCGTTGAGCAGTCTAAGATTCGCACTAACTTTTCAACGCCAATCTTATTAAGTCTTTGCAAACTTGTTCCACTTATAAAATAACTCAGAAAACTCTCGAAAGTCGCGTCGTTTTATGTGTAACAATGGAGATACGAGGCGGAGGAATAAAACTATTTATAGCAAACGAGACTGATTCCCCGACCTAGATGAGGTGTTGAATAAATTATGACGTCGTGCACGCCAGTCACGTGACCAACACAGACGTGGCTTCAACGGGAGTGGAAGATGTCACGTGACCAGAAGGAATTCCCTGTATGACGCGATTATCCAGGTCTATTTATCTATCACGAAAGGAACATGACGGATTTTTTTTTTTATGGTCAAAGATTACTATTTTTTGAATGCATAACATGATTTAGACTGCGGTGGAGTAGTGCAGTGAAGTAATTATTTACTTTTACATCCGAATTGTTGTATTTTAATACTTGTTGTCGACGTATTCAAAGAATTAACCCAAAATCGCAAAATCTCGTTTGAAGGTAAATAATGAACAACAATTTTAAAATACTTTGAGTTGGTATTTTTTAACGTTTTTGGTGTCGAAATGTAGCTTATAACCTCCACTTTCGATCTACTGGTGGGATTATCAATAAATCTTTTGAGCTTGTACTAATAGACTTTCCAAGAAAACGCATCGTTTTTTTGCGTTTCCATGGATACAAGACAAACCACAACCTATAGCCAAAAAATGACCAGTGTATTTTTGGGACTTGCTATTAGCATTGTTCATGCGAAATTTGATGAAAATATCTGCAGGCATAACTGAGAAAATTCTACTTTTGTTGTCATCAATACCCCTTTTTATCATGCTTTTGGGCCAAGTTTGGAACATAGTTGGTAAATAAAATTGGTATTTATTTGGTGATTAATATGTAGTTTATCACCCCAAATAACAAAAAATGTCATATCTTATCAACAAAAATTACAGTGCTAGCTTTAAAATTTGCCCTTAAATATTGAATATCAGAAGCCCATCTTTTCCCGGTAAGATCACAGCATCAATGTTGATTTAAATTGACCAATAATTAGTGTTTTCAATATTGAAGATTTTGGATGATATTAAGTTAGAGACTTAGCTCCTTTAATGTTAAGGGTATACTTCATCGACTGACAGCCGATTAATGCCATCGTTAACGGGGCTTTCAACAACAGGCTTTAACTCCATGTTGAGTTAAGGGGGCTTTAAACATCGTTCGTTCTTCCGGGGGATTTTTGCGTCCGCTTCCGCTTCCTTTTGGTGAAATTTGGATAACCAGCCCTGATCTTTATATATGGCATCCCCACGCACAAATTCTGGCATGGTTTTAGTTTATGGTATTTTAAGATTAAAATCTTTCTATTCTTTAGACATGGCAATTGCATATGTTGAACCCACCACTGATGCCACGAACGCAAATTGTTATTTATTGTGCTTTGAATGTTTTAAAATTTGATTCTATTTGCCTTCGTTGTATATATAATATAGAAATAGGTAAACCGTTTCCTTTATTAGTCCCACAAGACCATGTTCTATGATGTTGTTTATAAATAATATATGATAATTATATATTGACTATCACTACGGTAACACTATAACAAAAACTTTTTGCCAGATAAAATCGATCATTTATTATTAACAGAAAATGACAACCATAATGTTACTAATTCCTAGTCTAATAATGGTTTCAGTTCCAGATGGAATTCTACGATTTCCGTTGAATGAACATGCTTATTTTGGGTGTTTATTTAAAGGGTGTATAGCTAGATTCTTTGGAACTTTAAAACAGGTAACAGGGGCGGATCCAGGGGGGGGGGGTCCAAGATTTACACAAATATACCGAGACTATCCTCTTGTCTACGGAACACTATTTATATCAAGAGTCTTTACTAACTTGATCCGCTTTAAATATATATTTTTCATCGGCTGGACCGGGGGAAAAGAAATTAAATCATAGACTGAATTTTCTAAATGACCCATTTTCTCGGAACGTGGATTCAGTCCAGTAAACGGTTTCTTAAAAGAGCATGCAATAGAGACTACCTTTCTGTCAGTATTCTATAACCAACCAACGGAACAATTTCGGCCATATTCATTTAATGAGTGACCTAATCTAGGACCTGAAATGTTTGTTGTCATTGACGTGTTCTGAATGGTGTGAGATATTTGCCAATGAAACGGTCTGTTACAGTGAACTGTGGGTAATCGAGTAGTAAAATCAATGCTGATTGGTTAATCAAATGTCTGACGTCATAGGTCAAAAGCTGCTCGTATGACCTCTAACATGACCTATCGCAACAACCGGTCAGATTTTTAAGTTGTGTAGGCCATCGATAGTATAAAAATAACGAAACGAAATATAGATTTGTACTTTAAACAAATTGTTACTCGCTTTACCCAGGAACAAGATAATTAATTACCTAGTCAAAAGTTCAACCTCACAAGATGAAATTGGAAATGGTGTCAGAGATTCGGATAGTTTCTTGCGGCTAGAAGCATGGACGTTATTCTTTAAAAACACACAGCGGTTCGTCAAGTTTATCAGACCTTCGGTAACGGTACATAGGATAAGGCCTATAGCAAATCGAAAGAATTTATACTTGCTTTTTACCCTGGACATGGCGCCACGACTGCATTACCAAAATGAATCCCGTTTTAAGCATTTCTAGCGCTAAAATAGTCTAAGAATTGAATATTATCAATGTACTATTACGCTATATAGTTTAGTATATATACATGTAGTTTAATAACGTTGGATAAAACGCCTGAAATTTAACTAGAATCTTAACAATGTCTGGCAATTTGTCTCATTTGTCTTTTAACTCACCTATTTAAACTGCCGGGTAAGTTACCCACTTTGAAAGTTCTGTTTTATTTGTTTTATTTTCAGCTAGTTGTCAATTTAAATCACGAAATTGCCGTATATTGTCAGTTATGTGTAGCTCTGGGGTGTAACTGTGATAACAATGATCTCAGGTTGCAGCTTTTAAAACACAGAGAGAAAGCCCTCGATATATCATTGAAAACCAAAGATCAATTATTGCCATTGTATAAAAAGTAAGTGTAATTTTATGTGTGTATGTGATCAATATTTGTCAGTGAGTGGTATGAATAAGGTTTTCAGGGGGTAATTTATGATAATGATTTCTAGGTCTACACTGCTACAACAGTTATGTGCGGGGAGGAAAAGGTATAGTAATCTAGCTCACACCAAAGAACCGTATTTCGTGTAGGGTTTTGCGTGGCATTAAATCCAATTCACACACCATGGTCAATATACACAGAAAATTGTGTCCAAGGAAATTGAAATTTAACTGTCTTTCATATACTTCCTTTGCTCGGTCTGTTGAGCCACAAGAATGTTCAATTTTATTTACAACCGAGTATTAATGTTAATAGCTTACATTTTTGAATCATATTCTTTATTTTAAAAAATGTAAAAAAAGCATATTTGTATTGATCAAGAGCTCGAAAAATATAATTTAGCTCGCACCGCTCGCCAGTCTTTGGCTGCATTCCTCCTCCATCTCCTCCATACAGATTGATTCATGGTCTGCAGTTGAGTATATACAATCAAACAACTTGCATTATTTATTTCGTAATTCAACTTTTCGGCGAAAGATACCTGATCCATATCAGAGTAAAGTTGCGACACGAGCCCTAAGTGCTAAAAGTAATAATATGGGTCTGCGAATAGAAAAGGGTTGGTTGGAACCATTAGTCTAAGATAAGACTTAAAGACTCAAGTGCATTCAGTTAAACAATTTTATGTATGTGTGTATACATGTATTTGCTGAATTTGGGTATATATATACATATGTATTTTGTAGTATTTATTTGATTAAAAATGTACATGTATTATGTTTTCATCCTATGTTACACGCTGTCATTATTTTTATTATGTATTAAAGTGATACGCCACAAGCTGAAGATAGAAGAGATATAGAAAACTTATGTTTTATATTTTCTGGATGTTTAGAACTGTTTAAAATAGAACTCTATAAATCCCTTTCATTACATCGACTATTTCCTCTTTCTTCAGGTAAACATAGGATTTGATAATATAAAGTTATTTTTAAACTACCAGTTTGAAGAATCCCTACTGAATCCTGACACAAATTAGGGAGTAACTTAACATAATTTCCAATACTTTACTTGTGATTTTTATACACGTCATTATTAATTGCGACGGGTAACAGCATGCAAAGACAAAAATAATGAAAACTAGTTCTTAATTAATTTTTCAATTAAATATTTTGAAATTGGCGTCAAACAAAGCAGACATTCTTTGGTGCGCTCATTATAACCATGGTGCCATTAGCACGTGCTTAATCCAGCCATGCATTGCCCCCTCTTTTAATTATGCGTCGAATAATTCCTTATTACAAACAAGGCATCGGGATAAAATGAATGTTCTGGACCTTGTTTCACGAAATTTCAACTAAGATACAATTTTAATAATTTCATTTTGATTGGACAATGTTAAATTGATTTTAGTGCTTAGCCAATCAAAAATGAAATATCTACTAAACTTGGGATTTTATCTTTAGTTTAGATTTCGAGAAACAGGGCCTTGGCTTTATCCCGTAAGCCGACTAAGAGAAATTAAGATATGGCCCATAGCTGAATTTTCTTTTGATCACAGCCACCTCACATTACGATTTATTGTTACTTTCGGTATTAATACCGGATGTATTTGAAGTAAGGACGTGGTATTCCTAATTCACTCATTTGTTGTTGTATGTTTATAGGTAATGTGTGTTTAATTAATACTGGTTTATCAGGATCTACGCATTGTCCCTTGTCATGCTCAACAATAAATAGTTCAATAGAAAGAGAAAATGATTTGTTGCATGGAATTGAGAAGTGAGTGATATATGTTTTTTTTATTTAAACATTATAATAGTCAAATTTGCTTATTTTTAAAATCTAATTTTTACCCATGCAGTTCTATAATCATTTTCATTATACGATACGCCGTAAGTCTTTTATTGGTCTGTTATTTTCACTCGTCTCAAGGAACTGCATATTCTATATGTTTTGCATATATATGTATCTACCTTAACTATTAACCGCACTTTTAAGTAATTAAAATTATTCCAATGTAAGAAAAACTCTTGTTTCATCGCCGGTAAGGCTGTGGTCGCCAGGCTATTCAAGACATTATTTAACCAGTTATGTTTCAAACAAAAATCAATTGTTTTGTAAGTCTCTCTGATACTGGCTAGTCTGTATTTTGATTACGTATTGTAGAGATCTGACGTGTATCAAGAATCTAGAGAGAGATGTAGATCAGTTAATCAATGTTCAACCGTGGACAGTTGAACCAGAAACCACTACTGATAATTTTGGTAAATATAAGGTTTTATTTTATTTCAACAGAAATATTTAAAGCTACTGTTTTCAGCACGAGAATAGGCATACGAACCCGGGGCCTTTGTTAAGAAAATGTTCTCGGAGCACGCCCCCTGACAGCTTAAATACTGAAGGGGGGGGGGCGGCTTTTAGAATTAATTGAAAATACATGGTCTCTAATGTCAATTTGGAAACTAGACTGGGTCACTGCCAAAACACAGAAACCTATATATTAATTCATACCGATGACTGACGCTACTGAAAAATAATAAGTCGAAATTAGATTTTTCTTTTTAAAGAAAATTTTAATTTAACTACTCCTCAAGAGTAGAATCCAATGGTTTTACAATTGAAATCCCCTCACTCTTACATCGTCCTGAATTCAAATCATTCAATCAGACTGTTGGAGCTGCATTCACAAATAATAATAAATGCCGGAAAAATTTGATCGGGAGATTAACCGTATCACAGTTTTGATGTTTGAGGGGATTTGCGTTTCTTCGCTTGACTCACAAATAATAATAAATGGGATTGTTCGCGGTACTAAACCAGTCAGAGGGCATAATGCAAAAATAAAACGTACAATATGCAGACAGCAATGACAGAAATGAGTTCGGGGTCTAGATGCATACATTTTAAATCGTTCCGCCAGGAAAATATTCACATGAACTGACGTCCTGCATTTAAACCATTGCTCATAAAGGCTACGTGGAACGTTTCTTTCGGACGTTCAGGTTCTATGATTATCAGTATGACATTAATTTTGTTGTTATATTATGTTAGTTACAATATTTTTTGATATTTTTACTTAACAGCTTGTTATGACAGCTCAAGTGATGATACGGTATCTTTAGATATAAGAATAGTAAGTAATACTTTATAATCTTATAGTTCAAATAATAAAACCTTATAAATAGAATAATTCTAGACAATTCAGAAACATGGCGTTTCCAGGCAACAAAAATAAATCCTCTAACAAATGTTTCAAGGGAGATAAAACATCACAGAATGTTGTGATGAGCATTTAAAAAATACTCTCAGTTTGTATAAGGTTTTAATGAGAGACGAATAAATCAGCAAAAAAAAAAAAAAAAAAAAAAAAAAAAACATCCATGGCACTCAATATCGGAGTACTCCCGCTTGATTCTTTTGTGTCATTATTTCTTTAATTTCAAAACAGGTTAGATGACAGTAACCCCAGAAAGAGCCTTTGCACCACAATTCATCTTGGAGTGATAACAGAATACATAATCTGGAAATAATACGCAGTTTTGATTAAATACAATCTCTGGGTTAACCCATTATAAAATATATAAAAATATCTTGGTAAAAGAGGCAATCAAACTAGAAGGGTTAAGAGAACTGATATAAAGAGTACAGAGCTGGTGTAATTTTTACGATATAATTTGCTAATTATTATTTTATTTTAGGATGATGCAAGGAACAGACATAGGGGAAAGTGTGTTTGGATAGTTATGGTTACATTGGGTGTGGCTACAGTGATTGGTAGTGTTATAGGATTGTCTATTGGTTTATCATAAAGCTATATCCACCTTACAAGGGAAACAACTAAAGAGTCCAGGGGATGAACATAAGTCACCTTTTCAATGACCCTAAGTTAATGGCGCCATGTGGTAGCAAAATGTGTAACCTTTTTGTGGAACAATCAATTTCAGGTAAAAACGTTCCGAGTCATATCGAAACGAGGCCCGTCTGAAATACAAGTCTATCGCACCCTTTAGTTGCCTGAAACGTTGAAGTCCGTTGTACTGGTAATTATGGTTCGTGTTAAACATCATTTTTAAGTTCTAATTAAACCCACTCGTTGTTCTGTTTGCATCAAACAATCTCGTCCAAAAGTATGTTTTGCGTTTTATGTGAAAAGACAAAAATGAGACTTGGATTTAGATCGTTCTTCCCCTGGGCTCTTCAACTGAAAACCTGCAATTCGTCTATTCCGTTATGCTACAGAAGATCATTTCTCTTGGCAGATATTTACATGGAATTCTACTAGAAAGTGCTCCTTATGCCACCAGTGCCAAAAATGTGTAATACAGTAACAGATACAATAGAATAAATACGGATTTTAAGCTGTTATTCGTCCATTTCTGTTTCATCTCAAAACGTAATGTTGTTCTTCAAACTTTAGATTGTGTTTTAAAATGTTATGTCACTACAGTTAATTATCATCAAAAATGTTAACAGATTGAGTTCAATATGTCGTTTTGTAATATTATGAAATCTACATGTAAAATGCAAAATCTAAAATGAAAATTGGTCCATTATACGATGACATTTTTTAATGTGAATATTGTTGGTAGCCTACAGGTATGCAATTTTAGTCTTTATATTATTATTAGAAGCTTGCTGCTGGCGATTAGAAACTGTTAGACATTGTCTGTAAAAATAAATGATTCATGAACTTAATAGTCTGCTAACGAAGCGTGGCATCATGTTTTGTTTCCTGTCACTGTGAATATATCATTACTGGTATCCAGGTTTCATTCATACCTAGTCCTTTATGTCCATGGAGTCTTGTATAATACACGAATTTCACATCGATCTGAAGCAAATCAACTGGAGGAACAATGATTGTCGGATTATTATACGGGTCGAGTACAATATACATGTGTTTTGGTTATGTCCGTGGCCAGTAATAAGACTAAATCGTTATTTATTTTAAATGGTTATATAAACGTGGCATTTCATTGCGAGTCACCAGATTAGGTGACGTAAATGCCTATAGCCTTTCTTATTTTAAAGTAAAGTGCTAATTATTTATTTCAATTTGTATCATCTGGGAAATTGTATTAGTGGGTTTTTTTCTGCCTATATAATCGCAATTTTTTTAACATCTGTCTTTCGTATTTAGTTTTTCAGCACCTTGATGATAGCAAGTGTTTTTTAAATGTTTAATTAAAAGGGTTTAACAATATTAAAGATACATTATGGGAAATTAGATAAAGAGCTTGCAGTTCTCACTATAACAGTTAAAAGCTATATAATATAAGGCAATTTGCTAAATAAAATCCAGTCGAATTTACCACCTTTGAATCCAGAATTTAGCAATTGAATTTCCGGCCCAGCCTCTATCATCATTGCTAAAGTCGGTACGAAAAAAACAGTTTCGATTATGCATTTCATGATTAAATCATGAATGAAAGTTGAGCAGCAATTCGGATCCTAATCCAGTAAGTATCACAGACTTGCGATGATATCGAAAGTTTATTATGATTTGGATATGTTTACTAATGTCTAATTGATAATTTAGATAACATTTCAGGCCCCCCAAAAGACCTGCAATAGACAGATTTAGTTCTTGCATAATGTATGTGTAAACAATTTATAAGTATTTTTTTGTCTCTAAACTAATTTTGTATTCCAAGAATAGGAGGCAAAAATTTCATAGAATTCAAATATCCATGTTGCCTTAAACATTATTTAATCAGATATTCTTGTCTATGCTATTTAGAAAGACGATAATGCCTTCCATTTCTAGAATAAACACCGGTAATATTTTTTTTTCACTTTATCGTCATGCAGTTCTGTAAGACTAAATTAATGTGCAGTGAGTGTATTCATTAATGTCATATTTTAGGTCCCCACGTTAGTAATTATTGTTGATATGTCAAGGTTTTTCCAAATTTTATTTCTCATATTTTTAGATGCAAAAATGTATAGCCAAGAAGGCAAGATCATAATAATATAAATTACAATCTTTGTTTTTTGGTTGTTTTCTTATTTTTGGTCTATGCGAGGGTATATATTGGGTGAAAATGGGTGAAATCAAGTACAAAAAAAACTATGGCTGGTACAGGTCAACAGTAAATCTTACAGTTCTGCTAATTTTTTGCTCGGTCCATAAAGCCGTCAAGACAGTGAAAAAGATGCTTGAATCACCTGTTGAACTCTCCTCGTCATTGTCCGAATAGACGTTAAGTCTGAGTGTTAGTCTGTTCCATCCAAATCGTCCCGTTTCTGCACTTGTGGATCTCTTTGACGGATTTTATGCACCGCACACGAATGCCCCGGATATGCTCAAAAATAGATTAAATTCATTGTTAATGACGACATCTTGAAAAGGGGGAAAGGTTAATGGGCCATTCTATATGAACTGGACCAATGGTAAGAACATAATACCCTCCCCCAAAGTTATAAAAGACAGATTGCCAGGCAACGAAACATACGCCCACAGCAGCTAAATCATCCGGACAGTCAACAAGGGTTGTCGCATATTTTTACTTTTTTTGGTAATGAAACATTTGTAATACACTGAAATCTGATAAAGAGTAACAACTCATTATGTAATTATCTGAAAATCATTAGAATTTGTTTGCTTTTTATAAAGTTCCCCCCCCCCCGCTAATAATTAGTATAGGAAACATTTAACATCGTGGATTTAGCTGTTCAGTTATCAAAATTCATTGAAAATCAAAATACTTGTTCGTTTCAACACCTTAAACTCTGTGTATCAATCTGAAGTCAATCGGATGATAATTTTGGCATCTATAGCGTCACAAGGTTTGTTGGGTTTTTTTTGAAGTGATCAAGGGAGATAACTCTGGAAGTAATTATTTGAAATCTAGAGCGTCCACAGGATTTTTTGATGTGATCAAGAGCCATAACTCTGGTAATCAGTAGGCTTCTTCGTCTCATGACCTTAAACGGTAAACGTTTTTTTCCATCCACCGGAGCCTGGTCTTATGACGTCATATGTGGATTGTGGGTTAGGATAAGGGTTAGGGTTAGGGTTAGGGCTAGCCCTGTCTACATCTCGAGACTATGACGAAATCTGCAGGCCACAGCCCTTATCCTAAACCTTATCCTAACCCACAATCCACATATAACGTCATAAGACCAGGCTCCGGTGGATGGGGAAAAAAACGCTTACCACCTTAAACAGTGTGTGTAAATTTAAAGTCAATCGGATATCAACTTTGGCCATCCACAAGATTTTTTGAAGTGATCAAGGGTCATAACTTTGGTAATTATTATCGGAAATCGCTGAAAAACAATAAGCTTCTTCGTCTTATGACCTTAAACACTGTGTATAAATTTAATGTCAATCGGATATTAACTTTTGCCTCTAGAGCGTCCACAAGATTTTTTGAAGTGATCAAGGGCCATAACTCCTTGTGTCCACCTTGTGTATTTGATGGCTTATATTTTTAATTGGCACCTGAATTCTGCGCGGTGATGGAAACGCAAAGTTTTGAATGTGAAGAGACGGTAACTGTTAACTGAATACATTTTCTTACAAAATTATAAACCAGCAATGCCCAAACTACCTCGCTGAAACACTATTATATTCCACCCCATACTCTTAACATCAACTCAACTCACGTACGTAACTAACGTACGAAAATTAAATGGTAGCTAGCCATTTTGCTCAGTAATCCCAACCAGAATTTGACAATTTTTTTAAAATTGCGTTAAACTTTAAAATTTTTGTTTAGAACTGAAATTAACAGAATTGATTGTGTATGTCTGAAATACACACGACCGAAGCACAAAATAGTGCCAATATGCCGACGTCAAATCTAGAGTTATTGCTGTGAAAAATCATTGGAATTGCGATTATACAGATTATACAGTCCTAAAGGCTGCAGGAAGGCTTGTTTACCATGTAACATTGTGTCTTGTAATGTTGACATTTTGTTTGTTGATGTGACCTCATGACCTGTGACGTTTAGATGACGTCATATAGAGATAATGGATATTCAACGCGTCAGAGTCACTTCTCTGCAGGTAGGGTGAGTCTGTCGTTCAGATTGCTCAACTGATTGTATTAAGACCTATCCTATATATAGTGAATCACGCCTTAGCACCTGAAATTGGGCAAAGCCTTTCGAGTCAAACTAATCAAATTAGGCCTACCGCCAAAATTTCTAGCGTGAAGTTCCGAAAATCTTTTCATTACTATTGCCACCACTGCCTTATAGTATATTTAGGTTTTGCATACATATTTATATATTTATAGATGCTTTGTATCTAATCTGAACTAACGGTTTAC
This sequence comes from Patella caerulea, assembly GCA_036850965.1. Classification (NCBI taxonomy): domain Eukaryota; kingdom Metazoa; phylum Mollusca; class Gastropoda; family Patellidae; genus Patella; species Patella caerulea. The sequence continues at coordinate 3,502,354 of JAZGQO010000008.1, read as the reverse complement.
AGATATCTTAGTAGAAATACTGTTTTGGGACAACTTATATGCCACCCCCCCCCCCACCCCCTCCCGCCCCAAAGTTCCGTAAACCGTCTATTTCTGTTTTTCGGGTACAAACATGAGAGAATGCAGAATGTGACCATATACCAATGAAATACACATGTATAATTGTGTAATTAATTAAAACAATACACAATGATAACAGCTTTGTGGAAAGCGCGTTGTACTTAATGACTGATTCATTCAGAAAGTTTGGGTGACAAAGTAAATTTTCTGGCAAATAAGCCCAGTCCCCTACGCCGAGGTAGCCCCTTACCTGTTGTTCATTAAGTTTCCGTTTTGAACTACCCCCCACCCCTCACCATTACCGCCCCTTCCCACCCGAACCACCGGACATTGTCATTCCAACTCTCTCCCATCCCACCAGATCCCACACCACTGACAGTGTAAGTGTATTAAATGTGAAAATGAAAGACTAGAAAGAAAAGAAACCTAATTTGTAGCGCAGGCGCACGCCCCCTCTATTTTTTGAGGTGGCGAACAATTTTTAGCTCCATATATTCTCGCGAGAAAGGGGAACTAAAATAGTTTAGGTTGGTAATCGTAATTTACAGTACTAGTATGAAATTAGTCCTTGTGAGCATTTTTTACACTCAAAAATCACGGTTGCGGGCTTCACACTCCCAAGTTGGTGCAGCACGCCCCCTCTTTCTGAAAACCCTGGATCCGCCCCTGTAGCGACAGCGATGATGATAACGATTAACTTTGATGACATTGTGACGAGTAACTGCGTAATTTCGTAATTTTGATTTTACTTAATCAATAATACATTTTTGTTTAATATCAATATTTGTTAGCAAATTATCCAATTATAGATATGTCTTCAGTTTTAATGTTTGTAATTTGGCCTTAAATATCAGAACTGGAGGTTTACAGCTACCTGTAGTGAAATTCGTGTAGGCTCGAAAGGATTATGCTTGTTTCAGTGGATTCAGTGCGATTTACAAAAGTATGTTCATTATGTTTTCTGCATTTTGGTTTAAATCAAAATGTAACCAATACCATCTTTGTATCCAGGCCTAATTATTTAAATGAAAATTAATTCTATATAATTTTTAATAACTGTAAATCTTTTTTTCTTATTGTATGTTTTGCGTGCCATATAGTAAATTAATAATACACTGGTCTTATAGGATGTTTTAGAAATAATTTTCTGATCGTATCCTACTTAATGGAGCCATTGACATGAAAATTATATAAATATCATGTTTTTGAAATAATTTTCTGATCGTATCCCATTTGTGTTCATAATGGGATGCAGGGACTGATCCAGGAATTTTTGCAGGAGGGAGTTTGCCAGATTTAGGTTACGGAAATCTCCCATCATCATCTCTAAATTACATAGGCATGCATACAAATTGAGCTTTTTAAACAGAGAAATCGTTTTTATACTGATGTAGGATCACTTTGTGATGTAATTTCACTGATGCAAGGCATTATTTTTTTCTCATGTAGCTGAGCGGGGGGGGGGGGGCAATCCGCCCCTGGGATGTAGATAAGCAATGTTGAATAATACGATACTTATATCTTATAGTAGAAAAATGAAGAAATAAGTAGACGTGATTAAATCGGTCTAGTCAGAGGCGGATTACCCTATAGGCAGGGTAGGCAGCTGCCTAGGGCCCAAGAAAGAAAAGGGCCCGTAAGATTTTGGACACCTTATTAAATTTGCCGTGTTACATTTTAAGTGAATTCAGATGTGTGAAAGTGAATTACAGAATATATTTCTCTTCTTTTAAGCAATAATAAATTAAGTTTGTTTTCATTTTATCCAACAATTATCTGTTGCTGTGCTCCTCTGCGCCTCAAAAGATTGCCACTGGAAGAAGGACAAGGTAGTGTTTGACTAAGTTGTGGTGCTTGACATTATTTCATTAGTATATCCTCGTTTCTCTTACAGTGAGTGGTCTTACTGTTACTACAGCAAACCTGTTCCGCGAAGGGCCCAGTTGGTCGAGTTGCCCTGGGCCCATCAGTACCATGATCCGCCCCTGTCTAAGGTTCTAAACTAACCAAATTACATATACAATATAATGTACATAGTGCAAACATCATTTAAAAGGTTAATCCGGATAATATTTTGGAAAATAAAACTGCTTAATTTTGTATTAAAATGCCTTAAAATCCTGTACCTTAGGACCGAGCAAAAAACTTAAAATATGTGATAGGTTTCCGGACAACTCAAACCTGCCAATTTTTATCTATATTCTGCATAAAACCAGAATTTTATTATATGAACATCATGCATAGGTGAAATTTACCTTTCGTTATCAAGTACTGCACACATGTCATTCATTGACCTTAAAGGAACGGAAATTGATTATCAGGTCACCTAACGTAAAAATTGACCCGAAATCTTAAAACAGTTGTGTTCGGATGAGAAATTGTGACATTTTGAGCTGAAAGTTGGAGACAAGGTAAATACCATTTGTGATGTAATGAATATTAGATGGTTTACATTAATACTTGTTCACGCGTAATAAAGTCACGTGATTGGAGTGCCATGCTTTCAGTCAACATTCAATTAAGTAGTACTTTCGTTATTCTGTTCCCCAATTCAAAATGCCTTGAATGAAGAACCCACGAATACAGCACCCCTACATAATATGGCGACGAGGATGTTGGAGAACAATTTTGCAGGTCAAGATTTGCATTATCTTAAGTATTTTTGGTGTTTTTCTGTCCGGTTCAGCCGATGAAGTTTTTCCCGATTCGACGTCGTCAAAATGGCGCCCAAATTTTCCAGAACTTTTTTGTCTTAGAGAAGTTAGGTGTTTGAACATGAGTATTCCGGCACCCAATTATTTTCTACCAACACCTGGTAAACCCCCAATTGCCTGGGACCAGTGGAAATCTTTGTTTGAAAATTATATTATTGCCGTCGGCGGAAATACATACAGTGATGCACGAAGGAAAGCTGTCTTATTACATTGCCTTGGACCTCATGCTCAGATCACGTTCCAGTCTCTTGAAGTAAATAATAATAGCTACAATGCAGCCATAGAAGCCTTAGATAATTATTATGGTACTAAATTTAATGTCAGTGCTGAAAGAGTACGATTTATGTCAAGATCACAGTCTTCCAGTGAATCGGTAGACGAATATGTGACTGCACTAAGACATTTGAGTATAAACTGTGGGCATAATGCAGGTTTGTTAGATGAGTTAATCAGGGATATGATTATTGAAAAAACTTACAATAGAACAATTAAAGAAAAATTGTAAATGGCCGGTAATAACTTGACTCTTGAAAATGCATTAGTTATTGCCGAAAAGGAATGTCAAACATTAACCAAAACACAAGCTTCTACTTCTTGTCAAATGTTCCGACACCATCCCCAGTGCAGCGTGTCACAAGAAATCAGGGCCCTGTTTCACGAAATTTTAACTTAAGATATAATCCAAATTTAGTAGAAACTTCAATTTTGATTGGCTAAGCACTAAAATCAATCTAATATTATCCAATCAAATTACTAAAATTGGGATCTTATCTTAGTTAAAATTTCGTGAAATAGGCCCCAGGGCAGAGGAAGAGAGCCAAACTTTCATCAAAGTAATACCGGTAATGAAAGTAGACAGTATAACATGCATAGTAATAATTATTCACCAAAATATTCTTCGCCAAGATTCCCAAATCCAACAAATTGTAATAGATATCATTTTCCTAATAAATTTCATAATGCAAATACATATACAAATTCTCCTTCGAACAATCCAAGATATAGAATGACATTTAACAGACCTAGACAACAAGTTCAAGGTCAGATGTGTTATAGATGTGGAAGTTATCAACATAAAGCTCGTTATCCATTCTGTCCAGCTATAAATAAAGTATGTTCGAAATGCAGTAAACATGGTCATTTCGCACACGTGTGTAATTCCCGTTCAGTAAATCAGATTGATTTTGATCAGTATGGTGATGACAACGAAAATAATGATTCGGACATAGTCGTTCTCACAGTTAGCAACCAGTCAATACAAAAGCTTTCGACTCAAGTTTATATTGACAATTACCCATTCGATATGCTCGTTGATACTGGTTCACCAATTTCGATTATAAACAAAAAGATGTTTGATAATTATTTTCAGACATATCAGATTTATTATTCAGACACTGTCTTAAAGTCGTACAATCAGTCGAATATACCTATTATTGGTGTTGTGCACTTACCTATCTGTTTTAAATCACGTAATGCTATCACAAAGTTTTATATAGTACAGTCCGGCGAATGTTTATTAGGACTTGATACAATATCGTTATTGAAAATGAATATTTGTATTCAGCCGATTTCCGATAATGAACTAAGTAACTCATATAAAGATGTTAAAAGTGCTGAGCAAAGTTATACTGTTAATCGTATTGCATCATTTGAAAATCTAAAAAGTGAATTTCCCAGTGTGTTTAATGGAATCGGTAAAGCTACCAAATTTCAACACAAGTCAATATTACGTGAAGAAGCTCTACCAGTTGCACAGAAAGCTCGCCCAGTACCATTTGCGTATGAAACAGAATTAAAGGAGGAAATAGAATCTTTGTTAAATGACGGTAATATAGAAAAGTGCGATCACGCAGAATGGGTTAGCCCAATAGTGTTGGCTCGACGTAAAAACAATAAAGTAAGGTTATGTGTGGATCTACGCGTCGTAAATAAAAACATTGTACCTATGAAATATCCTTTACCAAATATAGAATCTATGTTCGGATCGATTAAAAAAGCTAACTATATTTCTAAGTTTGATATGTACGCAGCCTATCATCAACTACCGCTACATGAAGATACGAAGAAACTTACATCATTCGCTACTACGTTAGGTTTGTTTAGATATGTAACAGGACCCTTTGGTTTAGCAGATTTACCTTCGGGATTTCAAAAAATGATGGGCATTATACTAAGTGGTATTCCAAATGTTTATAATTTATTTGATGATATTCTTATAGTAACGAAAACCGAACAGGAACATGATGTGTGTATTCGCAGAGTTTTAACGCATTTAGCTAGACATAATTTAACACTTAGTCCTAACAAATGTTTTTTCAAAGTCGGTGAAGTTAACTGGTTAGGTTTTTCTATTTCATCAAAAGGGGTTCATATGTTACCCGAGAATGTGGAAGCTGTTAGAGATTTGTTGCCCCCAAGCAATGTTATTGAAGTCCAATCTATATTAGGTTTCTTCAATCATTATGCACATTTTATTCCACAATTCGCTAATATAACTGAACCTATACGTAAACTTGTTCGCCAAGGTCAAGAATGGCAGTGGACTAGTGTTCAGGAGGAAGCATTCAAAACACTTAAGCTAGCATTAACTACTCCACCTACATTAGCATTTTTCCATCCTAACCAACCTACATTTGTGACGTGCGATGCGTCTAATTATGCTCTTGGTGCGGAGTTAAGCCAAAAACAAGAAAATGGTGAGATTCGTCCTGTAGCATTTTCGTCCAAAATATTGAATGAATACGAAAGAAAATACAGCATTGGAGAAAAGGAAGCTCTAGCATGTACATTCGCAGTTAAACGATGGGACCGTTATCTTCGTGGTAGACATTTTAAGCTTATAACGGATCATCAATCCTTAATTACACTACTACAATCATCGGAAAATGCATCTGGTCACAAACCAGCAAGAATAGCTAGATGGGCTTCGAGATTACTAGAATACAACTTTACAATGGAATACAAAAAAGGGACTGACAATAAAATTGCTGATAGTCTCTCACGCCTTAAGAGAAATAATCCTGTATCTACATCTGAAGTGACAATTGACGATATAAGTTTATGTGAATCACTTACTATTAATTCGTTAAAACTGACTCACAGTTTTCTTTATAATGAAATCAAGCAAGACAGTATTCTAAGTCAGGTTCATAGTTTTGTGGTTAATTCATGGCCTGATAAGAAAGACTTAATTCCTGAGTTAATACCTTATTTGCATATCAAAGATGAACTTTTTGTTTTCGGTCAAGACTGCATCGGACGTGGCCAGAGAACTATTATTCCCAAAAAGCTTCAAAGGGATATCTTATATCTTGCTCATGAAGGACATTGTGGCATCGTGAAAACTAAACAAAAACTCCGTTCTGTTGCGTATTGGCCTGGAATGGACAATGATGTTGAAAATTTTGTCAATAACTGTTATCTATGTGCAGAAAGTGATAAGTCTGTAAAAACATCAACTTCACCATTATTTCCAAGAAAACCTTCACAAAAGCCATGGAGTGACATTGCAATAGATATACAAGGACCTTTTGAGACCGCCCCTCAAGGTTCAAAATATTTGATAAATGTGATAGATTATTACAGTAAATGGCATGAAAGTTGTTTAACAGATGACTTAACTTCAAGTTCTGTAATTAATTTCCTAGAAACTTTGTTCAGTACATGGGGTATACCTGAAACACTAACAAGTGACAATGGACCTCAATTTGTTAGTACAGAATTTGTCGATTATCTTAATAATTTAAGTATTAAACACATTCGAACACCTAATTATTATCCCCAAGCGAATGGAGCCATTGAACGATTGAATAAAACCATTAAAAATTTGTTACAAACAAATATTCGTTCGAAAAAGTCATGGTTAGAGTCATTAAGAATTGTTTTACGTACTATCAGTTCAACTACACATTCTACTACAAAATGTACACCATATTATTTGATGACAGGGAGAGAGATGAGGACTATGCAAAGTATTATCAAACCTCTCAATAGGACTAATGCTATTCCAAATAAATGTTATAATGATGGTTATTATGATATTGTAAATGATAACCAAAATAAGATGAAAAGAAGATATGATAAGAAATATAATGTTGTGAGCCATAAGTTTAAAATAGGTGATGTTGTAAGGGTTAAAAATAAGAATTTAAGTGGACATAAGTTAAGTCCCATTATTCCCAACCTATCAGTATTATTGATATTAATGGATGTGTAATTACTTTAGCAAATGGTAAAAAATGGCATTGTAATGATATTGTTAGTTTTAGATGTCAAAATGAATACACTAGTGAAAATGGAAATAGAGAGTTGAATCAAAATGATAATGTTGATATTAATAATGATGTTCAAAATGCTATTCGAAGAAATCCTATTCGTAGTCGTACTTTACCAAAATATTTAAATGATTATGAAGCATGAACTTTCCCAAGTTAATAAGTTTCTAAGTATTGTATCTGAGTATTGGATTAAGATGTAAAACATACAAAAGTGAAGTATTTCCATTAATGTGTTTAATTAAATTGAAGAATTACTATTCAACTATTCAGAAGAATTACTATTCAAAGTATTTTGTAAGTTGTACATTAGAATTGTTTACTACATACATTAAGTTCGCATAATATTACTATAAACTGTACATTAATTTAATTGACATGAAGTCAATCGTATGGTATTAAGTTTTGTTTGGGGGAAATATGTGATGGTTTACATTAATACTTGTTCACGCGTAATAAAGTCAAGTGATTGGAGTGCCATGCTTTCAGCCAACTTTCAATGAAGTAGTACTTTCGTTATTCTGTTCCCCAATTCAAAATGCCTTGCATGAAGAACCCACGAATACAGCACCCCTACATAATACCATTCCTCTATATTTTGATGCTTAAATTTCACACTTACTCAAGGATAGTTCCTTTAATTTTTGGTATGTTAAAATGATCAATAAACTTTAATATACCTACCGCTACCATAACTGCCAGTTATATAAATTATAACAATATGCCAAAAACTCAGTATAATGAATCAGTTAATAATAGAATAAAGGGATTACTGGAAAGTGATGAAACACTTCATTCCAACCTCTCAAAAAACATCAATTCCCCCTCTTAATAATACTTATGGTTTTTATGTAAACGAATCTAAATCGAAAGCTAATCTTTTGAACCAATATTTTACATCTATTTCGACAATACAGGATATGGAATTGTTACCCGAATCCCCAACAAGCTGTACAACAATATGCCCCCCCCCCCTTTAATTCAACGGATATCAAAAATGTATTAAACTCACTAAACGAATCCAAAGCCAGCTGACCCGGGTCAGTTAAAAATAAAGTATTAAAATCTGTGAAACATAGTATTTGTAAACCACTGTATTTACTTTTTAAAAAAATTATAAAACAGAAAATATTTCCGAGTAAATGGAAACAAGCCAATGTTATCCCAATGTATAAAAAAGGTGATAGGTCGGATCCAAAAAATTATAGACCCATTTCCCTACTGAATAGTATATATAAAGTCTTTGAACGATTGATTCATCAGAATCTTTTAAGTCAATTCTCAAAACATGAACTTTTTAATAATAATAATAATAATTCATTTATTCGTACATAAGTACACTTACATAGATTTCAAGCAGAGTATATAAATTTACAAATAATATGTACAGTAAAAAGTAGTCATATAATAACTATTCTGTACACAAAAAGTTCGTAATTTCATTAAGTTTATTAACATCTTGTTTTTTGTGATATTGACTATCTCGCATTAAAATAAAATCTCTGGTACAACCAGCTTTTGTCTTATCATCATCACTACTCAAATTAGTATCATGTGCAGGGGCGTAGCCATGAAATATATATTGGGGGGGGGGGGGGGGGGTCCGCAACGGAGTGGGGGGGGGGGGTACCCCCATAAATTTTGTTTAAAGTCTCAGTCTTCTGTTAACATTGTTTGGCATATTTTACGGGGTTAAACAGACAGCGGCACCGGTCTTCCCCGAGAGACGAAGAAGCGTGGCTTACTTACCCCCACCTAAGAAAATTTTGGAATATTTGCAGGCTGCAAACACTTTTTCCTGCTATTTCAGCCGATGAACAAAGCAATTTCAAAGTGGCCTAATATAGCCTAATTAAGGTGGCTTGCTGACTCGAATTCCAATCACTCGTTTACACCCACGAAGACGGGACCGTTGGGAGAAAATTAACCTGCCACATACGCGTTTTCCTGCTATTCCAGCCTGTAGTCTGTGAATACAACAACTTCAATTTGGTCCAATATAGCCTACCTGGCTGCCCAGAATTCCCAAAAACCAATCAATCGTCGCGGGCTATGGGAGACTCACCCTCCCCTCTCGGAGAAAATTTTGAAAAATTAACCACCGCAAATGCGTTTTCTGCTATTCTAGCCTGTGTGAGCAAGTCCAAAAGTATCCAATGGTTCTGTAACCGAAATCCCACTCTGAATTCCAACCATCGAATCACACTGTTGCAGTTGCATTCACAAAGTAGAGTGGCTCCAGACAAAATGTTTTAATCAATAGTCAACTCAGTACAAATTCGTGGTATTCAATTAAAAGAAAAGTGAAATAAGTGTTTTATTAGGACTCGATGACAGTTAGGGAAGAAAAACTAGAAATGCCCGAAGCAGGTTTACGGGCTGCGGCCAGTTTTCTTCGACCCCTCAAGAAAATTTTGGAATATTTGATGGCCGCAAACGTGTTTTACTGCTATTCCAGTCCTTAAATTAGTGTTTTAATAGATTTCGGGAACTTTACTTTGCCAAATTATGGGGGGGGGGGGGTCCAAGTATATTCAGACCCCCCCCCCCAGGAAAACAATTGGGGGGGTCGGACCCCCCCATGTGTGACGCCCATGATCATGTGTATTAACAATATTTAATAATTCTGATGATTTGAGTGTATTAAAATGTACATATTTATTCAGATTATACTTATAGCAAATGTAATTATTATTATTACATATTGTAGACTGACTTCTGTGTAGAGCCTCCAGGGCGCATTTACGGGTGCATTCATTCTTACATTTTATAATACTGCAGGTAAATTTAATAATAATAAGTACCAATCGGGGTTTTTACCAGGCATATCTACGGTACATCAACGCATAGAAATATATCAATCAGGCTTCTTACTTCATTTTGAAATGAACCGGCCACGGGTCGCCCTAACAGATAGTCGTCTTTATGCATATTCTATTCACGACCATAATTGCATATCGTATTAAGAATAATATTACCATAAACCCTGAATATAAACCCTTAATAAACAAAACCTTTGTTTTAATAGCATACTTGTATTCATAAGTCGATATATTCATACTTTTACAGTCAAATTTCAGTACTTTGCAAAATGCATATTCCTAGTCCTACTTTTGCTTTCATTGTTTCGTCCAACCAAACGGAAGTTATAATTTAATAATAAAAAAAAATACGAGTAAATACAAATACGTTTTTTAAAACTATTTTTTATTCTTAATCACTGGTAAATATATAAAAACAACAAAAAAATATATAAGCACATATCAATAGTATAACAAGTTAACAACGTCGCACAAATTTATTTCCGTGTATAGTCGGAAAGATGCCGATCACGTGACCAATTGTCTCGATTCAGATTAATTTATTTTTAGTGTCACCTGCATACAGTCGCCGGGGTCTAATGTCTTTCCACTTTAGTAAACAATTATGTGGATCGAAGGAAGATAGAGGGGGGCCTTCTAAACTTATCCGCATCAAGTTATCTAAAGTTTCTACGTTTAGACGGCACCTAAGCTTAGTTTTGATAACGTTCTGCTTAGAAAAAAAACCTCTCACACTCGACACTACTAACTGGTAGCGTCTTCCCTATTTCCATCAGTTTTATTACATTTGGAAATTGTTCTTTCATGGAATTGTTATGACAGCTCACCAGTAATTCAGAATTCATAACTTAGTTAGACAAAACATTTTCTGTGAATTTTTGTCAAACGAAAGCCATTTGAAAGTAGTTAACCATTCGGATTTAAAATATCTTCCTGACTTCGACTTTGGTTGACCTATATTGGACGTGGGGGGATCTGCAGCTTTTGGAATTTCCAATGACGACGTGCATGCTTGAAGTTCAAGGTCGGCACCGCCATCACTATCTTCGGCTATATCTCGTTTACGTTTTCTATTGTCATTCTGCGAGGTGTTCAAGTACTTCAACATTGTGTTAGATATAAATGATTGAACCGACATTGGATTATATACATTCTTTTACTTGGCATGATTAACTCAACTAAATTGTTTATTTAGGAAACAAGCCGATAAGGATTGAAGCTGAAGGTAATCAGATTGTATTGACGGACTCTGTGATGGGTTTCTTAATCGACGAGTAATAATTAACTCTTTGTAATCGGCCGTGATGGGTTTCTTAATCGACGAGTAATAATTAACTCTTTGTAATCGGCCGAAAGTTGATTGATTAATGATACCATAGTGGCCGATTCATGATAATTAACTCTTTGTAAATCGGCCGACGTAGATTGATATACGATACCATAGTGGCCGATTCATTGTTTTATCAATCGGCTAGATTAAAGATCAATCGGCTAAAGCCGACAAAAAACAGCCAAATAAGATCCCTGATATCAATACATTTGTAATTCTTTAGACAAAAAAATAATACACGGGCTAAGTGTTCTGTGATATTTCCAAAGCGTTCGACAAAGTTTCGCATAAAGGATTGTTGCATCAATTGAAAAGTTATGGAGTCCAAGATGACTGTCTCGAATTAATTTCAAATTACTTGAATAATAGAAATCAAATTCTTATGTTAGAAAATTGTTTATCTGATACTTTTTCTACCACAGGGTTCTATTCTTCGTCCTCTGCTTTTTTTGATTTATATACTATTTAAAAGATAGGCTGGCACTGCCAGGCAGGATACGCCCACATTTTTGAGAGATGGATAGAGAACAAGCAATACCGACAGGCCATAATTTATTAAGTTACAATTTGATATGCGCAAATATCGAAAAGAATAAAAATCTTTAGGTTATAAACAAGCATTTCAGGTTTCATCAAAATCAAATTAAAAATTGTGACCTCTGCAGGGTCCACAACTTTGATATACCATATTTTCACACTGTTCGCGTACAAACGGTGGCCATTTTTTCTGGCAATTATCGTCCAATTTTCTCAAAATTTGAACTAAACCTTCCGTAGGGTGTAACGGTTATAGAGTCAAACGTTTTTTTTTAAATCAGATAATAATTGTGACCTCCAGAAGGACCATAGGTGATTTTTCGGACAATCAGGGGCCATAATTCAGGAAGTTACGATCCGATATGGGCAAATAACGAAACGAACCAAGATCTTTGGGTTATAACCATGCATTTCAAGTTTCATCAAAATCAAATTAACATTGTGACCTGTACAGGGTCCACAACCATGATATACAATTTTTTAACAGTATTCGCGTACAAACGACGGCCATTTTGTATGGCAATTTTGGTCCGATTTTCCCGAAATTTGAACTCAACCTTCCTTACGGTGTAACGGTAATATTATCAACCGTTTTATTAAATCGGATAATAATTGTGACCACCAGAGGGACCACAAGCTAAAATAAGGCAATTTTGCGTATAATCAGGGGCCATAATTCAGGAAGTTACGTTCCGATATGCGCAAATATCGAAAGGAACCAAGATCTTTGGGTTATAACCATGAATTTCAAGTTTCATCAAAATCGATTTAAAAATGTGACTTTTACAAGGTCCACAAACCATGATATACAATTTTTAAACAGTATTCGCGTACAAACGGCGGCCATTTTGTATGGCAATTTTCGTCCGATTTTCCCGAAATTCGAACTCAACCTCCCTTAGGGTGCAACGGTGATATAATCAAACGGGTTTTTAAATCGGATAATAATTGTGACCTCCAGAGGGACCACAAGCTAAAAAGGGTGATTTTTCGTACAATCAGGGGCCATAATCCATGAAGTTTTCATCCGATACATGCCAATATCGAAAGGAACCGAGATCTTTTGAGAAATCGTGCCATCATAGCAAATCAGATCGGCGCTCGTCTTCAAACAGACACTGGTGTGAGAGTGAGTGGCCAGACGATTTGGAATCGACTGCATAACGGTCACCTTCGCGCCCCACGTCCTCGCATGATCCCTTGTTTGAGAGATCATCACATTCAGGCAAGACGTCGTTGGTGTAGGGATCGTCAACACTGGGATAATCGACGCTGGAGTAATGTGATGTTTTCAGATGAGTCAAGGTTCACTGTTGATTTTTTGGACAGACGTCGGAAGGTGTGGCGTCGTCGAAACGAGCGCTTCCAAGACGTTAACGTCATCAGACATGATCGATTTGGGGGTGGTTCTGTTATGGTGTGGGGAGGCATCACTGTTGCTGGAAGAACGGCTTTATATGTTGATGCAGGGCGTGTCACAGGCCAATACTACCGGGACAACATCTTGGCAGTCCATGTTGTGCCGTTCGCACGACGTCATGGCCGCCGTTTCATCTTCCAGGATGACAACGCAAGATGTCACCGGGCCAGGATCGTTACCGGTTACCTCCAACAACAGAACACCACCACATTACCTTGGCCAGCACTGAGTCCCGACCTCTCCCCCATCGAGCATGTCTGGGACATGCTTGGACAGAGGTTACGTCAACGTCAACAACGTCCTGCCAATGTCCAAGAACTTGCTGCGGCGTTGCAACAGGAAGATTTGACAAAGATACTACTAAGTTACGAATCGTTTACAATATGCATCTTATAGAACTGAAAGTCCCAGTTTAAATGATTGTCTTTTTGACGGACCTTCCTTAAACCCTTTGATTTTTGACATACTTTTAAGATTCAGGCTTTACCCTTTTGCAGTAACTGCTGACATTCAAAAGGCCTTCCTTAATATAAATATTGTAAACGATCATCGTGATTTTCTTCGTTTTTTTATGGGTGGACGATCCCTTTAAAGAATCTCCAAATATAGTTGCCGATAGATTTAACCGTGTTGTTTTGAGGGTAACATCTAGCCCATTTATTTTAAATGCCACAATTCGTCATCATTTGTATACATATTTCGATAATGTTGTTTTTACACACTCTATCTGTAAGTCTTTATATGTAGATGCTTTAGCCTGTAGCTCTGATAGTCAGGAATCTTTGACATTTGTAAACAACTTAAGTTATGTATGAAGACAGCAGGATTTAATTTAAGGAAATGGAAAAGTAACTCCAAAGTTCTAATGAATATGTTTGATGAATGTAAAGAATTTTGAGTTAGAAAAATGTAATTCAGACAATTTAATTATAGAAAATGATAGTGGTTATAGTAGTTATTTATGTGATTGTTATATCCGGCTGTGTACCTAAATGATGCATGTCTTTAATTGGAGTTATTTCCAATTACCTGTATATTCATTATTATTTGGGACTATTTTGTTGTGTATGAATACATTGGTAATAAAGTAGTCTGCGCCATGTGCTATGAAAATGGATGACTGAAAATATAATGCGTTGTCTTTACTTGCTGCTGATATGCCTTGTACAATGCCTGCCACCTACGATACAACATTTTGGCGACGAGGTAAACTCTTTTGCTGCTAATACTTACGGAATCATCGCATCTTCTACGCCATATCGTTCGGAAAACCTGTCTGGGATTTGTTTTCACCACTTACAGTGATCGATGAAACGCCCGTGCCTTTGCATACGCAGTCACAGAATACTGCTACACATATTCTGTCGAATGCCAACGTCCAATTGCCTACACCATTTTTAGAGTCGCCAGGTAAACCTGCCATTGATTGGGGAATTTGGGAGAGAATATTTTTCAACTACATAGACGTTATTTCTGCCGGAAATCTGTCTGATTGCAAGAAGAAATCTTTGCTTGTTCATGCGCTTGGAACAGAAGGTCTACGCATTTATTACACCTTACCAGTGCCTGGTGAAACCTTTCAAGAATCGTTGCTTGCTTTACGTACACATTTTCAACCCCAAGTAAATGTGGTTGCAGAACGTTACAAATTTCGCTCCAGAAGTCAACAGCCCAGTGAGACTGTTGATCAGTTTGTTGCTGCCTTACGTGGCTTGATAGCTACATGTGATTACGGTGCCTTCGGTGAAGAAATGATCCGCGACCAGTTGATAGAGAAAACTCTTGTCACGCGTATTCGTGAACGCTTATTGATGGAAAGTTCTTCACTTACCCTGCAAAAAGCTTTAACGATTGCTCGTTCTACTGAAGCTGGTATACGAGAATCTAAACTACTGAGGGGTTCAACATTCCACAGAGATGTTAATTCTGTCAGTGGTACACGATCTAAGACACGTTTTGATGCTAAACGTCCTTCAGTTACAAAACCAGAGCAATTTAAGAAGAATTCCTCTCATACTACTCAGAATAAACCTACTGCCTGCTTCCGATGTGATTCCATTAAGCATCTTGCTAATGACCCGTCTTGCCCTGCAAGGACTGTAGTCTGTTCGAAATGTGGTAAAATTGGACATTTTGCGAAGATTTGTATGTCTGACAGTAAAGTGACTACGAACCATTCCTGCAATATTATTGATACGGAATTGCTGCCTGCCAGTAACACATCTGAAGAACCACACCTCTATATTTTTACCGTTAACCCTGCTGCTGTTGACAAAGTTTATTGTGACTTCATGATATCCTCTGCTGGTGTAACTGTTACGGAAAGTATGATGGTTGACACAGGTTCGTCCGTTACGATTTTGCCGAATAGACTTTACGAATCTGATTTTGGAGACGTTCCGCTTACCAAGGCTTCGTTAAATTTGTCAACTTACGAAGGAACACCTATTAAAGTTAGAGGTTGTATGAAGAGTATTTTCCAGTATGGTGATCGCTCAGCTGAAATCATTGTTTTTATTGTTTATGGAAATGTTCCATTGGTTGGAATGGATGTTATTCAGAAATTAAGATTGACAATTTCGTCTAATGCTGTTGATGTAAACTCTGTTTGTGCATAAAGTTATGGTTAATGAAGACGTTAAACCAGTGCAACTGAAACTCAGACGCTTACCTTTTGCTGTACGTGATCAAGTTAAACTTGAACTTCAACGTTTAGAAACATCAGGAGTCATAGAGAAATGCGCTGCTTCCCCTTGGGTTTCAAATATTGTGGTTGTGAAGAAGAAAAATAACACTGTACGTCTTTGTGTTGATCTTCGCGAACCTAACAACATCCATTACCTCATTTAGAAGAACGTTTATCAGAATTTAAAGATGCATCAGTCTTTTCTGTTATTGATTTAAAGGATGCCTATCGTCAGATTTCGCTCGATGAATCTAGTCGAAATCTTACTTGTTTTATTACACACGAAGGGATGTACAGATACCGATCTCTACCCTTTGGACTTGCTTCTGCACCTTCTTTTTTCCAGAGAACAATGTCGTCTGTGCTTAATAACTTACCTGGTATAAAATGTATCTTGGACGATATTGCTATTTATGGTCGTAATATGACTTAACACGACGAACGTCTTACTACAGTGTTACAACGCTTAGAAACGGTTAACTTTCAATTGAACCATGACAAATGCAAATTACGTCAATCTAGTATTAACTTTTCTGGACATGTGATTTCTGCCTCTGGAATTTCCCCTAAAGATGACATTGTTCAGGCCATTATTGCTGCACCTACCCCTAAGGATGCTACTGCTGTTCGTTCATTCCTTGGTACTGCTACTTATTACTCCAGATTTGTACTTAACTTTAGTTCTCTTACCGAACCTTTAAGACGTTTAACACGCAATGTTACAAACTTTATTTGGGATCAATCTGTTTTAAGAAAGGACTTATTGCTCCTAGTCCTGTTCTTGCTTCTTACGATTCTACATTGCCAACGTATGTATCTACAGATGCTTCAAATTACGGTTTGGGTGCTGTACTTACCCAAATTCACCCTACCTATGGTGAACGCACTGTTGCTTTTGCGTCCAGGACATTGTCTGGTCGTGAACGTCGCTACTCTACTATCGAGAAGGAGGCCCTAGCCTGTGTTTGGGGTGTTGAAAAATGGCGTATGTTCTTATGGGGACGTAAATTCACTCTACGCACAGATCATCAGACTATCTTCACGTCAAGAGTATTAGGACGATCTAGTATGCGTATTTCTAGATGGGCTGCACGCCTGATGGTTTACACGTTTGATATTCAATACCAAAACGGAGTTGACAACACAGTTGCTGATTGCATGTCACGAATTCCTTTACCTAATTCCGATACGGATGAAGATCGTTTCGATGATGAAATGGTTGCCTTAATTGCTAGTGACCTATATGCTGTTGCTATAACAGAGTTAAAGAGTGCAAGTACTGAGTGTCCGTTGTTTGCTACTGTACGACACAAGATTTTACCTGGATGGCCTACAAGTAAGAAAAATGTGTCTGCTGACTTACTACCATTTTATAATGTCCGAGACGAACTTGCTGTTCACGACAATCTAATTTTAAGAAGAAACCGCGTTGCTGTACCTGTTGCATTACAATGTCGCTTGATTGAGTTGGCTCATGAAATTCACCAGGGAATCGTGCGTACGAAACAACGCCTTCGTTCACTTAACTGGTGGCCGCAGATGGATGCGTCTGTTGAACTTGCCATTAAATCATGTGCTACTTGTGAAACTCATGATAAAACTGCTACACCACGTACTGCTCATTTAATGCCTATAACTTACCCAAAAGGACCCTGGGACCGTGTTTCAATTGATATTGTTGGTCCATTTCAAACTGCTCCTTTACCTTGCCGTAATGCTGTTACCGTGATTGATCATTATTCAAAATGTCCCGAAATCAGTTTTATGTCCAATATTACAACTGCACATATTATTGAATTTTTAGATACGATTTTTGCTCGAAAGGGATTTCCCAATAACTTGTTAAGTGACAATGGTGTACAATTTGTCTCTCGAGAGTTTGAAGATTATCTTGCTCAACGTAATATAAAACATTTACGTACATCCAGTTACCACCCTCAGTGTAATGGTGCCTTAGAGAGATTTCATAGATGTCTTAAGGATACGATAATATCTGCTGTTATTGATCACAAAGCTTGGAAACCAACTGTTAAAAACTTTTTGTTTATCTACTGGAATTGCCCCATCTGATTTAATGCATGATCGTGAAATGAAAACTTTATTACATGTGCTTGAACCTACCAATTCTGCTGTTACTAATGATAATATGTTCGTAATCGTGTAAAACTCAAACGTTGCTATGAAAAGTTATTCCGATAATCATTGTTGTGTACAAACATCCGATTTTGTGCAAGGAGATTATGTGCGTGTTCTTAAACCAATTAAACCTTTAAAGGGAAATCCTGGTTACACCGAACCTATGCAAATTCTGTGTAAAGTTAGTAATAATTCACACAAACTGAATGATGGTAAAATATCATGCTGCACATTTATCTGCGTGTATAGCTCCTATTCGTCCGTCAGATCTATCAGCTGATAACAATACTACAATAAATCGTAAATCAAGTAGACGTTGCGTTGCTAGTAAAAACGATGACTTTGTCTATTATATTATTAACTCTACTTGACTTTAGTATAATATTTTGCAAAAGATTTGCATTTAATATTTTGTTTCATCATTTGCTTGCTATTTTGTTCAGTTGCCTTTGAGATTGTTGCCAATCTTAGAAAGGGGCGTATGTTATATCCGGCTGTGTACCTAAATGATGCATGTCTTTAATTGGAGTTATTTCCCATTAACTGTATATTCATTATAATTTGGGGCTATTTTGTTGTGTATGAATACATTGGTAATAAAGTAGTCTGCGCCATGCGCTATGAAAATGGATGACTGAAAATATAATGCGTTGTCTTTACTTGCTGCTGCTATGCCTTGTACAATGCCTGCCACCTACGATACAACAGTGATACAGATTGTAACAGTACTAATGTATTAGGTGTAAAATGGAATTGTGATTTAGATACGTTTCATTTTGATTTTAGTAAGATGTTACAATATATTGATAGTTTCGAAACGCTAACTAAACGTGTTGTATTAAGTTTTACTGCTAAATTTTTTGATCCATTGGGTATTATATGTTGTAATGTTTAAGTTGTATTTTCAAAATTTATGCGAAGTACATATAGATTGGGACGACGCTTTAGATGATGACTTTAATCGTTCGTGGACAAAATCGTTGAATAGTTTACGAGATGTAGCCGAGATATCACTTGATCGCTGTGTTTGTAAGGAATTGAGTGACGCAACTTCTATACAACTACATGTATTCGCAGACGCTTCAGAAAAGGCCTATGGGGCTTGTGTCTATTTAAGGTGTGATCATAACGGAGTTGTACATTGTAATTTGATTGCATCAAAAACTAGAATTTCTCCTATTAAGAAACAAACGATACCACGCCTTGAGTTGTTAGCGTGCTTAATCGCAGCCCGACTAATCTCGTGTATTAAAGATGTAGCGTTTGATATTTTTGACCCTTCTGTCTATTACTGGTCAGACTCGCAAGTAGCTCTTGCTTGGATAAGAAACTCTACAAAAGAATATAAACAATTTGTTAACAATCGGATGACAGACATCATGATATTAACAAAAACAGATGATTGGTATCATTGTCCGACCAAAGAAAATCCAGCGGACATTTTGTCACGTGGTAGTGCAGCAAATGATTTGGTAAATAATGAACTTTGGTGGCATGGACCTTCATATTTGTTGATGACCGACGAAAATTGGCCAAAAGGCAGAACTGAACAAATAGTAAATGGTGAGTTTCTGAGTTTAGTGAAAAGAACAACAGTTTGTTTAAGTGAAATGTCTGTTACGGCTGACGTTGAAAAGATTATTGATATAGCCAGATTCAGTACATTGTCAAAACTTTTACGTGTAACTGCTTATGTGTTACGTTTTGTGAGTCATATAAAACGCCGTGTGAAGTCTGGTGGTACGTGTATAACAGACAGACGACTCGCTAGTGAAGAGATTATAGATGCTGAGAAACTATGGTTGATTTGCATACAGAATAATTGTCATAAAGATGACAAATTTCTTCAGAGAAAACAGACTTTGAATTTGAAACACGATGAAAATGGAATTTTAAGGTGTTTTGGTCGAATTGCGAATTCTTCACTGTCATATGATTGTAAAAATCCTGTTTTTATTCCCGAATACCATACTTACAGTAAACTGTTGATAGATAAATATCATTTGGATGTTAAACATAATGGAACTATTGAGACTTTGGTTCAATCACGACAAAAATTTTGGATATGGCGAGGTCGACAGGTAGTCAGAAATGTGATAAATAAATTTATTATGTGTAAAAGACTTGAGGGAAAATCATACGAAGTTCCCGAGCCAGCACCTCTTCCGGGATTAAGATTAAGTGATACTTTCGCGTTTCAGAATGTTGGTGTTGATTACGCCGGACTCTTGTATGTTCGAGACATATATTCCAAAAACCCAGACATGTATAAAGCGTTTATAGCATTGTATACCTGTGCTTCGAGTAGAGCTATACATTTAGACCTTGTACCCGACGCCAGTTCTAGTTTATTTATTCGCAGTTTTAAGCGATTTATTGGTAGGAGAGGTACACCTGTATTAATGAATTCAGATAATAGCTTGACCTTTAAGAATGCTGATGTGACTACATTTGTTCAAGATCGAAATATTAAAGGGACAATAACATTCTTGCTGGCTTGGTAGCTCCAGAAAATAGATAATACCCTTATTCTAAGTACTAGATGTTTAAGTGTCCTACCTGTTGTGTAAATTATCCATTACAACCTATTTTACTTGTCCAGAGGGATCGAAAATATTTTAAAATCCAAGTCACATTTGAAAAGGTTTACGTTAGACTTTTCAAATCAATTGGTTGAATTTTTCAAATTTGTGTGTTAAGATGAAATTTATATCATCATTTAATTGGAATATTCTAAAATAATACGATTTGTTGACTAGAATGAAGATTGGGACATATTATTCAGTTACAACAAGAGTGTTATTGGGGCTTTAAGTGGCAATACAATGTTGAGCGTTCTCCATGGTGGTTGAGCGTTTGGTGAGGTCGACAAAATGTTGTTTGAAAAAATGTCTTTGTAATGCTCACTTAACTTACGAGGAATTGATGACTGTATTAATTGACATTGAAGGTGTTTGGAATTCACTAGTGGAGCCTCTTACACCCTCACATCTGATTATAGGAAGACGAGTATTATCAACGCCGTCTTGCGATTTAGATAGTGTTAACCTACAAACCAAGGCATCTGAGTTCCAGAAACGACAGCGACATATGAAATATGTTCTTTCTCATTATTGGAAAAGATGGCGAACCGAATATGTGACCGGATTACGCGAATATCATCGAACTATAGTAAAGACTGGACCTTTAATTTCAGAAGGTGACGTCGAACTTATTTACGACGATAAAGTTTCTCGATTGAATTGGGAATTGGCTGTTGTAGAAAAGACTTTAATGGGTAAACACAATCGTGTTCGTGCAGCTACAGTTCGTACTCATGTAATTGACCTTACGTCAATTGGGGGGGGGGGGGTGTTGAAGAGTGAAAGATACGAGTGTCTGGATGTTCGAATGTGTTGCTATGGTAAACTACACGTGCAACAGTTGCTTGTGCACTCGGCAAACCTCGGCAGATTTCGTGAATCTAAACTCGGCTGTATGATGAATTCCGCCATATTGGAACTACTTCAAAGGTCCCGAATGAAACATGGCTGCGCCCATTCCAAACACAAGTTGGCGACCTATTTGACTAGCGAACTATTCGACCGATCCAGCTGTAAGATAATGACGAAATTACACTTCTATTCTGAGCTGAAGGAATGGATAAAAAATAATATATTCTACTTTCATTTGATAGACATAACGTTGGATTTTATTGGTTGATAAATAGAGACTGTTGTCTTTACTCTAAATAGGTTTCCAACGAACAGGTTGCAGCTCGATCGGTCGAATAGGTCGCTAGCCGAATAGGTTGCCAATTTGTGTAATAGCGTCAAGTTTTCCTGTTAAAGTAAACCGGTAGCCGCATCGCAAATGTATGGGCGTAGGTACATATCACTTACTGTCATACATCCGAGACTAGATGTAGTTTACGGAATCTGTCGAGATTAGCCGAGTGTTGCTTGTGCAGTTGTAGATGTTCAGATTGACAAGACGAAAGGACTCTTTGTTGAAATGTGAAATTTTGACCGTAGTATTGAGTATAGCTGATAAATAAAGATCTATCTTGACTTTGTGGTGTATTTCTTACGAAATTAGAGCCCGTTTTCACAACAAAATGGTTAATACCCTTTAATTCTGAAAAAAAATTAATGATCATCACTAACAAAATTATCATATTCCCTTTAAATATTAAATTTCAAAGCACGTATCTACATACAGCTTCAGTTCATGAACATCTAGGTGTATATATCCAAGATGACCTTAAATGGAATTATCATATTGAATCTATGATAAAACAAGCTTCGTTTAAACTAAACCACCTACGTAGAGCTAAATTTCAACTTAATCCAACTTAAATACATTATATAAATGTTATATCTTATCAATTCTTGAGTATGGCTGCGAAGTATGGGATAACTGTTCAAATTATAATTCTGAAAAACTTGAGAAATTACAACTTAAAGCTGCCCGCACAGTAACAGGATGCACTATTTATGCATCTCGTGAATCGCTCTATTTTGAAACTGCGTGGTCTAAATTACACGATCGCAGAAACATTAGACGATTATGTATTACATAAGCTTATTCACAAAACGGGACTGTCTTACCTCCAAGAGATAATCGGTTATCATAACAATAATTATAATTTTAGGAACGGTAAAAATCTAAAAGTACCACTTTGTCGATAAGCAGTAACAAAAAAACTCCTTTTTCAATAAAACCATCCAACAGTTCAATAGTTTACGCCCGGTTTAAAATCCACAATATCTTTATCGGAGTTTAAAACCAATATAAAAACTAAAGTCAAACCTCCAAAGTTAAGAAACATCGGCAGCAGAAATTATCAATGTACCATAATCGTATACGCCACACCTGTAGTGGTCTAAATTATGATCTTAATAAATCAAATATCGTTCAAAATCCATATTGCACATGTGACAATAAAAGCATTGAAAATTCATTTCACTACTTTTTTGACTGCCTAAAATATGGACTACAGCGCCATCATTTATTCGATAAACTTGGCTTTAAAGTACCACGACCTGAATTGCATAAAATTTGCTTAGATGGCTCTACACTATTTCCAAATCTTTTAATATCCATACATTTCACACCGTACATTAAAGAAACGAAAACATTCACATGTACTTTGTCTAGTATTGTATTTCGACAGTGGTTTTTCTCTTTTAATATTCACTTAGTATGTAACGACATGGTCATATTATCCTAAGGTAGCATGTATATATGTATATAACTATGTAGTAAATTATATTTCAGTGGTATTTGTAAATATTTTACATTATACTGGGAGAAGCTTCGTAAATTGTATAATTTGTTCTGATCCCGTTTGTGTATATACATATACTTCTATGTATATGTATTTGCAAATAAACTATTTACTATTTATAATAACTGTCGTTAAAGCGTTCATTGGTTTCTACAAAGTGAAATAAGGGTCATAGAAGTAACTAATGGAAATTGTTGAAACTCAATGCTGATAGGATTCTTTTATTATTCTAAACATGATAACTTTTGTCATTAGAGTGTCCCCAAGGCCCTATGAAGTCAAACATTAGCCATTATAACTTCAATAGTAACAAGCCAACAGTGAGGCTGATGTCCCCCACCGAAGTCCCAAAATAAATAGATGACACATATTAATTAATCGCACATTTATTTATTTTTTTCAAACGTATCGAGCAATCAAACTGTACACGAAGTGTCATCCAAAAGTGTTTTATAAAGAAAAATGCTAAAACCGACGAGAAAAATGAAAATGTACCCTAGTTAGGGGGACCCCAAAGACAGACAAAAGGGCCCCCACGCTTGACAAAAAGGCCCCTCTGACCAAGGGAAAGGGCCCTCGTGTCCCAGTCAATCGTTTCTATACACTGTTACTGTCGAATCCCTTACTGAATGAGAATGCAGTCATCGTATTGGCATAAAAATCATCAATCAAGATGAACCCAAGTTATCTTGTCCCAAAGTATCAACCAATCAAATTGCTTATCTCTGCCTACCCTAAGAAGAAAATGCTCATCTTCGTACTCCATCAAGGCATTGACCTAATAAGCATACACACCAATTTTGAACATTTTAACTCAATTCGAAGGAGAGTTATTGTGTTCCAAAGTCTCGGCAAATCAAATTGCTTATCGCTCTGCTTACCCTGAGCAGAAAATGCTCATTATCAATCTTAGTCAAGGTATTACTGCAATGAAACTATACACCAAGTTTCATCACTCTCACTTAATTAGAACTAAAGTTATCGTGTCCCAAAGCATCAACCAATCAAATTGCTTATCTCTGCTTACCCTAAGCAGAAAATGCTCATCTTCGAACTCCATCAAGGCATTGACCTAATAAGCATATACACCAAGTTTGAACATTTTAACTCAGTTAGAAGGAGAGTTATTGTGTTCCAAAGTCTCGACCAATCAAATTGCATATCACTCTGCTTACCCTGAGCAGAAAATGCTCATTATCGAACTTAGTCAAGGTATTACTGTAATGAAACTATACACCAAGTTTCATCACTCTCACTTAATTAGAACTAAAGTTATCGTGTCCCAAAGCATCAACCAATCAAATTGCTTATCTCTGCTTACCCTAAGCGGAAAATGCTCATCTTCGAATTCCATCAAGGCATTGACCTAATAAGCATATACACCAAGTTTGAACATTTTAACTCAATTAGAAGGAGAGTTATTGTGTTCCAAAGTCTCGACCAATCAAATTGCGTATCGCTCTGCTTACCCTGAGCAGAAAAAGTTCATTATCGAACTTAGTCAAGGTATTACTGTAATGAAACTATACACCAAGTTTCGTCAATCTCACTTAATTAGAACTAAAGTTATCGTGTCCCAAAGCATCAACCAATCAACTTGCTTATCTCTGCTTACCCTTAGCGGAAAATGCTCATCTTCGAACTCCATCAAGGCATTGACCTAATAAACACATACACCAAGTTTGAACACTCTAGCTCAATTAGGAAGAGAGCTATTGTGTCCCAAAAAGTGTGACGGACAGACAGACGGACAGACAGAAGGACAGACAGACAGACAGACAGACGGACGAACCCATTTTAATAGTCCCCCAACTTTCTTCGAAAGGCGGGGGACAATTAATAGAATTGTTGAAATGCGACTGACATCTTCGTTGTACTAATTTAATATAAATCGAATGATGACTTACAAGGTTCTACAAAGTGGAACAAGGGGCACAACGCTAATAGTAATTAATGGATATTGTTGCAATAAAATAGACTGCTTTGTCTCACCAATGCAAACAACATAATATATATAAATTTCAAAATGATCTGATGATAAATAAGTATAGGTTAGATTACGAGGTTCCGTGGTTTAATCGTTTAAAGTGTTAGTTAAACCACGAAGCGTGTAGCGCTGAGTGGTTTAACTAACACTTTAAACGATTAAACCACGGAAACCGAGTAATCTAACCTGTTTAGACCATAACCAGTTATGATATACTACGTATGTTTAAAAAAAATATTCTTTTAAACTTATTAATTTAGATTTGTACATAGAACTATTTCTTTTGTGGACGATTATTGGTATGTTACACGACCTACATGACATTTCAGCACGTGTAACTTGTTGTCACGTCTCTATTTACGGCCAAGTTATGTTAACAACTGAGTAATGTTTATTGAACATGTTTTCGTTGATTATTCAATGTGAGCATAACTTAAAAGAAGAATAAGTACATTGATCAGTAGTTAGTACGCGTGTATAATAGGAGCTTAGGTATCAGTTTGAGAAGAGGTTTCCTTCTTGCTGCAGTTCTGTGTCTTTTTATAATGGATAGTGACGACGATTTTCCCGTGTCTTCTCAAAGTGTAATTAACCAGGAGTATTCGGACACTTTATTAACACAAGAGGACAATTTTAACATGTATTTCAATGATGAAAAGATTAAACATATCTACAGCGATATAAGCAGTGATAATGATGAAACTGTGGAAATTAAACCAGCTGAGGTAGACACCTGGTTCGCATCACCTATAACCGACGATGAGATGTCATCTTTGACGAAGAAAATTATTCCGGGAACAACTGAAAAGACAATATCATGGGCATGTCGACTCTTTGAAAGCTGGAGAAAGGTTAGAAATGACAAAATCCGACAAGGAGATACATCTGGTCATCAACTGAGTTTTGTTGTGATTTGTAGTACTGTTTAGATTATAATATATCTAATTTGTCTTCTATACAGCCACAGTAACCCTTTTCTACTACTAGTGTTGGTTTGGCTCGCCCAAACTCAACTGGATTCAGAGAACGTCTAATACTCATGCACATTTATGAGTCGCCCAAATGCAGACTCGACTTGAGATGCACGTGCATGAAGGGTATATAAGAGACCGGCGTTCACTTAGAGGTCGCAGAAGATCCAGATACGCAGACCTAGTCGGTAGTCTACGGTTCACTAAACTAGAGTTACCAGATTATTACAAGAGATTGAATGTAAGTTTGTCTAACTTGTTCTTGTCCGGCAATCACTTTAATGGCGCTGCGAGCATAGGAGTTGAGGCGGGGGAAGAAAGTTAGTTCGTATTTCTGGCATTGGTTTTGGTAGCTCTTTTTGGTGGAAAAAAAAAAAAAAACCTATCTGGAATAGGGGGCAGTGCGAACTCGCCCAGGTGAGTTGATTTAGTCTGCTGAAATATGAGCGTCTAAAAGGGGGATAACTCTCGGGGAGTATGGCATCCTGGGATTCCAACATGGAGGGAGATTTGTTTTCAGATATGCTGAAGGGGATTACGGAAGTTATAGGTGTTTTTGCGAGTCGTCATGACGAAAGACAACGGGCTAAGGAAAGGTCGGACAATGATAAAAGAGTTTCCGATTTAGAACAAGAGGAGGAATGGGTCGATGCATCTTCAGATAAGGAAACTGCGAATCCGATCCATTCTTATGACTCTAGTTCCGCACTAAAACCTAAGCGTAAATGGTTACCGGCTCCTCCAGTATACAGGGAACCTTTTTGTATTCCGGAAACTCCAGGGGTAGGTGATAGGGGGCCATTAAAAGAGAATGTTGTGGATTATGGCAGAATTCCGAGAAATCTGATGTTTAGTGGGGACGAGAATAACAAGGGGTTATGGGATGTGTTCGAAGAAAAATTTCATAGATTTGCTAAAAGCCAAGTATGGAGGGATAATGATGAATTGTGTACAGATTGTCTATGTTATTGTTTAACTGGGAAAGCTAGTGAATACTTTTGTTATTTGAATAGGAGTTGTAGATATTTAACTTTTGAAGATATTATGATTAAATTAGGTCGTCGATTTGGTTTTGTTGAATTTCCGGAACAAATGGAAAGTCTTTTTCGGCAAGCTAAGCAAGACTCTTCGGAGAATCTGGATGATTGGGCAGTCCGGGTACAAATGTTGGCTTTCCCGGCCTTGCCCAGGAATTTTGTCATGAAACAGGCCATTTCGAAGTTATTATCAGGAAGTAGGGACATAGAGGGAAGTAGATACGTGGCTAATCTACGGTTGCAAGATTTTGATGAAACATTAAATAGGTTAAAATGGTACCGACATGTTTCTGAGTCTATTCCGGTAAATCGTGACAGTCGGGTAGCTTTTAATAGATCCCGTTCCCCAAATCGCTGCTATGATAGCCAAAGTATACGTTCACCCACGACCCAAGCATATTGTAGACAGACTAGTCCGTCACCGGCCAGGGTAGCTCCCGAAGCAAAGTCCCCTAAACCCGACAATAAAGAGTGGGTAAAAGAAATTGATTGTATTAAGGAGGAGGTTAAAAAATTGACCAGTGTAATAGAACGGTTGTGTAGAATACAACGTAGTAGATCTCCATCACCCAGGGGTAGGAATTCAGGAGAGTGCTTTAAATGTAATTCTCCGTTGCATTTTGCTAGGGAATGCCCTTTGAATAAATCCGCTGCTAAGGTCACGTTCTCAGAAGACGCTACAGCGTTAAACTGAAAGAGGGCGACTCTACGGGTCGGAACTCGTCCTCAACTGTCAAAAAGGACCTGGAAATATCCAGACCAAACTTGCCGGGTCATTCACCGTATTCTTTACGGGTACCAGTAGGAATTCAAACAGTAAAGACTAATGGAATAATTGATACAGGAGCAGAGATTACTATTTTATCTAGGGCGTTTTAAGATAAGTTACCTGAAAAACCATTGAAGATTAGGGATGCATGTTTAAATACGGCGGGTAAGGCTAAATTAGAGGGTTTTATTATAGGCCCTGTGCAAATTATGGTGGGGGAGGTTGCATTGGAGGATTTTGTTTATGTGGCAGATATTTCGGATGATGTGATCATAGGTTTGAACGTTTTAATGACTAGGAATATGATTTTGGATTTAGGGAATCATTGCTTAATCGCAGAGGGTGAGACCATTGAATTACAAAGTAACAACTCTCATGTAGCTAGAGTGATAGTGCCTAATAGAACTATCATCCCTCCTAAAACGGTTCTGAGATTAAGGTGTCATGTCGAATCAGAGGGGGTGGGTTCATACATGGTAGAGCCATTGGAAAGGAATGATGTGTTAATCAGTCGTACATTAAATGCTTCAGGGAATCAGCCGAATGTGTGTATGATTAATTGTTCCAATGAGTCAGTAGTTCTTAAAAATAAGGAAGTTATTGGTAAGGCAGTAGAAATAGAAAATGTCTCCATTCTTCAACATGAAGGTAGCATGGAGGAAGCATTGATAAGAGAACAAGATACAGAAACTATCCCAGAACATTTGATCTCATTATTTGAAAAATCTAAAAGTAATTTAACAGAAGAACAAGCTCAGTCATTGGCTAAAATTTTAATTGAGTTTCAGGATGTTTTCGCTAAAACAGAATACGATTTGGGTAGTTTTGGTGTCTTGGAACATTCTATAGATACGGGCAGCGCTAAACCGATTAAACAACGGATTCGTCGTACGCCTATTAGTTTTGCCAATGAGGAAGAATCTCTAATAAAAAAAATGTTAGACGCGAAGATAATTCACCCGTCATCATCCGACTGGGCAAGTCCACCTGTGTTAATAAGGAAACCTGATGGCTCGGTTAGGTGGTGTATTGATTATAGAGCACTTAATGCAGTAACTGTCAAAGATAGTTTTCCCTTACCTTTAATCGAGGAATGCATTGATACCGTAGGGGGTAGTAAGTTCTTCTCTAAAATGGACATGACAAATGCTTATTACCAAATCCCTTTAAAGCAAGAGGATCAGAAAAAGACCGCTTTCATAACTAAGTATGGATTATTTGAATTCCGTAGACTCCCTTTTGGGCTCACGAACAGCCCTTCAACATTTTCTAGGGCTATCAATTTAGTTATGCATGGATTAACTTGGAATATAGCATTAGCCTTTCTAGATGATATATTAATTATGGGAAGGGATTTTGACGATCATTTGGCTAATGTTAGGCAAGTCCTTACGCGATTACAAACATATGGATTGAAATTGAAACCAAAGAAATGCGTTCTATTTCAAGAAGGGTTAGAATTTTTAGGGAGGATAGTGAATGGGGAAGGGTTAAAAATGAGTTATAAACATATAGAGCCTGTCAAATCTTGGGCCGTACCCGAGAATACTAAGGAAGTCGAGAAATTTTTAGGTTTTGCGAATTATCATAGAGAATTTATAAAGGATTTTGCACAAATGGCTTTTCCACTGTATGCTATAACCGGGAAGCAACCTTTTTCATGGGATGTAGAAAAACAAACAGCTTTTGAAAATATTAAGCGGGCTTTGATAACTCCTCCAGTTTTATCCCTTCCGAACGCCCAGGATCATTTCATATTGGATACAGATGCGTCTAACATGGCTATTGGTTCTGTTTTAAGTCAAGTGCAAAATGGACAAGAAAAAGTGATTTCATACAGTAGTGTTTCTTTAACTCCGGAGCAAAGACGTTATTGCACGACCCGGAAAGAACTCTTAGCCGTGGTTAGGTTCACCCGACAATATAGACATTATTTGTTGGGACGAAATTTTACGTTACGGACGGATCATAGTAGTTTAACGTGGCTCTTGAGATTTAAACAACCCAATGGACAGCTAGCTAGATGGTTGGAGGAATTGTCACAATATGATATGACGGTTAAGCATCGACCCGGAGCGAGGCATGTAAATGCGGATTTTTTAACGCGCTCGCCCGAGTTAGGCCCTTGTCCCGATTTCAAGACACAAATTCTACCGGAAGCTTTACCCTGTGGGGGGTGTAAATATTGTTGTAAGGCTTATGAAGATTGGGCTGAATTTATAGAAGAAGTAGAGGAATCGGTACCTTTATCTAGGGTTCCTAAGGAACCGGTTGTAAATAGAATTTTGTCACAGGAGTTATTATCGGATTGGGAGGATGATTCTAGCCAGTCAGGGTCTTATAATATTAATGGGATGTTGGTATCCGGATTTTCGATTGATAGAAAAAGTGCATCGTATAAGGTTGAAAAGGATAAATTTGTTAGGCAGATAACTTTAGCTAATCAGAATTCGGAACAGGAAATGGTGGAAAGTCAAAACAAAGATTCAGATTTTAGATTTATCCTTGCCTGGCTTAAGGAAGGGAGTTCCCCATTAGAAGCGGAGCTAATCCTTAGTAGTCCGGCAGCTAAATATTATTGGATTCATAAGGAACTGTTTTACTTAAATGATAAAAGAATTCTGTTTAGGAAAGATCCCACAGATGGGTCGTCTCAATTAGTGGTGCCTAAAAATTGTATACCCGAGATTATCTCTTTGTGTCATGACCTCCCTTCCGCAGGACACCAAGGTTTAAGGAGAACTCAACGGAAGATTGGAATGAATTATTTTTGGTACTGCATGTCGAAGGATGTGGCAGCTTATTTGCAAAACTGTAAAGTTTGTAGGTTTAGTGTCTTATCAGTCTGGTTCTCCTATGGAAAGGGTACATTTAGATTTTCTTGGACCTTTACCAAAGTCAACTCGTAATGAACATATTCTAATGATGGTAGATCAATTTACAAAATGGGTAGAGTGTTCCGTTATCCTCACAAACTGCCGAGGCAACTGCACAAGCCGCGATAGATCAATTTTTCTCTCGTTTTGGGTATCCCTTTCAAATTTTCACTGATCAAGGTAGGAATTTTCAGAGTGACTTGTTTAATGAATTGTGCCTGCAGATGCAAATTCATAAGGCACGAACGACTCCATACCGTCCTTCTTCGAATGGGCAAGCTGAACGGTATAATCGAACACTGATGGACGCGGTTAGGTGTTTTGTAGATGAAAAACAGGATAATTGGGATCAACATTTAGCTCAATTAGCAGGCGCGTTAAGGTCGTCAGTAAATAGACAGACCGGATTTACCCCAAATCGGTTAATGCTAGGAAGGGAAATAAATATTCCAGTAAATCTTATGTTTGGGAGTCCAGGGAATGGGGATATACAGATGGTAAATCAATATTTGGTAGACTTGGAGGAATCTGCAACATTGGCCCACGAGATTGCGAGGGAAAATTTAGGGATGGCACAGAAGCGCATGAAAAGGGACTATGATATAAAATTGAGAGAACGACTTTATGAAGTGGGGGCTTTTGTATATATTTTGGATACTTCTACTCCAAAAGGGAAGGCCCGGAAATTAATGAAGTATTGGAGGGGCCCTGGGGTAGTAACTGAGAAATTGGCTGCTGGATTGTATCGGGTTAAAACTAGAAGTTCCATGTCAGTCATGCACCATGATCGGATAAAAAGTTGTCCGGAAGCGAATGCTCCCCCTTGGGCAATTCAAGCACGTAAAAAAGCTATTGAGGGCAATACGGATAGAATAGATAGGGATCCCCAGGGGAGAAAAATTTACTGTCTGTGCAGAAAACCGTGGAGAAACCAATTTGGATTGCAGTGTGATTTCTGTCTCGAATGGTTTCATGGTCATTGTGTTGGTATTACCCCTCAAGAGGCCGAGAGCATTGATATTTATAAATGTCCCCAGTGTGACCAAGTATGAAAATTAGATAATATAAAGAAAAAGGGGCAGGTGTATCTATAGCCCTGGTAAGAACTAAATTTTGGTTTTGCTTTTTGTTGGATATTAATTTTAGATGGATGGGTGGTTTAAAGTAGTGAAAGGAAAGAGAAGAATGGAGAAAGTGGAAGATTGGGACGAGGAGCTATTGGTTTTGACCCCGGAAGTTGGCGAGGTAGAAGAATTTGAAAGGGAATGTAAGAGACTGAGAGTATCACTGGCTGTGCTGCAAGAGGAAAGGGAGGAAGCGCAGAGGTCGGCGTTGGCTGTGGAGCATGTGGTTGAGGCGGTTGACGAGCAGGTGGTTGAGGCGGTTGACGAGCAGGTGGTTGAGGCGGTTGACGAGCAGGTGGTTGAGGCGGTTGACGAGCAGGTGGTTGAGGCGGTTGACGAGCAGGTGGTTGAGGCGGTTGACGAGCAGGTGGTTGAGGCGGTTGACGAGCAGGTGGTTGAGGCGGTTGACGAGCAGGTGGTTGAGGCGGTTGACGAGCAGGTGGTTGAGGCGGTTGACGAGCAGGTGGTTGAGGCGGTTGACGAGCAGGTGGTTGAGGCGGTTGACGAGCAGGTGGTTGAGGCGGTTGACGAGCAGGTGGTTGAGGCGGTTGACGAGCAGGTGGTTGAGGCGGTTGACGAGCAGGTGGTTGAGGTGGTTGACGAGCAGGTGGTTGAGGAGCCGTTGAGGGAAGAAGTCGGAATTCCATGTCACCCCATGATGAGACCGGATTTTTTTTGGGGAGTCAATCAAGTTGCAGAGGAGAGAGTTTTGGAAGTCCCGGGAGTAGCTAAAAAACCAAAGTCTCGAAATCGTTTGGGGCGAGCTCAGCTCTGCCCGGTTAGGGGTTGTTTTTATTTTTCCAAAACCGTCAAGAGACATGTGATGCTTCATCATTTGCCAAGGGTGTTTGGGTTGGGGTATTCTTCCGAGGCACGGTTGCATCGGAAGTTAGAGGTAGTCAGGATTTTAGCAACTAGAGTGTCTCATACGGGGGGTTCATTAACAAACTTATGGAGTTTAGTAAATAGGGCTAGGGTGGTTACAGAACTGAATTACCTCTCCCCGGGGGATATTGAGGAATTTACTAGGGCTTGTAGATTGTTCAATTGGCCTATCCCCCATCAGTTTAAACTGTCCCCGTTAAACAGTTTTGCAAGGTTTTTCCACTGGAGGATTCTAGTGGTGGCCCTAAATATGCTTTCCCCCGAGGAACGTGAACGCTTTAAGTTAATATAGTCATTAGTCATTTAAATTCCTTTTTAGGGGCAGATCTTCGGATCTCGCCCGGAATTAGTATTTATCTATATAGCTTGATTAATTCTAGGTATTGGTTATTCTTTATAGTGGATTATGATTAAGCCTGGGGTCCTTTCAGACTATTTGGGCAGACCTTTTTTCGGGTTTAGCCCTGTTCCTATCTAAAGCCTTTTAAAACTGGGAGGTGTGTTGTGATTTGTAGTACTGTTTAGATTATAATATATCTAATTTGTCTTCTATACAGCCACAGTAACCCTTTTTCTACTACTAGTGTTGGTTTGGCTCGCCCAAACTCAACTGGATTCAGAGAACGTCTAATACTCATGCACATTTATGAGTCGCCCAAATGCAGACTCGACTTGAGATGCACGTGCATGAAGGGTATATAAGAGACCGGCGTTCACTTAGAGGTCCCAGAAGATCCAGATACGCAGACCTAGTCGGTAGTCTACGGTTCACTAAACTAGAGTTACCAGATTATTACAAGAGATTGAATGTAAGTTTGTCTAACTTGTTCTTGTCCGGCAATCACTTTAGTTTCATAACACGTGAATTAGACTTTTTAAACGATGATGAACTAAGTTATTGTTTGAGTAGGTTTATTGTCGAAACCAGGAAAGCTGATGGCAATGAATACCCACCTAAAACGTTACGCCAACTGGTTTTGCTCATTCAAATGCACTTAAATAACATTGGCCGCTCAGTTAAACTGTTGTCAGATCCGATTTTTAATGAGCTCAGGAATACTCTCGACAACTCTATGAAAATTGGTGCCAGTAAAGGGAATGGATTATTGACGAAACAAGCTGATGTAATTTCTATTGATGAAGAAAATATCATGTGGAAACAAGGTATTTTAGGAAATCCACAAACGTTGCTGGACACGATTGTGTATCTTTTTGGATTAAACTTTGCTTTGCGGAGTGGTGGTGAGCATCGTAATTTAACTTTGGATCAGTTATGCATAGGCGAAAATGAACAGGGACCTTATCTAAGATATTCAGAGAAAATTAGCAAAACTAATCAGCGTGGACTGAAAGAATTTAGAGTGAATCCTAAGTGTGTGACGGCATATGAAAGTGACGACCCTAAAAGATGCATAATGAAGCTGTATCAGCAATACTTGAGTTTGAGACCTGAACGTGTTATGTCTATGGTATATCTGCGACCATTGATTAAAGCTGAACTCCGGTTACAAAAATACCGAAATAATGTAATAAAAAAAAGTTAATGCCCGCAAGCCGCCATACTTGTTTCCAACGTGTGAA
The DNA here is from genome assembly GCA_036850965.1 of Patella caerulea. NCBI lineage: Eukaryota > Metazoa > Mollusca > Gastropoda > Patellidae > Patella > Patella caerulea. The sequence continues at coordinate 3,467,876 of JAZGQO010000008.1, read as the reverse complement.
ATAAGTATGGCGGACATGGAGGCTTATGACCTGGAAAGGTTAGCCGATCTCACTTCCAGTTTGTTTCTCGTCAGCTAGCTATACACATCCGGCTTTATTCTCTTCACACGGTTCACTGATTGCTGTATTTTCCCCCAACAGTATACCAAATTATTGAAGATTGAACATGTCTGATCAGGTAAGACTGTAAATAATTATATGAACTGCGTCTACTACAATATCAATTTCTTACACTTTGGTAAAATGGAGAAAAAAAAAAAACATAACATCAATAAATTTAGCTCTGTCAAACACTCCCCAATGAGAGCCCTCCCAAACATGTAGTTATGTCCCTTGGTCGTTTTCATGAACACTATTCAACATGAACACACGAAGAAGGCAATACTAATAGTTTGTATAGGTGATTTGTTTTGGTTGAAAAACAGGTTGGGTAAGACATCTGGTTGCATCTTTTGTTTTGGAGTAAAGCTTAGGCTATATTGTAGTAGACGCAGTTCATATAATTATTTACAGGCCTACCTGATCAGACATTTTGCAATCTTCAATAATTTGGTATACTGTTGGGGGGAAATACAGCAATCAGTGAACCGTGTGAAGAGAATAAAGCCGGATGTGTATAGCTAGCTGACGAGAAACAAACTGGAAGTGAGATCGGCTAACCTTTCCAGGTCATAAGCCTCCATGTCCGCCATACTTATTTCACAAATTGGAAACAAGTATGGCGGCTTGCGGGCGTTAACTTTTTTTTTTTATTACATTATTTCAGTATTTTTGGAACCGGAGTTCAGCTTTAAACCAACAGAAAAGATGTGGTATGCAGCAGCACCTGTTGGCCGGAATACACTGGCGAACACCGTCAAAAGGTTATGTGAAGCGGCTGGATTTAATGGTAATTATAACTTAATTAAAAGAATACTGTCAAAGAACACCCCCCCCCCCTCTCTCTCGATCGACTTTATTAACCAGAATACTATCCCACGATATTTGAATCGCACAATATGTTCTGAATCTATACGACTATTGATGAATTTGAAACCATTTATATTTTCAGGATTCTTCACTAATCATTCCTTGAGAGCTACTTGTGCGACTCGCCTGTTTAGATCTGGTGTGGATGAACAGCTCATAGCAAAGACCACAGGACATAGAAGTAACGCTATACGCGCATACAAGCGATCGAACACCGCACAAGAGGCCTTTGTTAGTAGTGTGATCCAAGGCCAGAGTTCATCGTCTTCTACTGTCCAGTCATCTAAACGACCGCTGTCTGACGATCCAGATACCACTTCGGATGGTAAACGACGGAGGAGTGTACATATTTCATTAAATATAAATTGTTAATGTGACATTAAAAAAAGAAAAATGTACTGAAATTGTGTTGTATTTCTTTCAATCAAAATTAGAGCAAGGCATTGATATTGCGATTTGGCCATTTTTGGCCATTAAAAATTGCTGCTTTAGATTTGAATTTGTTGGGACAGGAGGTGGGAGGGGGCGAAGAAAGTAGTCCCAGTCATGGTATAACTAACATTTCAGTTGGTTATACCACGCCGAAGATCAAAGAAGTTATGGTCTAATCTGTAGAGCTTTCACAGCAATTATGGATTGAGAATCGACGGCAATAATATGAGAAAATTATAAGTTAGGTTGCCAGGCAACGAAACATACACCCACAGCAGCTAAATCGTCCACAGGCAACAAGAGTTGTCGCATATTTTTACTTTTTTCGATAATGAAACATTTATATTTCACTAAAATCTGATTAACAGTAACAACTCATAAAGTAATTAACAGAAAATATATTAATCATTAGAATTTGTTTGGTATTTAATATCATGGATTTAGCTAATCAGTTATCAAAATTCATTGAAAATTAATTGGATAGTAAGTTTGGTCTCTAGAGCGTCACAAGATTTTTTAAAGTGATCAAGGGAGATAACTTTGGCAGTAATTCTGGGAAATTGCTGAAAATCAATAGGCTTCTTCGTCTCATGACCTTAAATACTGTGTATCAATTAAAGTCAATTGGATATTAACTTTGGCTTCTAGTGTGTCTACAGGATTTTTTGAAGTGATCAAGGGCCATAACTCTGGTAGCAATTATCAGAAATCTCTGAAAATCAATAGGATTCTTCTCTTCACGACCTTAAACGCTGTGTATAAATTTAAAGTGAATCCGATATTAACTCTGGCCTCTAGACCATCCACAAGAATTTGATCAAAGTCATCAAGTGCCATAACTCTGGCAGTACTCTGTAATTATCGGAAATCTCTGAAAATCAATTGGATTCTACGTCTCATGACCTTAAACACTGTGTATGAATTTAAAGTCAATCGGATATTAACTTTGGTCTCTAGAGCATCCAGAAGATTTTTCAAAGTGATCAATGGCCATAATTCTGGCAGTAATTATCGGAAATTGCTGAAAATCAATAGGCTTTTTTGTCTCATGACTTAAATACTGTGTATAAATTTAAAGTCACTCATATATTAACTTCAATCTAATTAAAATATAGATCTATATTTCGTTTCGTTTTTTATACTTTCGATGGCCTACACCAGAGGCGGATCCAGGATTTTCAGAAAGAGGGGGCGTGCCGCACCCACTTGGGAGTGCGAAGCCCGGAACAGTGATTTTTGAGTGAAAAAAATGTCCACAAGGACTAATTTCATACTAATACTGTAAATTAGGATTTCCAACCTAAACTATTTAAGTTCTCCTTTCTCGCGATAATATATGGAGCTAAAAATTGTTCGCCACCTCAAAAATAGAGGGGGCGTGCGCCGGGTGCGCCCCCCTCTGGATCTGCGACTGTACACTCATGTATTTGTAGATCTAACAAGTTATAGTGGGAGCTCACGTTCTATGACGTCAGGTATCAAGCACGGAACATTTGACCCGTTAACGTCAGTCACTCGATTAACCAATTAGCGACCGCCATGCTTTTTAAAATCTACTTTTGTTTTGTTTTCTATCCGCTGGTGTTAGTATAGACGTATCTACCCACAGTTCCACGCATGAAAAGGTCAAACGGTCATTGGCTGACCCCTAATTGCAGGCAGAACACAAGTTAAATAACCAGTCCTCCGGATCCCAGAGTAGTGAAGACAAGTAAAAACGAAATTTTGAACTATAAAAAACGAAACGAAATTGGATCTGTGTTTTAATCAGATTGATATTAACTTTAGCCTCTAGAGCGTTCACAAGATTTTTCAAAGTGATCAAGGGTCATAACTCTGGCAGTAATAATTGGAAATCGCTGAAAATCAATAGACCTCTTCGTCTCATGACTTTAAACACTGTGTATAAATATGAATTCAATCAGATATTAACTTTAGCCTCTAGAGCGTTCACACTGTGTATAAAGTCAATCGGATATTAATCCACAAGATTTTTCAAAGTGATCAAGGGTCATAACTCTGGCAATATTTCCATGTGGGCGTATAAAAATTGATTAAAATAGAAATTGCACCTGTTCTCTCTGATATTTTGGTAACAAACAATCTGTGAACATCAGAAACACATCCCCTCGATGCTTACACCTGAATATTGACTGACAAAACCACAATGCTATACTATGATATGCCTGTTTTTCTTTTCTGTTTATTTGGGTTTGTTTTTTTATTTTCAAAAAAGTAAACAATCATATTTTTTTCAGCTGATTTATAGTTATTATAAGAAGAGATAAGACAAAGTAACAAATAACAAAGTAAAATAATAATAACAAATTATTGGCAATAACTTATATAACAAAAATTATGTACGGGGATTTAGGAAAATAGATTTGTGAAAATATATTACCGGTATAACAAAACAAAATAAACATAAGAATAAGAGAATCATTAAAGCCCCAATAACACTCTTGTAGTTATTGAATAATATGTCCCAATCTTCATTCTGGTCAACAAATCGTATTATTTTAGACTATTTCAATTAAATGATGATATAAATTTCAGCTTAACACACCTATTTTAAAAAATTGGAAAAATTTAACCAATTGATTTGAAATGTCCCAATCTTCATTCTGGTCAACAAATCGTATTATTTTAGAATATTCCAATTAAATGATGATATAAATTTCATCTTAACACACAAATTTGAAAAATTCAACCAATTGATTTGAAAAGTCTAACGTAAACCTTTTCAATGTGACTTGGATTTAAAATATTTTCGAACCCTCTGGACAAGTAAAATAGGTTGTAATGGATAATTTACACAGCAGGTAGGACACTTAAACATCTAGTACTTAGAGTAAGGGTATTATTTATTTTCTGGAGCTTCCAAGCCAGCAAGAATGTTATTGTCCCTTTAAATTAACATTATCAATAAAATACTGATTTAACAATATTTACTTGCAACAAATGGTCTGATCTGGCTATATTACAATAGTACAGAGTAGTACAGCCAATATATATACCTTGTGACCTCATTAGTTGTACCCATTATGATAAAATAATTATAGATATATTTCACACATTGCACAAAATATTTAAGTTACCGGTACAATAAAAAAAACATAGATGCATAAAAAAAAAAAACAGAATGAGGTATAATGGCTAATGGGGTGTCTTTAAATAGGAAACACGATGGACAGAAATTTAACCATTAATTTAACCATTAACTTAAGCGTACTGTATTAGTTAGACTGGTGGCCAGTCTTCTCCACACACCAAAAATTGGCCAGTCCTCTCAAAAACAAAAAAAAAACGAAAAAAAAAACGTAATCTCTAGAGACGGGGCAAATAGAGCTTCATTCTCATCTAGTAGGTCAATCTGCATTATGTAGGTCGTGTGACGTCGTGCACGGGATTACTGCATTTGCACTGGCAAACTGGTGTAGGTGCGAGATGTTTGTTGTGGATAACAGTTATTGTTATTTAGTGATACTTTAACGATCTAAGAATTTTGTTGACGGACAATATCTGTCAAATGAACGGATACAACGTATGGGATGAGGTGAATGAACATAAATAATTACACACGACATCATTATAACAACTTAACGAAGCCAGTTCATGTGTATCGGGAAGAAGCCGAATGGCGAATGGAAACAAAAACGTGACATCAGCCCGCAGACGGTTTCAGCATGACTGCTTTGCACTCCATTCGAGACGCATGATTCATGAAGGTAAATATCGAACTTAATTTATCTTAGACATCACATTTACAAATTCGTGTCACGTGACTCGGGGCTTGCTTGACAACTGTCAATCATTCCAAATAAGGAACAACGTAAAACAGGACAAGAAACGCCCATTTTATTGTGAAGCTCGCAAATTGTCCAGTCTCTGGTGTTGGTTACAGGTTTACTCAAATTTTTTTTTTTATACAAATGGAAACGATAAGTGTTGGTTTACTAAAAATTACTACTTTTATATAAATCGAAATGTAAAATAAATAGAAGAGACTGGGCCAGTCTATGTATTAGTGTGAAATATCACACGATTACAAAGGGATTGTAATGATATAATCATTCCAGTAGCCACCTGATAAATATATCCTCATGTAACAAAAAACTGTGAAAAATATATTTAATTGGTAAGAACTATTATGGACACATGGACACAAACTAATAGAACATGTTGCCAGATGAAGAAAAAATAGGTTGCCAGGCAATGCAACATACGCCCACAGTAGCTCAGTCATTGGAGCAGTCAACAAAGGACGTCGCATATTTTTCTTTTCTCAGTAAAGAAAACATTTACATCACACTAAAATCTGACAGCTCATTAAATAATTATCAGAAATAATTAGATTTTGTTTCGATTGTTTCTCTCATCTCATCAGTTTAATCCCAAGTGCTTCCACAAGTTTTCTCAAGTAATCAAGGGTCACAACTCTGGTAGTAATTATCAAAAATTAATATGCTTCTTTGTCTCATGACCTTCAACACTGTGCATCAATCTAAAATTAATCGTATATTAACTCTGGCAGTTATTATCTGATATTGTTGCAAATCAATAGGCTTCTTTGTCTCATGAACGTAAACACTGCGTATAAATTTAAAGTTAATCAGATATTAACTTTAGACTAGAGCGTCTACAAGATTGTCAAAGTGACAAAGGGCCATAACTCTGGCAGTAATTATTTGGAAATCACTGAAAATCAATAGGCTTCTTTGTCTCATGACCTTAAACAGTGTACAAATTTAAGTCAATCGGATATTAACTTAAGCCTATAGAGCACCCCCAATTGCTTGGGGATGCCGGACAAAAGACAATGTTGGCTTATAAAAGAAAAGTGTAAGAAGAAAGAGAAATAAAATCCTACAATTGACTAAGATCTGTATTTTAATAAGATCATTATAATATTATAAAGGATTATCATTTTATAAAGACTAAGATTTATTTATGATAAAACAACATGGTAGACTAATAATGTTACATAATCCTAAATTAAACAATAGACTAGATTTACACAAGAACATATAAATAATCTGCTCCTTATGTACTTGACCTGTCTTCATGAGCCTGGTTAGTGCAGAAAAGAAGGACACTAATATGGTTGCAAATTTAATAATTTAACCTTGAAAGTTGACTAGAGATATGACAATGATAATTTCAAATAAATTGGTTTGAAATTCATTATATTTGTATTAATATATTGATATTTCATTACAGTATTCAATTAATATTAATCTGAAATTATTATATACATAAAAAAAAATATATGCAGTATTCTGTAAACCAAACTCATTTTATAAAATTTAATATAATTTTCAGCTTTACACGATATGTATATGGACAGTTCTGTTATAAACACAGCTAAAAGGATCTTTAAATTCGGATATGGAATGTACTGCAATAAAAACAAATACATACAAGTTGATGAGATACAAGTTGATGACATGCAAGTTATGCCCACAAGGAGATGGATAGAAAACATGCTAGACGATAGGTTGCCAAACAACGAAACATACAGCTGCGGGTCAACTGCAGTATACAACTACATTTCAATGTGGGCGTATAAAAAGCGATAAGGGGTCATAATCGTGGAAGTTATGGTCTGTGTTAAGCATGACTATTGAAAGGAACCCATAACTTTGGGATATAAACATACCTTTTATTTAAGTTTCATCAAAATCTGATAAAAATTGGGACCTCTAGAGAGTTCACAACTTTGGTGATACATTTAACAGTATTTGCGTAAAGAGGAGTGGTCAATTTGACGGGCAAATTCAATCTGATTTTTATAAAATTCAAACACAGCTGTCATTAGGATGTTAGATCTTTGATGCTCAAGGAGTGGCTATTTTGTTGGGCAGTTTTGGTCTGATTTTTCACAAAATTCGATCACAACCATTATTACGGGATAACGGTCATATAATTGAAAGTTTTTTTAAATCAAATACAAAATTGCGATGTCTAGATAGAGAGTCCACAAGCTAACAAGCGGTTGCAATGCAAGATGCACCCAAATTTTGCATGAGATGAACAGAGAGCAAGCTAAAAAAATAAGTCAAAAGTGAGATGATGTCCCCTGCCGAAATCCCAAAATAATTAGATGACACATATTAATTAAACGCACATTTATTATTATTAAAAGTATCGAGCAATCTAACTATACACTAAGTTTCATCGCTCTTTATCAGATACAATCAAGATTATCTTGTGCCAAAGCATCAACCAATGAAATTGATTAGCTCTGCTTAGCTTCAGCTCGTATGTTAATCACTGAACTCAGTCAATACATTCACCTTGGCCAATCAAATTGCTTATCGTTCCTTAGCCTAAGCAGAAAATATTCACCATCAAACTTAGTCAAAGTATTGAAATAGTGAATCTATATTTAGAGTTTCATCAGTTTCACTTCATTATATTAACCTAAATTATTGTGCCCAAAGCATCAACCAATCAAATTGCTTATCTCTGGTTACCGTAAGCACTGAGCAGACGATGTTCATCATCAAACTCCATCAAGGCATTCAACTAATGGACGACTACGCCAAGTTTGAACATTCTACCTTTGATGAAACTTGACATGCATATAACCCAGAGATCTTGGTTCCTCTCGATATTTGGGCCTATCGGAACGTAATTTCCTGAATTATGGCCCCTGATTGTCCAAAAAATCACCATTTTTAGCTTATGGTCCCTCTGGAGGTCACAATTATTATCCGATTTAATAAACGTTTAATTATATCACCGCTACACCTTAAGGAAGGTTGAGTTCAAATTTGCCATACAAAATGGCTGCCGTTTGTACGCGAATAGTGTTAAAAAATGGTATATCAAGGTTGTGGACCCTGTAGAGGTCACAATTTTAATTCGATTTTCATGTAACTTGAAATTCATGGTTATAACCCAAAGATCTTGGTTCCTTTCGATATTTGTGCATATCGGATCAGAACTTCCTGAATTATGGCCCCTGATTATACGCAACATCGCCTTTTTATACGCCCACATTTTTATGTGGACATATATTGTCGTCGCCCCTGTCCGTCCGTCCACTATTTGTTTGTGGACCCTCTACAGGTTACAATTCTTATCCAATTTTGACGAAACTTGAAATATAGGTTTATCCCCAAAAGATCTCGGCTGCTTTCTATATTGGCATGTATCGGATCAAAACTTCATGGATTATGGCCCCTGATTGTACGAAAAATCACGTTTTTAGCTTATGGACCCTATAGAGGTCACAATTTTGAACCGATTTTGGGGAAACTTGACATGCATGTTTATAACCCAAAGATCTTGGTTCCTTTCGATATTTGCGCCTATCGGAATGTAATTTCCTGAATTATGGCCCCTGATTGTTCGAAAAATCATCCTTTATAGCTTGTGGTCCCTCTGGAGGTCACAATTATTATCCGATTTAAAAAACCGTTTGATTATATCTCCGTTACACCCTAAGGAAGGTTGAGTTCGAATTTCGGGAAAATCGGACCAAAATTGCCATACAAAATGGCCACCGTTTTTACGCGAATACTGTTAAAAAATGGTATATCCAGGTTGTGGACCCTGTAGAAGTCATATTTTTTATTCGATTTTGATGGAACTTGAAATTCATGGTTATAACCCAAAGATCTTGGTTCCTTTCGATATTTGCGCATATCGGAACGTAACTTCCCGAATTATGGCCCCTGATTATACGCAAAATCGACTTATTTTAGCCTGTGGTCCCTCTGGTGGTCACAATTATTATCCGATTTAATATAACGGTTGATTATATTACCGTTACACCATAAGGAAGGTTGAGTTCGAATTTCGGGAAAATCGGACCAAAATTGCCATACAAAATGGCCGCCGTTTGTACGCGAATACTGTTAAAAAATTGTATCATGGTTGTGGACCCTGTAGAGGTCACAATTTTAATTCGATTTTGATGAAACTTGAAATGTATAGTTATAACCCAAAGATCTTGATTCCTTTCAATATTTGCGCATATCGGATCGTAACTTCCTGAATTATGGCCCCTGATTGTCCGAAAAATCGCCTATGGTCCCTCTGGAGGTCACAATTATTATCCGATTTGAAAAAACGTTTGACTCTATCACCGTTACACCCTACGGAAGGTTGAGTTGGAATTTCGAGAAAATTGGACCATAATTGCCAGAAAAAATGGCCGCCGTTTGTACGCGAACAGTGTAAAAATATGGTATGTCAAAGTTGTGGACCCTGTAGAGGTGACAATTTTAATTCGATTTTGATGAAACCTGAAATGCTTGTTTATAACCTAAAGATCTTTATTCTTTTCGATATTTGCGCATATCAAATCGTAACTTAATGAATTATGGCCTTTGATTGTAGGAAAAATCACTTTCGGTATTGCTTGTTCTCTGTCTATCTCTCGAACAATTATTATCTGATTTAAAAAAAAACTCTGATTATATTACTGTTGCACCGTAAGGAAGGTTGAGTTCAAATTTCGTGAAAATCGTACCAAAATTGCCGGACGAAATGGTCACCGTTTGTACGCGAATAGTGTAAAAATATGGTATATCATGGTTGTGGACTCTCTACATGTCACAATTCTTATCCGATTTTGACGAAAAGTAACATTTCTAGGTTGTGTACCGTCAAACCATAATCATTGTCGGCTTCGAATTTCATGAATATCAGACTGGAACTGACCAACAAAATGGCTGCTCCCAATACAGTATGAAATACAGGACTTAATGATGTAGGAAAAATCACTTTCGATATTGCTTGTTCTCTATTCATCTCTAAAAAATGTAGGCGTATCCTGCCTGGCAGTGCCAGCCTATCTTTTTAGCTTGTGGTCCCCCTCTGGAGGTCACAATTATTATCCGATTTAAAAAAAACGTTTGATTATATTACCATTACACCGTAAGGAAGTTTGAGCTCAAATTTCGGGAAAATCAAACCAAAATTGCCATACAAAATGGCCGCTGTTTGTACGTGAATACTGTTAAAAAAACGGTATATCATGTTTGTGGACCCTGTAGGTCTTGGTTCCTTTCGATATTTGCATATATTGAATCGTACCTTCCTGAATTATGGCCCCTGATTGTATGGACCCTGGAGGTCACAATTATTTTCCGATTTAAAAAAACGGGTGATTATGTCACCGTTACACCTTAAGGAAGGCTTGAGTTCGAATTTCGGTCCGAATTGACAGACAAAATGGCCGCCGTTTGTATGCGAATACTGTTAAAAAATGGTATATCATGGTTGTGGACCCTGTATAGGTCACAATTTTAATTCGATTTTTATGAAACTTGAAATGCATGGCTATAACCCAAATATCTTGGTTCCTTTCGTTATTTGCACATATAGGATCGTAACTTCCTGAATTATGGTCCCTGATTGTCCGAAAAATTGTGTATGGTCCCTCTGGAGGTCACAATTATTATCCGATTTAAAAAAAACGTTTGACTCTATCACCGTTACACCCCACGGAAGGTTGAGTTCGAATGCCAGACAAAATGGCCGCCATTTGTAAGCGAATAGTGTAAAAATATGGTATATCAAAGTTGTGGGCCCTGTAGAGGTCACAATTTTAATTCGATTTTGATGAAACCTGAAATGCATGGTTATAACCTAAATATCTTTATACTTTTCGATATTTGCACATATCAAATTGTAACTTAATGAATTATGGTCTTTGTTTGTAGAAGAAAACAAATTCGGTATTGCTTGTTCTCTGTCTATCTCTCGAACAATTATTATCCGATTTAAAAAAAAAACTCTGATTATATTACTGTTGAGTTCAAATTTCATGAAAATCGTACCAAAATTGCCGGACGAAATGGTCGCCATTTGTACGCGAATAGTGTAAAAATATGGTATATCATGGTCACAATTCTTATCCGATTTTGACGAAAAAGTCACATTTCTAGGTTGTGTACCGTCACACCATAATCATTGTCGGCTTCGAATTTCATGAATATCAGACTGGAACTGACCAACAAAATGGCTGCTCCCAATACAGTATGAAATACAGGACTTAATGATGTAGGTAAAATCACTTTCGGTATTGCTTGTTCTCTATCCATCTCTCGAAAATGTGGGCGTATACTGCCTGGCAGTGCCAGCCTATCTTTCTATTGGTAACTATATTTCATATTTATTGCAAGTATCTTAGTTTATAGGTACAAATGTAAAAGCCAAGGATTCCTTTGGTAATGTTATTGTCCAACTCTGCAATCAAAGATTAGATTGATTCAGTCAGTGATATTTTTAGAGGGTAGATGTGGTTCGTTTGCAACTTGTACAATGTTTTCACATTATAATTCAAATATTGCCTTTAATAATAGATTTTTAAATTTTAGAACAAAAGGCCCAAGGTTCTCATGTGCATTGCTGTACATACAGCAGCAGATATACTAAACAGCTCATCCTTTTTGCAGTAAATTTTGATTTTCTTTTTTTTGCAGTAAATTTTGATACCTGAAGTTTCACTCCTATATATTATAAGACACAGCTCACCAATTACTCCTACGCTGGTCACCCTTTAGTCTTTCACAAAGTAATGACCAAATTTTGCACAGTGATTTTTGTTGACTTTTTGGTGTAGAATTGAAGAAAAGGGTTTGAATATACATTTTCTGACAGGTTTTTGTGAATATTCCAGATCTTGAGGCATACCGATACAAGAGTTAAGAGGTTGGTTAGGTCGAAAAAGTAGGGTAGACAGATACATGTTTACTTGTATGCTAATCTTAGTTTGTGTATCTCCAGTTTTAGATTATGAACCTACACCAGTATACCCTCTTTTGAGAAAGAAGTTGACACATGTTACTTATAACTCCATCTGTGGTTGAAAGAGTTCAATCCAACAAAAAGTGGGAGAAAAGTTGGAGCCCGTTAAAGAGCCGAGAATTAACATTAGGGTCAATGGGAAATTAAGGTGGTCTGTGGCCATTTCACTGGTGTCATATATGGAAATACATATTTAGAAAAAAAAAATAATACATACTTCAGAAAATCAGGAGCTCTAGATATGACATGTTCAAATTCAATGTAAGACAGCATACCATCATCATCTAAATCGGCTTCTTCTAAAACCTATAAACATCCGATATTCTGTACAATAACTTATTAATAAATATAATTAACACATAAAAATCATTCAAGAGTCTAGGCTTTGATTCTCAAAATGTTAAATGTATTTGTATATTAAAATCATAACTTTAAAACTATCCACTCATACTAACCGGTGATAACTGAGCATTATTTTAAACAGTTGATTTTAAACCCCAGAATACTAGTAATACTACTACAGGCTAATATAGTGGTGTACACATGATTATTCTTTTGTCCACACATTGTTTGACATCAAGCTATGTCAAATTGATTTCTCCAATATCCAGATTATCATAGTATTTTCAATTTGACTCAATTCGTATTTTGTCAAATTTTTTTGTTCAAAATAATGTATACATAACCAATAGTTGAGTTGTCACAAAGACAGTCATATCTGAATACTGCTGAATACCATAACCCAATGGTTCTCATCCTTTTTATGCCAACGGCACACTTTGGATCACATTAAAAAAATAGCTGACTAAACATATATGAACAATAAACAATATTTGAATTTTGCAAATTAAAAACATGGCAAGACATAGACGGCATACATACATAGACACAGAATATATCTACAAAACAAATCCAACTAAATAAAGAAAGATAGGTTGCCAGGCAACGAAACATACGCCCACAACAGCTAAGTCGTCCGGGCAGTCAACAAGGGTTTCAGCATATTGTTTCTTTTATCAGTAAGGAGAACATTTACAACACATGATAATCTTATTACGAGTAATAGCCCATTAAATAATTATCAGAAATGATTAGAATAGTTTTGATGGTTTGTCTCAAGGCCTTTGTCAAAGTGATCAACTGCCAGAAATTATCAGAAATTATCACTGAAAATCAAATAGGATTCTTCGTATCATGATCCTAAACACTGTGTACAAATTTAAAGTCAATCGGATATTAACTTTAGCCTTTAGAGCATTCACAGGGTTTTTCAAAGTGATCAAGGGTCATAACTCTGGCAGTAATTATTGGATATCGCTGAAAATAAATAGGCTATTTTGTATCATGACCGTAAATAGTGTGTATAAATTTAAAGTCAATCGGATATTAACTTTAGATTTTTCAAAGTGATCAAGGGTCATAACTCTGGCAGTAATCATCGGATATTGCTGAAAATCAATAGGCTTCTTTGTATCATGGCTTTAAACACCGTGTATAAATTTAAATTCAATCGGATATTAACTTTAGCCTCTAGCGCGTTCACAAGATTTTTCAAAGTGATCAAGGGTCATAACTCGGGCAGGAATTATCGGATATTGCTGAAAATAAACAGGCTTCTTCTTATCATGACCTTACACACTGTGTATAAATTTAAAGTCAATCGGATATTAACTTTAGCCTCTAGAGCGTTCACAAGATTTTTCAAAGTGATCAAAAGTCATAACTCTGGTAGTATTTATCGGATATCACCGAAAATCAATAGGTTTCTTCGTCTCATGACCTTAAACACTGTGTATAAATTTAAAGTCAATCGGATATTAACTTTAGCCTCTAAAGCGTTCACAAGATTTTTCAAAGTGATCAAGGGTCATAACTCTGGCAGTAATTATCAGATATCACCGAAAATCAAAAGGCTTCTTCGTCTCATGACCTTAAACACTGTGTATAAATTTAAAGTCAATCGGATATTAACTATAGCCTCTAGAGTGTTCACAAGATTTTTCAAAGTGATCAAGGGTCATAACTCTGGTATTAATTATCGGATATCACCGAAAATCAATAGGTTTCTTCGTATTATGACCTTAAACACTGTGTATAAATTTAAAGTCAATCGGATATTAACTTTAGCCTCTAAAGCGTTCACAAGATTTTTCAAAGTGATCAAGGGTCATAATTCTGGCAGTAATTATCAGATATCACCGAAAATCAAAAGGCTTCTTCGTCTCATGACCTTAAACACTGTGTATAAATTTAAAGTCAATCGGATATTAACTATAGCCTCTAGAGTGTTCACAAGATTTTTCAAAGTGATCAAGGGTCATAACTCTGGTAGTAATTATCGGATATCACCGAAAATCAATAGGTTTCTTCATCTCATGACCTTAAACACTGTGTATAAATTTAAAGTCAATCGGATATTAACTATAGCCTCTAGAGCGTTCACAAGATTTTTCAAAGTGATCAAGGGTCATAACTCTGGTAGTAATTATCGGATATTGCTGAAAATCAATAGGCTTCTTCGTCTCACGACCTTAAACACCGTGTATAAATTTCAAGTCAATCGGATATTAACTTTAGCCTCTAGAGCGTTCACAAGAAATTGTGGACGACGGACAGACGGACGGACCGACCGACAGACGGACGGACGGACGGGGGCGATGGCAATATACGACCACATTTCCATGTGGGCGTATAAAAACACAGCTATGAACTTAGTTGGCTTCTTTAGTTAGATATGTTCTTAGTGTGCCTGCTCGAAATTTCGCGGCACACTAAGGAAGTTCTCGCTGCGCTGCACACCTATGTCCTACGGCACACTGGTTGAGAATCAATGCCTTAACATGGCATCAATGTTAGAAAACAAACTCAGTTTACTCTAGAAGGATGTGTTGTTTGCTAGTCAATACAGAAACTTGACAGATTTGAATCACATGAAAAACTAATTGCAGACAATGATGACATTTTATGTTTTTTATTCTTTGACCTGACTTTTGATGTTTCTTACATACCTTATCAACAACAAATGCAACTTCTTCAGCAGTTAATTCATCCTGAGTTAAACTTGTTAAAGTTTTCTCTAGATCGGGTCTACTTAAATAATTATCGCCATCAAAATCTACAAACAAAAATATTCTGATCGTTTAACTCCAGACATAATGAAAGTTATAAATATAAATGGGCACCATTTTACATATTCGATCAAATAGCCAGATTTGATCTCACATGAAAACTAGTGTCATGTGCTGAAGACAGTAGCTCATGAATAAATACATCCAGAAAGCTTTTAGTTTTGTTTATTTGCAGTTCAAATGAGAGAAAAGATATCCTAATGACTACCGTAATTCATTGAGATCAATAAATATTAATGGATCTATCTACAATTTAGTACTGAGACTATTTTCTCTAATTTTAGTGGTAATATTCAAGATATTCTTTTTGGACAATATATTCCAACTACTCCCCTATATATATGATGCTATTTACGGTATTCATTAAATACTGTTGATACTAACCGTATATTCTGAAGCCATAGGCAGTTTTAATATCTCTTGGAGCAGCTTCACTAAACACAGAAAACATGTCCAGAAAATCATCAAAAGACATGTTACCACTTCCATCTTCAGAAAATACTTCACAGACTCGAGTCTTAAAAGGATTCTCCTAGACATGAGAGAATATGAGATTTCAGTTGAAGAATACTTATTTATTAGATAAGAATCAAATCACTGTTTTTAGAGAATAGGTATGTCTTAATTTTATTATTCCAAATAATCCCTGGAATTACCAAAAAAAATACATATTCCTTCAGAAATGGTTAGAAGCACTTTGCCAACTATTACACACTTACTATGAAATTTAAGTCTTTGTTATTTTTTGCTTTGTTCAGGTTTCTACAATGTCTTCAAGGCATATGTTAATATAACTGTATCAACAAGTCACCACAGGATTGCTCTGTTACAAAAGTTAAACTTATACAATTCCTATTAAATATCTTATTACATGCACTTGAATGATGTATAATACTAGATAGAAGAATCAGACAATGCATCAACTATCATGCCTGGAAATAAGCAGCTGGTTACGGACATTGTCCGGCACAAAATCATGCTTTGTCAGGCACAATCATGTGGCGACGGTCACTGTGTCTGTCACCGAATTTTCAGGCATGTCGGTACACATGAAATTAAGAGATGTATACCTGCCGAATGTAATACGCCTGATGTCAGAGACAAGATTCTTATTTTGATGGCACATTGTCGGATTTATGATCATATTTTGAATGGGGTTTATGTCTTTTAATAAATAAATAAACAAACACCCTAAGAAATGTTGACGAATAATTCGATTGGAATGACATAAGTACTTAATTGTTTTAGACGATAGCTCATGCTCGAGTCAAATGCAATCATTTAGCAGTTCATGTCACCCGCTCGTTGTATTAGAGCAACATTTACTGCCAAATAAATTTCGGGATGTCAATTACCTTCCGTTTGAAACAGATACGGATCGGCAGCAGTAGGCACACTTTCATTCTATGGTATTACGTCACGATGTCATATAATTTTGTAGGAATATTATTGATATAAATTTGAATACCGTAAGGGAATTAAACATGAAAAATAACATGGTGCACTTATTTTTTTTTTTACGTGTGAATTTGAATATTTTGTTGACACGTGATTCTTAATTGTGGTTTGAAAACGTCTGCTTAAATTACGATAAGAGTTATGCCCCTTTATTTTCGAGAAAAATAGTCCAATTTTGAAATCCCATCACTGTTATGAACTATTTTTCAAAGTGGCAAATAATCGTCACACATATCTGAGGCCTAATAATACCAATATGAATAATAATTTATTTTAGTCTCGAATATTGTCTCTATGAATCAGGCAGACCGATATTAACCGTTTTTGTTCTTTATTATATTCATAAAGTCAATAATGAAGTAAGCAAGGGGAACTTTAGCAGGCATATATGGCCTATACTGGAAGTATCTATTATAGTGTTGATACTACAGTGGTGACAGACACTAGAGTGGAAATGTCAGGCACAACTGTCTTGGTGCCTGACATTTTGTCAGACACACTATTGTCGGTTATTTGCCTGCCTGCAACTATTTTGAATTTCATTAGTCAGACAGCTACCTGTGAAAACAATGTCAATTGTTATGTAAATGTAGTAGTAAAGGGTTTGGTATCACCGCTTTGGGATAACAAACAACATAAAATAATAACTGAAAAATGGCATACAAATCATCAACGGACCAAAGACTTTTCTGTGAAACTTTTTGTGAGCAATTACCGTAATAACACATGTAAATTGTATAGTTCATGACACTAGTCAAAATCAAAGCATTATAAAGGTTAAATATCACAGCCCCCTATACATTCACAATTATCAAGATCCATTAAATGATTATTGCAGGTTTTTCTTTAAGCCTGAAATGTTATCTAAATTATTAATTAGACATTAATTGACTTATCCAGACCATAATCAACTCTCGATGGCATTGCTAGACTGCCCGATTTACTGCATAACTTCCCTTCACAATTTAATCAATACGTGGATAATCAAGACTACGCTCTTTATCGTACTGACACTGACTTTAGTAATGATAATCGAGGCTAGGCATAAATTTCAATCGCTTAATTCTTAGTTCCTAGTTGATCAAATTCACTGAAATTTTCAGCAAATTGCCTTTACATTAGCTAGTTTTAACTATTATAGTGAGAACTGCCTACTCGTTATCTAATCTCCCATAATGCATATTTAAGATGTCCTACCATTTATTTGTTGAGGGTAAAGCCTACAGTGCGAATTCCTGCAACTGAGACTACATGGTTGGGTTTGCTTGAAACGGTAATAATTTTTGCAAAGAAAGATCATGCAGATGTAACCAAGCTATATTTGAATAGATGACCTCTTACATTTAATTCTGCCATGCCTTCTATTACATCAACTGGCATTTTGATTTTACGACTTTCATCACCTGTCATGTTAAAAGGAATCAGATCTGGTGCTAACTCCTGATATCTTTTAAACACTCTGAAAGTAAAAAAACAGAGAGGCTCATATGTAGTATTATATATAATTACCTAAATTAGTCAGTATTTTAATTTGATATAGCATACCAAATTGTTATGTTACACAAACAAAATATCATCCACAGTCTTCGACATTGCAAACATAACTTATAGGTCAATTGATAACAACATTGATATTGTTATTCTACCTTGAAAAGATGGACTTCTGATATTTAAGACAAAATGAAAATTTTGAAATGGGCAGACCAATTGCGTGTCAGAATGCTTTTGAGGTCCATTTGTGAACAAGGCTTAACATATCCCATGTAGGAGAATACTACCTGTATAGACTGGAATAACCAGATGCCAAACAAAGACTGCCATTCAATTCCAACTCTTTGCATATTTTGATGATTAGAAATTACACTGCTGCCCATTTCTAGGTGCTAAAGAATAGCGATTTAGCTCCTTTAAAACAAGCAAGACACTAAGACAGATGTGCTTGGGGGTTGGGTGTTCGAATGGTTAACACATGCACATTCGATTCCCTGCTTATACATGACAAGGAGTTAGAATGCCTGACCATGTAAAGTTTGATAGTTTGGAATAACGGACTGATGTATTTAAGGAGCTACAGACTTCCCAATCGTCTATCTAACTTGAGGACCCTGAAACGAAAAGACTGTTGGGCTAAAAATGGAATAACTGATGAACAGAGTAACGCACCAAATTATTAATAATATTATTATGAACTGCAGTGTTAGGCAGGAAGCTAAGTGTGTAGGAATTAGGAATCTGTGTTAGTGTCTTGTTATTTGAGTCTAAATACTCTCACCAGAAACTGAAAAGTTATTGATCCATTTGGCCAAAGCCCAGCTTAACCCTGGGTCTGACTAAAATTGCATAATACCTGATTGCATACGGAATCTATTCAGTTCCGAATGGCATACAAGTCTAGAAGCATAGAATTGAAATGAAATGAAATGGGGTTTAACGCCCTACTCTTTTGCACCTAACCTGGGCTAATGGAAGACAGGCATATGCCATACAGTGTGCTATGAGGGAAATTTTGCCTGGGCAGCGGCGCTACGGCCTACTCTTATATCGAATTCCAACTGCCAAAGGATCTTTTACGTGTACTCCAATGTGTACACGGGACCTCGGTTTTTCCTCCCATCCAAACAACTGGGCAGCTGTCCTTGTCAGGTCAACCTTCTGCATCACTGACAAGAGGAAATCACGCCGGACAATCGAGATGAACTTTTTCGGCCAATGCAGGGATCGAACACCCAACCACGAGGCTAGCAGAAGCATAGAACAATCACCGAGTGGAACTTCAAAGAGAAGGTTGATGGATAGCTCAGTTTCCACCTTCGCGCCACTAGATGGATTACCATGAAACTTTGAACTGGAATTTGAATTTTTTCTCTTTTTGCCATGAACCTCAGGACCCCCTAAACCGCAGGGTCCTGGGCTGGGCTTTGCATTTGGCTGAAATTTGGTTTTAGGCCATTATTTGCTCTAGCACCCCTTAACAACCCCTGAAAATTTAACTTTTGCCAGCATGTGGGCTACACTGTAATGTAACTTTACCTGAGGATTTCTTTACGTGTGAAGAAGGTACAATCCTAGAAAAAAAAAATATATAAATAAATATACACATTTTCCTTGTCATCACTATTCTTAAAACAACATATATAACTTCTGACAGATCAATACACCCATTCATTAACTTGATTTTTAAGATCAAAGAGTACAGTCTGGATTTCCAAATGGTAGCCAACATAAATATGAAGCTAGTTTTCAAGACAAATTTTATATTGGATACCAGAACCAGTACCAATAAAGTATAATGGCACTGTCCAATGGTTTCTTGGTGGGCGTGGGTCTAGTGTAGGCATGATGAAACTTGAAGGACATTATGATCATTATTATTATTACAAACAGAACACTTATTAATGATAATTTGAAAAGGGCGCTATCTATACCAGATCCAGGCCTTAATAAACTCTCGATGGCATCAGATTTCTCCGATATTAAATAGATTAGAATGGTTCAGCGATACTTTGATTCAATCAAACATGGAGGAATGAGACTTAGCTACGAAACAACCAGTACGGTGGTTAAAATTATTGAACACGTCTGTCAAACCTTCAGAGGTTAATATCTTAGCTTGCAATAGAGTAATTTAAATGAAAGTTTCAAATTATTCATTTTACATTATCTACTTTTGAATTATTATAGTAAGAATGGTTAGCTCTTTATCTAAATCTTATATAATGTATCTTTAAAATAGATTGTATCTATGAACACAGTCCTGCCTTGTTAAAGAATAATCCTATTAATCCAATAATTCACTATTGCCAGTTGACAAATTGGCAAATATAACATTTTCAACTTGAAATTCAAACGTTCGAAGATAGCTATGCCATGGGGGGGGGAATAGAAAAACAAGGGAGGTAATTGTGACATGGTTTCCGGTGTGAATGATTTTTATAAGCGACGTGAGAACCTATGATCATATAATAGAGAGTTGACAACCTATTGAGCAAAAAACATAGAAATAATTATTCTCGCCTTAATTTACAAAAACTTTTCTGGATGATGTATAGTGTATAGGGATGTTTAGTCTTTGATCTAAAAAAGAAATAGTATGGTCCAAGACCATAAGGGTAAATCAAATGAACAAAATATATTCTGAGTATCTTGTAATTACAAGTTAAGCCATTTTTTTGTAATTATTTTGTATATATATATAGAAGGATAACTTGTGTTTTCCTTTTGGTTGGTCACTTTGTCCGTTTGTTGAAACCTTGATATTACCTGTGTTACTGTTAAAATTAGTTTTGGAGCTTATCATATTATCATATGTACCATATCGTCGGTGTCATTCTAAAACCTCTAAGTCCGATCAACAAAATTTTACAGGAGGAACAAAAAACTTCATAACTTTGCAGATACGTGGTGGATTTGCTTGAAATTTTCTTTTTGTACATTTGAAAATAACCCCGATTAGATGTTCTGTCAATAAGCTGACATTTGTTCATTTTTACGATTTCGGAGTTACAAGGTTTTCATCCCCTAATCTGTTTTTTTCTGACGACATACGAGCTTTCTGAACGTTTTTGTATTAGAACTATATGATTTACCAGCTTTTGTTTTATCGTGGTTACAGTATAAATGGGGCATACAAATGTAGGGAAATCATTATAAGTATTGTATTTTCTAGTCGGACGATAGTAGGCAGGAAGAATCGGTAAGTTACGTGCGAATTTCGGCAACAGGTAGGCGTTGAAGTAACGTAGATCTAGGAGCTAAATACCTTGAGGGATATTGACGCCTAGTTACACTAAAACACTGCTAACTAGTAGGCCTAGACGCCTAATGGATTACATTACTTGAGAGTTATTGTACGCAAGTAGGTCAGACTGTCAGTGGGCTAAATTACCCGGCGGGGGTGGGGGGTTGGGGGTTTGTTGTCCAGAAGTAGGCCTAAGTCTAGATGTTCAGTGGGATAAGTTACATGAGGAATGTTGTCAACATGTAGTTCTAGATGTTACATACTGTAAGTTACCTCAAAGATAGTATTACCCACGGTAGGTCTAGATGCCCAGTAGGACAGGTTAATTAAATTAAAGGTATTGCCGACAGGTAGGTCTAGATGCACAGTCAGACAGATTACTTAAAGGTATTGTCCACAGGTAGGTTTAGGTGCTTAGTAGGGTAAGTTACTTGATGGGTAATGCCAACATGTATGCCTAGATGATTAATGAGGTAATTTACCTGAAGGGTATTTCTTACCGATAGGTCAAAATGTTCCAACTCGCAAAGATATCAACTACGGGTAGGTTTAGATGCCCACAGTTAGGTCAAGATGCCCGGGGTTATTGTCCTACAAGTGGTTCTGCTCAGTCGGGTAGGTTACTTGATGGGTGTTGCCCACAGGTAGGTCTACATGCCTGGTGGGGTAAGTTACCTGAGGGTTATTGCCCGCAGGTAGGCTCAGTTGGGGCAATTTCCCGAGGGGTATTGACCGCGGGTAGGTCATGATAATCTGTACGGTAACCTACGCGAAGGGTATGTGCAACAGGTAGGTCTAGATGTTCATTAGGATAACTTACTTACGGCTCACAGATACCCCCCCCCCCCGCAACTTTCGGGCAATCGAGTAAAGTGAAAATAAAAATTATCATTTCATTTATATATATAGTTGATATTATTTGGCCGAAATAAAGTGTCCAAAATGTAATTTTACATTTCTTTCAATTGATTACCGCGAATTTGCACTATGGATTAAAACATTACATCTAGAGTCGCTCTATTTGTGCGATATTTTTCTGTAATCGATTATTATTTTTGAATTCAGCTGAAACCATCCGATTGAATGATTGGAATTTAGATAGGCACATAGTGGGATTTCCGTTCCAAAATGATTTGAATCTTAAAAGTTGCTTAAAGTAAGTTAAAGATCGGGCTAGAATAGCAGAAAAACGAATTTGCAGCAGTTAAATTTTCTCCGGAGGGCGAGGCCCCCTAGTTACTATAATGTAACGATAACTATAGCTGGTTATCGTTACAAGTGGTACAGTCTAAGGCCTTTGACGCAAGTTCAAATAGGTTAAAACGCACAATTGTCATTACAGTTTGTATTAAAATAAGTAATCCTATCATCATACATAATGAAGTCTTAACAACTAAAAGAGTTACCGAACAGTTTTTCTTTGTGGTAATGTGTTTTACATTTTCTTAGCGGTGTTTCTTGTAATGTGCAGGCAGCCATGACACAGGCCAGTTGAAATCTCGCCAAATAACACGACGCCTTAACTCTGCCCATCGCTTTCCATATAAGGCAATGCCCACTATCGCCTACCAGCTTAAATACTATTATTGTTTCAGACATTTTTTCCCACGCTAAGGTCATTAGCATATAATTATGGTCATATGCCACATATGGAAAGGGGCGTATGATCACGTGAGTTGGATTGCGCATGCTCTATTTGACTGGGCGGCCATTATAATTTCAGAACTTGAGAAATTTCACGAAAGGTATGGATTTCATCAAATTAATAAATTATGCGGTAAGGCTTCACCTTTATTTTAATGGGAAATTAATTTTTTATATGTTAAGCTATGTGCAGTACAGTTTTGGGTTAGTGTCTGTGTAAATTAAGGGAGCTTTTAACCAGTAAACTTTTTGTAGTCATTTGACTACAAAACTTGCGCAAAGGAACTCTGTAGGAAAAGCCACTACTGTGCCTGAAGTATGACGGAAGGCATCAGTAGTGGAACCATTTCTAGAGGCCCCCATATCCCACAACGATTGATTGGTTGTTTGGGATTCGGGTCAGAAGGTAGGCTATATTGAACTACATTGAAGTTGCTGTAATCACGGGTTGGAAAAGCAAGAAATGCGTTTGCGGCAATTAAATTTTCATAATTTCCTCCAGGCGCAGTGGCCCACTGAGCCCCGCTCTCCCCTATTACTACGACTAGGTACAGTACAATTATTACTAGGGCCGCCTAATCGGTACGAACGACACGAACATAACTTCTTTGTTTACCTGATATGCCTCCAGCTGATCATCAGTAAATGTTGTGACTTTATTTCCCATTTCAAAACGTTAGCTAACTTTCGTAATT
The DNA here is from genome assembly GCA_036850965.1 of Patella caerulea. Taxonomy (NCBI): domain Eukaryota; kingdom Metazoa; phylum Mollusca; class Gastropoda; family Patellidae; genus Patella; species Patella caerulea. Next base: position 3,444,048 of record JAZGQO010000008.1, on the reverse strand, counting down.
TTTGTTTAGAATTATTTATTTTGTATGAATCTAGGTGAACAAAACATTTCAGACGCCTTTTCAACGAACGCAAATTTGCAACACTCGGCAAACCTCGGCAGATCCGGGAACCTACATAGAACTGTACTATTATCATCGAACTGGCCACAGATCACTAATTATTTCCCCATTGACTTCAATGTTAATTCTCGTCTCTTAGATCGGCTGTAATTTTTTCCCAAATATTCGTTGGGTAGAACGCTTTCTGCCACAGATGGAGCAACATGTGGCAAACTCTGGCCCAAAAGCATGTATGAGGTTCACCATGAAAAACTTGAGATACACAAGCTGGAAGTAGAGACAGCTAACCAGGCAATTTTCGCCCCCCCCCCCATTTCAACGTAAGCAACCTCACAACTCTTATATCCTTCCGCCTCAAAATCATGAATATTCACCAAAACCTGGCAGAAAATGTATTTTCAAACCCTTTTCTTCGATTCTACACCAAAAAGTAAACAAAAATCACCATGCAAAAGGGGGAAAAAGGGATAGGGAGAGAAAAACTAAAAATAACTTGGCCCTACAATTTAGTGATCTGTGTCCAACTGTACTAGATAATATACGATATAATAAATATGCTAAATATTATACGATCGATTATCGAGCTGTAGGGTACTGGAATCGGCTGAGGTTTGCCGAGTGAAATTGAAAACTTATTCGCCTAGCGGCAGATTCGACCGATCAAGCTGGCAACCTTTTCATTGGCAGCCTATTCAGAATAAAGATCAAACTCGTGTTGTAGAGGGGATCTGGGGTCGTCAAAATAAACAATCCAGAACGGGTTCAAAACTTTATTACTGTATAAATCAGGCAAGTAAATAAAACCCTGCAAATATACAATACAAAATAATAATATAAAGTTAACAAACAAAAGGGAAAAAACAGAAATACAAACATCATTAACACATATCTACTAATATACAACTACTACAGTACATATATAATCTGTTCTACAAAGCAAATCACTGTTTGCAACAAATAGCAAACATTTTACCGGTACTTTAAACTACTCTATCTACTCTAAATCTAAACTAACTTACCCGAAGTAGGGTTTTAAATATACTCTGTTAGCTTACTTATTAATCTAACAACCTGAAATAGGATGATATATAATGTGTGAATGTATGTATGTATGCAAATTAACTTTATCCATAAAAACTAATAACTTCAGTATTAAAATATAAAACTACAGAGCTAAACTTATACATCTTATATAACCAGTAAAATATAACATACCTGAAAAATAGCTACAATCCTTTATTCCAAAACTTCAAGAAATCAATCACAAAAACTAAACTTATGCACAACTTCTCTAAAACACCTCTCTGACAGAACGATGGCTAGCAACTGAATGTATCCACCAAAAAATACATCACATGACATAGAAACAAATGAAACTCAGTTAAATGTCCTCACAATTGTTAAAGTAACAACAGCTTAAAGAAATTGACCAATGAAGTTTAGAACTTTAAAGTGAGGATCTAAAAGTGCTTACAAACATGTGCTATACTAAAAACATTAAAATTACTATACACAGAAATTGTAAAATATTCTCTATCTTACTTTTACCATCTATAACATACTCCCTCCCCGTCGGAAATGTTGTCCCTAACATTTACCAGTAAATACATCTGGAAACAAAGCTTGACATAAAACTGGTAGCATCTCTAGGACCACTCTCAGTCTATCTGCAGGAAGAGACATAAAATCTGGTGGTAATAACGACTGAGCTATCTCCGCACGTTTATTCCGTGGTGGTACAGCTTCTACCTGATTAGACATGACGTACTCCCCACCTGAATCCATTGAGGAGCTGCTCTATTCCGCCTAGATCTTCTTGGCTGTGGTGACTCTTCAACAGACGAATCTGACTCCGAAACTGGTGTTGCAGGCCTTACTTCACCATTATGAACTTCTTGTTCAACTTCGGCCACATCGTCCTCTCCTCCAGTCATATCTGCGGTGTTAACTTGGGGCAGGAAGTCTGCTCCCTCCACAACATATACTGGTTCGTCCTCTTCACCACTACTACTTGATTCCTCTCTTAGATGGTCATCAGGAATAGGTTTGCCAGCACCTGAAACAGAACTTGTACCTGTTCCTTTGGAATCGCTTGCTGTAAAAACCGGAATGGAACCTATTGGAAGCAAATGGTTGCGATGTAACGTTCTGCTTTTCTTGGATCCTTCCTCTGATGTAACTTGATAGACCGGTATATCAGGGTTTGGTTTTCTTACTACGGTGTATGGTGTCTCTTCCCACTTACCAGCAATCTTATGTCTACCTTCTTTAAAAGCGAGTCTTTTTACCAGAACACGATCTCCTACTTCTAACTGGTTGTTTCTTGCTCTCAAATTCAACTTACCCTTACGGTGTTTGTGGGCCTTCTCCAATTCAGCGGAAGCAGTCTGTTATGCATAATCTAATTTCTGTCTTAAATTCTCCACATAGGTCTTATAATCCTTGGCATCCTCTTCGTTGTTGACAAGACCAAGAAGAACATCAATCGCAAGAATGGGCTTCCTGCCGAACATAAGATGAAAAGGTGAAAATCCTGTGGCAGTATGTCTTATACAATTATACGCATGCACTAAAGATGGTACATAGGTATGGAGGGGGATCCTCGCCAAAACTCTCAATTTGTGAAAATACATTGTCGATTTGTGAAAGTACATTTGTTAATTTGTCAAAATACAAAATACATTTGTCGATTTGTGAAAGTACATTTGTTAATTTGTCAAAATGCAAAATACATTTGTCGATTTGTGAAAATGCATTTGTTGATTTGTCGTACAACAAAAATACATTTTTTCATGTGTGAAAATACACCTGTCGAACCTACAAAGCACAAATTTTGAAATAACACAGCTTAACTTTATAGTTTCAACATTTGTATTTTCAAGATATGTAATTTCAAGATATGTAATTTCAACATTTGTAGTTTCAACATTTGTAGTTTCAACATTTGTAGTTTCAACAGTTGTATTAACGACACTTGCATTATCGAGCCTTGCATTAGCAAGCCATGCATTAGCGAACTATGACCATATTTGGGTTGATGACGTTGATCATTATGGAGGGGGATAATTGCCAACGATGCTGCAAGGCCTGGATGCCGGCCAGGAAGAATATTTTTTATTTTTTATCCCCTCCCCCTAAAAAATTTCACATAGCTGAAATGGCGTCATCTTAACTAAGAAAATGAGGGCTGACAAGTTACTTTTGTACTAGGGTTATCCTTTCAGTGGTAGGTATTTGATAGCTGCCCTATAGCCAGTTTTGTCCATTTCTGGTGATTCCTGATGGGTTAATCACACACAAGATGGTCTGGTATGAAAACAATATTAACACTACAGGTGCAGTTCTTATGAAATGAAATGAAATGGGGGTTAACGTCCTACTCTTCTGCACCTGTCCATGATTGTACTTTCTTGGTGTCAAAAGTCTGCTTCAATCTCGCCTCACAATACCATTTTATGCATTTTGTCAGTTTGAACCATCATCTTTTATGGGTCATTTCGTTATATGCGAGATGCACACTTTTATTTAAAATTAAATTGAACTGATACCTCGAATGTGTGAATATAAATTTTTCTCGAGCCTCGGGGTCGATATTATGGTGTCAGCTTGGCCCCCAGGGCCGAAACCAACTGTTATGGACAATTTCAAACTCAGTGAGATGTACTCTTCCATTTAAAATTGGTTTGACTGATACTTCGAATATATGAGTATAACCTATTTTTGACCCTTCGGCTCTGCGGTCCATATTTATGGTGTCAATTTGGGCCGTCCAAGGGCCATAAGCGTCTGTTATGGGCAACTTCGTACCTAGTGAGATGTACTCTTTCATTTAGAGTTGGTTTTGACCGGTACCGCGAATTTATGGCCCCATCGTCTTAGGGCGCCAATTTGGACCATTCCATGGGCCCAATCGTCTGTTATGGACAATTCCGTAATCAGCGGCATATACTCTTTCAATTAACATTAGTGTCTACTAATAACTCGAATGTATGAATATAACCCTTTTTTTTAAGCCGCCCAGGGAGGATGGGGGTCATATTTGGGGTGTCAGTTTGGGCAGTCCCAAGGCCAAAATCGTCTGTTATGGGCAATTTCGTACTCAGTAGAGTGTATTCTTTCATTTAAGATTGGTTTTGACCGGTACCTCGAATGTATGAGTTTAACCCATTTTTGGGGTCATTATAGGGGTCACCAGGGTCACACCCATGGACTGGGCCCGACAGACGCCCACTTCTGTGCATCCCAGGTTAGTATGTAGATGCCTATATATATGGTCAGATATTGGTACCTCGTTCGTCTAGGTTCGACCCTCTGGGCTCCTACTCTAGTGCCACCTAATGTTAATTGAAAGAGTATATGCCACTGAAAGGACTAACCCTAACACAAAAGTAACTTGTCAGCCCTCATTTTCTTAGTTAAGATGACGGAGGGGATAAAAAATAAAAGAAATTCTTCCTGACCGGCATCCAGGCCTTGCAGCATCGTTGGCAAGGATCCCCCTCCATAATGATCAACGTCATCAACCCAAATATGGTCATAGTTCGCTAATGCATGGCTTGCTAATGCAAGGCTCGATAATGCAAGTGTCGTTAATACAACTGTTGAAACTACAAATGTTGAAACTACAAATGTTGAAATTACATATCTTGAAAATACAAATGTTGAAATTACATATGTGGAAACTATAAAGTTAAGCTGTGTTATTTCAAAATTTGTGCTTTGTAGGTTCGACAGGTGTATTTTCACACATGAAAAAATGTATTTTTGTTGTATGACAAATCAACAAATGCATTTTCACAAATCGACAAATGTATTTTGCATTTTGACAAATTAACAAATGTACTTTCACAAATCGACAAATGTATTTTGTATTTTGACAAATTAACAAATGTACTTTCACAAAACGACATATGTATTTTCACAAATTGAGAGTTTTGGCGAGGATCCCCCTCCATACATAGGCCTTCCAGTCCGTTTTCTGACTCGGATCTAACGTTCCTAACATATTCAACAAACTACGGTTGAAACGTTCACATTGCCCGTTCCCCTGAGGATGGTATGGGGTTGTTCTGGACTTATCCATGCCAGTTAGTTGACACAGCTCCTTTATAAGTTTTCCCTCAAACTGTGCCCCTTGATCACTGTGGATTCTTCTCCGAATTCCATAATGTACAATAAAATTTTCGAAAAATATCTTTGCTGTTAATTTTGCTGTTGTATTGCGGACTGGGTAAGCTTGGGCGTAACGAGTAAAATGATCTGTTATTACCAAAATGTTCTCAAATCCACCCTTTGATTCCTCCAGTATTTACAAAGAAAATACGATGAATTGAACGAATAGCTAAACTCAGCTACTCCTTCCGAAAACAAAAACGTCCAAAAATGTGATCAAATTTTACCTTAACAGTCGGGACACAACCTCCAGACCCGTGACCAATGGTAAATTCGATTTGGTGCATTGTGGGGTATATTCTGGGCGCGAACCACAAGTTAAATAAAATAAAAAATATTGAACATTTTGCAAAATTCACCCCCCCCCCCCGCCCTCACACACATACACATTGTGCTAGGACACAATTGTATTATGATTCACCCAGGCGCTATAGGCAGGCGCGGATCCAGAGCAGGTTTGAAAAAAATTTTATGCGATTTTATTGGCGATTTAGACCTGTAATTTTGGAATTTACCTTCCGGAAATACGTCAGAATGAACCAAATTGAATCTAATTTACAAAATTAATCGGTTGAGCGCAATTAGTTAAGCAATTATCCAACCTAGACCCCCCCACCCCGCAAAAAATCCTGGATCAGCGCCTGATAGGGCATTAAAATAGCTAAGTCTCTAACTCAAGCAACACGAATTATTTGTCAATTCAAATTTGTCAATGCTGTGATCTTACCGAAAAAAGATGGGCTTCTGATATCCAATATTTAAGACAAAATAAGGGAATCACGGTGGCTAAGTGGGTAAGGCGCTGGCCCACTAGCCTGGAGGTCGGTTGTTCGATCCCTGCATTGGTCGAGAAAGTTTAACTCGATTTTCCGGCGTGGTTTCCTCTTGTCAGTGATGCAGAAGTAGGGCCTGGCAGGATCAGTTGTCTAGTCGTTCGGATGGGACGAAAAACTGAGGTCCCGTGTACACATTAGCAGTTGGAATTCGATATAACATAGCACACTGTATGGCGTATGCCCGTCTTCATATTAGCCCAGGTCAGGTGCAGAAGAGTAGGACGTTAAACCCCATTTTATTTCAAGACAAAATAAACATTTACCATTGGTACACGAATCGTATACCATAATGCGTGTCAGCCCCAGTTCTAGCAAGAGACTCGACGAGCGAGACAAGAAACATTGTACCAAATCAAACAATCTAATTAAAATATAGATCTATATTTCGTTTCGTTTTTTTTTATACTTTCGATGGCCTACACTCATGTAGATCTAACAAGTTATAGTGGGAGCTCACGTTCTATGGCGTAAGGTATCAAGCACGGGACATTTGACCCGATAACATCAGTCATTCGATTAACAAATTAGCACCGCCATGCTTTTTAAAATCTATATTTGTTTTGATTTCTATCCGCTGGTAATATCTACCCACAGTTCCACGCATGAAAAGGTCAAACGGTCGATTCGACAGATCATTTGATTGGCTGACCCCTCATTTCAGGCAGAACACTAGTTAAATAACAAGTCCTCCAGATCAAAGAGTAGTGAAGACAAGTAAAACCAAAATTTTGAACTATAAAAAACGAAACGAAATTGGATCTGTGTTTTAATCAGATTGCAAATCAAACGGCGTATGTAGACTGAACTAGAAATTTGCATTCGATTGAGAGTGCTGGCTGATTTCGCCGAACATAACTGATTTGAAATTAGAATAAAAACGGAAACCATTGAATGTAAATCAGTGTATATACATTCATATAACAGTACTATATGCGCTGTGACCCACTTGTGTCAATTTCTAGGTCCCAAATGTTAGCGATTTAGCTCCTTTAAATTTTAAAAATCTGGCAAACAATATGCAAACAATTCTATCACAATCGCCGAATGCTACTGAACCTTAAAAGTGGGAACCAGGCCTGAAAATTGAACCATGTAATAGACAAACCTTGTACAGAATTATCACCATCATAAACAAACAAGAACAAATTCAATTATACATGTATGTTTAACAATTAATAGCATAAATCGAAATTTTCTCGAATTTATCATCTAATGCTAAATGACACGCGAACTAATACAATTCTGTAGCATCGATGTTAAAGGGCCAATCCCGATAACTTTCTGGGGAATAAAACTGCTTAATTTTGTGTTAAAATCCCTTAAAACCCATTACCTAAGGCCGACCAACTAACACGATATTTATGATACGTTTGTAAATAACTTAAATCTGACAGTCTTCATCTGGAAATGGAGACCGTTGTATTATACAGTATCTGGATAAAACCAGACTTTTTTCTATTAAAATAATATGTAGGTGAAATTTACCTTTTGTTATCAAGTACAGTACATGGGTCATTCACTGTATAGACCTCTCAAGAAATGTGAATCGATTATCAGGTCACACAATGAAAAAAATGACCCGAAATCTTAAAAGGGTTACGTGTCCGGATAAGCAGTTTTGACGTTCACGTCCAAACGACTCAATATTTTGAGCTGAAATTTTGAGACAAGATATATACACCATTCCTCTATATTTTGGTCCATAAATTTCATAAACTTTCGGACTTTAATTTTTGAGACTCTGTTCTTATCGGGATTGTCCCTTTAAGGCGTCGTAACACATCTTTTGACCGAATTCAGGATACGATGCGATGGTTACTGTAAACACCTTGTGACTGAATGCAGATAATAATGCGCTGGTTACACATATGAATAGCTTAAACATACATTATGCAAGAGCTAAATCTGATTATTGCAAGTCTTTATTGAGGCTTCAGATATTATAGAAATTATAATTTATTTACACAACAAGCACACATTCAACTCTGTAGACCCACGGATGGCTTGGATTCTGCTTGGATTTAAACGGGATTTCGTTGACTGATTTAATTATAATGGCGTCGTGGGCCAATAACATTCTTGCTGGCTTGGTAGCTCCAGAAAATAAATAATACCCTTATTCTAAGTACTAGATCTTTAAGTGTCCTACCTGTTGTGAAAATTATTCATTACAACCTATTTTACTTGTTCAGAGGGTTCGAAAATATTTTAAAATCCAAGTCACATTTGAAAAGGTTTACGTTAGACTTTTCAAATCAATTGGTTGAATTTTTCCAATTTTTTAAAATAGGTCTGTTAAGATGAAATTTATATTATCATTTAATTGGAATAGTCTAAAATAATACGATTTTACGATTTGTTGGCCAGAATGAAGATTGGGACATATTATTCAGTTACAACAAGAGTGTTATTGGGGCTTTAATAAAGTAGGTATGTCGAAATAGATAATCTTAAATATATGAACAGAATAAGTAGATAGATCCTAAGATAATTACAGTCCCTATTACAACGGGTATACCTCTTATTTAATAAAATATAACAACTGAAATTTGTATCAATCTTAAGTGCAAATAAGAGATCCCTTCTCCAGGTCAGCTAATTTCACATTGAGATTCCTCCTGAAACAATATGTAAGTAAACTTTACTAATGCCCCCGTCAGACCGGACTGGTGACCCTACAGCGCTCAGTATGTTCAAAGCAAACGCCAAGGTTCTGCCATATAACCTGGAAAGCTGAGAGAACATGGTGGGTCGGGAAGGTGGTAAGCGTGGTAACATCTCTATGAACGTAGTACACGCGCAGCACACGCGTGGCAAAGACGCTGCTAAAATTGTAACATTTGCAACGGTGCCTTCATGGCGTCTTCACCACAACGCTCACGTGTCGACCGCGACCCCACCAAGCGTTCTGGCGATGTTATGGCGATGTTCCACCACTGTTGCGCGATTGCACCACGACCTCATGGAGCTACCTATAAGCATACGGCGATCTTTTGAGGTTCCCACTACGTGTATGGAGTTCTTAATACGACCATAGCGCGGTTACCAAGCTTGCATTACTCGCCTATGGCGACCATGTTTTTCATGTACGAATTGCTTTGAAAACGGGCGATTCAAAGGTCATCTTGAAATTTCGAAAAAAACTCTAACCAGCTTATATAGTCGCCGTGATCAAGTGGTGGAAACGCACGTGTAGTCCAGATAATAGAGACTTTTGGCAAGTGACATTTTCCCTATCCGTATCACGTATCCGTGTCATATACGTCACACGTTGCGTCAGAGTAGTTTTAGAGTTTTGGCAGATTCTTGCACCGCGTACGTATGCGTCACTGAGCTGAGCTTAGTTCTGTACAGCATGATGGCGGTTATCTACCGGGTAGATCACTATCAGTACTAGTCAAGTGCCTTGCCTACTATTTATCGGAGTGCGTGAAGTCACTCGACAGTCGCTGAGCTATTAAAAAAATGAATGTCGCATCTTATTAAAAAAATCTTTGACTCTGACTCGACAGGAATTTGTAGTTTCACTAATTCGTCATTTACAACCCTTTACCATAGAATCAGATCATTTACAGATTTGCAAGGTCTCATATCTACCTAAATCTAGTGCGTAGATCAACCAGCGTGCAGACAGAGAGACAGGAAACGTATGAAAATTCCGAGAAAAACCCATCAAAAATAATGATTACAGTCTTTATTATGATTAAATTCACATCAAATATACACCTCCGTGTTCTAAGATACACATAGATTCGTAAAAAACGCCATGATACAACATTTTAGCGTCTAAAAAGACGACAATGTTATACGGAACTTCTCCGTATGAAACCTATTCGGTACGGGCTGCCGTATCCGTGTACAGTATCACGTATGAGAAATACAGTCTTTATTATGATTAAATTCACATCAAATATACACCTCCGTGTTCTAAGATACACATAGATTCGTAAAAAACGCTATGATACAACATTTTAGCGTCTAAAAAGACGACAATGTTATACGGAACTTCTCCGTATGAAACCTATTCGGTACGGGCTGCCGTATCCGTGTACAGTATCACGTATGAGAAATACACACACATTGATGACGTCACACACAAAATCCATACGGACACGCGATACGCACGAGGAATTTACGCTTGCCAAAAATCTCTAATACGTGTGGTTGAGCGACGCGAGTTCGCAGTAAGAACGCGACTTTTTTAAGTTTGTAACTTTGGGACATTTTTCCGCGTTGTGTTCACGCTTGCCGACGATCTTGTGTATTTCCAGGTCTCTGAGCGCAGTAGGGTCACCAGTCCGGTCTGACGGGGGCATTAGTAAATTTTACTTACATATTGTTTCAGGAGGAATCTCAATGTGAAATTAGCTGACCTGGAGAAGGGATCTCTTATTTGCACTTAAGATTGATACAAATTTCAGTTGTTATATTTTATTAGATAAGAGGTATACCCGTTGCAATAGGGACTGTAATTATCTTAGGATCTATCTACTTATTCTGTTCATATATTTTGGACGTTTTTGTTTTCGGAAGGAGTAGCTGAGTTTAGCTATTCTTTCAATTCATCGTATTTTCTTTGTAAATACTGACCCTCATTGAATCATTTTATACTGATACTCCTTTTGCAAAAGAGTAACAGTCCCTCACATAAGCCCTGAGAACTACAATATACAACGCCCTGTAAATAGCTAGTTCAGCTCTTGCATAATGATTCTTTAATATCGCGCTCTCGCCAAATTTAAGATAAATGGCGACCTTAAAATCATCAGTTATCTTCTAATTACGAGTTAAATATCTGGTAATTACGGGATAAATATCTTGTAGTTACGACATAACTTACAATGTCAACATCGTAATTAACTTCCGTACAAAACAATATGTGTAAAATGCCCAGAGGCATCATATTATAGAAGTGCGTTTCTGGTGTATTTTCTGGAATCTCGTTGTAGATTAAATGAAGACAGGGTTCTTGTTGGTTGTTAATAATTCGATATATTCTTTAGTAAACAATACTTAATAGCAGATAATTAATATAACAATTATTATAACAATTATTGGCTAAATGCTTAACAGTACATAAGCTCCAATATGGATATGGGAAATGACATAAACTTATGTCTCCAAATATCCAAATACAGGTCTGTTCTTAGGCATGCGATCTAAGCTGATCTCCCAAGAAACGTTGAAGCAAGGTCACCCTAATTCTGCCAATTGGGTCTACATATACCCATGCATTGCCTAGGGCATTAATCCTATAAATCTATTGTCTACAAACAGTACACGGTGGCAACTAAAATGCTGTAGCCCGTAGACGTTAATTACAATTAATAAGATAGATTTAAAGTGTAAAACAAAGAATACTGGAGACATGTGATTAATGAGATATATAAGACAATATAAATGTATATAAATGGGAGTAATTAAGGTGGATTAAGATCCATTAAAATATGGCCTTCAAAATTACGTAATACTGTGCGGATTAGCACGACGTATTAAACATTTACTATTGAGCCGTAATTCACCCTACTATAATATGTTCTACTCCACTAACCTATGGGTTAATCTATGGTGGAGGGGGGGGGGGTTCAAGTTATCTGCTCTTAATGACTGTGCTATTTTGATCGACCAATCTCTTAAATCGGTATTTGAAAAGGAATTTGGCAAAGGGAAGTAAGTCTCGTTGGATCAGATCTCAGGCTAGTAATCATTTGCCCATTGACTTCAATGTTAAATGGCTGTAACATCACAGGCTGTAGCTTTTTGCTCAACATTCCGTTGGTCGGGCCCGCATCTAGACACCATTAAGTGTGCGTGTGTGGGTGGGGGGGTATTACCTTTCGGTAGGGGGGCGAATATTTTGAGGAAATTTTCGGAAAGGTCATTCTAACAGACTGTTTAAAATAAGTTTTGTTTTCAAACAAGAAATAATCGTGATTTTTTAAATTTATTTAAAACTATTTTAGATTAGTACAAAAAAAAAAATTGTTTTTTGGGTTAATATAAGGAACTGTGTATACTTTAATGATTGTTAGCAATTTCTGAGCGGGGGACGAACATTCCTCCCTGTAGATACGGGCCCGCCGTTGGTTCCAATTTTTCTAGGCACAATGGGGACCACATTGGCAATCTCTCCATCATAAATTTGTAGGGGGTTGGCCGTTTAGATTTATTGCTACGGGGATTTGAAGTTGACTGGGGTGAAAATCACACTTCCGCCACAATGATTGCTCTGCAGAAAGACATTTTTACACTACCTATCCCTCCGCTGTAATGTCATCAATATTACCCAAAACTGGTATGAAATTGCACATTTGATCCCTTTTCTCCAAATCTAGACCAAAAAGTCAACCCAAAGATAAGTTTGAAATTACAATTTATTACTTTTTTTTTCTTTGCTTGATTCTTTCAGATGCGGATTCTCTCATCACAATGTTATTTTATTAGGGTTTAAATGCTGAACCTGAACTCCCCAGGTTGTTTAAAGAAAATTGTTTGTTTGGGCCTGCTACGGATATGAGTTTTTGTTGATTGCTTTTCATGATCTTGGTAAGTTCTAATTCTCCTGTTTTCATTTGTTTACAATCCGACAAATTTAGTATGAATTCTTGATTCCATTTTGATTTCTGTACATGAAAAATCTCGCCAGTTCCAGAATTACAGTGTGATTTCACGTCATCTAGCAATTTCTTGAAATAGTTTAATTCCTGAAAAAAGGTCTCATCTTGTTTTAATAATGTTTGTTTGAACTTTTTAAGGAAAAATTCATATAATGTGACATCAAGATTGGAAAATTGTTTGTATTTCTTAATTTCGTCTTCTGTCAGTTTTACGTTATTTCTAGAATCGCCGGAAACAAGAGGAGTGTACAGAATGTCTTTTATATGCCAATTTAGCAATCTTTTCATCAATACAAGCGATTCGTTGAAATATTCAACCACTAGAACCAAGTCAAAAAAATTATCAAGTTTACTTAGAAATCTTTCAAACATTGTCTGGTTTTGAAGATACTTTCGTGGGAATCCGAAATCCCGCACCATTGCGTTTCGTGTGGGTGACGTCATACGTGTGTCATACAGTCCAAGATGGCGAAGATACTCGTGGATTGGATGGACTCGTCTATCATCGGTCTTTATGCGCTTTAAATAACTCGTTTTATACACATTACGAAAATAATTAAACGCTGATATAAATCTTGAAACGGGGTCTCGAACAGACGCAATAAATACAGTGGACTCCGGCAACAGTGATTTGAAGACCATGTCATTAAAAAAGCAATGGTGGAAGACCATATCAAAAGTCTTGTTAAATGGTGGTGGTTGTATCTGCCATGAATGGGGAGATAGGGATGATGAGAGATAGTTCGTCCTCAAAGGGAGAGCCACTGTTAGATTTCGACTTTGAGCAAAACGACTAAAAATGTTGAACATCGTGGTACTTGCTGTTTTATGTACTTTTAGATAACCAACATGATGAATCTCTTTTCTGTTACCAAAAATACGAACATCGCCAGGTCCATCTAAAAGTGACAAATTTTGTAGATATTTTAAATGTTGTTCCAACGTCGGATTTTTGTCAAGTTGGTCAATAAATGGCTTTTTCCACAATTTGTTGACCCCTCCATACATTGTCTGTTGTTTTGAAACAATGATCCTGAAATGAATTGTTTAGTAAATTAGATTTGAGTACCGTGGATATAGCGTCAACATCAATAATAATAACATCTATAACTCTAAAATTTTGCTACACGACCTGTGAAAAATTTTATTCTGTAAATAAATGACGGGAATGCTTACTCTTTTCAGACAACCTTATAATGCCGTTTCTTATTTCAGGTGTTCAGGCCCGTAGCTAGCGGGGTAGGGGGGGGGGCACAGAAGCATGATTGGTGGGGCGCCTTATAATGACAATATATGTATTATGATTGTCGGGCCGCACGTAACGCATAATGCCGCGAGTAAGATTGGTTGGGCGCCTACGACTTGTGGGGTGAATCATTCCGAAGGGGCGTCCGTCATGCCGAGATCATAGGCGCCCATAATATAATGCTAGTGAGAATAGTTAGGCACCCACGAATGAATTGGTCGCTAAAAACGGCGTGATAATTAATCTTTAAAATTCAAATAAGTCGCGCTCTAACCCGATTCCGCACTTTTCATTTATCTCATATTATAGGTATGTTTAAGCCGTATTCTTTCCTTCAAATGTTTATAATGTTCATATCAAAATATCATAATACGCCAGGATTGCAAATTCAGCCTCAAAATTGAGTTTAACCTTCATTTTCGGGTGCAAACCCTATTGTCCATAATTTTCTGCGGTGGGTGGGGGCTACCATAGGCAATCTGACTTTTCAGGCAGATGGTTAATGAAAAAACAAAGAAATTATATTTGATCTATATAGTTGGCAAAATATGTAGCACCATGAGCCTTTTGTCTGACGTGGAGAGCGTGTGTTGTCGGTCCGGTCGCCACATTCTACGTATGGCCCATGCATCTTGGTTTTTGCTACATATTACCGTTAGCCTTGTGATCGTCTAGGATTTATCTCTGATCGTCGTTTCTTCTCCTTCACGTTGTGTGTTTCTTCTTACTGGTTTCTTAAGACGTTTGTTTTCTTCAGTTATAACAAAGCAACAGTTCGTTTTTACCTTTTATGTAGCATAGGTATACATACAAGCATATTACAATTACAGTCAATGCTAACTAAACACGGTGTCTAGGACTCTTAGATGGTAACCCTCTGGAATCTAATCGAAGTCTGCTTTAATGACATAATATAGTTTCCTTTATAGCCGCAAGGGTATCACGAAGACCCATGCGTGTTCATGACCATGAACCTGTGCAATCGACGTAATGATTGGTTAAATTAAACCAAATGATGCAATAGGAATATCTCGAATCACATGTATTTTGTTGAAAGATATAGCCAGTATGTTACGGTTCTATACCCTTTTTTATCTAACAATATGTCAATCAAATGTTAGTTGATATCAGTACACACCTGCATATATGTGAATATGTTAGAAACATAAAACTATATCTTATCTCCCCATTCCTTGTCTATAATCTTTAAAACAATGTCACCCCGACTATATTGCTACATTACTTCCCCCTTTAAGAATATATATAGAATATAGATATTCTAACTAATTATGCACGCATCAGGAAAATATAAATGATTACTATACAACAGAGCTGTGAAAGAAAAACACAAATAATCAAAAATCAAAAATCGCATGCAAAAACTATCTCAAAGTCCTATGAAAATTCACTAAGCCGAAGCCTAAATTCAAAAAACACAAATTGTCTTTTTAAAATCTTCAAGTGTCCTAATTTCAAAACACTATAGCACATCACTTCAAATTTTTAAAGTTCAGTTTCACTTTAAATTCTGTCTCAGGAAATCTCAATTTGGTAAACTGGTAAACCATTTTTTCTTGCCTCTGTAGTTGTCCTTTTCAGCTACCATAGTGTCAAGTCGAAAACTTTCTTTTTTTCTTCTAAGATTGGCTTGTACAATCTTATTCGTCAATCAAACATGTCATTGCCATCAGACCAAGAACTAACTATTCCTAATTCTTTTTTAAAACTTTAGTTTAATTATTAACCTAACATTATTATTAATATATTATTTCGAACACTTATTAGCAAACCTTTCTCTTAATTACAATTAAACTTTATTTAACTATTAATAAACTTTGATGTGTCTCTTTAATTATAAATCTCCAAATTTACTTTGACCTCGTGACCTGAACTGAGTAAGTGAATAGTTTATAATTTTGTAATTGCGTTTTCATTTTGTAATTTCCGTTTGGGTTTTAGAATTCCGTCATAACCATTTTATAATTCACTCGTCAGTAATGTGACCTTTTTGACCTACTCATTGTACAATTTCAATTGCTATTTTGACTACCAGTGTTACATAATCAAGAATGTCAATCAAATATGGCCAGTATATGAATGACATTCCATATTATCCTACAGTAGGACGCTAAACCCCAATAGATGAAATAAGCCCGCGGTTACTTATTCCACATTAGTAATATATAAGCATTATATAGAATTATATCCAGAGCAAATGGCTGTACACTCCATTCACCTAGAATACAGTCTATATTTTATAAACACAACAATCAAAATATACCGAGCTTTTGACTACAAATATAATACTATATCCAATATATATTATATTCTATACACATTAACACAGGTGCTAGAACCTAGTGTTTGTAGTAATTCGACCTAATGTCAAATTACACATTCTAATCATCGCGTATTATGTCGACAGCGACAGCGTATAACAGCAACGTTTCCAAAGCAAAAATGTTATGACACATAGTTAATAGTTATATACGGACAAAATCTACCGCATATCCTCACCTTAAACTCATATAAAACTCGTATGGGTTAATCTCACAATTTAGCGAGCCTATAATTTTAGTTTTTTTTTTCCAGGAAAACTATACCTACATCCCTAGATTTTTAACCACCTAGGATTTTAACATAACCCAACTTTTTTTTCAAAAGTTAAATTATCGTATCTTTGAAACCTTGGACTAGAGCTTCAAAATTACATTACTCTACTTATCGAACCACATACATGGACGACACAAAACACAAACAATAATAGCAATTCAACCTTTTAGTCAAAAGCTGAACTACCCACATTTAGCCTAACTCGACTAAAATCCTAATTCTTGAGACTTTGGACAAGGATCCCAAAAATTATATTATACACGAAATGTTACCCCCACCTGGCCGCGGGGTACATTTTAAGTGTTAATATAAATGTTGAGCCTTGCTCTGTCTGGGCCAGGGTTTGGGTTCGCTCAGTTCGTTCTATTTCTTTAATGATGCCATCGCACCCCATCACCAAATCTGAAGAGAGAGAGACAAGATATTTCTAAATATCCATTTATTAACCGGAAATGAAGAGCCACTACAATAATACATTACATGCGTACATCCAGAATACAAGCGTGGAATTATCTAAGAGTGACTAAAATAATACATTAAATGTGTACATGCGTAATACAACCATGGAGTTATCTCCCTTAATGTAGACCAAGGCCTTAATTATATATGTACTTGACATAAGTTCAAAGTGTCCATGTGAATAAACATCAAGGCAAATTACAAATTACTCTATGCCACTCACTCTACTTCAAAGATCTCAACTACATGTACTATGTTTGCCTTTAAGATTTATCACCATGTACAATTTGAATAAAGAAATAATTAAAATCTCTAGTGTTGTTTACTTTGTTTACCAATGAAATATTGCAGGACCACGTGAGAACCACATGAGAGACCTCATAAATATTCATAATGCGCATACGAGACTTGCGGTGCTGCGCAGAAAATCCGCCAATTGACATATACCTATTTGAAGGATTATGCAACAAGAATCTGACACTTTTACAATAGTATAATTGTCAACACATTCCAACACGTCCACATAACGATATTACGCCCCGAAAAGGTGTTGTTACACTCATATATTTCAGTGGTCTTCAACACGGACACCCACTTGTGACCTCTTCCCATGTGATCAAACGGCATGGTGTACCACGCCTGCAACCAATTTTTCTATTACCGATCACCGAAAGGCATTTACTTCTAAAGGTCTAAATGTTTGACAGAATTGATCCCTGACTTCTTATGACACTATCACATATTGGATGAACAATGACAAAGTATATAAAATTATGAAAATACCTGAAGAGAGAGAGACAAGATATTTCTAAATATCCATTTATTAACCGGAAATGAAGAGCGACGCACGCCTTAGTCTCGATTGACAAGACTCTAATTAGGAACTAACTGCAACGCTTGGTTGGAGCAGGAATGCGCGACTCTCCTGGTCAAAGTATGTCTGTTGTTAGATTTGGAATATAAAATATTAAACACATGCAAGTAGTCATATATTACCAATCGTAACACTCCCCCCAGGTTTAATAAATGTCGACACTGACATTTACCAAAAACGAACAATACTATAAACAGTTAAGCTTGATATATCTGGTTGTGAATGTACAAATACTTATCAAGGTATTAAACCAACCTACTAAACAATAGATACATAGGAGTTCATATTAGTATCACTGGGCCCTAGTGATCCAAAAACACTACCTAATGTTAGTCATAAACTTTTGTAACACTCAATTACTAGACCAAATTTCAAAGTGGACCTTTTGCTATAAAACAAACCTTAATTCTACTATTAATTAAACCAATTATTGAACTAACTAACATCTAAAAATTGGCAATTTAACATATTCACATTAGAAGAAATGACTGCACAGAAATGTACACTAAAATTGTAATTCTGATTTTTGACTAAAATGTCTGTCCATACAGAAGGCAACTTAATTGGGAACAATTTATGATTTTTGTCCAAACTTTCTGCCCATACAGTACTCAGATTATCTGTACTAACCGAAGTGTTTCACCTGTTACTGTTCTTTTAAAGCAGAATTTTACTAATACTGTTTTAAAGTCTCTTATTTAACACACACAACTATATACAATCCAGATATCATTTGATGAAAAGGATGAATGCTGGCAAAGGTTCACCTTAGAATTAATATTGTCCTAACGAAATGTCTTACTACAAAATACAATACATTCTAACTAATCATAAATGCACATTTTGGACTGTTTCTTTATTACCGCGTTCGTAGTAATTATACCACGGTTCACTTTCTTCACTGAATACGCATTTAGTCCAAGCAGTGGAAGTGGGATAACCAAGTTTATCAAATGTTAACCGTAGAGGAGGACGACGCTCTCGAGTCGGTCTCCCAACTCTGAGATTATTGGAAAGAGTTTGTTCACATGTATTTGAATTGGGCGAATTACATTCAGATGAATTGTCCTGTTGCTTAGCAGAACTCTCCACTGTTGGTTGCTCGACTGACTTCTCTGCTGATGAAGACGAAACATCAACACGATTTCCAACTACACAATATTCTGGACCGCTTTCATCCGATGAAGTAGATGTGTTCACCAGCACTTTCGTAGGGTTTAACAAGGGTTTCCTTGTCTGCTTAACTTTTTCCTTAGCCTTATAAGCTGTAATTAACTCATTACACTGGTGCAGAAGATTACGATGGAGTATTCTGGTACGACCTAGGCCTGTTTCAGGCCGAACCTCATAAACTGGTGATTCACCGATCCTTCTAGTGACAACACAAACATTATCTTCCCAGTATGATCTTAGTTTCCCTGGTCCGCCACGTTCCGTCAAATTCCGTACCAACACTTTGTCTCCTTCTTCCAAACAGACACTCATGTATTTCTTGTCATGTATATGCTTTCCCTTAACTGCTGTTTTTCTGGAATTCTCCTGTGCAATTTCGTAGGCTTCTCGAAGACACTTGGTCCACTTTTTGACATACTCTCGAGTCGTTAAATTATTAGCCTCTGTTGGCTTTAATCCAAACAAGAAATCAACAGGGATTTTAAGATGTCTTCCAAACATCAAGAAGTGGGGTGAGAATCCAGTGGACTCATTCCTGGTGCTGTTGTAGGCATGAATCATTTTTTTCAGGTGTTCCTTCCAGTTACTCTTAAAGTCTCTCGGTAAAGTCCTGAGCATATTGAGAAGCGTCCTGTTAAACCTCTCAACTTGTCCGTTCCCCTGGGGGTGGTAGGGTGTTGTTCTTGATCTACCAATTCCTGTGAGTCTCTGCAGTTCATGGAAAAGCTGGTTCTCAAATTCAGGTCCCTGATCATGATGCAATCGGTGCGGGAATCCAAATTTCAAAATGTAGTCGTCAAAAATCTTCTTGGCTGCAGTTTTGGCTGATTTGTTGTTTGTTGGATAGGCCTGAGCAAAGCGTGTGAAGTGGTCCATTACCACAAGTATATATTCATAGCCCCCTTTTGACTCTTCAAGGTGCAGGAAATCGATTGAGACAAGTTCAAAAGGCATAGATGTCTTGATGTTAACAAGAGGAGTGCGTTGTATCCGTGCTGGCTTCTTACTTTTAATACACTGACATCGCCTGGTGATAAAATGTTCTATTTCTGCCGCCATTCTGGGCCAATAGAAGCGATCTCGACTTAATGATAGCACTCTTTCTGCTCCAAGATGACCAAGTTTACAATGCAGCTCCTCAATAACCAATTCCCTGAATTTCCTCGGCAGGACTAGTTGGGTACATTTTGTTCCATCATTTGGACGTTTTGTTGTTCTGTAGAGTATTCCATGTTCATCCAATTTCATTCTTGCCCTCTCCTTGAACATCAATAGAAATTCATCACTCCCCTCAGTTAATTCTTTCCTCTCCAATTTTATTTCATCACGGAGTAGTTTTCTAATTTTTCCAATATCAATGTCCTCTTCTTGTGCCTTCCTAATTTCCTCCTTCTTTAAAGTGTGCACCGGTGGTACGAAACTATCTTGAGTTCCCGATAAGCTGTCTGAACTTGTCATCAAAGCTGAAACCCAACAAGCAGGATCCTGATTCTGGTTTTTCAAGGCATTAGCTGTTGTGGAAATTAACTCTGATGCAATCTCTTCTGAACATTCATTCTTAAAGTTCTTAAAATCCAAAGGCATTCGACTAAGACCATCAGCAGCTCCACTCTGCCTGCCTGGCTTGTAAAATATTTTAAATTTGAAATCTGCCAATTCAGACACCCATCTCATTCTGGTTGCATCTAATTTTGCTGATGACAAAACATAGGTTACAGGGTTGTTGTCACTATAAACTTCAAAACCAGGTGCATAATAAAGATAGTCTCTAAATCGGTCTGCGATTGCCCATTTCAAGGCGAGGAATTCTAGTTTACCTGAATGCATGTAATAGTTCTTCTCTGCTGGCGTCAGGGTCCTAGAGGCATAAGCAATTACTTTTAATTTCCCATCAACAACAGATTTCTGGTATAGGATTGCTCCAAGTCCTTGATGTGACGCATCTACATGTAGCTGGAATTTTTGGGAAAAATCAGGATATCCCATCACTGGTGGTAAGATCAAAGAATTGATAAGTTCATTCAAGCAAGCGCGATGTTCATCAGTCCATTCTACGTCAGAAGCAGAAGAGCGCTGATCTTTCTTTTTCTTGTGCTTGGTTTTCTGTGTAGTGGTGGCTCCTTTGACCTGAAGGAGATCAAAAAGTGGCTTTGCTCTCCTCGAGAAGTCTGGTACATATCTCCTATAATAGCCAATGAAGCCTAAAAGCTGGCGAACATCTCCAACAGTCTTAGGGCTTCGTTCCTTTAAAGCAACTACAGCTTGGACATCTTTAGGATCCATTGTATATCCAGTTTCTGATACTACATGCCCCAAATAGCGAATCTGTTTCTTGAAGAATTCACATTTCGCTGGTTTTAATTTGATTCCATTCTCTCTCAGTCGTCGCAGCACTGTACGAAGATGGCTGATGTGATCAGAAAATGATCCACTGTGTACAAGGACATCATCCAAATACGGCATACAAATATTGTCTCGTAGCCCCTCTAGAGAGTTATCCATAAAACGTTGGAAGGCCGCCGGCGCCCCAGACAAACCAAAAGGTATTCTTTCCCATTCGTAGAGTCCCCAAGGTGTTACAAAAGCGGTGTATTTCTTTGATTCTGGTCCCATGAACCCCTGGTGGTACGCTTTGCCTTGATCCAAGAGGGTGAATACTCTACTCCCAAGTAATCCATCTAAAGCATCTTGAATTCGTGGCAGTGGCTGACTATCAGGTATTGTCTTTTCATTGATCTTCCTGTAATCGACACATAAGCGTAAATCTCCATTCTTCTTGCGTATACAAACTATTGGACTCGAGTAGGGTGACTTTGATTTTTTTATCCACTTATTGTTTATCAAGTTCGTCAAATAGTCTTTGACTTCACCGTAGAGCGGTCTTGGGATTGATAGGTAGGCCTTCTTGACTGGTATCTGATCTGTGAGTTGCATATCTAATTGTAGGCCTGGTGCACAGCCGATGTCATCGTCCGACTTTGAAAAAACAGCAGATTCTTCTCGCAGCAAAGCCTTCACCTCTTTCTTCTGTTCTTCACTTAAATCACTATCATCTAAATTGATAGGTGGATCCCACAAAACATCAGTAGGAGTTGTGCTTTTTCTAACACTTGTGTCAACATAACTGCATCGTGGATTGTTAAGTTTTTCGGCCGCTGGTAATGGTAGGATGGATGAGACTGGCTCCAAAATTCCGTTAGGCGTTGATTTGAAGAGTGTGATTTTTCTGTTTCTGACATTCTGAATCATTATTTTAATGTAATTGACTGTTCCTTCTTTAAGAGTAACCAATGTTTCCCTACATACTAATCCTTCGGGGCAAACAGATTCAATGTGTGGAGTAAAGATCATCTTTCCAGTATACTTATTGGCTATTCGAACTTTACATTTAAGCACCCTGGTTGACTGTGGTGAAATGATTATATTTTTGTCACATGACTTCACTGGAATTTCATGATCCTGGTTTTCAAGAAGTTGACCTAATTTTGTGGCGTCTTGTTTATTTATTTTTAGTGTTTGTAAAGATTCAGTAATATCATCATTTGTTTTTGACTTATGATACAATTCAATTACATTGTAGCCTATTATCGGCCGGTCCATGTCAAGGGTGGTAACTAACAATGGGACTTTAAGCACATTGTGGTTTAATTTTATTTTAAAGTCGACTTCAACCCATCCGATAAATGACATCACAGTACCGCTCGCATCTCTCACTGTTAAAGGCTGTACGAGCTCAGTCAAAGGTCTAATATTGGATTTTAATACCGTCCTAACAAAGTCAACAGTTGCAATTGATATTTGTGACCCGCTGCCCCATAACACAGATTCATGCTCATTATTTAAGTAGCAGTCTACCAAACACTTATTCCCTATCAAATTTGCTACCCGTTTAGTGAAAATTGAACACACTTCAACTTTACCAACTAAAGATTCTAAATTGGTGTTTTCAAGTTCATTTATTCTCTTTTCTATTCTATTTCTCACTTCGTCAGTTTTTAAATGTTTTTCATCTAACCCAACAGTTTTTTCTTCTGGGACAGTTGGAACATGCCCCAGTCCGAGTAGCCATTACTAGTTTTTTTTATTTGAGAACCTTTTGGAACAGTCATACTGAAAATGTTCTGCACTGCCACAAATCCAGCAATGACGACAATAACTTTGATTTCTGCTCACACAACTTTGACACTGGTTTTGCTGATATGAATATGAGGATGATCTTTGTTCCATAACTATCTGCTTTAAAACTTCAATTTCTCGTTTAAGTTCTTAAAACATCCCCTCTCTTGGATCTTTCCTATCCTTCGCCTTTTCTTTCCCTTCATATGGTTCTTGGACACTTGCAACTCTAGTTTTGGTAAACTTTGCCGCTCTTTCCGTCTCTCGACTCATGGCCATATTCACACCAGACAAAAGTTGTTCATCTGTCGATCCTTTGTCAAGCAGAATTTTAACCTCCCCCCTTATATTTTCATTGATGATTCCGGTGTAAAGTGTTCTCTTCAAAACGCTGTCAACTAAATCAGTGTCATAGCTGAGACCTGAATGCTGCCGCGAGGCAAAGATCAACCTTTGTCGCAAGTCCAAAGCTTTCATCACGAATGATAAGGCTGTCTCATTCCGCTGTTGTGTTAAGTTTGTTAATTGATTGTAGAGTTCGGTTGAGTTTTCCTCTTTGTAGAAGGCTTTAATAACATTTAAAATTTCATCTAATTTTAGATCGGGTTTTCCTTCGAAATATGATTTCATGGTACTAGAATTCGGAATAGACTTCAAGACTCCCTCAATGCGTTCCGACTGACTGTATCCTTTCTTTTTCTGCCACCTCTAGCTGTCTGATGGGACTGATAACTGACATTTCTCCTATAACTCCATTAATCTTAAAATCCTTTCTTCACATCTGTGACTGTTCAGTGTGGTGCTCCGATGGAATAGAAGTTTTTTCCTTAACTACCTGGTTATCTAATCCCTGACTGGTGGCAGCCTCCTTTACTTCATGTTCAACACCAACTGGTTCTTCAACTTCCAATAAAGTGGCCAGAATTGTTAAGTTTTCCATCCACGTGTCATCTTCAGCCTAATAATCTGTTATTCTCCGTTCTACCCACTTTATTAAACCCAAACGGTCCATCTTTAAAACATCAACACCCCCATCAATTTTCCTGACAACATCTTTGAGCTGTTCAACCTTGCATTGATAAAACCCCTCTCGTGCAGCCAACACTAGTTCGAGCAAAGTATCCTCCATTTTAACAAATTTTCACTGCAGGTGATACAAGCTGGACACTCTGGCAAAGTTAGTGGTAAGTCTTCATCACTTTTCAAGATCTTGACGGGCTAGCATAGACATCATCCCGAGCAAGCCCCCAAAAATGTTACCCCCACCTGGCCGCGGGGTACATTTTAAGTGTTAATATAAATGTTGAGCCTTGCACTGTCTAGGCCAGGGTTTGGCAACACATTCCAACACGTCCACATAACGATATTACGCCCCGAAAAGGTGTTGTTACACTCATATATTTCAGTGGTCTTCAACACGGACACCCACTAGTGACCTCTTCCCATGTGATCAAACGGCATGGTGTACCACGCCTGCAACCAATTTTTCTATTACCGATCACCGAAAGGCATTTACTTCTAAAGGTCTAAATGTTTGACAGAATTGATCCCTAACTTCTTATGACACTATCACATATTGGATGAACAATGACAAAATATATAAAATTGTGAAAATACCTGAAGAGAGAGAGAGAGACAAGATATTTCTAAATATCCATTTATTAACCGGAAATGAAGAGCGACGCACGCCTTAGTCTCGATTTACAAGACTCTAATTGGGAACTAACTGCAACGCGTGGTTGGAGCAAGAATGCGCGACTCTCCTGGTCAAAGTATGTCTGTTGTTAGATTTGGAATATAAAATATTAAACACATGCAAGTAGTCATATATTACCAATCGTAACAGAAACATCGAAAAATACAGATTAACGAATCACAGTAGAAAGCACCGCCATCTTGAAAACTAGAGCTAAACACTCACAAACGTCATGCTTAGATCTGCCGTCTTACCACTGCAATCCGGAGACAACATTAGTTCCTATTTTATTCCTATTCCGTTTCTTTATCATTATTTATTATTCCTTGGTTATATTCCCTACTCCGTTTCTTCATTTTTATTAATTCGTAGTTATATCAAAGAAAATTTTATTTTGTTTGTTTTAAAACCTACTCCGTAGAGACTCTCTTTAACTTTAATTACTCGAATTTATTACAGGTCATGTTAACCCGATAACCAGTGATATTATATTGTTTACCAAACCTGTCCATCAAAACTTATGAATGAACATCCTTTATTCTCTAACAGTTAAATTTTTACAATTTATTTTCTAATTGGATTTTTAAACTTAAATTAATATTAACTGGTCTTTTAACAAATGTAACATATCTAATTTAACAAACAAAATTTATTTGCCAAGATTTTTTTCGAATATCATCATCAGGTTTTCGTATTTCCACCAAAAATTTTCTCCGTCTCTGGATGGTACGGTTGATTTTTCTTCGCTGAACGTCTACAAATAGATATTCTTATTCTAAAACAACTTCGTAACCCAAATGTCGAAACTGTGTTACAGCACCAAATAAAATATGTTTTCTTCTTCTTCTTCTAAAGTTGATATTAACCCTAAAGGTCGAAACTGTTACGGCACCAAATCGTATATGTAGCACCATGAGCCTTTTGTCTGACTTTGAGAGCGTGTGTTGTCGGTCCGGTCGCCACATCCTGCGTATGACCCATGCATCTTGGTTTTTGCTACATATTACCGTTAGTCTTGTGATCGTCTAGGATTTATCTCTGATCGTCTTTTCTTCTCCCTCACGTTGTGTGTTTCTTCTTACTGGTTTCTTAAGACGTTTGTCTTCTTCAGTTATAACAAAGCAACAGTTCGTTTTTACCTTTTATGTAGCATAGGTATACATGTACATACAAGCATATTACAATTACAGTCAATGCTAACTAAACTCTTCTCAACCTAGACACCTCGCGGTGTCTAGGACTCTTAGATGGTAACCCTCTGGAATTTAATCGAAGTCTGCTTTAATGACATAATATAGTTCCCTTTATAGCCGCAAGGGTATCACGCAGACCCATGCGTGTTCATGACCATGAACCTGTGCAATCGACGTAATGATTGGTTAAATTAAACCAAATGATGCAATAGGAATATCTCGAATCACATGTATTTTGTTGAAAGATATAACCAGTATGTTACGGTTCTATACCCTTTTTTATCTAACAATATGTCAATCAAATGTTAGTTGATATCAGTACACAACTGCATATATGTGAATATGTTAGAAACATAAAACTATATCTTATTTCCCCATTCCTTGTCTATAATCTTTAAAACAATGTCACCCCGACTATATTGCTACAAATAAAGTGCCCGTAATATAATAAAACAATAATTTTACTCTTTTTTTTTTAATTGAATACCTCGGGTTAGAATAGCAGAAAAACGCATATGCTGCGGTTGTTTGGGATTCAGGTAAGCCACTATATTCCTGAAGCAATGGCCCAAGAAATCCTTCTCTGGCCATTGCTGGATGGGCTTCTATTACTTGAGCTAGGCTATATCAGACCACGTGTATTCATGGACTGTAATAGCAAGAAAAGGCATATGAGGTCGTCAAATTTTCCAAATTTTCTTGAAGGAAGGCGTCCCTAGACGTCTGTAAGCCTAGCCCAAAATTTGTTCGGGCATTTCAAGTCCCCTGCCCAAGATAAAACGAGTCCTACGCCTAATGGAGAACACCCTAGATCCTTCCACGGTACTGTACGCCGTGGACCGTTGATAGTGTAGGTACATCGGCGCCCCCAAAAGCCTTTGCACCCCTAACAATTTTGGGTAGCTACAGGCCTGAATTTGCTGTGCATTTGTTAGTTAAGACACGTGTTGGATAAAATGATATCGTTATTATGATTTAAATGTGTATATTTGTGTTATGAGTATTATACAAATTCAATATGTGGGTGTGAATATTCATTGTGGGTACAGACATTTTTGATTCATTATGCATCATGTATATTATTGCTATATCATATTTGATAAAGTTAAAAGGTAGGGTATATTCTGTTGTAGACATGTTTGTGTACACAATTATGAAAGATCGGCACACTTCGCAGATCACTGCTCCTTTTGGAAGTCATCAAAATATATTGGCAAATTATAACATTCGTTACAATCTACTCTCGAACAAATTTTAAAATGGACAAATGACCGTGGTTTCAAAACATCGGAATGGAGGACGGTAACCATGCTTTTCCATCCGACTGAAAATAGAGCTAAATCTGAACGGCATAAGACTAGAATTTCAATCAGTTCCTTGGTGTGACCTTTGCCGCA
This sequence comes from Patella caerulea, assembly GCA_036850965.1. NCBI lineage: Eukaryota > Metazoa > Mollusca > Gastropoda > Patellidae > Patella > Patella caerulea. Next base: position 3,416,596 of record JAZGQO010000008.1, on the reverse strand, counting down.
CATCCAAAATTTTATAAAGCGGAGATCTTCAATTTATAAATGGGGGAAATTTGTGGTCTGTTTTCCAATATACCGCTTATTGCAATCCTCAGATTTGGCGTTCATATTCTTATAATTGTTGTCTTTTGGGAATCTGAACTTTTATAGTACAGGTCCGTTTCGGTTTTCCTGGAAGGATGTAGGAGGATAGTAATATTTAAAAAGCTTAAATTCTTCTTGCTTTTTTCCCCGTGGATCTAGGGAATGAAGCATAGTTATGGAGATCTTCTAAGTCGTTCGTTCGTTACTTGGGTTTTACGTCCACTTCCACATTATTCCTTAACTGCAGTAATTTTACCAATATTTTTCCTGTAATTTTTTTTTTTAATTTCTTCAATCATCTTTATGTTAACATCTTGTACTGTCTGTTCGAGATAAGTATTGTTGATTTTGATCATATCGACCTGATTAGCGAATTCCATCCAGACACTTCTGATACCAATATTTTTATCTCTTCGGTTACCCAGGCCCATAGCTAGCCCAAATTTGTTGGGGGGTGGGGGGCAAAGGCTTTTGGGGGCGCCGATATACCTACACTTGACGGTCCACGGTGAACAGTACCGTGGAAGGGTCTAGGGTGTTCTCCATTAGGCGTAGGACTCGATTAATGTTGGGGGGGGGGGGGATTTGACGACCTCAAATGCTTTTTCTTGCTATTCCAGCCCATGAATACAGTACGTGAGCTGATGCAGCCTAACTCAATTATCGGAAGCCCATCCAGAGGGATTTCTTGAGCCATTGCTTCAGGAATATAGTGACTTACCTGAATCCCAAACAACAACAGCATATGCGTTTTTCTGCTATTCTAACCCACGAGTAAAGCAACTTCCAAGTTTCCAATCGTTTTGTGACCGAAACCCCACTCTATGGCGACCTGAATTCCATCCATCCAATCGGACTGTTGCAGCTGCATTCAGAAAGTATAATCGATGCCCGAAATATGTCGCACAAAGTAATGTGGCTCTAAACAAATTGTTTTAATCCATACACTAGGGACCGGGTATCATTCGGATTTGATGAAAAAAGGTAAGAAACTGAGCTTATCATCTAGAATCTAATACACATATTCAGTTAATAGATTGCCATCCAGAAAGTGTTAAATACCATCAAGATTCATCAAAAACCGCCCAGTTTGTGCTACCATTTAGTTTGACATCATTTGTCTAGTTTATGAAACTAAAGGGTTATAAACAGGATGACCAATATCAAAACTAAGCTAAATGGTCATAAACTAGATGATGGATGTCAAAACTAAATGGTATTTCTTAAACTAAATGGTAGGACAAACTGGGCGGTTTTTGATGAATCTTGATGGTATTAAACACTTTCTGGATGGCAATCTATTAACTGAATATGTGTATTAGATTCTAGATGGTAAGCTCAGTTTCTTACCTTTTTTCATCAAATCTGAATGATACCCGGTCCATAGTGATAACCAATTCAGTACAAATTCGAGGTATTCATTAAAGAAGAGTAAAATTAGTGTTTTATTAGATTTCGAGCACTTTATTTTACCAACTAGACGAAATTTTCTTTACCCATCTGCCAGAAAAATCAGATTGTCTATTCATTCGTGGATGCCTAACTAATCTCACTAGCATTATATTATGGGCGCCCTGATCTCGGCATTACAGGCGCCCCTTCGGAAAGATTCACCCTACAAACCATGCTGTTTTGGGCGCCCTATGAATCAAGTCGTGGGCGCCCTGCCAATCTTACTTGGCATTATGCATTATGTACGACCCGAACAATCATATAATATTGTCATTATAAGACGCCCCACCATTCATGTCACTATGAGCGCCTATCCGGGATAAGGCACCCAACAGATCAAACGGTGTGGTGTTAATCGTGTTGGTCATTATGAGGCGCCTCACTATTTCGGGGAGTCTCATATATAATATGATTGGCGAGGCGCGCATAAAACCCAAGTGACATTGGTTGGGCCAATCTCGTCGTAGGCGCCCAACCAATGTCACTCGGCTTTATGTGGCGCCCATACTGATATGGAAACGTTGGTCGTTGGCTTCATATTGCGTCCAATGGGAAGGGCGTCTTTTGGCGCCCATTGAGAGGCCGAGTTTCCCCCTTGCCCCCCGCCCCCCCCACCTGTCTGTTAGCTACGGGCCTGTCACCTTTGAATTTCATAAGTAACAATGGAGATTCTTTCTTTCGTCAGTAGAAGTTTATTTCCACAGTCCGAATTCATATTGTCTTTTTGTTATTCGACCATTCCTTGAACGTTATTCGACCATTCCTTGAACTTATCTTCCCTTTGATGTCCTGTCGGGCCCGTAGCCAGTGTGTGTGGGCGGGGAGGGGGCAATGCCCCCTGAATAAATGTATTGCCCATCCGAAAGAAAATTTGCCGACCATAACTCTAAAATACCTACTGTAGACTGTGCCCCCCACCCATAAAAACTTCACTGTCCCTCCGCAGCCAGCCTTGTGACCTGTACATCAAATAGGTAAAACTCTTCAAACATCAATCGACTAATAAAATAGAGACAATGGTATTCATCATTGCAATAATAGTGATCGATCTCTGTCAATAAATACACTGTAAAGTTGTTTTTTATACGCCCACATTTTCAAGTGGACGTATATTGTCGTCGCCCCTGTCCGTCCGGACATCCGTCCGTCACAATTTGTTTGTGGTCTCTCTTATTCGATTTTGACGAAACTTGAAATATAGGTTTATCACCATCCGATCTCGGCTGCTTTCAATATTGGCATATATCGGATCGAAACTTCGCGGATTATGGCCCCTGATTGTACGAAAAATCACGTTTTCAGCTTGTGGACCCTATAGAGGTCATAATTTTGAACCGAATTAAATTGCAACTTCCTGAATTATGGCCCTTGATTTTCCGAAAAATCACCCTTTTTAGCTTGAGGTCCATCTGGAAGTCAAAATTATTATCCGATTTGGAAAACCGTTCGATTATATTAATGAAGGTTGAGTTTGAATTTCGTGAAAATAGGACCAAAATTGACGGACAAAATGGACGCCGTTTGTACGCGAATAGTGTGAAAATATGTAATATCAAGGTTGTAGATTCTCTACAGGTCACAATCCTTATCCTATTTTGACAAAACTTGAAATATAGGTCAATCCACATGCGATTTCGGCTGCTTTCAGAGGTGGATTCAATAGAGGTCACAATTTTGAACCGATTTTGATGAAACTTGACATGTATGTTAATAACCCAAAGATCTTGGTTCCTTTCGATATTTTTGCCCATCGGATCGCAACTTCCTGAATTATGGCCCCAGATTGCCCGAAAAATCACCCTTTTTAGCTTGTGGTCCCTCTGGAGGTCAAAATTATTATCCGATTTAATAAACCGTTTCATTATATCACCGTTACATGGTAATGAAGGTTGAGTTCATGAACATCGGACCAAAATTGCTGAACAAAATGGCCGCTACTTTTACGCGAATAGTGCAAAAATATGTTATATCAGGGTGGTGGACCCTGTTGAGGTCACAATTTTAATCTGATTTTGATGAAATTTGAAATGTAAGTTTATAACCCATAGATCGCAGTTCCATAACTTCTTGAATTTTGGCCCCTGGTTCTACGAAAAATCATGATTTTACCTTGTGGACCCTATGGAGGTCACAATTTTATTCCGAATTTAAAAAAACGTTTGACTATATCCCTGCTACACATTAATGATGGTTGAGTTGGAATTTCTTGAAAATCGATAACAGCTAAATCCATAATATTAAATGTTTCGTATACTAAACGTTAGCATGGGGCAAAACTTTATAAAAACCAAACAAATTCTAATGATTTTCTGATAACTTAATATGCGACAACTCATGTTGACTGCCCGGACGATTTAGCTGCTATGTGGGCGTATGTTTCGTTGCCTGGCAACCTATTTTGTCTTTGTACCATACTATAGATAGTGTTATAGGGGTGTGATATAAAGTTTCTTTGTGTACAAGAGTAGTGCGTTGGGGGGGGGGGATATTTAACGCCTGTCGGCGACTGGTTTACGTTCAAGTGAAACAGATCAGTCGTGACTTCTTGGGCGACCTGAGCGCTCTTACGACTGGTGTGAGTCGGACGGCAACCAGTCGCCGTCCAGTTATCTCACAGTTTCTCTGAGTGGCACATGTTCTACTCCTACGACTGGAGACAACTATTTGTCCCTAGTCGCAAGCGACGTGAGCGCACCGACGACTGGGTCAAGTTATCAGTTGTGACTCCGACTCTTCAACTGACGTCGGGTGACATGAGCGCGCCTATGACTATGATCAACTGGTTGCTCGTAGTTGCGCCCAGTTGTGAATAAATTCAGCCGTAGCGACATAAGCTGCCAGTTGCCGTTAGTCGCCGTCTGTTTTGTCGCGTCGTTCGTTTCTGGAGTTTAACGTCCATTTCCCCCAAGGGTGATATCCTCGACAATGTGTAGTAAAGTGTACATTTATAGTATACATCGATGAAGTGTTAAAGATACATTATGGGCGATTTAATCAAGAGCTGGCGGTTCTCACTACAGTAGTTAAAAACTAAATAATGTAAGGCAAATTTCAGTCAAATTGACCCAATCTGAATTTTGCCATTGAAATTTCGGCCTCCCATCGATCATCAGTACTAAAGTCGGTGGTACGAATAGTACGATAAATAAAATAGTCTCAATTGTACATTCCATGATTAAATTAATGGATCCTTACCTATTCCAGTAAATATCGAGAGTTAATTGTGGCCTGGATAAGTTAATTAACGTCTAGTTAATAATTTAGCTAAAATTTCAGGCGTAAACAAAGACCTGCAATAGACAGATTTAGCGCTTGTCCTGTGGAAGCAGCCGTTAAACCACCAGACAACCATCGAGTTATTTTTATAACTGCAAATGTATAGACATGACAGAAAAAAACAGTTTCATAATACTTACGCGAGGACCATCAAATTTAGACAGCCGAAAACGACCCATTTCTTCTTTTTCCATACAACAACTAAACTGGTGTTAACAGTTCTGGATTATAGAGATAAAAACAAGCGAGATTCCACTTTAAATAGTGAATAAGTGATTGAGGCACAATGATGTACTATTCTCTTGAAAGTGAATGTCGGTACCGATTTAAATAAAGGCTTATACTTATATTGGCTTTTTAAATGATTATTATCGAAGATAGTCAAGGTATTGGTGTAATGGACCAAAAAAAAGTTTGATAGCTATTAGTCGCGGACATCGTGATACCCCCCCCCCCCAAAAAAAAAAAAAAAAAAAAAAACCCAACAACAAACAACAAAATAACTCACAAAACCCGAACGGAAATATTCATTTCCGAGATTATATAATAAATACCTTGGGGTCCATTTTACTAAGCACATGTATATACGACTTGTGTGTCACGTTAATCGAACATTAAACATAGATCTCTATGGAACTTACGTATACGTGGCCATCACTTATGCTTGATAATATCGGTAACTCAGCCGTTAAAATAGAAATCAGAATAATAAAGGAGTGAACTTGGCCTATTTATTCCACATCTGACAATATACTATTGATTGATATATACATGTACATCTGTTCATTACCAAGTTTCACTAATTATATCCTTTCATATCTCATTATATTTTGGCCCCGCCTTTCAGAATAAGAACGTCCGTTCGTCCCAATAATGCTGTAGGTGCTGATTGTTTTGTCCGAGTTCCATGGTGAGCGTTTTCTTCTTAGACTAAGCTAAGCAGAGACAAGCAATTTGAGGGGAGGGGGTGATGAGACTTCGTGTAATTATAGTTTATTAGAAACCACGTGCCCCAGGGGCGGATCCAGAGGGGGGTTGTACCTATACCTATGTAATTTAGAGACAATGATGACAGATTTTCGTAACAGAAACATGGCAAACCCCCTCCTGCAAACAAAAATTCCTGGATCCGTCCCTGTGCCCGCGGGGCCAAATTCAAGGAAAACACAGAAACCTATTAATTCATACCAATGACTGGCGCAACAGAAACATAATAAGCGGAAATAAGAACTTTTTTTTGATTTCCTTAAGAGTAGAATCTCTAGCGCTAGAAAGAAGAATAATTCGAAATATGGGAGACTGGGAGAGGTTGGTCACATGCTCACCCGACACGCTGTACAGTGACAAAACAACGCATCATAACTCAGATTCAAATTTTTCCAAACAAAATTTTAAAAATATGGATTTGGTACAATAATGAGTCTCTCTGCCCTGTCGCGTCTTTTTACCCAAATTGAAACTTTGAGAGCGCGTCTTTTAATTTCGCAGAGCACAGTTTTCGCTCATCACAGACCGGACATGCGTTAATGCACGTTAAAATAGACTCTGTATGCCCCGGTTTTCGCGAGCTGGGGCTCCGGTCCATTCTTGTTCAATGTACATCTGATTATTATTACTTCAGTAAACCTAAAACCACGGGCACTTGATAATAATAATAAGCGGTTGAGTGGCCAAGAACATGAACCGAAGCTGAAGGATAATACTAATAACGCAGATAATTTTTTTTAATTTATAACAAACTTTAACAGCCTTAAACATAATTTTGACTTTTTGCACATATAAAGTGTCCAACATAGTCCAAAAATTCTAATAAATTCTTTTTCAGTCTAGTCTTAAAACCAGCAACCCATATACCTTTTCCTGTAGGAATAAAATTAAAATTGAAATTTTGCATAAGCCATCGTAGAAAGAAATGAATATGAATTGTCTTGGAATGATTTACAATATTTACTTATGAGAAATAATCACAATGAACTGAATTTCGATGACCCGTCGGCTTCTTTTTGAAATGGTTAAATCTCAGTTTCTGTGTTTTAGCCAAATGATCACCAGTTACTCCAATACTCAAAATGACCAAATATATTTGGGGAACAATATTTTGACTACCTCCCCGAGTTGCTTTTCCCCACAGGGGTATATATGTTTCTATTTGTGCCAATATATATTGAGGAAAATAGATAGAGAATGAGGAAGAAGAGGTACATGACAAAAAACAAAACAATTTCTTCATCCTTCGACTATGACAACCGATATTATTTACCACATATGAAACACAATAGACTTGATACGTAAAGTGACCTACATTTGCCCCAGAATACACCAAACTGACGCTGAAGACAACGTATCTTTAAATATCGACCAGCGGGTTTGGGGAAGAAAACAAGGCATATTGAGGAAAACTAGCGGTTACCAGGCAAGATATGCCCACATTTTTCAACAGGTGGATAGAGAACAAGCTAAATAAAACGGGATTGTTCGTACAACCAGAGGTCATAATTTAGCAAGTTATGGTCCGAAATGCGCAAATATCGAAAGTAACTGATATCTTTAGAATATAAACATTCTTTTTATGTTTCATCCAAATCGGCCAAAAATTGTGACTTATGGGTCCACAATCTTCATATTACATACTTTTACACAATTGGCTTTCAAGCAGCGACCATTTTGTCGACCAATTACAAAATTCCAACCCAACCATCATCATGCTGTAACGATGAAATACATGTATCGAAAAGATTTTTAAAATCAATAAAAATTGTGAACTCTGGAGGGGCCGTAAGATAAAATCGCAATTTTTGAAAGAAATATTGAAAGAAATTGAGATCTTTGGGTTATAAACATTTTCAAGATTCATCAAAATTGGATTAAAAAACAATGACCCCTAGAGTGTCCACACGCTTAAGACGTAACTTTTTGTACAACAAGATGCCATATTTCATAGAAGTTACGGTTACGGCTCGATACATGCCAAGTGTGAAATTATAGACGGACACAGGCGACGACACAGGTCGTGTGTGTGTGTGTGTGGGGGGGTGCTCTTGGGGTGACTATGGACTACACATTCTCTACAAATTGACTTCAATGTTAAATCTGGGGGTTGAATGGCCGAATGTGCAAGGTTTCGATTCCCCGGGGGGGTGGTACGTGACAGAGTACGTTTGCCTGTCCAATCTCTTGAGTTTCCCTCGGGTGCTCCCTCTGCCTTGCGAAGTACTGGAATAAAATTGAACCATATGTTAGGACAAAAATGCCCTAGTATGTGTCAAGCCCATTACACTGTCTCTCTCTCAATGTTGAATCCATGAAAATTCTTGGCCTATTATACTATTTTTAACATTTGGATGATCTTAATCTGAATCATTACCACAAAAACAGCCCATTATGTCAAAATAATCTGCTAAAATTATTGAAGTGGGTAACCATTTTAACTTTTCATTAGGACTGGTCAATAGAATATGCAGATCATCTCTTTTTAGTAGGAGATAATCCTTATTTCATTTCCTCTCACTCCAAAATCATGTATATTCACCAAAACTTGTCAGAAAAAGAAAATTCAAACACTCTTTTTATTTTTGATTCAGACCAAAAAGTCAACAAAAAATGTCATGCAAAAGGGGTACGGACATGGAGAACGAGAGAATTGCTATTTTTCAGACCTCTATTGTGTCCACAAGCTAAAAACATGATTATTTTCGTACGACCAGGGGCCATAATCCAAGGAGTTACGGTCGGATACATGTCAATATCAAAACAGATCTTTGGGATATCAACCTAAATTTCAAGTTTCGTCAAAATCGGATACAAGTTGTGACCTGCAGAGTTAATAGGATTCTTCATTTTAATGTGACAGGCAAACCCAGATCAATTTTAACAAGATGTATGGATTACAATGCCAACTAGAATTGGCGGACAGATGAAGATTGAAGGGTGCATTATGTAAGAGCTATATTGAGACTTTATTATCGTAACAATGGTATTTGATAATGGAGACTAATAATGGAGACTAATGCTCAGAATAAGGGAATTCGACCGAGATGTTCAATATAAACATTTTCATAAGCCCACATTTTTTTCTGGACACTCTACTGGTCAGTTTGGCATGTATCTGACCGTGACATCATGGATTATGGTCCCTGATTGTACGAAAAACCACATTTTTAGCTTGTAGACACTCTTAAGATGCACAATTTTGATCAGATTTGGGAAATGAAAATGAAATGAAATGGGGTTTAACGTCTACTCTTTTGCACCTTACCTTGGCAAATGGAAGATGGGCATACGCCATACAGTGTGCTATGAGGGAAATTTTATCTGATCTTGATGAAACTTAAAATATAATGTTTTATTCAAAAGATTTTGGTTCATGCATTATGGATTATGACCCCTGATTGTACAAAAATGACATTTTTTGTTAGCTTGTTCTCTGTCCATGGACTCCATCTCTTGCAAAGTGTGGGTGTATGTTGCATGGCAACCACTTGATCATTATCTGATTTTCAATTAGCAATAACTCTTTATCCATATCTTATAAAATACTGACATCTTAATATATTTATAATTTGAACCATTAGCAGAGACTGAATTTAATATATTTGTTCCCCAGCTATTCAAAACATATTCAAATCTATTAACCAATTTATTCTATGAAATTAGACAATTTTTATATACTATTAATGGTCAATAATTTATGATAAATCTATCTGTAGAATTTTTTCTGTGTATTCAAAAAAAAAAAAAAGGAGTGACTATTTAAATTTAAATCACTTTTATAATTCTTCTTTTTCATTTGTTAATACAGTTTTATCATTAGAGTATGTTTCCTTATTTTCATTGTCACTACCTTTATCATCCACTTCGGTGTCACTTTTATTTTCATCTTCACTGTCCGCATCATCATCTGTGTCTTTATGGTTCTCATCTTGGGGTATATCAGTGCAACTATAGGACCCTTCATTATTAACACACATCCTGTTTTCATCACAAGGATTATTTCCATCAACTTTACATTCATCTACATCCATACAAGTTTCATCTATTATCTCATATCCATCTTTACATTCATCACACCCCTGTGGACCCGATTCCCAACATGTCAACTTACAGGATTCATGACATTTATTGCACACTGTATGTGTATCATTTTTCATTTCTTCAAAATAACCATCAGAGCATTCATTGCATAATTCTCCTGTGTATCCACTATGACAGCTACATGTTCCTTTTCCTTGTCGTGTCCCTCCACCATCGCAATCTCCATTACCTGCACATGGTCGCTCCATGCCTCCTAAACAGGGCGAACACTCAGGTCCAAAAGTATTTCCAGGGCAACAAGCTTTAATATTTTCTATACATAACCATGAATGAAGGTCTATATTATTATTTTTTCCAAACTCTTTATACCAGAATGTCTCAATAAGCTCTTCATGTTCTTCTAACATGTGATGACATTCCTTGTCACCTCCTTTACAAAGATACTCCATGACTTCTACTAATCTTATTTCACTTTTCGCATATGAACCTAATGATTTCTCCTCCCAGTTAGTATTACCCCCACCATAGTTAGATTTAGCTGTCTCTTTCATCCCTTTAAAGAAATCGTCCGCTATAGTTTTACACACTGAGCACTTGTAAAGTTTTGCACCCTCGCATGGTCCTAGAAATATTAAACTAATGAAAAATATTAAACTGAGCTGAAGCAATAGAGTTTTAGTATGTAACAGCCCATGAAATTGTTTCAAATAATTTTTCTTCTTCGAAAGCTTCCCTCTATACTGGTAGTTACTGAATGATTCTGGCAAAACCATAATTGTGTTTTGATTTGTGTTGTGGCTGGAATGTGTGAAGAAATGCATTACCGGTACATGTCTACAATAATCTTCGGAAATGTATATAAAACAGTTTCACCTGTGAGTGTGACCTGGACACATCTACAAAATATGTAAACAAAACAGGATGAAATTTGTATCACAATCTTCAGTGTCACGGATCCGATAGCTATCACGGATTAATTGTTTATTCTAAAATTATATTGAATTGGCTGCTGTATCAATTCTTTTGCAAAAATTATCAATTTTGTGGAATCGTTTTTGGGTTTCTTTCGGTGACCTGCGACTTTCGTTTTAGTTGATACACGTGTAAAACTGTCAGCCTATCGTTCTGTCCGGTAAGTGCTAAATATCATGAAGCGGGGACGATTTTGCTAAATTCTATAAAGCGAGCATAATTTAAGCCCCGCCCTTTTGTTGTTTAGGCCCTTCCCACTTTTTTGAAGGTTAAGGTTGCAAGGGGCCGTTTATTATTATTATCTTATGATGAACATAAAACTTATTCTCCCTGAAGTTGAGACTACTATCGTTGGATCTTTCTCTGGGGCAGTACGATTTCCAATACCACCTTATATGTCTACAGAAGTATTTCAATCTGATGAAAATTTTAATAAGTTTGTTGAAAATTTTGAAGTTAATTCCAATAATGGGCAACCGTTATTTTGTCAATATCTAGGATATATAGGATAATATTCTTAATTTATATATTCAAATCACCCTAATATAGTTTTTTTAATGGAAATTAATTGAAAAAATACTCCACAATCCTTTAAACATAAGAAAAGAACTCACTATAAAACTAGGCCGATTGGGTTCCATGTATGGTATAAGGCAACGATTTTCTCTATTTCCAGAATTTATAGGGTAATATTCCTGAATTATATAATAAAATCAAGCTAATATCGCTTTTTGAATGGAAATTAATTGAAAGAATACTCCAACATCTTTTTAACATAAGAAAAAGACTCACTATAAAGCGAGGACGATTGGGTTCAACGTGTGATATAAGGCAACGATTTTCTCTATATCTAGGATATATAGGATAATTTTCTTAATTTATATAATCAAATCACCTTAATATAGATTTTATTTAAATAGAAATTAATTGAAAAAAATACTCCAAAATCTTTTAAACATAAGTAAAAAGACTAACTATAAAGCGAGGAAGATCGGCTTGAATGTGTGTTATCAGGCAACGATTTTCTCTATATCTATGATATATAAGAAAATATTCTTGATTTATATAATCAAATCACCCTCATATAGTTTTTGAATGGGAATTAAATGAAAAAAATACTCCAACATCTTTTGAACATCAGAAAAAGACTCACTATAAAGCGAGGACGATTGGGTTCTATATTTAGTAAATGGCAACCATTTTGTCTATATCTAGGATATATAGGATAATATTCTTAATTTAGATATTCAAATCACCCTAATATAGTTTTTTTTTGATGGAAATCAATTGAAAAAATGCTCCACAATCCTTTAAACATAAGAAAAGAACTCGCTATAAAGCGAGTCCGATTGGGTTCCATGTATGGTATAAGGCAACGATTTCTCTATTTCCAGGATTTATAGGGTAATATTTCTCATTTATAAAATAAAATCAAGCTAATATCGCTTTTGAATGGAAATTAATGGAAAAAAATACTCCAACATCTTTTTAACATAAGAAAAAGAGTCACTATAAAGCGAGGATGATCGGGTTGAATGTGTGTTATAAGGCAACGATTTTCTCTATATCTAGGATATATAGGAAAATATTCTTGATTTATATAATCAAATCACCCTCATATATAGTTTTTGAATGGGAATTAAATGAAAAAAACACTCCAACATCTTTTGAACATCAGAAAAAGACTCACTATAAAGCGAAGACGATTGGGTTCTATATTTAGTAAATGGCAACCATTTTGTCTATATCTAGGATATATAGGATAATATTCTTAATTTAGTTATTAAAATCACCCTAATATAGTTTTTTTTTTTATGGAAATCAATTGAAAAAATGCTCCACAATCCTTTAAACATAAGAAAAGAACTCGCTATAAAGCGAGTCCGATTGGGTTCCATGTATGGTATAAGGCAACGATTTCTCTATTTCCAGGATTTATAGGGTAATATTCCTCATTTATAAAATAAAATCAAGCTAATATCGTTTTTGAATGGAAATTAATGGAAAAAAATACTCCAACACCTTTTTAACATAAGAAAAAGAGTCACTATAAAGCGAGGAAGATCGGGTTGAATTTTCTCTATATCTATGATATATAGGAAAATATTCTTGATTTATATAATCAAATCACCCTCATATAGTTTTTGAATGGGAATTAAATGAAAAAAATACTCCAACATCTTTTGAACATCAGAAAAAGACTCACTATAAAGCGAGGACGATTGGGTTCTATATTTAGTAAATGGCAACCATTTTGTGTATATCTAGGATATATAGGATAATATTCTTAATTTAGATATTCAAATCACCCTAATATAGTTTTTTTTATGGAAATCAATTGAAAAAATGCTCCACAATCCTTTAAACATAAGAAAAGAACTCGCTATAAAGCGAGTCCGATTGGGTTCCATGTATGGTATAAGGCAACGATTTCTCTATTTCCAAGATTTATAGGGTAATATTCCTCATTTATAAAATAAAATCAAGCTAATATCGTTTTTGAATGGAAATTAATGGAAAAAAATACTCCAACATCTTTTTAACGTAAGAAAAAGAGTCACTATAAAGCGAGGAAGATCGGGTTGAATGTGTGTTATAAGGCAACGATTTTCTCTATATCTATGATATATAGGAAAATATTCTTGATTTATATAATCAAATCACCCTCATATAGTTTTTGAATGGGAATTAATTGAAAAAATTACTCCGACATCTTTGAAACATAAGAAAAAGACTCACTATAAAGCGAGGATCATTGGGTTCAATGTGTGGTATAAGGCAGCGATTTTCTCTATATCTAGGATATATAGGATAATATTCTTACTTTATATAATTTAATCACCTTAATACCAATTTTATTTTAATAGAAATTAATTGAAAAAAATACTCCAAAATCTTTTAAACGTAAGAAAAAGACTAACTATAAAGCGAGGACGAATGTGGTACTAAGGCAACCATTTTCTCTATATCTAGGATGGGGGGTTGGGATGGCCTAGTGGTCTAGAGTGCCGCGCTTCGACCTCTAGCTGGCCGGTCACCTCTGGCTGGCGGCTGTGGTTTCAATCCCAGGTGTGAGCGTATGTGGCATGGAGATAGGGGCGCCTTCTCAACCTCGTGGGTTTCCTCCGGTTTCCTCCCACTGCTAAAGACCCCTACGCGCAAGCGAATTGTTGAAATAAAATTGAAACCATATGTTAGTCCCAAAATGACCTAGTTTGTGTCGAGTGGACGTTAAACCCCATTTCTCTCTCTCTCTCTCTCCCTCTCTCTCTCTCTATATATATATCTAGGATATAGAGAATAATATTCTTAATTTATATATTCAAATTATCCTAATATCGTTTTTATTATGGAAATTAATTGCAAAAAATACTCCACAATAAAATCCCTCTAATATCTTTATTTTATGGAAATTAATTGAAAGAAATACTCCAAATTTCTTTCAAATATAAGATAAAGCGAAGCCGATGGGTTCTAATTCTATGTGTGGTATAATGCGATGATTTTCTCTATTTCTAGGACATTTAGGATAATATTCTTAATTTAAAATAATAAAATCACTCAAATTTCGTGTTTTTTTATGGAAATTATTTTAAAAGGTATTCCCAAATCTTTAATTTAAACAGACGCAGTTACAGTGAGGCCAAACAAATTAATATTTACAAGTAGATCCAACATCTGATTTTAGCCTCTACTATACATAATGTCAAGGCCGTACATTGAACTGTCAATCAAATTGACTGACATGTTCCTCGCGCTATATCTTACTCGCTTTATATGATTTAGCATTTTCCGTTCTGTCCACCCCGTAAGTGCGCGATTTTCCAGTAAAAAACGAAATAGAAACTAGCCGGACTGGTTAAAAACGACTACAATAATTTTGATGCATTCGAATTACATAGTTAAAACATATTTCTCAATCTGTTTCACAGAGAATTACTTACGAATTATCTCTGTAACAGATAGGTGTCCATAGCACGTGCGTTGACTGCTCACCGCGCCAGTCATGGGCTCAACTGCTCGTGCAATGTTTACTTAACACCTAACTGCTTCGGGCAAAATGATGTATTTTACTCATTTTAATACCCATTTACACTAAATAGGAAATATTTTTTAACTTCAAATACTTCAAACGTCTTTATTTATTTTTCTTTTACCTCAAAAATATTTTTGAGAATTTAATTTGTCGGAGTAAAAAAGTTAATATGCCGTACTTATTAAGCCTCGTCGATGTCATGCTTATCAGTGATTGTAGCGGCCAAGCGAATATTCACTGCGGGATCAGTTTGCATATTTCTATGAGTTAAAATTCTTACATCGTTAAATTCGTTTGGTATCGAAAATTTGGCATACAGACAACTCGTCCCAATATTTGACAACTCATCCCAATATAAGACAACTCAATCCCAAGTTAGAAGACAACTCAAACCAATATAAAAGACAACTCATCCCAAGATAAAAGACTACTCATCCCAACTTTAAAATATGGGTCGAGACTCCAGTTATAAGACAACTCATCCCAAATGTGAAATTATTTTTATTTTAAACAAATATTTAAGATGTCAATTTATACTGTTAAATTTTTGAGTAATTTGGTTCTCGATTCAAAAGCTATTTATAGATTTGTCAATTCCCTAATATCTACAGTCAGAGGTTGAATAAATTTATATACACTTGGAATAATTCTATAATGTGGTTTACTATATTTACAACGGATATCTTTATATTTTTTAGTATACATATTAATACAAAATGGTACCCATCTTCAACGTCGTCATTATCTCCAAATTTACAACATCTTTTATTTTAGCAACACTGATGTACATGTATCTACCCATTTCTGGAAATAAGTTGTGGGCAGATGAACAGATTTTTGAAATACAATTAGCATATTTGTATGGGGTGGATTTCGCCAAATAATATTGTAAGGTAAAATTTGAAATGAAATGCTGATAAAAGAGACCTAAAATTCTATGCTTAATGGTTTTAAAATATGATAAGTTACATGATACTGACAATTTAGTTTCATACTCGTAGTACAAAAAACAAAGCTTTCATGTCCTGGGGCTGATTGTTCAAAGCTCTGTTACCTTTTAACGATCCGTTAACATGGAGTAAACGGATCGTTAACTTTAACGGAGAGAAAGGTTGTTGCTGGAAGCCCCGTTAGCTTTAACGAGAAAGAAACACTACCAAACGAGTCAATCAGAAGCAAATAAAGTTAAATTAAGCGATGCCTGTAAAACATATAAAAGACAATTGAAATATGGGTACAGTTTATATTTCAAAAATTTTAATCATGATTTGAAATCATTTCACCGTACTGACACTAAGGAATATTGGAGAATCTTAAACCAGGATCGTGAATATTATACAAACAATGATAAACCATTGGAACTCTCAGACTTGTATAAACATTTCGCCGCTTTGGACAGTGGCGATAAAATCCCCGACAAGACGAATAATGAGATACTCGAAAAGGCTCTTCTGGACTCTGATTGTGCTTTAATGTTCCATTTACAGAAAAAGAAATAAAATCGTGTATACACAAATTGAAAAATAATAAGGCACATGGTGTTGACTTTATCATAAATGAATACATTAAATACCGAAGCTTCTTTCATTAGTATTTATGTTAAGTTATTGATATACGTCACGTGGTCAGGCAAGATGGTGGATGGGCTGTTTTCACGTGCTGACATGATACAAATAAAGTCTATGTTTATAATGGCTTTTGTGTGTATGTTGCTGATTCTGATTTGTGTGGATGTTGAGATGAATCCCGGTCCATCTAGGAGAACTCAAAAATCCATAATCCACGAAGATACAGGCGCAAATGAGGTTAGTTCTGAAACAACCATGATGGAAATTTTGAAGCGAGTAGAGCGGGAATTAGAAGTGAAATCAAATGTTGTTCAGCTCTTTAGTCTACAGGGTGTTGTGACCTCTTTAGCTCAAACTGTGTCTAGTTTGCATACAGACATTCAGTCCTTGAACTCATCGAATCAAACCCGTGACGACGAAAATGGTAGTCTCAAAGAAAGTGTTGAAAACCTCGAAAGAAAACTTGAATCTATTGAAAATGAAGCAAGACAGAAAAATTTGGTGATAAACGGTCTGAAAGCCAGGAATAATGAAGAGCGTGAAAAGGTTGTAGAAGCATTTATTTATGAGAAACTGAATGTAAGTGAACAAGTTGATATTGAGAAAGCCTATCTTGTGAATAAAAATCAAACCATAATTGTGAAGCTGTGGAATTTTAGAGATAAAAATCGTATTATACAAGCTGCCAAAAATATGCGAAGTGAAGAATTTCATGTGTCCTGCGATTATTCTTTCAAGGTGAGACAGATCAGAAAGAAATTAATTCCTTATATGTGTTGTAGGGGGTCAAATTACGAGGAAAATAACCACACCAAGGGTTCAGTAAAACAGCATTTTATTACTATACAATAAAAACCCTGAAATTATACAATTACAGTATAAATAACATAATCAAACATATAAAATCAATTCATTTATATTCATTAAAATAATATATTATTACATATTAATACTAAAATCTATATTCTCAATACTACTTATATATATACTTAATCTATATAAATACTTTAAAGGGAAACTACCCCCTGCTAACCAGTATGAAATATACAGGCATAATCTAATTAATCTTACTAATAATAAATAATATGTTCTTACCCATGAAGGGGTTTTTAATAAAGTAACCAGAGTCTGGACTAAGGTGAAGTACCTTATAGCTCTCTGTAATAAAATATGGGGTATTGTATATTAAATATATTATTAAAGCGAAGTGCTTTAAATAGCGTTATTATTATTAAATGTATGCAGTGTATTTGTAGAAAGTAATTTATAAAACCAGATTAACTTATTTGACAACTTTTACTTAAAACCAACATGTCCGCCATTTTAACAAAGACAAATTATATATAAAACTGATAAAACAAATAGCAACACATACCTTTAAACTGTAAATCTGTAGATAATGATATTACTGCAACTAACCAATACACACAATTGATACAAATAAACGAAACTATTACTATTACTGAAACTTTAAATATAAAATCACTACCAAGGTTGAATGAAATATTCAACCTTACACCACAAGATTCTATAACTAAGTGACCAAGGAGATAGGAAATACAAATCCAAGAAACCTTTGGGACTTGAAATATTCATGTCTTCTGGCTGTCCCTCGACAGAGACATCTTCTAGTTTAAATCAGGCAATATCATTCGGCAACCCAAAGCGATATGGCCCCATTCTCCGCATCGATGACATCTGTAATTGTCAGCTACAGGTGAAGACTTCTGACGCTGTTTTGGCACTGGCCCAGGTTGATGACGTGAAGAAGGTCTTGGTGTCGACATCTGTGATGGTGAAAAGAACGATGTTGGTTGACTTTCCTTTTCTTTCTTCATCTCTTTCATTTCCTTCTGCAAGGAATGTACTGATGCTGTGAAGCTGGAAACTAACGTACGTAAGTCATCCTCTGCAGGTTGTTGAACCATCCTCATATGGGATCTTAGAGCAGGTTTAGGCGTAGGTGATGAGGCTATGACAGTATCTCGCTCTATCCGACGCACTTCCTTTAGAAGATCTTCGAAATCAGTGATACGGTCGTATTTATGAGCTGATCTGTCCTTTAGGTCTTGATGAAGTCCGCTCCAAAACTTTACCCAAAGTTTGGAGTCAAAAGTATCCATATCAACTTCACCCTCTTCTCTGGCTTTGTCAAGAAGATCCTCAATTCTACAGGCCCACTTAGAAACAGTTTCATCTCTGGCTTGACTGGTTGAATAAAACTGGGATAGCAAAAATTGGCCTTGCTGAACATCCCCAAATCTGCCTTCAAGTTTGTCAACCAAAGTTCTTGTAGAGACACTATGGCCCAAACGCATAGCTACTCGAGCTGCTTCACCTTTCAGTGACTTCGTAACAGCCATCTTGATGGAATCTGGACTGTGTTGACGATCTTTCAAAAGACTTATCACCTCAAATCTCCACAAGTCAAACGATGTATCCCCTTTGCTGGACGGATCACCTGAAAAGGTAGATACACGAGGAAGTTGTGGCACAAAACGAAGTTTGTCAACTGGTGGTACTGTTGGTGGTGGAGCAGAAACATTTCCTGTGGTGGTCGATGAATGTAGATCTGCAGATGGTTCATCTTTTATCTTCCCCTTAGACTTGAGATAGCCGTACATCCAGTCAATAAGTTGTTCTGGCGAATCTGTCTAGGGTTTAACGCCCATATCAGAAAACGCGTCTATCAAATTCTGTTTCTCTTCCTCGGACAAAGTGCTGTCAAGATTGTCTTGAGATTCACCTGTTGCCGTCTTGAAGAAAAACGCACAAAATAATCACGGTATAAAGCTAAAAAAACAAAAAAAAAACAAAAAAAAACACACGCAATCCAACAATAAAATACACTAAGTTGCTTTTCCCTGAAGACGTAGTATGAAGTATACTATTACAACATTCATCTTGATAAGGTTGCCGATACTGTCTCTGACGATTTCCGTAATATATTGAACTCTTTTGGCCTTGTGCAGCATGTTACAGACATAACCCACAGAAGAGGGCACCTTTTAGATGTTGTTATTACACGCGAGACTGATAACATTATTGATAAAGTGAGTGTACAGGACAAACAAATTTCTGATCATTTCTGTATTTTTGGGGAAATTTTGACTAAAAAACCGCCTCCCTTAAAGAAGAGTTTAAGATTTAGGAAAACTAGAAACATTAATATTGTCTCTTTCAAATCTGATATTGTTCAGAGTGATCTTCTTTCAAATCTTCAAACAATCTCTGACTGCGAGAACCAAATTGAATATTACAACCAGGTGTTATCAGAACTTTTAGATAAACATGCCCCTATTGTAGAAAAGGAAATTACAATTAGGCCAAATCGAAAGTGGTTTACAGATGAAGTTAGAAACAGTAAAATTCAGCGTAGAAAATGTGAAAAAAATTGGATGAAGTCTAAACTTGAAATTCATAGACAATTATATTGTAAGTCTAGGAATGATACAAATGGATTGATAAAACGCACTAAACAAAATTACATTATCGGTGAGATTTCCAAACATAAGTCTAATCCGAAGGAAGTTCAGAATATTATAAATAGTCTATTGAAAAATAGTGATGTTACCAATATTCTCCCCGAACACTCAGATAATGTTTCACTTGCCGAATCTTTTTCGTGTTACTTCTCAGACAAGATAAATAAAATACGGAAAGATTTACAGTCTCAAAACCAAACGTCTGTTATTGTTGAAACAAGCAGCTCCAACTGCACTTCATTGTCCCAATTTGAAAAGGTAACAACATGTGAAATCAAAAAAGTAGTTTTATCCAGCTCATCTGCATCTTGTGCACTAGATCCACTACCAACCCAACTAGTTAAACAATGTATCGATGAATTATGTCCAGTTTTAGTCGATATTATTAACAAGTCTCTCAAAACCGGATGTTTTCCTGACAACTTAAAATCAGCATTAGTTTTTCCGTTGATCAAGAAGTGTAACCTCGACACGAATGCGCTTAACAACTATAGACCTGTATCCAACTTGTCATTTGTTTCTAAATTAATCGAGAAAATCGTTTCAGTCCGCTTTAAACAACATCTTCAGAATAACAATTTGAATGAACCTTTTCAATCAGCATATAGAACTGGCCACAGTACAGAAACAGCCCTCCTTCGAGTTTATAACGATATTCTGTGTAAATTAGATGGTAAAAACGCTGTAGTATTGATTCTTTTAGACCTTAGTGCCGCATTTGACACCATTGACCAGAATGTGTTACTGAAACGACTTGAAAGTCGATTTCGAATTCAAGGATGTGCATTAAGTTGGTTTGCGTCATACCTAAATAACAGAAAACAGCAAATTGTTATTAACCAAGCTAAATCAAATCCAGTTAATCTCCAGTTTGGCGTGCCACAGGGATCGGTATTAGGTCCGCTTCTGTTTACAGCTTACACTACACCTTTAGGTAATATTATTAGAAACCATAATCTAGACTATCACTGCTATGCCGACGATACACAACTATATTTAGCTATCAAACCAGACTCTCAATCAAGTGATATTTCCAACCTTGAAAACTGTGTCTTAGCAATAAAAGAATGGATGGCAAACAATTTCCTGAAACTAAATGACGATAAAACTGAAGTGCTTATTATTGGATCAAATCAAAAACTAGAAAAACTGTCCATTAATAAAATTCAAGTTGGTAGTTGTGAAGTGTCTCCTGCTAATAATGTTAGAAATTTAGGTGTTTATTTTGATAGTAAATTTAACATGGGTAACCATATATCGTCAATGTGTAAATCAATAAACTTTCAACTGTATAGAATAGGCCGGATAAGAAACTTCATTGACACTGAAACCTGTAAAATGCTTGTGAACACTCTTGTTACATCTCGTTTGGACTACTGTAATTCATTGCTATATAATCTTCCTGCAAATAAGTTATCCCTCCTCCAAAAAATTCAGAATAAAGCAGCACGAATCATTACCAGAACTAAGCCCACCGATCACATTACCCCTGTTCTACATGATCTACATTGGCTTCCTATATCACATCGTATCACCTTCAAAATACTCACACTTACTTATTCTACATTAAATTCAGATAATTCGCCAGATTACCTTAAATCTCTCATCTCCCTATATACCCCACCCCGCACACTCCGATCTCAAAATAACAACTTGCTTACACCGTTTTATCCTTCCACATCTTATGGTAAACGCTCTTTTTCGTATGCTTCTCCTTTTCTTTGGAATACCTTGCCACTCAAAATTAAACTATCTGATAGCATTGAAAGTTTTAAACGCAATTTAAAAAGACACCTTTTTGTTGACTACTATGGTTTTTAATACATGTATTCGAGTTTATTTTATCATATTTTAGGCAATGTTTCTATTTTATCCTATATTACCTTTAGCTATTTTAATTTGTTTCTTACATGTCATATTTTAAGCTTTATAACATGGCATTTTTACTTATTTTATCATCCATTTAATTTAATTTTATTTTTCTATGTGTGATATCCACAAAATGTTAACTGCGCCATTGAGCAGTATTTTATATTGGTAATAGGCGCATTATAAATAAATTATTATTATTATTATTACGCTGAAATCGGGAAACAAATAAACTCTAACGCTAGATACGTCCACAGATAATAATCTGTAAAATGCAGTTGATAATCAAACGACCAACTAGCAGCAAACAAAATACAATCAAATCAAAACAGTATAAACTGAAAAATTATTTCGAAACAAAATTCGAAATACCAAACTGACAAGTAAATCCCACAATCAATTCACAAAACTATTCCGCAACGATATCAAAGTTCAAACCCAACCCTCCATATATATAAAATAAATATTTTAAGTGCAGGTTGTTAGTTAGTGGTTAAGTTAAGTGCAGTGGTATAAGACGGAAATGAAGGCGGAAAAAATAAAGATCAGAGTAGAATATATACTTTTCAAATGTATAAGAACAAAATGAAAAGTCGAAACAATATAGACAATGAAGAAATATATCAACAAAACATGAATGCTGAACGATCAATGTTGAAATTAAACATCCACAAACTCAAGTCCAAACTTCAATACGCACAAAAAACAAAAAAACTTTCAATTGACAATCAACACAAATGTAAACAAAACCTTTGACCTCAAACACAATTTCAAATACGGAAAATTTTCAAAGTCCAAATTCAAAAAATCAAAATCCAAAATCTCAAAATCAAAATCCACAAATTGAAAGCAAAGACCGAAGTAAAGTTAAATTTACAAAGTCTGAAAATGAAAAATTCTAATTCTGAAAAACAAAAATGAATTTTGAAAACAAACACTAAATTTCAAACACCAAATAAATTTATGTAATGTTTGTAATGTGTACTAATGTTTATTTCCTAATGTAAATATAGAATGTTGTTATTTATTTATTTATTTTTTTTTTGAAATGTATGCAAACTTACAGGAAGTGAATGCAATGGGTAAACAGGAAGTTGATAAATGTAGGTGAACAGGATGTAACTAATGTAGGTTAACAGGAAGTAGCTATAAATAAATATATATCAACAGGAAGTTGAAAATGTAAACAAAAATGGCTGAAGTTTTAATGGCACTAAATTTCAAATGCTCTAAATCTAATTTCCAGTAAATAGGACTTAATGCAAATACAATAGGATTACTGAATAGGCTACCTATCAGAAAATATTATTTTTAATAAACTAATTTATATAGAAATTACCTAATAAACCTAAATTTACTTAAGTTAATAAATATATATAATAAAGTTTATTGTAACTTGTAAGGGAGATAATTCACATATCAATTCATATATGAAAATTAAATAGATTGTAACGAACCTTATATAGATATCCTTATAATAATCCAAATATGAAACACAACACAGAAATAAACACACACAAATAAAGTTAATGTCACTGCACTGCCACTATCTGTTGAACTGGAAGATCCCGCGAACGCGCACGCGTGTGAGCTCACTGTTGAGAAGATTCAGTTACACCATCACTGTTTTATATACCATAAACCATTACTGGACTCTAGACGTTGTACCGCTTTGAAGGCTCCAAATACTGTAGTCCCTTATCGGGCTCCAAATGTTGTAGCCCGGAAGAAAGACTCATCGCTTCGTATGTGTGTTGACTACCGGATGCTGAACAAGAAGACCGTTTGTGATGCCTATACATTACCACGCATAGAGGAGATGTTGGATAATCTTGTTGGATCACAGTATTTCTCTGTAGTTGACATGAAGTCCGGTTACCACCAAGTCAGTATTGAGGAAGAAGATATACCAAAGACAGCTTTCACTGTAGGACCATTGGGATTTTACGAGTACAAGAGACTACCTTCTGGACTTACCAATGCACCAGCTTCTTACCAACGACTTATGCAAGATTGCCTAGGAGACCTGAATTGGAAGATATGTGCCATTTTCATAGACGATTTAATCATCTTCAGCAAGACCTATGAATAACACATCGAGAGGTTATCCCAAGTATTTGGTAAGCTAGCAGATCATGGTATCAAGCTATCACCCAAGAAATGTGAGTTTTTCAAAGAAAAGGTAAGGTATTTAGGTCACATCGTTTCGGCAGATGGTGTATGGACTGATCCGAAGAAGACAGACAAAGTAACCTCTTGGCCAACTCCTACTAATACAGATGAACTGAGACGTTTCCTCGGCTTTGTATGATATTACAGGCGGTTCATTAAGGATTTTTCCAAGACAGCAAAACCACTAAACGATTTGCTAGTTGGAGGTCCAACTAAAAAGAAGAGGGGGAGAGCGGCTAAGGACAAAGAGAACAAATGGAAATGGGCTGAAGAACAACAAAGAGCATTTGACCAACTTAAAAGATCTCTTGTGGAACCACCAGTCTTGGCATATGCAGATTTTTCTCAACCATTTATTCTTCACACTGATGCAAGTGGACATGGTTTAGGTGCTGTACTTTATCAGAAGAAGGATGGCATGGAGAAATTGATTGCCTATGCCAGTAAGAGTCTTTCAAGATCAGAAAAGAATTACCCTGCGCATAAGTTGGAGTTTCTAGCATTAAAGTGAGCAGTAACAGAGAAATTTCATCAGTACCTGTTTAATAACACCTTCACAGTGTACACAGACAACAACCCTCTGACTTACATTTTAACCACTGCAAAGTTAGATGCCACAGGACACCGTTGGTTAGCTGCTTTAAACAACTACAACTTTAACATCCATTACCGCGCAGGCAAGAAGAATATAGATGCAAATACCCTCAGTAGAACAATACAAGACGATTTTGAAGAAATAGAGTCTGATGTTATTGGTGCTTTAAAGAACATTGACTCAGAAGATGGATTTATACAAACAATCAGCATGTCTCACCAAGCAACACCAACTGCAACTGCATCAACAACACCTATTGTGAGAGATGATGAATGGGAGAAGAAACAGAGGGAAGATCCATTACTAGCACAGTTACGTCATGACATCCAAGAAGGTAGACCAGCTAAGCGACGGAACTATTCACCTGAAGAATCAGCTCTATACAGGGATTTTGAACATTTCGTTCTACAGTCTGGTGTATTGTATAGACGCAGCCATGTATCAGGAGTAGAGACTTTGTAGCTGGTGCTTCCAAAGGCTTACAGGAATTTGGCAATGGTAGGAATCCATGATGACATGGGACACCAAGGCAGGGACAGAACTATTGGTCTAGCTCGAGAACGTTTTTATTGGCCGAAAATGACATCTGACATAGAAACCTACATAAAGAACTGTTCTCGCTGTATCAAGAGGAAAAGCGTACCATCAACCTGTCCGCTGATTAACATCACATCGTGTCAACCGCTAGAGCTGGTGTGTATGGATTACATGTGTGTGGAGGAATCTCGTGGAGGCTTTGACAGTATTCTCGTCATCACAGATCACTTCACAAAGTACACGCAAGCCGTTCCAGTAAGAAACACTACAGCCAAGACAACAGCCAAGGCATTTTTCGAAAACTTTGTCGTTCACTATGGAATTCCCCAAAGAATACATAGTGATCAAGGTCAGCAGTTTGAGGGACGTGTGATTAAAGAATTGTGTCAACTTACTGGAATGGAAAAATCACGAACAGCACCATATCATCCACAAGGGAATGGTCAATGTGAGCGATTCAATCGGACTTTGCTCAATATGTTAGGTACTCTACATCCTGAGCAGAAGTCTGATTGGAAAACTTACGTTGCACCTATGGTGCATGCGTACAACTGTACCAGGCATTCTTCGACAGGGTATTCTCCGTATGAGTTGATGTTTGGTAGGAAACCAACATTAGCTGTAGACGTTATGCTTGGACTCGTGGGGCGTAAAGAGGCCGTAAAAAGCTACAACGCCTACGTAGAATCCCTGAAGGAGAAACTGGAGTACGCGTACCTAACCGCTTCATCCCTTGTGGATGATATACAGCAGGAACAACGGAAGCGTTACAATCTCAGAGCCAGAACTAACACCTTGGAGCCTGGCGACACAGTTTTAGTGAGAAGATTAGCGTTTAAGGAAGGAAGGCATAAAATAGCTGATAAGTGGGAGGACAAGCCATACAAGATCCTCAGAAGACCAAACCAAGACATTCCGGTGTACGAGTTGCAGGAATTAGGTGGAACCCGAAAGAGAACTTTGCACCGTAACCACCTGTTACCAATCAGCAGTCTTCCAATCATCGAACCAATCCATCGTGGCCCAACACCAAAGCCAAGGAAATTTCAACAACCAAAGGTGACAGAAATCAAAGAACCGGAAGAGGCAGAGAGTGAAGAGGATGAGTTTGTGTACCTGGTGGAAAGTGCAGATTTCCTGCACCCAGCTAGCCCAGCAGAGTCACAGGTCATAGAGGATATGATAGAACCTGAGCTTGATATTTCACATCAAGATGATGCAGTTAGGCCTGAAGCATCAGTCTCAGATTCAGGGACATCAGATGAATCACCCTTGCCAGAAGATCCTACTCCCAGAAGATCAGGGAGAGAGAGAAGACAACCAGCCCGGTATACAGACTACGTCATGTCTCAGCAACAACCAGTAACTTCTACTCCACAGTTCCGAGCAGATTTGGCGATGTCTCTACTACCATCTGATTTCATGAGTTTGTCACCTGATCGTTTACAAGTTGTTTTAAATTCATTACCATCTTTGTGTAAGAGTTTGTTCCCGGGTGTGTTTTACTAGATTGGTTAGTTTTAAATGTTAGGGACAACATTTTCCCTTTGACCCAAAGATGAAAATTGAATCCCAGTGAGAAGATGATGAACTCGAACTCACTGGTTACCTAAGAAGAGTGTACAGAACAGGATAGTTTAAAGATGCATTGATGCGTGACATTTTACTTAAAATTACATTAGTATTGTGATCATATTAAAATACCCATAAACTAAATAAAATCACTCTACCACATATGTTACGAGCAAGAGAGAGTGGAAAGAAAGCTAGTTTGAAGTTTGATAGATTAATTATTGACGGTGAGCTGTTTACACTCGATGACCTAGATAGCGAGTGAGACAACGATAGGACAGTTTTACAACACGAAGTTGTTTTTACAGTAGAATCGTTGGGTGAAATAACACGTGACTTACAATGTCAGACTGCAAATTTTGTGTATGGAATGTGAATGGTCTCAAGAAAAAGTTGCAGGATGCTGACTTTGTTTCTTATCTTCATGGTTTTGATATCATATTAGAAATATGGTGTGACAGTAATATTGACATTAACAGATTTTTTCCGGATTTCCATGGATTTTTCTGCATTCGTGGTAACGGAAAACAGCGGGGGGGGGGGGGGGGGGGTATTGTTGTTCTATGTAGACAAAACACCTTACAAGGTGTTCAGCGTCTAAAAAAAGATTTCAGTGAACTCGTTGCTTTAAAATTTGATCATCATACATTTGATTGGGATAATGATATTATTTTGGTAACTTCTTACGTGGCTCCAGAGAACTCAAGAGTGCACAATGAGGAGTGCATATTCGACAAACTCGAAGATTGTATTGAAGAACTAAAATATGAATGGCCAGAATCTCCACTTATTTTAGCTGGGGACCTCTTAAACATGACTTTCTTTGCGAGGATTCAGTCAAATTTTTGCCGGGACTGGAACAACCTGACTATGAAAGAGATAGCCTTAATTTAGCTAGGAAACCTAAAGATAGTGAAACTAACAACATTGGGCGAAGACTTTTGATACTATGCTGTGTATTCAACACCCATATCGCTAATGGTCGAATTTATGGCGATAAGTCTGGCGAGTTCACATGTCTAAAATATAATGGCGCATCCGTGGTGGATCTAGTCATAGCCTCATCATGTATGTTTGCCTTTTTTTGTCTTTTCATAATCCGACCCAGAACTGAATCAGATCATAACCTCGTAGAATTTGATATTGCTATATATAGACCCCAGAATCTGAATGTTTTGCATGATGTAATTTTAGCTTCATATTCAAAATAAAAAATGGCAGGAAGCGTTCAGAGTCGAATTCGTTGCTAATGTTTCATTTGGATATGATAAATTCTATTCGCAATTTACAGACATACTTTCTTGAAATATTGATCATGTTCTTTCTTGCTTTACAGACTTCATCACACTTTGCGGGTCATGCATGACAATCAGGCCTAGGCCTGTAGTTAAAGGTACATTATCACATCCCAAACAACCACCTTGGTTTGACGAAAGCTGTAAAACTACTTAGAAACTACTTGAATTATTAAATCAATTCAGAAAATGCAACTGTAAATCACACTTTTAAGTGCTTACAATACATGTAAAAATGAGTTTAAAAATCTTTGTAGAAGTAAGAAAATAGAGCATGAACACACACTTTGTGATACGCTACAAAGAAATCTTCATGACCCAGATGAATTCTGGAAAACTGTTTGTGACACGCTGCAAAGAAATCTTCATGACCCAGATGAATTCTGGAAAACTGTTAAATTTTTCCGACCCAAATCACAGATCTCTGACATAATTACTCCGGGGAGTTGGGTTAAACATTTCGAATCAGTTTTGAATCCATGTTCCGGGTCACAAGTGTGTGAATCGTATTCTAAATTTACTTCAAATTCCGAAACTCAAACAAATGTAGTGGATAACTGTATTCTTAACAAACCTATTTCTGAGTCAGAAGTAAAGCAATGTGTCAAGAACATGAAACCTGGAACCTCGCCGGGTCCGGATGGAATCGGTATTGACTTTTATAAAGTTGGCATTGATATCCTCCTTCTGGCTATTACTTTATTGTTCAATAAGGTCTTTGATGAGGGGTGTTTTCCCGACTCGTGGTCTAAGGCACTTATCGCACCACTACATAAAAAAGGCTCAAAAACGATACAAACAATTACAGAGGGATCTCACTACTTGATTGTATCGGTAAATTGTATAGTGCTGTTCTCAATTGCAGACTTCAAAAATGGCGTGAATCGGAAAACAAATATACTATTCAAAAAAAGTAGGGGATATTTGATTTTTAAGTGTTATTAAAGTCACCTAATGAAACTGACGAAGAAACAAATGACAAAATGAAATGAAGTTCACATTCATCGATTTATTCCAAATGATCGTTAGACTAAGTAAGGCACAGACTGTTGGAGGTAACCTGTAACGATCCTGGCCCTGTGACATCTTGCGTTGTCATCCTGGAAGATGAAACGGCGGCCATGACGTCGTGCGAACGGCACAACATGGACTGCCAAGATGTTGTCCCGGTAGTACTGGCCTGTAACACGCCCTGCAACAACATGTAAAGCCGTTCTTCCAGCAACAGTGATGCCTCCCCACACCATAACAGAACCACCCTCAAATCGATCATGTCTGATAACGTTAACGTCTTGAAAGCGCTCGTTTCGACGACGCCACACCCTCCTACGTCTGTCCAAAAAAATCAGCAGTGAACCTTGACTAATCTGAAAACATCACATTGCTCCAGCGTCGATTATCCCAGTGTTGACGATCCCCACACCAACGACGTCTTGCCTGAATGTGATGATCTCTCAAACAAGGGATCACGCGAGGACGTCGAGCGCGAAGGTGACCCCTATGCAGTCGATTCCGAACCGTCTGGTCACTCACTCTCACACCAGTGTCTGTTTGAAGACGAGAGCTGATCTGATTTGCTGTGATGACACGATTTCTCAAGGCCAAGGTACGGATAAATCGATCCTGGGCTTGAGTTGTCGCCCTTGGTCTGAGCGTGGTCTGTCCTGTACAGATTGTGTATCACGGTATCTGGACCATAGCCTGCTTATGACAGACTGAGAAACATTCATCGTCCGCGCCGCAACCGCCAGTGTAGTGCCGATCTGTAGCATGCTAAGGGCACGTAACCTTTCATTTTGGGTAAGCCGACGCATATCAAAATTTGTTTTCTGGTGACTAAAACAATTAAACTGATGTTTCCACCCTGGAATTCAATGCCACAATAACTGTAACATTCAAAGTAAGAGTCGTGCAAATCTTGGGTTGGACCCTCATGATGATCCCAAGCGTCACCTGCATTCCATGCGGTAGCTATTGGTGCGTTTGGGCGTCACATGTAACTGGAAATGTTTCTTCTGTTAGGTTCTATAGTGTCTTTTTTCGTAGTCATTTGCATATTTTAGTATTATGCCCCCAAAATCAAATATCCCCTACTTTTTTTGAATAGTATACAAAGAGGCCCAAGCTGGCTACAGAAAAGGTCATTCAACTGTGGACCATATCTTCACATTGTTTGGTCTTGCACAGAAATATCTGTCCAAACCTAGGGGGCGCTTCTATACATTGTTTGTCGATTTTTCCAAGGCCTTTGACTCGATTAATCGCTCTAAACTCTTGTCCCTACTCTCACAAAATGGTGTTGGTGGGAAAATGTTTATTGCACTTAAGTCCATGTATAGTTCAGTCTTATCATGTGTCAAAATTGTGAACATACTCACTCCCTTTTTTGAATGTATGTCTGGAGTAAGGCAGGGATGTACTCTTAGTCCTATTTTGTTTTGTTTGTATATAAACCAGTTAGTTAATATTATGGAAAATGGGGATGTAAGAGGCATTTTTACTACTCAAGACATTAATGATATCCTTATGTTGCTATATGCAGGTGACCTTGGTATTTTGGTTGACTCGGTTGGTAATATGAAGAGAACGATCAATATTTTGGATAAGTTTTGTATTGAATTTAATTTACCTGTAAACACCACAAAAACCAAGGTTGTTGTATTTAGGAATGTGGGGGGGGGGGATTAAGGAATAATCGAAAGTTTTTCCTGGGAAGCAATTTGTTACAATGCGTCACGTATTATAACTATTTAGGCATACTGTTCTCATCAAGGTTATCTTGGAGCAAGGCTCTGTATAATTTGTCAGTGAAGGCTGAACAGACATTAATCCCTATCAAATGTTTATTCCAGAAAACAAATCCACTGAACTCACATTCAAAATTTTTGACTCAATTATCAAACCAATACTACTTTATGGCTCGCAGGTTTGGGAATGTGACATTGACGTGTTCACTCTAAATTTTCCAAGTATGTACTAGGAATCCATAAAAGCTCCACTACACCCGGAGCCTTAGGCGAATGTGGCCGCCTTGACGTGTCTGTTTCATACATGATATCCTGTATAAAGTATTGGACAAAGTTAATTGGCATGCCCCATAACAGATATCCCAAACAGGTTTATCTGATGCTATGTAAACTTGATGAACTAGGTAGGGACACATGGGCAACCAAAATAAGAATTTTGTTAAGTCTCTAGGTTTCGCCTATATATGGTATTCTCAGTCTGTCGGTAATGTAAAGTTATTTATTGTATCTCTAAAACTAATTCTATCGGATATTAATAGGCAAGACTGGTCTGAGAGAATTAGTAATTCTGAAAGCCTTGAAGTCTATAAAAATTATAAACTGAATTTGTGTCAAGAAAAATACTTGTCGGTTCAAATCTCTAAGCAAGCTAAGAGAAATGTCACAAAATTAAGGCTAAATCTCTTCTCCACAGGAGCAAATATATATAAGAGAAAATTATCCAAACATCCGAATTGCATGTTCTGTACACCCAATACAACTGAAGATTTGTATCATATATTCATTGTGTGTAAGACATATCATAAACTACGAGTTAAATATTTAGGTGACTATATTAATGAAGAGAATGAATTTCATAATTTATTATTAACCTGTGATGAAAAACTTTTATTACAATTATCTACTTATATAGATACGATATAGGTATTAAGAAACGAATTACTAAAAACCCAGTCCTAAATCCTCTTTGTTGACCATCTCCCTTGCACGATCTATATACACCAAGGCTGTTGAAAAGTAAGCTACCTCCACGTATCATGTATTATATTGTTAAAGTTACATGTATGTATATATGTATATGTATTATTACCAATTCATACCATAACACTGCCTTACCTGACCACTTTATTGTATTATGATTTGGATCTATGGGTCTTTGACCTAAATCCTTAATAAACAATATCAATATGTTAAGTTATTTAATTGGATATTAGATACAGGAATTATACCAACTGAATGGGTAACAGGGGTTATTAGCCCAATTTACAAAAATAAGGGAGATAAGCAAGATGTGAATAATTATAGAGGAATAACATTGTTAAGCTGTCTGAGGAAATTATTTACATCAGTAATAAATGAGAGATTGTCAAACTTTATTGAATCATGACGCATAGTTGGTCCAGAGCAAGCGGGCTTTCGAAAAGAATTCTCCACTACTGATCATATTTTCACCCTTAAACACATAGTAGATATACTATTGAAAACAAGTAGGGGATATTTGATTTTCGGGGCATAATACTAAAATATGCAAATGACTACGAAAAAGTCACTATAGAACCTAACAGACGAAACATTTCCAGTTACACGTGACGCCCAAACGCACCAATAGCTACCGCATGGAATGCAGGTGATGCTTGGGATCATCATGAGGGTCCAACCCAAGATTTGCACGACTCTTACTTTGAATGTTACGGTCATTGTGGCATTGAATTCCAGGGTGGAAACATCAGTTTAATTGTTTTAATCACCAGAAAACAAATTTGATATGCGTCGGCTTAGCCAAAATGAAAGGTTACGTGCCCTTGGCATGCTACAGATCGGCACAACACAGGCGGTTGTGGCGCGGACGATGAATGTTTCTCAGTCTGTCATAAGCAGGCTATGGTCCAGATATCGTGATACACAATCTGTACAGGACAGACCACGCTCAGGTCGACCAAGGGCGACAACTCAAGCCCAGGATCGATTTATCCGTACCTTGGCCTTGAGAAATCGTGTCATCGCAGCAAATCGGATCAGCGCTCGTCTTCAAACAGACACTGGTGTGAGAGTGAGTGGCCAGACGATTCGGAATCGACTGCATAGGGGTCACCTTCGCGCCCGACGTCCTTGCGTGATCCCTTGTTTGAGAGATCATCACATTCAGGCAAGACGTCGTTGGTGTAGGGGTCGTCAACACTGGGATAATCGACGTTGGAGCAATGTGATGTTTTCAGATGAGTCAAGGTTCACTGTTGATTTTTTGGACAGACGTAGGAGGGTGTGGCGTCGTCGAAACTCGCGCTTCCAAGATGTTAACGTCATCAGACATGATCGATTTGGGGGTCGTTCTGTTATGGTGTGGGGAGGCATCACTGTTGCTGGAAGAACGGCTTTACATGTTGTTGCAGGGCGTGTTACAGGCCAGTACTACCGGGACATCTTGGCAGTCCATGCTGTGCCGTTCGCACGACGTCATGGCCGCCGTTTCATCTTCCAGGATGACAACACAAGATGTCACAGGGCCAGGATCGTTACAGGTTACCTCCAACAACAGAATATCACCACATTACCTTGGCCAGCACTGAGTCCCGACCTCTCCCCCATCGAGCATGTCTGGGACATGCTTGGATAGAGGTTACGTCAACGTCAACAACGTCCTGCCAATGTCTAAGAACTTGCTGCTGCGTTGCAACAGGAATGGGACAATCTGGACCAAAATGACCTTAGACGTCTCATTAGGAGTATGCTTGTTTGGCAAACAGAGGAGGATTTACCCGTTACTGACTTTGTTGTGATGCTGTGGTAACTTTGCTGTTTGACCCCGGGTATCATGTTACCCTTATAATGGTCAGTCTGTGCCTTACTTAGTCTAACGATCATTTGGAATAAATCGATGAATGTGAACTTCATTTCATTTTGTCATTTGTTTCTTCGTCAGTTTCATTAGGTGACTTTAATAACACTTAAAAATCAAATATCCCCTACTTTTTTTGAATAGTATATATACTTGCTGAAGAAACGCAGGCTTTATGCCATTTTCTTTGACTATCGGCGCTCTTTTGATATGCTTCCTAGATTACATCTATAGAATAAAGTTTAGACTGTAAAATCAATGGTAAACTATTCATTTTGATTTATAATATGTATAAACATGCTAAATCTAGTGTTAGGATAAATAACAAATTGTCTGAAACTTTTAAGTGTATGGTAGGTGTTCGTCAAGGTGAAAATTTATCACCTCTGCTATTTTTTATATACCTCCAAGACTTAGAATCATCTCTGTCCAAAAATTATACTGGATTGAGGCTCTTAAAACAAGAAGTAGCTGATAATTTACACGAACTTAACGACTTTGATGTATTAGTAGATTTATGTCTTCTTCTTTATGCAGACGACACCATAATCCTTGCTGAGTCTGAAGAGGAGCTTCAAGATGCTGCGAATGCCATGTACGATTATTGTTCCAGGTGGAATCTTGAAGTTAATACCTCTAAGACAAAGGTTATGGTGCTTTCAAGAGGTAAAATAAGGAAAAGGCCCATCATTAAATATGGTCATTCTATATTAGATGTTGTCGATGATTATGATTATCTTAGTATTAAATTCAATTATAACGGAAAGTTTTGCAAAGCCATCAAGTCACTACATACTACAAAAGCTAGTAGCGCCATGTTTTCACTGTTGAAGAAAGCAAATAAATTACACTTAGATATAGATACACAACTCCAACTATTTGATAAATTTGTATGGAAGCGAGATGTGGGGTAATGGAGATATAACTTTATTACAGAGATTACAATTGAA
Source organism: Patella caerulea (assembly GCA_036850965.1). Lineage (NCBI taxonomy): Eukaryota > Metazoa > Mollusca > Gastropoda > Patellidae > Patella > Patella caerulea. The sequence continues at coordinate 3,382,122 of JAZGQO010000008.1, read as the reverse complement.
ATTTTGTAAAATATTAGGCGTAAAAAATACTACTCCTAATGTAATGGTATATGGCGAACTCGGGGTCTTTCCGATCGATATTTATGTAATTAAAAATGGTTTTATACTGGCATAAAATTATCACTGGAACCCCTAACAAGTTTACATATAGCATTATGTTGTTTATCAGTACTGTATATAATAATTTTAGTTGGATTAATAACGTTAAATCGATCCTAGAAAAAGCTGGTCTTTCTTATATATGGCACCAGGTTGAAACACATTCTGTATCGATTCTTATGAACAATTTAAAAGTTACTTACTATAGCTATCATAAATATAATATTGTAATGTTATGGATTACTCTATTACATGATAAGCTGCACATGTTTTTGTTTTTCATTTTTTTTTTACCCCTTATTGTATTAACACTATGTATGTGTGTATATATACCTTGCACTATTGATTTCCTACTGTTTCCTACTGTTAAGAAGTTTACAAAGACATCTTACCTGTACAATTCTATTATTTAATTATGTTTATCACTTGTTATTTTGCTTGCCAGGAGGCAAGATTTTCAAAGCAAGGGGGAAGTATAACCAAGCATTTGAACACAATGCATGGACAACATGTTTTTTTTTTATATTGTCTATATTCATACATAAATAGTTCTTGTCATTTTATTAGAACAGAATATTGTACATTGTAAATTGAGACCAGTAATACCAAAAGTCAGACACTAAATCTAGCTTGTTTCAATATAATTATATGTATTCATTGTCTTTACAAACACTTTATAGCATAGTTGTTAAGGGATTTAGTATTTAATTAGGCCCCCTTCTGCACCCTTACGTATTGTCTTATAATTAAATATTTTCATTTAGTATAATAGTCACCACTGGCGACATTTTGATTATCTTGTAAAACTATTGGAGATCAGTGTCTTAACAACCAGATCATATAAATTAGATTCAAGTTTTATATAGATATATGATTTGATCATAAAGAATGCACATCATATTGTTCATTCCTTTTTAGTTGTTATTGATTCTAATGTTGTTGCTGTTAAAATAAATTCATATCCAGATTATATACAGTAAGTTGTTCCTGATTTTATGGAAGTAACCTACTAGGTTACAGTAACATATCCAGCCTTGAACAAATACGCATTAATTTATATAAAATAATGTTAAAAAGATTAAATTAATGTTTTATAAATTCCTGACAACAGTATAAATGCCAAAGCGACCTGCTTTGTGTTATCACAGGATTTTAAGAACCATGTATAGTTGGTAAAATGGTTTGATCCTATTCCTAGTCCCATCTAGGTACCATGAGTTCGCTTGCCCCAAATTTGCTTCTCTGCGGCGACCATCTTTCTATGTAAATCGGAATAGCTGTTGATAAAAACTCTTCATTCAGTTATTCAATTATTATGAAAACTGGTGTTATTATTATTATTACTGATCATTGCTTATTATCATGATGCCATTAGTATAAATAACACCTCATTAATTTATACCTCAAAATCAAGATCTGTTGGATCAGCTGGTCACTCTGTTTGCCGGAACCGATTACAGTATCGAAGCAGGTTCGAATTATCTATTATTATCCACATGTTCAGCTAGAATAATTGTTTTCACCACAGTTTTTTTTTTCTATTCACATCAGTCAGCTGGCCCTGTTTTAACACGTTTTTATTATGACAAAGGGAGAAGATGAACCGTCCTCTCTTCTCACGACAGCGATTTTACAGTGTGATTTAAATTAGAGTATACTTAATAGTGAAAATGCACCACTTACACTTATTATTTTCCATACATCTTAACTGCTTAGCCTAGAAAATTATTGTACTTAAAATCAGTTCATATATCTAATCTATAATCGAGATAAACATTGGCTTGGTCCTTATACGAGGGCATATTGAATTTTTTAAAAAAAATTGATCATGAAACTGTGATGGGGCAGATTGAACTACTATCAATGGGGTACTTTGAACCACTTACACTTATTATTTTCCATACATCTTAACTGCTTAGCCTAGAAAATTATTGTACTTAAAATCAGTTCATATATCTAATCTATAATCGAGATAAACATTGGCTTGGTCCTTATACGAGGGCATATTGAATTTTTAAAAAAAAATTGATCATGAAACTGTGATGGGGCAGATTGAACTACTATCAATGGGGTACTTTGAACCATGGTTCAATGTACCCCAGTGAGAATACATCATTTAATAATTTGTTATGCCTAGGGAATTCTTGTACGTCTAATCTACAATCCAGATAAACAATGGCTTGATCCATTTTGTATTTTTTAAAAAAATATCTTAGAAAATAAAAACAAGAGATTTAGAATATCAGTTGATCCAACATTGTAGGCCTATCGTATAAGGAATTAAGACTTCATGGGAGCAGTGTTCGAAACTTGGCTGCGCCATTCTCAGGATGGGTCTCCCGGACTAGAGTCGCTCATCAGTAAATCGGGCTGTCCGAATTAAGACAGAATATTGGACAAATTTTTGTTTGATTCACTACAAAAGATGGATCAATATTAAAATGTGTTTTTTTTTAAAAAGAAAAAAGTTCAAGATTAATTTGATTGAATCTGATACACCATAGCAACTATGATGTGTCTTCAAACAATACAACAAAGTGAAGAGATCTTCTAATAAAACATTTAATATGGAAGGAGGACAAACGTGTACATCATGAATCGTCAGATATATTATTGCAGTCCCATTGTAACAACTTTTGGTCTTCGAGAGAATTATTAGTGTGCAGAAATTCGCCCATATATCTGTTATCACTAGTCACTTCAGTCAATTAGTTATATGATAACAATTTCTCATCTATATCGTAGCAATGATCTCTGTGTTAAAATTATATTTGGAATGTATTTAACCAGTTCTTTCACAATATGTGATAATGCGGCTGACACCATGTTGTGCTGCACATTCTGACTGACAAGGTAAGCAAGGTCTTTTTTTCTCATTGAAAAGTTCCATCGCAGCCGTAACACACGACCGTTTAGAAGTAAAAATTTGCCCGCACGATAACATTAAACCACAAAAAAGACAAATGTATAAATAACTTATGCCCGCCAATGTTGCAAATTATAAAACACGCGCGCAGGGGCGTTTTAATGTTTATCATGACGGAGGGTACACTATTTTGAGGGCCTCTTTCACGGGTCCGGGAAGGGGTGGGGTCTTGATTGATGATTTTCATACCAGTGCAATTACTGCTTTCTCATTCTGTAGTGGGTTCGACAGCAACAGTGTAAAGAAAATGATTGACTCGGACTCGGCGGTCCTTTCCCTTGGCCAGTATGGAGGGGGATCCTCGCCAAAACTCTCAATTTGTGAAAATACATTTGTCGATTTGTGAAAGTACATTTGTTAATTTGTCAAAATACAAAATACATTTGTCGATTTGTGAAAGTACATTTGTTAATTTGTCAAAATGCAAAATACATTTGTCGATTTGTGAAAATGCATTTGTTGATTTGTCGTACAACAAAAATACATTTTTTCATGTGTGAAAATACACCTGTCGAACCTACAAAGCACAAATTTTGAAATAACACAGCTTAACTTTATAGTTTCAACATTTGTATTTTCAAGATATGTAATTTCAAGATATGTAATTTCAACATTTGTAGTTTCAACATTTGTAGTTTCAACAGTTGTATTAACGACACTTGCATTATCGAGCCTTGCATTAGCAAGCCATGCATTAGCGAACTATGACCATACTTGGGTTGATGACGTTGATCATTATGGAGGGGGATCCTTGCCAACGATGCTGCAAGGCCTGGATGCCGGCCAGGAAGAATATTTTTTATTTTTTATCCCCTCCCCCTAAAAAATTTCACATAGCTGAAATGGCGTCATCTTAACTAAGAAAATGAGGGCTGACAAGTTACTTTTGTACTAAGGTTATCCTTTCAGTCGTAAGTATTTGATAGCTGCCCTATAGCCAGTTTTGTCCATTTCTGGTGATTCCTGATGGGTTAATCACACACAAGATGGTCTGGTATGAAAACAATATTAACACTACAGGTGCAGTTCTTATGAAATGAAATGAAATGAAATGGGGGTTAACGTCCTACTCTTCTTCACCTGTCCATGATTGTACTTTCTTGGTGTCAAAAGTCTGCTTCAATCTCGCCCCACAATACCATTTTATGCATTTTGTCAGTTTGAACCATCATCTTTTATGGGCCATTTCGTTATCAGCGAGATGCACACTTTTATTTAAAATTAAATTGAACTGATACCTCGAATGTGTGAATATAAATTTTTCTCGAGCCTCGGGGTCGATATTATGGTGTCAGCTTGGCCCCCAGGGCCGAAACCAACTGTTATGGACAATTTCAAACTCAGTGAGATGTACTCTTCCATTTAAAATTGGTTTGACTGATACTTCGAATATATGAGTATAACCTATTTTTGACCCTTCGGCTCTGCGGTCCATATTTAGGGTGTCAATTTGGGCCGTCCAAGGGCCATAAGCGTCTGTTATGGGCAACTTCGTACCTAGTGAGATGTACTCTTTCATTTAGAGTTGGTTTTGACCGGTACCGCGAATTTATGGCCCCATCGTCTTAGGGCGCCAATTTGGGCCATTCCATGGGCCCAATCGTCTGTTATGGACAATTCCGTAATCAGCGGCATATACTCTTTCAATTAACATTAGTGTCTACTAATAACTCGAATGTATGAATATAACCCTTTTTTTTAAGCCGCCCAGGGAGGATGGGGGGTCATATTTGGGGTGTCAGTTTGGGCAGTCCCAAGGCCAAAATCGTCTGTTATGGGCAATTTCGTACTCAGTAGAGTGTATTCTTTCATTTAAGATTGGTTTTGACCGGTACCTCGAATGTATGAGTTTAACCCATTTTTGGGGTCATTATAGGGGTCACCAGGGTCACACCCATGGACTGGGCCCGACAGACGCCCACTTCTGTGCATCCCAGGTTAGTATGAAGATGCCTATATATATGGTCAGATGTTGGTACCTCGTTCGTCTAGGTTCGACCCTCTGGGCTCCTACTCTAGTGCCACCTAATGTTAATTGAAAGAGTATATGCCACTGAAAGGACTAACCCTGACACAAAAGTAACTTGTCAGCCCTCATTTTCTTAGTTAAGATGACGGAGGGGATAAAAAATAAAAGAAATTCTTCCTGACCGGCATCCAGGCCTTGCAGCATCGTTGGCAAGGATCCCCCTCCATAATGATCAACGTCATCAACCCAAATATGGTCATAGTTCGCTAATGCATGGCTTGCTAATGCAAGGCTCGATAATGCAAGTGTCGTTAATACAACTGTTGAAACTACAAATGTTGAAACTACAAATGTTGAAATTACATATCTTGAAAATACAAATGTTGAAATTACATATGTGGAAACTATAAAGTTAAGCTGTGTTATTTCAAAATTTGTGCTTTGTAGGTTCGACAGGTGTATTTTCACACATGAAAAAATGTATTTTTGTTGTATGACAAATCAACAAATGCATTTTCACAAATCGACAAATGTATTTTGCATTTTGACAAATTAACAAATGTACTTTCACAAATCGACAAATGTATTTTGTATTTTGACAAATTAACAAATGTTCTTTCACAAAACGACATATGTATTTTCACAAATTGAGAGTTTTGGCGAGGATCCCCCTCCATAGGCCAGAGGGACCCATTTGTCAGACGAGGACACTTTTGTCTGCCTTTAGGGCCCTCCCTAACTAGGGTACATTTCATTTTTCTCATCGGATTTGGCATTTTTCTCCCGTTTTAATTGTTCAACTTCTTTGGGGTTTTTCTCCAGCGCCGCAGGCTCTATAAAACGCATTTGAACAAGTGGATTTCAGAAAACTAATTTAAAACGTGGGTCGTTTGGTAGTGGTGTAGGAATATATTTCTGCATGGGGTTTATTTTAATGAAATTGAATTTGTTTGATTCATGAAATTGCTTTTGCATTTGTTGTATTAATGAAATTGTTTTTGAATTTGTTATATTAGCCTATTTATTAAATTGGTTACATTTTTAAAATTGTTATTTATTGAATAAAATGACTTACTTTGTTATTTATTCACGAACGGGGCCGCTCAAGCCTGTGGACGACTTTATCATCCCGAAATTTAATTAAACTAAGTTGTGTGGACGACTCATCCAACGAGTGTGGATCATCACGCAGAACTCGGCACAAAAAACATAGGCCTATATACAAATTAAGAATACTTATGTCGTGTGGACGACTTTATCATCGTATTATTATATCCCGAAATTAAACTAAGTTGTGTGGACGACTCCACCAACGAGCGTGGACGACTTTGCTTATATGGACGACTTGACTGGCATTCGGCCGATTTATATTCGACTCACGTTCCTAAACGGTAAACGTTTTTTACCGTCCACCAGAGCCTGGTCTTATGACGTCATATGTGGATTGTGGGTTAGGATAAGGGTTAGGTTTGGCCCAGGGTTAGGGTTAGGGCTAGCCCTGTCTACATGTCGAGACTGTGACGAAATCTGCAGGCCACAGCCCTTATCCTAACCCTTATCCTAACCCACAATCCTCATATGACGTCATAAGACCTGGCTCCGATGGACGGAGAAAAATGCTTACCTTCCTAAACCATAGAACTGTACTATAGATACGCAAACTGATCCCGCAGTGAATATTCGCTTGGCCGCGTTAGTAATTCTCTGTGAAACAAGTTGATAGATACGATCTATGCCTAAACGTACAAAGCGAGTGAAATGTGATGTAGTTTTTACTCTTTACGGTCCTGTGTTTGGCCAAAACGGCCCTACTTTGTCATAACAGCCCCACAGTTCATCAGATTGTTTCGTACCTTCCTCTCTTCGAATAGGCGGCCTCGCTGTTGGGGGACTATCATTTACCTGTTTTGTTTTTTTTGTCATGCAGTTTTCTGTAGAACAATCCCACCGTACCGTACAAAAAACAAAAACGTCCTTGAACTCTTTCAACTCAATTATGGGGACGACATGTTAGACTAGAGATGTTGCTAGGAATTTAGAGTCATCTTGTTCAATTACTATATGTTCCATGTTACTATAAAATTTTTTTTTTTATACGTCACGCGTCTAAGCCTTAGTAAAAAGCCACACTGAAGGAACATATTTTATTCAAGTGCTTACACTACCGGTACAGTGATATACTGATATAGATCCTAGGGTTTCCGAAAATTCTCGATGACTAGGTAAGTTATAATATAAATTGGCCACGGCACTTATCTTCTAATAGTAGATGACGTCGGAAAAAAGATTTTCTGACTTTTCTTTATTGCCACTTTTGTACTGATAGTGTGGAATTTTGGTGTTTTAATTATATAATAGGTTTTACTTTTGTCTACACTGCACTATAGTAGTAGTATTACGTAGTCGATTGCTGCATGGCTGGAATGAAGATTTACAATGTGAATTGGTTTCTGAAGCAAATCCAAATTTTTATCTCAATTATATGAACTTTTGATTTTAAAATCTTCTAATGAATACCATGAATAAACTAATAATATTAATAACTAAACATATCTCTGACTGAGTTACTGTGTTTTTGATTTACATTCCCAGATCTCTTGAAAAGAACCATATATTATATATAGGCCTAATATAATTTAATATTTTGAACGAAAACGCTAATGTGATACTACTTTAACTCTTTAAGCTCAATTAATTATGAACGAAATACCTTACTGTTCACAAAAATACATGTTGTCTGAGTGGATTGGAGATGGAAAGGAATTGTTCATTCCTTCTTCAAGGCTTAACCCTTAACCGGTCAACGTCATTTTGGCGTTATGACGTCAAGTGGTCAGGCTAAAAAATATCTAACGTGAAATATTTTGTATGCCTATTATAATCGACTACTGCGGAATAATTGTAAGTGATAGACTCTTGACACCAATAAAAAAGTTGAAGAGGATAAGTTGATCTATAATTTGCATATCAATCATTTTAAATCATTTCCATCAGAAATATCATCTTCAGAATCGGTGTAATCGATATAATCCGAGTCAGAATCATATGTAGGCATTTCAATGACTTTGAGGTTTTTTAACATTCCCGACATTGTTAAATTACGTTTTTTGTCCCAAAATGTTGAACGAAGACATGGTTTCTCAATGGTATTGACAAGACAAGTTCCTGTCTGAGACGCGTGCGTGGCGATATCAATTAAATACAAAACTAAATACTCAAATGCAGCTTATAAAAAAGGTTCTTGCTATGGTCGCAAATATGCGACCGTGACCACTTTTGGATATAACGTTGTGAATGTGGTCTCAAAAATAAAAGTCAGATTACGTATGAAATTTAAGCGCCAAAATATAGAGGAATGATGTATCTACCCTGTCTCAAAATTTCAGCTCAAAATATTGAGTCGTTTGGATGTGAACGTCAAAACTGCTTATCCGGACACAAAACCCTTTTAAGATATCCAGTCAGGGTTGGCCCGTTGAAGAGCTAAATCGCTAATAATTCATATTTGGGATCAAGAAATTGACAGAATTTGGGTCGCAACGCATATGATAATGTAATATTATAGTAATATGAATAAACTGATTTACATTCAGTTGTTTCGTTTTTTAAGCGCCCACATTGAAATGTGGTCGTATATTGTGGTCGCCTCAGTCTGTATGTCAGTCCGGCGTCCACAATTGCTTGTGGATGCTCTACAGACTAAAGTTAATGTCCAATTTAAATTTGTACACAGTGTTTAGGGTCATGAGAAGAAGAATCCTATAAATTGATTTTCAGCGATTTCCGATAATTACTGTCACTGTCAGGGTTATGTCCTTTGATCATCTCAGAAAATTTTGTGGATGCTCTAGAGGCCATAGTTAATATCCGATAAACTTTAAATTGATACACAGCGTTAAGGTCATGAGCCGAAGAATCCTGTTGATTTTCAGCGAATTCCGATAATTACTGCCAGAGATATCTCCCTTTATCACTTTGAAAAATCTTTTGTAATGCTCTAGAGGCCAAACTTATCATCCAGTTGACTTCAGATTGATACTCAGAGTTTAAGGTGTTGAGACGAACAAGCGTATTGATTTTCAATGAATTTTGATAACTGAAATGTTTCGTTTACTTAGTGTTAGCATGGGGCAGAGCAGAACTTTATAAAACCAAACAAATTCTAATGATTTTCTTATAATTACTTAATGAGTTGTAATCTTTTAATCAGGTTTTAGTGTATTATAAATGATTCATTACCGAAAAAAGTAAGAATAAGTGACAACTCATGTTGACTGCCCGAACGATTTAGTTGCTGTTGGCGTATGTCTCATTGCCTGGCAATATATCTTTACTGTAATATATCTTTAAAGTTATTTCCGTCGAAATATGCCAGAGATTTCAATCAAATTGAAAATGTTTCTGAATTTAAACTTTTAGGTGTAATCATTGATAAAAATTTTTCTTTGAATAAACATACTGAATACATTTGTAAAACACTAAATAAAAAATTGTATCAACTGAAAAAGATAAAATCACTTCTTCCGTCAAACTTGTTAAAATTATTCTATTTTGGCCATTTTCAGTCACATCTAGATTATTGCTCCACCATCTGGGATACTTGTAGTAAAACGTCTTTAAATTACTTACAGCTTTTGAATTAATTAATGATAAACCACTTCCGAAAAATTCAACCTTATCTACTTATGAAACCCTAGCTAAATCACTGAATATTTTAACTATTCAAAATACATCTTTCTATTCAAATTAGTTCATAAAAAATGCCCAAACTACTTAACTAATATTCTCGTTTTTAAAAATACACCTTATACCAATATTAATCTTCGATTTAATATTTCCCAACCTAATAAATCAATATATAAAAAAAGTTTGAAATACATTGGACCTTGTCTCTGGAATAATCTATCTACCTCAATTAAAAACACACCTGGATTATCAAACTTTAAAGCGAATATTCTTTTAATGATACATTCCTAACCATAGTAAACCTTATGTACATAATTAATAGTAAACCTTATGTACATAATTTTGATTCATAATTTTTGTTGTTCTTATTGTTCTTATATTGTTTTGTTATGTTTCATGGGCAGAATTGTAAAAAGGCCTGGCCTAATTTCTTACCCAAATAAAGATATTATTATTATTATTATTATTAATCTAATTAAAATCTCTAGTGTTTGGTTTAACTAATCTACACCAAAAGTATTTATTGCACATGCTCTCCAGATAAGAATATATGTGGTCACCCAATGATGTCACCAATGATGTTCTTTGAGTCCCTTGTATTAATGGCTCTGAAACGCATTATGCAATTTATGGTACACGATTTTTTGGCTTAAATATTGGATATCAGAAGCCCATCTGTTTTCGGTAAGATTAATGTTGATCTGAATTGACAAACAATTTGTGTTTTCATTGTCAAAGGCTTTGGATGATACTTAGCTATTAAGTGATTTCTTAACTTTACAAGTTTCTAACATTCAGGCTCTCCCAAACTCAACTTCATTGATGGGCTGCCTAGACTCGACTACCTATATGGATCGCCCAAACTCTTGTATAATCTTGGAGTGGAGATGCTGTTGGCCTATATAATGGAGTTGATTAGCTGAAGTGGGTTGTGTTTGATTACAGATTAGAAATGGTCGCCCATCGAAATGAAATGAAATGGGGTTTAAAGTCCTACTCTTCTGCACCTGACCTGGGCTAATGGAAGACGGGTATACGCCATACAGTGTGTTATGAGGGAAATTTTGTTCGCCCAGCGGTGCTACGGCCTACATCGAATTCTAACTGACCAGGGATCTTGTACGTGCACACCAAATCACCAATGTGTACACTGGACCTCGGTTTTTCGTCCCATCCAAACGACTAAGTCCAAATGACTAGGCAGCTGTCCTCGTCAGGCCCTCCTTCTGACTGCCTCACTGACAAGGGGAAAGCATGCCAGAAAATCGAGATGAACTTTCTTGGCCAATGCAGGGATCGAACACCCGACCTCCAGGCTAACTAATCAGCGTCTTGCCCACTTAGCCACTGTGATTCCCGGTCGCCCGTCGAGCAGACCAGTGGAACTTATGGATATCTTTGGCAAACCAGGTGATTTTATATTGTATTTTATAGTGTTTTGATGGAGTTGTCGATTGGTAGATCTCACTAGCCTTTATTCTAACCTTCCTTCATTTGGTAAATCACTTCAGCTACTTTAACGTCCACTTGCACCTTGGGTGATATATCACAGTTAGAGAGATTATTAGGAATAGTTCAATCACAATACTACAGCTGCATTCCAGGGGCGAATCCAGGGGAGGTGACTAGGGTTACTAGTCACTCCACTCTCCACCGTTGTATAGGGATCCCGGGCCCTAAAGCTTCCACCGGGACATGCACACATTGTTGTATATATTATATAGCTCACGGTGCACATCTTATCAGACATACAATCAGCATCTATGTTACTAGCGGCAGAAATAAGCGCCGTAAACCGCGGTCGGTGAAACAAAACATGGGGTTGTCACCCCTCTCAAAAAAATCCTGGATCCCCCACTGCATTCATGGGGCATATCTGTCATTTTTTTTCTAGATTAGGACCGATTATTGTTATTTTATTCCATTTTTCTCCCCACACAATTAACATTTAATCACTGAGTCATCCTTAATGGGAGTCTATTAAAATGGGTCCGTCCGTCTGCCTGTGTCACACTCTTTGGGACACAATAACTCTACTCCTAATTGAGCTAGAATGTTCAAACTTGGTGTAAGTGTTTATTAGGTCAATACTTTGGTGGAGTTCGAAGATGAGCATTTTCTGCCTAGGGTAAGCAGAGATAAGCAATTTGATTGGTTGATGCTTTGGGACACGATAACTTCAGTTCTAATTAAGTGAGAGTGATCAATCTTGGTGTATAGTTTCATTATATCAATACCTTTACTAAGTTCAATGATGAACATTTTCTGCTCAGGAAAGCAATAAGCAATTTGATTGGGCAAGACTTAGGGGACAATAACTCTCCGTCTAATTGAGCTGGAATGTTCAAACTTGGTGTACATGTAGGTGTTTATTAGGTTGATACCTTGATGGAGTTCGAAGATGAGCATTTTCTGCTAAGGGTAAGAAGTGAGAGTGATGTTTTGGGAATGATAACTTCAGTTCTAATTAAGTGAGAGTGATCAAACCTGGTGTATAGTTTAATTGACTAACTTTTATAATGAACATTTTCTGCTCAGGGTAAGCAGAGCGATAAGCAAATTGATTGGTCGAGACTTTAGGGCACAATAACGCTCCTTTTAATTGGGGGAGCTGCCGGTCACCTCTGGCTTGCGGCTGTGGTTTCGAGCCTTGGTGTGAGCGTATTTAGCATTATTGAAATAAAATGAAACCATATGTTAGTAACAAAATGACCTAGTTTGTGTCGAGTGGACGTTAAACCCCATTTCTCTCTCTCTCTCTGCTTTTAATTGAGCTAGAAATTTTCAACTTGGTGTAAGTGTTTATTAGACTGATGCCTTGATGTAGTTTGAAGATGGGCATTTTCTGCCATGGGTAAGCAGAGATAAGCAATTTGATTGGTTGATGCTTTGTGACACGATAACTCTAGTTTCTAATTAAGGGAGAGTGATAAAACTTGGTGTATACTTTCATCACATCAATACCTTGACTAAGTTTGATAATGAACATTTTCTGCTGAGGATAAGCAATTTGATTGGTCAAGACTTTTGAACATAGTTTATAACAACTCTCATTAGGTTGATTCTATTTTATAACAACTCTCATTAGGTTGATTCTATCTGATAGAGAGTGATAAAACTAGTGTATAGTTGGTAATCAGTTTGATTCCTTGATACTTTTGAAAAAAAAAATGTGCAATTAATTGATATGTGTTCTTTATTTATTTCGGGAACTCGGTGGGGGACATCAGCTTCACTGTTTGCTTGTTAACCTTTTTTCTTCACAAACTCTTTCTTTGGAACCTTAAAATAGACGAAAATGGGTCTAAAGTGATTAATATTCAATTTTTAAAATTTTTATTGTAAATATTGAACAGCAGTTGTTTGTGGTTTGCTTAGTCCATTCCACACGTTTATTTTTTTTTTGTTGTTTATGAATCTGCCATTTTAATGACGTCTACTTTGTGTTCTTTGTTCATTACAAATGCTGCTCAGAGTAACTAGTTTTTTTGTCAAACATCCAGGCTCTGATTTCATCAATGCAAATCTCTAACGACTGAACTGAAACTGACGGATCTTTACATTCTAAAGTAAATAGAGCTGACTGTCGTCTGCATATATCATGGCATCTAGATTGTGTTAGTGATGATTTCCTCAATGGGAGAGGTATATAACGTAAACAAGGCCGGACCCAAAACGGTTTCCTGGGGAACACCACGTATTAGTATTTCTTTAAAAGAAAAATCATCGGCATTAATATTAATGACAACAGATTGCGTTCTACCACTCTGTTATGACGTAAACGATTCTTCAGTCTACTCAACAATGTATTGTGATCTAGGGTGTTGAATGCAGCACTCAAGTCGAGTAGAGAGAGCAAGACATGACTTCTAGAATCAAGAGCAGTCATAATATCATTGTTCATACGAATAAGAGCTGTTTTGCAGCTATGATTAGGCCGGTAGGAAGATTGTCTATCGGTGTATAATGAGTCTTGAGATAGATATTTATGTAAACGTTTCATCACAACTTTTTCGAGGATTTTGAACATAAACGGTAGGTTGGGCCGAAAGTTTTTCAAGATTATTTCAAGTCCAGGTTTCTTCAATAGGGGACGGACCAGGGCGGTCTTGAAGGCGTCTGGCACTTCCCCAGTTTTGAGTAATTCATTTATGAGATCAGTAATGTAGGGGGCGATACAGTCCACATGTTTCTTCACTAGTTGTGTAGGAGCCGGGTCAAGACCACAAGACTTGTTTGGGGCATTAATGATAAACTTCTTTACTTTGTCTACAGAAACAGGTTCAAAAGTGTTATGTGTAGATGAACAAGTCTTCTCTTGTTGAGCAGACACAGAGGAAGTGAACTTTTCGCATAATCTATCTACCTTTTCTATGAAAAAGGTGGACAGCATGTCAGCTACGCCTTGCTTTGAAGTTGCAGATTCAGAGATGACATTGTTCACAGCAGTTTTCTGACCAATCATGTCATCAACAATCTTGAAAAGACCCTTTGAGTCAGCATTTTCAATCTGATCTCTGTGGTGTTCAACTTTGGTCGTTTCAACAAATTCACTGTATTTATTTTTCTCAGAGTTAAGTATTCCTTGGTCAGTCTCAAGAGGGCCACTTGAAATAAATCGTCTTTCAGCTTTTCTGAAAGTTTTCCGAGCTTCAGAAATATTGTCATTGAACCAAGGTGCCTTTGGTTTATCAGTTACAGTTTTAGATGATGTAGGAGCTAGGATATCCAATAATCTTTTGGGGGCTGAATCATAATGATCGGTCATGGAGTTGGTGTCGATTGGAACTGCTTTGCCAAGTGACAAAACCATAGTTACTCTGAATTTATCGTGGTCTAAATTCACGAGGTTTCTACGCTGCACATTTTTCTTAGTACATGGAGGCTTTGTGATCCTCAAATTGATCAGAAGTTCACTGTGGTCAGAGGGAAGACCACAGCCAATGTCAACAGATCCGATAAAATCATCTGTTTCTCGTGTGAGCAGCAAATCCAAGGTGTGGCCCTGTAGTGGGTAGCCCCAATTACACGTTGAACTAGGCCAAAAGATGAGATAAGATCCGTTAACTTTATGACTTCTGGTTTCTCTGTTTCAAAGTGGAAGTTGAAATCTCCACCAATAAGAAGATATATTAGTCCCAAAATGACCTAATTTGTGTCAACTGGATCTCTCTCCTTTTGAGCTGTTGTCATTTTTGTCTTGTATAATTTATTGCCTTACAAAATTAAGTTTTGTAGTTAGATAGACCACCCACTGTGATGGATAGAAATAGAAATTATACATGTGCTAATTATGCCATACAATTGGACTTTGTTAATAATACTAGTATTCCATTTTAAAATTCAGCGTTGTGTTAGGTTTTTGTGTGTTTTATAAATGCCCATATTTAATTAAATTGTATTGGATTAACAGCCACTGTTTGTTAGTTCTACTTTAATTTCCTTATTTATTAATTATACAATAAAAGAGATCAATCAGTACAGATTTACTGGTTTCGACCTCTGCAAAATCTTTCATTTGCACAACGCGGGCTAAATGATGTGACTTTATTTTATTGACAGCTCTATTCTAAGTGATTATAGGCTTCACTGTAATATACCTGATATTACTCTATGAGTCTATGGTAAGCTTATGTTTACAGCTAAAACTGCATTTCTTTTAACCTTTTGGCTGATCATGACACACCAATATGATGCGACGTTTTGGAAATATTTCTCGTTATCTTGTACTGATTCCTTTATTGTTAGGCCTGCGACAGCAAAGTGAACTTACAACTGATCCTTGTGTAATTGTTTATATGTCCTCCAGAGGCCAAAGTTTCTGGTAATTACTGCCAGAGATATGGCCCTTGATAACTTTGAAAATTCTTGTAGACGCTCTAGAGGCCAAAGTTAATATCCGAATGACTTTAAATCGATAACAGTTTTTAAGGTCATGAGACAAAGAAGCCCACTGATGTTTAGCGATTTCTGATAATTTCCACCAGAGTTATTGCCCTTGATCACTTTGAAAAATCTTGTGACGCTCTAGAGGCCAAACTTAACATTCGATTGACTTCAGAATTTTGATTACTGAACAGCTAAATCCATGATATTAAATGTTGCATATACTCAAAGTTAGCATCGGGATGAACTTGATAAAAACACAACAAATTCTAATGATTTTCTGATAATTACTTAATGAGTTGTTACTCTTGATGAGATTTTAATGTATTAATGTCAGTGAACTGGACACAAGACAAACATCCAAAATTTAGCCCGTTTTTGGTACCTAGTCTCTACGCTGTATTATAAAATGTTTCATTTCCCAAAAAAGGAAAAATATGCGACAGCCCAGACATGGGCCTGTGTTTTGTTGCCTGGCATCATATCTTTCTTTGTATGTTTTCTATAATCATCTATTTTTACACTTTAACATTTGTTTTTTACAGAACAATGTACACAATTGATCCACAGACATGGTCTTATATAGTATTAGTTTTTGGTATTATGGGATTAGTGTTATATGTGTTGGTCACATGTGTATTGGTGTTAGCTCTTGTATATGGGTAAGTTATAAATTTCTATATTATGTCACATTTACAGGCAGGGAATATTTTACTTTTTTACATTTGATTAGCAGTTTCCAGAAAAATTGTGTAAGAATGCTAATCAATTGTATAATTGAGTAGCAAAATTTACCACTTGATTAGCAGTTTTTTAGTATGTAATAGAATTCTTATTTCACATAATTAGGCCTATATGTGACAATAACAATACCCACATTATTTGTATTACC
The DNA here is from genome assembly GCA_036850965.1 of Patella caerulea. Lineage (NCBI taxonomy): Eukaryota > Metazoa > Mollusca > Gastropoda > Patellidae > Patella > Patella caerulea. The sequence continues at coordinate 3,365,664 of JAZGQO010000008.1, read as the reverse complement.
AAACGGTTGTTTATATTTATATATAAAATAAAAATAAAAGTATATGACCACATGTTATTCTTTGTACGAAACCTGGACATTCTTTATTTACTTCATACTCTATAGTCAGATCTTTTCTGCGTCATATTTCCTCACCCAATCTTGAACTGTTGCTAATTTTAATGTCGAATTTGAAGACAGAACATAATATCATGTGTTTGAATTTCGCGACGTACCCTCGATCATCCGGTAATTTTATCTTGTAGTGTTTTGAATGTCTGTCCTGACGAATGTGACTAGCACAGATATAGAAAGAAAGTATGTAGTGTTGTCATCTCTGTCATCAAAACCTTTTACGTCTATAAATAGCAGACGTCAACATGTACTGCTCTCGTTCCACTGGACCGTTGCAGAGGCACGTAAAGAGTCTTGATGATATAGACAATAAAATTGCGAGATTTGAGATTTGTTTTGATGTGTTTTACGATACTGAATGGTATTAAAGTTAAAATTAATTTTCAAAACTTTGATTCGCGCTGAAGCAGGGTTTTATGCTAATAATGCTAATCAAGTATGAATTTGATTCGCAAAATCGGACGTTTGAGTCTGAAATTGCGATACGAACCCGGTTAAAATATTCCCTGTTTACAGGGTCAGATCCAATTTCACTATCGGTCCACTAGAACATATCACTAACTTAAACATGCATTATGCAAGAGTAAAATCTGCCTATTGTAGGGCTGAAAGGATTCACCGGTGAACCGGTGTACCGCGATTTTTTCCATGAAAACGATGAACGATATTTTTTTTAAGAATATCGATAATCGCGATTTTGTTTTTCAATTTAAGGTTCACGATTAATTTTATACTATATCGCGATATTTGTTCAATAAATGAGATATGTAGGACCCTTAGAAATTACCTATCAGTTCAGTACGTACGTACACAAGGCTTAAGTAAAGAAGAAACCCTCGGTAGCTATAAATAGACTAGAAACCGCACGCGTCTTCTATAGGCCTGGGCATCCAGACTTCACAATCATTGCAAAACTGACCTACTAATCGCGTGCAAAATACGACTCGGAACCTGGACAAGACAATGTTTTCCATTGGACAAAATACCGGAAGCCATGCGTTTTACACCAATGAAATCGCATTTTATTTAACAGTCATTTCTTCCTCGCGATGCTAGTGGCTCTTATTCGAATGAATGAAAAACGTGTTGAAATTTTGGTTAACAGTCTCTCTTAGTCTTTCGACTATTATGTTCACGCCCAGTACTGGTGGTAGCAGTGTTACACTTGGTGAAGTTGAAATGGAAAAGCCACCCGCCTGTTCGATCGAAGCAAACTGATCCCATAGTGAACATTTGCTTGGCCGCTAAAATCACTGATAAGCATGACATCGGCGAGGCTTAATGAGTACGGCATATGAACTTTTCTACTCAGACAAATTAAATTCTCAAACATTTTTTTGAGGTAAAAGAAAAATAAATAAAGACGTTTGAAGTATTTGTAGTTAAAAATTATTTCCTATTTAGTGTAAATGGGTATTAAAATGAGTAAAATGCATCATTTTGCCCGAAGCAGTTAGGTGTTAAGTAAACATTGCACGTTGAGCCAATGTCTGATGGCGTGTGCAGTCAAGGCACGTGTTGTGGACAGTCATCTGTTACAGAGATAATTCGTAAGTAATTCTCTGTGAAACAGATTGCAATCGAAGGTGTGGGAGAATAATGGTTTTCCTGTTTCGTACTTCCTGTTTGAGTGTTTCGCACAAAATGAAAAATGTGCAAAAAATATTGGTTAAAAGTTAAGCATAAAATTGTAATTTATCTAATAATAAACAATATAAATTTAAAACATTGTGTATTTTTTCTTTATTTCAAGAAAACTTTAGTCTATTTCACATTAATGGCGTGTGTATCGTGATGCATCTCTATCGTTGGTCTACGACATCATGCTGTATCATATCGTGGCACAGCGTATCGTTTCGGCCCTAGCCTATTGTAGGTCTTTCTTTAAGCCTGAAATGTTATAAAAACTATTGATTAGACATTAACTAACCATAATCAACTCTCAGTGTTGAGGCTAGCATGAGATTTTTGTTGGAATGTAGTTCGATTCGCTGAAATATTTTCCTTCGTGATAACCAAGACTAATGGTTTTGTCTTACCGACTTTAGTAATGATGACCAAGGCTAAGCTGAACTTTCATTCACTTAGTTCTAAGTTAATAATGGATCAATTTGACTAAAATTTTCAGCAAATTGCCTTTACATTAGCTAGTTTTTAACTAATATTGTACTGTAGTGAGAACTGCCAACTTGTTATCTAATCTCCCATAATTTATCTTTAGAATGCAAAATCCCCTTCTATCTTGGATAAAAATGACAAAACAGGAGACCCAAGGGTGAAATGACCAAAACTGACAATTAATTCATTTTCAGCGTACAAGTATCATTCTTCCTGTCTATTATAGGGTGCCCCACCATAAATAATTTATGTCTCCAAATATCTTGACAATTACACACTGGACCTTTTGTTTTGACTCAGGTGTTTAAGCTACTGATCAACCTGTAATGTGTTGGTTTAGCATGTGCACAGGTGATCATTTGAGGAAAAGTAAGTGTTAATACAAATGAACACCCCAACATACTAACCCGTTAATTGTCAAAACAGACCATGCATTTTCGTGCATACACTGTATTAGAAATATCAAGTAACGATTACATGTAGTTAAAACAACAAATAAATATTTTTTCAATATAGATAATGAAATACATGTAAGAACAAATACGCAAAACCTAGCGAACTGTCATAGATTTCTGTTTGGTCATGTTTTAGATAACTGTAAAATACCTTTCCTACATCATCGCACATGCTATTTTTTCTGCACATGGTTAGTTTGTTCTGTGGCTGACAATTGGTGAATGTAAAACGTATTCCAGTCCTTGCAGCATAACCGGTAACCCATTCACACCAAATAAATATTACAATGTTCATTGGTCTGTTGTGGATTTTAAAGATAGATTGCCAGGCAACAAAACATTTCTCTCTCTCTCCCCCCCCCCCAATCATCTGAGTAAACAACAATATAATGTATTGATACCTTTTATAGACGAACTGCTAAAATTATTTTGTGTGATAAAGGGCCTATGATACACTTGTGTCTCTCTCGTATCCGCCCATTTTCATTCACTCATTCAACTTCTTACACAAACTAGAAATCCAGTGTGTAAGTCAGTTATTGACCTTCGACCCTCGGGGTCAAGTTAGATAAACACCTGACAAGTTCTTAGTGTACAACCATACTCGAGCTCAGATGTTCATATCTCAATCAATAACCCTTATATACACCATAATATTTATATATATACCAAGCCTTACATGTAAATCAGTCTTGTTGTACTTAATAATTCATGACCATTTAACCATCTATAAATAATAGACTGAAAAATGGTTCCAAGTATTGTCCATAACATCCGGGCACTTAATCCCCTCAGACGCCAGTGACCGAATGCATATTTGGAATGTTTATTCCTTAATTACCTATATACAGCCGGCGTGTGTATTCATTAACGCCTGACTGATTCCTTAATCCCCCTAATTAAATAAAACAGTTGACTACGGAATAATTTGTTTTATAATTCCTTTTAATTCAAGATCCAATTTAGAAATTGTTTCATAATGTACTGTCGTTCTGTTTTCTCACGGCAGCGATTTTAATACACTCTACCATCGTGTACAGTCTAAACGATTCGAGATACATTTTCGTCAGAAGTTTATTGTTCGAATTTAGAATCTGTTTCATTATGTACGGTCGTTCTGTTTACTCACGGCAGCGATTTTAATACAATCTACCATCGTGTGTTTAGTCCAAACGATTCGAGATACATTTTCGTCAGAAGAGTATTGTGGTTCTAATTTCCCCGTGTAAAAGAGTATAGGAGTTAAATGATGTGGTCACGCAAAATATAAACATCAAACATGATTGAAACTCGATTTGTAAATGACGATCCGTTATCGACGTACGGCGCCTTTCTTTCTGCTTGCGAATTTCACTTTATTACTCTGAAATAGACCGTAAAAATGAAATGCGAAAAAATATCTCAATATACGTTAGAATTAACAGATTGAGAAGGGTCACCTAACTATCTATGTGTATCGTTGTTAATACCTGTCATTAATCAATCAGACTAAATTTAAACAGTGATTGGGTCAATGCTGATTAGGTAATTATTTTTATCTTTGCTCACCGATGTTTTTGTAATAAATAAAGTAGCCTCATAGTATTTGTTGATTGGTGTTTAAACAACATCTAAATATAAATCATTCGATGGATATATGTTTTCTTTTTGATAAGATAAGGTTGTAATGTCTAACATCATTTAACTTTTTTGTAAAGAATACAAGTATTTTACAATTAAATTGACAGTTTAATCACTCACCAAACGGCACCATGAACTCCACATTTGATCAAGTGTATTTGATATTCATTGTTACAAATTGATCTGGCTGGCGTAACAAAAAATGATAATTACCCTTCTAAATTAGAACCACAATACTGACGAAAATGTATCTAGAATCGTTTAGACTGTACACGATGGTAGAGTGTATTAATCGCTGCCGTGAGAAAACAGAACGACCGTACATAATGAAACAAATTTTAAAATGGATCTTGAATTAAAATGTATTACAAAACAAATTATTCCGTAGTCAATTGTTTTATTTAATTAGGGGGCTTAAGGAATCAGTCAGGCGTTAATAAATACACACGCGTGGTGTGTATAGGTAATTAAGCAATTGTTCGTAAAATGTTCACTGCATATCACTGTTGTGACTGTAGGTTGCCAATCAGGATTTGAATTGTATACAAACGCATTCCACTCTATCCGTACGATTTCATCCTTGGGAAATTTATGAAACGCCGGTACATTATTCCCCTTTCCCTTGCTGGAATTTCCACAACTCTCAATAATTCAACAGTTATATTGCATCTTGAAATACACTCGGTAATATTCCTGTCACAAATATATAATCTATTACAACTCAAGACGAGAAAGGTCGGCTTTTGAAAATGCTTTGACTGATATAGTGATATGTAGATTACATGTAAATAATTACGCGTTAATGATTAAGGCAGTCAAATGTTTATTGGACCGACTAATACACACGTGCCAACTGGCTGTGTGTATATACAGTGATATATTGTATAGATGATGTGTATACTATGTGTAGTGCCTGTGACGTCACCAGCCAATCAACCGGATTAAGGTTATAATTGAAAATTTGAAAACCGTTTTTGGCAGTCGGATACTAAAACGTAAATATCTGAATTAATTTTAATCAGATTAGTTTGAACTTGCCGTAAAATGGATTTTGTAACTAATGAGTACCTGTACGTAAAAAATTTATGAATCATTTGATGTGGTCTTTAATGAAAAAATAGTTGAAATTCCTTTTATTTTCAGGAAATTTGTTTTTTATCGTAAAAGTGAGCCCCTTCTTGAAGCAGATGAAGCTCCTGGTGTATCAATAATAAAACCATTAATGGGATTAGATCCATTGTTAGAAGATAACCTTGAAAGCCACTTTAAACTGAAGTATTCAAAAGTAAGGAGATTTTCATTTGAATTGTCTAGGGTAATTTGATCAGTTGTTAAAACCACTAAACATAATGACAATTGTTGTGACTCGCACGACTTTTTTTTTAACTGCTTCTCCTACTGATGTCACTGTATCAAGTTATCTTCTGAACTGAACACTCTAACCTTTAAAGTTATCATCTGATCTGCATTATTTAGATTATTATAACGAAAAAACCTTGTGAATTGTAGCAACTTCTAGAGTTATGGTGCTTGTTTCATTGTGTTTTACCTTGTGAACGCTATATCGACAATAAGTTATTATCAGATCTTTATATGCTTTATTTAGATCAGTAAAGCAAAGAAGCCTGTTGAATTTTGGCAATTTCCATGAATACTTCTAGAGTGTGTTTTGGCAATACGTTAGGGTTATTAATCGGCTATTTGTACATAAATATATTGATCATTTTTATACGCCAATATTGAAATGCAGTCATATATTGTCATTGGCCCCTGTGTGTCCAGTGTCCACAATTTTTTTATGGGCACTCAGGAGGCTGAAGTGATTATCCTGTTGACATTAGATTTATGCACAGTGTCTATAGTTGAGAGACAAAGAAACCCATCGATTTTAGTGACCTTTATGATACTACTGTCAGAGTTATGGCTCCTGTGCTAAAGTTATTATCCGATAGACTTCCAAATTCATACACATTGGTTAAGGTTATGAGATGTAGCAGTCTATTGATTTTAAATGATTTCCAATCTTGACAACTAGAGTTATGGCCCTTGATCATGTGGTCACTGTGAACTCTAAAACTACTGTCTGATTGACTTTTTAGACAAAGAAAACTGTTGATTTTCAACTGTTTCTGATAATTACTGTCAATAACAAATATTTATACTGCACATATTCCATCCAAACAGTATGCTCTTCGCAAAGATTTGTATAGTTTATTCTTTATAATAGGGTGAGATTTTACTTTTGATTTTAGATTTCCAAACATTGTGAATTTTTAGGATATACATGTAATATAAACAGTTTAATTTTGTGGCAAACAGCTTTAAAGTCTATAACATAGTACTGTAATAAAGTGATTATTTTGTGACTTTAGAGAGTATTTGGCTATATATTTAGATAGCATTGAGCCAAGGTATTCTGGCAACACCAAGTTGGTATAATCAAACGTTCCCTGCCTTTCGAAAAAGCAGGGGACTTTGAAAATGAGTTTAGTCTGTCTGTCTGTCTATCCATCCGTCTGTCTGTCCGTCTAACAGTTTTTGGGGACACAATATATTTCCTTCTAAGTGAGCTAGAATATTCACTCTTGGTGTAAGTGTTTATTACTATTAGGTCAATGCCTTGATGAGACAACTTCGATTCTAACTGATGGAGAGTGATGAAACTTGGTGTATAGTTTCACTCACTACCAGGTACTTCAAAACATGAGTTTGATAATGAACACTTTATGCTTGGACTAAGCATAAATATTCAGTTTGATTACTTGATGCTTTTGAAAATGATAAATGTGCAGTTAATTAAGATCTGTCATCTGTTTTCTTTATTTATTTCGGTGGAATACATCAGCCTCATTGTCAGCTTGTTTTTTAAATATCCTTTTAGACTTTTTGTGAGTACCATCCCAAACATGATCTGAATTAAATATTTAGGGGCTATATGGAAAATTACCTTGAAACTTCTTTTGTGTTGAGCTATTTTTATATTGAATAAACATTGTTAATATATTTAATTCAATCTTATATACTTTGTTCCTGGAAGCATAAAGATACAATTAAACATTGGACATATTTACTAAATTTTACAGTGATCTATTGTTAGAAATTTTATTCAATATAATTTATATTTGTTTACGCTCAATAGTGTTCAATGTGGAAATGTCTTGCTGAATGATTGATGGGATAATATGATGTTTTCCAAATGGTATTCCATAGAAAAGAATTTTCCCCACAAAATTATATTTTTATATGATCTGTATGCAATGTATTGAAATTTATGGGGTGCCGATTACGACTTTATTGTCAACTCAAAATATATATGCTGAACTCTATAGATATGACAAACTTGGTTTTATTTCTTTGGTAAACTTTAAATTGATGCTAAACTCCAAATATAATGACATGAAAACTTAGACCCGATGCCATATTCCTGAAGTAATGATCCGAGAAATCGCTCTCTGTCCATTGCTGGATTGGCTTCTGATTTCTGATACTTGAGCTTTGGAGGAGGTATGTGTATTCTCCCTGTTCAATCAAGTCTATCCCATGTACAGGAACATGACAGGCCTTCATTTACTATAGGGTCTTCCCTAAAACTTTGGACAGTGATTTAAGGTAATAAAAACGGTGAAAGTATTGTTCGTCTTCATAAAATATTGTTTACATTGTCGATAGCCTCGTTTGTCACACAATTAGTTTTCCTACAATATTCTGCTATGCACTGGTTAATTGGGCATAAAGAAATTGTGAGTCATGACGTAACGTTATGTAAACATATTTGGTCCAGTTTTGAACTTTGTTTCAAATTTAACGATTTTGTTAGACAGCAAGCCATTGGTTCTTAATGGGACTGTTGACCAATGATAATTTAAAACGAGAATTTCCTCCATTTACAGCAGTGAGTAGTGGGATTAGCAGTAATCAAACGGAACACTGCGAGGAGTATGAATTGATGCTAAACTCAAAATTTATGTTTATGATCAACTCCAAATATATGACGTTTTTCTTTTATAGATGACAAACTAAATATATACGCGGAACTTTCTAAATACATGCAAAGTTAGACTCGGATTACCGGTCTAAGAAATTTACTTTGTCATTTCGCGTCCCCCCCCCCCCAAGAAACCGAGTTAATTCACAGAGAATTCTAAAATGTATTAGAATTTATTTTTATCGGAGGGAAAAAGTTAATATTGGAGACTCATTATGTCACGTCGATGTCATCCTTATCAGTGACTGTAGCGGCCTAACGAATATTCACTGCTGATCAGTGTGCCCCGAAACTTGTGATACTTTGACATCAGAAACACCAATAAGGCCATGCCCCAAAGACCCATAAGTTGAAGTTTAAGTACATGTAAAACTTGAAATTTCCGAAGGTACGAAACAGCTCACGTGAGGTACGAAACAGCCAGATTACGAAACAGCTGACGTCCGTTTAGAGGACAATAGAGGAAATTGACACACAGGATCACTTGGTAGTGACTTTGATTGCGGCTCCAAGTGCGTGTAAACATTATATTCGTGCTCCAATACTCTGCGACGGCCCTGTACACTGCCGCACAACAATAACATCATCTATGGTCCGAGTCCAGTATTGCCGACGCATATTGTTGAGTCGGATTTTAACTTTGGACTTCGGATTATATTAATTATGTACTACGCTCATGTTAGATGCAATTTGGATCTAATAACCTCTCAGCATCATCTCTATATGAAGCGGGGATCACATGGCTAAGCTTTACAAAAATGTGTATGTGTGTGTTAATTAATACATGTATGTTATCTATTTATTCCGTCATTGGTGCCTTTTTTGCCTAAAAGATTCTCAATGCAATAAGCCTTATGGACTACTCAGCTGATTTCACTGCTGGGCTCACATGTTTCTTTGAAGCACTAGTTTTCCTATTGTCTAGGATTTTCCTCTCAGTTATATGTGTTTTTATTGACAGTTTGAGCTACTTTTCTGTGTACATGATGATGATGACCCAGCGATTAATCTGGTTGAAAAACTTACAGAACGATATCCTAAAGTAGAAACTAGAATGTTTATAGGTACAGTATTAATATTTTATAGGTATCTGAATAAAAGTTTTGGATTTTGACCACGATAATCCCTTTTAAATTCCATACTTGAAATGTGTCAGACTAGTAGTTCTGAAATATTATTTTCCCAAACTCAAACATCTACCTCCTTCCAATCAGGAGCAGTGTTGAGTCAGAAATCGTCCAACTAAAGGACATCAATAATTAGTGTTACTGTACGTTATGCAATGAACATTGTTAGCACAGCTCAGCAGTATAGAAATTGGCAGTGTGCGATCCTGCCATTATTGTTGCTATAAAAAGTGTTGGTCTTGTCAACGCTTTGTCACATGTTGCTGTCTAGGTTTTGGCTGTTATTTAGTGCATCCAGTCTGCTGGTAAGGATTGGATAATCTCAGGTTGGTAGTGTAATGTTATCCAAACATTCTGGTGATGACTCAGATGTATCCCTCAAAAGTTGTGCGTTTTCATTTTTGTCTGTATGTCAATTCACAACGACTTTGAGCTGTGACGTTTGTACTTCAGGATGACCAAGCAAAATCACCCATGATTGTTCGAAAAATTGCGTTTTTTTTTTTTTAGCTTGTTCTCTATTCATCTCTTTACAAAATATGGGCGTATCTTGCTTTGGAACCCATGGTTGAATAAAAAAATAAACAAGCTAAGACATGTTGACGAATATTTCGATTGGAATAGTGTAAGTAGTTTTGTTTTTACACGATAGTGCGTGTGAGTCGAGTGCTATTATTTAGAACAAACAGGAAACAATGTCTTTTGACATTTTTGGAGCAACAGTTTACTGACAAAAATTTGTGATCCATGTGTAAGTCAATGTAGAGTATCTACTTATACCCCAAAAAAGTATGTAATACAGATCTATATTATGTTTCATTCACAATTGCTTGTGGACGCTCTAGAGGCTAAAGTTAGTATTTGATTGACTTTAATTTTATACGCAGTGTTTAAGGTCAGAGATGAAGAAGCCTATTGATTTTCAGTGGTTTCCGATAAATACTGCCAGAGTTATGGCCCTTGATCACTTCTAAAAATCTTGTGGATGCTCTAGAGGGCAAAGTTAATATCCGGTTGACTTAAAATTTATATACAGTGTTTATAGTCATTTGTTGAAGAAGCTCATTAGTCCGAGAGCCAGGAGGGTTTTATTCAACATGCGGAAGGTTTGGGTTGCTAGTGGTGTTTGGCTGGGTTAGGAGACCCAAGAAACCCAATTCTTAAGTTGCATCAGTGGTGGGTGTGGTAGGAGGAGCCACCCATAGTACCCCCAAAAATTGGTTTATTGAACATGGAAGGTGCGGGTTCCACTTCAATGGCATTTGATAGAGGATTGTGCCCTGATCCAGGAAATATAACATAAGAATGGAATTTTTGGTGGAAAGGTCACTTAAGAAGAGGTCAAAGGTCACCAATTTGCAATTTTTCAATTTTACTCTGAACTATTTTTTCGTTATCTCGTGATCTATTTCAGGTATTTAACACAAAAATGCATGGACATGTTTTATACTACTAGGGGCAAAAATCTGACATACAAAATTAATGAAGTTATACCTTTCAGTATCACATAATCTCAAAAATAACGAAAAATATCACTTGGCCCCCACTGGTAATAAAAAATTTAATCAACATGAAAAGTGCGAGTGTGAATCCAAGCCTAAATTAAATTGTTTGGAATGATACCAGAAATCATTATCATCAACTTGAGAAAGAAATTTCTGGTATCCAATGTACTTAAGAAGAGGATAATGCTGGTGTGCACTCAATGACCCCTAATTAGAAATAAAATGTGTCCGGAATGCTAAGTTTCCTCTTGAGCTCTGATACTAATAGTGATCTACGTCATGTTATTGCAGACATCAATAAAGACCCAATCAACCAAAAACTAACTTAGGAGAGGCAGCTGTCTTCATCAGAGGAGGCAATGTCGAAGAAGGTTTGCTCCTAGGTATCCTAATCAGATTCCTCAATGTCCTCTTCAACCAATGACTCCTGGAGTTCAGGACCGACCATTAAAACCATATGATTTGATACTGTCCATCTCTCAACTCCCAACCATCTTCAGGCGATGGATGCTGGTTAATTCCTGGTCAACCAAAAACTAACTTAGGAGAGGCAATTGTCTTCATCAGAGGAAGTAATGCGAAGGTATGCTCATAGGTATCCTGGTCAGATTCCTCAATGTCCATTTCAACCAATGACTTCCTGAGTTCAGGACCGACCATTAAAACCATATTATGATTTTATACTGTCCAACCATCTTCTGGCGATGGGTGCTGGTTAATTCCTGATTTGTTAGCTCCCCTCAACCATCTTTGCGTCCAAAAGATACCCCTTTTGATTTGTAGTGACACTACTGATTCGCAGGGAGGAGTCATGGTATCATTGACGCCCTTTATTTTCTATTGCTTTAGACACATTATGTCTTCCCAAACACGATGTAGTGTTGAGTAAGGAGATTGTTTGTCCCTTAGCCCCGTAGATCTGCGTGGTGACTGATATCAGGGCTTCTTGATCCCCATCTTCCCTCTAGCCATCGCCGAAAATGCCCTCTGAACCAAAGTGTCTTCTAAAAGCTGTCCATATGGCTGAACCTCTCCTTTTTTGTGAAAAGCTGATGCGTAGTCTGGCCCTATGAAGGCATCTCAGATACATTGTAGGTTGTATACATTAGTTTTTGAAGATATTCAAAAATCCCTCGAGATGTGTGAATTTTACTCCACCAATGAATACAATTGGATGGTCACATCTGGATGAATATTGGAATGTCATCAATATTAGCTTTAAGTGACCTTTCGACCAAAAATTCCATTCTTAAGTTATATTTCCTGGTTCAGGGCACAATCCTCTATCAAATGCCATTGAAGTGGAACCCACACCTTCCATGTTGAATAAACCGATTTTTGGGGGTACTATGGGTGGCTCCTACTACTGGTGCAACTTAAGAATTGGGTTTCTGGGGCCTCCTATCCCAGCCAAACACCACTAGCATCCCAAACCTTCCGCACCTTTCATGTTGAATAAAACCCTCCTGGCTCCCAGACTAGATTGATTTTCAGCTATTTGAGATAATTACTTCCAGAGTTATGGCCTGTCATCTCTTCAAAAAATCTTGTAGACGCTCTAGAGGCCCAAGTTAATATCCGATTGACTTTAAAATTTTACACAGTGTTTATAGTCATGAGTTGAAGAAGCCTATTGTTTAAGGTCATGACACGAAGAAGCCTTTTGATTTTCAGGGATTTCCTATAATTACTGCCAGAGTTATGGCCCTTGATCACTTCAAAAAGTCTTGTGGACGCTCTACAGGCCAAAGTTAATATCAATTTGACTTTAAATTTATACACAGTGTTTATAGTCATGAGTTGAAGAAGCCTTTTGATTTCCGATAATTACTCCCAGAGTTCTGGCCCTTGATCACTTCAAAAAATATTGTTGACGCTTTAGAGGCCAAAGTTAATAGTCATGAGTTGAAGAAGCCTGTTGATTTTCGTCAATAAGAACGCCTGCTATTATTAAATAACACTTCTTGTGTAATAAAGATAGGGAGTGGATATTCGCCATTCGCATGGCGAATAACCCAGACCCATTAAGGATAGTTATTCGCCATTTGTTTTATATATACTATTCAAAAAAAGTAGGGGATATTTGATTTTGGGGGCATAATACTAAAATATGCAAATGACTACGAAAAAAAGTCACTATAGAACCTAACAGAAGAAACATTTCCAGTTACATGTGACGTCCAAACTCACCAATAGCTACCGCATGGAATGCAGGTAATGCTTGGGACCATCATGGGGGTCCAACCCAAGATTTGCACGACTCTGACTTTGAATGTTACAGTCATTGTGGCATTGAATTCCAGGGTGGAAACATCAGTTTAATTGTTTTAGTGACCAGAAAACAAATTTTGATATGCGTCGGCTTACCCAAAATGAAAGGTTATGTGCCCTTGGCATGCTACAGATCGGCACAACACAGGTGGTTGTGGCGCGGACGATGAATGTTTCTCAGTCTGTCATAAGCAGGCTATGGTCCAGATACCGTGATACACAATCTGTACAGGACAGACCACGCTCAGGTCGACCAAGGGCGACAACTCAAGCCCAGGATCAATTTATCTGTACCTTGGCCTTGAGAAATTGTTTCCTCACAGCAAATCAGATCAGCGCTCGTCTTCAAACAGACACTGGTGTGAGAGTGAGTGGCCAGACGATTCGGAATCGACTGCATAGGGGTCACCTTCGCGCCCGATGTCCTCGTGTGATCCCTTGTTTGAGAGATCATCACATTCAGGCAAGACGTCGTTGGTGTAGGGATCGTCAACACTGGGATAATCGATGCTGGAGCAATGTGATGTTTTCAGATGAGTCAAGGTTCACTGTTGATTTTTTGGACAGACGTAGGAGGGTGTGGTGTCGTCGAAACGAGCGCTTCCAAGACGTTAACGTCATCAGACATGATCGATTTGGGGGTGGTTCTGTTATGGTGTGGGGAGGCATCACTGTTGCTGGAAGAACGGCTTTACATGTTGTTGCAGGGTGTGTTACAGGCCAGTACTACCGGGACAACATCTTGGCAGTCCATGTTGTGCCGTTCGCACGACGTCATGGCCGCCGTTACATCTTCCAAGATGACAACGCAAGATGTCACAGGGCCAGGATCGTTACAGGTTACCTCCAACAACAGAACCACATTACCTTGGCCAGGAATGGGACAATCTGGACCAAAATGACCTTAGACGTCTCATTAGGAGTATGCCTCGTCGGATCAATGCTTGTTTGGCAAACAGAGGAAGATTTACCCGTTACTGACTTTGTTGTGATGCTGTGGTAACTTTGCTGTTTGACCCTGGGTATCATTTTACCCCTATAATGTTCAGTCTGTGCCTTAGTCTAACGATCATTTGGAAAAAATCGATGAATGTGAACTTCATTTCATTTTGTCATTTTTTTCTTCGTCAGTTTCATTAGGTGACTTTAATAACACTTAAAAATCAAATATCCCCTACTTTTTTTGAATAGTATAATAAACTTAAAATCCTTGCAGATTGTTTGTGCTTTTATTCAAATTGCATGCCTAGAATCCATTTTTAATTGTTATTTGTTATTTGAAGCTTCACCGTGTAAATGAAAGCCTTCGTTCACAGCGAAGCGAAGACAGAGAAACCGACATCGTGTGTACATGGAAGTAGAACACATGCATAAAGTTCCGTACTCTGTAAAATTTTGTATCTTTACTAATCCAGAAACATTGAAAACTCATTTCTTTGTACTTTTGTTTATCACAAAGTATATAAAATACAAATTCCATTCCTATCGAGCGAAAGCAATAGAGACTTATTGAAATTGTTCTATTTGATCTGCCCGCCCGCCTAACAGACGTAGTAGTCTACCCATATATTTCGTTGCCAACTGCATAGTTTTATCTGCGACCTGTAGTTTATATATTTTATTTTCCATTCCTATAGAGAGAGAGAGAGAGAGAAAGAGAGAGAGAGAGAGATCCACTTGACACAATGTAGGTCATTTGGGGACTAACACATGGTCCAATTTCATATCAATAATACGCTTCCGCGTAGGGGGTGTTTAGCTGTGGCTAGATATCGGAGGACCTGGAGAAAACCGAAGAGGTTGGACAGGCACACTAACCGCTCTTTCCCTATGGTTTATTTTATTGTCAAACACCTGATTCATTTACAACTACTCACATAGGGGACTATTAAAATGGTTTTGTCCGTCTGTCTGTCTGTCTGTCGGTCCGTCGGTCTGTCCGTCACACATTTTTGGGACACAATAACTCTCTTCCTAATTGAGCTAGAATGTTCAAACTTGGTGTATAAGCTTATTAGGTCAATGCCTTGATATAAGCGATTTGATTGGTTGAAGCTTTGTGACACGATAACTTTAGTTCTAACTAAGTGAGTGTGATGAAACTTGGTGTATAGTTTCATTACATTAATACCTTGACTAAGTTCGATAATGATCATTTTCTGCTCAGGGTAAGCAGAGCGATAAGCAATTTGATTTGCCGAGACTTTGGAACACAATAACTCTCCTTCGAATTGAGTTAAAATGTTCAAAATTAATGTGTATGCTTATTAGGTCAATGCCTTGATGGAGTTCAAAGATGAGCATTTTCTTCTTGGGGTAGGCAGAGATAAGCAATTTGATTGGTTGATACTTTGGGACAAGATAACTTAGGTTCATCTTGATTGATGATTTTTATGCCAATACAATGACTGCATTCTCATTCAGTAATGGATTCGACAGTAACAGTGTATATAAACGATTGACTCGGACACGAGGCCCCTTTTGTCAAGCATGGGGGTCCTTTTATCTGCCTTTAGGGTCCCCCTAACTAGGGTACATTTTCATTTTTCTCGTCGGTTTTAGCATTTTCCTTTATAGAACACTTTTGGATGACACTTCGTGTACAGTTTGATTGCTCAATACGTTTGAAAAAAATAAATGTGCGATTAATTAGTATGTGTCATCTATTTATTTTGGGATTTCGGCGGGGGACATCAGCCTCACTGTTGGCTTGTTTTTTTAGGCATTTTCGTAATTTGTGTCGGCTAATTCCTCTTGTTAGTGGTGCTGGACGGAGGGCAGCTGTGTAGTTGAGAGTGGGGGTGGGGGATTTCAAAACCAACATAGGTTCAGGTTTTTTTTATTTTAATAATTCACTTGCGCGTAGTGGTCTTTAGCAGTGGTAGGACCCAGAGAAAACCCACGTGGTTGGACAGGCTAAAGACTCCTGAACATGGCCCAACGAAAGGTATTTCCCCACGTATAAATATAAATGGTGAACAAATTAAGTAATTTAGAGAGAGAGAAATGGGGTTTAACACCCACTCGACACGAACTAGGTCATAGTGGGACTAACATATGGTTTTAATTCTATTTCAATAATTCGCTTGCGTGTAGAGGTTTCTAGCAGTGTTAGGAAACCGGAGTGCACAGAGGAAAGCCACGAGGTCGAGAAGGCGCCCCTATCTCCATGCCACATACGCTCACAGCAGGGATCGAAACCACAGCCGCAAGCCAGAGGTGATCGGCCAGCTGGAGGTCAAAGAGCGGCACTCTAGACAACTAGGCCATCCCTACCCCCCTAGTAATTTAACCCTTTTATTCTACAGCAGAGGCCCAGCATGAAATTCATATTGATGTATTCCGATCAGAACATTCTGAGAAAAAAGCTTATTTTTATTTCACTTAAATCAAAATAAAGCCCATTTTTTGTACTGGAATCCCCTCCTCTGTCTAATGAAGATTATTATTACCTCCTTACAGCTAGCCCCGAATCCATTCACTTAATTTGAATTGTTCGTTTGTTTCTGATATAATGAAGAAACATAGTACTGGCCTTTGCATCTGACCTTGTAAGTCCTGTTTCATTTTTAAAAAAGCAAAAAAACCCCATGTATTTACAATCTTATCCAGTTTTCATTTTGAATTAGTCCTGACAAGAGGCAACGTATAATCGTTCGGGTGGGACGAAAAACCGAGGTCCCGTGTACAAATTGACAGTTGGAATTCAATATAAGAGGACGTATGCGTCGCTGTCCAGGCCAAATCTCCAACACGGCACACTGCATGGCGTTTTCCGGTCTTCAATTCCCGAGTCGAGAAGCTGTGCATTGTGAAGTCCTGCTCTAAATTCTCCCCTGACTAAGTTAATACGCCATATTACTTAAAGCTGCAATTTCATATTTTTAAGTTATATTTTTGAATTGTATTAAAATAAAGCCTTAAAATAGATGGTATCTATAAACAGTTATACCTTGTTAAAGAAAAATCCTATTAATCCAATAATTCACTAATTGCCAGTTGAGAAATTGGCAAATATATCATTTTCAACTTCATGCTGGGGAATGGAAAAACCAGGGAGGTAATTGTGTTATTATTTCCTGAGTTAATGATTTATTAGTGTGTGGAATTTTGCCTATGATCGTATAATAGTGAGTTGACGACCTATTGAGCAAAAGACATAGAAATAATTATGTTTTGACTTCCTTTGGAAATATGAAATTATCGCTTTAATAATGTCTCGTACTCGACCATTAATTTATTGCCTTGTTAAAGTGTTTTCCGTTAAATATGATAGGAACCTATCCCAAAACCAATGAAATGTACCAAATCTACCGCCAGTTTATTTTAATATAATATTATATAATTATTTACCTATTTCAACTCCTCGCCGAGTCTCATCAGGTGGTGGTCTGTGACACAGCAAAGACAGTTTTCTCCACTATAGGATTATTTTTTTTATTATATTTTTATTTCTATTTATTTTATTTTTTTTATTTTTTTGTAATTTTTTTCAATTTGGTAAATATTACTTTTCCCAACGATAGCATTTTTCATTCTTTTTTTACTTCCTAAATTTCCATCTGACTTTAATGATTCTGACGGATTAACATTGTCGGAACCCAACCCATCAAAATCGAACCATCTATTGTTTATTAATAACTTTGATGTTAAATGTGTTCCCTTGTGAATGGTTAATCCTGCCAAATAATATATTTCCTGAAGAATTGTTTTTTCAGAAGGAATGCAGTCGCAAAATAAATCTTGCATATCGCAATCATTCATCTGAAATATTAGGAAAGGTGGTGGTCCATGTTTCCAATTTCGACTGAAAACCATTGGATTCCTACAATGTGAGCATATTTTCCGTCTACCCTTTGGACACGTGTGCCATTCTTCTAATGTCTTCAAGAATCGGGAGTCTGAAGGTGATGGTACAAGGAGTAAGGCCGCGTGTCTAATCTCGTGGGTTTTCTCCCGGTCCTCACAAGGCTAAAGACCTCTATGCGCAAGTGAATTATTAAAATAAAATTGAACCATATGTTAGTCAAGCCCGTAGCCAGGGGGTGGCAAGGGATTGCCCCCTCCCCCCTGCCCCCTGAAAAAATGTTTTGTCCCCCCCCGTCCGAAAGAAAATTTGCGAACTATAACTCTAAAATACCCACTGTAAAATGTAACAGGTGTGCCCCTCCTAAAAACTTCACTGCCCCTCCGAAGCCAGCAATGGGGCCTGCTGCTAGTCCAGAAATGACCTAGTTTGTTTCAAATGGTCGTATGGCGACCGACTTTCTCACAATTTCGCTGTCTCCGTGAGGTCCGTCAGGGTATGCAGTGAATATCAACAAAATAAAACATTGCCAAAGACAGACAAGTAATTACTAAAATGAAGTATTTTATTATTATCTTATCGTACACAATCTATTCTACACCCATCTTTTTTTGTATGATTCGTTTTTTATTTTTCATTATTTAGCAGCATGTTTTGATTTCATTTGTTTTTTTTTTTTTTATCTACTCGAACCTTTTATTTTCAAAAAATGTTTATTTCCAATTCATATACTTGAATAAAACTATTTTGTCTTATTTAAACTTTTCAAAGACAGGTCATAAGGTATGGTACTCTTTCGAGTAGTAACTGCTAGGCTATAAATAGACCTCCAATGTCACTCTTTCTAACGACATTTGTTGTCAAATTTATTTTCGCATTTTCACTGCAACGAAAATGATATATGTTCATTTTGTAGGATGAGGTTAAACTAGTTTAAGTACTTTGTGGCATTACCACTCGACCAGACATCGTGATAGGCCGGAGAATATCGATTTAAAAAAAAGAATGGCGAATAACAAAAACAAATGGCAAATAACGTAAACGAATGGCGATTATAACTCTTTGCCATTCGCATGGCGAATATCCTCTGCCATAAAGATAAGTAAAACGAAATTCTGAACTATAAAAAACAAAGCGAAATGATAACTGTGTTTTAATTATATTGAAAATTTTTTGAGGAATATTACTTGAGTGAATTTGAAACAGGTACTGCCCTGGTCAGCATTAGTTGGCACTCTTTCATTTTGTTGTATGACTGTTGTATGACAACACATAATTTTGTAGTAATATTACTGACATAAATTTGAATACCATACTTGATTAAATATAAAAAATATGACATGCACATATTTTTATTACTAATGGATTTGAATATTTTGTTGACAGATGATTTTAAATTCTGGCCTGAATCCGCCTGCTTAAATAGCAATAAGAGTTATGAGCCTTTGGTTTCGGTAAAAATATCCAACAAGTTGAAATTGCAACACTGGTTTAGGAGTACATGTATATAAATGAAAATGTTTTATTTGTTTGCAGGTGGTCAGGCAGGCATAATTAACCCTATGGTAACTAATATGGCACCTGCTTATAATGCTGCTGCTTATAACTATGTATGGATTAGTTCAAGTAGAGTTAAAGGTGTGTCTATTACGCTCATTGAACAGACAAATTTACAACCTGGCACAATTTTGTTGAATTTTCCTTTCTATAAACTGTTTCTTTCTATTATGTGAGTTTTTTCTGCTTGATTTAATAGTGACACAAAGTGACAAACTTGATAATGCGGCATATGGTTAACTTGCTAACAATGCATTATCGAAAAAGACAAATTGTTCTCAAAATGTCGACAGAAACTATATAAGCAGATTTCTTTTTCATCTTTAAACAGCTGATAGGACATTTTATTCAGCTCTTTTTGGGGCTAATTAAAAAGCACTGTAATTTTTACTGACCTTGCAATTTTTAAAGGAGATTTTGAAGTTCATATTTGATGCAACGGAATTGACATTTTGACATAATTTGATATACTGATTGGTAATAACCATGTCAAAATATTTTCTTAAAGAAGGTACTTCTGATGGGAGGGGGGGGCACTGTGGTTAAGTAGGTAAGACGCTGGCCTGGAGGTTGGGTGTTCGATCCCTGGTTGGCCCTGAAAGTTCATCCAGATTTTCAGCATTGTTCCCCCTTGTCAGTGATGCAGGACAGAGGACCTGACAAGTACAGCTGTCTAGTTGTTTTGATGGGATGAAAAACCAAGGTCTCGTGTACACATTGGCATGCACGTAAAAGATCCCTTGACAGTTGGAATTCGATATAAGAGTAGGCCGTAGTGTAGCTGTCCAGTTAAAATTTCCCTCATAGCACACTGTATGGCAAATGCCTGTCTTCATTAGCCCAGGTAGGAGTAGGACGTTAAACCCTATTTCATTTCATTTCAAAATAAGCAAAATATTTGTGCAAATGTCACATTCAAGCCCATTTTTTTTCTACATTCACTTTTGTCAAATATCCCAAACAGGGTGAGCTTTAGAATATCCTGAATATGGCGAGCTTTAAAGAGAATATTTAGAACATGGTGAGCTGTAAAGGGAATCGGCCAGCTCATATGTCATTGCAAACATAGCAGTTAACATTGCCTGTGTCTTGTCATCCCTGGTATCCTCTGTGGATCATTCCGTTCTTCTCCATTATACCCAGTTTACGTTTCATAAAAAGATATAATATATAATGTAAAAGTAATTAATGAGTTTTATCTGTTTTATTTTGGGACATCAGCATCACTTTTGTCTTGTTTGATATGAATTTTAAATGTTGATTTGAGCTTATCCATATTTTTATTGTTACAGTTTCAACAGAAGTTATTTTAGATTTGGCATCTAAGTTACAGAAACCAGATGTAGGGTTGGTACATCAGATCCCGTTTGTCACAGATCAAAGTGGATTTGGAGCAGCTATTGAAAAGGTATTAGATTATTTTACTGTGAAATATTCATTTGTTTTGTTCTTTTTATATGCCCACATTTCATTGGGTCTGATTGATTTGTCCACCGATAGGCGAGCCGGTTTCTACATGGTGTACGCCAGTCAGGTTGTGGTATCAACAAAACAATTGACCCAGCTGATAAAATATTGGCGTCAGATAATATTATAATATTGAACTAGTTACATGACATGTTTTAATAAAAACAGTATTCATGAAATTATAACAGTATTTATTGAAATACTACTATGAGGAGGTGACCGCAAAATAAGAATAAGAAGAAAATTATTGTTAGTAATATTTCCGAAAAAAATAAATGACATATCTGGTTTTATGAAGCTCCAATTTAACTTCAAAACTGTTATATTTTTCGTTCATCTATCCAACATAATTATCCGCGTCTTTCGGAGAAATTGGGGGACTATTAAAATGGGCACGTCCAACTGTCTGCCTGTCTGTCTGTCTGTCTGTCTGTCTATCTATCTATCAGTCCGTCCGTCCGTCCGTCCGTCCGTCTGTCCGTCACACTCTTTGGGACATAATAACTCTCCTCCTAATTGAGCTAGAATGTTCAAACTTGGTGTAACCTTGATGGAGTTCAAAGATGAGCATTTTCTGCTCAGGGTAAGCGGAGATAAGCAATTTGATTGGTTGATGCTTTGGGAAGCGATGACTTTAATTCTAATTAAGTGAGAGTGGTGAAACTTGGTGTATAGTTTCATTACATCAATAATACTAAGTTCGACAATGAGCATTTTCTGCTCAGGGTAAGCAGAACGTTAGCCAATTTGTTTGGCCGAAACTTTGGAACACAATAACTCAACTTCTAATTGAGTAAAAATGTTCAAACTTGGTGTATGTGTTTATTTGGTCAATGCCTTGAAGATGAGCATTTTCTGCTTAGGGTAAGCGGAGATAAGCAATTTGATTGGTTGATTCTTTGGGACACAATAACTCTAGTTCTAATTAAGTAAGGGTGATGAAACTTAGTGTAAAGTTTCATTGCATCAATACCTTGACTAAGTTTGATAATGAACATTTTCTGCTTAGGGTAAACATAGCGATAAGCCATTTGATAGGTCAAAAATTTGGAACACAATAACTCTCCTTCTAACTGAGCTAAAATGTTCAAACTTGGTGTTGGCATTCATTAAGTGAATGCCTTGATGGAGTTCGATGATGAACATTTTCTGCTTTCACTCAGTAAGCAGATATAAGCAATCTGATTGGTTGATGCTTTGGGGCACGGTAACTTTGGTTATGATGAAGTGAGAGCAATGCAACTCAGAATATAGATTCATTATATCATGACTTTGACTAAGTTTGATAGTGAGAATTTTCTGCTTAGACTAAACAGCGATAAGCAATTTGATTGGTCAAAACTTTGGAAAATAGCAATTCTGCTTTTAATTGAGGTAGAATGTTTAAACTTAATGTAGATTTTCATTAGATGAATATCTTGACTAACATTTCAAGCTGAATCTCAGCAGAGCTAATTAAATTCATTGATAGAAGCTTTGGGACAAGATAATCTTGATTCTATCTGATAGAGAATGATGAAACTTAGTGTATATTTTGATTGCTCCATACTTTTGATAAAAAATAAATGTACGATTAATTAATATGTGTTTTTTTTTAATTTATTTGGGGATTTCGCCGGGGGACATCAGCCTCTATGTTGGCTTGTCTTGTTTAATCTCGGGTTGAGGTACACTTCATCTAATACAAGATAAAAATTTCATTATTCAACTGACTGCAGATATAGCCATTATTAAAGAAGAAGAAATTTTTATTATAGTGACATATGTTATGTTATATACAATATAATTTATGACATAATTCAAACACCCGACCTCTTGGGCCTATTAGTCACTTTAAATATAATTTATAATAAAGTAAATGAGTACATGTAATAATATAAACATTTGTAGTTATTTTGTTGAGAGATTATTTATGTACAATTAGTTAGGATTAAATAAGGATTCTCTTCTATGTTGAACGACTTTGTAATATATTTTGCGCAATATCGAGGGTAATTCATTAATTTAACCATTTTGCAATTGTCATTTAAGTTTTCGAAATCAAGTTCAAGTTTTGTCATTGCTTCGTACATTTTTCTTCTTTCGTCATTGTATTTTGGACAATGAAGAAGGAAATGCCATTCATCTTCAATACTTCCAGAATGACACATTTCACATAATCTATCCTCGATCTTTTGGCCAGTATAACGGCCAGTCTCAATTCTCAAGGGTAGAATACCACATCTGAGCTGGGCTAAGTGTGATCTATCAGTTTTGCTAAGATTAGTGGTGACGTAAGTCTCTGTACTAAATGTTTCTTTAAATTTGGTGTATGTTCGAAGTTTGGAGATGGATTTTATTTCGCTCGACCAGTCATTTGAGTAGTTATTAATAAGTTTTTGTTTTATTTCTTTTATATTACATTGTTGTTTATTACTGAAAATATGACCCATTTGAATACCATTGAACACGGATTTTACTTCAGACCACCAGTTCCCGTTTTCGTTATTATAATCAGCTTCAAACACATCTTTAATTAAACGATCAGACCTCAGTGATACAAGATTGTTCCACAATTTCACCATATTAATCCATCGTCGTATAAAGCACGGTGTCCAACCTATATCGCCATTATAGGCCACCTTAGGCGCAAACCTGTGGAGTCCCAAGAAATAATGTATTAAAATAGTTTTAAAATATCTATTGCTACATGTTTTTTAACTTGTATTTTGTAGATATATTTTGGAAGTGCCATGGCTAGGTATTACGTATCCATAAATGCTCTTGGTTTGTGTTGTATGACAGGAATGTCATATATGTTTAAGAAAACTGTACTAGAAGAATGCAATGGATTGGTTTGGTATGGACGGTATTTAGCTGAAGATTTTTTTTTAGCAGGCAACATACATCGCGCGTAAGTATAATTGTCATTTGATATGTATGAGAAAACAAGTTTCATTACATCAATACCTAGACTAAGTTCGAAACGGGCATTTTCTGCTCAGGGTAGCTAAAGCTAAGCAGAGCTCATATTCGTGAAGCAATGTCCCGAGAAATCCCTCTCTGCCCATTGCTGGATATTCTTCTGATACTTGAACTTTTGATAAAACTAAGGTTAAAGCAGTGTTTCCGCTAGCTTCAAAATTTATCGGTACACCGTACCGGCAGAGGTCAAAACTATCGGTCCACTCGTTTTTTTACCAGTCCAGTGAAAGTAATTTTTTTTCCCGCTAGTTAATAATGTAAATGATTCAAATAAATAAACACTTCATTCAAACATATCGTGAAAATGAAACATATTGTGAAAATAAGCCAGGCGGATCTCGTCATGGATGTTGTTGTGAATCTCGAGATTCGCGCGTCTTTGATTCACGCTCCCATATGAATTCCAGGTAGATGGTAAAATAATAATTGGATCATACATTTGATGGTTTCACAGACCAGTTTCTAGTTCAATTTAAATCTTCATTGAATATAATCCACTGAACACCGAAAATACTCTGAGAAACTGTCATTTAATATATAATTTTTTGATGAAATCTCGGAATACCGATGACACGTGACATCGCTAGAATTAGGTCAATGAATCAGTGACGTAAGCGTAAGTTTTATTAGATACTGTTTTACTTTACTACATGCTGGCAAAAGCTTTATTTAATAAATTTTGTCAATATTATCTAAGGCAATGACAAAACACTTTTATTTTAAAGCAATTTCAATTGTGGCGGTCACGTGATCATTGTGTCGATCGTTTGTCTATCATCGTCGAATGAATAAAAACTAAAAGGTGACAGACAAAAACAACGGTGCTGTGATAAACGATTACGCATAGCACACACGTCTTTCCTCCGCTAGTACACTACTCACAGGAACTACCAAAGATATAAAGATGTTTCGATTGCGCTTGATACATGTATCACCACCCTCGTAAAGTAAAAGTACGAAAGATTTGTCTGCTTTGGCGCCACATTGTGAAGATCATGTCGACTTTGATTGTGCAGCGACCTTCACGATTGAAGATACCGTCATACTCATGTTACTATAAATAGCACCACGTTTCGGCAGCCATCGTCGGCACGAAACGTTAGACACGAGTTACGAATCGAAAAATAAAGTAGCAGTTGATTTTGGTGAAGTTTATGATTTTCCATTATCATTGTTTACCGGTCAATGGACCGCCGGGAAGATAATTTACCGGTACACGTTGAAATTTACCGGTATAAAACCGGAAAATACCGGTTATTGGAATCTCTGGTTAAAGTTACTATCCGATTGACTTTAAATTTATATACATTGCGTAAGGTCATGAGACGAAGAAGCCTATCTATTGATTTTCAGCGATTGCCGACAATTACTTCCAGAGTTATGGCCCTTGATCACTTCAAAAAGTCCTTGGGAACGCTCTAGAGGCTAAAGTTAATATCTGTTTGACTTTAAATTTATACAGTGTTTAAAGTCATAAGACGAATAAGCCCTAGTGATTTTCAGCGATTTCCAATAATTATTGCCAGAGTTATTTCCCTTGATTAATTTGAAAAATCTTGTGACATTCTAGAGATCAAACTTATCATCTGATTGACTTCAGTTTGATACACAGAGTTTAAGGTCTTTAAACGAACAAGTATTTTGATTTTCACTGAATTTTAAGTTGTTACTCTTAATCAGATTTTAGTGTATTACAAATATTTATTACCGAAAAAAGTAAATATTTGCGACAACCCTTGTTGACTGCCTGGACGATTTAGCTGCTGTGGACGTTTGTGTCATTGCCTGGCAACTTATCTTAGAAATTTTATCATCTACGACTGTTTCATAGTTACTAATAAAACTCCTATTTTTGTATTTTTATATTAAGAGGTTATAAGATAGTATTATCCTCATATCCTGCTCAACAAAATGTTGCCAGTCCAACAGTAAAAGGTTTTATTACTAGAATGGTGAGGTAAGTCAAATCTAGTATATATATATCTAGCTCACAATCTGCCATACGTACTACTATGGCCAGTGCAGGTGGGAAATTTCCATGTTTGAGACATAACCGTCTCTTGCATGTATTCGGTACCGTAAAAGATTGCATACTGGCCGAGATCAGACTTTTGGTTTTGCACATACAATGTTTTCACCAGGGTTATTGCGGCTAGCCTGCAAGTTACTAAACCCTACAACCTATGTGTGTCAAAACATGTACAAAAGGTTGTGATCTAGGCTTGCTATAAAATGCTTTAATGTAATGTCTATGTACAGGCATACTCCGCGCAGCGGTTCGTTTCATTAGAGGTAATCCTACTTTTCACTTGCTATTAGAGTGGATATTGTTGTCCCCCGCCTTTCGAAGAAAGTTGGGGGACTATTAAAATGGGTACGTTCGTCTGTCTGTCTGTCTGTCTGTCCGTCTGTCCGTCACACTTTTTGGGACACAATAACTCTCTTCCTAATTGAGCTAGAATGTTCAAACTTGGTGTATGTGTTTATTAGGTCAATGCCTTGATGGAGTTCAAAGATGAGCATTTTCCGCTTAGGGTAAGCAGAGATAAGCAATTTGGTTGGTTGATGCTTTGGGACACGATAACTTTAGTTCTAACTAAGTGAGAGTGATGAAACTTAGTGTATAGTTTCATTACAGTAATACCTTGACTAAGTTCGATAATGAGCATTTTCCGCTCAGGGTAAGCAGAGCAATTTGATTGGTCGAGACTTTGGAACACAATAACTCTCCTTCTAATTGAGTTAAAATGTTCAAACTTGGTGTATATGCTTATTAGGTCAATGCCTTGATGGAGTTCGGAGATGAGCATTTTCCGCTTAGGGTAAGCAGAGCGAAACGCAATTTGATTGGTCGAGACTTTGGAACACAATAACTCTTCTTCTAATTGAGTAAAAATGTTCAAATTTGGTGTATATGCTTATAAGGTCAATGCCTTGATGGAGTTCGAAGATGAGCATTTTCCACTTCGGGTAAGCAGAGATAAGCAATTTGATTGGTTGATGCTTTGGGACACGATAATTTTAGTTCTAATTAAGTGAGATTGATGAAACTTGGTGTATAGTTTCATTACAGTAATACCTTGACTAAGTTCGATAATGAGCATTTTCTGCTCAAGGTAAGCAGAGCGATACGCAATTTGATTGGTCGAGAATTTGGAACACAATAACTCTCCTTCTAATTGAGTTAAAATGTTCAAACTTGGTGTATATGCTTATTAGGTCAATGCCTTGATGGAGTTCGAAGCTGAGCATTTTCCGCTTAGGGTAAGCAGAGATAAGCAATTTGATTGGTTGATGCTTTGGGACACGATAACTTTAGTTCTTATTAAGTGAGAGTGATGAAACTTGGTGTATAGTTTCATTATAGTAATACCTTGACTAAGTTCGATAATGAGCATTTTCTGCTCAGGGTAAGCAGAGCGATACGCAATTTGATTGGTCGAGACTTTGGAACACAATAACTCTCCTTCTAATTTAGTTAAAATGTTCAAACTTGGTGTATATGCTTATTAGGTCAATGCCTTGATGGAGTTCGAAGATGAGCATTTTCCGCTTAGGGTAAGCAGAGATAAGCAATTTGATTGGTTGATGCTTTGGGACACGATAACTTTAGTTCTAATTAAGTGAGAGTGATGAAACTTGGTGTATAGTTTCATTACAGTAATACCTTGACTAAGTTCGATAATGAGCATTTTCTGCTCGGGGTAAGCAGAGCGATACGCAATTTGATTGGTCGAGACTTTGGAACACAATAACTCTCCTTCTAATTTAGTTAAAATGTTCAAACTTGGTGTATACATGTATGCTTATTAGGTCAATGCCTTGATGGAGTTCGAAGATGAGCATTTTCCGCTTAGGGTAGGCAGAGATAAGCAATTTGATTGGTTGATGCTTTGGGACACGATAACTTTAGTTCTAATTAAGTGAGAGTGATGAAACTTGGTGTATAGTTTCATTACAGTAATACCTTGACTATGATCGATAATGAGCATTTTCTGCTCAGGGTAAGCAGAGCCATAAGCAATTTGATTTGCCGAGACTTTGGAACACAATAACTCTCCTTCGAATTGAATTAAAATGTTCAAAATTGCTGTGTATGCTTATGAGGTCAATGCCTTGATAGAGTTCAAAGATGAGCATTTTCTTCTTACGGTAGGCAGAGATAAGCAATTTTTGGATGACACTTCGTGTTCAGTTTGATTGGTCGATACGTTTGAAAAAAATAAATGTGCGATTAATTAATATGTGTCATCTATTTATTTTGGGATTTCGGCGGGGGACATCAGCCTCACTGTTGGCTTGTTTAGTCTTCCGATGTCCTTTTTTTTTAACTTAACGTTCATGCTTTTATGACACTTTGATGAGCCTCTCTACTTATTACATTGATTTGACTTGTGCCTGCCGGTGGAGTCTCGTAAACTATCCCGGAAAATATGGGGTGTCAAGAAAATCGTCGTATGATTTCATTCATTTAGTGGACTTACCCTTACTTTTACTCAACTTCCTAGTCTTTATCGTCAGTCTGACCAGTCTATTTTGAATGTATTTGTCACCAAACGTCACACAGTCGTCATGTAAAGCAGTCGGGAATCTGTTAACATTTGTCTAGCAATAGTATTTGTGATTTTTGTCATAGGTATTTTGTTACAGTGCTCAAAATCATAGGGGTACTAGTCCAATCCAATGCTGGATAGCAAATCATCCGTGGATGATATCTTGCAGGGCTCAGTCTCAAATCTAGAAAATAATAAGTCCGTCGATCAAAGCCTATGGCTACAGAATGATTAAATAATATACTATGATTATGAAAATAATTTACAACGTGTTACCGAAAAGTGCCTGAAAAATAAAGACCACAAATAAAAAGTTTTCCGGTCTCAAATATTTCTGCGTATTTAGAGCTAGCAAATATTTATTTCCTAACCAGGAGAGATCGTCGCGTAAACCAAGGTTGTAAACACTTAATAAAAGTAAATCTCGAAAGGTTATAGTGAATTTATCTGGGCAATTTCACCTGCTTGAAAGTTAGAAATGAGACAAAGCTATTACAGCTAGCTCTGTATTTAAATCACCAAAAACGTCAAAATCAAAAATCGAATCAAGCAGTGAAATCGAAATTTTTGCTCACGTTCGCTATTAAATAAACACGTAAGTCGAAGCCCGTAATGAGTGTATTTTTTACTCAGTGTTATATATGTTTGTAAAAATACCTCGTGTGACGTATATTTGCTGCGACATCTGAAAACAAGTGCGCGACGCTAACTTCTGCTCACTTCAGAAGATTTGTCAAAGGAGCAATCACACAGATAAGCGGGTCAGTTTTTATAAGGATAAACATCGTGTCTTTGAACCACTCTACCAAAATTGACGGACAAAATGGTGGCCGTTTGTACGCGAATAATGTGAAAATATGTTATCTCAAGGGTGTTGACCCTATAGAGGTCACAATTTTGAACCGATTTTGATGAAACATAAAGATCTTGGTTCCATTGCATATTTGCACATATCTTATCATAACTTCCTGAATTATTGCCCTTGATTGTACGAAAATCGCCCCATTTTTTAGCTTGTGGTTCCTTTGGAGGTCACAATTATTAACGGATTTAAAATAAAGTTTGATTATATCACTGTTTCACCATCATGAAGGGCGAGTTCGAATTTCGTAAAAATCAGACCAAAACTGCCGGACATAATGGCTGCCGCTAATATGCGAATAGTGTAGAAATATGATATATCAAGGTTGTGGACCCTGTAGAGGTCACAATTTTAATCCAATTTTGATGAAATTTGATATGTAAGTTTATAACCCAAAGATTACGGTTTCTTTCGATATTCGGGCACATTGGACCAAAACTTCCTGAATTATGGCCCCTGATTGTACAAAAAATCATGTTTTTTAACTTTTGGACCCTATGGAGGTCACAATTTTATTCCGAATTAAAAAAACGTTTGACTATATTCCTGTTACACATTAATGATCGATAATTGAACAGCTAAATTCATAATATTAAATGTCTTGTATACTTAACGTTAACATGGGGCAGAACTTTATAAAAACCAAACAAATTCTAATGATTTTCTGATAATTACTTGTTGACTGCTCGGACGATTTAGCTGCTGTGTGGGCGTATGTTTCGTTGCCTGGCAACCTATTTTTAGCTTATGTTCCCCCTAGAGGTCTCAATTATTATCCAATGTTTTGTATACTAAACATTAGCATGGGGCAGAATTTTATAAAAACCAAACAAATTATAATGATTTTTTTGTGATAATTACTTATTATGCGACAACTCTTGTTGACTGCCCGGACGATTTAGCTGCTGTGTGGGCGTATGTTTCGTTGCCTGGCAACCTATTTTTTGAAATGGCATTCTTAAATTAATTTCATGGGCATGCAACATCTTGTTTTAGGATTAGTTACACCCCTAGTTACCTCCCTGAGACTTTATCTAATGAAAAAAAAAGATAATGTAGCCAATATCCTATTGTTCTCAGATGTTGACAAGGCATCCAGACTAATATTAGTATTAGTAGATTATAGGGACTTTGTATTTAAATGAGATTAAGGACAGACCTTTGGAGATCGTCCTGCAAGCTTTATTTTCTTGATGACAACTACAACCATTGGCTCGACAAGCAAAAATTTTTACTGCTCTCTCATTGGACATAAAGAATCACACGAACCAATGAAATATCGTTTTTATGGGAACACTATTTTAGGCTTGACATCAATCTGTTTCACAGAGGTATAATGAAGTCCTTCTTTTTATATCTCGGCGTAAAATGTCTGGCCTTTATAAAGTTCATGATGCATTCTACGTGTGACGTCACATCATCACATGGCATATTTGATTGGCTTGATAGCCTTTGGATTGTTTATAAAGTTCATCATGCATTCTACTTATGACTTGACATCACATGGCATATTTGATTGGTTGGATAACCTTTGCATTGTTTACGTAACGTTATCTGGTACAGTCAGAATGGTGCCTTTTACTTATTTAATAGACCCATTTACACTAAATAGGAAATATATTTTATTCAAAACTTTCAAACCCTTTATTTATTTTTCTAATTCCTTACAGTGATATTAACTGCTAAGCAAAATTTCATTGGCCAGTATCAGAAAATGCAGTAGCTGAAATAAGCTGATATGACACATGGAATTCTTTATGGCACAATTTGTATTAATTATAAGCCCATATTTTCATGTGGACGGATATTGTCGTCACCTTTGTTGTCTGTCCGGTTGTCATGGACTGTCCACAATTTGTTTGTGACGAAACTTGAAATATAGGTTTATCTCGGTTCCTTTTGATACGGGTGTGTTTCAGACCGTAACTTGATTATGGCCCCTGATTGTACAAATATCACATTAAAAGTTGAGCTTGAATTTCGTTGAAATCAGACCAAACCAACTGACAAAATGGCTGCAAATATTGTAGAAGATTATGGACCCTCTAGAAGTCAAAATTTTTATTCGATTTTGATTGAACATGAAATAAATGTTTCAGAAAACTAAGACCATACACAATCCAAAGTACTTTAAGGTAAAATTGGTTTCTATCAATTTTACTTTTTATACGACCACATTGAAATATGGTCTTAATTGTCGCCCCTGTCCGTCTTGTGGATGCTCTCTAGTGGCTAAAGTTAATATCCGATTGACTTTTAATGTATATTCAGTGTTTTAAAGTCATGACATGAAGAATCCTATAGATTTTCATTGATTTCCAATAATTACTGCAAGAGTTATGGCCCATACATTTTGAATTATCTTTTAGACACTCTGGAGGCTAAAGTTAATATTCAATTAACTTTAAATTTATACAGTGTTTAAGGTCATCAGACAAAGAAACCTATTGATCAACATTTTCCAATAATTACTGCCAGAGTTGTGGTCATAATTACCGGCTAAAGATAATATCCGATTAACTTTAAATTTTATACGCAGTGTTTAAGGTCATCAGACAAAGAAGCCTATTGATTTTCAACTATTTCTGATGATTACAGCCTGAGTTATGGTCCTTGATCACTTTAAAAAATCTTGTGGATGCTCTAGAGACTAAAGTTAATATCTGATTGATTTTTATACGTCCACATTCATAATGTGAACGTATTATGCCGTCGCCCCGTCTGTGTGTGTGTGTGTGTGTGTGTGTGTATGTATGTGTTTGCATATGGTGTATTAGCAGGACGCGAAGTTGAAAGAACACCAACGTTGTTAGGACATTTTGAATTGTTGGGACTTACACTCAGGTCCCCACAATTATTTTTGTACCAGGGCCTTGTAAACCACCTAAAAACTATATATTTTCAATCTTACACAAGTCCTACTAAATGTGGAAAATCATGCCAGTCTCACACACTGAACACACATTTTACTTCCTATATCACACACATTTGAAGTGTTTGAAGCATGGGTATTATCAATATCCAATCAGCTGGTCAGTTACAAAGTTAGATATATTGACCAATCAGAGGCCATTTCTTTAAAGTCCTGACAGAAGAGGCTACTCAAATTTTTTCACACAACTTGTGCATTTAATTGCGAAAGGTACAGATAAGTGTCGCCTGATACTACCCAAAGCTAAGCAACGGTCTAGAAGTATATTTTTTCTTAAGGGAGAGCCAATATATGATACCAATAAACGTTAAGTAGAACATTAGAGTGTATTTCCTGTATGATTCATTATCAAATTGGCAATAAGTCCTATCAATGACTGAAATTATTGATTTGGGTATTGTTATAGAAAAGTTTTGATAATTAATCAAATTGTGCGGGTGTAAATTTGAAGTTATTAGTCACTTTGTTCTGTTGAGAAGAGGATACATCTCTAGAAATTTACAGTAGAAAGAAAAAAGAAATAGGTAAGTGCTTACATTATGTCTCAACTACTTCAATTTTAATGCTGTCAAAATTGTACAAAATTATGATTTGTCAAAAAATTGTTTTTTTTTTTTGCAAAAAATGGGAAGAAATTGAAATAAATAACGCGTATTGTTTAAATCTAAAGGTCCGTCATTGGCTCAAGGGCCCTGATTTTGTTGTCCGATAACATGAGCAGTACTGTGGGTCCCCCAGTTTCATGTTACTATTAAAGACTCCTGAATAGTACCATATGTTAGTCCCGAAAGGCGCTTTCTCCTCTCTCTCTCTCTCCATCCTCTCCGTATTCCTGCTTATCTCTCCTCGCACTCGATTCCCCTCAATCCCCTCCCTTTCTCTCTATCCCAACTTTAATCTCCCCCCTCCCTGTCTTTATTACCATTTATCTCTCTATCACACTATTCCCCTGTATCTTGTCCTATCTCTCATCTCTCTCGCTTACCATCCCTATTTCTATTCATGCATATCCTCCTCTGTATCTGTTCTTTTCTATCCCTCTTCTGTATCCCCATCCCTCTCACCCCTCTCCTCGTATCCTCTCTCTACCTCTCCTCTCTCTCCACATCCTCTATATCTCCCCCACCGCCTCTCTTCCCCTCTTCATCTATATTGTCATGTCTCTCCTCATTCAAGCCCCCTTATTCTCTTAGATATTGAGTGGAAGCCAGAATGTTTCGCTTTCTTCCCCTCTTTCCCTTCCTGCATCTTTATAGTCCTCTCTCTGGTTTCTGTATCCCCATCCCTCTCACCCCTCTCCTCGTATCCTCTCTCAACCTCTCCTCTCTCTCATTTTGTCCTTGGTATCCTTATCCCCCTCGCATTTCCACATCCTCTATATCTCCCCCAACGCCTCATTCAAGACCCCCTATTCTCTTGAATATTGTGTGGAAGCCAGAATGTTTCGCTTTCTTCTCCTCTTTCCCTTCCTGCATCTTTATCGTCCTCTCTCTGGTTTCCTCTCACTGTTAAAAACCGATTGAAGTACAATTGCACCATATGGTGTAGTTGGTTGCGAAATACCCTATCTCGCTCCCTTTCTCTCTCCCATACCATCTCTCACTTCCTCCATGCTCCCTTTCACACTTCCCCTTTCAAGTGTTAGGTGGGCACCAGACTCTCTTCTCTCCATTTATTCTTTCTATTTCTCCTTTCTTTTTTTCTGTTTCCTCTGCATCTCTGTCTTCTCTCATCGTTCTTTTGGCCTCTCTTTACCTACTATCTTCATCTCATAAACAAGTCTTAAAGCCCAAACTGTTCAACTGGGTTTCAAAGCCCTGTGTTATAGAATATTTTAACTTTAAAATTAAGATGTTGGGCACTTCAAAATTTTATTTCTTAAAAAAAAAACACCTTGGTGTGAAAAGGTGTACTAGAAATATGCTGTAATAATAGAAATAATAAGTGTTCAGTGGATGGTAGTTTCTCTTCACCCATTTGAGTGATAAGTGGACATCAGTCTCTCTTTCCCCCTCTCTGGATTTGAAGTAATCAAAGCTTAGCCCAACCCAAGTGTTAGTAACCACTATTATTGTATCATTTCAGGGAATATGAAAACACGGTCTGGTGAAGAGCAGAGGAGAGCAGGATATATTGAATGTGAAATGTGCATCACAAACAATATGGTTTTAAGGTGGTGAAACTGGCCCTGTGTGAACAGAGTAATGGACATTTATTTAACCAATAATTGAATTCTTAAAAACTGACTCAAATGTATTAAAGATTCCAGAATATTAATTTCTCGAATTTAACTTTTGAGGGTATCCATTGTTAAGTTTAAAATGTTGTTGGACTTCAGTGAAATTGCTTTTGTGTTAAAATCATAAAGAATTAAAACAAAAAGTGAATTATGAAGTATTTTGTTTTACCCAAACCAGTTTCTACTGCATTTTGAAAATTGAAACCCACCCATGGAACATCCAATAGTACACGTGTACCAGTGTGCCACAGTTTTACGAATTTAGAGGAAAGGTCAGACAAGTCACAATCCAAAACACAACCGTAAACCAACTTTCAGTTTGTCGCACAGTCAACAACGACTCTTACCTTATCCCAAGTTATATTTACCAGTTAGACTAACCAACTGTGTTTCCTTATTGTCATTTATTGATTTACATGCTTAATTATTAGGGGGGTTGGGATGGCCTAGTGGTCTAGAGTGCCGCGCTTCGTCCTCAAGCTGGCTGGTCATCTCTGGCTTGCGGCTGTGTTTTCGAGCCCTGGTGTGAGCGTATGTGGCATAGAGATAGGGGCACCTTCCCAACCTCGTAGGTTTCCTCCGGGCACTCCGGTTTCCCCCCACTGCTACAGACCCCAACGCGCAAGCGAATTGTTGAAATAAAATTAAACCATATGTTAATCCTGAAATGACCTAGTTTGTGTTGAGTGGACGTTAAACCCCATTTCTCTCTCGCTCGCTCTCTCTCTCTCTCTTCCTCGCTTAATTATTAGTAATATTTGCAGCTGATAGTTTATCTGTCTTTGTCCGAGGTAAAGAGGGGAGGGGGGTGGAGTCTAGTAGTGAGCTTAATTTCTGCACTTTCTTCCCCACACCAAAGAGTCATGCCCTTTAATTTTATGTAATAGAAATATCAAAGAATTTCCCCAAAATGACACAGTTAGTGTTGAGTGAATGTAAAACTCATTGGGTTTTATTTTATTTTGATTGTATTTCTACTCAATGTAATGTGTATACATTTGTGGCTTAATCCGCGATCAGATTAGGTTATGTCGCTTGTTGCCCTGTGTTTTATTTTCTATTTGACTTTAGGTCCCCTGCATGGGCCGCCGTTATAATTTGATCCTGATTAAAGTTTAAAGTACTGTAATGATGGAGATGTCACCAGCAATTTAAGAATTCTTATGGACTGGATCGTTATTAACTGCCTTTTAACTCTTCACAATTTAATCGAATTGGTCCCAGTAGTGATACAATGACTTAGTGTGTGTCCAGATTTTAAGTCAAAACAAATTTATATTGATTCGTGGTCAAAGGGGAGACCAATCTTGGTGTGCCTGTAATGTGGGCTAATTGCAGCCTTGTCACACTTCATACCAAATCTAGCTTGGACATGTTCAGTTCCAGCAGCGTGTGTGAATTAATTATATACATCGTTATAAGGACACCTTCAGTACCAACAGTTTATTAAATTTGTGGTGTGTGAATTGAATGTACGTCTTTAACGGGACCCTCTCGATAACCATTATGTACGTCATTATACGGACGTCCCAATAGTGCATTAAAACATAGGTGTGTACAATTAAATAGAAGTAATTATCAGGACGTCCCAGCAGTTCATTAAATCCTGGGTGTGTAACTTGTGTATAATAAGTGTAACTATACCACTTTGACGGTACGGCTCTTTAAGTGTCCATCAACAAGATTTGTCACACAACGTCCCACTAAAGTGTCCCAACAATCTCAATTGCTACTGTTTAATATTAAAGATTTATTATAACACATTTTTCATTACCCGTTGGTACTTTAGACCGATCAGTAATATATTTAAGATAAAAATATAAGAATAAAGCTTAGTCCCCACAAGTGTGGTTACTGTCAAGGACCTGACAAAGACTTAGATGCAGGTATGTGTGTGTGTGTGTGTGTGTGTGTGTCTGTGGTTCGCCTACAGGGCGCAATTCTTCATGGATTTTCTTCAAACTTGGTATACTTATTCCTTATACCCCAAGGAAGATCCCTATTGTTTTTGGGGCATGCCCGACCCCCAGGGGCCGAGCCACGCCCATTTCTAGTATTTGTTTGTTTGTCGTCTACAGGCCACATTTCTTAACTTATAATCTTGAAACTTTGCATACACATTCTTTGTACCCTAAGGAACATCCCTATCGTTTGGGGTGTATGCCCCACTCCCAGGGGCAGAGCCACGCCCATTTTCTTTTCGTGTGTCTTTGTGTCGCCTACAGGGCGCAATTCTTACTGGATTTTCTTCAAACTTGGTATACGTATTCCTTATACCCTAAGGAAGATCTCTATTGTTTTTGGTGCATGCCCGATCCCCAGGGACAGAGCCACGCCCATTTCTAGTATGTATTTGTTTGTCGTCTACAGGCCACATTTCTTAACTTATAATTTTGAAACTTAGCATACACATTCTTTGTACCCTAAGGAACATCCCTATCATTTGGGGTGCATGCCCAACCCCCTGGGGCAGAGCCACACCCTTATTCTTATCGTGTGTCTTTGTGTCGCCTACAGGCCACAATTCTTATTGGATTTTCTTTAAAACTTTGTAAACTTACTCTTTATACTCTAAGGATGATCCCTATCGTTTGGGGTGCATGCCCAACCCCCCAGGGGCAGAGCCACGCCCATTTTCTTTTTGTGTGTCTCTGTGTCGCCTAGAAGCCGCAATTCTAACTGTATTTTTTTTAAAACTTTGTATACTTACCCTAAGGATGATCCGTATTGTTTTTTGGTGCATGCCCGACCCCCAATGGCAGAGCCACGCCCATTCCTTGTATTTATTTGTTTGTCGTCTACAAGCCACATTTCTTAACGTATTATCTTGAAACTTTGAATGATTATTCTTTGTACCCTAAGGAACATTTCTATCATTTGGGGTGCATGCCCAACCCCCAGGGACAGAGTCACGCCCATTTTCTTTTTGTGTGTCGCCTACAGGCCATAATTCTTAATCGGTCATCTTGAAACTTAAAATACTTATTCCTTATACCCTAAGGATGACCCCTTTTGTTTTGGGTGCATGCCCGACCCCCATGGGACAGCAACACCCATTTCGTGTATTTGTTTGTCTGTCGTCTACAGGCTGCATTTCTTAATGTATCATCTTGAAACTTTGAAAACTTATTCTTTTTACCTTAAGGAAGATCCCTATTGTTTTTGGTGCATGCCCAACCCCAAGGGACAGTGCCACGCCCATTTTTTTTTGTCTGTCTGTGTGTCACCTACAGCCCACAATTCTTAATCGATCGTCTTGAAAACTTTTTTTTATACTTATTCCTTATACCCTAAGGCTGACCACTATTATTTTTGGTGCATGACGGACCCCCTGGGACAGAGCCACTCCCAATGTTTCTGTGTCTTGTGTTCGCCTACAGGATGCAATTCTTAACAGATCCTTTTAAAACTTTACAAACCTATTCCTTATACCCTAAAGATGACCCCTATTGTTTTTGGTGATTTCCTAACCCCCAGGGGCATAGCCATGCCCATTTTTATACGCCCACATGGAAATGTGGTCGTATATTGCCGTCGCCCCCGTCCGTCCGTCTGTCGGTCCGTCCGTCCGTCCGTCCGTCCGTCCACAATTTCTTGTGAACGCTCTAGAGGCTAAAGTTAATATCCGATTGACTTGAAATTTATACACGGTGTTTAAGGTCGTGAGACGAAGAAGCCTATTGATTTTCAGCGATATCCGATAATTACTACCAGAGTTATGACCCTTGATCACTTTGAAAAATCTTGTGAACGCTCTAGAGGCTATAGTTAATATCCGATTGTTTTTAAATTTATACACAGTGTTTAAGGTCATGAGACAAAGAAGCCTATTGATTTTCGGTGATATCTGATAATTACTGCCAGAGTTATGACCCTTGATCACTTTGAAAAATCTTGTGAACGCTTTAGAGGCTAAAGTTAATATCCGATAGACTTTAAATTTATACACAGTGTGTAAGGTCATGATACGAAGAAGCCTGTTGATTTTCAGCAATATCCGATAATTCCTGCTCGAGTTATGACCCTTGATCACTTTGAAAAATCTTGTGAACGCTCTAGAGGCTAAAGTTGATATCCGATTGAATTTAAATTTATACACAGTGTGTAAGGTCATGATACGAAGAAGCCTGTTGATTTTCAGCAATATCCGATAATTCCTGCTCGAGTTATGACCCTTGATCACTTTGAAAAATCTTGTGAACGCTCTAGAGGCTAAAGTTGATATCCGATTGAATTTAAATTTATACATGGTGTTTAAAGTCATGATACAAAGAAGCCTATTGATTTTCAGCGATATCCGATCATTACTACAGTTATGACCCTTGATAACTTTGAAAAATCTTGTGAACGCTCTAGAGGCTATAGTTAATATCCGATTGACTTTAAATTTATACACAGTGTTTAAGGTCATGAGACGAAGAAGCCTATTGATTTTCGGTGATATCTGATAATTACTGCCAGATTTATGACCCTTGATCACTTTGAAAAATCTTGTGAACGCTTTAGAGGCGAAAGTTAATATCCGATTGACTTTAGATTTGTACACAGTGTTTAGGGTCATGAGACGAAGAATCCTATTTGATTTTCAGAGATATCTGGTAATTTCTGGCACTTGATCTCTTTGAAATATCTTGTGGACATACGCCTTGAGACAAACCATCAAAACTATAATCATTTCCGATAATTATTTAATGGGCTATTACTCGTAATAAGATTATCATGTGTTGTAAATGTTCTCCTTACTGACAAAAGAAACAATATGCGACAACCCTTGTTGACTGCCCGGACGACTTAGCTGTTGTGGGCGTATGTTTCG
Organism: Patella caerulea; assembly: GCA_036850965.1. Taxonomy (NCBI): domain Eukaryota; kingdom Metazoa; phylum Mollusca; class Gastropoda; family Patellidae; genus Patella; species Patella caerulea. The sequence goes on along the minus strand of JAZGQO010000008.1, from coordinate 3,326,272 downwards.
TTGCCTGGCAACCTATCTTTACTTCGTGTCTATGTGTGTTGTCTACAGGCCACGATTCTTAATGGATTGTCTTTAAACTTGGGATATGTATTCCATATAGCCTAAGGACGTCAACTGCATGTCCCGACTCACACAGGCAAGCCAATTTTTGTGCTTGTCGTTTACAGGCCGCAATTCTGAATGAATCAGCTTGGTACTTGGTTTATGTATTCCTTATAGCCTGAGGGCGTCCACTATTGATTTTGATGAATGTCCCGACCCCCAGGGGCAGAGCCACGCCCACTTTTTGCCTTTAGTGTTAGGAAGGCACAATTCTGAATGGATTATCTTGGTATAGTTATTCCTTATACTCTAAGGACGGCAACTATTAATGTTGGTGCACGACCCTCAACGCTAAACAAACCAAACGCCTAGCCTTCTTGACAAAGTACCATATCAATCAAAGCAGGAATGTGGACGTATATTGTAGCGTTAGCGTTATGTTAAATTTATACACAGTTTATGGTCATCAGACATTCAATGATTTACGGAGAATTACAGGATAGCCCTTGATCCCTTTAAAAAATATTGTTTACAACTATATGTAACCGTTTTGATTGACTTTAGATTGATTTTCAGTGAACAGCTAAATCCATGATATTTAGAATTTTCTTTACTCAACCTTAGCCTGGGACAAACAAATTCCATTGATTTTCTGATAATTACTTAATGAGTTGTTTTTAGTGTATTATAAATGTTTCATTAACGACAAAATAATTTTTTTTCGACAACTCTTGTTGATTGCCCAGACAATTTAACTGTAGCGTATGTTTCATTGCATGGCACTCTATCGATATCTAAATATGAATGATCTTACTTTTGTCATTGATAATAATAAATACTTTATATTATAGGTGGATGCGATTACGTATTAACGCATTAACTATAGTCACAGTTGTAATCGAACCATCAATAGATTGCTTTCCTCTTGGCTTGTGGGGAGCTTGGTGTTTTCATGAATTTTTTGGTATCAATCCATATCTTTTTATGACTATCCATATAACATTTTGGATAATACGTGATTATCTACAACTTTTACAGTTGCAGGTAAGGTCATATTTGTTTTTATATGCCCACATTTTCATGTGGACGTATTATGTCGTCGCGCCTGTCCGTCCGGATGTCCGTCCACAATTTGTTTGTGGACTCTCTACAGGTCACAATTCTTATCCGATTTTGACGAAACTTGAAATATAGGTTTATCCCCAAAAGATCTCGGCTGCTTTCGATATTGGCATGTATCGGATCAAAACTTCATGGATTATGGCCCCTGATTGTACGAAAAATCACGTTTTTATACGCCCACATTTTCATGTGGACATATTATGTCGTCGCCCCTGTCCGTCCGTCCATAATTTGTTTGTGGACTCTCTACAGGTCACAATTCTTATCCGATTTTGCTGAAACTTGAAATATAGGTTGATCCCCAAAAGATCTCGGCTGCTTTCGATATTGGCATGTATCGGATCAAAACTTCATGGATTATGGCCCCTGATTGTATGAAAAATCACGTTTTTAGCTTGTGGACCCTATAGAGGTCACAATTTTGAACCGATTTTGATGAAACTTGACATGCATATTTGTAACCCAAAGATCTTGGTTCCTTTTGATATTTGCGGCTATCGGAATGTAATTTCCTGAATTATGGCCCCTGATTGTCCGAAAAATCACCCTTTTTAGCTTGTGGTCCCTCTGGAGGTCACAATTATTATTCGATTTAAAAAAACGTTTGATTATATCACCGTTACACCCCAAGGAAGGTTAAGTTTGAATTTTGGGAAAATCGGACGAAAATTGCCATACAAAATGGCCGCCGTTTGTACGCGAATGCTGTTAAAAAATGGTATATCAAGGTTGTGGACCCTGTGGAGGTCACAATTTTGATTCGATTTTGATGAAACTTGAAATTCATGGTTATAACCCAAAGATCTTGCTTCCTTTCGATATTTGCACATATCGGATCGTAACTTCCTGAATTATGGCCCCTGATTATACGCAATATCGCCTTTTTTTTAGCTTGGAGGTCACAATTATTATCCGATTTAAAAAAACGTTTGATTATATTGCCGTTACACCGTAAGGAAGGTTGAGTTTGAATTTCGGGAAAATCAGACCAAAATTGCCATACAAAATGGCCGCCGTTTGTACTCGAATACTGTTAAAAAATGGTATATCATGGTTGTGGACCCTGTAAAGGTCACAATTTTAATTCAATTTGATGAAACTTGATATTCATGGTTATAACCCAAAGATCTTGGTTCTTTTCGATATTTGCGCATATCGGATCGTAACTTCCTGAATTATGGCCCCTGGTTATTCGCTTAATCCCAAAATCACAATTATTATCCAATTTAAAAAAACGTTTGATTATATCACCGTTACACTGTAAGGAAGGTTGAGTTTGAATTTCGATAAAATCGGACCAAAATTGACAGACAAAATGGCCGCCGTTTGTACGCGAATACTGTTAAAAAAAATGATATATCATGGTTGTGGACCCTGTATCGGTCACAATTTTTATTCGATTTTGATGAGGAAGGTTGAGTTCTAATTTCGTGAAAATCGTACCAAAATTGCCGGACGAAATGGTCGCCGTTTGTACGCGAATAGTGTAAAAATATGGTATATCATGGTTGTGGACTCTCTACAGGTCACAATTTTTATCCGATTTTGATGAAAAGTCACATTTCTAGGTTGTGATAATCATTGTCGGTTTCGAATTTCATTAATATCAGACTGGAACTGACCAACTAAATGGCTGCTCCCAATATAGTATGAAATACAGGACTTAAAGATGTAGGAAAAATCACTTTCGGTATTGCTTGTTCTCTGTCCATCTCTCGAAAATGTGGGCGTATTCTGCCTGGCAGTGCCAGCCTATCTTTAGCTTGTGGACCCTATAGAGGTCACAATTTTGAACCGATTATGATGAAACTTGACATGCCTGTTTGTAACCCAAAGATCTTGGTTCTTTTCGATATTTGCGGCTATGATAATGTAATTTCCTGAACTATGGCCCCTGATTGTCCGAAAAATCACCCTTTTTAGCTTGTGGTCCCTCTGGAGGTCACAATTATTATCCGATTTAAAAAAACGTTTGATTATATCACCGTTACACCCTTAGGAAGGTTGAGTCCGAATTTCGGGAAAATCGGACCAAAATTGCCATACAAAATGGCCGCCGTTTGTACGCGAATACTGTTAAAAAATGGTATATCAAGGTTGCGGACCCTGTGGAGGTTACAATTTTAATTCGATATTGATGAAACTTGAAATTCATGGTTATAACCCAAAGATCTTGGTTCCTTTCGATATTTGCGCATATCGGATCGTAACTTCCTGAATTATGGCCCCTGATTATACGCAAAATCGCCTTTTTTTTTAGCTTGTGGTCCCTCTGGAGGTCACAATTATTATCGGATTTAAAAAAACGTTTGATTATATTACCGTTACACCTTAAGGAAGGTTGAGTTCGAATTTCGGGAAAATCGGACCAAAATTGCCATACAAAATGGCCGCCCTTTGTACGCGAATACTGTTAAAAAATGGTATATCAAGGTTGTGGACCCTGTAAAGGTCACTATTTTAATTTGATTTTGATGAAACTTGAAATTCATGGTAATAACCCAAAGATCTTGGTTCTTTTCGATATTTGCGCATATCGGATCGTAACTTCCTAAATTATGGCCCCTGGTTATACGCAAAATCCCCCTTTCTTTAGCTTGTGGTCCTGGAGGTCACAATTATTATCCGATTTAAAAAAACGTTTGATTATATCACTGTTACACCGTAAGGAAAATCGGACCAAAATTGACAGACAAAATGGCCGCCGTTTGTAAGTGAATACTGTTAAAAAGATGGTATATCATGGTTGTGGACCCTGTCTAGGTCACAATTTTAATTCGATTTTGATGAGGAAGGTTGAGTTCTAATTTCGTGAAAATCGTACCAAAATTGCCGGACGAAATGGTCGCCGTTTGTACACGAATAGTGTTAAAATATGGTATATCATGGTTGTGGACTCTCTACAGGTCACAATTCTTATCCGATTTTGATGAAAAGTCACATTTCTAGGTTGTGTACCGTCACACCATAATCATTGTCGGCTTCGAATTTCATGAATATCAGACTGGAACTGACCAACTAAATGGCTGCTCCCAATACTGTATGAAATACAGGACTTAATGATGTAGGAAAAATCACTTTCGGTATTGCTTGTTCTCTATCCATCTCTCGAAAATGTTAGCGTATCCTGCCTGGCAGTGCCAGCCTATCTTATGTCATTTTTATACACCCACATTTTTATGTGGATGTATATTGTCGTCGCCCCTGTCCGTCCGTCCGTCCCTCAACAATTGTTTGTGAACAGTCTACAGGTCACAATTTATATCCGATTTCAATGAAACTTAAAATATAGGTTTATCACTCAAAGATCTCGGTTCCTTTCGATATTGGCATGTATCGGACTGTAACTTCATGGGTTATGGCTCCTGATTGTACGAAAAATCAAGTTTTTAGCTTGTGAACAGTGTAGAGGTCACAATTTTGAACCGATTTGGATGAAACTTGAAATGCATGTTTATAACCCAAAGATCTTGGTTCCTTTCGATATTTGCGCCCATCGATCATAACTTCCTGAATTATGGCACCTGATTGTCCGAAAAATCACCCTTTTTAGCTTGTGGTCCCTCTGGAGGTCAAAAATGTTATCTGATTTAAAAAAATGTTTGATTATATCACCGTTACATGGTTATGGAGGTTGAGTTCAAATTTCGTGAAACTTGACATGTATGTTTATAACATAAAAGTCTTGGTTCCTTTCAATATTTGCGCCCATCGGATCGTAACTTCCTGAATTATGTCCCCTGATTGTCTGAAAAATCGCCTTTTTATACGCCCACATTGAAATGTGGTCATGTATTGTCGTCGCCCCCTTCCGTCCTTCAGTCCAGCGGTCCGTCCGGCGTCCACAATGCTCTAGAGGCTAAAGTTAATATCTGATTGACTTTAAATTTATACACAGTGTTTAAGGTCATGAGACGAAGAAGCCTATTGTTTTTCAGCGATTTCCGATAATAACTACCAGAGTCATGGCCTTTGATCACTTCAAAAAATCTTGTGGAAGCTCTTAAGGCCAAAGTTAATATCCGATTGACTTTAAATTTATGCACAGTGGTTAAGGTCATATGATGAAGAAGCCTATTGATTTTCAGCGATTTCTGATAATTAGTGCTAGAGTTATGGCCCTTGATCACTTCAAAAAAATCTTGTGGACGCTCTAGAGGCCAAAGTTAATATCCGATTGACTTTAAATTTATACACAGTGGTTAAGGTCATACGACGAAAAAGCCTATTGATTCTAAGCTAAGCGATTTCTGATAATTAGTGCTAGAGTTATGGCCCTTGATCACTTCAAAAAAAATCTTGTGGACACTCTAGAAGCCAAAGTAAATATCCGATTGACTTTGAATTTATACACAATGTTTAAGGTCATAAGACGAAGAAGCCTATTGATTTTTAGCGATTTCTGATAATTAGTGCTAGAGTTATGGCCTTTCATAACTTTTTGTTGATGCTCTAGAGTCCAAAGTTAATATCAAATTGACTTTAAATTTATACGCAGTGTTTACAGTCATGAGACGGAGATGTCTATTGATTTTCAGCTATTTCCAATAATTACTGCCAGAGTTACGACCCTTGATCACATTAAAAGAATCCTGTGGACGCTCTAGAGGCAAAAGTTAATATCCGATTGATTTTAAATTTACACACAATGTTAAAGATCATGAGACGAAGAAGCCTAATCATTTTCAGCGATTTCAAATAATTACTTCCAGAGGCCAAACTTATCATCCAATTGACTTCAGATTGATACACAGAGTTTAAGGTGTTGTAACGAACAAGTATCTTGATTTTCAATGAACAGCTAAATATCAAATGTTTAATATACTAATTGTTAACGTGGGGCAAAACTTTATAAAAAGCAATCAAATTCTAATGATTTTCTGCTAATTACATAATGAGTTGTTACTCTTAATCAGATTTTAGTGTATTACAAATGTTTCATTACCAAAAAAAGTAAAAATATGCGACAACCCTTGTTGACTGCCCGAACGATTTATGTGACAAAGTGATCTCTACATCATATTGAAATATAAATATACAGATAGAACTTTCTGACCTCTGCTGATTTTTGATCATTAATGATATTGACGTGTTCAACTCGACACAACTTCTTCAAGGCACGGACTTAATAAAACAGCTAATGTGTTCAATATGTTATTTACGGACTACACACGAATGGCCTCAGCTCGTTTTGACAATAGGCACGATCTCATTCACGATCTTATTAAATATGCAGTGCAGTTACAGATACTATAATCTCATAAATAAACAATGCCAAATATGTACATCGCTTGTGTATCACTTTTCTTAATTAATTGTATGCTTTATAAGCCAGAGTTTACTGTTAGTTTCAGAAGACTTGGAATGGCGCTCCTCCTGGAGTATGCCTATTTCATGCTCTCAATAAAGGTCTATCAATTATGCTGATATTCTGTTATCTGTATGTAGTGTTACAGATATCAGATTTGGATGCCGTGACCGTCCTGGGTCGTATCAGATTTGGCGCCGTGAATCAGTGAACCAGACAGAACGGGATCCAGTCCCATGAAGCCGCAGGCAATCTTGTTAGACAGAATTCTCCAGTTAATCTGCCAGTTGAAAAGATTTTGGTTTCATTAGTAATCAACCGGGATTGTTAATTACAATTAGTCAAGATATCAGATTTGGTTGCTGTGACCGTCCTGGGTGGTATCAGATTTGGATGCCGTGACTATATGACCCTGGGAGTGAATCGCCATACCAGCGGGAAGTCTTACCAGTGACCATGGGCCAATAATTACAGCCATAGCCATCAGTCATGGAATCACTGACGTCCGGGTTCGATCCTGGGAGGAAACCCTTGGAAGAAGAATTTCCAGTCGTTAAGGTTGGTGCATATTTCCTTGTAACTGACAATGGAACGCCAAAAATGACCAAGGGATAATTTTAAAATTTTTTAAAGGTTAGGGATTTGATCAATATAAAGTTTTCGAAAAAATGTCAAACTAGTAAATAATTTAGTTAAGTAAATAAGAGTTAGGTTTACATATGGGTAAAAAATTTCTATAAACGTCGGAATAGATAAGAATTCTAAAATTGAAACGGTATAACGACGCAAAAAGAAATAAAATGCAGCCTCCGTTTTATAAGGTTATAGATCGTAATAATGTAATGTAGTGTTATGTCCAAATAATGTATATATATGTGTTTAACCAGGTTTGGTTAACGTGTGGATCTGTGTAAAATCCGTTTTTAAGTTTAGGGTAAAGGAAAATGCCCAAGGAAAATTTAAAACTTAATGGCCCTTTGTGTGGGTTGGTATTAGGTTTTAAAAAAATGTTTAAATTGAAACTGGGTGCATTGCAATATATAGCGAGTAGCTTATGCAATATAACTGTTTCTGAGTTATTCGTGTTGTTTTGTTAAAAAATTATAAAGGAGAATAAGTTTTAAGTAATATTCAAACCAAAAACAAAGTATAACGTGGTAAAATGGATAATTTAAAGTTGAATTTGAATGTGCGATTAGCTGTCGAATACATTTTGAATTACCTGATATGCCATGAGTAGTGTTGCGTAAAACTATACTAATGTATTGGAGACGTCAAGAATTGTAAATTGTTATTTTGTTATATGTGATAAATGTCAGGAATATCATAACTTATGGATTATGGTTATTTATTTTATTTTACAACCAGGAGTATAATACAATTAGGGTCTTGAAATAAATACTGAACCCTTGGATTCTAGAAGCTGTTTCTCGTTTGAATGCAGAACGAAATGTTAATAGGGAGTATCTATATGGACATCTCACACAGGCGCATGTCTGTCTTATCTGTTCTCGGCGTGTAAGATAGCACCTCTTGGCTACAAGCTTGTGATATACACCTAGTTCTATATAGTACCAATGTTAAGACGGGTTATAATCTTAACCTGTCACTGTCAATTAGTAAAGCAGACTACTAATGAGTTTCAATGTTATTAATGACTTTAGGTGATAAGTACTAATTAATACTGCTAATTTTTACTTCGAGGCAGATTAAGTTCTATTGTTAATAGTTTATTCAATTAAAAGTAAATAGAATTAACGATTATTAATACAGGTTATTCCCAATGAAGTAAATACAATTTTAATTTTAAATAAACTGAAGTGTAAGAATATGATTAAGTATTATCACATCCAATTAAAATCAATGTTGTAAATTAAGGGTAATGTAATTGTAATTGGTCTAATTTAGCAAGTACATTGATCATTTATGGGATTTATTGTACCTTATCTTAACGTACCCCAACGTTGAACCAGACCAGGGCATTCCAGTATGTCAAAAGCTATGACCCTCAAGCCCAGTTTGCAGAAGTGCCTACGTGCATCAAATTAGCGGTGCAAGGAAAAGAACAATTCTAACATGACCTGAACTTATTCAGTGGTGGCAACAGTGAAATTATTGACATTGAAAAAGTGTTTTTTGATTTTTTTTTTCGGTTGGAACGTATAACCGAGTATTTATATTGAACTTATATTATTGTAGCGAGTATTTATATTGAACTTATATTATTGTAGCATGTTTATCAATGTAATTGTTTTTATAGAATTAGGACTTGACTTTGTGATGTCCATATAAAATGTTTTCAAGTGTTGATATTGATATTGTTTTGTATTTAATGTATGTTAGATAACGATAATTAAGGGGATGGTGTCGGCTAAGACCGAGGACGAGAATACGCTCCATGGAACAGATGTTTCCACACCAGCACCAAGAAATAAACAAGTGTCATTCACTTTGTCATAATTAATCAAGAGGAATGCCAGAATTTAATGGTATAATGGTATCGTCCTACAAAAGTCAAGGACCTAGTGTTCCGAAAATATCATATAACTATATAATCGTGTGTGTTTTCATTACTATTATTATATCGTGTGTGCTCTTCTTAATTCGTGTGTGATTTAACTTAATTGTGTGTACCTTCAATTGATAGAGATGAAGACAGTGTCCCACCTGTGAGAATGGTATTAGTTATTTATTTTTAATAAATAACTTAAATGGGTGGGGATGGAATGTGACAAAGTGATCTCTACATCATATTGAAATATAAATATACAGATAGAACTTTCTGACCTCTGCTGATTTTTGATCATTAATGATATTGACGTGTTCAACTCGACACAACTTCTTCAAGGCACGGACTTAATAAAACAGCTAATGTGTTCAATATGTTATTTACGGACTACACACGAATGGCCTCAGCTCGTTTTGACAATAGGCACGATCTCATTCACGATCTTATTAAATATGCAGTGCAGTTACAGATACTATAATCTCATAAATAAACAATGCCAAATATGTACATCGCTTGTGTATCACTTTTCTTAATTAATTGTATGCTTTATAAGCCAGAGTTTACTGTTAGTTTCAGAAGACTTGGAATGGCGCTCCTCCTGGAGTATGCCTATTTCATGCTCTCAATAAAGGTCTATCAATTATGCTGATATTCTGTTATCTGTATGTAGTGTTACATTTAGCTGCTGTGGGCGTATGTTTCGTTGCCTGGCAATCTATCTTTTAGCTTGTGGTCTCTCTGAAGGTCAAAATTGTAATCCGACTTTAAAAACCGTTTGATTATATCATCATTACATGGTTATGGAGGTTTAGTTCGGACAGACAAAATGGCCGTTTGATTATATCACCATTACATGGTAATAAATGTTGATGTTGAATTTCGTGAAAATTGGACCAAAATTGACGGACAAAATGGCTGCCGTTTGTACGCGAATAGTGTGAAAATATGTTATATCGAATTTGTGGACCCTATAGAGGTCATAATTTTGAACTGATTTTGATGAAACTTGAAATACATGTTTATAACATAAAGATCTTGGTTCCTTTCGATATTTGTATATATTGGATCGTAACTTCCTGAATTATGGCCCCTGATTGTACGAGAAATCGCCTTTATCACCTTGTGGACCCTCTGGAGGTAACAATTATTACCTGATTTAAAAAAAACGTTTGATTATATCACCATTACAGGGTAATCTAGGTTGAGTTTGAATTGATAAACAAAATGACCGCTGTTTGTACGCGAATGGTGTAAAAATATGGTATATCAAAAATGTCACAATTTTAATTCGTTTTTGATTAAACTTGAAATACATTTTTATACGCCCACATTTTCATGTGGACATATTAAGTCGTCGCCTCTGTCCGTCCGTCCGTACGTCCGTCCACAATTTGTTTGTGGACTCTCCACAGGTCACAATTCTTATCCGATTTTGACGAAACTTGAAATATAGGTTTATCCCCAAAAGATCTCGGCTGCTTTCGATATTGGCATATATCGGATCAAAACTTCATGGATTATGGTCCCTGATTGTACGAAAAATCACTTTTTTATGGTATATCAAGGTTGTGGACCCTGTGGATGTCACAATTTTGAACCGATTTGGATGAAACTTGAAATGCATGTTTATAACCCAAAGATCTTGGTTTCTTTCGATATTTGCGCAAATCGATTGTAACTTCCTGAATTATGGCCCCTGATTGTCCGAAAAATCCCCCTTTTTAGCTTGTGGTCCCTCTGGAGGTCAAAATTGTTATCCGATTTTAAAAAATGTTTGATTATATCACCGTTCCATGGTTATGAAGGCAGAATTCGAATTTCGTGAAAATCTGACCAAAATTGACGGATAAAATGGCCGCCGTTTGTACGCGAATAGTGTGAAAATATGTTATATCAAGGTTGTGGACCCTATAGAGGTCACAATTTTGAATCGATTATGATGAAACTTGACATGTATGTTTATAACCCAAAGATCTTGGTTCCTTTTGATATTTGCGCCCATCGGGTCATTACTAACTGAATTATGTCCCCTGATTGTACAAAAAATCACCCTTTTTAGCTTGTGGTCCCTCTGGAGGTAACAATTATTATCGAATTTAAAAAAAACGTTTGATTATATTACCGTTACACCGTAAGGAAGGTTGAGTTCGAATTTCGGGAAAATCGCACTGAAATTGCAATACAAAATGGCCGCCGTTTGTACGCGAATACTGTTAAAAAATGGTATATCAAGGTTGTGGACCCTGTAAAGGTCACAATTTTAATTCGATTTTGATGAAACTTGAAATTCATGGTAATAACCCAAAGATCTTGGTTCTTTTCGATATTTGCGCATATCGGATCGTAACTTCCTCAATTATGGCCCCTGGTTATACGCAAAATACCCCTTTCTTTAGCATGTGGTCCCTCTGGAGGTCACAATTATTATCCGATTTAAAAAAACATTTGATTATATCACCGTTACACCGTAAAGAAGGTTGAGTTTGAATTTCGGGAAAATCGGACCAAAATTACTCGAATACTGTTAAAAAGATGGTATATCATGGTTGTAGACCCTGTATAGGTCACAATTTTAATTCGATTTTGATGAGGAAGGTTGAGTTCTAATTTTGTGAAAATCGTACCAAAATTGCCGGACGAAACGGTCGCCGTTTGTACACGAATAGTGTTAAAATATGGTATATCATGGTTGTGGACTCTCTGCAGGTCACAATTCTTATCTGATTTTGATGAAAAGTCACATTTCTAGGTTGTGTACCGTCACACCATAATCATTGTCGGCTTCGAATTTCATGAATATCAGACTGGAACTGACTAACTAAATGGCTGCTCCCAATACTGTATGAAATACAGGACTTAATGATGTAGGAAAAATCACTTTCCGTATTGCTTGTTCTCTATCCATCTCTCGATAATGTGGGCGTATCCTGCCTGGCAGTGCCAGCCTATCTTTTATAACCTAAAGATCATGGTTCCTTGCGATATTTGCGCATATCGGATTGTAATTAACTTCCTGAATTATGGCCTCTGATTATACGTAAAATCGCCTTTATTATCTTGTGATCCGTCTGGAGTTCAAAAACTTTTGATTATATCTCCGTTTACACTGTAATGAATTTTCAGTTTGAATTTCATGAACATCGGACCAAAATTGCTGAACAAAATGGCCGCCATTTTTACACGAATAGTGTAAAAATATGCTATATCAAGGTTGTGGACCATGTAGAGGTCACAATTTTAATTCGATTTTGGTCAAACTTGAAATGCATGTTCATAACTCAAAGATCTTGGTTCCTGTCGATATTTAGACATATCTGATCGTAACTTCCTGAATAATCTCCCTTGATTTTACGAAAAATCGCCATTATATTAAATGTTTCGTATCCAGTGGAGGTGACAGCTAATTCCATAATATTAAATGATTCATATACTTAATATGAATTTTCAGTTTGAATTTCATGAACATCGGACCAAAATTGCTGAACAAAATGGCCGCCATTTTTACACGAATAGTGTAAAAATATGCTATATCAAGGTTGTGGACCCTGTAGAGGTCACAATTTTAATTCGATTTTGGTCAAACTTGAAATGCATGTTCATAACTCAAAGATCTTGGTTCCTGTCGATATTTAGACATATCTGATCGTAACTTCCTGAATAATCTCCCTTGATTTTACGAAAAATCGCCATTATATTAAATGTTTCGTATCCAGTGGAGGTGACAGCTTATTCCATAATATTAAATGATTCGTATACTTTACATTAGCATGGGGCAGAACTTTATAAAAACCAAACAAATTCTAATGATTTTCTGATAATTACTTAATATGCGACAACTCTTGTTGACTGACCGGACGATTTAGCTGCTGTGTGGGCGTATGTTTCGTTGCCTGGCAACCTATTTTTGTAAAAGGAAAAGTACTGTCATTCATTATCTAATATTAAAGTAATTTCTAAAATGCACAACCAGAAATATATATCATTTCAACTTTAATTAGCAAGTCAAGAAACAAAACAATGTGCTCTGTACTATAAAAGGCCATAACAAAAATATTCTGTTTCTCAGATAATTCTGTGTCACTTAAAAAAAGGGACCCAATTATAGGAAGCAGCTCTCTAGAAAAATTTGAATGAATCCAAAAATGTGTTGTCAGTCATTTATTAAGTATGCAACCCTGAAAAATGTTATTGACAATCATGAATAATACTGGATAATCTGAGATATCTATAAACAACATGATATAAATTTAGTGCCTTGAAATGTGACCTAATGATAATTCAGAAGTGATCCTAACTAACAAAAAACATTCCTTCCTGTGTCAGAGATTTGGTAAAGATTACCGAGAACCCAAAATTTTTTTTGTATGACCTAAAATGTAGCTGTGGGAATAAGAAATGTGTAGTGTAATTCTCTGTAATATCAAACAGCAAGCGTAACTTGTTTAATGATGCATTATGTAAGATTTGCATATTAATTTATTCTCCGCGAAGTTATTAGTGTTGGAAGATACTACAATGATTGTGTATCATCATAGCAACGGTACTGGACATCAAGACTGTATTTTATTTTTCTAATCCATTTAAATATCTGCCATCTGATTATGGGCTTATCATGTTAATAAATGTCTGAATATTAGTTTTTACACGCCCACATTGAAATGAGGTGGTATATTGTTGTCGCTCTCGCCCGTCGGTCCTATTGCTTGTGGATGCTCTAGAGGCTAAAGTTAATATGGGATTGATTTTAAATTTATAGACAGTTTTTTTAAGGTCATGAGACGAAGAAGCCTATTGATTTTCACCAATTTCTGATAATTACTGCCAGAGTAATGGCCTTTGATCACTTTGAATAATCTTGTGGTCACTCTACAGGCTAGAACTCAATTTCATTCATTCATTCACTCTAAGTCTAATGACAAAAGTTAATGTAAATTGTTTAAGGTCATGAGACAACCAATCGAAACAAATTTCAATGTTATCTGATAATAATTACTTCATAGGTTATTACTCGTAATCAGGTTTTCATCCGTTGTAAATGTTCTCATTACTGACAAAAGAAAAAATTTATGTGACACCACTTTTCTCCAGACAAATTAGCTGCTGTGGATGTATGTCTTATATAACATTTGAAGCCCAAAAATACATAGTGTATCTTCAAGTAGTTTACATTAAATTTCCTAATTACATGTCAAAAGAATTTATCTTTTGGATGGTTCATTGTTGAAACTTAACTATTTCAGTACGTTTTTGTTAATAAATTATATCTAAACAAATTGCAATGGCTTGAGTACTGTAAGGTAGCAATTAAGTCAAAGTAGTGTAATTTGGAAATAGGCCACCTGTCACTGACAAAATCCAGCACAGGTCAGGAAGCGTGATCAGAATAATATCTCTGATACATATTTTTATAAATCATTATTTACAAGTTTAAAGTAGTGAAATTTTGTGTCACTCAAGGGTTTGAATTTTGCAAAAACCACACACAGTAACCAGGCAGATAATAAATTGAGTGTATGTGTTCAAAATTGTGCATTTTGTAAATTATGACCAAATCTTTTTCTACATTTGTATACATAAATTGTTCTCTTTTTTTTTTTCAGAATACCAAATTAACATTTTCTCTGTTGTACTTCATAATTGCATGGACAGTACGGGAATTGTTACAAACAATGACAGTCTTTTTAAGTCTACTTAAACCTCATGAAATAAAATGGGGTAAAAGAACTTACTATGTCCAATGTGGTGGACAAACTCAAATCATCAGTGATAAATCAGCTATGCACTTGTGATTGCAGAAATCATTCCTATACAAATGTATCAGATTTTGGACGGTATAATATAATTATAAGATTCTAAATTTGTTAATGGATTTCTATCGTCCACCTTCTAACTTCTATTCATATCATTTCTAAAGTAAGACAATGCATCTAATCTAACTAAATGGAGCTTCAAATTTTGTTATATTTATTTTATGTCTATTATTAAAATGAAAACGCCCTTACTTACGACACGTCTACCTTGTTTGGTGTTGCGACTGCTTGTGCAAATTAATGGTTCGGTGCAAGAGCTGCATATTAGGTTGATACCTTCAAATATAAGGAACACTTGCATTCCGTGCTCTTCGTTTAAATGGTATGATGGGACATGATTTTGCTTTGTGAAAACTGTCTATCAGTCCAATTGATCGATTCTGACCCACGATTTTAGCGATAAAAAATATAGCCTTGATAAGTTGATTATCCATTCCATGACTAAATCATGAATGAAAGTTGAGCAGCAAATCGGATCCTAATCCAGTAAATATTGCAGGCTAGCGTTGACATTGAGAGTTGACTATAGGCTGGATAACTTAATAAATGTCTAATTAATAGTTTATATAACATTTCAGGCCTAAAGAAAAACAAACAATAGGCAGATTAAGCTCTTACATAATGTATGTTTAAATCGGAAAATTGATATTGAAAATATAGACAAACTGATGGGCTTAAGTATAAAAGTTAGTGTTTTGGTAGCACAGATACAACACTGTTGTTCATTTGTACATATATCCATGTTTAACATAATCTCAACACCACAGACCAGTGCTACACTGATCTAACTGATGTTAAAGTAGCTAAGACTCTAACTCAGTATATCATCCAAGATCTTCTACAATGAAAACACAAATTATTTGTCAATTTAAATCAACATTGATGCTGTGATCTTACTGGGAAATACTCAAGATAAAATAAAAAATTTACCATTGGTACATGAATTGTGTACCATAATGCGTTTCAGGCCAGCCCGCGTGCATGAATAGAAGTTACATGACCACTTGACATTAACAAATATAGAATCTAAAATACTTCCATACAAACACAGTTTGCAATGTATGCAAAGTGAATTATGAAGTGTCATACTTGCATTAAGGATTAAATGGATAGTGCAACTTTGACATTGAAGAAAGAAGTTGGCCCATATATAATCTCTTGATGTATTGACACTGATTTGTGTTCTAAGATTTTTGACCCAGAACAAAGAGCATTATGCCTCTAATATTATATTTTTAATAGAGGTACAATGTATTATTATTTTTTTGTAATGAAGTTTAGGCCACAAAAAAAAAATTACTCTGGTTCTCAGACAGTCCTTATATTTGTGTGTTTTTATTTTTTTTATTTTGTCAGGGGATCACTACTGGGCTAAATTACTGCTCATACACATCGCATTTTAAGGCACTACATTTATCTCATGTTGTTTATAGGAATGTGATTACCCGATATCCAGTACCATTTATGATTGTCAGTACATATACCATTTATTATGGGTACTTGATAGATGAATATATGCCACATTTCTGGATTCATTCAAAATTGTTTTAATACGACTACTCTCTGTAATGTAAAACAAAAGGTCATGTGGCCCTTTTTAAGTTTGAGTGACACATTATTATCTAAGAGCCAGAATATTTTTTTGATATGGCCTCATGTATTTTTTATGTTGTCATGGAGAGAAATTGAATGATCAATACATAAACCTGGACGTCTACTGTTTTGTTAAGAAATGGTTAATTATAGTGTGTTGGCAATATTGTGTAAGTTTAATCTGATAAATCAAATTTTGTGAATTGAAAGGCTGTGTGAACCACTGATTTATATGAAAAAGTAATCATAAAAAAGTGAGGCTTGTAATCATTGGTTGTCTTGTTATACTAGCTTTGCCTTAACTTGCCACTCTTAAATACCCTGCTCAGAACAGAAAACATCCATGATTTTTAGCAATCATAAAACATATTATTATCAGATACTTCTGGTACCAATATGTTTCAACATGTACACATCTATAGTTATTAATGTTATATGATCATGTTGTATCAATATATCATGTTACAGATCTGATCATGTTACAGATCTGGGAGTAAGTCGTTTAGTTAGTACTCCAGTTGTTAAAAATCATTGTTATAAAAAAGGACATTATGTTATTCAATTTCTATACGCCCACATTTTTATGTGGACGTATATTGTCGTCGCCCCTGTCCGTCCGTCCGTCCACAATTGTTTGTGAACAGTCTACAGGTCACAATTTTTATCCGATTTCAATGAAACCTAAAATATAGGTTTATCACCCTAAGATCTCGGTTCCTTTCGATATTGGCATGTATCGGACTGTAACTTCATGGGTTATGGCCCCTGATTGTACGAAAAATCACGTTTTTAGCTTGTGAACAGTGTAGAGGTCACAATTTTGATCCGATTTGGATGAAACTTGAAATGCATGTTTATAACCGAAAGATCTTGGTTCCTTTTGATATTTGCGCATATCGGATCGTAACTTCCTGAATTATGGCCCCTGATTGTCCGAAAAATCACCCTTTTTAGCTTGTGTTCCCTGTGGAGGTCAAAATCGTTATCCGATTCAAAAAAACGTTTGATTATATCACCGCAACATAATTATAGGGGTTGAGTTCGAATTTCGTGAAAATTGGACCAAAATTGACAGACAAAATGGCTGCCGTTTGTACGCGAATAGTGTGAAAATATGTTATATCAAGGTTGTGGACCCTATAGAGGTCACAATTTTGAACCGATTTTCATGAAACTTGACATGTATGTTTATAACCCAAAGGTCTTGGTTCTTTTCAATATTTGCGCCCATCGGATCGTAACTTCCTGAATTATGTCCCCTGATTGTCCAAAAAATCACCCTTTTAGCTTGTGGTCCCTCTGGAGGTCAAAATTGTTATTCGATTTAAAAAAACGTTTGATTATACCAACGTTACATGGTAATGGAGGTTGAGTTTGAATTTCGTGAAAATCGGACCAAAATTGACAGACAAAATGGCCGCCGTTTGTACGCGAATAGTGTGAAAAAATGTTATATCAAGCTATAGAGGTCACAATTTTGAACCAATTTTGATGAAACTTGACATGTATGTTTATAACCGAAAGATCTTGGGTCCTTTGTATATTTGCGCCCATCTGATCGTAACTTCCTGAATTATGTGCCGTGATTGACCGAAAAATTGCCTTTTTTAGCTTGTGGCGGCCACAATGTGGCTCTGTAGGTCAAAATTATTATCCGATTTAAAAAAAAACGTTTGATTATATCACCCTTACATTGTTATAAAAAATGATGTTGAATTTCGTAAAAATTGGACCAAAATTGACGGACAAAATGGCCGCTGTTTGTACGCGAATAGTGTGAAAATATGTTACATCAAGGTTGTGGACCCTATAGAGGTCACAATTTTGAACCGATTTTGATGAAACTTGAAATACATGTTTATAACATAAAGATCTTGGTTCCCTGCGATATTTGCGCATATTGGATTATATCACCGTTACATTGTTATAAAAAATGATGTTGAATTTCGTGAAAATTGGACCAAAATTGACGGACAAAATGGCCGCTGTTTGTACGCGAATAGTGTGAAAATATGTTATATCAAGGTTGTGGACCCTATAGAGGTCACAATTTTGAACCGATTTTGATGAAACTTGAAATACATGTTATAACATAAAGATCTTGGTTCCCTGCGATATTTGCGCATATTGGATTATGGCCCCTGATTGTACTAAAAATCGCCTTTATCACCTTGTGGTCCCTCCGGAGGTTACAATTATTACCTGATTTAAAAAAAACGTTTGATTATATCACCGTTACAGGGTAATCTAGGCTGAGTATGAATTTCATGAAAATCGGACCAAAATTGACAACCAAAATGACTGCCGTTTGTACGCGAATGGTGTAAAAATATGGTATATCAAGGTTGTGAACCCAATAGGGGTCACAATTTTAATTCGTTTTTGATGAAACTTGAAATACATTTTTATAACCTAAAGATCTTGGTTCCTTGCGATATTTGTGCATATCGAATTGTAATTTCCTGAATTATGGCCTCTGATTATACGGAAAGTTGCCTTTATTATCTTGTTATCGGTCTGGAGTTCAAAATCATTTGATTATATCGCCGTTACACTGTAATGAATTTTCAGTTTGAATTTTGTGAACATCGGACCAAAATTGATGAACAAAATGGTCGCCAATTTTATACGAATAGTGTAAAAATATGGTATATCAAGGTTGTGTACCCTGTAGAGGTCACAATTTTAATTCGATTTTGGTCAAACTGAAAGATCTTGGTTCCTGTCGATATTTGGACATATCTGATCGTAACTTCCTGAATTATGGCCCCTGATTGTACTAAAATTCGCCATAATATTAAATGTTTCGTATCCAGTGGAGGTAACAGCTTATTCCATAATATTAAATGATTCGTATACTTTACATTAGCATGGAGCAGAACTTTATAAAAACCAAACAAATTCTAATGATTTTCTGATAATTACTTAATATGTGACAACTCTTGTTGACTGCCCCGACTATTTAGCTGCTGTGTGGGCGTATGTTTCGTTGCCTGGCAACCTATTTTTCATTTTGGTATTGTTTTGTAACTATTTTATTACCCATTATTTCATATCAGTTCATTCCTAATACAATTCAGTTCATTCCTGATTACAAGGCCTACTTGATATTGAAAAGAAAGATTTATATTTATATATCTGATATATTTGTTAAACTATATGTAGTATATTGTGCTTAACGTATAGTCCCACTTTGATTATGCAGTGGGAATAAAGCCGCCATCATTGAAACATCATGACATTGTGTTGGTCTTAGTCTGTATTATGGGGTTATTTAGGACCAGATATACCACACTATACAACACAAGCTATGATCAGCTGGCAATTCTCATATAATAGTTAAAAACTAGACAATGTTACCGAGTTTTAAAAAGAGTAAGTATACCAAGATAATAGCTATTCATAATAAAACACAACACAAGGTATATATGGATATAACTACTTCTCTATAATTTAATAACGACGTTTCGTAACACATACAGGTCACGTTTTCAAGTTAATGACAAATATCCATCTAGTCAGCCTATTTATACATAATTTTAGCTTGCAACAATTTAATAATAATCAGAAGAAACCATAAACATTGAGGTACATACAATGACAATACATGATCAAACAATAATAAAGACTACCTCTTAGTCGGATAATCATGAGTTAATCAGTACTCAAGATCAAGGGCCACACTTAATATGGTTTATCATAACATCTATAATCAGACCAATTACTAATAATAATCCGATGAAGCCATAAAGACAATTAGACGTACATACACTAACAACATGTAATCCACGTGATCATAATAACTAACTCTTAGTAGGAGATCCCAGGTTAATCAGTACTCAAGATCGAAGGCCAAACTCAATAGGGTTTTGTCTTAACATTTATAATCAAACCCATTAATAACAATAATGATCAATAATGAAGAAGCAATAACCATAATTACAGGTACATACAATAACAAAACATAATCCAAGTAATTATAATAATAACTAACTCTTAGTGGGATAGTCATAGGTTAATCAGTATAAATAAGCTGACTAGATGGATATTTGTCATTAACTTGAAAACGTGACCTGTATGTGTTACGAAACGTCGTTATTAAATTATAGAGAAGTAGTTATATCCATATATACCTTGTGTTGTGTTTTATTATGAATAGTGATCCGTGCTTCTAGATGTCATTTAAAGAAAAGATAATAGCTTACAGAAGCGATAGTCTGAACATGAATAAGTACATGTTTACGAAATTGTTTAATAACTCAAACTTTTGCATTAATATTGTGACAATTCTATGGAATATGATTACTCCTTACTGAGCAACTTTTCGACTAGGCTTCTCTGAAAACGTGGAGAGACTACTCTTTGAAACGTCGCCTAAATAAATCAGTAATTGTTCTTCCATACGTATGTGTTATAGTTTAATGCTTCTCTAGTCATTGACAAGGAAAGATAAATTATAGAATACACAATACTTAATTGGTTAATGCTGACCAAGCAGAGATACCCTGGTTGGTCAGTATAAACCATTTTTTGTTGTTTACATGTATATATTGTCTTATTATATTTCATAATTTATCTTTGCATGACGTTGATTTGAGAAGGCTAGCTGAAATGTTAACAGTAATAAGCAGTAATTGTATTCCATACAATTGTAACCTATATATCCCAGTTCAATTACTAAATGCCATTCAAAAAATTTGTTTTACATTGTGAAAACGTTTGAAAATAGAAATGATACTTGCTTTAGGTCTGGGCCTGAGTTCACGAAGCATTCTCAGACTTAAGTTGAGCATTTGCTCAACTTTCAATCAGTGTTTATGAGAAATATCTTTGATCCAGAGTTTCTAATCGATGTATTTGATACATAAAAACAACAAAATTATTTTAAAGGGCTAAATTTTAGCTGAACATATTTGAGTAAATTCTCAACTTAAGTCTGAGAATGCTTTGTAAACTCGGGCCCAGTTTTTCATCTGTATTTAAGAGAAATCTTAAACTGCCAGCTATGCTGAACAATTATGCAACAAAATTTATTTTCTCAACATTGTTGGTATTGTGAATCTTCCCAAGCCGAGTCAAACCATGTTTTGTTTTAGAAATATATAATACTTTATTATCCCTAAGTTAAGGAGGGATTTTGAAACAGGGGTCGTCATTCCGTCCTGAATTCGTTTCCGGAAGGATATCTCATAACTGGTCGAGATATCTTTCTGAAACTTTGTACACACATCAACATATTACAGTAATTGTGCCTTTTGCTATTTAGGAATTTCTGGGATTTATATTTTTTGTTTTTCCATGGAAACAAGTTTGACTTTAAAGTTTTTGGTGTACAATTTTGTTTCTGGGACATATTTCATAAACCATGCATGATATCTTGATGAAACTTTGTACATACATCGACCTATTACTGTAGTTGTGATGCCTGTTATAGTATATATGATGTCGGCTCTAGGTTATTTGGGTATTTTCAATTGTACTGTTCTTTCATTGATTGGCTCAAAACTTTGTAACAATACAAACAGCTATACATTACATAAAAGTCATATATATATATATACATGTATATATATATATATAACAGTTTTTTTTCTAATTGAGTTGCAGTCCTCTTCACTTACAAAATATCTCTATTTGCTATGTAGTCATGTCTAATTTTTAAAACAGGGCCACAATATTAGGACCAGTTACACTGTTTGCGAAATATGATACATATATTTATATTGATTACCAATAGCATAAAGAAGTTATTTTTCCTTATTTCTTTCAAACAAGTGCAAGGGCATAGGATGTTTGATGACGATTCATCTTGTTAAACTGTTGTTTGTAGTGACAAACAGTAATTGAAGAAACATTAAACTGACAGAAAAAAAATCAAATACACTGAAAGATTGTTACCAACAGGAGCTTATTGTATTTGTATACATTTATGGAATATAGATCTAGTGATATTTTAATAATGTAATTATTTATGCTTAACCCTTGATGGTGCACGTGGGGTCTCCATGGACCCCATGCACATATTTTATGACGTTTAGTAATAACTATTGGGCACTGCTTTCCGAATTTCAGTGACTTTGTCTCCTATATATTTTTACACATAGCGAAGAGTTCGGTAGTTATCTGGTTCCCATATGCAGACTTCTGTTACATGCAAATCAGGCCCAACGCTTGAAGGTAACAAGGGGTCCAATTGGACCCCTAACTTAAAACTCACAGTAGGGGTTTTGCTAATGTGTTTGCTGCCTTATACCATATTACGTATGCCAGAGTATTCTCTCTTTAAACATATGCACATTGCACATACCAAAAATTAAATGATGGATTCCAAATATTCAGTGGTTATTGTATCAGACGTGAATTGCCATTTAACCTCTTTATCAAATAGTACACAAAGTAGCAATTTTGTTAGAATTATTAAATCTATTCCAAATGTCACTAAAATGTTTTTGTATAATAATTTAATTTCGTTGTTTTTCAGTTGTCAAATATGAATGCAAATAAAAACTAAACCGCTGACTTTTAATTCAAAAAAAATTTGTATGTAAAAAATTGAATTATTACTGGGGTCCATATATATGGACCCCTTGTTACCTGCTTTGTGATTCTCACAACGTGAACCGACAAGGGTTAATATTATTAATAATTGTGTTATCTACCATAATCTTCCAAACTTATTTTATTTTTATACGCCCACATTTTTATGTGGATGTATTATTCCGTAGCACCTGTCCGTTCGTCCACAATTGTTTGTGGACTCTCTGCAGGTCACAATTCGTATCCGATTTTGACTAAACTTGAAATATAGGATTGAAACAACATCACCAACTTCGACAGACTGGCCTTTCTTCTCCCGCGGCTTATGATGTTCGCGTAAATCTGTGAGGTATTCATGTTACGAAAATGATTGAGAACATTTGAGAGATGCTTTCGTCGTTCTAAAGGATCAAGTTTATCTTTCAACGTCGGGACGGTTCTCGGTTCTGACAATAATCTTCTTCCAATTACCAATTCGGATGGCGTCAACGGATCACCTCCATCAGCGCACACATAGGTTAAAGGTCTGGAGTTCAAAACTCCCTCGATCTGAATGATTAACGTTAGAAGTTCCTCGTAAGTTAAGCGTGGGGTTCCTAGCGATTTCTTAAGGCATCTCTTTACTGAACGAACTATCCGTTCGAAAAATCCACCCCACCAGGGTGATCGCTCGACGTTATACTTCCACTCTATATTCTTTGATGCTGTGAAAGCCGTTAGAAGTTCCTCGTAAGTTAAGCGTGCGGTTCCTAGCGATTTCTTAAGGCATCTCTTTACTGAACGAACTATCCGTTCAAAAAATCCACCCCACCAGGGTGATCGCTCGACGTTATACTTCCACTCTATATTCTTTGATGCTGTGAAAGCTTTCAAATCTGCTCCCTTGAATGTTTTCCCATTGTCAGATATAACAAAACGTGGAACTCCTCGGCGTCCAATAAATCGGTTGAAACTACGAATGGAAGATGGCGTACTGGAATCAGGAAGAAGATCAAGATGGATAGCTCGACTTCTCGCACAAGTATACAGAGCAATATAAGCTTTGTACATGTCATTTGATTTCAAATAGATATCCTTTACATACAAAGGGCCAGCATAGTCAACTCTGATATGACTGAATGCAAAATCGTCAGCACCACGAAACTGTGGTAAAGGTGTTGAGTTTGGGTTTCCATAGGCTTTACTCTCTAACTTCCTACAGACAGTACAACGTGAAATGATACCTTTTACAACTTGGCGACCACGCACAATCCAATATTTAGACCGCAACTGAAATAAAGCTTCCTGCACACCGTTGTGCATAACCTCAGCATGGCATTTCCAAATGATTAATGACGTCACATGATGACCTTCGAGCAGAAACATAGGAAACTTAGTGTCAAAACCCAAGTTTGAATTACCGATCCTTCCATGGCAACGGAAAATCTCATCATCATCCTTTATGAGGTTTAGTGAAACAGTTCTCTAATTGAACTTACCATCTTTGGGAATAGTTGCTTGAAGTTCTCGGATCCAAATGATTTCAAAAGATTTCAATTCGTCTTCACTCAGTTTCCCATGATACAAAGCATCAGATTTCTGTACTCGACAACGAAGGTTGTGTATAAAACGCAATACGTAAGATGTCACTCTCAACAGTGTGGAATATCTACTAAACTTTGATGCCAATATGATTGCATTCAAATTCAGCTTTGATTGATTTGATTGACTGCTATTTGTGACTACACTCACTAGTTTGATCTTTAATTCGGACTCGAATTCTTCACTGTATCCGCTTGACTCGGTTTCTGATTGATTAAACCACTCTAATTTTGGCTTCGACAAAAGGTAGGACCATGCCACCAGTTCTGATTTTGAACTAATTCGGATGAGGTACAACCTCTAGATGCGAGATCTGCGATATTCTCGGACGTACAACAATAAAACCAGTTCTCAATAGATGTCAATCGCCTGATTTCCATTACGCGATTCTGTACAAACTGCTTGTACTCTCTTGACATGTTCTTGATCCAGTGCAACGCTACTTGCGAATCTGACCAGTAGAATACTTGACTGATATTGACATGACTAAGCGCCTTTAAAACACTCTGGGCAACTCTAGATGATATCAAACAGGCTAATAACTCTAGCCTAGGTATAGTTTGTTTAGTTAAAGGGGCTACCCGAGTTTTTGAAACGAGGAGATTGCAATGAATGACTGATTCATGTTCGCAGCGCAAGTAAACACAAGTTCCATATGCATGTTCTGATGCATCTCCGAATACGTGTAATTCTATACAACTAGAATCTGACAAGTCTTCACAATAACATCTAGGAATCTGAATGATGTTAGACTTTTGTAACTCAGTTATTAAACGTTTCCATTCAAGCGCTAAACTCTGTTCTAGCTGATCATCCCAGTTAACACGTATAGTACACAGTTTCTGAAAAGACAACTTAAAGCTTAGTACTATTGGAGAAATGAGCCCTAAGGGGTCATAAAACTTTGACGCTACACTCAACACTAATCGTTTATTTCCTTCATGTTCAGCGAATTGCGCAATTTTACTGAAGTGAAATTTCAGTACATCACTGTGATTGTCCCACATAATACCTAAAATTTTTGAAGTATTTGAATCTTCTTCTTTGACCGATTGTAGATCTGAAACTTGATAGTTAGGTTCTTGAAATTCAGGGGCTGACTTGATCATGTCAATTAACTGATTGGAATTTGATAACCACTTTCTCATGTTGAAACCACCATTCAAAAGCGTTGTTTTGACCTTCGTGCACATTTTAAATGCTGAATCGATGGAATCTGATCCAGAGGCATAATCATCTACGTATAAAGAATTTAAAGTTTCTAGAACATAATCGGGATCATCTTCTTCATATAAACTGAGATGGTGTCGTAATGTAACGTTCAACAAAAAAGGTCTAGAGGTCACACCAAAATCTACCCTTGAAAATCTAAACACTTGAATAACTGGATTTTCGCTGAAAGGATTGTCCACTGAAAGAAATCTCAGGAAGTTGCGATGTTCTGGAACAATAGATATGTTAAGGAATGCTTTCTCTATATCGGCAGTAACAGCTATTCTGTTTAAACGAAAACGGAGCAAGATGTCGAAAATAAAAGGTGTAAGTGGCGGACCCGTGAACAAACAATCATTTAAACTTGGACTCAAACTACTTGATTTGGCAGATGCGTCATAAACTACTCTTATTTTCGTCGTTTCTTTATCTGTTCACATAACTTCTCTGTGTGGCAGGTAATGCAATGTACTTTCGGCTTGTGACGATGATGATTCTGGGTCAGGTATATGCTCAACAATGCCTGTATTGATTTGATCGTTGATGATTCTATCGTACTCTTTTTAAAATGTTTGGCTGATGACGTAATCTGCTTATCAGTTTCTCTAATCTATTTCTGCAAACAAGAAAGTTATCAGGCAGTAAATGATGATCATCCTTAAAGGGTAACTTGACTTCATACCTATCGCCGTTAAAACTGATATCTTCTATAAATTTATCGTAGACTGAAGTTTCATTCTTTTTGATACCAAGAGTTTCAAGATCCCAGAATTTTGACAATTGGCCTTTGATCTCGTTATCACTGGATTCATTGATTTCAGAAACAAAAAAATGTGTCTATTTTTAACACATGGGTAGAATTAAGATTTACAGTACATTCACGATCTTTATTACAAGACAAAACAACTGGACCAGACAAAATCCAACCTAATCTAGACTGCATAGCTACTGGACCAATACTCTCCCCCCGTCGGGTATTACCATTGAAAAACATCCAATAGTAGTCAGCTCCAATCAAAAGGTCTACTTCTACATCACCGCCTCCGAGTCGTGGGTCATCTGCAAGATCTAAACCTCGTTGATATGGATATTTCTGCAGCACAATTTCTATAGCTTGATTACCAACTGGACTGCAGATTGTTGAAATTTTGTAGGCCTTAATATAAATCTCCATTCCATAATGTGCTGTAACGGCTATGTGATACAAATGACAGAGTTTTAATCTGGGTGAATCATCTCCAAATGTCTTGATTAACAAACTATTGGACCCTATTTCAGTTTGGTTAAGAAGGTTACAAGTATGTTCCCTTATAAAAGTTCGCTGGCTACATAAGTCGAATACTATTCTGGCCTTCAATTTCTTCGGGCTACCTGGACTACTGATCATGGCTACAGCTGTCTGCAACAATACGGAAGTGTCACTGTTTACACACATCGTATTCGATGACCTATGATCCTTTACTCCAAACAGTTTGTTTTGATTAGGTCCAAAGTTATCACAAACAGCAGAATTGTGATTACCTTCACAATTCATACACTTAAAGTTTGATGGACAATTTCTTACAATATGCCCCGATCGCAGACATTTGAAACATTTACCCTTTTTTCTGAGAATAGTACGTCTCGCAGCTACATCGGTAATATTACTACAATTGACGGAGGAATGCTGCTGAGCGCAAAAACTACAGTATGGACCTGAGCTTTTAGTCGTCTGTTTGAAAATTCCAGAACTCTCACCTACACTACTACTATTAAAGTCTTTCTTGTTATCAGTAAACAAGGTTGCTGCGGTAAAGGGCCTTGGTCTTGGCTTATGTAGATGGAGATCTTACTTATTTCTTAATCTATCGACAGTTTCCGTTGATTTCTTGATCAGACAACAGCTTTCTCGTGCCTCTAATTCAGATTTGATTCCGGATAATATTTCTTCAAACTTCCACTTCTCAGATTTGAATTGACGGGTAATAAGCAGGCTTAACTCTTCGGGAATTTTCTGAAGGATTAGTGATATAAGCAGGCTTCCATATGACTCGGTTGATATTGCCAAACTCTGTAAATTTCTGATGTTTGTCTCAATAGTATCATACAACAATCTAAGTTTTCTCAAATCGTTAGGGTCCTTGACCGGGTTAAGGCCGAGTAATGCATCCATGTGGCTTGATATAATCACCTGGGTATTGGCGAATCTGTCAGTCAACATTTTCACTGCTGAATCATAATTTTCCTCCGACAGGGTAATGCCGGCAATGGAAGATGCTGCCACTCCATCAAGCAAACTTCTAAGATAGTTGAATTTGTCAACTTTGGTTGAATATTCATTACTGTCTACAGCAGCGGAAAAACTATCCCAAAACGATTTCCACTCTTTAGAGTCACCTGAGAATTTATTTAGAGTCAACTTTGGCAGGCGGGCCTTTGAATTATTATTACTTGTCCTGTCGATAAGACTTGTACTAGTTTGACCTGGACTATGATTGTTGACACCTGCTGTGTCTGGACTGGTTGGAGGAATTTCATAACTTGTTGGTGCTATATCCTTATACTGATTTTGACTGATATTCTGATGAGGCTTGGAAACAGGATTGGCCTCTAAAACTCGATCAATTCTAATTAAAGATTTGAAAATAAATTCACGAAACTCACTACTATCAAATATTTCAGTTTCAATATCGTCATTTTCATCAAGGCACTCCAAAATGATTTCATCTAAATTTCTAAGGACATCTACCTTATCTTTTAACTCATTCGGTACAGGTTACTTGTGGAGGCGACATAATTAGTCACTGAGCCTCACCGACTTACCCTGCCAGACGTTGACCTAGTGTCTAGTCAGACTCCCGTACAACGCTTGGTGTCGACATCTTTGGTGTACAGTTTTATTGATCAATAAAGTTATTAAAAAAATGCCGTTTGGCTTCCCAAAAGTAGTTACCTGGTAAACTGATAGTTTTAAGTATTTATCGGAATCATAAAATGTATACGTCACAACAACGGTTTGGGTGTTATAAGGTCGCGAGCTCACGAGAAAATTCTGTTCATATCGGTCGCCATTTTGGACGGTCGACCGCTTTGATGTACTATTTAATTGACCAATAAAGTTATAAAAAAAGACGCTTGACATTCCAAAAGTTGTAATTCCTTAAAACAATAGCTTCAACTAATGATTGGTATCATAAAATGTCTAGGTCACAACAAGGTGTTAGGTGTTATAAGGTCGTAAACTCGCTAAAAAAAACTTTCCCAGCAACGACTGCTGTCGACTTCTTTCATGTACGTTTTATTGATCAATAAAGTTTTAAAAACATTCGATTCGCTTTCCAAACGTAATTAGCAAAATAATATATAGTTTTAACTAATGATCGAACTTGATTGAAGTCGTAAACTATACGTCACAACACAGGTTTTAGAGGTCATAAGGTCGCGAACTCTAAAGAAAAAATATTTTCAGGGGTCGCCATTTTGTTGAGTGAATGTCAGTTTTGTACGCCTAGATTGTTAATAATTTTGTCGGTATGGAAAGTGATTCCGACTCATACTGCGAAGGATTTTTACTGGAAGATATATTAGATGTAGAAATTAGCAATAATAATATCCTGGACAGCGAATTGACTGACAATTCGAGTGAGGAACACGAAGGCTCCGAAATAGCGAGTGACGAAGCGAACCAAAATGGCGGGCAATCTTCGAGATTCAACTTTCAACAAGGATATTATTTGGAATAATCCACTGAATTCTGTTAGATGCTCATCATTTGTAGGAGATGGCTAGGCCCATAATACATATTAGAACGTGAGAAAAACAAATTTAATTATTTTAGTTAATTTTTTTGATTGAACTTGCTCGCATTGGTTGATCGACGAAACAAATAGATATCACGTTGAGAAATTCAATGCGGTTCGAAAAAAAAAAAAAAAAAAAAAAAATTGGAGGAACATAACGGTTGAAGAAATTCGTGATTGCGAACATTATACTTACAGTGCCAATCCTAAAAACTGGTTATAGACTAAATTAATCAATTGTGCTTACTGTGTGATGCATGGATCAGTAAAATGTAACTTCATAATTCATAATCGTAATCTTATTTTACATAGTTCTTTTTATGATAAAGAATAACTTTGTTGTTTTTTTGGTATTTTTGTTTAAAAAAAGCATGGTTGTAAAGCCTGTTTTTAATTCTACATTTGCTAATATAAACATTTTTTGATTCGAGTAATAGTTTTTGTTTTATTTTGGGATATCTGCAATAGGTGAGATTAGTGGATAATCTTTTAATTAACACTAGGGATAGAAGCAATAGTCTGGTTAATTGGCTTAGGAGATTAAGCAGTAATTAACATAATTAGCTCTAGGGGTCAATGAGTTAAAGTCTGTTTAAAACCCTGCAGTCTTTCAATGACATTTTCGTCTCAGGCTGATCGATGACTGATTGATGATAACAATTCATCAGCCCTTGATATTGTTTTCTTCACAAATCCCCTGTGCCCTCCACGTACCTTTCTGGTCTTTTCCTTATCACCCATACTCCTATCTTCACCATCCGTCTCGTCGGACCATGTTTTATTTCGGGTTTTATTGATAACTATACAGTAAAGATATACAATATGTGTTACAAGCAAATGGCGGATAAGAACTTTCTAGACTGATGTACAGTGATGTCAACATAATCTCTAAACTTAAAAGTTTTTAAAACAGGAGTTATCTCCCATTAACTGAGAATGAATGACATTAACCCTTTAAACTTGTACATGGCTGCCGCTTGTACGCAAATAGTGTAAAAATATGGTATATCAAGGCTGTGGACCCTATAGAGGTAACAATTTTGAACCGATTTTGATGAAACTTGAAATGAATGTTTATAACCCAAAGATCTTGGTTCCTTTCGATATTTGCGCATATCGGATCATAACTTCCTGAATTATGGCCCCTAATTATACTAAAAATCACCTGTTTTAGCTTGTGGTACCTCTGGGGGTCACAATTATTTTCTGATTTTCAAAAATGTTTGATTATATCACCGTTACACTGTAACTGCCGGATAAAATGGTTTCCGCTTGTACGCGATTGTTGTAAAAATATGATATATCAAGGTTGTGGACCCTCTGGAGGTCACAGTTTTATTCTGATTTTGTTGAAACTTAAAATGTATATTTATTATTCATAGATCATGGTTCCTTTCGATATTTAGCTTGTGTTGCCTCTAGAGGTCAGAATTATTATCCAATTTAAAATACCACTTGAATGTATAACCAACCGTTATGCCGCAATGAAGGTTGAGATCGAATTTCGTAAAAAAAAATTCGGACCAAAACTCCTGGACAAATGGTCACCGCATGTATGCAAATAGTGTAAAAATATGATATATCAAGATTGTGGACCCTGTGGAGGTCACAATTTTAATTCAATTTTGATGAAACTTGAAATGCATGTTTATGATCCAAAGATCATGGTTCCTGTCGATGTTTGCGCATATCAGACTTAACTTCTTCAATTATGGCCCTTGATTGTTCGAAAAATCGTTTTCTGTTTAGCTTGTTCTCTATCCATCTCTTGAAAATGTGGGTGTATCCTGACTGAAAGTCGCTGGTTTAATATTTTTGATGGTTCTAGGTATGGAGTTTCTTTGAAGAAAACAGATCTTTATTTTCTCTTTAAATTGATCGAACGTTTTTTCATTTCCTCTTGCTTTTACGAATGGTTGTGAATACTATGCAGGAAGGTTATCAATTTAAATGTTCATAAAATAATACAATCATTAATCAATATATTATAAAATAGCAAATCATAATGCTAATTGTATTAAAATTTAAATTGTATTGCCAAAAGTGCCAAATGTTTATTTGACATCGAGCAGTATGTAAGCCGTCAGAGCTTTATTTCTTAAAATCATTTGATTAAATCTTCCCAAAATTCTGAGCTCAATTTATTGAACCAAGTAACTGTCATGAATTGTTATTGAAAATCGGCAGTATTTTTTGTATTTTTTATCCAATGAAAAGTTAAATCTTTAAAATATTTCATATTAACACATTCAGGTATTGTCTCTCCAAGAAAAAAATGTACTTATTTTTAATAGTATTGTATTTATTACAAGATATTGAAAATAATGATGGTTTTACAGTTTTTATACGCCCACATTGAAATGTGGTCGTATATTGTCGTCGCCCCCGTCCGTCCGTCGTCCACAATTGCTTGTGGACGCTCTACAGGCTAAAGTTAATATCCGATAATCCGGTTGACTTTAAATTTATACACAGTGTTTAAGGTCATGAGACGAAGAAGCCTATTGTTTTTCAGCGATTTCCGATAATAACTACCAGAGTTATGGCCCTTGAACACTTCAGAAAATCTTGTGGACGCTTTAGAGGCCAAAGTTAATATCCGATTGACTTTAAATTTATATACAGTGTTTAAGGTCATGAGACGAAGAAGCCTATTGATTTTCAGCGATTTCCGATAATAACTACCAGAGTTATGGCCCTTGAACACTTCAGAAAATCTTGTGGACGGTTTAGAGGCCAAAGTTAATACCCGATTGACTTTAAATTTATACACAGTGTTTAATATTCCACCTCCAAAATGCCCCAAGACTACAGATGATACTGCCATGATGATATTACAGCCCTAGATGTTGAACTGATACCCCAAAAGACCACCGCAGAGAAAAATTTCGAAAAATGTAAAATAATAAGTGCATTTGGAAAAGGTAGATCTTTCACTTTCAGGGAAGAATCGAAATTTTCAAATTCTTGGTTAAGGTATGATGCAGCTAACAAAACAATGTTTTATTCAACATGTGAATCAGTCTTCAAAAAATGGAAGTCTGCAAAGCAGAGAAGAATTTTTTAAATTTTAAGATATATATATTGTATGTATTTATATAAATAAAATTCCCGAAAAAAATTTTTAATAGTTATTTTATTTTGGCGGAAAAAATATCTGGCTGATAAATTAAAATGAAAAATTGGCGGGAAAAAAATGGAACCCAGAGTGAGCACTGCGAAGAAGCCTATTGATTTTCAGAGATTTCATATAATTACTGCCAGAGTTATCTCCCTTGATAACTCCAAAAAATCTTGTGACGCTATAGAGGCCAAACTTATCATCCGCTTGACTTTAGATTGATACACAGAGTTTAAGGTGTTGAAACGAACAAGTATTTTGATTTTCAAAATTTTGATAACTGAACAGCTAAATCCATGATATTAAATGTTTCATGTATATACTAATTGTTAGCGTGGGGGTAACACTTTATAAAAAGCAATCAAATTCTAATGATTTTCTGATAATTACATAATGAGTTGTTACTCTTAATCAGTTTTTAGTGTATTACAAATGTTTCATTAGCGAAAAAAGTAAAAATATGCGACAACCCTTGTTGATTGCCCGGACGATTTAGCTGCTGTGGGCATATGTTTCGTTGCATGGCAACCTATCATTATATAAACAATTAAGAGTGTTGGATATTGAACTGGCAATGCAAGCAAATGAATTTTTATACGCCCACATTTTCATACCTTAGTTCCTGTTCCTGTATCAGACTGTGACTTCATAAATTATGGCGTCGGCTTGAACAAAGAATCACATTTTTAGTTTGTGGACACTCTAGAGGTCATGATTTTTATCTGATTTGATGAAACGTGAAATGTAGCTTTACAAAAACTTGAAATGTATGTTTACTTCGGGGATTTGGACCCAACAATAAGCAATTTTGATATTTTATTTCATTTCGAGACAAAACTTATCATCCATTTGTTTTTAAAGCTTATGTATAAACACCATGAGACGAAGACACCAATATATTTTCAAGGATTTCTGATAATTACTGTCATAATTATGGCCCTTCGCCACTTGTGGATGCTCTAGAGACCAAAGTTATCCTCCATTTGTTTTTAAATTTATTCATGGCCATAAGACAAATACACAAGTATATTTTCAAGGATTTCTGTTAATTACTGCTAATTATGGCCCTTGATTATTTCAAAAAATAGGGGCCAAAGTGATCATTCGTTCAACTATCATTAAAAAAAAATTACTTAAGTAGTTGAACATTTGCGATTTAACTGCAGTGTAAGATGGATTCATTTTTATTATTAACACTTCTGTCAAATGAAGATTTTATAGGTTCTAAGGTATTAATGTAAATAAGTAATTATTATATTTAGTTTTAAACACAGCTTTATGTGGAACAAATATATATATATATATATATATTTTTTTTTTTTCGGTTTTAATATCATTACAACCCTATTTTCATGACAGGTACTTATAATACTTGCACATCTATATAGATATTTAACTATGTACTTATAGTTTCACTTGTAATTTTTCATTATAAATTTTTATTTTATTGTATTTTATGAAATGGTGTTTAAAGTCCTATTCTTTTATTTAAATTATATTCTTTTATTTAAATTTTATATGTCCATCTGTTATATTTCTAGAATCATGATTACCCTTATATGAATTTATCAATTCATATATTTAATTATATTTAATCATTCTGTGTTTAAACTGGACTCAGAGGTATGATGTATATACTAATCTAAATCCCTCTGTCATAAATTGTCGCTGATAGAAAAACAGTGGTCTGGACAAAATAGCACCAAATTGTATATGGATATTATTGTATGTCTTATGATTCGTTGAGAGGAATATCATAGATATTATGGTACGATAGAGAAACTCTATGCTACTTTTACACAGTGACAGATCTCCTTCAATCCCCTGTAGGCCTACTGTTCATGTTTACATCGCTGACGTCCGGTTACCAGATTTTAAAGTTATTGATAGATATTGTCCAAACTGGACAAAAAGTGGAAATCCGCTTTAAAGGGGGAAAAAATCATGTCTGCCATAAAATAACATCATACACATTTGTGAGAGCTGCTGTTTCAACCAAGCTGAAACATCCAGAGACACTGGGATCAGATACTTGTGAACCTTGGATTCTCAGTATTCAAGGACTGTACGGAAATGCTTGTGAACCAAAACTTATACTAAAATATTGGTTGAGAATT
This sequence comes from Patella caerulea, assembly GCA_036850965.1. Lineage (NCBI taxonomy): Eukaryota > Metazoa > Mollusca > Gastropoda > Patellidae > Patella > Patella caerulea. The sequence goes on along the minus strand of JAZGQO010000008.1, from coordinate 3,291,541 downwards.
AAAATATTTGAACAAATATTAGCTTTTAAAGAATGAATGGGCTACATTCTTAAAATGTATTAGTTCAAGAGATCCCATTTTTCTTGAAGGTATTGTATTAAATTTGATCAACATTCAATTTTTCCTTTCGAATAAGCTTTCTGGTATGGCTACTTTTTTTTCGAGACATAGCTGCCCAGTGGTCAGTGGACGTATTTGCAGGCTTTGAGTGGCTGTGTTTTCCTACAAACATGTACTAATTTATATCTTTTATTTAATTATAATTTTATCTACTATTGCTTGGTCCAAAATACTCAGTAGGCCTATTCAATTGTTTATGTGACTTTAAATTTAAACCACATTTTCTATTAAACTGCTTCACAAAAAGTGAACCTATTAACAAATTAATTGTGTTTGTTTTCGTTTTTATACAACTGTCCGGCATCCACAATTACTTGTTAATAATGTACATATTATAGCCTATATTTACCATCTGATCTTTTTATACCTCAACATATAATATGGATGTATATTTTTGTGGACACTCTACATATCACAATTCTTATCTGATTTTGACGAAACTCAAAATATATGTTTATCTGCAAAAGATCTTGGTTCCTTTCGATATTAGCATGTATCATATTGAAACTTGTGGATTATGGCCCCTGTTTGTATGACAATAACGTTTTTGGCTTGTGTGTGATTATAACTCAAAGATCTTGGTTCCTTTCGATATTTGTGCATTCTGATTGTAACTTCCTGAATTATGGTCTCTGATAGTATGAACCAGCGGCTGTCAGGCAGGATACGCCAACATTTTTGAGAGATGGATAGATAACGAGCTAAAAAGAAAGTGATTTTTCCTATAATCAAGGGGCATAATTCATGAAGTTACAATTTGATATGGGCAAATATCGAAAGGCGCCTGATTGTCCGACGGCAAATTTTTTATATGCCGGGTAACTTGATTTGCTCTGATACGGCAACCTGATTGGCGTGCGCCTTGTACAAACCGGCTCACCTATCGGCGGACAAATCAAGCAGGCCCATTATTCGCATACAAGAGGCGGCCATTTTTTCAGTCAATTTTAGTCCTTCACGTTAAGGGGAGCTTTTGCTCCTGCTCCTTTCAACGCACATCGGCTTCCTTCGCAAAAGTCATTAAAGACTCCTGCAAATTAGTTAAAACGCTCTACTAAATATTGAGATTAATAAACTACTTTCAGTTTTTGTTTACATACATTCAAGGTACCAGGAGCTTTTTATGCCTCCCGCACAATTTTAAAAATAGGTTGCCAGGCAATGAAACATATGCCCACGGTAGCTTTAAAATCGTCCGGGCAGTCAATATTAAGTAATTAGCAGAAAATCATTAGAATTGGTTTGGTTTATATAAAGTTCTGCCCCATGCTAACGTTTAGTATACGAAACATTTAATATTAAGGATTTAGCTGTTCATCAATTATCGATTTTCAAGATCTCAAACTCAACCATCATTAATGTGTAACGGGGATATAGTCAAACGTTTTTTTTTTAATTCGGAATAAAATTGTGACCTCCATAGGATCCACAAGGTAAAAAACATGAATTTTCGTACAATCAGGGGCCATAATTCAGAAAGTTATGGTCCAATGTGCCCTAATAGCGAAAGGAACCGCGTCCTTTGGGTTATAAACTTACATCATTTCAAATTTATCAAAGTCAGATTAAAATTGGGACCTCTACAGAGTCCACAACCTTAATATACCATATTTTTACACCATTCGCGTAAAAGTGACAGCCATTTTGTTCAGCAATTTTGGTCCGATGTTCATGAAATTCGAACCGAACATTCATGACAGTGTAACGGTGATATTATAAAACGTTTTTTTTCAATCTGGTAATAATTGTGACCTCCAGGCGGATCACAAGATAATAAAGGCGATTTTTTGTAACAATCAGAGGCCATAATTCAGGAAATTACAAACTGATATGCAAAAATATTGAAACGAACTAAGATCTTTAGGTTATAAACAGGCATTTCAAGTTTCATCAAAATCGAATTAAAATTGTGACCTCTGTAGGGTCCACAACCTTAATGTACCATATTTTTACACTATTCGCGTACAAACGGCAGCCATTTTGTTTGTCAATTTTGGTCAGATTTTCATGAAATTCGAGCTTAGCCTTCATTACCATGTAACAGTGATATAATCAAACGGTTTTTTTTAAATTGGATAATAATTTTGACTTCCAGAGGGACCACAAGCTAAAAAGGGACATTTTTCGGACAATCAGGGGCCATAATTCAGGAAATTACGATGGGCGCAAATATCGAAAGGAACCAAGATCTTTGGGTTATAAACAAACATGTCAATTTTCATCAAAATTGTGACCTCTATAGGGTCCACAAGCTAAAAACATGATTTTTCGTACTATCAGGGGCCATAATCCATGCCAATATCGAAAGCAGCCTATATCTTATGGGGATAAACCTATATTTCAAGTTTCGTCAATCGAATAAGAATTGTTGCCTGTAGAGAGTCCACAAAACAAATTGTGGACGGACGGAGGACCAGGCGGACAGGGGCGATGACAATATATGTCCACATGATAATGTATGCGTATAAAAACGTGAAGGACTGCAATTTTGATCTGATTTTTACGAAATTCGAACTCAACCTTCACAGTGTAATGATGACATAATCAAACGTTTTTTTAAAATCGGATAATTATTGTGGCCTTCAGAGGGACCACAAGCTAAAAAGGCGATTTTTAGTACCATCAGGGGCCATAATTCAGGAAGTTACAATTCGATATGCGTAAATATCGCAAGGAACCAAGATCTTTGAAGTATAAACATGCATTTAAAGTTTGATCAATAACAGATAAAAATTGTGACCTCTACGTCTACAGGGTCTAAAACCTTGATATACCCTATTTTTATAGTATTCGCGTACAAGCAGCAGCCATTTTGTCGATCAGTTGTGGTCCGATTTTCACGAAATTCGAACTCACCCTTCATTACGGTGAAACAATGATATAATCAAACGTTATTTTAAATCCGTTAAAGATACATTATGGGAGATTTTTATAAGGAGTTAGCCATTCTTGCTTTAACAGTTCAAAAATAGATGATGAAAGAAGAATATTCAGTCTAATTCCTTTATTCTGAACCTAGTTATCACCAGTGTAATTTTGACATAAAATGGAAATGGAATCCATCTTCACCAATTCTTAGTATGACCGATCGTTTGATTGACAGGCGTTAACTCCACCTACATAATCTCTGCTGTCTTTTGTCTGCTGTTAGGATTTTTATAACAATTTGACAAAATAAGTGAGACGGTAAACTTGAATTCTTACTTGTATTTTGGGCATGCATTAAATCAATTGAATAGGACAGAATATTATAATACAATTATGATAAATCTATAGGTGTACACCAGTGGCGTTGTGTCTATTAGGGAAATAAGACAGAAAACCTGTCCATCTGTATTAGTCATCACACAGTCTCCAGGAATTGTATAATTTGCCATTATCCGTGTTTGTTTAGTTTATTGCACTTTAAATAGTTTAGATGTCATTTGTTAAGGCCTCGCTCAACAGCGGCCTCGCTTCGTGCACTCTATCATTAAGCTTCAATCCGAGAATATGACGTCAACGTAACTGTTAAACTCCGCCCACGACGCCATTATAATTAAAACAATCAACGAAATCCCGTTTAAATCCAAGCCATCCGTGGGTCTACAGTCAGGGGCCATAATCCGAGAAATTATGATCTGATATGCACGAATATAGACAGGAACCAAGATCTTTGGGTTATAAACATTATGTCAAGTGTCGTCAAAATTGGATCAGAATTGTAACCTCTAGAGGGTCCACTACCTTGATATACCATGTATCTTGACACTATTTGCATACGAGAGGCGGTCATTTTGTTCGGTAAGTTTTGGTTCAATTTTCACAAAATTCGCACTCCACCGAGTATCAATAGTCAATCAGTTATTAGCTTTAACCTCTAGAGCGTCCACAAGATTTTTCAAAGTGATCAAGTGCCATAACTCTGGCAGTAACTATCGGATATCGCTGAAAATCAACAGGATTCTTTGTCTCATGACCTTAAACACATATATAAATTTAAAGTCAATCGGATATTAACTTTAGCATTTAGAGTGTTCACAAGAAATTGTGGATGACGGACGACGACAATATACAACCACATGTCCATGTCGGCGTATAAAAATAAAACAACTAAAAGACTACAAAGATGCAATATAATAAAATAATATATATCTCAGTAAAAGATTTTTTAAATAAGTAAGTTTTAAGAGCACATTTAAAAGATTGTAATGAGGGACTGGAACGAATATCAGTACAGAACCAGGCGGCTTTTAACTTCATCGTTTGACAGGTTTTCGGCTAAAAATAAAAACAATCTTTCACCATATGTAAACATTCGAGCAGATCTTGGTTATAGAGGATAAATGTCATTTTAACTACGGAGACTACGGGCATTTGTTTGTTTTTCAATTAGATGACATAAATAGATGGGGCCAAGTCATGAAGACATTAATAAGATAATATAAGCAGTTAAAAGAATATTAAATTGAATATGATATGGAATGGGTAACCATAGGCGTACGAGCTGGGGGGGCTCACCCCCCCCCCCCCATTTTGGGCACCAAACGTTGGGAAAATTTGGGCACACAATTGTACTATGTAAAAGTTGTATAAAAATATATTGTATTCTTGAATGTGTCCAATTTAACAGCGAATTTAAATTCACAGTGACAGAGTCTTTTAGTTAGGCAATTAAATAGAAATCTTAAGACTCGAACCCTCTATTGTTTGGAGTACAGTAAACCACGAGTTACAGTTACATAAACAACTGTTTTAGTTGTGTATATTACAAGTAAATAAAATTTAATTCTATTTTATTGATGATTTAGAAATTAAGAACTTATTCATTGCAAAAGAGATATTGTAGAACCTGTCATGGGCCTTCAAATAAAAACTGAACTTTTTTTTATTTGGTAAAAACCCCACAGAATCACTTAAAATGTATATTTATTCATACACGATTTTGTAACCCTTAGCAGCATTCGGCTATGAAATATAGTCAGTACTCGGTCCGTTAGCTTTGTAAAAGAATCTGCACACTTCATTTCCATCCTACAGGCCTGGTACATGAACCTATATATTTTGTATTAATAATGTCAAATTGTAGTTGCCATTACCAGACATTCACATTGGGGTCTGAATATTCTTGGCCTCCCCCAAAATTTGGCAAAATAAAGTGGCCGAAATCTAATAAAACACTAGCTATAGGACTGGAATAGCAGTAAAACGCGTTTGCGGCCGTTAAATATTCCAAAATTTTCTTAGGGGGTCCATACAAGGTCAGCTCCGCTTCTTCGTCTCTCAAAGTAAACTGGAGCCACTGTCTGTAAACCAGCTTTGGGCATTCCTAGTTTTGCTTCCGTAACTGTCATCGAGCCCTAATAAAACAGTAATTTCAATTTTTTTTTAATTGAATATCACAAATTTGTTCTGAGTTCACTATGGATTAAAATATTTTGTCTGGAGCCACTCTACTTTGTGTGACATTTTTCTGGCATCAATTATTACTTGTGAATGCAACTGCAACAGTGTGATTGGATGGTTGGCATTAGAGTGGGATTTCCGTTACAAAACCATTGGATACTTACACGGGCTAGAAAAGCAGAAAACGCGTTTGTGGTGGTCAAATTTTTAAAAAGTTCTCCGGGATGGTGACTAACCCATACCCCGCGACGATTGATTTGGTTGTTTGGAATTCTGGGCAGCCAGGTAGCCTTCTGGGCAGCCAGGTAACCAAATTGAAGTTGCTGTATTCACAGGCATGAATGGCAGGAAAACGTGTTTGTGGGCAGTTAAATTTTTTCCCACTGATCCTATCTTTGTGGATGTAAACAATTGATTGGAATTTGAGTCAGCCACCTTAATTAAGCGAAATTAGACCACTTTGAAGTTGCTTTGTTCACGGGTTGAAATAGCAGGAAAAAGTATTTGCAGCCGTCAAATGTTCCAAATTTTCTTAGGCTGGGGCGGGGATGGGGATCCATATAAGGTAAGCCACGCTATGTCGCCTTTCCAGGAAGACTGGCGCCGCTGTCTGTACACATGATAAACTTTGTATTTGTGTTTTCGTTTTAACCCTGTAAAATATGCCTCACAGATTGTCAACATTTTATATAATTTCATTTGTGGCCCCCCCCCCTCCCGAATATATATTTCCTGACTACGCCTCTGGTCATTCAGATAGCATTAGTATTATGTAACATACTAAGAACCTAACTACATTTTTGGGCACCAACAACCACCACACTAGTCAAAAATTTCCCTGTACGCCTATGTGGCTAACCAGTGAAGTTGTTTTAGTTTTGGAGTAATAATGTCCCATGTTGGTGTCCCCAAAGGCATTACTTTTTAGTTGTGTATTGGGGGGTCCAAGATGATGAAACCAAGCTGATTCGGACCACCATACGGATTCAGACCACTATCAGACTGAATCGGTCCAGATGGCTGTCATGGCTATCTTGGTATTTTTTTTGGCCAATTTAACTGAATGAATGACAAGTCGGAACAAAAGACCACTCAAATCAAGATAAGATCGGCACTTGGCCCAGCGAAAGTCCACTCGGACTACGTTTTAATACATGGTCCGAGATAACAGACCACTTGACCCAAATAAAAATAAAATACTTCTGAATGACCAAAGTTGTGTACAAGAAGATTGAAGACCACTCGGACTAAATAGAAATAAAATACTATTCAATACATTGTTTTTTTATTGATCTCTAGCAGGATGCCCAAATTCAATTGGGACCAAATTCGCCAGGGACCCAAACCTGATTATCTGTTGTAGTTTACTGAATCAATATTTCTTGATCAGTTAAATCTACACAACAACCTATTTAATAACATATAGACTACAAATCCAGCAGAATAAATCAGTCTAGAATCGGTATAATCTAATGTAGTAATAATCCACAACAATAATCCTAAACTTGGATTACAACAGAGGTAATTTCTCTCAAAACAGCACCATGTAAAACACAATAAGTGCAACAGCACAAAGTGGCAACACAGACCATGTGAGCTAAATAGAAACTCATGACAAACCTTAATGTGGCAACCAAGACCATATGAGCTAAATAGAAACTCATGACAAACCTTAATGCTGCACTCTTGTTACAAAAATACTGAAATAATTTAACAAAAAAAGAAAGTGAACACCCCCAAGCCGCCTTACTTGTTTCGAAATTGTAGAATAAATATGGCGGACATGGAGGCTTATTATAACCTGGAAAGGTTAGTCAATCTCACTTCCAGTTTGTTTCTTGTCAGCCAGCTGTACATATCCGGCCTTATTCTCTACACAAGCTTCACTGATTGTTCTATTTTCTCCCGACAATATACCAAATAATTGAAGATTACAAAATGACTGATCAGGTAAGCCTGTAAATAATTATATGAACTGTGTCTACTACAATATAGCCTAAACACATTTTCCAGAAATTTCCATTGTTTATAGTTAGATGTTTCCAAATGACGATTCTAGAAACCTAAACTGTACCCAATCCTAATAACATATATCCGTGGACTAATGAACCTGCAGACTAGTGCAATATTAAACCCTCGGACTAGTGAGCATTCCGTGTATAATCTACATGATGCACATACATTTCTTTAACCCCGTTTACATTACAAATTTTAAGCGTGCCAGGTACCGTTCCTGGTATGGCATGGTTAATGTTTTTGTAGTGTAAACAGGTAAAACACAAGCGTGCCATACCGAGTACCGTGCCAATCTGGCCCACTGAAGTGAGGTGGTCATGGAACAATACTAAGAACGGCCCACTTCAAATTTTCGTAGTGTAAACGCTAACCGGTCTGAGTACGGATTACTGCGCATGCGCCAAATGAACCTTGACCTTTTTTCCATGCAAACCTTGACAGTTCTGCCATCAGTTCTGTCAAAATGGCTGCTCAAACTAAATCAGTCATCATAATTATTTTCATTCATCTGGGTAATTTGTACAGGGGCTGAAATTAACTTTACTGTGAAGAGTTCCACATTTGGCACGCTTGGCACGGTTCTGAGACCGCTTATTTTAGAGTAATGAAAAGGGGTCCATTTCTTGAAATTTTATCGCGGTCTGGTACTGTACCTAGTACGGCACGCTTATAGCGGCCTAATGTAAAAGGGGCTATACAGATCAGATGATAACTTTTGTTGTTTGAGTGTTCACAAGGTTCAACAAGCCTACAGTGAGGCTGATGTCTTCCGCTGAAATCATAAAAAGAAATAGACAAAGAAATAGACGACACATATTAATTAATCTGATTTTATTTTTTTTATCAACTATACACTTAGTTTCATCACACTTTATCAGATATATCAAGATTACCTTGTCCCAAAGCATCTACCAATGAAATTGCTTTGCTCTGCCTAGCTTTAGAAGAAAATGCTCATTATCCAACTTGGCCAAGGTATAGATAGACGTAATGAAACTACATGTTAATGTATACACCAAATTTCATCACTCTCACTTAATTAGAACGGAAGTTATCCTGTCCCAAAGCATCAATCAATCAAATTGTTTAATCTCTGCTTACTCTTAAGCAGAAAATACTCATCTTTGAACTCCATCAAGGCACAGACCTAATAAAAAACCTCTACACAAAGTTTGAACATTCTACATGTACTTCAATTAGAAAGATTTATTGTGTACCAAAAAATGTGACGGTCAGACAGACGAACCTATTTTAATTGTTCCCTGCTTAGACAATTAATAATCACAGTAACCCAAGTTAATGTATCTGATAATAGCCCTTTAAGACTTACAAAGAATTTGTACAATTAGTGGACATTTTTTTTCTTTCAATAAGAGAGGGAGAGAGAGAGAAATGGGATTTAATTTAAGGTCCACTTGACACAAACTGGTCATTTTGGGACTAACATGTGGTTTAATTTTACTTCGCTTGCACTGAGGGGTCTTTAGCAGTGGGAGGAAACCGGAAGACACTGAGAAAACCACTGAGGTTGGACAGGTGACCCTACTCCTGGTAACCACACAACAAGGGATTCAAAACCACATCAGTTGACTCAATGACAGGCTTTAAGATACAGCGCGTACATGCTAACCATTCAGCCATCCACCTCCACTTCTTTCAATAAAGGACACCAGGGTGCCAGGTTTTGGGGGGGGAGGGGCAAATCAAAATTTGTCAAGTCTGCATCATAAAAAAACATCACAATGTGATGACATTGTCAGCGGAATATTGCAAATTTAGCAATATTTTATGCGACACTAGCTGATACCTTTAATTTAAAAAAACATATGTTAACTATCAACGTGGGCTCTTTTCTTTTTCTTTTTTTTAATAGAAGCAGGACTTGGTTCGGAATCCTGTTTTTTTGCCAAATTCTTGTCTCCAACTTTATTTTCGGTCTCATGCTTTCGTTTGGAAGATATCTGTGACAGTGTTCTCCCTCCCTTTTTGTCTTTTTCAAATCCATTTTCAAAAGCATTTGCTCCAAATGGTATGTACCTTTTCTTAAGACCTTCAGGAATTGGATTTTCTTTAGCAACACTATCATGATAAACAGGTGAAAATGTCTGTAATCTCTCTGATATTTGACAGCACCCTTTAAATGATGGGCCATTGATAAATTGATTTTTGTCAGAAAGCAGGGTCATCATTTTATTTTCACTGCAAGTCTGACCGAAAAACTGAATTTCAAACTTTCCCCCTTTTAGTTTTTGTCGACAGGTCATGTCCACATGCTGTTTTTTCACATTATATTCCTGGGGTGCAATTATAAGCCATAGTTCATCCTCATCAGACAAGTCATCAACAGGCAAAATGCTACTGTTTTCTATTCTAACTTCTTTCATACCAGCGCCAACAATATAATTTGTCGATGTTGCCGTTGGTATTTTCTCATCTTCATCTGATTTATTTTCATCTTCAGGAATCTGCTCGTCTTGGTCCGATGCATCTAAAATTTGTTTTTCACAACTTGACATTTTATGATTTGTACATACAATTGTTTTCTTTGGGGTTTTTTGCGGAAGTTTCGGTTTTATGAAATAGTCAACCGGTGATGTGTACGTCGTAAGCAACTGTTGTCGTTCTTCTGACCGAAAATCAAAATCTAGTATCGATTCTGTATCTGAGGGGTTATCTAGCTTTTCTGAAACGTGTTTCGCTAGTTTTAATATGTCTTTGTTTAGTCTACTCATTTGTTATAAAAATAGTCGACTATGAATAAATTGTTAGCGTCTGAACACCTTTTTATAACAAATATCACAACCTGTCTGCAACAGCAACACGTGCATAATAAATAATAATACTATTAGGAGAACGCTAGATCGGAGACGGTTCTACGCATATTATGACGTCATATGTGTGATTGTGGGTTAGGGTAAGGGTTAGGGTTAGCCAAGGGTTAGGGTTAGGATTTGCTCTATTTACATTTCGAGGCTTTGGCGAAATCTACAGGTTCTAGCCCTTCCCCTAACCCTAACCCTAACCCAAACCCACATTCTATAAATGACGTCATATAAGCTAAAGTGTGTAGGACCGTCTTCGATCTAGCGTTCTCCTATTAATATTGTGCCATCCATACTGAAACGGAACGCAAAAGAAATACGAATTGATTGTTATCTGATATCAACACCATTGCATAAATAAATGGTATATTGTTCCATATAAGATGATAATCTCTTATATTACACATTGTTGGGTATGTGTCAAAGGTGATGATTAAATTTAGTTTTGATAGAAATTCCTGTAAATGCCAGGTACAAATATTAAAAGCTGTGATATGCATTGTGGGTATTCTTTTCAAAATGGCCGCGGGAAATTTATTTACACTTTTCATCAAAAGTTTACAATCATAAATTAAAGACCTTTTCATTCTTATTTACAAGGAAAACAATTACAAACCTTTCAGTCACATTTATTTCTTAATTTCAGCATCATATGCCGAAAACATTTCAGGTATAAGTCTAATGGAGGGATTCTCAAAGAGATTCCAAACAGTGTTTTTGATTGACATCGCTGCTTTCAGAAACTATGATTCGAACGACAATTCCAGTATATTATTGCATTTGCACAAAGGCGTTGCCTTAAGCTCATTTCGTATTCTGCATTATTTTCATTCACAATCTAGATATTATGATTGCAATGAGGACGGAAGACAGACAGATTGTGTGAAATGGAGTTTCAAATTATTTGATTCATCAGTGTATAAAGTTGGACGTAAACCTCCAAATTTGAGAGATTTCAAACTGCGGTACTTTGAGGAATTTGAGAAAGAACTTGAAAGTTGTGTTTCAAAACTGCTGAAATCAAATTCCCCTCCTAACTGTAGAGAAGCAAATGGAAAGATCAGACATCCATGTGCAGCAGATAATTTGTCGAAGGCGCTGAATGAAGTACTTTATGATTTTCAGTGGGAAATTCCAGAATTTTTATCACCTTTAAAAGGTCAAAGACAAAGACAGATGTCAAAAATTTCTGCACAGTCAAACAATTTTGTATTTCTATATTCCTGTATACCACGTAATAATCTAGATTTAAGATTCTTCTGTGGAAAAAAAGTAATAGATGAAGATGTTTTTATGGATTCATTTATGTCACAGTCTTTATACAAGATGTTTCACTTGACATCCAAGTTATCCTTATACTGGATTGATACACACCTTAATCATCAAAGTTCTGTGTCTGTTGTAAGTTTATGTACCGGAATCATGTTATTTGGGACTCAATTCATTTGGGACTCAACACAAACAACATTTGGAACCCAGTTGACGACGTTTGGGACTTCATTGGCGTCATTTGGGGCTCAACGCAAACGACATTTGGGACTTAATATAAACGATATTTGGCCAGTGTTCGACACAAACGTCGGTCAGTTGGCCGACTGATTTATCGGAGGACCCGTGCTTGCCTATTTGTGGATTTCGCTCGGGAATCGCGCTTCTTTGACGCTCCGTATAAATTCCAGGTACCGGTAGATATTAAGATAATAATTAGATCATACATTTAATGGTTTTGCTTACCAGTTGTTAGTGAAATTTAAATCTTAGTTGAATATAATCCTCTGATAGAACACCAAAATACACAGAGAAACAGTCATTAATAATAATATATTTTTTCCGCGGTTGCCAAATCTGCCGATGACACGTGTGACATTGATTGGAATTTCTAATTCAATAAGCCCGCGATGCTATGTTTAATTTTAAGTAGCATATACCGTTATAATTTTTTATATACACATGCTGACAGAGGCTTAGTTTTAAACATATTGTCGTTATTATTATTGAAAGGTATCTGACATAGTTGTACAGAATTTTATTTGAAAGCAATTTCAGTTATGGTTGTCACATGATCACTGTGCCGTACGTGTGTCTATCATGGACGAATGAATAAAAACATTTGAAAGTTATGTGACAGACAAAAACTACAAATTGTGTTATGAAAAAATAAATGTATTGTTAAAATAAATAAATGTATTGTTAAAAAAAATAAATGTATTGTTTAAAAAAATAAATGTATTGTTAAAATAAATGAATGTATTTATAAGACTCGTACACAATTTAATCATATGGAAGAAATAACTAGTAGGCTACACGTTGTCTATTTTGTTATTTGATTGTTGTTCACCGATGTTTTTTTTTAATGAAGTATTCTTGTATTGTTTGTTAATTGGCGTTATGATTTTAGCAATTTTGATTGTTTGATTAGTGTTTATTGTCAGTATGAGAAAATGCAGAAGTCAAAATCAGAAAATGCTGTTGTATTTCTTTATAACACAATTTGTAGTCCTTTGTCCATCACTAATAGTCATGTAACATGCAAACATTTTTATTCATCCGTCGATGATAGACAAACGACACAATGATCACGTGACAACCATAACTGAAATGGCTATAAAATAAAGTTCTGTACGACTATGATGATACAGCCTTCAACATTTGTTAAAATGAACACCCTGTCAATATGTACGTAACTAACGTACGAAAATTAAATGGTGGCAGGTAGGGTGAGTCTGTCATTCAGATTGCCTGTCAATAGTATATAAAATAAAAAAATCAATTTAGAACTGGTTTATTGGCATAATGCCAACCGATATGTCACGCATAATATCTCCAATGGAGATTCTGTTGGGGAAAACATCCACAGTTTCTCTCTCTGTGTATTCGATGTTCCATCAGGGAATTATATCCAATGACGATTTAAATTGACCTAACAACTGGTCAGTGAATCCATCAATGTATTAATTATCCAGTTATTATTTCTACCGGTACCTGAAATTCACAAGGACAGAGTGGAAGATGCGACGAGACTGTCTTCAATGATCAACAATGTGCTAATTATTCGGATTATGATAACGTATTACCAACGTATTACTATATCTTGTGGGGTCCCAAACAACGTATACCAAAGTCCCAAACGTCGTAAACCTGAGTCCCAAATGTCGCGGGCATATTTTTTTGAGTCCCAAATAATGACATGTAATCCTTTTTTCTGTATCACAGTTTGAGTATCAGTACCTGGTTTGGCTCAGTCACTTGCCCCATGAGACTTCAGTGAAACTTATCACTGACACTGACATATGTACACAGGAAACAATGATATGGAATACAATTACTGTTTATAACTGATCATTGACTTTTTATACGCCCACATTTTCATGTGGACGTATATTGTCGTCGCCCCTGTTCGTCCGTCCGTCCGGACGTCCGTCCGTCCACAATTGTTTGTGAACAGTCTACAGGTCACAATTTTTATCCGATTTCAATGAAACTTGAAATATAGGTTTATCACCCTAAGATCTCGGTTCCTTTCGATATTGGCATGTATCGGACCGTAACTTCATGGGTGATGGCCCCTGATTGTACGAAAAATGACGTTTTTTAGCTTGTGAACAGTGTAGAGGTCACAATTTTGAACCGATTTGGATGAAACTTGAAATGCATGTTTATAAACCAAAGATCTTGGTTCCTTTCGATATTTGCGCCAATCAGATCGTAACTTCCTGAATTATGGCCCCTGATTGTCCGAAAAATCGCCCATTTTAGCTTGTGGTCCCTCTGGAGGTCAAAATTGTTATCCGATTTAAAAAACCGTTTGATGATATCACCGTGCCATGGTTATGAAGGTTGAGTTCGAATTTCGAGAAAATCGGACCAAAATTGACGGACAAAATGGCCACCATTTGTACGCGAATAGTGTGAAAATATGTTATATCAAGGTTGTGAACAGTGTAGAGGTCACAATTTTGAACCGATTTGGATGAAACTTGACATGCATGTTTATAACCCAAAGATCTTGGTTCCTTTCGATATTTGCGCCAATCAGATCGTAACTTCCTGAATTATGGCCCCTGATTGTCCGAAAAATCGCCCATTTTAGCTTGTGGTCCCACTGGAGGTCAAAATTGTTATCCGATTTAAAAAACCGTTTGATTATATCACCGTGCCATGGTTATGAAGGTTGAGTTTGAATTTCGTGAAAATCGGACCAAAATTGACGGACAAAATGGCCGCCATTTGTACCCGAATAGTGTGAAAATATGTTATATCAAGGTTGTGAACAGTGTAGAGGTCACAATTTTGAACTGATTTGGATGAAACTTGACATGCATGTTTATAACCCAAAGATCTTGGTTCCTTTCGATATTTGCGCCAATCGGATCTTAACTTCCTGAATTATGGCCCCTGATTGTCCGAAAAATCGCCCTTTTTAGCTTGTGGTCCCACTGGAGGTCAAAATTGTTATCCGATTTAAAAAAACGTTTGATTATATCACCGTTTCATGGTTATGAAGGTTGAGTTCGAATTTTGTGAAAATCGGACCAAAATTGACGGACAAAATGGCCGCCATTTGTACGCGAATAGTGTGAAAATATGTTATATCAAGGTTGTGAACAGTGTAGAGGTCACAATTTTGAACCGATTTGGATGAAACTTGACATGCATGTTTATAACCCAAAGATCTTGGTTCCTTTCGATATTTGCGCCAATCAGATCGTAACTTCCAGAATTATGGCCCCTGATTGTCCGAAAAATCGCCCATTTTAGCTTGTGGTCCCTCTGGAGGTCAAAATTGTTATCCGATTTAAAAAACCGTTTGATTATGTCACCGTTTCATGGTTATGAAGGTTGAGTTCGAATTTCGTGAAAATCGGACCAAAATTGACGGACAAAATGGCCGCCATTTGTACGCGAATAGTGTGAAAATATGTTATATCAAGGTTGTGGACCTTATAGAGGTCACAATTTTGAACCGATTTGGATGAAACTTGACATGTATGTTTATAACCGAAAGATCTTGGTTCCTTTCGATATTTGCGCCCATTGGATCGTAACTTCCTGAATTATGGCCCCTGATTGTCCGAAAAATTGCTTTTGTTCGCTTTTGGTCCCTCTGGAGGTCAAAATTATTATCCGATTTAAAAAAACGTTTGACTATATCACCGTTACATGGTAATGAAGAGAGAATTCGAATTACGTGAAAATCGGACTAGAATTGATGGACAAAATGGCCGCCGTTTGTACACAAATAGTGTGAAAATATGTTATATCAAGGTTGTGGACCCTATAAAGGTCACAATTTTGAATCGATTTTGATGAAACTTGACATGTATGTTTATAACCCAAAGATCTTGGTCCCTTTCGATATTTGCGCCCATCGGGTCATTACTTCCTGAATTATGTCCCCTGATTGTACGAAAAATCACCCTTTTTAGCTTGTTGTGCCTCTGGAGGTCACAATTATTATCTGATTTAAAAAAAAACAGGTTTGATTATAAATACCAAACAAATTCTAATGATTTTCTGATAATTCCTTAATATGTGACAACTCTTGTTGACTGCCCGGACGATTTGCCTGCTGTGTGGGCGTATGTTTCGTTGCCTGGCAACCTATTTTTTTTATTATTATTACTAGATAATTTAATAATTTATAAAATCTTCAAGGACAGCTATCTAGTCATTCAATGTGTACACATTGGCATGCATGTAAAAGATCCCTGGCAGTTGGAAATCGACATAAAAGTAGGTTGTAGTGCCTCTTGTCCAGGCAAAATTGGCCTCTTAGCACATTTCATGACGTATGCCCATCTTCATTAGCCCAGTCGGAGCAAAACAGTAGGATGTTAAACCGTTTTTATTTCAATTTCATTTTACTGATAAATTTTTCATTAATTAAAGGTACATGTATCTTCCCTTTTTGTTATTTTCAGGAAACAAAGGCTTCTAAAATAATTGATAATTCACTTCGAAAGATTGGTGGTTCTGCCATTTCATTAGGACTTATTTTGAATCTACCACCAGTTGATCCTTCAAAAGCCTCTAGTAGTGGGAAAGAAACGTTTGGATTCTCCTTTGAAAAATTTGTGAACAAGTTATCCACTGAATCAGTCTTCAACATTAAATGTGGTATTCCCAATATTGATGCTTCTAACAATAGCTATGAGGGTTGCATAAGTCTTTTAGAAGGTAAGACAGTGTATATTAATTCAAGTCAATCAACTGAAGGAAAGAAATTTTCAAGCTCAGATCTACTCCAGTAACTTAAAGTTATACTACTCAAGTTCTATTTTTTCTAAAAAAAAAAATTCTGCTAATGCAGTTAAATGTGCATGTACTCAGCTGTATCCAGACAACTCGAACCAAAGACCACTCAGACCAAGACCACTCTGGCTATTTATAGATCACTCGCACCAATTATTTTATATTATAAGACCACTTAGACCAATATTTAGCTTCACTTTGACGTCATTCCAGAGGCCTTCTTTCAGCAGGATGTTCACATAAACGACATTTTGAAAATAAAATACTGACAATGAATATATTGTTATGTATTTAGTATAAAAAGCATAGTAATCTCGGTAACAGTACTAACTTAACAATATCATAGCCATAATTTACAAGAAAGTAACGTACATAAGGCCATGTAAAATTGATACCTTGTTTCTTCTCGTCCGCACGCTTAGGAATTGGGACACAAAAATCACCTGCACAGCTTCTCAACACAAAATAAATGCATAAAAAAATACAAATTTTTAACTGAATAAGTGATCCCAAATGTTTACAAGTTCATTCATAGTATTGCCGGTTCAGGTCTATAGACATCGGTTATACATAGTTAAGTCTTCTTGTAAATAATGTTATATTAACCAATATAAAAGCGACTCTCAGGTGTGTCCTCGTTGTGAAAAATCATCATTGCAGGGTCTGGTGGAGGGTATGGACTGGACAGTCATTGGTGTGCCATATAGTTTTACTTTTGACGACATTGTCGAGTCGGCTTACAGCGTGAATGATGATATGATATAGTACCCCAAATTCTGTTTAAAAAGGATTTGGCTGCAGCCGATAGTTGCCATAAATTTTTTGTCGGAAAATTGAAGGAAGATCAAAGCACTCAAATTGCGTCAAATTTAAATGTTGGCCAGGTCACGGACACATTTGGTAAATATAATCAAATTGAGGTTATACCGGTAGTAAATGATAATGCTGAATCTCAAGTCATTACTACAAATGAAAATATAGTAGTCTATGAATATGTAAATCAGCTTAAAAGATGTAAATTTATATATTTTAATGAGCTCTTTTCTTTTGATATAAGGTTACTTGTATAAGCTTATGAATCATGTGTTTTAATGTTTTTCAGGTGACAAATGTAGCTCTGTACCAGTACTACTAATCAATACAAGTTGTGACTGGAATACTCAAAGGTGCATTTTAATTTTATGAAAACTAATAAGTTTTTTTAATTTTAGAATTAATCACCCTCAATATGAATGTTTCTATACTTACAAAATGCTGTTGTCAAAAACCTCATCTTGCAGCACAGTGTTTTCTATTAATTTTAAAGCAAACTTCAACTAAGTTTTTCTTTATACAATCTTTGGAAGCCTATTGATTTGTATAATAAATGTTAGTATAGGGAAGAACCTGAAGCCAATAAAATTTGCATGTTCTCTAATAATTACTTATGATAGGGTGCCCCACATGTCAACTGAAAAGTTGTTCTTGACACGTTGATCCTGCACGCTTTAGTTGAATGCCTTACTACTGATTTCTAACAGTCTCGCACACTCGTTGAGGCTATAAATAGCAACAGCATGCAGAAATGTTCAAAACACCAAACACTACTACAGCCGTAAAAAATCTATTGTTGACGATTCTGAATAGCAATAATATTTAACTTTTTGGTTATTACGGCATCTTTAGAAATTACGCTCGTTTTATTTTTTAAATTGCCTTATAATTAGCTGTACCATTAGAAGCTGCATATTTTGGTTAAGTACAAATAATATCTCTGACTCAACATCCGTACAGCAAGAATATGATACTAGCAGTAGTTTCATTTTACTTTTACAAGGTTCTTAAAAATATTGTTGAGTTCCCTGATGTTTGTGCTTCTAAATTCAATTTCTTGTTCCATGTTTCGTAAAAAAAGTAGTCTTGATTATCCCTACCCGTCAATTAGACGTAGAATGATCGGTAGACTAGTTAAGAGAGACTAATTTCAAAACAAGGGCACGTAACCTATCTTTTACTCAAAAGTGTCTGGATGTTATGGACGCCACTCCAAACCATTTTTATACGCCCACATTGAAGAAGCCTATTGTTTTTCAGCGATTTCCGATAACAACTACCAGAGTTATGGCCCTTGATCACTTCAAAAAATCTTGTGGACACTCTAAAGGCCAAAATTAATATCCGATTGACTTTAAATTTATACACGGCGTTTAAGGTCATAAGACAAAGACGCCTATTGATTTTCGGCGATTTCCGATAATTAGTGCCAGAGTTATGGCCCTTGATCTCTTTAAAATCTTGTGGACGCTCTACAGGCTAAAGTTAATATCCGATTGACTTTAAATTTATACACAGTCTTTAAGGTCATGAGACGAAGAAGCCTATTGATTTTCGGCAATTTCCGATAACTACCAGAGTTATGGCCCTTGATCACATCAAAAAATCTTGTGGACGCTCTAGAGGCCAAAGTTAATATCCAAGTGACTTTAAATTTATACACAGCGTTTAAGGTCATAAGACAAAGACGCCTATTGATTTTCGGCGATTTCCGATAATTAGTGCCAGAGTTATGGCCCTTGATCTCTTTAAAAAGTCTTGTGGACGCTCTAGAGGCCAAAGTTAATATCCGATTGACTTTAAATTTATACACAGTCTTTAAGGTCATGAGACGAAGAAGCCTATTGATTTTCGGCAATTTCCGATAATTATTGCCAGAGTTATGGCCCTTGATCTTTTTAAAAAATCTAGTGGACGCTCCAATGGTCAAAGTTAATATCCGATTGACTTTAAATTTTTACACAGTGTTTAAGGTCATAAGACGAAGAAGCCTATTGATTTTCAGCGATTTCCGATAATTAGTGCCAGAGTTATTGCCCTTGATCACTTCAAAAAATCTTGTGGACGCTCTAGAGGCCAAAGTTAATATCCGATTGACTTTAAATTTATACACAGTGTTTAAGGTCATAAGACAAAGACGCCTATTGATTTTCAGCGATTTCCAATAATTTGTGCCAGAGTTATGGCCCTTGATCACCTCAAAAAATCTTGTGGACGCTCTAGAGGCCAATGTTAATATCCGATTGACTTTAGATTTATACACAGTGTTTTAATGTCATGAGACAAAGAAGCCTATTGATTTTCAGCGATTTCAAATAATAACTGCCAGAGTTATCTCCCTTGATAACTTCAAAAATTCTTGTGACGCTATAGAGGCCAAAGTTACCATCCGATTGACTTCAGATTGATACGTAGAGTTTAAGGTTTTGAAACGAACAAGTATTTTGATTTTCAATGAATTTAGATAACTGAAAAGCTAAATCCATGATATTAAATGTTTCATGTATATACTAATTGTTAGTGTGGGGTAAAACTTTATAAAAAGCAATCAAATTCTAATGATTTTCTGATAATTACATAATGAGTTGTTACTCTGAATCAGTTTTTAGTGTATTACAAATGTTTTATTACCGAAAAAAGTAAAAATATGTGACAACCCTTGTTGACTGCCCGGACGATTTAGCTGCTGTGGGTCTATGTTTCGTTGCCTGGCAACCTATCTTTCAGTATTATTTATGTATGGTTTAATGATCATAGCTTATGAAGTACAGCATGGTCGTTTATTTATTGACTATAAATGTGTGAAACAGATTTAAGGCTTTGTAAATATATTAGTATTGTGGTGTAATTGTCGAGATATTTGGAGATATTCGTGTAGGATGGGGCACCCTACTTATGATCAGTTTATAGTGTCTTGTTTAAATGTTTTATCACCTAAGGCTTAAAGAATAAATATGTGATGTCCCTTTGGCCTTTGAGGACTACATGACTGCTGTGGACGAATGTTTAGTTGCGCAGGAAGCTATCTTTTCATGTCTAAAACAGAGCAATAATATAAAGTGCCGGTCATAATAAGCCAAGCATTTAATTTAGATTTATATTATTGTTACCTCCATCTGTTGTCCGACCACAGGCTAAAATTATTACCTGATTGACTTTAAATTTATATGTAATGTTAATAGTCATGAGACAAAGAAGCCAGTTGATTTTCAGCGCTTTCCGATAATTACTTGATAGATCTTGTTTGTGCTCTAGAGGATCTTTGCCCACATTGAAATTGGCTGTATGTTGTTGGTCCGCTTCTGTCCATCACACTTATTGGGACACGTTAACTCTCCGTCTAATTGAGGTAGAATGTTTAAACTTGGTGTAGGCTTTCATTAGGTTAATGCCTTGATGGAGCAGACGTAAGCAATTTGATTGATTGATGCTTTTGGGAACGATAACTTTGGTTATAATTGTGAGAGCTATGAAACTCTGAATGTAGATTCATTATATCATTACCTTGACTAAGTTTAGTGAGAATTTTCTGCTCAGGATAATGAGCGATAAGGAATTTGATTGGCCAAGACTTTGGGACAAAACAGCTCAGCTTTCAATTAAGGTACAATGTTATACGCCCACATTTTCATGTTGATGTATATTGTATTGTCGTTGCCCCTGTTCGTCCGTCCGTCCATCCACACTTCTTTGTGAACAGTCTACAAGTCACAGGTCACCCTAAGATCTCGGTTCTTTTCGATATTTGCATATATTGGACTTTAACTTCATGGGTTATGGCCCCCGATTGTACAAAAAATCACGTTTTTAGCTTGTGAACAGTGTAGAGGTCACAATATTGAACCGATTTAGATGAAACTTGAAATGCATGTTTATAACTCAAAGATCTTGTTTCCTTTCGATATTTGCACCCATCGGATCGTAACTTCCTGAATTATGACCTCTGATTGTCCGAAAAATCACCCTTTTTAGCTTGTGGTCCATCTGGAGGTCAAAATTGTTATCTGATTTATAAAACCATTTGATTATATCATCGTTACATGGTTATGGAAGTTGAGTTCGAATTTCATGAAAATCGGACCAAAATTGACAGACAAAATGGCCGCCGTTTGTACGCAAATAGTGTGAAAATATGTTATATCAAAGTTGTGGACCCTATAGAGGTCACAATTTTGAACCGATTTTTATGAAACTTGACATACATGTTAATTACCCAAATATCTTGGTTCCTTTCGATATTTGTGCCCATCGGATTGTAAATTCCTGAATTATATCCCCTGATTTTCCGAAAAAAACGTTTTTTCTTAGCTTGTGGTCCCTCTGAAGGTCAAAATTATTATCCTGTTTGATTATATCACCGTTACATGGTAATTATGACTGAGTCTGAATTTCGTGAAAAACGGACCAAAATTGATGCACAAAATGGCTGCCGTTTGTAGACGAATAGTGTGAAAATATGTTATATCAAGGTTGTGGACCCTATAGAGGTCACAATTTTGAACCGATATTGATGAAATTTGAAATATATCTTTATAACCTAAAGTTCTTGGTTCCATTGCATATTTGCGCATATCGGATCGTAACTTCCTGAATTATGGCCCCTGATTGTATGAAAAATCGCCATTATTAGCTTGTGGTCCCTCTGGAGGTCACAATTATTACCTGATTTAAAAAAAAACGTTTGATTATATCACTGTTACAGGGTAATCTAGGTTAAGTTTGAATTTTGTGAAAAACGGACCAAAATTGACAAACAAAATGGCCCCTGTTTGTACGCGAATGGTGTAAAAATATGGTATATCAAGGTTGTGGACCCTATAGATGTCTCAAATTTAATTCGATTTTGATGAAACTTGAAATACAGGATTATAACCTAAAGATATTTGCACATATCGGTATCGGATTGTGACTTCCTGAATTATGGTCTCTGATTATGCGAAAAATCGCCTTTATTATCTAGTGGTCCGTCTGGAGGTTACAATTATTACCCGATTTAAAAAAATATTTGATTATATCACCGTTTCTCGGTAATGAATTTTCGGTTTGAATTTCATGAACATCGGACCAAAATTGCTGCACAAAATGGCCAAGGTTGTGAACCCGGTAGAGGTCACAATTTAAATCCGATTTCGATGAAATTTGAAATGTAAGTTTATAACCCAAAGATTGCAGTTCCTTTCGATATTCGGGCACATTGGACCATAACTTCCTGAATTATGGCCCCTGATTGTATGAAAAATCATGTTTTTACCTTGTGGACCCTATGGAGGTCACAATTTTATTCCGAATTAAAAAGATAGGCTGGCACTGCCAGGCAGGATACGCCCACATTTTCGAGAGATGGATAGAGAACAAGCAATACCGAAAGTGATTTTTCCTACATCATTAAGTCCTGTATTTCATACTGTATTGGGAGCAACCATTTTGTTGGTCAGTTCCAGTCTGATATTCATGAAATTCGAAGCCGACAATGATTATGGTGTGACGGTACACAACCTAGAAATGTGACTTTTCGGCAAAATCGGATAAGAATTGCGACCTGTAGGGAGTCCACAACCATGATATACCATATCTTTACACTAGTCGCGTACAAACGGCAGCAATTTTGGTACGATTTTCACGAAATTCAAATAATTCAGGAAGTTACGATCCGATACCGAAAGGAACCAAGATCTTTGGGTTATAACCATGCATTTCAAGTTTCATCAAAATCAAATTAAAATTGTGACCTATACAGGGTCCACAACCATGATATACCATTTTTTAACAGTATTCGCGTACAAATGGCGGCCATTTTGTCTGTCAATTTTGGTCCGATTTTCCCGAAATTTGAACTCAAACCTTCCTTAAGGTGAACCGGTGATATAATCAAACGTTTTTTTTAAATCGGATAATAATTTTGACCTCAGAGGGACCACAAGCTAAAAAGGGCGATTTTTCGGACAATCAGGGGCCATAATTCAGGAAGTTACGATCCGATGGGCGCAAATATCGAAAGGAACCAAGATTTTGGGGTTATAGACATGCATGTCAAGTTTCATCACAATCGGTTCAAAATTGTGAACTCTAAAGGGTCCACAAGCTAAAAACATGATATTTCGTACAATCAGGGGCCATAATCCATGAAGTTCCGATCCGATACATGCCAATATCGAAAGGAACCGAGATCTTATGGGGATAAACCTATATTTCAAGTTTCGTCAAAATCGGATCGGAATTGTGACCTGTAGAGAGTCCACAAACAAATTGTGGACGGACGGACAGGGGCGACGACATAATAAGTCCACATGAAAATGTGGGCGTATAAAAACGTTTGACTATATCCCAGTTACACATTAATGGTGGTTGAGTGTGAATTTCTTGAAAATCGATAATTGAACAACTAAATCCATAATATTATATGTTTCATATTATACATTGGCATGGGGCAGAATTTTATAAAAACGAAACAAATTCTATTGATTTTCTGTTAATTACATAATATGCGACAACTCTTGTTGACTGCCCGGACGATTTAGCTGCTGTGTGGGCGTATGTTTCGTTGCCTAGACCTTCTAGAGTGCCGCACTTTGACCTCTAGATGGCCGGTCATCTCTGGCTTGCGGCATGGAGATAGGGGCGCCTTCTCAACCTCGTGGGTTTCCTCCGGGCACTCCGGTTTCCTCCCACTGCTAAAGACCCCTACGCGCAAGCGAATTACTGAAATAAAATTAAAAACCATATATATGTTAGTCCCGAAATGACCTAGTTTGTGTTGAGTGGATGTTAAACTCCATTTCTCTCTCTCTCTCGCGCTTTTGAAAATTTCTGATAATTACTACTAGAGTTATGGTCTTTGAATACTTTGATCACTTGAGAAATCTAGGGGATAAAGTTAATATAAATTTATACGCAGTGTTTAAACTGATGAGATGAGAGAAACAATCAAAACAAATTCTGATAATTACTTAAAGCCACAATTTCATATTTTAAAGTTATATTTTTAAAATATTTTAAAATAAAGCCTTAAAATAGATTGTATCTGTGAACAGTCCTACCTTGTTAAGAATAATCCTATTAATCCCATAATTCACTACTGCCAGTTGAGAAATTGGCAAATATTTGAAAAATGTCATTTTCAACTTCAAATTCAAACGTTTGAAGATAGCTATTGCTTTTTAAGTGTGGGAAATAATGCCTGTAATCGTATAATAGTGAGTTGACAACCAGTTGAGCAAAAGACATAGAAATGATTATGTTTTGACTTTCTTAGAAAATATGAAAGTCTCGCTTTAATGGGCTGTTACTTGTTATCAGATTTTAGTGTGTAGTATATGCTTTCATTACTGAGAAAAGAAAAATATACAACAACCTTTGTTGACTGCCCTGACGACTTAGCTGTTGTGGGCATACATAATGCTATGAGGGAAATTTTGCCCTGACATGAGGGAAATTTTGCCCTACTGTCAAGGGATCTTTCTCGTGCACACCAATTTGTACCCTGGACCACAGATTTTTGTCCCATCCAAAGAACCCTCCGTCTTGCATCACTGACAAGGGGAAACTAAACCCAGAAAATCTGGATTAACTTCCTCGGCCACTGCAGCGATCAAACACCTAACCTCAAGGCTAGTGAACCAGCGTCTTACCACTTAGACACCATGACCCCATTAGAAATAGCAAAAATCATTCACAAATATTTTAGTTCCAACAAAATGGATGTCTTTGGTCATTTTATTTTTAATGTTAACTGTTGACCAATTATTTATTTTTGTTATTTCCAGTCCTTGTATCAGCAATTCTGTCGGTGAAATGGAGAATAATAACATTTTGATTACTTTGTGTAGTGATATTAATAATATTAAATCACATAATATTAAAGAGAAGATTTCTATATCTATGGTTGATGATAAGAGTATAGATGATAAAATGGATGTAAGACCAGGTTTTTATAAAGTAATTGGTTCTGTAGAAAAGAAGGACCATGATTTACACAGTGTTCATATTTGTAAGACTTATATTTGTAATAGTGTTAAAGGTGATGATAAAAATGTATTACAGAGCTTACTACAAGACATGCTGAAACAACATAAAATATTGGTATGTTTTATAGTCTTTGATATTCTCCTGCTTCACCTTTTTTATACGCCCATTGAAATGTGGCTGTATATTGTCGTCCGGCGTCCACAATTGCTTTTGGACGCTCTAGAGGCTAAAGTTAATATCCGATTGACTTTAAATTTATACACGGTGTTTAAGGTCATGAGACGAAGAAGCCTATTGTTTTTCAGCGATTTCCGATAATAACTACCAGAGTTATGGCCCTTGATCACTTCAAAAAATCTTGTGGATGCTCTAGAGGCCAAAGTTAATATCCGATTGGCTCTAAATTTATACACAGTGTTTAAGGTCATAAGACAGGGAATATTTTACTTTTTTACATTTGATTAGCAGTTTCCAGAAAAATTGTGTAAGAATGCTAATCAATTGTATAATTGAGTAGCAAAATTTACCAATTGATTAGCAGTTTTTATACGCCCACATAGAAATGTGGACGTATATTGCCGTCGCCCCCGTCCGTCCGTCTGTCGGTCCGTCTGTCCGTCCCTCCGTCCATCGTCCACAATATTTTGTGAACGCACTAGAGGCCAGGGTTAATATCCGATTGACTTTAAATTTATACACAGTGTTTAAGGTCATGAGACGAAGAAGCCTATTGATTTTCAGCAATATCAGATAATTACTGCCAGAGTTATGACCCTTGATCACTTTGAAAAATCTTGTGAACGCTCTAGAGGCTAAAGTTAATATCCGATTGACTTTAAATTTACACACAGTGTTTAAGGTCATGAGACGAAGAAGCCTATTGATATTCAGCGATATCGGATAATTACTGACAGAGTTATGACCCTTGATCACTTTGAAAAATCTTGTGAACGCTCTAGAGGCTAAAGTTAATATTGGATTGACTTTAAATTTATACACAGTGTTCAAGGTCATGATACGAAGAAGCCTATTGATTTTCAGCAATATCCGATAATTACTGCCAGAGTTATGACCCTTGATCACTTTGAAAAATCTTGTGAATGATCGAGAGGCTAAAGTTAATATCCGATTGACTTTAAATTTATACACAGTGTTTAAGGTCATAAGACGAAGGAGCCTATTGATTTTCACAGATTTCCGATAATTAGTGCCAGAGTTATGGCCCTTGATCACTTCAAAAAATCTTGTGGATGCTCTAGAGGACAAAGATGATGTCCGATTGACTTCAAATTTATACACAGTGTTTAAGGTCATGAAAAGAAGAAGCCTATTGATTTTCAGCAATTTCTGATAATTAGTGCCAGAGTTGTGTCCCTTGATCACTTCAAAAAATCTTGTGGATGCTCTAGAGGCCAAAGTTAATATCTGATTGACTTTAAATTTATACACAGTGTTTAAGGTCATGAGACGAAGAAGCCTATTGATTTTTAGCGGTCTCTGATAATTATTGCCAGAGTTATGGCCCTTAATCATATCAAAAAATCCTGTGGACGCTCTATAGGCCAAAGTTAATATCCGATTGACTTTAAATTTACACACACTGTTTAAGATCATGAGACGAAGAAACCTACTGATTTTCAGCGATTTCAAATAATTACTTCCAGAGTTATGACCCTTGATCATCCGATTGATTTCAGACTGATACACAGAGTTTAAGGTGTTGAAACGAACAAGTATTTTGATTTTCAATGAATTTTGATAACTGAACAGCTAAATCTATGATGTTAAATGTTTCCTATACTAATTGTTAGTGTGGGGCAAAACTTTATAAAAAGCTAACAAATTCTAATGATTTTCAGATAATTACATAATGTGTTGTTACTCTTAATCAGATTTTAGTGTATTACAAATGTTTCATTCCCCAAAAAAGTAAAAATATGCGACAACCCTTGTTGACTGCCCGGACGATTTAGCTGCTGTGGGCGTATGTTTCGTTGCCTGGCAACCTATCTTTTAGTATGTAATAGAATTCTTATTTCACATAATTAGGCCTATATGTGACAATAATAATACCCACATTATTGGTATTACCAAACGGTTGTTTATATTTATATATAAAATAAAAATAAAAGTATGTGACCACATGTTATTCTTTGTACGAAACCTGGACATTCTTTATTTACTTCATACTCTAGTCAGATCTTTTCTGCGTCATATTTCCTCACCCAATCTTGAACTGTTGCTAATTTTAATGTCGAATTTGAAGACAGAACATAATATCATGTGTTTGAATTTCGCGACGTACCCTCGATCATCCGGTAATTTTATCTTGTAGTGTTTTGAATGTCTGTCTTGACGAATGTGACTACCACAGATATAGAAAGAAAGTATGTAGTGTTGTCATCTCTGTCATCAAAACCTTTTACGTCTATAAATAGCAGACGTCAACATGTACTTCTCTCGTTCCACTGGACTGTTGCAGAGGCACGTAAAGAGTCTTGATGATATAGACAATAAAATTGCGAGATTTGAGATTTGTTTTGATGTGTTTTACGATACTGAATGGTTTTAAAGTTAAAATTAATTTTCAAAACTTTGATTCGCGCCGAAGCAGGGTTTTATGCTAATAATTCTAATCAAATATGAATTTGATTCGCAAAATCGGACATTTGAGTCTCCAATTGCGATACGAACTCAGTTAAAATATTCCCTGTCATAAGACGAAGAAGCCTATTGATTTTCAGCAATTTCCGATTATTAGTGCCAGAGTTATAGCGCTTGATCACTTCAAAAAATCTTGTGGATGCTCTAAAAGTCAAAGTTAATATCCGATTGACTTTAAATTTATACACAGTGTTGAAGGTCATAAGACGAAGAAGCCTATTTTCAGCGATTTCCGATAATTGGTGCCAGAGTTATGGCCCTTGATCACTTCAAAAAATCTTGTGGACACTGTAATAGCCAAAGTTAATATCCGATTAATTTTAAATTTATACACAGTGTTTAAGGTAATAAGACGAAGAAGCCTATTGATTTTCAGCGATTTCCGATAATTAGTGCCAGAGTTATGGCCCTTGATCACTTCAAAAAATCTTGTGGATGCTCTAGAGGTCAAAGTTGATATCCGATTGACGTCAAATTTATACACAGTGTTCAAGGTCATAAAATGAAGACGCTTATTTCCGATAATTAGTGCCAGAGTTGTGGCCCTGGATCACTTCAAAAAATCTTCTGGATGCTCTAGAGGCCAAAGTTAATATCTGATTGACTCAGATTTTAGTGTATTGCAAATGTTTCATTACCCAAAAAAGTAAAAATATGCGACAACCCTTGTTGACTGCCCGGACGATTTAGCTGCTGTGGGCGTATGTTTCGTTACCTGGCAACCTATCTTTTCATTCCTTTTTATACGCCCACATGGAAATGTGGTCGTATATTGCCGTCGCCCCAGTCCGTCCGTCTGTTGGTCCGTCCGCCCGTCCGTCCATCCGTCCGTCCGTCCGTCCGTCCGTCCATCGTCCACAATTTCTTGTGGACACTCTAGAGGCTAAAGTTAATCTCCGATTGACTTGAAATTTATACACGGTGTTTAAGGTCGTGAGACGAAGAAGCCTATTGATTTTCAGCGATATCCGATAATTACTACCAGAGTTATGACCCTTGATCTCTTTGAAAAATCTTGTGAACGCTCTAGAGGCTATAGTTAATATCCGATTGACTTTAAATTTATACACAGTGTTTAAAGTCATGAGATGAAGAAGCCTATTGATTTTCGGTGATATCTGATAATTACTGCCAGAGTTATGACCCTTGATCACTTTGAAAAATCTTGTGAACGCTTTAGAGGCTAAAGTTAATATCTGATTGACTTTAAATTTATACAAGGTGTTTAAGGTCGTGAGACGAAGAAGCCTATTGAATTTCAGCGATATCCGATAATTACTACCAGAGTTATGACCCTTGATCACTTTGAAAAATCTTGTGAACGCTCTAGAGGCTATAGTTAATATCCGATTGACTTTAAATGTATACATAGTGTTTAAGGTCATGAGACGAAGAAGCCTATTGATTTTCAGTGATATCTGATAATTACTGCCAGAGTTATGACCCTTGATCACTTTGAAAAATCTTGTGAACGCTTTAGAGGCTAAAGTCAATATCCGATTGACTTTAAATTTATACACAGTGTTTAAGGGCATGAGACGAAGAAGCCTATTGATTTTCGGTGATATCCGATAATTATTACCAGAGTTATGACCCTTGATCACTTTGAAAAATCTTGTGAACGCTCTAGAGGCTAAAGTTAATATCCGATTGACTTTAAATTTATACACAGTGTTTAAGGGCATGAGACGAAGAAGCCTGTTGATTTTCAGCAATATCCGATAATTCCTGCCCGAGTTATGACCCTTGATCACTTTGTAAAATCTTGTGAACGCTTTAGAGGCTAAAGTTAATATCCGATTGAATTTAAATTTATACACGGTGTTTAAAGTCATGATACAAAGAAGCCTATTTATTTTCCGCGATATCCGCTAATTATTACCAGAGTTATGACCCTTGATCACTTTGAAAAATCTAAAGTTAATATTCGATTGACTTTAAATTTATACACACTATTTATGGTCATGATACAAAATAGCCTATTTATTTTCAACGATATCCGATAATTACTGCCAGAGTTATGACCCTTGATCACTTTGAAAAACCCTGTGAATGCTCTAAAGGCTAAAGTTAATATCCGATTGACTTTAAATTTGTACACAGTGTTTAGGGTCATGAGACGAAGAATCCTATTTGATTTTCAGTGATATCTGATAATTTCTGGCACTTGATCACTTTGAAATATCTTGTGGACAAAGGCCTTGAGACAAACCATCAAAACTATTCTAATCATTTCTGATAATTATTTAATGGGCTATTACTCGTAATAAGATTATCATGTGTTGTAAATAGTAAATGTTCTCCTTACTGATAAAAGAAACAATATGCGACAACCCTTGTTGACTGCCCGGACGACTTAGCTGTTGTGGGCGTATGTTTCGTTGCCTGGCAACCTATCTTTGGAATATATACCTGTAGTGACAAAAATTTATTCACTGTAAATGTAAAGATATTTTATTTATACAACATTTAATTGGACCAGTAACTGTTCCGTCACGCTAATCGTCTTCTCATTCTTCTCCTTAGGAGGATACTATTTGTAAAATCAAAGCAATATGAGGTTAAACCTCATTTCATTTAAAATATACACAACAGTTCTATGGATGAAAATTATTATATTTCTATTTAAAGCTATGTTCCAACAGTGATCTCTTGACGTTATCGAGCACAATACTGATGCGGATATAAGGAACAAATATAATATACTATGTACAATCCAAACATTCAATGAAATCATAATTATAGTAATTGTGTTTATTTTAATGTGTTCAATTATTAAATGTCATTCAAACAGTATACCCATTTCATTTGTTTGTAAATAAATCTAAGGCTGTACCAATTTGAGTAGAATCAACATAAAACTTGGCGTGCTTGTCCCTTGAACAATTGGTCATTGATTGACAGACTTCGATGTTTGTTATGACTTCACAATTCCAAGATGATGTCATACTCGGCTCCTGGTCCATATAGTACTTTCTTGCTAGTTTTAAATATATGATTACATGTTTTGACTTTATTTTCATGTATTGAAGAACTTGCTGTGTGTGTACAGTGAAACTAAAACTTTTTTACTTTTATGATTAGAATATTTTATATTTGCAGATTCTGCTTACTACAAGCGTAGTTCCTTATCTTGCCACCTTAGAACCTATCAATACAACCAGTGGTGTGTTGACATTATATAAGATTGGCTCATCATTACAAGTAAGAATTTCCTTCTTATCACTATATCTATAACAGTTGTACAATAACTGATATTGCTGCTCTAAATTCTGTTAGTTTTGTACTAATTTTATTATAGAATTAATCTGTTTATTTAGAGCTTCTATGAAACAGTGCTAAAAATATTGGTTTCATTCTAATTTATTGGCCAAATTGTGTCCTGAAATTTGTGAATTATTTAATGAAAAAAATTGAAATCAAGAGATGGTGGGTCTAAGAATTGATTAACTTTTTTCCTTCATGTTTTAGATTGAGAAAGCCATTTTTAAACAAGAAGCGAGCAGAAGAGAAATGAATTGTCGTTTCAATGATAAAACAACAAAAGAAGATATAAAACTTGGAAACAATTTATCAAAGTCAAAAATAGAAGCTTTAGGACATCAATATAACAAACAGTCGTATCAAATACAGAAACATGCAACAGGTTATTGTATAATGTTTTTATGTGATATTTTCTATGGTGGTATATTAGAGTCAAAATTCTAACATGCTATCGTCTAATTTGTTACTTCTATTCATGTAATTTCTAACTTCCATTCATGTATTTCTAAATTAAGACAATGTATAATTCAACTTCTTAATTTGTTCAGTGTAAATATCAATTCTGTTTCATCTTATTTCTATTATTGAGGCAAAAAGTGTCTACTTCGTTGTTGCTTTACATGTTAAGCATGAACGGCAAACAAATTTAGAATTTTGATACTTCTACCTAGCAACCATCATTATGATATCGTTTGGCGTCGCCACCGTGGGCTCAGTTTGGCGATTGAGCACCTGATCGGGACCATTTTAGTGATACAAACGACTCGCTCTCTCTTCGTAAGGTTGAGTGATTTGGTGGAGTGTTAAAATTGAAATTTCAATAATAGAGAGAGGGGGAGGGGGAGGGGTAACATCCACTCGACACAAACAGTTCATTTCGGTATTTGAAACATGGTTCGACCCGAAGAAAACCCTTGGACAGGCGACCCTTCTCCAAGTCACGTACACAAGGGGAATCGAAACCACACCAGTTGATTAAGTGACAGATGTTAAGTTACAGCGCGCACATGCTAACCATTTGGCCATCCAACCCAACATTGAACGTGATGTAAATGGGTCATTCCATAAATGAGGGGTCCAATTGAAAATTCATACATATCATTGCTCAAAGCAGCAAAAATACCTATTTTCTGATCAGCAATTATTTAAAAAAGTAATTCATCATGTAATATGTTTATTATTTTATACTTATGTTCTATAAAAACATAGAAAATCGGTTTGTGGTTAAATTTTTTTATGTTGCAATTCATGGTGTCCCTGAAATTTTGTGTTAAGTTTTGGGGACATTTTTTACTTAACATTTTAACAACTAGACCATGTTGAGCAAAATACTAATATTTCCAAATATTTTCATAAGACATGCAGCAGAAGATGTAAAATTTCGTTCGGTAATTTTTCATTTCTAAACAAATGTTAAATAATCTCAGTCGGAGGATTTTTATTCACGCCCCACAACGTAAATTTTTGTGTCCCCAATATTTACGTTGTATTTTTGTCAGTTTAGCCACGATATTAACTTGAAAAATGAAACCAAAATGTTTCGTCTCTATTCCATCTCGTTGGCGTTGTAATAAATAACAAATTCCGAATACGTAGATGTATGGTGTAAAATTGTCTGTAAAATTTTTATTAGCTTTATCGACATTCAAAATTGTGTCCCTCGTTCAATTTACGAAGTGCTTGTTTATGCCACCGGTAACGCCGTCTATTACCTGAGAATTACGTCAGAGACAGATGTTTAGTTTACTGTCACATGATACACATATCCGAAGCAGTCGATGGCCCGTCGAATGGATATTTTCTGAAAAAGAGCGAATCAAAGTTTAGTGTCCCAGTATTTACGTTGTGATCGGAATTACATTGTGACGCGAATTTTCCTCTTGCATACGGTGCATAAATGCTGAACGTTATAATTGCCGAGTCTAAAATAATAGTATTCTTCAATACCTAAAAATTATCGCTTCCTTGGTATTCGAGAATCATGTGACAGAATGGTTGCAGTGTCGGAATATTATTATAAAAATGGGAAACCAAAAATGTCGTGTCCCTATCATTAACGAGATATATTGTATTAGTATACACGTATGTAACTAATGCTCCATTATTTTCTTTGCTTCCCTGTGACAAGCTGACAATTTTGAAATGTTACCTTGCTCTTTCAAGTCTTTTTTAATTAATTTTTTGGCTAAACGGGTTCACAACGTAAGCTATTGAAAGGGACACAAGCAATTCTCAAAGACAGCTACTCATTTTGATTGTTGAAAGTTTTAATTTTTTTTAATATTTGAAAGTTCATTCATTGTTCAAGTTTTAAAGTTGAAATACTACTTAATATGGCTTGATTAAATTATTAGTAGGCAAGTCGTCAACATTTGGTGTCCCTTTACACGTGAAACTGCAATACTCCGGATCACATTAAACCTTTCCTTGGTGATTTTTCATGATACAATACTGATTTTCAAGTACAGTAGTTCATGTCGAGGGTTAGGGTCATACAAACTTCAACAATTTTGTAAAATCTTTTTTTTGTCCCCCACCCTTTCGAAGAAAGTTGGGGGACTATTCAAATGGGTTCGTCCGTCTGTCTGTCTGGCCGTCTGTCTGTCCGTCTGTCTGGCCGTCACACTTTTTGGGACACAATAACTCTCTTCATAATTGAGCTAGAATGTTCAAACTTGGTGTATGTGTTTATTAGGTCAATGCCTTGATTGAGTTCGAAGATGAGCATTTTCCGCTTAGGGTAAGCAGAGATAACCAATTTGATTGGTTGATGCTTTGGGACACGATAACTTTAGTTCTAATTAAGTGAGATTGATGAAACTTGGTGTATAGTTTCATTATAGTAATACCTTGACTAAGTTCGATAATGAGCATTTTCTGCTCAGGGTAAGCAGAGCTATACGCAATTTGATTGGTCGAGAATTTGGAACACAATAACTCTCCTTCTAATTGAGTTAAAATGTTCAAACTTAGTGTATATCGTCGCTGTGCGTCGAAAACCTCGTAACTCAGATTTTAGCGATAATATTTTTATGTGACGTCGATGTAAATAAACTACCGATACACTAGGTGCGAAATTACCTAACGTAATATCCAATCAGAAATGTTCAAATTGGTCATGTGAAAAAATCTCGTATTTGGATTGGTGTTTAATTTTAACCTCGAAATCCTCGTATCTCGAATGTTACGTCGAGAAGTAGGCACACGTGTTTGTAAGCCTTGGTAAACGTATGAAATAATTGGAAAAAAGGTAAGTTTACTTTATACATTTTTTCGAAGATCATTTTTAAAGTATTATAGTTGTGAATAAACGTACTAATCGATTTATATAAGCTTCGAATTTAACTCAATTTTGTGATCCGATTATATTCAATGACGTAACGTCTTATTGAATATGTCCAAATGTCTATTTACTTGAGAAAAGGGCGAATATTGTTACATTACTGATATAATTAGTCAAACAAATTTTGATCTACTTCATTATTATGCAAATTCTTAAAGTACAAAGTCGTCATTTTCAATTCTGTTTTAGTCTGTTAGTGAGATACGAGTTTTTCACATTCCACTATAATGGGCTTTTAAATCTAATTTGGACCTTTAGTGAGATACGAGTTTTTCGCATTCTTTTCTATTGAGATTAATAAAGTTTTTTGTTTTGTTTTAGGGTATTCACTGAGACTATACCACAGTATAATGTCATCTAGAGGAAAACAACTCCTTCAACTTGCACTGGAGAAGATAGGTAGGCCTATGGTGAGCAAAGGTTTTGATATTCCTGGCAATGGCATGTGTGACCAAGGATCAAGTAGCAGGCACTGTTCCACTTTGACGCCTGCTATACACAGTCCAGCAATTACCACACCCGACTTTGTAATAAATGAAATGAAAGATTCTGATATACAACAACGGGTGGTATTTGATAGCTTTAGTGAATCTGATTCAGAATTAGATACTGTTTCTGATCCAGACTGGGCACCAGACAAGAAAATGTTACGGCGGTATAATTCAGATTCAGAGAGCACAGATGAAGAAACATTTATATCGCATAAAAAACACAAAGCTAGGCATGTGGCGAAGAACAAAATTTTTGTTAAAAGCTGTGTTAAGTCTAGTTTTAGAAACGTTTTAAAGCTTGGTGATAGAACGGATAGTGTTGTTTATGAAGCAGACAATAAAAGAACTGAGAGAAATGTTACAAATAATAATATAGATAAGGCTAGAGATAGAAGAGTTAATAAAGATGATACAATTGAAGGTATTGTTAATGGTGGAAGAGATGTCGATAAAAGTCATGGTGATGTTAATAGAAGTCATGGAAATGGTAATAGAAGTTATACAGATGTTAATAGAAGTCATGTTGATAGCAGTCCTGTTAATAAAAGTCATGTTGATAGCGGTCCTGTTAATAAAAGTCATGTTGATAGCAGTCCTGTTAATAGAAGTCATGTTAATAGCAGTCTTGTTAATAGAAGTCATGGGGATGTTGACAGAAGTCCTGTTGATCGAAGTAGTGGGGATGTTGAGAGAAATCACGTTGGTGGTAATGTTAGCGGTACTCTAAGTCATGGAGATGTTGATAGAAGTCATCGGGATGTTAATAAAAATCATAAATATGTTGATAGAAGTCATAAAGAGGTTGATAAAAGTCATGTTGATAGAAGTCATGTGGGTGGTATTAAAAGTCATGGGGATGTTGCTAGAAGTCATGGAGATGTTACTAGAAGTCATGTGGATGTTGCTAGAAGTCATGGGGATGTTGCTAGAAGTCATGGGGATGTTGATGGAAGTCATGGGGATGGTGCGAGAAGTCATGGGGATGTTGGTAGAAGTCGTGGGGATGTTGCTAAAAGTCATGGGAATGTTGATGAAAGTCATGGGGATGTTGCTAGAAGTCGAGGGGATGGTGATGGAAGTCACGGGGATGTCGATGAAAGTGACGGGGATGTTGATACAAGTCATTGGGATGTTGATGGAAGTCATGGGGATGTTAATAGAAGTGGCAATGAGGATGTTGGAATAAATTTAATTCAGGTAGATCATGAAGAAGTTGTCGACACTCAAAATGAAGGTGTGAGATCCAAAAGAGGAGTGTCTGATCCAAGCAAATGGCAAAGAAACAAAAACAAGAAATTACGTATGGAGGGAAAGCCATATAAAGGAATAGCAAAGGTAGACGGAAGAAAAAGGTTTTGTGCTGAAAGAGAGGAAAGGATTTTGGGGGCACGGAACTGTAGTCGTAAATGTGAAAAGTCAAGAAAATGTGGATTGATAACTGATAATAGCAGGGTAGAAATTTTCAAATCTTTCTGGCATAACATGGATTGGAGTGAAAAGAAAATTTATGTAACCAATCTTGTAGATCAGTGTAATACTTTAACTACAGTCGGGGAAAATAGCCGGAGAAAATTTACATTCAGATATTTTCTGAAAAATGGTCATCAGCGATTACCGGTTTGTAAAAATCTTTTTCTGTCGACTCTCGGAATTGGCGAATACACTGTTTACGAATGGTTGAAATCTATAAATGAACATGGTGTACCAGTAGAAGAATGCGATAAACAACAGAAAACCCCAAAAGTATCACTTCAAAACTCTTATCCTCGACAATTTCTTACACAATTACCTAAAATGCCTTCACATTATTGTCGAGCTACGACAACTAAGCAGTATTTAGAACCATTATTTACTTCCTTCTCCGAACTCCATCGTGTTTACCTACAAGATTGTGAAGTTCAGGGAAAATTAGCGGTGAGTCGAAAGGTGTTAATAAAATTATTTGATGAAATGAATCTATCCCTATTCCACCCTAAAAAGGACCAGTGTGATATCTGCGCTGGCCATGGTACAGGAAATATTACAGATGGTGATTTTGCTGTACATGTTGATAGGAAAACAAAAGCACGAAACGAAAAGGTTCGAGACAAAGAGCGAGCAATTGAAAACAGTAAAATAAAGGTGTCTACAATGGATTTACAGTCTGTCTTAATTTGTCCCTCAATCCAAGCTAGTGTCGTCTACTACAAAACCAAGCTAGCTTGTCACAATTTCACAACACACAATTTAGCTACCAGAGATGTCCATTGCTATTTTTGGCATGAGGGAGAAGGTGGATTATCTTCACACAATTTTGCAACATGTATCCAACATTATATTGAAACCTTAATTGAACCTGGAATTGAAGAAATAATTTTGTTTAGTGATGGTTGCGGATATCAGAACAGAAACGTTTCTGTGTCAAATGCTTTACTTTATACAGCTGTTAAGAACGGAATAACTATAATCCAGAAATACTTGGAAAAGGGACATACACAAATGGAGGTGGACTCAGTCCACAGTACACTTGAAAGAAAATTTCGCAAAGTGCCAATTTATTCGCCGTCGAATTATGTGGAATTAATTAAACAGGCAAGACCAAGTCAACCGTACGTTGTAAAATATTTAACCCATACGTTTTTTAGGGACTTTAGTTCTTTGAAATATTATGATACGATAAGACCAGGAAACAGAGTCGGCGATCCTTGTGTCCACGAATTAAGAGTATTAAAATATCTCCCTTCAGGTGTTATCCAATTTAAACTAAATTTTGATGACGAATACAAGGATTTACCCAGGCGTCGTAACTCAGCCACAGGCCCGTCATTCAACATGGAAATTATCCCACCAGCTTATAATAACCCTCCACCAATAAAAAAATCAAAATATGATCATTTACAACAACTCAAAGCTGTTATTCCAATAGATTATCATTCATTTTACGACCACCTTCCCCATGATTAACTTAATGAAATTACCACGTGCAACATTTTAAAGTAACTAATTCTCTAACTCAATATCATCCAAAATCTTAGACATTAAAAAAACAAATTATTTGTCAGTTTAAATCAACGCTCATGTTGTCATCTTACGGGAAATACAGTAGATGGGCTTTTGATATTCAATATTTAAGACAAAATCAACATTTTTTACCATTGACGCCATAATCGTTTTCAGCACCATTTGTTACAAGGGACTCGACGAACGAGCCTAGACATTCAACAAGTCGTACCAAACGACAAGAGCATGCCTAATAGACTGTCGATTTCTAGGTCCCAAATATTAGCGATTTAGCTCCTTTAAGACGTTCAAAACTTTTAATACCTATTCCTTAGCAATTTAACCTACTGTTGAATTTGAGTTTTGTTAATGTTTTTGAAATTAAATTGTTATTAAGTAATAATTATTGTTTGTTTGTTTTTTACTGATGAATTCCCCCATAAATGTCTCTATCGACAAAAACACTGCCCAAACTGTCAAATTATTTTTAAAAAATGATTTCGTACCATTGTATAAGTGTATTTAAGATATTTGCCTGTATTACCGTAGATAGATAACAGTAAGTTACTTGCGATATTGTAACAAAATCTCGTATATAAACATAAAACATCCAAACTTTGTAAAACTTTGGCAAAGAAATTCACGAAAAACTCGTATCTCAGAATTTGGTCAAAAAAATACGATCAAAAACCCAATAAGTCTCATTGCCTTAAAACGACAAAAGAGTTTGTGTTATCTGTTTTGTGTATGCTAAAACAGCGTTTTTTGTTTTTATTGGAATGGTTTTGGAGTTAGTTTCACTCAAACCAAAAAATTGTGAAAGTTTTTTCACTCTCCTGAAAAGTAGTGAAAATTGGGTTACGGGGTTTTCGACGCACAGCGACGATATGCTTATTAGGTCAATGCCTTGATGGAGTTCGAAGATGAGCATTTTCCGCTTAGGGTAAGCAGAGATAAGCAATTTGATTGGTTGATGTTTTGGTGCTTTGGGACACGATAACTTTAGTTCTAATTAAGTGAGAGTGATGAAACTTGGTGTATAGTTTCATTATAGTGATACCTTGACTAAGTTCGATAATGAGCATTTTCTGCTCAGGGTAAGCAGAGCGATACGCAATTTGATTGGTCGAGACTTTGTAACACAATAACTCTCCTTCTAATTTAGTTAAAATGTTCAAACTTGGTGTATATGCTTATTAGGTCAATGCCTTGATGGAGCTCGAAGATGAGCATTTTCCGCTTAGGGTAAGCAGAGATAAGCAATTTGATTGGTTGATGCTTTGGGACACGATAACTTTAGTTCTAATTAAGTGAGAGTGATGAAACTTGGTGTATAGTTTCATTACAGTAATACCTTGACTAAGTTCGATAATGAGCATTTTCTGCTCAGGGTAAGCAGAGCGATACGCAATTTGATTGGTTGAGACTTTGGAACACAATAACTCTCCTTCTAATTTAGTTAAAATGTTCAAACTTGGTGTATATGCTTATTAGCTCAATGCCTTGATGGAGTTCGAAGATGAGCATTTTCCGCTTAGGGTAGGCAGAGATAAGCAATTTGATTGGTTGATGCTTTGAGACACGATAACTTTAGTTCTAATTTAGTGAGAGTGATGAAACTTGGTGTATAGTTTCATTACAGTAATACCTTGACTATGATCGATAATGAGCATTTTCTGCTCAGGGTAAGCAGAGCGATACGCAATTTGATTGGTCGAGACTTTGTAACACAATAACACTCCTTCGAATTGAGTTAAAATGTTCAAAATTGGTGTGTATGCTTCTTAGGTCAATGCCTTGTTGGAGTTTGAAGATGAGCATTTTCTTCTTACGGTAGGCAGAGATAAGCAATTTTTGGATGACACTTCGTGTTCAGTTTGATTGGTCGATTCGTTTGAAAAAAATAAATGTGCGATTAATTAATATGTGTCATCTATTTATTTTGGGATATCGGCGGGGGACATCAGCCTCACTGTTGGCTTGTTTTAAACATCTAAAGACACTTTAAAGTTTGTATGGAGAAGTTGGGAATATCCATGTAATCGACATTGGCTGACAAGAGGTGTTGGCACAAATATTCACTATTTTTGCTTAGATTTCTTATGAAGGTGCCTCATTTGAATAATAATACATCATAAACACATTAATATATCTTATACATCCACAGAAATTTAGCATTAAAAGTCTAATTTGGTGTCCCTTTACACGAGAAATCTGTACGTAACCTGTCATGTAAAATCGTTCATTACTTTTTTTTGGAACTCAACAATGAGAAATCATTAACTGTCCCGCAAATGGCATACATTACTCCTATTATTGGTATAAGTTTATCAGTGATTGAGATTACTTAAAATTTTAGTACCCATGTCACACTTTGGACCCCTCATTTGTGGAATGACCCAAATGTATGGTTTGTAAGACGGGTTTCTCCTTTTCAGTGATGCAGAAGGAGGGCCTGACAAGAACAGCTGCCTAGTTGTGCGGATGGCATGAAAAACCGAGGTCCCGTGTGCACATTAGCGTGCACGTAAAAGATCCCTTGGTAGTTGGAACTCGATATAAGAGTAGGTTGTAGCCTGGCTGCCTGTGCAAAATTTCCCTCATAGCACACTTTATGCCGTATGCCCGTCTTCTATTAGCCCAGGTCAGGTGCAGAAAAGTAGGACGTTAAACCCAATTTCATTTCATTTTTGTAAGATGATGGCTCGATAGGCTGGGGGTTGGGTGTTCGATCCCTGTATTGGTCGAGAAAGTTTATCCAGATTTTCTGGTCTGGTTCCCCCTTGTTAGTGATAATATCTACTCGTTCGGATGGGACATAAACCGGAGGTCCCGTGTACAAATTGGCGTGCACGTAAAAGATGCCATGTCTGTTAGAATTTGATATAAGTGTAGGCCGTAGATCCGCTCTCCGGGCACACTGTATGGCGTATGTCCGTCTTCATTAGCCCGGTTCGGAGCAGAACAGTAGGGCTTTCATTTTCTATTTCAAATATAAGGTAAACAGTATTTGTTCATTTTGTTAAAGACAGGTGCAACCTTCAACCAGACGAAGAATGAGTCGTTTATGATACCAACATAATCGACCCAATCAGGTGTGCAATCACCAATTGAGCATGCAGTGGCGACACCAAACGACTTCATAATGATGGTTGCTAGGCAGAAATGTATAAATTCTAAATTCGTTGATGTTGATGCTAAACATGTAAAGCATCTATTAAGAAGACATTTTTCATTTAAATAATAGAAACAAGTTGGAACAGAATTGAAATTTACACTGAATAAATAAAGAAGATGGGTTATACATTGTCTTAAATTTGAAATTACATGAATGGAAGTTAGAAATTACATGAATGGAGGTTAGAAATTACATCAACAGAAGTAAGAAATTAGATGATAGCATGTTAGAATTTTGACTCTAATATACAGCCATTTTTTTCAGGGGTTCTTAGTCTGTCTTTAGTGCCATTGTGCATTTGTATCAGAAGCCTTCTTATATTACGCTCCTTGTGTTTAGTCTGAACTTGGTCCTTGCAAAGAAATCAGTTGGTGATATTTAGCATTGATATTCCAGTCAGCAGCTATGTTATGTACAAGTCACGTGCCTGAATGATATTTCTTTTTTTTCCATTAGAAATAATTGCTGCTGAACTAGAAAACTGTTTACGCTTTTATTACTTTTAATAATCACGATAATATGAATCCTTCAAGCATGGGTATTTGAATTATCACAATACATGATCATCAACATCGATTAAAGTAAATGCATTAAGGCGAGAATGCTTACAGGGGTCCACGATGTTGACAGTCCCTGACCGTCTATTTATGTTATTGCTTAGTAACGGTAATATATAATGTCTTCAAATCAAACAATATTAGAGTTACCGTTGTTATAAAATAAATCATGTGTTTCTTTCATCAATTGGTTGATAAAGATCGAAATTATCTCATACAGCCAATGGTGTATTTTGTTACTATGGTGACTTAAGGTCCCTGTCACTGTAAAGCAGATGTGTCAGAGAAAGACATTAATGTTGTTATCCGCATAAAGAGTTAGATGATCTAAAGATATAAGTTGTGGAATGCGTAGTTGGTTTGTTGAGTAGTTGTTTTATTTCTTTAACATCATTTCCCTCTTTATTTCTGGCTGGCTTGCAAAAATATTTATTTTGTTCGCATCAGTGGTCAAAGGGGAGGTAATAAAACTGCATTGAGTGGATTGTTTTACCTTGAATGACAAACTGTTCCTTTTTTATACGCCCTCATTTTTATGTGGACGTATGTTGTCGTCGCCCCTGTCCGTCCGGACGTCCGTCTGTCCACAATTTGTTTGTGGACTCTCTACAGGTCACAATTCTTATCTGATTTTGACGAAACTTGAAATATAGGTTTATCCCCAAAAGATCTTGGCTGCTTTCGATATTGGCATGCATCGGATCAAAACTTCATGGATTATGGCCCCTGATTGTACGAAAAATCACGTTTTTAGCTTGTGGACCCTAAAGAGGTCACAATTTTGAACCGATTTTGATGATGTTTATAACCCAAAGATCTTGGTTCCTTTCGATATTTGCGCCTATTGGAACGTAATATCCTGAATTATGGCCCCTGATTGGCCGAAAAATCACCTTTTTTAGCTTCTGGTCCCTCTGGAGATCACAATTATTATCCATACAAAATGGATGCCTTTTGTACGCAAATACTGTTAAAAAATGGTATATCAAGGTTGTGGACCCTGTAGAGGTCATAATTTTAATTAGATTTTGATAAAACTTGAAATTCATGGTTATAATCCAAAGATCTTGGTTCTTTTCGATATTTGCGCATTTCAAATTGTAACTTAGTGAATTATGGCCTTTGATTGTAGGAAAAATCACTTAAAGGGACAATAACACTCTTGCTGGCTTGGTAACTCTAGAAAATAAATAATACCCTTATTCTAAGTACTAGATGTTTAAGTGTCCTACCTGTTGTATAAATTATCCATTACAACCTATTTTACTTGTCCAGAGGGTTCGAAAATATTTTAAAATCAAAGTCACATTTGAAAAGGTTTACGTTCGACTTTTCAAATCAATTGGTTGAATTTTTCCAATGTTTTAAAATAGGGTCGTTAAGATGAAATTTATATCATCATTTAATTGGAATATTCTAAAATAATACGATTTGTTGACCAGAATGAAGATTGGGACATATTATTCAGTTACAACAAGAGTGTTATTGGGGCTTTAAGGTATTGCTTGTTCTCTGTCTATCTCTCGAACAAATATTATCTGATTTAAAAAAAAAACTCTGATTATATTACTGTTGCACCGGAAGGAAGGTTGAGTTCGAATTTCGTGAAAATCGTACCAAAATTGCTGTACGAAATGGTCGCCGTTTGTACACGAATAGTGTAAAAATATGGTATATCATGGTTGTGGACTCCCTACAAGTCACAATTCTTATACGATTTTGACGAAAAGTCACATTTCTAGGTTGAATACCGTCACACCATAATCATTGTCGGCTTCGAATTTCATGAATATCAGACTGGAACTGACCAACAAAATGGCTGCTACCAATACTGTATGAAATACAGGACTTAATGATGTAGGAAAAAATAAACTTTCGGTATTGCTTGTTCTCTATCCATCTCTCAAAAATGTGGGCGTATCCTGCCTGGCAGTGCCAGCCTATCTTTTATTTTATGTGGGTTCCCTACTTGTTTTCTTCAGGGATCACTAAACATAAAAAGAGACTGTTTAATTCTCGGATATTAGATAAATGTCATTTACCAGGAACATCACCAGCCGTAGAATCTTTAATCGTTAAGTTGAATGAGAGGTAAATTTTTTACGATAAATTCC
Source organism: Patella caerulea (assembly GCA_036850965.1). Taxonomy (NCBI): domain Eukaryota; kingdom Metazoa; phylum Mollusca; class Gastropoda; family Patellidae; genus Patella; species Patella caerulea. The sequence goes on along the minus strand of JAZGQO010000008.1, from coordinate 3,247,578 downwards.
ACCTATGGCATATAACAGGTATATTTTCCAATTGTTTCATTGCAGTAAACTCATGCATGTAAAGATGTCTTTAATTGTTGGGGGGAGTGGGGGTGGTGGATTGCCGAATGGGTAGCATGTGCGTGCTGTATCATAAAGATAAAGCCTGTCTTTGAGTCAACTGGTATGGGTTAGAATCCCTGGTTGTACGTGATAAGGGGGGTTGGGATGGCGTAGTGGTCTAGAGTGTCGCGCTTCGACCTCTACCTGGCCGGTCACCTCTGGCTTGCAGCTGTGGTTTCGAGCCCTGGTGTGAACATATGTGGCATGGAGATGGGGCGCCTTCTCAACCTCGTGGGTTTCCTCCGGGCACTCCGGTTTCCTCCCACTGCTAAAGACCCCTACACGCAAGCGAATTATTGAAATAAAATTGAACCATGTGTTAGTCCCGAAATGACCTAGTTTGTGTTGAGTGGACGTTAAACCCCATTTCTCTCTCTCTCTCTGTACGTGATAAGGAGTAGGGTCGCCTGTCTAACCTCGTGGGTTTTATCAGGGTCCTCGGGTTTCCTCCCACAGCTAAAGACGCCTACGCGTAAGCAAACTATTGAAATAGAATTACACCATATTTTTGTTCCAAAATGACCTAGTATGTGTCAAGTGGATGTTAAACCCCATTTCTCTCTTTCTCTCTTTAATTTCTCTGTATCTATAGACAGCACAGACACTTGAAGGGATTAAAATAAAATTTCTTACTACTGCTTGACTATATAGTACAGTATAATAAAGGTAATTCAGACGCCATCTTTGTTATGACTGGTTTACGATATATCGTCTGTTATCATCTCACAATACTCACTAGTTCTAAGACTTTCCATGTTTTAATCACGTGATAAAGCCAAAGAAGCGAGGACGCTGTTGAGCGAGGCTTGATCACCCAGTTCCTAGGCACATATCGAGTAATGATAGGGACTGGGTGATACAGACTTCTTTTGATCTTATTTCGTCGTAATTCTGGTCCGTTTAAGATATGGATCGCCAAGTGAACACACTTTAAGTTTGATTTGTAATTAATAACGCTGTAAAATGACAAATTTAACTACATTGGAGGGTGTATAATGATCAAATAAAGTCTCGTTGGCAATTAAAACGATGGAAAGTCTTAGAACTAGTGAGTATTGTGAGATGATAACAGACGATATATCGTAAACCAGTCATAACAAAGATGGCGTCTGAATTACATTTATTATACTATACTATATAGTCAACCAGTAGTAAGACGTTTTATTTTAATCCCTTAAAGTGCCTGTGGCTTAAACCTATAAATACATTTAATTTTATGTTTTTTATACGCCCACATTTTCATGTGGACGTATTATGTCGTCGCCCCTGTCCGTCCGTCCACAATTTGTTTGTGGACTCTCTACAGGTCACAATTCTTATCCGATTTTGACGAAACTTGAAATATAGGTTTATCCCCATAAGTAAGATCTCGGTTCCTTTCGATATTGGCATGTATCGGATCAAAACTTCATGGATTATGGCCCCTGATTGTACGAAAAATCACGTTTTTAGCTTGTGGACCCTATAGAGGTCACAATTTTGAACCGATTTTGATGAAACTTGACATGCATGTTTATAACCCAAAGATCTTGGTTCCTTTCGATATTTGCGCCCATTGGATCGTCATTTCCTGAATTATGGTCCCTGATTGTCCGAAAAATCACCCTTTTTAGCTTGTGGTCCCTCTGGAGGTCACAATTATTATCCGATTTAAAAAACCGTTTGATTATGTCACCGTTACACCCTAAGGGAGGATGAGTTCGAATTTCAAGAAAATCGGACCAAAATTGACAGACAAAATGGCCGCCGTTTGTACGCGAATAGTGTGAAAATATGTTATATCAAGGTTGTGGACCCTATAGAGGTCATAATTTTGAACCGATTTTGATGCAACTTGACATGCATGTTTATAACCCAAAGATCTTGGTTCCTTTCGATATTTGCGCTCATTGATTCATAACTTCCTGAATTATGGCCCCTGATTGTACGAAAAATCACCCTTTTTAGCTTGTGGTCCCACTGGAGGTCAAAATTATTATCCGATTTAAAAAACCGTTTGATTATATCACTGTTACATGGTAATTAAGATGGAGGTTAAATTTCGTGAAAATCGGACCAAAATTGACAGACAAAATGGCCGCCGTTTGTACGCGATTGGTGTGAAAATATGTTATATCAAGGTTGTGGACCCTATAGAGGTCACAATTTTGAACCGATTTTGATGCAACTTGACATGCATGTTTATAACCCAAAGATCTTGGTTCCTTTCGATATTTGCGCTCATTGATTCGTAACTTCCTGAATTATGGCCCCTGATTGTACGAAAAATCACCCTTTTTAGCTTGTGGTCCCACTGGAGGTCAAAATTATTATCCGATTTAAAAAAACGTTTGATTATATCACCGTTACATGGTAATTAAGATTGAGATTAAATTTTGTGAAAATCGGACCAAAATTGACAGACAAAATGGCCGCCGTTTGTACGCGATTAGTGTGAAAATATGTTATATCAAGGTTGTGGACCCTATAGAGGTCACAATTTTGAACCGATTTTGATGAAACTTGACATGCATGTTTATAACCCAAATATCTTGGTTCCTTTCGATATTTGCGCTCATTGATTCGTAACTTCCTGAATTATGGCCCCTGATTGTACGAAAAATCACCCTTTTTAGCATGTGGTCCCACTGGAGGTCAAAATTATTATCCGATTTAAAAAACCGTTTGATTATATCACCGTTACATGGTAATTGAGATTGAGTATAAATTTCGTGAAAATCGGACCAAAATTGACAGACAAAATGGCCGCCGTTTGTACGCGATTAGTGTGAAAATATGTTATATCAAGGTTGTGGACCCTATAGAGGTCACAATTTTGAACCGATTTTGATGAAACTTGACATGCATGTTTATAACCCAAATATCGTGGTTCTTTTCGATATTTGCGCCCATTGGATCGTAACTTCCTGAATTATGGCCCCTGATTGTCCGAAAAATGACCTTTTGTGGTCACTCTGGAGGTCAGAATTATTATCCCATTTAAAAAACCGTTTGATTTTATCACCGTTACATCATAATGAAGGTTGAGGTGGAATTTCGTGAAAATCAGACATAAATTGACTGAAAAAATGGCTGCCGCTTGTACGCGAAGAGTGTAAAAATATGGTATATCAAGGTTGTGAACCCTGTAGAGGTCACAATCTTCATTCAATTTTGGTGAAACTTGAAACACATGTTTACAACTTAACAATCTTAGTTCCTTTCGATATTTGTGCATATCGGATTGTAACTTCCTGAATTATGGCCCCTGATTGTACGAAAAATGACCTTTTTTTTAGCTTGTGATCTCTCTGGGGTCAGAATTATTATCCCATTTAAAAAAAAAACGTTTGATGATATCACCGTTACATCGTAATGCAGGTTAAGGTCGAATTTCGTGAAAATCAGACCAAAATTGGCAGCTGTTCTTGTCAGGCCATCCATCCTTCATCACGAACAAAGGGAAACCACGCCTGAAAATCTAGATGAACTTTGTCACCCAATGCAGGGATCAAACACCCAACCTCAAGGCTACCGAGCTAGCATCTTACCCACTTAGGAACATGATCCCCAGTCGAATTTTAAGCCTACTGAAATGAACCTATTATAACCCAAAGATCTTAATTCATTTTGAAATTTGCACATATCAAATTCTAACTTAATGATGTAGGAAAAATCACTTTTGGTATTGCTTGTTTTCTATCCATCTCTCGAAAATGTGGGCGTATCCTGCCTGGCAGTGCCAGCCTATCTTTATAGTTCATGTATTTATTATGTGATATTATCTATGACAAGTCTTATCACACTATAAACCTCAGAATGCCTTGTTTGGCATTTCTGTCCAAACGAGGTAAAAGAAATGCCTCGTTGTCTGAAGTTCCAAAACAATGTTTTTTATACGCCCACATTGAAATGTGGTCGTATATTGTCGTCGCCCCCATTCGGCCGTCCGGCCGTCCGGCGATCCGGCGTCCACAAGCAATTGTGGACGCTCTGGAGGTGATTTCCGATAATAACTACCAGAGTTATGGCCCTTGATCACTTCAAAAAATCTTGTGGACGCTCTAGAGGCCAAAGTTAATATCCGATTGGCTTTAGATTTATACACAGTGTTTAAGGTCATGAGACGAAGAAGCCTATTGCTTTTCAGCGATTTCCGATAATTAGTGCCAGAATTATGGCCCTTGATCACTTCAAAAAATCTTGTGGACGCTCTAAAGGCTAAAGTTAATATCCGATTGACTTGAAATTTATACACAGTGTTTAAGGTCATAAGATGAAGAAGCCTATTGATTTTCCGCGATTTCCGATAATTAGTACCAGAGTTATGGCCCTTGAACACTTCAAAAATATCTTGTGGACGCTCTTGAGGCCAAAGTTAATATCCGATTGGCTTTAAATTTATACACAGTGTTTAAGGTCATCAGACAAAGAATCCTATTGATTTTCAGCGATTTCAGATAATTAGTGCCAGAGTTATGGCCCTTGATCACTTTAAAAAAATCTTGTGGACACTCTAGAGGCCAAAGTTAATATCCAATTGACTTTAAATTTATATACAGTGTTTAAGGTCATGAGACTAAGAAGCCTATTGATTTTCAGCGATTTCTAATAATTAGTGCCAGAGTTGTGGCCCTTGATTAATTACTGCCAGAGTTATGGCCCTTGATCACATCAAAAAATCCTGTGGACGCTCTAGAGGCCAAAGTTAATATCCGATTGACTTTAAATTTATATACAGTGTTTAAGGTCATGAGACGAAGAAGCCTATTGATTTTCAGCGATTTCTAATAATTAGTGCCAGAGTTGTGGCCCTTGATTAATTACTGCCAGAGTTATGGCCCTTGATCACATCAAAAAATCCTGTAGACGCTCTAGAGGCCAAAGTTAATACCCGATTGACTTTAAATACACACACACTGTTTAAGGTCATGAGACGAAGAAGCCTATTGATTTTGAGCGATTTCAAACAATTACTTCCAGAGTTGTCTCCCTTGATCACTTCAAAAAAACCTTGTGATGCTATAGAGGCCAAACTTATCATCCGATTGACTTCAGATTGATACATAGAGTTTAAGGTGTTGAAATGAACAAGTATTTTGATTTTCAATGAATTTTGATAACTGAACTGCTAAATCCATGATATTAAATGTTTCCTATACTAATTGTTAGCGTGGGGCAAAACTTTTATAAAAAGCAAACAAATTCTAATGATTTTCAGATAATTACATAATGAGTTGTAACTCTTAATCAGAATTTTGGTGTATTACACATGTTTCATTACCAAAAAAAGTAAAAATATGCGACAACCCTTGTTTACTGCCCGGACGATTTAGCTGCTGTGGGCGTATGTTTCGTTGCCTGGCAACCTATCTTTTTAAATTGCCCTGTTTTTGGAATGAGGTATATTGTTCAGAACGAGGCTTGGTAAAATGCCCCATTTACTAAACATGTTTTTTTCAAGATAATTAGCTTTATTTGCTATCATCAAATTTGTCAAAATTAAAATTTATTTTATTTTTAAATAAAATAAAATACGAAAATAAAACCAGTCCAAACTGTGATATTATAATCAGAGAAATAGACAAGACAAGAATACACGCCATAGATGGAGGTGTAAAACTATTGAAGACACACAGCTACCTTTATTAATTTATTGCCCCAATTAAGTAACAACTGAGGTGTTGTGAAAGCTAAATTGTGGTTGTAAACTAATCAAGTTAGCTGTGTGTTTTATACCTCCTCCTAACTGATATTGCAGACAACAAATATGTCTTGATCTGATCTAAATACAACAAATAATCCATTCTTATTCTTATCAAGCCTTGTTCTTAACAAAATACCTCGTTCCAAAAACAGGGCAATTTAAAAAACCTTGTTTTGGAACTGCAGACAACAAAGCACTTTTTTTTTACCACGTTTGGACAGAAATACTGAACGAGCCATTCTGAGGTTTATAGTGTCATTGATGTATATTAATTACAATCCAAACTATTCTTCCTTATTTTATAGATTACATAATTTGGAGTTTCTCAATGCTACTGAAAAGAAAACACTGAAAAATCTTCAGAAGTTTTACAGGAAGCAGAGTCGACCACCTAAAATTTCAGATCTTAAACCAATGGGTGAATTGAACATTATAGGTAGTTATCTTTATTGTATAGGAAAAAATTTTAATAATTGAAGCACCAATTAAATTTAGACAAATTTTGGTTTCATAAAAAAAGGAGTCAAACTGGTTAAGGTCATGAGACAAGGCGATTAGGCCTATTGATTTTTATATGCCCACATTTTTGTGTGAGAAACTTCCAATCGATAGAAACAGGTAATCCATTTTTATACGCCACATTTTCATGTGGATGTATTATGTCGTCGACCCTGTCCGTCTACAATTTGTTTGTGGACTCTCTACAGGTCACAATTCTTATCTGATTTTGACGAAACTTGAAATATAGGTTTATCCCCATAAGATCTTGGCTGCTTTCGATATTGGCATGTATCGGATCAAAACTTCATGGATTATGGCCCTTGATTGTACAAAAAATCATGTTTTTAGCTTGTGGACCCTGTAGAGGTCACAATTTTGAACCGATTTTGATGAAACTTGACATGCATGTTTATAACCCAAAGATCTTGGTTCCTTTCAATATTTGCGCCTATTGGGACGTAATTTCCTGAATAATGGTCCCTGATTGTCCGAATAATCACCTTTTTTAGCTTTTGGTCCCTCTGGAGGTCACAATTATTTTCCGATTTAAAAAAAAGTTTGATTATAAAACCGTTACACCTTAAGGAAGGTTTGAGTTCAAATTTCGGGAAAATCAGACCATATTTGACATACAAAATGGCCGCCGTTTGTACACAAATACTGTTAAAAAATGAAATATCATGGTTGTGGAGTATTTTGGACCATGTAGAGGTCACAATTTCAATTCGATTTTGATGAAACTTGAAATGCATGGTAAGAACCCAAAGGTCTTGGTTCCTTTCGATATTTGCGCATATCGGATCGTAACTTCCTGAATTATGGCCCCTGATTGTACGCAAAATTGCCTTTTTAAATGCCCACATTTTCATGTGGATGTATTATGTTGTTGCCCCTGTCCATCCGTCCGTCCACAATTTGTTTGTGGACTCTATACAGGTTACAATTCTTATCTGATTTTGACGAAACTTGAAATATAGGTTTATCCCCTTAGGATCTCGGCTGCTTTCGATATTGGCATGTATCGGATTAAAACTTCATGGATTATGGCCCCTGATTGTAATCACATTTTTAGCTTGTGGACCCAATAGAGGTCACAATTTTGAACCGATTTTAATGAAACTTGACATGCATGTTTAGTACCCAAAGATCTCGGTTCCATTCGATATTTACGCCTCCTGAATTATGGCCCCTGATTGTCTGAAAAATCACCCTTTTATACGCCCACATTGAAATGTGGTCGTATATTGTCGTCACCCCCGTCCGTCCGTTTGTGAACGCTCTAGAGGCTAAAGTTAATATCCAGGTGACTTTAAATTTAATCACAGTTTTTAAGGTCATGAGACGAAGAAGCCTATTGTTTTTCAGCGATTTCCGATAATAACTACCAGAGTTATGGCCCTTGATCACTTCAAAAAATCTTGTGGACGCTTTAGAGGCCAAAGTTAATATCCGATTGGCTTTAAATTTATACACAGTGTGATAATTAGTGCCAGAGTTGTGGCCTTTGATCCCTTCACAAAATCTTGTGGATGCTCTAGTGGCCAAAGTTAATATTCGATAGTCTTGAAATTTATACACAGTGTTTAAGCACTTTAAGTTCATAAGACGAAGAAGCCTATTGATTTTCAGCGAATTTTATAAAAAACAAACAAACTCTAATGATTTTCAGATAATTACATAATGAGTATTTACTCTTAATCAGATTTTAGTGTATTACAAATGTTTCATTACCAAAAAAAGTAAAAATGTGCGACAACCCTTGTTAACTGCCCGGATGATTTAGCTGCTGTGGGCGTATGTTTCGTTGCCTGGCAACCTATCTTTTTAGCTTGTGGTCCCTCCGGAGGTCACAATTATTTTGATGAAACTTGAAATGCATGGTTATAACCCAAGATCTTGGTTCCTTTCGTTATTTGCGAATATCGGATCGTAACTTCCTGAATTATGGCCCCTGATTGTCCGAAAAATCGCCTATGGTCCCTCTGGAGGTCACAATTATTATCCGATTTTAAAAAAAGTTTGACTCTATCACCGTTACACCCTACGGAAGGTTGAGTTCGAATTTCGATAAAATCGGACCATAATTGCCACACAAAATGGCCGCTGTTTGTACGTGAATAATGTAAAAATATGGTATATCAAAGTTGTGGACCCTGTAGATATCACAATTTTAATTCGATTTTGATGAAACCTGAAATGCATGGTTATAGCCTAAACATCTTTATTCTTTGATTGTAGGAAAAATCACTTTTGATATTGCTTGTTCTCTATCTATCTCTCGAACAATTATTATCTGATTTAAAAAAAACTCTGATTATATTACTGTTGCACCGTAAGGAAGGTTGAGTTTGAATTTCTTGAAAATCGTACCAAAATTGCCGTACGAAATGGTCGCCATTTGTACGCGAATAGTGTAAAAACATGGTATATCATTGTTGTGGACTCTCTACAGCCACTACAGGTCACAGTTCTTATCCGATTTTGACGAAAAGTCACATTTCTAGGTTGTGTACCCCCCCACCATAATCATGATCGGCTTCGAATTTCATGAATATCAGACGGGAACTGACCAACAAAATGGCTGCTCCCAATACAGTATGAAATACAGGACTTAATGATGTAGGAAAAATCACTTTCGGTATTGCTTGTTCTCTATCCATCTCTCAAAAATGTGGCCGTATCCTGCCTGGCAGTGCCAGCCTATCTTTACTGCATAATGATGGTTCAGCGAAATGTGCAAAAATCACAAGTCATAAACAATGCATATACATCTGCCATTTTACAGTTGTGGTCACATTCATATTCAAGTTATACATGTTTTTTCACAGCAGGGTCTAAAACTTGACTTTTACTCAATATTTGCAAAGCCCTCTATGGGTATGAAGTGGTTAGCTGATGGGGGGAGCACTGTGGTTAAGTAGGTAAGACGCTGGACTGGAGGTCAGGTGTTAGTTCCCAGCATTAGCCGAGAAAGTGCATCCAGATTTTCTGGCGAGATTCCCTCTTATCAATGATGTGGAACAGAGGACCTGACTACTAGGACAACTGTCTAGTCGTTCGAAGGGGACGAAAAACCAAGGTCCTGTGTACACATTGAGGTGCACGGAAAAGAACCCTTGACAGTTGGAATTCGATATAAATAAGAGTAGGCCGTAGTGCCGCTGTGCGGGCAAAATTTTCCTCATTGCATAAGGTATGGCGTATGGCTGTTGTTTTTAGCCCAGTTCGGAGCAGAACAGTTTGATGTTAAACCCCATTTCATTTCATTTCCATGCTGATGCACAATATATAATGATTTGGATGGTTGTTCAAATTTATATCACATATTCAGTCCTCGAAATTAAGAATGGAACTGCTATGGCACCATGGCATTTTTTGTACATTAAAATCAATACTTTTCTGAACCTTTCAAGATGGATAAATATATTTATTGCACATAAAAAAAAAAATAATGTAAACTGTCGTCGGATTGTAACTCATAACCAATGTTATTTAGTTTCTAGTTATCAATGATTATTTTTTTTAATCCCCATTATGGAATTAAAAATAATGAGAATTAGAGTGAGACGGCATAGATGTCAAATAAGTGTCAAATAGAGTGATAGTAATCGATGTGTAACCATATTCGCGAATAGTTCTTGAAATGAATTTAAAATTGATTGTTTGTTTGACATATTATAGTTACAACTCTAAAACAGATCTATTTTATGTAATTTCGGTTTGAATGAATAGCAAGAAAATAAATCTGATGAACTTTTACACTCCGCTCCGTTACATAGTGTGTAATAATTTTAAACAAAGCATGTGATTCTGCCTAGGTCCTACTTATATATGACAAACGATAGAGTTAAACTTAAAAATACAAATAACAAGAATAGTAACATTGTTCATGCATTAGCCAGAGCAATAGTCCATGCATCCTATGTCATTTTGATTTATAATCGTTGAAAAATAACACCAACGGTAATCGTTGAAAAATAACACCAACGGTAATCGTTGAAAAATAACACCAATTGCAGTACAAAATTACAAACAAAGTGTGTATTGGCGTTATTAGACGGTCAGACGACATCCTCCAGGTACTATTCTATAACCGGTACATTAGTTATTATTAAAGCCCCAATAACACTCTTGTTGTAATTGAATAATATGTCCCAATCTTTATTCTGGCCAACAAATTGTATTATTTTACAATATTCAAATTAATTGATGATACAAATTTCATCTTAACACACCTAATTTAAAGAATTGGAAAAATTCAACTACATGATTTGAAAAGGTTAACGTAAACCTTTTTAAATGTGACTTGGATTTTAAAATATTTTCGAACCCTCTGAACAAGTAAAATATGATGTAATTGATAATTTACACAACAGGTAGGACAAATAAACATCTAGTACTTAGAATAAGACTATTATTTATTTTCTAGAGCTGCCAAGCCAGCAAGAGTGTTATTGTCCCTTTAAGATCAACCATGCCAAAAAAAAAAGAGTTATGCTATGGCAGGCAGAGGTTGCGTCTGCTTTAACAACGGTTTTGCTGTTTGACGTGGTTACTTTTGAGCGGTGCATATGTCGTACACCATTTTGTTCATATGTTTTTGTGAAAACAGTCCACACATATAAGGCCGACATGAAACCCATGCTTTGTTCCCATAAGCAATAGAGTATCTAACGTCAGCCATGGTTAATTTCAAGTAATGCAATGTACACCATTTTATTTGTATGTTTTTGTGAAAATAGTCCATAAATGGCCAATATGGAACCCTATGCTTTGTTCCCACAAACAATGGAGTACCTAATGAGGGTTGAGCATTTGATGGGAAATCAGAATTTTTTCATGGACTGTTTCATGCATTAGTCATGTAGACAATTGTCTATATGACCATTAAAGAAATGTCCGATTCTGATGTCAAATATTTTGCTTAAAATATTTATGGTAATATTTCAATTGCATGATGTGTATGTGAACAATGTATATATATTTCAGATGAAAATGCAATTTCTGCCGAAGATGTAAAAATGTCATCTACAGTCGTCGAGGGTGGATACCCACTTAAACGTCAATCGTCAACATTATCACGTATAGACATTATTATCAATCGTAGTAAAAATGTACAAAAACGTCAAAGTACCGAAATTGTGGGCAGTAGCCAAAAGGTTAAGGATGAATTCAGAAATGATTTAGATTTTTCTAACATCAGTGAGTATTCTTAAGAACTCTTTAGTTAATAATGAATATTTATTGCAAATAATAAGTTTTTCATTGTGTTTTATCTTACACATGTACAAGGCATGGTAATCTTACTGTCTGATAAAGATTCCCTAGTAGTTATTTCTTATCAGCTTGATTATTTTGATAAGGTTATATAATAACTATTATCAGAAGGTAAATATTTGTATAATTAATTACAGATCTTGAGAATGATGAAGATGTAAGTAAGTATATAAAAAATGTGTATGAGAATTGTTTAGAGAAAGGAGATCAATTGGAATCATCCGTTCATACTATAGTTACAGTTGTTCTACATTATATGAAATCAAATAATCATCAACAGCCAGAGGTTAGATTTTACTTCTTTTGTTAGTCAATCTATTTTATTTTTTCACTGTGCTACTGACATTCTTTTGTCTATTTGTTGTTTAGTAGTTATGGATTATTTTCCTATTATAATTAAAGATATCACTGAATATAAAAAAATTGCTCCTGCTTGAAAATTGTATTTGATTAGAATCAATAAATGATATTTATGTCTATTTGAAATATAACTTTTTATTTTAAAGGAATCAGCCAAAATTTTGATTGGTAGGTCATTAATGCTAAACAATTCAAAACTACGAGAAAAATATTTGGGTACAATCACAGAACAAGAAAAGAAAGAAAAACTTACAGAGTAAGTAATTCATCCATTTATTACAACAATTCAGATTAAACTCTAAATTATTATGTGTTTATTATGGTATAGCAAAGTTGTGGACCCCTAGAGGTCACAATTTTAATCTGATTTTGATGAAACTCAAAATATATTCAAAAGATCACATCTCCTTGACCCAGCTCCCACAACATATGAACTATTGAAATAACCTAGACTCTCTTGTTTTCTGTTTAGATATCAACTACAGATATTATTGATACTTGAATTAGAATCAGTGACTATGACTGATGATATTGATCATTTAGATCAGTGTGCTGATGAGGTAAACTTTAAACATAATTTCATCAAATTGTATGTTAATTTAGAATAGAATAGATCAATTTTACTTTCTGCTTTAGTAGTTTCACGTTCTTATGCTTTTCAAAGAATATAAAATCAGTGTGAATCAGAGTCAGTTTAAATACATTTCAAATGGTTAATGAAACAGTAATGGAAATGTGGTTACAAGTAATTAGAACATAGAATGGCATGGCTCGAAATGTTCGCTGTCTACTTGTCGCCAACTGGTGATTTTTTTGCCTGACAGGTAGAAAATAAAACTGTTGCTTGCGACAGGTCTGAAAGGTAGAGTAGATTTTACCTTCATTACAGTAAATTTAACACAATACTCGCGTCCACCTTACGTACATTTAATTATTTGTTTCTAAATGCTAGAATTGAGCGCGGAAATACTGTGAAAATCCACATATAATGGCTATGAATTGAATAATTTGTAAGACAATTTGATAAAGTCAAATAATCAGGTTGGAAAAATATCTTGTATATAAATTTTGTAGCGAAAATGTAGTTCCAATATGTGAGAAGGGAATTCTGTCTTTCTCACGCGGTACATGTAATATGGTGATATGCACAGGTGTGATGTGTGTTTTGATATTCAATTTAATACAGATATTTTAAGATTTGAGTTCTACACCTCAATGGCGAATTATTCAGTTTAGTACGAAAGTGTGGTACATGATACTTCGACGAATTCACGTGGATACGGATGATTGAATTGTACGAATCTATGAGTCACTGAGCCAAAGCAGATTTGCCGATTTTCAAGAACTTTTAGGCATTCCGATGTCGAAGAAATAAAAAGGTTTCATATTACATTATTTATATGAAGCAATGTACGTCATGACCTAAACAAATCGAGTGACAAGTTAATTACTGAAGCGATAGGCATTATGAAAAGTTACCTGTCGCTTTCGAGGCGTGGAATGGTAATGTCCTGGTAAATTTGTCTCCATTTATTAAGATGTTTTCATAGTTAAGAGATGGTCTATCAAATTTACCAAAATAAGCATATTTTACTTTAACTAAGACATGGGAATTCTGTGTAATTTTCAGATTGTGAACATGTTGAGAAGTATATCCTTTATATCAGATCAGTCTGTAGTTCCTAAATTTCTAAATGAAGTGCTTGTGACAAGGTATTTATTATTATGTTGTTTTTATTTTGAGTAAATTTAACTGCAAAGATATGTTTACTACGAAGTAATGAATGACATACCTTGTGATTTCATGCGCACACATTTAACCACAAGACAACCCAACCCCTCGAATTTCAAAAAATAGTCTTCAAAAAAAGAAAAGCACAGCCCATTTTTATACACCCACATTTTTATGTGGACGTATTATGTCGTCGCCCCTGTCCGTCTGTCCGTCCGTCCACAATTTGTTTTTGGACTCTCTACAGGTCACAATTCTTATCTGATTTTGACGAAACTTGAAATATAGGTTTATCCCCAAAAGATCTCGGCTGCTTTCGATATTGGCATGTATCGGATCAAAACTTCATGGATTATGGCCCCTGATTGTACGAAAAATCACGTTTTTAGCTTATGGACCCTATAGAGGTCACAATTTTGAACCGATTTTGATGAAACTTGACATGCATGTTTATAACCCCAAGATCTTGGTTCCTTTCGATATTTGCGCCTATCGGAACGTAGTTTCCTGAATTATGGCCCCTGATTGTCCGAAAAATCACCTTTTTATACGCCTAAATTTTCATGTAGACGTATTATGCCGTCACCCCTGTGCGTCCGGACGTCCGTCCGTCCATCCACGTCTGTCCGTCCATCGGATCAAAACTTCATGGATTATGGCCCCTGATTGTACGAAAAATCACTTTTTTAACTTATGGACCCTATAGAGGTCACAATTTTGAACCGATTTTGATGAAACTTGACATGCATGTTTATAACCCAAAGATCTTGGTTCCTTTCGATGTTGCGTAATTTCCTGAATTATGGCCCCTGATTGTCCGAAAAATCACCTTTTTGTATGCCCACATTTTCATGTGGACGTATTATGTCGTCGCCCCTGTCCGTCCGTCCATCCACAATTTGTTTGTGGACTCTCTACAGGTCACAATTCTTATCCGATTTTGACGAAACTTAAAATATAGGTTTATCCCCATAAGATCTTGGTTCCTTTCGATATTGGCATGTATTGGATCGGAACTTCATGGATAATGGCCCCTGATTGTACGAAATATCATGTTTTGAGCTTGTGGGCCCTATAGAGGTCACAATTTTGAACTGATTGTAATGAAACTTGGCATGCATGTTCATAACCCCAAAATCTTGCTTCCTTTCGATATTTGCGCCCCTGATTGTCCGAAAAATCACCTTGTGGTCCCTATGATTTAAAAAAACGTTTGATTATATCACCTTTACATGGTAATGAAGGTTGAGTTCAAATTCCGTGAAAATCGGACCAAAATTGACAAACAAAATGGCCGTCGGTTGTACGCGAATAGTGTGAAAATATGTTATATCAAGGTTGTGGACCCAATAGAGGTCACAAGTTTGAACCGATTTTGCTGAAACTTGACATGTATGTTTATAACCCTAGGATCTTGGTTCCTTTTCGATATTTGCACCCATCGGATCGTAACTTCCTGAATTATGGCCCCTGATTGTCCGAAAAATCACCCTTTTTAGCTTGTGGTCCCTCTGTAGGTCAGAATTATTATCCGATTTAAAAAAAACGTTTGATTGTATCACTGTTACATGGTAATGAAGATTGAGTTCAAATTTCGTGAAAATCGAATCCAAATTGACAGACGAAATGGGCGCTGATTGTACGCGAATGGTGTGAAAATATTTTATATCAAGGTTGTGGACCCTATAGTCTATAGAGGTCACAATTTTGAACCGATTTTGATGAAACTTGACATGCATATTAATATAACCCGAAGATCTTGGTTCCTTTCGATATTTGCGCCCATTGATTCGTAACTTCCTGAATTATGGCCCCTGATTGTACAAAAAATCACCCTTTTTAGCTTGTGGTCCCACTGGAGGTCAAAATTATTATCCGATTTAAAAAAAAACGTTTGATTATATCACCGTTACATGGTAATGAAGATCAAGGTAAAATTTCGTGAAAATCGGACCAAAATTGACTGAAAAAATGGACACCGCGTGTACGCGAAGAGTGTAAAAATATGGTATATCAAGGTTGTGAACCCTGTAGAGGTCACAATCTTCATTCAATTTTGATGAAACTTGAAACAAATGTTTACAACTTAACAATCTTAGTCCCTTTCGATATTTGTGCATATCGGATTGTAACTTCCTGAATTATGGCCCATGATTGGCCGAAAAATCACCTTTTTTAGCTTCTGGTCACAATTATTATCCGATTTAAAAAAACGTTTGATTATATCACCATTACACCCTAAAGGAGGTTGAGTTCAAATTATTGGAAAATCGGACCAAAATTGCCATACAAAATGCACGCAAATACTGTTAAAAAATGGTATATAAAGGTTGTGGACCCTGTAGAGGTCACAATTTTAATTCGATTTTGATGAAACTTGAAATTCATGGTTATAATCCAAAGATCTTGGTTCCTTTCGATATTTGCACATATCGGATTGTAACTTCCTGAATTATGGCCCCTGATTATACGCAAAATCGCCTTTTCTTAGCTTGTGGTACCTCTGGAGGTCACAATTATTATCCGATTGAAAAAAACGTTTGATTATATCACCGTTACACCGTAAGGAAGATTGGGTTTGAATTTCGGGAAAATCAGACCAAAATTGCCATACAAAATGACCGCCGTTTGTACGCGAATACTGTTAAAAAATGGTATATCATGGTTGTGGCCTCAGTATAGGTCACAATTTTAATTCGATTTTGATGAAACTTGAAATGCATGGTTATAGCCCAAAGATCTTGGTTCCTTTCGTTATTTGCACATATCTGATCGTAACTTCCTGAATTATGGCCCCTGATTGTAAGAAAAATCACCTGTGGTCACAATTATTATCCGATTTAAAAAAACGTTTGACTCTATCACCATTACACCCTACGGATGGTTGATTTCGAATTTCAAGAAAATCGGACCATAATTGCCAGAAAAAAAGGGCCGCCGTTTGTACGTGAACAGTGTAAAAATATGGTATATCAAAGTTGTTGACCTGTAGAGGTCACAATTTTAATTCGATTTTGATGAAACCTGAAATGTTTGTTTATAACCTAAAGATCTTTATTCTTTTCGATATTTGCGCATATCAAATTGTAACTTATTGAATTATGGCCTTTGATTGTCGGAAAAATCACTTTCGGTATTGCTTGTTCTCTGTCTATCTCTCGAACAATTATTATCTGATTTAAAAAAAAAACTCTGATTATATTACTGTTGCACCTTAAGGGAGGTTGAGTTCGAATTTCGTGAAAATCGTACCAAAATTGCCGGATGAAATGGTCGCCGTTTGTACGCGAATAGTGTAAAAATATGGTATATCATGGTTGTGGACTCTCTACAGTTCACAATTCTCATGTGATTTTGACGAAAAGTCACATTTCTAGATTGTGTACCGTCACACCATAATCATTGAAGGCTTCGAATTTCAAGAATATAAGACTGGAACTGACCAACAAAATGGCTGCTCCCAATACAGTATGAAATACAGGACTTAATAATGATGTAGGAAATATCACTTTTGGTATTGCTTGTTCTCTATCCATCTCTCAAAAATGTGGGCGTATCCTGCCTGGCAGTGCCAGCCTATCTTTCATATTTTTTTCATTTGAACGAAGTCATTATGTAAGGATATAAGAAATTCATTATAGATTTTAAAGGTAGGTCAATTATTGTGACTGGTCATACTGTTTTCAGAAAATTATTTTTGCTTGATTACACGAAGACACAAGAATTTTACAACTTTGCGAGATAAACCGATGGAACCTAAATCTAAAGCCTTTAAAATCAGGGGTTCTTGGGGTCCAAATCAGGTATATATGTTAACACTCAACGAACCAAGTGATGCCACATCTGAATGATGACCGGCCCAGCGCTTTTGTCTGTTACAAGCAAGTGAATCCCAGACAGATGTAGCCAGGCTGCTGAATGCTTCTCTGGGTACAATTTCTCGCCTTTGGGATAGGTACCGACAGCAAAGTTCAAAATGTGACCGCCCAACCTCAGACCAAACGAGAGTGACCCCACCCGCCCTTGATCGTCACTTCCTGTTACGTCATTTGAAGAAACTGTTCTCAACAGCGACCAATATTACAGCAGCAATTCCTTGATGGCGTAGAATCTTTGACCAGACAGTCCCTAAACGCCTACGTGACATTTCATCAGAGCTGCTGGTTTGAAATACACCGATATCGTCAAGTCCGATTTCATTGAGTTCAGACCTGAGGGTATGGCCACAGCAACAATAGAGAATAATTTAGTTGAGAGTATACCGATGATGAAATGTCACATTGCGTTTCTTTTTTAGAAGAGTGTATAATTTGGTCTTTTAACTCAATGTGGTTGTTATTGATGTCTTTATTTCTATTTTATTTATATTCAGTTATTCTTCAACCCTGCCTAAAGTTTTAGTGACCATATTTGATGAATTAATGCAGCCTTTACCTATTGAACTAGAAGGATTTGGTTCACCTAATAGTAGTGGTACTGCTATACTGGATAATTCTGGTAATAGTCACAACGATAACAGCTTATTTGAAGCACCTACATCTAATACATCAAATCATTCAGATATACTTCTTACTCAACCCACACGAAGGTACTCAAAACTTTTTTATTGTAAAAACCCTTTACCTCCTCGTATTGAGAAAATGGATTGTGTTGCATTATCATGTTCCGTACATGATTAAGATTTAATATGTTACTTTTTTTTGCCAGTAGCATACAAGTAGTACGAAAAGATGTTTCTATGATTAGGCCACACAAAAAATATTCTGGTTCGCAGTGATCTTTTTAAATAAATTGATAAAGTAACAACAGAACAATTCTATGACTTCTTTTATCTGCACTAACTTGTGGGAAAATGTTTTCAAATCTGCCGGTTTTTATTTTTGCGACCATTACATGGTATTGATACTGTACTCATTGTTTAAGTATGGATTTTGCTGGAGATTTCAATTAAATTCTGCACCTTCAATCTTCCTGTTAAGAATATTTCCGGTCATCTCTCTCACAGTAATATTTTAAGGGAAAGATAAAGCATTTTGATCATAAAAAATTGTCGCCATCTTTGTGAATATTAAATAAACATTTATTACCCCGTGCCATTCGTGCTTGTCAGTAGTGTTTCCCATGGTTACATAGCTGATTCTATGAAATATGAACAAGCAGAAATTATTGGCTTTGATTTTATTTTTATACGCTCACATTAATGTGGACGTATGTTGTTGTTGCCCCTGTTCGTCCGTCCGTCTGGCCGTCCATCCATCAACAATTGTTTGTGAACACTCTGCAGGTCTCAACTTATATCCGATTTTAATGAAACTTGAAATATAGGTTTATCACCCTAAGATCTTGGTTCCTTTCGATATTGGCATGTACCGGACTGTAACTTCACTGTAATGAAGGTTGAGGTCGAATTTCGTAAAAATTGGACCAAAATTGCAGTTTGTATTGAGTAGATGTTAAACACCATCTCTCTATCTCTCTCTGTAACATTTTTTTTGTAAATACAGGAGTAGAAGAGTAGTACAGTATCCAAGTATGTCAGATTTAGGAAGTAAGAAACAAATTATGGTTAAATTAGATATTAAAGCTGCAACCAATAAGGTAAGTTATTTGTTTTTTTTATGTAATACAGGGATCAAAACTGCTGTCATAAGCCCTAGACATGACCATCGATACATTTAGTATCCAGAGCTAGAAATTGCTGTCAAAAATTTGGTAAAAATAAAACGCCATCCATTGGCCGTAGAAGTAGCTTAAATTGTGGTGGATAGTGCCGATATCAGAAGTCAAAATAAATGAAAGGGTCATGTGTGAGATGCGGTTTTTTTTCTCATTAATCTTGATTAGTGTAACAACCTCTGGCTGTTTGTTGCAGGACTTCCACTTCAAAATTTTCACTGCCGGTCATTTTTATACTCCCACATTTTCATGTGGACGTATATTGTCGTCGCCCCTGTTCGTCCGTCCATCCGTCCACAATTGTTTGAGAACAGTCTTCAGGTCACAATTTTTATCCAATTTCAATGAAACTTAAAATATAGGTTTATCACCCTAAGATCTCGGTTCCTTTCGATATTGGCATGTATCAGACTGTAACTTCATGGGTTATGGACCCTGATTGTACGAAAAATCACATTTTTATACGCCCACATTTTCATGTGGACGTGTTATGTCGTCGCCCCTGTCCGTCCGGACGTCCGTCCGTCCACAATTTGTTTGTGGACTCTCTACAGGTCACAATTCTTATCCGATTTTGACGAAACTTGAAATATAGGTTTATCCCCAAAAGATCTCGGCTGCTTTCGATATTGGCATGTATCGGATCAAAACTTCATGGATTATGGCCCCTGATTGTACGAAAAATCACGTTTTTAGCTTGTGGACCCTATAGAGGTCACAATTTTGAACCGATTTTGATGAAACTTGACATGCATGTTTGTAACCCAAAGATCTTGGTTCCTTTCGATATTTGCGGCTATCGGAATGTAATTTCCTGAATTATGGCCCCTGATTGTCCGAAAAATCACCCTTTTTAGCTTGTGGTCCCTCTGGAGGTCACAATTATTATTCGATTTAAAAAAACGTTTGATTATATCACCGTTACACCCTCAGGAAGGTTGAGTTCGAATTTCGGGAAAATCGGACGAAAATTGCCATACAAAATGGCCGCCGTTTGTACATGAATACTGTTAAAAAATGGTATATCAAGGTTGTGGACCCTGTGGAGGTCACAATTTTAATTCGATTTTGATGAAACTTGAAATTCATGGTTATAACCCAAAGATCTTGCTTCCTTTCGATATTTGCGCATATCGGATCGTAACTTCCTGAATTATGGCCCCTGATTATACGCAAAATCGCCTTTTTTTTAGCTTGGAGGTCACAATTATTATTCGATTTAAAAAAAACGTTTGATTATATCACCGTTACACCCTAAGGAAGGTTGAGTTCGAATTTCGGGAAAATAGGACAAAAATTGCCATACAAAATGGCCGCCGTTTGTACGCGAATACTGTTAAAAAATTGTATATCAAGGTTGTGGACCCTGTGGAGGTCAAAATTTTGATTAGATTTTGATGAAATTTGAAATTCATGGTTATAACCCAAAGATCTTGCTTCCTTTCGATATTTGCGCATATCGGATCGTAACTTCCTGAATTATGGCCCCTGGTTATACGCAAAATCCCCCTTTCTTTAGCTTGTGGTCCCTCTGAAGATCACAATTATTATCCAATTTAAAAAACGTTTGATTATATCACAGTTACACTGTAAGGAAGGTTGAGTTTGAATTTCGGGAAAATCGGGCCAAAATTGACAGACAAAATGGCCGCCGTTGGTACGCGAATACTGTTAAAAAAAATGATATATCATGGTTGTGGACCCTGTATAGGTCACAATTTTAATTCGATTTTGATGAGGAAGGTTGAGTTCTAATTTCGTGAAAATCGTACCAAAATTGCCGGACGAAATGGTCGCCGTTTGTACGCGAATAGTGTAAAAATATGGTATATCATGGTTGTGGACTCTCTACAGGTCACAATTCTTATCCGATTTTGATGAAAAGTCACATTTCTAGGTTGTGTACCGTCACACCATAATCATTGTCGGTTTCGAGTTTCATTAATATCAGACTGGAACTGACCAACTAAATGGCTGCTCCCAATACAGTATGAAATACAGGACTTAAAGATGTAGGAAAAATCACTTTCGGTATTGCTTGTTCTCTGTCCATCTCTCGAAAATGTGGGCGTATCCTGCCTGGCAGTGCCAGCCTATCTTTTAGCTTGTGAACAGTGTAGAGGTCACAATTTTGAACCGATTTGCATGAAACTTGAAATGCATGTTTATAACCATAGATCTTGGTTCCTTTCGATATTTGCGCCAATCGGATCGTAATTTCCTGAATTATGGTCCCTGATTGTCCGAAAAATCGCCCTTTTTAGCTTGTGGTCCCTATGTAGGTCAAAATTGTTATCCGATTTAAGAAAACGTTGGATTATATCACCGTTCCATGGTTATGAAGGTTGAGTCCGAATTTCGTGAAAATCGGACCAAAATTGACGGACAAAATGGCCGCCATTTGTACGCGAATAGTGTGAAAATATGTTATATCAAGGTTGTGGACCTTATAGAGGTCACAATTCTGAACCGATTTTGATGAAACTTGACATGTATGTTTATAACTCACAGATTGTGGTTCCTTTCGATATTTGCGTCCATCGGATCGTAACTTCCTGAATTATGGCCCCTGATTGTCCGAAAAATCGACCTTTTTAGGGTCTGGTCCCTCTGGAGGTCAAAATTGTTATCCGATGTAAAAAAACGTTTGATTATATCACCATTCCATGGTTATGAAGGTTGAGTTTGAATTTCGTGAAAATCGGACCAAAATTGAAGGACAAAATGGCTTTGTACGCGAATAGTGTGAAAATATGTTATATCAAGGTTGTGGACCCTATGGAGGTCACAATTTAGAACCGATTTTGATGAAAGTTGACATGTATGTTTATAACTCAAAGATCTTGGTTCCTTTCGATATTTGCACCCATCGGATCATAACTTCCTGAATTATGTCCCCTGATTGTACGAAAAATCGCTTTTGTTAGCTTGTGGTCCCTCTGGAGGTCAAAATTATTATCGGATTTAAAAAAACGTTTGATTATATCACGGTTTCATGGTAATGAAAAGAGAATTTGAATTTCGTGAAAATCGGACCAGAGTTGACGGATAAAATGTACGCGAATTGTGTGAAAATATGTTATATCAAGGTTGTGGACCCTATCGAGGTCACAATTTTAAAATGATTTTGATGACACTCGAAATACATGTTTATAGCCTAATGATCTTGGTTCCATTGCATATTTGCCCATATCGGATCGTAACTTCCTGAATTATGGCCCCTGACTGTACAAAAATCACCCTTTTTAGCTTGTGGTCCCTATGGCCTGGAGGTCACAATTATTATTTGATTTAAAAAAAACGTTTGATTATATCGCAGTTACACCGTAGTTATGGGTGAGTTTGAATTATGATTTTCTGATGATTACTTAAAATGCAACACCTCGTGTTGACTGCCCGGACGATTTGGCTGCTGTGTGGGCGTATGTTTCGTTGCCTGGCAACCTGTTTTTGTTAAAACACGAAAATATATTCATGTTCTTTATCTATGGTAGCGTATTATGAATTCATGTATTAATAATACTTTGTCAGCATGGTGTACACAAAAAAATTATATATTGGACATAAAAATGAAATATTAATAATACTTATGATATGTATTTCACTACTTACTTAGATAATCAAAACAGTTAAATGGGCCATCATTCCAGTAACTCACACATGGTCTCCACTTTGTGCGGTAATGCCCCTTCCTTTTCCACAGTAATGTATTGGGCTGCAGAATTTAAGCGTGTCAGAGATAGATAGCCTTGACAATGACATGCGCCCGGAAGGCCTTCAACAGCCACATTACCTGTGTGCATGACATTTTGACGGCTCATTGACAATTAACCACTTGTGGGCATCTCTCATGGGAGGGTTGAGCACATTATCGCCAACATATTATTATTAGGAATGACAAAAACTGGGTGCCAAAGCTCTTATCTTCAAATCAATAACATATGAGATTCCTACAATCTGCTCCATTTTGAAACAGATCCTGATAATTTATTGGCCAGATTTGTAACCGTGGATGAGACCTGTTCCCCAAGTGAAAAGGAACAAACTGATCGTCATCGAAAGGCGGGGGTCTATTAAAATGAGTTCATCCGTCTGTCTGTCTGTCTGTCCATCTGTCCACCCATCTCTCCGTCACACTTTTTGGGACACAATAACTCTCTTCCTAATTGAGCTAGAATGTTCAAACTTAGTGTATGTGTTTATTAGGTCAATGCCTTGATGGAGTTCGAAGATGAGCATTTTCTGCATAGGGTAAGCAGAGATAAGCAATTTGATTGGTTGATGCTTTGGGACACGATAACTTTAGTTCTAATTAAGTCAAAGTGAGGGTGATGAAACTTGGTGTGTAGTTTCATTACAGTAATACCTTGACTAAGTTCGATAATGAGCTTTTTCTGCTCAGGGTATGCAGAGCGATACGCAATTTGATTGGTCGAGACTTTGAAACACAATAACTCTCCTTCTAATTGAGTTAAAATGTTCAAACTTGGTGTATATTAGTTCAATGCCTTGATGGAGTTCGAAGATGAGCATTTTCCGCTTAGGGTAAGCAGAGATAAGCAATTTGATTGGTTGATGCTTTGGGACACGATAACTTTAGTTCTAATTAAAAGTGAGAGTGATGAAACTTGGTGTATAGTTTCATTACAGTAATGACTTGACTAAGATCGATAATGAGCATTTTCTGCTCAGGGTAAGCAGAGCGATAAGCAATTTGATTTGCCGAGACTTTGGAACACAATAACTCTCCTCTTCTAATTGAGTTGAAATGTTCAAACTTAGTGTATGTGCTTATTATGTCAATGCCTTGATGGATTTCGAAGATGAGCATTTTCTGCTTAGGGTAGGCAGAGATTAGCAATTTGATTGGTTGATACTTTGGGACAAGATAACGATGGAGTTCGAAGATGAGCATTTTCTGCTTAGAATAGGCACAGATAAGCAATTTGATTGGTTGATACTTTGTGAAAAGAAAACCTAGGTTCATCTTGATTGATGATTTTTATGCCAATACAATGACTGCATTCTCATTCAGTAGTGGATTCGACAGTAACAGTGTATAGAAACAATTGACTCGGACACAGGGGCCCTTTCCCTTGGCCAGAGGGGCCCTTTTGTCAAGCGTGGGGGCCCTTTTGTCTGCCTTTAGGGTCCCCCTAACTAGGGTACATTTTCATTTTTCTCATCGGTTTTAGCATTTTTCTTTATAAAACACTTTTGGATGACACTTCGTGTACAGTTTGATTGCTCGATACGTTTGAAAAAAATAAATGAGCGATTAATTAATATGTGTCGTCTATTTATTTTGGGATTTCGGCGGGGGACATCAGCCTCACTGTTGGCTTGTTTTCCTAGTAATGATTACGTCATGTCAGCTGTGAACAAATTTTTATAAATCCACATTCACAATGTGGACGTATTATGCCGTCGTCCCTGTCTGTGTGTGTATCTGTATCTAAGTCTGTGGGTCACCTACAGGGCGCAATTCTTACTGGATTTTCATCAAACTTTATATATTTATTTTTTTAACCTAAGGATGATCCCTATTCTTTTTGGTGCATGCCTTACCCCCAAGGGCAGACCTACGTCCATTTCCTGTATTTGTTTGTTTGTTGTCTACAGGCCACATTTCTTAACAGATCCACTTCAAGCTTTGCATATTTATTCCTTATACCCAAGGGAACATCCCTATTGTTTGTGGTACATGCCCAGACCTCAGGGGCAAAGGCACGCCCATTTTATTTTTGGGTGTCTGTATGTTTCCCACATTTTTATACGCCCACATTGAAATGTGGCTGTATATTGTCGTCGCCCCCGTCCGTCCATCCGGTCGGCCGGCGTCCACAATCCGATTGACTTTAAATTTATACACAGTGTTTAAGGTCATGAGACGAAGAAGCTTATTGTTTTTCAGCGATTTTCGATAATAACTACCAGAGTTATGGCCCTTGATCACTTCAAAAAATCTTGTGGACGCTCTAGAGGCCAAAGTTAATATCCGATTGACTTTATACACAGTGTTTAAGGTCATGAGACGAAGAAGCCTATTGATTTTCAGCGATTTCCGAGATTTTCAATGAATTTTGATAACTGAACAGCTAAAACCATGATTTTAAATGTTTCATATACTAAGCGGTAGCATGGGGCAAAACTTTATAAAAACCAAACAAATTCTAATGATTTTCTGATAATTACTTTATGAGTATTTAATCTTAATCAGCTTTCAGAGTACTTTAAATGTTTCATTACCGAAAAAGTAAGAATATGCGACAACTCTTGTTGACTACCCGGACAATTTAGCTACTGTGGGCATATGTTTTTTTGCCTGGCAACCTATCTTTCAAAAGAATAACAAAATTTTACCCACAAATCCCATCTCAATTTGAAATCTTCTATAACATACAAATCCAAAGAGTTGTCTCGGCTGTCTGTAAGTTATATTATAATTACATAGTACACAATGTGATATTACAGGTAAAGAAACCAAGAGCTAGTAGTAGAACCAGTCAAAAATCAACAAAACACAAACAGAACGATAATGGTAAATATAAAGTATACTTTGTTCATTTCCTGATTATGATTAAAGCGGAAGAGTCAGTAGTAATATGTCTGAGTGGTCTACTCGGGTTACAGCAGCCACTACAGATTCTGTATAATAATAAATTTTATCTATATTAATCCTAATCTTGAACATTCTAACTCGATTATCACATGTAGAAATTTTAGCTCAGGTCATGATATTTGCAGTGATGTTTTCTATCGATGAATCTCAGAGGTTCCCAGAGCAAATTAAACTGTAGGAATATTTAGTATGTAATAATTTGTTTTATTGTATTTCAGAAGCTGTAAATGTACGAAGAAATTTATTTGATGGCGAAAAAAGTAAGTTAGATAGAAGACAATCTGTAGCGATTATGGAGACTGTCCGTAGATCGCCGAGGAAAAAAGTAGTCAGCTCAATGGCATTTAAAAGCCCAAGAGGTAATTTTTATACGCCCACATTGAAATGTGGTCGTATATTGTCGTCGCCCCCGTCCGTCGGTCCAGCGTCCACAATTGCTTGTGGACGCTCTACAGGCTAAAGTTAATATCCGATTGACTTTAAATTTATACACAGTGTTTAAGGTCATGAGACGAAGAAGCCTATTGTTTTTCAGCGATTTCCGATAATTAGTGCCAGAGTTATGGCCCTTGATCACTTCAAAAAATCTTGTGGATGCTCTAGAGGCCAAAGTTAATATCCGATTGACTTTAGATTTATACACAGTGTTTAAGGTCATGAGACGAAGAAGCCTATTGATTTTCAGCGATTTCAAATAATTACTGCCAGAGTTATCTCCCTTGATAACTTCAAAAAATCTTGTGGACGCTATAGAGGCCAAAGTTACTATCCGATTGACTTCAGATTGATACATAGAGTTTAAGGTGTTGAAACGAACAAGTATTTTGATTTTCAATGAATTTAGATAACTGAACAGCTAAATCCATGATATTAAATGTTTCATGTATATACTAATTGTTAGCGTGGGGTAAAACTTTATAAAAAGCAATCAAATTCTAATGATTTTCTGATAATTACATAATGAGTTGTTACTCTTAATCAGTTTTTAGTGTATTACAAATGTTTCATTACCAAAATTAGTAAAAATATGCGACAACCCTTGTTGACTGCCCGGACGATTTAGCTGCCGTGGGCGTATGTTTCGTTGCCTGGCAACCTATCTTTATACTAGTACTTTACTAATGTTGTGATTAGAATTTGAAACTTACAGATTTCATGTCTAATGTAACAATTCATATTTTCCTCATGCTGTTCATATGAATGTATATATGAATGTATATAAACTGATTTACATTCAATTGTTTCTGTTAAAATGGGTTCGTCTCTCTGTCTGTATGTCCGTGACACAATAACTCTCTGGGACACAATAACTCTCCTTCTAATTGAGATAAAATGTTCAAACTAAGTGCAGGGATTTATTAGGTCAGTACCATGATGGAGTTCGAAGATGAGCATTTTCTGCTTAGGGTGAGCAGAGATAAGCAATTTCATTGGTTGATGCTTGTATAGTTTCATTAGATCAATACCTTGACTAAGTTCGATAATGAGCATTTTCTGCTCAGGGGAAGTAGGGCAATAAACAATGTGATTGGCCAAGACCTATGAACACAATAACTATCCATCTAATTGAGATAGAATGTTCAAACTTAGTGTAGGTCTTTAGACTTAGTAGGTCAATGCATTGATGGAGTTGAAGATAAGCGTTTTCTGGTTAGGGTAAGCAGAGATAAGCAATTAGATTGGTTGATGATTTAGGATACTATAACTTTAGTTCTAATTAAGTAAGAGTGATGAAACTTAATGTAGTTTCATTTCATCAATTCCTTGACTTAGTTCGATAATGAGCATTTTATGCTCATGATAAGTAATTTGATTGGTCGAGACTTTGAAATGAAATGAAATGAAATGGGGTTTAACATCCTGCTCTTTTGCACCTAACCTTGGCTAATGGAAGACGGGCATACGACATACAGTGTGCTATGAGTGAAATTTGCCCGGGCAGCAGCGCTATGGCCTACTCATCGGATTCAAACTGCCAAGGGATCTTTTATGTGCACTGCAATGTGTACACGGGACCTCGGTTTTTATCCCATCCGAACGACTAGGCAGCTGTCCTTGTCAGGCCCGCCTTCTGCATCAATGACAAGGGGAAATCATACTGGAAAATCGAGATGAACTTTCTCGGCCAATGCAGGGATCAAACACCCGACCTCCAAGCTAGCGAACCAGCGCCTTTATTCACGGTCTCAAGACACTACAGTCGGCCTAAGCGGCAATGGCCTCCGAATTTTAGAATTCGTTGCCGATTTTTAACTATCCACGGCCATGTATGGTCGCCGATTTGTATTGGGTATCAATAGTTATTTTTACTATCGATAATCGGCATTGATTTGATAGTATTATTTTCACAGTCGTAACCAAGAATGGGTTACGTATTTAAAAGTCAAAACCATATGATGTTGCAATAGATGTTTTTTGTTTGTCTAATTAATAATAAGACGTCTCATATTACGTATAAATTGTACTTAATTTTTAAATAATGTAGCCTTGGTTCTGAATGACGAATTACCGTTGATAGGCCGATATATGTGGTGGAACCAAAATAAAATGAGCACGAGTCGATTCAAAACATTCCGTACGACTACGTGAGAGCGACCAATACCAACATGGCGGACAATTCGTTGTCAATTCGTGTGCAAAAATTAAAGAAAATTTAATAGCCTAAATTACTTGTTACCACGAATAAGTAAATTGTTTATTAGTATTAAAATAATGTAGCATTGATTCCGAATGTAGAAATACAAACGTTTTTGCCATCTATGAGTCATTTAAATAATGAGCAGACGAATTCTGAAAGAGGAAAAACTCCGGGTTATTTACACATCCGGGTATATCCAATTTAGCGAATTCGAATGGCAATCTCTAGTGTCTGGTTATTCCAGTCTACAATAAAAGTATTTATTGCCCATTTTCTCCAGATAAGAATATGAATCTCAGTTTGAAGGACTCGTGGAATATGTCTAGCCTCATTCATTGAGTCCTTTGTTACCAATGGCGCAGAAACGCATTATGATACACGATTCGTGTACCAATGGTAAAATGTTTATTGTCCCCCGCCTTTCAAAGAAAGTTGGGGGACTATTAAAGTTCAAATAGCATTTTGTTAAGTTATATTTTTAAAATGTATTAAAATAAAGCCCTAAAATAGATTGTATCTATAAACAGTCCTACCTTGTTAAAAAAAATTCCTATTAATCCTATAATTCACTATTGCCAGTTGAGAAATTGGCAAAAATATCATTTTCAACTTCAAATTCAAACGTTTGAAGATGGCCGTCCATGGAGAGGAATGGGAAAACAAGGGAGGTAATAGTGTTACTATTTCCTCAATCAGCCTCAGTCAACCTCTCTAATGCCCAAAATATTTTGCCCATGATCGTATAATAGTGAGTTGACAACCTTTTGAGCAAAAGACATAGAAATAATTATGTTTCGACTTTCTTAGAAAATATGAAATTGGAACTTTAAAATGATTGGTTGATGCTTTGGAACACGATAACTTTAGTTCTAATTAAAAATTATGCTTATTAGGTCAATGCCGTGATGGAGTTCGAAGATAAGCATTTTCCGCTTAGGGTAAGCAGAGATAAGCAATTTGATTGGTTGATGCTTTGGGACACGATAACTTTAGTTCTAATTAAGTGAGAGTGATGAAACTTGGTGTATAGTTTCATTACAGTAATACCTTGACTAAGATCGATAATGAGCATTTTCTGTGCAGGGTAAGCAGAGTGATAAGCAATTTGATTTGCAGAGACTTTGGAACACAATAACTCTCCTTCGAATTGAGTTAAAATGTTCAAAATTGGTGTGTATGCTTATTAGGTCAATGTCGTGATGTAGTTCGAAGATGAGCATTTTCTTCTTAGGGTAGGCAGAGATAAGCAATTTGATTGGTTGATACTTTGGGACAAGATAACTTAGGTTCATCTTGATTGATGATTTTTATGCCAATACAATGACTGCATTCTCATTCAGTAATGGATTCGACAGTAACAGTGTATAGAAACGATGGACTTGGACACGAGGGCCCTTTCCCTTGGCCAGAGGGGCCCTTTTGTCAAGCTTGGGGCCCTTTTGTCTGCCTTTAAGGTCCCCCTAACTAGGGTACATTTTCATTTTTCTCGTCGGTTTTAGCATTTTTCTTTATAAAACACTTTTGGGTGACACTTCGTGTACAGTTTGATTGCTCGATACATTTGAAAAAAATAAATGTGCGATTAATTAATATGTGTCATCTATTTATTTTGGGATTTCGGCGGGGGACAGCAGCCTCACTGTTGGCTTGTTCTGTCTTAATTATTGGATATCAGAAGCCCATCTTTTCCGTCTAAGATCACAACATCAATGTTGATTTAAATTGACAAATAATTTGTATTTTCAATGTCGAAAACTTTGGATAATATTGAGTGAGAGACTTATCTATTTTAACATTTCAAGTGCATATATACCACTACCAGTAATATTTTTTATTACAGTATTTGAGATGGCATTAAAAAGTAATACCTATCTTATACTATTTTAACTGGCACATTGTGCTACATGAAGTTTATCTTTAAATTTCACCCGCAAGAGATGCCACTAAATGTGTAAACTACTTGAATATACATAAACTATAATTTGTAAGTGTTAGTAAAAGTATAGAAATCTTATCAAATGAAATACAAGATCATCTGAACTGCTTTACTACCAGCTAGCAGAATATCAAAATTTTGTATGTAAGAACCTTATTTCTAGTCTGTATTATTATTATGAAATGCTGGTTGGTGGTTTTAGTTGGACTTCATTTTTCTCAAACATTTCATATCTTACTATTAACTCTGTTGATGTAATTTATAGGTAAGAAATCTCCTTCTAATATAACAGTGGCTGAAACACCATCACATAAACAGAAAGCCAATCCTACATGGAGACAGCAAGAAAAACAAAGACGAAGAACTCATTCGAAAGATGGTATACAGATAATAAACGAATCACCTATGAAGACTGCAGAAGGTAACAAATCAGTAATCTATTGAAAAGTCAAAGTCGTTTGTCAGAAGAAATAATTTAAATATTAAAAATCTGCAGTCTAAACACAATTCCTATCACAGTGGGTAGTCATTTCACAATTTAAATCATGAGTTTTAATATTGTCTTAATCAGTACTTCTCTGTGTAAATAGAAGTATTTGTATTATAATGGATGTTATATAGCATATCTCACATATTTATGAACCAATGTTAACAAATGTTATACTGATTCCTTCATCATAAGATAGCAATTATAACAGTTGTTACTGACGCACATTCAGTTGACTGATTTATTAGACTACACATGAAATAAGTAGACCTACTAATTCCTCAATCCTAATTGCTATGTAATATAGTAAACATACATTATGCAAGAGCTAAATCTGACTTTTGCAGTTCTTTTTTTAGGCCTGAAATGTTATCTAAATTATCAATTAGACATTAATTAACTTATCCAAATTATCAATTAGACATTAATTAACTTATCCAGACCATAATCAACCCTCAACCACATCGCTAGCCTTCGATCTTTAGTGGATTATGACCTGATTTACTGCACTACTTCCCTTCACAATTTAATTAATAAATGGATAATCGAGACTATGCTTTTGCATTCAATTTGACTGAAATTTTTAGCAAATTGAAGTTACATTATCTAGTTTTGAACTATTATAGTGAGAACGGTCAACTCGTTATCTTATCTGCCATAATGTATCTTAATTGTTAATAATGTGTGTGGTCAATATTTGGATTATACTGATATGACATTACATTTATTATAGTTGCTTTATGTTTATAATTTTAGTTAATTCAGAAACTGATGTCAAGCCATCTCCAGGTAGATTTAGGAAGAAACCAGCTGTAACCAGAAGATCATTTTATTCAGCAAGCTCTACGCGCTCTAGACCTCGTAATCTCTCTGCATATTACAATCTTGGTGATAGAATAGCTGGACGACATCGTGCATTTTCTAGTACAGATGAGAATGTCAATAAATCTCTGAGCCAACTAGCCGAATCGACAGTTTCAAACAAGTTTATGTCTCCTACACGTAGATCAAGAAGCTTCTTAATCTCACAGCTGATGAGTCCATCACCTCACAAGTCTCCATCACAAAAATTGTTTCGATCGCAGAGTAGCAGAACAACTTCCAAATCACCTAAGAAAACACCCAAGAAAACCCCTAGTCGAATATTGTTTGAAAGTCCAAGAACAAAATCTCTGAGAAAATCCAGTTTCCAGAATCCTGCTGCGAAAAGAGATTCAGCAATAGATGATGCTTGTTTTGTGTCGGAAACCCCAGAAAAGGTTTCACCTCTCTATTCTGATTTTGAGCCAACACTAAGGAAAACTCCTAAAAGATTTTCCCCAGCTATTAAAATGAAAAATTCAGCAAAGAAATATGCGGAGACGTTAAACAAAACCCCAACAAAAGTTATCCATAATAAAGTGTCATCAAGTGCCAATCTTGAAACACCACCGAAGAATAAAACTCCGAAATTTAATAAAGGAAGATCACCAAAGATAAAGTTTACACCAGGAAAATCTCCAATTGTTGCTGACATTATAAACAATACTAGACTTACTCCAAACCTAACACCGAAAGCAATTACTGTTAAAAAATGTAGAGAAGTAGTAAAAAGGTCTCCTTTCCAAAACACAAGATCTCAAGTTTCAGTCACTCCAACCAGAAGTTCTGTCTGTACAGCTTTATTTACTACCAGTCCTCCACGGTCTCAATCAGCTACCAAGCCAAAACAGACTGATGATAATGTTGTTTTCAAAACACCCAGAAAAACTCTCAAACTAAAATCCCCACCTACATCAGTAAACAAGAAAATGTTCTTTAGTCCTTTAAAAGACTGTGAAAGTGTCAGTAATTTAAAGGTAAAAGACTGTGATAGTGTCAGCAAGTTAAAGGTAAAAGACTTTAATAGTGACAGTAATTTAAAGATAAAAGGTAAAGGGGAGGATATAACACCAGAGAAGCCAACCTACATAATTCGTACACCATCACCTAAAGATGCTATGCCAAGTACAAGAACACCAGACTTTGATACTTGGCCAAGACGCAAACGAAGAAGAGAATCTTCTGATAATAAATCAAATAAAGATGAAGTGCCCTCCAAAACTAGTATGGAAGATCAAACTATTAACACCAATATTACATTTAAGAATAACAAGAAGAGAGACATGATCATATATGAAGATGAAGCCAGTATCGCCTCTCCATTTAAACGTCGTCGTACACATCTTCAGGATAATTCTACACTATCGTCAAATAATGACTTCTTATCACAATATGGCAGCGAGAAGAAATCAACTGAAGATAGTGAAAACAGAACTCCTCATTCACCAGTTTTGAGTGCTTATAGTCCGCTAAGAACATCTGAACATTTGCGATCACCTAATAGTGATTGTGATATATCTGTGTCTTTTTCAACTCGTAACATCTCCCCAGTATTACAAGGTAAAACTTTAACGTCTCCTCAACCTCCAACAAGTAGAACACAGTTACTAATGGATTCACCAAAAAATAAAAAATACTCCCCATCTATATCATCTAATAGTTTAGTGCAATTAATGAACTCGCCTTTAATTCATTCCGAGAAGAAAAAAACAATAAAAGTGATGAAATCTCCATCTAGAAAATCATCTCATTCTAAGTCGAGAAAGTCACTCCAATTAAATGATAAATAAACATAACTTACTATAACAAACTCTATAATAATAATTATTCTTATTTATTTGTCTGTGTTTTGTTATTTCAATCAACATATTTATGTAAGTAGTAATTATTATGTAACACCACCAGAGTTCAGGCAAATGGGTGGTATTAGTTGTTGAAGTCTTATGTACGGCATATGTCATAATCTAAATGTTTAATTCAATTGTTTATTTCAAAAAGAAAAAAAAAATATGTTCTTGTGTTGAAAATAACAATATTTACAATTACAATTGTTACTTTATTTTGTGGGTTTTTTCTTTGAATATTTTTTATTGAATAAGATTACATTGTGTAAAAAATCATATTTTATTAAATAAAAACCAAAACAAGAATCACATTTTTGTGAATTTTGTTCAAACAATAGATAATCACATGTATTGATCTACATTGGGTGAGGGGTTTAATATATTCTATGCCTGTTCCTCAATCTCTATTTAGATACGAATCTGTATAAAAATATTGCATATAAAAAAACAAACAAGCTGGCTGGTAGCCATTATACGCCATAGTTACTTCTACCAAATAGCTTGATATCCAGATTATCATGCAACAGACAGTAAGATGAGTATTGTGCATGAGGCAGTGCATGCTTATCCTTTTAGAACACAATTTATAAGACGTTTACAGAGGTATAACAATATAAAAGATTGTAATCACTTAGTTCTAGCATTGTAGTTGATCAATGTAATAACTTTAACATGTTTAGTTATGTAAGATGTAGTTTGTTCAAGTGATAGATAACTACTCATCAAGTTGCTCATAATATACCAATCTGTTTCACAGAGAATAGCTTACGAATTATCTCTGTCACAGATGACTGTCTTGAACATGTGCAATGACACCACGCGGCTTTAATCATTGGCTCAATGGCTCGCGCATTATTTACATAAGACATAACTGCTCTGGGCAGAATGATGCCTTTTACTCAGTTTAATACCCATTTACACTAAATAGTAAATACTCTTTAACTACAAATAATTCAAACGTCTTTACTTATTTTTCTAATACATACTAAAAATGTTTTAGAATTTAATTTGTCGAAAGAAAAAAGTTAATATGGGAGACTAATGTCGATGTGATCCTTATCAGTGATTGTAGCGGCCTAGCAAATATTCACTGATGATCAGTGTGATAATACGCCAGTTCTAACCCACTTATTGTTTAAACTTAATACTGCATTAAATAATTCAAGCCACACCACATTCTTTTTATTATACTATCATTACATAACAATAATCTATTGGCACAATATAAACCTGTAATAATATGCCAGGTCATATAGATTAGAATTAATACTTGTATTAGTAATGTAGGAGCAGGCAATAATCCTAGTTACCAGTTCTGTTATTTTCTACCTTTTCCCTTTTACTTGCACAAAGGATTGACTGCAACTGAGACAA
The DNA here is from genome assembly GCA_036850965.1 of Patella caerulea. NCBI lineage: Eukaryota > Metazoa > Mollusca > Gastropoda > Patellidae > Patella > Patella caerulea. Next base: position 3,212,482 of record JAZGQO010000008.1, on the reverse strand, counting down.
TATACATGAATATGGTTATTTTAAGTTATTTGACTGATAAAATGAATGGGGTTCTAATTTTCTGCGTGTGACTGATGATGGTTAAAATAATATTAGAAAATGGATAATTTGTGATAAATAAACTTCAAGAATTCAGAAAATGTCATCAGAAAATTCGCCAGAACAGGTTAGTCCTCTTGCTCCTTTATATCCTCCACCAAGACAAAGAACAGGTTATGTTGAACGACTTAAAATACAGAGAAACAGACTAAAGAACATACAGCTAAAAGAAGATACAAGTACAACAGTTAATAAATTATTACCAAAGGTAAGTATAGATAAATTAATTATGAAACTAAAATGTGACCTAATTGTACTGTTTTAAAATATAGACTGAGTCGTGGCTGCCATTAAAAAAATATATATACATGTACAAGGTTATGAAGCAAATTGACATCTCTCCCAAGCTTTCAAAAATAGCTAGCAAACTGAAAAGTTTGGGAATGTTGACTTTCCACTGTGAGATGAACTAGTTTTCATCAACTATAATTGTATTCAAACTTAAAAGGACAAAGAAATTCTATTTTCGAATTGTGAGATATCCTCTCATCTCTTATATAACAAAGTTCCATCTTTAATGGAATTATCAGTGAAATGAATAAGAACGGGAATGCACAGGATTTTTCTATTTTCTCTTATATAGTAACAGCCAATTCTATTTTCGAATTGTGAGATATCCTCTCATCTTTTATAAAAATAAATTTCCATCTTTAATGGAATTATTAGTGAAATGAAATCCCCTGTGTGTCGCTTATCGCTCGTTATTTCAGTCAGTTATATAGAGGAATAACTAAGTTTGTCGTAATTTCCGTTTATTCAAGTTTTTGTTACACATCTCCCGAGCAATGATCTATGTGTTAAAATTATATTTGGAATGTATTTAACCAGTTCTATCACAATATGTACAAATATGTAATAATGACTGACACCAGTTTTGTCCTTTAAGCCATTAAGTCCATATATTTATTGAATCATATTCAATTAGGTCATCATCTAGTGAATAAGTCACCAAGTTAAATATAAGTGAATTTTATAAAAAAATATAGAGGATATTAGTTGACAACATATATAATGAAAACAAGCAATTGTACTCTCTTTCAAAACGAATAAAATAATACAGAGTCGAAGCAGTGGTTACAACAAGATGCTCATTAACATTACTTTGGGAATATTAGGCTAAGTCTTATTTACCACTTGTAGACTACTGTGAAATATGATTGAGAGGTTTGTAGAATACATATATATCTATTGGTTTATTATAATAGTTATAATATTAATATTACTTGTTTCAGATCAAGAAAAGTGAATTAGCGCGAGTTAATACATCTGCCTTGTCTAGAAGTGGTACATTGGAATCCATCAAACTACCATCAGTTATATCATTGACTAATAAATCTGCTACCTTCAAACCCAACACTAAACTCAAAAAAAAGGATGATATTTTTGTCAAATCACTTTTAAATGTAAGGAAATAGTATTCATTTTACTCAAATTTTATTTTCATGAAAATAAAATATAAACAATCACATATTCAAATTGGCTATGAAGTTTTGGAATTATGTTTTTTTGGGGAGGTAAATTATAACTATTTATATGCTGTTTTATTATAATTATAGACTTATCCAGAGCATGTCTCTCTGCTGTCAAAATCTTTACCAAGTTTACCATCAATACCTGGATCACCTGGTGAAGATCTCAACTCTCTACTAGAAGAAGATATAGTCTGTGATCCTAAACCGGTTTATCATAGTAAAAATAGGTACCAAAAAATAGCCTTCCGCAAACAGTTAGAAAAAAGGGACTCGTTAACTGATGAAGAAGAACTAAATTCATTCCGTAGTAACAAGTCCGACAAGCATCATTATATCAAACATAAACCCCGAATCAATTTTCACATACCAGTGCTTCCATTTGAAAGGGACAACAGCTTAGTTAGCGTGCAGAGTGTTCCTGTTAAACACGACTTTGATCCTATTCATCTGCCCCGTAGATACAGGAAAAAAGACAATGTAAAAGAAAAACAAAGACGTTTTCGTTCTTTAGATGCCCGAAGTGATGCCATGAGTGTTAAAAGTGACAGTGTATTAAATAGTGTTAAACCAAAGTGGAAGGAAAATTGTGATTGTATGAGATGTAAAATGTTAAAACGTCAATTCAAAGATGGTGATGAAAGTTATAAATTATGGGGACAGTATCCATGCCAATTTAATCCACATGAAGATCCTATAAATTAACAAAGAGAGAAAATCTGTGATATATATTTGTTTATTATAATAAATTTATTTTTCTATTTCTATAGTAGACTTTGTAATTAACAAACTGTACTATTAGACGTCTCCTCCCATTTGATGTTTCAAATCAGATATTATCTTTTTTAAATGAGAAATTTGATTTGACCATTGTCTATAAGATAACTGTTGTTCTTTTACTTGACATTTCAATCTAGTTAATTGAGCTTTGTTACGCTTCTGAAAATAAAACAAATTCTAAATTGAACTCGCTTACAAAAATTTGTTCTAAGAAAACATAATACATGTTTTTGAAATTGTAATGGGCCTACATCAATGCAATTTACATAAATATTGCTGATTAGATATTGGCAATAAATTAATTCACCTAATTTTTCTAATAAAACCGAAACTCACATGTAGAACATTAATATTTTGTTTAACTTTAAGTTCTTGTTGCCTCACTTTCTCAATCTGAAACAAAATAATTATTGTACTGGAACATTTTTCTGTATACATTATTTCCTTATATACTTCATTATAAAGATAATTTGTTTTAACCTGACTTGAAATGTTTTCAGAATGTAGAGGGAAGTAACTCTATTAGTCATGCTTTATTGGCTGACCTAGGATATTTTTTTTCCAATCTAACTTCTGTCAGTTCTGATATCATGGACTGACATGGATAACCATCATTATCATTCTTACATCAATTTCTGACTTTATTGTAAACTCTCTTTAGTACTTTGAATGACTAATTTTCAGTGACTATTTTATTGAAAACTAAAGTGAGATAATTATGTTCTTCTAGAGGCCAACCTCCGTTGAATTGAATTTCACTGTCTCGGTACACACAAATTGTGAAACAGCTTTATTTAACACCGCTTCTGCCAAAGTAATATCGCGGGACCAACAAATTGTAGTTATTTTATTTATTATAGCAGTTGTTTCTCTCTTTTCCACCCTTTTGCATGGGCATTTGTGTCAATTTTTTGGTCAAGAATAGATAAAGAGGGTTTGAATTAACATTTCTGGCAAGTTTGGTACCACTAAATATTCATGATTAAGAGGCTGAAGGATAACAAAGTTACTGGGATATAGTGATAAGTACAGTAAATAGCTACATGTTTTTAGTATGTGACTTCAGTGTTTGTGTATTTTAAAGTTTGGGTGGTCAGCCTCATACAAAATATGGTGCGCATTACCATTTGTTTCTCTGTCTGTAGTGAAAAGCTTTCAGCACAAAGAAAATTTGAAGAAAAGTTGAGACTTAACTCAACATTGAAGTCAATATGAAAAGTAATGGTGGTCTGCAAACTGACTAAGTACAGATGGATTTAATAATGACCTAGACTCTTGATAACTATTTTCTGTCAGAATCTAAGAGGATGTTATTCTCAGTTATCTCATGAGACCTAATATTGAAACCTATATAAATATTTTACCTGTTGTTGTTTACTAATGCAATCTTTTCTCATTGTCTCTGCTTTCTTTCCTAATAATTGTATTTCTTCTTTAATTTCATCTTTTTTACCACTACAAACAGATCTCATTTTCACTTTATTTTCACGAAGAGCATCGTCTGTAAATAATTTCTATATGATAATCACTATATAGAAAGTCAGACATGCATTTTCACTTCGTGAGTTTTTATATGTCCACCTTTTCCGATATTATCTTCACCCCTGTCTGTTTGATTTTAACTAAACTTGATATATACGTACATATATCTCCCTTTCAATATTGGAATGTATCGGACCATACATGTAAATTCATGGATTATGGCCCCTGATTGTATGAAAAATCATGTGTTAAGTATAATTTTTCGGACAATTGGGGACATAATCCAGGAAGTTATGGTGTGATTTGTATTAATATCCAAAGGAACTGAGATCTTTGTGATATCAACATATATTTTAAGTTTGATAAAATCAGACAATAATTGTGACCACAAGCAGGTCCATCACCTTCGCGTACATACTTTTACAAGGAGGTGCTATTTTGTCAGGCAGTTTCTGCCCATTTTTTTTTTTTTTTTTTAGAAAATTTGAAGACTCAGTCATCATAAAATTGTGACCTCTAGGCACACAAGCTAAAATCTTAATGTTACCATGGCCCACAATCTAGGAAGTTACAGTATGCTATGCGTCAATATTGATCTGAACTTTAGGATATAAACACATGCTTTTTTGTTCCATCAGGGGCTATAATCCAGGGCCCTGTTTCACGAAATTTTAACTAAAGATAAAATTCAAATTTTAGCAGATACTTCAATTTTGATTGGCTAAGAACTAAAATCAATCTAATATTGTCCAATTAAATAACTAAAATTCAGATATTATCTTAGTTAAAAATTTTGTGAAATAGGCCCCAGGAAGTTAAAGGACAATATTGGTGTCAGTCGGTATCACATATGTGATAGAACTAGTTTAACACTCCAAATATAAATTTAACACAGAGATCATTGCTACGATAGATGAGTAATAAAGCTTTCAACAACTAAAAGTGACGAAAGCAAAAGGAAAACATGAATAAGTGATGATTAACAATATATACATGGGTGAATTTCTGCTCACTAATAATTCTTTGTAAGACCAAAAGTTGTGGGAGGGGAAAATTGACAATTCATATAAAAAATTGACTGCCACAAGATAAGAGATAATGATAGAAAAACAGAAAAAGTCTGTGCATTGCCATGTTTTTATAAGGTAAAGAAGGGATAAAAACGAGGGTTATGTACAGACTATTTCTAGTGTTCTCTTATGTAATGAAACTCATTACTTTATTGAATTGTCAGATATCCTCTTGCTGTCCCATATAACAACTTTGAAGGAATTATAAGTGAGCAAGAATTTGGCTCGGTATCTGTTATCACTTGTCACTACAGTCATTTATATAGAGAGATAACTCGTGTTTTTCTTTTGCGTACATCACTTCTGATTCATGAAACCTTTATTATGCAACTATCGTAGCAATGATCTCTGTGTTTAAATCATATTTGGAATGTGTTTAACCTTACCAGTTCTATCACATAATGTGATAATGACTGACATCAATGGTAATATTGTCCTTTAAGGGCCGAAATGTAGGATTCTTGAAAAGAACCAAGAGTGTTGGGTTATAACCACATATTTCATGTTTCATCAAAATCGGATAAAATTGTGACCTCTAGAGTGTTCACAAGCTAAAAATGTGACATTTCATAAATTCACGGTCCATAATCCATGAAATTACGATCCGACACATGCCAATATCAAAAGTAACCAAGATCTTTGAAAGATAAACCTATATTTCAAATTTGGTCAAAATTGGATAAAAATTTTGACCTGTAGAGAGTGTCCACAGACAAATTTTGGACAAAGTTTAAAGATATCACTGTTACGCCATAATGAAGGTTGAGGTGAATTTTGTGAAAATAGTGTAAAAGTGTTTAATACCAAAGCTGTGGGCCCTCTAGAAGTCATAAGCTTTATCTGATATAGACTTAAATTATTTTTATATCCCAACGATCTTTATTCCTTTTGATATTCATGCATATTGAAAATAACTTCCTGGTTTATCGCTCCTGATTGTCCAAAAAATATCTTTGTTTTAACTTGTCCGTTTCTTGCCAACCTTTTGTTTTAACAGTCATCATTATGCATCATTGAGTTTGTTGAAAATTCAAAAATACAGCCGCCTTACATTTATATTGTAAGGTGTCCACTTTATGTTTCTGTTCATCGAGTTGTTTGTTTATTGGTAATGATTCTTTAAATAAACCTATATGTTCTTCCATCTTATGTCTATATTCTACATGAATTCTATAAAAAAAAAAGATAATACATTTGTAACAAATGCCTTAATGTAATTTAATAATCTGGGGTCTATTTTTTATTCTGTTTGGACACAAGACAGGAGAATTCTTTGTTGCTGCAGGCTAATAGATTAAATATACTTTGTTATAATAGATTTTTAATATTTGATATAACAATAAGATAAACTATACCTTTTCTCATTTTCTATTTCTGTTAGTTTAACATCAAGTTTCTTCTCTAATTGTGAATTGCTTGTAACAATAGATTCTATTTCTATCATAAAATAATGGTAAAAGTTTTCAAAATTAGTTTAGTTTCTAGTTCTTTTATTTATTTTGATAGAAATTCAATATCGTTTGGTTATATGATACATAGAGAATCTCCTACCTGTCTTTTTTGATATAAAAAAGACGAGTAGAAGATTTTATTTATCATGCAACCCTTTTTTACACGTACAAATAAATAAATATAATTCTTTGGTATAGACTTTATTTTTGGAAAGTTATCGCACAAGTGATATCTACTGTAGATTGTATTGAGTGATAAATGTTAATATTATTATAATAGTAAACAAGAAGTAAAATGAACTTTAACCTTTCTCTAAAACTTGACATGACTTTTGTTTTTCTTTAACTAAATCTTCTGTTATATAAACTTTCTTTGTTACACTTGACACATCCAGTAATATATCACTATTTATTTTCTCCTCTAAAATAAAGAAAATCAAAAACACTTTCAAGTGAAGCAACTCTACAATGTAACATTACTACACTGCCAAATTACTATACTGGTAATTTTCATTTTGAGGACAGCCACAATAAGAAATTTTGTACTTCATTTACCATTTACAGTATTTCTTTTTAAACATGAATTTCATATTTTGTAAGAAAGTCAGAACATAATTATTTGTATGTCTTTCGTTCAAAAGGTTGTCAACTCACTATTATATGAACACAGGCATTATTTCACACACTTGAAAATCATTCCTGTCAGAAATAATAACACATTCACCTCCCTTGCTTTTCTACTATCCCAATGGAAGAGCTATCTTCAAACGTTTGAATTTAAGGTTGAAAATGATATTTTTGCCAATTTCTCAACTGGCAATAGTGAATCATCGGATTAATAGGATTATTCTTTAACAAGGTAGGACTGTTTATAGATGCCATCTATTTTAAGGCTTAATTTTAATACTTTTTGAAAATATAACTTAATACTTTAAAAAAAAAAAAATATAACTTAATACTTTAAAAAAATATATATATAACTTAATACTTTTTACAAATATAACTTAAAAATATGAAATTGTAGCTTCAAAGATTAATTATTTATACTTTTTAAAAATATAACTTAAAAATATGAAATTGTAGCTTTAAACATTAATTATTTATACTTAATAAGATGAAAGTTGTTTAAACATGCAATATGCAAGAACTAAATCTGCCCATTACAAGTCTTTCCTTAGGCCTGAAATGTTATCTAAATTATCAATTAGACAATAATTAACTTATCCAGACCATAATAAACTCTTGATGGCAAGGCTAGCCTTCGATGTTGGCTGGATTCGATTCCTATATACTGCTTAAGACTATGCTGTTAAAAGTAATGATGACCGAGGCAAAGCGAAAATTTCACCTGCTACGTTCTTGGCTCATAATGGATCAATTTGACTGAAATTTTCAGCAAATTAACTTTACACTAATACTATCTAGTTTTTAACTTTCATAGGGAGAACTTCCAACTCTTTATCTTATCTCCCATAATGTATCTTTTTAAGCTTACCTCTTTGGAGTTCTACCTAAAAGGTAAAGATGGAATATTTAAGTTCAAATTAATTTTTCACCCTATAATTTATTTTAATTATTATTATTATTAAATTAACTAAATCAGTTAAAAGATATACCAGTTTTTATTGATAAATAAAAACCTATTTTGCAACACAGCCTACATAATTGTGGTGTATGTTAGTAATGCATCTAAAAACTGCACGGGTATTTATATAGAGAATCTCCTACGAGTGTTTTTTGATATCAAAAAATATCAACACAAGTTGATAAAGTAAAAAAAAAAACGAGGCTCTGCCGAGATTTTTTTTTACTTTATCAACGAGTGTTGATATTTTTTGATATCAAAAAAGACGAGTTGGAGATTTTATTTATCACCCAATCCTTTCTTACATGCACAAATAAATAAATATAATTCTTTGGTATAAATTTCACTTTTACTGAATCTGAAGCGTAGTGTCAGTGATACATCATTTTTTAACAGCAGTTTAACTATTGCAAAGTCCTATATATTGACCCAGTATTTCTTTCAAGGTCAATTAAATAAAAACAGATTCTTTTTTAGAAAAAATATGTTACCATTTATCTAAAAAAAAAAAGTGATTTCTTTGACCAATAAAATTCATGTAAAGCGATATCTCAGATTATGTATTTTATCACACAAGCGATATCTACTGTCAAATGTGTTATTGGGTGATAATACTTAATACAAAACAACAAACTTACTTCTAATTGTATAAGCTTTTGTGAATGTTTACTGATTTCATTACTTTGCCCTTTGTGTGCAACTGACACATTTGTTACCAATTGTGGTAGTGTGACAACTTGGTCTATAGCACTGTCAATCAGCTCACTTTCTATATTCACACTTGGGACACCACCTAACATAAAATAAAAAAGACATTAAACATTATGGTATGTTATAGCCTATTAATTATGGTGATTTGCTCCACAGGACAGAAACCAAGAAAGAATTTTTTTTGCTAATATCTAACCTGTATTTGTTGGGAGTCCAATATCTAATGTGGCAGATACACAATCAGGTTGGTTTATGTTGGGTACATTTGAAAAAGCTATACCTTTATCAAGTTGAACAAGTCGTCGTAACTTTGGAGGACTGAAATATATTCAAGAATCAAGAAAAGGAAGATTTATCAGATATTATTTTTTATTTAAATATGACAAGTTTGTCCAAGAATGTGAGATAGGTCGAACCCTTGGCAATGCCAGAGTGACATAAATAATAGACCATTACATTACTCAGCATTAGATCACCCATTCATCTATTTTTTTTTTCGAAACAGTCTCTCATCATAGACAATAACGAGATTGTAATTAATATCGCAGTCCCCTTAACTACAACGGCACAGGCACCCCACAAAAACTTGCTGGAATTAAAAACAGGTACATAGGCCTATATAATTGAGAATATAGTATACGGTAAGCAATATTATTTATTAGGTGTCAGTTGTTGCCGATTTGCAAATCCTTCTTGACGCCATTTCTGGGATCCGACCCCGCCAGATGGCAGATATTATTATGTTGTCGATGTTCAGTTTTGTGTACAAGATGGCCTTTGTTGATATTTTAGTATGTGGTTGGTACTTATTCATTTTTTTGTGACCTGCAAAGTATTTCATTTTCAGACATTGTTTATAAATATAATAGGCAGTGCAGTCTCCAAGACTCTTCGATAATCTTGAACTTTATAGCGGTCTGGGCGATGGTGTCAAAATAAAGAAGGGGCGTAACTCAGGCACGCCTAGAGATTGTTTATTATTTCTATATGGTTGAATCTCCCACACCCTCCCACCCACACCCTTGACCATTTCAAAGCTACCTTTTCAAGTCAAAGGGATATTATTGGATGGCAAAAACTATTAATTTGGACCACATTGCTTCATAGCTATATCTTGACGTGTGTAGTTAAGCCTTATTGCCATTGGCAAACTCGGGCGCGGATCCTCCCGCTCAGGCTTGAAAATTTTTTATGCGATTTTATTGGCGATTTACACCTGTAATTTTGGAATTTACCTTCCGGAAATACGTCAGAATGAACCAGATTGAATCTAATTTACCAAATTAATCGGTTGAGCGCAATTAGTTAAGCAATTATCAAACCTAGACCCCCCCCCCCCCCTTGCAAAAATCCTGGATCCGCGCCTGAAACTGCAAGCTCAGCTAAACTTCAAATCACCGGATTCTGTACAGTGTCAGTAGGCCTATGTATCAATCCAATAAATAGTGTTATGTGGAATCATAGATCTATGGTGGAATTTGTTTTCACTAGGCCAATGGGAGTGATGGCATGAATCTTAACAAATTGCCGCACCGATTTAACTCGTAAGTAAAGATGTGGGTGGAAACAAATGACATTGTAGGATACATAATCCGAGACAAGGTGCGGATCCAGAGGTGCACACTTTTTTTTTTTTTTTTTTTTTTAAATAGTTTAGGTTGGAAATCGTAATCTGCAATACTAGTATGAAATTAGTCCTTGTGGGTATTTTTTTTTTCACAAAAAAATCCTGGGCCGGGCTCGGCACTCCCTTAAGTGGGTGCAGCGCGCCCACCCTTTCTGAAAATCCTATAGAGACGGAACCATAGAAATTATTAGAAATAAAAATTAGACTACAGGCCCGTAGCTAGCACAAACTGTTAGGGAGACAAAGGCTTTAAGGAGCGCCGATGGGTCTTCTGTGGGCCCAATTGGACTTACCTACATTTGACGGTCCACGGCGAACGGTACTGTGGAAGGGTCGCTATAGTGTGCTCTCCATAGGTGTACGGGCTCGATGAATAGAGACTTTTGGCAAGTGGAATTTTCCGCATCCGTATCACGTATCCGTATCGCCACGTGATACGTTGCGTCAAGGTAGTTTTAGAGTTTTGGCAGATTTTCGCGGCGTGTACATATGGGTAACTGGGCTAGCTTAGTTCTATTTACAGCATGATGTCAGTTATCTACCAAGATCTTCAGTACTAGTTAAGTGTCTACTATTACACAACATTTCAGCGTCTAAAAGTAGCAAAAAGTATGGTAAAAAGACGACGATGTTATATGGACCTTTTCCGTATGAAAGCTGTTCGATACGTGCTGCCGTATCCGTGTGCCGTATCACGTCAAACTGATCCCGCAGTGAATATTCGCTTGGCCGCTACAATCACTGATAAGCATGACATCGACGAGGCTTAATAAGTACGGCATATTAACTTTTTTACCCCGACAAATTAAATTCTCAAACATTTTTTTGAGGTAACAGAAAAATAAATAAAGACGTTTGAAGTAATTGAAGTTTAAAAAATATTTCCTATTAAGTGTAAATGGGTATTAAAATGAGTAAAATGCGTCATTTTGCCCGAAGCAGTTAGGCGTTAAGTAAACATTGCACGAGTCGTTGAGCCAATAGAGACTTTTGCCAAGTGGAATTTTCCGCATCCGTATCACGTATCCGTATCGCCATGTGATACGTTACGTCAATGTAGTTTTAGGGTTTTTGCAGATTTTCGCGGCGTGTACATATCGGTAACTTGGCTAGCTTAGTTCTATTTACAGCATGATGTCAGTTATCTACCAAGATCTTCAGTACTAGTCAAGTGTCTACTATGACACAACATTTCAGCGTCTAAAAGTAGCAAAGATAGGCTGGCACTGCCAGGCAGGATACGCCCACATTTTCGAGAGATGGATAGAGAACAAGCAATACGGAAAGTGATTTTTCCTACATCATTAAGTCCTGTATTTCATACTGTATTGGGAGTAGCCATTTTGTTGGTCAGTTCCAGTCTGATATTCATGAAATTCGAAGTCGACAATGATTATGGTGTGACGGTACACAACCTAGAAATGTGACTTTTCGTCAAAATCGGATAAGAATTGTGACCTGTGCAGAGTCAACAACCATAATATACCATATCTTTACACTATTCGCGTACAAACGGCGACCATTTCGTCCGGCAATTTTGGTACCATTTTCACGAAATTCGAATAATTCAGGAAGTTACGATCCGATATGCGCAAATACCGAAAGGAACCAAGATATTTGGGTTATAACCATGCATTTCAAGTTTCATCAAAATCGAATTAAAATTGTGACCTTTACAGGGTCCACAACCTTGATATACCATTTTTTAACAGTATTCACGTACAAACGGTGGCCATTTTGTATGGCAATTTTGGTCTGATTTTCCCGAGATTCGAACTCAACCTTCCTTACGGTGTAACGGTAATATAATCAAACGTTTTTTTTAAATCGGATAATAATTGTGACCTCCAAGCTAAAAAAAAAAGGCGATTTTGCGTATAATCAGGGGCCATAATTCAGGAAGTTACGATCCGATATGCGCAAATATCGAAAGGAAGCAAGATCTTTGAGTTATAACCTTGAATTTCAAGTTTCATCACAATCGAATCAAAATTGTGACCTCCACAGGGTCCACAACCTTGATATACCATTTTTTAACAGTATTCGCGTACAAACGGCGGCCATTTTGTATGGCAATTTTCGTCCGATTTTCCCGAAATTCAAACTCAACCTTCCTTACAGTGTAACGGTGATATAATCAAACGTTTTTTTAAATTGGATAATAATAGTGACCTCCAAGCTAAAAAAAAGGCGATTTTGCGTATAATCAGGGGCCATAATTCAGGAAGTTACGATCCGATATGCGCAAATATCGAAAGGAAGCAAGATCTTTGGGTAATAACCATGAATTTCAAATTTCATCAAAATCGAATCAAAATTGTGACCTCCACAGGGTCCACAACCTTGATATACCATTTTTTAACAGTATTCGCGTACTAACGGCGGCCATTTTGTATGGCAATTTTCGTCCGATTTTCCCGAAATTCGAATTCACCCTCCCTTAGGGTGTAACGGTGATATAATCAAACGTTTTTTTAAATCGAATAATAATTGTGACCTGCAAGCTAAAAAAAAGGCGATTTTGCGTATAATCAGGGGCCATAATTCAGGAAGTTACGATCCGATATGCGCAAATATCGAAAGGAAGCAAGATCTTTGGGTTATAAGCACGAATTTCAAGTTTCATCAAAATCGAATCAAAATTGTGACCTCCACAGGGTCCACAACCTTGATATACCATTTTTTAACAGTATTCGCGTACTAACGGCGGCCATTTTGTATGGCAATTTTCGTCCGATTATCCCGAAATTCGAACTCAACCTCCCTTAGGGTGTAACGGTGATATAATCAAACGGTTTTTTAAATCGAATAATAATTGTGACCTCCAGAGGGACCACAAGCTAAAAAGGGTGATTTTTCGGACAATCAGGGGCCATAATTCAGGAAATTACATTCCGATAGCCGCAAATATCGAAAGGAACCAAGATCTTTGGATTACAAACATGCATGTCAAGTTTCATCAAAATCGGTTCAAAATTGTGACCTCTATAGGGTCCACAAGCTAAAAACGTGATTTTTCGTACAATCAGGGGCCATAATCCATGAAGTTTTGATCCGATACATGCCAATATCGAAAGGAACCGAGATCTTTTGGGGATAAACCTATATTTCAAGTTTCGTCAAAATCGGATAAGAATTGTGACCTGTAGAGAGTCCACAAACAAATTGTGGACGGACGGACGTCCGGACGGACGGACGGACGTCCGGACGGACGGACGTCCGGACGGACAGGGGCGACGACATAATACGTCCACATGAAAATGTGGGCGTATAAAAAGTATGGTAAAAAGACGACGATGTTATACGGACCTTTTCCGTATGAAAGCTGTTCGATACGTGCTGCCGTATCCGTGTGCAATACCACGTATGAGAAATACACAAGCATTGTTGACGTCACACACAAAATCGATACCGATACGCGATACGGGCCAGAAATTTACGCTTGCCAAAAGTCTCTACTGACTGTAGTCAACGCACGTGCTGTGGACACTATCTGTTACAGAGTTAATTCGTAAGTAATCCTCTGTGAAACAGATTGGTATCACGTATGAGAAATACACAAGCATTGTTGACGTCACACACAAAATCGATACGGATACGCGATACGGACCAGAAATTTACGCTTGCCAAAAGTCTCTATTGTTAGGGAGGCAGAACCTGAAATACCCGAACAAATTTCGAGTTAGTACAAGATACCAATCTGTTTCACAGAGAATTACTTACGAATTAACTCATGGAACAGATGAATGTCCACACCACGTGCGTTGACTGCAGACAGCGCCAGTCATTGGCTGAACGGCTCGTGCAATGTTTACTTAACACCTAACTGCTTCGGGCAAAATGTAGACTGATGGCCAGTCTTCTCCACACACCAAAAATTGGCCAGTCCTCTCAAAAAAAAAAAAAAACGAAAAAAAACCCGTAATCTCTAGAGACTGGGCAAATAGAGCTTCATTCTCATCTTGTAGGTCAATCTGCATTATGTAGGTCGTGTGACGTCGTGCACGGGATTACTGCATTTGCACTGGCAAACTGGTGTAGGTGCGAGATGTTTGTTGTGGATAACAGTTATTGTTATTTAGTGATACTTTAACGATCTAAGAATTTTGTTGACGGACAATATGATAATATCTGTCGAATGAACGGATACAACGTATGGGATGAGGTGAATGAACATAAATAATTACACACGACATCATTATAACAACTTAACGAAGCCAGTCCATGCGTATCGGGACGAAGCCGAATGGCGAATGGAAACAAAAACGTGACATCAGCCCGCAGACGGTTTCAGCATGACTGCTTAATGCACTCCATTCCAGGCGCATGATTCGTGAAGGTAAATATCGAACTTAATTTATCTTAGACATCACATTTACAAATTCGTGTCACGTGACTCGGGGCTTGCTTAACAACTGTCAATCATTCCAAATAAGGAACAACGTAAAACAGGACAAGAGACGCCCATTATATTGTGAAGCTCGCAAATTGTCCAGTCTCTGGTGCTGGTTACAGGTTTACTCAAATTTTTTTTTTATACAAATGGAAACGAAAGTGTTGGTTTACTAAAAATTACTACTTTTATATAAATCGAAATGTAAAATAAATAGAAGAGACTGGGCCAGTCTAGGCAAAATGATGCACTTTACTCATTTTAATACCCATTTACACTAAATAAGAAATATTTTTTAACTTCAAACGTCTTTATTTATTTTTCTTTTACCTCAAAAAAACTGTTTGAGAATTTAATTTGTCGGAGTAAAAAAGTTAATATGCCGTACTTATTAAGCCTCGTCGATGTCATGCTTATCAGTGATTGTAGCGGCCAAGCGAATATTCACTGCGGGATCAGTTTGACAAGATACGTCTATTGGTGCCCCCACTTCCAAGAAAAATTGGAAAATTTGACGATCTCAAACGCGTTTTCTTGCTATTCCAGTCCCCGAATACAGTAGGCGGTATCGAATCCCAATCAATCGTTTATATTCCACGGAGACAGGACCGTCCGAGCAAATTTTGACTACCGCAAACGTGTTTCCTGCTATTCCAGCCTGTGAATACAGCAACTTAGATGTGTTGCAATATAGTCCACCTTAGGTGGGGTATCATACTCCTCGTAGTGTTTCGCTTGATAAGAGCTAATCCCACTTATTACTGCAATGGGTAGAGAGGGATTTCTTGGGCCACTGCATCAGGAAAATGGTGGCTTACACAAGCATATGCGTTGTTTTCTGCTATTCTTACCTAAGAGTGAATTAACTTTCAATTTTCGAATCGTTTTCAACCATCCAATCGGGCTGCTGCCACTGCAACCACAAATAATCGATGCCCGAAAAAAAATGTGTTGCAATATAGTCCACCTTAGGTGGGGTATCACACTCCTCGTAGTGTTTCGCTTGATAAGAGCTAATCCCACTTATTACTGCAATGGGTAGAGAGGGATTTCTTGGGCCACTGCATCAGGAAAATGGTGGCTTACACAAGCATATGCGTTGTTTTCTGCTATTCTTACCTAAGAGTGAATTAACTTTCAATTTTCGAATCGTTTTCAACTATCCAATCGGGCTGCTGCCACTGCAACCACAAATAATCGATGCCCGAAAAAAAATGTGTTGCAATATAGTCCACCTTAGGTGGGGTATCACACTCCTCGTAGTGTTTCGCTTGATAAGAGCTAATCCCACTTATTAGTGGCCCCAGACAAAATGTTTTAATCCTTTTAGTACAAATTCGCGGTATTCAATTAAAAGAAAAGTAAAATTGATTAGTGTTTTATTTCATTTAGGGCACTTTATTTTGACCCAACCAGGTGAAATAATATTTATTTTTTCCCCATCCCCCGGAAATCCACGAAAATATGTTTTGCACCTGAAAATGACGGAAAAGTTCGGAACCGGGTTAGAGTGCGACTTGTTTGAATTCTTAAGATTATCACGCCGTTTTGGGCGCCCAATTCATTCGTGGACGCGTAGCCAATGAGGCGCCTCGTTGGCGTATAACCGATGTGAATCGGCATTAAGCACTATGTGCGGCTCAATATTAAAATGCGCCCACCAATGATATTATCATTATGGGCGCCTCTCCGGGATAAGGCACGACATAGATCACGCCGTTTTGGGCACCCCATCAGTTGTGACGTTAATTGGGTGGGTCCACGGGGACTTGAAGCAGTAGTAAGAAGTTTTATTTTAATCCCTTAAAGTCCCTGTGGGTGGGTCATCTGATTGACGAAGCGTCCATAAAACCAAGTGACATTGGTTGGGGCCAATCTCGTCGTGGTCAGGGGCGTACATAACGATTTCGTTTGGGGGGGGGGGGTAGCCAAAATGCCACCGACTGATGCACATACCCCCGCCCCACACACCAGTGGTACTACAAACTGGGAAGTTCACTATAATCGAGAATATGATAGTGCTGAGACACTATAAGACCTACGGAAGCGTAATAGGGCCACATATTATTTTTTTTTATTACATTTTCAATTTTTCAAGTTAGTAACTTGAATTTTCAAGTTAGTAACTTGAATTTTCAAGTTAGTAACTTGAATTTTCAAGATACTAACTTGAATTTTCAAGATACTAACTTGAATTTTCAAGTTACTAACTTGAATTTTCAAGTTACTAACTTGAATTTTCAAGTTACTAACTTGAATTTTCAAGATATTAACTTGAATTTTCAAGTTAACTAACTTGAATTTTCAAGTTAACTAACTTGAATTTTCAAGTTAACTAACTTGAATTTTCAAGTTACTGTTATATTATTAATAAGGCGTTTTGATCTAATGATATAGTATGTCATGCAATGCTTTAGTCAATGGACGGCACGGTTATAGACCTCAATGACAAGGTCCGGGAGTAGCCTATTCGATCACGCAGGTTTCCCCCCTGCAGCGAAATTACTCCCCGCGAATTATGGTGTCGACGTACCATAAAACACCATTTATTCATTCATTCATTCATTTTAACAGTATTGAGCCCTATAGAAAACCTTTTTGAAGTACAAAAAAAATATTAAATGACAAATCAAACGTCCCAGTTCCCAGTTCTAAAAATAGTCTTTAGTGACATAATACACGACATTCTCCCCCCCCCCACCCCCGCCACATGGATATCTGCCCCCGGATAACCCCCCTCCTTTTTAGGACTTTTACTCCCAGGACATTTCCTGCTGAAGACATCTTAACTCCTAGGACATCTCCCCCCGGACTTTTACTCACCAGACATCTGCCCCTGGGACATTTACCCCCACCCCCTAGGACATCTACCCCCAGAGTTTTACCCTCTTCCCCCGACATTTTTCCTCTGGAACATCTGCGCCCTAGGACATGTCTGCTGAAGACATCTTAACTCCTAGGACATCTCCCCCCGGACTTTTACTCACCAGACATCTGCCACTGGGACAATTACCCCCACCCCCTAGGACATGTACCCCCAGAGTTTTACCCCCTCCCCCCGACATTTTTCCTCTGGAACATCTGCGCCCTAGGACATGCCCCCTCCCCGCCACCCACCCTTAAGAGAGAGAGAGAGAAATGGGGTTTAGCGTCCACTGGACACACATAAGTTCATTTCGGGATTAACATATGGTTTTAATTTTATTTCGATAATTCGCTTGCGCGTAGGGGTCTTTAGCAGTGGGAGGAAACCGGAGGTGCCCGGAGGAAACCCACGAGGTTGAGAAGGCGCCCCTATCTCCCTCCATGCCACATACGCTCAGACCAGGGATCGACACCACAGCCGCAAGTCAGAGGTGACCGGCCAGCTAGAGGTCGAAGCGCGGCACCTTAGACCACTAGGCCATCCCAACCCCCATCCTTTAGAACTCTGGACGTGTAAAATAATGCACTGTAAAATAATTATACCTATTTTACATTGTTTCTTTGAGTACCTCGTAACACCCTTTAGAACCCCGGACGTTACGAGGTACTCCAAGAAACAATGTAAAATAAATATAATTTTTTTCAGTGCATTATTTTGCAGGTCAATAGTACAGAGTTAGATAGTAGAATGCGTCCATCGCCCTATTCCTAGCGTGTCGTAGTAGCCGACTCTTGGGGAGAGGTTCGGGTGACCGATAAGCTACGCCTTGGTCTGCCATCAATAATGTCGAGGGTTCGAGTCCCATTCTCTGCTGTCTTAGTGACAAGGTGCAGGAGCAGCCTATCCGATCACTTAGGGGTACTCCCAGAACATAAGCAGATTATCGGCGATAACACGTAGATTACAATTATTTAGGGATCGAAACCACAGCCGCAAGCCAGAGCTGACCGGCCATCTAGAGGTCGAAGCGCGGCACTCTAGACCACTAGGCCATCCCAACCCCCACATTTAGAACCCTGGACGTGTAAAATAATGCACTGTAAAAAAATTATACTTATTTTGCATTGTTTCTTGGAGTACCTCGTAACACCCTTTAGAACCCTGGACGTTACGAGGTACTCAAAGAAACAATGTAAAATAAATGTAAATATTTTACAGTGCATTATTTTACAGGTCAATAGTACAGAGTTAGAAAGTAGAACGCGTCCATCGCCCTATTCTTAGCGTGTCGTAGACGCCGACTCTCGAACCCTCGACATCATTGATGGCAGACCAAGGCGTAGCTTATCGGCCACCCGACCTTCTCCCCAAGAATCGGCGTCTACGACACGCTAAGAATAGGGCGATGGACGCATTCTACTTTCTAACTCTGTACTACTGACCTGTAAAATAATGCTCTGTTAAAAAATTTATACTTATTTTACATTGTTTCTTGGAGTACCTCGTAACGTTCAGGATTTTAAAGGATGTTACGAGGTACTCCAAGAAACAATGTAAAATAAGTATCATTTTTTTACAGTGCATTATTTTACACGTACTGGGTTCTAAAGGGTGGGGTGGGGTGGGATGTCCTAGTGGTCTAGAGTGCCGCGCTTCGACCTCTAGCTGGCCGGTCACCTCTGGCTTGCGGCTGTGGTTTCGATCCCTAAATCATGTCAATCTACGTGTTATCGCCGATAATCTGCTTATGTTCTGGGAGTACCCCTGAGTGATCGGATAGGCTGCTCTTGCACCTTGTCACTAAGATAGCAGAGAATGGGACACGAACCCTCGACATCATTGATGGCAAACCGAGGCGTAGCTTATCGGCCACTCGAACCTCTCCCCATGAGTCGGCTTCTATGGACGCATTCTACTATCTAACTCTGTACTATTGACCTGTAAAATAATGCACTGTAAAAAATTTATATTTATTTTACATTGTTTCATGGAGTACCTCGTAACGTCCAGGATTCTAAAAGGTGTTACGAGGCAATCCCAGAAACAATGTAAAATAAGTATAATTTTTTACAGTGCATTATTTTACACGTCCTGGGTTCTAAAGGGTGGTCTAGAGTGCCGCGCTTCGACCTCTAGCTGGCCGGTCACCTCTGGCTTGCGGCTGTGGTTTTGATCCCTGGTGTGAGCGTATGTGGCATGGAGGCAGATAGGGGCGCTTTCTCAACCTCGTGGGTTTCCTCTGGGCACTCCGGTTTCCCCCCACTGCTAAAGACACCTACGCGCAAGCGAATTATCGAAATAAAATTAAAACCATATGTTAGTCCCGAAATGACCTAGTGTGTGTCCAGTGGACGTTAAACCCCATTTCTCTCTCTCTCTAAAGGGTGGGTGGCGGGGAGGGGGCAGACTTGTCCTAGGGCGCAGATGTTCCAGAGGAAAATTGTCGGGGGGAGGGGGTAAAACTCTGGGGGTAGATGGCCGGGGGGGGGGCGGGTAAATGTCCCAGGGGCAGATGTCTGGTGAGTAAAAGTTCGGGGGGCGATGTCCTAGGAGTTAAGATGTCTTCAGCAGGAAATGTCCTGGGAGTAAAAGTCCTAAAAAGGAGGGGGGGGGGGCAGATATCCATGTGGCGGGGGTGGGGGGAATGTCGTGTATTATGTCACTAAAGACTATTTTTAGAACTGAGACGTTTGATTTGTCATTTAATTTTTTTTTTTGTACTTCAAAAAGGTTTTCTATAGGGCTCAATACTGTTAAAATGAATGAATGAATGAATGAATGAATGAATAAATGGTGTTTTATGGTACGTCGACACCATAATGCGCGGGGAGTAATTTCGCTGCAGGGGGAAAACCTGCGTGATCGAATAGGCTACTCCCGGACCTTGTCATTGAGGTCTATAACCGTGCCGTCCATTGACTAAAGCATTGCATGACATACTATATCATTAGATCAAAACGCCTTTTAATAATATAACAGTAACTTGAAAATTCAAGTTAGTTAACTTGAAAATTCAAGTTAGTAACTTGAAAATTCAAGTTAGTATCTTGAAAATTCAAGTTAGTATCTTGAAAATTCAAGTTACTAACTTGAAAATTCAAGTTACTAACTTGAAAATTCAATGTTAGTATCTTGAAAATTCAAGTTAGTATCTTGAAAATTCAAGTTAGTAACTTGAAAATTCAAGTTAGTATCTTGAAA
Source organism: Patella caerulea (assembly GCA_036850965.1). Lineage (NCBI taxonomy): Eukaryota > Metazoa > Mollusca > Gastropoda > Patellidae > Patella > Patella caerulea. Next base: position 3,191,748 of record JAZGQO010000008.1, on the reverse strand, counting down.
ATTCAAGTTACTAACTTGAAAATTCAAGTTACTAACTTGAAAATTCAAGTTAGTATCTTGAAAATTCAAGTTACTAACTTGAAAAATTGAAAATAGAATAAAAAAAAAAATATGTGGCCCTATTACGCTTCCGTATAAGACAACTGAGAAGTAGAAGAATGATTTTAAAATGGAATCGAGCGCCGCAGGCGCGAAAAAATTTCAGATATGTAACCGAATAGAAGAATGATGTTATAATGGAATATTTTTTGCCGTGGTAGAAAACATTTCATAGAACAACATACTCACAACAGAATAAGAGTGACAAGCAGACATGGTTATTTTATACTATAGTTTTGAGTGACGTATGCAATTTAGGCACACGGATTCACGCAAATACATAGCATTTGGGATCTATTCTGGCATTGTTTTTGAGACTGACTGCAATGACTGCACTTATTTTGTGACCGACTATAGCCCAGACAGCCACTCAGCTTTGGCCCAAGTATGGCCCACATCTGGCAGCCTCTGGCTAGATGTGGCCCATATCCAGCCAGATGGTGCCAGATGTGGGCCATATCTGGCTAACACTTGGCAACTATTGGCTGACTACTGATGAATTAAACTTATTTTTGTAACTGATATCTAAGAATATCTTGTCAGTTTGTTTAACAGTTTTAATTTTTTTGTTTTATATTCAAAACATTTGAAAAAAAATAATATTGTGCGAGAAGTTTGCCATATCTGGGCCAGAGATGGCCCACATCCAACTGGCCAAATGCCTCAAAATATCAACACAATAAATTTAAGCTCAGAATATGACATCTAGTTTCCAGTAGAATTTTCCCTTGTTCTATATTAGTTTTATTACAAATAAATATTAAAAATAATATTTTTTGAATGTACTGTATATATAATATAAATGAAATCCTCTCACCCCACCCTCCCCCAAAAGCCAGTAAATGTAAATCTTTAAAGCAAAAATAATAAATTATTCTTTAAAGAAATCAATGAAATAAAGACAAAGTTTATTAGAACCAGTCTGAGTGTTGGGTATCATGCTACAAAGTAGCTAGATTTTAATTACTATAGCAGATTCTGTACTCAGATTATACAATTTGTTGAAGCTAGCAGGTCAACCATGTTAATCTTTCAACAAAGCATAATGAACAGCCCATTTACTATCTTGAAATCTGTTTCATTGGCTGAATTTAAAATTGTAAAATTCAGTGTACAACAAATTAATAGAATTTAGTACTAACAAGAAACTGAAGACATTGCAGTGGTATTCAAACTGTGCATTATTTTCACAGAACTTAGTTAAAGATAAAAAGATAAGTACATTTTATTACTTTCTCTACAATGGTATTAAATTAGATAAGATTTATGTGATTTCATTATTTAAATAACTTCATTTAACATTCTTTTGCCTTGGCAAATAAGAATTATTTGACTTAATGCTTTGGTACTTGCATTGACAGACCCCTTGGTCATGCTTGATATAAAGAAGGAAAAACATGTTTTTTTATGTACATTTTTTGCATTTATTGCAGGTGTGATAAATAACTTCACCACAAGAATGCAATGGAAAATAATTTCAAAATGTTGTAAACAAAATGGCTGAATGGGGGAAGAACAAAAACAAGGGGAAGAGGAGGAGGAGATAGCTGCAGAAAGAAGAAGGGGAGAATGATATTGACATGGATAATTTGTATGCCTTATAACAAACAGTGAAATCTTGTCGAAACAGCGAAATCTTGTCAAAACAGTGAAATCTTGTCAAAACGTTGTGTGTATAATATAGTGACTGTTATCCATAGAACTGTGCTGTGTTATATGGATGAATAAATTTTATTATTTAAGATTTTGCTTTTGTTGTTAATGTATGTTTTTTGTGCTGCATGCAAGATATCCTTAATTTCTACTATCATTTTGGGACTAACATATGGTTCAACCCTATTTCAATGTAGGTCCCAGAGATAACTGACGAAGTTGGACAGGCTACCCTACTCCTTGTCACATGCAAGCAGGGTTTCGCAACCAAGCCACTTGACTGGTGGACCGACCTCCTAATTTCATGAGGAAGTGTTAAACCACTTAGACCATGACCATGCCTCTCAGTTTACGAAGAAGAAATAGGACAGGGAATAACGGGTTGACCTCTTTGGCCCACATCTGGCATGGCATGAATTTCATCTGTGGGCCACATTTGGGCCAGTGGCGGCCCAGACAAGGGCCAATTGTGCCATCTCTGGCCCACACGTGGCATGCCATATCTTTGCCAAAGCCTGCCAGATCTGGGCCATGCAAGGCGAGCGTGTGCATTAGCGAATCTGGGCCAGATCTGGCTCTGATTGGGCCACGTCTGGCCCATGTCTGCCAGATCTGGCCCACATGTGGCATGCCATATCCGGCCCAATCATTTTGCCAGAGGCTGCCAGATGTGGGCCAGACTTGGGCCAAAGCTGAGTGGCTGTCTGGGATATTTTTCTCCCTGGGTGAAATTTTGTTGTTAGACCAATTCAACATACTTACAACAGAATAAGAGTGACGTATGCAATTTAGGCTCACGGATTCACGCAAATACATAGTATTTGGGATCTATTCTGGCATTGTGTTTGAGACTGACTGCTGTGACTGCACTTATTTTGAGACCGACTATTTTTCTCCCTGGGTTACATTTTGTTGTAAGACTAACATTATACTCACAACATAATGAGAGTGAAACACAACATCTTTTCAAAAATGATAAGTTGACAAGGTTATTTTATACTAAGACTGCTCCTATTTTGCGATCGACTGCACTGATTTTGCAACCGACTATTTTTATACTAAAGTTTTGCGTGAGTAGCGTGACGTATACAGTGAGTACTTATTTTGATACCAACTACCTCTACTTTGTGACCGACTGCACTGATTTTGCGACCGACTATTTTATTTGCGTGAGTAGCTTGACGTATACAGTGAGTACTTATTTTGATATCGACTACCTTTACTTTGCAACCGACTGCACTGATTTTGCGACCGACTATTTTTATACTAAAGTTTTGCGTGAGTAGCGTGACGTATACTTATTTTGACACCGACTACCTCTACTTTGCGACCGACTGCACTGATTTTGCGACCGACTATTGACGTATACAGTGAGTACTTATTTTGATACCAACTACCTCTACTTTGTGACAGACTGCACTGATTTTGCGACCGACGTATACAGTGAGTACTTATTTTGATACCGACTACCTTTACTTTGCAACCGACTGCACTGATTTTGCGAACGACTATTTTTAAACTAAAGTTTTGCGTGAGTAGCGTGACGTATACTTATTGTGACAACACCTGCCTCTACTTTGCGACCGACTGCACTGATTTTTCGACCGACTATTTGTTTTTTGCTGGGGGGTGGGGGGGGTGTACACCCCCCCCCCCATTTACGCCCCTGGTCGTGGTCGCATAACATTGTCACTCAGCTTAATGTGTCGCCCATACTAATATGGAGACCTTTTTTTCTCCCTGGGTGAAAGTTTTGTTGTAAGACCAACGCATACTCACAACAGAATAGGAGAGAGGGAGAAATGGGGTTTAACGTCCACTCAACACAAACTATGTCATTTCGGGACTAACATGGTTTAATTTTATTCCAATAATTCGCTTGCGCGTAGGGACCCGGGTCTTTAGCAGTGGGAGGAAACCGGAGTGCCCACGAGGTTGAGGAGGCGCCCTATCTCCAATTACTATGTATACCAGGGCTCGAAACCACAGCCGCAAGCCAGAGATGACCGGCCAGCTAGAGGTCGAAGCGCGGCACTCTAGTCCACTAGGCCACCCCAACCCCTCCAACAGAATAAGAGTGACGTATGCAATTTAGGTCCACGGATTCACGCAAATAGGCTACATAGTATTTGGGACCTATTCTGGCACTGTGTTTGAGACCGACTGCAGTGACTGAATTTATGTTGAGACCGACTATATTTCTCCCCCACAACAGAATGGGAGTTAAACACAGCATCTTTTCAAACATGATAAGTTGACAAGGTTATTTTATACTAAAGTTTTGCGCGAGTATTGCGTGACGTATACAGTGAGCACTTATTTTGATACCGACTGCTCCTATTTTGCGATCGACTGCACTGATTTTGCGACCTACTATTATTTTTGCTGGAATTTACGCCCCTGCACATACTGGCCATGTTAGTCTCAAATTTCATAACATTTCAAGCGGGTTTGTGTGGCCGAATGGTTAATGTATGCGCGTTGGATCAGAAGGCTTGTCATTGGGTCAAGTTGAGTTGTTTCGATTCCCTGCTTGTACGCGACAAGGAGTGGGGTCGCCTGTCCAACCCGTAGAGTTTTCTCTGGACCCTCATGGTCCCCGTTGCTAAAGACCCATATACGCGCAATCGAATTATTGAAATAAAATTGAACCATATATATATATATAATATGGTTCAATTTTATATATATATATATAATATATATATGCTAGTCTCAAAATGGCCTATCAAACTGTGTGTGGAGTTGACGTTACCTCTCCCCCCCCTCTCTCTCTCTCTTTCTCTCTCTCTCTCTCTCTCTCACCCACTCACTCTCCCTCCATTCCAACAATCTTTACCTTAAAGCCCCAATAACACTCTTGTTGTAACTGAATAATATGTTCCAATCTTCATTCTGGTCAACAAATTGTATTATTTTAGACTATTCCAATGAATTGATGATATAAATTTCATCTTAACACACGTAATTTAAAAAATTGGAAAAAATTCAACTAATTGATTTGAAAAGTCTAACGTAAACCTTTTCAAATGTGACTTTGATGTAAAATATTTTCGAACCCTCTGGACAAGTAAAATAGGTCGTAATGGATAATTTACACAACAGGTAGGACACTTAAACATCTAGTACTTAGAATAAGGCTATTATTTATTTTCTGGAGCTGCCAAGTCAGCAAGAGTGTTATTGTCCCTTTAACAATATTTCTTGTGCATTTAATTAACATAGGCCCTATCCCATGTAGACTAATTACTTTACTAGAAATTGTGCGTTTTCCAGGCCTCATGTGTTTAAGTACTGTTTAATCAAATATATTATGAAAGTATCTTAAGCAAGTAAATTGATTTGACAACAAAGTGGCACCGGCTGTTATGAGAAATGAAAACCTGTGTGCATCTAAATCTTTTAAATCAATAAGACGGTACAATTATTCTTCCACGTGTTACTATAAGCCGAACTGAAGACATACCATACAAATAAACCGGGTTTTCGGGGTTCAAACCGAGCATCTCACTGTACTCTTCAGTGATATAAAAATACCGATAGTGTGAAGTCTACCAACACAAAAAAATCTCTCCGATTTTAATATGTGAAAAAAAAAACAAACGAAAGAATAAAGAAAGCAGGCTTGTCGGGGAGGGGAACATTTCCAAGTCCTTAAATCAGAACAATATTAATGAAAATAACCACACATTCTACATCATAAGAAATAAATATATCATCTGTGAAAGTTTATGTTTTGTATGACTTTCCTCAAATGTAAATTATTTGCCACGTCAAATTCAATAAGTGAAGTTTTGCCACATCACTAAAGTGGCAGTTCTATATTGAATGGCATAGTAATTCTAGCTTTCTTCAATGGTATAGCAACACAAATATTAAACAATTTCACACGTCACAAGCCATGTCAGCGACCGGTGTTCACAGGTTGGCAGCATCTCATTGGCTCCTTTTCCAAATGTCGATTTTTTCATGTGGAATGGCATTGATTCTTAAAGTTGACTTTCCACGATTCGGTCTTTTCTACTTCTGCTAAGGTAGGTTACACATCTGATTAAGAAGAGCAAATAATTATAGGTTAATATTTTATTATTCGAGGTATTTGAATTATTTTTTTGTCGTACTTTCAAACAGTGTAAAACTAGGGGTATACGTTTTAGTGAAAACATTGACAATAGAGATACTTCAAAATTAATAATCTGTGAATCGGTGCAATTTACACTGTAATTGAAATAAATTAATTTTTCTTAATATGTATACAGGTTCCATCCAGAGAAAATGAGTTACAAATCAGTTCTCTTAACCCTGTGCTTATTAAGCGCAGTAATAGTTCCAGCATTATCAGCTAAAAAAGCAACTAAACAAGATGAGAAAGAAGAAGTAAAAGATGAAGTTCAATACATTGTCACCGAAGAAGTATATTTGGATGTAGAGATTGAAAATTTCTATGGCCCTGACAACCATTTTGGAGGTCGGATTGTTATTGGTATTTTTGGTGATCTTGTTCCCATGACAGCTTTGAACTTCATAACATTAGCAAAAGGATTCAAAAAGCGAGGTGTAAGTATATAATCGATAGTCATAAATAGCCCACATCACACCCATGTTGTATACGTAATTTTAAAACTTTGTTTTATACATAACTATTTCTTTTTAGTAAAGATATGTTTAAGTGGTGTAGCTAAAGAAAAATTAAAATATCGAATACTCGAGAGGTACATGATTGCGTGTATACATCAGCTATACTGACACGTGGAAACTCAAATCGATAGCAAGGCCCACACCATTAAACTATGAATGAAAACTTTAATTATGTGTTAACTATACATTCGTACTTTTAGTACAAAGTTTTATATACATGAATTGGATTAACAGATTTTAAATACATGCATTGGATTAGCAAATTTAATAAAAGTGTATATTGAAAGTGAAGATATTTTGTCATCTCCGTCTTGATTAGCCCAGTAGGAGCAGAACAGTGGGACTTTAAACCCCATTTCATTTAATTTCATTTTTTCAACAATGATACATTTGAATAATTTCACACAAGTCCTAACACTACATAATTATTAGATTGTTATAACTATATATGTCAAAAACCGGAAATGTACTGGACCTTTTAAAAAGATAATTATTACGAATATAAATGCACGACTAAATACTAAATCATTAATGTAAAGAATGTGTTTATAAGTATGTGTTTGAGTTATAAAAAAAAACCGATAACGATGTTCATTTGCCAACTTGCTTAAAATCGAAGTTAAGTTCATGCATTCAATTTCATGTGTAATCTCAAATTTAATTCTATCTGTAGATTTTATACAAATATGGTGGAACATCATTTCACAGAGCCGTAACAGATTTCATGATCCAAGGCGGTGATGTTACCCATAACTATGGCGAAGGCGGTAAGAGATAATTGATTAATGAAGCTTGGAAATGGTGTATGTCCGTTATTGTGAAAAGAACAAAATATTTGAAGTATACTATAATAGTTATATTAAAATCAGCAGGCGCGGATCCAGGATTTTTTGCAGGGGGGGGGGGGGGGGTCTAGGTTTGATAATTGCTTAAGTAATTAACGGGGGGGGGGGGGGTTGGAGGCCCTCCCCCCGATTCAATTTGGTTCATTCTGACGTATTTCCGGAAGGTAAATTCCAAAATTACCCCCCTCTGGATCCGCGCCTGATCAGATATTCTCAGAACTATCAAAATAGAGCTAGATCTATTAATTGTTTCAGGCATATACCCGTGGGTTAGTGGTCTAACGTATGCACCGCAGATCATAAGGTCTACCATGAAGTCAAATATCATGGTGCAGGTCGCAAGACGGGACAAGAGGGTCGTCTGCCCCAAACACGTTGAGTTTGTAACACTGCTAAAACCCCGAACACATAAACAAATTATTCAAATACAATAGCACCACATATTATGTTTGTTGTCCATTACGTTTGTGTCGATAGATCGTTGACTTCTCTCTCCCTCTCTTTCTCTTCAAATAAACCGGTGTCATGAGGTGATTTGTTGCCCCCCCCCCCTTCTGTCTGTCCGACAAACTTTTTGTGACACAATAACTCTGCTTCTAGTTGATCTAGAATTTTAAACTTATTTATTAAGTGAATTTCTTGACTGAGTTTAATAATGAACATTCTCTGCTTAGGCTCAGCTGAGGTACGCGATGTGATTGGCCAAGAATATAGATGGAACTCGACAACTTTGATTCTAGTTGAGTGAGAGTGGTGAAACTTCGTGTAAAGTTTCATTGACTATATAAGTTCGACTGTGAGCATTTTCGCCTCAAGTTAAGCAATTTGATTGGCCAAGACTTAGGAACTCGACAACTTCTATTAGTTGAGTGAGAATAGTGAAACATGGCGTATGTCATTACCTCGACTAAGTTCGATAATGATCCTTTCCTATAGTTTGATTACACAGTACCTAGACGAAATTCAATCATGAACATTTTATGAGTCGATGTTTTGGTAAACGATAACTTTGATTTCAACTGAGTGAGAATGGTGAAACTTGCCGTATATTATTATTGCATTAATGTCATATATAAGGCTTTATAAAAGATACATATGCAATTATACAATATGTGCCATCTAATTACTTTTTGAATTTGTCTGGGGACATTAGCCTGAGTTGGCTTATTTGGTTTTCTCCTTCCGAATGAAACCAACTAAACCGATCGTTCTTATTCAAATTTATCTACCCATTTTAAATAAAGTTATTATTTTTTTTAAAGGTATGAGTTTATACGGACCAATGTTTGATGATGAAAACTTTGTTGTCAGCCATCAATCCGCTGGTATTGTTTCTATGGCTAACTATGGACGAAACTCAAACGCTTCTCAGTTCTTTATTTTACTTCAAAAATCAAGGTGGTTGAATGGGCGACATGTTGCTTTTGGAAAAGTCATTAAGGGCATGGTAAGTAGCTTATAATATAAATACAAGAATGTACATGTACCTAACATTATATTATGGGCTCTAAAGTTTTACCATGCGAACTTGTTACTCACATTGACGAAGTTTTCCAAATGCCAATGATTTTAACCAATCTGAATCCACGCGAGGGAAATAATCAATGTTGAAATTTAGTACAACCAATGCTGATATTCTTGTGACTCACACCCGCATACCAATTGCAATCGGCATTCTTATTTCGTTTTTCTTCCAGTATTGCTTTTTAACGTCATAAGTTTGATATTGTTTTCAAAATTGCTTCGTAAATATTTTAGCATTTCACAACAAATGCTGATGTTTAAAATTATATGGTGATTAATAGTGTAAAATCGTGCCCCATTTTCATATCCCGACAACAACATTACGGTAGAATTAGAGTGACACGAAAAATTCGTAACATCATGCTTGATGTTGAATAAAATATACAAAGTGCTGGTACGAGGTGTGGTGAAACAATATTGATTATTTTTTCTCAGAATAATGAATAATAATACGTATACAAAATAAAAACTACTCTAGATATTATTCAATTAATCTAGAATTGGAAATAGAACAACAGTTAGTAAGTAATGTTAATCCCTCGAGGCTTTGGTCAGATTTTTCTGGGAGACTATAAGTGAACAACGTTTTTTTGGGAAAAAAACCAATATTTTGCCTTCTAAAACTATTCAATATCCACTATCTTACTGTAATGTGGTTTTTATTCCTTTATTTATTTCAATATTTTGATTATTTTCGGAATGTCCACTCGTTTGTACTCACACAGACTGCACTAGTTTGTATTTTATTCCTTCACGGATGTCAATGTTTTGATTATTTTTCAGGATGCCGTAAGAAAGATTGGCAGTGTTAAATCTTCATTGAAAGGAACCCTCATAAATAAAGTTAGAATCATTGATTCTGGTGTAGTAGGAATTCCATCTAAATATGAATTATCAGCAAAACAGATGTCCTCAGATGATGATGTCGAATAAACAATGAATGTACTGTAGATGCCTTGTAGATAATTTGAATCATTTTTGTATACGTGTACTTAATTGTAACTCGTTATTATAATTTATAGACTCGCCTATCATAAGTTTTTATTTAGTCTTCACGAACGCCCTTTTACATACAAAAATGGGGTGGCAATGAACTTATTTAGATCCGGTCTTCCATAAGCAATACAAAGTTACATATCTATTATGAGAAGAATGTTTGGAAACTTTAATTTCTATAAGTGTATTGTATAATATCTCTGTTTTGCATAATTTATAGTTATATGTACATTAGATCAAGGGGATATTATCAGCAGAAGTTAAGTTTTTTAGTCTGATTGTTTTCTCCACCTATGATCGCATGAACATTTTGAAATAAAGATTGGAAAATAAACTATTAAATGTGTTGTTTACTTGTGATCGATGTGGCAATATATCGGCACATGTTTTCGTAGCGCACGACCTCGAATAAATGAGAAATGATACCCAGAGACTAACACATGGTTCAATTTAATTTCAATAATTCACTTGCGCGTAGGGGTCTTTAGCAGTTGGGGGGGGGGGAGACCGGGGGATTCGTAGAAAGCCACGAGTTTTGACAGGCGACCCTACCCCATGTCATGTACAACTGAAGAATACAATCCACGCCAGCTGACTCAATAACAGACTTTATGATACAGCGCGCACATACTACCCATTCTAAAGTAAATTAGATCTAATATAATTCAAGTAATCTAGAAATAAGGCAGTAAAACAATAGCTAGTTAGTTTTTACATGACCACTACCACTGACCAATAATTGGAGAAAATCTGCGTTAGAAAATTGTGAGTAAGAAATTATAGAAAGTCGAAAGACAAAATTTAACAGCAGTAAGTCGAAGGTCTAAAGTAGTCGAAAGTAGAAATTATGCCCATTTAAGTAGAATTATGACAATTTATACTTGAAAAGATTGATGTTTTTGCAGATTAAATAAATAAACTTATTGGTTTGCGTCCAAAAAATCGCCTTTTCTTTATAAGAATTTTCCCTTTTACTTGGATCATCTCAAGCACGTAGCTATAGCGGGGGGCATCCCCCACCTCTGGAAAATTTAGGCGCCCTCGATGGGCGTCGAAAAGGCCCTTTGCCCATTTGGGAAAAATTGGCTCTCTGAATGGGCACCTAAGAACGCAATACGAGGCCATTGACCATCGTCTCTGTATATGGACGCCACATAAAGCCGAGTGGCATTGGTTGTGCGCCCACGACGAGAGAGAGAAATGGGGTTTAACGTCCACTCGACACAAACTAGGTCATTTCGGGACTAACATATGGTTTAATTTTATTTCAAAAATTCGCTTGCCCGTAGGGGTCTTGAGCAGTGGGAGGATCCCGGATTGCCTGGAGGAAACCCACGAGGTTGAGAAGGCGCCCCTAATCTCCATGCCACATACGCTCACACCAGGGATCGAAACCACAGTCGCAAGCCAGAGTTGACCGGCCAGCTAGAGGTCGAAGCGCGGCACTCTAGACCACTAGGCCATCCCAACCCCCCGCGCCCACGACGAGGCGCGCCCCAAATGGTAAGGCGCCTCATAATGAATTCAAACGGGATGCCTCATCCCAGAAGGGTGCCCATAATGGTGAGATTATGTCCACCGATGATATAATGTTAGTGGGGTTGGTTCGTCGCCCACGAATGAATTGGGCGACAAAAACGGCGTGATAATCTTCAAAATTCAAACGGCATGATTTGCTTCCTACGTCAGTGTTAAGTGGGATTAGCTCTAATAAAAAAAACTGCTAGGAGTATGGTAGGCTATATTGGAAGTTGCTGTATTCACGGACCTGAAAAGCAGGCAATCACGTTTTCGGTAGTCAAAATTTGCTCTCGACGGCCCCTGTCTCTGTGGAATATAAACGGTGGATTGAAATTCGACTCAACCACCAAAGTTAGGCTATATCAGACTAACTACTGTACATGGGGGACACCTTAATACCGAGAACGTGTATCCGTTTGTTAAATAATTAATTAATTGACGTAAGGTAGTTTGGGGTGTAGCTCAGTAGTTAGCGGATCTTTCACGTTCTCACAGTATATTCTGGATATTATGGGGGATCTAAAAATAATATAAAGTTCCAAATAAATTATATACTCTGATGAAGGTTTACACGTTTATTGAAGACTGGTGCAGTAAGAATTTATATAATGAACACAAAATATTGAAACAATATGCATGAATAATAATTGATAAGAGAAGTTATTATAATACGGTTCAGAATACCTTATACATCATAATTACAATTCGAAATATATTTAATGTCTTTAGCAAAAGAACATATATATAGCTTTGCCTTACGTCTGGCATTGTTCGAATATTATTAATATAAATTGTATGCGACGTTTGATATTAAACGTATAATATAAGATAGTAACGTAATATTAAGATAGTAACGTTTTATTATCAAAATAACAAAGGAATAATATAACATACAAATTATTACAAATACGAAATATTAACTCACCTAAAAATAATATAAAGTTCCAAATAAATTATATACTCTGATGAAGGTTTACACGTTTATTGAAGACTGGTGCAGTAAGAATACTGACCGTATGTCTTCTATCGTATATATAGCAAACCTTGTCATCCATCATAAGTTCTTTTGGAACAAAATTATTTATGTCAAGGGGATTATAGATAGATGTACGAAGATTGACCTTAACATTTCTTAGGTATTATTTCATAAATTGTGTAACATAAGTAATATACGTATATTATATTATGTAAATAATGTGGCTACTGAACTATGGTCACGTTGTTAGATAATAATAAAGATGAGAGATATTTGTAACTGTCATATTAAATTTAAAACAATTAATCTAAATAACAGAATTATCTATGCTCCATCAGCGCCCCCAGAAGCCTTTGTCCCCCTCCCACCCCAGGCTAGATACGGGCCTGAATTATCTACTTTTCACTTCTGATTTTCTTCTCTTTACCCCAGATCTCATTTTGAACTCGCTACCCTTCAATGGACTGTTAAACCTTTGGGTCGGAATTTTTTCAAGGTAAATGAATACAATTGTAAAATGTAGGCACCATTTCCTCCAAAAAATATTATGACGACCGTGGCTACACTAAATCAACATCTCAGCTTCTAAACCATTTAGGATCACAATCTTTGTGCTTAATGCTATAAAATTTAGAAAAAAAAACTTGGTATATCAATACCTATATTTTTGAGGTTCCAAAAGTACAAATATACAATATTGATTGCATTTATTAACATACGATAAACAAAATACCCAAAAAGGTAGGTCCTACTTATACAGCATATACTTTGCATCTTAAAATGTTATTTTGTTTTGTAAGGGTAACAATAATTATTATTATCATGATAAATATATAAACCGGAGAAAACCCACGATTGTGGTATCGAAACCACGACACTTGACTCAATGGCAGATCTTATGATCTGAAGGGTACGCGTTAGACCACTCAGCCACCCAACCTTATCACCCATCGTTTGTTGTGGTTGTGAACGTCTGGACATTTGGTTTAATAATTCTTGGAATAAAACTCGGGCAGATTAGTTTTCTCGTGGTGTCTCGTTGAAAAGGGCGCTGGCTGGGGTTCGATCCCGGTGTTGAAAGAGAAATTCCACTAGCCACTGGATGTTTCTTTTTTGTCAAGCGCCTTTCGAAGAAAGTGGGACACTATCAAAATGGTTCGTCCGTCTGTCTGTGTGTATGTCCGTCCGTCCGCCCGTCCGTCTGTCTGTCCGTCACATTTTCGCGGTATTTTCATATTGAAGCTAGGGCTCGATAGTAACTACCACGGCACACAGGTGTTACGCGAGACCTCCCTAAGGATGCCGCGAAATTGTGAATTGCACTCTTGTGACGAAAAATAGGATCATCTAAATTGAGTATTCACTGGTGTCTTGAAGGTTCGTCGCTGCGTTTTTCTCCATTTAGTTGGTCTATATAGTCTCTATCTACCTATCTACGGTTGTGTACCGTTTGACTTACCATGTTTTTATTTTGCAAAATTCAAATATTTTTCATTATATTTAGCCATGTGCGCCCAGGGACGGGTCCAGAGGGGTGGGGGAACCCCCCCCCCCCCCCCGCACAGCTACATAAAAAATAATGCCTTGCATCAATGAAATTAGATCACAAAGTGATCCTACATCCGTATAAAATGATTTCTCTGCTTAAAAAACGCAATTTGTATGTGTACCTTTGTAATTTAGAGTCGATGATGGCAGATTTCCGTGACAGAAACCTGGCAAACCCCCTCCTGCAAAAATTCCTGGATCCGTCCCCGGCGCCGCTATTTTTTTCACTAACCAAAGTGTGCCGTTGGCAAAAAAAAGATTGAGAAACACTGAGTATAGAACCATGGTGGTTCGGTTGGTATGGCACTGGCTTACTAATCAGGCGTTCTGGCTTCTGATGGAACTGTATAATTAAACCAAGTCCCATGGGTTGAAACATTGTATCAGTATAAAAGAAAAACGGGATGAGCTTTTTTTTTACATGGTTGTTTATTACAATATTCTTACAAGATGTCTTCTACAAGAAAAATTACATGAAAAAGGGGTAAACACACTATATTACACATAGACTACATACATGGCAATAACAACTATGGCAGTTGAATTAAGTAGATTTGGCCGCGGTATTCACGTAAACATCAGTTTACTAGTTGATGAGCTAAATACAAATTATTGCAGAAAAAACAATACTAAAAAAACACGTAGACATGACGTATATTGAACGAAACAAGTATGTAGAACACTCTATACGTGACTACATAACAATTCAAAATAACACGCAGAAATGAACTATGATGGTAGAAAATTCACAAATTAAATAAAATGTTTATTTTTCTAAATCATCAGTAAACATTTGTTTTCTAGATAGATCGTATTTTTCAACTTCTTCAAGAACACAATCGGTGATTTTGATGGGTCGTCGTGGTGTTAAACCGTCTTTTTCTGAACCTAAATCGTTGATGGCTTCTACTACATCCTGAAATTGAGAAAATAAAGACGGTGATCAAAAATGAAAAATATTTCGTTACGTAAAAGTCTCTCTAAACATATATCATGGCTTCCATATTATTCCAAAGCATCTTCTAGTGGAGTCACGGTGGCTCAAGTAACTAGCTCAGTAACCAGGAGATTCGGGGTTCGACCCCGTAGTTGGCCGAGAAAAGTTCATCCGTGTCAGAAACGTAGGACAAAGGACCTGGCAAGAAATCATGTCTAGTCGTTCGGGTGGTACAAAAATCCGAGGTCCCATGTACACATTGGTCTGCGCGTAAAGGAACCTTGACAGTTGGAATTCGATATAAGAGTATAGGCCGTAGTGCCACTCCCCAGGAATAATTTCTTCATTAGCCCACATGCAGAACAGAAACAGAATAGAAACTACGAAACTTACACTAAAACACACATCATCAATATTAACACTTTATCTTTTACTATTTAGATTCAGTCATTCAATGTCGAAGTTATTCTGATAATTTAATTTATTATTAGGCTCAAGAGAACAACACAGCATTTGGTAAATAAGGCGTTTTGAGAAATAAGGCGTTGGTGGTTGTAATTGGTTGTACTTAAAATTGGAAACCCCTAAAATAACAAACAAATAAACAATCTCCAACCCAATTTCGATAATTATTTAATAAGAAAGAAGGCACTTACGTATCCTTTAACAACTTTGCCGAAAGCGACGTGTTTGTTGTCGAGGTATCGAGCTCTAGTGAAGAGAATGAAGAATTGTGATCCGTTAGTGTCTTGTCCATGATTAGCCATTGAAATAATACCAGCACTGCTATGACTGATCATGAAGTTTTCGTCATTGAATTTATCTCCGAAGATTGATTTACCTGAAATTTAAAGAAAACATAATATATAAATATTCAGAAATTGAAAAAAGTCATTGTCAACCATAAAGTATCCGAAACCCAAACATTAATGTTTCAAATTAAAGGGTTATATTGCTATTTCAAAATGGCAATAAACAATTTGTTCGTTAGTGAAGGATTAATATCGTTAATCGCAAAAAAAAAAAAAAAAAAAAAAAAAAAAAAAAAAAATGGATCAGTGATTTAATTGGCCGAATCAATAAATTCCTGTGGAATCTTACAATAAATGTATTGTTACACAAATACTTACTGCCAGATCCATCACCAATGGTGACGTCACCACATTGGACCAACATATCTTTTACAACCCGATGACAGAAGGTGTTTTTGTAATGAAGTTTAGGCTGAAATAAATAAATAAATTTTCTATTTAAATATGGCGTTTAATTTCTTTAAATGATAATGATTAGGACCTATTGTTTAACATAATACTGCCGTTTTAACAAACTGTCAACGTGTAAATATCAACGTGTGACTAAAGAGGGACTAAATCTTGTATTTATAATTATATTATAATGTTTATTGATTTGTCGGCACACAATCTGTCGTCTGCTTTCAAATTGATCTCTTATACGCCACATATTTCTCTTACTAATATGCTTTACCCATTTTACACGTATGCACAAATTGTTGATTTTAAGTGCCTTCGTTATTGAGAAAATAATAATAAACTTTAAGTACGGGATCATTAAAACATAATATCCTAAATTTTCCTGTTTTGTATAACAAGTGTCATGTACGAGGCCAGATAGCCCTTTTCGCTTTTTAGAATACCCAGTATCCCTTTCTCATTAAGTTGGATTATTTTTGTTCTTTTTTTATAAAAGTGAAATTTATTTCAAATTTATATTAACACTTTACTAGCGCATAGCTGACTCCAAGGTCAGCAAAGTTTAATTAAATAATTGTAACACGAATTAAGAATTAATAATAAAATAAAACAGCCTCAATAAATGGCAATTAATGGAAATATAGTATTTGTGTGTTATTTATTTCATTCCAAAACAAAATTGTATTAAAATTTATCAGTAATTATTTTCTTACCCCTTTATTTCCTCTCTTGAATCCTTTGCAAATTCCGGCGAAATTAAGTGCTGTCATGGGAACTGAGTCTCCAAAAAGACCTATCGTGAATTTACCTCTGAAATCTTCTCCTTCGCCATCAAAGTTTTTAATTTCAATACTAACTGAAGCCTCTTGTGTGATAGTGAAATTTCCACAATTTCCAAGGGCCAGAATAGAAGCAGCGAAAGTCACAAATAAAAGAGCCATCCTGAAAAATGTTTTAAAAAAATATACTAAAATGTAAGTTGCCAGAACACACCTAAAATGTATATGCCAAAGTCTTAATTTTAATATTTTTTTTTTACAAAAAAATACATTCTTTTACGGAATAATATGAAGGAACAATGATCCGACTAATTGAATGAAAACACAAACAGTTTGCTTGCATACTGAAGACAACTATAATTGTACACTGTACCTGAATGTTATTGCTGTAAGCTCAGTAACTTGAAGGAAGAGAATTAGAACATTACGTCTTATAAAGAAACTTCAGTGCCACGAAGCAACTGATTGAGCAGCCAATGGGCGCCTTGTCAACTGCCAGAAATCGACAAACATAAGAAATCGACCGCCTCTAAATCTAACATAGACTCTCACATTTTGTTTAAAAGACGAAATAATAATCTAATAAATTCCTTGATGTGGCATTTTACATTTCAACGTGGTGTTGAATTGTTGTATCTAGCAGACGTGAATTATTAAAAAATCATTGCATGTACATATAATGGATTTATGATGGATTTCTCTAATATCGCGTGTCATAGCGACATGTGGTTGTCACTAATATATTCATCTTTGATAGATTTGTTTTATAGAATTTACCAAGCAATAAAATTTTTAATATATCATTGTATACGAGAGGGAACATTGTTCCGAATTTTGATCTTTTAAAATGTCTCCCTCAGCTGCGAGAACACACAAACAAAAAGATCTAAAAACACATCACTTAAAAGAAAGGGAATTAAAACAATTTAAGAAAAACAACCCCCAAATTTACTTGAGAATAAATACTATCTTTATGCTCTTCCTCGAGAGGAAGGTAGCGTAGCTTACCTTGTATGCCCCCCCCCCCGGGAAAATTTTGGAACATTTGACGGGTATACGAACATGTTTTCCTGCTATTTCAGCACGTGAACTAAGCAACTTCAAAGTGTTCTAATCGCCTGATTAAGGTGGCTGAATCGAAACTCGTTTTCCTACTATTCCAGCCTGAATACAGCTACTTCAATTTGGTCCAATATTGCCTACCTGGGGCCCCACCCTACCGGAGAAAATGTAGCCACCGCAAATGCATTTTCTGCTATTCTAGCCCGTGTAACCAACTCCGAAAGTACCCAAAACCGAAATCCCACTCTGAATTCCAACTATACCATCTAGAGGCGAAGAAGCGGAGCTGAACTTGTATAGACCCCCCCCCCCCGAAAATTTTGGAATATCTGACTGCCGCAAACGCATTTTAGTGGTTTATTAGATTTAGGGCACTTTTTATTTTGTAGCCAGGGCCTGGCTCCTACGCCTATAATAATATAAAAGAAAATATTTCACTTCAGTACAAACAATAATTATTGGTCGTGATAACAATCAAAAGAGAATAGCGATGATTTGGAGTTGAATTAATATTTATGAATTGTTTTTTCAGGTACCCAAGTTGATTCTTTTAAAGCGAGAATTTCATATTTTCTAAGGAAGGCAAAACATTATCATTTCTATGTCTTTTCAGGGGGCGGATCCAAACTGATCCCGCAGTGAATATTCGCTACAATCACTGATAAGCATGACATCGACGAGGCTTAATGAGTACGGCATATTAACTTTTTTACTCCGACAAATTAAATTCTCAAACATTTTTTTGAGGTAAAAGAAAAATAAATAATGACGTTTGAAGTATTTGTAGTTAAAAAATATTTCCAATTTAGTTAGTGTAAATGGGTATTAAAATGAAGCAGTTAGGTGTTAAGTAAACATTGCACGAGCCGTTGAGCCAATGACTACGGCGCGTGCAGTCAACGCACGCGTTTTGGACAGTCATCCGTTACAGAGATAATTCGTTAATTGGGGCGGATCCAGGAATTTTTGCAGGAGGGGGTTGGCCAGGTTTCGGTTACGGAAATCTGCCATCATCGTCTCTAAATTACACAGGCATACATATAAATTGAGCTTTTTAAACAGAGAAATCGTTTTTATACTGATGTAGGATCACTTTGTGATGTAATTTCATTGATGCAAGGCATAATTTTTTTATGAAGCTGAGCAAGGGGGGGGGGGCGTTGGACCCCCCCCCCCCCCCCCCCCTGGATCCGCCGCTGCTTTTGCCCAATAGGTCGTCAATCATAGACAATAGCTATCTTCAAACTTTTGAATTTGAAGTTGAAAATGATGTCTTTGCCAATTTCTCAACTGGTAATAGGTATTGTAGGATTACTAGGATTATTCCTTAACAAGGTAGGGCTGTTTATAGATACCATCTATTTTAAGGCTTTATTTTAAAACATTTTAAAAATATAACTTCAGAATATGAAAATGCATCTTTAAAGTTAATACAAAACATGTGCATATACTTTTTGTGTATTTAAAGCATATATAATGTCCAAAAAAAGACTACTTGAAAAAGATAGTATAAAACACCTTCATAAATAATGGGGTTGCTTTGTAAAAAAGAGTATTACGTTGACGACGTGAATTTGATTTAGACACGTGTCTAAACATTAAATTGCCACAGTAATCGAATTTAGGCCTGTTATAACAATTTAGGTTGTTATATTACCGACGTTTTGGTTGAAGGAAGGGTTTAGCCAATGAAACGGTCTGTTACGGTAACTTCTTAAGGCTTATATTATATTAATCATGACGTCATAGGGTCAAAAACCTCCCGTACGATCCTTGACGCGACCTCCCACCGAAAGTATAAAAAAAAAACCGAAATGTATAATATGATGTATTTTAATCAGATTGATTTAAATGAATTTTGGTTCAACATGTTGTTATTTTGAATACATGTAGAAGATCTGTTGATTGTGTAAGGTGCTAAATTATATTTCTATTCAATATTCTGTCATTTCAAACATACTTTTTTTTCAGAGTCTTTATGTGGTCTCCAATATGCTAGTTGAATTTAGCATTTGTTTGATTAAGTATATACTTACTGGGAACATCCGAGTAATGAAACCCAATGGGGGTTTAACGTCAATTTTTCTGCAGCGACTGGGAAAATGAACAATGCAATGTGCCATGGGCGAAATTTTGCCTGGACAGCGGCGCTACGGTCTACTCTTATAAGTTATATCGAATTCTAATTGTAAAGGTTTCTTATAGAAGTGAACAAACGGACGTAAATGGATTCTGTGTTTTATAATTTTCTGCGTAAACGCACGAAAACATTGCAAAAGTTGGTTACTGCACGTTAATTGACGTGTAAACTATGCTTCCACGACACGTCTACAAGTACAAATTACAATAGATGGCTGTACCTTGTTCAATGACAAACAGAATTCACAGAATATGTGCTGCAATCGAAAGTTAAACATACTGGTGGCAGTTCAAGTGTATTTAATCGATAATTCAATAGCAGACGACAAGTATACCATTTAGAATGACCGGTTAACATCTGTGACCCGTGCTATACTATAGTGATGTAAATCTCTAGATCCAAGACGACACGTCCTAATACCAATTATCTTCGTACACGTCTAATATTAATGTTGCTTCTCAATTACGTTTTCATTGTAAATTATATATTTATCTTTTTTATAGTTTGGTTTGCTACAAGCAATAAGGCCATTATGGGTGTTACCCGATGAAAGCCATATTCGGAGGGAGATTTAGGTATATTTTATAATCATGGATATAAATTATTCAACTTATTACTTTTCTGTGCTCCAATTCCTAAAGATCTCCAAACAATTTAAACTGGGCGGAACATGAAAACAAAACAATCAAAAAACAAATAAGTACTTTTAAGTATACAATGGGTTTCTTTTCCAAAGAATTAACAACATTGCACAAGTGGCAACTTTCAAAATATAAATTTCACACATATGACAAAATAATGACATCACTGCTACTTACAGGAGTGGTGTAGGGGGCAAATATAACACAGCTGGCTGTAAAATATTTATCATAATCACTCACTCACTACATTTATTACAAAAAAAAAACCCACAACAAACACAGCTATTGTTCACCTTTAATTAGGTCTGAAGACCCTTAATATTTCCAGTTAACAAAATGTCAAAAAGTGTGAAGAAAAAACTATCTCAGACTCCTCATATTAGCAAAATAATCCATGGTTTGTAAGAATGTTGGTCATAACCCCAATTTCAGTTTAGAATAATGATGTACAAAATAAATGATTCAAAGATAATTAGGCTTGTTTGATTATCAGGTTTTAGCACTATCAAATATATTAATCAATTTAATAATCATAAAAAAAATAAATACAAAATATTAAATAATAAATATAATACATTTATAGATATAGACTTTCACAAGTAACATTTATATCATAAATTAAACAATTAATCTTAAGACAACAAAATAACAAGAAATTAAGTCAGGAGAAAAATGAAATGAAACAAATTTATTTTAATAAATTTGGCTGATGAATTAGTCATGACTGTATCTTGGTGTTAGATAAATGAAATAATATTAAAGACAATACGACAAAAATATGAAAAAGTCTGGTATACAGATAATCTTAGATGTTTAATGAAATAAAACTGGTATCATGCTTTAAATTATTTCAACTAATAAACATAAATATAAAACATGGAACAAAAATACGAAAACTATTATACTACTACACAGTTGATTTCTATTCATAACTAAATACAAATAATATATAATTAGCTTTTTCAGGAAGTTGTATCTTGTACAGAATCATAATTTCATAAAATAAGTTCTGAGAGTAGTTACAATAATAGATTTGATACCAAACTAGAATGGTTCAACTACATGGACTCTTCACTTATTCTAAGAACTCTAGAATAGATTATATGTCATCAATTAAAGCTGAAAAGATTTGTATATCACATTGTTTTTAGTTCATTTAGTCGCAATACTTGATTATGACATTATATAATTTCTATGACTGTAATTACATATATTCACTATAGACAATACACTACACACAGTATGTTACATTATTATACAGCTTAGATGAATTGGATTCAAATATAAAAGCACTCTTTAAAAAATGTCAAAAATGTGATAAAAATGGCATTCTTCATTTTATAAAAGGTAAAATTATTTAAACCATATAAATACATATTATATAATAAGTACAAAAGTATTAAGAAAAAAAATAGAAGATATTTCATAATGAAATTAGTTGTCATGGTGATAAGTTTATAAATAATAATAATATATAAGCTATATTGAAATACCGTAATATTATATTCATTATTTCATTAATAAAAAATATATCATTTAACATGAAAATTATTCAACCCTTAAGAATATTATTTATAAGTGATGTTTTTGTATTTTTAAAGATATAATAAGCACACAAAACATGGAAAACAAGCCAAAATAAACCCCAAAACAGATGACACATTAATTGCACATTTAATTTTTTTCAAAAAGATCGTGTAATCAAACTGATGATCCATAGGCCTACTTAGTCTAAGTATAAAATGTTCACTATCAGACTCAGGTTTTGGAGTACCTGGTAATGAGTGAAACTATACACTTTCAACACTCTCCATCAGTTAGAATCAAAGTTGTCTTGTCCCAAATCATTGACCAAAGAAATTGTTTAGATCTGCTCAGCTTTAATGGGAAATATTAATCACTGAACTCAATCAAGACGTTCGCCTCATGAACATCTATACCTCAATGAACAAAATTGTTATGTTCCAAAGTCTTGACCAATCATATTGCTTAGCGCTACTTAGCCTAAGCAGAAAAGTTCTCATCATAAAACTTAGTCAATGTATTGATATAACCAATCACCCAATTAGAACCAAAGTTATCATGTTCCAAAATCTCAACCAATCAAATTGCTCATTTCTGATAGACCTAAGTTGAAAATATTCATGAATAAACTATGTCAAGTCATTGGAGAGTTATTGCGTTCCAGTGTCTAAATCAATCAGAATAAAGTCTCTACTATTCCTGTGTAGAAAATGCTCAGCATCCAACCTTGTTATGTTAAGGTATTGATGTAATAAAACTACACGAAATTTCACAACTATCACTCAATTAGAATTTAAGTTGTCGGGCCATAAATATTCTCATAATATCACTTTTTCAAGGTATTGATGTAATGAAACTATACACAAAGTTTCACCACCCTCATTTAATTAGAACCAAAGTTATAATGTCCCAAAGCATCAACCAATCGAATTGCTTATTTCTGCTTACCCTAAGCAGAAAATGCTCATCTTCAAACTCAATCAAAGGCATTGACCTAAAAACACCTTCACCTTGTTTGAACATTTAACTCAATTAGAGCGAAAGTTATAGAGTCTCAAAAGTGTTATGGACAGACTGAAAGACAAGCGGATAAACGAACCCATTTTAATAGTCCCCTGCTTCCTTCGAAAGGCAGGGACAAAAATTACAGTAGGTTTATATTAAACAAAACATTAAATACATTTCTCCTGTGTATTCAACAGAAAAATAATAGGAAAAGGACTAAATTTTAACATGTAACAGGATAAAAAATATCATAATATGGATTTATTTTAATAATTTGGGATCATGAAAAACAAAACAAACATTTGTGTAAAGCTAAATGATTTTAAATACTGTATAATAAATCATATGATATAAATTTATTTGATGTACTACAATAATGACTATAAATACATGTATCAGAACATCAAATGTCCTCTATAAAAATATTCTAACTCAGATCATGGTTAAAGTATAAACAGTTATCTTTTCTCTTTAAAGTCTTGGTTTAAAACCATTATTTCAGAAGAGTAAACATTTTTTTATTGACTCATATCGGGTCATTTAAACTCAAACTTTAAAAAGATATGGAGAGACCTTACTATGTAGCTTAAATATAAACAAGATATGGTGCCAGGCAACGAAATATACGATCCAACAATGGTTGTTGCATATTTATTCTCTTGTAGGTAATTGGGGGCATTTACAAGACAGTTTCATATTGATCAGATTACCGGTATAATTTTTGATGTTTGAGGGTTCACAAGGTTCTACAAACTGAAACAAGCGCCTTCACTTTGGAGGTAATTTACAGAAAATTTTTAAATTTGATAGGCTTTTTCGTTTTATTGATTTAAATAATGCATATAAATTTCATACAGATTGGATGACTACTTTTGTCATTCGAATATTCACAAGGTTAACAAAGTAAAACAAGGGTAATAACTGTAGACTGATGATATGGGCAATTAATCTGTTCAATGAATGTCTAAAAAGTAGATAATGTTTAGCAGAATGGGTAAATAACGATATTACAACAGAATTTACAGTGGGTTTATATACATGTATTAAATATAAAAACAAATTGTGACCATAAACATTTTCATCTAATGCATTCTGTTGAATTACAGGGTTTCTTACATGTACCTTGTTTTGCCAACATTATAATATTATCAATAGACGCAAATTTATCAAATTGATTCTGTATACCTTTCAATACTAAATAATAATTAATTAATTATAAACACTTAACAAACATATTTTGTAATAAATAAAATAAATAAATACATTAACACAATAAATAAATAAACATCGACAAATAAATAAATAAACAATAATATAAAAAGACTAGGAAGACATGTTGAATCAACACAGGTCACTTGTACAAACAGGGGCCTGTTTCACAGAATTTTAACTAAGATAAAATCCAAATTTTAGTAATTTGATTAGACTGATTTTAGTGCTTAGCCAATAAAAATTGAAGTATCTGCTAAAATTTGGATTTTATCTATAGTTAAGATTTCGAGAAACAGGGCCCTGTTGTTTGTTTTTATTTCTATCATATCACATAGATTTAGATGATAGTAAATTAAAACAAACTAAATTTATTTTCATTAACAATCTTTCTGATGAATCTGTAATTTCCGTATCACTAAATATTTATACACAGCTAATGTCATCGTTTTTTGTTTAAATGAAGTACTTATCTGTAACAACATATTACTTAGTATATGTTTAACAATTTGTTGATTTGGTTTAGACAATGTGGAGCTAAACCACTTTGATTTCGGCGGTACAATAAATTGGCTATATTATAACACTATCTATATAGACAAATTTTTATAGCACAAAAAAATTCTACATTTATGACATTTTTTTCTCAGACCAAATCAAAGAGGTTTAACCATTTTAAGTAATAAAAGAAATCACATATTATTAACTACCCTGT
The DNA here is from genome assembly GCA_036850965.1 of Patella caerulea. Classification (NCBI taxonomy): domain Eukaryota; kingdom Metazoa; phylum Mollusca; class Gastropoda; family Patellidae; genus Patella; species Patella caerulea. The sequence goes on along the minus strand of JAZGQO010000008.1, from coordinate 3,166,725 downwards.
ACAGTTTCTAATTTAATTATGTTATAAAGGATTTCTATTCCGTATTTGACTATCTCTTATTATAATCCACTTTACATATTATTATCTTAAAATATAACTTGATCACTAAAATATATTTGGCACCAAGAGATCATACAACTCAAGTCAGTTTTACTAAAAAATAAATATTATCTCATGACATACTACTATATTTGCTTGACTAGTCTTGATGAATAGAGATGCCTAGTCGAAACGTTACTTAGTAATTGTATTCCATAGAATTTTGACCTGTATATTCCAATTGAATTACTAAATGCCTTTGAAATATTTACTATATTGTTGTATATAAAATATAAGACCTTATCCATGTAACTATGTTTTGAGCTCTGCCATTTGATGTAATATACACCAGAACAACCGATCATGCCAATCTATTTAAATGGCTGCCATTTGTTTTGGATTTGTCTTGCATGACAAGGATACTCTTATGGTTGTATTGTTAGCACTGCTGAAATTGTAAGTTATTTTATACGGGTTGTCATAAATCACCATCACTATCATCATCATCATCATCAATGTTGATATTTTCTAGATGAGATAAACAGGAAGTAGTCGGATCATTCTGACAAAATAAAAACCAATTCAATTTACACATACATTATGCAAAAGCTAAATCTGCCTCTTACAGGTCTTTCTTTAAGCCTTAAATGTTATCTAAATTATTAATTAGGCATGAATTAACTTATCAGAGAGAGAGAGAGAGAGAGAAAGAGAGAGAGAGTAATGGGGTTTAACATCCACTCAGCACAAACTAGGTCATTTTGGGACTAACATATGGTTTAATTTTATTTCAATAATTCGCTTTCGTGTAGGGGTCTTTAGCAGTTGGAGGTAACCTGAGTGCCAAAGGTTAAGAAGGCGCCCCTATCTCCATGCCACATACCAGAGGTGACCGAATTAACTTATCAAGACCACAATCAATCTCACTGCCATCGTTAGCCTGCAAGATTTTCAAGAGATTTGAACTCAACCATCAATAGTGTGTAACAGTCATAGATTTTAACATTTTTTTTTAAAAATTAGATAAAAATTTTGACCCACATTTTGGTAGAGATGAATTGTGAACTAGCTAAAAAAAAAAAAAACAAGCCAACAGTGAGACTGATGTCCCCCGCCGAAATCCCAAAATAAATAGATGACACATATTAATTAATCGCACATTTATTTTTTTCAAACGTATCCAGCAATCAAACTGTACACGAAGTGTCATCCAAAAGTGTTTTTATAAAGAAAAATGCTAAAACCGAAGAGAAAAATCAAAATGTACCTTAGGAAGGGGGACCCTAAAGGCCAAGGGAAAGGGTCCTTGTGTCAGAGTCGATCGTTTCTATACACTGTTACTGTCGAATCCATTACTGAATGAGATTGCAGTCGTTGTATTGGCATAAGTTATCTTGTCCCAAAGTATCAGCCAATCAAATTGCTTATCTCTGCCTACCCTAAGAAGAAAATGCTCATCTTCGAACTCCATCAAGGCATTGACCTAATAAGCATACACACCAATTTTGAACATTTTTTAAAATTCAATTCGAAAGAGAGTTATTGTGTTCCAAAGTCTCGGCAAATCAAATTGCTTATCGCTCTGCTTACCCTGAGCAGAAAATGCTCATTATCGATCTTAGTCAAGGTATTACTGTAATGAAACTATACACCAAGTTTCATCACTTTCACGTAATTAAAACTAAAGTTATCGTGTCCCAAAGCATCAACCAATCAAATTGCTTATCTCTGCTTACCCTAAGCGGAAAATGTTCATCTTCGAACTCCATCAAGGCATTGACCTAATAAGCATATACACCAAGTTTGAACATTTTAACTCAATTAGAAGGAGAGTTATTGTGTTCCAAAGTCTCGACCAATCAAATTGTGTATCGCTCTGCTTACCCTGAGCAGAAAATGCTCATTATCGTACTTAGTCAAGGTATTACTGTAATGAAACTTTACACCAAGTTTCATAAATCTCACTTAATTAGAACTAAAGTTATCTTGTCCCAAAGCATCAACCAATCAAATTGCTTATCTCTGCTTATCCTAAGCGGAAAATGCTCATCTCCGAACTCAATCAAGGCATTGACCTAATAAGCATATACACCAAGTTTGAACATTTTAACTCAATTAGAAGGAGAGTTATTGTGTTCCAAAGTCTCGACCAATCAAATTGCGGATACCTCAGCTTACCCTGAGCAGAAAATGCTCATTATCGAACTTAGTCAAGGTATTGCTGTAATGGAACTATACACCAAGTTTCACCAATCTCACTTAATTAGAACTAAAGTTATCGTGTCCCAAAGCATCAACCAATCAAATTGCTTATCTCTGCTTAACCTAAGCGGAAAATGCTCATCTTCGAACTCCATCAAGGCATTGACCTAATAAGCATATATACATCAAGTTTGAACATTTTAACTCAATTAAAAAGAGAGTTATTGTGTTCCAAAGTCTCGACTAATCAAATTGCGTATCGCTCCGCTTATCCTGAGCAGAAAATGCTCATTATCGAACTTAGTCAAGGTATTACTGTAATGAAACTATACACCAAGTTTCATCAATCTCACTTAATTAGAACTAAAGTTATCTTGTCCCAAAGCATCAACCAATCAAATTGCTTATCTCTGCTTACCCTAAGCGGAAAATGCTCATTTTCGAACTCCATCAAGGCATTGACCTAATAAGCATATACACCAAGTTTGAACATTTGAACTCGATTAGAAGGAGAGTTATTGTGTTCCAAAGTCTCGACCAATCAAATTGCGTATAGCTCCGCTTACCCTGAGCAGAAAATGCTCATTATCGAACTTAGTCAAGGTATCACTATAATGGAACTATACACCAAGTTTCATCAATCTCCCTTAATAAGAACTAAAGTTATCGTGTCCCAAAGCATCAACCAATCAAATTGCTTATCTCTGCTTACCCTAAGCGGAAAATGCTCATCTTCGAACTCCATCAAGGCATTGACCTAATAAACACATACACCAAGTTTGAACATTCTAGCTCAATTAGGAAGAGAGTTATTGTGTCCCAAAAAGTGTGACGGACAGACAGACAGACAGAAGGACAGACAGACAGACAAACGGACGAACCCATTTTAATAGTCCCCCAACTTTCTTCAAAAGGCGGGGGATAAAAAAGAAGCGATTTTGTGTACAATCAGGGACATAATGCATGAATTTATAGTCTGCAATACGCAAATAAAAAATTGAACTGGGATATTTAGGACATAGATAAATATTAAGTTTCGTCAAAATCAGATAAAAAAAAGATAGGTTGCCAGGCAACGAAACTTACGCCTACACAGCAGCTAAATCGTCCGGGCAGTCAACAAGTAATTATCAGAAAATCATTACAATTTGTTTGGTTTTTATAAAGTTCTGCCCCATGTTAACGTTAAGTATACAAAACATTTAATATTATGGATTTAGCTGTTCAATTATTGATTTTCAAAAAATTCACACTCAACCATCATTAATGTGTAACAGGGATATAGTCAAACGTTTTTTTAATTCGGAATAAAATTGTGACCTCCATAGGGTCCACAAGTTAAAAAACATGATTTTTCGTACAATCAGGGGCCATAATTCAGGAAGTTATGGTCCAGTGTGCCCGAACATCGAAGTGACCTCTACACTGTTCACAAGCTAAAAACGTGATTTTTCAGACAATCAGGGGCCATAAAACCCATGAACCCATGAAGTTACAGTGCGATACATGCCAATATCGAAAGGAACCAAGATCTTAGGGTGATAAACCTTATTTTAAAGTTTCATTGAAATCGGATAAAAATTGTGACCTGTAGACTGTTCACAAACAATTGTGGACGGACGGACGGGGGTTACGACAATGAAAATGTGGGCGTATAAAAATCTATTTCTAGAGAGTCTACAACTTTGGTATTACATATTTTTACACTATTTTCATACAACAAGGGGCAGCCAATATGTACGGCAGTTTTGGTTGAACTCAAACATCATTATTAGAGTGTAACGGTGATGTATTCAAAGGTTTTTTTTTTTAAATCAGGGCTAGCCTAAATCTGAATCGCTAGCCTAAATCTGAAATTTTCAGCATATTTTGCTTTCAATATCTTTTATTTTTAACTATTATAACAATAATTATCAGCTTTTTATCTAATCTTAACTTATTCCCCGTTAACATATGTTTATGGAAATAGCTCAAACATGCCTCTTTTAAGATTTATGTTAATGTCTTGATTTTAGTTTCAAAACCTGGACATTTGTAAATGTGATTTTATGTTTATTTATATAGAGAATCTCCTACGAGTGTTTTTTGATGTTGATATTTTTTGATATCAAAAAACACGAGTTAGAGATTTTATTTATCACACAATCCTTTCTTATATGCAGAAATAAATAAATATAATTCTTTGGTATAAATTTCACCTTTACTGGACCTAATTTCATTACTGCGTAGTGATACATCAGTTTTTTGACTGCAGTTTATCTATTGCAAAGTCCTATATATTGACCCAGTATTTCCTTCAAAGTCAATTAAATAAAAACAGTTTCTTTTTAACAAAAAAAAAAGTCACTTTTTATATAAAATAAGTGGTTTCTTTAAAATAAAAGAAAGTAGTTCCTTTTTGATTGACCAATCAAATTCATGTAAAGCGATATCTCCTAAGGAGATATCGCAGTAGATTATGTAATTTATCATACAAGCGATATCTACTGTCAAATAAGATATTGGGTGATAAAATTAAATAATATTTACATGTAGAAGAGATGCATATTTATAATAGTCACTGCCTTTCTAACTATATTTTTACCACTAAATCTAATACTGATTAGCTGGCACAAGTTGAACTAGGTCTATATAAATAAACTTACCTCAGAATAAGCAGGCGGTGGTCTATAATCATAAACGTAAGTATACATAGGTGTATATGTTAAATCTCCCATATTACAACTCGGATCATCATCATCATCTTCACATAAGTCTACAGCACCTCCTATACTCTCCGCATATGTTGGTGGATCTATAATTAATAATTACAAATACTAAAATACAATGAAATAACAAATAAAACGGGGTTTACTTCGGTTCCAACTGGGCTAATGAAGATAAATTTTTGCCTGGACAGCAATTAAATTCCAACTGTTATGGATTTGTACCATCCGAACAATAAGATGTTGTTTCTTGACAAGCCCGATGTCCTATACCACTAACAAAGGGAAACCTAGCTGGAAATTTTAGAAGAACTTTCTTGGCCAACACTGAGACCTCCAGGTTGGTGAACCAGTGTCCTGCTGCTTTTGTAGATAACATATGGATTGACTTATCTGCAAAAATATGTAAATGTTGGTCAATACAACTGTAAGTTAGTGCATTTTTGTTTAATTAAAGGGAGGTTACTCTTGTTTAAATTTAACATGAAACAAATATATTAGTATCAGAGTCACACGAAGAAGTTTGATGACAGTAAAAATAGTTTTTAACCATCACAGGATGTGCTTTAGTAACAACAGTGAAAGAAAAAAAGATAGGTTGCCATCAAACGAAACATACACCTAGAGCAACTAAATCGTCCTGGCAGTCAACAAGAGTTGTCACATATTTTTACTTTTGTGGGTAATAGAACTGTAGAGACCTTAAAAGTAACGTCAATCAATTATCAGGTCATCCAGCAAAATAATTGACCCGCAATCTTAAAAGGGTTACATGTCCAGATAAGTGGTTTTGACGTTCACATCAAAACTTGAGCTGAAATTTGGAGACAAGGTAAATACACCATTCCTCTATATGTACAAACACTTTTATTTTTGAGATGCTGTTCAAATTGGGATAGTCCCTTTAAGTAATTATCAGGAAATCATTAGAATTTGTCTGGCCCATGCTAACGTTTAGAGTTAAGACTAGTATACAAAACATTTAATATCATGAATTTAGCTGTTCAAGTTATGAAAAATCATTTAAAATCAATATACTTGTTCGTGTCAAGACCTTAAACTCTGTGTATCAATCTTAAGTCAATGGAAGCGATTATATATAGGTGTAAACACAGTATATAAATATAAAATCAATCATATAACTCTGGCAGTAAAAATCAGAAATTGGTGAAAATCAAAAGGCATCTTTGTCTCATGACCTTAAACACTGTATATATATATTTAAAGTCAATGGGAAATTAACTTTAGCCAGACCAAAAGGGGGGGGGGGAAGGTGACAATTGACAACCACATTTCAATGTGAGCATATGAAAATGAAAGCAAAATAAGAAATCTAATATAAAATATATTACCATCAAATGGTGGGGGAGGTGTTATTGTTTCACGGTAAGGTGGTGGCACAGGCAAGAAATCCATGGCATACTGAGCTTGAGTTTCACAATAATATCTGGATTCCATAAAATGGTAAGACTGGGCTCGTCGATATGGTACTGTTCCTATTACTATTGGAAGATGCATTCTTAAATTATAGGCACCAGGGATATGTAGAGCTACCTGTAATTATATCAATTTATTTATTTCCAGAAGCTAGACAGCGATGTAGACCAAATTATTGCATCTAGAAAACCAAAGGCTTTGAAGAATTAGTATTTTTCATCATGTGATATTTATCCAGAAAAAAAATAATAAGAGTATCGCTAACACTGCAATATACATCAATATTCCTGCTTAGATTGATATAGTTCTTTTAAAGATAGGTTGCCAGGCAACGAAACATACGCCCACAGCAGCTAAATCGTCCGGGCAGTCAACAAGGGTTGTCGCATAATTTTACTTTTTTCGCTAATGAAACATTTGTAATACACTAAAAACTGATTAAGAGTAACAACTCATTATGTAATTATCAGAAAATCATTAGAATTTGATCGCTTTTTATAAAGTGTTACCCCACGCTAACAATTAGTATATACATGAAACATTTAATATCATGGATTTAGCTGTTCAGTTATCAAAATTCATTGAAAATCAAAATACTTGTTCGTTTCAACACCTTAAACTCTGTGTATCAATCTAAAGTCCATCGGATGATAAGTTTGGCCTCTATAGCATCACAAGATTTTTTGATGTTATCAAGGGCCATAACTCTTGCAGCAATTATTGAAAATCACTGAAAATCGATAGACGTCTTAGTCTCATGACTGTAAACACTATGTATAAATTTGAAGTCAATCAGATATTAACTTTGGCCTCTAGAGCATCCACATGATTTTTTGAAGTGATCAATGGTCATAACTCTGGCACTAATTATCGGAAATCGCTGAAAATCAATAGGCTTCTTCATCTCATGACCTTAAAATGACCTCATGACCTAGGATTCTTCGTCTCATGAGCTTAAACACTGTGTATAAATTTAAAGTAAATCGGATTTTAACTTTGGCCTCTAGAGTGTCCACAAGATTTTTTTGAAGTGATCAAGGGCATTAACTCTGGCACAAATTATCGGAAATCGCTCAAAATAAATAGGCTTCTTCGTCTCATGACCTTAAACACTGTGTATAAATTTAAAGTCAATTGGATATTAACTTTGGCCTCTAGAGCGTCCACAAGATTTGTTTAAGTGATCAAGGGCCATAACTCTGACACTAATTATCGGAAATCGCTGAAAATCAATAAGATTCTTCGTCTCATAACCTTAAACACTGTGTATAAATTTAAAGTAAATCGGACATTAACTTTGACCTCTAGAGCGTCCACAAGATTTTTTGAAGTGATCAAGGGCCATAACTCTGGCACTAATTATCGGAAATCGCTGAAAATCAATAGGCTTCTTCGTCTCATGACCTTAAACACTGTGTATAAATTTAAAGTCAATTGGATAATAACTTTGGCCTCTAGAGCGTCCACAAGATTTTTTGAAGTGATCAAGGGCCATAACTCTGGTAGTTATTATCGAAAATCGCTGAAAAACAATAGGCTTCTTCGTCTCATGACCTTAAACACTGTGTATAAATTTAAAGTCAACCAGATATTAACTTTAGCCTGTAGAGCGTGAACAAGCAATTGTGGACGCCGGATCGACGGACGGACGGACGGACGGGGGCGACGACATTATACGACCACATTTCAATGTGGGCGTATAAAAATGAAGAAAACGAAATATGAAATGGCTGCAAAGAAAAGTAGGCGTTAGGTTTGTACCAAAATCAATAGTTTACATCGGGCATTACTAATAGGTTTACCAAGTTCCAAGATAATCCGTTCGGAATTGTGGACTTCAGGTTCTTTGGATATATGATATACATACGCCAAGAAATGGGTGTGGCTCTGCCCCTGGGGGTCAGTAATGCATAAACACAAGATGGATTATCCTTAGGGTATAAGGAATAAGTATGTAAAGTTTCAAGATGATCAGTAAATAATGGAGACCAGTAGGCGACACGTTGACACACATATAGCAGACAGAGGGCGACAGGAGAATTGAAATCTTTTTAATTTTTTGTTAAGGATATAAGTTTCCTCTATTTTGTTGAAAATCCAGGATGGATGTGTGAGCAAGGGCTGAGATCAAATTCAAACTGATGAAATTTTTTGTTATGAGCTGTGATTCGATATTTTACAATTATGATGTTACAATTCATATGGACAGCGTATAAAAGCCATATATTCTATTCTGATGATCTAGAGAATTGATTATGGGTTAGCCATGTGAATAAATGTCTAATCAATCTGATTAAAACACACATCCTATTTCATTTTAATCTAACTAGGGGGGTTGTGATGGCCTAGTGGTCTAGAGTGCCGCGCTTCGACCTCTAGCTGGCCGGTCACCTCTGGCTTTTGGCTGTGGTTTCAAGCCCTGGTGTGAGCGTATGTGGCATGGAGATAGGGGCGCCTTCTCAACCTCGTGGGTTTCCTCCGGGCACTCCGGTTTCCTCCCACTGCTAAAGACCCCTACGCCCAAGCGAATTATTGAAATAAAATTGAAACCATTTGTTAGTCCCGAAATTACCTAGTTTGTGTTGAGTGGACGTTAAACCTCATTTCTCTCTCTCTCTTTAATCTAACTAGTTTAGATAACATTTGAAGCCAAAAGAAAGAGCTGCAATAGGCAGATTTAGTTGTAAAATAATGCATCTTTAAATGTGAGTATATCTAACGTTATCTAACCTTAACAAAGTAGTCTACTTTCATAACACAACAGTTCATTATAGATGGGGATACTGCTGGTATTTTTAATAACTGGGAATCCCAACTTCCTCTAGTTCCCGGTGCTACAGGTAGACCAGTTAAAACAGTAAACTTGGTTCGTCTAACACGAGATTTGCCACTGGCGAAAAAGGCTTGAGTTTGGTACAAGGTAGCATAAGGTATGACAGTTCTAGATGAATGATTATCAAACTCAGCAGAAATAGCTATTGATTCTCCTGTAATGATAAAAGCAAGTTAAAGCCATGACCAAAGTTTTTTATATTAACTGTTGTTAGTAGACATCAGGGTCATCAAACATACAAAAGTCAAGGGTCATCAAGGGCCATGGAAAGGTTAGGTCACTATCTGGAAGATGAAAAGTCGAACCAAATTCAAAATGAAACCGGAAGTACACAAAATTGAAATTCAAAAATTGTTGCCATTTGGAGTAGGTTCAATACAGACAGGGCTGGGGTAATGGTAATGGGTAATGATAATGGAATGTAATCATTACATTTTTCAAGTAATGGCTATGTAATGAGTAATGGAAGATTTTAAAAGTAATGGAAATGTAATTAATTACATTCCAAAAATCATGTAATGGTCAATTACATTTCAATTACTTTTCAATTACTTTTCAATTACATTTTATTTTATGGCACATATAAATATTTCCATATGACAAACATGAAATTTTATAGCACCAAAGAAGAAAATTAAGTGTACCTGACACAAATCCAATTTATTATAATTTTCTTTAAAAAAAGATTTAAATCAGTTTTAACAAATTATAATAAGAAGGCATTCACCATTTTCTTTTATCACTTTTTATGTAGGACATGTAACCTAACAAGTGAGTCTTTGAAAAGAAGTATACTTTAATTAAAGATTAGTGTTAATTTACAGTCAATCATTCAGTCAATCAATCAATCAGTTAAGATTAAAAGACAATAGTCTTACTACACTTTAATCTTAATCTCAAGGTAACCAGTGACAAACTAAACAATGGCTTTCAAGTATCTAATCATTTTATGGTTACTTAATAATAAACAATCATTTTTTTTTTAGAGTTATACTAAATAATTTACCAGTTATACAATATATTATAGACAAACTCTTTGGGTTGATTAAAAATCTCATATAATTACTTAAAGGACCTAAATCGCTAATTTTCTTGACCCAGAAATTGACACAAATGGGTCGCAACGCATATAATAGTGCAATATGAATGTATATAAACTGATCAACATTTAATCCTTTCTGTTTTTGCTGTAATTTCTAATCAGTTATGTTCGACGAAGTACAGCAGTTTTTGTAACCACTAACCGTCACTTGAATATTTGCCCGAATGTTATGATTTATAGAAATAACAATTCATACACAAATATTGATTTAAGTGAAAAAAGGATTATATTAAGTTTGGTTTTGTAGGCTCTTCATGACAGAAAACAATGTTGTCTTTTTACTTTCTACAATGTATGTGAAAAGTCATAAAGTAATGGGTAATGGTAATTAATTACTTTCAATGTAATGGGTAATGGTAATTAATTACATTGCTAAAGATAGGCTGGCACTGCCAGGCAGGATACGCCCACATTTTTGAGAGATGGATAGAGAACAAGCAATACCGAAAGTGATTTTTCCTACATCATTAAGTCCTGTATTTCATACTGTATTGGGAGCAGCCATTTTGTTGGTCAGTTCCACTCTGATATTCATGAAATTCGAAGCCGACAATGATTATGGTTTGATGGTACACAACCTAGAAATGTTACTTTTCGTCAAAATCGGATAAGAATTGTGACCTGTAGGAGTCCACAACCATGATATACCATATTTTTACACTATTCGCGTACAAACGGTGACCATTTCGTCCTGCAATTTTGGTACGATTTTCACGAAATTCAAACTCAACCTTCCGTAGGGTGTAACGGTGATAGAGCCAAACGTTTTTTCAAATCGGATAATAATTGTGACCTCCAGAGGGACCATAGGCGATTTTTCGGACAATCAGGGGCCATAATTCAGGAAGTTACGATCTGATATGCGCAAATATCGAAAGGAACCAAGATCTTTGGGTTATAACCATGCATTTCAAGTTTCATCAAAATCGAATTAAAATTGTGACCTCTACAGGGTCCACAACCATGATATACAATTTCTTAACAGTATTCGCGTACAAACGGCGGCCATTTTGTATGGCAATTTTGGTCCGATTTTCCCGAAATTCGAACTCAACCTTCCTTACGGTGTAACGGTAATATAATCAACCGTTTTATTAAATCGGATAATAATTGTTACCACCAGAGGTACCACAAGCTAAAATAAGGCGATTTTGCGTATAATCAGGGGGCATAATTCAGGAAGTTCTGTCCGATATGCGCAAATATCGAAAGGAACCAAGATCTTTGGGTTATAACTATGAATTTCAAGTTTCATCAAAATCGAATAAAAAATGTGACTTCTACAGGGTCCACAACCTTGATATACCATTTTTTAACAGTATTCGCGTACAAACGGCGGCCATTTTGTATGGCAATTTTGGTCCGATTTTCCCAAAATTCGAACTCAACCTTCCTTACGGTGTAACGGTAATATAATCAACCGTTTTATTAAATCGGATAATAATTGTTACCACCAGAGGTACCACAAGCTAAAATAAGGCGATTTTGCGTATAATCAGGGGGCATAATTCAGGAAGTTACGTTCCGATATGCGCAAATATCGAAAGGAACCAAGATCTTTGGGTTATAACTATGAATTTCAAGTTTCATCAAAATCGAATAAAAAATGTGACTTCTACAGGGTCCACAACCTTGATATACCATTTTTTAACAGTATTCGCGTACAAACGGCGGCCATTTTGTATGGCAATTTTGGTCCGATTTTCCCGAAATTCGAACTCAACCTTCCTTAGGGTGTAACGGTGATATAATCAAACGGTTTTTTAAATCGGATAATAATTGTGACCTCCAGAGGGACCACAAGCTAAAAAGGGTGATTTTTCGGACAATCAGGGGCCATAATTCAGGAAATTACATTCCGATAGGCGCAAATATCGAAAGGAACCAAGATCTTTGGGTTATAAACATGCATGTCAAGTTTCATCAAAATCGGTTCAAAATTGTGACCTCTATAGGGTCCACAAGCTAAAAACGTGATTTTTCGTACAATCAGGGGCCATAATCCATGAAGTTTTCATCCGATACATGCCAATATCGAAAGCAGCCGAGATCTTTTGGGGATAAACCTATATTTCAAGTTTCGTCAAAATCGGATAAGAATTGTGACCTGTAGAGGGTCCACAAACAAATTGTGGACGGACGGACGGACGGACGTCCGGACGGACGGACGTCCGGACGGACAGGGGCGACGACAATATACGTCCACATAAAAATGTGGGCGTATAAAAATGAGAAAGTAATTGTAATGATTACATTTAAAAAGTAATGGTAATGTAATTAATTACATTGGTAATGTAATGGCCCCAGCCCTGAATACAGAAAAAGTTTTTGAAAAACGGAATTACAATGGTCGCTGAATATCGATTTGAATGTTTTTGGAAAATCCAATATGGCAACCAAGCACTTGAAAATTTTATTGAACAAGGTCTTTGAAAATAAAAGATAATACCTGGGCTAACACCACCTTATAGTAAGTGCAGGAGGACCGCATTACACACAAAAGAAAAATATACAATATAAGCCTGTAGACAAGACAGAAAACAGACAATGCAGCGTCCACTGCGCTGTACAGTCCTGGGCCTGTAGTGACACAGACTTTACTCATATTTTAAAACAATAGGGAATGCAACCCAAAGAAAATTCATTGTATAATGTCAGCATGAGTCATGACCTGTCATATGCTGCAAGAAATACAAATGCATCCGTGAAATAATCAAAAAAGTAGTATAAAACTTAAAAATTAAATGCACTAAATCAATAAAGAAACGTTTAGGTATTCAATGGAATACAGGTATATTGAATACATTTAGGGCACATATTCCGACCGACACAGATACAAACAAAACTGAATGGGTGTTATGTCATCAATGGAGGCCAACCACATCTACATTGACAGAATGTTTACGTTACACCATGTACAGTTTGGGCTTACGTCTCCCCCCCCCCCCCCCCCCCCGAATTAAACAATCTGGTATACAATACATTTATTTCAAATCTTCACCCATGAATTAAGTTACCAGGAGAGCCTGTTTGCATTATCCATTTTCACAGCAATTTCAATTCTGAGTTTGATTTTGCTTTTTACCATAAACAATTTTCTTTGACTTCTGCAATCTCAAATTCAATTGAAGTTAGTCTGTAAGAATTTTTATGAACGAACCTGGACAATATCCTCTTCTATCAGTACGAGCTGTTATAGATATAGGACCCGATGTACATAACCAACAACATAGTGTTTTCTCTACACTACACTCAACTTGCGTCTAAAAATAAAAATCGATTGTCACTACCACATTTGTGATTTTTTTCAAGCTGGTATCACCGAGCAGAGACAGGAAAGAAAAAAACTTTTGCCAGGGGTGGATGTGGTTTATAATTCAAAGATCTTTACTCAAGATTATCAGCTACAGCCCTAGCAGTAATCCGTGATGGTTTTACCATGGCCATGCCATGGGGACAATAAAGTAAAATGACATAATAATCTATCAAAAGAAGAAGAGCAATACAGACAAATATTTATGAAAATTGTTTGAGAGTAGTATGATTGTGATAAGATTGTGATAATTGTTTATATAATACTAATCCCAAGTACCGGTATCCATTTTTCTACTGCCACTATGTTGTCTATATGTGTACAGTAGAATCTGCATTAAGCAGCCACCCACGGGAAATTTTAGGATTGACCGCTTAACGGGAGTGGCCTCTTAATAAAATCTCGAGTTTTTTGTGCTGACATCAATTAATATTACGCTTGGGTGCACTTGCATCGGTAAATTTGGCCGTCGCTGAATCTCGGATATAACTTCCGTAAACATGTCATTTTGTCCCAACCTTCAATACTACTGTCTATCATTGTCATGTATTCGATAATATTTATCCATTTTTGTAAAATCTCATGTTTTTTTCTTTTGTGCTGACATCAATTAATATTACGCTTGAATGCATTGGAAGCAAACACCAATGCAATAGCCTACTTCACTTGCATCGGTAAATTTGGCCGTCGCTGAATCGCCGACATAACTTCTGTAAACTTGTCATTTGGTACCAACCTTCAATACTACTATCATAGTGATGTATTCGATAATATTTATCCATTTTTGTGAAGAAAATCGATGAATTAATTTTATTTTATCAAATAAGCACACGAACCAAAAACATTGCTGATTTAGCTACCGAATCACAGGGGGTGTAACTCTGTATGTAATATTACAGGTGGCGCTAAAACGTCTATTTAACAACATAGCGGCTTTTAGTCGGTACTTTCAGTTTATTCAATCAGTATCAAATAATGTCCCGTTACGTGTGAAAACAATGACCAGGTTTGTCGTTTAATAAAACAAAAGATTAATTAACAGATAATCCCGGGTTAATTGGTATTTTCACATTTCTTTTTATCTGATTTGTGTGAGTCCAGTTAATTGATTACTTCTCACGGGATTAGCGGGGGTGTTACGAAGAACGACAAGATGGTATCATTCAACAATGGCCGTTGAATGGGCGATGTTTTGTTAAATTCACTTGCAAAATAGTGACCGCTGGCCGCGTTAGGGGAGTGACCGTTGAATAAGGAGATGAAACAATAGAATTTTTACGGGGGGAATTTATTGTGACCGCTTACAAGGAGATGTCGCTGAATAGGAGTGGCTGCTCATACGGATTATACTGTAATTCAAGTCTAGATCTATATCTCTAAATAAAGTTTAACAAAAGCGAGCACTTTTTAATAAACTGCAATAACCTACTCTTGATAACATGTGCTTCAGTGATGAAATGAAATGAAACATGGTTTAACGTCCTACTCTTCTGCGCCTAACCTGGGCTAATGGAAGACGGGCATACGCCATACAGTGTGCTACGAGGGAAATTTTGCCCGGGAGAAGCCCTTCGGCCTACTCTTACATCGAATTCCAACTGCCAAGGGATCTTCAACGTGCTCGCCAATCCGAACGACTAGACATGCCCTTTGTTCTACATCACTGACAAGCAGAAACCAAGCCGGAAAATCGAGATGGACTTTCTCAGTCAATGCAGGGATCCAACAGACTAGTGAGCCAGCGCCTCACCCACTTAACCATGTTATCTCCACTTCAGTGACGAGAATTGTGATAATCCTGGCGCAACCAATTATTCTTGCCAGACCACCCTATCTTCATCTTAGATGAGAGATTCTAACTGAATATTAAGGTAGTATACACTTAGGCCTACCTGATATTCACTTCTATTAATGTCAATAGGACTTATTACTGTAAAAGCCTTTTTAGTCTTATGGTTAAAAGACCATGGTTTGTCCATTTCAGCTTTCAGCCAATACCTTACACTACCATGTTTACCCTCAAAAGATGTTGAAATGCCCCTGAAAATGAAACATCAAATAGTGAAAGCAACTGAAAATGAAATAGAAAAGTGTTAGACAACTGCTGTTGATAAAATTATAAAAGGCATTTGTATAGTGTACTAGAATTTCAACCATTTCAATTAATGGAATTTGAGAAAAGTACTAGTATATTATTATTATCATGTCAATGAAGAACATGTTTTATACAAACTTACCCCATAGGCAATTCAAAGGAAAAGTCCAACTGGTGTCGACCTTCAGTAAGTGTGTCTCTTCCATCAGATATTTCTGTAAATTAAAGATTGGATGCAGAAATGAAAAATCAAATCTGTACACTAAAACTTTGTAAGCACATTTAGGTAGTCTGAATATTAAAGGGACAATAACATTCTTGCTGGCTTGGTAGCTCCAGAAAATAAATAATACCCTTATTCTAAGTACTAGATGTTTAAATGTCCTACCTGTTGTGTAAATTATCCATTACAACCTATTTTATTTGTCCAGAGCCAGAGGGTTCGAAAATATTTCAAAATCCAAGTCACATTTGAAAAGGTTTACGTTAGACTTTTCAAATCAATTGGTTGAATTTTTCCAATTTTTTAAATTAGGTGTGTTAAGATGAAATTTATATCATCATTTAATTGGAATATTCTAAAATAATACGATTTGTTGACCAGAATGAAGATTGGGACATATTTTTCAGTTACAACAAGAGTGTTATTGGGGCTTTAAACAATTATTCAGATTCAGTTCAAACTCAGAGGAATATAATAATGTCAAAACTTAACTATGATACATTATTCCCTTTCATTTTCAATTCTTTTCATTTCATATTTTAAGTATACATTAGAGATTTAGTGTAGCCTGATTTTCAAGCAAAAGAACCATACAAAGATACTGGTAGCATTATACTGTTTGGATGGCACATTAAAAGTAAACACATAGAATTGTTGTGTTTATTTTTATTGGTAGCATTCTTTTGAGCCATAAGGGCCACACAAAGGTAGCACGATTTACCCAAATCCACCATTGTTTCAACTTGAAAGACAATTATCACTGGATCATTGACAAGGGGGAACCATGCAGGAAAATCTGGATGAACTCTCTCGGCCAATGCAGGCATTGAACACCCGAGTAGCAGGCCAGCATCTTAGCCACTGTGACATCCAAATAATACATTATGATGAAGTGAATAGATCTGACCCATCTTTAATTTACGCACCACCTCTCAAAATTCATAACGCTTTAATATAAATGATTGATGGACTATTCTTACGACATGGTGGAAGTTTCCGTAGTGCATGTAACAAGTTACAAAATGATGGACATGTATCATTATGTAGCTTTCAAGAGGGAATGTCATAAGAAAAGGCAATGCTTTATTTTTTTACCACGTGAACTTTGTAAGACTAGGAGACAGCCAGACAGGCTATTTTTACGACACCTATATTGACAACATGCATGTTTAGCCTTATACAATGTATCAGGAGGGGTCAGTCTCAGTCATGATATGATTCTGCTTAATCTCTAGACTTATGTTGTGTTTTCCTTTCATATTCTTATCACATGTGCTGTTTGTTCTGAAACATCTAATAAACATTATTCTGGTGATGTTGATAATCGTAGAAATGTAGAAATACTTTGATTATTTGTTAAACATTGTGTTATGTTTTATAGGTGACCTGATTCTGATTTTGATTGTGACATGATTATGTCCTGATTCTGTTTCTGATCATGTTAATGTGCTACGGTTAGTGTTAACGATATTGTTGCTGGGATCGTTACTGTTCCAGTTATTTCATGGTATTGAAAATAATGAAAAGATCTACATGAATAACTCATCAACCTTATCATCTTAATTGTGCTGCGGAGATTCAAATATTTAATATGACTGTTGTGTGCACGTTTACCGTCATCTCATCAATGTAGAAATTATGTGATTTGTCGTGTGCTGGGAATCCGTGAAATGAACTATTAGAGAATAATTGCATAAAAATATATATATATATGTTATAACTGTATTGATATATTGTAGTTATATACATGTATACCGGTATTTAAATCATATTGTGTTTTTGTTAATGGGAACTATATATGTATAAGTACATGACCGTCAATCCGCCCCCAAAAGAACCAAAGGTCCAATTTTGTGACATTCCCCAACGCAATGAACATGTCTTGTCCTCTAACCTGGAATGAGGTAATATGATTAAGATGTAATAAACTGCTATGGGGTGATATGTGACATGACCCATATCCAGCTTACAATTTGCCTCAACTTTTAAAATAAGGCCATGCTAACAAGGATCCTAAATGCACTTAAGATACAAAACTACTGCCTATTCATAAAGGGATTCCATATGCAGAAGTGAGGTAGGCAAAATATAGTTACAGTAAACAAAGTTGTCAATAAGGGTCTCTCCCAACTCAGTATGTCAAAGCTATTTATGCTTACTGCTGAATCAAACATGACCCAGAACCCTTAATGTACATAATCATGTTAGTCGCTTCCAGGTAGCTAATTTACCCCCCACCCTCCCTTCCAATACATGCTACCATATAGTTCCCCTTTAGGACGGTAATTTTCAGCCTTCTTCCTAATTCTTCCCTTACAGTAATATCAGCTTTTTAGTTTTAAAATCTCTTAAACCATTCAGTAATAAATACATGTATGTATATAGCCACTTTGTTTGACGTGATGATATGACCCCTAATTCACTTTACTGTGAAAATCTTTGAGATGACCCCTTCTGGTATGTTGAGATTATACCTCCTGATATAAAGATCTAAAACATGCAAGTTTGACAATGTAGTCATCGTAAAAATAGCCTGTCTCCTATTCTTACAACAACTGAATCATAACCGTTGTTGAAATAAATTGAACCATAAACGATTTGATAAAATTCAACTGCTATGCAAAATTTTTAAAATTGACTGAAGAAGCAGCCTTTTGTTTTTCTAATTTGGTGTTGATTATTGAACCCATTCAATATTTAACTT
Organism: Patella caerulea; assembly: GCA_036850965.1. Taxonomy (NCBI): domain Eukaryota; kingdom Metazoa; phylum Mollusca; class Gastropoda; family Patellidae; genus Patella; species Patella caerulea. The sequence goes on along the minus strand of JAZGQO010000008.1, from coordinate 3,148,072 downwards.
AAAGACAAAAAATAAACATTTTACCATTGGTACACAAATCGTGTACCATAAATGCCATAATGTGTTTCAGCCACATTCATAACAAGGGACTCGAAGAATGAGGCTGGACATATTGAATTGCACCACATTAAAAGGCATTGCCATATTCTTATCTGGCAAGCATGCAAATAAATAATAGAATGGAATAACAAGACGCTAGAAATTGGCATTCGATTAAGATTTCTGGCTTATTTGGCTGAAACATAACTGATTTGAAATTAGACTAAAACATAAAAGATTGAATGTAGGCCTAATATGCATTGTGACCCATTTGTGTCAATTTCTAGTTTGATTGGCATATAATATGATATATTGGTAATGGAATAAACAAAATGTAGCAACCAAAAAACATTTCAAAGAAAGCCTAGTGGCAGTGGTATTAATATGGCCTATTATAATTAGCCTATAATTAAATAATTATGACAAATTATAATTTCTGTTTACCTCCTCCGAATAAAACCTGCCGTTTGAAAAAATATTCAACTTCAGCATTATAATGCTCTGTATAGGAACCAAGTCTACTGCCTGTACTACGAGATTCCGTCCAATGAACTTTTGCGACCCCTCTCATGAAGATTCTCAAAGACCTCATTTTCATGTCCCCTTTCAACTCCACAATAACCTGTCCATCCACCCGTTCTCCGGGGTGAAAAACAGATTTGTTGTCGTGAAGAATAATTTCGAAACATTTTAGCTTCCCCATAGCGACGACTTATTATGGAGAGTAACATTAATAACTGGGTAAACATAGGAACCAACGAGCACCAACAACCTGAAGGAATTCCTCAGACTTTTCCATTTTGATACGGAAAATGCACCAGAACCGGAAATACGCCATTTATGTAGGACGGAAATAAATTACGCTATTCGGTAAATTAGTCTACTTTACACAAATTACATTAAAACTCAAGATATACATTATGTTGAAATGTTGATATGAAGAGATACAATATATTATGTAGATCTACATCGACATCAGGAAATGAATTACAAAATCTTGAAATTCTTGATTGTGACCCATTTTACCCGAGTAACTCATTTATTATAAATGCGGGTTTTCAAAGAGTGAATACTGAATATCTTTCATCAAGACTAAAGACTAAAATATAATCATCACCCGGTATTACAATACACTTATATTCGTCCATTCTCCTTAATCTATACGATAAAATGGATATTCCAAAGACATGGGCCTAATTTTGTTTTGCATCGCTCATTAGACTTGAGTAATTCACTCCTTGTCGAACATAACCAACAGTCAAATGTACTAAACAACTATAAGCAGATTACAAGAAAGAGAGAGAGAAATGGGGTTTAACGTCCACTCAACACAAATTATGTCATTTTGGGACTATCATATGGTTCAATTTTATTTCAATAATTCGCTTGGGCGTAGGGGTCTTTAGCACAGATTACAAGAACATTTAATTTGTAATAAATTCCTACCGCAGCATTTAAGTTATTCACTATTTCAGAAATGGTTTATAGAGAGAGAGAGAGAGAGATGGGGTTTAACTTCCACTCAACACAAACTAGGTCATTTCGGGACTAACATATGGTTTAATTTGATTTCAATAATTCGCTTGCGCGTAGGGGTCTTTAGCAGTGGGAGGAAACCGGAGTGCCTGAAGGAAACCCACGAGGTTGGGAAGACGCCCATATCTCCATGCCACATACGCTCACACCAGGGCTCGAAACCACAGCTGCAAGCCAGAGGTGACCGGCCAGCTAGAGGTGGAAGCGCGGCACTCTAGTCCACTACGCCATCCCAACCCCCCAGAAATGGTTTATAACTTAAATCATTTGGAACTAACATCTTAATTTAAAGGTGCTAAATTGTTAGAAATGGACACAAATGGATTGCAAAGCATATACAATGGAATAATGTAATGTATTTAAACCGATAAACCGATTTACAATCAATCTTTTCAGCTTTTACTATAATTTATACCCAGTTATGTTTGTGAAAAATTTGAAAAACCTATTAAGTCCTGATGTAGCATTTTAAGCAAAAGAAATCACTTATACAAACTACACAATTCTCTAATAGCAATATCCGTCCATAAATGGTTCAATTCTATTTAGTATTTACAAAGAATATGAGTAAATTTCATCAATTTTTACTTCTACCTAGAAACTTGATGAGCGAAGTTTATATCCCATTAAATCCAAGTTGGGGAATTATCTTGCTTTGGTATTTTGATTTTGTTTTCTTAATTAAATGTTATGTTATCAATCCGACTACAGATTTAGCACATATTAAGCCAGGAAAAATCTAAATGGGGCATCAGGACTAATTATACGTGAAATGAAATGGGTTTTAACGTCCTACTGTTCTGCTCCGACTGGACTAATATACAAGGGTTTTATACATCATACAGTGGTATGAGGGAAATTTTGCCAGGGCAGTGACACTATGGCCTACTCTTATATCAAATTCCAACTCCTAAAGGGTCTTTTACATGAACACCAATGTATACAAGACAAGGATCGTGGTTTTCCATCCTCCGACATGCACCACAGACTAGGGGAAATCATCCTCGAAAATTCAGATGAACTTTCCGGCCAATGCAGGGATTGAACACACGACCTACAGACTAGCCTCAATTATTACACCAACAAAACATATTTGACGCTGGACATATGAATATGACCAGCCATCAACAAATATTTTGAAATATGATTTGAATAAATGATATATATGATTCAAAAGTATGTTTACCCATTACTCACTGGTCATGCCAGCTGTTGGTGGCTGGAGGGGCAAAAGTTCGAAAAATAAGACTGAAGGAAATGCAGTCTGACAGTATGTCATGCACCGATCGTCAAGATAAATAGAGCTGACTTGATACCGTCTAATCACTAGTTTATCCGGCCAGAGAGGAAAGTGTCAAACGAATAGGCTTCTGGGGTCTTCCTCGCTTGTGTTGATGCATGAATCGCATGAATTTTGTTTACTGCCCAGAACACATGATACCATTTATTGTTTGCCGAGGTCATATTTTTGTAGTAAAAATAACATTGAAATATTTGTTTTTGTTTCTATTAGCATTTTATTTTAAACAAATCATTAAAGCTTAAAATAACAGACAAAAGTTTCAAATAGCATTACATTGAAATATATCATTTACAGATCAATATTAAGTCAAATCTCTATACATTATAGTCTACCATAGTTTCTAATGAAATGTTTGTACTAATTTCAAATAAAATTCCAATCCTTGATATTATATTTATTATAGAATTTTGTCTTTTTCTCAACTAAACTAACAATATGTACCTGTACTGGAGTCAAATACAGAAATTTGATATATTTAAAGCCCCAATAACACTCTTGTTGTAACTGAATAATATGTCCCAATCTTCATTCTGGTCAACAAATCGTATTATTTTAGAATATTCCAATTAAATGATGATATAAATTTCATCTCAACACACCTATTTTGAAAAATTGGAAAAAGTCAAACAATTGATTTGAAAAGTCTAATGTAAACCTTTTCAAGTGTGACTTAGATTTTTGAACCCTCTGGACAAGTAAAATAGGTTGTAATGGATAATTTACACAATAGGTAGGACACTTAAACATCTGGTATTATTTATTTTCTGGAGCTACCAAGCCAGCAAGAATGTTATTGTCCCTTTAATAACAATTATACATTTTACATGAAAAGCATAGGAAAAGAAAAAATACTGGTATGTAGGTTTGACAACCATCCAGTAAAAGTCATTACACAATTTCACAGAGGTGGGAGCACGCCACAGTAACATGAATCTGAGTTAAGTCTCAAGTTGCTGACTAGAATCAAGTTGTAAGTCTTCACAATCCCCAAGTAGCGTTCAAGTTGCAAGTTCATGAAATGAGTCAGCAATCTGTGATGAATAAGACTGAGTTTGAGTTGAGATAAATAGTTTAAGTTGATGTGCAAGTTTGGTACTAGATGTGATTTGTGGGACTCGAGTTCCCACCTTTGCACTTACATGGGTGGGTAAACACCTAGTTTTAATCCATATTCAAAAAAAAAAACACTTAAACCTTTAAGCCAACTCAAACATATAGTAACTCTCTTAAAAGGAAAAATAACCAAATTTTCTTTTTTTAAGTAAACATTTAACAAAATACTCATATCACTTGATGCACAGGACATATATGTGGTAAATGTAGGTGAATAGTGATATTTGGAATAAATAGATAGTTGTACCAAGTGATAATTTGAAAAAGTCTACTATTTATTACTTAAACACCATTCACAATATATGCTGTAACAAAAATGCAAGGATATTGACAAACTACATATTAATACATATAGCATATGGTCAAAGAATTCTAATATAGCAAAAATTAAACCGTTTACATGTAACCAAATATATATAATTTTGGTAATATAACTAATTACTCTTACTGATATTTAATATCCTGATAACGAAATGAGCAAAGACAAAAAAATGAAAAAATTGAACGATTCTGAAAATAACAAAACCAAAAATACTTGATTTCAGCATCGAAGCTTGCTGAAGAAATATAAACAGTAAAGATTGGTTGCTTAATCAGTTCGGAGTGATAATAAGATCAATGCATAAGTCATTCTTTCAACAAAATCATTTGTCTCAGAAATTATACGTTGGATACATGAAAACAAATCCACCTCTTAGATTTGTAAAAGTTTTGACACGATTCATGTACACCTTAACTTAATTTTCTTCCCAACCAGCGATTGTCAGGCAAGTTACGCTCACATTTTGCAAGTGATGGATAGAGAACAACCTAAACACGAAAGTGATTTTTCGGACAATCAGGGGACATAATTCAGGAAGTTACGGTCGGATATATGCAAATAGTGAAAGGAATCAAGATCTTTGGGACATTAACATATATTTTAAGTTTCATCAAAATCTGATAACAATTGTGACCTCTGGATGGTCAACAACCTATGTATGACATACTTTTAAACCATTTGTGTACAAGGAGCCGTCATTTTCTCTGGCAGGTTTTGGTCCGATTTTCATGACATTCGAAATCAACCATCACAATCAGATCAAAATTGTGACCTCTAGAGATTCCACAACCTTAATATAGCTTATATTTACACTATTTACGTACGAGAGGTGACTATTTTGTCTGATTTTCACGGAATTCGAACTCGACCGTTATTACAGTGTAACAGTGAAATTATCCAGTGTTTTTGTAAATCGGAAAATAATTATGACCACTAGAGGTACTACAAGCTAAAAACACTATTTTTCATACAATCAAGGCCCATAATTCAGGAAGTTACCATCCAATATGCGTGAATATCAATAGGAGGAACCAAGATCTTCAAATGGGTTATAAACATGTATTTCAAGTTTCCTAAAAATTGGATCAAAATTGTGGCCCCTAGAGGGTTCACAACCTTGATATATATTTACACTATTTGCATACCACGGGTGGTAATATTGTCTGACTCTTTTGGTCCGATTTTCACAAAATTCTAAACTAACACTGCAGGGATTTTTTAAATCGTATAATAATTGTGACCTCCAGAGGAACCACAAGCCAAATATGCTATTTGTCGTACAATCAAGAGTCATAATTCAGGAAGTTACAAACAGATATGCACAAATATTGCAATGAACCAAGATTCTTGGGGAGATAGACCTATATTTCCCGTTTCATCAAAATCTGACAAAAATTGTGACCTGTACAGTGTTCCCAAACAAATTGTAGACAGGCCGATGGACAGGGGCAAGGACAATATACATCCACATGAAAATGTGAGCGTATAAAAATGTATTTTATTTGATGTATCTGGCAAATATTCCATTTGGATATTACATACTGAATAAAACAAATAGTTTTTTTTCTATAGGTCAACATCAAAGAGGCCCAAGTCTTCAGGCATCTCCTCATCCTCATCTTCATTTTCATCTGTTTTCATCATGTATTGTTGTACTTCTTTAGAACACATGTTGATAATCTGTAATTTACCTTTAGGTTGTCTCAGTTGAACAAGTGTATAACGACCATTTTGAAAACAAGGTTGGGTTAGGAGGAAGTCACTCATTTGTGATGTTGTAATACTCTTGATCTTTTGAATGACAATGTATGTTTTACCATTATGCTGTCGTCGGTTACCATCTATATTCCACTCCTTGCATTTTTTCACCAGTAAATCAATAACAACATCCGGCAAATCAGGTCCAAATATCATTTCTTCTAAAGTTTCAACATTGGCATATTCAAGTACCATGTTCTCCAATATACGGTAGACATATGGATCAAGTTCATCAGTTGAATCAGCCATGTTGAATTCTTCAGGAATGTCTTTTGTAATGTCTCGACCAGAAATTTTCAAGTTGTGGGCGAGTGCAATCAGACTATCGTTACTGGTAGTAGCCACATAATCTCTTGTTGGGTACTGAAAAACAGTTAAATTGAAAATAATTTTATGTAAGAGTTAAAGAAGATAAAAAATCTTTGAATCAGGAAAATATAGTAATGAATCAAGTTGATATCAAGTGTTATTTCAACAGAAATTCAGTAACATTTCAATCTGTAGGCATGAAATTTGAAATGCTGACAGATACCTACAAAATATATCAAAACATCAAATTTAATAAAATTAACTATTTAACATTTTCATTTAAATCAAAAGTCTAGTCATTTTAAAAATTTAATTTGTTCACATAATTTTTCCAACACTTGAAGAATATTCCAAATATTGTAATATATGCTGTTATTCAATGGGGCCAAGGTCTCATTGAAATGGTTACTGGACATGGGAATCCACATTTTCCAAATTCTTACATATATTTTAACAAAAGAAATTCTCAAAACGGTATGAATAGTTGGATGGATCCTACTTGGAGATGTAGCTAAATGAGAAAAATCACCTCAATTAGAGAATATCTTGAAGTTAATTCTTTCAGGGCATTTTCTGCAGCAGTAAACTTGGCTTGGGGTTTATTTTGACCAGTAGCCAAGGCAATCAATTTGGTATTCAGATAAATCAAACACCTGAAAATATAAATTACTTATAGATGTAAGTCGGTTAAGTATAGGATATTAACCTACCCAAGGTTGATATGATAGAGAACAAGCGGGCACAGCCCGCGTGTTCTCTATCATATCAATCGGACGGATAGTAGGTTCATATCTGACATATACAACGGGTTCACTTTTAAATTTAATGGGCTCTTCTAAAAAAGGCAACAGGGATTGGATAATTGCTTGACAGTTTCCGCCAAAATGCGAAATTTACCGAAGCTGTCACGTGCAGATGTATATTTAAATGTCGGCATTTTGGAGAAAGCAAAAACAAAAGGGATAGTAAAACGAAGCCAGACGAATAATCAATCCATTTTAGTCACCATAATGACGATAGTATTGATGTGAATGCAAATATGATGTTGATCTATCCAAAGGCTGAGGAAAATTTGGAGTGTGTGGAGAAATAATGTGTCCGGAAAGAAAATTCTGAAATATATCTTAGATGGATATCATGGATAACCGATTTTAATATGCCAATAAGTATGCCGTCTATTTCGTTACTGAATGCTACAAACTGTACTAGAACAATTGTTTTTTCTTGTCAAAAGAATAAAATTGATTTCTGTGTTCTTTGTATTATTTCGATCATCTACGTCATCAGCGGTTGATATGAGCATATGATTATGATCTGAATATCAACCTATGATGCTGTCATGAGAGGTTGTTGTGAGATATAACTGCTATGGACATCAAAGAAAAAAATAGGTTGCCAGGCAACGAAACATACGCCCACACAGCAACCAAATCGTCCGGGCAGTCAACAAGAGTTGTCGCATATTAAGGAATTATCAGAAAATCATTAGAATTTGTTTGGTTTTCATAATCAAACGGTTTTTTTTAAAATCAGATAATAATTGTGACCTCCAGAGGGACCACAAGCTAAAAAGGGTGATTTTTCGTACAATAAGGGGACATAATTCAGTTAGTAATGACCCGATGGGCGCAAATATCAAAAGGAACCAAGATCTTTGGGTTATAAACATACATGTCAAGTTTCATCATAATCGATTCAAAATTGTGACCTCTATAGGGTCCACAACCTTGATATAACATATTTTCACACTATTCGTGTACAAACGGCGGCCATTTTGTCCGTCAATTCTAGTCCGATTTTCACGTAATTCATACTCTCTTCATTACAATGTAACATTGATATAGTCAAACGTTTTTTTAAATCGGATAATAATTTTGACCTCCAGAGAGACCAAAAGCTAACAAAAGCGATTTTTCGGACAATCCGGGGACATAATTCAGGAAGTTATGATCTAATGGGCACAAATATCGAAAGGAACCAAGATCTTTGGGTTATAAACATACATGTCAAGTTTCATCAAAATCGGTTCAATTTGTGACCTCTATAAGGTCCACAAACTTTATTTAACATATTTTCACACTATTCGCGTACAAATGGTGGCCATTTTGTCCGTCAATTTTGGTCCGATTTTCACAAAATTCAAACCCTGCCTTCATAACCATGGAATGGTGATATAATCAAATGTTTTTTGAATCGGATAACCACAAGCTAAATAGGGTGATTTTTCGGACAATCAGGGGCCATAATTCAGGCAGTTACGATCCGATGGATGCAAATATCGAAAGGAACCAAGATCATTGGGTTATAAACATACATGTCAAGCTTCATTAAAATTGGTTCAAAATTGTGACCTCTATAAGGTCCACAACCTTGATATAACATATTTTCACACTATTCGCGTACAAACGGCGGCCATTTTGTCCGTCAATTTTGGTCCAATTTTCACGAAATTCGAACACTACCTTCATAACCATGGATTGGAAATATAATCAAACGGTTTTTTAAATCCGATAACAATTTTGACCTCCAGAGGGACCACAAGCTAAAAAGGGCAATTTTTCAGAAATTCAGGAAGTTACGATCCGATGGGCGCAAATATCGAAAGGAACCAAGATCTTTGGGTTATAAACATACATGTCAAGTTTCATCAAAATCGGTTCAAAATTGTGACCTCTATATAGGGTCCACAACCTTGATATAACATTTTCATAATCAAACATTTTTTTTTTTAAATCAGATAATAATTGTGACCTCCAGAGGGACCACAAGCTAAAAGATAGGCTGGCACTGCCAGGCAGGATACGCCCACATTTTTGAGAGATGGATAGAGAACAAGCAATACCGAAAGTGATTTTTCCTACATGTACATCATTAAGTCCTGTATTTCATACTGTATTGGGAGCAGCCATTTTGTTGGTCAGTTCCAGTCTGATATTCATGAAATTCGAAGCCGACAATGATTATGGTGTGACGGTATACAACCTAGAAATGTTACTTTTCGTCAAAATCGGATAAGAATTGTGACCTGTAGAGAGTGCACAACCATGATATACCATATTTTTACACTATTCACATACAAACGGTGACCATTTCGTGTGGCAATTTTGGTACGATTTTCACGAAATTCGAACTCGACCTTCCTTACGTATGTACAGTGCAACAATAATATAATCAGAGTTTTTTTTATAAATCAGATAATAATTGTTCGAGAGATAGACAGAGAACAAGCAATACCGAAAGTGATTTTTCCTACAATCAAAGGCCATAATTTATTAAGTTATAATTTGATATGTGCAAATATCGAAAAGAATAAAGATCTTTAGGTTATAAACAAGCATTTCAGGTTTCATCAAAATCGAATTAAAAATTGTGACCTCTACAGGGTCCACAACTTTGATATACCATATTTTCACACTGTTCGCGTACAAACGGCGGCCATTTTTTCTGGCAATTATGGTCCGATTTTCTCGAAATTCAAACTCAATCTTCCGTAGGGTGTAACGGTGATAGAGTCAAACGTTTTTTTAAATCGGATAATAATTGTGACCTCCAGAGGGACCATAGGTGATTTTTCAGACAATCAGGGGCCATAATTCAGGAAGTTACGATCCGATATGGGCAAATAACGAAAGGAACCAAGATCTTTGGGTTATAACCATGCATTTCAAGTTTCATCAAAATCAAATTAACATTGTGACCTCTACAGGGTCCACAACCATGATATACAATTTTTTAACAGTATTCGCGTACAAACGGCGGCCATTTTGTATGGCAATTTTGGTCTGATTTTCCCGAAATTCGAACTCAACCTTCCTTACGGTGTAACGGTAATATTATCAACCGTTTTATTAAATCGGATAATAATTGTGACCACCAGAGGGACCACAAGCTAAAATAAGGCGATTTTGCGTATAATCAGGGGCCATAATTCAGGAAGTTACAATCCGATATGCGCAAATATCGAAAGGAACCAAGATCTTTGGGTTATAACCATGAATTTCAAGTTTCATCAAAATCGATTTAAAAATGAGACTTTTGATATACCATGATATACAATTTTTTAATAGTATTCGCGTCCAAACGGCGGCCATTTTGTATGGCAATTTTTGTCCGATTTTCCCGAAATTCGAACTCAACCTTCCTTAGGGTGTAACGGTGATATAATCAAACGGTTTTTTAAATCGGATAATAATTGTGACCTCCAGAGGGACCACAAGCTAAAAAGGGTGATTTTTCGGACAATCAGGGGCCATAATTCAGGAAATTACATTCCGATAGGTGCAAATATCGAAAGGAACCAAGATCTTTGGGTTATAAACATACATGTCAAGTTTCATCAAAATCGGTTCAAAATTGTGACCTCTATAGGGTCCACAAGCTAAAAACGTGATTTTTCGTACAATCAGGGGCCATAATCCATGAAGTTTTCATCCGATACATGCCAACCGAGATCTTTTGGGGATAAACCTATATTTCAAGTTTCGTCAAAATCGGATAAGAATTGTGACCTGTAGAGAGTCCACAAACAAATTGTGGACGGACGGACGTCCGGACGGACAGGGGCGACGACAATATACGTCCACATAAAAAAGGGGACATAATTCAGTGAGTAATGACCCGATGGGCGCAAATATCAAAAGGAACCAAGATCTTTGGATTATAAACATACATGTCAAGTTTCATCATACTCGATTCAAAATTGTGACCTCTATAGGGTCCACAACCTTGATATAACATATTTTCACACTATTCGCGTACAAACGGCGGCCATTTTGTCCGTCAATTTTGGTCCGATTTTCACGAAATTCGAATTCTGCCTTCATAACCATGGAACGGTGATATAATCAAACGTTTTTTTAAATCGGATAACAATTTTGACCTCCAGAGGGACCACAAGCTGAAAAGGGGGATTTTTCGGACAATCAGGGGCCATAATTCAGGAAGTTACAATCTGATTTGCGCAAATATCGAAAGGAACCAAGATCTTTGGGTTATAAACATGCATTTCAAGTTTCATCCAAATCGGTTCAAAATTGTGACCTCTACACTGTTCACAAGCTACACAACCCAACAGTGAGGCTGATTTCCCCCGCCGAAATCCCAAAATAAATAGATGACACATATTAATTAATCGCACATTTATTTTTTTTAAACGTATCAAGCAATCAAACTGTACATGAAGTGTCATCCAAAAGTGTTTTATAAAGAAAGATAGGCTGGCACTGCCAGGCAGGATACGCCCACATTTTCGAGAGATGGATAGAGAACAAACAATACGGAAAGTGATTTTTCCTACATCATCAAGTCCTGTATTTCATACTGTATTGGGAGCAGCCATTTTGTTGGTCAGTTCCAGTCTGATATTCATGAAATTCGAAGTCGACAATGATTATGGTGTGACGGTACACAACCTAGAAATGTGACTTTTCGTCAAAATCGAATAAGAATTGTGACCTGTACAGAGTCAACAACCATGATATACCATATCTTTACACTATTCGCGTACAAACGGCGACCATTTCGTCCGGCAATTTTGGTACCATTTTCACGAAATTCGAATAATTCAGGAAGTTACGATCCGATATGCGCAAATACCGAAAGGAACCAAGATCTTTGGGTTATAACCATGCACTTCAAGTTTCATCAAAATCGAATTAAAATTGTGACCTTTACAGGGTCCACAACCTTGATATACCATTTTTTAACAGTATTCACGTACAAACGGTGGCCATTTTGTATGGCAATTTTGGTCTGATTTTCCCGAAATTCGAACTCAACCTTCCTTACGGTGTAACGGTAATATAATCAAACGTTTTTTTAAATCGGATAATAATTGTGACCTCCAAGCTAAAAAAAAAGGCGATTTTGCGTATAATCAGGGGCCATAATTCAGGAAGTTACGATCCGATATGCGCAAATATCGAAAAGAAGCAAGATCTTTGGGTCATAACCTTGAATTTCAAGTTTCATCACAATCGAATCAAAATGTGACCTCCACAGGGTCCACAACCTTGATATACCATTTTTTAACAGTATTCGCGTACAAACGGCGGCCATTTTGTATGGCAATTTTCGTCCGATTTTCCCGAAATTCGAACTCAACCTTCCTTAGGGTGTAACGGTGATATAATCAAACGTTTTTTTAAATCGAATAATAATTGTGACCTCCAAGCTAAAAAAAAGGCGATTTTGCGTATAATCAGGGGCCATAATTCAGGAAGTTACGATCCGATATGCGCAAATATCGAAAGGAAGCAAGATCTTTGGGTTATAACCATGAATTTCAAGTTTCATCAAAATCGAATCAAAATTGTGACCTCCACAGGGTCCACAACCTTGATATACCATTTTTTAACAGTATTCGCGTACTAACGGCGGCCATTTTGTATGACAATTTTCGTCCGATTTTCCCGAAATTCGAACTCAACCTTCCTTAGGGTGTAACGGTGATATAATCAAACGTTTTTTTAAATCGAATAATAATTGTGACCTCCAGAGGGACCACAAGCTAAAAAGGGTGATTTTTCGGACAATCAGGGGCCATAATTCAGGAAATTACATTCCGATAGCCGCAAATATCGAAAGGAACCAAGATCTTTGGGTTACAAACATGCATGTCAAGTTTCATCAAAATCGGTTCAAAATTGTGACCTCTATAGGACTATAGGGTCCACAAGCTAAAAACGTGATTTTTCGTACAATCAGGGGCCATAATCCATGAAGTTTTGATCCGATACATGCCAATATCGAAAGGAACCGAGATCTTTTGGGGATAAACCTATATTTCAAGTTTCGTCAAAATCGGATAAGAATTGTGACCTGTAGAGTGTCCACAAACAAATTGTGGACGGACGGACGTCCAGACGGACGGACAGGGGCGACGACATAATACGTCCACATGAAAATGTGGGCGTATAAAAATGCTCAAACCGAGGAGAAAAATGTAAATGTACCCTAGTTAGGGGGACCCTAAAGGCAGACAAAAGGACCCCCACGCTTGACAAAAGAGCCCCTTGGCCAAGGGAAAGGGCCCTTGTGTCCGAGTCAATCGTTTCTATACACTGTTTCTGTCGAATCCATTACTGAATGAGAATGCAGTCATTGTATTGGCATAAAAATCATCAATCAAGATGAACCTAAGTTATCTTGTCCCAATTATCAACCAATCAAATTGCTTATCTCTGCTTACCCTAAGCGGAAAATGCTCATCTTCGAACTCTTATCAAGGCATTGACCTAAAAAGCATACACACCAATTTTGAACATTTTAACTCAATTAGAAGGAGAGTTATTGTGTTCCAAAGTCTTGGCAAATCAAATTGCTTATCCCTCTGCTTACCCTGAACAGAAAATGCTCATTATCGATCTTAGTCAAGGCATTACTGTAATGAAACTATACACCAAGTTCCATCACTCTCACTTAATTAGAACTAAAGTTATCATGTTCCAAAACATCAACCAATCAAATTGCTTATCTCTGCTCATCTTCGAACTCCATCAAGGCATTGACCTAATAAACACATACACCAAGTTTGAACATTGTAGCTCAATTAGGAAGAGAGTTATTGTGTTCCAAAGTCTCGACTAATCAAATTGCATATCGCTCTGCTTACCCTGAGCAGAAAATGCTCATTATCGAACTTAGTCAAGGTATTACTGTAATTAAACTATACACCAAGTTTCATCACTCTCACTTAATTAGAACTAAAGTTCTCGTGTCCCAAAGCATCAACCAATCAAATTGCTTATCTCTGCTTACCCTAAGCGGAAAATGCTCAGGGCTGGCCACGAATAAATTGATGGCGAGCAGATGACTGCTCTCGCAAATTTAGGTTTGGGCGAGCAGGGCGAGCAATAAAAATTGCTCACGTAAAATGCTGCTTGCGTGAGCACACATTTTGTAAAATTGTTTCAATTTAAAATCAATTTGTAGCCAGGATACTTTTTTGTTAAATAAATAATGACAAACTAAAGCATGTTTAAAGTTTGTAATTTATTTTATTTATTTATTTTTTTTTCAATTCTTTATTTACATGATAGTACTATTACTATGAGTTGGCACTAGTTTCACAAAACAACAAAATAAACGATTCCTGGCACAGAGTTTGCAGTAAACATGTGTGACCACAGCTTTTCTATTTTTGACAGTCATCATACTCTTTTTTTATAATCAATTTCTGTACGGATTTCTTCACCCCACGACGACGGCCACGACATAAATGTGGATAGGTAGGGCAATCAGGTTTCCTTTAGCCAATATTACGCTTAGATTTAAAATTATACGACTGCACAATGGAATAAAAACCGAAGTTCTGATAAAATAAGAAATACCGATAATTATAAGTTAATTATAAGTTTGAAACGTGTTCATTTAGCGTGAAGTGCCAAATCATCCGGATGTAAACATGCTTTACTTTAGACTCGATTATCATGCGTTTGTTACTGGTGTTCATAGGAAAACCAGTCATGACGTTCAGGTATAAAGTGTATTTTTAGTAACACGACTCATTAGCCAATCAAATTTAAGGACGAAATGCCGCGTGCAGCTTGATGGATCTCAGTTTGACAGACGAATTTATGACGTTATTGACATTGTTGGATTAGTTTGGGCAATAAACTCGTCAATATTTTGATTATTTTTACAGATTTTTACTAAAATTTTGCGCGAGCAACAAACAGCTCGCGTAAATCTACCTTTACGCGAGCACCGCGCGAGCGCGAGCAACTGCTCGCGTCTCGTGGCAAGCCCTGATGCTCATCTTCGAACTCCATCAAGGCATTAACCTAATAAACACATACACCAAGTTTGAACATTCTAGCTCAATTAGGAAGAGAGTTATTGTGTCCCAAAAAGTGTGACGGACTGACGGACAGACAGACAGACAGACGGACGAACCCATTTTAATAGTCCC
This sequence comes from Patella caerulea, assembly GCA_036850965.1. NCBI lineage: Eukaryota > Metazoa > Mollusca > Gastropoda > Patellidae > Patella > Patella caerulea. Next base: position 3,132,781 of record JAZGQO010000008.1, on the reverse strand, counting down.
CCAACTTTCTTCGAAAGGCGGGGGACAAAAACGTGATTTTTCGTACAATCAGTGGCCATAACCTATCAAGTTACTGTCCGATACATGCCAATATCGAAAGGAACGGAGATCTTAGGGTGATAAACCTATATTTTAAGTTTCATTGAAATCGGATAAAAATTGTGACCTGTAGACTGTTCACAAACAATTGACGGACGAACAGGGGCGACGACAATATACGTCCACATGAAAATGTGGGCCATGTGGACGTATAAAAACTACACCCAGTTGTATATAATAAGGATAGTGTTGTGTATTGCCAATCATGTGGTACAAATTGCAATCCACACGTTGTAATATCTATTTGAAATTTTGACAAACAATATGATCATATAGGTATTGCTGTGTGTGAAATCAAAGTGATGACAAGCAACTTTAACGCTTAATGTTTACACTACCTGAAATCTCTACATTCTTTTGTTCTCTCAGCTGTATGCAAAACATACTCTAGTAATAAACCATTGGCAGTCGCTGTCCTCTCTAGGATTGTATATGGGACTGGTTCTCTCTCCATGGTTTGTATTAGTACTACCAATTCTTTTTGGGGATAGGATTCATAATCTCTTGACTTCCTACTCACTATTAGATTTCCAATATTACTTCCCGTTTCATAAAATTTACCTTTATTGATAATATCTAAAATGTTCTCATTATTTCTGTCCAGTTTAGAAAGTCTTTTGTTTTCATTGATACAAGCATCTAGGTTATTTTGCATAATAACTTTCTTGGCTTCAACATAAGCCTTTCTGATAGCATCTTTTCTTTCAGCACTTCTAGCTGAACCCATTAACAAATCATCAACATACAGTTCACATTTGATCAGATTCTGAAATTTACCATCACTTTCTTCACTTCGATACAATATGGATGTTACAGTTATTTCATTCATGTCACAAATATAATCAAAATCACGAATCACCTCTCTCTCGTTTTCTGATCTTGATAACCTTTTGTGTAAAATCTTAAGTTTGTCTCTTATATAGTTCCCCACAAAGTGATGTCTAATCAGTTTAGTGCCAGAACCTTTAGCTTTAGCAATGTCGGCATTTATTTTATTAGAATTATAGAAAATTTCACTGACAGTTTTAGTGTGCAGATAGTAAAGAGCTTTACGATAAGTCATTCCTTTTACTAATTTTTCTTCTGTACCAGTAGCAGTGGCTATATATACACCATTCATCTTAAGTCTGCCTATGATCTCTACAGGATCCTTACTTCGATCTCTATCAAATCTATAATCAATAAATGGAGAGAATTCTGGATCTTCAATACTTCTTTTACAGCCCATGATCATATTAAAGCCTGACAAATTAGGATCAAATTTCTCAAGCGCCTGGTTTTTGAAAAAGATCATCTTCTCCTCAATGCTTATATTGGATTTTGGAGGTCGCTGATCTTCAAAGTTCATCATATCCATTCCATGGTTGCCAAAGAATCTGGGATGAGGAGGGTGAGGAGGGTGAGGAGGACGAAAGGGCCCGGCCCACATTCTAGGACCACTAGGTCCTCCTCGCCCACCAGGACCAGGAAATCTTCCTCCCATTCCACATCTATTAAACCCCATTCCAATCATAGGACCTGGCCAATCTCTTGGAGGCCCGCCTCTTGTGGGACCATCTCTCAGCAGTTCGCCTCTTTGAGAACCACGACCACCTCTGTGCAGGTCGCCTCTTTGAGGACCACCTCTATGTAGGTCGCCTCTTTGAGGATCACCTCTTCCTGGACGCCCAAAATTACGGTTCATTTCCTGTCTATTCCCGCCGTTAGCTTCATTAATTCCTTCCATTGGGTCGTCAGTATTCTGGAGCTGGGTTTCGATCATTTCAGCCTTCATTTCTAATAACATTTGTTGCCTCTGAATACATTTTTTCATATTCTCATCTCTTTCAGCTGGGGTCAAATTACTATTAGATAATGATGCAAAGGCTTGTTCATTGAATTTCACCATTTGATTTAAGGTACTCTGATCCATCCCACCAGACAATTTAGATCTTTTAATATCTTCTATGTTAACATCCTTCATCCGCCGCTTACCACCTAGAAAAGAGTAATTTTAATGGTTAAATTTTTTATATTAATAGTTAATAAGTGATTCATGTCTCTTAACTTGATGTGCCTAATGACTGAAGATTCACAATACCAGTCAGGTTTGAATATCTAGACAGAGACGTCCAACAACCTTAAAGCCCCAATAACACTCTTGTTGTAACTGAAAAATATGTCCCAATCTTCATTCTGGTCAACAAATCGTATTATTTTAGAATATTCCAATTAAAGGATGATATAAATTTCATCTTAACACACCTAATTTAAAAAATTGGAAAAATTCAACCAATTGATTTGAAAAGTCTAACATAAACCTTTTCAAATGTGACTTGGATTTTAAAATATTTTCGAACCCTCTGGACAAATAAAATAGGTTGTAATGGATAATTTACACAACAGGTATGACATTTAAACATCTAGTACTTAGAATAAGGGTATTATTTATCTTCTGGAGCTACCAAGCCAGCAAGAATGTTATTGTCCCTTTAAAGGTCACATAAAATGATCATATGACAAGAGTATGTACTTGACTGAAGCCAGTGTTTACTACTTACACTTCACTTCACACAACATTTCTTCACACAGCAATCTAATTAAAATTATTTTCAAGTCAAATGGTCTAAAAATACTTGTCAATTTTTCAATTACAGCCATAATTGTGTTCATTGGCAAGTAATGTTACAGGGAGAACACAAACTGATTGTCAACTAACATTATACACACATCACAAGCTGGCAACTAATTAAAAAAAAACAACCTATATTCCGTAGAAAGATTAATAACAGCAGATCTTTCTCAGATTGAGTTGTAAACTTGTAATAGATTATAATATTAATATGTAAGAGTGAATTGGAAAATTTTCAAACATGGCTACTTGTCACCTTATTTTAAAATCACTGAGATATTTGGAATAGAAAGATATATTTTAAAATTCATCAGAATCGGACAAGTTCACAACCTGGATATTACATACTTTTATACTATTTGCGTATAAGGAGGGGCCATTTTGTCAGGCAGTTTCTGTCTGATTTTCAAACTCAACCATCAATAGGTTGTTGTTACAGTGAGTGATACATTTAAAAGCTTTATTAAAATCGGATAAGAATAGTGACCTCTATAGGGTCTACAAGCTAAATACATGAGTTTTCGTATGATTAGGTGCCATAATCAAGGAAGTTACAGTCTGATATATCACACATAGGCATCAATGACACTAACCTTCCAAGCAAAATATGAACATGCCAACAGTGACCTGATGTCCCCCACCGAAATGCCAAAATAAATAGATGACACATTTATTTTTTTCAAAAGTATCAAGCAAACTATACACTAAGTTTCATCATTCTCTATCAGATACAATCAAGATTATCAAGGTGATATAATGAATTTATATCCGGAGTTTTGTCGCTCTCACTTCATTATAACCAAAGTTATCGTGCCCCAAAGTATCAACCAATCAGATTACTTATCTCTACTATCATCGAACTCCATCAAAGTATTCACCTAATTAATGCCTACACCAAGTTTGAACATTCTTCCTCAATAAGAGGAGAGTTCCAAATTGCTTATTGCTCTGCTTACCCTTCATTATCAAACTTAGTCAAGGTATTGATCTAATAAAGCTACACCAAGTGTTCCCACTCATCTCTGCTTACCATAAGCAGAAAATTCTCATCTTTGAATTTCATCAAGGCATTCACCTAATAGACACCCACCCCAAGTCTGAACATTCTAACTCAATTATATTACAAATGTGCTATATGAAGTATTTTATGTTCTTTAGTGAAAGAAAACCATTCCTGGTTTTGAAGGTCAGATATGATATGAAAACGAATATTTGTTCATCCCTCTCACCGTATTAAAACTTAAGCAGGGCTTATGTCGACTTTGGAACCCAAAGCAACTAGTTGCAGTCAGTTGTAAGAATGCTTATGTTAATTATATCAGCAACTGAGGACAACTGGGAGCAACTGAATTCGGAGCGCTTATGTCGACTTGGAACTGATAGCAATCACACTTAACTGTTAATTTATTCATCACGTGATCAACAAAATGGCGAATAACTTAAAAGTAGCAACACAAAGGCATGGTCTGTCTTACAACAATTCTATTAGTATATTATTGTATTTGAAAAGTGGGTGTTTGTTCGCTTCCATTTGCTTATTTATAAAGTCACAAAACACATGTCTCTTATCAAGTGATCTTATTTCCATGGAAACGAGTTGACTCCAGTTGCAAGAACGCTCATGTCGACTGCAACTAGTTGCCGCTAGTTGCAACGAGTTGCAGAAAGTTGAACATGTGCAAGTGACTGCAACTGATTGCAACTGACTGCAACTAGTTGTAAGAGGCGCTCAGATCGACTTTTTTCAGTTGCATTCAGTTGCTTTTACTTGCTCCCAATTGCTGAAATGCCAGTTGCTTTTAGTTGCATGGTCGACATAAGCCTCCCTTTAAGTTATCGTGTCCCAAAGCATCAACCAATCAAATTACTTTTCTCTGTTTACCCTAAGCATAAAACTCCATCAAGGTATTGACCAAATAAATGCCTACACCAAGTTTGAACATAATAGCTCAATTAGAAAGAGAGTTATTGTGTCCAAAAAAGTGTGATGGACGAACAGACCCATTTTAATTGTCCCCTGCTTTCTTTGACAGAGAGAGGGAGAAATGGGGTTTAACGTCCAACGAACACAAACTAGTCCACTAGGCCATCCCAACCCCCCTTTCTTTGACAGGCAGAGGACAAAAAGATATAATATTGTGTAACCCCAACTCTGGAAAATTGTCGCAGAACACTGAAAATCTATAGGGCTCATCCTCTCATGACCCCAATGCTTCCCACCATATTTGACATAAATCGATTGAAAACTAAAGCCTCTATCGCTTCGCAAGGTATTTGGCAAAGAAAGGATAACTCTGTAATGAGAAATAATGGAATGCTGAATATCATTAAGGTTCGTCCTCTCATGACACAATGCTTCACACTAAATTCAAAAAGAATACGTCAAAAACTTAAGGCTCTATTGGCTCTGATATGCCCACACTGAAATGTGGGCGTATAAAAAGACACAATTTAAATAGTTTTACAGATACTTACTATCATTATCGGAACCAGTTTTATAACTATTATCCCCTTCCGCTAAAAATACAACATTGACATGATTGGATATTATTTACATTTTAGTCTTAGTCAAATGTGACTACTTTCATCTTATGATTTTTGTTTATATTTTTTCTTGACTGAACTGCAGAGACATTAATTTAACTTTGAACTACCGAGGCATTTAGTTTTAAATCTGAGCTATAGAAACAGTTAGGTTTACTCTGAAACAAGTACTTAGACTGGCAAGAATTTTTATAAAGACATTTATACTGTAAATGCAATGTATTCAACATTAAAATATGCAGAAAAAATTTCAAAAATCCAAACCTCCTTGTTCTTTTGCACTGTTGGACATTGTATAATCTTATTTGATACCAACTGAAAAATACAGATCACCAAACATAAATGCATTTCAAACATATATCTATTGTTCCATATTAGTAGGATATTTCCGAATTTCTAATAAAGGCAAATCAACACATTTGGTTTTTTTTTTTTCTAGGGCTATTCTTTTTATGTACATTTTTAAATTGACTCCAACTATCCTAAGGTAAGAATAGAATACTTTACTTCACCTTGCAAAATTTTACACCCAATCGGACATGGTATTGGCAAGTACAAGTGTTGTTCAAAAGATCACTTTATGCATTTCAAATTAGTTTACTTACAAAAGAATTATTTTTACAAATGAAATGAAATAGGTTTTAATATCCTACATCTTTTTAGAATTTCTAAAGAGACCATTAAGCATATTGGAACAATGTAGGTCATTTTTGAAACAGATTTAATTAATAAGTCAGTCTAAGACCGACTATCAGACGGACGGACAGTTACCTGAGAGATAAAACAAAGATATTGAATATCTATTGTCTTTGGGACGGCCTGGACGACAATTCTATTGACAATGAGATGGCAGTCTTCCGTAGAAGATGGCAAATCTGTTCACTAGAATTTCTCTAAAATTATGTTAAGAGAATTACATAAAAGCAATTCAATTTCTGCTCTGGTCTGTTTCTCACACCTAAAATAAATACAAATGTAATGAACAAAAGTTTCAAAAATATTTTATTACATAGCCAATATACTTTTGACTGGAGTCCCTTCACAATTACAGAATCAAATGGACCAAGCGTACACAACTCACAAAAACAAGCTGACGAATTTATGTGAAATAGGTCAATTCAAAATAGGAAAGAAAATATAAAATTTGCACATATTAACAGAGATCAATGGAAAGACACTTGTAATAGAAGAAGTAGGCAGTACAAATGGATAACTGACTATAGTGCGAACAAAGAATATTCTTTTCAGAAAAGATTAGAAACGATCAAAGTGGGATAAATAAAGACATTTAAGTATACACAAATAATCTCAAATATAGGGCTGCAACGATTCACAACTACCTCGATTCGGTTCGATTATCGATTTTAACCATTCGATTCGATTATTTTCGATTCGATTATCAGCTATAATAACCAATAATTTTTCCTGTATATAATTCATAAAAAAACAATAAAAACTCAAGACTAAAATTCTCTTGAACACTTTTATTTAATACTACATAGTATGTTAACATTGTTAACTGTGAAAACATTTCACTGTAATACATGTATTCAAAATATGTCAACATTATCACTACTCAAAGAGTTTTTTCTTTCACAAAAATGATTCCCAACTTTAAATTTCAAATGACCAGGTGGTCGAGAAAGTACGTCGTCTGCCATAATTTTACCTTCCAGTCTTTGCTTGGCTATGGGTAATAATCGCTAAACACGAAAATATCCGAAGATAATGACCTGAATTATAAGCTAATGAGATCGTTTTGGAATTTATTTAACGATTACCGAAGCTTTTGACCTAAATTAACATCCAATGAACATTCGGTAGGTCACCAATTTTAAATAAATTAACTTTCGTAGCATACAGAAATTGTTTTAAAGGGAGGTCACTCTGTTTTAGTTATGTTTTCGAGTGACATTCGTGTTTTGTTAAATAACGTAAATTAAAAGTTTTTATTTAATTTTAAGTGGACTTAATTGCTACTGGCACTTCATTTTTTTTTCATATGGTAAAGTGTACGTTGTTTTTATTTGAAATTTAATTTGCAATTGAACCGAATCGAAATATGAACGTTGAAGATCGTGGATCGAACCGAGACGGCTAGTGTCGGTTATCGGTGCACCGAACTGAATCGTTGCAGCTCTACTCAAATATGATATCAGAAAGTCATTAACACTCAATACTTGATTACGAAAACATCGGTAAAATAATCTAAGCTGCCATTGGAAAATCAAACTAGTTTACTTTTTGATAAAAGATAACAATAAAATATTACCGTACTAAATACTGTATAACCTACCAGTACCATAAAAATATTTTCAACAATGTTTTATTGATCTATTATTTATTATTACTGTCCGAAACCTATTCTGAATCTGAAACTATTGTATCGAATCTGGGCAGTAGTTATAATTATAAGTAATAGTAATAAGTAAGTCTGAAAGTTCAAGAATCAGAAGCTAGCAATGGCCAGAGCCAGAGAGGGATTTCTCGCGCCATTGCTTCAGGAATATGGCATAAACATGACTTTTGTTACTTGCGATTTCCTGGCCTTCTGTTCCTGAAAACCCGGCCAATGACTTGAGTGAGTCAGATTTATTCGTAAATATTCAGTAATTTAAGTAGAAATACTACTACTAGAATATTTACGAATAGATCTGACTCACTAAATAGTCACTAGTGTAGTGACACCAGTGTATTTAAAAGCAGCCTATAAACACGGAAAAGAGAATAAGGAAAAGGCCTATCATCTAACTACGTATTATCTTTTCTGTCCCGAACCTACCATCAACATCATGTAAAATATACTGTCTAAATGATACAGCTTCTTGTAATTTTCAATAAAGAGGAACATAAGACATAAGCCTTTTCTCTTGACACGCTTCCGTAAAACTTCGCTAAATTGTGGCGCCCCCAATTGGTAAGGATCGTTCGTACTCAGTAGTAACGGCCCTAAACCATAACGGCCAAAAAACTTAGTCATAACGACCCCCCAAAACCATATGGAAGACCAAATGGGACAATATTCATGATTCTTGTTTCTACATTTCAGTTGGAACATTTTAGACACGAACGCAACATTCTAAACTAATGATTCTTGTTTCTACATTCTTATATCAACATTTCAAGCACAAAATCAACATTTTAAACAAAAAATTGACATTATGTTTCATTTTCGGCGTTTTATCGGTAACTTTTCATGCAACTAATTACTGTTTAAACACAACAGGGGCTCACTTCCACTCGTAGAAAAGTCTACCGTTATTTTCTAATCTATAGTCTGTATCAAAGTTGTACACAAACGCTAACACCCTCTGGTGTAATAATGTTGATAATTCATGATATTTTTCTGGACATTTTCCATTTCAAGATTTTTAACTTCAAGACTTTATGAAACGTAGAAAATATTTTCATAAGAGTTCAAATTCCAGATTTTTTTCTGGACATTTTCCATTTCAAGATTTTAACTTCAAGACTTTTTGAAACGTAGAAAATATTTTCATAAGAGTTCAAATTCCAGATTTTTTTTAGATACTTTCAGAAACCAATGAATTGATTTCTTTGTCGTGTAAAATTAAGAAATTATTTTTTAATTTTGATATTAAATGATACATAAAAGTTACCGATAAAACGCCGAAAATGAAACATAATGTCAATTTTTTGTTTAAAATGTTGATTTTGTGCTTGAAATGTTGATATAAGAATGTAGAAACATGAATCATTAGTTTAGAATGTTGCGTTCGTGTCTAAAATGTTCCAACTTGAATGTAGAAACAAGAATCATGAATATTGTCCCATTTGGTCTCCCATAATACCCAACATTTGTTACATGCTGGAAATAATATTCATTCACAAAAATATTGCGTAACAGATAATATAAATACATACATTAGCTAAACATTAATTTAATACATTAAAAAACCCCAACCCAAACAGCCGAATGGATTGGTTGTTGGTTGTTTATTAAAGATTTATTATACAATACATTAGATATGATATCATTATTGCTTAACTAACACACAAAATTTAATGAATATTCAATGAATATATTAGGTTGATTTAATTAAATTATTCAAACTTGAAAATTGTTAAAAACTCAAATCAAAAAGGGCCTTGGATGGCCATGTCGTTTACCTTTATTTGATAAAAAAATTAATGTTTATATCATATTACCTAATCAGATCAGAGGGTGTGAAGCACATGTAACTAATTAGGGATTATCCAATCAGTACTCACCTCTTTCTGACGAGAGAATCGTTATTTTTGCCAAATGATTAAAAGTTAATTGTAATTTTTATCTAAAGTAAGTTACTAATATTTGCTACGACCATGCATGACAGAATTGAACCACCTTGTTAACAAATCCAAAATAGATATAATATTTAATATGCATACAGGAAACAAACTTAAGTCCAAAGCAGAAGGACCCAATACTGACTGGGTACACTGCATTAGGTCTATGTTTTTACCAATTTTCAACCCATTAAATGTAAATAATTTAATAAAGTCAACATGTCCATAATATCATATCTAACGTATTGGATGTTATTAAATCGTTAATAAACAACAACAATATATTGTTTTTTCATTTAATCAAAATGTTTGGCCATTATGACCAAATTTTTTGTCGATTATAATCAAACTTTTTGGCCGTTTTGACTAAACTTGTTTTTGGCCGTTATGGTATAGGACCGTTATGACTACATCCCCTGGCACAAACTGATCCCGCAGTGAATATTCGCTAGGCCACTGTCAGCAAACTGATCCCGCAGTGAATATTCGCTTGGCCGCTACAATCACTGATAAGCATGACATCGACGAGGCTTAATAAGTACGGCATATTAACTTTTTTACTCCGACAAATTAAATTCCCAAACATTTTTGGGCGGTAAAAGAAAAATAAATAAAGACGTTTGAAGTATTTGAAGTTAAAAAATATTTCCTATTTAGTGTAAATGGGTATTAAAATGAGTAAAATGCATCATTTTGCCCGAAGCAGTTGGGTGTTAAGTAAACATTGCACGAGCAGTTGAGCCAATGACTGGCGCGGTGAGCAGTCAACGCACGTGCAAGGGACACTTATCTGTTACAGAGTTAATTCGTAAGTAATTCTCTGTGAAACAGATTGCGCTGTCAGATCGTCTATGGCCACAGATCACTAATTATTGCCCCATTAAAATGTTAATTCTCGTCTCTTATTAGGTTGTAACTTTTCCCCAAATATTCGTTGGGTAAAATGCTTTTTGCCACAGATGGAGCAACATGTGGCAAACTCTTTCCCAAAAGCATGTATGAGTTTCTTCGTAAAAAACTTGAGATAGACAAGCTGGAAGTAGAGAATGCTAACCGTGCAATTATCGGCCTTTCCTATAAATGTAACCAACCTCACAACTCTTGTGTCCTCCGTCTCAAAATCATGAATATTCACCAAAACCTGGCAGAAAATGTATTTTCAAACCCTTTTCTTCGATTCTACACCCAAAAATCAACAAAGATCGCCATGCAAAAGGGGGGAAAGGGAGAGAAAGGCTAAGAATAACTTTCGCTCTTTGGTGATCTGTGTCCATATAATACAGTTCTATGACGCAGGGTGCAGGTTGCAGGTTTTTACGCAAACTGATCCCGCAGTGAATATTCGCTTGGCCGCTACAGGCAATTCTCCAAACTGATCCCGCAGTGAATATTCGCTTGGCCGCTACAATCACTGATAAGCATGACATCGACGAGGCTTAATAAGTACGGCATATTAACTTTTTTACTCCGACAAATTAAATTCTCAAACATTTTTTTGAGGTAAAAGAAAAATAAATAAAGACGTTTGAAGTATTTGAAGTCAAAAAATATTTCCTATTTAGTGTAAATGGGTATTAAAATGAGTAAAATGCATCATTTTGCCCGAAGCAGTTAGGTGTTAAGTAAACATTGCACGGGCAGTTGAACCAATGACTGGCGCGGTGAGCAGTCAACTCACGTGCTGTGGACACTCATCTGTTACAGAGTTAATTCGTAAGCTATTCTCTGTGAAACAGATTTGTTTTTACGATCTGTTGAATGAGTCGCTTCGTCCATGTGTGGTCATAACGGCCAAAAACAAGTTTGGTTGGTCATTATGGCCCAAAAATTTAGTCGTAATGGCCAAACATTTTTAATTTAAATTTAAGCTATATTTACAAGTTTATTTTATAGGTAAATGAATATGTAACACTTGATGATTTTTTACGTGTCGATAAAAAAGTTAACAGAATGGACATTCGATTTTTTCAAGAACAAGACAGTTGGCTTATACTTCCGGCAAATGGTTTATTTGTGTGACTTTTAAAATCTTGAAAAAGTTCTTTTATCAACTTTTATCTATAAACTGTTAATTATGTATTATGTATGTGATATATTATGAAATAAATTGTATAGTTTCTATGTTTTATAGAATGCATATGTATGTAAACTATTATAGTTTATATGTCTATGCAAATTTACATATTAAATTAATGTTTATGTAATGTATGTAGGCCATTTATATTATGCTATATGCAATATCTATGTTATTAAATATCATTTCGTACATGTAATAAATGGTACTGGTGGGGGGGGGGACTTATGACCAATTTGTAGGGCCGTTATGACTAATTATTTTGACCTTTATGGTTTAGGGCCGTTATGTCTATATTCCGGGGGAAAAAAAAAAAAAAAAAACACTCGGCAATCCCCGTTACACTTCTTGGCGAATTGCAGGACGAATGTCCAGATCCACGGCGAATTGTTAGACAACAGGAAGTTGCACGGGACTCTAAAGATGGCATCGCTTTTAAGATTAAATTGCATGTGCACAAGGACTTTTACTCAAACGACTAATAAGATAGACAGATTAGTGAAATTAATTTCTGTATCTGCCAAGGCAGAAAACACTAGTAGAATTTCAGACAGATTAACTTGCAGGTGTGGAAAGAAAAATAATATTGCACGCAGTTCCAACAATCGAACTCGATCGAGTTCAACAACAAGATCTTCGTCTTCAAGTGAATTCAAACATGAATTACTTTCTAAGAATACTGTATATGTCGGGTATGAGACACCAAGGCAAAAATTCCTTCATCACAGAGTAACCCCGTGCTACCAGTCACGGTTATTTTCTACTGGATCAAATTGGGATGATGGGGGAGAAGGGAATCGTGACCCTGCAGAATCACCAGTTATTCAACAAGTGCCCCCAAATCCCGTTGGGGCACTTACATCAATGACTATTCCTGACATTTTCCCTAAAGTGCCAGTTATTGCTATAAGCAGAAACCCTGTTTTTCCAAGATTTGTAAAAATGATTGAGGTGAATTTATGTTATGATAATTAATTGTATTGTGTATATAGACTGTAATGTTAGATAAAAAAAATTCATCTGTCAACACTCCGTGTTGCCAGATGAAATTTTGTCCCAATTGAGTCAGCGTTGCAAGTGCGATTGTGAATCGCAGTTCGTGATTACTATGCAAAATTGACAATATTTTTCATCAAAACAATGATTAATTATTGTTATTCATAATATTTCTGCCACACCCAAGCATAATTTTTATAATCCTATCTGAAACGGGTATAAATCATCATAATATTTAAAATTGAGGTGTTAAGCCGCTACTTAGTTCAGCTCTGAATGTCGTTCTCATTACACTCACCCTGAACGTTCAGAGACTGCCCGATTTGAGCCCCAGTCAATTTTACGGGGCAACTTTTCACTGCTGAACATTGGGGTGCCAATCCGTGTGGACGACTGTACAATGTAAACGAACATATTGTGTTTAGCCACGTGATTGACACTCTATAATGGTTAATACAGGATGAATACGATTAGAATTTTTAAGATTTTTTTTTCGCCAGTTCTCAAATAGAATCGCCAGTACTGTAAAACTTTATCGCAAAAATTATCGCCAAAATCAAATTTTAATCGCCAATTTCATTTTTATATCGCAAATTGCGACTTTGGCGACCGACAGTGTGAGCCCTGCCACAATTTTTTTTTAGACCAGAGATGTCTAGTGCTGTCAACATGAAGGCGGGGGCTAAATATAAGGCTATATAACAGCCAATCAAAAATGAAATTGCCTGTGGAAAAATGTAAACAAACTAAATATCCACGTGGATTTCAATGGCGGTGAATGTTGAAGAAAAATACCGCTTCAGTAATTTAAATGCGAATATTCGGAATTATGCAATAGTTGTGCCACCACATTGGCCTCTGTAAGTTTAATTAGTGATAATAGTATTAACTTATCTTATTTTAAAGATGTTATATGCATTTATAAAGAAATTGAATTTGGAACTAAAGGCCTCAAATCGTACATGTAGCTAAAAACAACACATCAGTATATCTCAACGTTTTTAGCTACGTTCTCGTAGCTAATAGACTGTTAGAAATGGTACCACAAATGATGTCTTCCGCCTTACTCCAGGCACAGTAGTGGCTTTTCCTACAGAGTTCCTTTGTGCAAGTTTTTTAGTCAAATGACTACAAAATTGTTACTGGCTTATAGCTCCCTTAATTTACAAATAAAATAACCCAAAACTGTACTGCACATAGCTACATATGATAAACCAATTCCATTTGAAATAAAGGTGAAGTCTTACAGCATAATTATATGATTTGATGAAACCCAACTGCTGCAAAATTTCAACTGGCCGGTGTCATGGCGGATTGCGTATACTACGTCATTCAAGAAACATAGCTATGCAAATGTAGAAAACTAAACCGTACCGTAAATAAAAACTGTTCAGCAACTATTTTAGTGGTCCAGTCTTCACTATTACTTATCCCAATAAAAACTTGAATGACATATGTTGACAATTGTGCGTTTGAGTCTATTTGAAAATGTGTATGGGGTCTTAGACTGTATCAATTGTAACGTTAAACACGCAGTTTAAGGTTACAAATATAGTAACTAGTAGACTGTCTGTTTCAAAAATTGCTTGACATTTCTTCAGTTTTGAATTAAAATGTTGTTAAGCCTTTACTATCTTCGGTTAGCCTTATCAATGTCTAGAAGTTCAATAAAATCCATTATTTTCTGGTGAATTTCACATATTTTGACAAAATTATAGCCTACCATTCTCAGAACATAAACATGAGACACTTGCTTAAAGCGTAAACCATGATGCATTGCTGTATGAAGCCGATTTATATGTTTTCTTTAAATTTACTATGAACAATTAATAAATGGTGTCAAAAGGGAAAACTGTTAATGTTCATATTGTTTTTATTCGGATTGATATTATTATTTCTTTTTTATTTTCCACTCTGCTTATTTCGCTGTTCAAAACTACTCATTGGATCGCTCTGTGATTGATAGTATATTCTGGAAATGTGACATTTTTGAAAAAAAAGTTGTTTATTTTAAAAAAAAAAAAAAAATTTCTTGAAACTTTATGTGCACATATGTACTGATCACCTGCAAATACATTTTAGAAAATATTTATCTACATTATCTCCCTTTGGTAATTTTTATCCGATTGAAACAGAATTACATGTAACAGTATCGGATACACAATGACATCAGCTGTAATAATTATTAACAAACAATTAAAAAATTCTCACAGGAAGTGACGTAATTGTTATATCTCAGTTTTACTCATCTGTATATACATGTAGCCCTCATAAATGAGTAGCGCAAGGGGATGAATTCATTTTCGGTTTCCTAAAATTTCCTGATAGTTTCTAACTTTAGTCAAGTGTAAGTTTTTGCATTGTTTTGTCCATACATGTAAAACTACATTTTCAGCCTTTGAAACAAATATTTTTTCTAAGGAGTGTTATTCGTTACTAGGGCTACAACGATTCATCGATGAACCGTGGTGTTTTAAAAATCCATGATGCATGATTCAATCTATGCCCGTTATGCGATTTGTTATCTAAATAATAATTTCACAAAAATTGACTAATAGTCCTTTGAATGCGTAAATAAGTCCATGAGCAAAATAACTTTTTTTTGTACTTACAGCAAGTGTTAAGGCATTTTCAACACTTGAAGTGGCTTATTAGATGACCAAGAAAACACCACATTTAAAGAGCACATAAAACCAGAAAACGAAATTGATTGAACTTATAGACATTTGTTACTATATGCATTTTACGGCAGTTTAACATCAATCTGATGAAAATTAATTCAGATATCGTCACTCAAAGTCGCAAACATAGACCTCCTGTAAAAACGACTTAGCCAATTATCGAAAACACTCTTAATCCCCTCGGACGCCAGTGACGTCACAGTGACCGAATGCATATTCGGAATGTTTATTCCTTAATTACCTATATATATCCGGCGTGAGTATTCATTAACGCCTCACTGATTCCTTAATCCCCCGAATTAAATAAAACAATTGACTACGGAAAAATTTGTTTTGTAATTAATTTTAATTTAAGATCCAGTTTAGAATTTGTTTCATAATCTACAGTCCTTTTGATTTCTCACGACAGCGATTTTAATACCGTTTACCATCGTGTGCAGTCCAAACGATTTGAGATACATTTTCCTCAGAAGAGTATTGTTGTTCTAATTTAGAATTTGTTTCATAATGTACGTTCGTTCTATTTTATCACGGCAGCGATTAAATATCCGTTACCATCGTGTGTGCAGTCCAAACGATTCGAGATACATTTTCGTCAGAAGAGTATTGTGGTTCTAATTTCCCCCGAATATAAGACTACGGGAGTAAAAAGATGTGGTCGTGCCAAATGTATCATAAACATCAAACATGATTGAAACGTGATTTGTAAATGACAATCTGTTATCATCGTACGGCGCCTTTCTTTCTGCATACGGCTTTGACATCATTATGCTGAAATAGACCGTAAAAATGAAATGCAAAAAAATATCTCAATAAAGTAGCCTTGTATTATTTGTTGATTAGTGTTTAAACAACTACATATAAATCATATTATGGATATACCTTTGAGATAAGATAAGGTTATAATGTCTAACATCGTTTAACTTTTTTTTAAATTGAAGGTATTTTACAATTACATCGACAGTTTAATCACTCAGATTTTCGTAAGAAGAGTATTGTGGTTCTAATTTCCCCGAGTAAAAGAGTACAGGAGTAAAAAGATGTGGTCATGCAAAATGTATCATAAATATCAAATGCAATTTTTAAATGTAGATCCGTTATCATCAATCAATATACGTTAGAATTAACAGTACAAAAATGGAATAACAGATTGATTGGCTGAGAAATTAGGGCGATCTATTGTTATGCATATAGTCATCGGAATTTCAAATGGAGTTACGATAAAAGTTGTTCTTTGTGTATAGAAATGTTATTATAATTATATATTATATAGTTAATACTGAATATATCGACAAATGACTGGCATCAATTGTATTTCTGTACTTATAGTTATAGATAAAAAGTTGGGATATCAACTATTACTGGGTTGTCCAAATTACCGCTAAATACGCTATTTGCATGTCTCATCATCATTTATCACGCGGCCTAATAAAACAAAAGACGCTGAATGGATCTACGGCATGATATGGTATTTTAAATTCACTCTAAAATATACCAATCGCAATTGTCTAAACTATAACAATGTAAGACAATAATTCAGGGATTATGATTAGGGAAGTCACGTGGTGATTGGACCGTCAATTGACGCTTGTCAACTAATAGTGTGTATTGATAGTGCTATATTGACCGACAGTGATATATTGTATAGATGATGTGTATAGAATGTGTAGTGCCTGTGATGTCACCAGCCAATCAACCGGATTAAGGTTGTAATTGAAAATTTGAAAACCGTTTTTGGCTCTCAGATACTTAAACTTTAATAATTGAATTAATTTTAATCAGATTAGTTTGAACTTGCCGGAACTATTGAGTACACGTACGAAAATTTTTTTTGAGCCATTTGATGTGGTCTTTAAAGTAAATCATAAAAGTAGGCCTTCAAATTTTCATAGTGAAAGCATGACCACAATGTAATCTGTTCAGTTGACCGAGAAAACGTCACATATAAAGTAATCATAAAAGTAGGCCTTCGAATTTTCACAGTGAAAGGCTGTCGAAATTTAACTGTATTCTTTAAATTTAATTCCTATATCCTGATATTAATCTTATCGTAGACTATGAATCGTGATGCGCATCATATCGTGGCCTGGTGTATTGTTGCAGCCCTATTCCTTACCCTTTTATATACTTCATTTAACTAATAGTGTGTACTGTGCAGATATATATATACTATCTGGCAGATATAACAAAATAATTTCTAACTTTATCGATTGTATGCAAATAGGGTAAAAGTACTAAAGTACCCTAGATTTGTTTCATACATTGTAGTAGAAAAAAAAAATATTAGAAAATATGACCCTTTGAATAATTGATTATTTTTGTTATCTATAATTTCAAGATGAAAATTACCCCATATGTCATGGAATATATCAAACAATTGTTTGGTTATTTCGAGAAACACACCATCAAATGAATTCTAAAAGTTATAGTTTAAAAAAAAAATAGATTGCCTACTCATTAAATACACCAATAAAAATTTGTGTCCAGGACTTTAACGAATGACCCTTACTTAAGCTGGTGGTTTACGTCCGCTTCCACATAAATGACATCGCAGACTAGAACGAATGACCAATCTACAAAACTAGAAAAAAAAATTAGCAAAAATTTACTAAAATTTGATAATTTTGACCAGGCCCTAATAAGAGACATCATCCAAAAACTAGTATTAGTAGGACATTAAATAAACCACATTTCATATAACATACATTATGCAAGAGCTAAATCTGCCTATTGTAGGTTTTCCTTTGGGCCTGAAATGTTATATAAACTATTAATTAGACATTTATTTACATGAAAGACCATACCGGTAATCAACTCTTGATGTTGTCTTATGTGTCCGATTTTCATTGAATTTGATCCGATCTGTTGTTCAGTGCCCATTGATGATTAAATGCAAAAATGGATAACCGAGACTTTGTTAATTAATGTGACAGCTGTAACAATGACAATTGAGGCTACAGTGATTTTAAAATAAGATTTTCTGGGCATATTCCTTTTTATCTGGGTATTATACGCTGACATTGGGATCACGGTGGGTAAGAGGGTAAGACCCTGGTATGCAAATAGTGTAAAATTATATAAGGTTGTGGACTCTCGAGAAGTCACAATTTTTATCCTTTTATCCTATTTTGATCAAGTTGATCAAGAAGTCCATTTCGATATTCGCGTCTCTCAGTCTCAGATAATAACTTCCTGGATTATGGCCCCAGATTGTATGAAATTTTCTTTTTAGCTTTTCCTCTATCCATCTCTTGCTAAATGTGGCAATATCTTGCCTGTCAAACCGCTGGTTAACTACATGTATTAATTATAGCATGAACTTCCAGCTCTTTATCTATCTGGGCCAGGACTGAGGCCAATTAATTATTCAAGTCAGTGAGACAAACAACTGTGTTGTGGGAAACCATAAATAGCCCTTTAAAAAAAGTTATATTCTACTGGGCTGAAACAAATACCTTAACATCCAAGTAGCCTGAAATTACTCAAAGCCAAACCAACACCCCTTGTGCTCTTGGGCTGTTACAGTCAGTTACAGATAATTTGGTCAAACATGGCTGATCCTTAGTACCGCCATGTAAATAACCCCAATTTTTATACGCCCACATTTTCATGTGGACGTATTATGTCGTCGCCCCTGTCCGTCCAGACGTCCGGACGTCCATGCGGACGTCCGTCCGTCCACAATTTGTTTGTGGACTCTCTACAGGTCACAATTCTTATCCGATTTTGACGAAATTTGAAATATAGGTTTATCCCCAAAAGATCTCGGTTCCTTTCGATATTGGCATGTATCGGATCAAAACTTCATGGATTATGGCCCCTGATTGTACGAAAAATCACGTTTTTAGCTTGTGGACCCTATAGAGGTCACAATTTTGAACCGATTTTGATGAAACTTGACATGCATGTTTGTAACCCAAAGATCTTGGTTCCTTTCGATATTTGCGGCTATCGGAATGTAATTTCCTGAATTATGGCCCCTGATTGTCCGAAAAATCACCTTTTTATACGCCCACATTTTCATGTGGACGTATTATGTCGTCGCCCCTGTCCGTCCGGACGTCCGTCCGTCCACAATTTGTTTGTGGACTCTCTACAGGTCACAATTCTTATCCGATTTTGACGAAACTTGAAATATAGGTTTATCCCCATAAGATCTCGGTTCCTTTCGATATTGGCATGTATCGGATCAAAACTTCATGGATTATGGCCCCTGATTGTACGAAAAATCACGTTTTTAGCTTGTGGACCCTATAGAGGTCACAATTTTGAACCGATTTTGATGAAACTTGACATGCATGTTTGTAACCCAAAGATCTTTGTTCCTTTCGATATTTGCGGCTATCGGAATGTAATTTCCTGAATTATGGCCCCTGATTGTCCGAAAAATCACCCTTTTTAGCTTGTGGTCCCTCTGGAGGTCACAATTATTATTCGATTTAAAAAAACGTTTGATTATATCACCGTTACACCCTAAGGAAGGTTGAGTTCGAATTTCGGGAAAATCGGACGAAAATTGACATACAAAATGGCCGCCGTTTGTACGCGAATACTGTTAAAAAATGGTATATCAAGGTTGTGCACCCTGTGGAGGTCACAATTTTGATTTGATTTTGATGAAACTTGACATTCATGGTTATAACCCAAAGATCTTGCTTCCTTTCGATATTTGCGCATATCGGATCGTAACTTCCTGAATTATGGCCCCTGATTATACGCAAAATCGCCTTTTTTTTAGCTTGGAGGTCACAATTATTATTCGATTTAAAAAAACGTTTGATTATATCACCGTTACACCGTAAGGAAGGTTGAGTTCGAATTTCGGGAAAATCGGACGAAAATTGCCATACAAAATGGCCGCCGTTTGTATGCGAATACTGTTAAAAAATGGTATATCAAGGTTGTGGACCCTGTGGAGGTCACAATTTTGATTCGATTTTGATGAAACTTGAAATTCATGGTTATAACCCAAAGATCTTGCTTCCTTTTGATATTTGCGCATATCGGAACGTAACTTCCTGAATTATGGCCCCTGATTATACGCAAAATTGCCTTTTTTTTAGCTTGGAGGTCACAATTATTATCCGATTTAAAAAAACGTTTGATTATATTACTGCTACACCGTAAGGAAGGTTGAGTTCGAATTTCGGGAAAATCAGACCAAAATTGCCACACAAAATGGCCGCCGTTTGTACGCGAATACTGTTAAAAAATGGTATATCAAGGTTGTGGACGCTGTAAAGGTCACAATTTTAATTCGATTTTGATGAAACTTGAAATTCATGGTTATAACCCAAAGATCTTGGTTCTTTTCGATATTTGCGCATATCGGATCGTAACTTCCTGAATTATGGCCCCTGGTTATACGCAAAATCCCCCTTTCTTTAGCTTGTGGTCCCTCTGGAGGTCACAATTATTATCCAATTTAAAAAAACGTTTGATTATATCACCGTTGCACTGTAAGGAAGGTTGAGTTTGAATTTCGGGAAAATCGGACCAAAATTGACAGACAAAATGGCCGCCGTTTGTACGCGAATACTGTTAAAAAAATGATATATCATGATTGTGGAGCCTGTATAGGTCACAATTTTAATTCGATTTTGATGAGGATGGTTGAGTTCTAATTTCGTGAAAATCGTACCAAAATTGCCGGACGAAATGGTCGCCGTTTGTACGCGAATAGTGTAAAAATATGGTATATCATGGTTGTGGACTCTCTACAGGTCACAATTCTTATCCGATTTTGATGAAAAGTCACATTTCTAGGTTGTGTACCATCACACCATAATCATTGTCGGTTTCGAATTTCATTAATATCAGACTGGAACTGACCAATACAGTATGAAATACAGGACTTAAAGATGTAGGAAAAATCACTTTCGGTATTGCTTGTTCTCTGTCCATCTTTCGAAAATGTGGGCGTATCCTGCCTGGCAGTGCCAGCCTATCTTTTAGCTTGTGGTCCCTCTGGAGGTCACAATTATTATTCGATTTAAAAAAACGTTCGATTATATCACCGTTACACCCTAAGGAAGGTTGAGTTCGAATTTCGGGAAAATCGGACGAAAATTGCCATACAAAATGGCCGCCGTTTGTACGCGAATACTGTTAAAAAATGGTATATCAAGGTTGTGGACCCTGTGGAGGTCACAATTTTGATTCGATTTTGATGAAACTTGAAATTCAAGGTTATAACCCAAAGATCTTGCTTCCTTACGATATTTGCGCATATCGGATCGTAACTTCCTGAATTATGGCCCCTGATTATACGCAAAATCGCCTTTTTTTTAGCTTGGAGGTCACAATTATTATCCGATTTAAAAAAACGTTTGATTATATTAACCGTTACACCGTAAGGAAGGTTGAGTTCGAATTTCGGGAAAATCAGACCAAAATTGCCACCGTTTGTACGCGAATACTGTTAAAAAATGGTATATCAAGGTTGTGGACCCTGTAAAGGTCACAATTTTAATTCGATTTTGATGAAACTTGAAATTCATGGTTATAACCCAAAGATCTTGGTTCTTTTCGATATTTGCGCATATCGGATCGTAACTTCCTGAATTATGGCCCCTGGTTATACGCAAAATCCCCCTTTCTTTAGCTTGTGGTCCCTCTGGAGGTCACAATTATTATCCAATTTAAAAACACGTTTGATTATATCACCGTTACACTGTAAGGAAGGTTGAGTTTGAATTTCGGGAAAATCGGACCAAAATTGACAGACAAAATGTCCGCCATTTGTACGCAAATACTGTTAAAAAAATGATATATCATGGTTGTGGACCCTGTATAGGTCACAATTTTAATTCGATTTTGATGAGGAAGGTTGAGTTCTAATTTCGTGAAAATCGTACCAAAATTGCCGGACGAAATGGTCGCCGTTTGTACGCGAATAGTGTAAAAATATGGTATATCATGGTTGTGGACTCTCTACAGGTCACAATTCTTATCCGATTTTGATGAAAAGTCACATTTCTAGGTTGTGTACCGTCACACCATAATCATTGTCGGTTTCGAATTTCATTAATATCAGACTGGAACTGACCAACTAAATGGCTGCTCCCAATACAGTATGAAATACAGGACTTAAAGATGTAGGAAAAATCACTTTCGGTATTGCTTGTTCTCTGTCCATCTCTCGAAAATGTGGGCGTATCCTGCCTGGCAGTGCCAGCCTATCTTTCAATATACAGATTGATCGAAAATCAGTTACAACACTGTAGAAACCAAAGGGGTGACAAGTATGTCACCAAGGTTTAACCTATTTTATTTAAAAATTGAAGAAATGACAAACAATTTTCAAGTCAGAATTTAACCCAGAACAGACAGTAACTATTGAATTATTATGTAACTATAATATCCCATACAAAAGAATGATAATTCATAATTTTTTAATATCAAACTTTCATTTATTATGCAAGTTTTTTCTTAATGTAAAAGACTAGACATCAAAATAGATTTGTAACTTAGATTTGCAATATTTCCTGTGTACTGAAATCCATCCCTCTACATACTTAAAATTTCTTACTGTATTTGTTCTTAACTTGCAGGTGACTGACCAGTCTCTAGTTGAATTATTAAGACGAAAAGTCAAACTGAATCTACCTTATGCTGGAGTTTTTTTGAAACGAGAAGAGAGGTACATCTGCACCCCTAACGCCACCCAAAAATAATGAAAAAAAGAAATAGAGTAAAACCAGCAAGTAACACCAGCAGAGAATGAAAATCTTAAAAAATTGTTACAGGTTGAATTTCTTGAACAGACATTGAATAACAACTGATTGCTATATTTAATGTTGAATTGAGCATCTCTTGCTGTAAATTGACTAATCTTCTTTTTTTATTCTAGTAATGAGGCTGAAGTTGTTAAAAAAATGGACGATATTTATCAGGTTGGAACATTTGTACAGATATCTGAAATGCAAGATCTAGGTGATAGACTCCGTCTTATAGTCACTGGACATAGAAGGTAGATATAATATTTTCATTAATATTTATACATAATCTATATAAAAGACATGTTAGTTTTATAAACTGGTATAAATGAATTATAATGTAGTTACTGTAATTTTAATGTCAATGACGTGCATTTCATTAACCTGGTTATACAGAAAATACTGTGTTCTTACCTCCATTTAGAAGCCATTTTTCTGCATTATACGGTATTATATATCTGGTACCTAAATACAGCTGGGTTGATTGGGAATACAAGGATAAAATTGTCTTATTCAAGGTCACATGGATTCAACACACAGCTAGAGTTTTGAAAATTTAAATGTACAGTTACAATGGGGTTTTTTAAATTGAAGATTATGTCCACTTTTATCAGTTTTACATTTGATTTACAGAATTAAAATAACTGGTTTACTAGCAGATGAAATAGAAGAAATTCCAGAAATTAAGGGTAAACTTCTTCTTTTACTTTTGTTGATTTTCATGTCCAGTTAAATGTCTAGATGAATCGCTTTCTGGCTTTCGAAACTGGTTTGGGGGTTTTTTTTTGTTTCTACAGGACAGGGACTTGTTAATGCCCAACTGATTCTTCTTAAGTAATAGAATAAAATAAAAAAATTAATTAGGGAATTATTTGTTTTAAAAACTAAATCACAAGAAAGTAGGTAAGATGCTAGCTCGCTAGCCTGGAGGTTGCGTGCTCAATCCCTGCATTGGCCAAGAAAATTCATCATGATTTTCCGGCATGGTTTCCCCTTGTCAGACTCTCCGTTGTGCACCACTTAAGGACAGCTGTATAATCATTCAGATGGGCCAAAACTGTCTTGTGTACCGCTCTACTGCACGGTAATAGATTTCTACAGCATTTTCAAACAAAGAGTTTTTTCACGCCAAAACTATGGAACTAAGGGAAGCAACTCTTTGTATGTAAACAAAAAAAATCGCAACTTTCGGTTATCAACATTGATTTGGGATATTTTAAGGTGTAATTTAGCTAAGAGATTAGTTCTCAAATTCTTTTAAATCTATTTTAGAGTTAATAAAGCGAATATAATTATTGTCACATGTTCCAAATACTCCTAAAATGCATAATGATAAAGTAAACAAATAGCGACCAATTTACGGCTGACATTTTTGTTTGTGTACAGTACGTACAATACTTCGAATTAAAATTTTGCTTAAAATTTTTTTGAAAAATATGAAGCAGAAAAAAACAAATTCAAAAATTTTTAAAAAATCACATAGTATAGGTAAGAAGGGCGTTCCTGTCCACATGTACCTGTGCCAATATCTAGACTTTATGCAAAACTTTTTTTTTTTACTCCTCCCCTCTCTATTCTAATTCAAAAATACTATAGAATCTAAAGGTGTTTTTAACGACCACTGATTAGTCAAAGTGATTTGCATTCAACCAAATTTTCATCTTTAATGTCCACCTAATTCAAATTGATTATCCTAATCAACGAATTTATCGACACCGATTTCCGAAGCAATTACGTCAAATCGCCAAATCACCTCTTGGTGCGATTTGATCGTGTGATCACATGTTTTTGTCAACATGGTGTCCATCCAGCCAGAAGAATTCTTTTCAGTTGAGTTTGATGGAAAATGTTACCAAATGACTTCACGGCAAGTTGAATTAATTACAGCAGGTAAGACTTTAAGCATTTCTCTTATAAAAATCGACAAAACCAATTACTTTGCTTACTGCGCGTTGACATATACAAACTAGCGCAGGCTGCCGAACGAGCCCTTGAATTCCTACAGAAATCCCTCTCAACCAACACGTACTAAAACACCTCAACTTTGTCGTTCGTTTGCAACAAACTAGGTCATTTCGAGACTAACACATGGTTCAATTTTACGTATATTTAAGATGTATTAAAATAAAGCCTTAAAATGGACGATATCTATAAACAGTCCTACCTTGATAAAGAATAATCCTATTAATCCAATAATTCACTAAATTGCCAGTTGAGAAATTATCAAATATATCATTTTCAACTTCAACTTCAAACGTTTGAAGATAGCTATTCAATGGGGGGAATAGAAAAACAAGCGAGGTAATTGTGTTAATATTTCTGGTGTCAATGATTTTTAGTGTGGGGAATAATGCCTCTGATCGTATAATAGTGTGTTGAGAACCTATTGAGCAAAATACATACAAATAATTATGTTTTAACTTTCTTTGAAAATATGAAATACTCACTTTAATTAAATAATTCTTTTGCCTGTATTGGTCTTTAGCAGAGGAAGGAAACCGTCCTTGTGATTTACAAATTTTCTAAATTTAACTACGTCACTTGACTCAATTACAACTAATATGACCATGCCCACAGCCGGCCAGGGGCAATGGGGGAGGGGGTGCAAAAATTATGACTAGTAAATGTAGGTCCAATTGAAATACAGAGACCTATTTTCTATCTATAAGTAAAAGGGTGTTTAGAATTAAGAAGCCACAACTTTCTCAAATTCAGGCAGTTGTACCTGTCGTTGTCGCTTTATATGCACATACTAAGAAGTTGTTAAACCAGTTGATTAAGGGGTAAATTTCAGCAAACACATGATCTGTAACTGGGATGGAGGGTTGTGACGGCCTAGTGGTCTAGAGTGCCGCGCTTCGACCTCTAGCTGGTCGGTAACCTCTGGCTTGCGGCTGTGTTTTCGATCCCTGATGTGAGCGTATGTGGCATGGAGATAGGGGCGCCTTCTTAACCTCGTGGGTTTCCAGTTTCCTCCCACTGCTAAAGACCCCTACGCGCATGCGAATTATTGAAATACAAATGTTAGTCCCGAAATGACCTAGTTTGTGTCGAGTGGACGTTAAACCCCATTTCTCTATACCTTTCTCTCTCTCTCTGTAACTGGGATCACTTCGATACCATATGTAGTATATAGGTATGCTAGTGGTTTCTGACGTGTGACAGAAAACAATCATGTGTTCATTCTTGTTCTTTATCTATTTTCAGACCCCACAAAAATCACAGATATTGTAACAGAATTTCACAATTCTGGTGCTGATGTGAGTTTAAGTGTTGGTAATTCTACCCTTTCTCTTCCGAATACGAGCAAACACATTAATATGCCTATAGAAGAGAGTCAGAGATCTGTTATGAGTCAAAGCAATTCAGAAAAAACTGCAGCGTCTACAGTAAATTATGGGTTCAGCGCTTCTACTTCTAGCACAAGTGATTCTTGTATGCCCCGGGAAGCGGTTCTCCAACTCACACAGATATATAGAACAGGGAATATTTTACTTTTTTACATTTGATTAGCAGTTTCCAGAAAAATTGTGTAAGAAGAATGCTTATCAATTGTATAATTGAGTAGCAAAATTTACCAATTGATTAGCAGTTTTTTAGTATGTAATAGAATTCTTATTTCACGTAATTATGTGACAATAACAATACCCATATTATTTGTTTTTCCAAACTGTTGTTTATATTTATATATAAAATAAAAATAAAAAGTATATGACCACATGTTATTCTTTGTACGAAACCTGGACATTCTTTATTTACTTCATACTCTAGTCAGATCTTTTCTGGGTCATATTTCCTCACCCAATCTTGAACTGTTGCTAATTTTAATGTCGAATTTGAAGACAGAACATTATATCACGTGTTTGAATTTCGCGACGTACCCTCGATCATCCGGTAATTTTATCTTGTGTTTTGAATGTCTGTCTTGACGAATGTGACTACCACAGAAAGTATGTAGTGTTGTTGTAATCTCTATCATCAAAACCTTTTACGTCTATAAATAGCAGACGACAACATGTACTGCTCTCATTCCACTGGACCGTTGCAGAGGCACGTAAAGAGTTTTGATGATATAGACAATAAAATTGCGAGATTTGAGATTTGTTTTGATGTGTTTTACGATACTGAATGGTTTTAAAGTTAAAATTAATTTTCAAAACTTTGATTCGCGCTGAAGCAGGGTTTTATGCTAATAATGCTAATCAAATATGAATTTGATTCGCAAAATCGGACGTTTGAGTCTCAAATTGCGATACGAACTTGGTTAAAATATTCCCTGATATAGAAGTATGGAATCGAAATTTAAAACTAGTGTAAAGAAAAGAAATTTATGGGAAAATATTGCTTTAGATTTGGAATCCAACGGTTTCAAGAAATATATGTGGATTTAGATAAAGAATAAATGGAACAATCTTTTACTGAATTATAGAAAAATAGGTTGATCACAACAATTCAACTGGGAATGAACCAAAACGATGCCCTTTCTATGAAGAATTGAATGAATTTTTGTCATGTAGACCCAATAATATTTCTCCTGAATATTTAGTAGCTTCATTTACAGCTCCCGAAACACCCACAGATTCTCTCCCATCCCCTTCTAGTTCAATCACAGACACCCCAACAACTTCTACAGACACCCCAACAACTTCTGCTAGCAATACTGGGATTAAAGGACCTAAGAAGAAAAGGCAAAGATTAACTCCAAAGACGGAGAAGATCATTGATATTTTAACTTCCCACGAATCATGTGACATTTCCAATATAGTTTATGATTTTCGAGAAAAGCTTTAATTCGAGTTTATCAACTGAAATGTCTGATAACTCGTTTTTTAAATTATGTGTAACGACATAAAATAGAGTTGTTGTATTGTGTAGAAGTATGCAATCAAAATAATATTATGTTCATTATTTATTTTATTAATACAACATCAGACGTACATGTTTTTTGTTGATTTATTTTCATGGTACATTTTGTTCATTTAATATTCCAACAATGGTAATTCTCTTTTGAACCCCAGACTCGTTTCTTACTTGGATATGAAAAACGTCTGGATCATCAGGATCGGAGCCTTCTAGTCCATCGGCCAAGAAGTCATCGAAAGCATCTTCTGTAGTTAAAGTGATATTATGCAAAACAAAACAACTTGAAATAAATGCATTTAATTTCTCCATGTCTCCCATATCTATATATTTTAGTGTCCGGAATCTCCCTTTTAGAATTCCAAAGGAATGTTCAGTTTTCATTCTTGTGGAACTTAACTTGAAGTTGTAATTTTTTTGATCTCTTGTTAAATTTCCAAAATCTTTAAATGGTACCATAATGAAATTATCTAAACCGTATGCTGAGTCTCCAATCATGTGACAGTTCTGGGGAAAAGTGTTTTCTAGGTGATTTGTCGACGCTGTGTGAAGTGGAGAGTTGCCGAACACCCTTGCGTCATGAGTGGAACCAGGCCAGCCAATAAATATATCTGTGAAAAAGTGTTCATGGTCACACACGGCCATACAGTTGATAGAATGGTAGCCCTTTCTGTTTATGTAATTTTCGGGGAAAGTTTCTGGGGCTCTAATAGGAACGTGGGACCCATCAATAGCCTCGATCACCCCTGGAAAACCTTGAGCTTCCTTGAATCCGTGCAGAATGTCATTAACTCGATTACCTTCAGGCCATCTGATAAATTCCCGCAAAAGGTTTTTCGTTATCAATTCTGATAATGATGCAATAATGTTAAAAACAGATGCTTCTGATATACCAAAGACATCGGCAACTCTTATTAGTGCACATTGTGTAGCTGCATAAAATACGTATGTCAAAATTTGTTTGTCAAATGGGATATGTGTTTGTCTGGTATATTTGTCACCCATCAATGGAGCAAGAACGTCACATAACTTTTGAAACGTAGATCGTTCCATTCGGAATCTAGCTTTAAACTCATTCATAGAATACTGCGGAACAGTGAATTCCACAAAATGTCAGATACAAGGACGGTCTCTTGTTTTTAAATGCTTCAGCACTTCAGTTTTAAGGAAGGAGTCGGACAAGCTTCTTTGAAATAGGTCGTGGGCAATATTGTGTTTGGGTCGGACGATTCCAGAAGACTGGGACATTTCTGCAGAAAGAAATGTCAAAATAACACGTTTTGTATTACATATGTTGGCCATATTTGATACCTAATCGGCACATTTAACGAACGCACCAAAGTGCTTTGAAATCGAATATACTGTCACGTGACTTCGCCACTAAATTCAAAGCGATTTAACAGGTCGATAAAAAAGCCTTAAATTATAAGCACACTAATTATCTTACATGAATTGAAACAATATTGACAAAAACTCTCGGAATGGGAAATACACCTCACAAGGATATTTTTAAAATCATGCTAAGTTAAAACGAAAGAAAAATGTTACTGCCAGTAAGCCTACTATCTGGACTGGCAATTTTAATTATTTTTTATGTTACTAATTATTTCTTTCTGTATACTACATATTCAATTTTGGTTTAATTACATAAAATAATTTTAGATATGCGGTGGTTCATTGCTTGTGTATATTAATTTGACGCAATTTTTGTATTGTTAGGCCTACAGTTCAATGTATTATTTCTAAATTATTTAACCTTGGAAGTGCAAATTTACGCGTT
Source organism: Patella caerulea (assembly GCA_036850965.1). Classification (NCBI taxonomy): domain Eukaryota; kingdom Metazoa; phylum Mollusca; class Gastropoda; family Patellidae; genus Patella; species Patella caerulea. The sequence continues at coordinate 3,103,128 of JAZGQO010000008.1, read as the reverse complement.
TTTGGATATCTGCTGCTAAATCATAGTTTCTACTGGGGGTTTTTACACACCCATTCTGCTTTTTTGCTCTAAGGGGCTGACGGGTCTGAGATGGGCCAAAAAACTGAGGCCCTGTGTATACACTGCCGACATTGACTTGCACATAAAAGATCTCTTTTAGGGCGTTTGCCTGTCTTCATTAGCCCTGTAGGAGCAGAATGATAGGGCGTTAAATACCATTTCATTTCATAAAAAAATGGATGGCAAGGGTTTAATATTGACATACAAATTGTTAAAATGGTACTTGGTGAAAGGTTTTTCTCTGTGTGTGTTATCTTGAAAGTTATGCCAAAGAGATCATAACGCAATTCACCAAAATATTCATTGTACCTCCCTGTTATAACTCAAGATTTGAGTTATTTACAAACTTCGCCCACTTTTTCTGTAACAATTCATCGTTGGGCCATTTATTAAACAACTTTGCACTTGGTGTCTTCTCTTTACTAAAACTTCCACAACTCAATATCAGCCATTTGTGATAAAATCTTCTTTGGGAATGAAGCTACGAAATCTGTTTAGCTTTAAGGAACATCATTTGTTTTAAGGATGGTCACGCTAAAACAGATTAAATCTATGAAATTAACTATGTGGTTGATCATGTTAGAACATTTTGCTTTTTGAGAAGACCTTCATCAATTACCAACTAATTAATAAAACATTATTTGCTATCGCAGATGTTGACACCAACACAAACAATCAAAAGAAACGTAGAAGAAGGAGGAATGGCAAAAAAGAAGATAAAAGTGATGAATTAAAAGAAAACATGGAAGAAGTGAAAGTAGAAAGTGGTGATGTTGTTAAGGATTCCACTGAAGAGATAACGGATTTATCAACAGAGGAACCTGTGTTGAAACAAATAGAGAATGTTTTAATGGTAGAAGTTGAAAATGTTTATCATGAAGCTTATGAAAGCAATAATGAACTCAAGGTTTGTTTCACATTATTAAAGGAGGTTGAGTAATCAAGTTGTCTAACTAGTGAATAGTTGATCATTTATTAAACACAGAAATTAGACAAATCTGAACGGACAAGATCACAGGAACTAGAAAGATTGTTCCTGACAAAACCTGGGGCCTATTTCACGAAATTTTAACGAAGATAAGATCCCAATTTTAGTAATTTGATTGGATAATATTAGATCGATTTTACAGCTTAGCCAATCAAAATTGAAGTATCTACTAAAATTGGATTTTATCTTAAGTTAAAATTTCGTGAAACAGGGCCCAGGATTGCAATTATATTTAGGTGTTTTGGAATAGCAGGGATAATGCATTTTCCTGGTTGTATTATTTTATCAGTCAATGTTTTGATTAACTCGCTCCTTGCCTAAATATTGATCTGCTATAAAACATTAAAAGTTTGGCTGAAAATGGATAAAAACTGGCTGAAAATGCCTAACCCCCATAATCTCCAAAGCAGCTAAATATTGTAAGAAAGTGTTTTGGGAACGACTTACACAACCTGCATGGTTTTCTCATGGAATGACATAATTATATTTCAGGCTATGACATCTGAAGTTGTAAAGACTATAAGAGATGTAATAAATATGAGTCCTTTATACAGGTAAGTTACAGAAATACAACCTGGGAGATATATGATTAAAAATTTGTTAGGGTCTGGGTTTTTTTCCAAGTCGTAGTGATTGTTCATTTGACCGTAAGAAATAACCCTATCAAATTCTCAAAATTTTTCAATTAGTAATTTCTTAGTTATCTTCTTAGTTATGTTCAGATTTACAATTGTCACACTTTTTGGAGCACAATAACTCAATATCTAATTTAGGTAGAATTTTCAAACTTAATGTAGTTCTGTAAATGAATGTACAGTAGAACTTGCTCGGGCGTGCACTCCTAATAAGCGAACACTTGCTTCAACGAGCACCAAAAAATCCCCCCGAGCGATTTTTAAGTAATTTAACCTCTGCTAAACACGCACCTGTTCAACGCGTGCAACGGGCACCACGATTAATTCCCTCCGAAAAAATTCTATTGTTTCAACGGTCACTCCTCTACCAAAAAATCGCCCATTCAACGGCCATTGTTGAATGATACCATCTTGTCGTTCTTTCTTTGTAACACTCCCGCTAATCCCGTGAGTAGTAGTTAATTAACTGGGCCCCCACTGATCAGGTAAAAAGAAATGTAAAAATAACAATCAACCCGGGATTATCTGTTAATTAATCTTTTGTTTTATTAAGCGACTAACCTGGTAATTGTTTTCACACTTAACGGAAAATTATTTGATGCTGATTGAATAAAATGAAGTACCGAGTTTTGTTAAGATCATCTAGAATCTCTTTTCCATTGCAACTTTGTTGTTAGACGTTTTAGCGCCACCTATAATATTACATACAGAGTTACACTCCTTGTAAATCGGTGATAAAATCAGCGATGGATTTTCTTTTCATGTGCTTTTTTGATAAAATTAATTCATCGATTTGCTTCACAAAAATGGGTAAATATTATCGAATGCATCACAATGGTAGACAGTAGTAACGAAGGTTGGTACAAAATGACAAGTTTACAGAAGTTATGTTCGAGATTTGAGTAAAGAATTTTCGTTCGGCGCAAGATTCAACGACGGTCAAATTTATTGATGTCCGCTCCCAATGCACCCAAGCGTAATTAATTTATGTCAGAACAAAAAGCACCGAGATTTTATTAAGTGGTCGCGTAATCGCTAAATTAGTTGGGGTGGGAAATTCTCAAATTCACGGCATTTTGAAACGCTTTTAGACGCTATGATGAAAGTGAAAGAAATATTGGGGGGCCAGAGACCCAGTATTACTAAACAAACACGTATACGCGACTACTTTTAATTCACAACTAGCTAAAAAGTACATGTATTGTTATTGTTATACTACACGAATAAAAAAATATATGAAATCTATATCTTTATTTTTTGTGGTAGGGGTTGGGGCAATATTGGATACCTCTAGTCAAAGAGCACCTCCATTAAGCAAGCATTTTTGAATTTCCCTTGGGTGCTTGCTTAATACAAGTTCTACTGTATGTTTTGACTGGGTTTGATATTGACACTGATTTTAGAATCAGAACAGACAACTTACAGCTGAAATGTTTGAGATTGAGTTTGCTGCAAGATGCCCAGCTGCTGTCTCCCCATTACTTTAGAGCTAAATCTGCCTATTGCAGGTCTTTATTTTGGCTTTAGCTGGTACCTTCAAACGGTACAGTGAGATTTTTCGATAATTATATATTAATCAATTATGAATGTGATACATTTTTGATGTAATATTTGTGCGCGATCACCAGGACCATTTTGATGTGAAGTAGATGTATTGTTTATGTATTTTGAGTTATATGTCATGGAGAATGTTTACATTGTGTCGATCAGCTGTCAACTGTCAAAACTTCAAAATGGCCGCCCCCGATGGGCCTGTCGTTAGCAACCGTTATTGACAAATTGTTTTAACTCTGCAACTATTAAATTGTAAGCGCTTAAGTGGCCGACTGTGCCTTGTTGTGCTCTGTGTTTGTGCCTGTGTTTTATTGTGGATTAATGTGGATTTCGACATACAAATATTATAATGCGCAGGCGTGATAAGCCGTTACTTTCAAATAACTGAATTGTAGACAATTTTCGAGAAGTTATAAGTTGTTGATAAATTACGCGATAGATTTTAATTCTATTGTTGTGCATATTGATCATTTAATGATAAGTAGTGTTTGCTGTTTAAAACTATTGCGAAGAAGACAAGAAGCATTTATTTGTCGCCTTTTCATTCAAATTTAGGCCTACCGGTAATTTTAAAATTTTACGAAGCCTAGCTTGAAGTCATGATGTAGCGCCAGGAGGCAGCTGGGTATTTTGTTCTGCTTGTATTAAATAGTAACTCATAATTTGATTAATCAAAATGTTTTATAATAATTTTTATCTGTTGTGGCTAGTGAGCTATATGAATCAACTCAGCTATCATCAAACACAACTGAACTCTTACAACTATAACCTTCAAGCTATATCCCATCGTTTGAGTAATACCGGTAATAATAATAACTAGATCTGCAAAGCAGATATTAAAGCTTTCATATTAACAGTCACTTCCTGTCACATGTCATGGGTCATGTAAATAATCTCATCAACAAAAAAAAATCATTAAAATCGGTCAAAATATAGTGAAGTTTTTATGATTTTTCAATCGTAAACAACTTTATCGGCACGAAAAACATCAAAGACAAAATTTGAAAATGTGACATTTTCAAATAACAATATTTCGACCCTGATCCCGGCTATCCAGAAATGTATTCATTTTGGAAATAGGAGACATATTCTCCAAACTACGGCCTATTGCTTTCATTCACGTGCTCGTTAATGTCGATTTTTCACCTTTTCTCATATTCAGTTCGAAATGGTGACCATCACGTGACCGAAATCAAAATTCTGATCCGATAGATTTTTAGGCATTCCTTCAAGGATTCCGAAAATGTAACTCCCATGTCTGTAAGTAAAATATCGCAAAAGCCTTTGTGATTTATCACGTTTCAAGATGGCGGCACTTCCGGTTCCATCCACAAACTCAATATTTTGTGTACGAATCAGTATTTACTTATCTAGTATCAAAAAAAAAAAAATCAGGTCATTCTGACCTATATTTCTTCGATATTTTTGAAAACTTTGATCCCTAATTTCACCAAAGGGAGATAATTTAGAAAATTTCTAAGGAGATCTTTAAAGTTGCATCGGTAAGATCTACTTACATACTAAATTTCATGAACATCGTACAACTATTAAAGAAGTTGTCAAGTTGGTCTCAATTTCCGGTTCGAAATCACAGCGACGAATTTTCGAAATTCGAAAATCTGAAACTGATTTTTGTCAGGGTACTCAAAGAAAAAAGAATTAGTAAAATAGGTCAAATAGTCACAGAGTTACAGTAATGCAGGTCAAATTCACTCGTTCGTAAAATTCTGTGATTTCGAATTCGTAAAACGTTTTGAAAATGTATTTAATCAAAAACTGCCACCCAGTTTTGGGGGGGGTAGGTCAAAGTTTCAGAAAGATCCCATGGTTAGATTCTGAGAAATCCGATTTGCAGAAAGTACACAAAAAAAAAAATAATAATAATCGCAGCTTTAGTACCTGATGGATATTCCATACAACATTGCCCTAGAGGTTCATGTGGGGGAGGTGTAGCACTTATATTTAAGTCATCTATTAAGTGTAAGAAAATTCGTCAAGAATGCTTTGATTCTTTTGAAATCTTGGATTGTTCTCTACAGTTTTCTTCAAGGGAAACTAGGATAATTACAATTTATCGCCCACCCAATAACAGATTGTGTCAAAGGTTTATGGAAGAATTTGGATTATTTCTGGACCAGTTAAATGTGACTAAGTGTTACATTATTATTTGGGGGGATTTTAATTTTCATGTTGATGATTCTAATGACCCTGCCGCGGTTGACTTTTGTGAAATGTTGAATAATAGATCTCTAACACAACATGTTTCTTCTTCTACCCATAATGGTGGACATATTCTCGATCTTGTTATAACTAATCCATGTGATATTAAACTGGATAATCTCTCTGTCTCTGACAAATTAATATCTGATCATTTCCCGGCAAGTTTTAATCTAAAGATCCAGAAACCACAACCAACAAGAAAGACTGTAATATATCGAAGGTTTAAATCACTTGACAATTGACATTACTAAATTTAAAGCGGAAATAGTCAACTCAGACTTCAATGACATTCAACATATTCAAGATGTACAAGAGAAGGCAACCCAATACCACTCTAAACTTGCTGAAATTTACCATTCGTCCCAATACGCAGTGGTTTAATGAGTCTATTTTAGAAGCCAAAAGGGATCGTAATAAGGCTGAACATCTATGGCGTAAAACAAATCTACATGTCCATAAACAGATTTATAAATCTTTAAAAAACAATGTGAATAAATTAATTGAAGAAGCTAAAATTAAATTTTACTCTGATAAAATAGAAAATGGCGAAAACAGACAAAAAGACCTGTATAAAGTTGTGAATTCCCTTTTGGATTATAATGCTGAGCGGACTATTCTCCCGGATAATGATAATGATGCTAAACTTGCGAATTTATTCTCTGATTTCTTTAAAATAAAAATACAGAAAATACGAACTGAACTTGATGATTTAAATAAAACTATTGACTTTAACGCTCATGATTTTGATAAGTTAGAAAACTCTGTTTATTTAGAAAAATTTAATTTGGTTACTAAATCTTTTGTTTTAAAGTTAATTAAATCGTCTGCTCCTAAATCTTGTTCATTAGATCCTATTCCGATTCCTGTTCTTAAGGACTGTCTAGACAAAGTTATTCCACTTTTCACTAATATTATTAATTCTTGTATATCATCCTCTACTGCTCCCAACATTTTCAAGCAAGCTTATGTTACCCCTTTAATTAAAAAGTCTACACTGGATCCTTATATTTTTAAAAATTACAGACCTGTCTCTAACTTAAGTTTTATTTCTAAAATATTAGAGAAATGTATTGCTTCTCAGATAAAGGCCCATCTAGATGATAACTGTTTGTATGAACCATTTCAAAGTGCTTATAAACAATTTCACAGCACCGAAACAGCCTTAACCCGGGTTTCAAATGATATTTTGATGGAAATTGATAATAGAAAATGTACATTTTTAATTTTATTGGATCTATCTGCTGCTTTCGACACAGTGGACCATTCCATTCTTCTACGTAGACTACAGTTTAAATTCGGTATTTGTGGCTCTGCATTAAATCTTTTAGAAAGCTATCTTGTGGGTAGAAAACAGTGTATTTTAGTTAATTGTAAATCGTCTTCTGAATCTGTTTTGTCATCTGGGGTTCCCCAGGGTTCAGTTCTTGGACCGATTTTATTTACCCTCTATACGTCACCATTAGGTGATATTGTTAGAAAATATATTCTCAGCTTTCACTTGTATGCCGATGATACTCAATTATTTCATTTAAACCTAATTGTCCATCCTCTTTCAATTTATCAAAACTGCAACTTGAGGACTGTATTAGTGAAATTAGAAAATGGATGTCAAAGAACTTTCTAAAATTAAATGATGATAAAACTGAATATTTGTTATTAGGCTTTGTAATAGGTAATTGTGATATATTTTCATCTGATTCTGCTCGTAATATTGGCGCAATCTTTGATAGTTCTATGCTTATGGGAGCTCAAGTAAATAATATTTGTAAATTGTGCTATTTTAATATTAGAAATATAGGTAAAATACGTAAATTTGTAACTGAAGAGGCCACTAAGTCACTTGTTAGTTCTCTTGTCACTTCTCGATTAGATAACTTTAATTCACTTGTAGTTGGTTTACCGTTAAAGCTTATAGATAAATTACAAAAAGTACAGAATACTGCTGCTAGACTTGTTACTTTAACTAAAAAATGTGACCACATAACTCCTGTTTTATACAATTTACACTGGTTACCTGTTAAATATCGAATTGATTTTAAGATTTTGTTACTTACTTTTAAATGCTTAAATAATCTAGCTCCTGTTTACCTCTTTTAGAACTTTATACACCCGGCCGAACATTACGTACATCAGATAAACTACTTTTAAAGCCCAAAACTATTCAACTAGCCTCTTATGGTCAGCGCTCTTTTAGTTATCAAGCACCTGTTTTATGGAATAATCTACCATTTAGTTTAAGATGTTGTACATCTCTATATTCTTTTAAAAAACAACTTAAAACACATTTATTCAACCAGGCTTTTAACTGACTCTGGATGCAATCGTTAACATCTTGTTGTTTATTTATGATTACATTGTCACTTTGTAAAGTGCCCCTGAACATGTTAAATGAAAGGGTGCACTATAAATATGCTGTAATAATAATAAAATAATATAAACTATTATTTAGATATTTATTCACATGATAAGCCTATAATGAAAGCTGAGATTTATATGGAGTAGAACACTAATGATGTTAAAATATAACGATAAATTGGATAATCAAGAATTAGTTTTTATTGTCAAGTATGGTTGCTGCAATAAAAAACAATCTATGCTACATCTTCAAACACATATATCTTTTCTCAGAATTTATTAATTTCAATGAAGTTTTCATTATTCATTTTGTATTATCTACTTTTGAATTATTATAGAAGAACGGCCAGCTCTTTATCTAAATCTTACATAATGCATATTTTATAATGTGAGTAAACAATTTCAATGTTAACAAGCTGTCAATGCATCAGTAAACCAAGTTGAACTTTTATCAAATTATTTCACTGTTTTTGTTATTATAGAGAGAATTTGGCTCAAATAATACATGCTGGACAAAGAGTTATAGATAATCCTGTCTATATTAGTGATTTAGGTATGTACACTTTCATATAATATCCAGGTATAAAAAAGTTCACTCTTTAAATTAAACATCAAAACACCTTAGTCCAGAAGGGATATGTAAAAACACCATTTAAAAGTCCATTTTACTATATACCAGAACAGGGTTTCGAAGAAACCTTTCACTTCAGATTATGACAATATTAACACTATTATCTTTCTTTTAAAAATTTGGCCGGTCAAACGACGGCTAAATCATGTCGTACGTAGAACAAATTGGAAAAGACAGTTTACCAAAATGGGAGTCCAAATAAAGACAGGGTGCGTGGCCAAATCCAAAATGAAAAATTGCAAATATCTCTAAAACTATTGGATTTAGACACTATGAATGTATTGCGGACAGATAGGAAGTCGGTACAAGCGAGTCTAAAAATGTCAAAGTTCTGCCTCTATGACGTCATGACGTTACTGTGACGTCACATTTCTTCCAAAAACTATTCCATTTACGCATGTTATCCGAAGAAACAAATGCTGATGCAGACGAAAGTATATTATGCTGATTATGCATAAAGAAGAACAAAGTGTTACAGTAACAAAGAGGGAGGTTTTAAAAAATAAATATATATTGCTGCATTGTAGGTAGGTGGTACTGTTAATGTAGCTGCAGGAACACGGATTGAAATGTAACGAAATGGTGTTATGCATCCTATTGTCGAACTCCGACTCAGCCGTCTTGGTGTGCCACGAGGGAAAATTTGTCCTGCAATGGCCTACTACCTTTACTGGAGAAATGCATCAAAGGTTGAATCGGCGGTGTTGACCAACTTTGACATTTGGCCTAAACATTATCAGAAAGATTTTATTTTGACACAGATTTCATATATGTACCTGAGATGTGTTACAAAACCATTTTTGGCGGTAATGTCCCGAAATGTATTAAAGCCCCAATAACACTCTTGTTGTAACTGAATAATATGTCCCAATCTTCATTCTGGTCAACAAATCGTATTATTTTAGAATATTCCAATTAAATTATGATATAAATTTCATCTTAACACACCTATTTTAAAAAATTGGAAAAATTCAACCAATTGATTTGAAAAGTCTAACGTAAACCTTTTCAAATGTGATTTGGATTTTAAAATATTTTCGAGCCCTCTGGACAAGTAAAATAGGTTGTAATGGATAATTTACACAACAGGTAGGACACTTAAACGTCTGGTACTTAGAATAAGGGTATTATTAATTTTCTGGAGCTACCAAGCCAGCAAAAATGTTATTGTCCCTTTAATTAAGGGTGGTGTTTTGGGGGTCCAGATCATATGTGGACAGATAGGAGTCCAAAAAGGTGAAAATCGATAGGCACTGCCCATGCAACATTCAATGCACACCCATTTGTACAAGCACAAATGGGTGTCAAAAAATGGCCTCACAGAGCTCCTTAATGTCGCTTGTTTTTATCTTTTTGGTTTTGGCCACTGTGTCATCGCTCTCATTGAGCTTAGGAATCGCCCCCTAAAAGTGACATTTTGAGAGGCCCCACAATTCAGATATCAACATAAAATATGTTCCACCAAAGGTATTCTAATATGACCACTATATTCGCATTGGCGGGATATTTCAAATGATGGGGTTTAACGTCCTACAGCTCTGCCCAAAACTGGGATACTATTTTCTTCCATGGTCTCCTGAACATAGATATTTTGTCGAATTTGAGTACCATAATGGTGTTTTGTTCGGTCATGGCACATTTTGCGGTTGCGATATTAATTTGTCTACTTCGAAAACCTACTATTTGAAGTATTATACCATCACATTGCTAACATCGAAATTTCACGCAAAATGTGGCCATATTTTGAATAAGGCCATCATATTGGAATACTAATATTTATTCAAATTGGCATCATCCCGATTCTGAATCGACACCAGGGATGGGATTTCGCCTGTATATTCTGGACTTGTCCGACGCCATTTTCCAAACACCCAAAATATGCCCAATCGGTAGAGCTGGGCGATATACCTAGAAACATATATCGCGATATTTTAAAAAAATATTGCGATATAATCACTATATCGCGATATTTTATAAAAGGTCAATACTTTCAGTTTATCACTTTTTAAATGTAAATAAACATGCATAAAAAGTTGCTAATACCCCTCAATATCATTATTTCTAGTCAATATTATTTAAAAATACACAGTACAAAATTAACAAAACATTAATTCAAGCTGGTTCAAACACAAATCTATAGCCGTGAAAACTTACCAAAGTTGTTTTTTTTTATTACAATTTTAATATTCAAAATATTAATTATAATATTTTATTCAAATTAAAAATACATGTATTTCGAATGAAGGAAGCCCAAACAACATAAAAAAGTTTTTGTTCCTTCGGTCGTGCATATTTTTATAGCTACGTGTAAGATTTTACTTTGTTTACCCTTGCAAACCCGTTCTTTCCCATTCAAGAGTAAGCTTATGCCTTCTTGAAAATGCATTATGCATTATTCAATACAGGGATAGTAAATTAAACTATAAAACATAAGTACAGTATCAAAAAGTGCCCATTTTTTTTTGTCAAATATCTTTCCCCGACCACGACGGCCATGACACGTCCGACGCTGAATGATAATCAGTCTACCGGGACTCCCAATGTGATTGGCATTATTTATATTTCTGCTTTGTTAAAATTTAATTCAATCTTAAAATCAATGATTTCTTTCGAAAATCTAAGTATCGGTTTTCACCATTCGTCAAGATGTGTAGAAATTGAACCGAAACAGGGATAATTCTAACCGGTGGAAAGGTGGACAATAAGTCACGTGACGTAAATAAAGCTCCGCATCGGCATTTGCAAACTTTGTGGAATGAATACTCGGGAGTTTATAGCAGTATTTTTTCATCATTAAGCAATAAAATATCGTAGATAATATAAAAAAGAAAACATTTTGTTCAATATTTATGTAAAATATCATCCAAAAAATCAAAACGCGATATATCGCGGTATGTTCGGTTTTTCGATATTTTTCTGAAGACAGTATTTTTCACGGTTTTTATTTCTGTGACGGTTTTATATCGATATACCGAAATATCGCCCAGCTCTACCAATCGGACATCAGGACATGGTACATGATATTCAAAATTCCAAAATTAATATAGTTTACTGAGTGTATTACTACCACTCAACCTGGTATAAATGTCTGACAAGAAAAATTTTGAAATACCATCACTGATCAACACATATTAGAGATATATAATCCACCAAAAACATGGGCTTTATTTCATGACCCTGGGACAAGCAACTTCGCAAAACTTTTTGCAAAACACATAGTCTCTAGCATATTTTATTCTGAGGTAACTGAATGTCACTTTACCCTAAGCACATTGATCGGATCCATTCACTTGATTTGATACTTTCTGCAGGTTAATCTTATAGGTTTTTGTTTTTCGTGTAGAGCGGTCCTCCTGCACTTAATATTACAGTATATATACTATTATTAGCCTCTTTCTACGTTATTGTAACACATTGCTCTTCTTTATCAACCCATAATGGACATACCCACTTTTCTGCATCAGCATTTGTATGTTTTGTTAACATGCGTAAATAGACTAATTTTGAAAGAAATGCGACGTCTGATATGCCATTGTGACGTCGCAGTAATGTCATGACGTAATGGAGACATCAAGTCGAAATTTTGGGACTCGCTTGTACAGACTTCCTATCTGTCCACAATACATTTATCGTGTCTAAATCCAATAGTTTTAGAGATATTCGCGAGTTTTGATCGCCAGCCGCCAACTTGGAATTGGCCAAGCCCCCTGTCCTTATTTGGACTCTGATTTTGGTAAACTTTCTTTTCCTTACTTAGGACATCATGATAAGTCAATAGAAAACCAAAAAACCTTTTGTTGCAATTTGTTCTACATCAAATGCTAATTTGACTAGACTAAATGGCTATTTTGCAACATGGTAATTTTGACAAGAACAAGAAATTCCGGGATTGTTTAAGGCAAGCAGATTTAAGAGTCTTGAAGGTATTTATAAGGTAATTGCCTTGAACAAATATTTGACTGAGCAGAGATAAGCAATCTGACTGGTCGATTCGTAGAGTTAGTGAAGTCTTAGTCATACGACCATAAGCAATGAATATTGGTTCTTGAATGATTTTACTGATCACTAAACTTGTTGTTTTTTTCTTAGGAGCTGCTTTAACTTCCGCTGAACCTGCAGAACTTCAAGAGGTTTTAGAAGAAAGAAATGTAAGAAAAGAATTATAATATTATTTTGAATAATTTTTGTCCTATACAACCTATTTAACACAGAATTTTAACTATTCTATTTATTTATAAAATTATTATTTTTCATTTAATATTATTTTGAATAATTTTTGTCCTATACAACCTATTTAACACAGAATTTTAACTATTCTATTTATTTATGAAATTATTATTTTTCATTTAATCTAGATTCAAAAACGTTTAATGCTGGCATTATCATTATTAAAAAAAGAATATGAACTAAGTAAATTACAGCAAAAAATTGGACGTGAGGTAAGTACGTTTCTATTTATCTTGTGAATACCTGTTTGGTGATACAGTTAAAGACACTTTCACACAAAAGTTTTTATCATGTAGTTATTTCTAATAGAGGTATGTATGAAAAGTATAAATACCCTATCTTACTATTAGAATACTAGATTCCCTGAAAAAACGTCAATGGTATGAGGACAAGACAAAACTGTGAGGGTATCTCTATAAGGCAGCCGGTCTCCTCAAATGATGTAAGGGCTGCTTCTTATCAGAGGGATTTGAAGCAAACATTTGACAGATAAAATAGTTTGAATATGATTTTAGTTCAAATATCTCACCAAATCACATAGTTTTTACACAGGAAGGAATCTTTAAGTATCTTGGAAAGATAACTTTTAAATATGTCCTATTGATGTAAGAAATATTTGAGCTTGCCTGTAAAAGGTAATAGCAGTACACGCATCGCGCAGGTTCTATCAAACACGATTATCGTGTCGTCTTTTGTTAAAAATTTACACGATAACGGCACGATATTGCCACGATAAATAACTCGGTGTAGCAGTCGATATCGTGTGCCACGATAGTCGCGTGACACGATAGGCCTCGGTGTAATTTGATATGTAAAATTAACGATGTTTATCTGTCATAAATAATTGATGTCAAAAAGATATACTGCCACGATGTTATCAAACTGCCACGATATTTGAAATGTTGAATAGTTTTTTCAATAATCCTGACGCGAATAGCCACGCTGCATAAAAAGAATGTACTTTTATGAGGTTATATTTTAACGGAGTCCCATTCTGACAAATAAATCGGTAAATCACACCTCAAGTAATATCTTCGGGTTTAAATCACAAATGAATTAAAAAGTCTGTCTCTCCTGTTGTGGAATACATGTTCATTAAAACGTGTCTCCGTCGGATAACACCTTGGTGACCTTTTCATACTGTCAATCAAGTTTCCAAATAACGTGAATATAAAGGAGTCATCAAACATCAAAAGGAAACGATAATTGACTAAAATAGAAGTCCTTTTAACAAAAAATAGTCTTCTAGACAATATGACTTTTATTGCAAATTGTCAGTATGTTGGCATTACCTAACATTATTGCCCTCATTTTTAAAAAAAACAATTGCAACTGGTACGTGACCAATCTGGATTCACACACAAAAAAACTGTCGTTGTCATGGTTAAATAAGAACGGAACACGATGGAAAGCCCCCCCCCCCCAAGAATACAGCTTAATATGTTACGAGGGATTTTATTATTTTATTTTTTTACCGCAGAGCTCACGCTTTCAAAATTGTGGATGTAAGTGTTTATTCAATGTTTAAATTGGTACAGACTTGAAGATTGTTACATAACAGCACGTCTTATGACGAAAACTATGTATAATCAGCATATTCGCAGTGGGCATATTCTGCCAATAAAATCATTCCTTAAACTACTTCCCCTTTTACTTGTGCATGCATTGTTAGTAAAGACAAATTGTCGCCTAAATAACTCAAAGAACGTTTCTATTAATAAAGTATATACCCACGTCGCGTATGTCAGTCATTCATCTACGAATGATCGCCATCTTATAAAAAGCGAATTCAGTTTATCTAAAAGGGGCTGCGGCGCAATTTAAGGAATTATTTTTGACCCGATATTAACCAGTGCCAAATATTTTAAATAATGAGATAACGTCAATCAACAAACCAAATAATACGAGTTTACTTTATAACAAAAACATTGGTGAATTTATTATTATGTTTAAAATCATAAAGCTAATCAACAAATAATACTATGGCTCTTTATTACAAAAACATCAGTGAACTCATCTCGGTTTGATCGGCTTGCCAAGATAATGGATTATTGGGTAAATAAAACAATATAAACAACCAGTGAGTAATACAATTAAATTATTAAACAACAACAACAACGGCGGAGGGGTTTAATTTAGGCTATGCCCGTTCCCCAATCCCTAATCTGAATAAAAATATTGTCTATAAAAAAAACAATACGCCCTGTGGATGACCTAACTGCGTGCCTGTTTGCTTGTGGACGAGTTTACGGACACCCGTTCAATATATGAATGAAACATACAAACATTTGACCGTATTCATGCCATAAGATAATGGATTATTGGGTAAATAAAACAATATAAACAACCAGTGAGTAATACAATTAAATTATTAAACAACAACAACAACGGCGGAGGGGTTTAATTTAGGCTATGCCCGTTCCCCAATCCCTAATCTGAATAAAAATATTGTCTATAAAAAAAACAATACGCCCTGTGGATGACCTAACTGCGTGCCTGTTTGCTTGTGGACGAGTTTACGGACACCCGTTCAATATATGAATGAAACATACAAACATTTGACCGTATTCATGCCATAGACCATAAATAGCCATATTAATAAAATCGTTTTAGTTTCCAAAAATTATCACGTCATATTCATTTTGATTGTTTTACTCCTCACCACGTCTCACGACCATTTCTTATGAATTGAAGCCTCTTTGATAGTGAGATTAAGTAGTATTAGAGTTATCGAGGTGTCAGTGAGCCAAGAATGCAACACATCAAAGCAACACATCAAAGCGAAGAAGGGGATTGCCTAACACAAAAAACGTGCTTATTAAGTTGTTAAAGGTGCCTGGTGCTATTTAAGGACTGACATTTGTGCACAATGTAATAAAATAATAACCACCTGATAAATTATTAATGAGCACCGGTGTGATTTTATTGACAGAATATTATGTCAATTGCAAATATGATGACTAAACATTATTTTGCCCATTACATGATCTGCAGGAGTCAACCTTCGAGTCTGTACCGATTTAGATAATTGAACAATCTCTAAAAACATGACTTTTACCGTAAAACAGTAATCACAATTCCTCGTTACATATTGGTATTACATGTAGGGATGGGGTGGGGGTGTCCAGCCAAATACAAACCCCGTAGTTACTCATATTGTAAGTGTTGCGTGGTTTTCTTTAATTTGACATTCTGCTGATTGAGAAAATATTTCAGTAATACAGGTTATTTTACAAGATATCTCTTTTCAAAATTTCCCGTTTACGTTTAATTTTAACCAAAACGCCCAAACTAATTGAGATGCAAAGAACAAACCATTGTGACCCCTCTTGAATGCCAACCATTTGCATATATATCAGAATCAATTTAACAATTGTGCTTGTTTTTTTAAAATAAAGATTCAAACCTTTTTGGGTAGTTTTTACTACTGACAATTTACAATACAAGTCGTGCTGTCAAGATGACTACAACAGGATAATAATTTGTTGTACAATGGGCGTGCAATTTTCTGTCAGTTGGTTTCTTTTGATGTCACGTGCCAATTTACTTGATCAAACCTCTTTGGTGTGGAAATGAAAAAGTCAGCATTATATTATCGCCTTTATCGGACTGATACGTGTTCACGTCCATTCAGCAAAATGTGCTTCGTCTCAGGTGACGAAGGGTTTTAATTCATTTCTGATTTAAACCAGAAAAATATATTAGTTGAGGTGTGATTTACCAATACTGTATGCACCACGTGGCTTATTTGTCAGTATGTGAATTACTATTTGAATGGATAAAACAGTTTAAACTACACCCCGGTAGTAAGACCAGAATTGATTTGTGGGCATTTATTTTTTCCCGTAATATGAATGGATTTGTAATAGTCGATTGGCGAAAGTATTAAAAATATAGAACATATTATGAAGTAATAACGTATTGGTTTCTTTAAGCATACTCTTTTTAGAAAAGGAATGAATAGTATCCGGGGTTTACCGAAAATTGTGTTTATTCCTTTTCCGATTTCGAACAAGCCATCAAATATTCGTGATTAATGGGAAAATGCCAACGAAGTAACTGAACTATAATAATTAATGTGCTACTGTATTTCACCTGAAATAAACCACGAGAGGCATGTTTTAATTAAAACACCGAGTCACACGGTGTTTTTAACACCGAGGCACTGCTATCGTGTCCCTCTATATTTCCTCGATATTCACTCGGTAAATCATGAAATTCCACAATAGAAAACATGGTAATATCGTGTTTGATCAAACCTGCGCGATGCGTGTACTGTAGTTCAGTCTTAGCTGTTAACAGAGTACATTTAGATATCCAGGAAGTAGTGTACTATTCCTTCCTACAGCACAGACAGTAAATATACTACTCAATTTGATAACTGTTCAACTATCCAGACAATGTGGCATGGTTAAACTCCTAATATAAAAAGTACTGGATTGACATTTGTCTTAGGTTGAAGAAAAGGTAAAAAAACAGCATAGGGAATATATATTGAAAGAACAACTTAAAATAATCAAAAAAGAACTGGGTTTAGAGAAAGATGATAAAGATGCCATAGAAGAAAAATTCCGAGCCAGATTAAAGGTTAGAGAGCTCTTTCTTTCATAATTTTCATTTCTGTATCAACTGAACTTAATAATAATAGTGCACTTTTAATGCGCTAAACTCCATACACAATGTATATGCTCATAGCGCTACAAAAAGTCTTACAACATTATGATTTATGTGCCAAGACTGTTTTATGTCGCATAGTATTCTTTAAACAAGTATGTTTTTAATAAACTCTTGAAATTGCATAAGGTGGGTGCATCTTTAACTTCTGGTGGTAGTTTATTCCAAAGTGTTGTTGAATTATACTGGAAAGATCGCTGTCCGTATAATCTTAATTAGACTTTTGGAACACAAATTAAATTTTGGTTAGCCGATCGTAGTGTTCGGCTAGGATGATATTTTGTGACAAGTTCCGACAGAGCAGAATTTCGATTTAGGTCAACTGATGGCCGCTATTTTGAAGTGAATATGAAAAATAGTGAAAAAATTGACATTACGGTCTTCTAAACAACACAATAGGGCATAGAATGTCCAACATGTCTCCTATTTCTGAAATTAATACATTTCCGGATACGGGTCGAACTTTTGATATTTGACTATTTCAAAAATTTGAATTTTGCCTTTGACGTTTTTAGTGCCGACAAATTTGTTTACAAGTGAAAAATCACATTAACTTAACTAGATTGTGACCGATTTTAATGATTTATTTTATTTGTTCGGATTATTATGACCCATGACATGTGACAGGAACTGACTGTGAATATGAAAGCTTTAATATCTGCTTAGTTGATCTAGTTTTGTTATTATTTTGGGTTAATTATTTGTGTATTTATTCTGGTGTTTGTAATATTTTAACAGGATTTAAATGTACCTCCCCATGTTAAAGAAGTTATTGATGAAGAATTAGGGAAACTTTCTTTCTTGGATAATCACTCATCAGAATTCAAGTAAGTTAACCAGAACACAGGAAAACTTTGCCGTAGATTCAAGAAATTTTTGTAGGTATTAATAGCAATGCTTACAGATACATTATGGGAGATAAGATAAATAGATGGCAGTTCTCTCTATAATAGTTAAAAACTAGATAGTGTAAAGGTAATTTGCTGAAAATTTCAGACAAATTTATCCACTATTAGCTGAAAACGAAGTGATTGAAATATTCACATAGACTTGGTCATCATTACTGAAATAATTAATATAAACAGCATAGTCTCGATTATCCACTTGATTAATTTAATTATCAGTGACTGTTAAGCGGCGTATAGGATTTTAATCCGCCAACATCAAAGGCTAGCCTTGACATCAAAAGTTTATTATGGTCTGGATAAGTTAATTAATGTCTAATTGATTATTTAGATAACATTTCAGGCCAAAAGAAAGACCTGTAATAAGCAGATTTTGCTCTTGCATAATGCTATTTTAATTGATATCTGAATATACACAGTATTTACAAGATCATACTGTTGGGTTATCTTATATATAATGGAAAATGGTTGCTCTTAGCTCTGTTCTGGGAGATTTTCCCCCAGATTTACAAATCACAATTGTCAAACTACTACTTTATCTGATTCAGTTAAATCAATGAATGGAGTCTTCGAAGGTACCGTTATTGGACCGATGTTGTTTGTGTTGTATACTGTAAACATCACCAGTATTCTTAATAAACACAATCTTCTGTGTCACTGCTTGCAGATGCAACACAAATATTAGACGGTTTCAAGTCCACATATGGTTCTTTCAATAATTTAAACAATTGTAGAATTGATATTAAAATTCGGGATGAAACTTGATTGATGACAAAACAGGAAGTCAATAACTTCTGAACATGAATAAAAAATCTGCCATTTGATGACAAAAGATTAACTATGGAGGACAGTGAATTTTTTTTTTATTATACTGCTCAAATATTACTATAGCAAGACAAGAAACCACACTATTACTACTAAGTACACACCGCGAGATTAGAATACTACTATACTGAAACAATCTTCTTGCTACTTCGACATACATGGAAATAATCACTACAGTTCAGTTATTCAAAAGCCAATCAAGTAGATTTAAGTAAACAATAACGATGTCCCACAGGGTTTACTTTCCGTCTCTTAGATGATACTAACCGTCTATTGATTGATGATACTTACCGTCTCTTGATTGATGATACTTACCATCTCTTGATTGATGATACTTACCGTCTCTCGATTGATGATACTCACCACATATTTATTTGACTTGACTCACCTTCTAGATTGATGATACATATAGTTCCATGTTGGGTATACTTACTATGAAAAATATTAAATAATAACAGTTACCTAATGTAAATGGTTAATGATGTGTTCGTTTACACCATAGAGAACCAACACAAGCCTGGAACACCCAAGACATACCACTCTGACATCAGAATAACCATTCTGTTCGAGGCAAAATCTCACACCAAATTAAATCCAGTAATTGTGTATCCATAAAAATTGTACCTTGTGTACATAATGTATTATTAATTATGATATTTATTTGTATATTTAGTGTAACAAGAAACTATTTAGATTGGTTAACAATTCTACCATGGGGTAAATATAGTGAAGAAAATTTAGATTTAAAACAAGCTAAAGAAGTCTTAGAAGAAGATCATTATGGCATGGATGATGTCAAAAAACGAATTTTAGTAAGTGTAATTTGTTTTGATTTTTTTTTTTTTTTAGAAACATAGCCTTCTTTTATTTTAGTACTTTACTCTAGAATTTCTTTTGGTATAAGTCAATACTTCTTTTCACTGTAGTCCTACCTTTGTTTTGTACTTTGCATCAGGCCAGGGTTAAAAATATTTCAGTTTGCCCAAACCCGACACATGATGATTAGGTATGGGTAGGTAGGTAGGCAAATTCTTTTTTTTTTTTTGTGGGGGAGGGGGGACCAGACTTTGAGAACTAAATGCAAAAACTAAATCCCTATATTTTAATAATTCTTTTATCAATCGCCTTTTCCAAACAGCTCATGCCAACTATAATCAGCTGATGTATGTAAACTTAACGAATACTTGGTTAACTGGTCACGGTTTGGTTGCTGAGGTGAATCAGTTCCAAAAATTAGTAATGGATTTTCGTGTGTGTGTGTGTGTGTGTGTGTGTCTGTGGTTCGCCTACAGGGCGCAATTCTTCATGGATTTTCTTCAAACTTGGTATACTTATTCCTTATACCCCAAGGAAGATCCCTATTGTTTTTGGGGCATGCCCGACCCCCAGGGGCCGAGCCACGCCCATTTCTAGTATTTGTTTGTTTGTCGTCTACAGGCCACATTTCTTAACTTATAATCTTGAAAGTTTGCATACATATTCTTTGTACCCTAAGGAACATCCCTATCGTTTGGGGTGTATACACGTATTCCTTATACCCTAAGGAAGATCTCTATTGTGTTTGGTGCATGCCCGACCCCCAGGGACAGAGCCACGCCCATTTCTAGTATGTATTTGTTTGTCGTCTACAGGCCACATTTCTTAACTTATAATTTTGAAACTTAGCATACACATTCTTTGTACCCTAAGGAACATCCCTATCATTTGGGGTGCATGCCCAACCCCCTGGGGCAGAGCCACACCCATTTTCTTATCGTGTGTCTTTGTGTCGCCTACAGGCTGCAATTCTTATTGGATTTTCTTTAAAACTTTGTATACTTACTCTTTATACTCTAAGGATGGTCCCTATCGTTTGGGGTGTATGTCCCACCCCCAGGGGCAGAGCCACGCCCATTTTCTTTTCATGAGTCTTTATGTCGCCTACAGGGCGCAATTCTTACTGGATTTTCTTCAAACTTGGTATACGTATTCCTTATACCCTAAGGAAGATCTCTATTGTTTTTGGTGCATGCCCGACCCCCAGGGACAGAGCCACGCCCATTTCTAGTATGTATTTGTTTGTCGTCTACAGGCCACATTTCTTAACTTATAATTTTGAAACTTAGCATACACATTCTTTGTACCCTAAGGAACATCCCTATCATTTGGGATGCATGCCCAACCCCCTGGGGCAGAGCCACACCCATTTTCTTATCGTGTGTCTTTGTGTCGCCTACAGGCCGCAATTCTTATTGTATTTTCTTTAAAACTTTGTATACTTACTCTTTATACTCTAAGGATGATCCCTATTGTTTGGGGTGCATGCCCAACCCCCAGGGGCAGAGCCACGCCCATTTTCTTTTTGTGTGTCTCTGTGTCGTCTAGAAGCCGCAATTCTAACTGGATTTTCTTAAAATCAGCGTGGTACTTAGTTTATGTATTCCTTATAGCCTGAGGGCGTCCACTATTGATTTTGATGAATGTCCCGACCCCCAGGGGCAGAGCCACGCCCACTTTTTGCCTTTAGTGTTAGGAAGGCACAATTCTGAATGGATTATCTTGGTATAGTTATTCCTTATACTCTAAGGACGACAACTATTAATGTTGGTACACGACCCTCAACGCTAAACAAACCAAACGCCTAGCCTTCTTGACAAAGTACCATATCAATCAAAGCAGGAATGTGGACGTATATTGTAGCGTTAGCGTTATGTTTTTTTATCATATCCGACATTCAAAAACCAGGAATGGTAGCTACCACATCGTTGTCCGTTGCTGAAGACTTCATTCATCATTCATACTAGGACTACACTTGTCATTTGTGTAATCATTCTTCCAAGCACGTAACATGAGATAGCCTTAATCGTAGGTAGCGACTGATTGACAAAATTAAAAGTGTTTACTAACCTCGGCACCCTACAAACAAAGTCTCAAAAGAAACAGAATAATTTGATGTGATGAAATAATATTAAAATAGACAGGACAGTGAAATCGTTTACATTGGCAGTCAAGCGATGCCATGTGTCGGTGGGGGTCAAAGTTGACGACATACACACGGGTCAGTAGAACTACCGCACAGCATGGCGAAAGTGAAAGGAACACGTGTAGGGCCATTTTAAATCAATTAACCTGCTTGCAACTCGTCAATACCTGATATCAAATATACGTGATCTGTCAAAGTGAAAGAACTAGTAAGAATGATGATGGAGAAATGAAATGCCAAGAATAAATGAATGAATTGAGTTTGTGCTATAATACTAATAATTTGGACCAGTGTCACATATAAATATTGATCAAATGTGAATAAATTTGTTAAAATAGCATTATGCAAGAGCAGAATCTGCTTATTACAGGTCTTTCTTTAGGCCTGAGATGTTATCTAAATAATCAATTAGACATTAATTAACATAACCAGACCATTATAAACTCTTAAAGTCAACGTTAGCCTTCGATGTTGGCGGATAGAATTCATATATGCCGCCTAATGGCTGTTGATAATTAAATCAATCAAGTGGATAATCGAGACTATGCTGTTTATATTATTGATTTGAGTAATGATGACCGAGGCTATGTGAATATTTCAAACACTTTTTTCTCGGCTAAGAGTGGACAAATTTGACTGAAATTTTCAGCAAATTACCTTTACACTATCTAATTTTTAACTATTATAGTGAGAACTGCCATCTCTTTATCTTATCTCCCATGATGTAACTTTAATGAAAATTGTCAACGTAACCGATATTTGAATTTGTGTAACCAGAAAATCGGTCGCATGTTTTTGAGCTGGCGTGACCGCACTAACCGATTGGTATCGTCGTTCGCGTGAAATTTTGTGGCAGTATTGACAGTGCATGTTCAATCCCCCGACCGATTATTTCGCGTTTGGGTGTTGTCAAGCGTAAAAATAATGTTGTAAAAAAAAAAAAAATCTTCAAAAACGGCAATAAAAGAATTTGACTCTACGGCTTTTTTTGGGGTCTGTCGTGTTTGGGCAAACAGACAATCTTTTAATTTTGGCCTCAATAATTGTTTCCACATAAGTCAGGCCTTTGTCTTATACTTTGCATCGACTGATATTTAGATGAAGGCAAAAAGAATGACATCCAGAATTTGTAAAAGATAAAGTTGTGTTTTTTACTCTTCATATAAATTGTATTTTCAGGAATTTATTGCCATAAGTCAATTAAAAGGAAGTACCCAGGGTAAAATATTGTGTTTTTATGGTCCACCAGGTGTGGGTAAAACAAGTATAGCTAAATCTATAGCCAAGGCTTTAAATAGAGAGGTAAGTTATATATCAGTTAAAGATGAGGATACAGTACAGTTAATCTAACACATCATATTGATATGTCTGGTCTTTGTTATTTCTATATGCCCACATTTTCATGTGGATGTATATTGTCGTCGCCCCTGTCCCTTCCGTCCCTCCATCCACAATTGTTTGTGAACACCCTACAGGCCACAATTTTTATCCAATAAAACTTGAAATATAGGTTTATCACCCAAAGATCTTAGTTCCTTTCTATATTGGCATGTATCGGACTGTAACTTCATGGATTATGGCCCCTGATTATACGAAAAATCATGTTTTCAACAATTTTGAACTGATTTTAATGAAATTTGAAATGTACATTTATAACCCAAAGATCTTGGTTCCTTTTGATATTTGCACATATCCTGAATTATGGCCCCTGATTGTACGGAAAATCGCCTTTTGTTATCTTGTGGTCCGATTTATAAAAACGTCTGATTATATCATTGTTACACCAAAAAGAAGGTTGATTCAAATTTTGTGAAAATTGGACCAAAACTGTCGGACAAAATGGCCGCCGCTTGTTAGCAAATAGTGTAAAAATGTGGTATATCAAGGTTGTGGACCTAGTATAGATCACAATTTTAATATGATTTTGATTAAACTTAACATGCATGTTTATAACCCAAAGATCTTGGTTCCTTTCGATATTTGCGCATATCGAATCGTAACTTTCTGAATTACGGCCCCTGATTGTCCGCAAAAACAACTTTTTTTAGCTTGTGGAGCCTCTAGAGGTCACAATTATTATCCGTTTTAAAAAATTGTTTGATTATATCACCGTTACACTGTTCGAATTTCCTGAAAATCAAACTAAATCTGCCAAATGAGAAATGGCCGCCTCTTGTATGCGAATAGTGTAAAAATATGGTATATCAAGGTTGTGGACCCAGTATACTGTTTGTTGTATGCCCAGTAGGACATTAAATCCCCCTTCATTTCTGCATTTTCTGCTTAGGGTAGGCAGAGATAAGCAATTTGATTGGTTGATACTTTGGGACAAGATAACTTAGGTTCATCTTGATTGATGATTTTTATGCCAATACAATGACTGCATTCTCATTCAGTAATGGATTCGACAGTAACAGTGTATAGAAACGATTGACTCGGACACGAGGGCCCTTTCCCTTGGCCAGAGGGGCCTTTTTGTCAAGCATGGGGGGCCTTTTGTCTGCCTTTTGGGTCCCCCTAACTAGGGTACATTTTTATACGCCCACATTTTCATCTGAACGTATATTGTCGTCGCCCCTGTCCATCCACAATTGTTTCTGAACAGTCTACAGGTCACAATTTTTATCTGATTTCAATGAAACTTAAAATATAGGTTTATCACCCTAAGATCTCGGTTCCATTCGATATTGGCATGTATCGGACTGTAACTTCATGGGTTATGGCCCCTGATTGTCCGAAAAATCACATTTTTAGCTTGTGAACAGTGTAGAGGTCACAATTTTGAACTGATTTGGATGAAACTTGAAATGCATGTTTATAACCCAAAGATTTTGCTTACTTTCATTATTTGTGCCCGTCAGATTGTAACTTCCTGATTTATGGCCCCTGATTGTCCGAAAAATCACCCTTTTTAGCTTGTGGTCCATCTGGAGGTCAAAATTGTTATTCGATTTCAAAAAACGTTTGATTATATCACGGTTACATGGTTATGAAGGTTGAGTTCAAATTTCGTGAAAATCGGGTCAAAATTGACAAAAAAAATGTCCCGCCATTTCTACGCGAATAGTGTGAAAATATGTTATATCAAGGTTGTGGACCAAATAGAGGTCACAATTTTGAACCGATTTTGATGAAACTTGACATGCATGTTTATAACCCAAAGATCTTGGTTCTTTTCGATATTTGTGCCCATTGGATCGTAACTTCCTGAATTATGGCCCCTGATTGTCCGAAAAATGACAAAATGGCTGCCGTTTGTACGCGAATAGTGTGAAAATATGGTATATCAAGGTTTGGACCCTATAGAGGTCGCAATTTTTAACCGATTCTGATGAAACTTGACATGTATGTTTATAACCCGAAGATCTTGGTTCCTTTGGATATTTGCGCTCATTGATTCGTAACGTCCTGAATTATGGCCCCAGATTGTACCAAAAATCACCCTTTTTAGCTTGTGGTCCCACTGGAGGTCAAAATTATTATCCGATTTAAAAAAACGTTTGATTATATCACTGTTACATGGTAATGAAGATTGCGGTAAAATTTTGTGAAAATCGAACCAAAATTGACAGACATAATGGCCGCTGTTTGTACGCGATTAGTGTGAAAATATGTTATATCAGGGTTGTGGACCAAATAGAGGTCACAATTTTGAACCGATTTCGATGAAACTTGACATGCATGTTTGTAACCCAAAGATCTTGGTTCTTTTCTATATTTGTGCCCATTGGATCGTAACTTCCTGAATTATGGCCCCTGATTGTCCGAAAAATGACCTTTTTTAGCTTGTGGTCCCTCTGGAGGTCAGAATTATTATCCCATTTAAAAAAACGTTTGATATCACCGTTACATCGTAATGAAGGTTGAGGTCGAATTTCGTGAAAATCGGACCAAAATTGACTGAAAAAATGGCTGTTGCTTGTAAATCTAGATGAACTTTGTCACCCAATGCAGGGATCAAACACCCAACCTCAAGGCTACCGAGCCAGCATCTTACCCACTTAGCAACATGATCCCCAGTCGAATTTTAAGCCTACTGAAATGAACCTTTATAACCCAAAGATCTTAATTCATTTCAATATTTGCACATATCAAATTCTAACTTAAAATGATGTAGGAAAAATCACTTTCGGTATTGCTTGTTCTCTATCCATCTCTCGAAAATGTGGGCGTATCCTGCCTGGCAGTGCCAGCCTATCTTTCTTTATAAAACACTTTTGGATGACACTTCGTGTACAGTTTGATTGCTTGATACGTTTGAAAAAAATAAATGTGCGATTAATTAATATGTGTCATCTATTTATTTTGGGATTTCGGCGGGGGACATCAGCCTCACTGTTGGCTTGTTTTTTTCAGTATTTTAGATTTAGTGTTGGAGGCATGAGTGATATAGCAGAAATTAAAGGACACAGGTAAATATAGGAACTTTAATAATACTTACATTTCTAGTATTTGACTGTATGTATCTAAATTACATGATGTATATTTATCAACCAATGATTTTTTCTACAGAAATAGTATTTCAAGCATTATATGTTGATGTTGACAACTACCCACTCAACTGTGGCTTTCTGTTTAAATCAAAGGAATAAACAAGTAAAATATTGTAATGGTTTAACTTTTTGAATAAAGGATAGCATGGAATATTTAATTATTACAGGAGAACATATGTTGGTGCCATGCCAGGTAAAGTTATACAATGCTTGAAAAAGACTAAAACAGAGAATCCATTAATCCTAATAGATGAAGTAAGTAAATATTGAATATTATCAACTGATTATAAGTGAGCAAATATTTACAAGTGGTAAATTTTAGTTGTTGGTGGCATTTTTAAAATAAAATGTGTTCAAAACTGCAAAAAATGTCTCTTCTGTTGCACTTCCCTGTACCTGAAAGGATTGCTTCCACTTATAACTAGGGATAGATTTAAAAACAATTGTTTTAACAAAACAGGTTCAAAATCACATACAAACATTTTGACTATGGAATGATAATTATTTGGTTCCTTAGGTAGCCTTGTAACCCAATTATAACTATAAAATCAGTTCAAAATCTTTAAAAAATTCAGTTGTGAACTACAACGCTCTCCAGACAACCAAGTGGTTTACTTCCTGCAGCAGCTACTAAACCTCACTACTCATTGACTAAACAGTTTGATAAAATGTACATAATATATTTGATTGTTTACTCATCAGGTTGACAAAATTGGTAAAGGTTATCAAGGTGATCCTGCATCAGCTTTGTTGGAACTTTTAGATCCAGAACAAAATGCTAATTTTCTTGATCATTATTTAGATGTAACTGTTGATATGTCAAAAGTAAGTTTTGTAGTATGTACTGTAGATTACTAGGGAACAATGCAGAAAAACTGACAATATGCAATACAAATAACATACTTAAATATTATTTCATCTTGTGTATTGAAAGACTGTAGAGATTAGATTATCATACATCTACACATAAAAGAAATGTTGCCTTCAATTGATGTAGACTGATTTTTATACGCCCACATTTTCATGTGGACGTATATTGTTGTCGCCCCTGTTCATCCGTCAGTCCACAATTGTTTGTGAACAGTCTACAGGTCACAATTTTTATCGGATTTCAATTAAACTTAAAATATAGGTTTATCACCCTAAGATCTCGGTTCCTTTCGTTATTGGCATGTATCAGACTGTAACTTCATGGGTTATGGCCCTTGATTGTACGAAAAATCACGTTTTTAGCTTGTGAACAGTGTAGCGGTCACAATTTTGAACCGATTTAAATGAAACTTGAAATGCATGTTTATAACCCAAAGATCTTAGTTCCTTTCGATATTTGCGCCAATTGGATCGTAACTTCCTGAATTGTGGCCCCTGATTGTCTGAAAAATCGTCCTTTTTAGCTTGTAGTCCCTCTGGAGGTCAAAATTGTTATCCGATTTCAAAAGTCATTTGCTTATATCACCGTTACATAGTTATGGAAGTTGAGTTCGAATTTCGTGAAAATCGGACCAAAATTGACGCGAATAGTGTGAAAATATGGTATATTAAGGTTGTGGACCCTATAGAGGTCACAATTTTGAACCGATTTTGATGAAACTTGACATGTATGTTTATAACCCAAAGATCTTGGTTCCTTTCGATATTTGCGCCCATCGGATCGTAACTTCCTGAATGATGTCCCCTGATTGTCCGAAAAATCGCTTTTGTTAGCTTAATTGTGGTCCCTCTGGAGGTCAAAATTATTATCCGATTAAAAAAAACGTTTGATTATATCACCGTTACATGGTAATGAAGACAGAGTATGAAATTCGTGAAAATCGGACTAGAATTGACGGATAAAATGGCCGCAGTTTTTACTCGAATAGTGTAAAAAATATGTTATATATTTTTTTGTGGACCCTGTGAAGGTCACAATTTTGAACCGATTTTGATGAAATACATGTTTATAACCTTTTTGCTTGTGGTTCCTCTGGAGGTCACAATTATCATCTGATTATATCACCGTTACACCGTAGTGATGGGTGAGTTCGAATTTTGTGAGGGGGGTTGGGATGGCCTAGTGGTCTAGAGTGCCGCACTTTGACCTCTAGCTGGCCGGTCACCTCTGGCTTGCGGCTGTGGTTTCGAGCCCTGGTGTGAGTATATGTGGCATGGAGATAGGGGCGCCTTCTCAACCTCGTGGGTTTCCTCCGGGCACTCCGGTTTCCTCCCACTGCTAAAGACCCCTACGCACAAGCGAATTATTGAAATAAAAATTAAACCATATGTTAGTGCCGAAATGACCTAGTTTGTGTTTAGTGGACGTTAAACCCCATTTCTCTCTCTCTCGAATTTTGTGAAAATGGGAGCAAAATATACGGACAAAATGGCCGCCGCCTGTACCCAAAAAGTGTAAAAATATTGTATATCAAGGTTGTGGAACCTGTAGAGGTCACAATTTTAAATCAATTTTGATGAAACTTGAAACACGTTTATAACCTAAAGATCTTGGTTCCTTTCGAGATCTGCGCATATCGGATTATAACTTCCTGAATTATGGCCGATGATTGTACGAAAAATCGCCTTTATTAGATTGTGGTCCCTATAGAAGTCAAAATTATTACCCGATTATATCACCGTTACAATGTCCGTGAAAATCGGACAAAAACTGACAGACAATATGGCCGCTTATTGTACGCGAATACTATAAAAATATGGTATATCAAGGATGTGGACCCTGTAGAGGTCACAATTTTAATCTGATGTTGATGAAACCTGAAATGCATGTTTATAACTCAAAGATCTTGTCTCTTTTTGATATTTGCTTATATCGGATTGTAATTTCCTTAATTATAGCCCCTGATTGTACGCAAAATCGACTTCTTTAACGTGTGGTCCATCTAGAGGTCTCAATTATTATCTGATTTTAAAAATAATATTAAATGTTTCGTATACGAAACGTTAGCATGATGATTACTTAAAATGCAACTCTTGTTGACTGCCAGGACGATTTAGCTGCTGTGTGGGAGTATGTTTCGTTGCCTGGCAACCTATTTTTCTATATCTATATAGCGATGATCATCAAGTTAAAGCAAAATGCCATTAGTAAGACGTGAAACATAATTCTGTAAATGTATTTCATGTGTAATTGATAAGTTAAAATAGCATTATGCAAGAGCAAAATCTGCTTATTACAGGTCTTTCTTTAGGCCTGAAATGTTATCTAAATAATCAATTAGACGTTAATTAACATATCGAGACCATCATAAACTCTTGATGTCAAGGCTACCCTTCGATGTTGGCGGATTAAAATCTTATATGCCGCTTAATGGCCGTTGATAATTAAATCAATCAAGTGGATAATCAAGACTATGCTGTTTATATTAATGATTTGAGTAATGATTACCGAAGCTATGTGAATATTTCAATCGCTTTTTTCTCGGCTAATAGTTGATCAATTCGACTGAAATTTTCAGCAAATTACCTTTACACTATCTAGTTTTTAACTATTATAGTGAGAACTGCCATCTCTCTATCTTATCTCCCATAATGTAACTTTAATGATTTGTTATTGTGTATTGCAGGTACTATTTATCTGTACAGCTAATGTTATAGATACAATACCAGAACCATTACGTGATAGAATGGAAATGATAGATGTCTCAGGTTATGTGGCAGAAGAAAAATTAGCTATAGCTAATGTAAGATTTCTTTATATTAACTACGTTATTATAAACTTCATCAAAAATAAAACTGGTGACACTTCGGGACAAAATCTTATCTTTGATGCCACCTAGTGAAAAATTGTTTTAAAAGTGTGAATCTATATGAAAATTGTTTAAAAGTGTGAATCTATATGAAATTTAAAACTCTCCAAAACGGTTTAGGAAGAATGTATTTGGTAATGTAATATGGTCACTTAAATAATAAGTAAATGGTTCTATTGTAGAAATATTTAGTAAAACAAGCTGAAGTAGGGAGTGGATTGACATCAGATAAAGTGAATATTGGTGATGATGCTATGGAAGTACTGATTAAATCTTATTGTAGAGAAAGTGGTGTCAGAAATCTTCAAAAACAAATTGAAAAGGTAACATTATAAATCTTTTTTTAAAATATACTGAAGTGAACTTAATTTGTTGTTTTAATACACACAAAATTCTTTTTCTTATAATATTCAACAAATTTTTTAAATATATCAGGAACATTGGCCCCGAAAGTATTTATCGGGTGATTATTTCCAATAAATTTGGGATATATAGAAAGTAAAGAATTCAATCTTACTAGAAAAATACTGGCTTACCCGAAAAACACCCACGGGGCAAAAATGTCAGGATATCCAAACTGGCAATCCTGACTCGTGTCTGCCAGCTCACTGTGCGCTAGCTTGACTAATGGAGCAGTTGTTATTTCTTGAACAAATGGTTAGGCAGTTTTGGGAATATTGAGTTGTGTCAATGTACAAAAGACTCTGCTATTAAACAGCAGAAAAAGGAGTTGGCAGAAAATAATTAAGAATTTAGTCATGTCTCAATATGTATGTTACATGGACAGTAAATGTTAAAAAAAAAAATTCGGAAAAATGGACCCTCCCTCAATGAAGTTAGGTGACAAACATATGGTTTAGAACAAATGTTTATTTATGAATACAAAGATTTGAGAGGGATTTTTAGGCAAGTTTTTGATAAATTAGATGTAGTTAGTTTGAATATGTTTTTAGTCCGGATATATCATCAAATCACACAGTTTCATACGTGGGAAAGGAAAGTATCTTTAAATGTTTGGTAGATAAATATAACCAGAACAGTAACATCATGTGTCTATGTTGAGCAGTAATGATACCTGAAAACCACAAAGGACCACCCCTGAACAGTTAGTAGAGTGGGACACGTGAAAATGTGATATATTTTGTTAACTTGGTATCTCTTATATTTTAGATATTTAGAAAAGCAGCATTAAAGATAATAAGTGATCAAATAGAGAAATTGAGTATTACAAAAAATAATCTTCAAGATTTTGTAGGGAAACCTGTTTTCACGTCCGATAGATTATATGATACAACGCCTCCTGGTGTTGTCACAGGATTAGCATGGACGGCAATGGGTAAATAAGTGACTTTTTATCTCTTTATATTTGAATCAAGGGTATATTGACAAGGCTGATAATAAACTTCTAGTTCGTGCAGTCATGGTACTAGATCTAAGCACGATGTTTTCATGATTTGTAAACTCACCATAGATCAATTCTCAAAGTTTTTGTTGATTTTCCTGTGTTTGTAAATGTCAAGTTTACAATAATAAAAAAAATTTCATCTGTGTTATGTCTCACCAGCACTCCCAGACAAATCACTGGTGCATTTTTATTGCATCACATGGCAATATATTTTAAATTTTTCCTAGGTGGCTCAACATTATTTATAGAAAGTGTATTAAAAAAGCCATATGATCCTACTTCCAAAGATCCTGGTACATTAGAAACAACTGGTAACCTAGGTAATGTAATGAAAGAAAGTATCCAGTTAGCTTATACCTATTCAAAAGCTTTTCTCACAGAAGCCCATCCGAACAATGATTTTCTACAGAAAGCTCATCTCCATCTTCATGTACCAGAGGTAATTAAGTTAGTCTTTTCTTTTTCTGGGGAGTAGAAACACTTTTAATTTGGTTATCTAAGATAGTATTTTTTAGAAATTTTGGAACAATGCTGTGTCACTGCATGATGCTACTATCATTCATTGGTAGAGAGCTGGAAAAATGTTCTCCTGGCCTCCTTTTCACCAGATATTTTTAATTAAAATTCCCCATTTGTAAACATTAATTTGCTGATACAGATGGAAATTTCAAATACATTACACTTATTTTATGATTTTCATTAACAATGATAATCCTGATTTATATATTTCAGGGTGCTACACCTAAAGATGGGCCTAGTGCTGGATGTACTATTGTTACAGCTTTATTATCATTAACACTACATAAACCTATACGTCAAAATCTAGCTATGACTGGGGAAATTTCTTTAACAGGCAAAATTTTACCAGTTGGGGGAATAAAGGAGAAAGTAATTGCCGTAAGTATAAATTAAGCTTCGAGTTAGAATTAGCGTCATTTTAATTTTTAAACTTAAAATACATCATAATACATAGGTGCTGCCATTGTAGCCATTAACATTTACTTTGTTTCATAGATAACATTTATTTGTGAAAACCATAAAGCCGATGCTTAGATGCAAATTTGTTATCTTTCAAATTTTAAGTTGTAATACATGTATTTATTACCGGTATGTTATGCTTGGATTTTCAATAAGATGTCATGTTAAATGTAATATTTAAAATCAATTATTTTAATTATCTTAGAGGGAATGATAATGCCTCTTTAAGTGTGATGTGTTGACTTATGTTTTGAACCTTTTCTGTAATCTTTATGCTTTTCTCTCTAAATTTCAGGCTAAAAGAGTGGGAGTCAACTGTATAATTCTACCAGAAGAAAATAGAAAAGATTTTGCTGATTTAGCCAGTTTTATAACTGATGGTTTAGAAGTTTATTTTGTTGAGCATTATAGCGATGTATATCACATAGCTTTCCCTGATCTATAAATTATATATTTAGTCATAATTTGTTTGTTAATAAATTGTTAAATATGTGAAAAAGTAATTTCAAAAAGTGGATTTGACGTTTTTTAGGTGTTGTGTAAAGAAAAAATAAAACTTCCAATTTTACATTTGGAAGTTTTTTAGTGCTATTACACATATAAAATACAGTAGAATCTGTATTAAGCAGCCACCCATGGGACTTTTTAGGATTGACCGCTTAACAGGAGAGGCCTCTTAATAAAATCTCAGGGTTTTTTTTTTTTGCTGACATCAAAATTTGGCCGTCGCTAAGTCTCAGACATAACTTCCGCAGACTTGTCATTTTGTACCAACCTTCAATTCTACTGTCTATCATTGTGTCTATCATTTTTTTGTAAAATCTCATGTTTTTTTGTGCCGACGTCAATTAATATTACGCTTGAATGCATTGGAAGTAACCGTTGAATAAAGTGATGAGACAATAGAATTTTCACGGGGGGGGAGGGGGGTGGATTTATTTTGACCGCTTACAAGGAGATGTTGCTGAATAGGAGTGGCTGCTCATACGGATTCTACTGTATATGTGTATATTTTGTGTTTGTTGACTGTCAAAAAGTCTCCACATTACATCATGTTTGTTTTACAGGTCTAGTTTTTATTTTTATTGTTAGAGATTAGAAAGACGAAAATGAAATGAGAAAGAATTTACATTTATCTTCATAAATGGAGTAAAAATTTATAAATTAAATTTCACAGAGGTTTTAGTTGGGTGTAATTTATCTAGAGTGATATTATCTTGATTTAGCTTCGATAAACATGAGCGTTTATTCAGTATACTCAGTACTGTCATTAATAAATAAGATTGATATCAATATTATTAATATTGCCTATCATGTATCAAATATATATTTTATTATGGTCATATATAGTTGTCCATTCTGTAATATTGTCATTAGGTGGAACTATTGTGCATTTAATTTACAGGTTATCTTGCTTTTATCTTAGTGCAATGTGTGGAATAAGGGAAATCTTGGATTTGGACATTTTTGAAAGTCAGCACATCAGCATACAGATAACAAGTTGGTTTTCTAGTATATTATATATAGCCTAACTCAAATAAGTAAAGAATACAATAATTGTAATTTTACAATAAAGGTGTTGCAATATTAAGTTGTTTATTGTTTTTAAGTCCTGTATTACCCTTTTCTTAGGATTTAGATTGCTAATATTGGTCTGGTGGTTATCAAATTTCAGCACTGTAAAACTTTTATTATGTAGGCTATGCTTTCACACAAAAACAAGTATCTGGCTTAGACTATGCATGCCTATTGTAGCTTTGTATTTTCATAGCAATTTGCATTCTAATTAATGCTTTCCATACTTCATCACCTCCAAAAAACATCAAAACATTGGTTGCAATGATGCCTTACAGACATTCAGATCGGCATGGACTGATTGGATGGTTGGAATTCGGGTCGGGTGAGATTTCGGTTACAAAATGATTGGGAACTTTGAAGTTGCTTAACTCGTGGGTTAGAATAGAAGAAAAACACATGCGGCGAATAAATTTTAAAAATTTTCTTGGGGTTGTCGAGGCCACCATATCCTGCGACGATCGAATGGTTGTTTGTGATTCAGGTAAAGGTAGGCTATATTGGACCACATTTAAGTTGCTGTATTCGCAGGCCAGAATAGCAGGAAAACATGTTTGCGCTGATGCGTATTAAGGTTTATCATGCATGGCGAAGGCTATACTATTTTGAGGCCCACTTTCAGTGGGAGGGGGGTCACGGTGGCTAAGTGGATAAGGCGCTGGTTCGCTAGCATGGAGGTCGTTGTTCAATCCCTGCACTGGCCGAGAAAGTTCATCTCAATTTTCCAGGGTGATTTCCCCTTGTCAGTGATTCAGGAGGGCCTGACAAGGACAGCTGCCCAGTCATTCGGTGGGACGAAAAACTGAGGTCCTGTGTACGCATTGGAGTGCACGTAAAAGATTCCATGGCAGTTGGATTTCGATATAAAAGTAGTCCGTAGCGCCGCTGCCCGGGCAAAATTTCCCTCATTGCACACTGTATGGCGTATGCCCGTCTTCCATTAGCCAAGGTTAGGTGCAAAAGAGTAGGACGTTAAACCCCATTTCATTTCATTTGAGTGGGAGGGTGGGGGCTCTGTCCCCAGGCAC
Source organism: Patella caerulea (assembly GCA_036850965.1). Lineage (NCBI taxonomy): Eukaryota > Metazoa > Mollusca > Gastropoda > Patellidae > Patella > Patella caerulea. Next base: position 3,067,873 of record JAZGQO010000008.1, on the reverse strand, counting down.
CGGAGGTCAAGAAATTCTGCAAAATAGAAAACATTTTATTGCATTCTGACATATCCTCAAGGCTCGAGGCCGGTTTAATCTGAGGGCAGGGCCTATCCGTAGGGCCTACTCGTCTGAAACTTGAATGCAAAACAAACCGGGAGCTCAATCAAATAATAATTAATGGAAAATGGTGGAGTGATTTCTTGATTGATTTTCATGCCAATGCAATGACTGCCTTCTCATTCGGTGGAGCCCTTTTGTCTACCTTTATGGCCCTCCCTAACTAGGGTACATTTTCATTTTTCTCATCGGTTTTAGCATTTTTCTCCCATTTTATTTTTTCGACTTTTTTTGATTTTTTTTTCGCGAGGAGGCTGCATGGCTCCAAAGCTATAAAACGCTTTCGAGTTTGCGTCAGTTAAATTTGTTGATTGGAATTCGACGCAGCACAGGACAATTTATCGCAAGTATAGCGTATTTGGCATCTACGATCTCTGTTGGCATAGCATAGGCCTACACAATACAATTCATTCAAAATAATTCCCGAGTCTTTTTTGAAATTTCAATTTTTTTATAGAACGTTTTTTATTTTGAAAATTATGATCGAGTTTCTTTATTTATTGTAACCAAAGTGTTTTCAAGACGGGTTGTTATCATACCGGTACGGTACGGTAATCCAGGGGCGTGGTGAGAATGAGTTCATGAGTAGCCATACTCATGCGCCAAAAAGTTTTTGCGCCAAAATCACAATCAAATTACTCAAAAAATGAAAAACATTTGTAAGTGGAAAAATTGTTTCATCTGACCCAATTAAAAAAATTTTGAAAGAGTCAAGTTGGAAAATTTAATCATATTTTATTACCGTATTTCTTGTCTCGGATTGCTGGAGATTGCGTTTCTGGGCTTCTAATTTTCGAAATTTTCCCGGGGGAGGGCCCCCCGGGCCCCCCGCCGCGGGCTCGCGGTGGCCGGCAAAGAGCTCCGCGGTCAGTAAAAGGGTTTTTGTGCCAAAATCTTTTTTGTTACTCATAATTTCTTCTCAATAATTGCCCTCACCACGCCCCTGCGGTAATCAAAGTTTTTAAATCCACCATTGGTCCATTGCACTGATCTATTATTTAGGGGGGAAATGGTCTGTAAATTAATTATCCAAGAGAGTTTGGGAATTACATGCACTCCACTCCATATCATATGGAGTGCATGTAATTCCAAAACTTTCCAACTCAGGACACCTCATTAATGGCAAGATTGATCCCGCTGTAACACACACAAAAAAAAGACTCTCTTGGATAATTAATTTACAGACCATTTCCCCCCCCCCCTAAATAATAGATCAGTGCAATGGACCAATGGTGGATTTAAAAACTTTGATTACCGTACCGTACCGGTATGATAACAACCCGTCATCTAAAGTCCTTTCGGGGACGTTATCACACTTGACTCTGTGACGTTATTATGACTTGCATGATCCAAGGCCAGAAGTTGCATTACAAATCTAAGGCATATAACTCTGTTGTTGACATTGGAGCGCCATCTGGGCGGTATCGATGTCATCAAATGTCAAGAAAGATAGTATATTCCGAAGTTTGTTTACTTTTTAAATCATGTAAGTTTACTTAAAGTAGAACAGACATAGATTCTATATTCATGCTTTGAAAAACAGTCTACTAGAAAATGGCGGTGCTAATCAGATGAGTTGGAGAACAAGCAGAAAAAAAAAAAAGAAAATAAATAAATAATTCAATAAATTGTCGACTCAACAGAAAAGCTAAACTGACTTGTCAACACCCCCGCGCAGGGAACGGTAAGCGTTAAATCATTCCTTGCGAGGCCGATTTTATAGATTTTGCTGAGCGAGGCATATGTAAGCCCCGCCTCTTTCTTGTTCGAGTCCCTCCCATTTTATTTGAAGGTGGAGTTTATAAAGGACTATTTATTGTTAATAATAGAATAAATCTCAAGTGCTACTACACTTACGCATACCTAGTGGTTTCCATGGTCCGAGTGTGTGATTATCAATAGTCGCTCGTAACACTTCCTAACAATTTCAAATCTCTACGACCACGGGAGGTACTAACGGTACGAAAATTCAATAACGACAAAATGTACTCTCCCTGACCTGCTCTACTATGTAATTAGTCTCTATCGTCAAGACAAATATTCTACGTTGAAGACTGGGGGGGGGGGGGGTCGAGACTACTGTGTACTCGGGAGTTTTAATTTCCCTATTTCTGGAATATAATATTCTAATAATATGTCAATCACTTACTGAAATATCATTTAATTTACAAAATATTATATTTCTATGAAAATTATTTCATAGAAATACTTTATAATCTTTCATAATTAAGAAAAAGTCCCACTGCTAAGCTAGGCCGATTGGGTTCAAAGTGTGCAGACTGCGTAGCTAGACCACGTACACTCTATAGGCGGTATTGGATGATAAATTTAAACGCTCGAAAGAAATATTATTATTTTATGAAAATCAATCGAAATGATATCCCCAAATCTTTAAAACATAAGAAAAGGGCGGACTGCTAAGCTAGGCCAGCTGTATACATAATGTGGTATAGTGCGATGTCTGTGATATATAAGATGCTATCTTCGTGTATATAATAATACATTCACTCAAATATTATTTTTCGATGTAAATGTTTCAAAGATAGAGAGATGGGGAGGGGCATTTAACGCCCACTCGACACAAACTAGATCATTTCGGAACTAACATATGGTTTTAATTTTATTTCAATAATTTTAATGCGCGTAGGGGTCTTTAGCAGGGGAGGAAACCGTAGAACACGAAGAAAACTCACGTGGTTGCTTCAATATTAAGTACCGTCCCACTGCTAAGCGAGGCCTATTGGGTTCAAAGTAAAGTGACTGCTAAGCGAGGCCGATTGTACACTGCATGGATTATAGTGCTATGTCTGTGATATATAAGACACTCCCATTCATTTATATAATACATTCACTCAAATATTATTTTTCGATGTAAATTTATTCATAGAAATACTTTACAATCTTTCAAAATAGAAGAAAAAGTCCCACTGCTAAGCTACGCCGATCTGCTTCAAAGTATACTGACTGCTGAGCTATGCCGATTGAGTTCAAAGTATAAGGATTGCTAAGCTAGGCCGACCGTATGTCTGTGAGATATAAGATACTATCATTCATTTATATAATACATTCACTCAAATATTATTTTTTGGTGTAAATAATTTAAAATCTTTCAAAATAGAAGAAAAAATCCCACTGCTAAGCGACGCCGATCTGCTTCAAAGTATACCGACTGCTAACCGAAGCCGATTGTATGCTTCATGTGGTATGGTGCGATGTTCGAGATATATAAGATACTATCCTTAATGTATATAATACATTCACTCAAATATTATTTTTGGGTGTAAATTAATTGATTGAAATACTTTTAAAATCTCTCAAAATAGACGAAAAAGTCCCACTGCTAAGCGACGCCTAATGTGTTTTAAGTATATTGACTGCGAAGAGAGGCCTATTTTATACTTCGTGTGATATAGCGCGATCTCTGTGATATATAAGATACTGTTCTTCCTTATATAATACATTCACTCAAATATTATTTTTCAATAAAAATTAATTCATAGAAATACTTTAAGATATTTCAAAATAGAAGAAAAAATCCCACTGCTAAGCGAAGCCGGTTGGATTCCAAATATATTGACTGCTAGGCGAAGCCGATTGTATACTTCATGTGGTATAGGCCTAGTGCGATGTCTGTGATATATAAGATGATATCTTCATTTATATAATACATTCACTCAAATATTAGTTTTCGATGTAAATTTTCGAAAGAGAGAGAGAGAGAGAGAGAGAGAGAGAGAGAGAGAGAGAGAGAGGAAGAAGGGATTTAACGCCCACTCGACACAAACTAGATCATTTCGGGACTAACATATAGTTTTAATTTTATTTCAATAATTTTCATGCTCATAGGGGTCTTAAGCAGGGTTAGGAAACCGTAGAACCTGGACAAAACTCACGTGGTCGGGTCAATATTAAGACGTCCCACTGCTAAGCGAGGCCTATTTGGTTCCAAGTATAATGACTGCTAAGCGAGGCCGAATGTACACTGCATGGGGTATAGTGCCATGTCTGTGATATACAAGATACTCTCAATCATTTATATAATACATTCACTCAAATATATTCATAGAAATACTTTACAATCTTTCAAAATAGAATAAAAAATCCCACTGCTGAGCGATGCCGGGACTAACATATGGTTTTAATTTTATTTCAATAATTTTCATGCGCATAGTGGTCTTTATCGGGGGGGGGGGGGGCGGAGAACCCGAAGAAAACTCACGTGGTTGGTTCAATATTAACAAAACGTACCACTGCTAAGCGAAACCTATTGGGTTCAAAGTATAATTACTGCTAAGCGAGGCCGATTGTACACTGCATGGGGTATAATAGTGCCATGTCTGTTATATAAGATACTCTCATTCATTTATATAATACATTCACTCAAATATTATTTTTGGTGTAAATTTATTCATAGAAATACTTTACAGTCTTTCAAAATAGAATAAAAAATTCCAACGCTGAGCAACGCCGATCTGCTTCAAAGTATACTGACTGCTAACCGAAGCCGATTGAGTTCAAAGTATAATGACTGCTAAGAGAGGCCGACTGTATACTTCATGGGGTATAGTGCGACGTCTGTGATATATAAGATACAATCATTCATTTATATAATACATTCACTGAAATATTATTTTTTGGTGTAAATTTATTCATAGAAATACTTTAAAATCTTTCAAAATAAAAGAAAAAATCCCACTGCTAAGCGACGCCGATCTGCTTCAAAGTATACTGACTGCTAACTGAAGCCGATTGTATGCTTCATGTGGTATAGTGCGATGTTCCAGATATATAAGATACTATCCTTAATGTATATAATACATTCACTCAAATATTATTTTTGGGTGTAAATTAATTCATAGAAATACTTTCAAAATAGAACAAAGAAATCCCACCGCTAAGCGAAGCCGATTGGGTTTAAAGTATATTGACTGCTCTCATTCATTTATATAATACATTCACTCAAATATTATTTTGCGATGTAAATTTATTCATAGAAATACTTTACAATCTCTCAAAATAGAAGAAAAAATCCCACTGCTGGGCGACGCCGATCTGCTGATTGAGTTGAAAGTATAATGACTGCTAAGCGAGGCCGACTGTATACTTCATGGGGTATAGTGCGATGTCTGTGATATATAAGATACTATAATTCAATTATATAATAGATTAACTCAAATATTATTTTGCGATGTAAATTAATTCATAGAAATACTTTAAAATATTTCAAAATAGAAGAAAACGTGCCACTGTTAAGCGACGCTGATTGTGTTCAAAGTATATTGACTGCTGAGCGAAGCCGATTGTATACTTCATGTGGTATGGTGCGATGTGTGTGATATATAAGATATTATCCTAAATTTCTAAAATGCATTCACTGAAATATTATCTTTTGATATAAGTTAATTCATACAAATACTTTAAAATATTTGAAAATAAAAGGAAAAATCCCACCGATTTGGTTCAAAGTATACTGACTGCTAAGTGAAGTCGGTTGTATACTTCATGTGGTATAGTGCGATATGTGTGATATATAAGATACTATAATTCATTTATATAGTAGATTGACTCTAGTATGAGATATATAATAAAATTTATATAATAAAATGACCCAAATATTATTTTTCCATGAACAATAATTCAAAGAAATACTTTAACATCCTTCAAATACAAGAAAAAGACATAGCGAAGCCGATTGGGTGCTATATTTCTATGTGAGAGAGAGAGAGAGAGAGAGAGAGAGAGAGAGAGAGAGAGAGATATCCAACATCTCATTTTTGCAACTACTATACTATACATAGAGTCTGTTTAGATATTTTGTGATTATAGGGCGATGAGTTTTCCTACTAGATATAAGATAATATTAATAATTTTTATTTACATTAAAGTATGGGAATTAATTTCGAAAATTTATACAAAATATAAGCACAAGAAACGGCTGCCGGAAGATCCAAACCCTCATTTTAACCTCAACTAAACATCACATCAAGGCCGTTTACCAAACTGTCAATCAAATTGACTGACATGCGGCCTCCCTCAACATCGGTCTTGGTCTTTACAGTTTATCATTTACCGCAGGGAACACCCGATTGAACGTTCCGGAATTAAATTCTCTCAATACCCCAAATAGTGTTAATCGAGTGAAAATACTGAAAAGGATAAAATATGTCATGATTCTACTATTCACACAGTCACACCTGACCTCAGCTGTTTGGGACTGCCAGAAATGTGACATGGCTGAATTCCGTGTTATAGTCGTACAGTATGATTGTATCACTTGAATTTGGATGCAATTCTGTCATTTCATGATGTTCCGAACTGACAATCGAACACCCCCAATATTTTGATTTTAGTTATAAACTTCAAATAAAGTATAGTCACACAGCATGCCCCCTTCTGCCAAATAAATTGTAAATATTACTGTAGAAATATTTAAGAATGTTAAAAAAAATCCAAAATATCAAAAGCGTCAGAAGAGCTAAAGTTCTTGCGCAATGTTTCTTTTTTATCTTTGACATTAAAATCATGAATTATGATTTAATATTTGGTCCATTTGTATCAATATTGATATTGTTTTGTAGCTGGGACGTTGTGGTGTTCAGATATCTGGGTTCAGTCCTGTACTATCCCAATTTTGAATACATGTAATTCCAATTGACTTGGATGGAAGATTTATCTCACACATTATTAATTTCATACCTGGGGTTGTAGGTTCGATTTTCAACACAGGCATAATATCACATTATCTTACAATGAAAATATGGGCTCATGATATCCAGTTTTTTAGATATAATGCAATGAACATTTTAAAAACAGTAGTTTTGGGGGCGCATTGATGAACAAGGCAAAACATATTCTAGTTCAAGTCAGTGAGGAAGTGAAATGATAAACCAAGGTGGTGTTGAATTTATTCCTCGTTTCTCCTGCCACCACTCTGGTAATCATGTGCCGTAAACACAACACATAATGGGTTTCAAAATACAAAGTGGTCTAGCATAATAATGATATCTATAGTCTGAGGGTTGTGTACCTTTTTTATATGCCCACATTTTCATGTGGAGTAGTATATTGTCGTCGCCCATGTCCGTCCGGATGTCTGTCAGTCCACAATTTTTTTGTTGACTTTCTGTAGGTCACAATTCTTAGCCAATTTTGACGAAACTTGAAATACAGGACTGCTTTCAATATTGGCATGTATCGGATCGAAACTTCATGGATTATAGCCCCTGATTGTACAAAACATAATGTTTTTAGAGGTCACAATTTCATACCGATTTTGATGAAACTTTACATGTATGTTTATAACCAAAAGATCTTGGTTCCTTTCGCCCATCGGATCGTAACTACCTGAATTATGGCCCCTGATTGTACGAAAAATCGCCCCTTTTAGCTTGTGGTTCCTCTGGAGGTCAAAATTATTATCTGATTTAAAAAAACTTTTGATTATATTATATTTGATTATAATTTCCTGAATCATGGCCCCAGATTGTATGAAAAATCATGCTTTTTTACCTTGTGGACCCTATGGAGGTAACAATTTTATTCCGAATTAAAAAACGTTTGACTATATCCCCGTTACACATTAATGACTGTTGAATTAGAATTTCTTGAAAATCGATAATTGAACAGCTAAATCCATAATATTAAATGTTTCATATATACTAATACTAAATGTTAGCATGGGGCAGAACTTTATAAAAACCAATCAAATTTTAATGATTTTCTGATAATTACTTAATATGCTTCAACTCTTGTTGACTGTTCGGACGATTTAGCTGCCGTGGGCGTATGTTTCATTGCCTGGCAACCTATTGTTAATATTATAAATAATCTACAGAAATTATTGGTTAGAATTTCAAGACAGATAATATTTAATTGAATAAATTTAATGACAAGCTAAAATTTGGTAACAAAAGGCTTCTTGTTTAACTTTTTAAAATTTGAAATAACATTATTTTGATATAATCGATTTTCGACTCTCTGCAACCACCAATCCTGGAGTTAAACCCTGTTTAAAAAAAAACTTGTTTGTGAGAAGCATGTCAATCCCCATTGATCTGCAACCTTCTGTTCTGGAGTTACCCCCATTCTCTGAAAAAGTTGTTAAAGTCATATACTACAGTTTTTAATGAATTTTTTTTCATATTTAGTGTGAAGTATTTGGGTCTTCAGAGGATGAACCCTATTAATAATCAGCGCTCTGTGACGATTAATTCCACAACAATTTAGATTCTCCCCTTTGAATGTGAGATAGTTATGAATGCTGGAAAAAAAAACACTCTTCAAAAATGGTATGACTAATGGCATGTACATGCAAATAGATTAATCATAAAATTTAATCTTTCAAACATAAAATAAAATAATTTATTACTGGTTATTGGATGTAATGTAGATTTATTTTATCATTTGATATGAAAACAATTACATTAATGATGGTAGATAAACACCATATTGCTTTTAATGATTTAATATGAATATTTAATGCGTGTATGTGTGTACATGTATGTCTGTCATAAATAATCTAATTCTTCAAGTTTAGGGTTAGTCCCAATTTTTACTTTTGCGCAAAAAATTGAATTTGTTTAAATATGCAAATCAAATGCCAAGATGTAAAAAAATTCTCCATTTCATAGTACCTTGTCAAAATATGGTTCCATTTGGAAACAATTTCCAACAATTGACCAAGTAATTCTTTTCGAAGGCTCATATCAGTTCATTTATGGAGTGAGCTGAAAAACAACTATTTATATAAATACCATTTGAAAACATTGTCAGAAGTAATTTAAATTTGAAAAACCATCAGTTACCTTTAGAATTGTACTGAAAAACCACTAATTAACAATTTTTATTCATCTAGGATTTCTCTCTCAATAGTAACATGATGAATTAACCAGTTTTAATCAATGGAATATATCTGTGATATTTCCCATAATTCTGTGAAATAATTCAAATATATGCTCAAAATTATGAGCAACTGGAGATTAATTACAAATAAACAATTTATTATGACAACAGAATAATAATATATTTGAAAAACGTCCAAACTAAGCAAATGACGTGGGTATTTTAAACCTTTGATGTTTAAAACTGAAACAAACTGCAAAGTTCTGTGTCCAAAGTAAGGTAGGTGATGGAAACTGTGGTAGTTGTTGTGGTAGTTTGGAGGAAACATCTGGATACTGGTATACCATACTCATCAGTAGGTTTACAATGACTGATAAAACAAAGGCAATGATATATTGATAGGGTTACTGCTATCTACTTCCAGTCGGTCACAATGATTGATTTTTTAAATTTTTTTTGATCGCTTCTAAAATCTTTAAATCATTGTTCAGTTAAGGATCTGTCCTAAACGAAGAGATTTTTGTCAAGATTATATTTGGAATCTTTAATCAGTTCTTTCATATATATTATGTAAAATTGGTGTATAACATGTCAAAACAATTCGTAAAGATCTTTTATTTACACTTACAGTCTCAAGAATGATACAAAATGAATTGAAAAAATAATCTACTAAGATCAACTTTGGGTTAAAGCAAAAAATGGCAAGTGAAGAGAAAACTATAGATCGATCTATGGGGTAAGAATACAGTTAAATATTCTGTCATATTTCTATCATACCGGGTATGTCTGTAAACATGCATGAAGACATGAAGATATTACCGGTAATTAGTATTTAAGAACTGATAAGTTTAATGGCAATCCATTTACCAGATAGGTAATATGGTGATACTCAGATCAACTATTATAAAAAATCTACGAACCTGTTCAACTGCTACTCTAAATTAAAGAATATTTTGGAGACGTCACGAATATCAGCAGATCTTTCGATATTATGACCGTAAAGCGAGAATTTCATATTATTTCTATGCCTTTTGCATAATAGGTTCTCAACTCGCTATTATACGATCATAGGCATTATTCACCACTCTTAAAAATCACTAAAACCAGAAATAATAACACAATTACGCCCCTTGTTTTTTTATGTTCCGCCCATGGAATAGCTATATTCAAACATTTGAATTTGAAGTTGAAAATGATATTTTTGCCAATATCTGAACTGGCATATTGGGAATTATAGGATTAATAGGATTATTCTTTAACAAAGTAGGACTGTTTATAGATACCATCGATTTGAAGACTTTATTTTTGATACATTTTAAAAATATGACTTAAAAATATGAAATTGCAGCTTTAAAATGGCAATGTTATTAGCAAATTATTTAAATTTGTTTATTTTGAATGTCAAAATTAACCCTGTTTCTGCTCTTACCAATGAATAATTGGTGACATCACAAATGCAATCTTTAATCTTGTGTTTCAAATTTCAAGTGTTTTAATTAACAAAGCATCTAGAAAGTTTTTATTCATAATGTGGACGTATCATGCCGTCGTCCCTGTCTGTATGTTTGTGTATGTATGTATGGGTGGGTATGTCCGTGGCTTGCCTTCAGGGCACAATTCTTACTGGAAATTCTTCAAACTTTGTACACTTATTCCTTATACCCTAAGGATGATCCCTATTGTTTTTGGTGCATGGCCATCCCCCTGGGGCAGAGCCAAGCCCATTTCTTGTATTTGTTTGTCTTCTACAGGCCACATTTCTTAAGGTATCATCTTGAAACTTTGCTTACTTATTCTTTGTACCCCTGTGCCACACCAATTTTCTTTTTGTGTGCCTGGGTGTCGCCTACAGGCCACAATTCTCAATCAATCATCTTTAAACTTTACATACTTATTCTTTATACCTTAAGGATGACCCCTATTGTTTTGGATGCTTGCTCGACCCCGTGGGACAGAGCCGTGCCCATTTCTTGTATTTTTTTGTTTGTCGTCCACATCCTGCATTTCTTAACATATCATCTTGAAACTTTGCATAAATATTCTTTGTACTCTAAGGAACATCCCCTTATTCCTTAGACCCTAGGCTGACTTCTATTATTTTTGGTGCATGGCAGACCCCCTGGGACAGTGTCCCGCCCAATGTTTGTGTGTCTTGGGTTTCACCTGCAGGCGATTCTTAACAGGTCCTTTTGAAACTTTAATTGCATACCTATTCCCTATACCCTAAGGATTACCCCTATTGTATTTTGGTGATTGTCCAACCCCCAGGAGCACAGCCATACCCTTTTTTACTGTGTTCCTGTGTGCATCGTCTTTGAACTCTGTATATGTATCCCTTACAACCTAAGGACGACAACTGCATGCTTTGTCCCCCAGGTTCAAACCACGCCCAATTTTTGTGTTTGTCGTTTACAGACTGCAATTCTGAATGAATCAGCTTGCTTGGTACATGGCATCTGAAAGCATTAACTATTGATTTTGGTGAATGTCCCGATCCCCAGGGGCAGAGCCACACCCACCTTTTGCCTTTAGCGCCCGAAAGCCACAATTCTGAATGGATTATCTTGGTATACTTATTCCTATGATACTCTAAGGACGGCAACTGTTGATGTTGGTGCACGACCCCCAACGCAAAACAAACACAATGCCTAGCCTTCATTGCCTCATCAGATATTACAGCCATTTCTTATTTCATTCTCGTCATTTTTTATAAGGTACCATTTCAATCAAAGGAGGAATGTGGACGGATATTGGAGCATTAGCGATGCTCTCGTTAAAAGTTTATCTGAGTAGCTGTCATTATCTATATAGTGTTAAGATACATCTATATCAATCTTGTTTATTGCATTAAAGACATATTTATAACATGTGAGCAACATTTGTGAGCAACACTTTAACCCTAACATTATACATGCATCATATATTTAGCATGTAGCACCCATGTTTAATGTACTTTATATATATGCTAACATTTTAAATGTGACCCAGTGATGGGATTTCAAAAAAAATTTTGTCAGAAATTTTTACCAAAAATATTGGGACATAATTTTTATCGTTTTTAAGAAGGCAGTTTTTAGACCAGACACAAAAATTATGTGTCAACAAAATATTCAAATTCGTATGGTATTTCCTCCAAAATTCCGTAGTAATGTCGTAATACGATAGGATGGAAGCTTACTGACTACTGTCGATTTGCAGTGTTTCAAATTCCTCCAAAATTACCATATTTTTCAGGTCATAAGTCGTTACATTTTTCAGCTGAAGTCCGGCATTCACCTTATATTTTTAATCATCCAGATTCTTGTTCACAATTCTTGTTTCATACAATATATAAGAGGAAGAAGTATTTTGATTTTCAGCCATTTCGAACATTAACTTTCAGAGGTATGCCACTTTGTAACAAACCCTTGTTAACACTTATGAAGTATCAATTATTATTGAATCGTTATGAAACTGATAAATATAATGGTGATGTAGTAACAAGAAACTTAAATTATTAGGTTCGTACGGCTAACCGGTCCATCCATAACACTTTTTTTTAGGAACACTTAGTAGTACCGGTAGCAGTATAGGGTGAATCATACTTGATTTATTTCAATGATAAGCAGTTTGATTTGTCGATGCTTTAAGACAAGAAACCTTTACTTGTAATTGAGTGAGAGTGATGAAATTTGGTATTTAAGAAAGCACGTTTTGAATTCCATTGAATTATCAATTCTATGACATGAGCGCTTTGCTTATAGGCCCTTACTTTTTGTATTTGTGTCTCTATGCAACACTAATGACAGTTGTGGTAGCTTTCGATTCCGGTTCAAATTACAAAATTGATTCTTTGCTTTATATGCTGATTTACTTAGAAATGTATGCATTGTACCAAGGACATCAAACCATTTAAAAGAAAGCAGATATTGTAAAAAAAATCAAAATTTTTAATAACACATCACAGTTCAATTGTGTGTATTAGTAATTAGTGATTGTTAATCATGGAATTGTGTTGTGTTATATTATGTCCAATCACTAAATGAAATGTCTTTCAAACATTTTTGGAGGGTTGTATTAGTATGGTGGGTTTTTTTTTCAGGACAAGAATTGCTAGCTTATTTCAACTGTTAGAGAAATCATTAGGACGGATAGGTACTAAAAAAGAATCAACTGATGATTTGACACAAACACGCTATGTAACCTCAAAAATATACGGTATTGTTATTGCACAAGGTATGCATTTAAATTTTAAAGTAATTGAGTTCAATTTGTAAAAAAAAAATATACATGTATATATGTCATTATATAAGGAATCTGTCAATAACTTAAAATACTTATAGAATTAATGTCAATTATTACTGGATAGGGGGATCACATGGCTAAGTGGGCAAGACGCTGGCTCGCTAGCCTGGAGGTCGGGTGTTCGATCCCTAGATAGTTCAGTTCGATTTTCCTTCGTGTTTTCCCTTGTCAGTGATGCAAAATGGAGGTCCTGACAAGGACTGCTGTCTAGTCGTTCAGATGGGACAAAAAACCAATGTCCTGTGTACACATTTGCATTCACGTTAAAGATCCCTTGTATGGTGTATGCCTGTCTTCCATTAGCCCAGGTTAGGTGCAGAAGAGTAGGATGTTAAACCCCATTTCATTTCAATTCATAGTCTCATACTATAAATTATTTTTGATATTAAATAGATTAAAATTCTGCCAATACTGAATATATTTGGTTTAAGATATGGCGAGTATGAGGTATTACTTACAACCAATATTATTTAAGAAAAATTTAAAAGATATTGAATCAATTTTTAAAGATGATCTTGAAACAATATTTATTAGTAGGTATTGTAGAAGACATTATTTTAATACCAATGTTGTTATTTGTGGAATGCACTAGGGTGATAAATCATGTTATGATGTGGGAGTGGATTGCAAGTTGGCACACTTGAAATGTTTGCACCAAACAAAAATAGAAACAGTATTTCTTGTTTGGTTTTCTGCAATTCTTGGCATGAAAAAATAGTCTTACACAGGATAAGATCAACACCGCAAAGATAAAGCTTATACTATTATTTCTTACAGATAAAGTACAGAAAGATCTTCTTTTTAAAGAATCTATTAACATAGAACTATTAGTTAACACTTTACAGGTAAGGACTATATTGTTTTCACCCCTGTCCATCTGTCTGTCAAGTTGTTTCTACAATTGCTTTTGGACACTCTAAGAGACTAAAGTTATCATCCAATTGACTTTAAATTTGATACACGGTCGTTAAGTTCATGAGTCTAAAAATCCTAGGCATAGTCAATGATTTCCAATAATTACTGTTGGGAGTTATTGCTCTTGATCAATTGGAAAGTTCTTGTTGACTCCTTAGAAGCTAGAGTTAGTGTTCTATTCCTATCAACTTCAATTTATACACAGTATTTAATTTCATTATATAGACAAAAGTAATGGTCCTTGATCAATTAGAAAATCTTTTGTACACTCTGCTAGAGTTAGTTTTTCCTACTGGCTTGAAATTGATAAATAGTACATACAGTGTCCAATTCCAGGATATGGTTACCGCCAGTATGCTTGTTAATCATACGTGTTTATTATGTCCATTATATGTTTCCATACTAATGTTGAACTGTAACCTGGCCTTCACCTTTGGTTGGGCCTAGTTATCGAGTCGTACCCGCTGGATGTCCGGCATGTTCTTTAATAAAACAACTACAACTTGACCTGCACAATTGAGTCGTCTGATTATTCCTGATCTTACTGACGTGGTGGCTAAAGCTGGGATTTTTCATCGAACCTACAGTCAGCGGAAACAACCAACAGTTTCAGAGTCAACTCAGTTACACGTAAGGCTTGAAATTTTCCAAATCAGACACGCCAAAAGCGAGCGTGGTAGACTCAACTTTCAAAACATAAGAAGCACGGTCATTTTGTTACAGGGCACCGAAACAATGGTCCCTTACTGAGCATGAGTCATTGACGTCATACGAAGCATGGCAGTCTAATATACTATACATTTTGACTCTCGATCAAAATTTCACTAGTTTCCTTGCCACCGACGCCACTTGGTTAAAGAAATCCTCTGTCAACCCTAATCGGGGATTTGTTAACGATGATGAGACCGTTCCCGCTGCCATCCGTCGAACTGCTCAACAAAAAAGTCAAATGCTCGACCTTATGCTCGGACAAATTGCAAATTATGCTCCAGTAATTTCTAGAAACACCATAGTTCGATCCTCAACCTCTGTTTCGAGCATATGGTATGCCTTGAGATTACACTATGGCTTTCAAACAACTGGAGGACACTTTCTAGAGTTTGCCGACATCAAGCTTAAACCAGAAGAGCGCTCTGAAACTCTCTTTCAGAGGCTTACGTCCTTTATAGAAGACAATCTTGTCAAGCTAAATGGAGGTCTGACACACCATTCCGAACAAACCTCATCGTCTTATTTTGGCTTCGTCTGCTTCATGAGGGCCCCCTTAAACTTGTCCGCCAAAGGTACGGTACTGAGCTCCGTCATCGCACACTGGCTTCAATCAAACCAGAAATCTCCCAGGCCTTACCCTCTCTCATGGACGAACTTTCCTCAACAGACGAAATGAGAATAATGCGTTCTTCTTCCAACCACAACCCCGGAAACTTTAAGCCTACACCCAGTCGTCGTTCCAATACTAGACAGAAGGGTTCTCACCAAATATGCCCTATTTGCCGACAAGCAGGTATATCTGATTATCGACATTATCTTTACCTGACGCAGATCGCCAATTTTTGTCAAAAGCCAGAATTGTCCTAGGTATCGAAGACGACGATGACTTAGAAACTGTAGAAGACACCCCACAACAACTCTCAAGGCGAGTTACTCCTCGTCAGTCACCTTATTTTTCTACATTTTATCAGCACCACACCCTGCGCCTCACACTTGATACCAGTGCTGAAACAAACATGATATGTGCATCTGTGGTGTCTTCTATCAATGCCAAAGTGTCTCCTAGCACACAGAATGCTCTTCAAGCTGATGGTCTCACCCCTCTAACAGTTGTTGGCGAAACTCACCTATCATTATCCAGAGATGGTATAACCCTTCAGCTAGACGCCCTAGTGGTCGAAGAGTTGGATGTTGATGTCCTTGCTGGAACCCCTTTTATGACTCTTAATGATGTATCTGTACGTCCTGCCAAGAACCAAATCACCATCGGTCCCTCACATAAAATCACGTATGGCATTGGTCAATTAACACAAAGCTCCACCGCTCACGTGGGCCTCCTTCGTGCCCCAAACACTAGAACGACTATCTGGCCTGGTGAGCACATAGAAGTTTTAATTCCTACCGAAATAAAGTCAACCCACCTTGCAGTTGAGCCACGGCCTGATCTACTATCAATAGACCTCACCTTAATGTGGCCTATCACAGCAATCCTGGAACCAGTCAACAGCAAGATCCGTCTCATCAATCCTTATGACCAACCCATCACTTTGAAACGCCATCAACACTTTGGTCATGTCACACCTACCATTAGCCCTCCCCCATCCCCACTGCTACCCACAACCACTCCTCAGGCCATCACAAAATCAACGACCCCTTATTCTGCATCGATTATGGTTGATCCAGACAACATCCTAAATACTCACCTCACACACGACTTTAACCAAACTCACAGCCTGTTTGATCACATGTTTGATCCTACCATTTCTCATTACAATGGTCATTTCGGAAAATTCGAAGCAACTGTAAACATGGGCCCGGTACTCCCCCCTCAAAGGAAAGGTAGAATGCCCCAATATGCTTGTAATAAGATGTCTGAACTTCAAGCAAAGTTTGATGAACTAGAGGCCCTCGGTGTAATCAAAAAGCCTGAGGAACTTGGAGTCGTTGTTGAATATCTCAACCCATCATTTTTGATCAAGAAACCCGACGGTGATTTCCGACTAGTAACCGCTTTCGGCGAAGTCAGACAGTACAGCAAACCGCAACCCTCCCTGATGCCGGATGTCGAAAGTACCCTACATACCATTGCCCAGTGGAACTACATCATCAAAACAGACCTTACCAAGGCGTTCTATCAGATTCCCTTATCGCAGTCCTCGCTAAAGTATTGTGGTGTGGCCACCCCTTTCAAGGGTGTACGAGTATATTGCCGTTCTGCCATGGGCATGCCCGGATCAGAAACTGCCTTGGAAGAACTAATGTCACATGTGTTGGGTGACCTCCTAGCAGAAGGTGTTGTAGCCAAATTAGCGGACGACCTGTACTGTGGTGGTTCAACCCCAACTGAACTAATTGCTACATGGAAGCGGGTATTACAGCTCTTAGACAAAGGTAACCTGAAACTTTCACCTAAGAAGACAGTTATTTGCCCCCAGTCCACAACCATACTGGGATGGATATGGTCTAATGGAACCATCCGTGCAACTCCCCACAAAATTTCTACCCTCAGCACATGTGAACTTCCCACAAACGTAAAGGCTATGTGCTCATTCATTGGTGCGTACAAGATTCTTGCCAGGGTTATCAAGGATTGTGCCAGCTACCTTACGCCACTGAGGACTACATCGCTGGTAAAGATTCAAAAGACAAGATAGCTTGGAATGACGACTTGTCAGCTGCCTTTAGAACAGCCCAACAAGGCCTTCACACCAGTAACCACATCACCCTTCCACAGTATGATGACTAGCTGTGGATTATCACTGACGGCTCAGCAAAGTTATCTGGCCTCGGAGCTACCCTTTATGTCTCCCGGAACGGCTCCTTACTCCTGGCAGGTTTTTTCAGTGCCAAGTTGAAACATCATCAAACCAACTGGATACCTTGTGAAATAAAGGCTTTGTCCATTTCTGCTTCACTTAAACACTACGGCCCTTATATTCTCCAGTCCAAACACCGCACATCCGTTCGGACTGACAGTAAGCCATGTGTCCAAGCCTATGCCAAGCTTTGTAGAGGAGAATTTTCAGCCAGCTCCAGAGTAACCACCTTCTTATCGATCGTAAGCCGCTACCAGATTACTGTCAATCATCTTGCAGGGTCAGTAAACATGCCTTCAGACTTTTCCAGTCGTAATGCCCCAGATTGTGTCCATCCTAATTGTCAACTGTGTAACTTTCTACAGTCATGTGAAACCAGCGTAGTTTGTTCGATATCAGCAGATGACATCTTACATGGATCTACCAGAATGCCATATACTACCCCATCAACCTGATTACAATTTCAACAGGAATGTCCTGATCTAAGACGAGTCCATGCCCACCTCACCCAGGGAACCCGCCCATCCAAGAGGTTAACTAACATCCCCGACGTCAAAAGATACCTACGTGTGGCAACAATTAGCTCATCTGGTCTTCTAATCGTTAAACATCAAGACCCCCTATCACCCATCCGGAACTGTACTATAATTCCTCGACCAGTCATCCATGGATTCCTAGTATCTCTCCACATTAGATTCAACCACCCATCGAAGCATCAGCTGAAACTGCTCTTTAATCGCCACTTTTATGCTTTAGATCTCGACAGAGCCATTAACGAAACAGTCGATGGATGTCACCAGTGTGTGTCCCTAACGAAAATCCCTAAAACACGCAAAGAGCAGTCTACCTCAGATACCCCTCCTCAACGGCTCGGAATAACATTTGCAGCAGATGTAATGAAACGGAATAAACAACTTATCCTCGTCTTACGTGAAACAGTATCCTCATTCACTACAACTTGTGAAGTACCTGATGAACGCAAGAGCACTCTATGTACAGCCCTTCTCCAGTTATGTCTCCCCATGGTTCCCCTTAATGCCCTTGTTACCATCCGGGTTGATCCCGCTCCTGCCTTCACTGGACTTCAGAATGATGAAACCCTCCAACAGCACAACATATCCCTCGACATCGGCCGCCCCAAGAATGTCAACAAAAACCACGTGGCTGAACGCGCCATTCTGGAACTCATTGACGAACTTCTCCGACTGAAACCGGAGGAGGGTGTTATTACTCCTCTTCAACTTACAGTTGCAACTGCCCATCTTAACACCAAGATTCGCTCAGGAGGGTTATCATCTCGAGAAATGTGGACCCAACGCGATCAGTATACCAATCTCCAAATTGAGACGTCAGACGACAAATTAATATCTGACCAGTTTGAGCAGCGGATTACCAATCATCCGTACAGTGAAAGATCTAAGAATCCGGGTAGGCCTCATCCGCCTGCTTGCCCTGTTGAAGCGGGTGACCTCGTCTACTTAACCTGTGATGGCAACAAGTACAACGCACGTGATCGTTACTTTGTACTCTCCGTTGATGGTCAATGGTGTACTCTTAGAAAGTTTGCCGGATCCCAGTTCCGTTCCAAGGAATACCAAGTAAAGGTTACAGAATGTTACAAGGTCCCTCCATCATCCCCTCCTCCCTCTTCCAGCCTTCTAGACACAGACAACGATACCGACGATTCCTTGACTGCTACGCCTATGCAGCCACCTACTAGTAGACCACCTCTAGTCCAGGCTCCTGTGGATACACAACAGCCTAAACCCCTAATGTTCAACCTTCCTTTGCCTGCACCACCTCCGTTGGAAATACCCCCGGAATTGATTCTCCCCGACCCGTCAATCCATCCTGATACGCCTGGTTCCAGTCCTCCCTCGCACAAGCCTTGCCCTGTCAACAATCAAGATGTACCCCAGAATCAGAATGGTTCAAACAGACGTCCAGTGAGAAAACGCCGTCCACCAACTTATCTGAGAGAATACGATACTACTACGAAATGCTGATGTAATCATCATTTATTATACATGAACAGTTACAGTGTTATAAACTTTTATTTTCCACGAAAGAAAAAGTGGTCGTGCCAGTATGCTTGTTAATCATACGTGTTTATTATGTCCATTATATGTTTCCATACTAATGTTGAACTGTAACCTGGCCTTCACCTTTGGTTGGGCCTCGTTATCGAGTCGTACCCGCTGGATGTCCGGCATGTTCTTTAATAAAACAACTACAACTTGACCTGCACAATTGAGTCGTCTGATTATTCCTGATCTTACTGACGTA
Organism: Patella caerulea; assembly: GCA_036850965.1. Taxonomy (NCBI): domain Eukaryota; kingdom Metazoa; phylum Mollusca; class Gastropoda; family Patellidae; genus Patella; species Patella caerulea. Next base: position 3,047,918 of record JAZGQO010000008.1, on the reverse strand, counting down.
CTAAAGATCAGAAGTGAAATTATTCATTTGATTCATTTATCATTTCATAAGTTGGAATTTGGAAACCATCATGTATTTTAAAAATATTCGTTTTTTATTCGTAGAGTGTTTATGATGATCAAGTGGTTATATCTGTTGTTAGTATACTCAGTGAAATATTAGGAAAAGCACGTAAGTTGACCCACTTTATTCATACTAAATTAGTTGTTGGTCCATGCTGTACTTTATCTCAAAATAATCCAAGTGAAGTTTTGACGAGACTTAAAATATTTATGCATCAGATCATCTCCACATGGTGTTGACTGACCTAGCGGTGGTATGCAACTGTGTTCATTGCTGACCACAATCCAATCAAATGCCTCATTGTTATTGTGTACTGTGCAAGATGGTTATATCACACATGATGTATTTTATCAATCATCAGTGAGGGGGAATAATTGTATGCCTGACAAATGGATATCAATGGGAATTTTTCAAGTCATAAAAAGTGGATTAAATTTATAAATTAAGAATAAAAACATGACAAAATATAACTCGGACTGCCACTTAACAAAACAAGAGGTAAACCTAGAGATTCTCATGCCATAGTGATAGTGCCGTAGTAATCTCAAATACTGTTATGCAACGTTTGTGAATAGACATTGTTCTAGTATGAGGTCAAATGCACCACAGGTTCTGATAATCTCCAATATTGTGTGGCACCTTGGTAAAAAAGGTGAATGTTTTTGGTTAACATTGAACCAATTTAACTGAACACATTGTAAAATTCCACAGATAGTGTCATCATTAAGTGGGCCCCAATATATTAAGGGCAATAAACAAAGATATCAAATCAATACTATTGTATCTCCTAATTAATAGTTATCTTTAATCTTTTATTTTTAGCATTTGGTAAAAGAGCTTCATTGTTTGTGAACCATGGTGTTTCTAATGCTTTATTCCATCTGTTACGTCAAGCTAGTGGTCAAGATAATACATTACCAGATGAAGTATTATTAACAATACACTGTATTCTAGGACATATAGGAAATAAAGGTATGGATATTTCATTTTAATAAAATCACTTCATCCCCCCCCTATATTCAAATGCAAAAAATCCAATATGGATTACGTAAAAGTGGAAAGTTCTACAACACTGAGATTGTTGTGCTAGTCAAATTGAAGAATTATTTAGTAATTCAGAACCCTGCTCCTGTCACCGAAATCATGTAATGATAATAATAGTCTGTAAAGTGCTGGGTATCCCATTAAAAAGTGCTCTCTACATAAAATCTTTACAAGATTACAAGATAAGATTACATAAACCCATGGAATACTTAAATATGTACTGATCTTGAGACATGTTTGCAAATTGTTAGTAATGGCACCAGTGGGAAATTGATATTAAACCTGCATCTATCTCTTCTGTTATTTCCCCCATGTATGTTGCTGACACATTTTAAATGTTCAGATGTTTGAAGGTTATTTTTACCATGAATTTTGAGTTTTCATTAAGCTGGTTGGAGGGTGTATAAACTCGATGCCTGACAACAATATATTTTTCTTTTTATTTGTTTGTATTTGGGATTAATATACATTATCTGGTGTGATATCTAAAGGTTCTTTTTCTTGTTTACACTATTTACAGATCGTAAATTTGCTGTTAAAGCCAGATTGAATAATGCCTTATTGTTGACACTAGGACTGATTAAGAATAATCATAACAACTTTAAAAATCTGCAATATTTACTTCAAGTGTTTAAAATTTACACTGGAAATAGTGAGTACATATAAATGTCAGTGAAATAGGATGTCCAACAAAATATCTGATTGACGAAACAAACCTTCTCTCTTACTTTTTTAAAACATATGTAAATCATCTGTATCAACGTAGTTATTTTAAATATCTGTAATATAATAAGATATAGACTTTTTATATTCTAATTTCATTCTAGGTGTAAATGCATCCTATGTTGGTAAACATAATTCTATAAATATTTTATTTAGAATTATTGCACTATGTGGACGAAAACACACAGTTGTATTAAAACTAGCTCTTGACAGTTTAAACAATTTGACGAAATCAAGTAAGTTTTCTTTCACTGAGTAAAATCTTTGTTAACCATTCATAAATTTGATTACTTCTTCGATGAAAAGATTTATGTAGCCTTGGGTGTGGAAACTAGATGCATAATACAGAAAAATAGTGTGATATAATTATTTCAAACATATTTTGTCTTAACTTACAATTATGTTTTAAGTAAATATGAATATACAAAATCAAACAATTATTAAATGTATGCTTATATATTGATACATGGTTAAAAAACTGATTAACAATGTTTCAGAGAGTAATTCAGCTAGAAGTGTTGGAATGGGAGGAGTACCCACACTCTTGACATTGTTTACAGACTGGCATCAATTTGATACTAAACATAGATATAATAATCTAAAGAAATCAATCCTAAATACATTGAAGAATATAACAAATCTCAGTAAGTTTTACTTCTTTGTATATTATTACATTTACATAGTGTTGATATTGATGTGCATTACGTTTCTTATACTGACATCACCAGGAATGTTTCTTGACAGCATTGATTGTTTCTAATTTCTCTTACACTTGTAATGATAGTGGACTGTTGGTAGTCAACGGTTATTAGGCTAATGACTAGTATGTCCTAATGTGGCTGAGAAGCTAAAAAATTTTCCATGTGACATATAGTTCATTGTATGAGAGTAAGGAAACAACTGACAATTGATGACTACTAATAATTAGTAACAAGACTTTTTATCATTCTTTATTAAAAGTTACTAAACTTCTTCACATTTATTTTGACTGTATTTTGCTTTTCATTGCCTATTACAATACATATTATAATAATAATAAAAAAAAATTTTTTTTTCAAAAGGGTGAAAAATTACGGTTTGCAGCCTGTTTACAATTACTTTGTATCTAATAGCATTGTGTACAAAAATTCATGAAGGGCCATCTTATTTTCACTGATGTCTATTTTTTGTTGTATATTTTAGAATCTGGAAGAAAAGCATTACTAGAATCAGAGGGTATAAGAATATTGTATGAAATATGTCAAGATTTGTCAGAATGTCGAGAAATGGAGAGTTTGATATTACTAGCAAGTATTATAATGAGGAAATGTTGTCCTAGAAATAAACTACCATTAGATAATGTTAATAGTGTAGTGACATTTGCGTTACCATTATCAGACAAACATGTACCAGATTGTTTAGTTGTTTCTAATCAAGGTAAATTATCTTATCTCAGTAACATCATTTAAAATAAAAAGATTGTTCCAAATGAACACATATAATTATACTGAAAGATCGCTCATGCACCAAAACAATTGAAATTTGGCTGCATATAATCATCTAAGGTATTTCAAGTGTGGATATTGTTTGTTTATTATGCGCCCACATTTTCATGTGGATGTATATTGTCGTCGCCCTTGTCCGTCCGTTCATATTTTGTTTGTGGACACTCACAGGTCACAATTTTTATTTGATTTTAAAGCGCCAATCCCGATAACATTTGGAGGAATAAAACTTCTTAATTTTGTGTTAAAATCCTTTAAAATCCATAACCTAAGGCCCACCTACTAACCCGATATTTGTGATACTCTTGTAAATAATTTAAACCTGACAGTCTTCATCTGGAAATGGAGACCGTTGTATTATACATTATCTGGATAAAACAAGACTTTTTTCTATAAAAATAATATGTAGGCGAAATTTGCCTTTTGGTATCAAGTACAGTACATGGGTCATTCACTGTATAGACCTCTCAAGAAACGTTAATCGATTATCAGGTCACCCAATGAAAAAATTGACCCGAAATCTTAAAGGGTTACGTGTCAGGATAAGCAGTGTTGACGTACACGCCCAAACGACTCAATATTTTGAGCTGAAATTTTGAGACAAAGTAAATACACCATGCCACTATATTTTGGTCCATAAATTTCACAAATACTCGGACTTTAATTTTTGAGACTCTGTTCTTATCGGGATTGTCCCTTTAATGAAACTTGAAATATAGGCTATTATACCAAAGATCTTGGTTCCTTTTGATATTGGCATGTATAAGACCATAGGTTCCACGTCTGCTGTATATGCCAGTTGGGACCGAGGGCTGTGGAAAATGACCATAACTAGATCTGACCCATCGGTCATTTTGCACGCCAGAAAAATACTCTTGATGTGTTATGGCCCCATATGGCTCAAGAGTTAATAAATTTTATATGCCCCCATGGTAATGTGGACGTATATTGCCATTGCCCCATTCGTCCGTCGTCCATCTTCGGCAATTTCTTTTGAAGTCTTTAACGCCAAAAGTTATCCTATTGGATTTCATCATTTTCCGTTTATTACGTCTAAAATTATGGTTCTTTCACTTTGTTGAACATTGTTAACACCAGAATGTTTGAAATGTATATGCATCAATTAGATTAGTGCAACCAATCGTTTTGTTTTTATATGCCCACAGTAATAGAGCAGAAGTTGTTTAACTACAGGAGAGAAGTAGTATAATACTGTATTTATATTGTAGATATAGGAGATATATCAGATACTGGTAACGATAGTGATCATAGTTCACTAGATAATGATGATGATATTGATAGTGATGATGAAAGATTTAGAACAGATAATTCAGATGAGGTAAGCAGCTTTAGTTCAAATATAACAATATATATGTGCTATTGTATCTTGTGTAAGAATTTGGTTGGAATCAACTTGACTGTGAGACATAGCAACAAGATTGATTAAATGGGAATTTCCATCATACTTTTCTCAATGCCATTCAGAGTGCTATGAGGGGATATAGACAATTAATATTTTGAAAATTAGTTGAATTACTTTTGTCATTGATTTTAATATTCAATTTTCAGCCAGATGATGATCAAATTGAAGCTTTAGAACAACCAGAATCCAGATCTATTGAAGAATTAAAATCTTATAGTAAATTCTTTCCAGAACTTTTTCATTTTGAGGTAAGTAATACTCCATTATGACAGAAATACTGGAGTTAATATGTGATTGATTGATTATTCTTTAAGACATGAAATGTATCTAATTTTGACCTTGTTTTGTGAACTGTGGCATAAATAAAAGAAAATATATTCTACAGATGATCAGCATCAGAAAAAAACTTTCAATTGTGTTCACTCACTAATGATTGACAAATGCTATTGTTATGAACTTTAAGCACACGTTAAGCCATGATTGATAGAAACAAATCGGAATACTCTGTTTGGTAACTCCAAGATTGAAAATAACACCACAAAAAGTAAAAAATAATATTTTTTGCAACCCTCTTATGCTGATTTTATATTTTGTAATCCATAATAAGATGACAAATAGAATATACTCACCATTTTATATGATTATTCTTAACAACTTATATTTTAGAATCGACCTGGATCTTGTGTTTCTGTTCCGGCTGCCATATCAGATCCTGTTCTTACTAAAAATGAAAGAGAATCTCGGTTTAAGTCTGGTCGAAGAGTGCAATCTTTCTCTAACATAACAGAAACACTTCCAAAGTCATTTCACAATAGTTCCTCTACTAACAGTGAGCCTGATTCTGTTCTGTATCAGTTGGATAAACTCTCTTTTAGAGGTAGATATTCCATGCCAGATGTTAATTACTCAGACAAACAACAGGATTCTGCTACTGCTGTAAATTTAAAAACAGGAACAAGTGTGTTCATGTTGGATGTTCAACTTCCTACTTCATCAAAGCCTGCTGCTAAACCACCGACACCAACACGTAATGTCAAAAAATCAAAAACAGGAAAAAGAAACGGGCAATCAAAAGAGAAGAGATCAAAAAAGAAGGTTGAAGAGCCAACAACCGCAATAGCAGATGCCATGTATATTACACCATTACCTACACCTAGGGGATTAGAGGACGCAGATGTAATGTCAACAACTACTACTACTGTAGAACCATTAGAGGAGGAAGTATTTAAAGATCCCAAGCTATACACACAGATGGCTGGAGAAACAAAAAGTGTTTACCGCTTTGAAAAAATAGCCTACCCTGATCTTCAAGCAGCTAATGGTAGTACTAAACCAGAAAAACTCTACAATAGAAAATTTGGTGTCCAAAGGTATTATAATAGCTCTTTTTAAAAACGTGTTTTGTGAAACCAATATAAGGCCATATAGAACAATTATTCTGGTTCTCAGATATCATTGTGCCATGTAAAATGGGCAGCGTGATTTTTTTTTTTTTTCAGAATCGTTTTAATTTTGTCAATCTAAAGATGAAATTAAAATGATTCTGAAAAATTATCATTTCCCAAGAGATGTGACTTTGTAAAACATTCATGGTTTCAGCTGGACATATTCCAAAGGTTCAATTATCAATTACGCAATCTTGAGAAATGTTATTAAATGACAATAGATAATTGTAAATTCCTATAAATGGCATTTATAAACAGATGTAGAACATGTGACCTTAAAATTATTTTATGCCATTGAGAATCATTAAGTAACAATTATTGAAATTCTATAATACTGAAATATGTTGTCCACTTTTTGGCACTTTATTGTAAGTTGAGATCTTTGATGCCATGTCACAGAATTGCACCATTACATTCAGTCTTTACAGACAAGTATTTTTCAATCCCAGTGCAGTTAACCATATTTATTGGGTTATAAAATATGTTTTACTTAATAATTTTGAGTTAAAAAGATTTTGATACTATAGTATGTTTGCCAAAAGTGAGCTTTTCTTGGATGAACACATAGAATACTTGAAAGGTTGTTAATATTATTGACATTTATATCTGACTGTTCAGTTTTACAAAAAGTTGAATGTAGCATATAGAAACAATATAAATGAGAGTAATGAAATGGGGTTTAACTTTAACGTCCTACTTTTATGCACAGGCTGGGATAATGAAAACAGGCATATGCCATAATAGTAAACATTGTGAGTTTGAACTAGTTCTTGGAACTCGCAGGTGGATTTAGGACATGTGTATGACATGTGTTTCTCAAGTCACTGTAGATGTGTGGGCCTAAACCATGCACTTTCTTTTAATCCTGAAACATTTCTCTCAAACTCACCCTGTGCTAGGGTGCCCCACCATATATAAAAATCTCCCAATAGCTCAACATTTACACCACAATATTTATATATATAACATGTCTTAAATCTATTTCACACATTTATAGTCACTAAATAAACGGTCATGTTGAACTTAATAAGCTATGACCATTTAACCATCATAAATAATACACTGAAAAATGGTTCGGAGCGTCGTCCATAACACCCAGACACTTTCGAGTAAAACATAGGTTACGTGCCCTTGTTTTGAAACTAGCCTCACTTCACCAGCCTACCGACCATTCTCCGTCTGATTGACAGGCCGGGAAAATCCAGACTACTTTTTTACGAAACGTGACAGAAAGCTGGAACAAGAAATCGAATTTAGAAATAACACACAGTGGGCGACTCAACAATTGTTTTTCTAACCTTGTAAAAGTAAAATGAAAATACTGCTGGTATCATGTTCCTGTCCAACCCAAATTATTCAGAGATATTATTTGTACTAAACCAAAATATGTCGCTTCTAACGGTCATGTAATGGATAAAGCAATTTAAAAAATAAAACGAACTTAATTTCTAAAGATACCGTAATAACCAAAACGATAAATATTACTGCTACTCAGAATCGTCAACAATAGATTTTTTATGACTGTAATAGTTACTAGTGTGTTTAGAATTTCCACAGATTTCCACGGGCTGTTGCTATTTATAGACTCAACGAGTGTGCGAGACTGTAAGAAAATTAGTAGTAGTGAACCAAGTAAAGCGTGCATATTCAACGTGTCTAATACAGCTTTTCAGTAGGCACGTGGGACACCCTACCTGTGCCTTATCTATGCATGTGCCTTATATATAATTTACCAAAAAATAAGGTAGCCTACTCATCATGGCTCCTTATTGGTGAGAAAAAAATGTGTACCTCCGTTATTTGATTTAATTGAAAATATTATATTATAGATCTAAAGTGTTTGAAGATATTGATAGAATGATACATCCTGATCTATTAATAGAAAGAGTTGTCTTTGATTTAAATAAAATTGTTGAAGAAGCTGGTGATAATTACAGTCAACAAAATTCTAACTTGACAAATAGAGATGAGTTCAGGTAATGTTTAAACTTATATATGGTATATTGTTTATAAAGGATAAATACTAAGTTAACCAGGTATACATGTAATATTAAAGTTGTTATGAGAATTGTTGAAATGCTATTTACAGTATTGGTAGAAGATTACTATCACCAGGTCATCTTATATTTAATGCACAGTTTGAATCAGCTAATTTAAGACGAGCAGTACAGGTAATATAAAATAAAAACACATAAATATTCCTTTGACATTAGAATTCCTCATATATATAACCATTAATTAAAGAACAACCGTGGAAACGTTTTTTGACACTCATAACATTGTCATTATACCATGAACATTTACCTGGCTTACTCCCTTATTCTCTTTACTTGCACACTCTTTATTTGTCAAGTTTATACATGACCTCATGTGTTTTCTGTGTGTCTTCCAGTTTCCTCCCACTGCTAATTAAAGACACCAAGCACAAGCGAATTGTTTTACCATGGCAGTCCCTGAAATGATCTATTTGTGTTGAGTGGATGTTAAAGCCCATTCTCTCTCTATTATAATTATATTTGGATTGCTTTTGTAAGGTTAATTTCTGTTCGTAGTTATATTCTTTCCATCCATTAGAAATATATTCTCAAATTAATTTTGGGGTTTAATAAAGCAGCTAGAAAAAAAGACTGTATCCTATTATTAACAGGGAGAACTTTTTGTTTTGTGACCTACAAGAATACCGTATGAGATGATATGAACATGTATATTATAGATTAGAGAATACGAGTATGATTTAATACTGAATCCTGATATTAATACCAATCATCATCATCAATGGTTTTATTTTCAAGTATCTAATATGGTAGCTGATATTCCATATAGATTTAATATAGTCAACTGTGAGAAACTTAATAGCCAGTTTAACTTTGGTAAGTAAAACACTGCTTCACTTGTTCATGGTACCTGTCAAAATGTTCCACATGAATTAAATTTGCAATGTTTCTGTGCATTTTTTAAAAAATGTCATCCTTTGAGTAAAACCATTGTACTGTGTTATTTTATTTTTTTTTTTAATTTTTAGGCTAAAATCTATTATAATAATTGATTAGTTATACTTTGTGCAGTGATCTGCCTATTTCAGAAATTAAAGCTATGCACCAATTTATAGCTATAAATGCACAGGATATAGATATGTACTAAATGCCAGTAGTCCATTCTTTGTATATTCTCTAAAATGAACTTGCACCCTAGTTTGCTTAATTTCACTATTATGTTGCTAAACTACATCAATCAGTATGAATTTGTCTCAAGGTTTAATCATGGGACAGCTACCTCTTCCCACATCAAGAGTAGGATGCATTTGCTTCAATCAGATCACCACCTATGTGATGTGTTCCTTCTGTCAGCATATTCATTTAACCCTGATTTTAAACCCCTTTCTGATTGCAAACATCATCAAATGCCTTATTATGATTTTTACCTTGTAATTTTAATTTTAGTTGTGTTTTTGTCCCGTTAAGTTTGTGGTTACCGGTCCCCATGAGTTAAAGCCTGTTGCTATCTGGGTAATAAGTTAGAGAACCTTAGATCTGATTGTATTAATGTAATAAAGAGATAATATTACTGGTAATTAAACTGTATTTTATTATAGGTATGAAGCCAGTAATGTATTCAGTAACTGATGATATAGAAGGTAATGGAGAATGGATGAGAGTAGGAACAGATATATGTTATTATAAAAACCATTTTATTAGAAGTTCCATAACTACTGGTGGAGTTAAAGGCAAATCATACTACACATCAACATTTACTATAACATTTAAACATAGTAATGATATATGTTATCTAGCTTATCATTATCCTTATACATATACCACACTTAAGGTAAGTATATTTAGTATTTATAAAGTGTGTTCATAATTCTTGTAAAAACAAATTTTTAAATTAAAATCAGGGTTAGAAATAGATTTCATATGCATTATAGTATCAGATATAAGTTATGTCATGGTGAACAACACCAGTCTACATTTCTTGTAATATATACAGCAAGCCTACTATCATCTTTATTTTTTTGCAAAATCTAATTGATAGGCCTGTTTTTCGGTTTATTCCCACGAAGGGGCAGTTATTGACCGTAACATTAAAAGAAGTCGTTTTGACCACTTCGCGGGAATCCAGCTCCTAGGGATCAAAATGGATTAAGGGCATTGCCAGGGGCGTAAATGTGGTACATCCCCCCAGCCAAAAAAATAGTCAGTCGAAACCAGTGCAGTCGGTCGCAAAATAGAGTAGTCGGTATCGAAATACATACTCAAGCGCTAATCACGCAAAACTTCACTATAAAATAGTCGGTCGCAAAATCAGTGCAGTCGGTCGCAAAAAAGGAGCAGTCAGTATCAAACTAAGTGCTCACTGTATACGTCACGCTACTCACACAAAACTTTAGTATGAAATAATCTTGTCAACTTATCATGTTTGAAAAGATGTTGTGTTTCACTATCATTCTGTTGTGAGTATGTTTGTCTAACAACAAAATTTCACCCAAGGAAAAAAATAGTCGGTTACAAAATAAGTGCAGTCACTGCAGTCGGTCTCAAAAACAATGCCAGAATAGATCCCAAATACTAAATAGTTGCGTGAATCCGTATACCTAAATTGCGTACATCACACAAAACTATAGTATAAAATAACCATGTCTACTTGTCACTCTTATTCTGTTGTGAGTATGTTGTTCTATGAAATGTTTTCTACCATGGCAAAAAATAGTCGGTCTCAAAATAAGTACTCACCGCAGTCGGTCTCCGACTAAATGAATTAATGGGATAAACAAACAATCACAAAACAGGTGAAATTGATGGATAGGCCTCAAGATTCTGTCCCATGTCTTATCCTCTTGTTAACGAGAATTTGGTCCCATTTGCCATGACATTGATTCAAATTTTCAAGCCCAGTCCCCAAAATTTAAAAGCTCTGTTACATATCTGAAATTTTTTCACGCCTGTGGCACGCGATTCCATTTTGATATCATTCTTCTACTCCTCAATTGCCTTATACTGTCTCAGCACTATCATATTCACAATTATAGTGAACTGCCCAGTTTGTAGTACCACTGGTGTGTGAGGTATGGGGCGTCTGATTGTACAGATGTTATGTCAACTCTAGAAAACTCACATGTGGTGCTTGGCTCCGGATTGCGTCACTCGCACTGGGAGGTGGGGCAGGCGTGGGGGGTATGTGCATCAGTCGGTCACATTTTGGCTACCCCCCCCCCCAATCGAAATCGTTATGTACACCCCTGGGCGTTGCCATGTCTAAGATTCAGACTAACTTTTCAAACTATTTCTCGGCGATACTTTAGTACCTGTCTCCTTTCTCCCTAAAAAAAATAAATCCTAGAAAGAAAGAAACAATTATTTCAGGATGGAATTCCTGACCTTGATTAATCTAAAAATAGTATCCAAATTTGTTTCAAACGTCACGGTAAATAATAATAGCTTGTCTGTCTTTGTTTCAGCATAGAAATATGCTTCTGTTGTCGTGTTTTGGTCATTTCTAGTACACAGTAACTAGACTAAAGGGAATTCTTTCGATCTCGAATGACCAGTTTTTTTTGACAGATGCCGATAACGTAAAAAAATTCCTCTATTTGTTTTCTTTGTTTTGTGGGACAAAAATCACATATTATGTTTCATAAAATACACTGACAGGAATGGCAAAGTCTACTGATATTTTGTCCAGTTATTACATGAATACGCATACGTCACGATTCGAAAGTATCTTTTATGTAAACCAATGAAAATGATGAAAAAAATCCAAGTTCTACTCAACCGATTTAGACAAACTTGGTGTCAAATTGAAGCTTAGATTCTGAAGAAAATTTCTACGTTACTAATTATTATTATATGAAATAGATTTCTTTTCAGACCTGTTTAAATAACGACCTAAGAATTTTTTTGATTTTCTGGAATTTTGCCCTTATTATTGACACAATGAAAAAACATTACGGTAATTTTATCAAGCACTACCTTAGCTATTTGCAAGACTGAGAACTTTTTAGATTTATGATGAAAATTGATCATTTTTAAGCTGATTTCAAAATTGAATATCTCTAAAACCACAAGAGATATGTGCCCAAACTATTGCTTGAATCACAGCTTCAGGTGTCTGTTTAAAGATAATACCAAATTTGTGTTGGTCAGAGTTTGATAAATAATATAAAATTAATTGTGAAGTTACCATAGGTTAGACATGGCAATGCCCTTGAAAATGTAACAATGGTGTTATAGATTGTTATGATAAGAATAATTTACACTTTCATAATCCCTAATGTAACTAATTAACCAACATTTTAGCATCATTTTTGGCATAAAAAATAAAAACATAACTATACTAGAACAAATATTAATTTAATTTTGTCAAATAAGAAATAAAAAAATAACTATACTATAACAAATTCCACCCAAATAAGAAATAAAAACATAACTATACTATTACTATAACAAAAATTAATAGAAATAAAAACATCGCCGTTCATCTGTCAGGAAGAAAAAAATGCCATGGGAGGAAGTTGGCCAATAATATAATGCTGCCGTGTATTGTACAGAGTTGGTAAAATATGCTGGGAGTTACGTGGAAGGTACCGTCTCCAAAAATTGTATCTGTCTGGCAAAGATATCTCAAACTGGTGGGTGGGGTAACAAAACCAAGAATCCTATCATCGGCACCATCATCGGGTTTTTCAAGTTTTGTTGTTGGTAATTTTGGATATATTTTAATCGTCTGGCACGATACAGGCTCTTTTATGTAGATGCAATGGCTGGAAAGTACTATTTTAGAATCACCGGTCCATTCACCGCTATGAAGATTACTCTGTTCTTCATCAAATAGAAAGGGAATTTGTTTTTAGAATATTATCTGAATTTCGGATAGTGTAACAGGATTTTACATATCTTTAAAAATGACACTGATTGAGAGTGAGCGATTAGGTGAACACAACTTGGATGATTTGATGATATTTCATCATTTTAATCATTAGTTGCCAATTAGTGAATAAAATAGAGAGTGAACATAGATTCATAAAATCATTAATTGGGTCCTCTTCAAACAGGGGGGGGGGGGATCATGGTGGCTAAGTGGATAAGGCGCTGGTTCGCTAGCCTGGAGGTCGGGTGTTCGATCCCTGCATTGGCCGAGAGTGTTCATCTCGATTTACCAGCGGGATTTCCCCCTCAGTGATGCAGAAGGAGGGTCTGACAAGGACAGTTGCCTAGTTGTTCGGATGGGACAAAAAACCGAGGTCCCATGTACACATTGGAGTGCAGGTAAAAGATCCCTTGGCAGTTGGAATTTGATATAAGAGTAGACGTAGCACCGCTGCCCGGTCAAAATTTCCCTCTTTAGGTGCAAAAGAGTAGGATGTTAAACTCCTTTTCATTTAATTTCATTTCTCTCTTCAAACGAAAGCCGACAAGTCGATATCTGCGCCTTAGCGGGAAGGATTAATTTTGGTCACGCTCTGTATCTGTGCCTTCATGGTAATACACCTTGTTTTCAATCCTATTAAACCTAATCTGGGAGAATATTTTGGTTTTCTTAATGTAATCAATGTGACTAGTATGAAAAATGTGTAAATGTTTTCTATAGATGTTTATATGTTATGTATTTCAGACACATCTATATCATTGGCAGAGTATATGTGATACAAGTCAGATATTTTTCAGACATCAGAAACTATGTGAAACATTGGCTTCTAATCCCGTACCAGTTCTTACAATAACAGCTCAACCTTCAATTGAAATAGACGGGGTTACTGAACTCAGTAAGTTATAATCATTATAAATCATAGTACATTACAAACTTTACAAAAAGAACTCGGTACAATTTCGTAAAGGAAAACTTCAGCCATTGCAGACTTTTTAGATTTTATTCATTATCAATACTGATATCAAAAGAAACACCAGATCAAATAAATCTTAATCATGTTGGTTAATCGAACTGAAACACTGGTTTTAAAATTACATTCCATGTATCTGAATTTCCAATGAATTATTTTCAACAAAATCTTGGTATAGTTTCTCTTCGATACCCATATAGTTTTAAAATAATTCCAATCATGCAGCAATCAGAAATATCACCTTTTTCAAACCAATGAATTTTTTATTGTGAACAAAAAACAGCCATTTAACAAATGCTATTGTTTATTTATATAGCTAATTATTAATTAATGCGTTTGAAATAGTGACCAATTTATTTTCTCTTTGTTTCACAGAAAATCGACCATATATATTTCTATCGGCACGTGTACATCCTGGAGAAAGTAATTCCAGCTGGGTTATGAAAGGTTTGTTTTAATATTTTACTGTACCAATGAAATGGTTAATTTTTATCATAATGATTCTTTAATTACCTGTACTGACTTTTTCATTTCAAATTTGTTTAGAGATATATAGTGATGAAAAAGTTAATTATACATTAATTAATAAAAAATTAATTCCCAATCAGATCCAAAGAATTTCATCATGGACAGATTATAAGGACTCTGGATTAAATGTTTCATCTATTTTTACTATTGTTTAATGTCAAGTTCTGATTGTTTTTCTAGGTACAATAGACTATTTATTGAGTATGAAACCAGGAGCTCAGAGATTAAGAGAGATGTATATATTTAAAATTGTACCTATGTTAAATCCTGATGGTGTTATTAATGGAAAGTAAGATTTGATTTATTGACTTTATGGGGATACCTTCTGGAAATTGATAAATCATGTTGACATAAGAATTTCAAGTGACAAGACATGCACCATGTCAACCAATCACAATTAGGGACCTTTCTCATTGAGGGGGGTTGGATGGCCCAATTGTCATACTGACAATCAAACATAAGCTTTCAATGGGATTTAACAATTAAGAAACGCAATGAAAACACAGGTTTTTTGTTTGGCCTGAAATGTTATATAAATCATTAATTAGACATTTATTAACATGACAAGAAGATAATCAACACTCTAGATCATCAGATGCTTTTAATGAATTTAATTTGATTTAAACAGCATTGCTATAAAAGTTACATTCTGGGTGATTTGATGATATATGAGGACTAAAAACATATTCAAACTAATTAATTTATCATAATTTTGCTTCAAATCCTTCTCAAAACATCGTAATTGCCAATGAATACCCTGCTATAAAAGTCGATTAAAAAAGGTCATGTTTGTATCACATGACTTGCCCCTCTCCATACCTATAGCAATGGCGGCGGAAACAGGGGATGTTGTCTGTAATGGCTGACTATTTATAACAAATATCAATTCTAATTAAATTCTCGGATTATCCAATTTCCGCGTCTATTTCCGTAATTTTTATATCTAACTCTTCATAAAGTTGTCATGTATACCCTCCATGAGTGTTTTTCGGGAATCCAGTATTTTTCTAGTAAGATCCAATATCTCTACTTTCCATATCTACCAAAATTTCATACTTTTATAGGCAATAACCACCTCATAAATACTTTTCTGGGAACCAATCTTTAAATAATTTATTTCAAAAATGGATAATCAAGACTTTGTTTATTATCATAACAATGTAGCAATGACAATCGAGACTACACTGTTCTTCAATTTGCAATAACTCTGCTCAAAATGAAATTTTAACATATTCTCTTTTCAATATCTATTTCTAACTATTATAATAATAATCTGTAGAATGTAGCCCATCAAACCAGTAAAGGTAGATGAAGTCCTTGGTAGTTATAAAGTTGAATTTATCGATTAAACGTTTGGGACTATAGTGTTCTTCCTCAGTCCAAAGGACACCATAGTCCGAAACGTTTAATCAATAAATTCAACTTTAAAACTACCAAGGACTTCATCTACCTTTACTGGTTTGACGGGCTACTGTTCTACAGATTTCTACTTTTTCCTGAGACTTCTTGTGCATCGCTGAGATCCCAGTTTAGATGTCCTCCTGTCACTAGCTTCTAGCTACTACAGACATTTTGTACGAGAGTTGTTGTCGTTTTCCTCTGCTATTATAATAATAGTGAGAACTGTCAGCTCTTTATCTTCATCTTTAAGTATATAAATTTAAAGAAATGTCTATAGTTGATATGTATTGCTGTTTTATGTAAAAAAAAAACTCCCTGAAATTGAATAGTTCTGTGTCTTGATTATTATGCAAAATGATTACAAGTTTTCGGTAAATGTAACTAGGCCTATTATATCTATATTAGGCTACTTGTAGGATTTGGAAAATACTATTTATGTCCATCTGCTTATTTATTTTTCTGCTGGTTGCTTTAGAATGTTATTCTTTATATAGAGCCTAATGTATGAGGTCTTTAAGGTACATTATGTAAGAGTTAAATCTGCCTATTGCTGGTCTTTATTTTGGCTTCAAAACTATTATTTATACATTTATTCACATGACAAACCTATATAATCAACTATCTAGATCATCGCATGGCAAAGATTTATACAGATAAGAAAACGGTCTTCATTTGATGATTTTATTTAAAATGGTGAGGTGAATAACAAGTATATTACAATAATAAACAGTCTGCCTAATCTTGTCAAAACTTCAAACAGTGGTAACTTCGCTCAGAATGGGTGGGTTGGATGGCTGAATAGTTAGCATGTGCGCAATGTGTCATAAAGCCTTTCATTGAGTCAAGGGCCATGGTTTCGATTCTCTGGTTGTTCATGACAAAGAGTAGGGTCACCTGTCCAACCTCCCACTGCTAAAGATCCCTACAGGCACTCCGGTGTCCTCCCACTGCTTAAGACCCTTACACGCAAGCCAATTATTGAAATAAATCAAACCATATGTTAGTCCCAAAATGACTAAGTTTATGTCGAGGTAGAGTTGACTTAAACCCATCTCTCTCTCTCTCTCTCTCAGAATAAAAAAATGCGAATGAAATTGAAATTTTCAATAGATTGAATTTGCATTATCTATTTTTAAACTATTACAGCAAGAATGGACAGCCCTTTATCTAATCTTACATAATGCATCTTTAACTGTATGATTGTTATTTATAGTTTTTGCCGGCATGTGTTTGGGTTTTTTTGTGATTAAACTCAATATTGGACACCACAAAAAAAATATCAAATCAGCCATGATAAATAAAGGAATGATATCCATGCATGCATGATAAGTTTGTAGTCTGAAGAGGGCCAGGTGGCCTCACATGGTGTCAGCCTTTTTTACTGGCTTCCAAAACAAAATTTCTGTTCCTTTGATAGCACTTTTGAAACCTTCTGGAAAAAGACCAATACAAATGTCAAAGTAATTCATCAAGGTACTGTATGCTTTTTTATCGACTTGCCAAATTGATTTGAATTTAGTAGAGATGTCATGTGACAATTTAGTCGATTTCAAAGTACTTTGGCGAGTTCGTTAAATGCTCCGATTAGCTGTAAACAATTCTTGTGGCTGGACACAATTGAAAAAAAAAACATGTGACCACCAGATTAAATCGTCAAATCGCACCCTGAACTGATTTGGCGATTTGATGTAATCGCTTCGGAAATCAATGTTGATAGATTCGTTGATTGGTGTAACCAATTTGAATTACATGGACATTAAAGATGAAAATGTGATTGAATGCAAATTTCAATCCATATGCCTAAAATACATAAAACAGCAATACATATCAACATATAATGAAATATAACAATCAAATAGCTATTCAGTTATGTAGTTTATGTGAAATAAGCGAGACAAAGTAGTATAGCTTATTAGAACAGCAATTTAATTTTAGATTATATTAAGAATTTCTATAGGAATGCAATAAATATTGATACTTCCTTCTGGTTACTTATTTCTTTCTTACTGGCAAAGTTTATGTACTGTTTGTGGAATTTGAATTAGGATCGATGATATTATATTTTTTCCCAGTGTTCTGCTGTTCAGAGACAATTTAAGTAAGCCAGTATTTTACACAACAATAATTGGAAATACGAAGGTTGTGACATTATTATGTGTGAAGTAGTGTAGACTCTTTTATGGTATCATTAACTCTGAAATTGCAAGGTCTTTACTTATAGTTCCTATTCAGGTTTTTTTGTGGAAGATTGTATTTTTTTAAAGAGATAAATTTGTTGCTACTAAAATATAATTTGTTGCTACTACATTGTAATTTGTTGCTACTACATTGTAATTTGTTGCTACTAAATTGTAATTTGTTGTTACAAAATTGTAATTTGTTGTTACTAAATTGTAATATGTTGTTACTAAATCTAAATTGGAATTGTTGTTACTAAATTGGAATTTGTTGTTACTAAATTGGAATTTCTTGCTACTAAAACGGAATTTGTTGAACAACTACATATTTTGATGCACTTTTTATCTTTAGAGATGTGAGAGTTGCTTATAAATTTCCCATAGAGATCTAATCCACCTTCTAATTAAATAGTTGTGGTGATTGAACTTGGAACAGGTTTCTTTTCTGGATTTGCATAGTCTGAATACTTATTTATTCGAGTGACATGAAATCTTGCTCAAAGTACCATCCACTGCTGAAATGAATGAAATGGGGTTTAACGTCCTTTTGTTCTGCTCCTAAACTGATCCACTACTGTGGCTGGAGCAAGACGGAAGAAATCAGTAGTGGAACCATTTCAAGATTAAGTTAAATAATAAAGTTTATTAAAAGCTGCAACATATGTTTGTTGTTTTATTTTTCATTGTAAGATGAATTGAATTGGAGTCCTGTGTCTCTAATATGTTTACTAAATGAACTAACCAAATGACAACATTGTAATACTGATGAGGCTGTAAGCATGATATTCTGCCGTAACAAATAGCTGTGTTTTGATATTCTAGTTGAATTTCTCAGCATTGACTCAATGATGCTATTAGAGACCAAGATGACTACAGTTACCTCCCTTAAAGGTTCAAGAACGTTTTGGACTCTCTGTGCTCAGTAAGACTTATATTTGCACCCCCCCCCCCCTTTTGAAAACTGTTCAGTATTTACAAAGCTCTGGTGAACCGAAATTCCACTTTATTTTTTTCTTCTTGCTTCCTTGTTTTTATAGAAAACCTTTCAACAACATTGATCTACATTTCTTTAAAGTGGAAGTTTTTACCATTTTGCAATCAACAGTAATTGCCAGTAGTTAGAGATCTTTGTTTCTCGAAATCTAATTGATGTGCCTGAATTTAATCTTATTGAATCCAAGCGAAAGGTTATCTAGTGTTGATATTTTGATCTGATCTGAGTACATATTAATGTGGATTAAGCGGTGGGAAATTTGATATTTTTCAATAAATGCGAATCATGCACAGTTACTTTAACTGACGATTGTAAATAGCATTTGGTACATCTTGTAGTTACAAGTTTGAGTTTGTAATGAAGCAACAGTACATGCTCACTTCACTTAAAAACTTGATTAATGACACACCGGTATACAATAATCATGACCGCTGATGAATGTTATCATGTTGTCTGTAATAAAATGCCAGTTTATGATAGTTTATGATGATTGTTTTATTTTTTCAGTCATCGTAGTTCATTAGTAGCAGAAGATTTAAACAGACGATGGTCACGTCCCTGTCCTAAATTACATCCAACTATTTATCACACTAAAGGTTTATTACATTACCTTAATATCATCAACAAAACACCACTGGTAAGTTTTCTTTTTAAATTACATTCAGGTGAAATTAAATCTAAAATGGCTGTTTTATTGTAATGCACCATTACAACATTTTAGAATACAATTATGATGTGGATGGCATATTCTCTTGACATTGATAAAAGCAGATACAATTCAAATATTTTTATAATGTTTACCATGACATAGAAATGAATACATGAAATTAAAGTATACACAGAACTCTTTTGAACTTTATGTACACTCTATGAAACAGAGACCCTTGTTTTAAAACCTTGTTTTTGAAATGAGAAAATGTTGAATAATGTTTGAAAATAGAATTATTTAATATCAGCAAAAAAACACACTGTTGATAGTCGGGGGCATCCTCATGATTATATTATCCCACGCTGATTTAAGTTAGGGAAGAATATTGAAATGTGCGCCTTGCATCTTAATTTTGTTTTTGAGGCAATTCTTATGTTTGTTAAATGGAACTCCATACACACATCAATATCAACCTATTATTATAGATACTCTGCCTTTTGACCATTAGAAATGAACTGGATTTATTTATATTTTGTGGAGGTAGTTTGTAATTCATTAATGAATTTTTCAAAACTTTTATTTTCTATTTTGTAGGGAACAACTGTATTGTAAATCATTGTCTAGGAATAGATCTCTGTCCTAAATAGCTGCCTTATTTAAAAATTAGTGTACTGTAATTATATTCTTACAGTGTAAGCTTAGTGTGTGATTCTTGGTGGTTATTTTCTGGGTTATTAGCCTTCTTAAAGGGACAAAAACATTGTTGCTGGCTTGGTAGCTCCAGAAAATAAATAATACCCTTATTCTAAGTACTAGATGTTTAAGTGTCCTACCTGTTGTGTAAATTATTCATTACAACCTATTTTACTTGTCCAGAGGGTTCGAAAATGTTTTAAAATCCAAGTCACATTTGAAAAGGTTTACGTTAGACTTTTCAAATCAATTGGTTGAATTTTTCCAATTTTTCAAAATAGTAGTGTTAAGATGAAAATTATATCATCATTTGATTGGAATATTCTGAAATAATACGATTTATTGACCAGAATGAAGTTTGGGACATATTATTCAGTTACAACAAGAGTGTTATTGGGGCTTTAAACAAATTACAGAAGTATTTTGAAAATATACATGGTTATTTTGTACTCTTTCAATCGGATGATTACCTCTTTTTGACTTCTCGAACAAGGCTGACAGTTAATTTCCTCCAACTCATGTATATAGTATGCTATAAAACTTCCACTTTTGAATATTGGGTAAATGATTTATTGTCAAGGAAAGTCAAAATCACCCTTTAACTGGTAATAGTAGTTTCTGGCGACTAGTCATGAAATTATTACTCGTAATTTTCTGTTTTATTACTGATCGTGTGATCGTCAGTTGACCAATCAAGATAAAGTGTGATAGTGACTTGTTTTATGTATATTTTGTAGGTGTCTTGTGATTATCATGGTCACTCTCGCAGGAAGAATATATTTATGTATGGCTGCTGCCCTACTTTATCATGGATCCCAAATGATACTCAAAACCCAGCATCAACTGGTAATAAGCAGATAGACAATGGCTACAAGGTAATCAATTGTATATCATTAGACTGTACAAATCAGTTATTTGATTCACATTTCCAGAAAAAGCAAGTAAGAGAACACATAAAAAGACTTGATGCCATAGGCTTCAAATGGAAAGATTGCAAAATCATATTTTAATATACAGGAGCAAGTTTCAATTTCTCATAAATCTTGCCTTTGATCTAATTATTGTATTGTTAAACCTCAAAGAGACAGATAGACATATTTTTGTTTAATTGCCTCAAAGCCCAGCAATTAATTTTGGTGTGTTCAAGTGTTGGTAGGAATCAGAACCTAACAATTATTTTTTTATGGCCTTATCTAAATGTCAAACTGTGGTGTCGATAACTGAGATAAAGAAGCATAGAAGTCATTAATTAATGTTTGCATTCTATTGATTTGTTTGCTTATTGTTTGAAGATGATCATTAAAAGCCTTTACATCAGACAACAATTCTTGTGTTATATTCCAAATCACATGTGGGACATGATTTTCAAAGATCAAAGAAATTTTGTTACAAATTAACTGGCATGTTTGGTTTTTTTTAATTTGAGATCGTCAAATATTCATTTTTAGAATTTTGAAGCGGTACATATGATAAAAACATGTATACAAGAAAGAGAAGAATTCTTTTATATTAATCTCCAGAAATTTCTACGTGTATGCACTTGTGATGAACTCAGATCTGAGCTACGTATTTTTGCACTGTTCAAGCTGTAATAATTACACTTCATTCCTTTTATCATTTTATTTTCACTATCCAAAAGCTAGATATAGGAACATACTTATTTTTAGATTTACTCTTAATTCATTAAGACATGAGAAGAACTCTTTATCTTAACAGATATTGATTTTTTAAGTCTTGATCAATGTGAATACAGTAATTAGATCCTTTCTACTTTTCATCTTCGAAATTATGTTTTAATTACCCACCTTATATAGACGCATTTGTTTTCCACCTTAAAATAAATTGTTGTATCTAGTAACAGACATTAATTACTGATCTGTATACTGGTGGGTAGACAATATACATACATCATACTAAGCTTCTCGTCTCGTAGTAATTATCAATTTGTTTTTTAACTCTGTTTAAGAACACTTTCTTCAATCCGTAATTTCCTAAGCAGTTTATTCTAGTTGAGCGGATATTCAAGCAGACAGACCCCAAAATCTAGCAAAAAATGTTTAATGAGAAGTCAAAATATTTTTATTTATTTTTTGGTATATTTTTATAGTGCACAACTTCCATGACTATGCTTTCACATGTGCTTCATAAAATATGTCACAGAAATCAAATATATGTTGGATTTCTCCCTTTAGTAATAAACTTGTATTTTATTTTCAATTACTGTTGCCATTTCAGACACTGCCTAGGTTACTAAGTATAAGTTCGCCAGCATTTTGTCTACAGAGTTGTAGTTTTGTTGTTGAAAGAGGGAAAGAAGCTACAGCTAGAGTTGTTATATGGAGACAGCTAGGTGTAGCTAGAAGTTATACGATGGAGAGTAGTTATTGTGGCTGTGATCAAGGCAAATATAAGGTAGGGTTAGGAGTTAAGTAGATGAGCAAATACAGATTTGATTTGAAAAACCAATATCAGTTACTTTTAGTAAAATTATTGGCTGATATAAATACTGGTACCAATAATTTGTATACAAAGTAATTATTCATATCTATTATTATGATTTACCAGGGTCTGATGCCTAGAAAATTCTTACGCACGTTCCTGTGCTTAGATTTTAAGTAGACTTTGCATTTAAGTAAACTTACCTTATTTTGTATTCCCGGAAAATTCTTAATAACATTCTTGTACTTAGATTGTAAGTAGACTTCAGGGTAAGCACAAACACATTTTTTTGTGTTACAAGAAAATACTTAAGCACAACTTTGTTATTAAACATTGCCAATCTAAGCACAAGTCCCAAGCCATAGACACAGCTTGCTTACCAACCTTAAGTCTGTTTCTTCTTCAAACTAGATGTCTGATTGTAGAGATATTCAACGGCATTTACTACATCTTTTGATGCCAAAGAGACAATTAAAAGACAGAGAAAATCCTTGAGAAACATTCTCAAAAAGAATGCTATATTTGATTCTATACCAGCAGAAGTTTTAGAAAATGACACTATGTGTGACCTTATGTATAAAATTTGTAACGCATGCTTTAATTCCTAGATTTGTTCCGTCACAATGGTCTGAAAGTGTGATAAATCCCATTCCTAAATCTGGAACGAACGATAATACAAACCCATCCAATTATAGTGGAATATCGCTAGTGTCTGTCCCGAGTAAAATATATTGTCATGTTCTGAACTCTAGAATAACAACTTGGCTAGAAGAGAATAATGTGTTATCAGACTTCCAAAACGGTTTTCGACGACAGAGAAATTGTTCAGATCATATATTCTCGCTATATAACATTATAAACGAACGAAAAATACGCAAACAGTCCTCTTTCGTATGCTTCGTGGATTTCCGCCGTGCCTTCGACGTTGTAAACAGAAAACTGTTATGGTATAAACTAGAACATCTCGGAATTAGTGGAAAATTTCTTAGTGCCATACAATCATTATATGAAAATACGAGAAGTTCTGTCAGGTTCAATAATAGGTTAACTGAGTGGTTTGAAACAAATTCCGGTGTGAAACAAGGTTGTCTCATGTCCCCTAGTCTCTTTTCTATATACATCGACTACCTGGTAGAGGTCATTAATGCAGCAAATTGTGGAGTAACAGTAGACAATAGGACTATCTCAATTATGCTATAATGCTGATGACATAGTGTTAATAACCCCCGATGAAACTTCTATGGATAAATTATTATCAGTGTTAAATGAATGGTGTGAAAAATGGCAGATTTCCCTGAACCCCCAAAAGACTAAAATGGTTCACTTCCGTACCCCTAGTAAACCCCAATCCACCCATAAGTTTACGTGCAGTCTGGAGATAATTGAAACATGTGACAGTTATAGATACCTTGGTTTATGGTTTAACAGTGTTCCAGCCAGGATCAGAATTGGGAGGGGTGGAAACTATTAAGGGAGGGGGAATATGTTGCTCGAGGGGGGGGGGTGTGTACTTGCAGTCAGGGATCATGAGAGTTTCAGTATAGTACAGTGCAATGAGATGGCACAGCACAACCAGCAATGTCTTGTTCTTATTTATATAATAAAAATAAAACTAGAATGTACACAATTTATACACTTTTTATAATTATTATACTACTAATTCGTCTTTGTTTTCTTTCAAAAAACTTTTTTATTACATTGTCAACAATGTTGTCAAAAAGTTCCTGATCGCATTTTAATTGATTAGACCCCCTCCCCCTTTTATGGACATTTGACATAATTATTATTGAAATAAATTCAATTAATTTCTGTTATCCATATTTAATTTTTAAAAATAAATAAATTCAAAAGCAAACTAAACGGTGTTTGATGCGAGTATAAATTAACTAGTAGCAACCGCACGTGCGCAGAACTGTCCGCACTGAAGCCAGGGCAGACGAAGGTTTGCTTCGACTTCTATAATTTCTAAATGCTAATTAAAAAAACTAATTGAATGACAATTTAGGTAGTAGGCCTAATATTACCTATAAGAATTAACCAGAACATTATCATTGACATTATTCTAAACAAATCTATTTAACGAATTACGTAGCCTGCATGGAGTGACGTTAGTCTCGATCATTGATGCATGCACTGTGTTCTGCAGACGAATTATTTTTCATACTCACACGGCCTCATTTGTTCATAAAATAATCGCAAATGTCTACATAAATATAAAGTTTAGTTGTTTACCCCAAAAAAATCGGTTAGCTTCCTCTTGTGACCTGATTCTGTGGTTTTTATTTTCTCACTCAGCCTGGGCATTTTGAACATTTTTTAGAAGCAGACGGGCACCGGACACATGCTTGGTAGTCTTGGATTTCAAGGACGAAGTAGATACTTCGCGGAGCGGTATTTATTTGAGGCGATTCCCATTGGTCATAAACACTGGTATCGACATGTTGTTTTCGTAATAGTTAAGACATCTGGTCAGTCGTATTTGTCACGGTTGACGGGAATTACTAACTGTTTTAACAGTTTTATTAGGACAGAAATTATACCGCTGGCACATTTAATTATGAACATGCAGGAAGGACGTTATGCAATTCTTGACATTCCTGTAGGGGTGTTCTTCAGTATTTTGCCATTTCTGGGAGGGGTGTTAAGAAATACGGAGGGGCGTTCAGAAATACGGAAGGGCGTTCAGAAATAAGGGAGGGGCGGGGCGCCCCTCCAGAATAGTCTAGCTGGAACACTGGTTTAATGAACGTCTAGACATGAATAAAACAGTTAAAGAACTGTCAAAGTCAGCAAGCAGGGCTTTAGGGGTTCTGTGTATAAAATTTAAGATACTAGGAGGAATGACATTTAAAGTGTTCTCTAAGTTATATGCATCCCTTGTAGAACCAATCCTATTTTATTGTGCTGGTATATGGGGCACCAAGTCCTACTCCTGCGTCAATAATATTCAAAATAAAGTTCTTTCTTGGGGTTGGGAAGACCACTTCAAACCTAGCAACTAGAGGGGATGTTGGTTGGACCTCCTGCGAAACCAAGCAAAAAGTTGAATGTATCAGACAATTATGTAAATTACACCGTTTAGACTCAAACTGATATCTTAGTTCATACTTTAATTACCTAATGATTCACAAAACTAGAAATTCATGGTATTGTCACCAGGGTCTGTCTAGACCCTATAATTACTTTCTATGGTTGAATTAATTATGGGTTACCCTAACAATGATATGACATCTTTATTTAAAGCATAGTCCTCTTAACTACCAGTCTATGAGATTGAGACAGAATGGAATAATGTGTTTTAATTGTTGTATCTTAATACATGTATATAATTGATATTATAAGCTTATTTTCTATGTTCTAATCCTCTTTATATACTTTTAATATTTTAATCTTTGTCTAAATTGTTGTGTTATGGTAATTGTAATGTAGGTATCTAGGGGTTACACCTTCAAGAATATAAATATGAAGATGGACCCATGAAAGACAAGTTAGGGTCGGAGATACAGCTACAGACTACACTCATAGTTATGCCAACTCTTGATATTATACTTCTTTAGTTGAACATAATTGTGTAGTTATTATACCTCTGTATATATATGTTGTCTGTTATAATTGTTATTGCTGTGTCTACATAAAACTCTACATTTAGCTTAATCAGTGTTTGTTATAATTAATAACAAGAAGAAACCAGTAGGATGAAATACCAACTGTACTAAGAACCAAGCTGGTTACAGTATACAAAGGTATCAAAATTTGTAGAATCAATTAATTTAGGAGAATTGATAAAATTTAATATAAATTCTGTCAAATATGCTGTAAATGAAGCTAAACTCAGATTTGATGAACTTGACTCCCTTAACTGGTCAAATAAAATGTATAATGATAAAAACAATGTTAATGGAAATAAACTCAGAACCTATAGACAATTTAAACACATCCGAATAACCGAATCTTAGGTAACAGACCCTAAGATAACTCGTCACCAACGACGGTTAATCAGTCAGACCAGTAGTGGCTCGTTACCAATTGCTATAGAAACGGGTCGTTACAGTAAACCTCCCATACTGTTAGAAAATCGTCTATGTAATTATTGTGACCAGAAAGAAATTGAAAATGAATTCCATGTGATAATGAAATGTAAAGCATATAATGATATCAGACGTGAAATCCTTGCAGACTTTGTAAACAATACAAGTCCAAATTATGATGAATATTATATGAACTCTTTTTGATGATCATGTCCGATGACTACGCACAAACAAGTTTAGGTAAATTTCTAGAACAGATGTATATATTACAAACGAAAACAGCTCTCCGTCTAACCGTAAACATTTCCCCATACCGTATTCTATGATATATTTGTCTTTGATTTTGTTTTATAATAAGCGATTTTTCGAATCAACATACCCTGGTTGTTGCACGTTTTAATTATGTATATTATGTATTTTATTATGTATGTAGAATAATAGAACTTAATATATTTTATGTATAGTGTAGAGTATCTTACAGTACATTGTTTTTACTAAGTTTTAGTATGTCCGGACATTTTACACTAACATATAGTATTTAACTGCAGTGTCTCGTAGGCCAATATTGGCCGGAAATCTTAATGCACCATGTACTGAACTTTATATATTGATATATTTTATGATTTGTGACACTTTAATAAATAAATAAATAAATGAATAAATAAATAAATAAAAATAAATTAAAAAATTTAGCTTCTACCCTGAAACCATTTTACAATGTATTTATTTGCCAATTAGTAAACAACACAATCATGGGCTACTTTATGATGGGGTACTCCCACTGTGCCAGTTTTTAATCCCTGGATTATCCTGGATAATCTAATTTTAATTAACAGCCTTAATTGGTTTAATCAAGTGGGCCAATTTTATGGTGTAGAGAACTGTGTTCAACCGATAATTCGTTCAGCATATAGCATGTAAACTGTGTTCATCTTATTTTATCATGATGATAAGCAATTCAGAGGGCAATATATATATATATGGAACCACTGTCATTTGTCAACAACATTATAATCTGACAGATATCACAAGATGGCAAACGTTCATACCAGCTAGCTGCTGGTGCCTCTAGCAGTAGCAAACCCAGAAAAAGGAAGTACCGACAGTTGGAAGACAGACTGGGGACAGAAAAGCGGCACCTCCATGAAGGACATTACATCGTTATCGAGTATGGGGATGCTGTCTCCCATTTAGTTGGATTGTAAGATGTATTTTGTTGAAGATGTATTATTAATAGGAACATGTTTGACTAAATAAAATGTTTAAGTGATAACTTTTACATTATATGCTAAAAATTTTAACTATTGTATTTTAGTATAGTAATGTGTAAAAAAAGGGTAGATTTAGCTGCTGGTGCCTCTAGCAGTAGCAAACCCAGAAAAAGGAAGTACCGACAGTTGGAAGACAGACTGTGGAAAGAAAAGCGACGTCTCCATGGAAGACATTACATCGTTATCGAATACGGGGATGCTGTCTCCCATTTAGTTGGATTGTAAGATGTATTTTGTTGAAGATGTATTATTAATAGGAACATGTTTGATTAAATTAAATGTTTAAGTGATAACTTGTACATTATATGCTAAATATTTTAACTATTGTATTTTAGTATAGTAATGTGTAAAAAAAAAAGGTAGATTTAAAATGGAATAAAATATTAAATTAAATGGTTGATCCTCTGGTAAACCCTTAACCCTTAAAACCCTTAATCCTAACTAATCCCCATTGTTGTATCTTAATTATTTGATTAATCCCTAAACAATAAAACTGGCACAGTGGGAGTAAACCTTTATGATCACTAGCCCTCACAATTATTCCATCTGTTTGTCTGTGTTTGTGTTTTTTTAACTTGTGACACATTTTATATGTGTATAGGGGACATCTACCATAGTCTGGAAAAACCTAGTAACGTTGTTGAATGTAGGTTTGAGAAAACAAAGGAAACCTGTTTTGTTGCAGAATTAAGCTACTGAATAAAAAATCAATTTTATTTTGTCTTTTTAGATGAAGATAATTAGAATTCTTTTTAGTGAAGGGGAAAAAAACCTATTATAATATATGTCCAAATATGGGTCTAACTCAATTTTCACCCAAAGGTTTTTCCAGATTACGGGAGACATGTCAAATGCATCTAAATCGACTTTTTGCCGGGAAGTTAATATCATTGATCTAATTATTACTATGCAGGTGACCAATTTATGACGTAATTCGCATACCAAATATGTTTTTGTGACGTAAGAAAGCATCATTCTTAACTTGTGCTTACATAAGAATGGTCTTGAGAATTTTCTAGAGACCGTATTTTATAAAGTTTCTTAGAAAATGTGAAGCATAACTCTTTGCTTACTTTTAGAATTTTCCAGGAATCGGACACATTCACAGATTCTTTGTAAGCATGATTCAAAGTCTTGTAAGGAATTTAGTTAAAATGAGTTAAAATATGCACTAACTTTTCAATGCCAATCTTATTAAGACTTTGCCTATACCTGTCCCATGTGTAAAATTCCCCAGAAGACACATAACAGTCTGACGCGACAACACATTGACATCATAGAAGGAATCCCCACCATGATTATCTAGGTCTATGATCTATCATCTGGTCTAGAGTGCAGCGCTACAACCTCTAGCTTGCGGCTGTGGTTTCGATCCCAGGTGTGAGCGTATGTGGCCAGGAGATAGGGGCGCCTGCCGACCTTGTGGGTTTCCTCTGAGCACTCCGGTTTCCTCCCACTGCTAAAGATCCTTACGTGCAAGCAAATTATTGAAATAAAATTAACCCACTTTCTCTTTCTCTCTCTCTCTCTGTTGTATTTTAAAATTTGTTTTGGACGTATTCAAAGAATTTACCCCAAATCACAAAATCTTCTTTGAAGTTAAATCACAAACAAAAATTTTAAAATACTTTGAAGTGATATTGATTTACGTTTCTGGTGTTGAAATGTCGCTTATAACGTCTACTTTCGATTTATGGGTGGGGTTAGCAATATCTTTTTGGGCCTTGAACTAGAAAGCTCATCATTTTTATACGCCCACACTTTTATGTGGACGTATATTGTCGTCACCCCTGTCCGTCCACAATTGTTTGTGAACAGTCTACAGGTCATAATTTTTATCCGATTTCAATGAAACTTAAAATATAGGTTTATCACCCAAAGATCTCGGTTCCTTTCGATATTGGCATGTATCGGACTGTAACTTCATGGGTTATGGCCCCTGATTGTACGAAAAATCACGTTTTTAGCTTGTGAACAGTGTAGAGGTCACAATTTTGATCCGATTTCGATGAAACTTGAAATGCATGTTTATAACCAAAAGATCTTGGTTCCTTTCGATATTTGCGCATATCGGATCGTAACTTCCTGAATTATGGCCCCTGATTGTCCGAAAAATCACCCTTTTTAGCTTGTGTTCCCTGTGGAGGTCAAAATTGTAATCCGATTCAAAAAAACGTTTGATTATATCACCGTTACATAGTTATGGGGGTTGAGTTCAAATTTCGTGAAAATCGGACCAAAATTGACAGACAAAATGGCCGCCGTTTGTACGCGAATAGTGTGAAAATATGTTATATCAAGGTTGTGGACCCTATAGAGGTCACAATTTTGAACTGATTTTCATGAAACTTGAAATGCATGTTTATAGCCGAAAGATCTTGGTTCCTTTCGATATTTGCGCATATCGGATCGTAACTTCCTGAATTATGGCCCCTGATTGTCCGAAAAATCACCCTTTTTAGCTTGTGTTCCCTGTGGAGGTCAAAATTGCTATCCGATTCAAAAAAATGTTTAATTATATCACCGTTACATTGTTATAAAAGATGATGTGGAATTTCGTGAAAATTGGACCAAAATTGATGGACAAAATGGCCGCTGTTTGTACACGAATAGTGTGAAAATATGTTATATCAAGGTTGTGGACCCTATAGAGGTCACAATTTTGAACTGATTTTGATGAAACTTGAAATACATGTTTATAACATAAAGATCTTGGTTCCTTTCGATATTTGGACATATCTCATCGTAACTTCCTGAATTATGGCCCCTGATTGTACGAAAAGTCACACTTTTTAGCTTGTGTTCCCTGTGGAGGTCAAAATTGAAATCACCCTTTTTAGCTTGTGTTCCCTGTGGAGGTCAAAATTGCTATCCGATTCAAAAAAAGGTTTAATTATATCACCGTTAGATAGTTATGGGGGTTGAGTTCGAATTTCGTGAAAATCGGACCAAAATTGACAGACAAAATGTCCGCCGTTTGTACGCGAATAGTGTGAAAAAATGTTATATCAAGGTTGTGTGGAGCCTATAGAGGTCACAATTGTGAACTGATTTTGATGAAACTTGAAATATATGTTTATAACATAAAGATCTTGGTTCCTTTCGATATTTGGACATATCTCATCGTAACTTCCTGAATTATGGCCCCTGATTGTACGAAAAGTCACACTTTTTAGCTTGTGTTCCCTGTGGAGGTCAAAATTGTTATCCGATTCAAAAAAACGTTTGATTATATCACCGTTACATAGTTTTGGGGGTTGAGTTCGAATTTCGTGAAAATCGGACCAAAATTGACAGACAAAATGGCCGCCGTTTGTACGCGAATAGTGTGAAAATATGTTATATCAAGGTTGTGGACCCTATAGAGGTCACAATTTTGAACCGATTTTCATGAAACTTGACATGTATGTTTATAACCCAAAGGTCTTGGTTTCTTTCAATATTTGCGCCCATCGGATCGTAACTTCCTGAATTATGGCCCCTGATTGTCCGAAAAATTGCCTTTTTAGCTTGTGTTCCCACTGGAGGTCAAAATTGTTATCCGATTTAAAAAAACGTTTGATTATACCACCGTTACATGGTAATGGAGGTGGAGATCGAAATTCGTGAAAATCGGACCAAAATTGACAGACAAAATGGCCGTCGTTTGTACGCGAATAGTGTGAAAAAATGTTATATCAAGCTATAGAGGTCACAATTTTGAACCAATTTTGATGAAACTTTACATGTATGTTTATAACCCAAAGATCTTGGGTCCTTTCTATATTTGCGCCCATCTGATCGTAACTTCCTGAAATATGTCCCGTGATTGACCGAAAAATTGCCTTTTTTAGCTTGTGGCCCCTCTGTAGGTCAAAATTATTATCCGATTTAAAAAACGTTTGATTATATCACCGTTACATTGTTATAAAAGATGATGTGGAATTTCGTGAAAATTGGACCAAAATTGTGTGGACCCTATAGAGGTCACAATTGTGAACTGATTTTGATGAAACTTGAAATATATGTTTATAACATAAAGATCTTGGTTCCTTTCGATATTTGGACATATCTGATCGTAACTTCCTGAATTATAGCCCCTGATTGTACGAAAAGTCGCTATAATATTAAATGTTTCGTATCCAGTGGAGGTGACAGCTTATTCCATAATATTAAATGATTCGTATACTTTACATTAGCATGGAGCAGAACTTTATAAAAACCAAACAAATTCTAATGATTTTCTGATAATTACTTAATATGCGATAACTCTTGTTGACTGCCCGGACGATTTAGCTGCTGTGTGGGCGTATGTTTCGTTGCCTGGCAACCTATTTTTTTATGAGGTGGGAGTATAGATAATTAAGGGAACAAAATGTTCCTAGAGGGTTTGTTTCATGATTATCAGGTATAAGTATTATTATAATCAATCCATTCAAATCAGCAAAAAATGAAAAAAAGTCTTGGGCCTTTCATCTTTCACTGACCCAAAGTTTCATATTTCTTTGGCGAAAGTACCGGTAAAGGTTTCAACAATCGGATGTGACAAACATGAAAGGAAAACACAAGTTATCCCTCTATATAACTAACTTCTGATTTTTGAAACCGTTATTACTAATCTATCGTAGCAATAATCTCTGTGTGAAAATTATATTTGGAAAGTGATAAACAAGTTCTATTACATATATTGTCCTTTAAGGCACTCCATACACAGCCGACAGTACTTGTTCTGTAATATCTGATGTTAAAGTCTTACAAAAATCATTCTCTTACAATTTCAAGACTAATCACTGACTATATATATTAGAAGGAATAAAATCTGATCACAAAAATTGAGTCATATAACAGTAGTTACAAAATGTGCGAAAGAGTATCCCGATTCAAATGGTCATATCTCTGTGAATATTAACATATAACTTTGCAGTTTTATATATGTCTGCATGTACTATAACATATATTTTTTTCATAATTTTCTGAGGGGGGCAATTTACAACTTTCTGAACATTTGGTCAACTTGACATGGAAACACCTTTTTGTTGTCATCAACACACTTTATTATCATGCATTTGTGCTAGTTTTAAAATGTGCATTTGAATTTTGGCTACTCAATGTTAACAGATAGCTTGAAAATTTTAATTTTCTTCATCAGTTTCTAAAAATGGAAACATACTGCAGGATAAAAAGACACTCAGCAATCCTTGGCAGATTCTGGAACCTTCATCTAGTCTCGGCTGTATGACGAATTCCGCCATATTGGAACTACTTTAAAGGTCCCGGATGAAACATGACTGCGCTCATGGTGTCTTGTTTGTTTGTAATAATGTCAAGTTTTCCTGTTAAAGTAAACCGGTAGCCGCATCGCAAATGTATGGGCGTAGGTACATGTTACTTACTGTCATACAGCCGAGACTAGATGTAGGTTCCGGAATCTGTTGAGATTTGCCGAGTGGATAAAAAGATAGGAAAAATCAAACTAGATCAGTTTATCCAGACTGAAAATTACTTTCTGACTATAAAAGAAGTAGCCTTATTGATTGGTCAAATTGGTCGAAAAACTACTCTAATCAATTAATTCTGACAGAATTTATGGCTACCAAAAGTTCCCATTACTTTCTATTGATTTCATGCCCTCATTTTGTTTTTCTCTCAGATTGCGAGCCAACGCTTGAACAATATTTCATTTCTATCCATGATACTATCTAAAGAAAACTTATCAATTTGAATAAGCATAATAATTACTGC
Organism: Patella caerulea; assembly: GCA_036850965.1. NCBI lineage: Eukaryota > Metazoa > Mollusca > Gastropoda > Patellidae > Patella > Patella caerulea. Next base: position 3,014,001 of record JAZGQO010000008.1, on the reverse strand, counting down.
AACCTCATGGTTATTTCCAGTTTCCTCTCCAAAGCGATAGCAAATTATTGAAATAAAATTTACCATATTTTAGTCCCAAAATGACATATATGTGGGAGTGGACTTTACCCACCCTCCCTTCCCCCCTCTCTTTATTTCTCCAAATTGGTTGTATCAAGACAAAATGATTACCTTCTCACTTCCATTTATATACTCCCACATGGAAATGTGGTCGTATATTGCCGTCGCCCCCGTCCGTCCGTCTGTCGGTCCGTCCGTCCATCGGTCCGTCCGTCCGTCCATCGTCCACAATTTCTTGTGAACGCTTTAACGGCTAAAGTTATATACGGTGTTTAAGGTCGTGAGACGAAGAAGCCTATTGATTTTCAGCGATATCTGATAATTACTACCAGAGTTATGACCCTTGATCACTTTGAAAAATCTTGTGAACGCTTTAGAGGCTAAAGTTAATATCCGATTGATTTTAAATTTATACACGGTGTTTAAGGTCGTGAGACGAAGAAGCCTATTGATTTTCAGCGATATCCGATAATTACTACCAGAGTTATGACCCTTGATCACTTTGAAAAATCTTGTGAACGCTCTAGAGGCTATAGTTAATATCCGATTGACTTTAAATTTATACACAGTGTTTAAGGTTATGAGACGAAGAAGCATATTGATTTTCGGTGATATCTGATAATTACTGCCAGAGTTATGACCCTTGATCACTTTGAAAAATCTTGTGAAAGCTTTAGAGGATAAAGTTAATATCCGATTGACTTTAGATTTATACACAGTGTTTAAGGTCATGATACGAAGAAGCCTGTTGATTTTCAGCAATATCCGATAATTCCTGCCCGAGTTATGACCCTTGATCACTTTGAAAAATCTGGTGAACGCTCTAGAGGCTAAAGTTAATATCTGATTGAATTTAAATTTATACACAGTGTTTAAAGTCGTGATACAAAGAAGCCTATTGATTTTCAGCAATATCCGATAATTACTGCCAGAGTTATGACCCTTGATCACTTTGAAAAATCTAAAGTTAATATCCGATTGACTTTAAATTTATACACATTATTTACGGTCATGATACAAAATAGCCTATTTATTTTCAGCGATATCCTATAATTACTGCCAGAGTTATGACCCTTGATCACTTTGAAAAACCCTGTGAATGCTCTAAAGGCTAAAGTTAATATCCGATTGACTTTAAATTTGTACACAGTGTTTAGGGTCATGAGACGAAGAATCCTATTTGATTTTCAGTGATATCTGATAATTTCTGGCACTTGATCACTTTGAAATATCTTGTGGACAAAGGCCTTCAGACAAACCATCAAAACTATTCTAATCATTTCTGATAATTATTTAATGGGCTATTACTCGTAATAAGATTATCATGTTGTAAATGTTCTCCTTACTGATAAAAGAAACAATATGCGACAACCCTTGTTGACTGCCCGGACGACTTAGCTGTTGTGGGCATATGTTTTGTTGCCTGGCAACCTATCTTCCAAATTATAATTGGAATAAAAAAAATTCATGTAAGTAATATTTTCTATTGAAAATTAGTATATACATGTATTACGGTATAGTTATCAATAAGACCACAATATCAATAAGACCACAATTTCTTTAATTATCAGTGATGAATATTTTCATTGTTATTTTATTCTGTATATTTTTATCAACATGGATGGTGTAAGCTTTATTGATTATTAAAACACCAGATGTCATGATGGATTAATTAAATCAACCTGCAGCTGTTCAGATAACAACTTTAACATGTAAAAAAACTTGTGTTAATTATTTCATTTTCTCCTTTTCCCAGTTATGTATGATATTACATATAATTTATCAATGTTTGCTAGTATTTTTTTGTTTGACACTTTTAAATAGTATTAAAAAAATGAGATTGTTTAAGAGTTGTTATCAACATAGTGTAAATATTGTATAAGATAGATACAAACATGAATGATATATTGTCATGCTGTATTAAGCATGTATGTGTGGCGGAAGCTGAAGGTCATTACAGTTTCTCGATAATATTTTATTCATTATTCCTTAACTAATATTAAAAAGAAAACCTGGAAAACAAATCATTATTGTTAGTTACTGTGCAGACAGGACTATGTTTTTGTGATATAATAATAGGTACTCTTCATAGACAAAATTTATAGAGTTGTATTACCTGGAGTTGATTGAGGAGAGGGGTTTTTTTTAGACATATTCTTTTTTTTGGACAAAGTTGCTATGTACGTATTTTCATGTGACTATCTTTTACTGGCCCTGTGCCGATAATTATTTGATTGAAATTTAGAACACGATTACTAGGCCTATTCAAAGAAAAGGCTAATTTACAGAATTTGTTGTATCTATATGTATTTGAAATATATATATACCGGTAATATAGATATATTCATAGTACAGTGTCAATCATTGTTTTAATAATTTCTTCTTAGGATCTTCATTTAAACACAAAGATCTTAGAAGAAATGGGTAGTAAGTTTTGTGAAGCTTTGACAAGAATGGTTAGACCCTCAACTTTAACTGACCATAGTGCAGCAGGATCAAAAGATGTCTCCCAATTTCTAGAAGTTTCAGCTGCAACTTTCAGGTAAAATAAACGATAATGCCTAGTCCTGTATATATTTTTTTTAAGTTATTTAAAAATTGACTTGATAGAATTGCATTATTACCAGGGATAATAAGATATGTATGAAACGTATTATTTTTATACGCCCACATTTTCATATGGACGTTTTCATGTCGACGTTTATTGTCGTCGCCCCTGTTCGTCCATCCGTCCACAATTGTTTGTGAACAGTCTACAGGTCACAATTTTTATCTGATTTCAATGAAACTTAAAACATAGGATTATCACCCTAAGATCTCGGTTCCTTTCAATATTGGCATGTATCGGACTGTAACTTAATGGGTTATGGCCCCTGATTGTACGAAAAATCACGTTTTTAGCTTGTGAACAGTGTAGAGGGCACAATTTTGAACCGATTTTGATGAAACTTGACATGCATGTTTATAACCCAAAGATCTTGGTTCCTTTCGATATTTGCGCCCGTTTCGTTGCCTGGCAACCTATTTTTTAACAAAAATACACAAATTATTTATAAAATCTAATATTTATAGGGACATTTTAAATTGATTTAAATTGAATTTGATACATTTAAAGTCTCTTATTGTCATTTGAGGGGAAAAAATGGCAAGGATTGATCCGATCCATTCTTATTAAATGTCCATATTGTTGTATATTCTACTCTACATCTAACTACACCAATTCTCTACCAGTTATCAGTCTTTTCAAAGTCTTGATTTGAGCCATCGTGGTTGGCTAAAACCAATATCACCAAAGGAAATACATCTTTGAACACAACACAAACTGCTTGTTAGACTATGGTGTTGTGTAATTATAAATAAGATAAAAAAGAAATGAATGTATGATGTAATTAATTAAATAGAGCGTTATTTATTTGAATGGTGAAAGTGATTGGATATAGAACACTGCATTAATAATAATAGCTAGAGATTCAGGGGAATTTTGTGTTACAATAAATAATTTGATCTTTCTACATACATCTGTATTCTGTAACCAGCTAGGTTCTTATTGCTGTGGACAGTTCATCTTACTGTTTTTTCTTATTCATAAATTAAAAACACTTTATTCAGCTAATTATAGAAGTTTATGTAGATACAGTCGTAATAAAGACAATATCTAACTGTATAAATACTACAGAATTATGTTCAACTAAAGAACTATATAATCAGAGTTGGTATATAAGTGTAGCCTAAATCTGTATCTCCTACCTAACTTGTCTTCTTCATGGGTCCACCTTCATATTTATATTCTTGAAGGTGTTACCCCTAGATACATACATTACAATTAATATAAACACCACAATTCAGACATAGATTCAAATATTAAAATAGCATTATGCAAGAAACAAAATCTGCTTATAGCAGGTCTTTCTTTAGGCCTGAAATGTTATCAAAATTATCAATTAGACATTAATTAACTTATCCAGACCATAATAAACTCTTGATGTCACGGCTAGCCTTCGATGTTGGCGGATTAAATTCCTATATGCCGCTTAACGGCCATTGATAATTAAATCAATCAAGTGGATAATCAAGACTTTAGTAATGATGACCAAGGCTTTGTGAATATTTCACTCACTTAGTCCTCGGCTAATAGTGGATCAATTTGACTGAAATTTTCAGCAAATTACCTTTACACTATTACAGTGAGAACTGCCATTTCTTTATCTTATCTCCCATCATGTATCTTTAAAAGAATACAAAAATTACTGAAAATAGGCTTATAATAATATAAACTATACATGTATTAAAATATTACTATAAACATACACTATTCCATTAAGTCTCAGTCTTATTAGACTACTTATTATGAGGACTATGTCCTAAGATGTCATATCAATATTAAGGTAACTTATAATTAAAGATCGTTATGTAAGATTTAGATAAAGAGATGACCATTCTTGCTATAGTAGCACAAAAATAGATAATGTAACATGAATATACTGAAAATTTCATTCAAATGACTTCATTCTCTTTAGGTTTGACAAGAGTTGTCTAATTAATAGTTTATAACATTACAGGCCTAAAGAAAGACCTGCAGATTTACATCTTGTATAATGTATGATGTGACACATCACATACTGCAAATAACATGGAACTACATTTAGTTAACTATATGATAATTTGTATATAATTTTTTTTAGTGTTTCTGATTTTCAAGATGATCATGATATAAGTAGTAATATAAGTAAAGGTGGTGAAGAAGAGAGTTTATATGATCTAGATGTTAATTGTTCTGAAAGTGATGAAGATTATGATGAAGATAATTATGATGAAGATGATGCCAATGAGTAAAGAAAGTTCTTTATTGATATACTAGGGTCCAAATTGAAGGTTAAAGATGAAACCTCACAGTATATTCTAATCTAAGTTAAATAGTATTAGAAAATACATTAACTCTTAAATGACCCATAGGTTCGACATCATAACGTCATAAAAATCCATGTCGTAATTGTCAATAGTGCTAAAATATAGGTATGCATTTTAAAGTCATATCATTAAAAAACAACTGTAAATAGACCCTTCATTTCATGTAAATGGATAAAAGAATCTAATTTAATGCCGAAAAAAGATAATTTAGACATTTCGTGCAAAATTCATGTAAATAATGGTTATTTCTATTTTTCTGTTCGGCTTTTGTGAACTAAAAATCATTCATCATGAATCTCTCCAAATTTAACCTTATTAAAATTGAAAAGTATGGTAATTAAAATTTGTTGATTAGCCTAGTACAGGCTTACGTGACTACTTCTCTCACGTTCTAACGCAAAACTATAAATATCTACACCACCAATATAATCTGAATCCTGTCATACAATAGGGATGGTAATCCATCGTAAGGAGAACATTGTCGTATAGGGCTGGACATATCACCGTTTTATTATAATTTTTTAAGAAGAAACGAAATGATTTTTAACTGTCAAAATGGCAAACAGGAAGTAATCAAATGAGAAAAGGCCGCCTGTTTATAAGGGAAGTAACTCTCATTGGACTAGGAATGTGGCATTTGGCTAACTGATTTTGTCGACAAAAGTCGTTGTGGGTACTTAACGGTAACGTTATAGGTGTCGACAAAAGTGGGTCAGTTAAGAGTTGATAATATCATTTTTATACGCCCACATGGAAATGTGGTCATATATTGCCGTCGCCCCCGTCCATCCGTCTGTCGGTCCGTCCGTCCGTCCGTCCATCGTCCACAATTTCTTGTGAACGCTCTAGGGGCTAAAGTTAATATCCGATTGACTTGAAATTTATACACGGTGTTTAAGGTCGTGAGACGAAGAAGCCTATTGATTTTCAGCGATATCCGATAATTACTACCAGAGTTATGACCCTTGATCACTTTGAAAAATCTTGTGAACGCTCTAGAGGCTATAGTTAATATCCGATTGACTTTAAACTTATACACAGTGTTAAAGGTCATGAGACGAAGAAGCCTATTGATTTTCGGTGATATTTGATAATTACTGCCAGAGTTATGACCCTTGATCACTTTGAAAAATCTTGTGAACGCTTTAGAGGCTAAAGTTAATATCCGATTGACTTTAAATTTATACACAGTGTTTAAGGGCATGAGACGAAGAAGCCTATTGATTTTCGGTGATATCCGATAATTACTACCAAAGTTATGACCCTTGATCACTTTGAAAAATCTTGTGAACGCTTTAGAGGCTAAAGTTAATATCCGATTGACTTTAAATTTATACACAGTGTTTAAGGGCATGAGACGAAGAAGCCTGTTGATTTTCGGTGATATCCGATAATTACTGCCCGAGTTATGACCCTTGATCACTTTGAAAAATCTTGTGAACGCTCTAGAGGCTAAAGTTAATATCCGATTGAATTTAAATTTATACATGGTGTTTAATGTCATGATACAAAGAAGCCTATTGATTTTCATCAATATCCAATAATTACTGCCAGAGTTATGACCCTTGATCACTTTGAAAAATCTAAAGTTAATATCCGATTGACTTTAAATTTATTCACACTATTTACGGTCATGATACAAAATAGCCTATTTATTTTCAGCGATATCCGATAATTACTGGCAGAGTTATAACCCTTGATCACTTTGAAAAACCCTGTGAATGCTCTAAAGGCTAAAGTTAATATCCGATTGACTTTAAATTTGTACACAGTGTTTAGGGTCATGAGACGAAGAATCCTATTTGATTTTCAGTGATATCTGGCACTTGATCACTTTGAAATATCTTGTGGACAAAGGCCTTGAGACAAACCATCAAAACTATTCTAATCATTTCTGATAATTATTTAATGGGCTATTACTCGTAATAAGATTATCATGTGTTGTAAATGTTCTCCTTACTGACAAAAGAAACAATATGTGACAAACCTTGTTGACTGCCCGGACGACTTAGCTGTTGTGGGCGTATGTTTCGTTGCCTGGCAACCTATCTTCAAACAAACCAGGCACTGACTAACGTAGAGAAAAGTATTTTGAAATCCACAATATGTCATAATGTAAGACAATTTGAAAATGTTAGAATTTCACCAATGAATTTATGTTAAATTTTACATACCTCCGATGTAGTCAAAGCATCCGTCCTGTCAGGATCTCTAAAGCTCTAATCCCACTTAAAATTGACTAAACCTTTTTGATTTGGGTACAAAATACAAAAGTTTCTTATGAAGTAGGTACACTGTCATGCCAAATGTTTAGGTAGATGTATTGATGTGGACAGTAACTTGCCATATAAAATTATATATCAATATGTATTGATGTATTTATCATAAGTTGATTAATATTGGCTATTTTATTTATTTTTTTTCATTTACAGAGTTTAAACATGTTAAAAGTGCACTTTTTAAAAGTCAACAGATTTTATAATGCCTAAAACTAGTCAATAAGTTAACTATAAATGAAATTGTCACAGACTTTACATTTGGTGATATTTTACTATTGGTTGTACTGTTACTGATATTAAATGACATATCAGCATTTATTTTACTAGTACCCCATTGAAACGTTGCAGTTAATAAACCTAGTGAATGTTATCCATAAAGCTGTCTGTTATTATATATCACTTTCACTAAATGTCCTTTAATGTTAGTATTTGTGCTCTTCAAAGATAGAAGGGTAATTGAAGAATGGGTGGAAAGATGTACAACCCCTTTGTTTTTTGTCAGGGTTTCCCATTCCAATTGCTTTCTTACAAGAATAATGACAATTATACTCAATGTCCAAATAACTCCTTCCTCTTGGAATATAGATCTTTGATTACCTACAGTTTTTATTATGATCTGACATTATTATTTTGCCAGGAATACAACCTAATGTCTCATTCTTTTATTATATTTTAATATAATAATCAAACAATAATAAACTAAATGAACTTTCAATTATTTTAATCTAATTTCTTTTTTATAAAGGATTAAACCCAGTCATTGAAATTAAATACCATTATATTGAGTGAAACTGTCTGATTATTTAAACTATAAGACTGTAAAACTCTCATTTCAATCAACTGACATTTAATAACATTGCCTTTTGAAATAAAATATTATAAAACCAAGATTGGATTCCCACTGGCATCAGTTGAATTAAATTTAACTTGCTCAACTTGCTCATTCACTACAAAATACATTAGCCCAGTTGGTGCAGACAAAATGTTAAATCCCATTTTATTTCATTTACATAAAATAGTTGAAATGTCAGTTATTACCATTGGGCATTTGAAATTAAAAATATCCATTAAGTCAAAAGGCAATGTTATTAAATATCAGTTGATTGAAATGAGAGTTTTACAGTCTTATAGTTTAAACAATCAGTTTCACTCAATATAATGGTATTTAATTTCAATGACTGGGTTTAATCCTTTATAAAAAAGAAATTAGATTAAAATAATTGAAAGTTCATTTAGTTTATTATTGTTTGATGATTTTATATTATTATTATTATTCTATATAATTACTTATGGCACAAAACATGTATGTAATAAAAGTTAACCAGTTATTGATATGTGTGTTCATGCAGTATTGTGGTTATATCTTTGATCATTGTCTATTATAGGAAAACAGCCAGTATTTTATTATAATCAATACTATATCTATGGTAAGGTCTTGGAATAAACAAACTGATACCTGCAGATAAGAAAAAAATAATTTTATTAATAACAGCGATATTGAATTAGTTGTCAGTTTAATCCTTATCCACTGTTACTGCCATGTTAACAATTAAGGACAGACTTGATTTATAAGGTTCTTTTAATTTTAGACTGTCACTCCTCTCCTGCATGCAAACCATTTTGGACCAGAAACTGGCCCTGAACACTCACTACTCCGCCAGTTCATGGAAAATAGTCAATTGTGTATCAATTGACAGACATCGGTTTTTGATATGACATTACAATTTCAAGATGGCTGCAATGACATCGTAGTCAGTTTCTGGTCCATAGTATGAGGTACTTGTTCATACAAATGTTCATATAATTATAACCTTATGCTGTCTGAATAATAATTTCTGTCTCACATTCTATGTTACCTCTTTTAACATCAAACTTTGTAATTTCCTGGTGAAAAAAACAAATAAATTGATAAATTTTCCTTCTTTCAACAAAAGGCATCTCAGGAGTCTCAGATAATAGATAAATTCCTTGTATTTACCATGTTATATTAAATTTGTTCTTTTTCATTTCTTTATGATCTGCATTTAAATAGTTGATTTACCATATCAGACATTGGTTGGATAATTTGGTGTAATTTAAGATTATTTATTAATATTTTTTTATGTGCATAATATTTATTCAAGTGCTTCTTACATTGTCAGTGCTGTGCCAAATAAGATATTGTTTTTTTAAATATATAGAACACTATATTTCTTTTAAAATTATGGCCATATATTAGGCATATAGTCTTACATATTATTACATTTAATTATTCATGCTCAAAGGTACATTTCAGTGACTAAATTATAATAATATCAATGTTTGCATGTAATCTAAACATTTTACTATTACTAGTATTTCAGATTTAAAAGGCACTTAACTGCTTGCCCTTCATAACGAAAGACATTAATATTATGGCAAATTAGCTAATTGAAATGTTCCCTTTAAATAGCTTGTAGTTTAGAATGTCATGACATTGTTATTTATATATATATATCAACATGTAAAAAAGAAAAATCTGTTGTATTCTTATTAACAATAAAAAAATATGTTGTATTTAAGTTGTCATGTTAACTTGATTGATACTGCCATATTTAAAACTCCAGCAAGTCAGAATAAAGCCTATAAAGTTTCAGATCATTTTTGATCGAAAGATTATTTAAATCATTCAGTTATGGCAACAAAAATAATTGCACTATCTGTTTTTGGCACAAGCCCAGGGGCGCCATTGTACCAAAACAGGGGGTTGCCCCCCACCCCAACGTCTAGAAAATGTTGAAATTTGTCAATTCTAAGAACGCTGTTTAGAGCACCTTTAGCATTCCAAATTCCAACATAAAACCCTTTAAAATACATGATAATGAAAGAGCCAAAGTATGGTGTTCCATTTTTGTAAAAGGGCGCCACACGGCGCAAACTTCGTGTTGTGGATCGCCCTTTTCATTGATAACCTATAGAAGGAAAAAAGCGACATCGGCATCACCGAAAAAAAATTCGACACGTCGCCCATCGTGTTCCCCTTTGCTTTGCTTTGCGTCGCCTTTTCCAAGGTGATGAAATGCGCATGTATGAGGAGAATTCATTTGCAGTTTGATTGACGTTTGGTATTTAATCTTCAATACATTGATTTATGCTGGACATAAGGAATTTCTGTAATACCCAGGTTATGTGTTATATTTTAAACTTTATTATGACCTGCTCTCTGCAGATACAGCAATATACTATAGTTAAAGACACCATGGGGGTACTGATAACGAATAGGCCTACGTCAGAATTTAGTCAGATACTACAATTGCAAGCAAGACAAACCGAATTGAATCAATGATGATTGATCAACACAGAAACAGTCTTTACCTATTCAAGAACCTCCTGTATTTGACGGACGCTACTTTGACTTTATAAGAACCTTCAGACAATAATTGAAAGCTGGGGCAACTACCTCAAAAGATAGTCTTCATTTCCTTAATAAATATACAAGTTATAAAGCAAGGGATTGTGTCAAGAAATTTATAACATCCAATTCACCAACAATTTACAAAGAAGCTAAGGCTAAACTAACAGCATGATTCGGAGATCCTCATAGGGTAATGGAAGCCCATGAATCAAAACTGAAGAATTGGTCCAACATTTCAGAAGATCAGGAAAAGGACTAGGCCTACTCGCATTTTCAGAATTTCTTGACACCCGTTTAACTGCAATGGAGAACGCGGATCACCCAGAAAACTTTAATTCCAGTGAAATATTGAAGGAAGGCACCTCAACACCATACTCCTGCACAGTGTTTCGTTTGATTAGAACTAATCCACTTCACACTGCTATCTTGAGTGAACATTGTTGTGCTAAATTATTATTGGTCAGTAGTGCCATTACCAACCAATGACCTACATTGTAACAAACAATATCGGGGTTAACCAGACCTCAAAATATCTTACCGCAATGTATCTAGTTACAATCGCGACTTGTTTACGTCATAACCCGCGAAATTTATTATGCTCGATTATCCAGTGCTAACATGTTTTCTTCGTCGGCCATTTTGAAAATTATGCCGAATGCGAGGAGAGAGGTGGGATTTGATTGGACGTTAAAAAGAGACACACCCCGCCCAATTTCAAGAATATGACTAGTCTCGGTCACCCAGAACCCCCCAGTCTTCAACGCACGGAGGGTCTGGGTCGGTTCCATAGAGTTATATAGAAACTAGAGTCCGCACTGATCACGTGACTCCCATGACTACAACGTTAAAGGTTTGTGCCGGAATGAAGCGACGGCCGCCATGTTAGTTCCGGGGAGTATGCACGTAAATACCCGGATGTTCACTATGTTATCGCATCAATCAATCCGTGTCGAACTGTTTTAAATCGTGCACAAATATTACATTTTTAAATTTTCTCACCCAAATATTTATTGTTTGATAAAAATAATAATAAAGATCCATGGAACGACTTATCTCCGGGCCCCTCTTTTCACGTAAAGGTTATAGAATAATTTATTTTGACCAGCGATCTCGACCGCAGTGTCTCTATCTGACTATACGCTACTAGGCCTATTTACTTTACCTTCGCTTTCTGTTTTAATTTTTATTAAAACGTTCATCTTTTGAATTAGTGAAATGTCCACAATATGAATTCTTATACAGTAAATTTGTTTTAAAAATTTATGGAACTAATTAATAAAGAGTGTAGAGAAATGAATGTTTTTGTTGTTTTTTTTTTAATTTAAGCACTAAAAAGTTAACAGAAAACAATAGCCCGCAGAATTATATGTACTGGTATTTTTATTTATTTGTTAATTACTTTATTTCAGGAAATTTGGGAATGGAAAGTGAAGAAAAATTAATAGCCTACGTATAATGTTGTAGGCCTATTTCTATTTACCGCCCGGTATTGATTTATTTCAATATTTGTTAATTATATTTAGAATTATATGGAACTGAAAAGGGAAGAGAAACTAAAAACAGCCTGCAGAAAATATTGTATTTTTATTTATTTATTTGTTAATTTGTTTTAGATAATTATGGAATGAAAAGTGACATGTCATTGTCAGCGATCCCGTACTCTACTTTCACTTTCAATTTAATTTCCAGTATAATATTTGATACATAAAAATATGTCCCGAATGTGTATTCTATAGTAAATATGTAGTTATTTTCATAACTGTCTTTTAGGGAGCGCTTCAGACGGAGCAGGCGAAGCGCTCCCTAAAAGACAGTTATGAAAATAACTAGTAGGACTAAATATGTACTGGTATTTAGGGTTTCACACTGCGAAGCTTGTGTGAAACACTATTGTTTTTGTTAAAATTATTAAGCTTTCATATTACATATGAAAGCTTATTGTTTCTGTTAAAGTTATTATTAAGCTTTCATATTACATATGAAAGCTTATTGTTTCTGTTAAAGTTATTATTAAGCTTTCATATTACATATGAAAGCTTATTGTTTCTGTTAAAGTTATTATTATTATTAAGCTTTCATATTACATATGAAAGCTTATTGTTTCTGTTAAAGTTATTATTATTATTATTTTTTTTTTTGTGTGTTTTCTGCAAATCGGATTTCTCAGAATCTATCCATAGGATCTTTCTGAAATTTTGACCTACCCCCCCAAAAATGGGGTGCGAACCTTGATTAAATATATTTTCGAAACGTTTTACGAATCCGAAATCACCGAATTTTACGAACGAAAAAAATGACAATGCATAGTCGTAACTTTGTTATTTTTTGACCGATTTTACTAATTCTTTTTTCTTTGAATACCTTTAAAAAAACCATTTTCATCTGCAGTTTCACATTTTCGAATTTCGAAAATTCGTCGCTGTGATTTCGAACCGGAAGATTAGACCAATTTGACAACTTCTTTAATAGTTGTACGATTTTCATGAAATTTAGTATCTAAGTAGATCCTACCGATGTGACTTCAAAAATATAATTAGAAATTTTCTAAATTATCTCCCCTTGACGAAATTAAGGATCAAAATTTTCAAAAAAATCATCGAAATATAGGTCAGAATGACCTGATTTTTTTTTTGGATACTAGATAAGTAATTACTGATTTGTACACAAAATATGGAGTTTGTCGATCGAACCGGAAGTGCCGCCATATTTAAAAGTGAAAAATCAATAAGGCTTTTTTGCTATTTTACTTACAGACTCGGGAGTTATATTTTCTGAATCCTTGTAGGAAGGCCTAAAAAATGTCGCGAATAGAATTTTGATTTCGGTCACGTGATGGTCACCATTTTGAATTGAAAATGAAAAATAGAAGCAATTTGAAGGGTCGGGACTTTGGAACACAATTACTCTCCTTCTAATTAAGCTAGAATGTTCAAACTTGGTGTAGTTGTTCACTAGGTCAATGTTATGATTGAGTTCAAAGATGAGCATTTTCTGCTTAGGGTAAGCAGAGATAAACAAGCTAATTTGTTGATTCTTTAGGGCACGATAACTTCGGTTATAATGAAGGGAGGGCGGTGAAACTTTTGTCAATAGAGAGTCTAATAGCTAGCCTGTTGTGTGAAATCATTGTATTATTTTTTCTAAATATCAGGGATAGCCGAAAAAAAGAGATTGAAAACCCAAAAAGTCGTATTTTTACAATTTGGAGCATGTTTAGAGGTCTTTCTCGTAAAGTCAACATAATATTTTTTGGGAACTTCTTGTACAAAGAGTCTTATTGGTAGTCTTTTATATGAAACCATCGATCAACAGTCCAACATATCAGGAGTAGAAGAACAAAAGGATCGAACATTGAAAACGGCACCCTTTCATTGTTAAGCGAAACATGCAGTGTGGGTGACTACAATCTACACATTTAGTCATCGTATAGAGCTTATTCAACAGTATCGAATTCCAACTGCTTAGGGATATTTTACGTGCACTCCAATGTGTACACGGGACCTTGGTTTTTCGTCCCATCCGAATGACTAGACAGCTGTGCTTGTCAGGCCCTCCGTTCTGCCTCACTGACAAGGGGAACCACGCCGGGAAATCGAGATGAACTTTCTCCGTGCAGAACTTTCAATTCAGGCGAAAACGTTTATTGCATACGATTAAGCTGGTCAGTTGGAGCTTATTTTCAAAAGTTTTGTAATAATCGGTTGGTAATTAAAGTACCGTGCACATTAAACTGTTAAAACAGAAAATTTCGCCCGGTTGAAATGTTTCTTGCTATAAGTCAGCAATTTTCTGAATTCAGGGAGGCTGAATGGCTGAATGGTTAGCATGTGCGCACTGTATCGTAACGTCTGTCATTGAGTCAACGGGCGTCGTTTCGATCTCCAGGTTGCACGTGACATGAAGTATGATGTCCAACCTTGTGGGTTTTCTCCGTGTTCTTCGGTTTCCTCCCAACGGCTAAAGACCTGTAAGCGCAGGGGGAGTTTTTAAATAAAATTAAAAAACATATGTTAGTCCCGAAATGACCTAGTTTGTGTCGAATGGACATTAGGCCGCATTTCTCTCTTTCTCTTTTATTTTTAAAGTTTTGTAATAATCGGTTGGTAATCAAAGGTACTGTAAAAGTGATAAAACAGAAAATAATCGGTTGGTAATCAAAGGTACTGTAAAAGTCATAAAACAGAAAATTTCGCCCGGTTGTAATGTTTCTCACTTTAAAGTCAGCAATTTCCCGATTTTAAGTGGCAAACGTTTATTGCGAACGCTTAAGCTGGTCAGGGGGGAGCTTATTTTTAAAAGTTTTGTAATATTCGGTTGATAACTAAAGGTACCGTGCAAATTAAACTGTTACAATAGAAAATTTGGCCCGGTTGAAATGTTTCTCGCTGTAGGTCAGCAATTTGCCGATTTTAGGGAGGTTACGTGGCTGAATGGTTAGCACGTGCGCTCTGTATCATAACGTCTGTCATTGAGTCAACTGCCGTTGTTTCGATTTTTTGGTTGTACGTGACAAGGAGTATGGTTGCCTGTCCAACCTCGTAGGCCGTAACCGCCGCTGCCCGGGTAAAATTTCCCTCATTGCACACATTATGGCATATGCCCGTCTTCATTAGCCCATTTTAGGAGCAGAACAGTCGGACGTTAAACCCCATTCAATTTCATTTCATTTTCTCTATGTTGCTTATTTATTATAGTGGATAAATATTTTTCTGGTTCTAGCAATTATTTAATTTCTGCATATAAATCTTGCTTTGGCCAGTTTTTTTTATTGCAGAGTGCCATTCTTGTTTAAACAAACATGATCCTTTGTTTAAAACATGCTTAAGAAGTCGTCACGATTTCCTACTTATAACCAAACATATTGGAAATATTAGTCTGGCATTATTAAATCCTAATTTTATTGGTCTTATTTAAAATTAAACTTTCATTTAACTATGAACAACCCTTAACGTGTCTCTTTAAAACTATTAAGTACTCTAAAACAGTAGCTCAACCTTTTGACCTAAACTCATTAATTTACCATTTTGTTGTGAGCGACTTCTTATTCTTCCTATATGACATATTGCACGTGTCTGATTTCAAAGGGGGGTTGAGTGGCTGAATGGTAAGCACGCGCGCCTGTCATTGAGTAAACTAGCGTGTTTTCGAATGCCCGGTTGTACGTGACAAGGAGTAAGGTCGCCTGTCCAACCTGCCATTTTTAATTTTTTTTTCCCGCCATTTTCATTTCATTTTCTCATCCGTCCCATTACAGTAATACAAGTTTCAGTTATTTCCCTTTAGTTTTCAGATTATTGTTATGCCTGGGTGCAATGTTTCATACTATATTTAGACTTGTAACTTCGCGAGTTTTTGACCAATTTTAATAATTTTTTCTTCGTATCCTTTTATTTAGGTTACTTGATACAATCAATGACACGTGACGATGAATATGAAAGCTTTCATATCTGCATGGGACAGTAGCAGATCTAGTTATTTTTTTTTTTGTGTGTTTTCTGCAAATCGGATTTCTCAGAATCTATCCATAGGATCTTTCTGAAATTTTGACCTACCCCCCCAAAAATGGGGTGCGAACCTTGATTAAATATATTTTCGAAACGTTTTACGAATCCGAAATCACCGAATTTTACGAACGAAAAAAATGACAATGCATAGTCGTAACTTTGTTATTTTTTGACCGATTTTACTAATTCTTTTTTCTTTGAATACCTTTAAAAAAACCATTTTCATCTGCAGTTTCACATTTTCGAATTTCGAAAATTCGTCGCTGTGATTTCGAACCGGAAGATTAGACCAATTTGACAACTTCTTTAATAGTTGTACGATTTTCATGAAATTTAGTATCTAAGTAGATCCTACCGATGTGACTTCAAAAATATAATTAGAAATTTTCTAAATTATCTCCCCTTGACGAAATTAAGGATCAAAATTTTCAAAAAAATCATCGAAATATAGGTCAGAATGAATTGATTTTTTTTTTTGGATACTAGATAAGTAATTACTGATTTGTACACAAAATATGGAGTTTGTCGATCGAACCGGAAGTGCCGCCATATTTAAAAGTGAAAAATCAATAAGGCTTTTTTGCTATTTTACTTACAGACTCGGGAGTTATATTTTCTGAATCCTTGTAGGAAGGCCTAAAAAATGTCGCGAATAGAATTTTGATTTCGGTCACGTGATGGTCACCATTTTGAATTGAAAATGAAAAATAGAAGCAATTTGAAGGGTCGGGACTTTGGAACACAATTACTCTCCTTCTAATTAAGCTAGAATGTTCAAACTTGGTGTAGACGTTCACTAGGTCAATGTTATGATTGAGTTCAAAGATGAGCATTTTCTGCTTAGGGTAAGCAGAGATAAACAAGCTAATTTGTTGATTCTTTAGGGCACGATAACTTCGGTTATAATGAAGGGAGGGCGGTGAAACTTTTGTCAATAGAGAGTCTAATAGCTAGCCTGTTGTGTGAAATCATTGTATTATTTTTTCTAAATATCAGGGATAGCCGAAAAAAAGAGATTGAAAACCCAAAAAGTCGTATTTTTACAATTTGGAGCATGTTTAGAGGTCTTTCTCGTAAAGTCAACATAATATTTTTTGGGAACTTCTTGTACAAAGAGTCTTATTGGTAGTCTTTTATATGAAACCATCGATCAACAGTCCAACATATCAGGAGTAGAAGAACAAAAGGATCGAACATTGAAAACGGCACCCTTTCATTGTTAAGCGAAACATGCAGTGTGGGTGACTACAATCTACACATTTAGTCATCGTATAGAGCTTATTCAACAGTATCGAATTCCAACTGCTTAGGGATATTTTACGTGCACTCCAATGTGTACACGGGACCTTGGTTTTTCGTCCCATCCGAATGACTAGACAGCTGTGCTTGTCAGGCCCTCCGTTCTGCCTCACTGACAAGGGGAACCACGCCGGGAAATCGAGATGAACTTTCTCCGTGCAGAACTTTCAATTCAGGCGAAAACGTTTATTGCATACGATTAAGCTGGTCAGTTGGAGCTTATTTTCAAAAGTTTTGTAATAATCGGTTGGTAATTAAAGTACCGTGCACATTAAACTGTTAAAACAGAAAATTTCGCCCGGTTGAAATGTTTCTTGCTATAAGTCAGCAATTTTCTGAATTCAGGGAGGCTGAATGGCTGAATGGTTAGCATGTGCGCACTGTATCGTAACGTCTGTCATTGAGTCAACGGGCGTCGTTTCGATCTCCAGGTTGCACGTGACATGAAGTATGATGTCCAACCTTGTGGGTTTTCTCCGTGTTCTTCGGTTTCCTCCCAACGGCTAAAGACCTGTAAGCGCAGGGGGAGTTTTTAAATAAAATTAAAAAACATATGTTAGTCCCGAAATGACCTAGTTTGTGTCGAATGGACATTAGGCCGCATTTCTCTCTTTCTCTTTTATTTTTAAAGTTTTGTAATAATCGGTTGGTAATCAAAGGTACTGTAAAAGTGATAAAACAGAAAATAATCGGTTGGTAATCAAAGGTACTGTAAAAGTCATAAAACAGAAAATTTCGCCCGGTTGTAATGTTTCTCATTTTAAAGTCAGCAATTTCCCGATTTTAAGTGGCAAACGTTTATTGCGAACGCTTAAGCTGGTCAGGGGGGAGCTTATTTTTAAAAGTTTTGTAATATTCGGTTGATAACTAAAGGTACCGTGCAAATTAAACTGTTACAATAGAAAATTTGGCCCGGTTGAAATGTTTCTCGCTGTAGGTCAGCAATTTGCCGATTTTAGGGAGGTTGCGTGGCTGAATGGTTAGCACGTGCGCTCTGTATCATAACGTCTGTCATTGAGTCAACTGCCGTTGTTTCGATTTTTTGGTTGTACGTGACAAGGAGTATGGTTGCCTGTCCAACCTCGTAGGCCGTAACCGCCGCTGCCCGGGTAAAATTTCCCTCATTGCACACATTATGGCATATGCCCGTCTTCATTAGCCCATTTTAGGAGCAGAACAGTCGGACGTTAAACCCCATTCAATTTCATTTCATTTTCTCTATGTTGCTTATTTATTATAGTGGATAAATATTTTTCTGGTTCTAGCAATTATTTAATTTCTGCATAGAAATCTTGCTTTGGCCAGTTTTTTTTATTGCAGAGTGCCATTCTTGTTTAAACAAACATGATCCTTTGTTTAAAACATGCTTAAGAAGTCGTCACGATTTCCTACTTATAACCAAACATATTGGAAATATTAGTCTGGCATTATTAAATCCTAATTTTATTGGTCTTATTTAAAATTAAACTTTCATTTAACTATGAACAACCCTTAACGTGTCTCTTTAAAACTATTAAGTACTCTAAAACAGTAGCTCAACCTTTTGACCTAAACTCATTAATTTACCATTTTGTTGTGAGCGACTTCTTATTCTTCCTATATGACATATTGCACGTGTCTGATTTCAAAGGGGGTTGAGTGGCTGAATGGTAAGCACGCGCGCCTGTCATTGAGTAAACTAGCGTGTTTTCGAATGCCCGGTTGTACGTGACAAGGAGTAAGGTCGCCTGTCCAACCTGCCATTTTTAATTTTTTTTTCCCGCCATTTACATTTCATTTTCTCATCCGTCTCATTACAGTAATACAAGTTTCAGTTATTTCCCTTTAGTTTTCAGATTATTGTTATGCCTGGGTGCAATGTTTCATACTATATTTAGACTTGTAACTTCGCGAGTTTTTGACCAATTTTAATAATTTTTTCTTCGTATCCTTTTATTTAGGTTACTTGATACAATCAATGACACGTGACGATGAATATGAAAGCTTTCATATCTGCATGGGTCAGTAGCAGATCTAGTTAAGCTTTCATATTACATATGAAAGCTTATTGTTTCTGTTAAAGTTATTATTATTAAGCTTTCATATTACATATGAAAGCTTATTGTTTCTGTTAAGATTATTAAGCTTTCATATTACATATGAAAGCTTATTGTTTCTGTTAAGATTATTATTGTTATTTTTTTTTTGTGTTTTGTCCACAAATCGGATTTCTCAGAATCTAACGATAGGATCGTTCTGAAACTTTTACCTATCCCCCCAAAAATGGGTGGTGGCTGTTGATTAAATATATTTTCAAAACGTTTTACGAATCCGAAATCACCGAATTTTACGAACGAAAAAACTGACAATGCATAGTCGTAACTTTGTTATTTTTTGACCGATTTTACTAATTCTTTTTTCTTTGAATACCTTGAAAAAAATCATTTTCATCTGCAGTTTCGCATTTTCCAATTTCGAAAATTCGTCGCTGTAATTTCGAACCGGAAGTTTAGACCAATTTGAGAACTTCTTTAATAGTTGTACGATTTTCATGAAGTTTAGTGTATAAGTAGATGTTACCGATGTGACTTCAAAAATATAATTATAAATGTTCTAAATTATCTCCCCTTGACGAAATTAAGGATCAAAGTTTTCAAAAAAATCGTCGAAATATAGGTCAGAATGACCTAATTTTTTTTTTGATACTAGACAAGTAATTACTGATTCGTACACAAAATATGGAGTTTGTCGATCGAACCGGAAGTGCCACCATCTTTAAACGTGAAAAATCAAAAAGGCTTTTTTGCTATTTTACTTACAGACTCGGGAGTTATATTTTCAGAATCCTTGAAGGAATGCCTAAAAATCTATCGGATCCGAATTTTGATTTCGGTCACGTGATGGTCACCATTTTGAATTGAAAATGAAAAATAGAAGCAATTTGAAGGGCCGGGACTTTGGAACACAATAACTCTCCTTCTAATTAAGCTAGAATGTTCAAACTTGGTGTAGACGTTCACTAGGTCAATGTCATGATTGAGTTCAAAGATGAGCATTTTCTGCTTAGGGTAAGCAGAGATAAGGATGCTGATTTGTTGATTCTTTAGGGCACGATAACTTCGGTTATAATGAAGGGAGGGCGATGAAACTTTTGTCAATAGAGCGTCTAATAGCTAGCCTGTTGTTTGAAATCATTGTATCATTTTTTTTAAATATCAGGGATAGCCGAAAAAAAGAGATTGAAAATCCAAAAAGTCGTATTTTTACAATTTGGAGCATGTTTAGAGGTCTTTCTCGTAAAGTCAACATAATATTTTTTGGGAACTTCTTCTACAAAGAGTCTTATTGGTAGTCTTTTATATGAAACCATCGATCAACAGTCCAACATATCTGGAGTAGAAGAACAAAAGGATCGAAAATTGAAAACGGCACCCTTTCATTGTTAAGCGAAACATGCAGTGTGGGTGACTACAATCTACACATTTAGTCATCGTATAGAGCTTATTCAACAGTATCGAATTCCAACTGCTTAGGGATATTTTACGTGCACTCCAATGTGTACACGGGACCTTGGTGTTTCATCCCATCCGAACGACTAGACAGCTGTGCTTGTCAGGCCCTCCGTTCTGCCTCACTGACAACGGGGAACCACGCCGGGAAATCAAGATGAACTTTCTCCGTGCAGAACTTTCAATTCAGGCCAAACGTTTATTGCACACGATTAAGCTGGTCAGTTGTAATAATCGGTTGGCAATTAAAGTACCGTGCACATTAAACTGTTAAAACAGAAAATTTCGCCCGGTTGAAATGTTTCTTGCTATAAGTCAGCAATTTTCCGAATTCAGGGAGGCTGAATGGTTAGCATGTGCGCGCTGTATCGTAACGTCTGTCATTGAGTCAACGAGCTTCGTTTCGATCTCCAGGTTGCACGTGACATGAAGTATGATGTCCAACCTCGTGGGTTTTCTCCGTGTCCTTCGGTTTCCTCCCAAAGGCTAAAGACCAGTAAGCGCAAGGGGAGTTTTTAAATAAAATTAAAAAACATATGTTAGTCACAAAATGTCCTAGTTTGTGTCGAATGGACATTAGGCCGCATTTCTCTCTTTCTCTTTTATTTTTAAAGTTTTGTAATAATCGGTTGGTAATCAAAGGTACTGTAAAAGTGATAAAACAGAAAATTTCGCCCGGTTGTAATGTTTCTCACTTTAAAGTCAGCAATTTGCAGATTTTAAGGGGCAAACGTTTATTGCGAACGCTTAAGCTGGTCAGGGGGAGCTTATTTTTAAAAGTTTTGTAATATTCGGTTGATAACTAAAGGTACCATGCAAATTAAACTGTTCAAATAGAAAATTTGGGCCGGTTGAAATGTTTCTCGCTGTAGGTCAGCAATTTGCCGATTTTAGGGAGGTTGCGTGGCTGAATGGTTAGCACGTGCGCTCTGTATCAAAACGTCTGTCATTGAGTCAACTGGCGTTGTTTCGATTTCTTGGTTGTACGTGACAAGGAGTATGGTCGCCTGTCCAACCTCGTAGGCCGTAACGCCGCTGCCCGGGTAAAATTTCCCTCATTGCACACTTTATGGCATATGCCAGTCTTCATTAGCCCATTTTAGGAGCAGAACAGTAGGACGTTAAACCCCATTCAATTTCATTTCATTTTCTCTATGTTGCTTATTTATTATAGTGGATAAATATTTTTTTGGTTCTAGCAATTATTTAATTTCTGCGTAGAAATCTTGCTTTGGCCATTTTTTTTATTGCAGAGAGCCATTCTTGTATATTGCAGTCTATGACCCTTTGTTTAAAATATGCTTAAAGTTGGGTTCCCGGATACAAACTGGGTGATTTGATGATATATTAGAATTAAAAACATATTCAAACTAATTATCTTATCATAATTTTGCTTCAAATCGTTCTCATAACATTTTTATTGACGAGAATAGCCTGCTATGAAAATCTATCGAAAGAGACCATGTTTGCGTCAGGCGATTACCCCTCGCCATAACCAATGGCAACGGTGGCAGACGACAGGGGAGAATGCATTGCATACACAAGACGATGTTGTCTGTAAGCGCTGACTATTTACTACAAATATAGAATCCTAATTAAATTCTCAGATTATCCACTGCATGCGTCTTTTTCCGTGATTTTTACCCCAGAAATTGTTGTATGTCTAACTCTTCATAAAGTTTTTCAAAATGTACACAAATCACTCAAGTTCGCGTGCAGCCTTCAACGCCAAGCGTGCAGGTACCCTTATTCGTCGGGTTGACTATTAAGGGAACCCCTTACATTTTTGTCCTGTTTACGCTCCATGAGTGTTTTTCAGGGAATCCAGTATTTTTCTAGTAAGATTGGATATCTCTTCTTTCCATATATACCAAAATTGCCATACTTTTATAGGCAATGACCACCCGATAAATACTTATCTGGGAACCCAACTTTAAGAAGTCGTCACGATTTCCTTCTTATAACCGAACATATTGGAAACCATAATTATATAACATATCTTGGAAGCCCGATTACAGCTATACAAGTTTCAGTTATTTCCCTTTAGTTTAAAGATTATTTTTTTGCCCGGGTGCAATGTTTCTCACTACATTTAAATTTGTAACCTTGTGAGTTTTTGACCGATTTTGATATTATATCTTTATAATTTTCCAAATCTGCATATTTAACGTACATATTCAAACAGTTGAGTTCAACCTGATTCAAAAAGTTTTAGTTTTGTTCAAAGTTATCTCATTTAATTTTTCGATGTTTTCTTACCATTTTCATTTCATTTTTCTGAAAGTTTTGAAGTCGGGAGTCATCCCGATTACAGCAACACAAGTATCAGTTATTTCCCTTTAGTTTTCAGATTACTCAATGTTTCATACTATATTCAGACTTGTAACTTCGCGAGTTTTTGACCAATTTTGATAGTTTGATATTCTTATCCTTTTATTTGAGATACTTGATATAATCGATGACACGTGACGATGAATATGAAAGCTTTCATATCTGCATGGGACAGTAGCAGATCTAGTTATTGTTATTTTTTTTTTGTGTTTTGTCCACAAATCGGATTTCTCAGAATCTAACGATAGGATCGTTCTGAAACTTTTACCTATCCCCCCAAAAATGTGTGGTGGCTGTTGATTAAATATATTTTCAAAACGTTTTACGAATCCGAAATCACCGAATTTTACGAACGAAAAAACTGAAAATGCATAGTCGTAACTTTGTTATTTTTTGACCGATTTTACTAATTCTTTTTTCTTTGAATACCTTGAAAAAAATCATTTTCATCTGCAGTTTCGCATTTTCCAATTTCGAAAATTCGTCGCTGTGATTTCGAACCGGAAGTTTAGACCAATTTGAGAACTTCTTTAATAGTTGTACGATTTTCATGAAATTTAGTGTATAAGTAGATGTTACCTATGTGACTTCAAAAATATAATTATAAATGTTCTAAATTATCTCCCCTTGACGAAATTAAGGATCAAAGTTTTCAAAAAAATCGTCGAAATATAGGTCAGAATGACCTAATTTTTTTTTTTTGATACTAGACAAGTAATTACTGATTCGTACACAAAATATGGAGTTTGTCGATCGAACCGGAAGTGCCACCATCTTTAAACGTGAAAAATCAAAAAGGCTTTTTTGCTATTTTACTTACAGACTCGGGAGTTATATTTTCAGAATCCTTGAAGGAATGCCTAAAAATCTATCGGATCCGAATTTTGATTTCGGTCACGTGATGGTCACCATTTTGAATTGAAAATGAAAAATAGAAGCAATTTGAAGGGCCGGGACTTTGGAACACAATAACTCTCCTTCTAATTAAGCTAGAATGTTCAAACTTGGTGTAGACGTTCACTAGGTCAATGTCATGATTGAGTTCAAAGATGAGCATTTTCTGCCTAGGGTAAGCAGAGATAAGGATGCTGATTTGTTGATTCTTTAGGGCACGATAACTTCGGTTATAATGAAGGGAGGGCGATGAAACTTTTGTCAATAGAGAGTCTAATAGCTAGCCTGTTGTTTGAAATCATTGTATCATTTTTTTAAATATCAGGGATAGCCGAAAAAAATAGATTGAAAATCCAAAAAGTCGTATTTTTACAATTTGGAGCATGTTTAGAGGTCTTTCTCGTAAAGTCAACATAATATTTTTTTGGGAACTTCTTCTACAAAGATTCTTATTGGTAGTCTTTTATATGAAACCATCGATCAACAGTCCAACATATCTGGAGTAGAAGAACAAAAGGATCGAAAATTGAAAACGGCACCCTTTCATTGTTAAGCGAAACATGCAGTGTGGGTGACTACACTCTACACATTTAGTCATCGTATAGAGCTTATTCAACAGTATCGAATTCCAACTGCTTAGGGATATTTTACGTGCACTCCAATGTGTACACGGGACCTTGGTGTTTCATCCCATCCGAACGACTAGACAGCTGTGCTTGTCAGGCCCTCCGTCCTGCCTCACTGACAACGGGGAACCACGCCGGGAAATCAAGATGAACTTTCTCCGTGCAGAACTTTCAATTCAGGCCAAACGTTTATTGCACACGATTAAGCTGGTCAGTTGTAATAATCGGTTGGCAATTAAAGTACCGTGCACATTAAACTGTTAAAACAGAAAATTTCGCCCGGTTGAAATGTTTCTTGCTATAAGTCAGCAATTTTCCGAATTCAGGGAGGCTGAATGGTTAGCATGTGCGCGCTGTATCGTAACGTCTGTCATTGAGTCAACGAGCGTCGTTTCGATCTCCAGGTTGCACGTGACATGAAGTATGATGTCCAACCTCGTGGGTTTTCTCCGTGTCCTTCGGTTTCCTCCCAAAGGCTAAAGACCAGTAAGCGCAAGGGGAGTTTTTAAATAAAATTAAAAAACATATGTTAGTCACAAAATGACCTAGTTTGTGTCGAATGGACATTAGGCCGCATTTCTCTCTTTCTCTTTTATTTTTAAAGTTTTGTAATAATCGGTTGGTAATCAAAGGTACTGTAAAAGTGATAAAACAGAAAATTTCGCCCGGTTGTAATGTTTCTCACTTTAAAGTCAGCAATTTGCAGATTTTAAGGGGCAAACGTTTATTGCGAACGCTTCAGCTGGTCAGGGGGAGCTTATTTTTAAAAGTTTTGTAATATTCGGTTGATAACTAAAGGTACCATGCAAATTAAACTGTTCAAATAGAAAATTTGGGCCGGTTGAAATGTTATAACCAAACATATTGGAAATATTTGTCTGGCATTATTAAATCCTAATTTTATTGGTCTTATTTAAAATTAAACTTTCATTTAACTATGAACAACCCTTAACGTGTCTCTTTAAAACTATTAAGTACTCTAAAATAGTAGCTCAACCTTTTGACCTAAACTCATTAATTTACCATTTTGTTGTGAGCGACTTCTTATTCTTCCTATATGACATATTGCACGTGTCGGATTTCAAAGGGGGGGTTGGATGGCTGAATGGCTAGCACGCGCGAATGTCATTGAGTTAACTAGCGTGTTTTCGAATGCCCGGTTGTACGTGACAAGGAGTAAGGTCGCCTGTCCAACCTGACATTTTTATTTTTTTTTTCCCGCCATTTTCATTTCATTCTCTCATCCGTCTCATTACAGTAATACAAGTTTCAGTTATTTCCCTTTAGTTTTCAGATTATTGTTATGCCTGGGTGCAATGTTTCATACTATATTTAGACTTGTAACTTCGCGAGTTTTTGACCAATTTTGATAATTTTTTCTTCTTATCCTTTTATTTAGGATACTTGATACAATCAATGACACGTGACGATGAATATGAAAGCTTTCATATCTGCATGGGACAGTAGCAGATCTAGTTATTATTTTTTTTTTTGTGTGTTTTCTGCAAATCGGATTTCTCAGAATCTATCCATAGGATCTTTCTGAAATTTTGACCTACCCCCCCAAAAATGGGGTGCGAACCTTGATTAAATATATTTTCGAAACGTTTTACGAATCCGAAATCACCGAATTTTACGAACGAAAAAAATGACAATGCATAGTCGTAACTTTGTTATTTTTTGACCGATTTTACTAATTCTTTTTTCTTTGAATACCTTTAAAAAAACCATTTTCATCTGCAGTTTCACATTTTCGAATTTCGAAAATTCGTCGCTGTGATTTCGAACCGGAAGATTAGACCAATTTGACAACTTCTTTAATAGTTGTACGATTTTCATGAAATTTAGTATCTAAGTAGATCCTACCGATGTGACTTCAAAAATATAATTAGAAATTTTCTAAATTATCTCCCCTTGACGAAATTAAGGATCAAAATTTTCAAAAAAATCATCGAAATATAGGTCAGAATGACCTGATTTTTTTTTTGGATACTAGATAAGTAATTACTGATTTGTACACAAAATATGGAGTTTGTCGATCGAACCGGAAGTGCCGCCATATTTAAAAGTGAAAAATCAATAAGGCTTTTTTGCTATTTTACTTACAGACTCGGGAGTTATATTTTCTGAATCCTTGTAGGAAGGCCTAAAAAATGTCGCGAATAGAATTTTGATTTCGGTCACGTGATGGTCACCATTTTGAATTGAAAATGAAAAATAGAAGCAATTTGAAGGGTCGGGACTTTGGAACACAATTACTCTCCTTCTAATTAAGCTAGAATGTTCAAACTTGGTGTAGACGTTCACTAGGTCAATGTTATGATTGAGTTCAAAGATGAGCATTTTCTGCTTAGGGTAAGCAGAGATAAACAAGCTAATTTGTTGATTCTTTAGGGCACGATAACTTCGGTTATAATGAAGGGAGGGCGGTGAAACTTTTGTCAATAGAGAGTCTAATAGCTAGCCTGTTGTGTGAAATCATTGTATTATTTTTTCTAAATATCAGGGATAGCCGAAAAAAAGAGATTGAAAACCCAAAAAGTCGTATTTTTACAATTTGGAGCATGTTTAGAGGTCTTTCTCGTAAAGTCAACATAATATTTTTTGGGAACTTCTTGTACAAAGAGTCTTATTGGTAGTCTTTTATATGAAACCATCGATCAACAGTCCAACATATCAGGAGTAGAAGAACAAAAGGATCGAACATTGAAAACGGCACCCTTTCATTGTTAAGCGAAACATGCAGTGTGGGTGACTACAATCTACACATTTAGTCATCGTATAGAGCTTATTCAACAGTATCGAATTCCAACTGCTTAGGGATATTTTACGTGCACTCCAATGTGTACACGGGACCTTGGTTTTTCGTCCCATCCGAATGACTAGACAGCTGTGCTTGTCAGGCCCTCCGTTCTGCCTCACTGACAAGGGGAACCACGCCGGGAAATCGAGATGAACTTTCTCCGTGCAGAACTTTCAATTCAGGCGAAAACGTTTATTGCATACGATTAAGCTGGTCAGTTGGAGCTTATTTTCAAAAGTTTTGTAATAATCGGTTGGTAATTAAAGTACCGTGCACATTAAACTGTTAAAACAGAAAATTTCGCCCGGTTGAAATGTTTCTTGCTATAAGTCAGCAATTTTCTGAATTCAGGGAGGCTGAATGGCTGAATGGTTAGCATGTGCGCACTGTATCGTAACGTCTGTCATTGAGTCAACGGGCGTCGTTTCGATCTCCAGGTTGCACGTGACATGAAGTATGATGTCCAACCTTGTGGGTTTTCTCCGTGTTCTTCGGTTTCCTCCCAACGGCTAAAGACCTGTAAGCGCAGGGGGAGTTTTTAAATAAAATTAAAAAACATATGTTAGTCCCGAAATGACCTAGTTTGTGTCGAATGGACATTAGGCCGCATTTCTCTCTTTCTCTTTTATTTTTAAAGTTTTGTAATAATCGGTTGGTAATCAAAGGTACTGTAAAAGTGATAAAACAGAAAATAATCGGTTGGTAATCAAAGGTACTGTAAAAGTCATAAAACAGAAAATTTCGCCCGGTTGTAATGTTTCTCACTTTAAAGTCAGCAATTTCCCGATTTTAAGTGGCAAACGTTTATTGTGAACGCTTAAGCTGGTCAGGGGGGAGCTTATTTTTAAAAGTTTTGTAATATTCGGTTGATAACTAAAGGTACCGTGCAAATTAAACTGTTACAATAGAAAATTTGGCCCGGTTGAAATGTTTCTCGCTGTAGGTCAGCAATTTGCCGATTTTAGGGAGGTTGCGTGGCTGAATGGTTAGCACGTGCGCTCTGTATCATAACGTCTGTCATTGAGTCAACTGCCGTTGTTTCGATTTTTTGGTTGTACGTGACAAGGAGTATGGTTGCCTGTCCAACCTCGTAGGCCGTAACCGCCGCTGCCCGGGTAAAATTTCCCTCATTGCACACATTATGGCATATGCCCGTCTTCATTAGCCCATTTTAGGAGCAGAACAGTCGGACGTTAAACCCCATTCAATTTCATTTCATTTTCTCTATGTTGCTTATTTATTATAGTGGATAAATATTTTTCTGGTTCTAGCAATTATTTAATTTCTGCATAGAAATCTTGCTTTGGCCAGTTTTTTTTATTGCAGAGTGCCATTCTTGTTTAAACAAACATGATCCTTTGTTTAAAACATGCTTAAGAAGTCGTCACGATTTCCTACTTATAACCAAACATATTGGAAATATTAGTCTGGCATTATTAAATCATAATTTTATTGGTCTTATTTAAAATTAAACTTTCATTTAACTATGAACAACCCTTAACGTGTCTCTTTAAAACTATTAAGTACTCTAAAACAGTAGCTCAACCTTTTGACCTAAACTCATTAATTTACCATTTTGTTGTGAGCGACTTCTTATTCTTCCTATATGACATATTGCACGTGTCTGATTTCAAAGGGGGGTTGAGTGGCTGAATGGTAAGCACGCGCGCCTGTCATTGAGTAAACTAGCGTGTTTTCGAATGCCCGGTTGTACGTGACAAGGAGTAAGGTCGCCTGTCCAACCTGCCATTTTTAATTTTTTTTTCCCGCCATTTTCATTTCATTTTCTCATCCGTCTCATTACAGTAATACAAGTTTCAGTTATTTCCCTTTAGTTTTCAGATTATTGTTATGCCTGGGTGCAATGTTTCATACTATATTTAGACTTGTAACTTCGCGAGTTTTTGACCAATTTTAATAATTTTTTCTTCGTATCCTTTTATTTAGGTTACTTGATACAATCAATGACACGTGACGATGAATATGAAAGCTTTCATATCTGCATGGGACAGTAGCAGATCTAGTTATTATTATTTTTTTTTTTGTGTGTTTTCTGCAAATCGGATTTCTCAGAATCTATCCATAGGATCTTTCTGAAATTTTGACCTACCCCCCCAAAAATGGGGTGCGAACCTTGATTAAATATATTTTCGAAACGTTTTACGAATCCGAAATCACCGAATTTTACGAACGAAAAAAATGACAATGCATAGTCGTAACTTTGTTATTTTTTGACCGATTTTACTAATTCTTTTTTCTTTGAATACCTTTAAAAAAACCATTTTCATCTGCAGTTTCACATTTTCGAATTTCGAAAATTCGTCGCTGTGATTTCGAACCGGAAGATTAGACCAATTTGACAACTTCTTTAATAGTTGTACGATTTTCATGAAATTTAGTATCTAAGTAGATCCTACCGATGTGACTTCAAAAATATAATTAGAAATTTTCTAAATTATCTCCCCTTGACGAAATTAAGGATCAAAATTTTCAAAAAAATCATCGAAATATAGGTCAGAATGACCTGATTTTTTTTTTGGATACTAGATAAGTAATTACTGATTTGTACACAAAATATGGAGTTTGTCGATCGAACCGGAAGTGCCGCCATATTTAAAAGTGAAAAATCAATAAGGCTTTTTTGCTATTTTACTTACAGACTCGGGAGTTATATTTTCTGAATCATTGTAGGAAGGCCTAAAAAATGTCGCGAATAGAATTTTGATTTCGGTCACGTGATGGTCACCATTTTGAATTGAAAATGAAAAATAGAAGCAATTTGAAGGGTCGGGACTTTGGAACACAATTACTCTCCTTCTAATTAAGCTAGAATGTTCAAACTTGGTGTAGACGTTCACTAGGTCAATGTTATGATTGAGTTCAAAGATGAGCATTTTCTGCTTAGGGTAAGCAGAGATAAACAAGCTAATTTGTTGATTCTTTAGGGCACGATAACTTCGGTTATAATGAAGGGAGGGCGGTGAAACTTTTGTCAATAGAGAGTCTAATAGCTAGCCTGTTGTGTGAAATCATTGTATTATCTTTTCTAAATATCAGGGATAGCCGAAAAAAAGAGATTGAAAACCCAAAAAGTCGTATTTTTACAATTTGGAGCATGTTTAGAGGTCTTTCTCGTAAAGTCAACATAATATTTTTTGGGAACTTCTTGTACAAAGAGTCTTATTGGTAGTCTTTTATATGAAACCATCGATCAACAGTCCAACATATCAGGAGTAGAAGAACAAAAGGATCGAACATTGAAAACGGCACCCTTTCATTGTTAAGCGAAACATGCAGTGTGGGTGACTACAATCTACACATTTAGTCATCGTATAGAGCTTATTCAACAGTATCGAATTCCAACTGCTTAGGGATATTTTACGTGCACTCCAATGTGTACACGGGACCTTGGTTTTTCGTCCCATCCGAATGACTAGACAGCTGTGCTTGTCAGGCCCTCCGTTCTGCCTCACTGACAAGGGGAACCACGCCGGGAAATCGAGATGAACTTTCTCCGTGCAGAACTTTCAATTCAGGCGAAAACGTTTATTGCATACGATTAAGCTGGTCAGTTGGAGCTTATTTTCAAAAGTTTTGTAATAATCGGTTGGTAATTAAAGTACCGTGCACATTAAACTGTTAAAACAGAAAATTTCGCCCGGTTGAAATGTTTCTTGCTATAAGTCAGCAATTTTCTGAATTCAGGGAGGCTGAATGGCTGAATGGTTAGCATGTGCGCACTGTATCGTAACGTCTGTCATTGAGTCAACGGGCGTCGTTTCGATCTCCAGGTTGCACGTGACATGAAGTATGATGTCCAACCTTGTGGGTTTTCTCCGTGTTCTTCGGTTTCCTCCCAACGGCTAAAGACCTGTAAGCGCAGGGG
Source organism: Patella caerulea (assembly GCA_036850965.1). Classification (NCBI taxonomy): domain Eukaryota; kingdom Metazoa; phylum Mollusca; class Gastropoda; family Patellidae; genus Patella; species Patella caerulea. The sequence continues at coordinate 2,982,550 of JAZGQO010000008.1, read as the reverse complement.
GAGTTTTTAAATAAAATTAAAAAACATATGTTAGTCCCGAAATGACCTAGTTTGTGTCGAATGGACATTAGGCCGCATTTCTCTCTTTCTCTTTTATTTTTAAAGTTTTGTAATAATCGGTTGGTAATCAAAGGTACTGTAAAAGTGATAAAACAGAAAATAATCGGTTGGTAATCAAAGGTACTGTAAAAGTCATAAAACAGAAAATTTCGCCCGGTTGTAATGTTTCTCACTTTAAAGTCAGCAATTTCCCGATTTTAAGTGGCAAACGTTTATTGCGAACGCTTAAGCTGGTCAGGGGGGAGCTTATTTTTAAAAGTTTTGTAATATTCGGTTGATAACTAAAGGTACCGTGCAAATTAAACTGTTACAATAGAAAATTTGGCCCGGTTGAAATGTTTCTCGCTGTAGGTCAGCAATTTGCCGATTTTAGGGAGGTTGCGTGGCTGAATGGTTAGCACGTGCGCTCTGTATCATAACGTCTGTCATTGAGTCAACTGCCGTTGTTTCGATTTTTTGGTTGTACGTGACAAGGAGTATGGTTGCCTGTCCAACCTCGTAGGCCGTAACCGCCGCTGCCCGGGTAAAATTTCCCTCATTGCACACATTATGGCATATGCCCGTCTTCATTAGCCCATTTTAGGAGCAGAACAGTCGGACGTTAAACCCCATTCAATTTCATTTCATTTTCTCTATGTTGCTTATTTATTATAGTGGATAAATATTTTTCTGGTTCTAGCAATTATTTAATTTCTGCATAGAAATCTTGCTTTGGCCAGTTTTTTTTATTGCAGAGTGCCATTCTTGTTTAAACAAACATGATCCTTTGTTTAAAACATGCTTAAGAAGTCGTCACGATTTCCTACTTATAACCAAACATATTGGAAATATTAGTCTGGCATTATTAAATCCTAATTTTATTGGTCTTATTTAAAATTAAACTTTCATTTAACTATGAACAACCCTTAACGTGTCTCTTTAAAACTATTAAGTACTCTAAAACAGTAGCTCAACCTTTTGACCTAAACTCATTAATTTACCATTTTGTTGTGAGCGACTTCTTATTCTTCCTATATGACATATTGCACGTGTCTGATTTCAAAGGGGGGTTGAGTGGCTGAATGGTAAGCACGCGCGCCTGTCATTGAGTAAACTAGCGTGTTTTCGAATGCCCGGTTGTACGTGACAAGGAGTAAGGTCGCCTGTCCAACCTGCCATTTTTAATTTTTTTTTCCCGCCATTTTCATTTCATTTTCTCATCCGTCTCATTACAGTAATACAAGTTTCAGTTATTTCCCTTTAGTTTTCAGATTATTGTTATGCCTGGGTGCAATGTTTCATACTATATTTAGACTTGTAACTTCGCGAGTTTTTGACCAATTTTAATAATTTTTTCTTCGTATCCTTTTATTTAGGTTACTTGATACAATCAATGACACGTGACGATGAATATGAAAGCTTTCATATCTGCATGGACAGTAGCAGATCTAGTTATTAGGCTTTCAGACTTTCGTCTGAAAGCCTATTGAGATTACTAAAATTATTAAGCTTTCATATTACATATGAAAGCTTATTGTTTCTGTTAAGATTATTATTATTTTTTTTTTTTGTGTATTTTCTGCAAATCGGATTTCTCAGAATCTAACCATGGGATCTTTCTGAAACTTTGACCTACCCCCCCAAAAATGGGGTGCGAACGTTGTTTAAATATATTTTCAAAACGTTTTACGAATCCGAAATCACCGAATTTTACGAACGAAAAAACTGACAATGCATAGTCGTAACTTTGTTATTTTTTGACCGATTTTACTAATTCTTTTTTCTTCGAATACCTTGAAAAAAATCGTTTTCATCTGCAGTTTCACATTTTCGAATTTCGAAAATTCGTCGCTGTGATTTCGAACCGGAAGTTTAAACCAATTTGACAACTTCTTTAATAGTAGTACGATATTCATGAAATTTAGTATACAAGTAGATCTTACCGATGTGACTTCAAAAATATAATTAGAAATTTTCTAAATTATCTCCCCTTGGTGAAATTAAGGATCAAAATTTTCAAAAAAATCGTCGAAATATAGGTCAGAATGACCTAAAAAAATTTTTCGATACTCGACAAGTAATTACTGATTCCTACACAAAATATGGAGTTTGTCGATCGAACCGGAAGTGCCACCATCTTGAAACGTGAAAAAACAATGAACTTTTGCGATATTGCTCTTACAGACACGGGAGTTATATTTTCTGAATCCTTGAAGGATGGCCCAAAAATCGTAGGGAGCAGAATTTTGATTTCGGTCACGTGATGGTCACCATTTTGAATTGAAAATGAAAAGTAGTAGCAATTTGAAGGGCCGAGACTTTGAAACACAATAACTCTCCTTCTAATTGAGCTAGAATGTTCAAACTTGGTGTAGACGTTCACTAGGTCAATGTCATGATTGAGTTCAAAGATGAGCATTTTCTGCCTAGGGTAAGCAGAGATAGGCATGCTGATTTGTTGATTCTTTAGGGCACGATAACTTCTGTTATAATGAAGGGAGGGCTGTGAAACTTTTGTCAATAGAGAGTCCAATAGCTAGCCTGTTGTGTGAAATCATTGTATCATTTATTTTAAATATCAGGGATAGGCGAAAAAAAGAGATTGAAAATCCAAAAAGTCGTATTTTTACAATTTGGAGCATGTTTAGAGGTCTTTCTCGTAAAGTCAACTTAATATTTTTGGGGAACTTCTTCTACAAAGAGTCTTATTGGTAGTCTTTTATATAAAACCATCGATCAACAATCCAACATATCAGGAGTAGAAGAACAAAAGGATCGAACATTGAAAACGGCACCCTTTCATTGTTAAGCAAAACATGCAGTGTGGGTGGCTACAATCTGCACATTTAGTCATCGTATAGAGCTTATTCAACAGTATCGAATTCCAACTGCTAAGGGATCTTTTACGTGCACTCCAATGTGTACACGGCGGGTGGGGGGACACGCCAGAAAATCGAGATGAACTTTCTCGGACAATGCAGGGATCGAACACCCGACCTCCTGGCTAGCAGGCCAACGCCTTAGCCACATAGTGTGGACACCCATCGTACATTTCATCCGTCAAATCAAAGCATTTCATTGCATTAGACCAATAATTAATTATTCTTAATTGAAAACTTTATTTTAATATTAGTCTGGCATTATTAAATCCTAATTTTAAAACAGTAGCTCAACCTTTTGACCTAAACTCATTAATTTACCATTTTTTGTGAGCCACTTGTTATTTTTCCTATGACATATTACACGTGTCTGATTTTAAAGGGGGGTTGGGTGGCTGAATGGTTAGCACGCGCGCCTGTCATTGAGTTAACTAGCGTGTTTTCGAATGCCCGGTTGTACGTGACAAGGAGTAAGGTCGCCTGTCCAACCGGTCATTTTTAATTTTTTTTCCCGCCATTTTCATTTCATTTTCTCATCCGTCTCATTACAGTAATACAAGTTTGAGGTATTTCCCTTTAGTTTTCAGATTATTGTTATGCCTGGGTGCAATGTTTCATACTATATTTAGACTTGTAATTTCGCGAGTTTTTGACCAATTTTGATAATTTTTTCTTCTTATCCTTTTATTTAGGATACTTGATACAATCAATGACACATGACGATGAATATGAAAGCTTTCATATCTGCATGGGACAGTAGCAGATCTAGTTATTATTATTATTTATTATTATTATTTACCGCGAGAGCCTAGATCTCCATGATCGAAAACAGATATCGATCTGGAATCAGATTTTCTATTGGGAAACCATGTGGTGGCTACTTGATAAAATATTTTTGAAATTTCTGCGCATACCGGAAGTGACCGAACTTTGTACGTTATCTAAAAATTGAAAATCGGCCATAGTTTCGTGAATTCTTTATCCATTTTCAAACAAATTACATTTTTGGAATCCCTGAATCTTTTCTGAGACAATCTATTCTGAGACATTTTTCAATTTCGAACTTTCGTCTATGACTTTTATCGTTTGAAAATTGCAAACATGTTGTTTACGAGACAATTTTTGTTATTTTTCAAAATTTTCAAATTTGACCTACATTTTTGGATACCTGAAGTCCATCCGATTCCAGTAATATAAGTTTCATTCAGAGTTATCGCCCTTTATTTTTCGATTTTTTTCGAATTTTCTTCCCATTTTGTGAGCTCCGGTTTCGGTTTATGGCAGAATTGACGTTTCTGAAACTTCTGGAACATGAAGTTATAGTCCAATACCAACTTATAAAGCAATTTCGACAAGAATCCTTAAACCGGAAGTGGTCGAAATAATGGGCAATATTTTGAAAAAAATGCAAAAAATGGATATTTTGGGGAAAAACGCGATTTCTCTGCCCGATATCAATGGATTAAAGAAATTAGGGTACCATTGGACTGCACTGGGATTGTACTATCGTATGATACCCAATTCATACTATGATCAGGAAGCAAAATATGGCACGCTGAAAATCAAGTATTTTCTGATTTAGAGCGTTTTTGGACGCCTGTATCTCGGAAACTTAACCTGCAATTTTTTTTAAATTTTTTCTATCGAGATTCCTTTTGGAGGTATTTTGCATGAAGCCATCCAATAAGACTTTGAAATGTCTGGAATAGGATAAAAAAAGGGACTGAAAATCGAAAAAAGTCGAAAAATCGTGAAATTTTGGAAAATGCTCTACTGTTTTTTTATTTTAAGAGATTTTTAAAAAAAGGTTGTATATTCAGATAGCTGACCTAATTACGATTCTAACGATGTATAATATGTATGTAATTATTAAAATTTAATTTTCGATATTTTAATTTTTTTGCATTTTTGACACTTTTGAACATAGGATTTCTCAGGGGCATTTTATCTGATCAGATAATGTAATATATCATTACAGAGCCCTGTGGCTATTTTAGTGCCCAAACCGGCTATTAAAACTATTCCGACAATAATAACCATACCGGAAGTATTCAAAAAATGAAAAAAAAGAGTAAAAACATTGTCGCACTTGCGAAAAACTTGATTTCTCTCTTAGGTAATAGCGGACCAAAAGAACTAAAGTGTCGCTGGATAGCCCTATTAATGGACCATCATATGATATCTAAAAAATACGATTTCGATGGTAAGGAAATAAATTATTGTATGCCAAAAATCTAGTATTTTCCAATTTTTTAACATTCTGAGACGCCCTTTTCTCGAAAACGACGCCTACGATTTCTCTTAAACTTTTCTTACTCAAAGTCCTATCGGTTGTCTATATAGGGAATCCAAAATGAAAAGCATTGAAATAATATAAGTGGTCGAAAAATGGCCTCAAACTTTGAAAAAAACTGAAAAATCGTTAAATTTTTGGAAACGCTCTTTAATTTATCTTTTTTTCCAAAACTACTCAATGGATGTTTCTGACACTCCTGGTACAGAAAGTTAAGTATCCAAAGAACTTCGTAAAGCTATCACAACAACGATCGTAAAGCCGGAAGTAGTCGAAAAAATGTCCGATATTTTGAAAAAAAATAATTTTTAAACGAAAACCTTTTTTATTTATGAATATTTTTTGATGGTATTTTACACTTGGTTAAAATATCACCGTACTTGAGCAGAAATGAGAAAAAAAATTGTCTCGGTAATTTGCGTTAGCCGCCATCGGCTAATTTAGTTTTTCGTACCCAGAAAAATTATTTATTGTTCGATTTGTATAAAACAAAGTTCATATGCACCGTGGTTCCAATTGCAATTTTTTTTGTTACGGTGAAATTTTTCTGTCGGCAACGGAAGTGACGTAATATTAACAAAAACTACAATTTTGACAGTTCGGTACCACTTTTTGAAAGCAAATATTATTTTTTTTCAAAACTGATATAACTAAAAGGATGCACCCTGCAAAGGTGCACAAAATCCTTAGCTCATATTTTTAAATTTCAATTTCAATTTCGGGCAATTTCGAATAAAATGTAAAATAAAGTGTAAAATTCAGTTATTTACAATTCATTCACCGTCTTCATATTTTGAAATATTTATTTGTAATTTTCATAAACTCATAGCAATAATCCAGACGAAGAGAATGTATGCGAAAATTAGTTTGTAATATGAGCAGTTGCCGAGAAATATGCAATTTTGCATGCATCACTTTTCACGTTATTTTGCCTATAAAAGAGTGAATTATTATTCGATTTGCAATATTTTTTTTCCATTTGATGCCTAATGCCAATTTGGACTAGGTCAAGCCAATTTTACATTTTCACTGTGACCGGAAATGATGTCTTTTGGGCAAAAACTGTATTTCTAACCTAAAAAACAAATATTTTATTCAAATGAGTCTGCCTTATAATGTTTTTAAAATTATGATATTTGATTCCCATCAACGAATAGAATGAAGCCATACGACCATACAGATACCACAAAATGGTTTCTAACTTGTACGGTTACAGAGAAATAGGCGATCTTCTATAAGTCACTTTTCAAGGTTTTTGGTCTGTAAAAGTGTCAATTATTATTCGATTTTTATAATTTATTTACCATTTGATGCCTTATGCCATTTATGACTTCTATGAACCAAGTTAAAATTTTCAATATCACCGGAAGTAATGTAATTTTTGCAAAAAACGTATTTTTAGCCTTCATAAAAAAACATTTTTTTGAAGGGATTTAAATTTATTATTCGATTTTTATAATTTATTTACCATTTGATGCCTTATGCCATTTATGACTTCTATGAACCAAGTTAAAATTTTCAATATCACCGGAAGTAATGTAATTTTTGCAAAAAAACGTATTTTTAGCCTTCATAAAAAAACATTTTTTTGAAGGGATTTAAATTTATTATTCATATTGATATCAAGAAAAGGTTTCTAGCATGTTCCCTTGTCGAATAATAACCAATTTTCCGAGGGTCACTTTTAAGTTTTTTACCTTCTTAATTTCAGTTTATGGGTTATAGGTTAATTATTTATTGCCCGATATCTATAAAAAAAAGTTTGCATTTTGTATGTTGCGAATTTTCGACTTATTTTTCACCTATAAAAATTTCTTTCGGCACCGGAAGTGACGTAATTTTGCCATAATTTACAATTTTGACCGGTCTTTTCGCCAGCAAATATTACTTTTACATATGATAGAGGGTGTCACTGAAGCAAAACAACTAATGTATAGTTTGGTAGCTCAATGGATCGGCTATGGTATAATAAACTTCCTGTATGATTCCTGAAAGCCGGTTCAGTGCTGCTTACAGGTCTAGTTCTTATTAGGGTTTCACACTGCGAAGCTTGTGTGAAACACTATTGTTTTTGTTAAAATTATTATTCTTATTATTATTATTATTCTTCTTTTGTTTTGAGTAGATCTCAGCAACTGCTTGTCGCATCGTTACGATTTCTTCGGTTTTACTGGGAAAGTGGGTGTGACTTAGAGGATAAAGCTATTTTGAACGTTCTGCGACAATGCGAAATGTCCGAAATCACCGAAGTTATCGTTTTTGAAAATATTGCAGTAATTTTAACAATAATCATTGGATTTTAACTTTCGATACATTTTGGCATAGCCTGAGACGGGGCACATAGCTACGCTACTTTCGATTTTTGATTTTCGGCAAATCTTCGAAGATATTAGGCGCCAAATTTCGAAAATTTAAAATTTTACAAAAAACTTTTTTATTTATGAATATTTTTTAGTCGTATTGTGCACAGAATTAAAGAGTCGTCTGCCTAGTGCAAAAATGTTAAAAAATTTTGTCTCAGTAATTTTCCTTGGCCGCTATTGGCTAATTCAGTTTTTCAGTCCTAGATTAATTTTTTATTGTTCGATTTGTATAAAACAAAGTTCATATGCTTCGTTGTCTCAATTGTCATTTTTTTTATTACCGGAAGTGTTATCTGTCGGCACCGAAAGTGGCATAATTTTACCAAAAACTACAATTTTGACAGTTAGGTACCATTTTTCGAAAACAAATATTATTTTTTGGAAAAATTATTTGACTCAAAGAGTGTGCCCTTTCAAGGCGCAAAAAATGGCGGAAGCAGTTTTTTTAATTTCGATTTCATTTTCGAGCAAATTCGATTAAATGGCTAAAAATGGTGTAAAATTGATCCATTTACAACCTATTCAGGCTTTTCAGATTTTAAAATATTTCTTCGTAACTTTTATAAACTTGTAGCTATAATCCATACGAAGAAAATGTATGTTAAAATTAGTTTGTAATATAAGCAGTTACCAAGAAATGGACAGTTCTGTACAAGTCACTGTTTTTGTTATTTTGCCTGTAAAATAGTCAATTATGATTGGATTTTTATAAAAGTGACATCATTTGATTCAAAAAGCATGTAGCGTCATATCAAGTTGATTACAATTTAAAATTGACACCGGAAGTGACGTCATTTTGTCAAAAACTGCATTTTAAACTTTTTAAATCAATGTTTTATTCAACCAAGAATTACTTAATATGTATTAATAATTTTAACTTTTGGTTTAAATTCACATATAAACACAACTCATATGGTCATATACATATCATAAAATTGTTTCTAACTTGTTCGGTTGCCGAGAAATAGACGGTTTTCTACAGGCCACTTTTGAAGGTTTTTGGGCCATAAAAGTGTCAATTATTATTCGATTTTCATAAACGTTACACCATGTTATACCTAATGCCATTTAGGATTTCATACAAGTAATTTAAGATTTTCATTATCACCGGAAGTAACATCATTTTGGCAAAAACTGTATTTTTAGCCTTCAAAACAGATATTTTATTCAAATGAGTCTGTTTTGAAATGTTTTTCAAATTATGGTATCTGATGCCAATCAACAAATAAAATGAACCCATACGATCATACAGATACCACAAAATGGTTTCTAACGTGTACGGTTGCAGAGAAATAGTCGATTTTCTACAAGTCACTTTTCAAGTTTTTTGGTCTTTAAAAGTGGCAATTATTATTCGATTTAAATAAAATTTTCACTATATGATATCGTATGCCATTTCTGATTTCATAAAACTAATTGAACATTTTCATTAACACCGGAAGAAATGTAATTTTGTCAAGATCATTTACAAGTAACAAATGTATAAAATGAATTGATATTGCTGGATTTGGTTGATTCTGCATCCATTTTATTTGTGTGCAATGTTAATTTGGAAACCTGTTTAATGGTTTCGTTGGTAGCGGAAGTGACATATGTTCAAGGGTAACTTGGCACCGGAAGTGACATGTTTAAGGGTAACGTGGCACCAGTGAAACCCGTCATTCCTGCATGCAGGTCTAGTTCTTATTAGGGTTTCACACTGCGTAGCTTGTGTGAAACACTATTGTTTTTGTTAAAATTATTATTAGGGTTTCACACTGCGTAGCTTGTGTGAAACACTATTGTTTTTGTTAAAATTATTATTCTTATTATTATTATTATTATTCAGATTCCAATTTGAATAGATCTCAGCAACTACGTGTCGCATCGTTACGATTTCTTCGGTTTTACTGGGAAAGTGGGTGTGACTTAGAGGATAAAGCTATTTTGAACGTTCTGCGACAATGCAAAATGTCCGAAATCACCGAAGTTATCGTTTTTGAAAATATTGCAGTAATTTTAACAATAATCATTGGATTTTAACTTTCGATACATTTTGGCATAGCCTGAGACAGGGCACATAGCTACGCTACTTTCGATTTTTGATTTTCGGCAAATCTTCGAAGATATTAGGCGCCAAATTTCGAAAATTTAAAATTTTACAAAAAACTTTTTTATTTATGAATATTTTTTAGTCGTATTGTGCACAGAATTAAAGAGTCATCTGACTAGTGCAAAAATGTTAAAAAATTTTGTCTCAGTAATTTTCCTTGGCCGCCATTGGCTAATTCAGTTTTTCAGTCCTAGATTAATTTTTTATTGTTCGATTTGTATAAAACAAAATTCATATGCTTCGTTGTATCAATTGTCATTTTTTTTATTACCAAAAGTGTTATCTGTCGGCACCGGAAGTGGCATAATTTTACCAAAAACTACAATTTTGACAGTTATTTTCTTATTTCGAAAACAAATATTATTTTTTGGAAAAATTATTTGACCCAAAGAGTGTGCCTTTTCAAGGCGCAAAAAATGTAGGAAGCAGTTTTTTTAATTTCGATTTCACTTTCGAGCAAATTCGATTAAGAGGCTAAAAATGGTGTAAAATTGACCTATTTACAACCTATTCAGGCTTTTCAGATTTTAAAATATTTTTTCGTAACTTTTATAAACTTGTAGCTATAATCCATACGAAGAAAATGTATGTTAAAATTCGTTTGTAATATAAGCAGTTACCAAGAAATGGGCAGTTCTGTACAAGTCACTGTTTTCGTTATTTTGTCTGTAAAATAGTCAATTATTATTGGATTTTTATAAAAGTGACATCATTTGATTCAAAAGGCATGTGGCGTCATATCAAGTTGATTACAATTTAAAATTGACACCGGAAGTGACATCATTTGGTCAAAAACTGCATTTTAAACTTTTTAAATCAATGTTTTATTCAACCAAGAATAACTTAATATGTATTAATAATTTTAACTTTTGGTTTAAGTTCACATATAAACAAAACTCATATGGTCATATAGATATCATAAAATGGTTTCTAACTTATTCGGTTGCCGAGAAATAGACGGTTTTCTACAGGTCACTTTTGAAGGTTTCGGGGCCATAAAAGGGTCAATTATTATTCGATTTTCATAAACGTCACACCATGTTATACCTAATGCCATTTGGGATTTCATACAAGTAATTTAAGATTTTCATTATCACCGGAAGTAACATCATTTTGGCAAAAACTGTATTTTTAGCCTCCAAAACAGATATTTTATTCAAATGAGTCTGTTTTGAAATTTTTTTCAAATTATGGTATTTGATGCCAATCAACAAATAGAATGAACCCATACGATCATACAGATACGACAAAATGGTTTCTAACTTGTACGGTTGCAGAGAAATAGCCGATTTTCTACAAGTCACTTTTCAAGTTTTTTGGTCTTTAAAAGTGGCAATTATTATTCGATTTACATAAAATTTTCACTATATGATATCGTATGCCATTTCTGATTTCATAAGACTAATTGAACATTTGCATTAACACCGGGAGTAATTTAATTTTGTCAAGATCATTTACAAGTAACAAATGTATAAAATGAATTGATATTGCTGGATTTTGTTGATTCTGCGTCCATTTTATTTGTGTGCAATGTTAATTTGGAAACCTGTTTAGTGGTTTCGCTGGTACCGGAAGTGACATATGTTCAAGGGTAACTTGGCACCGGAAGTGACATGTTTAAGGGTAACATGGCACCAGTGAAACCCGTCATTCCTGCATGCAGGTCTAGTTCTTATTATTATTATTATTATTATTATTATTATTCAGATTCCAATTTGAATAGATCTCAGCAACTACGTGTCGCATCGTTACGATTTCTTCGGTTTTACTGGGAAAGTGGGTGTGACTTAGAGGATAAAGCTATTTTGAACGTTCTGCGCCAATGCGAAATGTCCGAAATCACCGAAGTTATCGTTTTTGAAAATATTGCAGTAATTTTAACAATAATCATTGGATTTTAACTTTCGATACATTTTGGCATAGCCTGAGACAGGGCACATAGCTACGCTACTTTCGATTTTTGATTTTCGGTAAATCTTCGAAGATATTAGGCGCCAAATTTCGAAAATTTAAAATTTTACTAAAAAATTTTTTATTTATGAATATTTTTTAGTCGTATTGTGCACAGAATTAAAGAGTCATCTGACTAGTGCAAAAATGTTAAAAAAAATTGTCTCAGTAATTTTCCTTGGCCGCCATTGGCTAATTCAGTTTTTCAGTCCTAGATTAATTTTTTATTTTTCGATTTGTATAAAACAAAGTTCATATGCTTCGTTGTCTCAATTGTCATTTTTTTTGTTACCAATAATGTTATCTGTCGGCACCGGAAGTGGCATAATTTTACCAAAAACTACAATTTTGACAGTTATTTTCTTATTTCGAAAACAAATATTATTTTTTTGAAAAATTATATGACACAAAGAGTGTGTCCTTTCAAGGCGCAAAAATTGTAGGAAGCAGTTTTTTTAATTTCGATTTCATTTTCGAGCAAATTCGATTAAGAGGCTAAAAATGGTGTAAAATTGGCCTATTTACAACCTATTCAGGCTTTTCAGATTTTAAAATATTTCTTCGTAACTTTTATAAACTTGTAGCTATAATCCATACGAAGAAAATGTATGTTAAAATTCGTTTGTAATATAAGCAGTTACCAAGAAATGGGCAGTTCTGTACAAGTCACTGTTTTCGTTATTTTGCCTGTAAAATAGTCAATTATGATCGGATTTTTATAAAAGTGACATCATTTGATTCAAAAAGCATGTAGCGTCATATCAAGTTGATTACAATTTAAAATTGACACCGGAAGTGACATCATTTGGTCAAAAAATGCATTTTAAACTTTTTAAATCAATGTTTTATTCAACCAAGAATAACTTAATATGTATTAATAATTTTAACTTTTGGTTTAAATTCACATATAAACAAAACTCATATGGTCATATAGATATCATAAAATGGTTTCTAACTTATTCGGTTGCCGAGAAATAGACGGTTTTCTACAGGTCACTTTTGAAGGTTTCGGGGCCATAAAAGGGTCAATTATTATTCGATTTTCATAAACGTCACACCATGTTATACCTAATGCCATTTGGGATTTCATACAAGTAATTTAAGATTTTCATTATCACCGGAAGTAACGTCATTTTGGCAAAAACTGTATTTTTAGCCTCCAAAACAGATATTTTATTCAAATGGGTCTGTTTTGAAATCTTTTTCAAATTATGGTATTTGATGCCAATCAACAAATAGAATGAACCCATACGATCCTACAGATACTACAAAATGGTTTCTAACTTGTACGGTTGCAGAGAAATAGCTGATTTTCTACAAGTCACTTTTCAAGTTTTTTGGTCTTTAAAAGTGGCAATTATTATTCGATTTACATAAAATTTTCACTATATGATATCGTATGCCATTTCTGATTTCATAAGACTAATTGAACATTTGCATTAACACCGGGAGTAATTTAATTTTGTCAAGATCATTTACAAGTAACAAATGTATAAAATGAATTGATATTGCTGGATTTTGTTGATTCTGCGTCCATTTTATTTGTGTGCAATGTTAATTTGGAAACCTGTTTAGTGGTTTCGCTGGTACCGGAAGTGACATATGTTCAAGGGTAACTTGGCACCGGAAGTGACATGTTTAAGGGTAACATGGCACCAGTGAAACCCGTCATTCCTGCATGCAGGTCTAGTTATTATTATTAGGGTTTCACACTGCGTAGCTTGTGTGAAACACTATTGTTTTTGTTAAAATTATTATTCTTATTATTATTATTATTATTATTATTATTATTCAGATTCCAATTTGAATAGATCTCAGCAACTACGTGTCGCATCGTTACGATTTCTTCGGTTTTACTGGGAAAGTGGGTGTGACTTAGAGGATAAAGCTATTTTGAACGTTCTGCGCCAATGCGAAATGTCCGAAATCACCGAAGTTATCGTTTTTGAAAATATTGCAGTAATTTTAACAATAATCATTGGATTTTAACTTTCGATACATTTTGGCATAGCCTGAGACAGGGCACATAGCTACGCTACTTTCGATTTTTGATTTTCGGCAAATCTTCGAAGATATTAGGCGCCAAATTTCGAAAATTTTAAATTTTACTAAAATTTTTTTTATTTATGAATATTTTTTAGTCGTATTGTGCACAGAATTAAAGAGTCATCTGACTAGTGCAAAAATGTTAAAAATTTTTGTCTCAGTAATTTTCCTTGGCCGCCATTGGCTAATTCAGTTTTTCAGTCCTAGATTAATTTTTTATTGTTCGATTTGTATAAAACAAAGTTCATATGCTTCGTTGTCTCAATTGTCATTTTTTTTGTTACCAATAATGTTATCTGTCGGCACCGGAAGTGGCATAATTTTACCAAAAACTACAATTTTGACAGTTATTTTCTTATTTCGAAAACAAATATTATTTTTTTGAAAAATTATATGACTCAAAGAGTGTGTCCTTTCAAGGCGCAAAAAATGTAGGAAGCAGTTTTTTTAATTTCGATTTCATTTTCGAGCAAATTCGATTAAGAGGCTAAAAATGGTGTAAAATTGGCCTATTTACAACCTATTCAGGCTTTTCAGATTTTAAGATATTTCTTCGTAACTTTTATAAACTTGTAGCTATAATCCATACGAAGAAAATGTATGTTAAAATTCGTTTGTAATATAAGCAGTTACCAAGAAATGGGCAGTTCTGTACAAGTCACTGTTTTCGTTATTTTGCCTGTAAAATAGTCAATTATGATTGGATTTTTATAAAAGTGACATCATTTGATTCAAAAAGCATGTAGCGTCATATCAAGTTGATTACAATTTAAAATTGACACCGGAAGTGACATCATTTGGTCAAAAAATGCATTTTAAACTTTTTAAATCAATGTTTTATTCAACCAAGAATAACTTAATATGTATTAATAATTTTAACTTTTGGTCTAAATTCACATATAAACAAAACTCATATGGTCATATAGATATCATAAAATGGTTTCTAACTTATTCGGTTGCCGAGAAATAGACGGTTTTCTACAGGTCACTTTTGAAGGTTTCGGGGCCATAAAAGGGTCAATTATTATTCGATTTTCATAAACGTCACACCATGTTATACCTAATGCCATTTGGGATTTCATACAAGTAATTTAATATTTTCATTATCACCGGAAGTAACGTCATTTTGGCAAAAACTGTATTTTTAGCCTCCAAAACAAATATTTTATTCAAATGGGTCTGTTTTGAAATCTTTTTCAAATTATGGTATTTGATGCCAATCAACAAATAGAATGAACCCATACGATCATACAGATACCACAAAATGGTTTCTAACTTGTACGGTTGCAGAGAAATAGCTGATTTTCTACAAGTCACTTTTCAAGTTTTTTGGTCTTTAAAAGTGGCAATTATTATTCGATTTACATAAAATTTTCACTATATGATATCGTATGCCATTTCTGATTTCATAAGACTAATTGAACATTTGCATTAACACCGGAAATAATTTAATTTTGTCAAGATCATTTACAAGTAACAAATGTATAAAATGAATTGATATTGCTGGATTTTGTTGATTCTGCGTCCATTTTATTTGTGTGCAATGTTAATTTGGAAACCTGTTTAGTGGTTTCGCTGGTACCGGAAGTGACATATGTTCAAGGGTAACTTGACACCGGAAGTGACATGTTTAAGGGTAACATGGCACCAGTGAAACCCGTCATTCCTGCATGCAGGTCTAGTTATTATTATTATTATTATTCAGATTCCAATTTGAATAGATCTCAGCAACTACGTGTCGCATCGTTACGATTTCTTCGGTTTTACTGGGAAAGTGGGTGTGACTTAGAGGATAAAGCTATTCTGAACGTTCTGCGACAATGCGAAATGTCCGAAATCACCGAAGTTATCGTTTTTGAAAATATTGCAGTAATTTTAACAATAATCATTGGATTTTAACTTTCGATATATTTTGGTATAGCCTGAGACAGGGCACATAGCTACGCTACTTTCGATTTTTGATTTTCGGCAAATCTTCGAAGATATTAGGCGCCAAATTTTGAAAATTTAAAATTTTACAAAAAACTTTTTTATTTATGAATATTTTTTAGTCGTATTGTGCACAGAATTAAAGAGTCATCTGACTAGTGCAAAAATGTTAAAAAATTTTGTCTCAGTAATTTTCCTTGGCCGCCATTGGCTAATTCAGTTTTTCAGTCCTAGATTAATTTTTTATTGTTCGATTTGTATAAAACAAAGTTCATATGCTTCGTTGTCTCAATTGTCATTTTTTTTGTTACCAATAATGTTATCTGTCGGCACCGGAAGTGGCATAATTTTACCAAAAACTACAATTTTGACAATTATTTTCTTATTTCGAAAACAAATATTATTTTTTTGAAAAATTATATGACTCAAAGAGTGTGTCTTTTCATGGCGCAAAAAATGTAGGAAGCAGTTTTTTTAATTTCGATTTCATTTTCGAGCAAATTCGATTAAGAGGCTAAAAATGGTGTAAAATTGGCCTACTTACAACCTATTCAGGCTTTTCAGATTTTAAGATATTTCTTCGTAACTTTTATAAACTTGTAGCTATAATCCATACGAAGAAAATGTATGTTAAAATTCGTTTGTAATATAAGCAGTTACCAAGAAATGGGCAGTTCTGTACAAGTCACTGTTTTCGTTATTTTGCCTGTAAAATAGTCAATTATGGTTGGATTTTTATAAAAGTGACATCATTTGATTCAAAAAGCACGTAGCGTCATATCAAGTTGATTACAATTTAAAATTGACACCGGAAGTGACATCATTTGGTCAAAAAATGCATTTTAAACTTTTTAAATCAATGTTTTATTCAACCAAGAATAACTTAATATGTATTAATAATTCTAACTTTTGGTTTAAATTCACATATAAACAAAACTCATATGGTCATATAGATATCATAAAATTGTTTCTAACTTATTCGGTTGCCGAGAAATAGACGGTTTTCTACAGGTCACTTTTGAAGGTTTCGGGGCCATAAAAGGGTCAATTATTATTCGATTTTCATAAACGTCACACCATGTTATACCTAATGCCATTTGGGATTTCATACAAGTAATTTAAGATTTTCATTATCACCGGAAGTAACGTCATTTTGGCAAAAACTGTATTTTTAGCCTCCAAAACAGATATTTTATTCAAATGAGTCTGTTTTGAAATCTTTTTCAAATTATGGTATTTGATGCCAATCAACAAATAGAATGAACCCATACGATCATACAGATACCACAAAATGGTTTCTAACTTGTACGGTTGCAGAGAAATAGCCGATTTTCTACAAGTCACTTTTCAAGTTTTTTGGTCTTTAAAAGTGGCAATTATTATTCGATTTACATAAAATTTTCACTATATGATATCGTATGCCATTTCTGATTTCATAAGACTAATTGAACATTTGCATTAACACCGGGAGTAATTTAATTTTGTCAAGATCATTTACAAGTAACAAATGTATAAAATGAATTGATATTGCTGGATTTTGTTGATTCTGCGTCCATTTTATTTGTGTGCAATGTTAATTTGGAAACCTGTTTAGTGGTTTCGCTGGTACCGGAAGTGACATATGTTCAAGGGTAACTTGGCACCGGAAGTGACATGTTTAAGGGTAACATGGCACCAGTGAAACCCGTCATTCCTGCATGCAGGTCTAGTTATTATTATTATTATTCTTCTTTTGTTTTGAGTAGATCTCAGCAACTACGTGTCGCATCGTTACGATTTCTTCGGTTTTACTGGGAAAGTGGGTGTGACTTAGAGGATAAAGCTATTTTGAACGTTCTGCGACAATGCGAAATGTCCGAAATCACCAAATAATCGTTTTTTAAAATATTGCAGTAATTTTAACAATAATCATTGAATTTTAACTTTCGATACATTTTGGCATAGCTGGAGACAGGGCACATAGCTGCGCTACTTTCGATTTTTGATTTTCGGCAAATCTTCGAAGATATTAGGCGCCAAATTTCGGAAATTTAAAATTTTACAAAAAACTTTTTTATTTATGAATATTTTTTAGTCGTGTTGTGCACAGAATTAAAGAGTCATCTGACTTGCGCAAAAATGTTAAAAAATTTTGTCTCAGTAATTTTCCTTGGCCTCCATTGGCTAATTCAGTTTTTCAGTCCTAGATTAATTTGTTATTGTTCGATTTGTATAAAACAAAGTTCATATGCTTCGTTGTCTCAATTGTCATTTTTTTTATTACCAAAAGTGTTATCTGTCGGCACCGGAAGTGGCATAATTTTACCAAAAACTACAATTTTGACAGTTAGGTACATTTTTTGAAAACAAATATTATTTTTTTGAAAAATTATATGACTCAAAGAGTGTGTCCTTTAAAGGCGCAAAAAATGTCGGAAGCAGTTTTTTTAATTTCTTTTTCATTTTCTAGCAAATTGGATTAAGAGGTGAAAAAAGGGGTAAAATTGACCTATTTACAACTCATTCAGGCTTTTCAGATTTTAAAATATTTTTACGTAACTTTTATAAACTTGTAGCTATAATCCATACGAAGAGAATGTATGTGAAAATTAGTTTGTAATATAAGCAGTTGCCGAGAAATAGGCAATTTTGCATGAGTCACTTTTCACTTAATTTTGGCTGTAAAAGAATCAATTATTATTCGATTTTCAATTTTCTTTCGCCATTGGATGCCTAATGCCATAGTGGACTATGTCAAACCATTTTACCCCTTGCGCTGCCACCGGAAATGACGTCATTTGCTCAAAACTTAAATTTTAGCCTCCAAAAAACAATATTTTATTCAAATGAGTCGTATTTGTTATTTTTTTCAAATTGTGATATTTGATTCTATTGATCAAATAGATTGCACCCATACGATCATACAGATACCACAAAATGGTTTCTAACTTGTACGGTTGCAGAGAAATGGGCGATTTTCCTTAAGTCACTTTTCAAGGTTTTTGGTCTATAAAAGTGTCAGTTATTATTCGATTTTCATAAAATTTTCACCATATGATATCTTGTGTCATTTATGATTTCATAGAACTAATTTAACATTTTCAGTATCACCTGAAGTAATGTCATTTTGGCAAAAACTGTACTTTTAGCCTTCAAAACAGACATTTTTTTCAAATGAGTCTGATTTGTAATATATTTCAAATTATGATATTTGATTCCAATCAACAAATGGATTGAACCCATACGATCATATAGATACCAAAAGATAGTTTTTATCGTGTACGGTTGCCGAGAAATAGACGATTTTCTACAAGTCACTTTTCAAGGTTTTTGGTCTATAAAAGAGGCAATTCTCATTCGATTTACATACAATTTTCGCCATTATGCTGCCTTATGCCATTTCTGATTTCATAAAACTAATTGAACATTTTCATTATCACCGGAAGTAATGAAATTTTGCCAGGATCACTTACAAGTAACATATATATAAAATGAATTGATATTGCTGGATTTGGTTGATTCTTCGTCCATTTTATTTGATGTTTACAATGCTTATGTGGAAACCTGTTTGATGGTTTCATTGGTATCGGAAGTGACATATGTTTAAGGGTAACGTGGCACCGAAAGTGACGTGGCACCAGTGAAACCCGTCATTCCTGCATGCAGGTCTAGTTTTATTTATTTTTTAATTTTTTAATTTCAGGAAATTTGGGAATGTAAAGTGAAGAAAAATTAATAGCCTACGTATAACTATAATGTTGTTTATTTCTATTTACCGCCCGGTATTGATTTATTTCAATATTTGTTAATTATTTTTTAGAAATATATGAAACTGAAAAGGGAAGAAAAACTTAAAACAGCCTGCAGAAAATGTTATATTATTAATTATTTATTTGTTAATTTGTTTTAGAAAATTATGTAATAAAGTGACATGTCAGTGTCAGCGATCCCGTAGGCCTACTCTACTTTCACTTTAATTTCCAGTTTAATATTTGATACTTTAAATTGTGTCCCGAATGTGTATTCTATAGTAAATGTGACTAATAAATTTATAAATTGAAATCTTACCTTACTGTCATAAAGTTTGCTTAACTTTTTGAGGCCTATGACATAGAGTATTATTATTAGTAAAGAAAGAGGGTTAAGTAAGAGTAGACGCGACGCAGAGGAGAGACACTGTTTACTGTTGTTATCGAAATCGCGGACATGTCAAAATAAATTATTCTATAACCTTTACGTGGAAAGAGGGGCCCGGGGACAAGTCGGTCCATTGATCTTTATTATTATTTTTATCAAACAATAAGTATTTGGGTGAGAAAATTTAAAAATGTAATATTTGTGCACGTTTTAAAACAGTTCGACACCGAATGATTGATGCAATAACATAGTGAACATCCGGGTATTTACGTTCAGACTCCCCGGAACTAACATGGCGGACAAGGCTCCATGTCGGCACGCTGTCACGTGATCAGTGCGGACTCTAGTTTCTATATATAACTCTATGGTCGGTTCTCAATTATTGACGAAAATTACTGGATAATCTACCACATAAAAAACCAAACTCCCGGTTACGCATGGGCATTGGGACCTTTTGGCTAAAGTCTCGGTAAGTGATAGATATTATGAAGCCGGGCCAATTTTGATAAATTCTATAAAGCAAGGATAAAATATATCCCACAATTCACTTGGCACATCTATTATTAGAAACAAAATAGAGACGATACAACGGTTACGCATGGGCATTGGGACCTTTTGGCTAAAGTCTCGGTAACAACCTGTTTTACAGGAGAGAATTACTTACGAATTATCCCTGTAACGTATGGCTATCCAAAACACGTGCGTTGACTGCACGGCTCGTAGTCATTGGCTCAACGGCTCGTGCAATGTTTACTTAACACCTAACTGCTTCGGGCAAAATGATGCATTTTACTCATTTTAATGCCCATTTACACTAAATAGTAAATATTTTTGAACTACAAATATTTCAAACGTCTTTATTTATTTTTCTTTTACCTCAAAAAAATGTTTGAGAATTTAATTTGTCGGAGTAAAAAAGTTAATATGCCGTACTCATTAAGCCTCGTCGATGTCATTCTTATCAGTGATTGTAGCGGCCAAGCGAATATTCACTGCGGGATCAGTTTGTCTCGGTAAGTGATAGATATTATGAAGCCGGGCCAATTTTGATAGATTCTATAAAGCGAGGATAAAATATATCCCACAATTCACTTGGCACATCTATTATTAGAAACAAAATAGAGACGATACAACGGCATGCATCGCGATTAAGGAGATTGTGAGAAGCCATACGTTTGATTCATGACGAGAGAAAATTACCATTTCAATTAAAACCTTTAAAACAAAATTTTAGAGAGTGTCATTTTGACAAGCGAGATGTTTTGATAGATTCAGTACGTGGTAACAATTAAATGACTGGATAATCCAGACAATGACCGACTTTCTGTCAAATTTTGAGAACCCATCCAGACTAATATTCGTAGAATATTTGTCTGGATGATAAGAGACTAGAATATGACTTATATCCAGCAATGGTAAGAGAGGGATTTCTCGCGCCATTGCTTCAGGAATATGCCTCAACACTACCTTATAGCTCAGGTATGCGATGGTGTCGGCATGCCTTTGAATTAAAGAAAAAACATGGTACAACCTTTGAGGAGAACGCTAGATCGGAGACGGTCCTACGCAAATTGTGACGTCATATGTGAATTGTGGGTTAGGGTAAGGGTTAGGCTGGATCCTGGGTTAGGGTTAGGGCTAGCCCTGTTTATATCTCGGGACTTTGACGAAATCTACATGCCCTATCCCTTACCCTAACCCATAATCTATATATGACGTCATATGTGCTAAAATGCGTAGGACCGTCGCCGATCTAGCGTTCTCCAACCTTTGAGCAACTATGCAACTTTATAAGAAACGAAGCAAGCCTTGCAACTGATCCTGTTTTCTCTCCTGAATACATCCGAAATGAACGGAAGAAATATTTCGACAACAAAAATAAAATCAGACCTCAAAGATCGATAGTTTCTCAAAAACTTGAATCCAGCAATCGACTGAGAGGCCATTTAATGATAACTGTCCCCTCTGTCATGGAAACCACAATCTAAATTTCTGTAAAGATTTTCAGAAGATGACCCATGACGACCGAATGACCTTTGTTAGGAATCAAGAACTCAGCTTTGGATGTCTATGTAACGGGCACAGATCAACACAATGTCGGAAGAGACAACGTTGTGACAAATAGTTTCATCCAAATACTGTCTGAAAATAATGGTGAAAGCAAGGATAGGTCAGATGAAACCAAACCTAAGGAAGTCACATCTAATTCAGCTTTTCGACATGGAAGTCTAACTACATTATTAATTGTACCAGTGAGAGTTTATCATGAAAGTCAGCCTGATAAGAAGGTGCTGAAATATTTACTACAAGATTAAGCTAGTGATACCATATCACAGATTAGCGGAAATTGGACTTTTGATTGGATGTAATTGTCCGAAAGCAATCAATGAAACCAAGAGAAGTGATTGGTGGAAGAGGAGATGATCCATATGCAGTGCGCACAGCCTTAGGATGGGGCATAGTTGGTCCTGTAAGGGAAGTAGAAGAAGTTATTATGATGGATGTTACCTGTAACATCTACAAAGGATGTGTGACCTGAATTTCTCAGAAATGAAGAATAGCAATACATCATTGTCACAGAAAGATCGATAATTTAAAAAAAAAACCAGTCACTAAGGAAATAAAGCATACTGTTAGTTTAGCCTTAGCTTCTTCGTAAGCTGTTGGTGAATTTGATGTTATAAATTTCTTGACACAATTCCTTGCTTTATAACTTGTATATCTATTAAGGAAATGAAGACCTTCTTTTGAGGTAGTTTTCCTGCTTTTAATTATTGTCTTGAAGGCTCTTATAAAGACGGGAAAGTCAAAGTAGCTTCCGTCAAATACAGGAGGTTCTTGAATAGGTAAAAGACTGCTTCTATGTTGATCAATCATCATTTAATTCAATTCGGTTTATCTTGCTTGTAATTTTGGTATCTGACTAAATTCCGAAGTATTCTGTGCTGAAACTTGCTTTGTTCCTGAACTGTTTCCACATAGTTTCTTCCTTTGTCAAGTCCGTCCATAGAAATATCTAAATTCCTATCTCTTTGTGACCAGTCCCTTCTTACGTCAGGTTCCGGTATCTCTTCTTACTTCTAAATGTTGTCTTTCTAAATTATGTTGAATTGGGTGTGACCAGCCTTTTTTTACTCCAGATTCTACCCAGTTTTCTCTTCTTTCAACTTCTCTTACTTCTATGTCATTTCTTCTTATTTCTGGAATTCATACTTTAGACTCGCTTCCACTTTCTTTGAATCTATTTTTTCCAAACGTTTCTTGATTTGGTGATTGATACCAAAGATATTGCATCGATGCCATTAGTCTGCTTTATGAAACATTGCCGACACATCATTCTATTATAGTAGTTGTGCCTTTCGCTAATTCAGATTTGACATAATATATATATTATACAGTTTTTATTCCGGATGCATATTTGATCAACCGTTTTAGATAACCTCTATGCAACTTTGTACACATCTCAATCTCTGATTTGCTAATTAGAAATTTAGATAGAAACAAATTTAACTTCAACAATTTTGTACCACATATAGAAGTAGTGCCTTTTGCGAAGTAATAATTTTTCTTTTGAATAATTTTTTAGTTTCCATCTGACTAATATTGTATTAAGGAATATTAGAGCTGGCTAAACACATTCCAAATGTAATTTTAACACGGAGATCATTGCTACGGTAGATGCGTAACGGTGATTTGAAGAAACGAAAAGTGACGCAAACAAAAGGAAAACACCAGTATGGTAAAGAGCGATAACAGATACACGGATGAATTTCAATACACTATTAATTCCTAAACTTGGGCACCCTAACTCTTTTTAGCTTTATTATACTTTTTTCGTTAGTGGAGAATTAATAAAAACAAGGTTATCCATGGACTTATTTCTATTTTGCTCGCCTTTCCTTATCTCATGGCATTCAGTTCTTTTATATTTCTTTATATGTGTATTTCTTTTTCTTAAACAATGCTGTAAAAACCTCCGTTGAACCCGGTTCTTAGAAACTGTTTGTTTCGGGTTCACCTCTTAATCTATTTAGAAAATCCACCCCACCATTTGAATTTTTAAAGGCATTTTTTCTGTCATGACTAACAAAGACGTTGTCATTTGTACGTTCACATTCGACTAAGTCATGACTGCCATTAATTAAAACTAACGTGAAGCAAACTGTCATTTGTCAGGATTACCTCCCACGTATACAAGTATTTACAAGAAGGGTTAGGTTGTCACGACTCTGCACAGGCAAATGACTTACTCAGCCTGTTATTTATTGGAAATATGTTCTTATAAACCGCTTATAGTAAATATAATATAGAACATGTTCCGTACGCCGTTAACAGTAACACATTCATTCACACACACTCTTTACCGATGGACGACATGGATTCACTCTAATTTTGAAGACCACCAAAAGGATTAAATATAAAAAAAATCTGCTTCAATTCGCACTTCCTGTCATAAGAAGATTCACTTGACTTAAAGATATAGCATCACAATTAGCACAATTAGCAAGAAAATCAGTGTAGCCCTAGGGTCACCATATCGCATAAGACTAGAGGAAATAATTTTACTGGAGCTTCTTTTAGCTAAAAAAAAAAAAAAAAATATTGTTAATAAAACCCTACCACAGCGAGTAAGACACTGGCTCGACAATTAGGTCTCGGGCTCTGGCCACCGGTGTTGGTTGAATGAACAGTTCCTCGTGATTTTCTCAGTGGTACAGGACAGGGGCCTAACGGGGGCAGTGTCTTCACTTAAAACTGGCATACTCATTGGCGTGCACATAAAAGAAACCTTGACAGTTGTAATTCGACATTAGAGTAGACCACATAGCGCCACTGTACGGGCAAAATTTCTCTCGTTACATGGTATAAAGTGCAGAAAAGTAGAACACCAAAAACCATTTCATTTTCCCGAAAAGCAAAGATCCCGGAAGTGCTAAAGCCTCTTTAATATAAATTCTATGTGTATTTTCTGTTGTAATCTAAAACTGGTTCTTAATGCGGTAAATAATGTTGTTAATACCAGTTAAATATGAAGTATGATGTATTCAGGTAATATGATATAGTAGTAAAGTAGTAATAATAGTAGGAAGTAGAAGGTTCGTTAAACATGATTTAATCAATAATTTGTTTATAGATAACGAGCAACAGCGTTATTCGTATTCAAGGTAACTTCTGTGTATATTATTGCGAAGACAAATCGGCCATATTTTATTTTAGATGCAAGAATTTCTCCCCTTTCTTCCCTATTTGTAAGTGCAGGTGGACTGCACGACACATAATTTACACAAAAAAAAATATACAGACAAGACACAATACGCAGAAATCACATATAAACGTACATATCAAATTAAGTGAATGGGTGCCGTAAGTGTCAACTGTCCTGCGCAGTCCCGGGCCTGTAGTGATACAGACTTCACTCATAACTGAAAACAGTAATCGGTAATACAACCTAGAGAATACATTATCAGATTTGTTAATCTGTAACCAGGGGCGTAAAATAGTCGGTCGCAAAATCAATGCAGTCGGTCGCAAAGTAGAGGTAGTCGGTATCAAAATAAGTACTCACTGTATACGTCACGCTACCCACGCAAAACTTTAGTATAAAAATAGTCGGTCGCAAAATTAGTGCAGTCAGTCGCAAAATAGGAGCAGTCGTAGTATAAAATAACCTTGTCAGCTTATCATGTTTGAAAAGATGGTGTGTTCCACTCTCATTCTGTTGTGAGTATAATGTTGGTATTACAACAAAATTTCACCCTGGGAGAAAAATAATCGGTCTCAAAATAAGTGCAGTCATTGCAGTCGGTCTCAAACACAATGCCAGAGTAGATCCCAAATACTATAATATAATTATATTTGCGTGAATCCGTGAGCCTAAATTGCATACGTCACTCTTATTCTGTTTGTGAGTATGTTGGTCTAACAACAAAATTTCACCAAGGGAGAAAAATAGTCGGTCACTGCAGTCGGTGTCAAAAACAATACTAGAATAGATCCCAAATACTATGTATTTGCGTGAATCCGTGTGCCTAAATTGCACACCTCACACAAAAGTATAGTATAAAATAACCATGTCTGCTAGTCACTCTTATTCTGTTGTGAGTATGTTGTTCTATGAAATGTTTTCTACCATGGCAAAAAATAGTCGGTCCCCAAAAAAGTACCCACCGCAGTTGGTCTCCGACTAAATGAATTAATGAGATAAACATACAATCATAAAACAGGCGGTAGTGACAGATAAGCCTCAAGATTCTGTCCCATTTCTTATCAACCCCAGTCCCAAAAATTTAAAACCTCTGTTACATATCTGAAAATTTTTTCGCGTCTGTGTAATACCATGAGTCTTCTGTCTGACGTGGAGAGCGTCTATGGGTAACCGGTCGTCACATCCTACGTACGACCCATGATCTTTTCTTACTACATATTTTCGTAGCCTTGTGATCGTCTAGAATTTATCTCTGGCTGTCTTTGCTTCTCTTTCACGTTGTGTATTTTTTCTTAATGTTTTCTGTCTGTCTTATCAGGAATAACAATGCAACTTTTCGTGTCTACATTTTATATCAAGCTGGATACAATCAAGCATGGTATATATTACATGTACAATACAAAAATCATTCTCAACCACTAGTCAGCCAAACTCACTGGGTGAGTTTTCTGCTGTCTAGGAACTCAGATGGTCATCTCTCTCAGGAATCTAAATGCCTTCTGACGAATTCGCGCAAGTATCAAAGTTTTCTAGCTGCGGGATTTGTACGTTCAATTATCTAATTGGCCAAATATGATGTAAATAATTAGAGCTGTTGGTTAATTAAATGAAATGACATCGAAACACACCCTTATATGGTTATGGAAATTTACTCTAGAAATTGCGCATGAGATATCTGTTATCATGTTGTTGAGATATAGAACCAGTTATGTTTTGTTTCTATAACCCTTTTTTTTATATAACATTATGTCATTCAAATGCTAGATGATTTCAGTACACACCTGCATATATGTGAATATGTTTGATCCCACAACTTGCAAAACAATAGGATATACATGTATCATAATACCATCATTGATTTCAATAAATTGAAAACAATGTCGCAACGACGATAGTGCTATATCTGTGGCGCGATTCCATTATAACATCATTCTTCTACTCGATTACATATCTGAAATTTTTTCGCGGCTGCGGCGCTTGATTCCATTTTAAAATCAGTATTCTACTCCTCAGTTGTCTTATACTGTCTCAGCACTATCGGTTACATATCTGAAAATTTTTCGCGCCTGCGGCACTCGATTCCATTTTAAAATCATTCTTCTACTCCTCAGTTGTCTTATACTGTCTCAGCGCTATCATATTCACGGTTATAGTGAACTGCCCAGTTTGTAGTACCACTGGTGTGTGGGCGGGGGTATGTGCATCAGTCGGTCGCATTTTGGCTGAACACCCCCACCCCCAAACGAAATCGTTATGTACGCCCCTGTCTGTAACGTTGGTGTTATAAATCATCTACTGTATTGGTTGATAAATATGGCGTGATCTTTATAATACTTTAGTATTACATGTTGTATAAGTTATACTTGTCGTCGGATATTTAATTTTGCAAGCCTTCAGAAATAAATCATGCCAGTAATATGATTATCAGGCGTGAATCGAATCTAGATGACAGAAATCGATTTCCAATCAGATATCATAACAGTTTATCTATTTGATATTCAGCTCTTTATAGAGGTGACAATAGCATTCTGATTTTATATTTTATTTAACCATTTTAGCTGTCCAAGTTTTTGTAATCTGTCATTTGTACGAATTAATCTTAATTGTCATCATGTTCTACGCGTCATAAATCTATAAATAAAACCATTCGCAGTAACAGCATTATGGTTTAGATGTTCATTCACCTACACTACTTCTACGGTTACACATAGAATGCGCAAATATGCTTTATAAATTCCTCATCTTGCCTTGTTTTGAAGAACAGGAAATCGTGGTTCTGTGGAAATCTGCTTCCAAAGAAGGATTCTGATAAATAATGGGCACAGCTGTCTCATGCTGATGTTATTTCTTCACATAGAAAACGCACAAAACAACACGGCACGACCAATACACGACTGGACAACGTTATGAATGTAAAATGGATTGTCTCTTTCAAGGTTGGGAACAAGGTGTTTATAGCGTCTACCACCTCTCTTTCTCTTCAGCTAAACCTTTCCCCCTGGACCCCCACCAAATCTCTCTCTCTCTCTCTCTCCAAATCTCTCTCCCTCTCTCTCTCTCTCTGTGTGTGTCTGCGTAGGGTTTGCTGACGTCATTTGTCTCATATTGTTGTTAATCTTAATAGCTTGGTCATTCTTTCGGCCCCCGGGGTATCGTCCATTCAATTTTATCGATTTTGGATATGTGGCCGCCGAAATTAAAATGGCTATAGTACAGTAAACAAATGGTCAACATTTATGAAACCGGTATTGCTGGCAGACTCCTAATGTACCATATTTTTTTGGACGTAAGACCAAGAGTGTGTTAAAGAGTATGGTGCCTTTGTGATCTTTATTTTGACATTCAATCTCACTTTCATACCGGATGACAAAATTCAGTGCCTTTAAATACAGATCTATATTTCGTTTTGTTTTTTATATACTTGCGATGTCCTACCACTGCATGAAGAGCTGACTGTAATAGAAGATCGCGACAGGGGTCGTACAAACGGCTCTCGACCCTATGAAGTCACACAATTGTTTAACCTAACAGCTTGATATTTCTAGTGGAATACCCACAGTTCCCTGCCCCGTACACCGTTTCTTTGTCTCATCCTTTACATCAAATGAAGATATTCAAACTATTTGTTATCAGGATCCAATTTCGGCACTCCCTTGAAATTGATGCCATATCATTTTGGTTGATGTAGTTTCTGGGTGAGAATGAAGTAACTGACGGTGCTCAATACTGTATAGAATATCTGAATCGTTAATTCAAAATCCATCCTTCAATTAAGGACTAATGAAATTGTTTAGTTAGTTCATGAAATAAATTAATCTTACATAGATATGGGTACATTGCAATTTTTAAAAGAACAATGAGTTAAAGATAATCCTGAGATAGGTTTAAGAAAATTAATGAAGTTAATGGTCAATTGTTATTATCGACTATTAGATCGCAGGACATTTTTTTTTTTGTTTGTGTGTGTGATGGTGATGGTGTGTGTGTGTGGGTGTGTGTTTGCATATGGTGTATTAGCAGGACGCGAAGTTGAAAGAACACCAACGTTGTTAGGACATTTTTAATTGTTGGGACTTACACTCAGGTCCCCACAATTATTTTTGTACCAGGGCCTTGTAAACCACCTAAAAACTATATATTTTCAATCTTACACAAGTCCTACAAAATGTGGAAAATCATGACAGTCTCACACACTGAACACACATTTTACTCCCTATATCACACACGTTTGAAGTGTTTGAAGCATGGGTATTATCAATATCCAATCAGATGGCCAGTTACAAAGTTAGATATATTGACCAATCAGAGGCCATTTCTTTAAAGTCCTGACAGAAGAGGCTACTCAAATTTTTTCACACAACTTGTTCATTTAATTGCGAAAGGTACAGATAAGTGTCGCCTGGTACTACCCAAAGCTAAGCAACAGTCTAGAAGTATATTTTTTTCTTAAGGGAGAGCCAATATATGATACCAATAAACGTTATGTAGAACATTAGTGTGTATTTCCTGTATGATTCATTATCACATTGGGAATAAGTCCTATCAATGACTGAAATTATTGATTTGGGTATTGTTATAGAAAAGTTTTGATAATTAATCAAATTGCGCGGGTGTAAATTTGAAATTATTAGTCACTTTGTTCTGTTGAGAAAGAGGATACATCTCTAGAAATTAACATGTAAAGAAAAAAGAAATAGGTAAGTGCTTACATTATGTTTTAACTACTTCAATTTTAATGCTGTCAAAATTTGTACAAAACTATGATTTGTCAAAATATTTCTTTTACAAAAAATGGAAAGAAACTGAAATAAATAATGCGTATTGTTTAGATCAAAAGGTCCGTCATTGGCTCAAGGGCCCTGATTTTGTTGTCCGATAACATGAGCAGTACCGTGGGTCCCCCAGTTGCATGTTACTATTAAAGACTCAAGAATAGTACCATTTGTTAGTCCCAAAAGGCGCTTTCTCCTCTCTGTCTCGATCCTCTCTGTATTCCTGCTTATTTCTCCTCACACTCGATTCCCCTCAACCCCCCCCTTTCTCTCTATCCCAACTTTAATCTTTCCCCCTGCTCATCCCCTGTCTCTCCCCCCACCCTGTCTTTATTACCATGTATCTATCACTCTATTCCCCTGTATCTTGTCCTATCTCTCATTTCTCTCGCTTACCATCCCTATTTCTATTCTTGCAAATCCTCCTCTGTATCTGTTCTTTTCTGTCTCTCTTCTGTATCCCCATCCCTTTCTACCCTCTCCTCGTATCCTCTCTTAACCTCTCCTCTCTCTCATTTTGTCCTTGGTATCCTTATCCCTCGCATCTCCACATCCTCTCTATCTCCCCCACCGCCTCTCCTCCCCTCTTCATCTATATTGTCATGTCTCTCCTCATTCAAGCCCCATTATTCTCTTAGATATTGTGTGGAAGCCAGAATGTTTCACTTTCTTCCCCTCTTTCCTTTCCTACATCTTTATCGTTCTCTCTCTGGTTTCTGTATCCCCACCCCCCTCACCCCTCACCTCGTATCCTCTCTCAACCTCTCCTCTCTCTCATTTTGTCCTTGGTATCCTTATCCCTCGCATCTCCACATCCTCTCTATCTCCCCCACCGCCTCTCTTCCCCTCTTCATCTATATTGTCATGTCTCTCCTCATTCAAGCCCCCTTATTCTCTTAGATATTGTGTGGAAGCCAGGATGTTTCGCTTTCTTCCCCTCTTTCCCTTCCTGCATCTTTATCGTCCTCTCTCTGGTTTCCTCTCATTGTTAAAAACCGATTGAAGTACAATTGTACCATATGGTTTAGTTGGTTGCGAAATAACTTATCTCGCTCCCTTTCGCTCCCTTTCTACCATCTCTCACTTCCTCCATCCTCCCTTTCACCCCACCCCTTTCAAGTGTTAGGTGGGCACCAGACTCTCCTCTCTCTGTTATTCTTTCTATTTGTCCTTTCTTTCAATCTGTTTCCTCTGTGTCTTTGTCTTCTCTCATCGTTCTTTTGGTCTCTCTTTATATACCTACTATCTTCATCCCATAAACAAGTCTTAAAGCCCAAACTGTTCAACTGGGTTTCAAACCCCTGTGTTATAGAATAATAGTTTAAGATTAAGATGTTGGGCATCTCAAAATTTAATTTAAAAAAACCTTGGTGTGAAAAGGTGTAGGGCCTACTAGAAATATGCTGTAATATTAGAAATAATAAGTGTTGAGTGGATGGTAGTTTCTCTTCACCCAATTGAGTGATAAGTGGACATCAGTCTCTCTCTCTCCCCCCCCTCTCTGGATTTGAAGTAATCAAAGCTTAGCCCAACCCAAGTGTTAATAACCACTATTATTTTATTATTTCAGTGAATATGAAAACACGGTCTGGTGAAGAGCAGAGGAGAGCAGGAAATGTTGAATGTGAAATGTGCATCACAAACAATGCGGTTTTAAGGTGTTGAAACTGGCCCTGTGTGAACAGAGTAATGGACATTTATTTAACCAATAATTGAATACTTAAAAACTGACTCAAATGTATTAAAGAATCCAGAATATTATTTTCTCGAAGTTGTCACAAATTTGACTTTTGAGGGTATCCATTGTTAAGTTCAAAATGTTGTTGGACTTCAGTGAAATTGCTTTTGTGTTAAAATCATAAAGAATTAAAAACAAAAAAGTGAATTATGAAGTATTTCGTTTTACCCAAACCAGTTTCTACTGCATTTTGAAAATTGAAACCCACCCATGGAACATCCAATAGTACACGTGTACCAGTGTGCCACAGTTGTACGAATTTAGAGGAAAGGTCAGACAAATCACAATCCAAAACACAACGATAAACCACCTTTCAGTTTGTCGCACAATCAACAATGACTCTTATCTTACCCCAAGTTATATTTACCAGTTAGACTAACCAACTGTATTTCCTTATTGTCATTTATTGATTTACATGTTTAATTATTAGTAATATTTGCAGCTTATAGTTTATATGTCTTTGTCCGAGGTAAAGGAGGGGGGGGGGAGTCTAGTAGTGAGCACAATTTCTGCACTTTCCTTCCCACACCAAAGAGTCATGCCCTTTAGTTTAATGTAATAGAAATATCAAATAATTTCCCCAAAATGGCACAGTTAGTGTTGAGTGAATGTAAAACTCATTGGGTTTTATTTTATTTTGATTGTATTTCTACTCAATGAAATGTGTGTGTACATTTGTGGCTTAATCCGCGATCAGATTAGGTTATGTCGCTTGTTGCCCTGTGTTTTATTTTCTATTTTACTTTGGGTCCCCTGCATGGTCCGTTATAATTTGATCCTGATTAAAGTTTACTGTACTGTAATGATGGAGATGTCACCAGCAATTTAAGAATTCTTATGGACTGAATCGTTATTAACTGCCTTCACAATTTAGTCGAATTGGTCCCAGTAGTGATACAATGACTTAGTGTGTGTCCAGATTTTAAGTCAAAACAAATGTATATTGATTCGTGGTCAAAGGGGAGACCAATCTTGGTGTGCCTGTAATGTGGGCTAATTGCAGCCTTGTCACACTTCATACCAAATCTAGCTTGGACATGTTCAGTTCCAAGAGCGTGTGTGAAGTAGTTATATACATCGTTATTAGGACACCTTCAGTACCAACAGTTTATTAAATTTGTGGTGTGTGAATTGAATGTACGTCTTTAACGGGACCCTCCCGATAACCATTATGTACGTCATTATACGGACGTCCCTATAGTGCATTAACACATAGGTGTGTGCAATTAAATAGAAGTAATTATCAGGACGTCCCAGTAGTTCATTAAATTCTGGGTGTGTAACTTGTGTATAATAGGTGCAACT
Organism: Patella caerulea; assembly: GCA_036850965.1. NCBI lineage: Eukaryota > Metazoa > Mollusca > Gastropoda > Patellidae > Patella > Patella caerulea. Next base: position 2,949,822 of record JAZGQO010000008.1, on the reverse strand, counting down.
ATATCACTTTGACGGTACGGCTCTTTAAGTGTCCATCAACAAGATTTGTCACACAACGTCCCACTAAAGTGTCCCAACAATCTCAATTGCTATTGTTTAATATTAAAGATTTATTATAACACATATTTCATTACCCGTTGGTACTTTAGGCCGATCAGTAATATATTTTAGATAAAAATATAAGAATAAAGTATAGTCCCCACAAGTGTGGTTACTGTCAAGGACCTGACAAGGACTTAGATGCAGGTATGTGGGTGTGTGTGTGTGTGTGTGTGTGTGTGACTTGACTCTGATTAATGAGTGTCTTGACTTGGATGATGTTATTCTTGTATGTTATTCCTGTATACGCCAGAATCAATTTATGAACGATGAGTTGATTTGATATAAGATATTGATAAAGTTTACTATGGTTAGAAAACGTCGTTGTTAAGAGGTCTCTACAGATTTCAATAGAAGATACTATATACATCAGTTCAATACAAGACAGACCTCACCTCTCTATGCATCTCCCCGCTGTTGTCTGTTTAGAATGAAAAAAAACGTTATTGAAGGATTTACAGTATGCAGATTCCATGCTTGTAAAGTAAAGACACAACACGCAATAACATATTCTAAAGTAGATATCGCTTGTGTCATAATCTACTGAGCGATATTCCCTTAGCTGATATAACTTGGTCAATCAAAAGAGAACAACTTTTTTTTTATTAAATGAGAACTACTTTTTGGATCATGTAATAATTGTTAGAGAAAATTCCTCCATAACCATAAACAATTACAAAGCTCCCTATAACCTTAAAGGAAACACTGGGTCGATATACGTGTACATGTATATACAACTGGGTGTAGTTTTTTTCTTTGATGTCCATAGCAGTTATATCTCATAACAACCTCTCATGACGTCATCATATGTTGATATTCGGTTCATATACAACTGGGTGTAGTTTTTTTCTTTGATGTTCATAGCAGTTATATCTCATAACAACCTCTCATGACGTTATCATAGGTTGATATTCGGATCATATTAACCGCTGATGACGTCATGACAGGTTGATATGAGATATAACTGCTATGAACATCATATCAACCGCTGATGACTTAGATGATCGAAATAATACAAAGAACACAGAAATAAAATTTTATTCTTTTGACAATAAAAAAAAAAAACATTGTTATAGTACAGTTTGTAGCATTCAGTAACGAAATAGACGGCGTACTTATCGGCATATTTAAATCGGCTATCTATACTCCATCTAAGATATCTTTCAGAATTTTCTTTCCGCCTTCATTATTTCTCCACACACTGCAAGTTTTCTTCAGGCTTTGGATAGATCCCCATATTTGCATTCACATCTATTCTATCGTCATTATGCGTGACTGAAATGTATTGATTATTCGTCTGGCTTCGTTTTACTAGCCCTTTTGTTTTTGCTTTCTCCAAAATGGCGACGTTTAAATAAACACCTGCACGTGACAGCTTCGGTAATTTTCGCATTTTGGCGGAAGAGCCCATTAAATTTAAAGGTGAACCCGTTGTATATGTCAGATATAAACCTACTCTCCCTCGGGTTGATGTGATAGAGAACACTCGGGTAGGTTAATATCCTATACATAACACTTTGCAAGAGCTCAAAAAAATGATGCATCACTACGCCATAATATGTTATCAGATCCAGTAAAATTAAATGTATACCAAAGAACTATATTTACGTGTTACAAAGGGTATGGTGATAAATAAAGTCTCTACATTCAGAATGGTTTGATGGACTGGGTTGTATGAAAAAGTTATCAGTATTGTAACGACGGGTAAACTTTCAATTTTCGGAATAATTTTCAAAACACAACAGAAAATAAAAGTATATTTTGATTGTGTATTGTCATAAATTATATATTATCTAATCTTTATTGTGACGTACTGGTGCTTTAATGTGTAGATAATTAAGAACACGGTCAAGGCCGTTGATATATTATTTACAATGAATGGGAATGAAAAAGAAAACAAAGTGTTTAAAAGCACCATAGGTAGTCGATTTATGAAATGCACAAAGTTGAGAATTTCACAAAATGTGGCCAATTTAATCAAATCTTTAAGCTCTGGAAGTCAGAGCATGTTACAAAATTTATAAAATTAATATTAGGAACTGACTGATATACTCGCCTGGTTAATATATCAAAAAAAGTCTTTAAAGGCACTTAGTCATGCAGCTTGAAAATAATTAATCTGGACGAATCACCGTATAAATTTTTTAACGGGTCTGACACTTTTTTATGTGGTCACCAGGTCCTTATCTTGGTCTGACCTCTATTTGCTGTTAAGAATCTATGAAATTTGTTTGATACACTGTAATCCTTACGGATTTTCAGCCTTTTCCATCCTTCTCCACGAAACTTTGTTAAAAGCTGTACAAATATCATACGATCATTATAGAATATTATATAAACTTTCCTAGAAACTATCTCGGGACTACTTACGAACCCAACGTGACCATCTTCCTTATGTTTGTTTTAATTAAAATGATTTTTAGATGATTTACGTGCCATAGGCTAACTCTCAAACATGTAGTGTTAAAATTAAATGAAATGAGGTTTAACTTCCACCTTTTCTGCACCGACTGGACAAACGAGGACGGGCATGCACCATAGTCTATGAGGGGAAATTTTGCCCGTACAGGGGCGCTTCGGTCTGACAAGGGTTACTTTATGTGCACAGCTATATACTTTGTCCCTTCCCGGAAAATCTCGATGAACATTCTCGGCCCTCACAGGGATGGATGTTCGCTAGCCAACGCCTCACCCACGTACAGTCTTGCCTGTGGGGTTTATAAATAGTTTATTCGGCGTCAATTATAGTTTATGCATATGCGTAGGAGGAAATTTTTGACTTGGGGGTGGGGGGGGGTGCCCCCAAAATGTAGTTTGGTTATTATTATGTTACATAATAATTGGTAATGCTAACTACAATTTAATATTATTAATACAGAATATAGGTTCATGTACCACGCCTCTAGGATGGAAACGAAGTATGCAGATTCTTTTACTAAACTAACGGACCGAGTACCGACTATATGTCAGATCCGTTTGCTGCTAAGGGTATCTGTGTCTTTTTTTTTACAAAATCGCATATGAATAAATATGCATTTTAAGTGATTCTGAGTAGTTTTTACCAAATAAAAAAAAGGTTCATTTTTTATTTGAAGGCCCATGACAGGTTCAACAAATATCTCCTTTGCGACGAATAAATCATCAATAAAATAGAATTAAATATTATTTTCTTGTAATATACACAACTAAAACAGTTGTTTATGTAACTGTAACTCGTGGTTTACTGTACTCCAAACAATGGAGGGTTCAAGTCTTGAGATTTCTATTTAATTGCCTAACTTTAGACACTCTGAATTTAAATTCGCTGTTAAATTGGACACATTCAAGAATACAATATTTTTTGATACAAGTTTTACAATTGTGTGCCCAAATCTCCCAAGCATTCCCAAAATGGGGGGTGGGGCTTAGCTTGTACGCCTATGAGTTTATGTATTACGTCATTGGTTAGATTTTTAATTATCCGTAATTTTGTCAGCTTTGGACATGATGTGTTGAATCATATATAATAATTTGTCGGTGCTATTGACAAACAGCCACTTTTCGGTAACTAGTAAGATATGAGCCGGGATGTTTAATGGTTCGTTTTGTGTCTTTGACAACAGAATATGATGCGAACTGGCTTCCACTAACTATATTAGGAACCGCGAGGAGCCGGTAGACGACAACAATTAAAATACTTCTAAAAACATATTTGTGGTTTGACTAATTTTCCCGGTATATATTGATTTGTAATAATTATAACTGAGAGTAAGCCGCATGAACTAATTAACGCTATTAGAAAGAACATCATCTACCGATCATCATTAAACATAAATGATTCAGATGAAAAGGTTATAAAGACAAAAGCCTACCTAATAAGCTATATTATTTATAATTCTCAATGGGACTATCCGTCTTCATGCCACCAAATCGTAGCAAAACAAAAATCGTTTGGATTCATTAGGTATTTTCTTTTGTAATCTAGCAATAGGTCTTAATACCAGTTTAATAATGTATGAAATATTAGTAATAGTAGTAGGTTAATTAAATATGATTGATTAAACCTTCATTTAATCAATGAATAATTTATTAGAATACATTTTTGCTTCTAAATAAGCAATGCTTTATAAAACAGAAGGTTAACACACCAACAGTTAATACTTGTATAGGTGTCAAATAATTTGTTGTCGTGCTGAACAATAAAATAATAATATACTACATGTAGTACGTAATAATTCATTTCACCAATCTATTTCCGCCAGTATCAATACTTCTTTTTTATATCCTCAAAAGGTGTTTTTATGTGTGTCAATGAATTTCAAGCAGGGTTGGGGGAATCCGGGTCGACTTTAAATGCCCAATATTTTCTAATGGGGCTTGGTCCGAGAAAAATGATTTTGGACGAATTTTTGACCAAAAATGTATTTATTTTTTAGGTTGGTGCGGGTCGTTTTTTTTCAAAATGGCGGCCAAAATGGGCAGTAAATCGCTTTTTTTAGTCAAATGTGTCATAAATGTTTCTAATACCCTTTGTAATATGTCATTTCTATGGTTTTCAGGGTCGCCGATTCTATTTCTGACCTTGAAAATCAATTTTAAATTCCAAGATGGCGGAAATTCAAAATGGCGTATTAAATTACGCCAAAATCGAGTTTTCTCAATATATCTTCAGGAATACATTTAAGGCATTTGGTAATATATCATTTCTATGGTTTTGGGGGTCGCTGATTCTATTTCTGACCCTGAAAATCAATTTCGATTTTCCAAGATGGCAGAAATCCAAGATGGCGGCTAAAATTACCCAAAATTAGAGTAAAAACACAAGATAACGGAATATATTAGCAAGAACACAAAACACACACAATAATTAACGTCCTATATAAAATAAACTATCATGAAGCATAAATATATTAGTTACTTTCATCCATCTACATTTAATTCAGAACTAATGAACGTTAGTGTATGTTTATATATTTGTGCCACTTGCCAAATATAGGTTCAAAGTTTACCATCAAGTGCTCTTTTCAATAACTCATCTATATCACTTGACAGATTTTATGGATTGTATTAGTTCCGATTTTGAAAACCGTTGAAAGCGAGATTGTCCGTTCGTAGTTATTTTCCTTTTCTGACGAATGTCGGGAGCCACAGCTATTCTTATATATGCGATTTCGCCGAGGAGTTGCTTTTATGTCAAATTATTTAACATCTCAATCGTTGTGGCAGTTACCGGACCGTGGTGCTTACAGCAGTCCAATCAGGTCACAACTGCTGGAGATGAACTTACTGAAGGTGTTCGTGGGCTGCAAGCGTAGTCTGTATCTGAAGAATCGTTTGCGTTTCGTACAGCGAGTTTGATATTCAGCTTAGACATCTCTTTTTCTGCATCTAGCCGTCTTTCATTTTGTTTTTTTTTTCTCCTCCAGGAATTCTACTTCTTTATGTTTACGGATTCTCGTACAGTCCTCGTACAAATAGCAATATAATCTCCATGGCAATTATCATGATAAAATTTGTAGTCGTCATCTTTCTTTTTCAGATTGTACGTTTCCTCAAGTTCGCGTTCGTAGTCTTTATTTCGGGCACGGATGTCAAAACCTGTAGTGGTCATGCGCGCATGGAATGATTCTACTGTTTGGTTCCAGTTTTTCGGCTTTGGCCTATCAATGCGATTATCCACTTTCCTCATGTCTTTGAAAGCTACATAATCTGCGCAAATTTGTCTAGAAACTGTAACAACCTCACTGGCTCGCTCAACGTATTGTACCCTGGCTCTTTTCTGCAAAGATTTAACATTCTGCCAATAGCGAATGATCCAGTTTGTAATTTTGATTTAGCAACGAAACAACTCTCTTGGGAATATGGCTTACCGAATAATGTCTTCGTGGTTGTACTTCTGCGATTTATAGTGGGGAAACAGAAGTAACTTAAGTCAACGAAGTTGAGGAACACAATCCGAAATGCGAAAGAAATAATTCAGAAACTCGCTATTTTTCCGCATTTCGCAAAACAATCAACCAATCAGCGCCCAGTTTAATTGGTGGAATATGACATCATAGCACGCTATGCAGCAATGACGCGCGCCTAGAGTACAGAGACTTTCGAGATATATAGTTTGTGGATAATTAGAGAGGGATACAGAATGTATTCCTGAGGAAATAAAAGAAAAGAAATCGATTTAAATACAATTTTGATCGCCATCTTGGATTTCCGCCATCTTGGAATTTCGGAATAGACTTTTCTGGTCAGAAATAGAATCAGATACCCCGAAAACCATAGAAATGACATATTACAAGCCAATACAAGGTGCCTTAAATGTTTCCCGAAGATATCTTTAGGAAAAACTCGATTTTTAGGTAATTTTAACCGCCATCATGGATTTCCGCCATCTTGGAATATCGAAATTGATTTTCGAAGTCAGAAATGGAATCCTCGACCCTGAAAACCATATAAATGACATATTACAAAGGGTATTGGATGGATTTCTGACTCAAATTGACGAAAAATGTGTTTTTTTCGATTATTTTGGCCGCCATTTTGAAAACAAGGTCCGCACCAACCTAAAAATACATTTTTGGTAAAAAAATTCGTCCAAATTGCCTTTTCTCGGTTCAAGCCCAATTAGAAATAATCAGGCGATTTTTCGTTTTTAGAAAAAACTGTTTATTCTCCCAACCCTATTTCAAGCACACAATACATTAAGAAAGTTTTAGGTGGTTGATATACGAGCCAGAATTTATGCTTTACTATGGAATTTATGGAATTTCGGAATAGACTTTTCTGGTCAGAAATAGAATCAGATACCCCGAAAACCATAGAAATGACATATTACAAGCCAATACAAGGTGCCTTAAATGTTTCCCGAAGATATCTTTAGGAAAAACTCGATTTTTAGGTAATTTTAACCGCCATCATGGATTTCCGCCATCTTGGAATATCGAAATTGATTTTCGAAGTCAGAAATGGAATCCTCGACCCTGAAAACCATATAAATGACATATTACAAAGGGTATTGGATGGATTTCTGACTCAAATTGACGAAAAATGTGTTTTTTTCGATTATTTTGGCCGCCATTTTGAAAACAAGGTCCGCACCAACCTAAAAATACATTTTTGGTAAAAAAATTCGTCCAAATTGCCTTTTCTCGGTTCAAGCCCAATTAGAAATAATCAGGCGATTTTTCGTTTTTAGAAAAAAACTGTTTATTCTCCCAACCCTATTTCAAGCACACAATACATTAAGAAAGTTTTAGGTGGTTGATATACGAGCCAGAATTTATGCTTTACTTGTATTATTTTGAATTTTAGCATTAGAGTTTATCCGGCATATATACGTCCACAGAGCAGCAATGTCTAGATGGCAGCTAAATCAATGCGTGGATGTTGATCAAATTTGAAATTTAGGCAAATAGGGGACAACTCTGGAACAGAATGCAGAATATTGAAAGGATTCGTCCTCTCATGACCCCAAATGTTTCCCACCAAAATGTAAATGAAATCCGTTTAAATAAAATTATTGCCTCTATCGTCTTCACAATGTTTTTAAAATGGGGATACTCTGTAACGTAAATTTGCAGAATGCTGAAAATCAATAACCCCAATGCATCCCACCAAATTGGTTTTAACACCCGTTAAAAACTACAGCCTCTAAGTTTTTCGGAAAAGGGGCATTACTCAAAAACAAAAGTTTCTGAACGCTGAAAATCGAATATGGTTCATCATCTCATGACTACAATGCCTTCCGCCAAATGTAAAAAAAATATCAGCCTACAAGTTCTTCAGAAAAGGAAACCTTCTTTGGGTACATAATGTTGTGGAACACTGGATATCGATAGGGTACGAGAAAAACTGTACACAAGCCAAATGTTGATGCACAGGGTAACGGCATAATACGCGTATAAAATGTTGGCGGATATGAAATGTTTTATTAAGTCTCAAACTCAATATCATACAAAATCTTCGACAATGATAACACAAATAATTTGTCAATATAATTCAACGGTCTTGCTGGGAAAATGTGGGCTATTTATATCCAATATTTAACACAAAATAAAAAATAATATCATTGGTACACGAATCGTGTACCATAATCCGTTTCAGTCCCATTTTTATCAAGGGACTTGGAGAACGAGGCTAGACAGTGACGTATGGAGGGCATACGCAATAATGTAGAATGGAATAACCAGACGCTAGAAATTGGCATGCTATTGAGACTTCAGTAAATCAGTTTATATTCATTCATATACGATTACTTTTCTAGGTTCCAAATATTAGCGATTTAGCTCCTTTAAATCGGCCTTAATGCATAATATGGCCTTTATGCAGATTCCTATCTTTTGCATTGTCGAACCTTGATCCACGTATTTAATTCGAAACTGTTAGATATCTCCCTCGTCCCCAAATATCATAATTCAAATAGTAACACTATATGCTCCGTTCTGATAAGTTTAATCGGTATTCATTGTTTTGGGGTTTGAACGTTGCGCTTTCTGTTACAATTCTGATTTCAACCAAAATGTCAAATAGTAACAAGAGCGTGTGATTTTTACTTGACAGTTTTGACAGCGTTGCTTTTTTTATTTTTCCTGGAACAGAAACGCTACTTACCCTCCTCTCTTTGTTGTTAAAAAGGTCTAAGGCTAATGCTCAGCTAATTCATGTACGATCGACATGAAACTTGGCAGGCTTTTTCCTTAGACAATGACTAATAAGGAACTTTGATTTTAGATAGGACGTCACAATTCCAAGATGGCTCGGATGACGTCATGATTAGTTCCTGGTCCAATGTACTTGTTTTACCTGTGGTACTTGTTTTACAAAACAATGGGACAATTTTTCGATCAGGAAAAGCGCTACTCGGACAATTATGTATTTTTGATAACGTCACAATTCCAAGATGGTGGCGATAGTGTGATGTTCGGTGTCCAGTCGACCGTACTCTCTCATACTTGTTTTCAACATTTGCCCCACTACATGTACTAACTATGCTAAAACAAATAATGCCTTGGGTAATACAATGCAATATAATTACGTGATTTTAGGACCTGTTTAATTTGATCTGAAGTATTTGCATTCATAATGCTTCGTGTCAAAATGTTGTTTTTGTCATCTGTGAGGTTAAGATTATACAGTATTGTCATCAGGTTTGGATTTCAAAATTGACGGGAAGAAATACATTGTGAACAGATGACACATAATTCAGATTCGGCAGCAATATGTGAAAGTGTGCCACCAGGTTATTCATTTAGTCATTTAACGAGAGGTGATGAGTCGCTATCATTTATTAATCCAGCATTCTTGTTTCTAATTCAACCCTGTGAAAAGATGAACAGTTTCTATTATTTAGATGTCAACATATTCTTCTCAAGTTAGACCATTTGCTGTTTGATTATTTATCGTTCACCTTTTAAATCTGATCAAAAGATTAAGCTATTCGCTTAATCATCACATCAACCTATAATCGATGTCATATACTGGATTTAGTGATCACGCGAGTCGATACCTCGATCCTACTGTGTAATTTTAAAATTACATTTGTTTATCAAAGCTTGTATTACTTCAAACTGCACAAGTTGTAAACCAAGAGTCATCTAATCCAAACCTCACAAGAAACTTCCGTTTAATATTTGATTGTGGAAGTCAAGAGATTTTATGTTACGATTCAAGTCTCGGACACTGAACTTGCTTACTACTGGAAGACAGCCCGTATCAAATAACTTATTTGATTTCAAATCAAATGTTCAGGTGGTTTTAGACGTTGTCAATTTCTTCATACAAAGTGAAACAAGAACCTTCAAGTATCAGCATTTGTTGTGCCTCACATATTTGATCCTGTCTATGGTCACCCCCTTTTGGGAGTCAAAGAGAAGTACGCCCACTTGGCTCATCTCAAACTTTAATATTGTACCTTTTGATATAGCGCGCGCGTGCTAACCATTCGGTCATACACTCCCAGGGGCGAGTTTATGGACCAAACGCGATACAGACACTCAACTCAGTATGATCTCTTCACATCAGTTTACATCTCTTTTGGTCAACAAACTCAGTCTATTTGATAGCTTAAAGGGACAATAACATTCTTGTTGGCTTGGAAGCTCCTGAAAATAAATAATACCCTTATTCTAAGTACTAGATGTTTAAGTGTCCTACCTGTTGTGTAAATTATCCATTACAACCTATTTTACTTGTCCGGAGGGTTCGAAAATATTTTAAAATCCAAGTCACATTTGAAAAGGTTTACGTTAGACTTTTCAAATCAATTGGTCAAATTTTTCCAATTTTTTAAAATAGGTGTGTTAAGATGAAATTTATATCATCAATTAATTGGAATATTGTAAAATAATACGATTTGTTGACCAGAATGAAGATTGGGACATATTTTTCAGTTACAACAAGAGTGTTATTGGGGCTTTAAAACGTTTTGGGGAGACCTTGGGAATTTAACACAAGTGGAGTTAGTAGAAAATATTGTCTTAAAAAAAATAGCCAATACGAAGCACAGTTACCATAGACAATACCACATTCCATCTTACCCGATAATTATGAGCTTTGTGCCAGAAGATTAGCAAACCACTAAGAATGCATCCAAAAATATGAAAAGACGATGATGCAGCAAATAAGGATTAATTGGAGAGGTAAAGGAGCCGTCTACATAGATAGTAGTAGAAAATACTGTCTTAAAAAAATAGCCAATACGAAGCACAGTTACCATAGACAATACCACATTCCATCTTACCCGATAATTATGAGCTTTGTGCCAGAAGATTAGCAAACCACTAAGAATGCATACAAAAATATGAAAAGACGATGATGCAGCAAATAAGGATTAATTGGAGAGGTAAAGGAGCCATCTACATAGATGAAGTTGGAAACGTACATTATCTACTTCACCATCCTGTAACAAGAACTGATAAATCAACGACGAATATTAGAATCGCCCACGATGCTTCCAGTGCACCTTCTTTGTATGCAAGATTCGACACATTATCTTGATTTCAAACCCTGGTGGTAGCTATGTATGAAAAGGATAGATGATATTCAAGGTCAATCAATGACCTGAACAAAGTTGTAAGTGAAGTCGTATATGTTATGGAATTTGTGAAGATCATCCAAACCAACAAGACTAATATTAATATTGAATCGTATGATAAATGTTTATTAGATATCCAGAAAGTCCAAAATTTATGGATAAAAGAATTTAAGTTAAAGTTTCAATGAAGAAGTTTGAATCATAGAGGAATCAGTGTGGACTGTTCGAGAGTGAAGATGGAATTTTAAGAGCCTATGGTAGTTTTAGAATTCCGCACTTCCCATTCAAGTTGAGTAACATTCTGTAAGGAAATTTATATTCAACTGTACGATAATGCAGACAATTGGATTCGAAATCTTTCTTATTTGAGGTTGGGAGTTAGATAATACAGGAAATTATTGGTTCACCAGTGGGAACTGACCCCGCTCCATTTATGACAAACCAGATGCCACGTTATATAGTGTTTTCTATTAAGATGTATTACGATTTTTGACATGTAACGACAAAGTGCTATTTCTTTCCAGAATCTTTTTATTTTAAGTGCATTGCCAAAGGCGGTACACAATTACGCATTTTAAAATAAAATGTCGAAACTTCCATTTCTTCAAAATACCAAGTTTGACATTTCTTATAAAGATAATGACCAATTTAACACAAAACACAGTTCTATGGATAACAATCACTATATTATACACACACGACGTTTGGACAAGAATTCACAGGTCGTTATCAAGCATACAAATTACAAATGAGGAAAAAATGTGACAGTGTTATATATAGGTACATTGAACAATAATAAAAGAAACCATAAGTAACAATGATGAAACCCTAGCTTAATTGGTTATCAAAAAGTAATTATACTAAGATTAATTATGATGGCACATAGTGTAGTAACAACAGCGGATAACGGATCAAAGAGAAATTAATAAAAACATACATGATGGGTGAAACCTACTTGGTGAAGCCAGAAGGTAAGTCTCTGGACATCAAAGAGCATACAGTGAGTGGTGAAAAAAGATCTTAATTATTATGATACTCATATAGGACTTATTGCATAGTGAGATAAAGTGGCATATACAATGTTCATACAGATAAATGAAGGATCTAATTGCTTGTTAGGAAACTTTTATGAAATTATATAAGCCTGAAAAATAATATATCATATGATATGAAACAGTCATAAGCTTTGGGTAGGTAGATACCAACATCTAGCTTGAGCTCAGGCCAGGTTTTCTTTATGTGGATAGCTTCTAGTATACGTCTCGTTTTCTTGTTTGTTTGATTTCTCTCTAGAATTTTTACCTCTGACCAATTTATGCTGTGTTGTTTGTTGGCTTTCAGGTGAGCAGCTACGGCGGATTTATTCGAGACACCTTTAGATTTATGTTCAGCCAATCTTACATTCAGAGAGCTTTTCGTTTCTCCGACATATTTCTCCCCACACACCGACACACACCGACCAATACATTCATTTCAAATCGAACCAACCTACCAGTAACAAAATATCTACTATTTCAACTCTAACTAAACGTGCAATTAATATCTGTCATGAAGAAAATTTACCAGCTGAAATCCAACATCTTAAAGCTGTTTTTACCACCCTGAACGAATATCCGGAACAACTTGTTACCAGCGTTATCCATAAAACCCTACATCAACAGAATAAACCAAATACATCAAAACCAGATCAACCACCAATAAGAGTATTTATTCCATTTAATGGTAAACTCGCAAACCAAATTCAACGTCTACTGAAGCAACAAGCTGGATTAGAAACCATAGTTACAAAAAATGAAACAATAAAAGATCATCTGCGGGCAAATGGCAAACTGAATCCCTCCTCCCCTGTTCCCCCTAAAGGTTGCGTTTACCAAATAGATTGTTCGTGTGGGGAGACATATGTCGGAGAAACGAAAAGCTCTCTGAATGTAAGATTGGCTGAACATAAATCTACAGCAGCCTCGAATAAATCCGCCGTAGCTGCTCACCTGAAAGCCAACAAACAACACAGCCTAAATTGGTCAGAGGTAAAAATTCTAGAGAGAAATCAAACAAACAAGAAAACGAGACGTATACTAGAAGCTATCCACATAAAGAAAACCCGGTCTGAGCTCAACCTAGATGTTGGTTATCTACCTACCCAAAGCTTATGACCCTTTATTTTTAAGTAATAATTAATGCCAGGAACTGTTTCATATCATATGATATACAATTTTTCAGGCTTATATAATTTCATAAAAGTTTCCTAACAAGCAATTATGTGTATACGATGCAATTGGATCCTTCATTTATCTGTATGAACATTGTATATGCCACTTTATCTCACTATGCAATAAGTCCTATATGAGTATCATAATAATTAAGATCTTTTTTCACCACTCACTGTATGCTCTTTGATGTCCAGAGACTTACCTTCTGGCTTCACCAAGTAGGTTTCACCCATCATGTATGTTTTTATTAATTTCTCTTTGATCCGTTATCCGCTGTTGTTACTACACTATGTGCCATCATAATTAATCTTAGTATAATTACTTTTTGATAACCAATTAAGCTAGGGTTTCATCATTGTTACTTATGGTTTCTTTTATTATTGTTCAATGTACCTATATATAACACTGTCACATTTTTTCCTCATTTGTAATTTGTATGCTTGATAACGACCTGTGAATTCTTGTCGAAACGTCGTGTGTGTATAATATAGTGATTGTTATCCATAGAACTGTGTTTTGTGTTATATTATGTTCAATCGCTAAATGCCATTCAAAGATTATAATGACCAATTTAATGTCTATTTTAGATTTTGTGTGGTTTCCTTATCCTATCTTGATTATCGCCCTTTTTATGTCTTTATATAAATATATGTTTATAGTATGATTTCTTTAGCATAATGTATCTTTAACTTAGAGCTTTTAGTTTAAGACTAGGTCTACCAGTGTTTTTTATACGCCCACATTTTTATGTGGACGTATATTGTTGTCGCCCCGTCCGTCCGTCCGTCCGCCCGTCCACCCGTCCACCCGTCCACAATTGTTTGTGAACAGTCTACAAGTCACAATTTTTATCCGATTTCAATGAAACTGAAAATATAGGTTTATCACCTTAAGATCTCGTTTCCTTTCGATATTGGCATGTATCGGACTGTAACTTCGTGGGTTATGGCCCCTGATTGTCCGAAAAATCATGTATTCAGCTTGTAAACAGCTTAGAGGTCACTTTTTTGAACCGATTTGGATGAAACTTGAAATGCATGTTTATAACCCAAAGATATTTGCGCATATCGAATTGTAACTTCCTGAATTATGGCCCCTGATTGTACTAAAAATCGCCTTTTTAGCTTGTGGTCCCTCAGGAGGTCACAACTATTATCCGATTTTATAAAACGTTTGAGTATAGCACCGTTTCACTGTAATGAAGGTTGAGGTCGAAAAATGGCTGCCGCTAATACGCGAGTAGTGTAAAAACATGATATATCATAGTTGTGGACTCTGTAGAGGTCACAATTTTAATCCGATTTTGATGAAATTTGATATGTAAGTTTATAACCCAAAGATCGCTCTTTCTTTCGATATTCGGGCACATTGGACCATAACTTCCTGAATTATGGCCCCGTTTGTACGAAAAATCATGTTTTTTTTTAATTTTGTTCCGAATTAAAAAAAAACAGTTTGACTATATCCCCGTTACACATTAATGAATGTGAATTTCTTAAAAATCGATAATTGAACAGCTAAATCCATAATAATAAATGTTTCCTATACTTAACGTTAACATGTGGCAGAATTTTATAAAAAAACAAACAAATTCTAATGATTTTCTGATAATTACTTGTTGACTGCCCGGACGATTTAGCTGCTGTGTGGGCGTATGTTTCGTTGCCTGGCAACCTATTTTTTAAAATACATTTCACCAATGTTTACTTGTATAGGTATTGTTTACTTCAATATGCTTGCATTCATATTTCTTGTAACATTAACAGCAGTTCAGGACTAATTCTGGCATTACACAATGGTTTCTCTGGGTTATGTTTTCAAATTTGAGTCTGTATCACTACAGGCCAGGGATTTTGCAGCGCAGTGAACGCCTAAGGCTAGACCCCCGGGTCCATTAAATTAGTTTGATATGTTCGTTTGTTTGTGATTTCTGCGTATTGTGTCTTGTCCATAGATTTGTTTTTATGTAAACTATGCGTGGTTCATGTGTCGTGTCCATAGATTTTGTTTGGTGTAAATCATACGCGGTGCAGTCTCCCCTACACTTACTATTAGCTCCATCAACCCCACCACTTCTAGATTTCAAAATGCAAAAGCTCCAACTACATTGGTCCAGTATTCATAAAGAATCAAGATGTAAATTTACCAAAGGTATTGATATGTCCATGCACAGCAGTTCTCAGAAGCTTCAGAAGATTTGTAGCAAGAAAAAAGACACCCAGATAACGCCTTGACTTTCAGGTCAGTTTTAATAGAATTGAATATTATTGTGAATTCGGAACTAGGATTGAAGACCAGGATATCATGGACATGTGTTTTTTATGTCTCTGTAAAATAAATGTTAAAATGAATATTAATAATAATAGTTTATTTCAGTAATTAGGTCGAATGTACGGTGTCTGATTTAGGACACGCAAAAAGCCAAGTCGAGCGCTCGAGGTAATTAAGTCGAGCGCTCGAGATAATTAAGTCGAGCGCTCGAGATAATACAACCGAACACGTCTCTACCGATGTTTTAAGTTTTATGATTTGTGCATTATATTCAATGATAAACTTGCAGAATACAGATTCATTTGTTTATTTTTACAGCCCATCCAAAGGATACCCCCCACCCCCAACACACACACACACGCACACTCCATCCTATGGTCATCACCTTGTCCTTGTGGTGCGTCACGACGTCACAAGGGAACATGCCACAAGGGAACACGCCACAAAGGAACAGCCTATGGATACAGGGCCTAACACTTTACTGAAAAGAGCCTGAATTCTGTTACAGTGATTCATCAAGAATGTGCGTCGACTGGCAGTATGGTGTCAAGGACCCCGAGCGGCTATGTCGCAAACTAAATAAAGTAATAATAAATGATGTGTTATTCTTTCCATTGTTCGCGAAGGCCCCTTTAGACCTCACATGTGCTAAATTACATGTACATATGGATACAACAGTCTTATATTAAATCAGTATATTATCTTTCTTGTTGTGCCTTTAACTTCAACATTTAGTTCTTTATGCTTGTTCGCTAACTTGGCCTGAGATGTGTGTCAATAGAAAATTATGTCATAATCTGCTAACAAGGAGACATTATAAAGTATTCTACTGGTAGTTTAAAGCTTATCTCTAGTTGTAAATCGTTAAACATATTTAATCAAATTTATTTGAAAGATTGTTAATAACCATCTGTTAATCGTGATCTTTATCAGTTAATAAAAACTAAAGTAGGTCTAAACGTACGGTTGCCCAAAAGCATCGACAATTTAAATTTATACATAAAAAAAGTTCTTTCAATTTCCACCTTCCACAAAAAATAATATTTTATGAAGCGTTCAATCCCAATAATACATGATTGTCATTAAGTGGACCTATTCCAATTCTTTGTTTGTTCTATGGTTAGCTGGTGGCAGTATTTTATTGTCAAGTGGATTTTATGAAATACTTAAGTCACGGCTTTTTGCGTCATGCACGTAGGCGAGAAAGGAATTAAAATAGCATTTGCATGTGTCAAACATTGTAATTTCTAATGCCCTCGAACGCCACTGCCTGCTTAATGTCTTTAAAGTTGGTTTCCCGGGTACAAACTAGATGATTTGATGATATATTAGGACTAAAACATATTTAAACTAATTAATTTATCATAATTTTGCTTCAAAACCTTCTCAAAACACTGTAATTGCCAAGTGTATCCCGCTAAATCGACCAAAAGAGGCCATGTTTGCGTCAGGGGATTACCTTTCTCCGTCCCTATGGCAACCGCGGGCGGAGACGGTTGAGAATTCATTGCATATACAAGACGTTGTTGCCTGAAATCGTTGGCTGTTTATTACAAATATCGAATCCTCATTAAATTCTCGGATTATCCACAGCCTGCGTCTTTTTCCGTGATTTTTATCTCAGAAAGTGTTGTAGTTCTTAATCGTTATAGAGTTTATCAACATGTACACAAAGCGCTCATTGTGCTCGTGCAGCATTCGACGTCACGCGTGGGTTTTAGCCCTAATCGTCGGGCTGTCGATTAGGGGAACCCTTACATTTTTGTTCTGTATACACTCAAGGAGTGTTTTTCAGAGAATCCAATATTTTTCTAGTAAGATCGGATATCTCTACTTTCCATATATATCAAAATTGCCAAACTTCCATTGGCTATAACCACCCGATAAATACTTTTCTGGGAACCCATCTTTAATGTTTATTCTCAGCTCTTCGCCACGCTCGAACCATTCTCCAAAGTATCATAACGCCTTGATTAAAATCGCGTATTATCTATTTCTTATACCCTAAGGATGACCCCTATTGTTTTTGGTGATTGCCCAACCCCCAGAGGCAGAGCCATACCCATTTTCAGGTGCGGATCCAGGATTTTTTGCAGGGGGGGTGGTGGGTGGTGGTCTAGGTTTGATAATTGCTTAACTAATTGCGCTCAACCGATAATTTGGTAAATTAGATTCAATTTGGTTCATTCGGACGTATTTCCGGAAGGTAAATTCCAAAATAACAGGTCTAAATCGCCAATAAAATCGCATAAAAAAATTTTCAAGCCTGAGCAGTGGGGGTCCGGACCCCCTGGACTCCCCCCCCCCCCTCTGGATCCGCGCCTGATTTTTACTTTGTGTCTGCGTGTGTTGCCTACAGGTTACGCTTCTTAATGGATCGTCTTTGAACTCGGGATATGTATTCCCTGTAGCTTAAAGGAGCTAAATCGCTAATATTTGGGGCCAAGAAATTGACACAGATAGGTCGCAAGCCATATAGTAATTTAATTTGAATGTATATAAACTGATTTACATTCAATCGTTTCCGTATTTACTCTAATATCAAATCAGTTATGTTTGGCGAAGTACACCAGAAGTCACAATTGAATCACAATATATATATATATAGCGTCTGGTTATTCCAATCTACATAGTATTTATTGCGCATGCTCACTGTTTGAGATGTATTGTGGAGGATACCTAGCCTTGGTCTTTGGGTCCCTGAAACGCTGTATGGTACACGATTCGTGTACCAATGGTAAAAAAATTATTTCTTAAATATTGAATATCAGAAGCCCACCTTTTCCTGGTAAGACCATACCACCAATGTTGATTTAGAATGACAAATAATTTGTGTTTTCAACGTCGAATACTTTGGATGATATTAAGTTAGAGACTTAGCTACTTTAAGGACGACAACTCCATGTCCCCCCCCCCCGGGGCAAGCTGCTCCCAATTTTTGTGTTTGTCGTTTACAGGCCGCAATTCTGAATGAAGTGAATGTCCCGACCGCCAGAGACAGAGCCACACCCTGAATGGATTATCTTGGTATACGTTTTCTTTATACGTCAAGGACGGCAACTATTGATGTTGATGCACGACCCCACCCCCAACACAAAACATACCCAACTCCTAGTATTCTTTGCCTCTTGTGATATTACAGCCATTTCACATTTCCTTCTCGTCATTTTAAAAAGTACCACATCAATCAAATCAGGCAGGAATGTGGACGTATATTACAGCTTTAACGATGCTCTCGTTTTCAAATATCCTTCAAAGGACAACTTTCCGATTTTTTGTATGAAATACCATCATATACATCATTTGGATTAAATTTTGAGGTCTAAGATTGTAAATACTGTATCACAAATTCCATGAAACTGCGTATAGTTTACAGCATTTTTTGAAAATAATTTTTTAAAGTAATATTTCTTAATTCACTCATTGAAACTTTGTGCCTGGAACCATAAAGATGCACTGACAATTAACCATTGGACAGTTTTACAGTGGAATATTTTGTTATAAATTTTATTAGGTTGTATACTAATAGTCCACTATTAAATGTGGAAAGGTCCAGCTGAATGATTTATTCGAAAATATGTGTTGCAAATGGTACACCATAGATATTTATTTGCTCCACAAAAATTATATCTAGGTAACGAATTATATATCCCCAAAATGATAATTATTCTAAAATTTATGAATAATAATTTATTAAAAATTTAGAAATAAGCGTTTTTGCTAACATTTTACCAACACTTGACAACGGCAGCCATGATAGCTTAGATTTTGGCAGTTCTGTTTTCATCAATTTACAGAGTCGTCCATGTGAGTTAAGTCGATATTTAAAGGGACAATAACACTCTTGCTGGCTTGGCAGCTCTAGAAAATAATTAATAGCCCTTTTCTAAGTATTAGATGTTTAAGTGTCCTACCTGTTGTGTAAATTATCCATTACAACCTATTTTACTTGTCCAGACAGTTCGAAAATATTTTAAAATCCAAGTCACATTTGAAAAGGTTTACGTTAGACTTTTCAAATCAATTAGTTGAATTTTTCTAATTTTTTTAATCAGGTGAAATTTATGTCATCAATTAATTGGAATAATGTAAAATAATACGATTTGTTGACCAGAATGAAGATTGGGACATATTATTCAGTTACAACAAGAGTGTTATTGGGGCTTTAAAGATGTAAATAGTTCTTGCAAACGACGCGCGATATTACGATTTAATATTACGATTTCCCACCTAGTATAAGGATAATTGTGATAGTATAAGTCATAAGGTATTTACTTCATTTTATTTACCTTTCTTTGCCGGATTACGGCTTAACAAAAGCTTTGCTCCCATCAATGAGTTCATGCATGCCTTATGTTTGATATTTTCAAATCCCGTTGATGACATTTTGATATGAATATATCGTATTCCGCAGTTGTTTAAATTTAAAATTAACACTTTTCTCATTGATATTAGCATAAGGTCAAGGACATACGAGATATTCAAACGAAAACTACCTACCAAGCATTTTACATTGATACAAGGGCGAAATGTGCCATTACTAATGGAATATGAAATAAGCGGAAAACAGCCGGAAAACACCATGTTATACTGAATACCGGAAAACACCGGAAAAACACTAAATACCGGAAAACACACTTAATACCGGAAAACACCCTAAATAGGTAGCCCGGAACCTGATCCTCTGTGTGCGTGGGTTAGGTATAAGAATATCCACATAAGCACTCACCTAGGATGACGAAAATTTGGTTCGTGATATTTCCCTATTTAATTAAAAATGCATATAATACATTAGATTAATTTACACAATTCGTTTCACTGTTTTTTGGTCTTGGTGGCGCTGATGGTCTTCCTTTGATTTTGCTTGTGGTATTCTGGTGTTCTGATTTCTGAAGAAGAAAGGAGTAAATTTAAGGCTCTCGGGAGAGAGCCACATTAGTGTGTTTCCTACTAAGGATTGGGGTTTCAAAAAAAGACTAGTTGATCACTACTAAAGGTTAGGCTAGGATTTGATATATTATTTGCATTGGATTAGAGTGAGGTCTTAATTAGTCGTATTTACTGTGCACTAGGATGTCGTTCAGATTTTTATTTTTAGAATATGCAATTATAAGTTTCTGTGTGAAGATTTTGGGGTATTTTCTTGGAGATCAGTGTAGTGTTTTCTGATGATTTTGGATGCACTGGCTGCTGTTGCACTAAATGGAACTACAAACGGTGCTATTGCGCTAGCTGTATGTATATTCAGACCCAGGGGGCTGTTGCTTTCTATTTTTCAATCCAGAATTTTTCTTTTGTTAGCCTAAACGTTTTAATTTCTTTTGATGTTTCAAAGTCGCTCTTGGTCTTTTCTATTGGTGTGACAATGAGATCAGAAATGTCATGATTTGGTTGATTGAAGTGAATTGAGACCAGTTTTTTTTCCTTTTTAGTGACTATGTCTGACCTGTGACCGTTGATTCTTTCCCTAAGTGCATTTTGAGTCTCCCCCACGTATTGCATGTCACATTTTCTGCATGAAATTGGGAATTGTGTGCCAGATGTTTTGTTTTGGAAGTGGTCGGATATGTTTATAATTTTGCATGAGTGACATCTTGGGTGGTCACAAGTTTTAGTTTTGACTGCTGATTGCATATTATTTGTTTCTTTGGCGGTAAGTTCAGCAAGAGTATTATTTTTTATACGTCTGAGATAGCGTTTGGAATATCCCCTTTCTCTTAGTTTGCTAAATACAAGGGTACATGCTGACTCAAAGTCAGTCTTTTGAGTACATATCCTATGAAAACGGAGAATCTGAGGTTTTATAATGCCAGAGAAGGTATGTTTTGGGTGAAAGGCGCTTTTGAACAATAATTGATGTGTGTCGGTTTCTTTGAAAAATACTTTTGTTTCCAGTTGGCCTGTGATTTTGGTGTTGCTACTTTTAAAAACGGTAGTGTCAAGGCAATCTATGCTACTATGACTTACATTTGCGGTTATTTTGACAGAGGGGTTGATGGTTGTTCAGGATATTGAAAAAGGCCCACAATTCGTCTAGTGTGTATGTCTATACTATGAAAACATCATCTAAGAAACGTCCATAGAAATCTGGTTTTAATGGACAGAGTGGCAGGACTTCCCTTTCCCACTCCGCCATGAAGAGATTCGCATAACTCGGAGCAAATCGTTTTCCCATCGCAGTCCCGGAAGACTGGAGGTATACTTGATCGTTGAAATTGAAGTCATTCCTCCTCAGACAAATGTCGAGTAATTTGAGGATTTCTTCGTCCGGCCTGGATGCTTGCGGATTCCTAAGAAAAGCTTCAACTCTTGTGGTGTTATCGATGTTAGTGTACATGCTCCGTACGTCAATGGATATTAAGATGGTGTGTTCAGGTACTCTTAACTGTTTGATTTTGCGAATGAAATCGTTAGTGTCTTTAAGGTAGGATGGGTGTTGGCATGCTAGGGGCAATAAGAAATGGTCTATATATTGGGATACATTATATGATTCGCTGCAACAGTCTGATATTATTGGACGTCCCCTCTGTAGTTTGTTAGGTATGAACCATTCTGCTTCTGGATTTTGATGTATTTTTGGTAGCGTATAGAGATATCTTTGCCAACAGTCAGATTTAGCCGATAGATAATCATATTCTTTTGCGGGGATGTATTCCTTGTCTTGTAATTCATGTAAGATGTTGTTTTTTAAGGTTGCAGTGTCCTTAAAGATGGGTTGGTCTAATTTGGTGTAATGTTTAGAATTATTTAATTTTTTTCTGCCTCCTCTGAGATATAGTCTGCGCGGTTCATTATGACACAACACGAGCCTTCGTCGTTTTTCTTAATTATTATGTTTTTGTCTTTTTTGAGGGTGGTTAATGCTGTTTTTGCTGCTCGGTTGAGATTTGGTTCCTGTGATTGTGGTTGAAGGGGTATTTCTGTGTTCATTTCGTCGAAAGTTTTTAGGATGGCTGGTGATAAAGACTTTTTAGGTGGTTTCCATGTGGATTTTTCTGTGTATAATTTTTTCACCCCTGTCGGGTTTGTTCCTAAAGAAATAAGTCAACGAAAGGGTTCTTTGGAAACGACCAGTTGCCTGGGTGATGGGGTCTATGGGTGTTATAGTGGGGGTTGGGGTGAATTTAAGACCTTTGTCAAGGATGTTCATTTCTAGGGGGCTGAGAAGTCAGTCGCTCAAATTGACAACTGTCTGTCCTAAAGACGGCTTCTCATTCCTTTTCCCTAATCCTAGTTTAAATTCCTCATCCAGCAGTGGATGATCTCTCTGGCAGTGTCTGGGCTCCAGTGGATGGCGTCGTTACCTTTTAGTTCTACTTTGCCCTTGAAGGTTGGTAGCGTAGTAGCGTGTGGTGAAGGTGCAGTGGAGATCAATTGGTTGTAGCTGGTGAGGTTTTGGATGTTCTTGTCGGAGTCAGGAAGAACACCCTAAATAGGTAGCCCGGGGCCTGATCCTCTGTGTGCGTGGGTTAGGGTTAGGGTCGCGTTTTTTCCGTTGTGGGTTATGGTTAGGTTTAGTTTTTTGTGTGTTTTCCGGACGCTCCGAGTTGCCTATTTAGGGTGTTTTCCAGCTGTTTTCTTGTGTTTTTTGGTGTTTTTCGGTAAACAGTATAGCCCCGAATTAACCTTTACGTGTCGATACAATGCTACCATAAGCGTTGTCAGTTTAACGATTATTCACACCACTTGTTCAAAGATATGACGGGTCATTTTCAAGATCAAAAAAGAAAATAGCGAATCCCAACCGCGTGGAAAACTCGTACTACAAGGAAACAGGAAAGCAACTCGAAAATCTAAGACTTGACTACTGTACTACATTTATCTTGCCCTTAACTCTGAGCCCCAAATCATAAATATTGACCACAATGCAAAAGGTGAAGAGAAAGGGAGATAAAGGATATTAATAGAAGAACTATATTTGTGGCGAACCAAATGAGGTGAATGAATCTGCATCCTGGAGGTCGCGGGTTCGAAAGTTCATCTGGATTTTGCGGTTTGGTTTCCCCTTGTCAGAGGTGCAGGACAAAGGAACCGCCAAGTACAGCTGTCTAGTCATTTGAATGGGACGAACAAACCCGAGGTCTCGTGTACACATTGGTGTGTATGTAGAAAGATACCTTGGCAGTTGGAATTCGATATAAGAGTATTCTGTAGCGCCACTGTCTGGGTAAAATTTACCATATAGCACACTGGTGTATGCCTGTCTTTATTAGCCCAGTCGGGGCAGAACAATGGGACGTTAAACCACGTTTCATTTTGGATCCTGAGGAATTCGCCATTTTGAATTTGACCTGACCCATAATCGTTTAATAGCCAACTATACTGGCTGATAAAGCTACAATTGGCAGATTGATGCCACTTTAATGACCCTGCGTACTAATCGTGATAAAAAAAAACTCGACTGTTTTGTAATTTATCGTAGTTGTATAAAAACACGAAAACCCAACTTCTCATAAATTATATCAAAATGAAACAAATTATAAGAAGTTTAAACAGATTAGCTTAGACTCAAAGTCATATGACCTTCACATGATCTAGCTGGTGTACATGATTTTGTTTTAAAGATATGAATTATTCAGATTGTATTGAAGTACAGTTATTGTGTAACTGTTAAAAGAGAAAATAATAGGCCGATCATTATTAAATTATACTGACCTTTATTCTGTTACCTTTAACACTTGATTGCTTGGTGTCGTGTAGATGAATTGGCCTACGTAGAAAATGACGAATTTCTAGTTCTGGTAATTTGCACGCGATGGTAATTTCTGCACATATTAAAATACACAATGATATGTCGTGCCAGTGCAAGATTAGAAGTAATTCCATGTCGATTAAACATAAATTCTGTTATAAAAGAAGCCCATTTTTAATGAATGCACATTAAGATTATTCATATTTCTTTACAATGTATCGACGTCATATCGATGATAAAAAAAGTAAACCTCTTTCACCCAGTGATTAAGTAGTAAATGTCTATTGTTCGTAACAAGTGCTAGCATTACGATCACCTATTGAATGCGTCAATTAAACCTATGGTGTGTGTTAAAGGGCGTGTGACTCTATTTCTTGGCACTGAACATGTTATTAGAATGAAAATAAAGTAGTTTATATTCAATCATTGGGAATATTTAATCAATTATGTTGGGTGAAATACGTGAGCAGTCCAAAGTATGGCTATGTCGTCCCTCATTCCGACTTTGGGGTTGTCTCACCAGCAAAGATGAAATTGTATAGTCAGTGATACTATTAGGTAATGGCAGCGACCATGGATGTTTCAGCGATTTGAAATTTAAAATAACCGAAGATTCTTTATTTTAAAAATGTAATCAAAGCTAAGACATATTTGTGAACATGTACGTGAGGTTTCAGTGTTATATTTTGATGTATTTGTATCCTAAAATCTTCCTTGTGTTAGTATCCTAAACGCATTGACGTGTTAATATCCTAAAAGCTTTGCTGTAAAAGCTTTAATGTGTTAGTTTCCTAGCAGGTTAAAATTTGACGTCTTGGTATCCTAAAAGCTATGATAATTACTATCCTAAAAGTTTTCGTGTGTCACTATCCTGGACGCTTTGATGAGTTGTTATTTTAAAAGTTTTGAAAAATTACAATATTATATACAAATTTATAATTCTAATCAAATTTCCTTCCAAAATGCCGAAGTTTCGTGAAAAACCAGGCGCGGATCCAGAGGGGGGGGGGGGGTCCAGGGGGTCCGGACCGCCCCCTGCTCAGGCTTGAAAAAAATTTATGCGATTTTATTGGCGATTTAGACCTGTTATTTTGGAATTTACCTTCCGGAAATACATCAGAATGAACCAAATTGAATCTAATTTGCCAAATTATCGGTTGAGCACAATTAGTTAAGGAATTATCAAACCTAGACACCCCCCCCCCTCTGCAAAACATCCTGGATCCGCACCTGAAAACAGGTTCTTCAAATATCATAATAGACCTGTTTTGTTACTTTTCTCAAGTTCATATTAATACTATTAATCTACCAAAACACTACCCGACCTCTTTAAAGTAGAAGAATTCTTGAAGTAATGATTAATACAATGATTAAAACAAAAGTTTGCGCAGACTATAGAAGTAGCTGGCACTAAATAATTAGACGAGTACATTGAGCAACTAGTAAAGTCCATAAATAATAACTTATTATAGTCACCGGCTGACATATTTTAAAGGAGCTAAGTCTTTAACTCAATATCTTCCAAAATCTTCAACATAGAAAACACGAATTATTTGTCAATTTAAATCAAAATTGATGATGTGATCTTACCGGAAAAGGATGGGCTTAAATAAATATGGACAAAATAAATATTTTACCATTGGTACACGAATCGTGTACCATAATGCGTTTCAGCCCCAGTTCTAGCAAGAGACTCGAGGAACGAGGCTAAAAACATTGTACCAAATCAAACGACGCATGTAGACTGGAATAACTAGACGCTAAAAAATGCCTTCGGTTGACACTTCTGGTTTATTTCGCCGAACATAACTGATTTGAAATTGGAGTAAAAACGGAAACAATTGAATGCAAATCAGTTTATATACATTCATATCACAGTATTATATGCATTGCGATCCACTTGAGTCAATTTCTAGGTCCCAAATGTTAGCGATTTAGCTCCTTTAATTACATTCAGTCAGTTATTAATGAAAGACATTATTGATATTCTGAAATAAAGATCAGCTACTTTAGTGGACAGTATTCAACACAATATAATAGCTTGATTAATATTCTTTATTTTCAGATTTTCTGTTATGTTTTCTTTCAATATATCATCTATAACCTTAATTTTATCGCCAGAATTATCATTAGAGCGTCATTACAATCACAAATCGGATCAAATTGCTTTTTTTTTCTATACGTTGAAGTGTCAAGGGCATACCTGATCATATCCAATAGTAGAGCTATATCGATTAATCTGACGGCGTTATCGATTATCGATTTAGTTGGAAATAATATAGGTACGTGAATATTAAAACGTTTTATATTTCCGTAGAGTATAATAAAGAATTTGAAATAGCTTTGACTCATTAAAATTACGTGGGACTACAGATATTCATTTAGGAAACGGTTTGAATAGATTATCTAACATTTGTATAAAATACTCAGAGCAGAGATCCGCGTATGTTAGATACACGTCTGTACCTAGACCGATCTCTATAACATAGAGTAATTTATGAGATAAGACGAAGCCATTATCTTCACGAAATCAATCAAAGTCTTCAATGTCAATGCAAATGACTATCAGGTCACTGGCCAATCTGTTCTTAACGGTAGTTACGGTTATTTTTTTTCATTTGGTTAATCTACATCTCTCCAATTTCATGGTGGAATTCTCAATCGCCGACTGATCGAAGATTAATTTGACATCGGCTAAAGGTTAAGATGATTAACAGTACAAATTGTCTTTCGAATTTAGTTAATCAGTTTCATGGTATCATTTATATTCCACTATTCTTCAGTAATGAAGAAACCAATTGTCTGATTTATACAAAAAATATTATATACCGTTATATTAGTTGGATTTAGAGCAATATGTAGCGAGTGTTTAATTTTAGACATTTAAAACATAGGTTAATTTTCATCTGGGTTCTTCTGATGTCATTTTGTGTTATCTAATATCGAGAGCTGTCTATTTTCTGAACAAATTCTGTAGGACATTATTGAGCACAATCGAAATCACAAATCCAGAAACGACTTGTTTTTAACGAATGCGGATGGTGTTGATTGTGTTCTTTCAATGAAAATTTGGAGGATGGCAAGAATTTTCCTTTACTTGACATACCGAATATGTTCAACTATAATAAAATGACCCTATTTCCAATAACGCTTTGTGGTTAAACGCCCAATTCTGATCTTAACTTCTCATTAGAAAGTTCTACTGGTTTCGAACGCTCTGGGATTTTAAGATTATGCGATTAGTGATGTGGCAAGATTTATATGATTTTTTGTTTGGTTTTTAAGGGCACTTTGTTTACTAACTTAATTTCACTTTTTGGCTAATTGTATCGGCGCAGGGATCAACAATATCTCAAAATTTTTGTCGTAAAAATAAGAACACGCTGTTTCATGGTTCGACCATTGCTGAGTAACAAATTGTCTGTATAATTTTATTCCTAATACTTTAGGTATGAAGAATAAATACGGGCATGGAATTTATATTTGTATATAAGATACAAAATTAATTTCTTGAGTGACATGCCTTAGCACCTCATCGATCATATCGATGAACGAATTAATCAAAATCAGTGACGTGGCAGTAAAGTAAACAACATTGGAATATTTGCCATAACAAATACGAACCGTACTACATGTAGGTTATATTATGAAATGCATGTATGTTTAGTATAATATTAGCACAATGAAATATGGGTCATGTAAGACACACAAGAGCTTTAATATAAATAATTTACGTAAGGACCTTGTTGCCTTAGATAATCAGACTTCTTCCATATCATTCAGTTTATCTTCATTGGAAAACGTCTTCAAAAATGTAATCTTAGTTATGGTGTTAGTATCGCCCACAAGATTCTCTCACATTGAAATTAGTTCAAGAAGCTGAACAAGCGTATTTGACAGCACTTAACAATTTCCGAAAATCTGCAAAAAAACAATCAAGTAACTTGAACGAAAGTATTTTTCGCCATAAAACATCTGCCGGGTTGACTTGCTATTAATTTAAGAAAGGAGTTGAAAAAAAGTTGAAATTAGTGGGGTTTTTTATGCATTTATCCATAGCAATTAAATACTTGAACGATTAAGGATTTAGCTTTAAAACAACCGCTTTGTTGACCATGAACGTTTCATGAATATACTTATCAGTGAGGGAAACTTAATTTTTGTCATTATTTACATGTCAGTTTAACTAAATCTAGATATTATTTTTGTTCCTTTTCTCCAGCGCGTTTCGCTGTTTACGTGTTTTTGTTGATAAGTTGGTCTAGAATCGACCATTCACTACCTGCCTATTACCGAACGCGCTTTATTAAAAATATAATATAAAGGGAATATACTGAAAATGTCAGTCAAATTACTTCACTCTGAGCCGAGAATTCTCATTTCATAACACTATAGTCCCGATTGTCATGATGATTACCGTTGTTGCGATAATAAACAAAGTTTCGATTATCCGATTTTATGATTATTAATCAACTGCCGTTGAAACGCAGATCGGGTTCAAATCTGTTCATACTGGAACCCATCAGCTGCATCGAGTGTTGATTATGGTCTTGTCATGTTAATATATGTCGAATTAATAGTTTATATAACATTTAAGGCCCAAAAGAAAGACCTGCGATAAGCAGATTTAGTTTTTGCATAATGCATATTTAATAAATGAAGAGGAGTATACAAACAAAAAATTAAATGGATCTAAATGGTGGTCAAATTCTGACCATGTTACATGTGCAGCTTCTGAGAGGGATTTCCTTTCCACCTATCAATATTTGAATTAAAGCTACCACGAATCTTTTCTTTGTTCCATCCGAGAGATATTGCACGAAGTGAACTGGAATAAAATGGTATCTAGCGATCTGTATCAAGTGTGCTAATGAACTTGATGATACACCATGCAGCGTACTATGAGGAACATGTTGCTCAGATAGCGGCGTTGTTGCTTACTTTTCATCGAATTGTGCCTGTCTATAGTGTTTTTTACAGTACATGTACAGTTTTTTTACAGTATATAATTCAAACGACTAAATGCCTTTCTCTTTCACAGTTCCTCTGCCCCAATCTTTTGACAAAATCTCAAAGAAGTTTCAGGATAGTGAGCCATTGACATTCCCAATGAGGCACCGTGGCTCCATGCTACACTCACATGATTTACGTCTGGCATCTAAGTATAGGATACCCTCCATTTAATG
This sequence comes from Patella caerulea, assembly GCA_036850965.1. NCBI lineage: Eukaryota > Metazoa > Mollusca > Gastropoda > Patellidae > Patella > Patella caerulea. Next base: position 2,920,356 of record JAZGQO010000008.1, on the reverse strand, counting down.
AAATACTAGGTCTAGACAAGGATAGATGGCAGGTTAATATATACAATGATGTTTAGCGAACCACGCAAATCTAATAATAAAATGATTCCGTATATTAGCCATAGAGAGAGAGAGGCCCGTTGTTGCCGAGGACGTCCCTCTGGATTTCCCAGCCTGGTTTCCACTTGTAAGGATTGCCGGATAGAGGACTGGCAAAGAAAAGGATTTAATCTCTCAGATGGGCGTCCACGTAAAAGAAACCCTTGGCGGTTCGATGGAAAGATCATAAGTCTTTTACATAACTCTGCGGCCCTACTGTTAATGTGAGAAATTTGGAAGAAGTGTTGTTTTATAAACTCATTAAATTAATAATTTTAAGAGGCCATTATCAGTAGGACGTTAAACCCCATTTCATTTCACAGACCATTGTGATTTGAAGGCCCAATATTCCAAATTAAAAGGAATATATAGACTTGAAAACTACAAAATGTACATGTTGTCCCATCAAGAGGCAAATAGGCTTTAAAATGATTAAAATCAACCAATCCTTATAATCGGTTATGATTATATAAGTTATGTATTACTGGGCTTCAATCGGAACAAAAACCTACAAACATGGTGTCTTTAAGGTGTAAAAATACGACTATCAACCTGCTTATTGGCCTTTTGAAACACGTGAGTATTTCTGTATAAAAGATTATCACAGTCCAAACTAGAACTAATCATTTATTTCAACATCTAATGGGTTTAGACCTTTTAATCTTATCCACGTCTCCATTAGCTCAGTTGGAAGTGATGACCTGCAAAATTCTGAAGAAATATTTGCTGCAGTCCACAAGTTCTTTGGCATCTCCCAATCATTTTGAATGAATCAAATAATATGTAATTGTGGATTGTGGTATGTAAATATCATGTATATTGTGTATATAACCATCTAATAATTTGACTATACTTATTACATAAATACTTATTTATGCTTGTCGTTTTTGGAAAGATGGTCTGTATAGGCTTTAGCCTATTCTGCAATCCAGTTTGTGTAAATAAATGTTGTTTACAAAATGTGTTTAGTCCAGTCATTGCAGACAAAACGCAGAACGCTAAACCCGATTTCGTTTTATTTTAATGGCATCATGTTTTATCTCGTGTATGCCCAATGTATGTTTGTTTCGTGTTTATCTGATCTGTGTTTGTTGTTGTCTGTGATGCGGTATTATAACTAAAAGTCCCAGCACGTCTGGATAAAGGATTTCTACACAGTTTAGAGTAGTTTATACCCACTTTAGGGTAAGTCACCATGACAGATTAAATAATTAATACAAAAATACCCTGACAATGTATCTAATTTTGTGAAATCCACACCCTTTCTTGTTTGCTCTATGTATTCACCTAACCCATCCGGTCGATGTCAACGGGAGTATAAATGTCTGTACCGTATATCTCATAACATTTTCTGTTTCTCTGGATAATTATGTAAATTACAAATCAATACTCAATCAATTTTAAAGTGGCTAAACCTGTTTGCTTTCGACAATAGATCTTAGTCATGAATGACTGGCATATTTTAAACTTAGTAAATTATTTTGTAATGTGATTCTAATCTGCTTTACATCTCTCATGCACACATGGTCTAAGTAAAAATAAAATCGATTTTATTAATTGACAGAATAAACACATCTCCCAATTCTCGAAGTGTACTTAGTGTTTTCGACTAAAATCGTTGATTTAGGAATTAAAATATGGTCAATGGCTCTGTTTCTGTTCTCAAGCCTTGCTAATGCAGACAGATGGCGTAACTTTTGTATGATCAAAGAGTTGACTGAATCGTTCTGGTGTGTTACTGATGCGGCAAGATAAAATGTTTATTTCAAAAGATAAAGCGAACGCCGAGATGTTCACTAATATTATTGTAGTTACTGTAGCATTTTATACGCCTGCACATTTCAATGTGGACGTATATCGTTGTCGCCCCTGTCCGCCCACAATTTGTTTGCGGGCACTCTACAGGTCACAATTTTTATTCGATTTTGACGCAGCATAAAATATAGGTCTATCGCTCAAAGACCTATACCTTCATGGATTATAGCCCCTGATTGTACGAAAAATCACGTTTAAGCTTGTGGACACTTTGCAGGTCACAATTATTATTCGATTTAGACAACCCATTCGAATATATCACCGTTACACCAGAATGCAATTTGAGTTCGAATTTCGTGAAAGTCGGATCAAAATGGCCGCCCTTCTACGCAAATAGTGAAAACATATGGTATATGAAGCTTGTGGGGCGTCTAGAGGTCACAGTTGTTATCCGATTTTGATGAAACTTGATTTGTTCCTGCCGATATTTGCGCATATCAGATCGTAACTTCCTGTATTATGGCCATTGATTGTACGAAAAAATTACTAGATCGATAGCATAATTGCCAATAATCATCATATTCTGTGCGAAAATTTTCAACTTTATGGCGTTGAGTCGACGCCGGTGAATATAAAGCACTGATAGATTGGTGAATGGAATACATGGATAATTGTTAAAAGTGTATCAGAGGCTAGGTTACGATTTAAATATTCTCTTTCAATGCTAAAAAAATAGCGCAGGGAGGCCATTTTGTTCAAGGGAAAGAACTCGCGATTAAAACTTAAAAAATCATATGGACACAGATCACCAAATATTCATGGGCAGTCACGAAACAAGGGCGAAAGTTATTTTTAGTCCTTCTCTCCCTTTCCCTTTTTCCTCCTTTTGCATGGCGATTTTTGTTGAATTTTTGGTGTAGAATCGAAGAAAAGGGTTTGAAAATACATTTTCTGCCAGGTTTTGGTGAATATTCATGATTTTGAGGCGGAAGGATACAAGAGTTGTGAGGTTGGTTACGTTGAAAGGGAGGGCCGAAAATTGCAAGGTTAGCTGTCTCTACTTCCAGCTTGTCTATCTCAAGTTTTTCATGAAGAACCTCATACATGCTTTTGGGCAAGAGTCTGCCACATGTTGCTCCATCTGTGGTAGAAAGCGTTTTTCCCAACGAATATTTGGGAAAAAGTTACAGCCGGTCTAAGAGACGAGAATTAACATTAAAGTCAATGGGGCAATAATTAGTGTTCTGTGGCCATATCGCGCCGTTGCACGAAATAGGTTCGTAAGAAATTTATTTGTGTTGTTTTAAATACCAATCGAGCAGATCCTATCCACCTGTCTGAAAGATACGTTCACTTGTTTTTGACCAATTGCGTGTCGTTACTCACAAGAACAAAAGTTGTGAGGTTTATAGCTTTTCGGAATATGCAGTCGTAAATCTGTACGAAACCTTTAGTCTCGTTTTTCACGTCAGTTAGCAATCTCGCGTCAAAAGTATGACAGTTCTTAATAATCATTCGAACGGTGGCATTTATACTCATTTATAGCAACAAATAATATAGGAATTTCACGAATCCGGTAGGTTTAGAGTATCCTGAACGGTCGCTTGATGAACATTTTTTTTTTTATTTCTTTTGACACTAAAAAAAAAATTGAGTCGGCAGGTTTTGTAATGGGTCGTTTGGGTTTCCGGAAACAGAACATTTTTCTTTTTGGCCTAATGATGACTGAGTTCGAATTTCTTGAAAATCAGACCAAAACTGCCGGACTTGGTTCCATTCGATATTTGCGTAGATTCAGGACCGTAGCTAGCGGGGGGGGGGGGCAAGGGGCTGCCCCCCTGGAAAATTTCGGCGCCCTTTATCTCTTGGGTAAAAATCGGCTCGCACAATGGGCGCAAAATGACGCAATACGAAACCAACGACCAACGTCTCCATAATGGTATGGGCGCTACATAAAGTCGAGAGAAATTGGTTGGGCGTCCATTACAATATTGGCGCCCAACCAATGCCACTTGGTTTTATGGGCGCCTCGCCAAATAATGACCCTCACGATTAACACCGCAACAGAAAGAGTGGGGTGCCTTATTTTTTTTTTTTTTTTTAAAACTATATTTTATTCAATAAGTATAGGGATGGGGAACAGGCTAGGCCTATATCACACCTCTCCCTTCAACAAAACAATATAATTACAATTAGTTTACTTAAACATATGTATATAGTCAAAAGTATTCATATCCATATTGTGTTATTAATAATGACATGATTGGTGGGGCGCCTTATAATGTTGGGCCACAGTGCATATTACCGAATCAGATTTGTGATGCGCCCACGACTAGATCAATGGGGTGCCCAAAACGGCATGATTTGCGGGATGCCTTAGTCAAAAGGGGCGCCCATATTGGCGAGGTCATGGGCGCCAATAATGCCAAGATCATAATTATAATATAATGCTAGACAGATTGGTTAGGCGCCAACAAATGTATTTGGCGACTAAAATGGCGTGATAATATTCTAAATTCAAACGGCATGTTTCGTGGGGTGCCTCATCCCAGAGGGATGCGCATAATACCGATCTGATGGGAGCCCAAAACATATTGATTGGGAGATTGGTTAAAATCAAAACGACGTGATTTGTGGGGTGCCTCAACCAGGAGGGGCGCCCAGATATAATTCTACTGAGGTTAGTTAGGCGCCCACGAATGAATTGGTCGGTCAAAACGGCTTGATCTGTGGGGTGCCTTATCCCGGAGAGGCGCTCATAATGACATGAATGGTGGGACGCCTTAAAATGTTTTCCGCAAATAGTACATAATGCTGAATCAGATTTGGTGGGCACCCACAACTTGTTCAATGGGGCTTCAAAAACGGCATGATTTGTGATGTGCCTCATTCCAGGGGCGTGGAATATAAACGATTGATTGGAATTCGACTCGGCCATCTAAGTTAGGCTATATCAGACCACCTACTGTCTCATGGACTGGACTAGCAAGAAAACGCGTTTGAGGTCGTCAAATGTTCCCACTAGACGCCTGTAAGGCTAACCCGATCCCCCGTACGCTTATGGAGAGCGGTGTAGGTACATCGGCGACCCCAGAAGCCCCATCGGCGCCCCCAAAAGCCTTTACCCCCTAACAATTTTGGGCTAGCTACGGGCCTGAGATTAGACCGTAACTTGCTGGATTATGGCCCTTGATTGTACGAAAAATCATATTTGTAGCCTGTGGAACCCTTAGACGTCACAATCTATATCCGAATTTTAAAAAAAAAATGTTATAATATGTCACAGCTATACCCTACTACCGGTTGAGTTCAAGTTTCGTGAAAATCGATCCGAAACTGCTCGACAAAATGGCGTCTCCTTGTAAAGTATGTAATCCAAAAGTTGTGGACTCTCTAAATAATGAGTATGTGAGTAGCAATAAGTATGCACTACTGCCACAGTGACTTTTGCTATCATTTTTACGCTAGAAATGAAAAGTGGATTTGAGTCAAATTATTCAGAATTATATGTTATTCAGTACGAGTAACATGATACCCGAGCAGTACACAATATTCTTTTCACTTCATAATTGTTGTGATTGTTTTCGTATCATATCATTGTATTCTGTAATTGGTTAATTTTTTAATGAAACACTCATTCTCATTTTCCTTATCTTACATTTTCATTTCAATTTCCAATTGTCTTATATAATTCCGATTTGGATATATGAAGTTGCCAGAAAATGAAGGGTTTTCCTGGCGATAATGGGGTATAGACTAGAGAAGTATGCTATGTTGTAGAATTTATAACTTCAACCCCTTGGTGTCCAACCAATATTAGTTTTTGAAAAAAGATACCATAGGACTGACTTTAAATTCTAAAACAGATACACATTATACACCAATCTCCATTCTGTAGTGGGTTTTCGCCGTAATGTAATACTAACAACTTAACCTAACAATTGGGCGTTTATCCTGACATAATTGATAGCTAATGACAAAGACGAGTTTGTACAGTAGCTTCTTGGCATCATCTTACTCTGTTAAAAATAATCGGTAATCCAAGTGCTACAAGAACGCCTGCCTGAAAATGACAGGAATTATAGTTAATTTAACTCTTCTGACACTTGCTCAATAAAATTATACTCTCAATTTGTGCAAACGCACAGAAAGTTGATTAAATGACCCGTTGCTATAAATTCAATTTCTTTTTATAAAATCTGTGTCAAATGTTAGCTTTAGAAAATGTTTGGAGCACCAACCATGCCCACTTTACTTGCTTATTGAGATTTTCAAGTGTTTTACCAGATTTAGCGACCTTGATTGAAAAATAGTGGATTAACATGGTTAATTTTGTAAGAAAATTCCACGCTATACAAACAAGACCTGGATTACGAAAGACGGGGAGGGACATTCCAACTTCAAAGTTCCGACTGCAAACTTCTAAGTTCCAACTTCCATGTTCCTACTTCCGACTTCCAACTTCCATGTTCCATGTTTCATTCTCCATTTTATCAGTAGCCACGTATGTGTAAGATTGTGATAATAGGATTTATAGTTTATAAATACACTTAGTACAGGTATCTAATATTAATTGAATTATTCTTTTAGGGGGGAACCGAATGGTTAGCGCGTGCGCGCTGTATCATTAGGTTTGTCACTGAGTCAACAGGCATGGCCTGGTTTCGTTTCCCAAGTCACAAGGAGTAGGCTCGTCTGTCCAGCCTTCGGGTTTTCTCCTGGTCCTCCGGTTTCCTCCCACAGCGAAAGACCCCTACGTGCAAGCGAATTATTGAAATAACATTGAAAATTTATAATATTTTCGTTTCCCCGGTCACGCGTTCCCCGGTCGCCTGTCCAGTCTCCGGGTCCTCCGGTTTTCTCTCACAGCGAAAGACCTCACTTGCAAGCGAATTATTGGAATAACATTGCAAATTTATAATATAAGCATTTTCTGTTTGCAGTTCTTGATAAATGGAATTTATGATGTCTTGAAACTGTGTTTCTTCATAGCTTGTCTTAAATTCATTTTATTAACTATGTTATTCCTGTATACCCCCCCACCCTTCTTCAAATGTTTTCTGTATGTGAATGAATTTAAGACAAGCTAGTACTTACATTTTTTTTATATTTGTAGGCACTGGTGCTGATAATGCTTCCTATTTACAGTCCTTCACAATGGAAGCTGAACGTTGTTACAAGAGACCAAATAATTATCCTATACTTTTTCCTTGGATATTCCTACAAAGAAATAATCATGTCCCTGATTGCCAACCATGGGATTAATTTGAGTCTCAGACATTTAAAACGAATCCTTAAAAAGTTTGGATTGCAGAGGAGGGGTTACTATGAAGAAACACAGTTTCAACACATCATAAATTCCATTTATCAAGAACTACAAACAAGCGGAAAATGCTTAGGTTATAAATCAATGTGGAGGAAATTATTTATTAATTATGGTATTCCAGTAAGAAGGGGGACCGTTTTAGACATTATGCGAGTCATTGATCCTGATGGAATAGCTCGTCGTAAGGCCCATCGATTAATCAGGCGACGGTATTCTACACCAGGACCAAACTTCATCTGGCATTTGGATGGGTATGACAAGTTAAAACCATTTGGTTTTGCAATACATGGGGCAATTGACGGATTTAGCCGCCGAGTTTTATGGCTAGAGGTGGGCATAACCAATAACGACCCAGTTGTTATATCAACGTATTATTTGCAGTGTGTTGCACAGTTGGGAAAGGTTCCGCGTATTGTCAGATGCGATCCAGGCACAGAGAATACTGGTATAAAAACCCTACAACCTTACTTTAGAAAGAATGACAATGACATATTCGCAAGCGATAAGAGTTTTATTACAGGAAAAAGCACCGCAAATCAAAGAATTGAATCCTGGTGGAGTATTCTAAGAAGACAATGTATAGATTTTTGGATTAGTTTTTTTAAGGATTTTCGTGACTCTGGGATATATAACACTGGAGATGCCATTCATCGAGAATGTTTGCAATACTGCTTTATGCCAGTTCTCCAACTGGAACTACATAATGTAGCTATGCGATGGAATTTACATGATATTGAAAAACAGAGGAATGCCGAAGGCTTTGGTGGTAAACCTGATATAATGTTTTTCTCCCCTGAAATTTATAGTTGCCAGGATTATGGGGTTCCAGTGACTCCCCAGGATTTCGAAGATTTTCTTGCAAATACAGGCACAGTTAAAAGGTGCTGTGATGAATTTAGCGAAATTGTAAGCCTGGTGTATCCGAATGTAGAAACGCCTAAAACATTTCCAGAAGCTCTATACCTATATATAGACATCATTAGAAGACTGTAACATGTCATATAGATTGACTGGTTTAATAATAACAATGTTCAATGAAGTTTTAGATTGTTAGTGACATTTGAAAATATAATACTATCAATATCCTCTGCAATATTTATTTAAACAAGCCAACGGTGAGGCTGATATACCCCGCCGAAATCTCAAAATAAATAGATGACACATTAATTAATCGCACATTTATTTTTTCATAAGTATCAAGCAATCAAACTTCTCAAGAAACCTACCGTTATTTTTTCATAAGTATCAAGCAATCAAACTTCTCTAGAAACCTACCGTTTAACATTTGCGCATGTTAAACCCATATTCAACCCTTGCCAGGTTTTTGAGTAGATTCCGAATATGGGTGGTGATAAGGCGTTTGAGGGGCATTTTCGAGATAAAGGGGGTCAAATGTCTACAATGGACGTGTGTGGTGGGGTGGGGAGAATGTAATGTTGACATAATATATTAATAAAACATAAATTTCTAGGACTGCCCATCCTAACCCATCTCTAAATAAGTGTTTATGATACCCTAGACGACTGTTTTATTTGTGGGATGGGTGTAGCAGGTGTGCGTGGAGGGGGGGGGGAATTTCTATGATGATTTTCTTAGAGCTTGGTAAAAACATTACTTTTTAATTCCACTGCACATCTCTAAATATGTGTATAAGATTACCATTGTATGGGGAATGGGATGGGATAATTGTATTTTGGGGGGACAATTATGAACGAAATGACTTCTGTCAACAAAAATACATGTTGTCAAGAGCCCCTACCCCCTTCGACGGGATCCCACCCAGCGTCCACCCCACACAATGGGAATCGTAAAACATATTTAAAGATGTTTCGCCAGGTTCTTAGACAATGATCATTTAAATCAACGTGAACTCATTTCCCGCCAATTTTATCCCCACCCTCTACACGCACGCCTGCTACACCCCACATATCAAGCAGTTGTCCAGCTGCATCATAAACACTTATTTAGAGATGTGTCGTCCTAGAAACTTATTTTTTATTAATAAATAACATGATCATCATTTATGTCAAGTCAAACATAATGACCCCACCCCCTCCACCTGCATACGCACACACCTACATTTGCAACCCCACCTCCCCACAAATCAAAACAGTTGTCAAGGGTATAATAAACACTTATTTAGAGATGGGCAGTGGTAGAAACCTTTTTTTTTATTAATATATAACATGATCATCATTTATGTCAAACATAATGACCCCCCCACCTCAACAAGCGCACATCTACCCTTGCTACCCCCACCCCAACTCCCCAGAAATCAAAACATTTGTCCAGGGCATCATAGACACTTATTTAAATATGGCTAGTCCTAGAAATTTATGTTTTATTAATATTTTATGTCAACATTACATTCTCCTCACCCACCACACACGTCCATTGTAGACATTTGACCCCCTATATCTCGAAAAGGCACCTCAAACGCCTGATCACCACCCATATTCGGGATCTACACAAAAACTGGTTTAGAAAAACTTGGTCTCATAAATTTACAGCTCGGGTGCCGACCCCTCACCCACCCACCCATTCAGCCACCGGACTAGTGTAGTAGCCACGAGCCGTCTAATGCTTAGCAAGGTATATTGAGAAATGTAATGCTCTTTCTTATTGGTAAATAAATACATTTAAACCATTTTATTTGTAACAGTGTTTATTAACAAAGAAATAAATATGAAATAAAGTATTTTAGTCCTTACTTATGGACAGCATGCAAACATATAGCAAGCATGTGAAAAACTAAACCAAACCAAGCAATGGAAATACTATCAGTATCACACACAGTGAAAACACGTGGCTGTTAAAGGATGATTTTACCTCTGACAAAACACCTAAATACAATAACTGAATACCAGGAGTAAAAAAACATGGTTGATCAAATACACATATTTCTCTCATATTAATATTAATGTCATTTCTTATTGCAAACCGACATAACTCATAACTATTCAAATAAAACATATATTGATCAAAAGAATTTCTGGAGAACACAAAAGATTAGAGAACGTCTTAGTTTTATAGTTTAAAAAATAAATGATACATGCACATAGCCATATTATGGTGTTACTGTTTTGGGCTACTTAGGTATGTTTTTAAAGATTTAAAATATGTAAATTATTGGATATACAATAATCAATTTAAATTGATATTCATTATTACAAATTGAAGAACTTTTAAAAGGATTACATTCCCCGTATCAAAAACTTTCCAATGATATCAAACAAACATATTTTTTTCGTATAATATGTATAATTTAAATAACTCTATATATTGCAAAAATAAGCATAACACAATACATAAAAATAAAAAAGCTAAAAAAATTACCAAGATGGTGCCATGCAAGATACGTCCACATGATCAGAGAATGAGCTAAAAATATTAATGTGATTTTTTGTACAACCAGGGGCCATACTCCAGGAAGTTACGGTCCGATATGTTTGGACACCCACATATCTGGTACAGCCTATGTTACTGTTACATATAAAATGAAAAAGCCATAAAATTAAACTATCCACACACCAATTTTACGAGATGACAAGAGCAAGTGTTAAACTGCACCCAGAACAATCACGTGAGCAGTGACAGCAGGCGTTCTGGAAGTGTAAGCATGTCCTGTCCTGTGCATAGGACCCACGGCATAGTCGGCTATCTTATATACACATAAATATATAACTCAATTACACTTATTAAAGAGACAAATAAACTGGAGCTATGAAATGTACATATTTGGAAGGTTATTAATTTTTTGCTATGCAAAACATTTACAATATAATGTTACTTAACATTAACCCTCAGTTATCACGTTTAAAATTTAAGGTTGTTACATCATCAAAACCCACTTGTCATGGTCAGAATACTAGAACTTCAATCTTGAACTACATGGTGAAATATTATAATGTCATTCAAATTAGTTTACTAAATTTAAAATCTCTTTAGCAGTTATTCTTTTTATTACTTTATATGCAAAGCATCTAGTTATGACAGACGACCAAGAACACTTTCTATCGATAAGGTACTGAATGCCTACAGGTACCCTATTTCTTGTCATTTCAGATTTTATAAAGTTGACTAGATCCAATTCTGTGTCATTTGTTTCCCAGGTTTCCTTATTGGTAAACAATTCTAATAATACACACCCCACTGACCACATGTCAGTTGCTTCATTGGCTATATTATTATCGGTTAGTAATAATTCTGGGGCCATATACATAAATGTTCCTGGCACATGTGTGTTTCTAGTGTACATGGCAGTCTGTGTGACTTTTATTTTACTTAAACCCAAGTCACATAATTTTGTATTAAATGACGATTTTGCGACTAAAATATTTGCTGACTTTATATCTCTATGGATAATTGGTGGCGATATGTTATGCAGATAGACAATGGCTTTGATGATCTGTTTTCCTATATGCTCCCTTGTGTTGTCAGAGAGTTTTATGCTACTGTCAGGGTCAAAAAGAATATTCTCTAAATTCTCGCCATCCACCAATTCTGATATGAGCATAATATAGTTGTTATTTGTTACTGTACCCATTATTTGAACAATATTTGGGTGGCGCACCCTACATAAAATTAAACTCTCTTGTTCGACTGCAGCTGAAATAGCTTGTCGCTGCCGTTTTAAACTGAAACGTTTAATAGCTACATCAGTTCCAATCCATTTACCTCTATAAACGGAACTAAAGGATCCTTTTCCAATCAAGTCAGTCTCACTAAAAAAAATATCGTGTTCCAGTATTGTTTGTATCCCACTCGAGGCTCCCAGAGACTTCGCGCGAATAATCTTTTTTTCAGTTATGGTAACAGGCTGAGAAATGTCCCATTTATCTTCAGAAACACTTACTGAAACATGGTACGTTAGTAGTATAAGCGCTTGTCTGGCAACGCACGTGCGCGCATGCGCGTGCGTGCATGTGCGTGCATGCGCGTGCACGTGACCTTGCACTGGATGACCCCCTGGCACGTGCGTGACCTAAATGACCCCCTGCACGTGCGTGACCTTGCACGTGCGTGACCTTGCACGTACGGAGAGAAAGAGGGCGCGCGCGCGGGAAGAGAGAGAGAGAGAGAGAGAGAGAGAGAGAGAGAGTAGAAGCAGGGAGGGGGAAACAACTCTTTTACATTGATTAAGTTGGCCCTGAAAAGGGCCGTTGTCCTCTCAATGAGAGGGTTAACAGGAGCACTTCGGCTGTTCCCACCGATTGGGCTTCTTGGTGCATTTTACAGCATGCTTCGACCGCCTATGGTCGGTGTTCGATACATCTACCCCGCACCAAAAACACACCAAGTAATCGGCATCGGGCCGATTCCCCCTAAACATGGGGTAATACCCCCGACAAGTGGCACAAAATCTTCTATCGTTTCGATCCATTTTGCTTGTGACTTCTTTGGGCTTTGACACTCCTATTTATAGCTCGAGACGGGACGAGTCTAAGGTGTTGGGACGATACCATTTTCCACCAATCAGAATAGCATGACGTCACATGACGTCACAAACAACAGACACGTGATATGTTGTCGACATTTTATTGAACATATTTACAAAGCATTTTATTCAACACAAAACTGAACACAAAGGCATAGAACACAAATTTAATTGAACACAAAAAACATATTTACAGAGCAAAAAAGCATCGACATCGTTGTCCCTTCTTCTGGTCTTTTTGCAAGTCGGGAAAATGATCCCTAGTCCATTGTTCGACGAGTATATCGTTCACACGATACACGTGCCCGAACACCGAAAGGGCGTGCGGGGAGGGAACGTGAAACCGATGACACAAATAATACAAACAATAATGTCCGCAGACGACACTCTCGAGTCCCTGAATCCATCGGGGTTGGTAGTGGAGTTGTAGATCTTGGACGAAACGTCGAAAGGCTTCTCCGTAAACATCAGGGGGACACCCGTAGGAATCAAAGAAGGTAATGTGATCTGGTCCTTCGCACACAAACACGGTCCAGTGTCTACCGGGTTGGTCTTCGTCGTCCGTGTTGATGACGTAGGCTTTGGGGTACGAGGTCGGGCGCAGTATATCCAGATGATTACGAGCCCACACACCCCCGAACACGTTAGCGGGGAGGTGTTTTTCTAAAGCCCGTGTCAGTTGTCGATTGGAGAGAGCCTCACCAATCTGTGATGACTTGTCGGTTGGCGTCGATTTCCAAGACATTGTCGTATTCGGCAAACAGAACAAGACTGAGGTGATTGGTCGGGGCTGCACCGAACTTGAGTTCCAAAGACAGGTTACCCGCCGCTTTGGGATGAAAGTAGTTACCGTCGGCTCCGTGGTCGTTGGTCAAATCGAAACAATACAAAGTGTACCCATTGATATAGTCGTTGAAAGGGAGGTCCAGGTCTTCTCGGGTGTTTAAGACGGCCACTCTTTTCATCAAATCCAGGTATGGTGCGATGGCTTGTCGCTGGGGAAAATCGACGTCGTATTCGTCCACAATTTCCCCGTTCTTGGTCAATTTGATGTTTTCCAATTGATTGTGTTCGAATTGGAAGGGATTTCTGTTTTTTCTTCCGTCGTAGGCCGTGTTACGTACCATACCCACGATTAATCTCTTGGGCAGACTTTCGTTGACAAACAAATTGTCTAGGACGTGACTGGTACGATTGTCGGGAATGACCATGTCGCGGACCACCACGCGTTTCAGGGGATACTTGGCGTTGGACGATTGAAGTTGCGCGGCCACCCGTGTGTAGGTACTGGGAGCTAGAGTGACGAACGGGATATCCAGGTAGGCTTTGGTGAACTCGACTTTGTAGTCTTCGGCATCGTTGCCTTCGCCGTACATCAGAAAAAATTTCGGGGATTGCTTTTCCAATTTCAACCGCAGGTCCACACCGTCCAGCAGATACCGATCTTGTAAACACATGTCCAAGTGTAGACGCGACTGCAATTCAAAGGTGCGACTGGCAGCAATGGTTTTCTGGCGTTGTTCCAATCCTTTGTTATTCGGAGCCTGTCGTCCACCGTCCGCGGCGGTGGCGACAGATTTCGTGGAATTGAACTGCCCGGCGGTATCTTTTTCCCACAGGACTTGTTTCGACAGGTGGTCGTTCTTGGCTCCCTTACCGAAACTCAGCAAATTCTCCAAGTAAGCCCGGTAGGGGTAGGTGGGCAGAGAGGTGGTGACCAAAGTTTCGGCATCCTTTCCCAGGCGTAATTTGACGTCTTTAAACAACGAATGAAACAAGTTGTTAATGGGTGCGACTTGACTATCCGCGTCCAGGTCATCCCCGTTGTTCTTGGTCACCTTCAGGGCCACGTGCAGTGTCATGTTGGCCAGATCGATGAAATCGGTGGTGGCATTGGAAATATAAAATTCGATGGGTCCGTCGTGGTTCAAGTCGGGCGTCAGTGGATACTTTCTGATTTTCGTCACCTTGTTTATGGCCGTCTGCGTGTCGGGTACACTGAACAAATCCTGCAATTCGTCTCGCGCGCAGGGACAGGAATCATTGCGCATTACCTGCGTAGCCATGGTCGAAGATATCTAGTTTACGTCGCTTGTGAGAGGTGACCTGTGTCTTCTTCTTCCTCTTCGGACGATGTGAAGTGGACGGGGTTCGTGAGGGGTCTTTTATAGGTTCCAGGTGGGCGACCACGTTCTTGAGTGTGTCGGACATCGTGTTTGACACCCAGGGGCGAAGCGTGTCCTGGGCGACTTTCTTCCAGTTCCATTTTTCACGACCACTGACGGCGTCGAGCACGCTTTGCCCCACTTTGGGTAACACTTGGGCCACATTCTTTTTCACGGCAGCTTTACCGGCCGACCACAAGGTCTTCCCGACCGATTTGACGGCATTCAATAACCCGGACCATCGACCGGCACCCTGTTGTCTCAGAATTCCTCCCCTGTACACCACCAGACCATTGCCAGCCCCTCGCTGTCTGAGCACTCCACCTTTGTACACTCGAATCATCATCGGCGGCGAAAATGAAGTTGGGTCACCACCTTACCGTCGAGAAATGGCACGGCTTTCCCCATTCCGTTCCTTATATAGAGACCAATGGAGCTTAGTCGACTGTACTTCAGAGGTAAGTAGTGAATCCTGGCGGGGCGGTGATACAATCGTCGACTGGGAATCACGTCCAACAAGGTAGCCTTCACGTCACCCACGGTCTGGGGTTCGATAATGTCCGTGTAGATGTAAAACAGATCATACTGGATTTGAAGATTTGGGGTGTGGTGGGCGTAGAAATACCGTAGAGTTTGGCCATCATCGCCGGTCATATCGATTGACTGCAGGGCAACCAACAGTTCGTTTCCAGGCCATCCCAACATGGACACGATGGGTCCACACAGACGAAGTTCGATTTTTGGCAACACGTCAAAATACAAAAGCGCTTGCACGTGATTGATCTTCAGATACACTTTGTCGTTGGTGCCGTCTTTCTTGAAAGACACGAATGAACCTTTTTGTGCGGCCGCTTGGCGCATCGCTTCTCGAGTTTCGTACTCGTCCTGCTCTTTCTTCTCATGGTCGGTCATTTCCTTGTTATTGGGATCCAAACGAACGGGTTTATGGGCCAAATGGTTGTAGATGGGAGGCAGGTACCACAACACCTTCAAGTGTTTGTTTAGGACATCCAGGATATGCCTCAGCGACTCGTAGTCGCCACTCTTGATGTGCGTTTCCATTTCGATAGATCCCTTGATCTCATCACCCTTTACACCTTTGAAACAATGCGACGGGTCGATCTTGTGGGCACTGTAGAAGTCCTGGCATATCTTTACTTCGGGTTCGTCGCTCGGAGGCGACCATGGATGAATGCGTAAGCCGATCGTGTTGTCTCGGTGATCGATGTTTTGCCATTGGTCAGGTAACGTGATCATGGACAGACCCACTTCCCATTCACGGTGATCGACGAGAAGTGGCGGGTCCAGATGTGTATGATACGTGGAGACTTTGTTGTCGGGATACCACGACATGGAACTGTCACTAGGGAGAGTGAGGTAAAAGGGCCGGTCGTTGTTCATTATGTTTGGTTTTCAAGGTTGGAGAAGGTAACAGGTAACCCAAGGTACTGGAGAGCAAGGCCGTCCACAACGTGGTCTGCGATCCGTCGGGTTTGAAAGCCAGTTGGGACAAAGAAACTCCCGCCACGACGTACACTAAAATCACTTGACAGAAAAAGACGATTTCCGCTTGTGGCACACGTTTTCCCAAGAGTGACCAATTGTGGGCACTCGCGGACGTAGACGTGGTTTCGTCTTGCATGTTGACTGATGTCGGCGTCTCTCGCTCCTATTTATACGTTTTGGAGACTGGTCCTGTCGATCCACGAATTAAAACTTGCCGGATAGCCCAACCATTTCACCAATACTTTGTCTTTTTTTCTTTCGAGTACTCTTTCGATGGGAAAGATCTCGTCGTCGTTGACTTGAACCGCTTGCAATTCTTCGGAATAGAAGGTGCCCTGTATGGGTTCGCCCCTTTCGTCCAACAGTTTGTAACCGGGACCGACGTTGGGTGCGACGTTGAACGTTTCCAGAGTCCAGTTGGGCCAGTAACCTTTGTCGAAGGCACCATGTTTCGGTAAAGCCAAACGTACGGTCGTACCAATGTCCATTGATTTTTTCTTTTTCGGGCGACGTGGAGGAGGCATTGTCAACATCCACTCATGTTCGGGGCGAACGTCTTTGGGCGCCATTCCGATGGTCCGATGTCGTCTAGCATTGTAAGCCCGAACCAGGTCGTCTAGCACGTCGATGTACCGTTGTGTTTGTCGATGAGTAAAGTATCGCCACATGCGTTCTTTCAGGGTCCGTTGAAATCGTTCGACCACACTGGCTTTGGTTTCGACGTTGTGTGTCACGAAAAAATGAATCTTTTTCTTCTTCAGGTACGCTTGCATTTTTCGATTGAGGAATTCGGTACCTTTGTCCGTTTGAAGTCGCAGGGGTTGTCGACTTTGAAAGATTTGACGAAAGGCCTCCACCAAACTGTCCCCCGTCTTGTTTTTGAGGGGCAACACCCAAGCGTACTTGGAAAACACGTCGATGACGCACAGCAAATACCTGTATCCCTCATTCTGTTTGGCCAAGGCCGACATATCGCTCAAGTCGGCTTGCCACTGATGATCTATGCCGGCCACCACCGTGGGAGACCGCGAGAATTTCTTTTTCAATGGTTTGTGCAAGGTATACGCCCTTTGTTGTTTCAACCATGTCTTGACTTTGTCCAGGGACACACCGGTAGCTTTGTGAAGTCCCAGAGCGCCACCGAAAGCGGCCGGGTGGTTCGGGTCGTAATACACTTTCTTCAGCTTTCGTTCCATGTTTCAGCAGGTGTCCCTATGAACAGGTTATTTATAGTTTTTGCAAGGAGAGCCATCTTCTGGTAGGTATACTAGGCGTATCCGTACTGGAGATTTTCTTCTTTCTCGGGCGTCGCGGCGGAGTTCGTGTCGGTGGTGTGGACAACACGTTCCATCGTTCTTGATTCCCGATGGCTTCGCGCGGTACGTTCGTGGCCTTCAAACTTTGCATCACGCCAAACCATCCCACGGGAGCCTGGGTATTCTTTCGTCGACGAACCAAATCGTTCACAATGTCAATGGCATTGGTGTTGGGTACGGGTACCCCATTCCGAACCAATTCCAAGTTCTCGTTCCACGACCAAGGTGTCTTTTCTTTCATGTGTTTCAACAAAAGGCGAGCTCGGTGTTGATAAGGTCGAGGGACCGACTCCAGGATGGGTGCCTCCGAAGTTTCTTCTTCTCTTGGCTCGGGTATGTTGTCGTCCAACAAGGGAACAACCTGTTTTCTTTTCCTTTGCATCGTTTGATAACGATGTAACAACTGTCCGTACCGTTGCATTTTATTTTCGTCGGTTAGGGTGGGATCGTTTAGCACGTGTTGCATGTCTTGGTGGACATTCTCGACGGCCTGCTGCAGTGGATCTCGATCGTACACGGGTTCGACTGGCCTGACTTCGACGGGTTTGACGTCGGGGAGTCCCTCGAAGGGTACCAGTTTCATTTTCTTGGCGAATTTCATCTTTGGGAAAGGACCGAAACAATCGAGTGTAGAATCCCCCTTTCTGTTGCTTCAAAAGTCGCCGACGGGTCTTCCAAGGTGTTTTAGACGTGCCCAAACGTCGTAACAAGGGGGCGTCCTTTTTCAAGCGCTTGACTTCTTTGTCGGTCACAGGAACGTTGCCGCGAATCAGGTTTCCAATACACTCACACACACCGTCGACAATGGGTTGGGTCTCGAGTAAAAGGGGACGGTCTTTCGGTGCAGTGTTCAAGAGATACCGCAGTGTCTCCATGACTGAGCTCGGGGTCGTTCTCCGGTTCCCTTTTTATACCTTTCTGTTCCCTGGGTTATCCACCAAATAGTTTAGATAGTTCGGCAGCCATAGCGTTCGCTCTATCGTGCCTTCTAAGGAAGGGATGTTTACCACCCTTTTGTCCACCCAATAGATTAGATACCAAGGGGGCCAAAGCCGGGAGGGCCATGGCCAGCAATGCCCCGATGGCACCACCCTGTTGATCGACAAGTCGCCGTTTGACGTCGGGTGGAACATTACTCAGTTTGCGAAGCAACGCTCGATGTTTGTTCAATTCTTCGGTACTCAGTCCCCTTCCGCGCTGTGCGGTCCGTCGAACGAATTGATTTCGTTTCTTGTTTCTTTCCTCTTGCAGCCTTTCCTTCCATCGCAGCAAGATACGAATCAACACACCCCCAAAAAATCCACGTCCCCCAGGTTTCATGATCAGGGAGAGTTTTTCGGTCGTCGGCATGTTTCTCTCCGTCAGTTGGGTCAACACTTGTCGATTTCGTTCCACCCATTTCTTGTGTTGAGCGTGCAGTGGCTGAATGTTACCCTTCAGCAAATGGTTGGCCGCCAACTTGAACCACTGCAACAATCCAATACGTGCCCGGCCCGTATTCTTGACCAACTGCCCATAAGCCATATCGGGAATCAGATGTTGTAACTTGCGAATGAAGGACTTGAGTCCTTTCATTGAACTCTTCTTTTCTCTTCGTGGTCTGCGAAAGATCGGGGAGAGAGATCGAGCAGGGGAAGGTGGTGACGAGGGACGTGGAGGTGTGACCGGTAAGGTGAAACGTGGTGGTGTGGCCGGTAAGGGAGACATGGGACTCGTGGGTGGTGTCAACGAGGGAGGTGACCACTGTGTTCTGGGGGCCCTCATTCTCGGGCGAGTCTGACTTCGTACCGTAGGATCACGGAGGTCCGGTGCCAACGTCGGGAACGTCGCCCTGGGAAGGGTGGGAGGTGGGTGTTTCCTCTGCGTATTCTTCGTACGAGCCATCGTGACAAACAAGAGTCAATTCGAGGTACAGGTCCCCCTTTTATACTTTTTGGACGTAGACGATGGGTGGTTCCTCTTGGGGTAAAATGTTGGATCTCAGTCGCAAAGCTTCGGGTGTGTCGGGCTTCAAATCAACGAGTAAGTAACTGCGAGGGGTACTCGTCGCATCTTCATAAGCTTCTTGCATATACTTGGAACGGGAAGGGTACATCTGACGGGCCAACACACCAATTTGCGAGGCGTCACGGGGATTTTTGAACAAGACCAAGTAATGAGCATTCAGACTGATGGTACGCTGTTGCTTGTCAAACAAGTTTTGCACAATGTAAATGACACTCGTGTCGTGGTGATGACTCTTTTTCGTGAACCACTTTTGCAATATCTCCGTGTCTTCTCCCATCAAATCGTCCACGACTAAGACTTGTGGACCTTTGACTTGACCCATCACGTCGTCAATATCCGTCAAACCTTTGACATAAGTGTAGGGAAAGCGATCGTAACTCTCTTGCCATTCGCCATAAGCCCACACGATGCGTTGAGGAGGGACGTCGAACAGGGGCGCTTGAAGAAACTTCTGCACAAAGACCGTTTTCCCAACACCCGTTGGACCACTGACTAACATGGTAAAGGGATGTTTGAACGTCACATCCATCTTGCACTGTTTTCCCCCATTCCCTTTTCCCCTGCCTTTTATACCTTCGCGCCAGAACAACAGACATGGAGTGAAATTAGAACACAATTTATTTTACTAAAAATACAAAAAGAACATTCAATGCAACAAACATATCATACAAAGGAAAAGAACATTCAATAGAACATATCATACAAAGGAAAAGAAAAAACTGTTAGTTATCGCGTTCTCTCTTCAGGATCTCTTGTCTCACCCAGGGTACATTTCTCAGGACGCGAGGAATCCAATACACATGCCCCAAAAGCTTCTGCATCGTGTCGTGTGGGTGCCAGTCTTCCACTTCAGCAAACGTGACGACGACGGGTATCCATTCACTCATATCGAAACAAGGGGGATACGACAAGACTTCGGTCATATCTCTCGGACCCGCATATTGGATGAGTGCTCGGGAAAAACTTTCTGCCTCCTTCTCTGCCAACAAGAGGACAGCCGTCTTCGGGATTTCACCGTTCGAAGTTTCACCGTTTTCACTGGTAGTCGGGAGAATTGTAGGTGGAATAGAAAGCTTCGTCAGCTGTTTTCTTTTTTTCTTTGTATCGTCTGTAGAGCTCGAACGCTTCTCCGCACCAGTACCAGTATCGCTGACTGCGGGTGTTGTCTCTGGGCATGTCGATGTTGTTGTCGAACATGCGACTGGCAACGGCTTCAAAGTTGTTTTCTGTTTGGATTTCTTCTTGGCACTCGAGCAGGCCGTGTCCGAGCTGTCCACAGTTGAGGCACTTGTGATTTTCGTCGGTGGGTCTCTTGATTCCGTAACACTTTCTTTTGACAGTTTCTTTTCTTTCTTCATCACTCTTCGCTTTTTGGGCTTCTGTTCGTTTTCCACACTGGGGTGCCCAGTGTCCTGGTTCTCCGCAGAGGTAACAACTTCCATAGGAACCGTAGGCTGGTCTGTCTTGTCTTGGTTTTCGTTGCTGTTGTTGGGAACGAGCAGGGCAGTCTCTATACCAGTGTCCGACATTGTTACAGGAGAAACAAGCTTGACTAGCCATCGAGAGCAGAATGAAATTTCAGTGTGACACTTCGCTTCTTATAGTCTTGGTCGTGACGTCACTCGCTTTTGATTGGTTCTTTCTTTTCCTTCGTTTTGATTGGTTCGTTGTTTAGTCTATGATTTCCAGGCTTTCCACGTACTTTTTCACTTCGTCCCAATCGATCAAGGCTTCACTCACGTGACAGGCTTCCAACAACGTCATCAGGTCGGCTCGATTACCGTGTTTTTGTCGCCAATGGTTGAACACAGTGAAGATTTGCATGCGCGCGTTGTTGGGATGACTCATCTTGGCTTGACTGATTCGCGCTTCTCTGATCCCCAGATGTCTGCCAATACATTCCCAGCCTTCTCCTATGTTGCCGGACATGACATTGATATCCATTTGATCCAGAGACCATCGTTTCTTTTTCTTCGGCAAACCGTCCATCCACTGGCGTATGGAGTCTTCTTTCTGTTCGACAAACTCGTCTTTGCGTTTGATCAACGCGGTCTTAAAGCCCGGTACCACCGTCCAGAACTTTTTCAAGGCTTTGTCGACGTCTTCTCGCCATCGTTGTTCGTCCTCCCACGTCTTGACTTGATCCCGTGGATCGTCCATCATACTGCCTAGCACGTTATCGATGTCTTGCAGTTTCGGTTCGTCCACCCAAAGGTAGTGATTGTAATCGTCCACGGGGTGCGAGGGTTGACCCGTTATGGAAGAAACGCCTAGTCCCAGACACGAGTGGTATCTCTGACTGGGATGTTCGTACTTGCAGCCGATACACTCTTCGTGTTGCCTTTCTTCTATAATGGGCAGGAAACATTTCAACACTCGAAAGTTGAGCCATCGTTGTCTAAGTTTCTCGATCATATTTTCTGCCGGTTCGTCATCTTCTTTGTTTGTTCGCCATCGTCCTGAGACCCGCAAGTCAGTATCCATAGGGGTAAGTGTTGCTCGGTTGGCCATCGTCATTGAATTGAACAAACCGCTTGTCATACACGATTTTATATCTTTTGTTCTCGGGGCGTGTCCAAAGACGGCGGTCACGTGATCTGGTAATCTTGAACGGATTGGCTATGACCAGAGGCTCGTTTTGATTGACGTGCCGTACATTCTCCTTCATGATGGCGTAATTCAGCTGCTGGGAGGCACGGTAATTCAAGGTGAATCCCCGGACTTTACATACAGTTTTTCCATCGCTCTGGCGGTACGCGTAATTCTTTGGCCCTCCGCTAACAAATTCTCGAATGGTGACATCTTCGGGCAACTCGTTCTTCCACTGACCCAAACTCGAACCTTCCGGGGGATTCCATGACGTGGGGTGGTATTGGTAGATGACGCTGTCGGTGTCAAAATAGCATACCCTTTCTCCCAACTTTTCCAAGACGGAATAGAGTTTCAAACGAGCCTGGGCAGTGACAAAGGCGGCGATAACCACGTTGGTGATGGGGCAGGGTGCGACGTGTTCTTCTTTTTTCAACGTTTCCATCAAGACCATGTTATCGTTGACTAACTGCACATCTCGTACGGTCTGGGTCACGTCCAACATTTTTTCAAAATAGACGCTGGGCTCCGTGATGTATTCTGTTTTGGGAAAGTTGTCTCTCTGTCCGAATTTACCCCATGCCGTGTTCAATTGTAACTTGCTAAACGCCCGCATCCCTTTGTTGGGTTTTATCGACGTGGGATCCAGACGAATACCTTCCGTGTCGTACACGTCGTTGACGAAGCGGGTCTTGTCTTCTTCGGTGTGGCAGGTGTCGGGATAACCGCTGCTTTCCATCTTCTTCTTGAGGTAGTGATTAATGTACCCAGTAAACAGACCGCCCGTTTTGGCCTCGGGATCGTAAGTGCTGAATTCTTTCCAGTGCCAAACTTCGTAGACTTTCAGTACTTGGTATCCTAGAGTCACCGCTTTCTTGAGTTCCAGGGTGACAAACGTACCCACCCAGGCTCGCTGTTCGTCGGTGTGCTCACACGGTTGGTATTCGGCAATCTCCCCTTGTTGCATGTGTTCGTCGACGCAGCTTCGACACAGGGCAAACACCAATTTCTGTTTGCGCCGAAACGGGAGCACTGGATGGTACAGGCCACGGGGCGGCAAGACGGAACACTGGATCAACCCTTCGTACTGCTGCCACTGGTCTTGATCGGGTTGTGTGACGATCGTGGGTTCCTTGATGGGAAAGGTACCGTACTTGCAGATGTAAGGGTACAAGGACACCACGTCGATGTAGCGCATGTCTTCCACCGACTCGTTCACCAACAGTTGGATGGCATTGGTTCTTCCGCCGAAGAAAGCGTTGCGGGGCATCAGAGGTTCGGGAGCGGGCCATTGCTGATCTTCCAAGCCTTGTAAAAATTCGTTCATCTCGGGATCGTGGCGTCGTTCTTCCTCTAGCTCACACTCCCACATGACGCGGATGGTCTGCATACCGTACTGCTCCTGGAGTCGACGGTGACGTTCTTGGGTCTTCTGGTACAAGTCCCTCATACTGCGAGATGGATCGTAGGGATGTTTATGCTGAAGGTCTTGGACGGGGCCCGGATAACATTTGGGACATCCGTGAAAGGCACACCCGTGAAACTCGTACACCGTACCCGTGGTCGTGTCCATACCATCTAAACTATAAGGGCCAACTCGGCATTCACTACCGTTGCGGGCGTGTCGAATGTTGGGTAGTGGGGTCTGGTTTCGGAATGCAGCCATGGTCTGTCGATGTTGTTCCCATTCCAACCATCGAAGGGCTTTGTTGGACTGTTGTCGAGGCTGGAAGCGGTGCCAGTCCTTACCAGGTTTCGGCTCTTGCATCAGGGCTCGTGGAATGACGACGAGGGTGTCTTTCTTGAGGTAGTGCGTGCGTAACACGCGACTGCAGGCAGAGGCCAGGGTCAAGCTTTTTTCGAAGGGATCGATTCCCGTGTCCATGAGAAATATCTCTCGAAACACGCCACAGCATCGGCGGAGGACATCGACGTCACTTTTACAGTAGGCCAAAATTTCCTGGCGAAAATCAAAGACGTCGTGACTGTGTTGTTGGTACCACTCGTGAAATTTTTCTCGTTCCGATACACTCATGCCATCCGGATCGTAATCGGTGTCGGGAGGATAGGCGCCCACGTAATCTTCGTTCTCCGGTCTGTTAAAGTGGTGAGGGAAATAACCTTTCTTGAGTTCTTGCAGGCCAAAGGTCTTGGGCATGTCCCGTAAAGCCATCGGTAAAAAGTTGAGGGAATCGATGAATTTTACCGTACCGACAGTGATCGTCATCGCTTTACCACCATTCATAATCACTTCGGGTTGCGCCACGGAATGTTTGTGCAGCGTCTGTAAAATCAGCAGTCCGTCGTAACCTTTAAAGTTGTGAGCCACGGCAATCACGGGACTCGATTCGTGACTGTCATGTTTCCGACCATCTACCACCGTACCGTGTGCAGCGAGTTGCAAAAACCATTTTCCCACATCGTCCAGCGTGTCTGGGCCTTTAAACACAATTTCCCGTTGGTGATTCCAGTACATGTCACAGTGCTCGCAGGGATCTTGATTGTCGATACAAAAGTGACAGCAGGTTTGCAGGACACATAGGTTGGGAATGTGTTCACCGGTATCTTGCTGGCATTCAAAGTCAAAGAAGACGAAGCGGGTCAACGTTGATTTCTGTAGTTTGTCGATTTGGTTCTTTCGGTCTTTATTCATGTCGATGGGTGATTTCAGTGGTTGGATGTAACAAAACTGTTTCTCGGCCGTGTGCCACTCTCGGCAGATGGAACATTCGTATTCTCCGCATCGGTGTTCTTCCAAATTGCGCTTGGCCTTGATGACGTCCCACTCTTTTTGACATTTCTCACATTTCTTCCATCGATAACATACACTGCACTTGGCTCTGGAACGGGTGGCGAGATGGTTGTCGAAACACTGGCGGCTCACAAACACACGATGACAACGGTAACACGTCTTTGTGTTGGGATCAGGTGGACAGGGTGGACCCACTGTCTTACATCCATGACACATGACGTGACACGAATGATTCTCGGCATGATCGTATCCTACTTGACAGGTCTCGCAAAAATACGACCTTTCCACAAAAGCGGGCATGGAGGTAATGACGTCGTAATGCCTGTCGTGTAAATACAGGTTCAGATGCTTTGGTGTGCCTGTGACGTGTTTTGTTCCCCGATAGATCGCCTTCCCAAAGATGGCCCGAGAGAAAACGTTGAGCTGATAACCTTGCTCCCCCAAATACTTGGCGTACAATTCCCAGGTTTCCATCCCCGTACAGGCTTGCCTGGCTCCACCGACGGCATCGATGAGTGCTTCCGTTTTTCTGGTCTGCCACGAGTGGGGTCCTGTGTTGTTGGTTAATCTCTTCTTCTCTCTTACCCATTCAGGCGTGTCCTGTTTGTTGGCATAATGACGAGCGACGACTATAGCTCGCTGAAAACAGAGTTCGTCGGCATTCTTTATGGTGACCAAACATTGCTTTTTCTTTAAATAATCGTCGAAATTTGCGCAGTGTCTCTTCTTCGTGTTTGTTCCACCGCTACCTCTACCATCGGGAGGGGACACGTGACAGATACTCATGGACATTCTTTGATCTAGTCTAAATTCTTCGTTACTCTGTAACACGGCAGCCACTTTCTGCAAAACTTCTTCGGCTTTCAACAAACGATGCTCACGGAACGGTAACCAGATCGGTGTTTTGAGTCCTGGGTGACTAATGGCGATTCTAACATAGTCACTTTCTCTGGCGTCCAAGGTTCGGCGAATTTCCTCGATGATGGCCTCAAAAGTGTCGTGTAATTGTTGTGGCACATCGTTGGCTGGAACGTGGGACCAATCTTCCAAAAAGTCTATCTCCACACACAGTGATTCGGTTCGAAATAATCGACTGTATCGTCTATCCACGGGTCGTAATGTAAAACTCATCTTGCTTTGCTCGCTGATCGCTTATCAATGACTGGAGCTGTCGCCTCCCTTCCTTTTATTCCTGTCACCATGAATGGACTCGTCCATGACGTCATACCCTTCAAATGGATTCGTCCGTGACGTCACCCATGAATGGACTCGTCCGTGACGTCATATCAAATGGATTCGTCCTTACGATCATATAACGGTACAACACCAGTCTCTCTATCAGTATCAGAATGGATGCTCCGGTGTTACGCATCGAAGACAACCACAGCACGGATACTCTCATGTATCTCAGGGGTCACACGCTTGCCGTGATTACCCCTGACGATATCTTTGTCTTACCTGACGAGGTATTAAAAACACCTCCCAGGAAAAGACCTCCTCCCGAATTAGTGGAGGCCATTAGACGCAACCGACATAAAGTGCGTCGTACCCTCACATTCTAGTGCTCGCATTCGAGTGAGGACAACGGCCCTTGTCAGGGCCAACTTAATCAATTTAAAAGAGTTGTTTCCCCTCTCTTCCCCTTTCTTCTTCTTCTTCTCTCTCTCTCTCTCTCTCTCTCTCTCTCTCTCTTCCCGCGCGCGCGCCCTCTTTCTCTCCGTACGTGCAAGGGGTCACCCACGTGCAAGGTCACGCACGTGCAGGGGGTCATTTAGGTCACGCACGTGCCAGGGGGTCATCCAGTGCAAGGTCACGTGCACGCGCATGCACGCACATGCACGCACGCGCATGCGCGCACGTGCGTTGCCAGACAAGCGCTTATACTACTACGTTCCAGGTTCATAAACCCATATACACGCCAGACCAACACCACCAGCATATATTTTATTGTTTCTGTACCATGTATAATGTGCAACACTCTGCTTTTCCACAAGAATAACCCCAATAATCAACTCAGTTTCAAAAAAGCCACATACGTCCTTCGGATGATAAGCTATTAAACTATTAGTATTGTGGGCGTCAATTTTAGGTTTCAGAAGATATCTTAACGTTCTGTCGTCTTGACATTCTTCGCTTAATAACAGCTCATTTCCCACAGTAATTGTTCTTAATTCATAATTGTCATCAAAAGGGTTATATTCTTCAAGCTTTTGATCATGGTGTAAGATACCCGTTGTTAATTTGTAACATTCTTCTCGACTAAAACAAGACTGCCGAAGAATTATTTCGGTATCATGTTCTGGTTGATAATATTTCACAAAGGTCACATCAATAGGCCTATCACAAGACAGATGTTCAATGGATAAATTGTGTGTTTTGGATCTATTATTGTCTAAATTCATTTCTGGATCTGAATTCTGTAAAATATCTACTGGTTCTTGGGTGGATAGTGGATTTTCAGTAAACATGGCATTTGAATTAGG
Source organism: Patella caerulea (assembly GCA_036850965.1). Lineage (NCBI taxonomy): Eukaryota > Metazoa > Mollusca > Gastropoda > Patellidae > Patella > Patella caerulea. Next base: position 2,892,942 of record JAZGQO010000008.1, on the reverse strand, counting down.
TACATGATCTAAAATATCAGATTTTAACTCTGGCGGATTTGATTCTATGAAATCTGCATCCATGACACTGGTTGTCTTTGATTTTTCAGTAAACGTGGGATCTGTTCCGAAAACATGATCTGAATTAGGTACATGAGCTAAAATATCAGATTTTAAATATGGAGGATTTGAATCTATGATTTCTGCATCCATGACACTGGTTGTCTTTGATTTTTCAGTAAACGTGGGATCTGTTCCGAAAACATGATCTGAATTAGGTACATGAGATAAAATATCACATTTCAAATCTGAGGGATTTGATTCTATGAATTCTGCATCCATGACACTGGTTGTCATTAAATACAACCTAAATTTTGATGCAAAAAGCCCATGATCTGTCATGTATGTTTTCAATGAGCATTCTTCGTTATTTAGGTCTCTGAAACTCTGAATTATTTCACGCTTGAAATTTCCGATTTTGACCTCATACAGTTTTGAACTATGGCCAAGAAATATAGATATCATTCGTTCTTTTAAACTATCGAATGTCATTTCATTCACACAAACTAATAGTTCCCTTGTTCCACCACCATCACATAATCGTTTTTGTACATATTTACTTCCATCATTAGAGTGAAGCCAGCCAACATGTAATTTACTAGTTTTATTTCTGGTCTGCTTGGCTTCATTGACATTATCTTTCTTGATCTGTAAATATAGATAATGTATATGATTATGATATATACTGCAGTAGTTAACAATAACACTGGTGTATTTGTTAATATTATCTGAAGACTGAAATACACTATAATACATTAACATTACTCTGATCAGGATTCATCCTACACCAGAATTTGAGATAACAGATCTCATGATAGTTGAAATTTTTTCAATAGAACAGTTGGTCCACTAAAGTTATGGAAGTGACATTTTCCTATTGAGGGTCTATTTGTAAATAAAATTTCCCTTTAAAAGATATTTCGACTAATTGGAAGAATGATTCTCAATTGATAAATCTCGAATACAGCTCCAAAGTTGTATTTAATTATTTTTTGGGGTCAAAGAGTGCTAAAGTTATGCGGCGTGACTTTACGTGACACCACGAAAACCATATCTCAATAGACCTTCGGTAGGGCTAGTCAGGGGGCTAGTTTGATTGTGACGTTATACCGTGATGTTTAAACATACATTCATGAAACGAGCTTAATATTTTACAAATATAATTTCGGAATCGTATTCACGAGATCGATCAATAAAACAGAGTTAGCTGTTATGTTAAATTTCCCATTGATATTAGCCCGTTTAGCGAAACTGGGAATTGATCGACCAGTTTTTTGCTGACTTGTGTTCTACTTTCTCAAAATACACAAATGTGTTCACTTTATAGTTGACTGCAATGCATAGGGTCAGCAAACCCCCTTATACCATGATATGTTCAATCAACGACAATAAGTCCAAACACTTTTTATTCTGAATATTAAGTAACAAATAGGCATAGATTTATATAGATTCCTTACATTTCCTGGCATAAACGTTACACCAGTAAACAGGTGCAGATCCAAGATTTTTTGCAGGGGGGGGGGGTCTAGGTTTGATAATTGCTTAACTAATTGCGCTCAACCGATAATTTGGTAAATTAGATTCAATTTGGTTCATTCTGACGTATTTCCGGAAGGTAAATCCCAAAATAACAGGTCTAAATCGCCAATAAAATCGCATGAAAAAATTTTCAAGCCTGAGCGGGGGGGGGGGGGGCGGACCCCCTGGACCCCCCCCCCCCCCTCCTCTGGATCCGTGCCTGGTAAAATTATGATAGGCCTATACACTTTACTTACACCAAATCTGCAGTAGGCATATATTTCAATATACAGCACTGACCAATGCCAGTGTAATTTTGCCAATGATGAAGGCATCGGTTGTTTTCGCCAATATTTAATGTCAACTTCAGAATTTTTACTTTAAATATTGAATTCTGTTGACAATTATGACGATTTATATCTGACCCTAAATCAAACATTTTCATCAGGCCCTACTAAGTTATTACAAACATTTTTCTTTGTACACAAACTATAGTTTATAAGTCTCGAGGGCCTTGTAGTGGAACTACACGCTAGAAATTTCGGCGGCAGGCCTAGAAGTTAACAGCTGAACATCAAAAAGGTTTATTTCTTAATTGATTGAAAAACAATCCCTGTGAATTTAAAATCACCAAAAACTCGAGATTGAATCGGGCTTAGATTGCTGTTTGGACATATAAAAATTGTCACTATTCTGATAATCTGAATTAACATTACCTTTTTTGTCCCATCTTTACTTTGATATCTATCTCTAATTTTTGCCAACAGTACTTTAACCTGTTCGTCTACAAAAGCAAATGTAAATTATAGATAATATAAGTAAAAGTTGAGATGTAGAAAATTTTTTGTTCCTTGAACATAAACACTGTGTTTAATTTATATATTCAATCAAATGACATTTTTGTCTCATGAACATTTCTAGGAGTAATAGCAAAACAAATAGTGTACCTTGATGCTTGGAATTATACTGGTTTACAGATAATTTCGCTATCTCACCAAATCTGAAACCCATTAACCTTAAAGTCTCAGTAGACATACATCGCAGCATCTTTATATCAGTTACCTGAAAGGCAAAGTGAACATAATAATGCCATGAGCTACAAAAAGGCGTTTTATAGCTGAGGCGCTGGAGGCGCCAGCCTCCTTGTGAAAAAAAAATCAAAGAAGTTGAACAAATAAAACGGGAGAAAAATGCTAAAACCGATGAGAAAAATGAAATGTACCCTAGTTAGGAAGGGCCCTAAAGGCAGACAAAAGGGCCCCTCGACTGACAAAAGGGCTCCTTTGCCCAATGGAAAGCCCCCCTCCCCCCGAGTCCGAGTCAATCGTTTTCTTTACTATGTTACTGTCGAATCCACTAGTGAATGAGAATGCAGTCATTGCACTGGCATGAAAACCATCAATCAAAACACCATCCCCACCCCGTACCCCCACGAAAGAGGGCCCTCAAAATAGTATAGCCTCCGCCATGATAAACCTTAAAACGACCCTGGGCTACAGTTCAATGTCAATGTCTCTCAGGTGAAAATGCCTATTAATGATTAAGGTCTGCAACATCTTCATTACCACTGCCACTGGCCAGTCTCACCCCCCCCCCCAGAAAATTTAGAAAAATTATCATCGATAAAGAGGAACGACCTCGAAGCGTTCTGGCCAAAGAACTAGCGTCTTACTTACTGAGCCCCCACGGCTCTCAGATTTGCATGTACAGGAATGTTGTAGTCTTGATTATGTGTATATTTGACTTATAAAGAGCAATAAACCATTATAATGTTCTTAGTTTTGTTTCTCTAGATTCTTAGTCATCCCAAACTCCCATCAATGAGATCAATATGAAACAAACAGGGAAAATTAGAATTGACCATATACAATGTACTGTAGAGGTTTACATGTTCATTCAGTAAAAATATACATCCTTGACCATACTGGAGGGGACAAATGTGCACCCCCATTCCAATCTCGATCCCATAGATATCTACAGGGAGGCGGTGGGATGGCCTAGTGGTCTAGAGTGCTGCGCTTCGACCTCTAGCTGGCCGGTCACCTCTGGCTTGTGGCTGTAGTTTCGAGCCCTGGTGTGAGCGTTTGTGGCACGGAGATAGGGGCGCCTTCTCAACCTCGTGGGTTTCGTCCGGGCACTCCGGTTTCCCCCCACTGCTAAAGACCCCTATGCGCAAGCGAATTATTGAAATAAAATGAAACCATATGTTAGTCCCAAAATGACCTAGTTTGTGTCGAGTGGACGTTAAACCCCATTTCTTTCTCTCTGTACGTCGACAATGTTTCATTTCGTTGACGATTTTCAAAATTTGAAGAATAAATTTCGAAATTTATATGTTGATTACAGGTGCGGATCCAGGATTTTTTGCAGGGGGGGGGGCTAGGTTTGATAATTGCTTAATTAATTGTGCTCAACCGATAATTTGGTAAATTAGATTCAATTTGGTTCATTCTGACGTATTTCCGGAAGGTAAATTCCAAAATAACAGGTCTAAATCTCCAATAAAATCGCATAAAAATTTTTTCAAGTCTGAGCAGGGGGGTGGGGGGGGGGGGTCTTCATCCGCGCCTGGATTATCAAAGATAGTGCGGACTGTACGTACAAAGAAGTTACCACATTCACGGAAAAGTTGTCAACGCCTCTTATAATAAACAGCAAGTTATATATCCAGATTATGAACCTAATAATGAACAAACTCAGGACCCGGGATTCCTATATACACCGGTGGGGAGGGGGGAAGGGGGTGTGTGACTAGTCACCCTAGTCACCCCCCTGGATCCACCCCTGCTTAGCAACTCCATACTCTCAAAATTAATAGAAAGTCATTAAAAGCAAATATGGCGGAAGATTATTTTATCGAATGCGGAAATTTTGTTTTTTCCCCCATAGCTTAACACTGAAAAGGCAAGACGGGAAATGGCTGAAAAGAAAAGAAAAGGGGTTTAATGTCTTACTCTTCAACACATAACCAGGGCTTTTGGAAGATGAACACACGCCAAACAGTGTGCTATGAGGGAAATTTTGTCCGGGCAACTGCGCTACAGCCTACTCTTATATCGAATTCCAACTGCCAAAGGTTCTTTTACGTGCATGCCGATGTGTACAAAGGACCTCGGTTTTTCGTCCTATCCGAACAACTAAGGAGTTGTCCTTGTCAGACCCTTTGTTCTGCATCATTGACAAAGGGAAATCACACCAGAGAATCAGCCAATGCAGGGATCGAACACCCGCCATCGAGCCTAGCGAGCTAGCGCCTTACGCACTTAACCACGGGATCCCCCAAATATCTATACAACTTTCTTGTAAATGTCAATGTGTATATGTATATGGTAGGGTAATTTACAAGGTGATTGTCAAATTCGCATCCTCATGAACTAAACTAAAGTTATGTGCTCAAGTTTTCAAGTTTTGTTTTATTTGGATCTTCCTCATAAAATTCCCCTTCCATACCTACTAAACCCTCTTTGTCATGTTGTTCATAACTCAAGCGTAACATTCAATATGTTAAAGTCATGAAAAAAATATGAACACAGCACCCCCTGACTTCAATATGATGAACATTGTATTCGTGTGATGTTTTAGTTAACCCCGTAAAATATGCTAAATAAGTGTTCACAGAAGACAGAAACTTATGGGAGTGTCCCCCCCCCCCACACCAGTGGGAAAGTGACCCTTCCAGACTCTTCCTATTGCGCTACATCGGCTGCTATCCCCATCGCTTTACATCCCACAGCCTTGTGCCTCCGGTGTGGCGGATTGTCAACATTTTATATAATTTCATTTGCGGACACCCCCCCCCCCCCCCCCGCACACATGCACACATACACAATATATATATTCACAGCTACGCCGCTGATTGCGACCACCCTTGGCATTCTGAGAATTCTGATGTATTATAGTTTTATAATTATAGCACAATTAATGAAGTATGCCATTATAATTACTGGGCCTAGGCCTCTTGATTTAATGTGAAGGTAGCCCAATCTAACAAAAACAATAAAAAAATATAAAAAAAAAAACTTGTAGGTAAATGCTTTTTTGGTTTTTGTCCACTTGTGACCACCTTGGCATTCTACGAATTCCGATGCATTATAGTTTTTTAATTATAGCACAACTAAATTAAATAATGAAGTATAACTAAGTATAATTACTGACTAGGCCTGCTGTGCATAGGCCTACGTCTTTTGACTTAATGTGAAGGTAACCTAATCTAACAAAAACAGAAAAAAAATAATTGTTAGGTAAAGAATGTTAAAATGATAGCCCACTTTTTCATCAGCGCAAATTTTCATAAGCTCAAGGCCTCTTTCTTCACCTAATAATTGTTTTAGTTCATCCATTTTGTTTTTCAACCATGTGTTGTTCTGGCCGTCTGATGGTATTGCGATCACGTGATACTATGAACTTAGAAGTCGATCACGTGATACTATGAACTTAGAAGTCGGAACTTGGAACATGGAACTTGGAACATGGAACATGGAACTTGGAACATGGAACATGAAAGTTGGAATGTCCCTCCCCGTCTTCCGTACTGGATAGCCAGTGATATTCACGATCATTAAGCCATATTACGCAACTGGGATTCGTAACCCTGTTAAAATTCGTAACCCTGTTAAGTAAATCTTGCGATCGTTTTCGAATTGTTCAATGTTTTGATTTGGATAATTGTCAACTTATTCACATTTTAGCCTTCTCTGTAGGCCTACACAATTAAAACAGCCTCTTTTAACGGATATCCTGTAAAATCTGAATGGTCCTTTAGATATCACAAAAATCAATTAAGGCTTAGATCTCACGAAAACTATATAAAAGCTGTCGAAAAAATATACTAGAATATCAATAATTACTCGAAACGTATATAATTTATTTGTAGTCCTACTATTTAACATATTGAAAAATGATTTAACATCGTGGGGGTAGGTTATAGGTAGTGACGTGAAGACAAGGGTAGCTGGACTGACCGAGAATCCTAGACCAAGTGGCTGGTTCTACCCATTTCTGATACCAAATAATTTGCCATACATTATTATACACACAGAATATTGTTGAGATGGTTTCACTGAAATATTGTAGATGCGATTTGACAGTACATTAGTTCACCTTATAAACTTGCATATTAAGAAAGTGTTCACGGTCTATTTATTTTTTCCCCAGACATTAGTAATACAAAAACGAATTATCTGTAAGACAAATGACGTATTTAACCAGTACCTTGTTTAACCTCATCAGACACCCATCACGAGCACGGAGATGTATTAAAATACTGTACGTCTCTGGGCTACAGGTGTGTGGTTCCTAAAGAAAGACAGTTATAAGAAAGTTTTATCCACCCGCCACTCCAGTATTTCTTCGGTATGTGCACTACAGACACAGAATATTAATGACCTTTTTATTATTTCTTTAAGAAAAAGATACACAATAGTCCAATATTCACAAATAATTTGCCTTTCTCTTACCCTTAATCTATGTAAATCATGCTCATCATATCAATGTTGAAACGACTATAAAATGAAGATTACTCATATACAGGATAACAGCACAATAAAAAACACACTATGCAGTGATAGAACGGGGACACTTTAAAAAAAAAGAAGAAATAAAATTGAGATAGAAAAGCTATTATATTTTTCAACAAAAACAGCTGTGTAATGGTGATGATTGTGGGTGCTTGGCAATGGCGCTGATAACATTGATGTCTGTAACGGAAGCGAACCTATATTATTATCAGACATTAATGGACAGGGAAATTGTTAGTTTCGTGTTTCACCTGCCTATAATAATTACTGTCCTCTGGAATATAATCACATATAAATATATAGAACCAAGATTTATTACTTTCATACCCCACTATATCTACATGTAATTATAACATATTCCCTTCTATCACCATTTACAAGTATAACACACGTTTCAAATAAGTTGCAAGAAAACTTTATACCATTCCTCATTAACAAGATATTTTTGGAATTATAATTGAAGTTTAAATAGTCATTTGCACTTTATCAAAATAACTTTGAACTCGCGTAATTACCGAAGATTCATGCTCTGGCCTACTTTAAAATTGGAAAATGAAATGAAATGGGGTTTAACGTCTTACTCTTTTGCACCTAACCTGGGCTAATGGAAGACGGGCATACGCCATACAGTGTGCTATTAGGGAAATTGTGCCCTGGCAGCTGCGCTACGGCCTACTCTTATATCGAATTCCAACTGCCAAGGGATCTTTTACGTGCACGCCAATGCGTACACGGGACCTCTGTTTTTCGTCCCATCCGAACGACTAGGCAGCTGTCTTTGCCAGGCCCTCCGTTCTGCATCATTGACAAGGGAGAACCACGCTAGAAAACCGAAATGAACTTTTTAAAATTGGAAAATCGCTTTCAAAAGGGTGCTTACCGTAAAAGGATATTATCATACATTCTAAAAAATTAAGTAGAAAATACCACTAAAGAAATTTATTTAAATGCCTTCATGTTCCGCCGTTAGGTTATCAAGGCAATAATGAAAATTACGCGGACAATCAATAAGTAGGAGCAAAGGTAATAGTAAGTGCAGGAGGACCACACTACACGAGAGACAAAATCTACAAGAAATATGATGCATACATACCACCTCTTTCTGTTTAATTTATCACAACGACATTATAGGAGGTGTTATATACAGAATCTCCTACGAGTCTTTTTTTGATATCAAAAAATATCAACACAAGTTGATAAAGTAAAAAAAAAAACGATGCTCTGTCGAGTTTTTTTTTTTTTACTTTATCAACGAGTGTTGATATTTTTTGATATTAAAAAAGACGAGTTGGAGAAATAAATAAATATAATTCTTTGGTATAGATTTCACTGTTACTAAACCTGATTACATTCCAGCGTAGAGATACATCATTTTTGGAAATATTATTGCAAAGTCCTATATAGTGACCCATTGTTTCCTTCCAGGTCAATTAAATAAAAATAATTTCTTATTAACCAAAGAAGAAGTTACATTTAATAAGTGGTGTCTTAAAAATACAAGAAAGCAGTTCGTTTTTGATTTGCCAATCATATACCTGCAAAGCGATATCTACTGTCAAATGTGTTATTGGGTGATAAACTTTGATCTTTACGAACATGTTGTATCTTTAATTAATTATTAGATTCACACTTGTAGAGAAGTCATATCACACGTACTCAAATTACTAATGATTGATTCGTTAACACATCAAAAGATTTATAAAACCCAAAAAGATGATTTTAGGTGAACCCAGAATATCATGTTTATCATTTGTGTTGGAAAATTCCTATTGCACCCTTTAGCTTAGTAACCTATGTTTTTAGAGTGATTTAGATCCTATAAATTTTAGACATCATGAAGATTCCTTAGTGTTAGACAGCCACCAAATTCACGAGAGAACGTCGAGATTCAAGAAACCCCAGATGGGACGAGTAGACCTCATTGATTTGTAGGAGAGTCATATGATGTTGGCATCCGTCAGTAAACTCATCTGCAAGTTTAAATAGGGGTTAGCGAGAATGACAAGTTAATTTTAAGTATATCGTTTTGTAAATTATACATAGTAACAGTATGTATCCAGCTTGACATAAAAATATAGAAGCGGGTTTATGCATTGTTAACACCTTAACTACTGCAATGGTAAGAAGTAAATACAAGACGTAAAAAGAAATCCTTAGAAGAGAATTACAAATAATAGACGATCATAGGGCTATTACAATATGTAGCAGAAGACAGTATGTGTCACACATTGGATATCACAACAGAGGATCATTGACCGCTAAGACAGTTTCCATCTCAAAAATACGACGTGGTGGTAAAGTAATGCCGTGGTTTTGACGAAAACGTGTATTTTTTTTTTTCTTTTAACAGATAACGACAAGGTCCAGGAACGCGACTGAAAGCGCTTTACTTTCCATCAACCGGTCATAATAACCACTGCTGTCTAAAACAGATCGCGAATAAGTAATTATATATTGCGACTGGTTGACATAATGTATAGTTAATCCTAGTAAGAACAATGTTTTAAATTATATTTAACTGAAAAGGGGACCATGGGAAAAGTTAATGAAGCAGCTCATAACGAAAATATTAATAGAAAATACCTAACAATCAAATGGTTCTCAGCAGTTGACGAGACGTTAAATATACATGTATTCCCATAATGTCACTTTAATAATTGTACTCTGTAGTGAAAATGTTTAATAGACACAATCCCTGGTTAAAAGCTTTCGTGTAGCAATCTGTAGCAATCGAAAAGATAAATAGATTGTCGAAATTATGTATATTGTACATCAAAAGAACTCATGCCTATATTGTCTATATTTAACTTTACGACATACTAACATATATAATTATATACGTCTACATTCTTATTTGAGATATACATTAAAGAAAATATTTCCTTTGATATATTGCATGACCATTCTGCAAAAAAAAAGCCCTTCGTGCTCAGACGATTAATACGTATGGCGCCGAATCGTTGTCATATTAAGAGTCAAACTTATGCAGTCAAAATGGTGAAAATGGCCATTTTGGAGATTGTTCACTTGAAAATTTCACTTGTAACACATAATCACGTATCAAAACATCCTATTTTACACATTTGCTAATTCACTGTAACTTTTTCTTTTTAGCATTTTCAACAATCAGAATCTTTCAATTGTATTTTTCCACCACCAAAATTTCTCGAAACGAAGGAATGTCAAGATTATCGTCTAAACTAAAATTAAAGCCTGTGGTGGACTATGGCTGCCATAGCAAATACATATTATTTCTATGAAATTTTAATATTCTTATCTATTTTTTGTATTCAATTCGTTTTTCTTTCATTTAAAAACAATTTACATTTATTTTAATTTTCTTTTTATAAATTATTTTTAAAACAATTTTTATTTATAAATTATTTTTGAAACAATTTTTTTTTTATAAATTATTTTTGAAACAATTTTTTATATAAATTATTTTTTTTAAATATTTTCTTTTATAAAAATTTTATCATAAATTATTTTTTTTTAATGGTATTGATATTAATGGGTGTATAGATGGGTTCTCAAGGTACGTTGTTTGGCTCCATGCGTACGAACAAATAACGATCCTGCTGTAATTGCCGGCTATTTTATCAGAGCTGTACATAAGTATAATGGTTGTCCAAGGATCATCCGCGCTGACTTTGGTACAGAAAACGGATACGTGTAACAGATGCAAACATTCCTTAGAGAACACAATAATGAGGAAGGCAGGTGTTTCCAGTATGGGTGTAGTACCGCTAATCAAAGAATAGTCATGGTGGGGCATCCTAAGGAAGGAGAACTCTGAATACTGGATGGCACTTTTTCAAGAAATGCAAGAAGACTATTTTACTGGAGATGACTTGGACAAGGAGTTAGTGAGGTTCTGTTTCTTGAATATGATACAGGTAATGATAAGTCATGATTTTATAACTTTAAACTGTTTCGGCAATGAACAGCACAATGTTTTGGTTATGTAGGGAGAGTAACGTAAATTGTGTGGCGATAATACATTTGTGTGACAGCTAGCAACAAAATCATAAAGTGACAAATGCATGGTTTGAGGCCCCATTTTACATCCCCTTCCTCTTCCACAAGCCCAAAATTCACTAACTATAATGACCCCCCCCCCCCGCCTCCACTATCACTCACTATTTAGAGTAATCTTTCTCTCTCCATCTGATGTTCCCTAATTATGATCCTTTCTGAAAAGCGCACTGTACAAAATAGACATATTCTACTACATAACAATTTAAATTTATAAAACACTTAATTCATGAATTAAATAAACTGAAATAAAAACAAGGGTGTCACCTGAACACATAATATCTGAGTTAAATTTAAAACCTGTAGCCTTCACGAGTTTTTCGGCAAATGGAGGTAACGACAGATTTCGTAATTTCCTGACTTATGTTAATACTCTTAAGTCACTATCGCGTTCACAAGGTTTTCTGCAAAGGCGGGGGTATCATCGAACCGGGCCGTCCTTCTCAAGAGGGGATAACTTTGGATCAGAAAGTCGCCGTACTGGTTTATGACCTAAATGCCCCCTACCAAATATGACGAAACTCTTCTCATGACCATAATACTTCCAAAACTGTAGCCGGTATCACGTTACAAGTCAATTATTGGCAGGCGGACGGACGGGCGGACTGGATGACGACATGTGCGTACAATAAAATTATGTTATACACATTGCTATTCAAAATGTTATTAAATTCATGACGGAACTGGGGAAAGTTATCATATTCCGTAGATACCTCAAGTACCGCACCACAGGTAGTCCAATGGGGCGCTTCCCAAAACCCGTCCATGTATGACTTGTGAATTGGACTGTTATATTAGAAGTCAAAATCAAGTCGGAACCAGTGCAGAGACGTAGGAAACCACAAAGCATGTTTGAATCAAGACCTTTAACATAGCGCTTGAGATATCCAACAACAGGTTCTTCGGTGTTTCTTATATCTTCAGGGAACCGCAGAACGTTTAGTAGTCTTAGTATCTGGCAACAGGCGCTTGTAGCTGGCCAAGAGTTCTCCGTGTTTGTGGAACGCCATTGACGTTAGAATAGACCGCCAACAATCGATCACAAACATGGGTGTTTGTATTATTTCTTTATGTGCTAAATCGGAGATAATCGTAATCAGATTTTCTTTGTTTATAATCTTGTGGCAACTATACTGATCCAACACGTCTATCAAAATCTGCGAGAGCTTTCTTTAAAATTTCTCTTTCTAGTGGGTCCACAAACGCAAGGATATCCCATTAGATCTCTGAATGATCTACCGTATATGACTTCCTCCATAAATACTGGCGCAATTGCTATGGGGATATAATTAAATTCGCGCCACCAAGCCAAGTATACTCGAGCGACAGCGCCCCACTCTTCAGCGCCAAAATCGTGACGTAAAAATGGCACTTTGAAGTCGGTGTCCACAGTGCACTGTGAGTAAAATTCTCCCCAAAACTGTGTCAGGCAATCTTTATATACGCCGTCGACAACGCCTTCGTCCGTGACACTGTTTTCCAACTTCCATAGATAAACGTTCGTCAAGTATAGATCTGTCTGAAAAAACCTTCATTACGTCCTTCAAACAACACGACCTTCGTATTACAATACTCCGCGACGGTCAATCATACAATGTTTTCACTGGCAGTGTCATTTGAAGAGAAACGTTCTGAACATCAAGCATAGGGCCGAACCGGATTTCATCGTCGGACCAGTCGCCATTTCCTGGACTTGGCGTTATAGCCAGGGTAAAATTCGATGGTATGTTTGCAGTTGATGTGGCGGATACCGATACTCGAGAGGTCGTGCCTGCATCTGAAACTCGAGTGCCAAAAGGGACAACGATACCTTCTTCATAATAATAATATGTATTATTACTTTCCTCGTCATTATTGTCAAAGATCTGAAGGTCGGGTAAAATGTCATCATCCACGTGACCATCAGCTGTGTCGGAAAACGCTGTATTTATTATATCTTCGTCGTCACATTTATCACCAGAGGGAGCTTCTTTCTTGCGTGTAGCGAGGTAAAATCGCATAGTACGCATGCTGGTCAACTTGTACATTTCCCCCAGTGTTAAATTATCGTCTATTTCGCATTCTTTAAAGTCCTTCAGTTCTGATATGAAATCCTCCAAATGACCTCTAGGCGAATGGTTGTATGGGAAAAATAGTTCTTTTGTCGATTGTAAAATGTTTTTTCACGAACTTACTGACTGAGATATTACGTGTACCGCCACCTTTTTTAAGATCTTACTTGCTTAAAAGTTTTAACTGAACTATCGTAGTCAATCCAACCAATTTCTATTACACGAGTGGATTTGTCTTCCATTGTTTGATATGAAGTCTGTCTTCTCCCCGTCACCTTCTTTATATTTTTCTTTGAATTTCTTTCTGAGATTTTGCAACAAACTACTCTTTCTTTTACTGACCGTCCCTGTATCATTTCCGTTTTCTTTGGTCAGTGTTTTACTAAACTGAAAGGCGGCAAGTCTGTCCCCGTGCTTTGGTATATATAACACATTAACTGTTCATTATTCATCAATGGTACAGTTGTCACATCGACCTGAAACAATATTCAAAAACTTAATTTTAAAGGAGCCAAATGGGTCGTAACGCATAAAATAATCGTATTTTAATGTATATAAACGGATTTGCTTGCATTCATTCATTCATTTCCGTTTTACTCTAATTTCAAATCAGTTATGTTCGGCGAAATATGCTAGAAGTCTGAATTGTATGCTAATCTCTAGCGTCTGGTTATTCCAGTCTACATTACTGCGTATGGTCTCCATGTGTCACCCTCTAGCCTCGTTCTCCATGTAACTTTGCCTAAAACGGATTATGGCAATCTGAACGACAGACTCACCCTACCTGCAGAGAAGTGACTCTGACACAGTCAATAGCCACGATATCTATGACGTTATCTAAACGTCACGGGTCAAGAGGTCACATCAACAAACAAAATGTCAACAGTTATCAACATTACAAGACACAATGTTTCAATGTAAACAATGGCCTTCCTGCAGCCTTTAAGACTGTATAATCCGTACAGCCATAACGTTTTATCGCTTCTTCCAATGATTTTTTTTTACAAAAATAATATCTACAACTCTAGATTTGACGTTGGCATATTGGCACTATTTTGTGCTTCGGTCGTGTCTATTTCAGATATACACAATCAATTTTGTTAACGTTTTTAGCGTGGGGATTGACTAATAGTTAATTTATTTCAGTTCTAAACAAAAATTTAAAAATTTGACGCCATTATAAAAAATAGCCAAATTCTAGCTGGGATTACTGAGCAAAATGGCCATTCATTGTATACGTGCGAAAAAAAAACCAGTTACCATTTAATTTTCGTACGTACGTTACTTACGGGATTATGGTACACCAATGATAAATTTCTTATTTTGTATTAAATATTGGATATCTGAATTCCATCTGTTACCGGTAAGATCACAACATCAATGTTGATTTAAATTGACAAATTTCATTGTCGATGATTTTGAATGATATCGAGTTAGAGACTTAGCTACAGACATGATATAGTAAGCAGAACCCTCAAAGTTTCTCAATCATTTCTTTTTCTAAGAGACTACTAAATTGTATTGAGTTTGCATTAAAGTAGCCAAGTCTTCAACTCAATATCATCCAAATTCTTACACGTTGAAAACACGAAATATTTGTCAAATCAACATCGATGTTGTTGTCTTACCTTGAAAAGGAAGGCTTCTGATATCCAATATTTAAGACAAAATAAACATTTTACCGTTGGTACACGAATCGTGTATCATGGTACGTTTCAACGTCCCTTGTAACAAGTGACCAGAATGAACAAGACTAAACAAATTTCACGACTCCAACTCGGCGATAGCCAACCTGTTTCATAGAGAATTACTTACGAATTATCTCTGTAACGGATGCCTGTCCAAAACACGTGCGTTGACTGCACGCCTCGTAGTCATTGGCTCAACGGCTCGTGCAATGTTTACTTAACACCTAACTGCTGAGGGCAAAATGACGCATTTTACTCATTTTAATACCCATTTACACTAAATAGGAAGTATTTTTTAACTACAAATACTTCAAACGTCTTTATTTATTTTTCTTTTACCTCAAAAAAATGTTTGAGAATTTAATTTGTCGGAGTTAAAAAGTTAATATGCCGTACTTATTAAGCCTCGTCGATGTCATGCTTATATATCAGTGATTGTAGCGGCCAAGCGAATATTCACTGCGGGATCAGTTTGGGCGATAACATATAACTTCTCCAAAGAGCATGTGCAATAGACTGGAATAACCAGACACGAGATATTTCTATTGGGTTGAGGCTCATGCCGTATTTCGCCTGACATAATTGATTTGACATTAGAGTCAAAATGGAAACAATTGAATGTAAAACAGTTCATATACAACCAGTTCACATTATTTCATGCGTTGCGACCCATTTGGGTCCATTTCTAGGGCCGAGATATTAGCGATTTAGCTCCTTTAAGGCCTTACTGTCCTCATATGTAGTTTTATAAAGATAGGTTGCCAGACAACGAAACAAACCTCTACAGCACTAAGTCGTCCTCGCAGCCTATAAGGGTTGTTGTTCAGTAGGTAAAGAGACTAAAACTGAGCAAGAGTAACAACCACCCAATAATTATCAGAAATAATTAAAATTTGGATAGGGTGTGTTTGCATATAACATACCTCTCCTTGTCCGCACTTGTTTGCAACATTGTGGGCGATATTATCCAAAAATTGCTCTTGTCGGCGATTAGTAGGGCCATTTGTTTTTGTTGCTAAGATCACTTTGCACACTGTGTTTGTAACAATACTTTTACCAAATTCTTAAGAAATGAAATGAGGTATAACGTCCTACTGTTCTGCTACAATACTGGGCTAATGAAGACGGGCATACGCTATACAGGGTGCTTTGTGGGAAATTTTGCTCGGGCAAATTTAACGTCTAATTCCAACTGTCCATGGATCTTTTACGTGTACGCCACATGGCACCAATAGTCTGCCGTACTATGGGTGAAGCTATCAAGCGACTGCCAACTGTTTTCCGTTCGGGTGATATTTTAAGATTTTAATCAGATCAAAGCCTTTGAGGACATGGATAATGGGCTTTACCTTTTTGTCTTTGATTCTAGCGACAAGGTCTTTCGTCATTCTCGATGCAAGGAAATTATAAAATTATTCGTTGTGTTGTTCAATGTCTGCTGACTGCGCCTAGAACAATACAGAACATTATCTTCACAATACGATTCATATTATACTTGTTAATTTGACAAGATCGTCCTTACATTACATTATATAGTTAAGAATAAAAATATCATTATATACTTCAGAATCAAATATTACTATATACATGAAGTTAAGAATGAAATTGTAAATTAAATTAGTAACCCCCCATTGTCTGTGTCAATTTCGTATAACTAGCAATACTTGTGGGCAGTTTGACAAACCCGGCCGACGATATGATATTTTCAATTTTCAATTGTTGACAAATAAAAATGGCAAGCTAGTTTTGAGGTTATGAGTTACCGTAGTCGTTGGCCTAGACGAGGCCTGCTATTTAAAATAACACGTTGTTGTCGTATAAATGAATTCAAAGCCTTCCGTGTGATTATCACACTGAATTAAAACCAAAATAATTTCTTTACTGAAAGCATTTTTTTCTCAGTTTTGTTGGATATATAAAACAGTGGTTTTAAACAATTCGTCCTCACAGTGTATCAAGGCAAATACACGAGAGCAGTGTTCTGCGACATAAGCAAAGCTTTTGACAGAGTCTGGCACGCTGGACTCTGTCATAAGCTTGAGGCGGCTGGGGTCAGAAGAGACCTACTTCACTGGTTCGAAAATTATCTAACTAACCGTAAACAAAGAGTTGTTGTGAATGGCGCCTCCTCCACCCCAGAACAGTTTCATCTGGTGTTCCGCAGGGCTCTGTTCTCGGTCCCCTTCTATTTCTCATCTACATTAACGATATCATAGAAAATATAAACTCCAACATTCGTTTATTTGCAGATGACACCACCCTATATCTCACAATCGATGATCCAGCTGCTGATGCCGATACAATCAATATTGACTTAGAAAAATTAAACAGGTGGGCTAAAACATGGCTGGTATCCTTTAACCCCCTCAAAACCGAAACACTGGCACTAACTAACAAGAAAAATCCTCCACTTCCAGCCCTTAGATTTAATCAAATTCCCATAAAAGAAGTCAACGAACATAAACACCTAGGTTTAATCCTTCAGTCAAACTGTAAATGGCACGCATACGTAGATTCAATTATAAATAAAACAAGCAAACTAATTAACTCTTTAAGGTCACTTAAATATAGGCTTACTCGAAAATGCCTGCACACTCTGTACACTTCCTTTATTTTACCCCATTTCGATTACTGTGACGTTATCTGGGATGGGTGCACAAATGACCATACTAAAAAATTAGAAAACTTACAATTAGATGCACTAAGAACAATATGTGGGGCTGTAAGGGGTACCAGTCATAAGCTCTTATATAACGAAACCGGTTTTATTACGCTACAAGAAAGACGCAAAAGACACAAGCTGACACTTATTTATAAAATCATTAATGACTTGACACCCGCTTACCTTAAGAACTTAATATTATACCGACCAAATAATTATCAACTTCGAAACAATGACAACCTTTCAGAATACCAATGTAAACAAAAATCTTTTCTAACTCTTTTGGACCCTGATCAACAAAAGAATGGAATAAACTTGATACCAATATAAAAATTTCTCCATCTCTCACTATTTTCAAACAAAATCTAAAACTAAATGATCCAATAATTCCAAATTCATTTCTACAGGGCAAAAGAAAGAACCAGATAATTCACAGCAGACTGCGGCTTTCTTGTAGCGACCTAAACGGACATAAATTTTTACGACATATCTCCAAGGATCCATCCTGCAGCTGCGGTCATCGATTTGAAGATTCTGAACATTTTCTCTGCTGGTGCCCACTATACTCAGATGCACGAAAAATTACAATACATCTTTTACCATCACACCAGCAATCAATTAAATCACTCCTTTTTGGCATAGAAAATGAGGCTACATCTAATAATATCTTTAAAATAGTACATGAATACTTCGATGTTTCCAGACGCTTCAATATTTGATTCTATTAATAGAAACCTATTATTCATGTTATATAACAGCACTTCATCCTTTTTATTTGTTGTAAATAGTATGTATATTAATTATTTAACTTCACATGATTTTTACCACTATTGTATAATGTGTACATAGACGATCTGTATATATTACTATATGTATTATATTCCTTGTATGTGGAGAGGGGTGATATAGGCTTTGCCTGTTCCCTGATCCCATTTCATGTATTTCTGAAATAAAATATTGTTTACAAAAAAAAAGCAGTGTCTCGGTTTTTATGTCTATGGTATTAGAGCCTGTACAGTGTGTGTCTCTGTCCTTCGTTGGAACTTCATCATAGAGGGTCACATTCTGACCCCGCCTGATAAGAGTACCAAGATTCTTACAATTGAAATACATAAAAAAATACAGTAATTAGTATACATATAATACTATGAAGGCAACAGCCAAATACTCACTGACAGTCACATTCCGTGCACACCCATTACACAAAGAAATTAGCATGCTTACCATTATTTTTAATCACCGATATAGTAAACTTGATAATTGGCATCTGTTTACTGAGGCGGCAGTTGAGAGCACCTATGTAGTTTCCGGTTCAGGCAGCCTCGATATGATGCTCCAGTCTGGTTTTACTAAGTCGATCGATCGAGATAATTTTGGAAAAATAAAATCATCGGATGGCCTTTCCAAGCCACCGTACAAAACTCTGTAACATCGATGTATACAATTATTAATTCGTATAATAACATGCTATATACTCCCCACTTGAAAGGGGGTAAATATAACGGGAAATATTTAGTGGAGGTGATGCGCATGTGGTGGAGTGTGCGTGTGTGTGTAGGGGTGGGAGTGGGGGTATCCGCTCCGTCACTGCAGATTTGGATGGGCTGTAAAACTAAACAAATGAATCTTTATTCTGCAAGTTTATCATTGAATATAATGTACAAATTATATAGCTTAAAACATCGGTAGAGACGTGTTCGGTTGTATTATCTCGAGCGCTTAACTATCTCGAGCGCTCGACTTAGCTCTCTCGACCGCTCGACTTAATATCTCGAGCGCTCGAGACCTTGATTTTCCGTACCATCCGAATGATCATATAATGTCCCCTTGGAGACATCTGTCCAATAATTTGTTTTCAATGTAGAAGACTTTGGATGATACCGACTTAGAGACTTATCAATTTTAACTTCCTAACCGTTTTTGCCCTAGTCCTACAATTAAATACGTTACTGGTTATTTTTATCTTTGTGTGTTGGTCTGTTCAGGTCAGCGGCAAAATAAACACCACCACGCTCTCGTGGCTCTGGAAAGCCATAGGCGTAGGTGGGGGGGGGGGGTGCCCCAAAATTGTAGGTAGGTTCTTAGCATGTTAGTCGTGGCTTACTGTACTCCAAACAATAGTGGGTTCGAGTCTTAAGATATCTTTTTTTAAAATTGCCTAACTTTAGACACTCGGAATTTAAATTCGCTGTTAAATTGGACACATTCGAGAACACCATATTTTTATCCGCCCCACCCCCAGCTCGCACGACTGTGTGGAAAGTTGCCATGTTATTCTTCATACAACAGTATGCAACAAGGATGATTAGGCCTTTTCAGTACGATGCTAGTCTATGATATATACTCATCTTGATTGACTCTTCTAGGTCGAGATTTTGGTTTTTCTTTTCCTGGCCGATTTTATTAAATATTAACATTTAGTTGTGAAAACTAACACCCTGCGCTGCGCTATCATCAAAGGATTAATGTTGAAAAAACACCCGAAAGGGAAACACTGTGGAACGCGAGTATTGGTTTTAGCAGCAGGTAGAGTCGACTGATTATACCAGAACCTTTGACAGTCATACACTATTAGTAAGTGCAGCGGGACTGCACCACACACAAATTCTACACTTATAGTCTCTAGATCGACTATTTTTGGTCAAGATTTTGGTTTTCCTTTTCCTGACGGATTTCATAAGATATTCATACTTACTTGTGAAAACTAACATCCTGTGCTATCGTCGAAGATATTAAATAAAACACAAGCGAAACACGGTGGACAACGAATTTTGGCCCTGCTTGATTTGTCCATACCGGCACATACGCATTTTAGCACTTATGACGTCATGTATAGATTGTGGGGGGGGGGGGGGTAAGGGCTGCACCTGTGGATTTCGTCTCGAGATGTAAACAGTTATATCCCTTACCCTGGGCCAAGCCCAACCCTTACCCTAACCCACGATCACGTACTATGGCAAAACATGGACTATGGCAAAGCATGGAATTCTTCTATACAATATTTTTTTTTTTAAATTGAAAAAAAAAACCAAACACTTTTTCGAAGAATTTTTTTTTTCATCAGTACGGAAGCGTTTAGGGGTCATGCAAAATTTTGTAGAATACCGCGAGATCCTGCGATCCTGTGATACTTTCTCGAGATCTCAATAAAATGTTCTCGAAATCCCCTAATAATTTCTCGAGAATCACCCATCCTGTGTTAACGATCTCGAGAATTCGAGATAATGTTCTCGGGACCTTGCCTTCCCGTGTAAATTTTCTCGAGTTCTCGGGTATATTTATGCGTGCGCGTAGTTGTAATGTATTCTCAGCGCCCCACTACTCGCGTCTCGGACCCCCCCCCCCCCATACACACACACACACACACACACACACACACACACACACACCCATACACACACTTTCCCGAAAATCTTAGTAACACGATAGAGTAGAGCCTACAGATTTATCGAATTTGTTTCAAATTTAGTATAAAGCATTTTCGCTATTCAGTGTTCCGCGACAAGAATGATCCCTATTAATTTTCAGCAATATAAGGTTTTCTGAGGCATAGATGTTGCGTGGGCGTATCTCAACACTTTGCATAGCTATGGTTTATATTTCTTTTGAATCAGTAGTGCCATAAGCAGAGGAACCGTATTTATTTTCGACGGAACAATAATTGATTTGCAGCGCTTCCTGACGTTTTGTTATGTCGTCATTCCTATTTTCCGGTAAACCTTGTGGACACGGTTAAACCCAGAGTTTTTCAAGATCTTTTTATTTAAAATCTTCTCCGAGGCATTTGTGCCACAAAACAATACAGTCTGTGTCTAGTTTTATTCTAAAACAAAATATGCTCTGAAAACCATGCAAAAAAATGACATTCTCAATTAAACGTCGCACACACATTAAATTTGAATAATTTAACAAGCATGTCTGTAATTCAATGCTTCACACATTAAATCTAATGTGGTAGGGTTTTGAATTTCATATTTGGTGTGAAGTATTGGGGTTATAAGACGATGGAACCTATTCATTGAAATCATATTTCAAATTTAGTGTAAATCATGGGTACCCGTAGTATTGTCCGTTTATTCATTCATTAGTTAGCAGTATTGTTTGGTATGAAAGTTGGTGCGAAGTATTGGGCCAATGGTTGTTTCACAACGTGGAGACACTGTCATAAAAGGTTTCATATTAAATAGGATTTCAATATCTCGAGAACATTAACTCGAATTCTCGAGAAAATTTACACAGGATGTCAATATCTCGGGATAATTTTCAAGGGATTTCGAGAACATTAAATTGAGATCTCGGGAAAATTACCAAGTGATCACGGGATCTCGAGAAAGTATCACTGGATCGCAGGATCTCGAGATCTTTTACAAAATTTTGCATGACTCCTATACGCTTCCGTACATCAGAGAATCAAAAAATAAAAAAAAAAGAGTTGGTCTTGATTTTTTTTTTTATTTTTAGAAAAAAAAATTGTTTTCAGAAAAGAAAATCGTTTAAAAAAAGATATTTAAATAAAACAAATTAAATTAAAATAAATAGAAAAAAAAATAAAAAATATAATTTATAAAACCAAATAATAAAATTCTTGTAGAAATGATTTATAATAATAAAAAAAAAAAATTTAAAAATAATTTATAAACATTTTTTTAAAAGAATAATTTATAATATTTTTTTTTAAAAAAAAAAAAGATAATTTATAAAAAAATATTTTTAAAAAATAATTTATAAATTTTTTTTCAAAAAATCATTTATAAAAAGAAAATTAAAATAAATATAAATTATTTTAAAATGAAAGAAAAAGGAATTAAATAAAAAAATAGATAAAAATATTAAATTTCATACAAATAATATGTATTTGCTATGGCAGCCATAGTCCACAATACATCATTACTAAAGTCGCGATTATCCATTTCATGATTAAATCATGAACGAACGTTGATCAGCAAATCAGATCGCAATGCACTAAATATCGCAGGCTAACGCTGACAACTAGAGTTGATTATGGCCCTTCAGTAACCACAATGTAAAGTCAAAGCCGAGAGGTTCTTATTTGAATTTTTCTAAATTGGGACATTTCCCCTAATTTTCCCGGCAAGTTGTAAAATCTATACATTAAAATCGACCCTTTTTATAGAGACTGTGAATAGAGTTCCCTATAAACTATCGAATGCTTTTATCTAATGACTAGATACTATTTTATATATGGTATGCATAAATATCGAAACCTCTCCATAAAAGTACAAACAAAAATATATATTCCAGGCGCGGATCCAGGGGGGGGGGAGGTCCAGGGGGTCCGCCCCCCCCCCCCCCCCTGCTCAGACTTGAAAATGTTTTATGCGATTTTATTGACGACTTTTAGACCTGTAATTTTGGAATTTACCTTCCGGAAATACGTCAGAATGCACCAAATTGAATCTAATTTACCAAATTTTTCTGGGGGAGAGCCCCCAAACCCCCCCTTAATTACTTGACAAACCTAGACCCCCCCCCCCCTGCAAAAAATCATGGATCCTTGCCTGTATTCAGTTAAAGGGAAGGTTAAGTAAAGTAGAGTAACAATCAAATTATTATAAGATGGCTATACACACTACATACACGATATGTACAAACCACAATCAAAATGTTTATATTTCATACGGAATTTTCAAAATCGTTTGGAGATCTCGGGGAAGTTATGTACTGAAAAAAAAATTTCTTCAGAAATGTTTCTGTTTTCAGTTCCGAATAATAAATTTTGAGAATTTTGATAAAGTTTTGGAAGTTTTGATATTGACGCACATCGTGCATCTCAACGTAAGGGACAGATTAAAAGAAAGTGTTCGGAGTCTTCAAAGGGGTGACCACAATCGCATATAGGGCTGTCAGAAATATGCCTGAGAAAACGATGTTCGTTAAAATCACTGCAAGAGAGTCGAAGGCGAGAGTGTTGAATTTGATTTTTCCTGTTGCCAGAGTAGTATGATGAAGGTATAATTCGATCAAGGTAGCCGAGTTTAGATTTAAAAGAAGATAGGGTAGGTAAGTTTCTTTTAGAAAGATCGAGTAGATTCCATTCTCGAATTGTAGATGGTATAAAAGAAGGAGAAGATAGAGAAGTTCTGCAGAGGTATGTTGGGATGTTACTTTGGTTTCGTAGGCGATAAGAATTGATATTGGGTGGTATCAGTTGAAATAAGTATTCTGGAGTGATGTGGTTTATGATTTTGTAGAATAAAATTAATTTATGTCGCCTTCTTCTCTCCTGCAATGTAATAAACCCGGTTTCCTTATATAACGCTTGGTGGCTTGTACCTTTCACAGCACCGCATATAGTCCTGAGTGCATCTAATTGTAAAAGTTCCAGTTTATGTGTTAGTTCGACGGTACTCCCATCCCAAATAACGTCACAGTAGTCGAAATGAGGAAGAATATATGAGGTATACATGGTTTGGAGAGATCTGCGATTTAACCTATATTTTAAAGAGCGAAGACAATTTACAAGTTTACTCGTTTTGGCCAAAATCTTATTTATATGAGTATCCCACTTACAGTTGGTTTCGAAAGTCAGCCCCAGGTGATTGTGCTCAGAAACTTCTTTGATTGCAACATTGTCTAGATTTAGTGTCGGGAGAAATAAAAAAAAAAATAGGTTGCCAGGCAACGAAACATACGCCCACACAGCAGCCAAATCGTCCGGGCAGTCAACAAGAGTTGTCGCATATTTAGGAATTATCAGAAAATCATTAGAATTTGTTTGGTTTTTATAATCAAACTGTTTTTTTAAATCAGATAATAATTGTGACCTCCAGAGGGACCACAAGCTAAAAAGGGTGATTTTTCGTACAATCAGGGGACATAATTCAGGAAGTAATGACCCAATGGGCGCAAATATCGAAAGGAACCAAGATCTTTGGGTTATAAACATACATGTCAAGTTCCATCAAAATCGATTCAAAATTGTGACCTCTATAGGGTCCACAACCTTGATATAACATATTTTCACACTATTCGCGTACAAACCTCGGCCATTTTGTCCGTCAATTCTAGTCCGATTTTCACGTAATTCAAACTCTCTCTTCATTACCATGTAACGGTCATATAGTCAAACGTTTTTTTTTTTAAATCGGATAATAATTTTGACCTCCAGAGGGACCAAAAGCTAACAAAAACGATTTTTCAGACAATCCGGGGACATAATTCAGGAAGTTATGATCCAATGGGCGCAAATATCGACAGGAACCAAGATCTTTGGGTTATAAACATACATGTCAAGTTTCATCAAAATCGGTTCAAAATTGTGACCTCTATAAGGTCCACAACCTTGATATAACATATTTTCACACTATTCGCGTACAAACGGCGGCCATTTTGTCCGTCAATTTTGGTCTCATTTTCACGAAATTCGAACTCAACCTTCATAAACATGGAAAGGTGATATAATCAAACGGTTTTTTATATCCGATAACAATTTTGACCTCCAGAGGGACCACAAGCTAAAAAGGGCAATTTTTCGGACAATCAGGGGCCATAATTCAGGAAGTTACGATCCGATGGGTGCAAATATCGAAAGGAACCAAGATCTTTGGGTTATAAACATACATGTCAAGTTTCATCAAAATCGGTTCAAAATTGTGACCTCTATAAGGTCCACAACCTTGATATAACATATTTTCACACTATTCGCGTACAAACGGCGGCCATTTTGTCAGTCAATTTTGGTCCGATTTTCACGAAATTCGAATTCAAACTTCATAACCACGGAACGGTGATATAATCAAACGGTTTTTTTAAATCCGATAACAATTTTGACCTCCAGAGGGACCACAAGCTAAAAAGGGCAATTTTTGTGACAATCAGGGGCCATAATTCAGGAAGTTACGATCCGATGGGTGCAAATATCGAAAGGAACCAAGATCTTTTGGTTATAAACATACATGTCAAGTTTCATCAAAATCAGTTCAAAATTGTGACCTCTATAAGGTCCACAACCTTGATATAACATATTTTCACACTATTCGCGTACAAACGGCGGACATTTTGTCAATTTTGGTCCGATTTTCACGAAATTCGAACTCAACCTTCATAACCATGGAACGGTGATATAATCAAACGGTTTTTTTTAAATCGGATAACAATTTTGACCTCCAGAGGGACCACAGGCTAAAAGGGCTAAAAAAACGTGATTTTTCGTACAATCAGGGGCCATAACCCATGAAGTTACAGTCCGATACATGCCAATATCGAAAGGAACCGAGATCTTAGGGTGATAAACCTATATTTTAAGTTTCATTGAAATCGGATAAAAATTGTGACCTGTAGACTGTTCACAAACAATTGTGGACGGACGGACGGACGAACAGGGGCGACGACAATATACGTCCACATGAAAATGTGGGCGTATAAAAATCATGTTCTAGTGTTAGTGTTTCAGTTTTCATCGGGTTAAAAGATACAAGCCACGTCTTAGCCCAAATGTTTATTCTCTCTAGGTCATCATCTAAGACTTCCCTACACTCGGTTGGGTCAGTTATTTTTACATATAAATTAGTGTCATCAGCAAATAATCTAATATTTGATTTTATACTATTTACTATATCATTTTACTATAAAAATAAATACTCCATCCTAAACGCATATAAAACATGGAAATATTCAGAAACGGAGAATGGAGAAACGAAAGATGAATATGTTAAAGAAGATTACAGTGAACGTGTAAGAACCTGCAGAAAGTATCTTGGCGCGATAATGATGGAAATCAAAAAGAATCAACCAAATGATAAAATATCGATGAATTATGATAAACTTATATATCAAAATAGAACATTCATATATGATTTAGTAAAAGGATATGTTATTGCTAGTGATGGGAAAAATGTACTAAATATCTTTATCGTACTATATAAAAATGTACTAAATATCTTTATCGTACTATATAACCAAGTTCATTATTTTAAGATTCTCAGTGATAGTAATTCTGATCACTTCCCAACTCTTTGTGTGTTTAATACACAAGAAAACCCTCGAGAACAACATGTATTCGAGAATTCGGTTAAAACTGTGTGGCGACGACTCAAATGGAATGAGCTGCTTGCGGATGAATTTCAACATAAACTCAACAGTGAACAATTAGCTGAACAATTTGACACACTAGATAATTTACTACGTATAGATGATATTGATAGTTCTGTTGAAAAGATTTCAAATATTTTAGCTAACGCAGCAAGCAGAATGGTCAAAAGAGAACGCCGTCATAATTATTCCATACCAGAACAACCTCCTTGGTGGGACAGTGATTGTGAAAAGTTAAAATCTGAAAAGTTTTCTGCGCTAGATATATATCGGTTGAGTAATCTAAATGTTGACTTAGTGAAGTACAAAAATGCCAGGAACAGTTTTAAGTCATTATGTTCGACTAAGAAGCTTAAACATGCTGATAGAAACCATGATGATTATGTTGGTGCCTGTAAGGATACAAATGTTTTTTTGGAAACAGATAAAATACTTTCTTCGAAAAAGCTCTACCTCAGAAAGTGTCAGTGCAGCGGAATGGTTCAATTATTTCCGAGATCTCTATAACAAATGTGATGTAAATCTAGATGGTAAATTTGAAATGGAAATTCAAGATTCACTACTAAATTGTAGTGACCCATTGTATTTATCTGAAAATCAGAATCG
This sequence comes from Patella caerulea, assembly GCA_036850965.1. Classification (NCBI taxonomy): domain Eukaryota; kingdom Metazoa; phylum Mollusca; class Gastropoda; family Patellidae; genus Patella; species Patella caerulea. The sequence continues at coordinate 2,865,776 of JAZGQO010000008.1, read as the reverse complement.
TATTTTAGATTCCCCTATTTTAGATCGCTATTGGGTGTCACCTAGAAATGGACACAAATGGGTCGTAACGCATAATATTAATAATGTACTATCAATGTATATGATATTGTATATAACCTGATTTACATTTTATCATTTCTGTTTTTACTGTAATTTTCAATCAGTTATATCCACCGAAATTGGAAATTGAATTAGTCTCTTGCGTCTGGTTTTTCCAGTATACTTCCGTAGTCTGCCCTTGAGGAGTATGTTAAGTCGCCTTCATCGAATCGCTTCATTACCAATGGCAATCAAAAACATTCTCGCATGCGACTCTTGTGTCTAGTTTAAATTTTTCACCGTGTCTTAAATATTGAATAACAGAAGCTCGTCTTTTCACGGTAAGACAACGACATCAATGTTGATTTAAATTGACCAATAAGTCGTGTTTTCAATGTCGAAAACTGTGTGTGGATGCTACCGAGTCAGTGACTGGGCTACTTTATGTCTGAAGTCCCATATTTTGTCAGTATATGAAGTCTGTACTTTCACCCTATAGAAGATCAATAGACTTCGATCTTATCAAACCACTGAAACATGCAAAATGATTGTAAATTCGGTAATAACCCCATGTTTAGATTATTTAATTTTTCGGTCTTCCTGCTAGAACACTATACTTATTCCTTACAACTTATACAAAATGAAGAAGCAAGAATTGTGTCATTAACACCACCACGCTACTGTGTTTGCCCTGTTATAAAGCACCTACTTAGCATCCCAAAATCCAAACCTCGATTTAGTGAACAGTCTTTCTGAGTTTCAGTTAGTAAACTTTGAAATGATTTGACCCTCCCCACAAAAACTGATCCAAATTTCAGCATTGTTAAAAAGAATCCTAAAAAAAAAGAGTTATTTATTAAACCTTTTCACTGATTTAAGTCTTAGCTCTGTAGTATAGTTTCCTCTTTAAACTGGTTTGCTGGCTTGTTCGCGTTTGATCCTAAAAGAAACTTTATTTTGACCATAATATATTAGTTTTACAGGTTTATGTAGTAACCGCGCGATCTCAGTCATCGATATTTATCGTTGCGCAGTCTTTTGTACCGGAGACCCCCACCCCACCTAGCACACATACATACGCACACGTTTTCAGAAAATATTGTGATCGCGTTAGAGCAGTGGTTCTCAGCCTTTTTTGCCAACGACATATCTTGGAAAACATGAAAATATAGCGGCACACCTGGCTAAATATATATGAACAATATTTGAATTTTGCAAATTAAAAACGTGGTAAGCAGACACTCAATTAGGATCATAAGGTGGTTTTTCGCATTTTCTTGGTGTGCCGTTCAAAATTTCGCGGCACACCTAGGACGATCGCGAGGCACACCGGTTGAAAATGAAATGAAATGGGGTTTAAAGTCCTACTGTTCTGCTCCGAACTGGGTTAATGAAGACGGCTACACGCCTTACAGTCTGCCTTGAGGGAAATTTAGCCCGGGCTGCGGCACGACAGTCTACTCTAATATCGATGTCCCTCTGTCAAGGGACCTTGTCGTCCCATCCGAACGACAAGACAGCTGTCCTTTTCAGGCAATCCGTCCTGCATCACTGACATGTGTATAGCATGTGCATAAGCACACCACTAGTCTAGGTTATGTTGCTTATTTTCTTTGGTTTGTTAATTTGCTTGATACTGGGTTTTGATTGTCCAATATCGACGGTATATATGTTTTCTTTGAGTGTCTTTATATAGAATTCAAAAATAAAAAAAACTAGGATGGAAGAATAAATGAGAATTTGATCCGCAGTGATTTTGCCCAGAACACCTGACGGTATTCTATAATTGCCTCGTATGTTACAAATTGACGTCATCAAGTATTGATGTGGTCATTGTAAAAAGGAAAATAGCAATTAGAAAGACCAGTCCGTAGGCTAAAGGACACCCGAGTAGAGTATGACGTGTTTAGTCTTCTTTTCCATATAGATTTTGAACCATGTCTGTGATAATTTCGAAACAAATAACGTTCATCCTCCACATTATTTCACGGTAAGAAGGTACAATTTGCTAAATTGGTTCACTTCTAAGATTATTATCCTATCTGCTACAAAGGTATCTTGCTAATTTAATTAATAAGCACAGTCCTTTGTCAGTCGGGAATCGTATTAATATGCTCACCTAGATTAATCTATCGATCTTGTCTTTTATAGTAGCATAATTCAGGCTGTGTTATTCTCTAGAAGCGACAAGAAGGACAATTCTATACATTGAAAGCTATGCTGATTGATTCAGCTTTTCTATAGGCCTATTATAAGTCGGACAAGAGGCTATAAATTGCCAGTAATAATATTGTGCTATCGAAATTCTAACATTTCTTTTTGGGAGAAAAAAAAGATTACTAGGAAAACTCCAGAAGAAATACGCAAATGATATATATAATTTGTAACATTATTCAGATTTTCAATTTTCTTTCTCTAAAATATATAGTAAGAGCTTTCTGCGCCAATAATATCGAATAACTAGGCAGAAGTTCTCAGACTTAGAATCAGACATAAACAATGAGAAAATTATGACCGTAAGCGGGAACCCGTTCGCCGATCAGTTTATACACACACACCCACACTCACACACCCACCATCACACATCCACACACTTAACGTTAGGATTAACGTTCTGGAATCCCACTTAAAATCAAGTTCCTGCACATGGGGCCTGTTTCCCGAAATTTTAACCCAGACAATTTTAGCAATTTGATTTTAGTGCTTAGCCAATCAAAACTGAAGTGTATATCTACTAAAATTTGGATTTTATAGTAGCTTTATAGTTACATGTTAAGGTTTTATTTTATTTATTATTAATATTATCTTTAGTTAAGATTTCGAGAAACAGGGACCAACACCAGACTCAATTCCTTATCGCCGAGTATGAATGCCAAATCGGTTTTGCCTGTTGTTCAATCCTTTTCAAATAAATAAAATATTGTTTTAACTAAATAGGCAACTCGACCTATCACAAATTGCAAAGGAAATGATTCCATTCGCTATATTAGCGAAATGATCCCCTGATAACCATATTCTTCTAAGATCCTATGTTTAATGAATGACGGAAACCAAATAATTACATGTATATTCTTATGCAAATTTAAAGATTACATAACGGGAAATCTTCCCAAAAGCATACGTATCAAACTGCTCTGTGGAAATTAAATACATTACTCTAAAGTCATCACATTTTACATTTAGAAGAAATTTTGAAACAGATGCGGTTATTGTTTAGGACAAACATTGCAGCAGTGGTTTCAAATGTATGAGTGCTATTATATAAGACAACGCTAAAAGACATGCAGAATGATCTCGATGTAATAGGTCATTCCAGCAAACAAGGAGGATGTTTTCTGAACAACAGTTTGAAGCTATATATACTATTCAAAAAAGTAAGGGATATTTGATTTTGGGGGCATAATACTAAAATATGCAAATGACTACGAAAAAAGTCACTATAGAACCTAACAGAAGAAACATTTCCAGTTACATGTGACGCCCAAACGCACCAATAGCTACCGCATGGAATGCAAGTGATGCTTGGGATCATCATGGGGGTCCAACCCAAGATTTGCACGACTCTGACTTTGAATGTTACAGTCATTGTGGCATTGGATTTATGGGAGGAAACATCAGTTTAATTGTTTTAGTAACCAGAAAACAAATTTTGATATGCGTCGGCTTACCCAAAATGAAAGGTGACGTGCCCTTGGCATGCTACAGATCGGCACAACACAGGCGGTTGTGGCGCGGACGATGAATGTTTCTCAGTCATAAGCAGACTTTGGTCCAGATACCGTGATACACAATCTGTACAGGACAGACCACGCTCAGGTCCACCAAGGGCGACAACTCAAGCCCAGGATCGATTTATCCGTACCTTGGCCTTGAGAAATCGTGTCATCACAACACATCAGATCAGCGCTCGTCTTCAAACAGACACTGGTGTGAGAGTGAGTGGCCAGACGATTCGGAATCGAATGCATAAGGGTCACCTTCGCGTGATCCCTTGTTTGAGAGATCATCACATAGAGGCAAGACGTCGTTGGTGTAGGGATCGTCAACACTGGGATAATCGACGCTGGAGCAATGTGATGTTTTCAGATAAGTCAAGGTTCACTGTTGATTTTTTGGACAGACATAGGAGGGTGTGGCGTCGTCGAAACGAGCGCTTCCAAGACGTTAACGTCATCAGACATGATCGATTTGGGAGTGGTTCTGTTATGGTGTGGGGAGGCATCACTGTTGCTGGAAGAACGGCTTTACATGTTGTTGCAGGGTGTGTTACAGGCCAGCACTACCGGGACAACATCTTGGCAGTCCATATTGTGCCGTTCGCACGACGTCATGGCCGCCGTTTCATCTTCCAGGATGACAACGCAAGATGTCACAGGGTCAGGATCGTTACAGGTTACCTCCAACAACAGAACATCACCACATTACCTTGGCCATCACTGAGACCAGACCTCTCCCCCATCGAGCATGTCTGGGACATGCTTGGACAGAGGTTACGTCAACGTCAACAACGTCCTGCCAATGTCCAAGAACGTGTTGCTGTGTTACAAGAAGAATGGGACAATCTGGACCAAAATGACCTTAGACGTCTCATTAGGAGTATGCCACGTCGGATCAATGCTTGTTTGGCAAACAGAGGAGGATTTACCCGTTACTGACTTTGTTGTGATGCTGTGGTAACTTTGCTGTTTGACCCCGGGTATCATTTTACCCGTATAATGGTCAGTCTGTGCCTTACTTAGTCTAACGATCATTCGGAATAAATCGATGAATGTGAACTTCATTTCATTTTGTCATTTGTTTCTTCGTCAGTTTCATTAGGTGACTTTAATAACACTTAAAAATCAAATATCCCCTACTTTTTTTGAATAGTATACTGCTGAGAATATTTCCATTATGAAATATACACATTGTCATAAGAATAGAATTAGTCGCTTTCCTTGATTCTTAAACGTCGGGTGGCAGATCTGCATGGCCTTAGCAGATTCATTTTATTTTGACAAAGACGAGACTATAAAAGCCCAAAATGATTTGGGGCACCGAGGTAAGGGGAAAGGGCAGACATTAAATGCTGCATGGTGAATCTTGTAAGGGAAATGCATCTTATCGCCGGGATGGAACGAAAAGACGAGGTCCATCCATGTTACTGTTGATGTGTACGTAAAAGAATTTTTTAGTTATGAGATTTGATAAAAAGATGACGGAAACGCACACTGCTTGGCCTTTTCCTGTCTTCCATAGGTCGTTTGGTGAGAAATGTAGGCCGTTGAGAGCCGTTTCAATTAATTTCCTTATCGGGAAAATTATATGACGAAACAAAGCCATATCTTATTTTCGTCTATGGAATTCCACTCCTGAAATATTCATTCTATTCTTTTAGTATGTACGGGACATTACTTGTCTTGATGTTGGTGACCCTGAGCGTAAATAGAACATCACTCTTCTAGGTATTATCGCCCTGATCTTACATGGACACCAATTTTCTTGGAATAATAACTCTTATCTTATATTGAACATCACCCTTATCATATTTTGAACATCTCATTTCTTGGTATAATCATCTTGATCGTAAAAAGAACATCACTTTTCTTGTTGAACCACCCTGATCGGAATTGGATCTTAATCATTGAACTTATAGCTAGCTGTCTTACTGTGATAACCCTGTTCCTATAATTATGTAACTGATATGTAAAAGAGCTATCATAATGTCCTTATGCCTAACAGTTTTCGACAATTTCTCTTTCAAATTCGGCTTGACCCATCGGGGTCATTCCGGAGTTAATCCCCACACCACCCCCTTTGTCGTAAACCTTGGGTTTTAAGGGGAAGAATCCTATCGACATTCCACATTATGCGACCACCCATTTCGCACCTGACCCGTCATTTGCGGAAGGAGCCATTATTATTTTGTCTGGTGGACAGCTGTGTGGCGAACATTTTGGTTAGTAGTTTTTTATGAAGCCGGGTTGTCGCGACGCATTTGTGTCCATAAATCTTTGAAGTTAAGAACTGAATCACTTAGATGCCGTAGTTCTTATCATTGAAAAATCAAAAACGAAACTGTTGCAAATACATGTACATATAATTCATATATATTTATAAATTACAGAAAGTTGCTGTAAATGATGGTATATGCTGGAATTCAAGACGGTTGAAATATACAACTTTTCAGTTTATATTAAAGCGGTCTATTGCATCATGAATATAGAATAAAAATATTCCAACAAAATGAGATGACCAAATGAAACTAGTGGAAGGCTCGCAAGTTTATTATTAGAAACTGTCCTGATAAAATGAATTTATAAAAGACTACACAGAACGTGTCAGCGCAATATTTCTGCATTGAATGATTGAATTAATAATTCAAAATTTTTGCGTTATTTGAATGTTACGGGAAGGGATATTTTAACACGAAAGTAACATTCTAGAATATACCATAGTAGACAGACCCATTACTTCATTATTATTTTGGAAAATTTCTGACTCGAAATCCAAACTATATAAGACACTCACGTGTTTGATATATTCACTCTTGGCCTACATCGTATAATAACTTCGTAATAACCAGTTGTTTACAAGAAATCCAATGATTTAATTTGAAAATGGAGAATGTAGCCAAGTCTCGAATGTACCACTACTGTAATTACGATAATAACCGATGAATGCATTCAACTTGTCAAAACTACAAACAGTGATAACTTAGCTCAGAATAAAATAATTTGAATGAAATTTTCAATACATTGAATTTGCATTATCTATTTTTATTTTAAACTATTACCACAAGAACGACCAGCCCTTTATCTAAATCTTACATAATGTATATTTAATGATCGCTTTATAAATGTTTAATATTATTCCCCAACACAACGAACTTTCTTGATTTTTTTAAACCCATTAGTTTGCGTACCAGCTTTTTTTTAAGAGCAAACATTAATTGACCGAAAATATTAAGTTTAAATGACATTCTATTCACATTTACACTTCTTGAGGGGAATATAGGAAATCAATAATGGGTCTACGGGATACTAAGTAGTAGAAATGCCCCCGTATATATTTTGGGTTGATTACAATATCAACCAGGGGCTGCGAGGCAGATACGCTCACATTTTACAAGAAATAGATAGAGAACAAGCTAAACATGAAGTTTTTTTTTTCTTCCTATCCAAAAAGTTACGATCCCAAATGCCCAAATATCGACAGAAACAAACCAAGATTTTTTGGTTATAAAGAAATATTTCAAGTTTCATTAAATCGGATCAAAATTGGAACTTTTAGAGGGCCCACAACCTTGATATACCATATATTTACACTATTTGCGTTGAAGGGGTGGCCATTTTGTGCGGCAGATTTGGTTCGATTTTCACGAAATTCGAACTCAAATTATATCATTACAGTGTAACGATGATATACTCAAACGGTTTTTGAAATTTGATAATGATTGTGACCTCTAGAGAGTCCACAATATAAAAACGTGAATCCGTGAAGTTATCTTCCAATTTATGCCATTATCGACAGGAACCGAGATCTTTGGGAGAAAGACCTGCATTTTAAGTTTCGTCAAAACCGAATAAAAACTATCACGGACTGATAGGGGCGACGACAATATATGTCCGCGTATATGGGCGTATAAAAATTGGAATATCGAGGCATTTATATAGATTAGAAAACGAGATGGTCGTTCTCTGGACCCTCATTAATGTCACTTCTAGCTGTAGCATTCGGTAGAGACCCATTTACACTGAAAATGGTCCTGTGGGTAATTTGGCTATTTCATAGTGCCGTCGGTTCGTTAAGAAATGTGGCATCATTAAAACTTTAGTTCAGCATTTCTGTTTTATGTTGTTTGCTCAGAATGTGCAAAAGATTGCACCAATTTGAATCTTTTTTTCAAAATATTCTGCAGGCTCGCGCCATACGGAACTTACGCTTTTTCTTTTAGCTCAGCCCCAATCCCAAACCCCATTGACTTGTCCTGACCAGCCATAAGGTTAATCCGGTCCTTGGAGAAATGAAAGTTTTATGCTTGAATTTTATTGATCAATCATGTTTTCCCCCAGACAATAACTGTAAATTGTCTATGAATGTGTCCAGGATCAAACATGTCAAATGACATTACTGTCACGTGTTCCATTTGTCATGACCTGTCGTTCTAACATCTATGAACGGCAGGCAATCGATTCCTCGTTTATCTTAAAACAATCATCATTACAGACCTTAATGAAGAGTTATACCAACAACACCCATGCCACTGTTTGCCTCTTACATTAAGCTGTTCAAATAACGAACTGTGGATTGCAGGATATTAAAAGTATTTTTGTTCGTGTCTAATTTTGTTTATACCATGAAAAGGCAGAATACGACACCAGGATATTTCACAATTTTCAAATCAACCTTTGTTAACACTATTAAAGAAGCAACCGCTATTGATTAAAATTCATAACAAAGTGTAGACAAAGTAAGTTCATCTGATATATATTAATTAAATGGGCGATGGAACAAGTGGCAGCAAGTGGCAGTCGATATGATACTCATTTAGACAGAAAAGATGGCGGGCCCCTATGTTCCACACATCTTCATTAGAAGGCTTGATCTCGCTTTAACTTCGATGCTTCAGGAACAGATAGGAATAAAGACGACAAACCGAAATCCGATATGTTTTCCTCCTTCAGTTTCAATTCTGTAACAACATTAGCTTAAAATGTGAACCTAAAATATAGAAATATACCCATTTCACAAAAGATATTAAAACTTACTCCTTAATTCAATATTTTTACCCAAATCAAAGTTATTTCAAGTTATACATTTATTACGTTAGTGTTTGACACACACCCACTATATACAAATAACACAATATATCCTCAATTCGCTTAATTTATTCTTTAAAAAATACTTTCCTGTTTTATATCAACTTTTTTTAAAAAAAAGTTATTGACGGTGAACACATTTCCATATAGCACGGAAACAGATTACTGTCGGTCTTGTTTTGTATCCATTTCGATTATGATTTAATGTACTGTTGCAACTTTAAAGAATAAATAGACTTTGATGTAAACTTTTGAAACGTTCTGTTTATGTCATAAAACTACGGTATATAGTCGACATTAGTGCATTTAAGCCTGAATGCATAACACTATTTTTAAAGATAGGCTGGCACTGCCAGGCAGGATACGCCCACATTTTTGAGAGATGGATAGAGAACAAGCAATACCGAAAGTGATTTTTCCTACATCATTAAGTCCTGTATTTCATACTGTATTGGGAGCAGCCATTTTGTTGGTCAGTTCCAGTCTGATATTCATGAAATTCGAAGCCGGCAATGATTATGGTGTGACGGTACACAACCTAGAAATGTTACTTTTCGTCAAAATCGGATAAGAATTCTGACCTGTAGAGTCCACAACCATGATATACCATATTTTTACACTATTCGCGTACAAACGGCGGCCATTTTTTCTGGCAATTATGGTCCGATTTTCTCGAAATTCGAACTCAACCTTCCGCAGGGTGTAACGGTGATAGAGTCAAACGTTTTTTTTGAACCGGATAATAATTGTGACCTCCAGAGGGACCATAGGCGATTTTTCGGACAATCAGGGGCCATAATTCAGGAAGTTACGATCTGATATGCGCAAATAACGAAAGGAACCAAGATCTTTGGGTTATAACCATGCATTTCAAGTTTCATCAAAATCGAATTAAAATTGTGACCTCTACAGGGTCCACAACCATGATATACAATTTAACAGTATTCGCGTACAAACGGCGGCCATTTTGTATGGCAATTTTGGTCCGATTTTCCCGAAATTCGAACTCAACCTTCCCTACGGTGTAACGGTAATACTATCAACCGTTTTATTAAATCGGATTGTTACCACCAGATGGACCACAAGCTAAAATAAGGCGATTTTGCGTATAATCAGGGGCCATAATTCAGGAAGTTACGTTCCGATATGCGGAAATATCGAAAGGAACCAAGATCTTTGGATTATAACCATGAATTTCAAGTTTCATCAAAATCCAATTAAAAATGTGACTTCTACAGGGTCCACAACCTTGATATACCATTTTTTAACAGTATTCGCGTACAAACGGCGGCCATTTTGTATGGCAATTTTGGTCCGATTTTCCCGAAATTCGAACTCAACCTTCCTTAGGGTGTAACGGTGATATAATCAAACGTTTTTTTTAAATCGGATAATAATTGTGACCTCCACAGGGACCACAAGCTAAAAAGGGTGATTTTTCGGACAATCAGGGGCCATAATTCAGGAAATTACATTCCGATAGGTGCAAATATCGAAAGGAACCAAGATCTTTGGGTTATAAACATGCATGTCAAGTTTCATCAAAATCGGTTCAAAATTGTGACCTCTACAGGGTCCACAAGGTAAAAACGTGATTTTTCGTACAATCAGGGGCCATAATCCATGAAGTTTTCATCCGATACATGCCAATATCGAAAGCAGTCGAGATCTTTTGGGGATAAACCTATATTTCAAGTTTCGTCAAAATCGGATAAGAATTGTGACCTGTAGAGAGTCCACAAACAAATTGTGGACGGACGGACGTCCGGACGGACAGGGGCGACGACAATATACGTCCACATAAAAATGTGGGCGTATAAAAACTAAACTGCTCTGGTTCCCTCTTTTTATACTCCCACGTGTATTAATACTACAATGTCACCACCCACGCCTTCGACTATATCCTGGAAACATAACATCTTTTCATTTCGTATAGAAAGGCAAGGTTACCCAGCCTAACTAATTGGTATAGATTATTTGACAGTTTACATTTCACTTATTTTTATTGCACACGTTTTTTCATGATGTCATAATAATTTTGTCGTTTGTGCCCCTTTTGTCACCGACTGGAGCGAGGGAACAGAAAATGGGTCTTTGGACGAATATTCCACAATGAGATCTCAAATGCATAACTTATCGATGGGACCTGTCAATTATCTATATTTCCTTGGCATAAACTTGCAATACAAATCAACCAACGACACACTTTCAAATCCCCTGGTATACTGTCAATCCGATCTAGGCGGTAAACACCACTAATGCGCAAAAAGTACAGTCCATACCGCGTGGATTATAAAACGACTCAAAGATAAAACGAAACAAGGTATTTTAATACATACACAGAGAATTATTAATCTCATTAAAGTTTCTGAATATCGGACATCCACAAACATGAAGACATCATCTGCAAGAAACCTTAGATGTATGTATAATGTTAATCTTAAAACAGTTAGTTATCTTTTTGTAAACACGCTTCCAAAGAATATTAAAATACATAAGGATTTACGATGTGTTTCAATTTTATTGGTGACAAGAATCATTTCCATTCTCGTAAACCATGCGGTTCTGTTTTTATCGTCCAAAAAACATATTACATTAACATAAAGATGTTTTTGGATTTCTATTTCTCTTAATCATCGGAAGTCGGTTTTGAAATATGATCTGAGCGCTTTACCGGTCGCAATCAATAATTATTGTTGGAGAGAAATGACCCCAAGAGCATCGCCGAGACGTACCGTTTTCTATGATTACATAATGACCATCATTAAATAGAGAGGTTTGCTATGTTATGGCAAGTCAGCCATGGTGCGTTTAGAACTATTGTATGGCTGATCGTGTGTTTTATCACCTGAATACCTGACGTACCTTAGATCAATACAATATTACTAGATAATGTTAGAGCGGGAGTAGCCCCACTCTCCACAGAATTATGAAGAAAAAAACCCTCATGATATAATATGGTTTCTTCCAGATACCAAACAAAAAAGCCTAATTCAGTTGGCTCATAAATAGGGAGCCTGTGGTTGTACATGTATGGTTGAAAAGAACCTTGGAGATTTATCAAACCCAATGCACCCTCAACAATTATGGAGACACACAGTGGGTACAAACCAGTAGTCAACATGCAAAATCCAATGGACGCATACCAGCAAAACAAAAACACAAGAAACAAGTAGTACCAAGTATTGTGGAAAGGAATAATATACATTAAGAAAATAATAACATACCGCATAAGGTTCAAACATACGTTGGTCGAGTAATATAGTCATTTCAGGAATAAATTTGGTGATCAAAGATTTAGAGCCGTTATTAAAGATGTCTGGCTATTGTAGATCATGTAAATAAAATTATCTTGGATTGCGCTCGTTAATAAATAGAAGACTGACCTATTAATTATATTACATACATCTGGAAGCCATTCAGTGCATTAATAGTAGCTTCACTTTATATAGAATCTGGATAAATGGTGCTTATCTGGTGGATCAAAAGATTGGACAAATGCGTGCGTTTGGTCAGAGAAACAAAACATTTTCAAATTTAATTTTGAATTACGCTTATACAGCGTCTATTTTATAAGCATTAAAACTATTCTTTATCACCAATATGTACGCTATCTAGAAATTGATTAAAGAGCTTATTTTAAAGAAGCCCGCCAATATGTCCTCTTACTTCAATATCCATCATTATATGTAAATATTTTACGACTCTTTTCACTTAGTTCTGTTGTCATATTAATCCTTATGTCTCAATAACTATGAGGATTAGTCCCATTGTTGTCTGTATTTATTACTTTCTACAAAGGGATTAACCATTAGAGATAAGTTTGTAACTAATCCTGATAATAAATCATTTGGGGAAGACCAATAATCTTATAATGACTCAAATAATTGTTGTTTTTGTTCGTATCTTTTGCCGTGAAAATTAGCTGGAATACTATACTCTTAAAGGGTTATACAAAATTAACACGCTGTGAAGCATACTATTAAATCATTTATGTAAATGTAGTTTTACTTTTGTTTATGTTTTATTCAGTTAAGAATACATATTTAATGACTCCATCGTCTAGAACATGTGAACTACACTATAGATCTGGCGAGGAGAAATAAAGATCTAAGCGAGTTGATGAGTTGTATTTTGTCTACAATAAGTAACATCAAAGACAGTGTATGGATATAACAATGTCAAATCTTTCAACCAATGTCATATATTAGTCTACATTGATTAACTTTAATGATGTTTCTTCTGGAACATCGATATTAAAATTATTTTCTCTGAAATTCGAAGTTTGTTTGAAAGATTGATTGCCCCTGAAGCTTATACCACAAATCTGATTAAAGCGACGATCCGCCAGAATAGTTCCCACATAGAGTGTTCATAAAAACAATGAAAACTAGACCTGCATGCAGAAATGACGGGTTTCACTGGTGCCACGTTACCCTTTAACATGTTACTTCCGGTGCCACGTTACCTTTGAACAAATGTCATTTCCGGTACCAATGAAACCATTAAACAGGTTTCCCCATAAGCATTGTACACTTCAAATAAATTGGACGCAGAATCAACCAAATCCAGCAATATCAATTCATTTTATACATTTGTTACTTGTAAGTGATCCTGACAAAAATACATTACTTCCGGTGATAATAAAAATGTTCAATTAGTTTTATGAAATCCGAATTGCCTTTTGATATCATATAATGAAAATGTTATGTAAATAGAATAATAATTGCCACTTTCATAGACCAAAAACCTTGAAAAGTGACTTGTAGACAATCGCATATTTCTCTGCAACCGCACAAGTTAGAAACCATTTTGTGGTATCTGTATGATCGTATGGGTTCAATCTATTTGTTGATTGGAATCAAATATCATAATTTTGAAAACATTACAAATCAGACTCATTTGAATAAAATATCTGTTTTGAAGGCAAAAAATTCAGTTTTTGCCAAAATGGCATCACTTCCGGTGATACCAAAAAATTTATATTAGTTCTATGAAATCGTAAATGGCATAAGACATCATATGGTGAACATTTTATGAAAATCGAATAATAACTGATTCTTTTAGAGCCAAAATAAAGTAAAAAGTGACTTGTTGAAAATCGTCCATTTCTCTGCAACCGTACAAGTTAGAAACCATTTTGTAGTATTTATATGATCGTATGGGTTCATTCTATTTGTTGATGGGAACTAAATTTCATAATTCTAAAAATATTACAAATAATACTCATTTGAATAAAATTAATGCTAAAAATCCAGTTATTGCCTAAATGACGTCACTTCCGGTGACAATGAAAGTGTTAAAATGGTTTGGAATAGTCGACTGTGGAAATAGGCAACAGACAGTGAAAAAAAAAATGAAAATCGAATAATAATTGATTCTTTTACAGCCAAAATAACGTGACAAGTGACTCATGCAAAATTGCCCATTTCTCGGCAACTGCTCATATTACAAACTAAATTTCACATACATTCTCTTTGTATGGATTATTGTTACAAGTTTATGAAAGTATCGAAGAAATATTTTAATATATGAAGACACTGGATGGGTTGTAAATAGCTTATTTATACCCCTTTTTTTACCTTTTAATCGAAATGGCCCGAAAACAAAATCGAAATTAAAAAAACTGAGTCCGAGATTTTGTGCACCTTTACAGGGCGCATCTTTTGAGTAAGATCAGATTTGTAGAAAATAGTATTTGCTCTCAAAAAGCAATATTGCAGTTTTTGCTGAATTTACGTCACTTCCGGTGCCTTCAGGAAACTTTACCGGACCCACTTTCCCATTAAAACTGAAGACATTGTATCGATCCGACAAGTAGTTGCTGAGATATAAGCAAATTGGAAAAAAAAAATAATAATAAGAATAATTTTAACAAAAACAATAGTGTTTCACACAAGCTACACAGTGTGAAACCCTAATAATAATAAGAATAATTTTAACTAAAACAATTGTGTTTTACACAAGCTACGCAGTGTGAAACCCTAAATAGTGGCGCCAAAATTATAAACCAGTTTTTGACCGTTCCAAAATGTCCTATATTTTGACAAGGCAGCAAATAAATATGCACCTGATATCAGGTATCTAGTCAATGCGAGACACAGGTTTAAGGAATCATTTAAATGAAAACTAGAAGTTTTGAGGACTTGACTTTATTTTAAATGGTATATTGCAAAAGTGGATCCCGTATAGCATCAGCTATGTATTATGTAAGAACTAAATCTTTCTGTTGCAGGTCTTTCTTCTGGCTTCAAATCTTATATAAATTATTATTTAGACATTTATTCACATGATAAGCCCATTATCAACTCTCTAGACACCAAAAATGATATTTTGTCAATCATAAATCTGGTTTTTATATGGTTTTCACTGTATTTACAAGTTTTGATTAGATCACGATTTTGTTTTTAAAAGATAAAAATCTAGATAAAACTATTAAATCAATAGGTTTTCAGATGATTCGTATTAATTTCAGTTAATATGTTTTCACACACCTCCAGAAAATGTTATTGTTTTTAAAAAAAAAAAAAAAAAAAAATCGGGGGGGGGGGCATAGAAAAACCTATCGTATATATAAAAAGAAACAAGACAAATGTCTAATAAGAAATCGTATAAGGTGTTGGAGAAAGGGCAAACAATACCAGGCTTTGTTATTCTGTAGCGATACTTAATTTCAGAATATAGAACTATCTTGCTAGCCATGATTAATTGCAAGTTGGCTTGAAATATATGGAAATAGAATACAATGGATATTCTATAAATATACAAGGCAACAATGCCGTGTTCTAGGTTTTATACAGAAAACAATTAACATCACAGTTGAAGATGTTATATTTCTACATAATCAACTGGTAAGATGATTGCCAACTATACAATTATCTCAACACGAAAGCTCCTTTTAATTTTACATTTTTATTGATATCAGAATCCAGAAATTTAAATCTGGAAATCATCTATTTTATTTTATGATTTACTATATCAACAAATAGTTGATTAGATCAAACTTGGAGAAACAAGATGTTTTAGATAAAGAGATGACAATTCTCACTATAATAGTCTAAACATAGATAATGGAAAAGGAATGTATTAAAAATTGAAATCTATTTTTAATTTGAATTATTGAATGGCGACATTGTTTCAATCCATTAAAATCGTGTCCATCCCCTGTTTTAGAGTTTTGATTATGTGAATAAATAAATGTCTAATTAATAATATATATAAGATCTGAGGTCAAACAAAAAGACCTACCATGGGCCGATTTAGCTATTACATAATGAATCTTTAAGATTGGTTCTAGTGAATACAAGTTGTGAATTGTTCAACACAATCTCTTCTCTATTCTATCCAGATCAAGCTGTTGACACCAATTCTGTTCAACTTGATAATTTATTGCTTTAGACTTGGTCTGGTATGAAAAATAAGTACATCGTGAGAGTTTCCACTCGGTGAATAGGCAGAAGTAAACCAAAATCAATGATTAGCGGGGTTTTTTTTTGTCTAAGACTGGCATTAACAGTCATTCTGTGTCATGACTTGTTACCTTAAAGGCACCATAAATCTAGATAAGATTTGAGTGAATGTCCAGCGAGAGTTGCACTGAAAGCAATTAGATTTTCCGCTGTGAGTTTTTCCGCTATATCTATATAGGCGTTTTAAGCCACAGAATAACAACACGATCTGTTATCTGAAGTATTGTTCTCAGTGGACCATATTGAATCAAATCTATATAATCTAGGAGCTGATACCAGCGATCATCTTGACCAATTTCCAAGGGCTATATTCACTGAGAATAATAATGGACTTCTGTTTGATACTATTCGTCTAATCATGGCTCAAATCAATCATTTTGTTGGTGGTTACGGTATAAATTATGTTGATAATGTTTCTATAAAAACCTTTGTAAATCATCGACGGTCAGGTCATGTTCTCTTTATGTACAAAACAGTGTCTATTATAACCGACTGGACATCGCATTTGAAATGATATCATAGAATTAAAAATATGAGCTATAACGTAACGGTTATCTGTATTTTGAAACGTTTATGTTACTTTCACACAGTGGCGAATGTTGTTACTAACGGGCTTACGAATGCAAAACGCATAGAATTCGCAATGCTTTCATGGCGATCAACTTGTGAATTGTATTCTTGAACCTATTATTCGCCACTGTGTGAGAGCAGGATAAGTGAAAAAAACAGAAGTATGAGCAAGAGTTTTATATGTACAAATGCATTGTAATTAGCCACACATGCGTTGTATAGTCGTTTCATTCGTAACGCTCACAAGCTTTGCAAGGGTATTCGCAAAATATTCGCCAGGACCAATTTGTAAGGACCCACTTTTGCCAGGATTTCAACAGTCCAATCAGATCATTTTGGCACTTTCAAAACATTCACCAGATATTACTAAACCGAGTCAAAGATATTTGATATTTATAGTAAAATATGTATATAAATGTTGATGTGCTTTACAACATTGTGCTATTTTAGTTGAATGATAATGAAATTTGCGACATTGCACATCACATGGTACTTTCTCAGCTTAGCTGCCGTATTAAACCTTCCAATACCTGTTATTTTCGGAATGACGGTGGGCTATTCATTACCAATTGGTTCACTGCATATTTGACAAAAATTTGATTTCTTTTGTGTAATAAATTCGCCAGGTGCTTCAATAGTCACGACCACCTTCCGTGCACTTACTTAAGAGTGGCCCCAGTCGATGTACCTCTGCTGCTTTAATTGATACTGGATGAATGTCATTGTATTAGGTCAATGGTAGGAGTATCATAAATCTCCAATCCCTAATCAGAAATTTTAATCCCCTATCGGAAATCTAAATCCCTTACTGGAGTTCCACCTAAATTGATACAGGGAAATCACTCGATCACTGAAATATATACGAGAATGGATTCAGCGACTTCAAAAACGTTATTTTCACACCAAACTTGAACCTTGTGTAAAATTCGAATTTTCCCACCAAAATTGACCACCATCTTGAATGACACCCCAACCCCAATCCACCCCACACCCCCATATTGATTCATTAAAATGTGTATGGAAATGGATCCAGTTACCCTGAAAACGTATATTTTATGACAATTTGATAGAAATAGGAATTTACAAATAATTACAAACCAAAACCTACGGCCATGTGCATGCAAGTGAACAGTACATTATAGTCATTTGTAGTATTCTTATTGATTTTACGCTACCATCTTTATGCAATAGCCACTCCAAACGGCAACATCCACGCCATCAGATTATTTACCTAATCTACATTTTTAAAAAAAAAAAAAATCTTCTGATCTTTATCAAAATAACAATGTTTATAAAGCTGCTTGCAATGGTTTACAATTACAATTGTTATTCGACGGAAATATATTGTTTCAAATCACTTGTGCGTTACTGAAATAGAACCGTTTGTGGACACTCTATAGGTCATAATTTTTTTCCAATTTTGACGAAACTTAAAATATAGGTCTATCGCCCAAAGATATCGGTTCCTGTCGAAATTGGATTATGGCCCCTGTAGAGTTCACAATTTTTATTCAATTTTTAATATGCAATATATATCACCGTTACTTACATCCCAAAGAAGGTCAAGTTTGAATTTCGTAAAAATATGACTGACAGATTTGTACAAAATTGCCGCTAGTGTAAAAGTATGTAACACCAAGGTTGTGGATCCTGTAAAAGTCACTTATCATCCGAATTGGACGAATCTTGAGATGTATATTTATAACCCACAGATCTTGGTTCTTTTCGATATTCGAGCATAATAGATCGTACTTTCCTGGATTATGGCCCCGATCGTACGATAAATCGCGTATTTTTACCTTGTGGGACCTCTAGAGGTCACAATTCTTATCCGATTTTAGAAATGGCTGCTTCTTGTTGTCAAATTGTGTAACGTATGAAATGTAATACCAAGGTTGTGGACCCTCTAGAAGTCACAATTTTCACCTGAGCATGATGAAACTTAAAATATATATCTTTACATCCCAAACATCTAAGTCCATGCCATAACGTCCTGGATTACGACCCCTGATAGTACAAAAAAATTGCTATCGCTATCCATCTCACATCTTTTGCAGGATGTGGGCGTATCTTGCCTTGTGTTACCTGTTTTGCACTTAGATATGGATGGATACTGTTTGCTATGATGGAAACTTTGCCCGGAAAGCTTTTTACTCTTATCTAGATTTAGAATCTTTTACTTGCACGCCAATGTTTACACGATATTTCGTGCAATTCGTTTGCATCACTGTATTAAACCCCCTTCCCTTAATTGTTGACAACGATGTTATTAAAGTGTCGTTACGAGGTTGAATTATCATGGACCTATAAAGTCCAAGGCAGAACAGATTTATAATTTGTTATTTTCTTGTAATTAAAATTAATCTAACGCATGATCGCCGTCTGTTAAATCTGGTATTGTTACAAAAGATAATTTCTAGACGCGTTTTATTTTCCAAATGCTTTAAAGTTTTCGAACCGAACAATTGGGGCTATAAAATTTGAAAATATTTCTAATTTTAGGAATCTGGTTAAACGTTGCAAAAGCGCGTTTATTTTTGACCGAAATAATTTATACCTGCTTTAAAATTGTATAATAATCCCGAAAGAAGTTAAGCTAGATACCATTTAATATAGAAATGTTAGTAACCCGTTTTATGTTGAAATCCTGATCATATCAATCATGTCTGTTTATACTGAGATTTTCATGTGATTATAGTTAGGTTATTTTCTATATACATGTGCTCATCAGAAATTATATAATATTAGAGCTATATAATTTATATAAACTAAACTTTATTAAAATCAAATGTTGACGTATGACATGTAATTACATCAAAGGATATTTTATACATTTTACATATGCTGTTTATATGGTTTACACTGGTTAGATCACGATTTTGTTTTTAAAAGATAAAAATCTATCATGAATGTGAATGGATCTTTACTTATTCTGTTGTTTACATTTTTCCCGAAATTAAAATTTAGAACATTATAAATCTGGAAATAATATCTTTTTCTTCTTCATTCAGCATAGCTGCGAGGAAAATATAATAGAGCGAACGTTCGTGTTATTAACAGAACCAGAGAGAGAAAAAACTGCAATCTATCGTTAGGATTGGTTCTAGTACAATATTTACTGACATTGAATGACTGATTACTGTATGTTGGAATACAAGTTGTGAATTGTTCAACACAAATAATCTCTTCTCTATTCTATCCAGTTCTAACTGTTGACATTGATTCTGTCCAACTTGATAATTTATTGCTTCAGACTTGCTCGCATGGCTTGAAAAATAAGTTAATTTTACTCTTTGTGTTAGGGATCAATTTGTGAGAGTTTCCACTCAGTGAACAGGCAGAAGTAAACCAAAATCAATGTTTTAGCGAGTTTTGTGTCTAAGAATGGCATTAATAGTCATTCTGTGTCATGACTTGCTACCTTAAAGGCACCATAAATCTAGATAGGATTTGAGTGAGTATCCCACGAGAGTTGCACTGAAAGCAATTAGATTTTCCGCTGTGAGTTTTTC
This sequence comes from Patella caerulea, assembly GCA_036850965.1. Lineage (NCBI taxonomy): Eukaryota > Metazoa > Mollusca > Gastropoda > Patellidae > Patella > Patella caerulea. The sequence continues at coordinate 2,845,385 of JAZGQO010000008.1, read as the reverse complement.
CGCTATATCTATATAGGTGTTTTAAGCCACAGAATAACAACACGATCTGTTATCTGAAGTATTGTTCTCAGAGGACCATATTGAATCAAATCTATATAATCTAGGAGCTGATACCAGCGATCATCTTGACCAATTTCCAATGGCTATATTCACTGAGAATAATAATAGACTTCTAATTGACACCATTCATTTAATCCTGGCTTTTGTACAAATTCTTGGTCGATGATAAGATTGTGTGACGTAGTTATGGTGTTGAGCACAAATTATCAAATAACTAACTGTATAGATTAATTGTGTTGACATGGTTTCTTGAATATACCGACTATGTAAAGTATACGTGTACTGCTATATGCAGTGTAATGTATAGACAGTGTAATAATAATACATCAATTTGTCAGTGGACTGTACAAATTATACAAAACATTGATTTGGCAAACATTCCCTCCTTAGCGTTGGGCAATAGATACAAAAATCTCGAAGGTCTTCTGTTGACGAGACGTTAAACTCCATTCCTTTCATTAAGACCAGGTAAAGTATAATATGTTGTCATTTTTATTCCCCGTGTGCGAAGCGTGCCTGGTCATGATGTATAGTACATTGATTCTTCTGCACAAACTCATCAGTATCTTCTAAGATAGCGTTTTTTTTTCTAAGGAAAACTAAAACAGATTACATTTTAGAATCTTCCATCCAGTCTTTACCTAGCCCCGGGTTCTGTGTAGTGTGTAACACTATATTCCAACGGTTATCTTTTTTAAAGGGGTTGAGTCGCCATATCCCCTGGGTTTGCTCCTGGTTGTCCGACCCTACCCCTCCCCTACTGGAAATAAATGAAATAAAGATACAACAGTAGAGTCATGTGAATATAGTAGGCCTATTACTGATAAAGACAAATTGATGACTCTACCGTTCATTATACCAGCCCTATTTATTGAAGCAACATCAAAATCGACAATATAGTCTTTGTCTTCATGACGATGCTAATCACGAACGTCCATTATTGTAGAGGTTTGTAAATTAGTCCTTCGTTTATATTAACAATTTATATAAAACACAAGATAACTTTTCTTTTATCTTATTGTTTTAATCTATATTAAGTCATGTCTTACTGTTCATCCAGGTATAAACTCCAGCTATTTCATTCCATAATGTGGACCTTAATCTTCATCATGGTGGTAATCTACTATATTTCAACACAGGAGGGCTATAAGCTTTCAGCATAAATCAGCTTATTACTAGCATTCGAATAACTATGCTGTACTGTTGAAGATTTTATTGGAATTAATTAAATGAAGGAGACGGAGAATCAAGCTAATCAAGTTAGCCCCATAGAAAACACCTCAAATTGGAGAAGACAGAAACTTTATTGAGATCCTCTCAATTCAAAGAAATTCTGATAAGATTACTTCAACTAATTTTTTGTCTTCAAGTTTTGTAATCGTTTTGTTTTAAGTCAACATTTACACTCAAAATATCAATATGCCAAATATAACACGATTCTATATTTTGGTTTACGTTAGTTACACTTTTTTAAATTTGGTATAATATACAAATAAGGTTCATTTGTACACAAAATGCATTACAAAATGTCAAAACCAAAATGACTTTCCTGAATTATACTAGGTTCATTTGTGAGCACTTGAGACGTATTGTGACTTTTCCTTAATTATACAAGACAGTTTTGTATTTACCCTGAATAAATTCTGCAACATTGAGAATATTTTTTTTGAGTGCATTATGACGTTTTGTATTGCTTTCATGTGTTGTTCTGCCTGTGGGACAGTTAGACTTTTAGACTCTGATCAGTTCCTGGAAACCGGGTATGACTGAGAACTCAGTAATGTTAGATATACTGACGACAAAACAAACTACATGTATACTAAGTGGTATGTTGAATGCTGACAGGACACATTTTGGAATTCGAAACTAGTATGCATTAGATGAAATAAGGCGAAATATTTAGACCACCGTTTCAAATTAAAAAGTATATATTGAAGACCAGAACAAAATTATATGTACTTTTATGCCCCCCCCCTCCGCCGCCGTAGGAATGATTTTAGTCTTTATGATCGATTGTCCTCGCTCGACTTTATGATACACAAAGATCGGCACCCTTCGTGCTCGTCTCGGCTTCGCTCTGGTGTGGGCTGAGATGCACACCACAGCGCCATCCATATTCGGGGCCTATCAGTTTGGCAGATGAATTGTTAACACACCCTGACTTCCATCGTCATTGACCTGCTGTCTTTACGGATGCACGTCTTTCGTATTTACATTCTCGCTTTTTAATCAAATACTTTAACCAACTTGTATTAAAGGATAACTTATGCAATTTAGGACTTCCCAATTTAGTTGGTAATTTTTCTTCAGCAGTGTTGACAGGTTTCCCCTCCGGGAAATAATGCAAGTATAAAACAGATGAATCACTAAAAATCCGTGTAATAATCAATTTTATATTTAAAATGAATAGAAACCAATGATATGTCTAATTAGATAAGACACGATGTTTGCTGTGGCGCCAGAATCCTGAATTAATTAATCTGCAAACTACCCTTTCCCCTATGGGGAGTAAGACGTTGGCTACCTAACCAGGAGATCCCGCGTTCGATTACTGCGTAAGTTGAGAAAGTTCAACGGGAATTTTCCGGGATTGTTCCCCATGTCAGTTGTGAAGGACAGAGAGTCTGACAAGGGACAACGTTTACACATTGGCGTGTCGTGTACACGTGGAGCAGATAGAATTCCATATGAGAGTAGGCCGTAGCGCCGCTGTCTGGGCAAAATTTCTCCCACAGAACACTGTATGGCTTATGCCTGTCTTCATTAGCCCATCTGTGGCATAACAGTAGGATGTTAAACCCCATTTCATTTATCCCCTACATTATATTTATATTATGAAAAACATAATCAACATTAAACTAATTTCATCTTTCTGACTTCCTATTAGCTATACTATGTTTTAACAGTAGTTATTTCCTTATCTAAGATCTCCTCACCAAGAGATGTTATTCAATCACACTACCTAGTCCTTTCTTCATTGTTAGATTAAAGGTCAAACAATTTCTCTTTTTCAGACGTTTAAAATATTTAAAGTTTAACAAACTCCATGTGAATTTTATCTAATGACATTGCTGGCATTTTTAAAATTTTATCACTGCATATCACATGCTGATTGACTCTTATATATATTCTACAAATGGTGTCATTGGTCATTTTTGTATTTTATTATTATAGTCTATTGATTGGTGCCGAACGCAAATCATTGTGGTACTGGAAATATGTACTGTTGTATGGAGTGTATATTTGCCACTCCTGTACAGACAGTGTTTAATTTTAGACCCCCACTCACCTCCAAGCCTACTAAAATTTAAAATAATGCTGTGTCCCTATCATATTACCATAGCGCTAAGAATGGGGTGTGGATACTAAAACCTCGGGTACGTTTCAGTTTACATCTTACTCATAATCTGTCATAAACTGACACGTTTGACACGTTTCGACCCGGTGTCCGGTACGGCTCGGTACCTTATTTATTACACGAGATTAACAATCCAGTATACAACTGATATATTTAGACCGATTATAAAAAGACATGTCAATTCACACAAGTATGATAATCATGCTAAATAGTTGAGCCGTTGAAGAGAGTTTCTTAAAGTTAAACACCACGAGCAAAGAATTGACGGTTGCTATAAAATAGGTTTCTGACAAATACGAGAACCAACGTGAAGTGATGTTTTTTCATCCGTTTTCACTCTACCTCGGTTCCATGTACATGGAACCAGAGGCAAACCGTTGATGCTACATAGTAGAGAATTTGAAAATGAAATAGATGATGAGTACCGCCATATTTTAACATCATCACTGTTTAATGAATTTACAATAATTTATATCAACAATAATATGTATTTTGTAGGGCTTTTGGAGTAGATTGTGCGCTTATTAACATATTGTATATTTTATAATATTAAGGCTGTATTTTATGTTTTTTGATCCGATGATGAAAAGTGTTCGATGGAGCAAAGCCAATTCTGGGTCTGAATTATATTCTTGTATTAATGTATTAAAATTATATATGCGGTTCGTAACTAGGTACTTTTAGGTTTGCAAATGGTTAACTAATGAATGATCCCGTCGTCTTAAGTTGAAGATTAACGAAGGTTTTTTTTATATCAATCAAAATACTTCGGATTCTGAACATTTTCTTACTACATGTATTATTATTGAGAACGCTAATGCAAGCGCAATGCCACCCAATTATTATGAATCAAATTATCCATGAGAAATTATATTTAGTTTGACCATGTTTAATTTTGAAGAGCAATGAATGATCCTTGATATCATTCAAAATACATTGTACTGCGGTGTCTGAACTTTATAATTGATGACGACATTGTAGGCGCAATGCCACCCAACTCTAAGGAATCAAATTCGGCTTGAAGACTGTCAAGTTTGACCATGTTTGATATTGCTGTACTCTGTTGTCTAAAATAATACAGCGCATTTTTTGTCCATTGAAAGAAGTCTTTAAAATCACAGAACCAGATTCTCGGTTAAACATAGAACGGGAAATGACAGTGCCCTAGTTAGGTCTATCTGATAAATTCTGTTCCATTCATTATCTGCTGTGTTAACTTATTTTTTTCTGGTCCAGAAAGTGCCTGGATAACAACTTTGCTAAATTGAATAAAAAAGGAATTTATATATAAAACTATGTCTCAGATTAAATGAGAGTGCTGTTTTATTACGTCATTCATACAAGTGTGATCCAATTTTTCAAAACATTTAAACAGGAACAACGTTTATAAACAAAATGAAATAATCACACAGCCTTCAAATATCGTAGAATGAGCACTAAACAATTCACAGGTTTAATATCCACCATCAATGTTGATAAAAAAAAAGATTGCTGGATTTCAATACTCGATTAAAGTGTTCAACCCAGCTTGATAAAACAACTATGATCATATACTGACATCACTGATAAAATAATTGAGGAAATGCTGTGGATTTTCCCCAACCGACACACGGTTGATAAGCTATATATTATAATGTAGGAAAACGTAATACAGTATACAAATTTAGAAATTGTTCACTTGGCTGATTATCCAAATTTCATTTGCAAGGACAGTTTTAATATACATTTCGTTTACAAACACACAATAATATTTTGTACTGCCGTATCCATTACAGTTTTAGCGATGTAAACAATTTTAGAATGAATGCAAGGCAATTTTATGACGTAACACTATCGAACAACACAACATCCATTCTCTTCCATTCTTCTAATGGACAATTAATAAATCAAGATGGCAGCCAGAAATGGAACAAAACATAAAATAAAATGTTTCCGAGCTAAAAAAAACACATCATCATTTACCCACATACATGGTATATAGTTGGCTATTACGTTTCATAATGTCTACACACGGTCCTAGCAATCGTTCAAAACACTCGCGTTCTAAAAATGCTACTTTTACTTTGCCAACAGCGTATACATTAGCTGTTCTAGGTTTATTTTCTATAAGAGCGAGTTCACCAAAATAAGTTCCGGTGGAGCGTGTGGCTATTTCCTGTTCACTACCTTCCGGATTATCAATGGTGATGCGAATATGGCCGTCTTCCACAAAATATATGCCATCAGCATCATCACCCTGTTTGATAATTGCCTCACCCTCTTGATAAACTTTAGAATGTAGGGCATCCGCCAGAGTCATGCGCTCGTATACATCTAACGACTGTAAAATGGTCACATTTTCTAAAAGTGTTTCATATTTCTTTCGTTTCTTAAAGGCACTTTTAAGGACAATTCGTCTGAAAGAATTTCTGTCCATGGCCCATAACGTCCCAGCGGAGTTGGCTATGACGGTAGCTGATCGAGGCATGTTGTACATTAACGCTAGTTCACCAAAACTTCCACGATTGTCAAAAGTGTGAACTTGTTTTTCAGAGCCCTTAATATTGACAGACACGTCATAAATACCATCATCAATGACGTAAAAATTATCACCATCATCTCCTTGTCGTATGACCGTTTCGCCCGGTTTTACCTTTTTCTCAAACATAGCATCAATCACTTCCTGCATTTGATCGGAATCTAACGAACGAAACAACAAAATACCACTGACGGCCTCAGTAAGCCGTTCTCTTTGCGCATCGGTTTTGGGGTGCACGACTCTGTCTTCGTCGTCGTCATCCTCTTCGGGATCGTAACGTTCTGCAGAAACGCTTTGGCGCCGGGCGTATCGGTTTCTGGTGTTTTTTGGTTTAAACATTTCTGGATCTGGTTCGCCCGCTTCTTCATCACTGTCCACTACGATATACATCGGTACTTCCTTGGGTCGCCGAGTTTCTCGAGCTCTGGTGAAATATTCTACAGCGAAGTCATATAGATCGCCTGGTCGTTCCCGTAATACCGATACAGTAAAGTCTCTGAGTAGATCACCAAGGCCGTCTGGAATTTCAAGATTCATCTTGCTTTAAATTGATTCAGACAATAACAAGCAGGCGAGCATGAATAGAAAATAATGTCTTCAATAACGACCCACGTGGCATGCACTCAGGTTTACACGCAGGTCTGTTTGCCTTGGTAGTTTCCCTTCGATATAATCAATTAAATTAATCTGCTAGTGGTGGCCAGACTCGACATGATAAATATTTTATACTCTTGTAGTCCACTCCACTATAGAATCACACACATACACACTTCCTATATATCTAACCAGGTGTAACCAATCAAATTAATTGGGAGGTAATGACGTATGAAGACGTAGACGTAATCTAACTGACTGGCTTCTTAAAACAGTTTGTGCCATCCATTTAAAGGTGTCTGCATGGTAGAACCTGTAAAATATAATAAAAGCACGCATTATTAAACATAGCTTTTTACATAGAAAACCTTTTTTGCTAATAATATACCACGGCATAATAAACGACCCCTAACCTTTCGTTTCGTCATCCAAACGTAAAAAAAAGCTTAGAGACATGTAATGATATACAGCACCCCTGTTCAACAAGAGATAAGCCTAATCTTATCAGTTACTAGAAAACACCCGCCAGCTATTAAACTATTAAGCTTGTCCATATGATATGGTTTATATGCTTATAATTTGGTGTGGGTTTTAAAGCAAGAGTTTACATAGTTCTCGGTTATATCATTGTTTCTTATAGTTATGTGTGGTATAAACTGTACACCGATATTTAGACACAATTATTAATCATTTTTGATATAGTTGCATTAAGGACACGAAATGAAATTGGGTTTAACGTCCTCCTGCCTCATCTGGGCTAATGAAGACGGGCATACGCCATACATTGTGTGGCGAGGGAAATTTTTCCCTGACAGCGGCACTACGGCCTACCCTCATATCTAATTATTGTCAAGGGATCTTTCTGGTGCACGCCAATGTTTAGACGGAACCTCGATTTTTCGTCCCCCCCCCCCCTAAGACCTATTTCTCTCCCATGGTCCAAATTATAAATACGTTCAGATACTAGTACGGTTTTCCACGCATGGATTAGATATGGCGGTATTGATATAATCATGTATATACAACACAAATATAAGTGTAAAAATATATATTTCGCTATTGATATTGTATTTGAGTATCTCAAATAACATGTATGAACAGGAACGGGTTCGGGGTTGGGGTGTCGAAATAACGTCCAACAAACAAAGGTGCGAAGTTCTGTCACTATTTTGCATTAATGAGCAGAAATATTGTCTCACAACTTCACACCAAACTTGATACCCCCCCCCCCCACTAAAATACCTGGACACGCTCTTGATGAATTGAATAATTACTTTGAGTGATATTTCAAAATTAAAATCTATTTGTAACTATATCTTGCACTGAAAACTGACACGTTTGGTGACTTGCGTAATATGATAATGTCAACAGGACTTTTACATCCTAAAATCGATTTTTTCTCTTTAAGGGCTTATACTGTTCAAAAATAAATAGTATATAGCCATCCATTGGTCTATCACCTGGCATTTACAAACTTCTATTCACGTAAGTTGTAGTCATTTTAGCCTTTAGTTATTTCTGTGGAAGCGAATGACTCTAAATTAGTTATCCAGTTCAAAATAGAAGTTAATTAAAGCTTGTAATATGAATGTTGTCAAAAATCGATAATTCTTTATTTAAAAAACTAATAAAAATCCCATTGTATTGCATATCAATAAACATCATACGTGTGTCGCATACCACTGTTTGTGTTTTATCCCCCGTTATTATATTATTTACTAGTATAATAATAGTAGAATGTACTAGAGTTTTACCATTGTACTATGTAACATACACTATTACGGAACGGGATGTTTTAACAGGATACTGTATATAGTAGATATAGTCATGAAAACATGTATATAATATGAAGAATGTCAATATATGGTTGTCATTATAGTTCAACCTATTGTTTATTATTTGCATTAGCAATGAAACCTTAAAATAACCCTTTACATAACACTACAAAATTGAATTATTGTTCGTGGCGATTTCAATTTTATAAAGGGTGATTTTTGAAAAAAGACAACCTATTCTCGATAGGGTAAAACGTCACATTCTGAGAAGTGTCTTTTATTTGCGCATGTCGAGATGTTACATAATATATAGGTTAGAACATCCGCACAATTTAATAATTTAAAGCTAAAATCGAGACTTTGTTTATCATCCTAGAAAGGGCACTTGAGAATCGAGATTCTGCTACATCTGGTCAAAACTTCAAACTAATTAGGCTAACATCTTCAATAATAATAATAATCATTTGTCATTATATATTTTTGATGTGTTATATTCGGCTCCTCTCTAAATGTTACATAATGTATCTTTAATGAAGTATTAACGGCTCTGTGACTAAAATATCTGTATAAAGATACATATAGATTATTAATAAATAGTTGATTTAAGATACATCGTGTATAAACTAATTTCTTACTCTAGCTATTTTCAGTCAAAACAGAATAAAATGTCTACCCAGCTAGTTTATTCCCAATAGCCTGAAGACATAAAGCCAGTTAATGTTTTAGGTTAGTTCTATAAATCTGTCATGGTAAAGCAACTCGTCTGGATTTCGTTGTCCCCGTTCGTCTGTTTCTTAATAAACCCTAAACATATATCTTTAATCCAAACAAGAAGCACTTGAGTATAGACTTCTAGACTTCCTGTCTTTTCACCAAGTCTCTAGACTCTTAAAGTAAATCAAAATATTGACGCGGGGATGAGTGTACTTTCATAATTAACCACCATCTTGAAACTGCCTTCCAATCAACTGCAGCCGATCTACCGGAAGTCGACATGATTGACATTCAGGGAAAAGAAATAGGATATCCGGTCAGCTCGAATGTCCAATTTTCACTGTAACAATTTCCATGTTAATAAAAATAACCTTCGCTGAAATGAATTTGGGTTATAGGTTCCGATAATTATTTTTTTTATAGAAAATAGCCGTTAATTACTTCATAGTCAAAACAACTTGGTCAATCAACAATCAAACAATAAACACAAAACATAAAGACAACAATTATCAAGTTTGGCATAACTACAAAACACTCAATATAAAGGGAAAAATTAATCTCCTATTTATTTGAGGACGCGTAATATATTTAACAAGTAGATCAATATGTATTTAGCGTTAATTTACTACAAACTATGCTCCGTGTAGTCGTATAACACAATATTTACTTTCAGATTATCTAAGTGTAAATAAAGGATATAAAATTGTAAATGATGTAAATATTGTACATAGAATATGATTAATATATCACTATGTTCATGTAACACCTGTTAAGGCATTAATAAAGTGTAGACAGGGTTGGGGCCGAAAAGCGACCCAGGCTCCGGTATCGAAGCGGTCCACGTTACTGTCCGCGGAGCCCGGACGTGGGTACCAGGGGCTCCCCCCCCCCGAAAATTTTGAAATATGAACCCCGAATATGCGATTTGGTGGCATATCTGAAGAGACCATTACCGACATCCCGATTCTGTAATATCATCTCTGAAAATAACGAGTTAATAAAAATGTCAAGGAATGTTTAACACCAGATTGAGGATATCGCCTCGCACTCATATTCAGCCAGCAGACCAGCTATCATCAAATTTTGCTGAGGCCTTAAAATTGAATAATTATTTTTGGAGTCGCGGACCATGACGGACGTTGCTGGCGTATCCCCACAAACCGGGAGCAGGTGACTTAATTATTAGTAAATTTGCGGGCGACAATGTCGGGTGAATCCGATGAAATTTTCGGATCGAATTCGGAATCCCCATTGCAGGATTCCGAATTCCGGCCCACACCCAGCACACCCGGCCCAGAAAGTCTATTATACCAGCCCATTCCAGACTCCAATGATGGCGTGGCGGCCATTTAAAGCTACCGGCCACATACAACATGATCATCATCGCTTCATGACCGGTCCAATACCGCCCCTCCGCCACATACATTGTAATGTTCAGCAGAAAAAAAAGGGTTTGGACAAAATTTGGACAAAAAAAAAAGTTTCTTTCATTTTTTGTCCGACCGGAACCTTCGGGCGATCGTCCATCCGGGCCTTCGGGGTCGCCCGATGGCCCAATTCGCACCTGGTTGAAGAATCTAACACACATTTATTAAAAGAGCGATCAAAATGACTTTGAGACTATACAGCATAGTCAGATATTGGTCAAATCAATCAACCCTTACATAAAGTCTATTGGTAATCCGAAGTTCACATTACTTTCTATTGATTTCACGACGCCAGGACTGGTAGGATATGAATTTCTTTTTTAATGAACACCTGCTTAAGATTATATCATAAGTTCTTTTTTTTTTCCATTAATCGTCTAAATTACAATTTCAAGAAATTTTTCAGTCCTTATTTGGGTTAAATATAAGTATGGAAACTAATTATTGGTCTTCATTGTGGCTGTAAATTTACTTACGATTTGGTTCATCCACAAACTAAGCACATGTTTAATAATTACGAACGCTGTTCAGGTTCCTTATTGACATATACTGCAACATTTAGCATGTTTGGTCGTCACAGTAAGTTAACAACAGTACTGGTTATGTGGAGATATTACACACATGCTGTTAGTAGGTTAAATATCTCGTCGACGCCATAAGCTTGGGGCCAGACTATACAAGGGTATATTATGTGTAAATAATCATATTTATTGATATATTATATAAGTATAAGTTAATCAGTTTATGGAGGTGGTCAACCATGAAGAACAAATAGTCTACAATATGAGACACACATTAAAGATTTTGTCATTATAAGGGGATTTTAGCTTAAGAGGTTCAAGCCCCAAAGCCTCTTGGTTATCACCCGAATAGATGTCCTTGATGAAGTCTAGTCCAGTTTAATGGACCACAGTTATAATTTTGATATAATCAATCAATTTACTGGGTCATCTTGAACATAAAAATCCATTAATATAAATACTGGATCATCTTGAAAATAAATATTCAATTTTAGTAAAATGTGTACAGCAAACAGTGTTCTGAGTGTGAAACTTTTTTTTATTATTAACCCGCTCATTACTACTATATCGATTCCGTTTCCCGGTTGTACGTGACAACGAGTAAGGTTGCCTGTCCAACCTCGTGTGTCTTCTCCCGGTTCTCTGGTTTCCTCTCACTGTTAAAGACCCCTACCCGAATTATTGAAATAAAATTTAACCATATTGTTAGTAACGAAATGACCTAGTATGTGTCGATCGGGCGTTAAACTCTCTCTATCATACGCACCAAGTCATTATATAACTCAACGTATTACATAAAACCCATTGAAACGCACTATTATAAAATTAATCATAAAATATTACCTAAATTAATTTAACTTGACTAAACATGCACTCATTCTGACTGCAGGAAAACAGTAATTGATTTCTGACTGTAAATACCAAAAGGGGTGTGTTATCACGTGTTCTCGTTCGTAAACATTTCAGTCTAGTAACTGTTATAGATAAAGTTATTCCTTGTCTCATTAACAGTATTAAATGCTAATCTAACTTTTAATTCCTCTAGTAAATTGAACAGCTTATTCTTTTGGTTTCGTATTTACTTTCTGAAAAAAAAAACAACGTAATAATAACGTTTTAGCAGCGTTGTTAACCATATAATGAATGTCTCTAGGCTAGAAGATTCATCTGGAAGCATTATGGTCACGCGATGCTAAAAAAAAATTCTGCTGTTTACCTGTTTCTCTTTACATGAAACACAGTAACGTACTTTATATTTTGTAGCGTACAGGTAATTATGAAACTATATGAAACTACTACAAGAGTTAGAAGCGTTTCGTCTCATCTGGAAATAGTCTTGATGTTGTAACTAATACTGCTGTCTATGGTGGCTAATTGGTATCATGGTGTCGTGGTGTTGCCCTTCATAAGGCGACAAACCGACATCACGACATTATAACCCGACACCACGACAACCCGACATCACGACATTTTTAACCCGACATCACGACATTAGCAATGTTGTAATGTCGCGTAAAAATGTTGTGATATCGCGAGGTAAGTAAATATGAATTTGCCCAAACTTTATTTATATATTTGAAAAGAGAAATGAAACTGCTTTTCGGTGATTTATAACATAATATCCGGAATTTCGTATTAAGACCCGTATTTTTACTTTAAATTCCCCTACCCCAATCATTTAATAAATGTTAGCGCCATTCCTCCTTGATCACCTCTGGGATCACGGTGGCTAAGTGGGTAAGGCGCTGGCTCGCTAGCCCGGTATTCTACAAGGAAAGTAGTCTAGTCGTTCGGTGGGACGAAAAACCGAGGTCCCTTCTACACATTCACGTGAAAGATCCCTTGGCAGTTAAAATTCGAATAATATAAGAGTAGACCGCAATGCCGCTATGCGTGCAAAATTTCCCTCATACTACACAGTATGGCGTATGCCCATCTTCATTAGCCCAGTTTGAAGCAAAACAGTAGGATGTTAAACTCCATTTCAATTCATTTCATTTTGATCACTTTGCAAGGCAATTAAATATCTACTGATATGTAGCATGATATCTGGAATTTCGAATTAGGGCCGTAATTAGACATTGAATACACCCCCCCCCCAACGTAATTACTTAATAGATTTTAGTATTATCCAACTTCGTGGCAAAAAAAATATTTATATATTTGAAAAGAGAAATGAAAGTGCTTTTCAGTGATATATATATATATTCACGAAATTCCAGATATAAGGCATATATCACTGAAAAGCACTTTCATTTCTCTTCTCAAATATAATATATAAATAATTTTTTAGCACATTTATATTTACTTACCTTGACAAACTATCAAAGTTGGATAATACTGAACTCTATTAAGTAATTACGTGAAAGTGTGTGTGGGGGGGGGGGTACTGGTCCTAATACGAAATTTCAGATATCATGCTACATATCAGTAGAAAGCACGTTCACTGCCCTTTTTTTTTAAATATATAAATAATTATCTGGTACATTTACATTTACTTGCCTTGTGAGGTGATCAAAGACGAATGGTGTAAAAATCTATTAAATGGGCGGGGTAGGGATATTCAAAGTAAAAATATGGTTTAATGAGTCTATTTTAGAAGCCAATAGGGATCGTAATAAGGCCGAACATCTATGGCGTAAAACAAATCTACATGTCCATAAACAGATTTATAAATCTTTAAAAAACAATGTGCATAAATTAATTGAAGACGCTAAAATTAAATTTTACTCTGATAAAATAGAAAATGGCGAAAACAGACAAAAAGACCTGTATAAAGTTGTGAATTCCCTTTTGGATTATAATGCTGAGCGGACTATTCTCCCGGATAATGATAATGATGCAGAACTTGCGAATTTATTCTCTGATTTCTTTCAAATAAAAATACAGAAAATACGAACTGAACTTGATGATTTTGATAAGTTAGAAAACTCTGTTTATTTAGAAAAATTTAACTTGGTTAGTGAATCTTTTGTTTTAAAGTTAATTAAATCGTCTGCTCCTAAATCTTGTTCATTAGATCCTATTGCAACTCTTGTTCTTAAGGACTGTCTAGACGAAGTTATTCCAGTTTTCACTAATACATGTATTATTAATTCTTGTATATCATCCTCTACTGCTCCCAACATTTTCAAGCAAGCTTATGTTACCCCTTTAATTAAAAAGTCTACACTGGATCCTAATATTTTTAAGAATTACAGACCTGTCTCTAACTTAAGTTTTATTTCTAAAATATTAGAGAAATGTATTGCTTCTCAGATAAAGGCCCATCGAGATGATAACTGTTTGTATGAACCATTTCAAAGTGCTTATAAACAATTTCACGGCACCGAAACAGCCTTAACCCGGGTTTCAAATGATATTTTGATGGAAATTGATAATAGAAAATGTACATTTTTAATTTTATTGGATCTATCTGCTGCTTTCGACACAGTGGACCATTCCATTCTTCTACGTAGACTTCAGTTTAAATTCGGCATTTGTGGCTCTGCAAGAAATCTTTTAGAAAGCTATCTTGTGGGTAGAAAACAGTGTATTTTAGTTAATTGTAAATCGTCTTCTGAATCTGTTTTGTCATCTGGGGTTCCCAGGGTTCAGTTCTTGGACTGATTTTATTTACCCTCTATACGTCATCATTAGGTGATATTGTTAGAAAATATGGTCTCAGCTTTCACTTGTATGCCGATGATACTCAATTATATATTTCATTTAAACCTAATTCTCCATCCTCTTTCAATTTATCAAAACTGCAACTTGAAAACTGTATTAGTGAAATTAGAAAATGGATGTCAAAGAACTTTCTAAAATTAAATGATGATAAAACTAGGTAATTGTGATATATTTTCATCTGATTCTGCTCGTAATATTGGCGCAATCTTTGATAGTTTTATGCTTATGGAAGCTCAAGTAAATAATATTTGTAAATTGTGCTATTTTAATATTAGAAATATAGGTAAAATACGTAAATTTGTAACTGAAGAGGCCACTAAGTCACTTATTAATTCTCTTGTCACTTCTCGATTAGATAACTTTAATTCACTTTTAGTTGGTTTACCGTTAAAGCTTATAGATAAATTACAAAAAGTACAGAATACTGCTGCTAGACTTGTTACTTTAACTAAAAAATGTGACCACATAACTCCTGTTTTATACAATTTACACTGGTTACCTGTTAAATATCGAATTGATTTTAAGATTTTGTTACTTACTTTTAAATGCTTAAATAATCTAGCTACTGTTTACCTCTCAGATCTTTTAGAACTTTATACACCCGGCCGAACATTACTACATCAGATAAACTACTTTTAAAGCCCGAAACAATTCAACTAGTCTCTTATGGTCAGCGATCTTTTAGTTATCAAGCACCTGTTTTATGGAATAATCTACCATTTATTTTAAGATGTTGTACATCTCTATATTCTTTTAAAAAACAACTTAAAACACATTTATTTAATCGGGCTTTTAACTGACTCTGTATGCAATCGTTAACATCTTGTTGTTTATTTATGATTACATTGTCACTTTGTAAAGTGTCCCTGAACATGTTATATGAAAGGGTGCACTATAAATATTCTGTAATAATAATAATAATAATAATAATAAAATAAAAGCACTTTCATTTCTCGTTTCAAATATATAAATATACTCTTCAAAAAAAAGAAACGCACAACCCATTTTTCATCATTTTTTTATTTGAACGAGGTCTTTGTTTCGGTAAATCTTACTTGAATTTAATGCCATTATGTAAGGATAAAAGAAATTCATTATAGGTTTTAAAGGTAGGGTCACTATTTGTGACTGGTCATACTTTTTGTCGAAATTTTTTATCGCTTGATTGCACCAAGAAACATGAATTTAACAACTTCGCGAGCTTTTCGCGTGGAACCTAAATCTAAGGTCTTTAAAATCCCGGGGTTCTCGGTTTCCAAATCAGTTGCACATGTAAATACTCAAAGACACAAGTGATGCCACATCCGAACGAAGACCAACGCAACAACGCTATGTAATAGTTATTAGCACACTTTCCGAGGTGTATCGGTGAATATCAGGACAGTTTTGGTCGGGGGCTCAGCCGAGGCGGCCCACGAACAAAACTGTCCTGATATTCACCGATACACCGAGGAAAGGTGCTAATAAGTTACTTACATCACATTTCTATCGAGTATTGTGAAGCAAAATGTGAAAAATAGTATTTATTATCGAGTCGTTTCAACCGAAAAGTGACAAATAATTTCAGGTCTTTTATTTATCCCTGTCTGTGCCTCACGTTACATTTCATGGTAGTATTTACACGTGCGTCTTGTTGTGAAACCCAGAGCGTGAAACAGCCACGTGTTTGTTTAGACCACATCGTCAAAACAATTTGTCTATGGCGTAGAGGACTGCGATGATATTAAATGTAGTGTAAAGGAAATTCGAAACGTGGGTCGTTCCTGATGAAAGTATGCATCGGCGCATAGTTCGTCCGTTGAAATTTAATTGTAATGAAATTTATAACTTTCTAGGCGTTTTTTTTTATATCCTGCTTATTTTCAAGGCTTGTGAAGTGTCTGGCAAGAGAATCACAATTAGTTAAAATAATTATTCAATATTCTCATTTATATGTTTTGCATAATAAATCAAACCAAATTATGGAAAAGATGCCAATTGGTATGTGTAATAATTGTTTTTTTGTAATATGTTGTTATGTTGATTTTATGTCATTGCATATATTTTTGCACTGCCATGTAGTTCCTACCGGTTTGTTTTGTTACTATGATTTTTATTAGTTGTCTCATGTACCTTAGCTTAGTGCAGCATGAAACAAGTAGTTATCATTGCGATCTGGGTCGGACTAAACGTCCGCTTCTTAGTGCTTGATAGGTTTCTTAAACGGTGTGAAAGTATCCGTGTATCAGAAATGAACAGTACTCTTTTTCAAAAGTGTACTGTTCATTTCTGATACACGGCTACTTTTACACATGTATTGGAAATGAACAGCATAGTTTCATCAAAGGTTGCCATTGGCAACGAGTAGAAGTGGGATGTAATGGTGGATTACAAGCAGGTGATTCCAAGACAGATGTAGCCAGGCTGCTGAATGTTTCCCTTAGTTACATTTCTCGCCTTTGGGATAGGTACCGACAGCAAAGTTCAACACGTGAACGCCCTAGTTCAGGCCAAACAAGTGTGGTCCCACTTGTCCTAGATCGTCACTTCCGGTTACGTCATTGGCGTAAATGTTTTTCAACAGCGACCTCTACTGCAGCAGCAATTCCCGGACGGCGTAGAATCTCGTACCAGACAGTAGGCAAACGCCTACGTGAAACCGAATAACGAGGCAGACGTCCCCGTTAGAGCGTCTGTTTTGAAATACGCCGACACCATGAAATCCAACTTTAATGGGTTCAGGCACTGAGGGTATGGTCACAGCAACACTGGAGAGCAGTTTGGTTTAGCGACGTGTCGCCGTTCTTGTTACAACAAGGCGATAGTAGAGCGAGGATATACTGACGACGAAATGTAACGTTGCGTTTCTTTTTTGGGAGAGTATATATGTCTGGCACATTCATATTTACTTGAAATAAAAATGCGGGTCTTAATCCACAATTCCGTATCTCTATACTGAAAAGTAAAGTTAATACTCTCTTGAGATGTTATTATCATATTTTCGGCAGAATGCATACACACTTTTTAAAATTAAAATTGATACAAGTTTGGTAGCCTTCACTGACTGGATTAAACAGAGCGATGGGGGTAGTTCGAGTGTTTAATGTCAAAATGCGTGTCTTCGAAATTCCGGTTATTGTGTCATACCACAGGAAAGTAGGTTTCTATGGCTCTTTAAACCAACTTGTTATTTTCTGGCACATTCATGATTACGTGGTGTAGAAGAGATAAAAATATTTTTATTTTGAGCACTTTCAATTCATTTTATTTATCAAAGGCTCGGATTAGCCCATGCTGAACATGATTTAACTCAAGTCATGGTCACCCCGCGAATTTGGTAGTGAAGGCCAGTTTGATTCGCAGTTAGTGAACGTTGAGATAATGAGGGCTAACTTGATCTCGTGGCCGCATCAACATTGATAAATAAAGTCGACAACCCGACATCACGACACCACGAAAACCCGACATCACGACATTTTACGACATTTTTAATGTCGCGGTGTCAAGTGAAAATGTCGTAGTGCCTGGTTGAAAATGTCGTGATGTCGGGTTGTCGTGGTGTCGGGTTGTCGTGGTGTCGTGATATCATCGGGTTGTCGTCTTATGAAGGGCGACACCACGACATCACGACATGATACCAATCAGCCACCATAGTTATCTAATCTAGTTGCATACAAGGGAAAGGAATGTGTCATTATAGGATTGACAAAGACCAATAACTTTTTTGTGCTAAAGACCCCTACGCGCAAGCGAACTATTGAAATAAAATTAAACCATATGTTATTCCCGAAATGACCTAGTTTGTGTCGAGTGGACGTTAAACCCCCATTTCTCTCTCTCTCTCTCTCCCAATAATTACAACTGTCAGGTGTTCCTTTATGACTACATTTTTTACCCAACCGTATAAATAACAAACACCGACCTTATCCTAAAACCGGGCATACAAGACAATCAGACTAATCGCTTGACAATTCTCGATCCTAGGTATGTATTAAACATTTTAATTGTTTAATAACATGCACGATTACTCACGTCAAGTCGTAGATTTGTAGATGATAATACTTCATAGAAAACCAATTACATGTATACTGTAATTATGGAAGTCATATAATGAATTATATATTATGTTGGTTGATATTTGATAACGGTATAATGTAACGTCATTTAAATGGACTATAAATATATAAAACTAAATTAATCATCACAGCGACAGTCCACAGTTGCCAGCTATGCATTACACAACAAACCGTCAACAAATTTAACAGTTTTAGTAATTAAATCAACCAATTAAACCATTTGGAACTTCAATCAACAAATTAAACCATTTGGAACTTCTATCAACACATTTAACCTTTCGGTACTCAAATAAAATAATTCGTGGGTTTGGGGCCGTACTGATATCAAAAATTAAAATTCTGAAAAAATTTATGTAAATGGTATTAACAAAATCGTAATACATGTACAATCGTCAATAGACTGTACCCATTGCGGAGGGGCACGATGGTACCGTGAGGCGAGGGCTAAATAACCAGAAGTTTCTGGTTCCGGAGTTGGTCGATAAACTTCCCCCGACTTTTCCAGTGTACTTTCCCCATGTCATTGGTGCAGGACAAGGAACGGCGTCTTATTCGGGTGGAATTCGTTGAACAGTAGACGGAACAACGACTGACTCGGAAGAATACACTGGGTGTGGTCAAAAGTAGTGTTGGAGTAAATAGCTATGACGTAATGTAACATACGGTGGGACATGAAAAATAATATAATTTGATTTTATTTTAATATTCACCCAAATCAATCTTAATATGATTTGTCAATTTTAATTTAATTTGTTTTTTTATAATTTTGACTCAAGTCAAATTTAATTTCCACCTAAGTAATTTGTGATATAATATTTTTTATACATAATTTTCACTTAAGTTTATTTTAATTTTAACCCTAGTCAATCTTAATTTTCCCCGAAGTTATTTGATATATACATGTACATGTGTAATTTCGATTCTGTTGAATTTACATCAGCGTGTGATGTCATCGGAAAACGCTATATCGGAGACGGTCCTGCACGTATTATGACGTTATATGTGGGTAAGGGTTTGGGTAAAGGCTAGGACCCGCAGATTTCGTCGCGAGATGTAAACAGGGCTATCCCTAACCATGGGCCAAGCCTAACACTTACCCTAACCCACAATCCACATGACGTTATAATATGTGAATGATTGTCTCCGATCTAGCTTTCTCGATGTCATCGCACACGCTCGTTTAACGTCCTACTCCGACTGTGCTTATGAATGCAGTGTGCCAGAAGGCACTGAATCTCTTGTATGAAATTTCAACTGTCAAGAATTACTTTACATGCTCGCAAATGTGTACTCGGGTCCCTTGATATAGATATCAGCATGCACCCATAATAGACAACGCTATCGAACATCCAGGCATCGAATTCAGCGCAGTGTTTTGGAAAGAGGTGAAATGAAATGAAATGAATTGGGGTTTAGCGTCCTACTGTTCTGCTCCGAACTACGCCATACAGTGTGGTATGAGGGAAATTTTGCTCGGGCAGTGGCACTACAGCCTACTCTTATATCGAATTCCAACTGTCAGGGGATCTTTTATGTGCACGCCAATTTGTACACGGGACCTCGGTTTCTCGTCCAATTCGCACGACTAGACAGCTCTCCTTGTCAGACTCTCAATCCTGTATCACTGACAAGTGGGGAACCACACCGGAAAATCTGGATGAAACAACAACTTGGCCTATGTGCACTAATGAATGATCGGTCTCTTGGCCTTACTTCTGGACACAAACACAGATAGTCTTGACATGTCAAAAGGACCTTTTTCTCACCGGACACAAAGGGTTCCTTTTCTTCGGCTTAGGCACTTCAACTGGATTTGGTGCTTCTATTAAGTTTAATTTTTGGATATTTTCGAAAAAAAGAAGTGCCCTATTTCACTTCCTAATATATTTATATGGCAAATCTCCCCAGGGAGGTTCTCACAAGATACTTGAATCGAGATTTTCAGGCATAATATCCACTCGTCATTTCAGGACTATAACATTTCAATGGCCAGTTTGTGCGTAGCGGTCTTCAGTAGTGGAAGGAAACTGGAGTACTGGACGAACAACCCTACGTGTTGTCACTTGCGAGCGGGAAATCGAAACAACGGCACTTGAATTATGATGCACTGTACACACGTTAAGTATTCGCCCCCCCCCCAACATTCCAATTTTGAAAATTTATTAAAGTCAAGATTGCTTGCCTTTATTTTGAGATATTGTGAATTTCAGTCCATAAAGTATAAATCAAATGTATTTACAGGCCTTATTTCTGGCTCTGATATGTTTACGGGTCTCATTTTGTTGACATAAAAAGTCGTCATATAATATCAAAAATCTTTATTATACTAGTAATGGCTTTTCTGGTGACATATATAATTTATCACAATCAGAAACAAGAACTGATAATAAAAGTAGGAGAAAAATATCTGTTTGATATAAGGTAACACATAATCTAGTACAATGTCAACAACGCCAATAATGGCGGGCGAAAATTAACGTTTTCGAAACGATGCTAGTTGAGATGACCTCAACGGCTGGGTGGAGATTCAACAGAATCAAAATTATATTACAAATGATTTGGGTGAAAATTAAAATTGACTTGGGTGAAAATTATAAAAAAAAAACCCACAAAATCATATTACAAATGACTTGGGTGGAAAATTAAAATTGACTTGGACGAAAATTATAGAAAAAAAATTAAATTAAAATTGACTTGGGTGAAAATTATAACAAAAACCCCAATAATTATATTAAAATTGACTTGGGTGGAAATTATAAAAAAAATAAATTATATCAAAATTGACTTGAGTGAATAATATTATTTTTCATGTCCCTTATCAGCCACCGTAGTAACACTGGTGCAACTCTTTTCTTAACTTTGGACCCCAAATAATTACAGCTTTATTTTCGTTTAACTGTGGATAAATTTACAAGGCAGAGTCGCCAGACAACACTAGTTTGAACCGAAACAAATTCAAACATGGCTTTCGTTTATCCTGCTTTCTTGACTTATTTCCAATTATCCCAGAGAAATCTCAGATATTGTGTGTTTCGAAAACATTTTGAAGGGCTTTTAATATCGAATTATGATATTAGGTGAAACTATAAAAACATTTTATAAATTAGATAACACTTTACATTTTACATTTGACCTCGATAAGGTACTGTCTTATTGGAGTTCATGGTCCATGTTAAATGATAGGAAAATGTCCATAAACTGAAATTAGGGAAACACTGGAGTGACACTAGTGTTCGATTCACTTCACTTGGGTATATTTAAAATCTAAGAGAATGTTACAAATTGATTTCAGGTCAAAACAGTGAGTTAAGTGTTAAGTTTTGAGGTAAAGAAGTTTTAGCTGCTTGTCGCACACGAATCATGGTTTTCAATTTTAAACTTTAATATATTTTTCAAAGTGTAACATTTTTTTCTAACCTGAACATCTATTTATAAAGAGGCTCGGGTTAACTCTTTTACTGACACAAACTCTAATTATTAGCACTAACTTTTTGTTCTGACCTCATCTTCAACACTGGCCTGATTGATGCAGAAAATTCGGACATTAAACTCCCATTTCTTTTCATTTCCATAGCCTAATGAACACAACAGTGAAATACATGTATCCAGAAATCCCATTGTATTAGCAGTACAAACAATAAATCTGCACGGTTACGATTTAGTATCAAACTACTTACTCTCCGACCATGGCCAATTACAATTATCCGTTGTTATTGCAGCGTTTAAACACCCTCTTTCCAGATAAGGTTTATAATGAGCTAAAGGTGAAAGGTAAACTTAAGTACACCGAATTTTCGTTAATTTTAAGGAACCTAACTCTACATGTGTGTATAGAGTTAAAAGTGGTTGTCAAAGTCTCGCTTAAGTGAGAATAATTATGTTTTCCACAACTGTCACATCAATCGCGGCACCCTATTTTAAAGTCTGATATGGAGACATACATGGACACAGATCACTAAATATTTCTACGCCGGTAGGTCCAAGTTATTTTTAGTCTTTCTCTCCCTTTCCCTTTTCCCCCTTTTGCATGGCGATTTTTGTTGACTTTTTGGAGTAAAATCGAAGAAAAGGGTTTGAAAATACATTTTCTGCCAGGTTTTGGTGAATATTCATGATTTTGAGGCGGAAGGATACAAGAGTTGTGAGGTTGTTTACGTTGAAAGGGGGGCCGAAAATTGCTTGTTTAGTTGTCTATACCTCCAGCTTGTGTATCTCAAGTTTTTCCTGGTGAACCTCATACATGCTTTTGGGCAAGAGTTTGCCACATGTTGCTCCATCTATGGCAGAAAGCGCTCTACCCAACGAATGTTTGGGAAAAAGTTACAGCCGATCTAAGAGACGCGAATTAACATTAGAGTCAATGGGGAAATAATTAGTGATCTGTGGCCACATAGAAACTCTCTGTATTGAAATTTGATGGGTTTTTTATTCTGAGATACATTGTATATCATAAGATCATTAGCCCAGCACTGATTCCTTTTAGAATTTGAAAATAATTGCTGATCGGTTCCAAATCTGTGTCGAAAAACACAACAATTGGTACCAAAATTATACTGATTAAATCTTTAAAAGTTGTTTTAGGAATATTACTTGCAAATCGATTACGCTATAAAAGTTCGACAGGAGGAAATGTTATGGAGAATCGTATAGATGGCGCGGTAAAGCAATTAACTGTGCATGTAATTTCCGTTAAAAATAAAAAGAAACCATGATAATTGATGTTTATTTATATTAAATCATGTAGTGTTTATATCATGTTTAATCAGTGTAGGTGTTTTATAACAGTTAAACATCATGTCTTGTATACTTTATACTATCATAATCGTAAAATATATCAAATACCTCCTTGATTTATATTGCTGATGACGCAAGAAAACTCATTACAAAATCATATTTTAAATGATAAGTTTCAAATAACCTAATTTATGTTCTAAGTAAATAAATCTGTGGTTTAAGAAAATAATTTATAAAGATAGGATTCTACATTGACATGTTAAAAAAAACGTTGATTGAGATCATTTGCGTCAAGCTAATGATTATTACAAATCGTGTTTTTTAAATATCAGTTCAGAAGCCATGTTTCTAAAAAGGTAGTTGTTCTTTTAAAAACGTAGAATGTGAGTAGGCCTACAGGTGGATATTTTCCCCGGTACGACAGATACTCTTCACCAAAATACAACCTTAAACTAGTACACGGCGGGCCTTTGGTTTTAGTACCACCCAAAGACTAGACTCTTTTATTTGTTCGGTGCGTGTGCTCATCAACACAATTCGTTCAAAAAGAATACGAGCAACGTAAAGGCATTTTAAATTTTTTAATGGTGTTGTATTTCAAGAAAAGTCCAGCGGTAAAAACTGTGTATAACTAAAGTTTATGAAAGTGGGAAATCTTTGATTAACATATATTCAATCGTCTAACTATAGACAGAAAGTATGAACTTCCAAAAACTTTCTAGACACCTTCATTCAAAAGGAGACACCAAATTAAAGATTGGGTTCGTGACTTCACTATCGGAACTAGATAGTGTTAATTAAAAACGTGCGAGATAACACAACTTATATAAAATGTTACTGGATTTCTTAAATTAAGGGCGGTGCCTGAATGTGGTGGGGTGGGGGCGGGTGTGGATAATCGCTTAGAATCTTCGAGTCGCTGTCATTATTATCTATCTTCAGTCAGACTACAAAAAGCATGGGACATCTCCTTTAGGAAATAAAGAATCAATTGAAAACAGTGTCTTGACTTATTTCTGAGTTTATTTTGTAGCATTTCATAATATTATTTCAATATTTTAAACTCGAAATTCAACAATCGAGATGATTTTAGGATAAACATAGGGTATTTTTTTTTAAAAATTACAAAAGGTTGGGGTGGGTGACTAGACGGAGACGGGCGACCTTCTCCTATCAGTGGGTCGATCCTATTGCTGGTATAGTTATAGACCTTAGCCTAAACCACTATACCACCCAATCAACTATTCATGAGCATCAGCGAAATGAGAAAATCAACATAATTGTTTATATTTGTAACCAAAACGATGTTAAATAGATTCCTACAACTGATTTACAACATAGATTTCCTTAAAGTTGGTGTCAAAGATAATTTGAAGGATTCTTTTGCTTTACTTGTACCAGTTGTATCATTGACTTTCAGGGGTACATACATGCACGGATCCAGGATTTTTTGCAGGGGGGGGGGGTCTAGGTTTGATAATTGTTTTACTAATTGCGCTCAACTGATTAACGGGCGGTTTGGCCCTCCCCCAGAAAAATTTGGTAAATTAGATTCAATTTGGTTCATTTTGACGTATTTCCGGAATGTAGATTCCAAAATTACAGGTCTAAATCGCCAATAAAATCGCATAAAATATTTTCAAGCCTGAGCAGGGGGGGGGGGGGGGGGGTCCGGCCCCCCTGGACCCCCCTCTGGATCCGCGCCTGACAAATAGCGGATTCTTCCAGCCCAAAAGAATCTGTCCCCAACTAATATTACCTATATTACACACGAATGAAACATTTTGATAGCCAAATTCTGAAATCGATCCAGATTTATAGAAATGATGTAATATTATAGTATTATAGTAATTGAATCAATGCCCCACACGACTTGAACCCTGGAATAAAGTATACTCACAATATCCTTCATCCAGACATTGAATTACAATTTTTACAGGACACTGTATTATGAATACCTTGGATTGTTCGACGTGTTGCTTTGCTACGCTATACAATAGACAATCACGCACAGTGAGCATTGGAATTGTATATAATTGTATATTACAAAATGTGTTAGAACTCCATGTACATTTAGATATTTATGTATATTAATAGCTTATCGGATCTTGCACAGCGTTCCCGAATACTCGACTAAAGGATGTTAGCTTTATAGATGTATAATAATAGAATCAGGGGAAAATAAAATTACTGGACCATTTCGTCTATAGTTAAATTACTGCCTTTTAGAATGTCTTCAATTCTTGTGAAGAACATAAAATATAAATACTCCGACATATCCTAATTACTGTCATAATTCTTAGAGATTGTGTCTAGTTCACCCGAGTAAGATTATGCTCACAACAATGGAAGGGTCTAGTGGTCACGTGTCAACGTTTCGATCCAACAGACGCTATGTGACAGAATAGGGTTGCCTTCCAATCGTGGGTTTTCTCTCGACAGTCCGGTTTTCCTTCAATGATAAAATTAGTTCCGAAGTACGCAACAGTTTAACATGACTGTCAATGGATGATGATACATATTTAAATCACCTCATGGTTCATTTTGTAGAGAACAATATTCGATAGTAATGATAAAACATAATAATAATCACTTTATCCTGTCTGCGAATATATTACTGATAATGATTTATCGGGGTATTAATCGTAGAATATATTCTACGATTGTAGTTTTTCTACGACGGTTGTTTCACAGAACACGTGTTTTTTGGGAGTAAGTTATTTGTGATATATAGAAACGTCTTCTTCGATGTTTATGAACAAAATAATGATAATCGGTGTTGTTTCCTAAACGGTAATATCCATTATTAATTATAGGCGTAATGTATCGTTTACGATCAGGGAAGCTGATAAATGTTTGCTCAGAGAGACTTTAATATTCACTCTATAGAAACTGTCAAGACTAATATTTGTTATAATTTAATCAATAATTCACATCAGCCTTGACAATGACAGACCAAATGACTCAAAGCGTTCAACAAATCACCCCACCCCTCTGTACCCACAATAATATGGAAGGGTATCGCTGCCAATATTATATGCTATGCTAAAATGTTTTTTCCGTTGATTATATGTAAAAAGTACGATGTACACAGTCACTATACCGGTAATGATAAAGTCAAAATACCTCTAAAGCCAAAGTTAAATGTAAAACGACAAATGTAATGTGTCAAATGACAAATGTTTTAATGCAAAATGCTGTTCTTTGACATTTCTACATTTTACATTTCTCTCATTACAAATCACATTTGCGCTCTGCCACATCTCATTTGTCATTCACGCTTTCTTTTTATCAACTTGCGCATAGCATCTTCTTAAATATGCAAATATAGTATACCACGTGACTTATTAACATGAATACGGAAAAGACCGATCTTTCTTTAAATAAAAATGTGAATAATTGTTCCAAAGGAAAGATAGCTCAGTTAACGTGCCAATAGTTGTTTTTCTTTTTAAATTATTTATATATGTTTGTGCTGGTAAAAGGAAAATATAACTTTTTGTTGAATATGAGCATCCTGACCAATTTCTTCCCCGAATTAGTATACATTTATTGATGTTTGTGAAAGGTTTAAAGTTTAAAGTAGCTAAGTCTCTAACTCCATATCATCCAAAATCTTCAACATTGAAAACACGAATTATTTGTCAATTTAAATCAACAATTGATGCTGTGATCTTACCGGAAAAAGATGGACTTCTGATATCCAATATTTAAGACACAATAAAAATTTTACTATTGGTACACGAATCGTGTGCAATAAAGCGTTTCAAACCAAGTTCGAGGAAAGAGGCTAGAAGCAAATCAAACGGCGTGTGTAGACTGGAATAACCAGACGCTAGAAATTTGCATTCGATTGAGACTACTGACTTATTTCGCCGAACATAACTGATTTGAAATAAGAGTAAAAACGGAAACCATTGAATTTAAATCAGTTTATATACATTCATGTTACATTATTATATGCGTTGCGACTCTCTTATGTCAATTTCTAGGTCCCAAATCAAATGTTAGCGATTTAGCTCCTTTAAACTAATCGCAATTTGGAAAAATAATTAATGACACTCAGGAACAGGATAATGAAAAGGCGGAGAAATCAGGGAATTTTTTCATGCGTTGTGATTGTCATAATATAGACCTCGGCAATATTTACTTATTAGGCCTATACATGTACATATATTAATTTATCACTTACCTGTGTTATTATGTATAATACGGTATCAATAATTATATTATAAATGTGTGTGTGAGAGAGAGAGAGAGAGAGAGAGAGAGAGAGAGATGGGGTTTAACGTCCACTCGACACAAACTAGGTCATTTCGGGACTAACATGGTTTAATTTTATTTCCATAATTCGCATGCGCGTAGGGGTCTTTAGCAGTGGCAGGAAACCGGAGTGCCCGGAGGAAACCCACGAAGTTGAGAAGGTGCCCCTATCTCCATGCCACATACGCTCACACCAAGGATCGAAACCACAGCCGCAAGTCAGGGGTGACTGGCCAGCTAGAGGTCGAAGCGCGGCACTCTAGACCACTAGGCCATCCCAACCCCCCATTATAAATGTATGAATAGATATGATGTATGTAAATAGTGGCACAGCCGTAGTAATGTATTATATCTTTCGCCTACTTCATTTTATATAATCTTACGAAAACAAAAAATTAGAAAGTGGAATAATGATAAGAGATTCTACGCGCATGAAACCACTTGGGCTTACGGATCGACCTGTATTGGCCGAGAGTGTTTCTCTTAGTACGGGAAAAATAACTGAGATCATCTTAATTGTTAGCTAAATAAGAACCCATGAAGTCTGAGGAACTGAGGAATGGCAGTACTTTAACTGGGAGAAATAATTCATATTCTTATTTCATGGCATACTATATTTGCATATAAGAAGATGCTATGCGCAAGTTGATGAAAAGAAAGCGTGAATGACAAATGAGATGTTGCAGAGCGCAAATGTGATTTGTAATGAGAGAAATGTAGAAATGTCAAAGAACAGCATTCTGCATTAAAACCTTTGTCATTTGACACATTACATTTGTCGTTTTACATTTAACTTTGTCCTTAGAGGTATTTTGACTTTATCATTACCGGTATTGTGACTTTGTACATTGTACTTTTTACATATACATATAATCAATGGAAAAGACACTTTAGCAGAGCATTTAATATTGGCAGCGATACCCTTCCATACAATAATAGTCCGCCCAGGTAAAAGCCGTGGTTGTTCAATAAAACAAATAAGAATATTGTACTTGTATTATTATAAGACTTATATAAAGTAGTCTATTATAGTCACGATCAATAAACATTAACACATGATTGACAAGCGGGTAGGGTAAAGGGATAATTAAATTCTCGTGCCAACTAACTTCAGCTTTTTTATCACAAAAGCATGGCCTAATTAAAGACGACCCAACCGGGTATTTGGTCAGTGATGACTGACGTGAATCAAGGTTTTGCAAAAGAAACAGAATAAACACAAAAGGTAAAATAACAATTAAATCCATCCTTAGTTAAACCTTAGATACTTTCATGATATCGAAAGTCATGGTGGGTCAGCGTTTTATGCGAGATATATTACCCCTGAATTTGGTAAAATCCCATATGAACATGAATGTAATATAGACGTCAGTATTTAGCCCCAGTTTATGTTATTTTTAAAGGAGATTTGCCATGCTACAAGTGCCTGTTTAGCGATACAGTCATGGGCCCTGTTTCACGAAATTTTAACTAAAGATAAAATCCAAATTTTAGTAGATACTTCAATTTTGATTGACTAGGAACTAAAATCAATCTAATATTGTCCCATCAAATAACTAAAATTCAGATCTTATCTTAGTTAAGATTTTGTGAAATAGGCCCCTGGTATAAAATGCCATTAGCGTTATGTTATTTAAAAAGACTGGCCATAAGAACAACGGAATACAATAATAGCATAACGTAATCTGATGGGATAATAGAAAAAATATCGACCACCTCCTCCCCCAGAAAATCAGTGAGACACTGAGAAATGTCTATGTCAGATTATATGCTTGGCGTACATTGAAATACTATTATTGTCTATATCAGTAATCAAAACATTGATCATTTTATATCATGGACTTGTTCCTTTTAAAACAGTATTGACTTCTGAAGTGCTGTAAATTATTTAAAAAATTGTATATTACAAATTCACATAACATCGAATTATAGTTCACAGAATTACAATCGGTGATGTAGAATATCAAATTAGGAATAAAAGTTAAAAACGAATGGGAAAATTATAAAAACCTGATTTTAATCAGATTTCAACGAGTACAGAAAGTAGAACGTAAATTATAATGTAAAACGTCATTATTACAGATTGGCCACATAAACATTACTGCAGCTGCTGGAGATACCGTGTTCGATCCCTGCGTTGGCCGAGAAAGTTGATAGCGATTTTCCGGCGTGGCCTGGCAAGGAACAATTTACTGTCGTTCGGATGGTACGAAAAACCGAAGTCCCGTGTACACATTGGTGTGCACATGAAAGATGCCTTTGCAGTTGGAATTCGATGTAGGATTGGGCAATAGTACCGCTGTGCGGGCAAAATTTTCGTCATAGCACACAAAATGGCGTATGTCCGTCTTCATTAGCACAGCCAAAGAAGATAAGTAAGAAGCTAAACCCCCTGTAAATTGGTATGGATGGAGCTTTAGAAATCTTGGAGAGTGGTGTTTCCCTTTGCTCTTCGTGGAATTCCAACTGTCTCGGTTTATTTTTTTTGTGGGTTTTTATTTCTTCACGTGCGTGTATGGCGTGATGGCATTTTTCCTCCTATGCGAACAACTTGACAACATTTTACTTGTCAATCTTGCTATCGCTCCCCCTGTCAAGTGGAAACCAGACGCACTGCTGTGGCGTACAATCGCGATTATTAGCTCAATAAGGTTCGGCTCCAAGTAGACCAATTTGGGGATTTTCACTAATAAGTAGCGCCTAAGATTATTTTGAACATATTACATAAAATCTATTACATATTTATCTTTCTTCTTTTAAGTTATAATTCCTAGCGACGGGGCATATATCTTACTCTTAAACGGGTTAATGAAGAGTTAAATCCCATCCAAACGACTAGACAGGTTTTCTTGACAGGCCCTCTCTCCTGCATCACTTACAAAAGGGGACCAGGATGAAAATATCCCGAGGAACACACTCAACACACACCGGGAACCAAAACGCACCGAGCCACCGTATAGGTCTTTACTCCCCATCAGTGATTTCTGGTTTACAAAATATAAATAGAGTGCAAAACTCAACTTAAACCATTTCTCGTACAAATATAATACTAAACAAGAGAATCCAACATAATTTAGGATATACAAAACCCAACAAGTATTTATATAAAAGCAACTGTGTGGCAAATTAATGACGTTTGAGGAATAACAGATGAAGCACGTGTCTTCACTGATTTATAAATTTACATTCCGTAGAACATTAGTCAATTACCATTCAACCAAATAAAATGTTTAACATTTATTCTTACTCACTTAGGATGTCTCCTGTTCCAAATTACTTCTCGCCTGTCCAACCTCGTGGGTTTTCTCCGGGTACTCCGGTTTCCTCCCACTGCTTAAGACCCCTACGCGCAAGCGAATTACAGAAATATAATTAAACTATATGTTAGTCCCGAAATGACCTTATTTGTGTCGAGTGGACGTCAAAACCCATTTCTCTCTCTCTCCAAATTACTTCTATCCCTATAGCTAAGGGACACTATTATTTTGCACGGAACTGCTGATTATAAAGACAATTGCAGTTTCAAGATAGTGCTAGCAATGCCATAATGACAATAATCCAGAAGATGGTACATCGTAAAATAATGATGGTATCCCCACTAAGAAAAACACCTATCCGTGAATTAAAACCCCTGCAATCTTTTCTGTTATTTTTTCTGTCTATGGCGTCATAAGTGGTATTTGACCTACACTATTAGTAGACCTAATAATGCTTTACATGTGGTTGGCATCCCTACAAGCATTACCGGAGACAAAATACAAAAAGTTCCACATTATTAAAGCCTATCTATTACTGTATAAAATCAACTGTTTAAATGTTGTTTATGCAGATGTCCTCTACTTGAAGTCAAATTCTACATCTGTTCATAAAACAAATAAATACGAAACTTATACATAGCGTAAACTTCAATTTGCAACTTTGATCTGCCTAGTCAAAACAGAATACTAATAAAATAGTGTAATATTAGTAGAAAAAAAAAACAACCAAACAGATTGAAAAAGTTGGTAGACATCAATATCGTTAAATAGCAACAATTTTATTCGGGGTGTAGAACAAGCGAGGCGTAAAGAGTGGGGTGGGGGAACTTTCTCGAGTAACACCGGGAGCCAACCATTGATCCGTTACTCAGACATTGTGGCCCTTGTTTAACAACACAAATGATACTTGCGGCATACGACGCAACGAAATGCATGCTTACTGTAAGTTTATATTTTCTGAACAGACCTGGTAAGTGAAATGAAACTGGGTTTAACGTCCATCTGTTCTGCTTCGATTGGGCTAAAGAGGACGGGCATATAGTATGTTATGAGGAAACTTTTGCCATGGCAGCAGCACACTATTGCTTACTCTTACATGTATATCGAATTACAACGGCCATGGGATTTTTGACGTGCAAAACAATATATACACGGGACCGCGTTTTTTTTAGTTTCATCCGAATGACTACGCAACTGTCCATGTGAGACCCTCCGTCCTACACTACTGGCAAGGGAGAAACCACGTCGGAAAGTCCCGATGAACTTCCTCCACCTCCAGGCTAGCGAGACAGCGTCTCCACATAGAGACCGTGACTCCACACATCTGGGAGAAGGGCAATACATACGAAACGACGACGAACTTTTATACAAGGGAATACACACAATACAAATATAATTTATATAGCATTAACATCGTTTACAAATGATAGTTTAATGACGGTCACGTCTCCCAAAGGAATATTTTCAATCTTTTATCGTTTTTATGGAAATGTTTCTAAATTGAGTTAAAGATAGGCTTCCGTCAAACAAAACATACACGCCAAATACCAGCTCGATGGTAAACACGATTCATATATAAATATTGTCAAAAAATGTTTGAATGAGGAGAAGTATTGCTTATCTAAAGGTAGACTGACTCTTTTTAACAAACTCATCACGTTTTAAAAGAAAATATCAAACATTTTACCCCCCCCCCCCCCCCATTGTCAAATTTCAACAACAGTGGTGACAGATCTGATCGTTGGCAGGGTTAAGAACTCAAGATACGTTGAATAATCTGAAACAAGTTAGAAAAAAAAGCTATAACAAAGTAATTATCAGGGTAATCCGGGCTAAATTATGTGTGTCATCTGGTTATATGGTATGTCCCTTTAAATTGAAATATTCCATTAACCCATCCAAGCAAATGGAAGAGTAATCTTATTAATGGTCAATTTTTTTTATCAAACATCAGGCTCGTCATATTTTACCTATGTGAGCAGTGTATAAAGTATATCATACATATCTAATATCTCAAATCTAATTATATTAGCTATTTTGTTATTTATTCTATATCGCATAAAGAGAAGTGTGTTCCATAGAGTATTTAAATGGCGTTGAGGAAGTCAATAATTCCATCGATTTTGCTCTTCTTGGGTTTAGAGTTTCTTCTCAAGGGGGTCACTAATTGCTACAAAATACCCTCGGCCATATGCCAAGATCATACGATAACATCCCCTGATATTACTGCCGAGCTAAAAGCCTTGGTCATAACATTTAACAAAAAACTAATTTCATATAAGATGGTGTTACTTTTTATTGCATATATATAATTTGACAGATGAATCAAATGTCTATTCTTCTGTTGCTCAGTTTTCATAATGTCAATTATTGGAAGTTGGGAAGTGAAATAAAACTGTCGATTGGGTTCCACTGTCGACACAGTAAACAAGAAGAGGAAATAACACCTAAATCAAACAGGATTAGCTTCATTAAGTTTAAATTAGAAAGAGCGTTAGCTTCCCTAAAGCTACATTCACACTAGGGGTTTAATCTGAATTGATTTCAGAATAAAGTCTTATTCCGGAATTTTTATTCCCAATTGATAAAAACCGAACTGTATCTGAATTGATGAATCCGTATATTTTACCGAATTCAACCCGGAATAATAATCCCGCAACGGGTTATTCGCAGTCAGGATTTGAGTGTGACACGCTTAATTCAGATCAAACTGTCGT
Organism: Patella caerulea; assembly: GCA_036850965.1. Taxonomy (NCBI): domain Eukaryota; kingdom Metazoa; phylum Mollusca; class Gastropoda; family Patellidae; genus Patella; species Patella caerulea. Next base: position 2,811,723 of record JAZGQO010000008.1, on the reverse strand, counting down.
CTTGTCCTGGAGTCTTGTAACTGTTGCCAGTTTCCAAAGTGTTACAGCCAGTCTTGTAACTTGTTTTTCAATGGCTGGTCTCAACAAATTTCAAACTATCTAGAACGTAGCCCTTGACATGCGAGGGTTCTCTCGCCAATCGCTTTCCCCACAAAGTTCGCCATGATAAATTCCGTGCCAATAATTCCAAAGATGGTATTTCACCCAAAGGCGACGGGGATTACGGCCCGGGCCCATATTCTGTAACTTACATAGCCGTAGCCTTTCGTCTCTGAAACAAATACTGTGGTAACATAACCGCTATTGATGAAGTTAGTTTCTTGTAAATTAATGTTTTGACAAAACACAAATCTTCACTGAACACGTTTACTTATTGCTTTAGTTCTTTGTTCTTTAAACCAGACCCGTTACTACCATAAAAACAAGAGATTTATTGCCCGTCAATTTCACAGAACCCCTGAGAATCCCGCCCCCTTAGTTTTTGTGATTCCACCGCTTTACACCTTTCATACACACACAGACTATATAAACATTTAATACTTCGAAACATACTTATTTTTTTTTTAGACTAAAATCGTCGTTGTAGGAATTAAAATGTCGACTTTGGTCTGTTCTCAAGCTGGGCTAATATTGTAGCCGGCCGGTGTAAGTTTCCTTCTAATCATTCACCTAACGAACATCTATATCAAGTTCTATATCAAAATTCTACCTCGATTAAAAGCAGACTTATAGACTGTGCATGTTTCAAAGTTTCAAGGAACCAAACTGCCCATAGTCTAAGTAGAAATTGCTAATTATCAATTTCTCAAGATATCAAGGTACCAACTGAGCTTCTTATACATGAATAATTTACTGTTTTGTTGATTTTTAAAGATGACATAATTTAGAGTCATGTTTTAAGATACGTAGAAAACTAAATACCTATAATTTGCTACATTATGATTTCAACAATAATCTGTAATATCTTAGAAAATACATGTTTACTTTGTGTTCGTGTGTCGAATTTTTAGCACTTAACTAACAAAAACTGAACGTTGATCATATTGTAATTTATAAACGCCAGTACAAAATTGAATAAGCTTCATTTGTGGATTAATGACATCATTATCATCAGGATAAAGGGCAAATTCGAAAGCAAAAATTTGTTATATAGATTATCCAGGGACTCCGATGAATACATCAAAGACAAACAACACTAAGTGAGTAGTTTTAAAGGAACCACGGAGCTCCATTTGTATCTATATTGTTGCATATACAAACGTAATATATAATTAATCCTCATCCTCGCTGATCATTTGTGTTGATTCCTTGTATCCTTGTAAAAAATAGTTTACTCCTGTATCCTATATAGCTATTCAAACATACTTAATTGTGATGAGGATATTATGATTACTGATACGTTAAGTCGACTACGCACGGTCCCTGACAAGCTACCCCGACCCCACCTCACCTCTATCAATACCCCGACAAGAAAGACTGTCCAATACACAACCATCCCCCTTCCCAAACAAAACTCTATAACTCTTCTTTAAATTGGCAGATTATTGTAATTAATCATTGAATTAGTTTTAACTAGCCTTGACCTGCCTGTACCTGTTTCCGCGGTGGTTTCCCTTGTATAAGATGCGTCGTTTAACATGATAACGGTTAAAATCAACACTTTGAAATAAACATTATCAGTAATCAATAGTCCAACGTTTCCCTTGCATTAACTTATCATACGTTTTTAAAGGAAAATTGTATAATTTCCCCGGACGGTCATCAATCAAAGTAAGGCAAGAACATGTAGGTTGCTATCGTTATGTTGACTAATCCCCGAGGTATTAACTTGGCGAAAGAACATGATTTCAATCGGCAAATCGTTGAAGTGAAAACCTGATCAACTTGTCCTTCAGATGGCAATGAGTCGTTTCCAGGTGTCAACATTTCTAAGCTGTGAATCATAGATAATGTTCGTTTAAGAAAAAAAACGGTATAAGGTCATTAAAGACAAATGAGAATAGAAAAAAAAATGCAGATATATTTTATGAGGTAGATTATATCATCTTAGTTTGTGGAGAGTTTATCAAACACTTATTAAACAAGCAACATCATTTTAAAACATTATACACTGGGATGGGGTTCAAGCCCATCTCAATGAGGCCCCACCCTGTCTATCAACGTAATTCGGCAACCTATAAGGTTCAAGAAAATTTTTATTTAATACCCACTACAAATCTGAAGTACCACGATCTCTGCATTGCAGCTTTTAACGGTCATAACGTAATTAGGGGCGGTGGGTGGGGGAGTAACGCTGCTATTTTCAGTCCTAAAATTCTACATTTAGAAACAGTTCTTGGTTGTCTTAAGTAATGAAACTCAATAATTTTAAATACCGTCTGTATCACACCAATGCACACTGCACATACCACGCCATTTCTGAAACCAAACATCATCATTTTCCAATGATAGCTGACACATCTTTTACTTAAATCATCATTTCAACTGACACCCAACAAATATATATTTAATACCAAACATCCATTAACACATGTGATATGAACAATTACACTATTTCCGTAATACCTCTTCTAGTTACAAACAGTCGCCCCTGATATCAGACAAACTGTGAATGCCATTAATAACACCAGAAGGGATACACCTCTAATCCTTCATTTCAACTACATGTATTATCACACACTATGTTACCGATAAGGAACCGTTTATTATGCTTTTAATTACTGCCTTGCTTTAATACCTCAGGTGTTTGTTTCAATTCTGGGCGACCATCCATCTGTTTGGAGGCATACACAACAAACATACGCCTTATCTACAGAATTGCCAGGAATCTTACAAAACAACTGATCCTATAACTTCAAATCTACTGATTCCAGACACCTCCCCTACTGCAAGTATAATATGCTGAAACTACGTTACCAGGGGCATTCCTCATCTGGACAATCACCGGATTTTGCACTTCAATAATAAATAAAGATATGTTCCATCGTGGTTTAATATGTCATTTATTTGAATATATGATTGATTCACTTGACTCGATTGTCAAATTAAATCTATTGATCTTTGTTCGAATTATTTCGTGAATAGAAACAGTTCGGTTGATTATATTATTGTCATTTTACAGTAAAAAATAATAATATTATTAGATCTATAGCGTAAAACAAATAACCATGTTCCCTTTATTTGTAGCACGATTACATCGTAGAAGTAGCCACCGTCAAATCCAGGCGTGACATGTGGATGATTATTAGCGGAAATAATAAATGATTACCTGGACTCTGGGGACTAGGGAAGACAATGGTTAAGTACAAGAGTCACTGAATTCCGTAAGCAATATAATACACTACAGAACCAACGGGAGCATGTCTAAATAGCTAATGAAAGATGGGTTTGCACTTAACTGAAAATACGATTAATATTTAATCAAAGAAAATACATACAATGAGATGGATAAAGAATCAAATGATATCATGCATCAAAGATCATACATGATTTATATTGAAAATCATTATTCGATATCTCGCGATAGAGAGTATGCAAATTCAAAGGTGATGGCAGTGACGGTAATTGTTATCTCGGAGTTAAGGGGTATTCCTGTTATTCATATGCTGTAGTGTTGGGCTTGGTTCCATCAAAAAGCCCATTAGCTCTTCCTCTTAGTTTCCGGATCATCCCAGTTTAAACCGAACGGAAATTTCTAGTCAAGAACCGATCATTTCATTGGATAATTTAAAACACACAGCACCACACAAATGACAACACGAGATCCCGCACACATGCTGGCATTATTTTGTATGTGAGGATTAAATATTTTTACAGACAAAGTGGGGAAATGACATTGTACTGGTCGTTATCGCACTTTTAAATCTCAGAATCGTAAAACCAATTGAAAATCAATGACCAATAAACGGATAATGTGTCTTAAAACACAATATCAATGCTCTCCCTTTTGGTTCATGAAAACAAGATGTTATAGCGAAGGGTATCCGACTGAATATGTATGTGTACTTTGGCTTACTTTGAGTCCCTCCATAGCATAGTGGAACAATCACAAAGCGGAAATCGACAAATTCCTTTGGTCACGCAAATGTGGTCTAGACACGATACTATATAAATAGTGATTAATCTTCCTACCTAATACTTAAATAATTTTTTAAATAAAACGTCACGTTGAACTGTTTCAATTAAAACTTTAAAAAGACTTTTCTCACTAACATTTATAAGAGACACTGTAAAAATATTTTACTCTTGTGTAGTTACGATCGTTAATTATGTCGGAAAATTGCTTTTAATAGATTACAAATAATATTTTAGGAATTCTACATTTAGGAAACTGACAGCCAACAACGCCAATCTTTGTCTCTACGGTAATCGCATCGTAACGAAGACAGTGCGGTACAATATTCAGGCTATAAGAACTAGAATAAAACCATACTAGGCGTACGAGCCAGGGGGCAAGGGGGGGGGGGCACGAAGAATCTCCGCCACGACGACGCCATTGTGATTAAATCAATCGGTCGTTGATTGATTTAATCACAATGGCGTCGTGGGCGGAGATTCTTCGTGACGTTGACGTCATCATACTTCCGGAAATTAGCAGCTCATCACACTGCCTTCCCTGTAATACACGCTGTCTTTATTATACGCGCTTCTGTCACTTGCGTTTCAGTAAAATTATGGAAACTGGTAAACATCGCAGCTAACATTACCCCAGTTGAATTGCAACCCCATCGCATTACTGTTTTCTATTCGTCTGCTTAGGGAGTCACTTAGGCCTGTCTGAAGTACAGCAACGCAAGAAGTTGGCTATTTATTATAATTTATTTACAATAATGCCTCGTTGATTTGTTCCATTCCTTTCAAATTTTAAAATCCCGTCGCAGACTTTCTCTTCTTATCTATATATTAAAAGTCTTAATTCTAACTTGTAGTAAATAATAAATGTAATAGAAATTGAATTGCAGTCCCGTCTCAAACCGAATACGCTTACGGTACCACAGTCATTGTAAACATTACTTGATAATCGAGACTATGTAGGTGGAGGTAACGCCTGTCAATCAACGATCGGCCATACTAAGAACCGGTGACGATGGAATTAATCCCATTTCTTGTCAAACATTACACTCAAGTGGGATTGGGATGGCTTAGTGGTCTAGAGTGCCGCGCTTCGACCTCTAGCTGGCCGGTCACCCCTGGCTTGCGGCTGTCGTTTCGAGCCCTGGTGTGAGCGTATGTGGCATGGAGATAGGGGCTCCTTCTCAACCTCGTGGGTTTCCTCCGGGCACTCCGGTTTCCTCCCACAGCAAAGACCCCTGCGCGTGCGCTAAGATAATGAAAATGGAAAAAAATAAGACTGCGATATCACCTTCGGTGGAAGCGGACGTTAAACACCAAGAACAACAACAAACATTACACTGATAATAACTATGTTCAGAATAAAGTAATTTGACTGAAATTTTCAGTATATCCTTCTTTCATCACCTATTTTTTAACTGTTATAGCAAGAATGGCTTACTCCTTATAAAAATCTCCCATAATGTAACTTTAAGTAACTCAATTTCACGATTTTATTACAATATAACGTCAATTTCGTTAAATATCACTAAACTGGAGTTTGGGTTTAAAATCAATGTACACATCTGCATTGCTGGTGAAATAGCTTCTCGAAACGTAAACGCACAACAACAAAAGTATCATAATGTTGGTTTTTGTTTTCTTAGGAAAAAAGAGGGGGAACACAAAACAATATCACGTGATTAAAATATAACTACGCGCTAATTATTTTGATTTTTCCATTACGAATTTTTCAATTACGGTACTATTCTCGGTATAGTAGCCTTGAACTGACAACTCAGAGACAATGTTCCCAGACCTAATATCCCAATCTGTTTCTCAGAGGTAAATCTGTTCAAGATGATTGATCTTTATGTTCACGTGCACAAGTAGTCTACATGTCACAGAATTGGTTGCCGTTTACTCATTTTAAGCCTACGCTTACCATTTTATATACTCATTTACACTAACAAGGAATTATTTTCAACCAGATATATTTGCAACACCTTTAATTTTTTCTTAATATTTAAAAAAAAAAATGTTTCAGATTAATTTCAGAAGAAAAAACGGTCATATTGAGGGCTAATTAACACGCTCCGATGTCATTCCTGTCAGTGATAGTAGCGGCGAAGCTAATATTTACAGCAGGCCAGTTTGTCAGTGATTATGTTTTACTGTACAATAAATACGATACACGTTTTAAATAGGTTCCAATAGTAGACTGCTAATATATTATCTAGCCTACTATATTCATATTTGTCATGGCTCGGAGAGAATGGGGGTTTGGATGACGATTGGATATTTCCCTTGTACTTTACGAAAGATATTGATATGCTGAGCACGTAAATAAACAGACGACAATCCTACGTCATTATAGAGCAGGTGCGCTAATAAATATGATCATTAGTAATGGGAACTAAAGGCTGATAATAATCTGAGAACTAATATCACACCAAAAATCAAATATTTTAATTGCTCGAATTTCTTATTGATTTATAGATTATTCAGCAAATAACTACACAAAGCAAATACCAAGAAATAATCAGCCCCCATAAAATATAGCACAACACGATTACAGTCAGATTAAATGTTCTTGTCTAATAACCGTTCAAACGCCTCAGCCCGTCTTCCATTAGCCCAGGTTAGGTGCAAAAGAGTAGGACGTTAAACCCCGTTTCATTTCATTTCAAACGCTTCAGTTGAACTGGTTTAAAACCCCCAGGGATCGTTTAAACTCAAATACTTGAACCCAAATGTGGGGGAAATAAATCTGTTTAAAAAACCCAGCTCGTAACCAGTCTTCGAGAAGGCTTTTTTTAATTTTTTTTATTATCTTAATCTGGCTCATCATGGCCGTCTGAGAGAGAAAGGGAGAGAGAACTGGGGGGGGGGGGGTAACGTCCACTCGACACAAACTAGATCATTTCGGGAATAACATATGGTTTAATTTTATTTCAATAATTCGCTTGTAGGGGTCTCTAGCAGTGGGAGGAAACCCACGAAGTTAGACAGACGACCATACTCCTTGTCACGTACAGCCGGGGATTCGAAATCGCGCCAGTTGACTCAGTTGCAGGTTTTATGATACAGCACTCACGAGCTAACCATTCGGTCATCCAATCCCAACCCCACCCGACCGAAGGGGTAAGAATATTTAAACTGGTTTACCTTTTAGTATGTGTTAACTGGTAAATAATATAAGACTGGTTAATAAGTCTATGAGTCAGTTGTGGTGTTTTTGTTCTAGTTTCAATCTATATGAAGCTCTAGCTATTTTAAAGAAATACGAACTGTCAAATGGAGTCGAGCTCCATGAATCGCTTTATGCCTGGATACACAGGTCTATAACACAAGTGCGTGAGACGTGACTACTTCCTTGTTTAAATTACTGCTAAATGTTATTTTGAAAGATTTGGATGTTTTATATAACAGTATTAATGTACCAGCAATTGGATACTGATTTCAGAATATTAAAACCTAATGGTTAAATTATTTCTTGGCTTCGATGTTAGTGGGTTACTCGTCGCAGTGTTTCGTTTGAATAGAGCTAATCCCACTTAACACTGCTGTAACAACTAACTGCGTAACAATATCATTACGCTTTAAACAGAGCTCCAAAATGGACCAAATTATGTTTACATAACGTTACGTCATGACTCACGATTTTATTATGCACAGTTAACCAATGCACAACAGAATGTTTGCGTGACAAACGAGGCTATCAAAACAGATACAATGTAAACAATACTGTTTGGAGACGAACAAGACTTTCCCCTTTTTTAATACCTTAAATCACTGTCTAAAATTTTATGGGAGGCTCAAGATTAAACGAAGGACTGTCATATTGCTGCACTGTATTTGGGATATATTTGGTTGAACGAGGAGAATAGAAACACTTCCTCAAAATCACAAGAATCAGAAGCCAATCCAGCAATGGCCATTGCTTCAGGAATATGTGTTAGTGGATACAAATGAATTTTACATTCCCCCTATCAAATAAAGTGTCGTCTCTAATCTTGATGCATTTGTGTATTATATTTTTACCAATGTATAAGGTAACAGTATCATTTTGTTGTGTATGATCTAAAACTTTAGAAACGACACTTATTCAATCTTTATGTCCTACAACAGCTTTCTTCTAGTAACGAAACCGTGCCACAAATTATTAAAGCAAGACATTTACATTCTATAGTCTATAATCTATTTCCCAATTTATTTGGCCAATTTTCTGTCAACTCCAAGTTAGAGATATTGCTTTTGGCTTTCATTTAAAATTCTTTATTAAAGCAAATGCGTATTTCAATTTCACTATAAAAGGACGCAATAAAAGGGGGGGGGGGCACTATTACAGTGAATTCAATATGTTATTCTTTTTATTGTTGTTGTCTGTCAAAGTTCTCTATACTAAGTCACATGGCTGTCAACTTTTCTTTCTGGTCGGCTACGTCCGCCATGTCTAAAATGTGGTCACTTTATCACTTACACCCAACTTATCTTCATAAAAACATAAAGTGATAATATAATGAACACGGCGTTATCGGCGAATCGAGCATATGGGCTATATTCGACCACCCAGTCCATTCTCATCTCCGATACAGACTGGATCGGTTCTCTTGCAAGATCTGTTTCGTTTTTCAGGGGGGGGGGGGACTGAAAATATTTGGCCCCCCCCCCCAAAAAAAAAAAAAAAAAATTTGACAAAATAAAGTTCCCGAAATCTAAAAAAACACTAATTTTAGGACTGGAATAGCAGTAAAACGCGTTTGCGGCTGTCAAATATTCCAAAACTTTTTTGGGGGTCTCGAAGAAAACTGACGCCGCTGTCTGTAAACCTGCTTCGGGCATTTCTAGTTTTGCTTCCCTAACTGTCATCGAGTCCTAATAAAACACTAATTAAACTTTTCTGTTAATTGAATACCACGAGTTGACTATTGATTAAAACATTTTGTCTGGAACCACTCTACTTGTGTAACATTTTTTCGGGCATAGATTATTACTTGTGAATGCAACTGCTACAGTGTGATTGGATGGTTGAAATTAGTGTGGGATTTCGGTTACAAAACCATTGGATATTTTTGGAGTTGCTAACATAGACTGGAATAGCAGAAAACACATTTGCGTTGGTTAGATTTTCAAAATTTTCTCCGGGAGGGCTAGGCCCCCGTAGCCCGCGACGATTGATTGGTTGTTTGGAATTCTGGGCAGCCAGGTAAGCTATATTGTACCAATTTGAAGTTGCTGTATGTATTCACAGGCTGGAATAGCAGGAGAACGCGTTTGAGGCAGTTAAATTTTCAAAATTTGTCTCCCAATGGCCCCGTCTTCGTGGATGTAGACACCTTAATTAGGCTATATTAGACTACTTTGAAGTTGCAGGACGAAGTGTTTGTAGCCGTCAAATACTCCAAAATTTTCTTAGGCGAGAGTGGGGGGATGGGGTCCATACAAGGTAAGTCCTCACAGATTGTCAACATTTTATATAATTTCATTTTGCGGACACCCCCCCCCCCCCAATATATATTTCACGGCTACGCCTCTGCACATACGTCAACTCTATTTCATTTCTTAAAAATGATTTTAAAGGAGATTCGTACCGTGAAGCCAATCATTTCCTCTTTTTCATTTGCTTTGTTTATTAAAGTTTGACAAACGTCAGAATATCATGTTTGAGAGAAAGGAAATATGTGTGTACTTACCGTATCTAAATGATGAGCTCTGATAACCAACAGTTTCTCTTGTGCCTCACTGGTCTATATCCGTGTTATGTTGAATATGTCCATGTTCTTCGTTTTCTGAATTTAAGAAAATTTATAAATGTACATAATGTTGTCTTACCACCGACTTAATTTCTTTTTCTGAGTTTTTCTTATATTTCAGTTATTGATTGTCGATATTAAAACCATAGAATCTTAATCCTCTCAAATTCATTCACAAGCTGACATATTGTCAATCATAGTAAGCCTCTTTATATACACTTTCAGCAGTAATCCTACTGGTACTATTAAATGGATAGTTCGATTGCTAGTCGTAAAGACCTACTAAACGTATCAGTAAATATATAGCATAACCTTGACAACCTGTGACCTCTATTGATTTATATGAAATGAATTACAAATATGAATGACTCATTTAATTATTTTCATGTAAAATCACCAGAAGTACTTACAGTTAAAACTATTACCAGTATATATAACACTTCTGTGTTGCATTTGTTTGCTTAAAGTAGCCAAGTCATTAAGTTAGTATCATCTAAAGTTTTCGACATTGCAAACACGGCTTAATGGTCAATTTAAAGGAGCTAAATCGCTAAGGGACCTAGACATTGACACAAGTGGGTCGCAACGTATAGATTACTGTAATACGGATGTATATATACTGGTTTACATTCAATGATTTCCGTTTTTACTCTAATTTCAAATCAGTTATGATCGGCGAAATAAGTCAGCAGTCTCAATCGAATGCAATTTTCTGGCGTCTGGTTATTCAAGTCTACATACGACGTTTGATTTGGTACACTGTTTCTAGCCTCGTTCCACGAGTCTCTTGCTAGAGCTGGGGCTGGAACGCATTATGGTACACGACTCGTGTACCAATGGTAAAATGTTTATTTTGTCTTAAATATTGGATATCTGGCGCCCATCTTTTCCCGGAAATATCACAGCAGCAATGTTTATTTAAATTGACAAATAATTCGTGTTTTCAATGTTGAAGATTTAGGGTGATATCGAGTTAGAGACTCAGTTCCTTTAAATCAACATTGATGTTGTTATCTTACCATGAAAAGTTTGTATCCAATATTTAGGACAAAATGAAAATTTTAAAATTGGCACGAATCGCATGTAAGAATGCTTTCGAGCGCAATCTGTACATGAAGCGACTCGGTCAACGAATCCCATGTAGGACAATAGCCTACTACCGGTGTATACTGGAATAACCAGACCCCAAAGACTGTCATTCAATTCGGACTCTTCGCGTATTTCGCGGACATAATTGATTAGACATTACTGAAAAAATAGAAACAATTGAATGTAAATCAGTTTATACACATTCCTATTGCATTATCTCCTACGTTGCGACCCAATTCTACCCATGTCTAGGTGTCTAGGAATAGCGATTTAGCTCCTGTAATGTCTAGAATTGGCCATTCTTGCTATAACAGTTAAAAAAAATGATGAAAGAAGAATATATTATTGAAAATTTCAGTCAAATTACTTTATTCTGAACAAAGTTATTACCATTGTAATTTTGACTAAAAATAGGAGTTAATTTGTAGGTTCACCTTTTACGGGAATGGCCGATAATTTGATTGACAGGCGTTAACTCCACCTACATAATCTCGATTATCAATGGCTGTTGTACCGTTAGCCATTCGGTTTGAGTCGGGGCTGCAATTCAATTCGTGTTACATTTACTTTTTACTACAACTTAAAATTAAGACTTTTGATACACAGATAAGAAGAGAAAGTCTGTAATAGGATTTTAAAGTTTGAAAGGAATCGATGAGGAAGCATTTGCACATAATTATAGTGGACTTGTTGTTAGCCTGTGTGTAGGCCTACTCGTGTACTGTAACTGGTAGGCCTACGTGACTCCCAAAGCAGACAAACAGGAAACAGTGATGCGATGGGGCTGCAATTCAACTGTGGTGATGTTAGCTGCGATGTTTATCAATTTCTGTAATTTTACCCTAAACGAGTAAACGCAAGTGACACAAGAGCGTATAATGCCGACATTCAAACTCTCAATTTAACCAACAGCTAAACATAATATTGACACAGAAGACATGTCCGTCTGTTTTGGTCATCACACGGTCTCCAGGAATTGTATAATTTGTTAATATCTGTGTTTGGTTTATTGCACTTTAGTTTAGATGCCATTTGTTAAGGCCTCACCCAACACCTACCTCGCAACGCACACTCTATCTTTTAGCCTCGATCTAAAATTTCCGTGGCTATGACGTCAACGTAACGGTTCATCTCCGCTCACAACGTCATTAAACATAACGCTAACGCTACAATATACGTCCACATTCCTGCTTTGATTGATATGGTACTTTGTCAAGAAGGCTAGGCGTTTGGTTTGTTTAGCGTTGAGGGTCGTGCACCAACATTAATAGTTGCCGTCCTTAGAGTATAAGGAATAACTATACCAAGATAATCCATTCAGAATTGTGCCTTCCTAACACTAAAGGCAAAAAGTGGGCGTGGCTCTGCCCCTGGGGGTCGGGACATTCATCAAAATCAATAGTGTACGCCCTCAGGCTATAAGGAATACATAAACCAAGTACCAAGCTGATTCATTCAGAATTGCGGCCTTTAAACGACAAACACATAAATTGGTCGTGTCTTGCCTGTGTGAGTCGGGACATGCAGTTGACGTCCTTAGGCTATATGGAATACATATCCCAAGTTTAAAGACGATCCTCTAAGAATCGTGGCCTGTAGACAACACACATAGACACGAAGTAAAAATGGGCATGGCTCTGCCCCTGGGGGTTACGAAATCACCAAAAACAATAGGGGCCATCTTTAGGGTATAAGGAATAGGTTTGTAAAGTTTTAAAAGGATCTGTTAAGAATTGCATCCTGTAGGCGAACACAAAACACACAAAAGCATTGGGCGTGGCTTTGTCCCAGGGCGTCCGTCATGCACCAAAAATAATAGTGGTCAGCCTTAGGGTATAAGGAATAAGTATAAAAAAAGTTTTCAAGACGATCGATTAAGAATTGTGGGCTGTAGGTGACACACAGACAGACAAAAAAAATGGGCGTGGCACTGTCCCTTGGGGTTGGGCATGCACCAAAAACAATAGGGATCTTCCTAAGGTAAAAAGAATAAGTATTCAAAGTTTCAAGATGATACATTAAGAAATGAAGCCTGTAGACGACAGACAAACAAATACACGAAATGGGTGTTGCTGTCCCATGGGGGTCGGGCATGCACCCAAAACAAAAGGGGTCATCCTTAGGGTATAAGGAATAAGTATTTTAAGTTTCAAGATGACCGATTAAAAATTATGGCCTGTAGGCGACACACAAAAAGAAAATGGGCGTAACTCTGCCCCTGGGGGTTGGGCATGCACCCCAAATGATAGAAATGTTCCTTAGGGTACAAAGAATAATCGTTCAAAGTTTCAAGATGATACGTTAAGAAATGTGGCTTGTAGACGACAAACAAATAAATACAAGGAATGGGCGTGGCTCTGCCATTGGGGGTCGGGCATGCACCAAAAAACAATACGGATCATCCTTAGGGTAAGTATACAAAGTTTTAAGAAAATATAGTTAGAATTGCGGCTTCTAGGCGACACAGAGACACACAAAAAGAAAATGGGCGTGGCTCTGCCCCTGGGGGGTTGGGCATGCACCCCAAACGATAGGGATCATCCTTAGAGTATAAAGAGTAAGTATACAAAGTTTTAAAGAAAATCCAATTAGAATTGTGGCCTGTAGGCGACACAAAGACACACGATAAGAAAATGGGTGTGGCTCTGCCCCAGGGGGTTGGGCATACACCCCAAACGATAGGGATGTTCCTTAAGGTACAAAGAATGTGTATGCTAAGTTTCAAAATTATAAGTTAAGAAATGTGGCCTGTAGACGACAAACAAATACATACTAGAAATGGGCGTGGCTCTGTCCCTGGGGGTCGGGCATGCACCAAAAACAATAGAGATCTTCCTTAGGGTATAAGGAATACGTACACCAAGTTTGAAGAAAATCCAGTAAGAATTGCGCCCTGTAGGCGACACAAAGACACACGAAAAGAAAATGGGCGTGGCTCTGCCCCTGGGGGTGGGGCATACACCCCAAACGATAGGGATGTTCCTTAGGGTACAAAGAATGTGTATGCAAAATGTTTCAAGATTATAAGTTAAGAAATGTGGCCTGTAGACGACAAACAAACAAATACTAGAAATGGGCGTGGCTCGGCCCCTGGGGGTCGGGCATGCCCCCAAAACAATAGGGACCTTCCTTGGGGTATAAGGACTAAGTATACCAAGTTTGAAGAAAATCCATGAAGAATTGCGCCCTGTAGGCGAACCACAGACACATCCGTAGGTTTACAGAGTTGATTTTGTGCTTGTTGTGTAAATAAAGATCTAATTTATAATTTCTATGACATCTGAAGCCTAAATATAGGCTTGCAATAATTAGCTTTAGCTCTTGCATAATGTATGTATGTTTAAATAAGGATATTGGTGATTGACCTTCTATCTCATTATAATTACTCATTGTTTTATTATCTTGTAGAAACACATTAGCACATTGGTAGATTTTTACTTTTGAAGAGTACTTGAGAGTGATTAAAAGCTAGAAAGTCAAAAGATAGGTTGCCAGGCAACGAAACATACGCCCACAGCAGCTAAATCGTCCGGGCAGTCAACAAGGGTTGTCGCATATTTTTACTATTTTCGGTAATGCAACATTTGTAATACACTAAAAACTGATTAAGAGTAACAACTCATTATGTAATTATCAGAAAATCATTAGAATTTGATTGCTTTTTTTATAAAGTTTTACCCCACGCTAACAATTAGTATATACATGAAACATCTAATATCATGGATATAGCTGTTCAGTTATCAAAATTCATTGAAAATCAAAATACTTGTTCGTTTCAACACCTTAAACTCTGTGTATCAATCTGAAGTCAATCGGATGATAAGTTTAGCCTCTATAACCTCACAAGATTTTTTGAAGTTATCAAGGGAGATAACTCTGGCAGTAATTATTTGAAATCTCTGAAAATCAATAGGCTCCTTCGTCTCATGACCTTAAACACTGTGTTTAAATTTAAAGTCGATCGGATATTAACTTTGGCCTCTAGAGCTTCCACAGGATTTTTTCGAAGTGATCAAGGGCCATAACTCTGGCAGTAATTATCGGAAATCACTGAAAATCGATAGACGCCTTTGTCTCATGACTGTAAACACTGCATAAATTTAAAGTCAATCGGATATTAACTTTGGCCTCTCGGGTGTCAACAGGATTTTTTGAAGTGATCAAGGGCCATAACTCTGGCACTAATTATTGGAAATCGCTGAAAATCAATCGGCTGCTTCGTCTCATGACCCTAAACACTGTGTATAAATTTAAAGTCAATCGGATATTAACTTTGGCCTCTAGAGCGTCCACAAGATTTTTTTTAAGTAATCAAGGGCCATAACTCTGGCACTAATTATCGGAAATCGCTGAAAATCAATAGGCGTCTTTGTCTTATGACCTTAAACACTGTGTATAAATTTTAAGTCAATCGGATATTAACTTTGGCCTCTAGAGCGTCCACAAGATTTTTTGAAGTGATCAAGGGCCATAACTCTGGTAGTTATTATCGGAAATCGCTGAAAAACAATAGGCTTCTTCGTCTCATGACCTCAAACACTGTGTATGAATTTCAATGTGGGCGTATAAAAATGAATAAAAGTCAACGTCATTATTTACACCCCCCCCCCAAAAAAAAAAAACCCCAACAACAACAAATAATCAAAAAACAATCACGATATGAAATATTGATTTAACGTAAACCCCCCAAAAAATACATACAATTAAAGATGACCTCCAAACACAGAATACTACAAACAACCCATCATTATGTCACACGAGGAAAAGATTGAGCACCATAAATGATAACCTATGAAAGAAAACGAAGTTAATGAAGGGTGGAAGGATGAAGTGGCAGACACGAAATAAGACATGAAGGCTTGAAGATAATCTTTGGTAAATATTAAACCGTTAAACACGCAATCTCCACAATCTAGTCTTAAGATACAAACCAACTCCTGAATAAGGCTCCATTGCGTGCTTCAACAGCGTCTCGCCTACGTTTATAATCAAAGAAAACACCCCGATTTCCGTAATTAAATATGTTTTTATCCTTGTAACAATGTTCCTTTCCAATGTCGTTTTAAGTGAATAATCTCTTAAACGTCACATCTAGTTATTAACTAAAATCAGCTATAAAGAGAACAAGACTAAGAATATTCTCTCTGATATGTATTATATAGCTTAGTGGGGGGTAATGTAACGGAAATTAGGAGGAAGATGTCATTTCCTAGATAGCTGCCGATCTTATGTAGTTGTCTATATGTGGTTTAATACGGTTGGTCAATAATAATACGTGAAAGCCTAATTATCATTCAACTCATAAAATTGACCCTGCATACTATTTAAGTCTGGGGCACGGGCTAAAATATAATAGGTGGGTCAATATTACCAACAAAATAGAATTTCTCTCAAAAATTTGCTTCTTTAAGGTGGCATTTTTGTCGAATTGCACAGATTATCAGATATACATTTTGACAGGAAAAAAGATTTTAAACAGTAACATATTGAATTTATATTTCAACACCGCGCCATCATATTAAATGTGACATCAATTTTATTTTGGTTAGTTAATTCTCTGATGTTTTTATTGTCTTATATTGTTAAATTCTCTGATGATGGTAAAGCTTTTTGTATTGCTGTGTAATAGTGCATTAAACAACTCAAAAATGAAAAATATATAGAGAATCACCTACGAGTCGTTTTTGATATCAAAATAAATCAACACAAGTCGATAAAGTAAAAAAAAAAACAAACAAAAAAAAACAACCGAGGCTCTGCCGACGAATGCTGATATTTTTTGATATTAAAAAAGACGAGTTGTAAATTTTATTTATCACCCGAACCTTTCTTGCTGCTCAAATAAATAAATATAATTCTTTACTGTACTGATTACATTACCGCGTAGTGATACATCGTTTTTTGACAGCTATTCAACCAAAGGCGTTTTATAGCTGAGGAGAAAAATGCTAAAACCGACGAGAAAAATAAAAATGTACCCTAGTTAAGGGGCCCCTAAAGGCAGAAAGAAGGGCCCCGCGTTTGACTAAAGGGCCATCCGACCACGAAAAGGGACCCCTGACTACGAGTCAATCGTTTTTTAGACACTGTTACTGTCGAATCTACACCTGAATGCGAATAATAGCATTGGATGAAAATCATCTATCTAGATCACCCCTTCCCCGCCCTCAAAATAGTATAGCCTCCGCCTTGATAAACCTTAAAACGCCCTTAATTCAACCATTGTAAAGTCTTTTATATTGAACCAGTGTTTCCACCAAAGTCAGCTGGCCGGTCACCTCTGGCGTGCGACTGTGGTTTCGATCCCAGGTGTGAGCGTATGTGGCATGGAGATAGGGCGCATTCTCAACCTCGTGGGTTTCCTCCGGTTTCCTCCCATTGCTAAAGACCCCTACGTATACGCGCAAACGAATTATTGAAATAAAATTAAACATATGTTAGTCCCGAAATGACCTAGTTTGTGTCGAGTGGACATTAAACCACATCTCTCTCTCTCTCTCTCTCTCTCTCTCACCAAAGTCAATTAAATAAAAATAGTTCACTTTTAATAAGGATAAAAAGAAGTCACTTTTATTAATTATTAAAATGAACTGTTCTTTGAAATAAAAAAAAAATAGTTCCAATCAAATTCATCTATTTGGAGAATTATGAAATTTATAGATTATGAAATTTATCTGACAAGCCATATCTACTGTAGAATGTATTACTGGGTGATAAACGAATAATTAAATAAGATTCTGAAAGTTTATAAAAATCCAGAATTATATTATTCATTTTTGTCTTGGCTTCAATTCCATGGACCCAATATAGAATTTTAATAGCCTACTGAAGCCACGTTGTGTTGTCACGGTATATAAATGTCCGTGTTTTTAATTACATCAAAGGTATTGAGATATAAATCAGGGAAAATAGGAAGCAGTAAATTATAGTGTGATAATGATCGATTGATACTGCAGGAACATTATCTATAAATCAATCAGTTGGCAATACGATAAGAGTAATAAGTTATGTGAACGTTTTTACGTATAAGTTACCCATTTCATCCGTATACACAAAAATTGAAGTTTCCCATTTCAAAACTTGGTTCAGTTTAACAAATGAAGGTTGTATAAATTTGAAACATGGGCCCAATGGCATTAAACTTTGGAAATGTCGGCACTTCGACACCCTTGTTATTTTGTTCACATTAAAGCTATGATTGTCTGGGTAATGATATAAAAGAATAATTTTTTGTACCACCGATTCTGTATATATATGTGGTGTTACCGAAACCTTTTAAACAGACGAGATTGTCTGATTATAAACACGTATCCTATCCAAATACAGACTCGGCCACAAGTTTAATCTGTAGTTGTAGCCCCCAAACTAAAGAATCTGAAATCTTTGAAAAGCTGGTTGTGGATCTATTTTCCTTGCTTTGCAGCCCTATGTTTTTCGTTTTCTTTATCAGGTCGCTGTCAAAAGCAGAAAAGGCGAAAGTTTATAAAATGTATTTTTGATGTATTAGCCATGGTCATCCATTGTTTTCATTATAACAACAACGGCCATAATCGGTACTTTATATAGCAACATACAGCCTTCAGAAATGTACAAGAAGTGTACATAGCCCCGTGGAATATGTTCTAGGGAAACAAGCAGCAACGTCATTTATTGAAGATTAGAAATGTCGTGTCTACTATTGTACTTAGATCGATCGATGGATATGTTAGAATATCAGAATAGAATACGGAGTATGTGTTGGGAGACAGAATCCTGGGAGCGGTCTTGGTTAGAGAGGGGAAAGCGCGTTAAAGTCTTAAATTAAGGGGGCAAAGGCTGTCGGAAATGTAGTCTTTCGGGCACTGATTGTTGAGATAAAAGAGCTTACCAGTTGCCACCTGTCGCCAAATCACTAGTTTATCCTATCACCAGATATAGCCTGGTCGAGCTATCCTCAAATCTCGCATTAGTGGGAAAAAATTCCTACCCAAGCGATTATCATTTCATATGAACAAGTAGGGTGATCGGCCTTGGGGAAAATTTTTAGGGGGCTTTTTTGTTTGGACCCCCGAAATCGCCCTAAAATCCGTTAATAGCTATGATAACTCGCTTAATATTCATATTTAGGGTTAATAATGTACTAGGAGCCTATAGGAAATCGATACCAAGGAATTCAAAAAAGACGTCAAAAATGACCTATGACGTCACTGTGACGTCATAAGTCGAAATGGCGCCCAAAATTGTTCCTGTCATTTATATTTTTGCTCAGTTTTAGTTTGTTTGCGAATGTGCTGTGCTGGGCTGCACTATACTCGCCGATATCCGTCTGATCAGTATTGTTAACACTGCTCACTGGTCAGGCTCCGTGATTTGACTGGTATCAAAAGACCTTTCTACAAAGCCGCTGCATGTTTTCTGTATGTAATGATGAATGAAGATGACAGTAACTTTTCTGAATCTTGTTGTGTTATGTGTGAGGAGGGTTTTACTCACGAGAAAGCTACAAAATTGTACAAAAAAGTTCGGGGTACGCTTTTTCGCCTCACCGAGCTAAGTGGAGATTTGACGTTACAACAGCAGTTACTTACGGAAGGTAATCTGCATGCTCATGAAAGCTGTCATCGGCCGTATATCGACGAAAGAACATCGACATGTAGCACTGATGATAGTGGTGAACCACGCCCTAAAAAATTGCGATCCGAAGTACCACAGTTCGAAGGAAAAGTGCACTGCTTTTTATGTGGTGAACCTGCTATTTCCGAGGCTTGTCATCCAGATCGCGATCGCATTAAACTGGTGGAGACGATGGAAATTAGAACCACGTCCCTGAAAGCGTCTGAACGGGTGTCCTCTAGCTTGACCGATGAAATAAGAGCTAGGCTTTTAGATTGTCATGATCTAGTCGCATTACGGGGAGCATATCTATTTTGCAAATATTGGTGGAAGTAGGGAAGAAGTAGTGTGCTTTCGGAACATGGCCAACTTCATAATTAGTGACTCTTGGTATCAGGAAAGAAAAGCAAATCAGTTGGACGATAGTGAACGCATAATGGTCGCTGCCGCAAAACTGATTCGCGAAGAAATTAGACAACGAGAATACAAGAAACGCGCATATCCAAATCCGTATGATTTCATTAACGGGGAAAAGGCACAAATGCGATTTAAGCTTCATGCGCAGAGCCTTCTCTGAGTATATTTCTGAGCCTTCGCATACAAGTTCCCCCATCTTTGGTCGAGAAGATTTCTGCATCCCCCTAGCTCTCGACCCAACAGAAATGAATCTTGTTTATTTTCATCAACAGGACGTCCTGCTTTATCTGAATTGACCGATGGATTAGCCAGTAGCAACTTCTGGTAACATCGGGAGTGATATCGAGCCTCAACAGCAACTAGATCATGACAATCTAAAAGCAAAGCTCTTATTTCATCGGTCAAGCTAGAGGACGCCCGTTCAGACGCTTTCAGGGACGTGGTTCTAATTTCTATCGTCTCCACCAGTTTAATGCGATCGCGATCTGGATGACGAGCCTCGGAAATAGCAGGTTCACCGCATAAAAAGCAGTGCACTTTCCATTCGAACTGGGTACTTCGGATCGCAATTTTTAAGGCGTGGTTCACCACTATCATCAGTGCTACATGTCGATGTTCTTTCGTCGATATACGGCCGACGATAGCTTTCATGAACATATAGATTACCTTCCGTAAGTAACCGCTGTTGTAACGTCA
Source organism: Patella caerulea (assembly GCA_036850965.1). Lineage (NCBI taxonomy): Eukaryota > Metazoa > Mollusca > Gastropoda > Patellidae > Patella > Patella caerulea. Next base: position 2,791,123 of record JAZGQO010000008.1, on the reverse strand, counting down.
AATCTCCCCTTAGCTCCGTGAGGCGAAAAAGCCCACCCCGACCTTTTTTGTACAATTTTGTAGCTTTCTGGTGAGTAAAACCCTCCTCACACATAACACAACAAGATTCAGAAAAGTTACTGTCATCTTCATTCATCATTACATACAGAAAACATGCAGCGGATTTGTAGAAAGGTCTTTTGATACCAGTCAAATCACGGAGCCTGACCAGTGAGCAGTGTTAACAATACTGATCAGACGGATATCGGCGAGTATAGTGCAGCCCAGCACAGCACATTAGCAAACAAACTAGAACTGAGCAAACATATACATGTAAATGACAGGAACAATATTGGGCGCCATTTCGACGTATGACGTCACAGTGACGTCATAGGTCATTTTTGACGTCTGTTTTGAATTCCTTGAAATAGCTCTTATTTCATCGGTCAAGCTAGAGGACACCCGTTCAGACGCTTTCAGGGACGTGGTTCTAATTTCCATCGTCTCCACCAGTTTAATGCGATCGCGATCTGGATGACGAGCCTCGGAAATAGCAGGTTCACCACATAAAAAGCAGTGCACTTTCCATTCGAACTGTGGTACTTCGGATCGCATCAGTGCTACATGTCGATGTTCTTTCGTCGATATACGGCCGACGATAGCTTTCATGAACATATAGATTACCTTCCGTAAGTAACCGCTGTTGTAACGTCAAATCTCCCCTTAGCTCCGTGAGGCGAAAAAGCGTACCCCGAACTTTTTTGTACAATTTTGTAGCTTTCTCGTGAGTAAAACCCTCCTCACACATAACACAACAAGATTCAGAAAAGTTACTGTCATCTTCATTCATCATTACATACAGAAAACATGCAGCGGCTTTGTAGAAAGGTCTTTTGATACAGTCAAATCACGGAGCCTGACCAGTGAGCAGTGTTAACAATACTGATCCGACGGATATCGGCGAGTATAGTGCAGCCCAGCACAGCACATTAGCAAACAAACTAAAACTGAGCAAAAATATAAATGACAGGAATAGTGACGTCATAGGTCATTTTTGACGTCTTTTTTTAATTCCTTGGTATCGATTTCCTATAGGCTCCTAGTACATTATTAACCCTAAATATGAATATTAAGCGAGTTATCATAGCTATTAACGGATTTTAGGGCGATTTCGGGGGTCCAAACAAAAAAGCCCCCTAAAAATTTTCCCCAAGGCCGATCAAAGGGGAAAATTTTTCTGGAAAACTACTCACCCTACTTGTTCATATGAAATAATAATCGCTTGGGTAGGAATTTTTTCCCACTAAATATGTACCTCGACCAGGCTAATAAGAGTATCAAACGGACGGAAGTATTAATCTAATCAAAGTGAATGAATATTTTCGTTACGATATTTTGAAAAATAGACTGCCGGAAATGCAGCCTGGCAGTAATTCAGGCACTGGTTGTCGAGATAAATAGAGCTGACAAGATATTGTCCATTGCCAAATCACCAGCTTATCCGAACAGAGGAGGTGTAAAACGAAAGGAGTAAGTATATCAAAGTGGACGACTATTCTTTCCTAACAGAGGACAGACCAGATTTAGTGGGGGGGGGGGCAAATTCTGTAGAATACTATAGAATTTCATCCTATAGAAATTGGAATGCCCCCTCCCCATCACCCGACCCTCTGGAATGTTCTAAAGAAAATTACACTGGGGATCTATTACTTTTTGCTACAGACAATATGCCACCGTTAAACGGATAACGGAGCCCAACACCTCCGTCAAATATATCGGCAAGTTAACGACACGTTAAAGTTAACAGGGCTTGCAGCAACAATCTTTCTCTCCGTTAACTCCATGTTATCGGATTTTTAAAAGTTAACGGAGCTATGAGCATCTGGCCCATGTATACCTTAAAGTCAGGCGCAGACGGGCAACTTTTCCGAGCAACTTTCAGGCAAATCGCTGGTCGTTGAAAGAAAAAATCGCTCGTCTGCGCCAACGGGTAACAATAGTTGCCTGCTGTTGCTCCGAGTTGCTTCTCGTTGCCAAATATCAAACATGTTTGATATTCGACAACACAAAATCGCTCGTCGCCGAAAAATTGTTCATCTGTTGCTTCAAAACTGCTCGTCTGCGGCGGTAGGCGACAACAGGCAACAAGCAACTGGTTAACTTACAATCAGCGAGCGCTCTACTGTTATGTGATACTTTAAGATGGCGGCGTGGGAACAGCTAACAACATTAACATGGTCCGTGGAGATGGATTTGTTTCTCCGTCTTCTTTTGCGCATCATTATCAAATAAATGCCCAAAGCTGTCGCGTATTGCTTTTGTTGTTGTATGCAGGCGCCATTTTGAATGATCACGTGATATCAGCTTTCCGGATACATTCGGGGAAAAATTGCTTCTCGTTGCCAGTCAGCGCACATGGGAGACCTCGAGTTGCCAATTGCTCGGAGTTGCCAGTAGTTGCCTATTGCAGCAACAAGCGACGAAAAGTTGACCGTCTAATAAATAGCATTATGCAAGAGCAAAATCTGCTTATTACAGGTCTTTCTTTAGGCCCGAAATGTTATCTAAATAATCAATTAGACATTAATTAACATATCCCGACCATACTTAACTCTTGATGGCAAGGCTAGCCTTCGATGTTGGCGGATTAAATCCATATATGCCGCTTAATGGGCGTTGATAATTAAATCAATCAAGTGGAAAATCGAGACTATGCTGTTTATATTAATGATCAATTTGAGTAATGATGACCGAGGCTATGTGAATATTTCTAACGCTTTTTTCTCGGCTAATAGTGGAACAATTTGACTGAAATTTTCAGCAAATTACCTTTACACTATCTAGTTTTTAACTATTATAGTTAGAACTGCCATCTCTTTATCTTATCTCCCATAATGTAACTTTAAATAAACTGTCATATATTTAAACTTGTTAATTTTGTTACATAAAAGGAAGAGATACTTAACGAACAGTTTTCATGTGTCGCTGGTGTAAATGTTTCCTTATTCAGTGCGTGGCTAAAATGTCTATGTTGATGAGGATAGTCGCATTTTTCCGGTCACCCGGTTAAAAAATATTAGGATATTCCTAAGCCTAGAACTGGCCTATGAAACCCCGTTAAAACGATCCAATCAATCAGAACATAATTTATTTGCTCTACAAAGCAATAATAGAACAATCATTTAACAAAGTCTGTTTTATGGGGTCGAAAATGTTGCATAATAATATAATAAGATTTTTGGTTAGAAATTATAAAATGACTTTTTAATTAAACAATTGATCTCACTTAATGTAAAATTTCTTGTTTGTTTTCTAACCGTTAGACCGCTATAATGTATATTGATATATCTGTCAATTGTAGACATCGAAATAAAGAAATTGCGTTAAGAGCTAACTCACACCTATTCATCTTATTTAAAATCTTAGAAAATTCGGGGACCATACACTCTTTAAAAACTGTTTTTCATGTGATTGACCGTATAATAATTGGCTTCTCCGTATATTGTAATTACAAGATTATCAGAATGTTTTTTTTTTTCGTGATTAACCGTAATGGTCTTCCGTAGTTCTGAGTTTCAGACTGAGAAGGATTTGTACTGTCGTATTCGATAAACCACCAATTGAAAAGTTTCTGTATTCGATTATAGCTGTGCTTTCTTAATCATACGGGTGAAACGTAGTAATTTCAGCTTTCGATTAAAAAATTGAGCATCTTGATACCACATCATCGTCTCTGTTGGTTGACAATACGTGATCCAGCTCCCCATGATAACTTTTATGCAGAAGTTTTAGCATTTCATATACCGATGATGATGAAATGATGACATTTCATATACCGATGATGATAGAATGGTGATTCTGTTGTTTCGAAATAGCAAACAGTCGTGCTCGTGGATTTCGTCATGACGGTACCAAATTGGAAAGAGAGTTTGAAATTACATTCAACGTCTGTGGGTAATGTCTGGTAGCGTTACGAAGTGGTTTCATATCTCAGAGTCTTAAAGGGTCGTCAATTGCGGACTCAATCAGTAGGTTTCTCATCAGGAGCTACAATAGTTTTGCGCTCCAATTCGCAATATTATGAAACTCTTTGTTGAGGCTGTACCCAGGGAACTTGGCCATCACGTAATCTAATAGATACACTTGTAGAACTTCACCAATACGTGTAAGGACACCAGAATACTCTTTTAGTACATCTGTTTTCGCCAGACTCAAAACATCTAACCTTTGTATAAAATTAAATTATTAAGACTCTCTGCCCTGAAATGGCATCCTTACCCTGGTCTGTACAGTAAAAATTTATCTTCTTCCCGACTCTGTAGGACAATTCAGTTTTGCTAATGATATTAATAACTGAGTTACCATGCTGTTTTTCTACGTCGCCTTCAGTGGTAAAACATTTACTTGAGCGCCCGCATCTAATATAAATTTAATAGTAGAGTCGTCTACTTTAATTTCAGCATGCAATCGATCATCGACATCTACTTTACCGACACCAAAATCTATCCGGCGTCCATCATCACTATCATAGTTATCTTGTGAGTTATAATCAATTATAGTAGTTGTTCGTCTGGACATTAATGAACACTCGGTTTCCTGGATCAATCGTCGCGGTACACATGGGTAAGCTGGTTTCTAACGCCACCGCAATTTCAGGTTTTACCTCATCCAGGACATTGTCTGTGAGGATGGTTAAAACAACAATATTTACATAGTATGGGGGTAGTATTATTACCCGATTTATAAGCCCCAAAAGATCTTCGTAGTCGACTTTGATATCGACGACTACTTTGGTTCTATAATAATATTGTCTTGTTTTTTAAATGAGGTCGAAGTTCCAATGTATGTCCAGTAGATTCACTACCCAGTTGAATTCTGTCCCAGAACAAATATCATTCATAGACCTCGTTTGTTCTCTGTTTACACATTCTCTAACTTTCTGGAACACAACATCGCCAGTGTCTTCGTCTTCATACGTATCATGCATTTCCGCAGCTTCAAGACCAGCTATTTAAAATATAAAACAGTCGACGAGGGCCTGCATTCGAAAAGATTCTATACCTTTGCTCTCATTTCCGCTATTTATTTATTTATTTTTATTTTGCTAAATTTCCATTTCAATCCATATGATGGGGTAGTTTAATTGGTTTCATTTCGACCACAAAACCCTTCTGACAGCAACGTGAACACATATTTATTGGCAAGAGTGCAGATAATTGATTGGTCATTATTTGAGACATACGTCAGCAATAAAGATGATGTAATGTGGTATTGAATATCAGTCTGTTACGAACGCGTACACAGAACCTCGGATCTTCGTACCATCTCAAAGACAAGATGCTGTTATTTACCAGGCATTTTGTCTTATCAATGGGAACGCAGGCTGTAAAAAAAGTAACATTCTCGGCCATCCCTGAGATAGAACTTGGCATTTCGTTGTTACTGTGCTAGTGACTTACCCAATGGGTCTCCGTGGATACCAGATATGTCGTGTGAAGGACTGGTATTTTAATCAATCAACTGTCATAATCTGAGACGTCTTCCTTCTCCATTTGGTATTTCTAAATTTTTGTCTGACAAAATTTGCTAATAGAGTATAGAATATTCGCATTATTAGACATTCAGTTGCAACTTATAGACTTCTATGTTTAATTTGCACGCTTAAACGAAATTGTTTTCAGGGCCAGCGAAAATCCAGACTTCTTCTAAAATTAATAACAATTGTTGAAACAAAACCGCACGTACATGTACTAGGGCGTTCCATAACGCAATAAAAGGGAATATATCTGTTATCTCATCATAATTACCAGCTGTGATATAAGGTTGTATGATCAATATGCTGGCACTCCAATAATTTGATAAGAAAAATGACTATGAGTAGGGATTTCTATTCCCAGTTGAATTTTACAGGGAGCGTTATTGTATTTTTACCTGATAATATAATACTATCTACTTTATAGATTAATGGCAAAAAAAATAAAAAATAAAACTGATCGATAAATTTAATAAACGAAAATTGGTATCTTTCCAGCCTGGTGGTGTATTTAATTTTGGATATTCATTAAACGTTTAGGATAACCTTTAACCTTATTTCATTGATATACACGTGATCAAACTGTGAAGAGGACAGAGGTAGATGATGATCTGACACAGTGAACTTTACGTGAACGAAAACCTGTTGATATAGTGACAGTTGACTAGAAGGCGTAAGTTTTAAAACTTGACAATAACTATCTTGTTATAATTTTCATTTAAATACGAGATATTAAAAAATAGTGGAATTTATTGTATAACACGAACTGACGTTTGTTTATTTATTTGTCTTTAAATGTCAAACCCCAGATATATTCTTTATTGAGTAAAACTGGTTAATGTTGCGTGAACGGCTCTTTGGGCACTTTATTCAAAGGTCAGAGCAACTGTATAAAACAATGCGATAAGGTTTTCAAAAAGAAATACAAAATCCCAAGTTGTCAGCTGGACGAGCTTATTGACTAGCAATTTCTTTGTGTCTGAATAAACCAATCTATAACTTTATAACTGTTGTTATTTTTCCAGCGAATAATATGTATATCCAAATTAGCATCAGTATTGTAGTAAGTCTGTATTCAGGTCGTCGTTCCCTAGTTAACGTTCCATCAGGATTAATGCAATCTATACGACGGCTGACTGAAAAGTTCTAAGCCTATCTGTGAAAGACCTTTACAAAGACTATGGTTTCTATTTATTTATCTGCATAGTCCACTTCGAGGTGTACAGGAAGCCGGTCAGGAAGAAATTTTCTTCAGCCACCCTAAATATAGCCGTTCACAGCTGACGCGACGTCACCATCACTAGAAAATAACTACCGGCTAGTTCCTTTTCCAATTTAGGAATAAGGTGGAAATCTGACTGGGTCAAATCGGGCCAAAAAGTTATCAGGGTCTGTTTCCAAAAAGGGGCAGATTAGCAGGGAACGCCAGGAATATGACACTTTCTGGTCCAAGGTCAAAAGCTTTGGCACCCATATTCCAGAAACGTTTCGTCATTCCGAACTATTTGGCGAGAATGTGCTCAATGTCATGCATCCGGGTAACGTTGATGGCCCTTCAGGACGCAGGTCATCGACAAGGCACCCTCTCTCTGCAGCCAACTTCTTTACTGTGGAAAAGGAAGGGTCACCAATTCCTAAAGTGGAGACCATGTCGACTTGTATCTGTCTTCGGGTTAGCCCTTTCAGTTACAGGTACTTGATGACTGCATTATAACCAGTTTTGTCCTGACAATAACAACACTACAGTTGCAGTTCTTATGGCCATGATTCATTCATTGGTTGTACTTGTTGGTGGCAAAGTTTGTTTCAAACCAACTGATTTATCGTTTTCAGGCTTTGAACTTTCCAGCCAGCGCCGTTACACGGATGGTTGTCAGTCGCTTTCTATATATTAATATTTTGACAGTTCTCCGTTTTTCAGACACAGTTTCATTTTTCGGAATGGGACTGACATAAATCTATGGGGATAAAAACAATCTGAGAAATATGTGATCCTTTTAATTTGTAATGTAAATTTCAAGTCTTTTCCCAAATTATTGGACAAATAAAAATCAGTCTCGGATCATCAAGAAGTTCTTGGACTCAGAGGCATACACACTGTTAAAAATAAATGTAAAAATACAGTGAAAAATATGTAATTTATTTAACATAACGCTGTAAAATTACCACTGCATGTTTTTATACAGTAAATTTACTGTATTAGTGGGGTAACATGGGATTACCGTAGAAAATTGGTAAATTAACAATAAAAGTGTTGTTTTACAAGTTAGAACTGTATTTTTATTACATGTAACCTGTATTTATACAGCTGCATGTTTATATACTATAAAATTACTGTAATAGCGAGGTACCTTGGGATTACTGTAAAATAAAATTGGTAAATTAACAATAAAAGTGCAGTTTTACATATAATAACTGTATTCTCTTTACATGTAACCCGTATTTATACAACTGTGTTTGTCAACGTACATGTATCGTGTACATTGACTACTTTTTATAGGTAATTCTACTGTTCAAGCAATGTTTAAATGCAGGATTTATGTATAATTTACAGAAAACGTGTAATTGTATTTCTCTTTAGAACTGTAACATTGGTAGACTTTTTAAGCCATCCTAACTTTTCGCCTTAAGTCACAGTGGCTAAGTGGGTAAGACGATCCCTGCATTGGCCGAGAAAGTTCATTCAGTTTTTCAGGCGTGATTCCCTCTTGTCGGCGATGTAGGGCAGAGGATAGGACAAATCGTTCGGATGGGACCAAACACCAAGGTCTAGAGTACACACTTGCATGCACGTAAAAGATCCATATTAACCGGTTAAAATTATATGTATATTGACAATTGTAATTATACTTAAAATATCACATAGTTTGTTAACTCACATTTAAAACGATGTAAATGCCCATGAATGCAAAGCTTATGTAAAATTACATCAAACTTCATGTAGAAATACAACCATATGTCAGTTTACTTTATGTGAGCTGTATATTAACAGAACAGTGCCATTTGAAATAGTATTTTTACAACAAATTGTAAATTAACTGTAAAATAGTGGCAATACCTGTCATTCCCTCTTTGGCCTCATGTAAGATTACATCAAACGTAATGTAGAAATACAACCATATGTCAGTTTACATTATGTGAGCTGTATATTAACCGAAAAATGCCATTTGAAATAGTATTTTTACAACAAATTGTAAATCTACCATTAAATAGTGTTCAAATCGATTATTCCCCTTCGACTACTTATCGAAAAATATTTACTGTTAAGTCAGTAAGATAAGTCTTTTTCAGAGAAATAGCTTATTCAAAATCTGAATGCACCTATCTGGCGTGTAAACACAGTGATATGCCATACGTAAGGTTGTGTGGGACATTTTGCATGGTATCATGTCTTCTATTCTTTCCATTATAAGAAGCAGAACAATAGGACGTTATACCATATTTTATGTTATTTCTTTCCATTATCGAATGGTGTTTTGCATGCTCGGCTGAAAGGTCCACAAAACTTTATGTGTTTGCCAGGATCAAACATAGGACTACTTAGCCGAGTTGGGACAAACACATTCCCTTCAAAGTATAATTCAAGTAAATATACACTTCAAAATTGTAATTTTACAGTAAAAAGACTGACAGAAAGTTGCCAGTAAAATCATGTATTTTAACACCACGTAAACTTACAGTAGGTGTAAAATAACTTTGAGGTAAATTTACAACCACAGTGTACATTTACAGTTAATGTAAAATAACTATGAGCTAAATTTACAACCACTGTGTAAATTTACAGTAAATGTAAATTTACATCACTTTCTATTTACAAGCACAATGTAAATTTACATGGAAGTTATTTTACACTCACTGTAAATTTACATGCTGTTTGTAAATCTTATTTACCGATTAGGTGTAAATTTATAAGTTAGTGTTAAAATACAGTCATTTTACTGGCAACTTTCTGCCAGTCAACTTACGGTAAAAATACATAAAAATTATTTACAGTGCAATGCCATATAACTACCAAGGTTACTCACCCCGTAGAAAATCTAGCGGTTACTATTTTATAGCATCACATTTTGGCGTAGGGTAATGATACACGCTTTTATTTAAGGGGAAATATAGGACATTAATTATATAGTTTTAATTATAAAAATGGATTGTTTAGTATGACAAGTAAATGATGGTGGTAATATTATCTTGTAAGTGATTACCTGTCAGGCATTATTACCAATACATTTATTATTCCCTTACTACGATAGAATTCATTATATTCATTGTTGACTAACTAAACTACTTTTTAAATTAAAAAAATAAAACAATGGCGAAGGACGTAAGCCTGTCAGAAAAGGAAATTTGCATTGAAGCCACATCAAGGTGACATAGAATTCAACAAAATGGCGTTACGTACATTACGCTGTAAACAATAGCACAAGGGAACGACAGGACCCCATTAAATTTTAGATCTTTTTGCAAGAAATTAATTCCAGTCTGCCATGCAATGATTAAGTACTGCGTGTATTATATGTGTTTTGTTTTTAGCCTATATTATTTCTCATAGAGAATATAACTGAATGAATAATTTATGTAGCCAGTGGAGATGTCATGAATTCTGTCCAGAAAAAAAGTACGGTGTATGGTGGCATATTATGGTGGGATACATCCAAGATTATTTGTATACAATCGACTTCGTCTATTAACGATATAAACGGGATCAGAGAAGAACAGCGCTACCTAACCATCGCTCGAATCTATTGATAGGTAATAGGGGGGGGGGGGGGGGTACCTAACCTTGATGGTTTGATTTTGGTAATTAAATGTTAAATAATTGATGTGATTTAACGTGGATGAGAGAAAGAAAGAAAGAGACAGAGAGGGAGAGGTGGGATTTTTAGCCCACTCGACACAAACTAGGCCATTTCGGGATTAACGTATTGGTTAATTCTAATTCAATAATTTGTATGCAGTGGTCTTAGATAGAGAGGGGAAACCGGAGAACCACGGGGTTGCGCAGGTGCCACAGTCCTTGTCACGTAGAAACAGGGAATCAAACAAAACCACGCTGCTTGACACAATGCACACGTTATCCCATTTGTCTTACCAAACCCCTCAACGCAGATTAAGACGTGAATATTAAGATATTGTCCAAACAATGCAAATGTTGACGAATGAATTATTCTACCGTGGTATCCAGGCTCTACAATTGGCGTACGTAATTAAAATAATTGAATTTTGAAAAGATGCAGCTTTCGGTAACGTCTGGTCGTTTATAAAATACAAAAGAATCAGCTAAATTTCCAAGGCTAGGTAGCTTAATGAATATGGGTGAAAAAGATTTAAATCATATGTTTCATGGGTTTTAATAATTGTTCATATTAGCTTGTGTCACAGTATGCGTTGAACCACGGATATCTGACAAAATCACTCAGAAGGAAAACTATCATGATCTATCAGATATAACAAACGTGTGGCTGTCAAAAATATACGTTATTTTAGTGGGGGTGAGTATGGTTCAAATGATATATTTGAAGTACATTATTTAATCGACGGAAAGTGTCTGGTAGATCGAAAAGTTGGGTGCATTACTTATAATGTTTTACCTTTCTGTTCGAAACAAGCCAATGGAGGGGCATACACACTTGCTGCATGCAGTGAGTTATGGTGAAACTTTTGCTTCATCTTATTTCAAGCGTCAACCCTTCTTTTATGTTCAAGCCATCCCATACTCGAGATGTGTGATTTCTTCCCATCCGAACGACTAAATGCTCTTACTTGCCCAGCATTACGTCTTGTACCATCGAAAGAGAAACACTTTCCGGGATCGAACAGGATACATCTTGGTTAGTGGGTCTGCGACTTACTCAATGGACCAAAAGAGTTGTGAATCTAAGAATGACAGTCACAGCACTGGGCCATGTACAAAAGTTAATTCAAGTTTGCAAATCAAAGGTCAAAGGGAAAAATATAGCGGATTTAAAATGGAATATTGTGACGCACGGAGATGTCATGAGGATTTAAAATTGATGATTGTACCGTAAAACCTGTAGCAAGACGTGGAAAGCTCAAAAAGCATTCCAATTATTAGCCTATTATATAAACCTATAGCAGCTAGACAATCAATTAGACCAAATTACCAATTAAGTGAATTTTGTTAGAGTTTGATCTATTGACACCACTATCATCTATTACAGTTGGTATTAGTTAGATTGCTTTCCATCAATGACAAACATTGGATGTAGGATTACAATATTCAAATGAAGAGAAACCATTTCCATGATTAGCTTTTTACTTTTGAAGATACTTTATGTAAGATTTAGATAAATAACTAGCCATTCTTGGTATAATAGTTCCAAAAATATGATGCAAAATGAATAAATTGAAAAATTTCATTCAAGTAACTTAATTCTGAGCGGAGTTTGTAGTTTTGACAAGGTGTGGGATTTGATTGTTTATTATCGTAACCCACGGTGCTGGTTATTCAAGGTTTATCCTCGCTTCTCGGTTCTTAGATCAAATCATTAAATGGCCGAACCGTTCTAATCTACTTAAAATCGGAGCCATCGACAGTTGATTATGAATATGCCATGTTAATAAATGCCTAATTTAGATAGCATTTATGGCCTAAAGAAAGTAATGCAATAGGCAGATTTACATTTTGAATAACGCTTCTTTAAAGTAGCTGAGTCCCTAACCCAATATCATCCAAAATCTTCGACAATGAAAACACAAATCATTTGTCAATTTAATTCAACATTAAAATGTTATAATCTTACCGACAAAAGGTGGGCTTCTGATATCCAATATTTAAAACAAAATAAATAAAAAAAATCAGTGGTATACACGAATCTTGTGCCATAATCCGTTTCAGACCCACTTCTAACAAGGGACTTGGAGAACCTGGCTAGATAGTGATGCATGGAGAGCATACGCAATAATGTAGACTGGAATAACCAGACGCTAGAGATTGGCATGCTAGCGAGACTTCAAGCGTATTTCGACGAACATAAGTGATTTGAAATTAGAGTAAAGACGGGAATGAATGAATGTAAATCAGTTTATGTACATTCATATAAGATTAGTTTATGCGTTGCGGCCCATTTAGGTAGGCTAAATTTCTAGGCCCCAAATATTAGCGATTTTGATTTAGCTCCTTTAATAGTAAGTGCAGGGAGGGGGCTGCACCACACACAATTCTACACAAAAACAGATATACAGACAAGACACCATACTAAGAGACCACAAACATAAACAATTCAAAAAGAGTGAATGGATCCGGGGGCTAGCCGTAAGCGTCCACTGCGCTGTACAGTCCCGGGCCTGTGGTGACACAGACTTCACTCATATTTGAAAACAAGTTGGGAACAAAACCCAAGGAAATAATTATACAATGTCAGCATGAGTCATGATCTGTCATATGTTGCAAGAATTACGAATGCAAGCATATTGTTGTACAAATTTCGTTATACAAGTAACCACACCGTTAAATGTATCAAAGAAGTAGGCCTAGTTCCAAAAAACTAAATGCACTAAATCAATAAAGAAGAGGATTGAAGTATATTGAATGCATTAGGACACACATTACAACCGTCACAGAAAACAAAACTGAATACATGGAAGCAAAGGAATGTAGACCGTCTAGGGAGACAGTGGTCTGCTGACTGAATGCAATCTGTTTCACAGAGAATTATTTACGAATTAACACAGATAGTGCCCACAGCACGTGCGTTGGCTGCACTCATTAGAGACTTTTGGCAAGTGGCATTTTCCCTATCCGTATCACGTATCCGTATCGTATACGTGACACGTTGTGTCAGAGTAGTTTTAGAGTTTTGGCAGATTCTTGCGTCGCGTACGTATACGTCACAGAGCTGCGCTTAGTTATGTAAAGCATGGCGACAGTTATCGACCAAGATCACCATCAGTACTAGTCAAGTGCCTTGCCTACAATTTCTCAGAGTGCGTGGAGTCACTCGACAGTCGCTGAGCTATTAAAGAAAATAATGTCGCATCTTATTAAAAAAAAAAAATCTCTGACTTAGACTCGACAGCAATTTTTGTTTCACTTACACCCCTTTACCATAGAATCATATCATTTACAGATTTGCAAGGTCACATATCTACCTAAATCTAGCGCGTAGATCAACTAGCGTGCAGACAATTTGAAAATTCCGAGAAAAACCCATCAAAATAATGATTTAATTCCAGTCTTTATTATGATAAAATTCACATCAAATATACACCTCCACGTTCTAAGATGCATATAGATTCATAAAAACGCTATGATACAACAACATTTCAGCGTCTAAAAAGGCGACAATGTTATACGGACCTTCTCCGTATAAAAGCTGTTCAATACGGACTGCCGTATAACGTGTGTCTTATCACGTATGAGAAATACACACACATTGATGACGTCACACACAAAATCGAGACGGATACGCGATACACACTAGGAATTTACGCTTGCCAAAAGTCTCTACTAGCTCAACGGCTCGTGCAATGTTTACTTAATTAACACCTAACTGCTTCAGGCAAAATGACGCATTTTACTCATTTTAATACCCATTTACACTTAATAGGAAATATTTTTTAACTTCAATTACTTCAAACGTCTTTATTTATTTTTCTCTTACCTCAAAAAAAAATGTTTGAGAATTTAATTTGTCGGAGTAAAAAAGTTAATATGCCGTACTTATTCAGCCTCGTCGATGTCATGCTTATCAGTGATTGTAGCGGCCAAGCGAATATTCACTGCGGGATCAGTTTGGACTGAATGGCGTGACGTGAATCTGTCTTATAGCTGTTATGATGTCGTCGCTTAGATGGTGCAATTTCCCGATTAAGAAAGGGCGAAATTCAGATGAAATAACGTTAAAAACTAAAGAACTAAAAGTTTTTGACACAATGTAATTGTACAAACCATAGCATAAGTATAGGATATTAACCTACCCGAGGTTGATATGATAGAGAACACGCGGGCGCAGCCCAAGTGTTCTCTATCATATCAATCCGAGGGAGAGTAGGTTTATATCTGACATATACAACGTTCACCCTTAAATTTAATGGACTCTTCTAAAAAAAGGCAACAGTGATTGGTTAATTGCTCGACAGCACGTGACGTGTTTGTTTATACAATCGCCATTTTGTAGTAATTGAACTGAAGAAAGCTAAAACAAAATGGATAGTAAACCGAAGTCAGACGAATAATCAATCCTTTTTAGTCATCATAATGACGATAGAATAGATGTGAATGCAACTATGATGAGGATCTATACAAAGTCTGAAGAAAATTTGGATCAAAAGGCAATCTTTTCCGATAATTCTGACCATGAACCGTGACTGAAGGTTACTTTTCGGTATGTCCAGAGAAAGATTTGACCGACTGTTTTGAGTGGATTGTAGCCGTAGCCAAAAATACTTTACAGAGGAACTCTTGGGTGATAAATACTTTCACGTCTTGGGATGTGTGGAGAAATGATTTGGGCAGAAAGAAAATTCAGAAAGATATCTTAGACATGGACTGGAGTGTGGATAACCGATTTAAATAAGCCGATAAGTACGCCGTCTATTTAGGTCCTGAATGCTACAAACTGTACCAACACAATTTTTTTTTTATTGTCAAAAGAATAAAATTTTATTTCTGTGTTCTTTGTATTATTTCGATCATCTACGTCAAGCGCGGTTGATATGAGCCGAATATATCGACCTGTAATGACGTCATCAGCGGTTGATATGAAATATCAACCTCTCAGGACGTCATCAGCGGTTGATATGAACCGAATATATCAACCTTCTGATGACGTCACGAGAGGTTGTTATAAGATATAACTGCTATGGACATCAAAGAAAAAAACTACTACCAGTTGTATATATATCATTTAATATCCCACGTAAGAAACGCAAAACAGGAATGCTGAAGAAATCGTAAATTATCAATGTATTCACAAAGGCATAATAATAAGGGCGATAATCCAAACAGGACTAGACATTTAGAAAATAGAAGATAAAATTTATATTGAATCATTATCCAATATGTAGTCAGTAATATATTTATAAGAAATGTCAAACCTATTATGTTGAAGAAATCGAAGTTTTGAAATTTCTTTAAAAATGCGTAATTGTGATCCGCCTTTGGCCGTGCACTTAAAATTAAGAGTTTTTATTCGGGAAAGAAACAGTTCCTTCTTGTTGCATATTTTCAAAAATCGTAATGCCTGTGAATAGAAAACATTATATAGTGTAGTATCTGGTATGTTACTATAAGCTGGCGGGTATTTTACTACTTCAAAACCAAATTTGTCTGTTTTATCGAATATACCGACATTAAATTTATCGTAAATTATATTGATGTTCAGGTCAAGAACAGATGCATTTATAGTGCCCGAATTTTCTTTATTTAATATAAGTTCAGGAGGATATATTTCATCTTTATATTTATTGAAATTACCATTATCATTGATTGGTGTTATGTCATCAATGTAACGGAAGGTATAATTTAGACTTTTAGCTACCTTGTAATCGATTTTTCTTTTATGGTCTTGAAAGTCGAATTCGTATTTGTATAAATGTGCATTTGCCATAAATGGGGCGGGGTCAGTTCCCATTGGTAAACCAATAATTTGTTGAATTATCTGATCCCCAACCTCAAATATGGCATTGTCAATTAGAAAGTGTATGATATTCTGAATTTTTTCTTTATCGAAAACAACAGTGTTGGCATTGCGCCGTTTTATACTCCATCTTGCATCTTGCGAGTAGATGGCCATCAGGTTTCTGCCCTTTCCGAAAGCTCCATTAAAGGCTTTATCAACGAACCAATCCAAATTATTTTTAAGATCTGTATGTTGTAGCAAAGCGTAGTATACAAAGTCGAAAGTTTCTATTGATTTTGCATTGCCTTTTTTATTGATTTTATCTAAAGTGTCTACTATTGGTTTATTTTTATCAATTATAAAAAAAACCTGTTAATTCCAGTACAATTGCGAAGTGTTTTGCACCAAATGGCATGTTGGGCCTGGCATAATTTAAGTCCTTTCGTTATAGTCACTGCTAGAGGTTTTGTCTGGTAGATGCTGGAGGAAATTATATATATGAATTTTACTGGATGACATCGCGCCTGGTACGTTCGTGCATTTTTATGCGCGAACTCTTAGTTTTCCTATTACTGGCACGCGCACTATTTCTTTTTCTTTTGCATGTACCAAAATCTGGGTTTTCGCGCGGAGGTACTTTTGAGGTATTAGCCTGAGAAGCATAACACTTGCCACTCTACCTCTGTATCGCTTATTATAAATCGAGTGTGTGAAGACAGTTTATATAGATCACGCAAAAATTTTTCAGTACAGAGTTTATTCCCGCTCTATTTGCCGCTAAGCAAACCAATGGGACTATTTTCTCAACAGTGTATGAAGTTATCCATAAGCGATAATATCCTTACACCGAGAGAAATTATCTAGTGTCGGTGAAAAACCATGATCATCTGGTAAAAAATTACTTTTCTATTTTTTGGAACGAAAAACAGTGTTTTTAAAAACAAACGAACCTGCCGCACATGAGGAAGTCATTATACTAATAATAACAGACGAGAACTCTTTTTGGGCACAGGCTTTCTTACTGAGTAGTAAATCGTCCACAAACAATCATGAAGGAACTATAGAAAGACTAGCGACGACTGTAGACAGTAAGTAGGTTATACACTATACTTTTGAGTCGAGATTACTCGCTTTGTGTCGAGATTACCAGCTTTCAGGTCACCGATAACCAATTATGTCAGAAATACCATACTGACATTCGGTTTTTTCAAGTTGTACGCGAACTAACAATCGGCGCCCTAACTGTCTTCGTCAGCTACTTTCAGTTTCACAATGGCGTACGACATTCGGTTTTTCAAGTTGTACGCGAACTAACAATCGACGCCCTAGCTGTTTCGTCAGCTATTTTCAGTTGCTGGCGTACGGCCAGTGCCGGTGGGAAAAGACAACATTAAAATCAGAAATAGTTTATTTATTATTGTCGGACTTACGGTATCAATCCTGTCTAACAAATCATAAAGCTGTGGTGTTACGGTAGCGGCATAGTATTTCACCGTAACACCACAGCCACTCTAACCATTCATAATACATCTAACTATCACTCCCTACACATTTCCCCTCGACCTACTTTCCCAAACGTCAACAACACATCTCATACATCCAGTTCACTGATTAACCCTTGTACCACGTCTACTGGATTTTTATGAAATTTCGGTATAGAATAAATATAAGGTAGTGCATCTATTTTCACATTGTCTCTGATATCATTACTCATGTTAAACGAATATTGGTTATGCAAAATATCTATTTTAGATAATTCCGTAATAAATTTATAAGTATCATTATTGGTGTTAGGCCAAAGTCCGACTTCGGTAAGGATATTTTTAATATAATACTTTTTGCAGATAAAGTCAATGTTATTGCTGGCCTTATCGACAGGTGTTAGAACAAATCTCTCTTGAGGAGCAGCAAGACATTCAGCTGCAGATGCGTTTTTTTAGGACTTCGGGTGGTGGGTGTCTTAGGTTAAGTTTATATATTTGATTCTCTTTGACAAGAGGTCAAAAACAGTGTCTCTCCATTCTCCAAAAGATTCTAAAGGTGCGCGAAATTTATCAGACCAAGCTACTATGCATTTCCGGATTTGAGATTTAAGGTTATTATGTAATTTTTTAAAGTTAGTTTTACTTGGTTGTTCTCGAAATTGTGGCCCAACGCGAAATAGTTTTCGAAGATTTTTGTCTTCAACAATATCGAAGTTTCCTGTCAATATATGGTCATGAAACTTATCTTTAAAAGGAGAGTTATTGCATTGACAAGTGGTGTTATCATAACTGTTAATAAATTCTTGAACGTTAAGGTTTGCAATAGTTTCATGGTAGTGAAATATTTTATTACGAATTAGAGGTAAAAATTTGTATATGACTGTAGGTGAAATTTTTGGGATAGTATCTGGTAAATAAGTAAGTAATTCTTTATTGCTGAAAGTTACACAACTTATAGCAAATACAATGAATTAATGAATGAATATGCGAAGTAAGGGTGTTAATGATACAATTAGTACAAAAATAAGTGAAAAGAGTATGTACTAGGGGAGAATAGCGTCACGAATAAACTGACGTTTAATAAATGATATATGTATATATTTTGCTAATGAGTTTAAAATAACTGGTGAAGAGGAAGACATAATATCTATAAATTTTTGGAGTGAAGGGTGATTTCTATAAACTATAATAAAAAGGAATAAGCTGTTCTCTTAAATCTTTATAAAATGGACAACAAAGTAAAAAATTATATTCATCTTCCACGTTATTTAAATTGCATAATTTACAAATTCTATCATTTCTGTAAATATAAATATTCTTTTTGTGATAAGGCATTCGTGAAAAGGTTATAATAATTAAGTTTTGAATATTTCAACCGATCTTCATTCCATTCCTGTGAGTACTGATCGTTTATTCTAAGTTTAAGTTCATCATATACAGGTAAAACAACATTTTGATCATCAAAAAACTGAGGCGATTCCAATAAACATTTTATAATGCGCCCAATTAAAGCCTTTATTTTTGTTCGTCATGGATACATCGTGGAGAATAGCATTGTAGACATTAAATAATAGACTTGTTTAAGATGAGATAATATGTAGTCAATATTTAATTATAAGTTGGAGACGTGTAATTCGAAGTGGTACTCTGCCTAGGTCATCATAGACTGCTGGTGTTGGGGTGGATCGCTTTACACATAAGATTCTTTTACCAAATTTTAGATGTAATCGTTCAATGTCTGGTGATTTATGGAAGCCCAATACAGGACACGCGTAAGAAAGGATAGAACCAACATAAGTATAAAATAAAAAACATTGTTGTTTAACATTTAGGTGTACATTTTCAAAAAAATATTCCTAAATATGTAGAAGTTTTCACACATTCAACCCTATTATTATTGTACATGAAGTTATAATTGCTACACTTTAAATGACCTCGTTGAAATATAAGAATTTTAGTATTTTCTGTGTTAACAGTTAGCTTCCATTTATTACAATAAGAAAGTAATTTATCTAGTAAATGTTGCAATCACTTTTCTGACGTAGATATTAGAGTAGTGTCGTCAGCATACATAATAGAGTTTAATATCAGATTATCTAGAATAACTGGATCTACAGCATTATCATTCATATAAGTATTAAAATCATTCAAATATAGTAAAAATAGGAGAGGTGAGAGATTATCACCTTGTTTAACTCCAGAAAGAGACGAAAAATAATTTGAATATTTGCCATTGTACTTCACACATATATTTTACATTATCATACATTGATTTAATACATCTGATCAATTTTGAGCTTACACCAGTCAGTTGAAGTTTAACTAATAAACATTTTCTATCTATTTTGTCAAATGCCTTTGAATCGTCAATAAAAGCACAATATAACTTATTGCCCGCTGACACATACTTGTTTACTATCATTTGTAAGATAAAAATACAATCAACTGTGCTTTTGTGAGGTTGAAACCAGAATTGCGTATTTGACAGTACACCCTCCTTAATAGCCCATGAAAGCAGACGATTATCTATAACAATAGAAAATAATTTGCTAAATACACACATTAAGGTTATCCCTCTGTAATTATTTACATCTTTGCTGTTACCTTTTTTGGGGACGGGGACTTTATTACAATTTGGCCATTCTGAAGGGTACACACCACATTCGTACACAATATTAAAAATAGGTTGCCAGGCAACGAATCATCCGCCCACACAGCAGCCAAATCGTCCGGGCAGTCAACAAGAATTGTTGCATATTAAGGAATTATCAGAAAATCATTAGAATTTGTTTGGTTCTTATAATCAAACGTTTTTTTTTAAATCATATAATAATTGTGACCTCCAGAGGCACCACAAGCTAAAAAGGGTGATTTTTCGTACAATCAGGGGACATAATTCAGGAAGTAATGACCCGATGGGCGCAAATATCGAAAGGAACCAAGATCTTTGGGTTTAAAACATACCTGTCAAGTTTCATCAAAATCGATTCAAAATTGTGACCTCTATAGGGTCCACAACCTTGATATAACATATTTTCACACTATTCGTGTACAAACGGCGGCAATTTTGTCCGTCAATTCTAGTCCGGTTTTCACGTAATTCAAACTCTCTCTTCATTACCATGTAACGGAGATATAGTCAAACGTTTTTTTAAATCGGATAATAATTTTGACCTCCAGAGGGACCAAAAGCGAACAAAAGTGATTTTTCGGACAATCCGGGGACATAATTCAGGAAGTTATGATCCAATGGGCGCAAATATCGAAAGGAACCAAGATCTTTGGGTTATAAACATACATGTCAAGTTTCATCAAAATCGGTTCAAAATTGTGACCTCTATAAGGTCCACAACCTTTATATAACATATTTTCACAATATTCGTGTACAAACGGTGGCCATTTTGTCCGTCAATTTTGGTCCGATTTTCACAAAATTCATACTCAACCTTCATAAGCATGGAACGGTGATATAATCAAACGGTTTTTTAAATCGGATAACAATTTTGACCTCCAGAGGGACCACAAGCTAAAAAGGGCAATTTTTCGGACAATCAGGGGCCATAATTTAGGAAGTTACGATCCGATTGGCGCAAATATCGAAAGGAATCAAGATCTTTGGGTTATAAACATGCATTTCAAGTTTCATCCAAATCGGTTCAAAATTGTGTCCTCTACACTGTTCACAACCTTGATATAACATATTTTCACACTATTCGCGTACAAATGGCGGCCATTTTGTCCGTCAATTTTGGTCCGATTTTCACGAAATTCGAACACGACCTTCATAACCATGGAACAATGATATGATCAAACGGTTTTTTAAATCGGATAACAATTTTGACCTCCATATGGACCACAAGCTAAAAAGGGCAATTTTTCGGACAATCAGGGGCCATAATTCAGGAAGTTACGATCTGATTGGCGCAAATATTGAAAGGAACCAAGATCTTTGGGTTATAAACATGCATTTCAAGTTTCATCCAAATCGGTTCAAAATTGTGTCCTCTACACTGTTCACAACCTTGATTTAACATATTTTCACACTATTCGCGTACAAATGGCGGCCATTTTGTCCGTCAATTTTGGTCCGATTTTCACGAAATTCGAACTCGACAATCATAACCATGGAACGGTGATATAATCAAACGGTTTTTTAATTCGGATAACAATTTTGACCTCCAGAGGGACCACAAGCTAAAAAGGGCAATTTTTCGGACAATCAGGGGCCATAATTCAGGAAGTTACGATCCGATTGGCGCAAATATCGAAAGGAACCAAGATCTTTGGGTTATAAACATGCATTTCAAGTTTCATCCAAATCGGTTCAAAATTGTGTCCTCTACACTGTTCACAACCTTGATTTAACATATTTTCACACTATTCGCGTACAAATGGCGGCCATTTTGTCCGTCAATTTTGGTTCGATTTTCACGAAACTCGAACTCGACCTTCATAACCATGGAACGGTGATATAATCAAACGGTTTTTTAAATCGGATAACAATTTTGACCTCCAGAGGGACCACAAGCTAAAAAGGGTGATTTTTCGGACAATCAGGGGCCATAATTCAGGAAGTTACGATCCGATTGGCGCAAATATCGAAAGGAACCAAGATCTTTGGGTTATAAACATGCATTTCAAGTTTCATCCAAATCGGTTCAAAATTGTGACCTCTAAACTGTTCACAAGCTAAAAAACGTGATTTTTCGTACAATCAGGGGCCATAACCCATGAAGTTACAGTCCGATACATGCCAATATCGAAAGGAACCGAGATCTTAGGGTGATAAACCTATGTTTTAAGTTTCATTGAAATCGGATAAAAATTGTGACCTGTAGACTGTTCACAAACAATTGTGGACGGACGGACCGGACGTCCGGACGGACGGACGGACGAACAGGGGCGACGACAATATACGTCCACATGAAAATGTGGGCGTATAAAAAGTTTGCAGAGTGGTACACACAAAATATCGGTAAAATGTTTAACTATTTCTGGAATAATACCATCTCTTCCAGCGCTGGTATAGATTTTATTACTGATCTATCTCGAAAGATTCTATTCAATCATATGTCTTGTATATGTTTATCTGTAAAAAGTATTTTGCATAATACCTCAGGTTTTTTTTCTTTTGTACTTTATGAGGTTGTGCTGAATGTTTGGGTGATCAAATCGGTAATAACATCGTAATATTGAGGAAGAAAGCTTTCATTAAGTTAATTAGAATAGATTATATCCTGTATGAGGACACCGAGTTTCTTAGCTGTTGATTTTTTCAAAGCATGTACAATTTGTCGTGCTAGATTAAGTACACAAGATGCACAAGACAATTTGTCAGGAGTATGGCATTGGCATACAGAATACTTTCCGGATCTTTTTGAAATTTCGATTTTTTTATAGAACGTTTTTTATTTTGAAAATTATGGTCAAGTTTTTTGTAACAATTTCTTGTTATTAAAGCGTTTTCATTACGGTTGTTGTAATCGATATTTTTAAATCTATCATTAAGGCCATAAGGGAAAATAGTCTGTAGTTTGATAATCCAATTTTCTTCTGCGTGAGTTCTTTTTTGCGTAACAGCAGGATCAATTTTGCCATTAGTGAGGTGTCCTGAACCGGGAAGTTTTTCAATTATTTGTATTCGATATCCAAATTCTTTACAGGGATTTTGTTTAAAATGTTGATATAATAGTTTCTGTGTATTTTCACAATTTCTTGCCGATCTATGATTATTAAATCTAGTTTTACATGATTTACTTGTTTCCCCAACATACTGTAATTTGCAGTAATTGCAGTTTAATAAATATACTATATTTTGTGTATTACAATTAAGGTTTTGATCTGTAGAAATATGGTAGCATCTACCAGTAACGGAGCTACTAAATGTAACCTATTTAATTGGGTGTCGATCGGTAAAATCAAGGACATGCGGTTTAACCCAGTTACCATATTTGTACAATTAAAAATATATAGATCAGTACACGCCTTTGTAGAATGCGCTTCTCTGAGTTGTTCGGTATTTGGGTTTGCGATAATCGGGCGGGTTTTAAAGTTAAAACTTATGAACAGGTATGTTTGAATGAAAATGTGTGGGTTTTTTTTTTCTTTTATAAAATAAATCTAGAATGAGTGTTTGATGATACCGTTGTTCATACATAAAACAGTTATATGAAAAGAGATGACTGGACATAAATATTTGAAAAAAGATATTTCCTCTTGCACTCGGCTTAATCAATACTAACTTGAGCATCAAACACACCATATCATTTCTCTACAAGTATCCATTTTATATGCAATATATTATCTTGATATCTGGCCATATATCAATCTTGCTACACATTAAAGAAACATTACCGCCCTCGTCAAGATAATAAATGTAATTATTGTTTTTAAAATATATTCAGAGAATAACCATAGCCCTATAGCTGTAGCTATAAAAGCACCAAAACAGTGACATATAACACTGAAAACCACCAAATTAATGTGTTTATTTTAAAAACTCGATAACCCGCACAAGTCTTTAGAGGTGCGGAAAATTCCGCCAAGATAGGCAAACCCTGCTACTGCTTGTTACATGACAGTTGTGCAAGTGTGTCTACCTTTAAGACCCGTTGTTGTTCAATCTAAAGTCTATAATACAACATACTTGTCTTATCACCTGCCCAAATGGTGGATGTTTACCGGAAAACTTATTCGCAATTAAAATTCTTTTATTGAATTCTGCACAATTACATCATTTAAATTCTAATTTCAAGTGCAATAACGTAAATTTTAAACTTGCCAGAGGTTTTGTTTGCTATTAATTCAGAAACTTTCAGCTTTCATAAGATTAGCATAAATGTAGATGTATTTCTTCTTTACAAGTGTAACGATAAGGGCAAGAGTAAATTTAGATCTCGTTAACTTACCTTTAAAAGTTCATCTTTTCTTGCATTTAAATTATCCGACTTTCTGAGCCAAATTATACGCCTGTAAGTCGCAAACCGCGCGTGCATGATAGTCTGGCTGGGTTCCACAAACAAATGACGTCAAGCTACGAAACAACCAACGGAAAGGAAGCTATAGTATTGACATCCAAGGTTTAGCACGCGACTAGATATATATCTTATACGTTACTTATATGACTGTTTTAATGCAGTTTCAGAAAATAACTTTCTGGGTTGGAGGGGTTTGTTTTAGATAACAGATTCTACTAAAATATTCTAATTAATTAATTAGTGAACCCCAAGTTGTCATACATGTGTTTTGTGTTATGTGTCTACCGCATTTTATGTTTTTTGCATTTTGCTCGTCGTGTGGACAGACATTTGGTTATCTTAAAGAGGACAAAATGCCCCATTCTTAAAACCACTAAAACGAGATCAAAACATCTTTACTGCATTAGTGAGGGGATTGTCACTTATTTGTCAAGCGAGTCGTGGATTTTCGGGAATGTTGGTTTTAAAAGGAAATTTACGATGAATATCATCGTGAATAGGGTGTTTTTGCAAAGTTATCCTTCTTATCCATGCTGGTGATTTTTCTGTTTGATTTTTGTAATTATTGCTAGCTTCTTCAAACATAACACTTCCTGTCCAAAGTTTACAGATTTTAATTTTTTATACTTCAAAGATTAACTTGGTTAGCACATTTTATCACTTCGTTAAAAAGTCAATTTCTACAAGTTAGTAAGATTTTTTTCCAAAAATTACATCTGATACAAGTAGTCTAAGCCGGTGCAGATCAAACACCAAAACATAGCTTATTTATTTGTCTGAATAATTGTATTTTAACTAAGAATAGAAAACTTGAGAAATAGAATGGCAATTAACGTCACTTCATAATTACATACGTTATCCCGAAACTAACACTCGGTTATTTGGTATTTAAGTGGTTATCCCGAGACTAACACTCGGTTATTTGCTATTTAAGTGGTTATCCCGAGGCTAACACTCGGTTATTTGTTGTGGTTATCCTGAGACTAACACTCGGTTATTTATTGTGGGTATCCTGAGACTAACACTCGGTTATTTTTTTATGTAAGTGGTTTTCCTGAGATTAACACTTGGTTATTTGCCGTGGTTATCCCGAGACTAACTCTCGGTTATTTTTTATTTAAGTGGTTATCCTGAGTCCAACACTCGGTTATTTAATAATTTAACATTTCAGGCCTAAAGAAGGACAAATGTAAAGCAGATATTTAAGCTATATGTTGACTTTCTAGATAAAAAGCAGCGATATCTAGTTTTCTAGAAAGCATGTACTTGAAGTGTCTCGTATCGTATCAGAATAGACACCTTGCCAGCGTTTCATCAGCTTTCTCATTCGTATTACATGTATATTAGTTGAAGCCCAAGGGACAGGGTCAATAACAAAACTATTAACGACAGTCATAGATATAACGAGAATGTTGGACAAACATTTAAACACTTACTCTCGTCTTTTTCAGTTTAAATTGAATTTTATTTTAACAAGCGGTTGCCATGCAAGATATGCCCACATTTTGCAAGTTCAAAAAGAAGCAATTTTTCGTACAATCAAAGGTCATAATCCAGGAAGTTAGAGTCTGACATAATCCTGGTAGTTATGGTCCGATATTATGTAGAATATCTACAGAAACCTAGATCTTCGGGATATAAACATGTATTTCAAGTTTCATCAAAACCGAACCAAATCGCAACCTCTAGAGGGTCCACATTCCACAACCGTGTATTAGGGCCTATATACTTATACACTGCATGTATTTGCGTACAGGGAGCGGCCATTTTGTCTAGTAGTTTCAATCCGATTTTTACAAAATTTAAACTCCACCAACATTATTGTGTATTAACTCTCATACATTTAAACGGTTTTTAACATTGGATAACATTGTGACCTCTGGTGGCTCCACAAGCTAAAAATAAGATTTTTCATACAATCAGGGGTCATACATAGTGATGTGCAGTTTTTAAATTTTCTTTCGGTTTCGGTTTTCGGTTTTTCTGAGGCAAAAAACCTCGGTTTCGGTTTTCGGGTTTTTTATTCATTTAAACACTGTGTAATGTATGTACTGATTTATGGTTATTTTATAGGAATACTTGAAAGCCAGAAAAAATATTAAAAATATTGATGTAAATAGTAAACAACAAGGGTTTTTTTTTTTTTTTTACTGTTTATATGACTTTAATTATGACTGGTAGTAATAACAAAGTTACTGTAAAAAAGATCTGACACACACAACGACATAGGCATAATAATAAATTAACATAACGACATAATATCAGTAACAATAAAGTTCGATTCTACTGTAAAAAAAAACAAAACAAAATAAATTTGCATAACAAAATAATACCAATCCAACAAATCGAAACATGTGGTCTTTCTTCATTTCTCGTTTATAAACTTAAAAAAACAAAACTTACGCAAATGCCGTTTTCGGGTGTTGTTCAATTGTTGTTCTAAACCTGACTCAAAATTGTTAAATTATACTCTTATAATTTATGCAGCAGAAATATGTTTTTTTTTTACAAAGATTAAATCTACATTTTGTGTCATCTAATCTTTCATAGTTATTGAGCAAGCCATGGAGACATTTTACTTTTTAGAGGAAGCCATCGTTCGATATTGACAACCGGCTTAGGGTTGCATAAAATTTGGGATTGTAAACCGAACCGAATTGAGAAAATAAATAGTCTAGGCCAACCAGACTGATTAAACAATCTATCATTCTAAACATACGGGCTCTGGTTGATCGGAAATAAAAACGGAAGTGGTGGCTACATTAAAATTTTGGAATTATTAAGTAAACGAAATACGGCTACATAAAAATTAGGAATTTGGAAAAAAAACCGAAACGCACGGTTATTTTTTTTTTAACGGTTCGGTTTTCGGTTTATTTGTAAAAACAGTTTCGGTACGATTTTCACGAAATTCGCGACACTAACGTGTAACGGTAATACAATTTTTTAAAATTGTGACCTCTAGAGGGTCCACAAGTGATCGAAGTTTCATCAAATTCTGATAGAAATTGTGTCGTCTAGAGTGTCCACAACCTTGGTATTACATACTTTTACACTATTGGTGTACAAGAAGCGGCCATTTATGAAATTCGAACTCAACCTTAATTGACGATGTAATGGTGATGCATTTAAAGCGATAATTTCATATTTTCTAAGAAAGTCAAAACATAATTATTTCTATGTCTTTTGTTCAAAAGGTTGTCAACCTCACTATCATACATCATATTTTCCGTTCTTAAAATTCTTTCCCAGCGGAAATAATGACAAAATTTCCTCCTACCCCCCAATGCAATAGCTATCTTCAAACGTTTGAATTTGAGGTTGAAAATGATATTTTTGCCAATTTCTCAACTAGAATTATGAAATAGTAGCTTTAAACGGGTTTTTAAAATTTAATACAAATTGTGACTTCTCGCGGGTCCATGGCTAACAATGTGATTTTTCGAAAACATTCAAGGGTCATAATCTAGGAAGTTATTTGGATATCGAAAAGAACCTGGGTCTTTGTGATATAAACATGCATTACAAGTTTCATCGAAATCGGATTAACATTAAGACCTCTAGGGGGTCCAGAACCTTGATATATCATATTTTTACACTATAAGCACAGGAGGGGCGGCCATTTTGTCCGGCAGTTTTGGTGTAACGACGAATATCGACAGCAACCAAGATCCTTGACTTATAAATATGCATTTCAAGCTTCATCAAAATCGGATTAAAATTGTGACCTCCAGATGGTCAACAACTTTGATATACCATATCAATCTTTTCACAGAGAATTACGAAGTATCTCGGTCACAGATGACTGTCTTAAACACGTCAAATGACATAACGCGGCGTCAATTATTGGTTCAGTGGCGTGCATTGTTTACATAAGACATAACTGCTTCGGGCAAAATGATGCCTTTTACTCATTTTAATATCCATTTACACTAAATAGGAAATATTTTTTTTAACTACATTGACCTCAAACCTCCTTTTTTCTTTTTCTAATACATACAAAAAATGTTAAGTAATTTAATTTGTCGGAAGAAAAAAGTTAATATGGGGGGACTCATTATTAAGTCTCGTCGATGTCATCCTTATATATCAGTCAATGTAACGGCCTAGTTAATATTCACTGCTGATCAACGTGATACTATATTTTTACACTATAAGTACACAAGGGGCGGTCATTTTCACTAAATTCGAACCTAACCTTGTATTAAAGATAACATATTCGAACGTCTTTAAATGGATAATAATTGTAACCTACGGAAGCCCATAAGGGTCAATCAAATGAAAAAAATAATTCTGACTATCTTGTAATTACACGATAGGCTATCTTGTTATCACAAGCCTAAGATAACGTATCTTGTAATTACAAGATAGACTAGATTTGTTATTACAAGATAGCTATCTTGATATTACAAGATACCGAGATGCCCATGAGTGACAATTTAAAGGACACCATGCACCGATTTCATGCTCCCATAAATACCATTGACTTCATACACCCACCAACTACATATTTATATCATGACTCATCAATTTTAATGCGCTCTTTGAAGCCACAGAACGCTATTTCTATTTTTCGGAAAACTTCTTTAAATTTTGATTTTTGGAAAGTAAGTAAGGAAAAGGATATTCTGAAAAATGGACCCTCCCTCAATGAAATGGGCTGACTGACATAGCGTTTAAAAGCAGTTTATTTATAGCTTGCGGTATCTCCTGACGAATACAATGTTTTGAGAGGGATTTGAAGCAAGCGTTTGATAGTTTAATTAGTTTGAATGGGGACATCTCACTGTGCCACCCGCTATTGTTCTCATTTGGAGATTAATCAAGCAAGGAGATTATCGAATACAATGGTGTTAAAAGTATAGTCAGCTTTTTAAAACTACTAGGTTTAAACTAATTAACGACTTTCTTCACAGTAATTTAATAAAACTAACAACAAATACATGTATCAAAAATGAATCATAACTCTACTAAATGTTATATGGCGTCAGTATATTCAATTGCACTTTTTACGCCATTTAACATTTCGATTTTAAGATCATTAATAGATTCTTCTACTTTCGCCCCGCTATCCAACTATTATATTTTCAGTAAGTCTGCTCTTTCGACACAATGTTAATAAATTTAAATATATTCGGGTGGTTTGTTCCGATTTTCTTCATTTTACTGTGTCATCCCTCAACGTGATTAGTTGTCCGTGAACCACCTGTGTTTAAGTGATTCCACATAGCCCTTCCATTGCTTTCTACCCATTGTTTAGTTACATAATCTGCAAACTTTAAAATAATGCCATCACCCAAATCAGCTTCTTCTGAGGCATTAAACCAAACGTAGTCTATATCACATAACCTCATAAATGGAATGTCTGTGAAACTCCCCGTTGTCCAAATTCCTGTGTGTTTCGCCAAATTGCTTAGCGAAAATGAAACAGGCAACCTTTCAGCTCACAGTGGAATATTTTAATAACTGCGTTTTGTGCTGCAATTTCAAAATCCGTGAAGATGGTCAAAGGTGATAAATAAATATTTATCTCTGTTGCTTAACTTAAATTTTAATCATTAAAATAATTAAATCTTAACTAAGTGAACAGTGCTTAAAAGGATACAGTCTATAATCCTTTGTTTATTTAAATTTTCACACCACTACCCTATAACACCAGTTGATTAGGTGGTACAGTGAGATTAAACCGTTTGAATATATTTTTAGCCCAAATATATCATCAAAGTTTGTACGCGGGGAAGGTATCTTCAAGGAGAACATGAAATCAATGTATCATCAATGATATTAATGAGGGAATGAAGTTAATGAGAGTATGAATAGTATTTAATTAGGGCACAACCAGGTGATGCCGATCCCGTGACATACAAAAGCACTTCGTTGGGCTGGAGGGTTGGATGGTCGATTTGTGCGTGCTTTATCTTAAAAGCCGGTCATTGAGTCAAATGGCGTGGTTTCGAATCCCCGTTTGTACGTGACAAGGAGTAGGATCGCCTGTCCAACCTCGCCTGTCCTCCGGTTTCCTCCAACTGCTAAAGATTGTGGGAGGTAACGTCCACTCGACACAAACTAGGTCATTTCGGGACTAACATATGGTTTAATTTTATTCAATAATCGCTTGCGCGTATGGATCTTTAGCAGTGGGAGGAAAGCGGAGGACCAGGAGAAAACCCACGATGTTGGACAGGCGACACTACTCCTCGTCACGTACAACGGGGGATTCGAAATCACGCCATTTGACTCGATGACAGGCTTTACGATACAGCGCGCTCGTGCTAACAAATCGACCTGTCAACCCTCCAGCTCAACGAAGTATTATTGTATCCTCCGCTTTCCTCCAACTGCTAAACAGAGAGGGGGATGTGATTTAACGTCCACTCGACACAAACTAGGTCATTTCGGGACTAACATATTATGGTTTAATTTTATTTCAATAATGCACTTGCGTGTAGGGGTCTTTAGCAGTGGGAGGAAAGAGGAGGACCCGGAGAAAACCCACGATGTTGGACAGGCGACCCTACTCCTTGTCACGTACAACGGGTGATTCGAAATCACGCCAGTTGACTCAATGACAGGCTTTATGATAGAGGCCACACGTGCTAACCATTCGCCATCCAACCCACACCCCACTACTAAAGACTGTGTCGAGTAGACGTTAGACCCCATTCCCCCTCTCTCTTCCCTCTCTCTTGAGTCACCAACACTACATGGTTGGAACGAGAGTTTCTCCCCGAAATGTTGATTCATGACGATGGAGAAATCCCCCACGTTTTCAACGAAACTAATGTCGATACTAATGACGTTGATGACGATAATGAATCGGATGAGGAGTCATGTGCACGCATGGACGTGAATATCGAGTAATGTCCACCACAATCCACAATCGGTTACCCGGAAGTGGTAACGAATAATACTTCCAGTTTGCGAAAATGTTCGCGATTATATACTTATAGATTATATACTTATTGTGTGACATATCACTTGTTAAACATAATCGTTAATTTTGGAGGAAATTACTTCGCCAGATCATGCAGAATTGTACTGCATATTGAAAATAACATTAGTTTTGCCCCTAATCCCAGTGCATCCTTATTTCTTGCTAATTTGACCTCGGTAACCTTTTGACCTTTTCAATTACATAATTTGATTAATGGGTTTCACAAATTATCCTTCGTCCCTTATTCAATCATTCAGCTGCGTTCCAACAAAAAATCTGCAACAGACAGCATCAGAAGTGGCTAAATTCATAAGCCAGCCTCCTTTGACCTCTGGTGACCTTTTGACCTCGATAACTCCTTAACGCTCTCTCACCTAACTGATCACCCATCATTTTCGGATTCCTGAGGAAAAATGCTTCTAGAAAAGTCAACACCCGCTTTTTGCCCACCTTTCGGATAATACTGCTTATTGTAAGCAGAAAATATTCATCAAACTCCATCAAGGCATTCACCTAATGAACACCTACACCAAGTTTGAACATTCTAGCTCAGTTAGAAGGAGAGTTATTGTGTTCCAAAGTCTCGACCAATCAAACTGTTTATCGCTCTGCTTACCTTGAGCAGAAAATGTCCATTATCACACTTGGTCAAGGTATTGATGAAATGAAACTATACACAAACAATCACCACTATCGCTTAATTAGAACTAAAGTTATCGTGACCCAAAGCATCAACCAATCAAATTGCTTATCTCTGCTTACCCTAAGCAGAAAATGTTCATCTTCGAATTCCATCAAGTCTTTCACCTAATAAACACATACACCAAGTTTGAACATTTTAACTCAATTAGGAGAATTAAAAGCAGAGTTCCTATGCTCCAAAGTCTTGGCCAATCAAATTGCTTAGTCGAGGCAGAAGCTGCGCATTCTAAAACCTAGTCACGGTATTGATTGTAACAAAATTGGACCTTTGCTTTTTTGGGGGGCGGATTGACGGTCATGTACTTATATAGTTCCCATTAACAAAAACACAATATGATTTTAAATATCTTTATATAACTACAATATATCAATACAATTATAATAATTATATATATATATACAATTATATATATATTTATGTAATTATTTTCTAATAGTTCATTTCACGGATTCCCAGCACACGACGAATCACATAATTTCTACATTGATGAGATGACGGTAAACCTGCACACAGCAGTCATATTAAATATTTGAATTTCCGCAGCACAATTAAGATGATTAAGATGATAAGGTTGATGAATTATTCATGTAGATCTTTTCATTATTTTCAACACCATAAAATATTTGGAACAGTAACGATCCCAGCAACAATATCGTTAACACTAACCGTAGCACATTAACATGATCAGAAACAGAATCAGGACATAATCATGTCACAATCAAAATCAGAATCAGGTCATCTATAAAACATAACACAATGTTTAACAAATAATCAAAATATTTCTACGATTATCAACATTACAAAAATCAAACAATACTTACAAACATCTGTACTAATTATTACTCATAAATCACACAGATTACCATTATAACGACACACAGTCTAAAGCAACGACACACAGTCTAACACCCATTTAATTGAAATATAAATTATGGGAATGATTCATGAATGAATGATTAATGGACACGTGTGATTCTCCCAAAATCCAGCATCAGAGTAACAATATAAATTCATATCTCCCACCACGTAAACTACAGATTCACTCACAACCAATCAAACCACGACAACAAAACAAACAGTCCACATGCATTCAATGCAATCATACCTGCAATCAGACAAGTGAATAACTCTACCTTGGCAAATATTAACTATCATACATCTTACAAATAAACAATAAAATCAAAGGTTTATAAATCAACTTTATTACCACAATCTGAAACCACGTTCACCAGTTATCATAAACTGTAATAAACAACAATAACATATATACTATATTTATTAATGTACAAATACTTGTGACCTTGAAACGTTCAGCAATACCAGCGTGAATCCATATCTATATGTAGTACATCCACGACAAACTATAACACAAACTATCGTTATCTAAAGATATTGTCATACGTGACATTGGTGTAATGAAACTATACACCAAGTTTCGTCGGTTTCAATTAATTAGAACCAAAGTTATCGTATCCCAAAGCATCAACCAATCAAATTGCTTATCTATGTGAACTTAAAATAGCATTATGCCAGAGCAAAATCTGCCTATTACAGGTCTTTCTTTAGGCCTGAAATGTTATCTAAATAATCAATTAGACATTAATTAACATATCCAGACCATAATAAACTCTTGATGTCAAGGCTAGCATTCGATGGTGGCTGATTAAAATCCTATATGTCGCTTAATCGGCCGTTGATAATTACATCAATCAAGTGGATAATCGAGACTATGTTGTTTATATTAATGATTTGAGTAATGATGACCGAGGCTATGTGAATATTTTAAACGCTTTTTTCTCGGCGAATAGTGGATCAATTTGACTGAAATTTTCAGCAAATCTAGTTTTTAACTATTATAGTGAGAACTGCCATCTCTTTATCTTATCTCCCATAATGTAACTTTAATGAACGCCTACACCAAGTTTGAACATTCTACCTCAGTTAAAAGGATAGTTATTGTGTTCCAAAGTCTCGGCCAATCAAATTGCTTAGGCTCTGCTTAATGAAACTATACGCCAGGTCTCATCGCTTTCACTTGATAAGAACTAAAGTTATCGCGTCCCAAACCATCTGACTAAACTTAGCAGAAATGAAATGAAATAAAATGGCGATCCCCGTTCATCCTCGAAATCCATCAATGTTTACGTGGGCGTATATTGTTGGTCGATGGCATCGTATTGGATAGCTTCGGGCCTGCAGACACACACAACAACAAAGATTATTTGAGCGTATAAGTGTGATTGGTGAGGCGCTCACAAATTAATTGGGCACCCAAAAACGGCGTGATAATCTTCAAAATTCAAACCGACCGACTGAACAGTGCCTTAAGAAGAGCATCACTGTGTGATCATAATCAAGTACGGAAGCCTCCTGGTGCAACGATTTTATTTTTTTTTTTTTTAGCGTAATTGTGACTTTTTATCTCCCAATTAGGACTTTTTATCTCCTAATTAGGACTTTTATCTCCTAATTAGGACTTTCTATCTCCTAATTAGGACTTTCTACCTCCTAATTAGGACTTTTTATCTCCTATTTTTTTACCGTAATTGTGACTTTTTATCTCCTAATTAGGACTTTTTATCTCCTAATTAGGACTTTTATCTCCTAAATAGGGCTGTCTATCTCCTAATTAAGACTTGTTATCTCCTAATTAGGACTTTTTATCTCCTAATTAAGACTTGTTATCTCCTAATTAGGACTTTTTATCTCCTAATTAGGACTTTTTTATCTCCTAATTAAGTAAAACGGTAGTATTTAAGTGAATCTCTTCGCGCTTGGTGGTATAATCATGGATGAACTTGTAATGCCAGTGTATAGAGTTCATTGGTTCAAATGTCGGAAGATATCGACATTATTGGTTCTTGCGTGTGTCGAGAACGAAAACCGAGAAAACGCTTACATTCTTCGTTCAAGTTGATCACAACCTCCCAGAAATAGACTAAAAACCTATCACTACTCGTCAGAAATATAAAATATGCTCATCACTACCAATTAGAAATATACACAAAAATCATCACTTCCCTTTAGACATATCCACAAAAATCATCACTACCCTTTAGACAATTTCCACAAAACTCATGACTACCTTATACAAATTTCCACACAACTCATAATTATCCTTCAGAAATGTCCGCAAAACCATCACTACCCTTCAGAAATGTCCACAAAACGCATCACTACCCTCTAGAAATGTCCACAAAACGCATCACTACCGTATAGAAATGTCCACAAAACGCATCACTACCTCTTAGAAATGTCCACAAAGTAAGTGTTGTTTATAGTAGTATATGGTATTAGTAAGTGCTGTTTATAGCAGTATATGGTAGCAGTAAGTGCTTTTTATAGCAGTATTTGATAGTAGTAAGTATTGTTTATAGTAGTATTAAGTGTTGTTTATAGCAGTATATGATAGAAGTAAGTGTTGTTTATAGCAGTATATGGGAGTAGTAAGTGCTTTTATAGCAGTATATGATATTAGTAAGTTTTGTTTATAGCAGTATATGGTAGTAGTAAGTGTTGGTTACAGCAGTATATGATAGAAGTAAGTGTTGTTTATAGCAGTATATGGTAGTAGTAAGTGTTGTTTGTAGCAGTATATGATAGAAGTAAGTGTTGTTTATAGCAGTATATGGTAGTAGTATGTGTTGGTTATAGCAGTCTATGATAGAAGTAAGTGTTGTTTATAGCAGTATATGGTAGTAGTACGTGCTGTTCATAGCAGTATATGGTAGTAGTAAGTGCTTTTTATAGCAATATATGATAATAGTAAGTGTTGTTTATAGCAGTATATGGTAGTAGTAAGTGTTGTTTATAGCAGTATATGATAGTAGTAAGTGTTGTTTATAGCAGTAGCCCAGGAGATAGAAAGTCCTAATTAAGAGATAGAAAGTCACAATTACGCTAAAAAAAATCGTGGCACCAGGAGGCTTCCGTAATCAAGTGTATTGAAGGGGGTGTCCAATGTACCTCCTGCATTCCCGCTAGATGTTATACCAAATTATCATAATATGCCAACATCGCAAATTCAACCTCAAAATTAAAATTTTTCTTCATTTTCAGGTGCAAAAGCGATTTACCATAATTTTCTTGGCTGAGACCTTTCTCTAGACTCTTCTCCGATAGGATGCGTGTCCACAGTAACGTTCGCCGTGGACCGTCAAGTGTAGGTACATCGGCACCCAGAGAAGCCTTTGCCACACCACACCCCACCACAACCCCAACCATTTTGGGCTAGTCATGGGACTAGTGTGTGAGATTTAACAACTATGGAAATCTCAACTATTCTTCCTTTTTGCGATATATTTCCAACATTGAGCTTTAATTGAAGGTAGACAACTCCATAAGAAATGGCCAACGAATACGGACTCAGACTAGTAATTATTTGCCCATTGACTTGAATGTTAAATGGCTGTAACATCACAGGCTGTAGCATTTTGCTCAACATTCCGTTGGTTCCAATCTTTATAGGCACAATGGGCACCTCATTTGGCAATCTCCTCATCATGAATTTGTAAGGTTTTGACCGTTTAGATCAGTGCTTCTCAACCTTTATGATGCAATTCCCCACTTGAGAAATATTTTCATCGCTATTCACCCCTGACACTAAAAAACATCAAATTATTAAAACCTAAAAACTGAAACACACTAATTAGGTATCGTTTCAAACACACATTTAATGAACAGATGCCATGGATTAAATGCACAGTGGAGATGTCATGACCCTTGTTTAGTGAGCACCTTGTGCTTGGGTCTTAAACTAAGCGATCGACGATCTATCTTACCATGTCTATTTCCCATTGAAATGAGACTAGGTTACTCAGATAGGATACGCCCCATTATACTCAGCGTCGAAATTAATTATGCTAGTGCTAGTCAGTCATGTAGTTTCCGACCAATGGCTACGCGGGTTTGTGACTGATGGCTCCCGGTCAGGAGTCTGAAAACTCAATTCAATTCCCACGATTCACCACTTTGTGTATAATTCACCCCGAATTCCATTCCCCCCTTTTCCCAATTTCTCCCTGAGTCTTTCGAATTCACCGGCTTAGATTTTTTGGTACGGGACTGAAGTTGACTGGAGTGAAAATTTCACTTCCACCACAATGATTGCTCTGCAGAAAGACACTTTACACCAAGGGTTCCATTTCGGTCGTATTTGCCGGTCGGGACCTACGGCTTTGGAAAATGACCGAATCTGGATCAGACCCGTAGGTCATTTTGCACGCCGGAAAAATAGCATATTTTGTGCTAAATCATAAAATCCGGGGCGTGGCGTGATGTAAACTATCGGGTATAATAAAATTAACAGTGTTCAGTAGCCCACGAATGGAAAGCACTGCCAATCAATTATCCTTGTGTATATTGCTCTTATCACAATTAACGGAGGAGCAACATCAAACAGATTAAAGGCTTAACATGTAATCAATTTACTTACATGTAGGTGTGTTTTGTTTTACAATTAGTGATACCGTGATCATTCTTTAAGTTGAGTTGTTGTTACAGCATATTTGCTGACTTTCATCACTCGTGCGGCAATTCACTGTTTGAACATCAAACAAATTAAAACATTTTCTTTGATGTCTTCACTTGATTACAAGAGTTAATCGTATCAACGTTGCGAATGATATAGATATATCAGAAATGCTAGCATTCTCTGTATCATTTCAAAATGTTGAAATTCCTCACCTCCCAGAATAACAAAAGAAAAGAAAGCGAGATGACGATATCACCGTCAATGAATCCGACCTATCCCTCCGCTGTAATATCATCAATATTACCCAAAACTGGTATGAAATTGCAAATTTGATCCTTTTTCTCCAATTCTAGACCAAAAAGTCAACCCAATAATGCAGGAAGAGGGGAGAAAAAAAAATAAGGGAAAAATTGTCTACTTGTAACTGGCACTTCATTCGTCGGCAAATAATTATTAATCTTTGTCCATACCCACTCAAACTAGTAATTATTTCTCGTAAAGTCTCACTTACGAGATTATGTGAATAGGACTGCCCAGCCGTACAAGATCATTGTACTGCTATTAGCCGAAGTGACAGGACGTGGTCTTGTTAACTTCAGTATTTTTTTCTGATAGTTATTGACGCGGTCAATAAACTTTAGGTTTTCTATCAGTGGATGTGTGGCTAACATGGTTAGTTACTTTAGATCGGTCGGTTTTTACGATCTATTATTACACAGGACATTTTTGGTTGGAGGTTATCCGCCATTTTGTTTTTCGCACGAGGTGCTTGATTTGTTTACGTCGTTGCTATGGCCGAGATTCAGGTTTCTCAGGACCAGTTGAAGGAAAAAACAAGGCCGTCTAGAAACTCGGTTAGTGGATCTAATAAAAGCGGAAGGAAAAAAGGTTTGAATCCCGATTCTCCTAAACAGTGCGATGTAACCGCTAACTCTTTGCCTGGTTGTAGTACCGGTAATATTAAAAACAACGGCTCTACGAGTGTTTTTTCCAATATTCTCGCTGCCTCGACATCGTCTAAATCGAAAGATGTTCAGTCTGCCGAGTCAAGTAATAATGATGTCCTGACGATTCTAAAATCCATTCAGGAGACCCAATCGGCTCAGAATTCTCGGTTTCAAAGACTATCGAGAAAAGTTGATGAACTTTACTATGTCAATGATGACGATTATGAAAATGAGTTATTAGGCTATAATGATGATACAGATTATAATGAAGATAATCTAGAAGTTTTGCCTACAAAAAAAGCTCAAATTATCAACAGACGCAGAACTTAGTAATTCTGTTTATGCTCTGGCAGGGGAAAAATTGAGAGTTAAAGATTTGTGTGACAAACCTATTAATCCAGACTTGGCATCGTTGATCGATAACTGGTTCAGAGACGGCGTAGAGGAGGACAGATATAATGAGTTAATTAAGTCTATCTCTCGTCCTAAAAACTGTGAGTCTTTGGTGACTGTTAAAACCAACCAATTAGTGTGGGATTTTCTTAGTCAGTCTACACGTACGATGGACAAACGTATACAAAACGCACAACTTCCATCATTAAAGGAGCAGTCTCTTTGGCTAAAGTTACAGAAGTCCTTGGTTGTGGACAACCTCTGGATGTTAACAACGTATTGGAGCAGGCTATGGAGTCCCTTGCTCTATTCGGACATGCCAATAAACAGTTGTGTTTTGTGCGTCGAGATATGATGAAACCCGATATGAGAGGGGAATATTTACATTTATGCAGTCAGAATTTCAAATATACAGATTGTCTATTTGGAGATGACATATCTAAAACAGTTAAGGATATCTCTGACTGCTCTCGTATTAGTAACAAGATTTGTGCTTACCAAGGTCGCGGAGGACGTGGAAGGTCTGTCCGTGGTAGAGGATTTAGAGGTAGATATTTTAGAGGCCATTTTCGTGGTCGTGGTTCTGGAGGTTCCTATTGATCATACAATTCAGACGCCAAAAACTACCAGAAGAGGGGTCAAGGTCGACCCCACTCCCAACAAGCTCAACAGAAATAGTTTCTGAGGCAAGTATGAATGCCGGTAAGTTTCAAGCTGGCAGACTCTCTTTATATGAATATGCATGGGAGAATTTAACTTCAGATCACACAATTTTAGATATTGTTAAACATTGCCATTTGGAATTTGTTGATGGGTTGATACCTATCCAATATAATTTGCCACATCAACCAATTTTTAATGACCAGCAATCGGATGTTATTACTAATGAGGTTCAAAACCTCCTTGATATGAATGTGTTACAGGAAGTTCCCTTTTCTCTTGATGGGTTTGTCTCAACAATTTTTGTTAGACCTAAACCGAATGGTAAATTTCGTATGATTCTCAACTTGAAAGAATTAAATAAATTTATTGTTTATCACCATTTCAAAACGGATAATTTCGAAACTGCAGTTAATTTAGTAACTCAAGATTGTTTTTTCGGAAGTATTGATTTCTCAAATGCATATTATTCAATATCTATTGCTGAGGAACATCGAAAGTTCCTTACATTTATGTGGAATGATAAACTGTACATGTACACTTCTATGACTCAAGGGCTAGCAAGTGCGCCTCGAATATTCACTAAATTACTGAAACCTGTGTTTGCTACTCTTCGCCGTTTAGGCTTTGTTAATACTGCCTATATCGATGATTCTTCATTACTAGACGATACAGTTAAAGAGTGTGAGGACAATATTTCTACAACTATTGCATTTGTAGAAAGTCTTGGATTTACAGTTAATTTTGAGAAATCTGTTCTCAAACCATCTAAAGTAATAGTTTTCTTAGGAAACATTATAAATTCTCATACAATGACAGTTACTCTTACAGAAGAGAGGAAGTCTCGTATTTTACTAGCCTGTAATCAGATTCTCAAATGTTCTACAGCAAAGATTAGGGATTTTGCTAAGGTCATAGGTTCATTGGTTGCTTCTTTTTCAGCAGTCGAGTATGGGCCTTTGCATTATAGAAATTTAGAGAGAAATAAGGATAAGGCTCTAAAATATTCAGGCTTTAATTTTGATGCTACAATAGTTATTTCAGAGGATATGAAATCTGAAATTCAATGGTGGCTCACTAATTTACATAGTCAATATAGAGTTATTTCTCACGGAGACATTCTTTTCACTGTTACCACAGATGCATCTATGTTAGGTTGGGGTGCTGAAAGTGACAATTGTAAAATAAGTGGTAGATGGAATTCATCAGAATCAAAATTTCATATTATCTTGAATTACTTGCCGGATTTTATGGCTTGAGATCTTTTAACATCAACAATAAATTTTATGGTAAACATGTGAAAATATTACTGGATAATACTTCTGCTGTTTCTTATATAAACAATATGGGAGGTATCAATTCAGTATGTTGTGATATGCTCGCAAAACAACTTTGGCAGTGGTGCATCGAGAATAATGTTTGGCTTACAGCGAGTCATATACCTGGTAAATCTAACGTTGCAGATATTGCTTCCAGGAAATTTGATGATCAAACTGAATGGGTGTTAAATTCAGATATTTTCCCAAGGATTGCTAGCTTATGGGGCTTACCAGATATTGATTTGTTTGCCTCAAGACTTAACTGTCAGATTAAAACTTTTTCTTCATGGAAACCGGATCCAGATGCATCTTTTATAAATGCTTTTACTTTTTCATGGCATGATTTTTATTGTTATTTAAATCATCCTTTCAGCCTATTGAACCGTTGTGTTCAGAAGATACGTCAAGACAAGGCGAGATGTATTGTCGTAGCACCGATATGGCCAAGTCAACCTTGGTTCACAAGGTTACTCGAGTTGTTAATAGATGTTCCAGTGATTCTCCCAGCTCAAAAGGATCTTCTTGTTCAAGTGTCCAGCGGACAGCCTCACCCTCTTTGGAAAAATCTAAGTTTAATGACTTGTCATGTATCCGGAATCAATTCGGAAAATGAGGTTTTTCTGAACAGGCAACAACTGTCATCATGGCATCTTGGAAGTCAGGGACCAAGAAACAGTATCAAGTCTACCATAGGAGATGGTTTCAGTACTGTCGTCAAGAACAGATTAATCCACTTTGCCCATCTATAGAATTTGTCATAAATTTTTTAGCGTCTCTTTTCTCTGCTGGCCTTGGGTATAGTGCACTCAACACAGCCAGAGGGGCGTTTTCATCGTTAGGGCTTGTATTTGAGGGATTTACAGTGGGCTGTCATCCTTTGGTTATAAGATTTCTAAGAGGAGTATTTAATCTTAGACCTACTCAAGTGCGTTATACATGCATTTGGGATGTTGCTCCTCTCTTAAAATATTTGCAGAAGTTTTCACCTGTTGCTGAACTGTCGCTAAAAAATTTAACATTGAAATTGGTGATGCTGATCGCTTTAATCTGTGCTTCAAGAATACAATCTCTTCATTGTTTGAAATTGTGTAATATGTTGAAGAGGAAATCTTCTTTTGTGTTCGTATTTACTGACGTATTGAAAGTTAGTAGGCCAAATTTTCATGTGCCTGAGTTTGTTTTGAACTCGTATCCTCCAGATAGGAGACTTTGTGTATATACGGTTATGGAAAAATATTTAGAACGAACTGAGAGTTTACGGGAAAATATGAATGGACGTCTGTTTATAAGTTATATAAAACCTCATAATTGCGTTTCGCGGGATACTATTGCCAGGTGGCTAAAATGTGTTATGTACAGTACAGGTGTTGATACTAGTGTTTTTACAGCTCATAGTGTGCGCTCTGCAGTTGTTTCTAGAGCGAAGTTGGGTAATGTGCCAATTAAAGATATCATGTCTAAAGCTGGTTGGACAAATGTGGGAACTTTCAGAAAATATTATGATAAACATGTTATTAATAATGAAGAGTTTTCTAATTCTGTATTAAAAGTTTAAAATTTTCCTTTGTTTTGCTTTAAAGATTCACACAATCTCGTAAGTGAGACTTTACGAGAAATAATTAGGAAATTAAACGAAACTTACCTTGGTTAAGTTGAAGTGTGATTCCAATTATTGGAGTAAAGAGGAATCACTATAGAGATTAGGTGCCTCCCTCCCTTTCCCGGCATTCTAGGTCTCTAAAACAGTTTTTCATTATATATATTCCATCTGTTATCTAAACTTTGGAAAATTTTGATTTAAAGTATGATCTTGTACGGCTGCGCAGTCCTATTCACCTAATCTCTATAGTGATTCCTCTTTACTCCAATAATTGGAATCACACTTCAACTTAACCAAGGTAAGTTTCGTTTAATTTCCTAATTTTCTCCGAAGCATTCTGATGACACCACAGAGAGCCAAACAATTCTGAATCGTGTGATAACAATATGGAATACAGTTGATCATTTCGATTTTTTGCTAGGCTTGATTAAAGAAAATAGGCAGTGACTCATTTTCCATTTCATGACTGTTCACTACATACCTTTATACCTGTAACAGCACACCTCGTTACGCAGACAGCCAAACCATAATG
The DNA here is from genome assembly GCA_036850965.1 of Patella caerulea. Taxonomy (NCBI): domain Eukaryota; kingdom Metazoa; phylum Mollusca; class Gastropoda; family Patellidae; genus Patella; species Patella caerulea. The sequence continues at coordinate 2,748,009 of JAZGQO010000008.1, read as the reverse complement.
AACAGAGGTGTGATGCTATGCGCAATATTCTGGGATTAAGTCGCAAGTTTCTTACTGGGCTACATGTATACCGAAATAAAACAACAAATCCATCATACAAGTTTGAGTTCAATGAATTATCTTTATATCATCATTTCAGTAGTTGGTTGACAGACAATTCTTAAGATATGTATGGTGACACGTTGAATAATCAAATATACATATGGGTCATTCCATAAATGAGGGGTCCAATTGAAAATTCATACATATCATTGCTCAAAGCAGCAAAAATACCTATTTTCTGATCACCAATTATTTAAAAAAGTAATTCATCATGTAATATGTTTATTATTTTATACTTATGTTCTATAAAAACATAGAAAATCGGTTTGTGGTTAAATATTTTTATGTTGCAATTCATGGTGTCCCTGAAATTTTGTGTACGTTTTGGGGACATTTTTTACTTAACATTTTAACAACTAGACCATGTTGAGCAAAATACTAATATTTCCAAATATTTTCATAAGACATGCAGCAGAAGATGTAAAATTTCGTTTGGTAATTTTTCATTTCTAAACAAATGTTAAATAATCTCAGTCGGAGGATTTTTATTCACGCCTCACAACGTAAATTTTTTGTGTCCCCAATATTTACGTTGTATTTTTGTCAGTTTAGCCACGATATTAACTTGAAAAATAAAACCAAAATGTTTCATCTCTATTCCATCTCGTTGGCGTGGTAATAAATAACAAATTCCGAATACGTAATCACATGTATAGTGTAAAATTGTCCGTAAAAATTTTATTAGCTTTATCGATATTCAAAATTGCGTCCCTCGTTCAATTTACGAAGTGCTTGTTTATGCCACCGCTAACGCCGTCTATTACCTGTGAACTACGTCAGAGAGAGATGTTTGGTTTACGGTCACATGATACACACATCCAAAACAGTCGGTGGCCCGGCGAATGGATATTTTCTGAATAAGTTCGAATCAAAGTTTAGTGTCCCAGTATTTACGTTGTGATCGAAATTACGTTGTGACGCGAATTTTCCTCTTGCATACGGTGCATAAATGCTGAACGTTATAATTGCCGAGTCTAAAATAATAGTATTCTTCGATACCTGAAAATTATCGCTTCCTTGGTATTCGGGGATCACGTGACAGAATGGTTGAGGTGTCGGAATATTATTATAAAAATGGGAAACCAAAAATGTCGTGTCCCTATCATTAACGAGATATTGTATTAGTATACACGTATGTAACTAATGCTCCATTATTTTCTTTGCTTCCCTGTGACAAGCTGACAATTTTGAAATGTTACCTTGCTCTTTCAAGTCTTTTTTAATTATTTTTTTGGCTAAACGGGTTCACAACGTAAGCTATTGAAAGGGACACAAGCAATTCTCAAAGACTGCTACTCATTTTGATTGTTGAAAGTTTTATTTTTTTTTAATATTTGAAAGTTCATTCATTGTTCAAGTTTTAAAGTTGAAATACTACTTAATATGGCTTGATTAAATTATTAGTATTCAAGTCGTCAACATTTGGTGTCCCTTTACACGTGAAACTGCAATACTCCGGATCACATTAAACCTTTCCTTGGTGATTTTTCATGATACATTACTGATTTTCAAGTACAGTAGTTCATGTCGAGGGTTAGGGTCATACAAACTTCAACAATTTTGTAAAATCTTTTTTTTTTAAACATCTAAAGACACTTTTAAGTTTGTATGGAGAAGTTGGGAATATCCATGTAATCGACATTGGCTTACAAGAGGTGTTGGCACAAATATTCACTATTTCTGCTTAGATTTCTTATGAAGGTGCCTCATTTGAATAATAATACATCATAAACACATTAATATATCTTATACATCCACAGAAATTTAGCATTAAAAGTCTAATTTGGTGTCCCTTTACACGAGAAATCTGTACGTAACCTGTCATGTAAAATCGTTCATTACTTTTTTTTTGGAACTCAACAATGAGGAATCATTAACTGTCCCGCAAATGGCATACATTACTCCTATTATTGGTATAAGTTTATCAGTGATTGAGATTACTTAAAATTTTAGTACCCATGTCCCACTTTGGCCCCCTCATTTATGGAATGACCCATATACACACACGCGTGAAAACTGAAATAACAAAATATTAACAGAATTACTAAACTATACTAATTGATAGAGATAATAATAGCACAACGTACAGTACAAACAACGTAATGTTGTTAGCTAGGAAACGGCGTTTGACAGTGCCTGCATGACAGCTAATAGGGCCGACAATATACAAGATTTTAAACAACTAAAACGCAACTGTACATACCAAATAAGTGTACTGAAATATACTTTGTTATGTGATGGACATATTATTGTACAATTAATACCAAAAATATATGTTTATAACACAATACCTTTTTGACTTCACCCCTTTCCGCAACGCACGAATTTGGCTGCCATGCTTGATCCCAGACGAAAGACCACGATTTACAGGAGTAATCAATGAAGTACACATACAAATTCTAACTAAATACTTATAATCATAATTTGATTAACTTAATAATTACGTACGTATTTAATATTAACTCTTGGGAAAAGAATATACTAATAAACATATCTTTACTTCGGATATAAAATATAATTAATACATTATAGAATATAAACAATTGATACTCCCAATAGCTATCTCTCTAGGAAACCAAACGGTCTATACCATTGACGTCATATATAGATAGACCGCTCACGCCTTATGATTGGCCAGGGCCGCCATGACACACAGCGCGAGATTTCCCTTCAGGGCAGAAGCCGCGAAAACCAATGTAAACAAACGGCAAACTGATGGTGAAAGTCAATCAATTTTTGGTGGAATTTAGGGTCCTATCGACAAACCCAACACATTAATTTATTTAATTGAAACCGTAGCTTTATTTTTGTATAGTTTTTGGGGAATTATAAAGCGTTAAACATTTATTTCATAGGGAAATACAGACCGATACCGTGACGATAGCGCTTGTAAAAAGTATTTTGAGAATAAAATAAATCAATAATTTAATATTGAAAAATAAAATTCATTGCTTTAAAAACTTGCGCTCTAAAAGGCTATGTCCTGCGATTTACAAAAATGTTTAGTTTGAAATTTTAGAGTTAGTAGTTTTTGTTTAAATCAAATTTTAAAACTGCCACGCCCATATTTTAATCTTGAAAATTTGGCACCCATATTTTATTCTATTTTTTTTGTAATAGTAGTAATTGAGAGAGCTATTGGAACTTCTACAACAACTTTCATAAGTATATGAAAAATTATAAACATGAAGATCATATTTTTTTACTTCATTATTTATATTTTTAAAAGGTATGTCAATATACAGATGTTCTTGAAGAAAAAACTTGGAAGTTTTAGGGTCCAATTATGGAATTTAATTTTTTTTTGTCAAAATCATAATTTAGATGACTGCTGGAAATTGTGTCACAACTTTCTTAAGTGTATGAAATAATTAAAAATGCAAAGATCATATTTTTTATTTCAATTTTTATATATTTTAAAAATTACACAAACTAGCCGGTATTGTGGTGGTGGGGGGATTTTGAAATTGCTACCATTTTTTTATGTTGGAAATTTTTGTTACCAAAATTTTATTCTATTCTATAGCTACCTTCTTAAGCATATGAAATAATTAAAAACGTGTAGGTCATTTTATTTACTTCATTATTAAAATTTTATACCTAAACCTGACAGTTCATTTAAAAATTTCTCATTTGCCCCTTGTCTCAGTTATACTTAGACAAGAAATTTGGTATGATTTATCAAAATAGATAAAAAGTAATAATGAAAATGTATTTTAATATGAACAAACCAACAATGAGGCTAATAAAAAGAGTAATTAGTAGATGGCACACTTGACATTTTTTAATTGCTTATTTTCGCCATGTATCAAAGTTCAAATTGCTCATCATCGAACTTAGTCAAGGTAATAATGAAATGAAATGGGGTTTAACGTCCTACTGTTCTGCTCCTAAGCTGGGCTAATGAACACCGGCATACACCATACAGTGTGCTATGAGGGAAAATTTGCCCGGGCAGCAGGCCTACTCTTATATCAAATTCCAACTGCCAAGAGATTTTTTTACGTGTACGTACGTCTGTGTGTACATAGGACCTCTGTTTTTTGCACCATCCGAATGACTAGACAGCTGTCCTTGTCGGGCCACCCGTCCTGCACCACTGACAAGGAGAAACCACGCCGAAAAATCTGGACGAACTATCTCTGCCAATGCAGGGATCGAACACCCGACCTCCAGGCTAGACAGCCAGTGTCTTACCCACTTAGCCACGTGATCCCCCTTAGTCTAGGTATTGGTGTGATGATAATTTTTTCAATAATTCACTTGCACATACGGTTCATTTGCAGTGGGAGGAATACCTAAGAGTGTATTCAATACCTAAGAGTATTTATCTTCAACTTTTCATATATGAATGAATATATAGACCTAGATAAAGTTATTCATATCTTGCAATGTATTCATATCCTTTAAGTGAGGGCCTTCCAAATTGGGCCCTGCATTTTCTACAACTGGAACTGACTGGACGTATGTTTTGTTCTCCATCTGAACGAGTAGACCACACTGTCTTTGTTAGAACGTTATAGAACAATATTCATCACAAAAATATCAACAAATAAGAATCATATTCATAAAAATAATTTCTTTATTCATTCTTGAACACTTTTTGTCTGTTATATGAGTTGCTGGTTTGCTCTCGGTATTGGCCGAGAAAATTCATCTGGATTTTCCGGCGTGGTTCCTCTTGTCAGTGGTGCAGTAGGCCTACAGAGGGCTGAACTTGTACAATTTTCGAGTCATTTAGATGGGACGAAAAACCAAGGTCCAATGTACACATTGCACAGCCCGGGCAGAACAGCAGAATGTTAAACTCCATTTCGTTTCGAATTCTCTTGTGAGTCGAAATGTTTGAATCTTTTAGTTAAATAACAGGAAAATATCATTTTCTGTGTGACATAAAGTCTTCTTTTGAAAAACTTGTTATGTTATTCATGGCTGAATGTAGCAGGAAACATTTCATCTTATGAGACCTACGAATACAAAGAAAGTAGTACAGGGTTTAAAAATGTATCATCACTTGCATAAAAAATATCAAGTAGTCCGAGAGGAGGTCATATTTCCAGGGCCTGTGTGTCAACCCTTTATTGTACCTAAATTTACATTTTGAAGAAAGCTAATTTAAATTAAACCCTCTTTCTGATCAAATATATATATATACAAATCGCTTTTATTGAAGTTTTAATGCATATCTTTATAAATAGCATTTGAATTGACAAAATGCCTAGACCCTTTTTTTTTTTTTAAGTAGAAATTTTTATTGGGAATTGGTTTATAATTTTTAATCGAATGTCAAACACTAGCGTCTGGTTATTCCAGTCTATATATTATTTTTTGTGTGTGCTCTGCAAAAAAGAATATGCTTCACCGTCTAGCCTCGTTCTTCAAGTCTCTAGTTAAAAATGGCCTGAAATGTATTATGGTACACGATTCGTATACCAATGGTAAATTTTTTATTTTGTCTTATATATTGCATATCAGAAGCCCATCTTTTCATGGTAAGATCACAACATCAATGTTGATTTGAACTGACAAATAATTTGTGTTTTCAATGTTGAAAACTTTGGATGATATTGAGTTAGAGATTTAGATACTTTAATTTAAGTTAATGGAAATGATGTAAAGTTTCTTTTTCATTTCATTAATTTGGGTCTATTAATATTACTATCATTATCATCATATGGGCCTAGATCTATTGTGTAATATATAATTATTTTGGGTTCAGCCCCTTTTAAATAAAGTAATCTTAATTATCCTATTTTAATACAAAAAAAGTTATAATCGACAGGGTTTTTTCTCTTGCAAAACAAAAATTAAATTTGTAAAATAATTAAAATGGTAGGCCTATGAATACGACTGGCTGGGTAAATAAAGAAACAATGATTGATAAATAATAATACTGCTAAACATGAATACTATATATGTTGTAGGCCTTAGCGATGTCACTTAAAATTAATTGTTCTTTATTTCTTAAATTTATCTTGTTTTGAATTGGTAATAAAATAAGTTTTATAACGCCACGGTACGGCCCATGTCATTGCACTGTCACCGTTCCAACTTACGGCAAGGCCTAACGATAAAATGCTTATTATACGAACGAAATATTTACTGAAAACTAATTATATCGATAAAAAAATTTACTTACGCACTTTCAAATATTTATTTCGGGCACAGTTTGTCAGTTTTGCAGTGGTAGTTTTGATTTTCTATTATTCCAAAACTCAAAACACTGTCGTACAGATGGCAGCCATATTGGTTTCTTCCCTCAACGGAAGTCGCAACGTCTCTACCACGCGATTCTGGCGAATAGGCGGTCTATCTATATATGACGTCAATGGTCTATACTTTCATTCAGTCAATCGCAACACTTCGGGAATACGACAATTGTTACATGGCTCCTCAAAATTAGTATGCTAATTTTCAACCAAAAAAAACTTAATATAACCTTAACTATAACTATTCAATAATTCAACGAACTTAATACACGTAATAACAAGAGAGTTCTAATATTAATAAGAAAGTTCAGTTGGCTCCTTGGCGGGGATTTCCCAGGTCTTCAACTCCAAGAAGTAAAACTAATTTCTGCACCGGACGTTCTAAATACACAGGCGGCATTACACATTTTCCATCAGAATTTAAATACTTATTACCAATGTAAAGCTTTACTCTGAATTTTCACTGACGAAAGATGCACAAGATTATCTCGCCAACGTTCCCAGCGTGACCGCATATCTTCAGGAATACTAGTGTCCCAATCAATACGACTTCTACAAAGTTCTTGAAGTATCTGTTTGCCTAATAGTAAAAACAGCAAAATAAGACCCAATGGATCATATATAGAACATACTGTGGAAAGTATTCCACGTCTAGTCAATGGCTTGTCATTCAAAGTTATGTGAAACTAAAAACAGTCCGACTCAATACACCATTGTATACCTAATACACGTTCCATCGGAAGTTCATCATGGAATAAATCGAGATCTCGTATCTCCTTAGCTCGGTCTTCTGGATCTATTGAATTAACAACTGATTTAGAATTTGATATAAACTTATGTAATCGGATTCCGCATTTAGCTAATAGGTTTCTACTTCCGTCTATTAGATTCATCGCTTCTCTTTCAGTAGGAAGAGACTTTAAACCATCATCTACGTAGAAATCTCGTTTCAAAAAATCTGTTACTTCAGAGCCGAATTCTTCTTCGTTATCAATAGCAGCCTGTTTTAAACCAAAGTTTGCGCAACCAGGTGATGACCCAGCACCAAATAAGTGTACTGTCATCCTGAAGTCAGTAGGTTCTTCTTCATCATTGATCCACCAAAGAAATCGCAAATAATTGCGATGTTCTGTATTTACACGAAACTGATAGAACATCTGTTCTATGTCGCAAATCACAGCAATTGATTCTTTTCTAAATCTACAGAGTACACCCGTTAGTGTGTTAGTGAGGTCAGGGCCTTTAAGAAGATGGTCGTTTATTGACTGTTCTTTAAATCTGGCATTACAATCAAATACTACGCGTATTTTGTTGGGCTTCTTCGGGTGGTAAACGGCATGGTGAGGTATATACCATACTCTACCGATATCTTGATGAAGTTCATCCGCAGGAACCTTTTCAGCATATCCTTTGCTTATAATGTCTGACATAAACTGATGATAGTCATGTCGATAATTTTCATCCTTCTTAAATTTATTACGCAACGGTAATAGTCTTTGTAACGCATGAGCTCGATTGTTAGGAAGTGTGGGATCCCTATCTCTAAATGGCAAGGGCATCTCATAGTGTTTATCAGACGTTAAATGTATGCTTTCTGACATTCTATTCAAGAACTGTTTATCTTCCCGTGAATATGTTTGATTACTGCAAGAATGGAGATCACTAAAGTCAGTTTCTAAAATCTTCAGAATATTAGAAGGGTTTACAACTTCTTTAACTTGGGTTTTAAATGAAATAAACGCATGTCGTGTTTGAATGTTTCTATCTGAGACTTCTCTAATCGAATGAAGTGGTTGAACATTACTCTCAACTTTATGACTACAAAATGTAAACTCATCGCAGTTAAGTTCATTATTCATGGCGGGATCAACATTACCAATAATTCCCCACCCAAGATCCGTCTTCTGACCAAAGGGTTCATTCAATACAGGGGGGATAATTTCACAAGGTAATAACCCAGGGAACAATTATAACCAATAAGCAAACCAATCTCGCAAGAGTTCAGTGACATTAATTCATTCGCAATGGTTTCAAGGTGAGGCCACCTACGAGCTATTTCAGGTGTAGGGATGTGAGAACGATTAGCAGGTATTTCGTTTCTTGTATACACAGTTGCCAAAGGAATTCTAATGTCACAGTTATGTCCTCTGACATTTAAAGCAGACATTTTACGACTATCCACACGCATATCTTTCGCAGACATTGTTGATAATGATAACTGTAAGTGAGGCCCATCGATACCTAACCGATCGCAAGTCATATCTAAAATGAAACTACAGTCTGACTGAGTATCTAAAAGTGCATATACAAGACATTCTAATTCTGGATTTGACACGTGGGAAATCCACACAGGAAGAATCATCGTACAACGACTTGATTTATCGCTAATGTCCAATTTACAATTATGACTCGTAGTTGCAGGCCTTTCTGATTTATCAGGTCTTTCATGCACATCACCGTGTAAAGCTGTAGGATGATACATGTTACATATATCGCACGTTTTTCTTCTTCGACAAAACTTGTAATAATGTCCCGGATTTAAGCAACTAAAACATAATTTGTTGATTCTTAAAAAGTCTTTTCTATCATCAATACTTTTCTTCAGAAAAACAGAACATCTATCCAGCATGTGAGGATCTTTACAGAAGAAACAAACAGGTTGCCTTGGCGCATTTTCATAAAATTTTGACCTTGAGGGTATATAGTTTTCTGACGAATTTGTTGCAAATGAACCAACATTTCCAGGAGGTCTCCTAAAATGTGACTTATCTGATGACCAGTTTGATTTATTATTATATCTTAACGAATCTGGTTGATTCAACTCCTTTCCAGGTTGCTGTATAGACGTTACAGGATCGCAAGCAATGTTTGATTCTTTATTAATAAATTTCGCAAATTCTACAAATGGAGGGAATGTCATTCTCTCAGTTCTCCAGTCATGAACAATACGTGCCCATCGTGATACTAAAAAATCAGGAAGTTTCTTAAGTAATTTCTTATTTTCCCTATCATCGTTCAAAACACATAAACTTCTAGTAGTCTGCATTGCAACTTCACATTGCCGCAAAAAATCAGAAAATTTCCGCAAACCTATTCCATCTCTATAATGAATCTTGGGCCAAGCATCAAGTTTATCGCGAAACGCATTGGCAATGACAAAAGAATTACCAAATCTATCATCAAGAAGTTTCTTGGCTTCATCGTAGGCATCTTCTGTAGACAAAAGGAAATAATTCTCAACGCACTCTCTCGCAGATCCACTTAAATAACGCTTAAGATAATACATTCGTTCTGAAACAGGAATGTCTTTCTGGTCTATCAAAGTTTGAAACGTGCTTTTCCAACTTGGGTATTTTAACGGGTCGCCCGAGAATGTACCAGGCTCAGGAGGAGGTAAACGATTAAAACTCGCATGTTCCGCAAAAACTTGTGCTACTCTGACTAACGGATCATCTTCATTAGTTGACCTTGTAGGAATGTTATAATCAATCTTTGTTGACATTACAGGATTCGGTTGTTGACTTGAATAAACTGTTGTACAGGTTTCTTGAGATCGCAACGCATGAGGGCTAATTTGAGGTGTTGAGGGGGTATAATGAGGGTGAGACGTACAATGACTAAGTTCAACATTACAGGATGACGCAAACGCAGAATTATTAACTCCTGTATCATAAACTCTCGCAACACAAAGTTATTATCTTCATTACAAGTTACATGTGAAGGATTATTCTTGTCAGTATCATTATCTAACGCAGACGCACGGTTTGTAAGTTCAATATCACTGGAGGTCGCACGCACAAAGTCAGGTTGAGCTTCGCATACAGGTGTTGACGCAAAATTAGTAGGTCTGTTATCGCAGTTTGTCGCAGTGGTAGTTACAGGTTGATTAGATGAGTTATTCGATTTGACCAGTTCAGGCTCAGAATTGTGCTGAGTGTTCACATAATCTTGAATGTATTCAGTTTTATCCGCTGGCGCTGACAATGCAGATTCAATATCACGACTTGTTCTATTACCCTCTTGTTCTATTTTCGTAATAGCATTTAACTTGGCTTCAGCAATTTCAATATCTCTTATTGTTTCTAAACGGTTTAATTCTGACTGTTTTTGAGAAAGTACATCAATAAATTTCAACTTTGACTTTAACGCAGCAGCCTCCGCAGCAAGATCTTTCTTTGAATAACGCGAGGAACTTGACGCAAAACTTCTTGTCTTATACGAAGAACTTGACCTTGATTGGCTGTGTGATCCTCTACTTGAATGACTTGACTCCATCGCAAAAATCTTTTCTGTACCGCAATATACGCAAATTAGGAGAAACAGCAACAAGCTTACACACAGGGCTAGATTCAAAGAGTTCGCAAAATAATTAGGCTTATACATTGGCCTACGCACGCAAAAGTTCTACAATGAAATGTTCGCACAAAATATATCATCACTCGCAAAGACGTGAATAAAAGTTTTCACTGTAACAGCACACCTCGTTACGCAGACAGCCAAACCATAATGAACAGAGGTGTGATGCTATGCGCAATATTCTGGGATTAAGTCGCAAGTTTCTTACTGGGCTACATGTATACCGAAATAAAACAACAAATCCATCATACAAGTTTGAGTTCAATGAATTATCTTTATATCATCATTTCAGTAGTTGGTTGACAGACAATTCTTAAGATATGTATGGTGACACGTTGAATAATCAAATATACATATACACACACACGTGAAAACTGAAATAACAAAATATTAACAGAATTACTAAACTATACTAATTGATAGAGATAATAATAGCACAACGTACAAACAACGTAATGTTGTTAGCTAGGAAACGGCGTTTGACAGTGCCTGCATGACAGCTAATAGGGCCGACAATATACAAGATTTTAAACAACTAAAACGCAACTGTACATACCAAATAAGTGTACTGAAATATACTTAGTTATGTGATGGACATATTATTGTACAATTAATACCAAAAATATATGTTTATAACACAATACCTTTTTGACTTCACCCCTTTCCGCAACGCACGAATTTGGCTGCCATGCTTGATCCCAGACGAAAGACCACGATTTACAGGAGTAATCAATGAAGTACACATACAAATTCTAACTAAATACTTATAATCATATTTTGATTAACTTAATAATTACGTACGTATTTAATATTAACTCTTGGGAAAAGAATATACTAATAAACATATCTTTACTTCGGATATAAAATATAATTAATACATTATAGAATATAAACAATTGATACTCCCAATAGCTATCTCTCTAGGAAACCAAACGGTCTATACTTTCATTCAGTCAATCGCAACACTTCGGGAATACGACAATTGTTACAATACCTTTCGCTACGATATCACAAATATTCACAAAAACCTGGCAGAAAATGTCAATTTAAACATCCTTCATTTATTCTCTTCCAAAAAGTGAGAAAAAAAAGTCATGAAAACGGGGTGCATTGTATAAATAAAAACTTGGGGGACCAATTACGTTATTAATCTTAATCGATAATACTCTGCATTTGCGTGCACTCAATCTACGGGCGCCTAAAATGTAGGTGCCAATTGTGCAACCTATAACTGTAATTTTATCAATAGAATACCTATAGCCCACTTAAAGTTTGATACTACAGTTGTATTGCCCAGCCCAGGGTTTAGAGGCGAGGAGTAGAGAGCACCAAATTTTCTTAGGTAGGACCACTGCAGGCCCCTCACCCTGGCTTGCGCCTTCGGAGCTCCACGGTGTTAGCCAGCCACACCCATAGCCCCACCAAATTTTACGAGATGGCTAAGTGCCCTCAAAGATCTTTGTGATATAAACATACAATTTCATCAAAATCGGATCACAATTGCGACCTCTACAGTGTCCACTGCAATCCTGATATACCATATATTTACACTATTTGTGTGCTATTTTTTTTATGTTTTTTTATGTTTTTTTTTTAAATCGGATAAAAATTGTGACCTCCTGAGGAACCACAAGCTAAAAACGCCATAATTCAGGAAGTTATGATCCGGTATCCACAAATATCGACAGGAACCAATATATTTGGGCAATTAACAAGCTTTTCAAGTTTCATCAAAATCATATGAAAATTGTACGTTATATAGTGGCAAGAAAATGTACAAACTGTGTATATTTGGACTATTAAAACTAATATGAGTCTGTGGTACATAGCAAAGTTTGCAGTGAGCCTGTCTCCCTTTTGAATAACAAACACAAGAGCCCCATACATGTATGTCATTTGAGCAGACACCATGTAGGGGCCAATTACTGATGCCCTTACATGGGTGTTTTAAAGGAGATGCACTATTTTCTCAGTGTGACTGCCATACTGTTATTAAAAAAAAACCTACCTTTAAATAAATTCTTGGCAATGCATTGTTAACTAAACAAACAATGAGTACACTATAATACCATGAGTGTTGGCCCCAATGTTTTCAAGACCATCAGCATCAATTAAGAATTGTGGCCTGTAAGTGACACATAGAAAATGGGTATGGCTCTGCCCCTGGGGGTTGGGCATTCATTAGGGATGTTCCTTAGTATAGAAGGAATAAGTATTCAAAGTTTCAAGATGATACGAAATGTAGCCTGTAGATAACAAACAAATACAAGATATGGGCTTGGTTCTGCTACTAGTGGTCGTACATGCACCAAAAACAATAGTAAAGTTTGAAGAAGATCACTTAAGAATTGCAGCCTGTAGGCGACACACACATACATTCACACAGATAGAGCCGACAGTAAAATACGTTCACTATAAAAAGAATGCCAAACTTAAAAGCTTAACAACATTGTCAACATTGTGGTGACAACTAACACATAACAACAACGCATGTTTTAGCAATTTTTTTTAAGGAAAACTTGTATTTTTTGATGGTGATAAACATAAAAGCACTAACAACAACAGACTTGATTATGGTATGTTTCAAGTAAATAGGAAATAAAAACTTCATTGTGTGATTAACTCATTACCTTCTATCCCTATATATATTGGGATAGCGGCTCATCAGGCGTTTTATTGTTTAATAAAAATATATTTTATATTTAAATTTTTTTTTTGTCTATTCAATACCTAAGAGTAGTTATCTTTAACTTTTCATATATATATATATATATATATATAAATATATATTGTCTTATTGATCTATGAGTTATCACATAATCTGATTTCTGTTTGTTACAAACTGGTCAACATCATGGCACATTTCCAAATAAACTTTATATTAAAAGCATCTAAAATTCTGTAATTCAATTTCTTGTTGGCTACCTTTATTCAAAATTCAAAACATTTTTAACAGTTACATAAAAAGGAAGATCTAATTATATAAAACCTAGCCCAGTCTACACAAAAAAACAAGTTAATGGTTTCTGATACGCAACCATGCAAAAGTAGATGTGCACTGAATTTGTAAAATAAAAAGAAGAAAAATTGATTCATGTTAAAGTAAAGAAATGTGTTGCCCCCTTGCTTATACCAAATTAATATTTCAGTGATTTATTGAAATAAGATATGAGGCAAAAATATAAATGTGTAGAATTTGGTGTCAGGACTAGAAGATATTCACTATGGACCATTTTAGTTACTCTTCTGGAAATAGGTCTGGCTGCCTTTCGGATCTGGCTTCATGGTAGCACTACCTGGCTTCCATCCGGCCGGACAAACTGAAATATATAAACAATTTACAAGTTTTATGTACTGTACTAATACTAAACTAACGGAATGTTGTTATGTAATACTAATAGTAAACAAATTAGCAGCTAGATGTAGTGATTCTAATGGATGGTGATGCTAAAGCCAAGATTTCTGTTTGTAATAACAGACAATTTCAGAACATTAACGCAGAAGACAGGTTATTACAATTCCTTTCTCCATACAAAACTATACACATTTTTCACACCCACGGTTCAATTTGATTATAAAACTAGGGAAAGCAGCTACAAATAAATTTTCTGCTGACATTGAAAGACTGGTTAATTTTTATTAAGACATTTATAAATTACCTTCACCATGTTTATCAGTAAATTGGAAAGCCTGTACCAATCGTAATGTTTCATCTACTGATCTACCTACAGGTAAATCATTTATAGTAATTTGACGTAGGTTGCCTTTATCATCAATGATAAATAATCCTCTGGAAAATTATAATAATACATGTACATGGACAATCAAATAACACACTTTTATGGAATAACAATTACTCTGGTTTATTTCACTGCGACGGTTCAACAAGATTTCACAAGTCATTATCAAGCATTATACAAGTCACAAATACATAAAGAATATGCCATTCAAAGAATACATGTGTAAATGAAATTGTTGCAGAACATTTACAGTTTATACAAATGTAATACACTGCAGCTAATTTTCATTTTCTTGCCCAATATTTCTTTATTTGCTAAGGTTACTGTGAATGGCTATGCCAATGCTTTGGTTTCTGTTTGTCAACACAATTGATGGACTTTAAAGATTAAAGCAATGTAATGGTACCTGAAGGCCACACCATCATCTTCTTTCAAACATCCATACTGTTTGGCTATTGCATTGGTCTTGTCAGCTAATAATGGAATTTTCATTTGACCCAAACCACCTTGTTTTCTAGGAGTATTTATCCTGTAACATTTCAATATCAAGCACAATTCAAATATATTTTGTTGTTTGTAATTCACAACAATTAACCCCTTTCCTACTCACGACCCACATTTCATTAAATCTGAAATGTTTTTTAATTAATAATTAATTACATACTCCATTATGTTTCATGTAATTGATTATTGAAATGGTCTGTTTGGTTGAGCTTTATGTGTGTTGAAGTTCTTAGAGACAGCCTTTAGATGGATAGTAAACAAAACAGAACAAAATCACAAGCAAATTTACCTCCCATGACAACTGTTTATATGACCCCTGAGATTATCTCCCATGCCAACTGTAAACATTTATAGGCATGACCCTTGAGATTACCTCCGATCACAATTGTTCTATAGATATGACCCTTGATATTTAATTACCTCCCATGACATCTGGTAACAGCTACATTTTAAGAGCCCTGAGATTACCTCCCATGACAACTACAGTGTACTCTGTAACTTCCAGCATCAAGCAGGACCAAATAGAAATGGCGGATGTCGGCGAGTGGCGGTTTATCCAATAACAGGAAGTGATTGTGAATGGAATATTTGTAAAACAGAGTACAGTCCCTTGATCTACTTTCCTGTTCCCCATACGTCAGTACGGGCACGTTTAGCATAAGAATAAGATATCAAACAACTGATACCCATTTTTAATTTAACACCTGTATTTATACTTATCATATAAATAAACTCAAATTCAAATGCTTTGTTCAGGAATTCAAGAAACCGACACGACCAATTTGGGTTGGGAGTTTAAAGACACCGACACGGTCACGTGTTAACGTTAGTTATTGAAAATGATTGCCAATCAACTAACCCTTAAAAGATTTGTCGAGTACTGTTCGTTTATACTTTAATTATTAGTGTCTGATAAACTGTGGTGTTTTTGTGATTCAGGAGTTAACAGTGGCGGATTATAGGATTAAATAACAATGGATAATCACTCATCGGACCTCGAGTCGATGGCGAAAGGCGGAAGTGACAAAATGGCGGTTAGAACAAAACGTTTTACAAGCAATCAAGAAGGAAAGAAATCGGGACCAGAGGTTTTGGGCGGATCTAGGCGAGTGGCGGATTGATCAAAAGCCGGAAATTACAGAGTACACTGTACACTCAACAGAGCCATTAGCCAAAGTTTATTCACTGCAACTAACAATTGAAAAATTCGAGATGACAAGCATCTGTAGATAATTTCTTAGATAATTTCATGAAAGAATTCACTACAAATTCACAAAATCGAAACATCAGAGAACCATGAAACAATATCAGGTATGTCCACCGTCAGCTCTTACACATGCCTGAAGTCGCCTTGACATGTACTGGCACAGGTGTCTCACTACACGCTGTCGCGTTGTTTGCCAATAATTTTGGAGTGCCTGTACCAACACTGCAACAGTTTGTGGTGGCATGGCTTGAGTTCAATGAATTGTCCAACAAGTCCATCTCAAAAGTGTTCAATTGGGTTTTGATGTCGTCCATAACACAGACATGATGATTATTCAGAAAATCTCTTGTCAACCTGGCAGTGTGGGGTCAGGTGTTGTCATGCTGGAAAACCATCTGTCGACAGATGCCATGTTGAGCCAGCAATGGAAGCAACATCGGACGCAGGATGGCGTTAAACAAAACATAATGGTGAGCATTGGGATTGCCTTGGACAACCAACTGAGACCGGAAGTTCACACTGATAGCAGATTAGCAGCCAAACCATATTCAATCAAAGAATATCTTAAAAGTCTAAGATAGTCGCTTAACTACTAGATTTCACCTTTATACGTAACTTCCTGTAAGTTAAACATACATTATGCAAGAGCTAAATCTGCCTATTTCGTCTTTCTTTAGGCCTGAAATGCTATGTAAATTATCAATTAGGCATTAATTACCTTATCCAGGCCATAATCACCTCTCGATGGCATCTGATTAGAACTAGAACAGTTCAGCCATATTTTGATTTAAGCTAAAAATGAAGGAGCAAGGCTTGGCTTCGAACAACCAGTACGGATGTAGAAATTATTGCACACGTCTGTCAAAACTTCAAAGGATAATATTTTCGCTCAAATAGAGTAATTTGAATGAAATGTTCAAAAATTTCATTTACATTATCATTTTTCGAACTATTATAGCACGAATGGCTAGCTCTTCATATCTTAATCTTACATTATGTATTTTTAAGGGTAAGTTGAATTCAAGGGCAATGTTAAGTATCAAATTTTCCCTTAAAGTAAAGCTGCTTTAGCTTATAAGTTAAATTTTAGTGGTACATGTATCCAAATGCCAGTTTAAGTGAGAAAAATCCACTTAACTTGTTTGTATAAATTTACAAATATAACAGGATAATGACTACTGACCAAAGTAAGCCACCAATGATTTACAATTGTGGCACCAGACAGAGTAGGCTTACTCATTCGGACACCTGTTACCAATGTTCATCATGTATTTTATACACGGAGAACAATCCATTTGCTGAATACACTATTATGCTGATACCGTTTTTTACGACTTTGACTAATGGTTTGGACTGTTCGTTTACAATATCCATCATTATACTACCACTATTCGATAACTGCATTTGAAATCTATTGTTTTTGAAAAACATCTAAGAAAACAACTGTACTATCATATATTTTAGTCGTACTGTTTTCATGCGTTCAGATTATAATATTTCGGCAAACATTTCCCAGTAAAGACAACTAAGATTTTAATAGAGCATTGTGGTGCTCTTAAGGGTATATATCTTGAGTAATTTGTGATTTTTCGCCTTTGTTGCAAGTTAAGATTTATACTTTTTAGCTAATGTGGGTATTTCATATTTTAAGTGTACATTTAAGTTTTTTCACATAGCCAAGTATGGCCTTTGAATTCCGATTTAAGGTAAGACACTTGGTTAAGTGGGAAAATTAAGTATTTTTACTTTTAAGAAAACCTTTGAAAAAGGACCCAGATCTACATGTATATTTCACATTCTCATAATAATCTATTGTAATTGTTTAGTGTTTCATCATAATAATGCTACATTTATATTCTTTAGATTGTAGTAACCTTTACTGTAAGTCTAATTCCATATTAATGAAAACAATAATACTAATTATCTAAAAGGCTCAATCCTGTCTACATCACTATCTGCTATTACCAAATTAACACTACAACATGACGTTTAATGAATAGATAATGAACTGGCACCATTAGGAAAGTAATCAAGTCCCATTATCTTACATTCCTGTTTTAGATATTACTAATTAATTGTTATTTAGCAATAAAGTAATCAAGACATATTTCATAATTATCAAATTAAAGTAACAGTGTCTACATGCATTATAAAACTAGTTAGTAGTATGGTAGTTCAGGAGGGTTTTTTAGATAAATAATGTATGGACAATCACAACAGCTACTGGAATAATTGTATGGAGGGGGATCCTCGCCAAAACTCTCAATTTGTGAAAATACATTTGTCGATTTGTGAAAGTACATTTGTTAATTTGTCAAAATACAAAATACATTTGTCGATTTGTGAAAGTACATTTGTTAATTTGTCAAAATGCAAAATACATTTGTCGATTTGTGAAAATGCATTTGTTGATTTGTCGTACAACAAAAATACATTTTTTCATGTGTGAAAATACACCTGTCGAACCTACAAAGCACAAATTTTGAAATAATACAGCTTAACTTTATAGTTTCAACATTTGTATTTTCAAGATATGTAATTTCAAGATATGTAATTTCAACATTTGTAGTTTCAACATTTGTAGTTTCAACATTTGTAGTTTCAACAGTTGTATTAACGACACTTGCATTATCGAGCCTTGCATTAGCAAGCCATGCATTAGCGAACTATGACCATATTTGGGTTGATGACGTTGATCATTATGGAGGGGGATCCTTGCCAACGATGCTGCAAGGCCTGGATGCCGGCCGGGAAGAATATTTTTTTATTTTTTATCCCCTCCCCCTAAAAAATTTCACATAGCTGAAATGGCGTCATCTTTACTAAGAAAATGAGGGCTGACAAGTTACTTTTGTACTAGGGTTATCCTTTCAGTGGTAGGTATTTGATAGCTGCCCTATAGCCAGTTTTGTCCATTTCTGGTGATTCCTGATGGGTTAATCACACACAAGATGGTCTGGTATGAAAACAATATTAACACTACAGGTGCAGTTCTTATGAAATGAAATGAAATGAAATGGGGTTTAACGTCCTACTCTTCTGCACCTGTCCATGATTGTACTTTCTTGGTGTCAAAAGTCTGCTTCAATCTCGCCTCACAATACCATTTTATGCATTTTGTCAGTTTGAACCATCATCTTTTATGGGTCATTTCGTTATCAGCGAGATGCACACTTTTATTTAAAATTAAATTGAACTGATACCTCGAATGTGTGAATATAAATTTTTCTCGAGCCTCGGGGTCGATATTATGGTGACAGCTTGGCCCCCAGGGCCGAAACCAACTGTTATGGACAATTTCAAACTCAGTGAGATGTACTCTTCCATTTAAAATTGGGTTGACTGATACTTCGAATATATGAGTATAACCTATTTTTGACCCTTCGGCTCTGCGGTCCATATTTAGGGTGTCAATTTGGGCCGTCCAAGGGCCATAAGCGTCTGTTATGGGCAACTTCGTACTTAGTGAGATGTACTCTTTCATTTAGAGTTGGTTTTGACCGGTACCGCGAATTTATGGCCCCATCGTCTTAGGGCGCCAATTTGGGCCATTCCATGGGCCCAATCGTCTGTTATGGACAATTCCGTAATCAGCGGCATATACTCTTTCAATTAACATTAGTGTCTACTAATAACTCGAATGTATGAATATAACCCTTTTTTTAAGCCGCCCAGGGAGGATGGGGGGTCATATTTGGGGTGTCAGTTTGGGCAGTCCCAAGGCCAAAATCGTCTGTTATGGGCAATTTCGTACTCAGTAGAGTGTATTCTTTCATTTAAGATTGGTTTTGACCGGTACCTCGAATGTATGAGTTTAACCCATTTTTGGGGTCATTATAGGGGTCACCAGGGTCACACCCATGGACTGGGCCCGACAGACGCCCACTTCTGTGCATCCCAGGTTAGTATGTAGATGCCTATATATATGGTCAGATATTGGTACCTCGTTCGTCTAGGTTCGACCCGCTGGGCTCCTACTCTAGTGCCACCTAATGTTAATTGAAAGAGTATATGCCACTGAAAGGACTAACCCTAACACAAAAGTAACTTGTCAGCCCTCATTTTCTTAGTTAAGATGACGGAGGAGATAAAAAATAAAAGAAATTCTTCCTGACCGGCATCCAGGCCTTGCAGCATCGTTGGCAAGGATCCCCCTCCATAATGATCAACGTCATCAACCCAAATATGGTCATAGTTCGCTAATGCATGGCTTGCTAATGCAAGGCTCGATAATGCAAGTGTCATTAATACAACTGTTGAAACTACAAATGTTGAAATTACATATCTTGAAAATACAAATGTTGAAATTACATATGTGGAAACTATAAAGTTAAGCTGTGTTATTTCAAAATTTGTGCTTTGTAGGTTCGACAGGTGTATTTTCACACATGAAAAAATGTATTTTTGTTGTATGACAAATCAACAAATGCATTTTCACAAATCGACAAATGTATTTTGCATTTTGACAAATTAACAAATGTACTTTCACAAATCGACAAATGTATTTTGTATTTTGACAAATTAACAAATGTACTTTCACAAAACGACATATGTATTTTCACAAATTGAGAGTTTTGGCGAGGATCCCCCTCCATATAATTGAACATCGGATTTGCTACTGACAATGTCTGAGATACTCCTGATGCTATTTAACCATTTTAGGACATGGCTGGCTATGATAATGTACAGACCAAAGATATGAGAATATGTTGCAAAATTTAACTATACATTGTATATGTACCACTTGGTTGCAATAAACACAGTAAGGAATATTTATGTGCAAATATCTAAAGGAGCCAAGATCTTTTGGCTATAAACATGCATTTCAAGTTTCATAAAAATCAGATTAAAATAGTGACCTCTACAGGGTCCACAACCTTGATATACCATATTTTTATAGTAATCGCGTACAAGCAGCGACCATTTTGTCCGTCAGTTTTGGTCCGATTTTCACGAAATTCGAACTCAACCTTAATAACTGTGTAAGGGTGATACATGTTTATAAACAGTTTTTTTAAATCAGACAATACTTTTACTTTTTTCGGTAATGAAATATTTATAATACTCTGAAATCTGATTAAGATTAACAGAAAATCATTTTATAAAGTTCTGCCCAATGCTAACACTCAATGTGTGAAACATTTAAAATCATGGATTTAGCTGTTCATGGATTCATTGAAAATCAACATACTTGTTCGGCTCAAAATCTTAAACTCTGTGTATCAATCTGAACTTAATCTGAAGTCAATCGGATATTAACTTTGTCCTCTAGAGCGTCCACAAGACTTTCAAAGTGATCAAGAGAGATAACTCTGGCAGTAATTATCGGAATTCGCTGAAAATCAATGGCATTCTTTGCCCATGACCTTAAACACTGTGTATAAATTTATAGTCAATCAGATATAAACTTTGGCCTCTAGAGTGTCCACAAGATTTTTTGAAGTGATCAAGGTACTTAACTCTGGCAGTCATTATCGGAAATCGCTGAAAATCAATAGGCTTCTTCGTCTCATGACCTTAAACACTGTGTGTAAACGTCCATCGAATATCAACTTTAGGCTCTAGAGCGTCCACAAGATTTTTTGAATTGATCAAGATACTTAACTCTGGCAGTAATTATTGGAAATTGCTGAAAATCATTAAGATTCTTTGTCTCATGACCTTAAAAACTGTGTATAAATTTCAAAGTCCATAGAATATTAACTCTAGAGCGCCTTAACTCTGGCAGTAATTATTGGAAATCACTGAAAATCAATAGGATTCTTCGTCTCATGACCTTAAACACTGTATAAATTTAAAGTCAATCGGATATTAACTTTAGACTGTAGAGCGTCCACAAGCAATTGTGGACGCCGGATAGACAGGGGCGACGACAATATACAACCACATTTCAATGTGGGCGGATAAAAATTGACTTCTTAAGACACACATATTAATTATCATAATAATATCATTTTTATCGTGATATTTAATAAAAAATTATATTTTTTTACATTATCGCCCAAAAAGGCAATTTTTGTGGACAATCAGGGGTCATAATTCAGGAAATTACAATCTGATGGGCACAAATATCCAAAGAAACCAAGATCTTTGGGTTATAAACATGAATTTCAAGTTTCATCAAAATCAAATTAAAATTGTGACCTCTACAGGCTCCACAACCCTGATATACCATACACTATTCGTGTACAAGCGGCCGCCATTTTCATCAAAATCGGTTCACAATTGCGACCTCTATAGGGTCCACAAGCTATAAACCTGATTTTTCGTACAATCAGGGGTCATAATTCAGGAAGTTACAATCCGATGGGCGCAAATATCGAAAGAAACCACGATTTTTGGGTTATAAACATGTATTTCAAGTTTCATCAAAATCGAATTAAAATTGTGACCTCTACAGTCTCCACAACCCTGATATTAGTGATGTGCGGTTTTTAAATTTTCTTTCGGTTTTCGTTTTTTCTGAGGCAAAAAACCTCTGTTTCGGTTTTCTGTTTTTTTATTCATTTAAACACTGTGTCATGTATGTACTGATTTATGGTTATTTTATAGGAATGCTTGAAAGCCAGAAAAAATATCAAAAATATTGATGTAAATAGTAAACAACAAGGTTTTTTTTTTACTGTTATATGACTTTAATTATGACTGATAGTAATAACAAAGTTACTGTAAAAAAAAAAAGATCTGACACACACAACGCCATAGGCATAATAATAAATTAATATAACGACATAATATCAGTAACAATAAAGTTAGATTCTACTGTAATAAAGAATACCAAAATAAATTTGCATAACAAAATAATACCAATCCAACAAATCGAAACATGTGGTCTTTTATTTCTCGTTTATAAATTATAAACTTAAAAACAAAACTTACGCAATTGCCGTTTTCGGGTGTTGTTCAAATGTTGTTCTAAACCTGACTCAAAATTGTTAAATTATATTCTTATAATTTATGCAGCAGAAATAGATTTTTTACAAAGATTAAATCTACTTTTTGTGTCATCTAATCTTTCATAGTTATTGAGCAAGCCATGGAGGCATTTTACTTTTTAGAGGAAGCCATCGTTCGATATTGACAACCTGCTTCGGGTTGCATAAAATTTTGGATTGTAAACCGAACCGAATTGAGAAAATAAATAGTCTAGGCCAACCAGACTGATTAAACACTCTATTATTCTATACATACCTGGTTGATCGAAAATAAAAACGGAAGTGGTGGCTACATTAAAATTTTGGAATTATTAAGTAAACGAAATACGGCTACATAAAAATTAGGAATTTGGAAAAAAAACGAAACGCACAGTTATTTTTTTGTTAACGGTTCGGTTTTCGGTTCATTTGTAAAAACCGATAACGTACGGTTAAACCGAAAAACCGCACATCACTACCTGATATACCATACACTATTCGTGTACAAGCGGCCGCCATTTTCATCAAAATCAGTTCACAATTGCGACCTCTATAGGGTCTACGAGCTATAAACCTGATTTTTCGTACAGTCAGGGGCCATAATCCATGAAGTTTCGATCCGATACATGCCAATATCGAAAGCAGCCAAGATCTTATGGGGATAAACTTATATTTCAAGTTTCGTCAAAATCGGATAAGAATTGTGACCTGTAGAGAGTCCACAAACAAATTGTGGATGGACGAACGGACAGGGGTGACGGCATAATACGTACATATGAAAATGTGGGCGTATGAAAATAATCTATAGATTTGGGCAACAAAAGAATTTGCTTACCATGCTAAATGAGAATAGACACTGTCTGTAGAACAGGCTAGAACCTCACAGTTAATATTACGGAATTCCTCTACTCTGTCACTGAAGGCAATAATTTCTGTTGGGCAAACAAATGTGCTGGAAAAAAGAGAAATATAAAAAGAAACTATTACTGTTATAGTCTTTCATCCTTAAATATACATTATTGGAGAGCAAAAACTGACTTTTGTCAGTCTTCCTTTTGGCTTCAGAGGTCATAGAAATTATAAATTAGATCTTTATTTAAACAACAAACCCAAAATCAACCCTGTAGACCCACGGATAGCTTGGATTGGGCTCGGATTTAAAAACAATTTCGTTGATTGATTTACATGTAATCACAATGGCGTGTGGGCGGAGATTCTTCGTGACGTTGACGTCATCATACTTCCGGAAATTAGCAGCTCATCACACTGCCTTCCCTGTAATACACACTGTCGTTATTATATGCGCTTCTGTCACTTGCGTTTCAGTAAAATTATGGAAATTGATAAACATCGCAGCTGACATTACCCCAGTTGAATTGCAACCCCATCGCCTCGCCTCGTTGATTTGTTCCATTCCTTTCAAACTTTAAAATCCTGTCGCAGACTTTCTCTTCTTATCTACATATTAAAAGTCTTCATTCTAATTTGTAGTAAATAATAAATGTAATAGAAATTGAATTGCAGTTCCGTCTCAAACCGAATACGCTTACGGTACCACAGTCATTGTAAACATTACTTGATAATCGAGACTATGTAGGTGGAGTTAACCCTGTCAATCAACAATCGGCCATACTAAGAATCGGTGACAATGGAATTCAATCCCATTTCTTGTCAAAAATTACACTGATAATAAGTATGTTCAGAATAAAGTAATTTGACTGAAATTTTCAGTATATTCTTCTTTCATCATGTATTTTTGAACTGTTATAGCAAGAATGGCTTACTCCTTATAAAAAAAGGTTGCCAGGCAACGAAACATACGCCCACACAGCAGCTAAATCGTCCGGGCAGTCAACAAGAGTTGTCGCATATTAAGTAATTATCAGAAAATCATTAGAATTTGTTTGGTTTTTATAAAGTTCTGCCCCATGCTAATGTTAAGTATACAAATCATTTAATATTATGGAATTAGCTGTCACCTCCACTGGATACGAAACATTTAATATTATGGCAACTTTTCGTACAATCAGGGGCCATAATTCAGGAAGTTACGATCAGATAAGTCCAAATATCGACAGGAACCAAGATCTTTCAGTTATGAACATGCATTTCAAAATCGAATTAAAATTGTGACCTCTACAGGGTCCACAACCTTGATATACCATATTTTTACACTATTCGTGTAAAAATGGCGGCCATTTTGTTCATCAATTTTGGTCCGATGTTCACAAAATTCAAACTGAAAATTCATTACAGTGTAACGGTGATATAATCAAATGTTTTTGAACTCCAGACCGATCACAAGATAATAAAGACAATTTTCCGTATAATCAGAGGCCATAATTCAGTAAATTACAATCCGATATGCACAAATATCGCAAGGAACCAAGATCTTTAGGTTATAAAAATGTATTTCAAGTTTCATCCAAAACAAATTAAAATTGTGACCCCTATAGGGTTCACAACATGGGTTCCATTTCGGCCGTATATGCCGGTCAGGACCTACGGCTTTGGAAAATGACCGAATCTGGATCAGACCCGTAGGTCATTTTGCACGCCGGAAAAATAGCATATTTTGTGCTAAATCATAAAATCCGGGAGACGACGAAACTCCGTGCGTGGCGTGATGTAAACTATCTGGTATAATAAAATTAACTGTGTTCAGTAGCCCACGAATGGAAACCACCGCCAATCAATTATCCTTGTGTATTTTGCTCTAATCACAATTAACAAAGGGGCTACATCAAACAGATTAAAAGCTCAACATTTAATCAATTTATTTAGTTTTGTTTTGTTTTATAATTAGTAATACTGTTAGCGTGATCATTCTTGAGTTGTTGTTACAGCATATTTACAGACTTTCATCATTCGTGCGGCAATTCACTGTTTGAACATCAAACAAATTAAAAACTTTTCTTTGACGTCTTCACTTGATCACAAGAGTTAATCATGTCAATCTTGCAAATGATATATATATATATACAAGAATGTTAGCATTCTATATATCATTTCAAAATGTTGAAATTCCTCACCTCCCAGAATAACAAAAGAAAGCGAGATGATGATATTGCTGTCAATGAATCCGATCCCCCTTCTTCAACATTGAACCACGACGATGACAGTTCCGCCCCGAAAAACAAAGTCAGCCGTAAATTCTCTACTAAATGGTCACAAATATTCCCGTGGTTAAGATATGATATTCCCACACAAAAAGATGTATTCCCGGGTGTGTTTTTAATCCATTTATTCCGTTTATATAACAATTGATAGACGTTATTTGGTTAAAACAATGAGCTTTTACGATCGCCGCCATTTTGAAATATGTGCAAATATCTTTACATGTTATGGAGTTAAAATACATCCACGATATTATTTGAGCTCTCAAAATATCAATACGAGTTAATAAATTGATAAGTTTAAGAATTATGTTAATTATTGTACATGTGTATTACTTTGAATTATTTACGTGTGCTAATCATTCGGAACTACTTTTTCCCCGTGTATGGAGAAAATAGTCAACCGCCGAATTATGTCACGTACGCCACGGAGAACCGCGATTCTAGCACCAAAACATAATTAAAACCAAGTTACGATGTTCCTTGAGCATGAAAAATCTTGACGAATTAATGAGAATTTCTATGAAGGGGCCACCACTTGCAGAATTTCAACCAGCACGTGCTTTACAGAAATGGAAATCCTGTAGAAACTGACGAGTATATACGGGTGATGTCGTAAACAAATTAAGAAAATACTGTACTTTCGATAAATGAATGCATCCTCCTATTGTTATACTTTATGAATGTATAAATAACTAAATGATAATAATTGATCACATGTGTTCTTTTATTTATTAGGGGGATAGGTGGGTGGGTATATAAATGTCGATGTGAGATTGATTTTTTGTGTGACTGTCCTTGACCCAATTAAAGTCGATCGACATTCCAATAGCATGTAGTTTTTGGCTTCTTATTATGTGCTTAAAATAGCACCACTTTCTCCGTGAGAAAAATGACCGGTTGGGAAAATTTTGAAGTGGAAGTCCTGGTTCACAAACTTGATATACCATATTTTTACACTATTCGCATACAAACGGTGGTCATTTTGTTTGTCAATTTTGGTCCGATTTTCATGAAATTCAAACTCAAACTACATTACCATGTAACGGTGATATAATCAAACGTTTTTTCAAATCAGGTAATAATTGTTACCTCCAGAGGGACCACAAGGTGATAAAGGCGATTTTTCGTACAATCAGGGGCCATAATTCAGGAAGTTAAGATCCAATATGCGCAAATATTGAAAGGAACCAAGATCTTTATGTTATAAACGTTTCATCAAAATCGGTTCAAAATTGTGACCTCTATAAGGTCCACAACCTTGATATAACATATTTTCACACTATTCGCGTACAAACAGCGGCCATTTTGTCCGTCAATTTTGGTCCAATTTTCATGAAATTCAACATCATCTTTTATAACAATGTAACGGTGATATAATCAAACGTTTTTTTAAATCGGATAATAATTTTGACCTACAGAGGGGCCACAAGCTAAAAAAAGCAATTTTTCGGTCAATCACGGGACATAATTCAGGAAGTTACGATCAGATGGGCGCAAATATAGAAAGGACCCAAGATCTTTGGGTTATAAACATACATGTCAAGTTTCATCAAAATCGGGTTAAAATTGTGACCTCTATAGCTTGATATAACATATTTTCACACTATTCGCGTACAAACAACGGCCATTTTGTCTGTCAATTTTGGTCCGATTTTCACGAAATTCGAACTCAACCTCCATAACCATGTAACGGTGGTATAATCAAACGTTTCTTTTAAATCGGATAACAATTTTGACCTCCAGAGGGAACACAAGCTAAAAAGGGTGATTTTTCGGACAATCAGGGGCCATAATTCAGGAAGTTACGATCCAATATGCGCAAATATCGAAAGGAACCAAGATCTTTGGGTTATAAACATGCATTTCAAGTTTCATCGAAATCTGGTCAAAATTGTGACCTCTACACTGTTCACAAGCTAAAAACGTGATTTTTCGTACAATCACGGACCATAACCCATGAAGTTACAGTCCGATACATCCCAATATCGAAAGGAACCAAGATCTTTGGGTGATATACCTATATTTTAAGTTTCATTGAAATCGGATAAAAATTGTGACCTGTAGACTGTTCACAAACAATTGTGGACGGACGGACGAACAGGGGCGATGACAATATACGTCCACATAAAAATGTGGGCGTATAAAAATCTCCCATAATGTAACTAGGAAATTAACTAGGATTGTCAAGCATGACATTCTCCTACAAAGTTGTTTGACAAACTAAAGATAGGCTGGCACTGCCAAGCAGGATACGCCCATATTTTCGAGAGATGGATAGAGAACAAGCAATACCGAAAGTGATTTTTCCTACATCATTAAGTCCTGTATTTCATACTGTATTGGGAGCAGCCATTTTGTTGGTCAGTTCCAGTCTGATATTCATGAAATTCGAAGCCGACAATGATTATGGTGTGACGGTTCACAACCTAGAAATGTGACTTTTCGGCAAAATCGGATAAGAATTGTGACCTGTAGAGAGTCCACAACCATGATATACCATATTTTAACACTATTCGTGTACAAACGGCGACCATTTCGTCCGGCAATTTTGGTACGATTTTCACGAAATTTGAATAATTCAGGAAGTTACGATCCGATATGCACAAATACCGAAAGGAACCAAGATCTTTGGGTTATAACCATGCATTTCAAGTTTCATCCAAATCAAATTAAAATTGTGACCTATACAGGATCCACAACCATGATATACCATTTTTTAACAGTATTCAGGTACAAACGGCGGCCATTTTGTCTGTCAATTTTGGTCCGATTTTCCCGAAATTTGAACTCAATCCTTCCTTAAGGTGAAACGGTGATATAATCAAACATTTTTTTAAATCGGAAAATAATTGTGACTTCCAGAGGGACCACAAGCTAAAAAGGGTGATTTTCGTACAATCAGGGGCCATAATTCAGGAAGTAATGACCCGATGGGCGCAAATATCGAAAGTGACCAAGATCTTCGGGTTATAAACATGCATGTCAAGTTTCATCAAAATCAGTTCAAAATTGTGACCTATATAGGGTCCACAACCTTGATATAACATATTTTCACACTATTCGTGTACAAACGGCGGCCACTTTGTCCGTCAATTTTGGTTCGATTTTCACGAAATTCGAAGTCAGCCATCATTACCATGTAACGGTGATATAATCAAACGCTTTTTTAAATCGGATAATAATTTTGACCTCCAGAGGGACCACAAGCTAAAAAGGGCAATTTTTCGGACAATCAGGGGCCATAATTCAGGAAGTTACGATCCGATGGGTGCAAATATCGAAAGGAACCAAGATCTTTGGGTTATAAACATACATGTCAAGTTTCATCAAAATCGGTTCAAAATTGTGACCTCTATAGGGTCCACAACCTTGATATAACATATTTTCACACTATTCACGTACAAACGGCGGCCATTTTGTTTGTCAATTTTGGTCCGATTTTCACGAAATTTGAACTCAACCTTCATTACCATGTAACGGTGATATAATGAAATGTTTTTTTAAATCGGATAATAATTTTGACCTCCAGAGGGACCACAAGCTAAAAGATAGGCTGGCACTGCCAGGCAGGATACGCCCACATTTTCGAGAGATGGATAGAGAACAAGCAATACCGAAAATGATTTTTCCTACATCATTAATTTTGGTACGATTTTCACGAAATTAGAACTCAACCTTCCTCATCAACATCGAATTAAAATTGTGACCTATACAGGGTCCACAACCATGATATACCATTTTTTTTAACAGTATTCGCGTACAAACGGCGGCCATTTTGTCTGTCAATTTTGGTCCGATTTTCCCAAAATTCAAACTCAACCTTCCTTACGGTGTAACGGTGATATAGTCAAACGTTTTTTTTAAATCGGATAATAATTGTGACCTCCAGAGGGACCACAAGCTAAAGAAAGGGGGATTTTGCGTATAACCAGGGGCCATAATTCAGGAAGTTACGATCCGATATGCGCAAATGCGCAAATATCGAAAAGAACCAAGATCTTTGGGTTATAACCATGAATTTCAAGTTTCATCAAAATCGAATTAAAATTGTGACCTTTACAGGGTCCACAACCTTGATATATCATTTTTTTAACAGTATTCGCGTACAAACGGCGGCCATTTTGTATGGCAATTTTGGTCCGATTTTCCCTAAATTCGAACTCAACCTTCCTTACGGTGTAACGGTAACATAATCAAACGTTTTTTTAAATCGGATAATAATTGTGACCTCCAGAGGGACCACAAGCTAAACAAGCCAACAGTGAGGCTGATGTCCCCCGCCGAAATCCCAAAATAAATAGATGACACATATTAATTAATCGCACATTTATTTTTTTCAAACGTATCGACCAATCAAATTGAACACGAAGTGTCATCCAAAAATTGCTGATCTCTGCCTACCGTAAGAAGAAAATGCTCATCTTCGAACTCCATCAAGGCATTGACCTAAGAAGCATACACACCAATTTTGAACATTTTAACTAAATTCGAAGGAGAGTTATTGGGTTCCAAAGTCTCGGCAAATCAAATTGCTTATCGCTCTGCTTACCCTGAGCAGAAAATGCTCATTATCGATCATAGTCAAGGTATTACTGTAATGAAACTATACACCAAGTTTCATCACTCTCACTTAATTAGAACTAAAGTTATCGTGTCTCAACCAATCAAATTGCTTATCTCTGCCTACCCTAAGCGGAAAATGCTCATCTTCGAACTCCATCAAGGCATTGACCTAATAAGCATATACACCAAGTTTGAACATTTTAACTAAATTAGAAGGAGAGTTATTGTGTTCCAAAGTCTCGACCAATCAAATTGCGTATCGCTCTGCTTACCCTGAGCAGAAAATGCTCATTATCGAACTTAGTCAAGGTATTACTGTAATGAAACTATACACCAAGTTTCATCACTCTCACTTAATTAGAACTAAAATTATCGTGTCCCAAAGCATCAACCAATCAAATTGCTTATCTCTGCTTACCCTAAGCGGAAAATGCTCATCTTCGAACTCCATCAAGGCATTGACCTAATAAGCATATACACCAAGTTTGAACATTTTAACTCAATTAGAATGAGAGTTATTGTGTTCCAAATTCTCGACCAATCAAATTACGTATAGCTCTGCTTACCCTGAGCAGAAAATGCTCATTATCGAACTTAGTCAAGGTATTACTATAATGAAACTATACACCAAGTTTCATCAATCTCACTTAATTAGAACTAAAGTTATCGTGTCCCAAAGCATCAACCAATCAAATTGCTTATCTCTGCTTACCCTAAGTGGAAAATGCTCATCTTCGAACTCCATCAAGGCATTGACCTAATAAGCATATACACCAAGTTTGAACATTTCAACTAAATTAGAAGGAGAGTTATCGTGTTCCAAAGTCTCGACCAATCAAATTGCGTATCGCTCTGCATACCCTGAGCAGAAAATGCTCATTATCGTACTTAGTCAAGGTATTACTATAATGAAACTATACACCAAGTTTCATCAATCTCACTTAATTAGAACTAAAGTTATCGTGTCCCAAAGCATCAACCAATCAAATTGCTTATCTCTGCTTACCCTAAGCGGAAAATGCTCATCTTCGAACTCCATCAAGGCATTGACCTAATAAGCATATACACCAAGTTTGAACATTTCAACTAAATTAGAAGGAGAGTTATCGCGTTCCAAAGCCTCGACCAATCAAATTGCGTATCGCTCTGCATACCCTGAGCAGAAAATGCTCATTATCGTACTTAGTCAAGGTATTACTATAATGAAACTATACACCAAGTTTCATCAATCTCACTTAATTAGAACTAAAGTTATCGTGTCCCAAAGCATCAACCAATCAAATTGCTTATCTCTGCTTACCCTAAGCGGAAAATGCTCATCTTCGAACTCCATCAAGGCATTGACCTAATAAACACATACACCAAGTTTGAACATTCTAGCTCAATTAGGAAGAGATTTATTGTGTCCCAAAAAGTGTGACGGACAGACAGGGTGTAACGGTGATATAATCAAACGTTTTTTTAAATCGGATAATAATTGTGACCTCAAGAGGGACCACAAGCTAAAAAGGGTGATTTTTCAGACAATCAGGGGCCATAATTCAGGAAATTACATTCCGATAGCCGCAAATATCAAAAGGAACAGAGATCTTTGGGTTACAAACATGCATGTCAAGTTTCATCATAATCGGTTCAAAATTGTGACCTCTATAGGGTCCACAAGCTAAAAACGTGATTTTTCGTAAAATCAGGGGCCATAATCCATGAAGTTTTGATCTGAAACATGCCAATATCGAAAGCAGCCGAGATCTTTTGGGGATAAACCTACATTTCAAGTTTCGTCAAAATCGGATAAGAATTGTGACCTGTAGAGAGTCCACAAACAAATTGTGTCCTGACGGACAGGGGCGACGACATAATACGTCCACATGAAAATGTGGGCGTATAAAAAGGGCCATTTTTCGTACAATCAGGGGCCATAATTCAGGAAGTTACGATCCGATGGGCGCAAATATCCAAAGGAACCAAGATTTTGGGGTTATAGACATGCATGTCAAGTTTCATCACAATCGGTTCAAAATTATGACCTCTATAGGGTCCACAAGCTAAAAACATGATATTTCGTACAATCAGGGGCCATAATCCATGAAGTCCTGATCCGATACATGCCAATATCGAAAGTAAGAGATCTTATGGGGATAAACCTATATTTCAAGTTTCGTCAAAATCGGATAAGAATTGTGACCTGTAGAGAGTCCACAAACAAATTGGGGACGGACGGACGTCCGGACGGACAGGGGCGACGACATAATACGTCCACATGAAAATGTGGGCGTATAAAAAAGGTGATTTTTCAGACAATCAGGGGACATAATTCAGGAAATAACGTTCCGATAGGCGCAAATATCGAAAAGGAGCCAAGATCTTTGGGTTATAAACATGCATGTCAAGTTTCATCAAAATCGTTTTTTTAAATCGGATAATAATTGTGACCTCAAGAGGGACCACAAGCTAAAAAGGGTGATTTTTCAGACAATCAGGGGCCATAATTCAGGAAATTACATTCCGATAGCCGCAAATATCAAAAGGAACAGAGATCTTTGGGTTACAAACATGCATGTCAAGTTTCATCATAATCGGTTCAAAATTGTGACCTCTATAGGGTCCACAAGCTAAAAACGTGATTTTTCGTAAAATCAGGGGCCATAATCCATGAAGTTTTGATCTGAAACATGCCAATATCGAAAGCAGCCGAGATCTTTTGGGGATAAACCTATATTTCAAGTTTCGTCAAAATCGGATAAGAATTGTGACCTGTAGAGAGTCCACAAACAAATTGTGTCCTGACGGACAGGGGCGACGACATAATACGTCCACATGAAAATGTGGGCGTATAAAAAGGGCCATTTTTCGTACAATCAGGGGCCATAATTCAGGAAGTTACGATCCGATGGGCGCAAATATCCAAAGGAACCAAGATTTTGGGGTTATAGACATGCATGTCAAGTTTCATCACAATCGGTTCAAAATTATGACCTCTATAGGGTCCACAAGCTAAAAACATGATATTTCGTACAATCAGGGGCCATAATCCATGAAGTCCTGATCCGATACATGCCAATATCGAAAGTAAGAGATCTTATGGGGATAAACCTATATTTCAAGTTTCGTCAAAATCGGATAAGAATTGTGACCTGTAGAGAGTCCACAAACAAATTGGGGACGGACGGACGTCCGGACGGATGTCCAGACGGATGGACGTCCGGACGGACAGGGGCGACGACATAATACGTCCACATGAAAATGTGGGCGTATAAAAAAGGTGATTTTTCAGACAATCAGGGGACATAATTCAGGAAATAACGTTCCGATAGGCGCAAATATCGAAAAGGAGCCAAGATCTTTGGGTTATAAACATGCATGTCAAGTTTCATCAAAATCGGTTCAAATTGTGACCTCTATAGGGTCCACAAGCTAAAAACGTGATCTTTCGTACAATCCATGAAGTTTTGATCCGATACCTGCCAATATCGAAAGCAGCCGAGATCTTATGGGGATAAACCTATATTTCAAGTTTCGTCAAAATCAGATAAGAATTGTGACCTGTAGAGAGTCCACAAACAGACAGG
This sequence comes from Patella caerulea, assembly GCA_036850965.1. Taxonomy (NCBI): domain Eukaryota; kingdom Metazoa; phylum Mollusca; class Gastropoda; family Patellidae; genus Patella; species Patella caerulea. The sequence continues at coordinate 2,713,726 of JAZGQO010000008.1, read as the reverse complement.
ACGGACAGTCAGGGGCGACGACATAATATGTGGGCATATAAAAAGATGATTACCTAATCAACATTCTCAATTAATTTATGACCCACTCTCTGTGCAACTTTAGTCTGATTGATTAATGACAGCTATAAACGACACTACACTTGTGATACACATAGATAATTAGGTGACCCTTCTCGTCCAGGGATCTTAATCGGTTGTTTTTTGTCGGATCTTTAATCTAGTCGAATAGTAAAACAATGAATCGGCCACTATGGTATCATATATCAATCTACTTTCGGCCGATTTACAAAGAGTTAATTATCATGCTGATTGATAAAACAATCAACAACAAGTAGAGCTGGGCGATATTTCGGTATTTCGATATAAAACCGTCACGGAAATAAAAACCGTGAAAAATACCGTCTTCAGAAAAATATCGAAAAACCGAACATACCGCGATTTTTGTTTTTTTTGGATGATATTTTACATAAATATTGAACAAAATGTTTTCTTTTTTATGTTATTTACGTTATTTTATTGCTTAATGAAGAAAAAATACTGCTATAATCTCCCGGGTATTCATTCCACAAAGTTTGCAAATGCCGATGCGAAGCTTTATTTACGTCACGTGACTTATCGTCCACCTTTCCACCGGTTAGAATTATCCCTGTTTCGGTTCAATTTCTACACATCTTGACGAATGGAACACTGATACTTTGATTTTCGAAAGAAATCATTGATTTTAAGATTGAATTAAATTTTAATAAAGCAGAAATATAAATAATGCCAATCACATTGGGAGTCCCGGTAGACTGATTATCATTCAGCGTCGGACATGTCATGGCCGTCGTGATCGGGGAAAAATATTTGACGAAAACAATGGGCACTTTTTGACATTGTACTTATGTTTTATAGTTTAATTTAGTATCCCTGTATTGAATAATGCATTTTCAAGAAGGTATAAGCTTACTCGTGAATGGGAAAGAACAAGTTTGCAAGAGTAAACAAAGTCCAATCTTACACGTAGGAATATAAAAATATGCACGACCGAAAGAACAAAAACTTTTTTTATGTTGTTTGGGCTTCATTCATTCGAAATACATGTATTTTTAATTTGAATAAAATATTATAATTAATATTTTGAATATTAAAATAGTAATAAAAAAACAATTGCAGCAAGTTTTCATGGCTATAGATCAGTGTTAGAACCAGCTTGAATTAATGTTTTGTTAATTTTGTACTGTGTATTTTAAAAATAATATTGACTAGAAATAATAATATTGAGGGGTATTTCCAACTTTTTATGCATGTTTATTTACATTTAACAAGTGATAAACTGAAGGTATTGACCTTTTATAAAATATCGCGATATAGTGATTATATTGCGATATTTTAAAAAAATATCAGTTTCTAGGTATATCACCCAGCTCTAACAACAAGCCACTACGGTGTCATATATCAATCTATTTTCGGCCGATTACAAAGAGGTAACTAGACCTGCATGCAGGAATGACAGGTTTCACTGGTGCCAAGTTACCCTTAAACATGTCACTTCCGGTGCCAAGTTACCCTTGAACATATGTCACTTCTGGTACCAACGAAACCACTAAACAGGTTTCCAAATTAACATTGCACACAAATAAAATGGACGCAGAATCAACCAAATCCAGCAATATCAATTCATTTTATACATTTGTTACTTGTAAATGATCTTGACAAAATTAAATTACTCCTGTTGTTATGAAAATGTTCAATTAGTTTTATGAAATCAGAAATGGCATACGATATCATATAGTGAAAATTTTATGTAAATCGAATAATAATTGCCACTTTTAAAGACCAAAAAACTTGAAAAGTGACTTGTAGAAAATCGGCTATTTCTCGGCAACCGTACAAGTTAGAAACCATTTTGTGGTATCTGTATGATCGTATGACTTCATTCTATTTGTTGATTGACATCAAATACCATAATTTGAAAAAGATTTCAAAATAGACTCATTTGAATAAAATATCTGTTTTGAAGGCTAAAAATACAGTTTTTGCCAAAATGACGTTACTTCCGGTGATAATGAAAATCTTTCATTACTTGTATGAAATCCCAAATGGCATTAGGTATAACATGGTGTAACATTTATGAAAATCGAATAATAATTGACACTTTTATGGCCCCAAATCCTTCAAAGATAGGTTGCCAGGCAACGAAACATACCCCCACAGCAGCTAAATCGTCCGGGCAGTCGCATATTTTTACTTTTTTTGCTAATGAAACATTTGTAATACACTAAAAACTGATTAAGAGTAACGGCTCATTATGTAATTATCAGAAAATCATTAGAATTTGATTGCTTTTTATAAAGTGTTACCCCACTCTAACAATTAGTATATACATGAAACATTTAATATCATGGATTTAGCTGTTCAGTTATCAAAATTCATTGAAAATCAAAATACTTGTTCGTTTCAACACCTTAAACTCTGTGTATCAATCTAAAGTCAATCGGATGATAAGATTAGCCTCTATAGCGTAACAAGATTTTTTGAAGTTATCAAGGGAGATAACTCTGGCAATAATTATTTGAAATCTCTGAAAATCAATAGGCTTCTTCGTCTCATGACCCTAAACACTGTGTGTTAATTTAAAGTCGATCGGATATTAACTTTGGCCTATGGATTTTTTCGAAGTGATCAAGGGCCATAACTCTGGCACCAATTATTGAAAATCACTGAAAGTCGATAGACGACTTAGTCTCATGACTGTAAACACTATGTATAAATTTGAAGTCAATCGGATATTAACTTTGACCTCTAGAGCATCCACTGTGTATAAATTTAAAGTCAATCGGATATTAACTTTGGCCTCTAGAGCGTCCGCAGGATTTTTTGAAGTGATCAAGGGACATAACTCTGGCACTAATTATCAGAAATCGCTGAAAATCAATAGGATTCTTCGTCTCACGACCTTAAACACTGTGTATAAATTTAAAGTCAATTGGATATTAACTTTGGCCTCTAGAGCGTCCACAAGATATTTTCAAGTGTTCAAGGGCCATAACTCTGGCACTAATTATCGGAAATCGCTGAAAATCAATAGGCTTCTTCGTCTCATGACCTTAAACACTGTGTATAAATTTAAAGTCAATCGGATATTAACTTTGGCCTCTAGAGCGTCCACAAGATATTTTGAAGTGATCAAGGGCCATAACTCTGGTAGTTATTATCGGAAATCGCTGAAAAACAATAGGCTTCTTCGTCTCATGACCTTAAACACTGTGTATAAATTTAAAGTCAATCGGATATTAACTTTAGCCTGTAGAGCGTCCACAAGCAATTGTGGACGCCGGCCGGCCAGACGGAGGGACGGACGGACGGGGGCGACGACAATATACGACCACATTTCAATGTGGGCGTATAAAAATGACCTGTAGAAAACCGTCTATTTCTCGGCAACCGAACAAGTTAGAAACAATTTTATGATATCTATATGACCATATGAGTTGTGTTTATATGTGAATTTAAACCAAAAGTTAAAATTATTAATACATATTAAGTAATTCTTGGTTGAATAAATCATTGATTTAAAAAGTTTAAGATAGACTGGCATTGCCAGGCAGGATACGCCCACATTTTCGAGAGATGGATAGAGAACAAGCGATACCGAAAGTGATTTTTCCTACATCATTAAGTTAGAATTTGATATGTGCAAATATCGAAATGAATTAAGATCTTTGGGTTATAAAGGTGCATTTCAGTAGGCTTCAAATTCGACTGGGGATCATGTTGCTAAGTGGGTAAGATGCTGGCCTCTATAGGGTCCACAACCTTGATATAACATATTTTCACACTAATCGCGTACAAACGGCGGCCGTTTTGTCTGTCAATTTTGGTCCGATTTCACAAAATTTGAACTCAATCTTGATTACCATGTAACGGTGATATAATCAAACGTTGTTTTAAATCGGATAATAAATTTGACCTCCCGTGGGACCACAAGCCAAAAAGGTTGATTTTTCTTACAATCAGGGGCCATAATTCAGGAAGTTACAAATCAATGGGTGCAAATATCGAAAGGAACCAAGATCTTCAGGTTATAAACATTCATGTCAAGTTTCATCAAAATCGGTTCAAAATTGTGACCTCTATAGGGTCCACAACCTTGAAATAACATATTTTCACACTATTCGCGTATAAACGGCGGCCATTTCGTATGTCAATTTTGGTCCGATTTTCAGGAAATTCGATAGCAACCTTCATTACCATGTAACGGTGATATAATCAAACGTTTTTTTAAATCGGATAATAATTTTGACCTCCAGAGGGACCACAAGCTAAAAAGGGCGATTTTTCGGACAATCAGGGGCCATAATTCAGGAAGTTACGATCCGATGGGCGCAAATATCGAAAGGGACCAAGATCTTGGGGTTATAAACATGCATGTCAAATTTCATAACAATCGGTTCAAAATTGTGACCTCTATAGGGTCCACAACCTTGAAATAACATATTTTCACACTATTCGCGTACAATGTCAATTTTGTATGTCAATTTTGGTCCGATTTTCACGAAATTCGAACTCAACCTTCATTACCATGTAACGGTGATATAATGAAACGTTTTTTTAAAGCGGATAATAATTTTGACCTCCAGACGGACCAGAAGCTAAAAAGGGCGATTTTTCGGACAATCAGGGGCCATAATTCAGGAAGTTACGATCCGATGGGCGCAAATATCGAAAGGGACCAAGATCTTGGGGTTATAAACATGCATGTCAAATTTCATAACAATCGGTTCAAAATTGTGACCTCTATAGGGTCCACAACCTTGAAATAACATATTTTCACACTATTCGCGTACAATGTCAATTTTGTATGTCAATTTTGGTCCGATTTTCACGAAATTCGAACTCAACCTTCATTACCATGTAACGGTGATATAATGAAACGTTTTTTTAAAGCGGATAATAATTTTGACCTCCAGACGGACCATAAGCTAAAAAGGGCGATTTTTCGGACAATCAGGGGCCATAATTCAGGAAGTTACGATCCGATGGGCGCAAATATCAAAAGGAACCAAGATCTTGGGGTTATAAACATGCATGTCAAGTTTCATCACAATCGGTTCAAAATTGTGACCTCTATAGGGTCCACAAGCTAAAAACATGATATTTCGTACAATCAGGGGCCATAATCCATGAAGTTTTCATCCGATACATGCCAATATCGAAAGCAGCCGAGATCTTATGGGGATAAACCTATATTACAAGTTTCGTCAAAATCGGATAAGAATTGTGACCTATAAAGAGTCCACAAACAAATTGTGGACGGACGGACGTACGGACGTCCGGACGGACAGGGGCGACGACATAATACGTCCACATGAAAATGTGGGCGTATAAAAATGCAGTTTTTGACAAAATGGCGTCACTTCCGGTGTCAAGTTTAAATTGTAATCAACTTGATATGACGCTACATGCTTTTTGAATCAAATGACGTCACTTTTATAAAAATCCAATAATAATTGACTTTATTACACGCAAAATAAAGAAAACAGTGACTTATGCAGAACTGTCCATTTCTTGGCAACTGCTTATATTACAAACTAATTTTCACATACATTCTCTTCGTATTGATTATAGCTACACGTCTATAAGAGTTATGTAAAAATATTTTAAAATCTGAAAAGCCTGAATGGGTTGTAAATAGGTCAATTTTACGCCTTTTTTCACATCTTAATCCAATTTGCTAGAAAATGAAATTTTTGCGCCTTGAAAGGACACACTCTTTGAGTCATATAATTTTTCAAAAAAATATTTGTTTTTTCGAAATAGGAAAATAACTGTCAAAATTGTAGTTTTTGGTAAAATTATGCCACTTCCGGTGCCGAGAGATAACACTTTCGGTAATAAAAAAAATAGGTTGCCAGGCAACGAAACATACGCCCACACAGCAGCCAAATCGTCCGGGCAGTCAACAAGAATTGTCGCATATTAAGGAATTATCAGAAAATCATTAGAATTTGTTTGGTTTTTATAATCAAACGTTTTTTTTTAAATCATATAATAATTGTGACCTCCAGAGGCACCACAAGCTAAAAAGAGTGATTTTTCGTACAATCAGGGGACATAATTCAGGAAGTAATGACCCGATGGGCGCAAATATCAAAAGGAACCAAGATCTTTGGGTTTAAAACATACCTGTCAAGTTTCATCAAAATCGATTCAAAATTGTGACCTCTATAGGGTCCACAACCTTGATATAACATATTTTCACACTATTCGTGTACAAACGACGGCCATTTTGTCCGTCAATTCTAGTCCGGTTTTCACGTAATTCAAACTCTCTCTTCATTACCATGTAACGGTGATATAGTCAAACGTTTTTTTAAATCGGATAATAATTTTGACCTCCAGAGGGACCAAAAGCGAACAAAAGCGATTTTTCTGACAATCCGGGGACATAATTCAGGAAGTTATGATCCAATGGGCGCAAATATCTAAAGGAACCACGATCTTTGGGTTATAAACATACATGTCAAGTTTCATCAAAATCGGTTCAAAATTGTGACCTCTATAAGGTCCACAACCTTTATATATAACATATTTTCACAATATTCGCGTACAAACGGCGGCCATTTTGTCCGTCAATTTTGGTCCGATTTTCACACAATTCATACTCAACCTTCATAACCATGGAACGGTGATATAATCAAACGTTTTTTTAAATCGGATAACAATTTTGACCTCCAGAGGGACCACAAGCTAAAAAGGGCATTTTTTCCGACAATCAGGGGCCATAATTCAGGAAGTTACGATCCAATTGGCGCAAATATCGAAAGGAATCAAGATCTTTGGGTTATAAACATGCATTTCAAGTTTCATCCAAATCGGTTTAAAATTGTGTCCTCTACACTGTTCACAACCTTGATATAACATATTTGCACACTATTCGCGTGCAAATGGCGGCCATTTTGTCCGTCAATTTTGGTCCGATTTTCACGAAATTCGAACTCGACCTTCATAACCATGGAACAATGATATAATCAAACGGTTTTTTAAATCGGATAATAATTTTGACCTCCAGAGGGACCACAAGCTAAAAAGGGCAATTTTTCGGACAATCAGGGGCCATAATTCAGGAAGTTACAATCCGATTGGCGCAAATATCGAAAGGAACCAAGATCTTTGGGTTATAAACATGCATTTCAAGTTTCATCCAAATCGGTTCAAAATTGTGTCCTCTACACTGTTCACAACCTTGATTTAACATATTTTCACACTATTCGCGTACAAATGGCGGCCATTTTGTCTGTCAATTTTGGTCCGATTTTCACGAAATTCGAACTCAACCTTCATAACCATGGAACGGTGATATAATCAAACGTTTTTTTAAATCGGATAACAATTTTGACCTCCAGAGGGACCACAAGCTAAAAAGGGCGATTTTTCAGACAATCAGGGGCCATAATTCAGGAAGTTACGATCCGATTGGCGCAAATATTGAAAGGAACCAAGGTCTTTGGGTTATAAACATGCATTTCAAGTTTCGTCCAAATCGGTTCAAAATTGTGACCTCTAAACTGTTCACAAGCTAAAAAACGTGATTTTTCGTACAATCAGAGGCCATAACCCATGAAGTTACAGTCCGATACATGCCAATATCGAAAGGAACCAAGATCTTAGGGTGATAAACCTATGTTTTAAGTTTCATTAAAATCGGATAAAAATTGTGACCTGTAGACTGTTCACAAACAATTGTGAACGGACGGACGGACGAACGGGGGCGACGACAATATACGTCCACATGAAAATGTGGGCGTATAAAAATGACAATTGAGACAACGAAGTATATGAACTTTGTTTTATACAAATCGAACAATAAAAAATTAATCTAGGACTGAAAAACTGACTTAGCCAGTGGCGGCCAAGGAAAATTACTGAGACAAAAATTTTTAACATTTTTGCACTAGTCAGATGACTTTTTAATTCTGTGCACAATACGACTAAAAAATATTCATAAATAAAAAAGTTTTTTGTAAAATTTTAAATTTTCGAAATTTGGCGCCTAATATCTTCGAAGATTTGTCGAAAATCAAAAATCGAAAGTAGCGTAGCTATGTTCCCTGTCTCAGGCTATGCCAAAATGTATCGAAAGTTAAAATCCAATGACTATTGTTAAAATTACTGCAATATTTTCAAAAACGATAACTTCGGGGATTTCGGACATTTCGCATTGTCGCAGAACGTTCAAAATAGCTTTATCAGCTTTATCCTCTAAGTCACACCCACTTTCCCAGTAAAACCGAAGAAATCGTAACGATGCGACACATAGTTGCTGAGATCTATTCAAATTGGAATCTGAATAATAATAATAATAATAAGAATAACAATTTTAACAAAAACAATAGTGTTTCACACAAGCTACGCAGTGTGAAACCCTAATTATTACTCGTCAATTAATTAACCCATCAAAGAGTCAATCAATGCAATGAATACCTTCAGTGTCAATCCTTCTCGGCTCATTTTGTAAATAAACAACTTCGTTGAGTTAATTCATGCCAAGTACGGTAAAAGAATAGCCGAAAATAATGGCGGCGTTGACCTTGAACTTCAAGCATGCACGTAGGCATTGTATTTGGAAGTTCCAAAACTACAGATCCTTCCACGTCCAATATAGGTCACCCAAAGTTGAAGACTAGAAGATATTTTACATCCGAATAGTTAGCTCCTTTCAAATGTCTTTCGTTTGATGGAAATTCACAGAAACTGTTTTGTCTCATATAAATTATTAAAGTCTACTTTTTGCGAGTACCTGTAACACTAAAAATAAACTAATCTGAATCAGAATTGGCCACGTGACCGTGAAAATGTGGGCGTATAAAAACGAACTTATTTGTAGTTGCTTGTAGTTTTTGTTTTTACTAAATTAATTCTATCTTCCGTTCGTTTGGATGAAAGCAAAAGTAATTATGCATTATGCAAGTTGCCAAAATTTGACTATAAATTTCGATAATGTATGGATATATGAATACTAGTATGGAATAATAACACAGGCTTTGTTTATTAGAAGTTATTATAATATTATACGGAATACCGTAACGTTATGCAATTACTGACGTGAATATAGTATGCATAAACCAACATGTCTGTTGTTCAAAAGACGACTATCCGTTAGGGGTGAACGTGGCAGGTTCATTTCCAAATGGATTAAGAACCCTGTTCTCGTCATTTACAAATCTCGTTTCAATCATGTTTGACGTTTATGATACCTTTTGCGGGACTATATCTTTTAACTCCTGTACTCTTTTACTCAGGGAAATTCGAACCACAATACTCTTTGGACGAAAATTTATCTTGAATCGTTTGGACTGCACAAATGGTACAGGGTATTAAATCGCTGCCGTAAGAAAATAGAACGGCCGTACATTATGAAACAAATTCTAAATGTATCTCAAATCGTTTGGATTGCACGCGATGGTAGATTGTATTAAAATCGCTGTCGTGAGAAAATAGAACGACCGTACATTAAGAAACAAATTCTAAATTAGAACCACAATACTCTTATAACGAAAATGTATCTCAAATTGTTTAGACTGCACGCGATGGTAGATTGTATTAAAATCGCTGCCGTGAGAAAACGACCATACATTATGAAACAAATTCTAAATTAGAACCACAATACTCTTCTAACGAAAATGTATCTCGAATCTTTTGGACTGCACACGATGGTAGAGTGTATTAAAATTGCTGCCGCGGGAAAACAGAACGACAGTACATTATGAAACAAATTTTAAATTGGATCTTGAATTAAAATGAATTATAAAACAAATTATTCCGTAGTCAATTGTTTTATTTAATTAGGGGGATTAAGGAATCAGTAAGGCGTTAATGAATACACACGCTGGTTGTATAGGCAATTAAGGAATAAACATTCTGAATATGTAATCTGTCACTGTGACGTCACTTGTGTCTGAGGGGATTAAGAGTGTTTTCTATAATTGGCAAAGTCGTTTTAACGGGAGGTCTATTTTTACGACTTTGAGTGAAGATAGCTGAATTAATTTTAGTCAGATTGATGTGAATTTGCCGTAAAGTCGATAAAATAACCATGGACTGCTCACATAGAAGAATTTTCAGGATCATTTTATGTGCACTTTAAATGTTTAATTGACAAAAGCAACTCATATCCAACACTTTTTAAGAACAAATTCTGTACATAAAACTCCTAGAGTTACAAACCAGCAGACAAGTATAACAACAATATAAAGAGATAGAGAGAAATGGGGTTGAACGTCTACTCTACAAAAACTAGGTCATTTCGGGACTAACATATCATTTAATTTTATTTCAATAATTTGTTTGCATGTAGGGTTCTTTAACAGTTGGAGGAAACTTGAGTACCCGGAGTAACAACAATATACCCCTTTATGAAATATCTGTATATAAAAAATATGCCAGATAGCTGTCCAGTAGATTCTAGAGAGTTCATAAGAAATTCTGGACGAATGTCGGACAAAGGTTACAACAACATATACATTTCTAGGCCAGCTACATTACTTGGTCACTGATCGACCAGATTTAGTTTTCAATAGAAGAACGTGATTATTATTTACTTACAAATCTAAAGGATAAAAGAAGATTACAACATATTTCCCTCTGTATGATGATAATTTGACTTCTTTAAATTCACCATCAACAACAGCCTGAGTGGTAAATTCAGGTGCTGGTTTTGTTAGTTTCAGTTCACCGAGAGACATTTTTGATTTCTGAAATTAAACAAATAAAAATTTATAATATTCTATCACTGTTCATTAAAGGTTTTATATTATTTGTATCAGGCATTGTACACAAATTTTTGTGAAAAATTCATATTTTTGTTATATAACTGCACTGACAGCAAATAACTTGCATGTATCTCCGGTCCATGAAGTAGTGTTCAGCCAGTGTTGGCGGCTAAGAACATCCCACCAGTGCTACGGGTGGTATTAATGGTCGCAGCCATCTTCTCCAATGTTCATACCCACATAACATTGACTGAACACTGTCGAATACAAAATGAAGGACCATAAAATACCTCGTTGATCCTCCTATTCACATCAGGATTCATTAGTATAGAAATTTATCATTGAGAGTAGCGATTTATGATTGATTTTATAGTTTGAAAAAATGTTCATCTCATTTTATAATTTTATGAAAAATATATGATTCTATGAGAAATGCCGAAATTTTATGAAAATATAAATGTTTTTATAAATATTGTATGGTCCGTCGGCCTACACTGTATGGCGGTGTTTCAGAAGATTTAGCACTTCTGGAGATTTTCTCAAAAAAAACAAAAAAAAATGATCTGCCGTGATTTGACCATATATTACAGTTGTACTGATTTCAAGTCATTGTAGTATACACCTATGTTATCAAGAGGTTCACTGACTTGTCACTAAAAGTAGGTCAATAATGAATTATTTGAATCTCTATAATTAAGCAAGTCTACAATAATAATTTCATTTTTTTTCTTTTTTAAAATGAGAATGACTTGCAATTTAAATATTAATAGACTGTTAATACTATATTTCCGTTGCAGTCAAAATTAGGGTTGATGTATTTGTTTGCCCTACATGTATACCCACTCCATTGATAATGACAGAAAAGAACTAATTAATTTACCTAGATAATAAATTACTATTAGTACTACTACATTTAAAGGAGCATTATTGGAGATTAGATAACGAGTTGACAGTTCTTACTATAATAGTTTTAAACAAGCCAACAGTGAGGCTGATGTCCCCCGCCGAAATCCCAAAATAAATAGATGACACATATTAATTAATCGCACATTTATTTTTTTCAAACGTATCAAGCAATCAAACTGTAAACGAAGTGTCATCCAAAAGTGTTTTATAAAGAAAAATGCTAAAACCAATGAGAAAAATGAAAATGTATCCTAGTTAGGGGGACCCTAAAGGCAGACAAAAGGGCCCCCGCACTTGACAAAAGGGCCCCTCTGGCCAAGGGAAAGGGCCCTCGTGTCTGAGTCAATCGTTTCTATACACTGTTACTGTCGAATCCATTACTGAATGAGAATGCAGTCATTGTATTGGCATAAAAATCATCAATCAAGATGAACCTAAGATATCTTGTCCCAAAGTATCAACCAATCAAATTGCTTATCTCTGCCTACCCTAAGCAGAAAATGCTCATCTTCGAACTCAATCATCTAATAAGGAGAGCAGAAAATGCTCATTATCGAGGTATTACTGTAATAAAACTATACATCAAGTTTCATCACTCTCACTTAATTAGAACTAAAGTTATCGTGTCCCAAAGCATCAGCCAATCAAATTGCTTATCTCTGCTTACCCTAAGCGGAAAATGCTCAACTTCTAACTCCATCAAGGCATTGACCTAATAAGCATATACACCAATTTTGAACATTTTAACTCAATTAGAAGAAGAGTTATTGTGTTCCAAAGTCTCAGTAAATCAAATTGCGCATCGCTCTGCTTACCCTGAGCAGAAAATGCTCATTATCGACCTTAGTCAAGGTATTACTGTAACGAAACTATACACCAAGTTTCATCACTCTCATTTAATTAGAACTAAAGTTATCGTATCCCAAAGCATCAACCAATCAAATTGCTTATCTCTGTTTACCCTAAGCGGAAAATGCTCCTCTTCGAACTCAATCAAGGCATTGACCTAATAAGCATATACACCAAGTTTGAACATTTTAACTCAATTAGAAGGTGAATTATTGTGTTCCAAAGTCTAGACCAATCAAATTGCCCATCGCTCTGCTTACCCTGAGCAGAAAATGCTCATTATCGATCTTAGTCAAGGTATTACGGTAATGAAACTATACACCAAGTTTCATCAATCTCACTTAATTAGAACTAAAGTTATCGTGTCCCAAAGCATCAACCATCAAATTGTTTATCTCTCCTTACCCTAAGCGGAAAATGCTCATCTTCGAACTCCATCAAGGCATTGACCTAATAAACACATACACCACGTTTGAACATTCTAGCTCAATTAGGAAGAGAGTTATTGTGTCCCAAAAAGCGTGACGAACAGACGGACAGACAGACAGAAGGACAGACAGACAGACGGACGAACCCATTTTAATAGTCCCCCAGCTTTCTTCGAAAGGAGGGGGACAAAAAAGAGAATATAAATAGAATATGCTGAAAATATCAGTCAAATTGCTACACTCTGAACCTAGACATTATCTCTTCAGTTTTAGGCTAGTCTCAATTACATGTATCATTACGATAAAACAAAAAGTCTTGATTATCCATTTTTACATTTAATCATCGTTCACAAAATGTATTCAAATCTGCTAAATATCACAGGCAAGCGATGGCATCCAGAGTTGATTACATGTACAATGTGTGGTCTGGATAAGTCTACGGTTAATGAATTTATCTCTAGCATAAAGTATGTTTAATTTACATGTACACAACATATGCATTCCTTATCAATGAATTGTTCTCATCATAATTAGTACACCTATTCATCTTTGAATTTTTATCTACTTGACAAACACCCATTTGTCTCATATCAGGTGAAAATTACTATGCCTTATCTGAACATTAACCTGTCTTAATGTTCACCACACACCATAATGTGAGTGGTGGAAAAATTCTGTTTTAAAACCAAATATTTATGTTCCAAAATTCCAGTCATTCTAACCCTTAGGAACAGTGGCAGTGCCAAGTGGGGAGGGGGGCGCAATCTGGTCTGCCCTTTATTTGCCCGTCCCCCCACCCCCCAATAATTTTAGAAAATAAAAAAAGTTTTTGTGATACGTTTTGGTAATCAATATCCTCTACAGTGATTAAATCCAACATCCCCACTCAGTCATAGACTTGCATGTTGAGTGATTTCTTACCAAGCTCATCCTCCTGTAAACATACTTGGAGAAGTGCTTTTTACGATCCTCAAAGTTTTTGGCTATAGGTTTAATGCGACAAAAATATGCGTTCACTTGATACACTCACACCATTCGTTTGACACCTCCCTCTTTGTTTGGATAAGCTGGTGATTTGTGACGAACATTATCTGGCCATCCCTATTTATCTTGACGACCAGTGTTGAAAATGCTGCCTAGCTGCATAACCGGCAGTCTATTTCACACAATATAATGGCGAAAATATTGATTCAATTTGAGTCACTCACTCCACCCGTTTGGCACTTTCCCCTCTGGTCGAATAAAGTAGTGATTCGATTACAGGCAGTATCCACGATCAATGTCTGAATACTTTCAGACTGCATTTCGGTCAGTTTACTTTTCAAATTATTGGGGACTTCATTGAGGTTTGCAAGTCCGTTCACTTCAAAAAATATAGTGGCAAAAGTATTCATTCACTTTAAGTCACTCACACCGCCCATTTGACACTGTCCTCTGGTTGGATAAACTAGTAGTGGTTTGGCGACAGGCGGTATCTGTTAAGCTCTATTTATCTCGACGATCAATTTCGGGTAGTCTACTTTTCAAATTATTTGTCACTTTCCTCTCTGGGGTCAGAAAAACTAATAATCAGCCGACAGACGGCATCCGATCAGCTCTATTTATCTCTACGATCAGTGTGTGAATACTGTCAGACAGCATTTCCAACAGTCTATTTTTCAAGGGTACATCGTTGTGGTTCATTAGACATTTTGTTCCCTGGTCAGATAAAGTAGTGATCTGGCGACGGACAGTATGTGATCAGATTTATTTATCTTGACGATCGCTGCCTAACTGAATACTGCTAGACAGCAATTCCGACAGTCTACTTTTCAAAATTTTCTGGAGGAGGTCCCCCATACCCTCCATAAAGACTCTCTACTTTGCTGCTCGTGAGTGGGATTCGTCGAGGTTCGCAAATTCGTTCGTTTGACACTTTACCTCAACGATCATTGCCTGATATACTGCCAGACGGCATTTCAGGCAGCCTGTTTTTCAAAATTTTCTGGGGGAGGCCCCCTACACCTACTGGAAGCTCGTGCCTTTGCCTCCTTAACCGTGGATTTTGCACAAGCTTTGCCCCTCCAACCACCAAGGTCTGCCGTCGTCACTGCTTAGGAAAGCCACTTAAAAGTTTGTTCCTACATATACTTCATCAAAAATTGAAAAAAAAAAAATGAAGTGGGATGAGGGTGTTAACCACTAAATTGTGATAACATTTGAAAAGAGACATTTTACAACAATATAGATATGTGAAATGTCAGTAACATCTAGTATGTTTTCCATGTATAAATCTAATCAATATTCAGACCTGGGAAAAGCAGTCCTGACATCAAGATATAATTCAACCTAATTTTTAGTTTCTATTATACAGTAATAAGACTTTATTTAAAAACATAACGCTAACGCTAAAATATACGTCCACATTCCTGCTTTGATTGATATGGTACTTTGTCAAGAAGGCTAGGTGTTTGGTTTGTTTAGCGTTGAGGGTCGTGCACCAACATTAATAGTTGCCGTCCTTAGAGTATAAGGAATAACTATACCAAGATAATCCATTCAGAATTGTGCCTTCCTAACACTAAAGGCAAAAAGTGGGCGCGGCTCTGCCCCTGGGGGTCGGGACATTCATCAAAATCAATAGTGGACGCCCTCAGGCTATAAGGAATACATAAACCAAGTACCAAGCTGATTCATTCAGAATTGCGGCCTGTAAACGACAAACACAAAAATTGGTCGTGTCTTGCCTGTGTGAGTCGGGACATGCAGTTGACGTCCTTAGGCTATATGGAATACATATCCCAAGTTTAAAGACGATCCATTAAGAATCGTGGCCTGTAGACAACACACATAGACACGAAGTAAAAATGGGCATGACTCTGCCCCTGGGGGTTAGGAAATCACCAAAAACAATAGGGGTCATCTTTATGCAGCCTGTAGGCGACAGACAAACAAATACACGAAATGGGTGTTGCTGTCCCATGGGGGTCGGGCATGCACCCAAACAAAAGGGGTCATCCTTAGGGTATAAGGAATAAGTATTTTAAGTTTCAAGATGACCGATTAAGAATTATGGCCTGTAGGCGACACACAAAAAGAAAATGGGCGTGACTCTGCCCCTGGGGGTTGGGCTTGGGCATGCACCCCAAATGATAGAAATGTTCCTTAGGGTACAAAGAATAATCATTCAAAGTTTCAAGATGATACGTTAAGAAATGTGGCTTGTAGACGACAAACAAATAAATACAAGGAATGGGCGTGGCTCTGCCATTGGGGGTCGGGCATGCACCAAAAAACAATACGGATCATCCTTAGGGTAAGTATACAAAGTTTTAAGAAAATACAGTTAGAATTGCGGCTTCTAGGCGACACAGAGACACACAAAAAGAAAAATGGGCGTGGCTCTGCCCCTGGGGGGTTGGGCATGCACCCCAAACGATAGGGATCATCCTTAGAGTATAAAGAGTAAGTATACAAAGTTTTAAAGAAAATCCAATAAGAATTGTGGCCTGTAGGCGACACAAAGACACACGATAAGAAAATGGGTGTGGCTCTGCCCCAGGGGGGTTGGGCATGCACCCCAAATGATAGGGATGTTCCTTAGGGTACAAAGAATGTGTATGCTAAGTTTCAAAATTATAAGTTCAGAAATGTGGCCTGTAGACGACAAACAAATACATAGTAGAAATGGGCGTGGCTCTGTCCCTGGGGGTCGGGCATGCACCAAAAACAATGGAGATCTTCCTTAGGGTATAAGGAATACGTATACCAAGTTTGAAGAAAATCCAGTAAGAATTGCGCCCTGTAGGCCACACAAAGACACACGAAAAGAAAATGGGCGTGGCTCTGCCCCTGGGGGTGGGGCATACACCCCAAACGATAGGGATGTTCCTTAGGGTACAAAGAATGTGTATGCAAAGTTTCAAGATTATAAGTTAAGAAATGTGGCCTGTAGACGACAAACAAAGAAATACTAGAAATGGGCGTGGCTCGGCCCCTGGGGGTCGGGCATGCCCCAAAAACAATAGGGATCTTCCTTGGGGTATAAGGAATAAGTATACCAAGTTTGAAGAAAATCCATGAAGAATTGCGCCCTGTAGGCGAACCACAGACACACACACACACACACATACATACATACACACACACACACACACACACACACACACACACACACACACAGACAGGGGCGACGGCATAATACGTTCACATTATGAATGTGGACGTATAAAAATGAAACTTTTTGAACAGAAATCTAATCATAATTTATAGATGTTCGCCCATCACCGTAATAACACATCAGGGCAAAATGATTCAACAGTTTATTTTCATCCATGTGAAATAAGTTTTGCTCATTTAAATTGTATTCAAGAGTTCAGTTCAAATCTTTAGAAAAAATGTTTGCAACAGTAAAATACCATAGTGGTAATCATTTAATTGAAAGTAACTTGTGTAATGATAACCAATTAACCTACCTGATGTAAAGATTTAGAAATTCACATGAATAATCAAGCTCACAGACTCTCCTTCAATATTTATATTGACACAACTTGTAGGCCACAATAATACAAAATTGTTTATCCTACACATATCTACATGTACAAGTATACATACCTAAGTCAACTACAGAGACACACAACTTTAAGGCCAGTAACATTCATTATAAATTTACAGTTCAACCTTTTTACATTTATGACATTGAAAAAGCAATGTCCATTACTATTCAAATAACTTACATGAAATATTATGAAAGGACACACAAATGTTTAGTTCATAGTAGCCTAAGTATCCTGGATAGTATATGTGACAATCACATGTTTACCAGGATGACATTGCTAAAGCATGTGCTGTCTTCTTAAAAAGGATTACTGGCATTTTTTTAATACTTCACACATAGGTTTCAAATTTAGGTGACCACAATTTATCTAGAGAATCATTTAATTTAAGTAGTCGAACACAATGAATTACATGTTTATAAAGTGTTTACAAAGCTTATTAAAAAATATAGCTTACTAGTACCTACTATACACTGTAAAAAGTACATTATAAATAATGTAACAAGGGTTACATTAAAACAATTTTTGGAAAATAAAAGAATTAGTTAATACATATTATCCTATCTTCCATAAGAGCTATTTAATGGGGGCATTCAACTAAGGACAATTTTTATTTTTAATTTGATATATGTCATAATATAACCTTTAAGATAAAAAAACTAGTGAAAATCTATGTACAGATGTTGTCTTTTATCCGACAAATAGTGCAAACATTGGGTGCCGAAAAGATAACATCAGGTCACATTCATATATAGCAACCATATAAAATTAATGTAAAGATCCCAAAAATGGTCATCATATAGCAATTCAGAGCGATTTTAAATTTAACAACCCCAAAATTTGCAATTACCTATAATTTTTCAAACTGACATTGTCAGTGAAAACAACATTTTAAGACAAAACATTAGAGTATAATATTTGAACTTGTGCTCTGAATTTCACGCTCTACAACCTTGGAGAAAACATAATTTACAGAAATTTCAACCCAATGCTTAAAACACAATTTTTGGGCTATATATATACGTAATTTATAAAATGAGCAATGGTCGGGTAGCACACTGCACCCCTACACCTTTTACTGTCTTCTCTTCAATATTCATAATTCCATGCAACAATTATATATGTATTCCTACGTCAATGACAGTATTCAAACAATAAGCTTTAAGTGGCATTTAGTGATTGGAGAACACAATATATTAAACCTAAGTTTACTAAATGGCACCGTGCTTGATAAGAATAAGAGGATACTTGTCGAAACGTCGTGATATTAGAATAAAACCAGTGATTGTTTCCCATAAAAATTGTGTTCTGTTATTGTGTTCTCCAAGCACTAAATGCCACTTAAAGCTTATGTTCAACGTCAGTATGGGGATGAGGCAGTTAAGTGTGTTCGTCAGATTAGTAAACTCGAGGATAAATATATAAGAGTGTGTAATAATTTAACTTTCCTCATGAGATGCAGTGACAGTGACACTGTGCCACATATGTTAAAATTTAAGGGTCCAGTTTATTTGAATGCTGCTCATAAGATTCTTCTACATGCCAGTAAATCCTTAGTCCGTGAAAGAATACAGCATCACCGGAACACAGACTATTAGGACAAATAGAAGAGTTACACCTGGAACTCAACAACCTAGTTACCAATAAAGACTTTGCTTCTATCCGCAAGGCTCAAACTTCTACCAACCAAGCAAGCGAAGGAATAATTAAACAACGTCACCTCAAAAAGTTTGATGAACTAATTAAAAGTAAACCTACTACCAAGAAATCAGACACAACCCAACATAAGACAGATTATCTCACTAAGACGGTGGTCAACCTCAACAGTAAAGAGCTCTCCGATGACCAAATCAACCTACTAGCTAAGGGTCTAAAGTTTGCACCATCTTGGGCACCCAGCAACCATGATGTATTCATCGCCAACATTGAGAAAGGTTTGTGTCAGCTAGCACCTGGAGGAAAAGTTGAGTTCCTTCGCCACCAGATAGCCAACCTAATAATCACTAGGGACCGGGTATCATTCAGATTTGGTGAAAAAAGGTAAGAAACTGAGCTTACCATGTAGAATCTAATACACATATTCAGTTAATAGATTGCCATCCAGAAAGTGTTAAATACCATCAAGTTTCATCAAAAACCTCCCAGTTTGTGCTAATATTTAGTTTGATATCATTTGTCTAGTTTATGAAACTAAAGGGTTATAAACTGGATGACCAATATCAAAACTAAGCTAAATGGTCATAAACTAGATGATGGACGTCAAAACTAAACGGTATTTCTTAAACTAAATGGTAGCACAAACTGGGCGGTTTTTGATGTCTCACATAAACGGAAAAAAAAACAGCTGTTCAATACTCGCCGATGAAACAAAACAGTTGAAGACAGAACAAGCAGTGTTAATCGCGAAATCAACGTAGTGTATATTTTACAGAATTCGGCAAAGTATCTACTTTCGTTGTTTTACTGTATATCGTTTCTGCTTGGTTTAATATCCACTTCCGTTCGACATGTGAAGTTGTGCGATTCTTGATATATTCCACCATTTTGATTACTCTGTCTTTCAAGTTTGGCGCAAAGCACGATTTTACTGGAAAGACATAACTACCACTGACAGTCTTAGTACTTTAATTAGAAACCAAAATCTGTAGATATGCGCCCTCGACCAAAATAGAGTAATATTCTAAATGTTTTTCAACAATTTACATTTATTATCTTATTTTCTTTTAAAAATAACTTGTATCAAATTCTACCATAGAAATTCAAGTAGGCTATTTCGTCCCTTTATAAGAAACGGAGAAAGAAGCAACGTTTGACACAGGACGAATAGAACTGTTGGGTTAGGGGTTAGGGTTTGGATTAGGTTTAGATTTTGGGTTAGGGTTTGTGTAATGGGTTAATGTCAGACGGTAGTGATGTGCGGTTTTTCGGTTTAACCGTACGGTATAGGTTTTTACAAATAAACCCAAAACCGAACCATTAAAAAAAAAATAAACGTGCGTTTTGGTGTTTTTCCAAATTCCTAATTTTTATGTAGCCGTATTTCATTTACTTGATAATTCCAAAATTTTAATGTAGCCACCACTTCCGTTTTTATTTTCGATCTCAACCAGAGCCCGTATATATAGAACAATAGAGTGTTTAATCAGTCTGGTTGGCCTAGACTATTTATTTTCTCAATTCGGTTCGGCTTACAATCCAAAATTTTATGCAACCCGAAGCCGGTAGTCAATATCGAACGATGGCTTCCTCTAAAAAGTAAAATGCCTCCATGGCTTGCTCAATAACTATGAAAGATTAGATGACACAAAATGTAGATTTAATCTTTGTAAAAAACATATTTCTGCTGCATAAATTATAAGAATATAATTTAACAATTTTGGGTCAGGTTTCGAACAACATTTGAACAACAAACGAGAAATGAAAGACCACATGCTTCGATTTGTTGGAT
Source organism: Patella caerulea (assembly GCA_036850965.1). NCBI lineage: Eukaryota > Metazoa > Mollusca > Gastropoda > Patellidae > Patella > Patella caerulea. The sequence continues at coordinate 2,692,806 of JAZGQO010000008.1, read as the reverse complement.
TGGTATTATTTTGTTATGCAAATTTATTTTGGTATTTTTTTTTTTTTTTTACAGTAGGCCTAGAATCTAACTATGTCGTTATGTTAATTTATTATTATGCCTATGGCGTTGTGTGTGTCAGATCTTTTTTTTACAGTAACTTTGTTATTACTACCCGTCATAATTAAAGTCATATAACAGTAAAAAAAAAACACTGGTTTTTTATTATTTACATCAGTATTTTTGATATTTTTTCTGGCTTTCAAGTATTCCTATAAAATAACCATAAATCAGTACATACATTACACAGTGTTTAAATGAATAAAAAAAACGAAAACCGAAACCGAGGTTTTTTGCCTCAGAAAAACCGAAAACCGAAACCAAAAGAAAATTTAAAAAACGCACATCACTATCAGACGGCAAAATTGCCTTCGCAAAAACAGCTAAGTCCAGGAATCAGAGAACTGCGCATGTCCAACGGAAGGTACGGCAAAATAGTAAATTAGAGTAAAGTAATTTAAGTAAAGTGCCGAATTCGGTTAATATCCACTGCCCGAAATCAACAATTCCTGATCAATTAAATAAGACAACTCGGGCCTATCAGTCTCACATAAAACGCAAATTTTACATAAATTTTCTACAGTCTTTTGATTATTAATCAGAATCCGACAAGTCACCTGACTGTCAGACTGAGTCCGAAACGACGCAACGTTAAGTCCGAAAAGTAGCCAGACTGAGATCGAAACGACGTTTGTGTTGAGTCCGGAATGACACACCACCGAAATGACATGCTGCCTCATCTCAAAAGTAAAAATATTTTTCAATACTAACTATACAGATAACTAAGACTAAAAATCTGTAAATATAATGAATATAAGATGTAAAATATACATGTACTCCAAATCCACCGAGAAAGTTCTATGTTTACCTGTCGTGTGAGATCTGATTATGAAACCAATTTTACGTCTCTGTGGAAGCCGGCAAGAATGAAATGATCACGTGCTTCAATAGATGATAGATGTTTCGCCCCAGTCTTAAAACTATGGACAAAGGACTTAACTATCAGTATCACTTATCTCGATTCAAAGATATCGATACAATCGAATTAGAATTCACAAAATAATTCATGTTAATTACTTTTGCATCGACAATAAATCTGCTACAAACCTGTTATAAAAGTGGAATTTGTGTCGGGTGCACGGCTTTTTCATTGAGAGAGGGGTAAGAATGGATTACTCGTGTAAGAACTGGACCGCAGCATGTTTTACCGGAAGTTACGAAATTGTACTTCGTGAAACGACAAAGGACTTAACTTTTATCATATCACATACCTCGATTCAAAGATATCAATACAATCGAACGAGAATTCATAAAATAATTCATGGTAATTACTTTTGCACCGAATGTGTACAATAAATCTGCCACAAACCTGTTATAAAAGTGTAAGTTGTGTCGGGTGCAAGGCTTTTTCCATTGAGAGAGGGCTAAGATCATTGACGTCGGCTAAGATTGAATTACTCAAGTAAGAACTGGACCGCAGCATGTTTTACCGGAAGTTACGAAATTGTACGTCTTTAAACATGGTGAAACGTCGATAAAAATATCTAGGTTTTCCTTCAAACTTAGTTTCGTTTGTAAAAATTAACTTCCAAAATGCCCCGTATCATGATTAAAGGGGGTGTTTGGAGGAACACGGAAGATGAAATTTTAAAGGCAGCGGTAATGAAATATGGCAAGAATCAATGGGCACGAATAGCTTCGTTGTTGCACAGAAAGTCGTCAAAACAATGTAAAGCACGTTGGTATGAGTGGCTTGATCCAAGCATCAAAAAGACAGAATGGAGCAGAGAAGAGGAAGAAAAGTTGCTTCATTTGGCCAAATTGATGCCAACACAGTGGAGAACAATAGCACCAATTATTGGTCGAACTGCTGCACAATGTTTAGAGCATTATGAATACCTATTGGATAAAGCCCAGAACCGTGACCAAGATAATGAAGATGATCCCCGGAAACTTAAACCAGGAGAGATAGATCCAAATCCAGAGACCAAACCAGCTCGTCCAGACCCTGTTGATATGGATGAAGATGAACTGGAAATGTTATCTGAAGCACGAGCTCGATTAGCCAATACTCAAGGTAAAAAGGCTAAACGTAAAGCCAGAGAAAAACAACTGGAGGAGGCCAGGCGATTAGCTGCACTTCAAAAAAGGAGAGAATTAAGAGCTGCAGGAATTGAGAGCAAACAGAAGAAACGTAGAAAAAGAGGAGTTGATTATAATGCCGATATTCCATTTGAAAAGAAACCAGCTCCAGGGTTCTATGACACATCCAATGAAAAATATGACCCTTTGGACCCCAACTACAAAAGATTACGACAACAAAATTTGGATGGTGAATTGAGAAGTGTGAAAGAAGACCGCGAAAGACAAAAGGATAAGAGGAAACAGAAGAAACGAAAAGAAAATGATTTACCTGGAGCAATTGCAAGTCAAACTAACTTTCAAGAACCTGTAAAAAAAAGAAGTAAATTAGTATTACCAGCTCCTCAAATATCAGACATGGAGCTAGAGGAAGTAGTGAAGGTAGGTCAGGCCAGTGAGTATGCAAGACAACAGGCACTTGAAGCAGGACCAGAAAATGCAGCCTCAAAAGGTTTGCTCCAAGACAGTAGCACCTCTTTAACACCTGGCAGTTTAAATCTTCAAACTCCAAGAACTCCTGCGATACAAGATAACATTCTACAAGAAGCACAGAATATCATGGCGCTTACAAATGTTGACACGCCACTAAAAGGAGGCTTGAATACACCACTACACAATAGTGATTTTGAAGGAATTACACCAAGACAACAAGTGCTGCATACACCAAACACTATTTTAACAACACCATCTCGAACACCAGGGGAAATAGAGACGATGGGCAGTGGAAAGACACCAATAAGAACACCAATACGAGATAGTCTGAACATCAACCAAGATAATGATCTTGATCCCTCACATTTGGATAAATATCAACAATATCATCTTAAAAATCAGTTAGCTGGGTTACCTGCACCAAAAAATGATTATGAAATAGTTGTTCCAGACGATGAAATGGACAGTGAAGATTTACTCACCAATCCTAATCTAGTTGTAGAAGATCAGTCCGACTTGGATGCTAAATATCTTTATGATATTGAGCAGAAGAGATTGAAAGAACTTAAACTACGATCACAGGCTGTGCAGAAAGACTTACCAAGACCAGCTGATATAAACATGAATATTCTTAAATCAGTTGGGCCCAATGACACTCCCTTGATGGATCTTCAGAAAGCAGAGGAGGCTATTAAAAAAGAAATGTTGACCATGTTACACTATGATGCTCTGTATAGTCCAGCACAATCTGGAGCAAATCAAAACAAAAAACAGTCACAAACTAAAAGTTTGCAAAATTTGGCTCAACACAAAGCTTATCTTGAAAATGTTTCCTATGAAAAGTTTAGTGAAGATGAAATTCAGAATGCACACGAAATGCTTCAAAAGGAAATGAAACATGTGAAAGAGGGGATGGGTCATGGTGATATATCAGTAGAAGTTTTTACACAAGTCTGGGAAGAGTGTTACTCTCAAGTACTCTATTTACCATCACAGAATCGCTATACAAGAGCTAATTTAGCAAGTAAGAAAGATAGGATAGAATCCCTTGATAAACGTCTGGAAACCAATAGAAATCACATGACACGCGATGCTAAAAATGCTGCAAAATTGGAAAAGAAACTTAAGATTCTTTTAGGTGGTTATCAGTCACGCGGACAGGGATTAATAAAACAAATTACTGATACTTACGAACAAATTGAACAAACATTTGTTGAATTTAAAACATTTGAAAACCTACGTCAGCATGAAATTGGTGCTATTCCTAAAAGGCTTGAATCCTTAACAGAAGATGTTGAAAGACAAATGGAGAGAGAAAGTGAATTACAAAAGCGTTACAGTGAAATGCAATATAAACTTGATCATATTTTGTCTATTAATGATTAATCCATCATCTTCGATTTAGTAGGACATAATATCTTAGCAACTTGATTAAGCTTATTTTGTGTTTGATGATGAGTACATGTTAAATTTATCCATGATTTAAAGAAAAAAGTAAATTGAAAAGGTTTATGTAGATGTTTGTAAAACCGATAATAATAAACTCTTTCAAAAAAGAAATGCAATGGGACATTTCGTCGTAGGTATACCCACGCTCTACCATTCCCTCGTTGCAACAGAACCAAACTTTTCTCCGGTGTTGCTGTGGCCATACCCGCAGGTCTGAACATAATGAAGTCGGATTTGACGGTATCCGCAGCTCTAACGGAACGTCTGGCTCATAGTCTGGTTTCACATGGGCGTTTATGGATTGTCTGGTCAGAGAGGTATTGCTGCTGCAAAAGAGGTCGCTGTTGAGAACTGTTTCTGCAAATGTCATAACCGGAAGTGACGGTCAAAGGCACGTGGGGTCACTCTTGTTTGGCCTGAGGTTGGGCGGTCACGTGTTTAACTTAACTGTCAGTACCTATCCCAAAGGCGAGAAATGGTACTCAGGGAAGCATTCAGTAGCCTGGCTATATCTCTCTGGCATTCACCTGCTTGTAACCGACCAATAGCGTTGTTTCGTTGGTCTTCGTTCAGATGTGTCATCACTTGGTTCATTGAGTGTTTACATGTGGAAAAGGCCTTGGATTAAGGTTCCATGAGATTAGCTTGCGAAGTTGTTAAACTCTGTGTCTTCGTGTATTCAATCGAAAACAAATTCCAGAAAAAAGTATGACCAGTCACAATTAGTGACCCTACCTTTAAAACCAATAATGAATTTCTTTTATCCTTACATAATGGCATTAAAGTTACATTATGGGAGATTTTTATAAGGAGTAAGCCATTCTTGCTATAACAGTTCAAAAATAGACGATGAAAGAAGAATATACTGAAAATTTCAGTCAAATTACTTTATTCTGAACATAGTTATTATCAGTGTAATTTTTTACAAGAAATGGGATTGAATTCCATCGTCACCGATTCTTAGTATGTCCGATCGTGTCTTCGTGTAATCAAGCGAAAACAAATTCCAGTAAAAAGGATGACCAGTCACAATTAGTGACCCTACCAATAATGAATTTCTTTTATCCTTACATAATGGCATTAAAGTTACATTATGGGAGATTTTTATAAGGAGTAAGCCATTCTTGCTATAACAGTTCAAAAATAGATGATGAAACAAGAATATACTGAAAATTTCAGTCAAATTACTTTATTCTGAACATAGTTATTATCAGTGTAATTTTTGACAAGAAATGGGATTGAATTCCATCGTCACCGATTCTTAGTATGGCCGATCGTTGATTGACAGGCGTTAACTCCACCTGCATAGTCTCGATTATCAAGTAATGTTTATATTAGGCGCAGATTACCCCTGCGCATGCGTGAATTTCCGTCTAATTTTCGATGAGCAATGTGGGCGCGCGAAGTGAACTTTGTCCGGGCAATTTAATGAATTACTCCGATGCTAATAATCCGCTTAATCTTAATCGGTAATCACCATGGATCACTGCCTTAGTGAAATTTGCGAGAAATGAACTGAGTGTTTTATAACACAAGGCGTTCAGATTTTACGCCAAATTACCACTTTACCGACTCGAGAGCCGTCTATGCAATCTCGTTCCCAGAGGCAGCCGCGTAGCCGAAGGCCTCTGGCACATTAGACCGTCCATTTTTTCCAATTTTTTTCAAACCTAAGCCCCGCCCATTCTGACCTCTGATTGGTCAATCTTTTTGGGTCGATTTTTTGAAAACTAGAGGTCGGATCGTCGTTTCGTTTGTTGTAAAATGATCCTTGAGTCAAAGTCAACTCGCTGACATAAAAATTGGATCCTAAACGAACAAATTCAAGTTTTTGTCAAGATCTATTTTTCTACGCGTGGGTATATTTTTAAGTGATTCGGTCATCCAGGCACGTAAAATCAGGGGCGTACAATGCAAATAAACGAGAAATTTCGCGCGTAGGAATTACATGTCACCTTCCAGGAAAATGACTACCCCGATTCACCAGAGAAATTTCTCCAAAAAATTTTCTGGTTTCGAGATTGCCGTCTATGTGGTTACGATTTATATGGTTACAATTTATAGAAAAATGATTTTGAAAATATTTACTTATTCAATTTGGTCATCTTGGTCATCGTTTTATTCTTTCTGTTATTCATATTCTCATATTCCAACAATTGGAATTTTTTTAATAAAAATGGCGTGCACCAAACAGCGATAATTATTCATCGGTTAGAGCCGTATAAATGCGATAAAATTTACAGTAGCTATTAGCTAACAGTACGCATAAACAACCTTATTTGCATATTGCATACTATTTATAGTATTATTGGTTGAAATTATTTTTATGGAGCAACTTACCGTGTTTTGCATAGAGTCGAGTAGGGTAGCAGAGAATTGTAATAATACATAGTCTAAGTACGCAAGTCTAAAATAATTATATTCGCGAAAAAATGTCTTACATTATCGGTGGTCCACACTGGTCCACAGGAGTATTTCCAGTATTACAGCTAGATTAATCCATATTATGTGCACAATGATAACACTATAGCGTACGTCTAGTCTAACAGAAATCGAAGATTACAGGTGCAGATAATTTTGTTCGTTCTTGAGGATTAGCGTCCACTTCCACCAAGGGTAATATCGTAGACAATGAGATCATTTCATTTATTACTTAAGCTGGTGGTTTAATGTCCGCTTCCGCATAAGTGACTAATCATTTCATCTACTACTACTTGGTGTTTAACGTCTGCTTCCACATAAGTGATATCGCAGACAACAATCATTTCATTTACCGTCCTTGTCATATTAACCTGGACGGTGTTGTTTCGCATTTTACGACCAAGCGGATGTTATATATTAATTACAGCATAGTACGTGCGAGGTTATCGTCTTCTTTACAATTAGTTACTATAATGTAACGATAACTATAGCTGGTTATCGTTACAAGTGGTACAGTCTAAGACCGTTGACGCAAGTTCAAATAGGTTAAAACGCACAATTGTCATTACAGTTTGTATTAAAATAAGTAATCCTATGATACATAATGAAGTCTTAACAACTAGAAGAGTTACCGAACAGTTTTTCTTTGTGGTTATGCGTTTTACATTTTCTTAACGGTGTTCTTGTAATGTGCAGGCAGCCATGACACAGGCCAGTTGAAATCTCGCGAAATACCCCGACGCCTTAACTCCGCCCATCTTTTTCCATATAAGGCAATGCCTACGATACGCTGACCCAGCACAGATACTATAAGAGAATCTCGGCTGAAATGTCAAAGACGCCAATTACATCCTTTTTTTGAACAATAAAATCTATTATCAGTTTTTGTCCAGGTTTGAGCGACAAATTTATGCCCAACCTCCCCAACACGCAGTCTATTATTGTTTCTGACATATTTTCCCACGCTAAGGTCATTAGCATATAATTACGGTCATATGCCATGTATGGAAGGGGCGTATGATCACGTGAGTTGGATTGCGCATGCTCTATTTGACTGGGCGGCCATTATAATTTCAGAACTTGAGAATTTTCATGAAGGGATTTGATTTTATCAAATCATTTAATTATGCGGTAAGGCTTCACCTTTATTTCAATGGGGAATTGATTTATTATATGTTAAGCTATGTGCAGTACAGTTTTGGGTTAGTGTCTGTGTAAATTAAGGGAGCTATAGGCCAGTAAACTTTTTGTAGTCATTTGACTACAAAACTTGCGCAAAGGAACTCTGTAGGAAAAGCCACTACTGTGCCTGAAGTATGACGGAAGGCATCAGTAGTGGAACCATTTCTACTTTACAATATGCAAATAAGGTTGTTTATGCGTGTTGTTAGCCAATATAAAAAAAAAATCCTCTTGATGGAATATGAATAATAGAAAGAATAAAACGATGACCAAGTTGAATCAGTGAATATTTTCAAAATCTTTTTTTTTTCTGTTAATTGTGAACACATAAATATAAATAGTAACCATATGTAGTTACGTCAACCTACAGCAAATATTTTTTACATTCAGTTACGTGGTCAGCACCGATTATGAGATACTGCTGACAGAATTTCAAATTAAATCTTATTTTCTAAGCACACACGCTAATTATGTTGTGATTTTAAAAATTATTCACTACAAAGCCGATAGGGGGCACTGGGCAGGTCATATATTTACGTCTGACAGACAACTTACATCTCGAAAAACATCGAGGGGTAATCTACGTGGGCAATCTGCGCACCAGCTTCATCAGCGCAGATTGTAATCTGCGCGCGCGGGGTGCAATCTGCGCAACACGACAGCGCAGATTGCAATCTGTGCGAGGGGTGAAGATTGCGCCTAACACTTACTACAATAGAGACTTTTGGCAAGTGATATTTCTCCTACCCGTATCACGTATCCGTATCGTATACGTGATACATTGCGTCAGAGTAGTTTTAGAGTTTTGGCAGATTTTCACGTCGCGTACGTATGCGTCACTGAGCTGAGCTTAGTTCTATTACACCACGATGGTAGTTATCTACCAAAATCACCATCAGTACTAGTCAAGTGCCTAGCCTACAATTTCTCAAAGTGAATGAAGTCGCTCGACAGTCGGTGAGCTATTTAAAAAAAATAATAATAATGTCGCATTTTATTTAAAAAATCGTTGACTTCGACTCGACAGCAATTTTTGGTTTCACTAATTTATCATTTATACCCCTTTACTATAGAATCACATCATTTACTAATTTGGAAGCTCCCATTTTACTTAAATTTATCACGTAGTTCAACCAGCATACAGGCAGACACAGACGGGAAAAGTATGAAAATTCCGAGAAAAACCCATAAAAAATAATGATTAAATTCCTGTCTTTATTATGGTTAAATTCACATCAAATATACACTATGATACAACATTTCAGCGTCTAAAAAGACGACAATGTTATACGGACCTACTCCGTGTGAAAGCTGTTCGCTACGGGCTAACGTATCCGTGTGCCGTAACATGTATGAGAAATACACTCACATTGATGACGTCACACGCAAAATCCATACGGATACGCGATACGTACTAGGAATTTAGGGTTGCCAAAAGTCTCTAATAGAGACTTTTGGCAAGTGATATTTCTCCTACCCGTATCACGTATCCGTATCGTATACGTGATACATTGCGTCAGAGTAGTTTTAGAGTTTTGGCAGATTTTCACGTCGCGTATGGTGAGAATGAGTTCATGAGTAGCCATACTCATGCGCCAAAAAGTTTTTGCGCCAAAATCACAATCAAATTACTCAAAAAATGAAAAACATTTGTAAGTGGAAAAATTGTTTCATCTGACCCAATTAAAAAAATTTTGAAAGAGTCAAGTGATTTTCTCTTGGAAAGAATGGAATCTCCAAGAGAAAATAACAATATTTTATTACCGTATTTCTTGTCTCGGATTGCTGGAGATTGCGTTTCTGGGCTTCTAATTTTCGAAATTTTCCCGGGGGAGGGCCCCCCGGACCCCCCACCGCGGGCTCGCGCCTTCGGCGCTCGCGGTGGACGGCTTCGCCGGCCACAGCTCCGCGGTCAGTAAAAGGGTTTTTGTGCCAAAATCTTTTTTGTTACTCATAATTTCTTCTCAATAATTGCCCTCACCACGCCCCTGGTACGTATGCGTCACTGAGCTGAGCTTAGTTCTATTACAACACGATGGTAGTTATCTACCAAAATCATCATCAGTACTAGTCAAGTGCCTAGCCTACAATTTCTCAAAGTGAATGAAGTCGCTCGACAGTCGGTGAGCTATTTAAAAAGAATAATAATAATGTCGCATTTTATTTAAAAAATCGTTGACTTCGACTCGACAGCAATTTTTGGTTTCACTAATTTATCATTTATACCCCTTTACTATAGAATCACATCATTTACTGATTTGGAAGCTCCCATTTTACTTAAATTTATCACGTAGTTCAACCAGCATACAGGCAGACACAGACGGGAAAAGTATGAAAATTCCGAGAAAAACCCATAATAAATAATGATTAAATTCCTGTCTTTATTATGGTTAAATTCACATCAAATATACACTATGATACAACATTTCAGCGTCTAAAAAGACGACAATGTTATACGGACCTACTCCGTGTGAAAGCTGTTCGCTACGGGCTATTCAATTTCTATTACATTTATTATTTACTACAAATTAGAATTAAGACTTTTAATATATAGATAAGAAGAGAAAGTCTGCGACAGGATTTTAAAGTTTGAAAGGAATGGAACAAATCAACGAGGCAGTATTGTAAATAAATTATAATAAATAGCCAACTTCTTGCGTTGTCTGCGTGTACTCTATTGTACTTCAGGCAGGCCTAGAGTGACTCCCTAAGCAGACGAATAGAAAACAGTGATGCGATGGGGTTGCAATTCAACTGGGGTAATGTTAGCTGCGATGTTTATCAATTTCCATAATTGTAGACATGGACTTAGTAGGGTGCCATAGCATTAATCGACACAACATATGGTAACTAGGTCAGGCGACAATTCATCACAGAAATAGTGGTCTGATTCCCAAAGTGGTAATGGAAGGGAGACAATCAGTTAATCGTATTTATTCAGTATACAAGGCCATTGGCCCAAAGTACAATGTAATCATATATTTAAGTTACACACAATATATATACAATTAATGACGTTATGGAATTGAAATATCTAACTCTTAGTTTCATAGCATTATGTACAAATTTCGCAAGGTCATCTTGTTTACAATTTATCATTACAATTTTAAATGCTGTGAGAGGTTCAGCATGTGGTTTTAGTACCTTAGTTAATAACATCTCGCGGATATCTTTATATAATGGACATTTTACTATAAAGTGAATTTCATCTTCAATATGTGTTTCATTTACTATATATTTACAATATTTACAAATCCTTTCACTGGTATGAGAACCATCCCATCTTCCTGATTCAATGGCTAAATTGTGATTCGAACATCTAAATTTACAAAGTGATATTCTGTGTGATTTTATACTTACGATTGACAAATATTTTTCAGGCATTAATGAACATTTCAATTGACAATAATATCTCAATTTGGGCTTAGAAGAAATTTCACTTGACCAAGTTTGCATATAGGTATCTTTTAATCTTTGAGTGAATTCGTCTAAAAATACGTTTTTATACGCCCACATTTTCATGTGGACGTATTATGTCGTCGCCCCTGTCCGTCCGGACGTCCGTCCGTCCGGACGTCCGTCCGTCCGTCCGTCCGTCCACAATTTGTTTGTGGACTCTCTACAGGTCACAATTCTTATCCGATTTTGACGAAATTTGAAATATAGGTTTATCCCCAAAAGATCTCGGTTCCTTTCGATATTGGCATGTATCGGATCAAAACTTCATGGATTATGGCCCCTGATTGTACGAAAAATCACGTTTTTAGCTTGTGGACCCTATAGAGGTCACAATTTTGAACCGATTTTGATGAAACTTGACATGCATGTTTGTAACCCAAAGATCTTGGTTCCTTTCGATATTTGCAGCTATCGGAATGTAATTTCCTGAATTATGGCCCCTGATTGTCCGAAAAATCACCCTTTTTAGCTTGTGGTCCCTCTGGAGGTCATAATTATTATTCGATTTAAAAAACCGTTCTATAATATCACCGTTACACCCTAAGGAAGGTTGAGTTCGAATTTCGGGAAAATCGGACGAAAATTGCCATACAAAATGGCCGCCGTTTGTACGCGAATACTGTTAAAAATGGTATATCAAGGTTGTGGACCCTGTGGAGGTCACAATTTTGATTCGATTTTGATGAAACTTGAAATTCATGGTTATAACCCTAAGATCTTGCTTCCTTTCGATATTTGCGCATATCGGATCGTAACTTCCTGAATTATGGCCCCTGATTATACGCAAAATCGCCTTTTTTTTAGCTTGGAGGTCACAATTATTATTCGATTTAAAAAAACGTTTGATTATATCATTGTTACACCCTAAGGAAGGTTGAGTTCGAATTTCGGGAAAATCGGAGGAAAATTGCCATACAAAATGGCCGCCGTTTGTACGCGACTACTGTTAAAAAATGGTATATCAAGGTTGTGGACCCTGTGGAGGTCACAATTTTGATTAGATTTTGATGAAACTTGAAATTCAAGGTTATAACCCAAAGATCTTGCTTCCTTTCGATATTTGCGCATATCGGATCGTAACTTCCTGAATTATGGCCCCTGATTATACGCAAAATCGCCTTTTTTTTAGCTTGGTGGTCACAATTATTATCCGATTTAAAAAAACGTTTGATTATATTACCGTTACACCGTAAGGAAGGTTGAGTTCGAATTTCGGGAAAATCAGACCAAAATTGCCATACAAAATGGCCACCGTTTGTACGCGAATACTGTTAAAAAATGGTATATCAAGGTTGTGGACCCTGTAAAGGTCACAATTTTAATTCGATTTTGATGAAACTTGAAATTCATGGTTATAACCCAAAGATCTTGGTTCTTTTCGATATTTGCGCATATCGGATCGTAACTTCCTGAATTATGGCCCCTGGTTATACGCAAAATCCCCCTTTCTTTAGCTTGTGGTCCCTCTGGAGGTCACAATTATTATCCAATTTAAAAACACGTTTGATTATATCACCGTTACACTGTAAGGAAGGTTGAGTTTGAATTTCGTGAAAATCGGACCAAAATTGACAGACAAAATGGCCGCCATTTGTACGCAAATACTGTTAAAAATAATGATATATCATGGTTGTGGACCCTGTATAGGTCACAATTTTAATTCGATTTTGATGAGGAAGGTTGAGTTCTAATTTCGTGAAAATCGTACCAAAATTGCCGGACGAAATGGTCGCCGTTTGTACGCGAATAGTGTAAAAATATGGTATATCATGGTTGTGGACTCTCTACAGGTCACAATTCTTATCCGATTTTGATGAAAAGTCACATTTCTAGGTTGTGTACCGTCACACCTTAATCATTGTCGGTTTCGAATTTCATTAATATCAGACTGGAACTGACCAACTAAATGGCTGCTCCCAGGATGAAATACAGGACTTAAAGATGTAGGAAAAATCACTTTCGGTATTGCTTGTTCTCTGTCCATCTCTCGAAAATGTGGGCGTATCCTGCCTGGCAGTGCCAGCCTATCTTTATTTCAGGAGCCCTGCTGTTCCCACACAATACCGAAGCCATTGATATACAATAGATGTTTTATATGACTAGCCCATGTTATTCTACCTGCATCATCTAATGTAACTAACATATTATAACATGCTTTAGGGTAGCGATCATCTGACATTTCAAGTATATTTAACCAATATTTTATACATTTAGATATATAATGGATATATAGTGGAACACGGCCTAATTCACCATAAATAGTAGCCTTGGGAGTACGTGAACTTACATGCATAATAAATCTACTGAAATTCAAATGTACATTTTCAATTACTTTCATTTCTTTACATGTATATCCCCATATTTCACATCCATAAGTCAATATTGGTAGGATCAGATGTCACGTGGTCAGGCAAGATGGTGGATGGGCTGTTTTCACGTGCTGGTATGATACAAATAAAGTCGAAGTTTATAATGGCTTTTGTGTTGATGTTGCTGATTCTGATTTGTGGGGATGTTGAGATGAACCCCGGTTCATCTAGGAGATCTCAAAAATCCACAATCCACGAAGATACAGGTGCAAATGAGGTTAGTTCTGAAACAACCATGATGGAAATTTTGAAGCGAGTGGAGCGGGAATTAGGAGAAGTGAAATCAAATAATGTTGTTCAGCTCTCTAGTCTACAGGGTGTTGTGACCTCTTTAGCTCAAACTGTGTCTAGTTTGCATACAGACATTCAGTCCTTAAACTCATCGAATCAAACCCGTGACGAAGAAAATAGCAGTCTCAAAGAAAGTGTTGAAAACCTTGAAAGAAAACTTGAATCTATTGAAAATGAAGCAAGACAGAAAAATTTGGTGATAAACGGTCTGAAAGCCAGGAATAATGAAGAGTGTGAAAAAGTTGTAGAAGCATTTATTTACGAGAAACTGAATGTAAGTGAACAAGTTGATATTGAGAAAGCCTATCTTGTGAATAAAAAACAAACCATAATTGTGAAGCTGTGGAATTTAAGAGATAAAAATCGTATTATACAAGCTGCCAAAAATATGCGAAGTGAAGAATTTCATGTGTCCTGCGATTATTCTTTCAAGGTGAGACAAATCAGAAAGAAATTAATTCCTTATATGTTACGAGCAAGAGAGAGTGGAAAGAAAGCTAGTTTGAAGTTTGATCGATTGATTATTGACGGTGAGCTGTTTACACTCGATGACCTAGATAGCGAGTGAGACAACGAAGGGACAGTTTTACAACACGAAGTTGTTTTTACAGTAGAATCGTTGGGTGAAATAACACGTGACTTTGTTTACAATGACAGACTGAAATTTTGTGTATGGAATGTGAATGGTCTCAAGAAAAAGTTGCAGGATGCTGACTTTGTTTCTTATCTTCATGGTTTTGATATCATATGCTTATTAGAAATATGGTGTGACCATAATGTTGACATTAACAGATTTTTTCCGGATTTCCATCAATTTTTCTGCATTCGTGGTAACGGAAAACAGCGGGGAGGTATTGTTGTTCTATGTAGACAAAACACCTTACAAGGTGTTCAGCGTCTAAAAGATGATTTCAGTGAACTCGTTGCTTTAAAATTTGATCATCATACATTTGGTTGGGATAATGATATTATTTTGGTAACTTCCTACGTGGCTCCAGAGAACTCAAGAGTGCACAATGAGGTGTGCATATTCGACAAACTCGAAGATTGTATTGAAGAACTAAAATATGAATGGCCAGAATCTCCACTTATTTTAGCTGGGGACCTCAATGCCAGGGTGGGTCTTAAACATGACTTTCTTTGCGAGGATTCAGTGAAATTTTTGCCGGGACTGGAACAAGCTGACTATGAAACAGATAGCTTTAATTTAGCTAGGAAATCTAAAGACAGTGAAACTAATAACTTTGGGCGTAGACTTTTGATACTATGCTGTGTATTCAACATCCATATCGTTAATGGTCGAATTTATGACGATAAGTCTGGCGAGTTCACATGTCTAAAATATAACGGCGCATCCGTGGTGGATCTAGTCATAGCCTCATCATGTTTGTTTGCCCTTTTTTGTCATTTCATAATCAGACCTAGAACTGAATCAGATCATAACCCCGTAGAATTTGATATTGCTATTTATAGACCCCAGAATCCGATTGTTTCGCATGATGTAATTTTAGCTTCATATTCAAAATTAAAATGGCAGGAAGCGTTCAGAGACGAATTCGTTGCTAATGTTTCATTTGGATATGATAAGTTCTATAGGCAATTTACAGATATACTTTCTGGAAATATTGATCATGTTCTTTCTTGCTTTACAGATTTCATCACACTTTGTGGATCATGCATGACTATCAGGCCTAGGCCTGTAGTTAAAGGTACATCACGTCTCAAACAACCACCTTGGTTTGATGAAAGCTGTAAAACTAGTAAGAAACACAAGTTTGAATTGTTAAATCAATTCAGAAAATGCAACTGTAAATCACACTTAAGTGCTTATAATACATGTAAAAATGAGTTTAAAAATCTTTGTAGAAGTAAGAAAATAGAGTACGAACACACACTTTGTGATACGCTGCAAAGAAATCTTCATGACCCAGATGAATTCTGGAAAACTGTTAAATTTTTTCGACCCAAATCACAGATCTCTGACATAATTACTCCGGGAAGTTGGGTTGAACATTTCAAATCAGTTTTGAATCCATGTTTCGGGTCACAAGAGTGTGAATGGTATTCTAAATTTACTTCAAATTCCGAAACTCAAACCAATGTAGTGGATAACTGTATTCTTAACAAACCAATTTCTGAGTCAGAAGTCAAGCAATGTGTCAAGAACATGAAACCAGGAACCTCGCCGGGTCCGGATGGAATCGGTATTGACTTTTATAAAGTTGGCATTGATATCCTCCTTCCGGCTATTACTTTATTGTTCAATAAGGTCTTTGATGAGGGGTGTTTTCCCGACTCGTGGTCTAAGGCACTTATCGCACCACTACATAAAAAAGGCTCAAAAAACGATACAAACAATTACAGAGGGATCTCACCACTTGATTGTATCGGTAAATTGTATAGTGCTGTTCTCAATTGCAGGCTTCAAAAATGGTGTGAATCGGAAAACAAATACAAAGAGGCCCAAGCTGGCTACAGAAAAGATCATTCAACTGTGGACCATATCTTCACATTGTTTGGTCTTGCACAGAAATATCTGTCCAAACCTAGGGGAAGCTTCTATACATTGTTTGTCGATTTTTCCAAGGCGTTTGACTCGATTAATCGCTCTAAACTGTTGTCCCTATTCTTACAAAATGGTGTTGGTGGGAAAATGTTTATTGCACTTAAGTCTATGTATAGTTCAGTCTTATCATGTGTCAAAATTGGGAACCGACTTACTCCCTTTTTTGAATGTATGTCTGGAGTAAGGCAGGGATGTACTCTTAGTCCTATTTTGTTTTGTTTTTATATAAACCAGTTAGTTAATATTATGGAAAATGGGGATGTAAGAGGCATTTTTACTACTCAAGACATTGATGACATCCTTATGTTGCTATATGCAGATGACCTTGGTATTTTGGGTGACTCAGTTGGTAATTTGCAGAGAAAAATCAATATTTTGGATAAGTTTTGTATTGAATTTAATTTATCTGTAAACACCACAAAAACCAAGGTTGTTGTATTTAGGAATGGGGGAGCATTGAGGAATAATGAAAAGTTTTTCCTGGGAAGCAATTTGTTACAATGCGTCACGTATTATAACTATTTGGGCATACTGTTCTCATAAAGGTTGTCTTGGAGCAAGGCTCTGTATGATTTGTCAGTGAAGGCTGAAAAGGCATTAATCCCTATCAAATGTTTATTCCAGAAAACAAATCCATCCATTGAACTCTCATTCAAAATTTTTGACTCAATTATCAAACCAATACTACTTTATGGCTCGCAGGTTTGGGGATTCGAGTTCCGCCGTGACATTGAACGTGTTCACTCTAAATTTGCCAAGTATGTACTAGGAATCCATAAGAGCTCCACTACACCCGGAGCCTTAGGCGAATGTGGCCGCCTTGACTTGTCTGTTTCATACATAATATGCTGTATAAAGTATTGGACAAAGTTAATTGGTATGTCCCATAACAGATATCCCAAACAGGTTTATCTCATGCTATGTAAACTTGATGAACTAGGTAGGGACACATGGGCAACCAAAATAAGGATTTTATTAAGTTCTCTAGGTTTCGCCTATATATGGTATTCTCAGTCTGTTGGTAATGTAAAGTTATTTATTGTATCTCTAAAACTAAGACTATCGGATATTAATAGGCAAGACTGGTCTGAGAGAATTAGTAATTCTGAAAGCCTTGAAGTCTATAAGAATTATAAACTGAATTTGTGTCAAGAAAAATACCTGTCGGTTCAAATCTCTAAGCAAGCTAAGAGAAACGTCACAAAATTAAGGCTAAATCTCTTCTCCACAGGAGCAAATTTATACAAGAGAAAATTATCCAAACATCCGAATTGCATGTTTTGTACACCCAATACAACTGAAGATTTGTATCATATATTCATTGTGTGTAAGACATATCATAAACTACGAGTTAAATATTTAGGTGACTATATTAATGAACAGAATGAATTTTATAATTTATTATTAACATGTGATGAAAAACTTTTGTTACAATTATCTACTTATATAGATAAGATATGGTTATTAAGAAACGAATTATTAAAAACCCAGTCTTAGATCCTCTTTGTTGACCATCTCACTTGTAAGATCTATATACACCAAGGCTGTTGAAAAGTAAGCTACCTCCACGTATCACTCATTATATTGTTAGTTACATGTATGTATATATGTATTATTACCAATTCATACCATACCACTGTCTTACCAGACCACTTTATTGTATTATGATTTGGATCTATGGGTCTTTGACCTAAATCCTTAATAAACAATAATAATATTGGTAGGATCATTCTATCAAATAAAAACAACGAGTCATGAATGCTTAAATTGTGTTTTGATACGAATGCTTTTAACATGTTACTGGCTTTACTGGCCTGTTGAGCTAATGTGGAAGTTGCTAATGACCAACATAATTTTGGAGTAAACATTAAACCAAGGTATTTATAATGTAAAGTTACTTCCAAAGGGGTATTGTCACAAAATTGGACCTTTGGTTCTTTTTGGGGCGGATTGACGGTCATGTACTTATATAGTTCCCATTAACAAAAACACAATATGATTTAAATATCTTTATATAACTACAATATAATACAATAATATGTATTTATGTAATTATTCTCTAATTTCACGGATTCAAACAAGACGAATCACAGTTCTACATTGATGAAATGACGAAACACGCGCACACAGCCGTAATTAAATTAAATATCTGACTCTCCACAGCACATTTAAGATGATTAAGATGATCAGGTTGATGAGTTATTCATGTAGATCTTTTCATTATTTTAACACCATGAAATAACTGGAACAGTAACGATTCCAGCAACAATATCGGTAACACTAACCGTAGCACATTAACATGATCAGAAACAGAATCAAAATCAGAATCAGAATCAGGTTCAGGTCACCTATAAAACATAACACAATGTTTAACAAATAATCAAAATATTTCGACATTTCTACGATTATCACCATTACAAAAATCAAACAATACTTACAAGCATTTGTACTAATAATTACTCATAAATCACACAGATTACCATAATAACGACACACAGTCTAAACCAACGACACACAGTCTAACAGCCATTTAGTTGAAATACAATTTATAGGAATGATTCACGAATGAATGATGATTAATGGACACGTCTCATAAAATCCAGCATTAGAGTAACAATATAAATTCATATCTTCCACCACGTAAACTACAGTTTCACTCACAACCAATCAAACCATGAC
This sequence comes from Patella caerulea, assembly GCA_036850965.1. Lineage (NCBI taxonomy): Eukaryota > Metazoa > Mollusca > Gastropoda > Patellidae > Patella > Patella caerulea. The sequence continues at coordinate 2,673,777 of JAZGQO010000008.1, read as the reverse complement.
AACAAAACAGGCAGTGCACATGCATTCAATGCAATCATACCTGCAATCAGACAAGTGAATAACTCTACCTTGGCAAATATTAACTATCACACATCTTACAAATAAACAATAAAATCAAAGGTTTATAAATCAACTTTATTACCACAATCTGAAACCATGTTCAACAGTTGTCATAAACTGTAATAAACAACAATAACATATATACTATATTTATTAATGTACAAATACTTGTGACCTTGAAACGTTCAGCAATACCAGCGTGAATCCATATCTATATGTAGTACATCCACGACAAACGACAGGTATTCCCATAGAACCACTTCTCATTTGCTTTAATAATTCCACCTCTACGAAATACAATGACTTTCGTTTTACTGAGGTTTACACTCATTGCATATTTTGAACAAAAATCCTTAATACAGTTTATTTGATCCTGAAGTCTAGAAATAGTATCTGATACATTTGCTATATCGTCTGCATACATTAATGTTATATTTGATAGTTCAGAATTAATAAAGATTCCTTTACATTCATTTTCTGTCATCATTTCATGTAATTCGGGGGGGGGGTGGCCTAGTGGTCTAGAGTGCCGCGCTTCGACCTCTAGCTGGCCGGTCACCTCTGGCTTGCGGCTGTGGTTTCGAGCCCTGGTGTGAGCGTATGTGGCATGGATATAGGGGCGCCTTCTCAACCTCGTGGGTTTCCCCCGGGCACTCCGGTTTCCTCCCACTGCTAAAGACCCCTACGCGCAAGCGAATTATTGAAATAAAATGAAACCGTATGTTAGTCTCGAAATGACCTAGTTGTGTTGAGTGGACGTTAAACCCCATTTCTCTCTCTCTCATGTAATTCGTTTAGAAACAATACAAATATCAGGGGACTTAATATACAACCTTGTTTAGTGCCAATACTACATTTAAAGTATTGTGTTAATTTTAATTTACTACTTTGAACACAAGATTTTAACTTATCGTACATATTTTTAATAACATTGAAAATTTTGCCATTTACCTCATTTTTTATTAACACATGCTGGATGAGCTGATGTTGGACGCTATCATAGGCTCTACTAAAATCAACAAACAGGCAATAAAATCGACCCTTTTTCTTGGACAAATATTTTTGAATTAATGCATGTAAGGTGAAAATATGATCAATGGTACTTCGACCTTTTCTGTACCCAGCTTGACATTCAAGGAACCTTTCATTAATTTCACACCATTTTGTTAACCTATTATTTAAAATTTTTGTGAAAATTTTACTTAAAGACGAAGATAAAGAAATGCCTCTATAATTAGCAGAGTTAGTAGGGTCACCTTTTTTAAATATTGGGTGGACTATGGAAGATCCCCATTCTTTAGGGTAATTACTAGAGTCAAGAATAATATTAAACAAATTCAGCACATAAGGGATGATAGTGTTAATAGAAAGTTTGTAAAGTTCATTAATAAGTCCATCAGGTCCTGGGGCCTTGTTGTTTTTTACATCATTAACCGCCCTCATGATTTCTTGTCTCGTAATAGGAGCGTCCAGTAAATCATTTTGTTCACTACCACTTTCCTCATTCATTGTTAAAATGTTGTGGATTTCCTTTTGGAGTTCATCATCTAAATCTGTTGTTATGTTATTATAAAGTTCATTGAAGTATGTAAACCAATCGTCACTCGTGATTGTATCCGCCTTACTATTGTCATTTGTTAGGAAGGATTTGACTTGTTTCCATAAGCTCTCAGTGCTCTCGTCTTTTCGTATTGTATCTTCTGTATCATTTGCTGCTCGTTGCTTTGAATTACACAGCAGTTTAAATTTACCTCTTGCTTGTTTATATTTAGTCAGATCATCATCACAATTTGTTGTACGAAATATATCTAATGCCTTCATCTTTACTACTTTCGCTTTCTGACATTCTTCATCCCACCATTTTGGTTGAGTTGGTACAGTTGATCTTGATTTCGCAGAGTGACGTGTTGCCATTTTAGATGCTGATTGATGCAGGATGTTGTTGAGAAGTTGGACTGCATCGTCTACTCGGCCATTATTTATAATGGTTTGTAGCTTTTCAAGTTTAACTCTGCATTCGTCGGTTTACAACGAAGAAAGGAATTCTTCACCATAATGGCTCTTCCATTTAAGTCTCGGCCAGTCTGTAACCTTTTCTGCAATATTACTTGATTTGACTTCATTATATTTGTCAAATAATCTTATTTGAAAAAATGTTGGAAAGTGGTCAGAGTCATTGTCGTCCTTTAATATTTCAAATTGTTTGACTTTACTGAACAGATTCACAGTTACTAAAACATAATCAATGACACTTCGGCCGTTATGACAAATATATGTATATTCCCCATTTTTATCACCCTCTGTTCTACCATTTAATGTATAAATTCCATGAGCTTTACAAAGATCTATTAAACTTTTGCCATATCTGTTTACCACTGTGTCCTTTGAGTGTCTTGTATATTGAAATCATCTGAATCATAAAATGTCTCACCAGGTAAGTGCTTACAACTGTCATCTTGAATAAAGTCTTGATCAGTGCCGATTCTAGAATTTAAATCACCAGCTACACATATATCTACAGTTTCTTTAAATTCAAACTTAATATTATTTAGTATGTTGTTCAGTACAATAATACCGCTAGGTTCGCTAGTGTTCTTGAAGTTATAAACTGATGACTCGGGTGGAACATAAACAAAACAGAATACCTTCCGACGCGTGCTCGCGTGTTTAGTTGGCTCAGTAATGAAATAAATACCGTTAGTTAACTCATGGTGAATTCGTGTAAAACACTTTGACAATGAACTTCTAATGAATACAATTAATCCACCTGAAGCTCGACCTTTACCTTTATAATCTCTTGTAATTGAGAACGACTCATAGTTAGATAGTAGTGATCTGTATTCTGACGTATCTTTACACCATTTTTCACTGATATTTACAATGTCAAATTGTGATAAGTATTCTACAAATTGTTCATTGACGTGTCTCTTTAAACCATTTATGTTCAACGAAAATATCGAAATATCTTGAGTATATTTACAATAGTCTGTACTTTGAGCCAAGCCTCCCCATCATTGGGAAATTTTCAACGCATTAGGGACTTCATTCCCATATTACATGACACTACACAATTTAACGCCATATTATAAGTATATACTTGACGGCAATATATTAATTTATCGTATTTCATAGAAATTAATTCACCGGGTTGACTATTTTTAACTTTCATGAGAATAACTCCCAGCTTTTTACGAATGTTCCTGACACGCTCACTGAAGTCATCTTTGATATATACAGTCGCCCTTTCTTCATCATTACGTTTTAAGGTTCCATACCTTTTAAGAATCAGTATTTTGTGCTTTTGCAGTAGCATAGTTATGAGAATAGGTCGACATTTATCTGCTGTTCTTCGCCCTAATCTAAAGCACTTGTCAATTGGCAATTTCTCTTCATTCCCGGCTATATCTAACCCTAGTTTCTCTGATAGAAAAGTTCTTACTTTATTTTCCGTGTCGCTCGTTTTCTCATCGTCAAGCTCTTCCATTCCAAATATCAATAAATTCTTTGCCTTTGAATTCTCTTCAATCTTTTCTATTTTGGCTCTTAACTCGTCATTTTCTTTCTTGATGATGTTCAGGTTATTTTTCACATCACTGAGTGTTTGTAGGTCATCTTTGATTTCTGCTAGTTCTGCTCTAAATCCATCTAATTGTGTCACTATGTCTTTTAGAGTTTGGGATATATTTACTAAACTCTTCCCAATGTTTATGTCGGCGGTTGGTGATGGCTTCTCACCTTTAGACTGTCCAAATGGCAGGGTTGCCTGTCCTCTAGTAATTCTCGTATTTGTTCGTACAAGAAATGGAGATGTTGATTTGGTATCAGATAATGGACCAGGATTGCTCTCTATATCACCACATAATAGGAGTAACAGTTGTAGAAAACAACCATCAATTATTTTTGAGCATATCCTTTTGACGTTACGCATGGTTACACTCTTTAGCTAACTTGAACACGTCCGCTCAGTTCAACGATCCGTAGGGCGTACTGCATTATTGTTTTCTTGGTTCACATTGTTTATATTATTGTATTCACCGGCCCCGTTTGGGACGTTTTGATCAGTTACAGGATTTTCGGTATCGTTCATTTGGTCACCTTCAGGTGCAGGATCATTGTCTGCCACTACATTATTATCATGATCGTTGTTCGAAGCCATGATTTCACATTCACAAAATTCACTGTTTAATGTTATAGCACGTCCACAGACGTTTCTTCACTTTTATGTAGACATGGACTTAGTAGGGTGCCATAGCATTAATCGACACAACATTTGGTAACTAGGTCAGGCGACAATTCATCACAGAAATAGTGGTCTGATTCCCAAAGTGGTTATGGAAGGGAGACAATCAGTTAACAACACCAAGAAAGTCTCAAATTTGAAAGCATTTATAAGACGAAGACAGTTACTTTACATTTGTAATTGTAAATAGAAATAAACGTAAATAAAAGAGTTCACAGTGGCGTTGTTTCATTCACTTACGAGTTCATTACAGAAAGTTCCAGAGGTTTATGGAATGTTCACGGACTTCACGGCTCACTAAACTAGCTTGTCAGTGTTGACAATTTCATGACAGACTTTACATAGGGTTTATCATTGGATATCACATCATAACCCACTTGGCATGATTCACAAATGTTACATAATGTTCACGTATCACCTGTTTGTAGATTCACTCACATAATTTTCACTTATCTCCGCTCGTCACCATTTGTCGGTGAAAAAACGATATGAGACTGGCCCTACCAAGCCATGATGGCTGGATCACAACACGTGAAGCTTGCTGCTTCGACTAATGCGCAGGCGTCCCGCAAATAGACTCGACTGGCTAGACACTTGACAGACAAAATAAATGTAGACCACACGAGTTCGTTACAAGACATCAAATTCGTACCAAATAATGAAACTCAAACATAACATTCCGGCCCCCATCGAATTGTAATTGTCTACGTACAATACAATTAGATATATGTATACATCCAATAACTGAAATATAAACCTAATTAACACCACAGACTCTTATCTAAATAGTAACTCAACAGGAAAGTTCTGAAATTAAGGAAATCATTAATTATCAAGTACATGTACATAAAGTATTCTTAATTAAGGCTGTCTTTAATTCAGATTAAGAGTTCACAAAGTCACAGTCCCTTTGATGGTTTAAGATTCACAGTCCCACAGTTAATTCACAGTTTCCTTTAGATTTAAGGATTTAATTCACACAAAGTCTGAAGTTAAAGCACATATCATGTTCAATAGAGCAGTTTCTATAATTTACTCAATGGTTCACAATTCACATATAATTAACTAGATAAATGTTCACAGTATTTTGACTATTTCACGTTTCACATAAAAGTCACAATTTAATTTTTTAAGTCTTGCTCTAGAATAAGACACAATTTTGCAATTGGTCTCACTAAATATGCTGTTTTAGTTTTTAGTTTAACACTTCTCACAAGTCCATTTTTATCCTAATAAATTTCCACAACTCTTCCCATGGGCCATGAACCACGGGGAGCTGAGTCATCAACTATTAACACGATATCATCAACTCTTAAACTTCGTTTCGGGTGTGTCCATTTCTGTCGGGTTTGAAGCGCAGGCAGATATTCCCTAGTCCATCTACGCCAGAATAAGTCGGCCAAGTATTGGACTTGACGCCAACGACGTCTTGAATACACATCCCTTTCACAAAATACTCCAATCGGAAAGTCAGAAGTAGGTTTGAGAAGTAACAACGAATTTGGGGTAATCACTTCTAAGTCATTTGAATCTTCTGACACCCGAGTCAGAGGCCTACTATTAATCACAGATTCGATTTCACAAAATAGTGTTCTTGATTGTTCTTCACTTTTATTAGTTTTAATAAATTGTTCACTCAGGATACATTGCATAATCTGTCTAATAGTTCGAATCTGCCTTTCCCAAATTCCACCAAAATGAGAGACGGTGGGTGGATTGAAAATCCACTCAAAACTGTGATCACAAGCAAATCGGTTAAGTTTATGTTGATCTAAAGTTTTCAAGGCTTCTTTTAGTTCGTTATAGGTACCAACCAGATTGGTTCCATTATCAGAATATATCACTTTCACTGACCCTCTCCGCGCTATGAATCGCCTAAGGGCATCTATGCATGAACTAGTATCTAGTGATTCTGCAATCTCTATGTGAACACGACACCGTATCTTTTCTTCAAAGATCGACCGATTTTTACTTCCAGCGGTCCGAAGTAATCGATACCTACACATGTAAAAGCGGGTTCGTCAGGCCTTAAACAATGAGCTGGTAAGTCAGACATCTTTTGAATGCCTTTGCGTTGATGTTGCCGCCTACAAATAACACATTTGTTCACTAACACACCAGACTTAACAATCCAGTACTTTTGTCTTAAATGTGATAAAGTATGATTTCGTCAATGATGTAACACACTGGCATGTGCATGCCTCACAATTAAGTTTGAAACATGACAGTTCTTGGGTAAGATCAATTGATGTTTAGCACTTTCAGGAATTTTAGCATTGCGTAAGCGCCCACCTACACATAATAGTTCGTTCTTCACAAATGGATCCAAATTTGAAATGTCACTACCAACGTTTACTACATTGTCTCTTTCACATGCTTCTAACTCACTGGGAAAATGTTCTCTTTGTACAAATTTGATTATCTCACTTTCAGCAGTTTCAATTTCAGTTGATTCTAAAATTCCTTTATGTTTTTCTTCGGGTATTTCACATTTCTTGCTTTTCAAATACAAAATGTTTTTCAATCTAAGCCACCAAGCGACACCTCTCTATAAGCGATTATAGTTTGAATAATGTTCGAATAACTGATTGACACATTTTTGTGATTGTTCTGATAATTTTACAGCATAAACAGTTGTTTCCAAATCTGTATTGTCTTCGAATTCTATACAGTTTTTCGGCCAATTACCTGTATCCTTCCAGAGAAAAGTTGGTCCTTTTAGCCACTTTGTGGAGGTTAGTTCTGCAGTGGTTAAACCTCTTGAGCAATAATCACAGTTTAGTTCGGAGGGTATATACCGCCATTGACGAATCGATGAGCCATCACGAATTAATGCAATTCTGTTAGCCACATACACTTGGTAACGAGCTTTCGTTACAAATATATTTTAATACAGTTTGACTATCTGTCCAATAGTAAGTGTCATTCACCGGCAAAGTCATTTCTCTATTCAACATGTTATTCTGTTTTACAGCTTAAGTGGCAACAGCTAATTCAAGTTTCACAATACTATGTGGTTTTATGGGTGCGACACGTGACCTTCCCATAAGGAATGAACAATGAATAAGGCCATCGCTATTTATTAAACGAATGTAAGTCACTGTGCCATATCCATCTTGGCTGGCATCTACTAGATGGTGTATTTGAATGTTCATCACATTACCAAAGTTCTGAGTTTTTATACACCTGTTTAGTTCTACATGTTGTAAGTTTGGGAGATCATATAACCATTTAGACCATTCGAGTTCATACTTTGACGGAATTGGTTGATCCCAAGACAGTTTCTCGCGACACAGATCTTGAAGTATTATTCGGGCTTTCAACACGAATGGGGAACAAATACCATAGGGATCGTAAACAGAGCTCATTACGGATAAGATGTTTCGAAGTGTGGCAGTTGACTTCATTTATGATATACATAATTTTAATTTGTCTGTTTCAGTACACCATTGCACACCTAACGCTCTCTTCACTGGTAGACTATCCTTAGTAAGATCTAAGTTCTTTACTTCATACACTTTAGAGATATCTGGGATGGTGTTAAGGAGTTCTCTGCTGTTAGAGACCCACTTGGTTAAATTAAAACCACTTCTTTTCAAAAGATCACATATTTCACGAACCAATTCAATGGCTTCACCTTCACTTTTCACTGATTTGAGGAAGTCATCCACGCAAAAGTCATTTTTTATGGCTTCAATGACTTCAGATCTGTAATTATGAATGTTGTCACTTGCAGCTTTTCGTAGTGCATAGTTTGCACAACTTGGGGAACTTACAGCACCAAATAAATGTACACACATTCGGTATTCTGTTAATGGATTTGACAAGTCTTGACTAGGCCACCATAAGAATCTCATCATGTCACGATTATCTTTCTCCACACGAACTTGATAAAACATAGACTCTATGTCTGCTGTCATCGCGATGGGTTCTTGACGCCATCTTAGTAGCACACCAATCATTCTGAGATCTGGTCCCTGCAACAGTTCGTCATTTAAAGATCTGTTATGATACGACAATGGGCAGTTGTACACGACACGTGTTTTGTCAGTTTTCTTTGGGTGTGACACGCTGTGATGTGGGATAAACCAGACACGCCCATCTTTACGATTTAATTCAGAGTCAGGTACTCTTTCTGCATACCCTTTGATTTCTAGATTTTCCATGAAGTCACAATATTGTTCACGTAACTGCGTATTGTTTATCAGTCGATTTCGTAGCTTTGAAGCAAATAGTTCTGCTTCTTGTAGTTTATTATCTGGCATCCCAGTATTACTGTCTCTAAAGGGAAGTTGTGTTTGATAATGGTTGTTCACAAATTTCACCGAATTGTCCATTATGTTGAGAAAACATTTATCTTCGATAGATAAAGATTTAGTGTCATCACTTAAGTTTTCGCTGAACTCAAGATTAAAGTAACCACGCAACTGATCCTCTAATCTATTGTCTACTTCACAAAAGTTCACACAAATAGGCTTCATGTTTGTAAATTTACTGGGTATACCATAAAAGAACCATCCAAGTGGGGACTTGCTAGCGTAAGGTTCACCTATTCTACCGGTTCTTATTTCTAGCGGGGTTGTGGCTGCTGGCATGTTTACACCGATCATCAGCGTTACTCTTGGAATGCAAGGTCCTTCGAGTTGAGGTAACACAAGATCCTTAAAATGTTCATATTTTATCAAATCCTCCTGGGTTGGAGCATCCTTCATCGAAACTGGTAGTTCACTTTTGACGTAAGTTATTCAAAGTTATTGGCAAGTCGATAAATTCTTCCTGATAAGCATTGCTCACTTGTAGTGCATCTGTTATGATTTCAGTATCTTCAGCCTTTTCTAAATTGAGAGTTTTCAATAAGACAGAAGTTTTCTTTGTGCGTACCTTTAATGCATTAAACATTTCAGACTCAATAAACACTGCTCCACATCCGTTATCCACGAATGCATATGTTCCAATAGATTGATTACTTGACTTCGGCTTAATTCGTACTGATACAGTAGCCATTAATGGATTTGACCCAGTAGATAAGCAACCGGAAGTTATTTTGGCTTTAGGTTCTGCAAAGTCCTCACGTACTCACGTCGTGACTGATCACGATATCCGGTTTTCACGATTCACTGTTTCACGATTTGAAAATTCACGTCTTTCACGATAAGGGTTTTCACTATAGTTTCTATCACGATCTTTGTTTGAGTCATGTAGAATGGTGGGATGAGGACGTGGACACTTAGCACACTTGGCCCACTCTTTATTCGTACAGTTTGGTTTCACATGCCCAGGGTTCAGGCAAGCAAAACAGAGTCCCAGTTTTTTACAACTTTCAGATTTGTTTTCCGATGATAGAACATCAAATCGTCTGCACTCGGTCAGAGGATGATGTGACCATTCACCGCAAAATAAACAAGGAGGTTTAGCAGCACGATTTTCTGTTCCATGAACATTATAGTCAACTTTCACTTGATTTGAATAGACTTTACGTTGTTGCAATGTAGCTGAAGAAGCTTGAGGTTTATGTCTAGAGTTCTGAAATTGGTATCCTAAACCACTTATTCTAGGGTCATTTTCGTTACGAGAGATGCGTCCCACAAAGGTTTCAAAATCTTCCAATGTAGGCGACTTATGTTCTACTTCACGGAATCTTCCCACTTCCTTTATCCATTGTTGTTGAATCCCTGTTGACAACTTGGAAGCTAAGATTTTCAGAAATTCAAAACCATCCATTGTTGACATTTCAGAGTTCCCTTGTTTAGCATTGACACAGTTTATCAAAAATAAGGAAAACTTCCTTCAATTTACTCGGTCACCAGATGAAATGCGGTTCCATTCCTCAGCTTTACGTTTGAAAGCAGCAGCTAGGATAGGCTCATTACCATAATCACGATGTAACAGCATTTTTGCTCGAAGGAATGCCTTTTGAGCTGGAATTATCATAGGGCACTGCTTAATAAGTTCATATGCCTCACCACGTGTGTATTTGATCAGTAGTTCAAGTTTCCGTGCATCATCACTAGTATTGTTTTCAACGACGTACTTGAAGTTTTGAATAAAAGTCATATAGTCAAGCACATTTGATCCATCAAATGGTTTAATCTCTTGAGAATCAAGGGCTTGTTCCCTCTGATTGTCAACAAGCTTGTTCAAAATGTCAGCCATATTATAATTAGGTTCTTTAGATGAGTTGGGTTCACTTGATTCAATAGACACAGGCAAATGTTCACTGGTTTGTGACAATGGGGTCACCGACCTTTCCTCTTGAGAATTGGAATGCACAGGTTGTGGTAATACTGCGACGTTCCTAGGCTGTGGGGCATTATTGGGTTTGAAAGTTATTTCAGGATCTGTTTGCACTGCAATCATTTCGTTCACTTCGCGTGCAGCCTGTAGTTTGGCTGTAATAATTATCTCCTCTTGTCGTTGAGTGAGTTCAGCGGTTTTTCTTTGTAGAATTTGTTTTTCTTCTTCAATCGCATGACGCTCTCGCATTGCGGCAAGTTGTAGCTTTAATTCAATTTCCTTTTGTAGATTTCTAAGTCTCATCTTCGAAGCTGTTGTGGATGTTTTAGAAACGTTTGATACACTGTCCTCAGGACGTACTGCATTATTGTTTTCTTGGTTCACATTGTTTATATTATTGTATTCACCGGCCCCGTTTGGGACGTTTTGATCAGTTACAGGATTTTCGGTATCGTTCATTTGGTCACCTTCAGGTGCAGGATCATTGTCTGCCACTACATTATTATCATGATCGTTGTTCGAAGCCATGATTTCACATTCACAAAATTCACTGTTTAATGTTATAGCACGTCCACAGACGTTTTTTCACTTTTATGTAGACATGGGCTTAGTAGGGTGCCATAGCATTAATCGACACAACATTTGGTAACTAGGTCAGGCGACAATTCATCACAGAAATAGTGGTCTGATTCCCAAAGTGGTTATGGAAGGGAGACAATCAGTTAACAACACCAAGAAAGTCTCAAATTTGAAAGCATTTATATGACGAAGACAGTTACTTTACATATGTAATTGTAAATAGAAATAAACGTAAATAAAAGAGTTCACGGTGGCGTTGTTTCATTCACTTACGAGTTCATTACAGAAAGTTCCACAGGTTTATGGAATGTTCACTGACTTCACAGCTCACTAAACTAGCTTGTCAGTGTTCACAATGTCATGACAGACTTTACATAGGGTTATCACTGGATATCACATCATAACCCACTTGGCATGATTCACAAATGTTACATAATGTTCACGTATCACATGTTTGTAGATTCACTCACATAATTTTCACTTATCGCCGTTCGTCACCATTTGTCGGTGAAAAAACGATATGAGACTGGCCCTACCAAGCCATGATGGCTGGATCACAACACGTTGGGCCAATTCGATTATGCAGTCCGGACAGTCCGGACTCTCCATTTCCATTCGTTTATTGGTCACGTGACCATTTTTGGAGAGTTCGGATCGTCCAACCTCTCCAATTTTTCGACCGGTGCGATTGCGGAGAGTGACGTAACAAGATGGCGGCAAGGTAAAGAAATTTCCTTCCAAATTTTACAAATATTTTACAAATATTTTACAAATATGAATCAGTTTCGTTGTTTTCTGACGATAATCTCACCCTACAGTCGCCTCAATCGCTTTGTAATCTTATTTGTCGATAGAATTTTGCCTCGCCTCACGTCAAATCGCTGCATTTCAGCTAAAAACAGTTGTCTGTCTCAAAATCAGGCATAAACTAAATTTGATTTTGAATTTATTTTTTTACCTATCTTCAAAATACAGCCCATAACCGGAGATCCAGATATTTATTATACCCCCAAATGTTTAATTTAACCGACTTACAATGTTGACAATAAAGCAATACGTCGTCTTCTTTTGACGTGCTCTCGCTGGCAATTTGATGGATCCAGGAGATTCTCTAGAATCAAAACTAGAGTTACAGTCGCCATTTTGGTTCTCCACCTGAACTCGATTACACCGTAAACGCGGACAATCCGGATTGGAGAACGTGGAGAGTCCGGACTGCATAATCGAATTGGCCCGTGAAGCTTGCTGCTTCGACTAATGCGCAGGCGTCCCGCAAATAGACTCGACTGACTAGACACTTGACAGACAAAATAAATGTAGACCACACGAGTTCGTTACAAGACATCAAATTCGTACCAAATAATGAAACTCAAACATAACAATAATTTTACTGAAACGCCAAATGACAGAAGCGCGTATAATAACGACAGTGTGTATTTACAGGGAAGGCAGTGTGATGAGCTGCTAATTTCCGGAAGTATGATGACTTCAACGTCACGATCCGCCCACGACGCCATTGTGATTAAATCAATCAACGAAATCCTGTTTAAATCCGAGCCCAATCCAAGCCATCCGTGGGTCTACAGGGTTGATTTTTCGCTTGTTGTTTATATAAAGATCTAATTTATAATTTCTATGACATCTGAGGCCAAAAGGAAGACCGACAAAAGTCAGTTTTTGCTCTCCAATAATAGATTTATCAAAATCTATTTATCGAAACAATGACCTCGTTCAAATAAAAAAAAAATGATGAAAAATGGGCTGTGCGTTTATTTTTTTGAAGAGTATATAAGCCTTTATAATGCAACAGAAAAACTTTTGCCTTAATAGTAAAGATATACATACCATTGTATATAATAGTCTAATAGAAATACCATTCTGAGAATTTTAAAGTAACATGATTGTTTTGTGTTTATTTTCTCGTTATATTTCCCTTTTCCATAATAGATGTCTGTTTGAAAAAAGCTTTCAGTCAATTCAGTGATATGAGTAATTTAACTCTCAAACCAATAGTTGGATCTCCCACAAATGAATATATGTGAAAGTGTAAGGAATTTTTTAACGCAATCTTTAATATACCAGTTAAAGCTGTCGGCGCGACACGTAACATACCTAGGGCACATGTTTAGGGAAATCAACCATTTCATTGAGAAATGTTTTAAATTCGCTGTGGGACCTGAAAACTCACTATAGTTTAATGATGGCAAGTTATATGATGGGAGATGCTGAGGGTTCAATGATACGGATTGCACAATTGGGTCTCCATCCAGGGCCTACATGTTAAGGTCGATTAAAATTAAATTGCGAGAATATCAACAGACTGGTAGAACTGGCAAAAGATGCTGTTAGGTCTGCAGCCAAAATTTCTAGCGTGACGTTTCGCTACAAGGTCCCCCCCCCCTAATAAATAAACTATAATTTTATTATTTCTTGGAAAGCTTATGGCACGTGGAACACAAATCCAGAGAGTTCCAAGCAATATCTCGATGAAGGGTCCAGATGGAAATTGTGATAATTGTCAAGTAAATGCTATATTTATACCAACAAAATAATTGTGAAGTTGACATAAAATTAAATATTCGCGAAAACACCCATGCTTTCATCCTCGGCAAAGAATATGGTATTGGTTAAATTTTGATGCATAAAATATAATGGGCAAGGAAACATGCAGAATTGCGGAAATCCATTTGTGGTAAAATGAGTTATCCCCCCTTTAAGATTATCATATTTATTAGGTAAACGTTTTTTTCCGTCCACCGGAGCCTGGTCTTATGACGTCATATGTGGATTGTGGGTTAGGATAAGGGTTAGGCTTGGCCCAGGGTTAGGGTTAGGGCTAGCCCTGTCTACATCTCGAGACTGTGACGAAATCTGCAGGCCATAGCCCTTATCCTAACCCTTATCCTAACCCACAATCCACATATGACGTCATAAGACCAGGCTCCGGTGGACGGAAAAAAACGCTTATTTATTACAATCAAATATGAAATGGCATTAGTCTTCTATTTGATTATTATTACATTGTCTACATAGACGAGCATGTGGCGGGATATTTTTATAGCGACAACGCTCTATCTCGAGATGGTGTGTGCTTAGCCTAATCGAAGTCAACGCAATTTTATGGGCTTTCGATTTGACGGAGTGCAGATAGAACGGTATCGCATAAAAATTTGGCTTAATTTTTCCATACGTTCGAAGTTTATGGTTCGATTGCGAATTGTTTTGTTGATCGGTAACTATTAGGAAAAGATCGACAAATTCATTTTCGGTGGCAGATTTTATGTCACAATATTTTAGGTCATTTTGTTCAAGTTCAAAATATTTGGTTAAAACCCCTATGCTATGACAAAATGATTTTCTTGAACCAGCAGTTTTGCAAGAAAGTTCATAATCCGCTACAAAATGACGTATTAAGGAGTTTGTTTTGGTTATCCGATAATAATCGTTTGAAGTAAAGAAGCATACGCTGATATATGTCCAGAGATAGTGGATGGATACCACATTCAGCTAGACATCCCATGTTACTGGCACGCTTAGGCATATTTAAAATATATTTACAAATGTTGATTGTACCTCTATTTTCTTCAAATTTATCCCACCTGTCAATCTTAATTTTGGTTTTGTTTTTGATAACGTATGAACCCCAAATCTCTGCCCCGTAAAGGGCTATATGCTTAACTTGTTTTAGAATTAAGAAACGTCATTATTTTTGTTTTATTGGGATTTAGTTTCAGTTGCCAATCGGAACAGAACTCGGATAAATTATTTAATTGATTCTGTAGATCAGCCTCATTAGAAGACAATAAAACTAAATCATCCGCAAACATAAGATGGGATAACGGTTTACCATAAAGCAGCGGGGTGCTATCTGATTTTTGTAGGTAGTTTTGTAAATCGTTAACATATATATTAAACAGGGTTGGACTCATGTTACAGCCCTGCTTGACACCAACCGTCGAAGAAATTACGTCGGATAATTTATTATTAGATTTTATCTTATACGTTGTTTTATGATACATCGATTGTATAATATTATAAACATTACCGTTTATATTATGTTTAACTAATTTGTATAGAAGTCCAGCTCGCCATACTGAATCAAATGCTTTTTTGAAATCGACAAAACATAGATACAGATTTTTCTTTTCATATAGTTTTCGGTTAATAATAGTCTTTAATATAAATAAATTATCTATTGTTCTTTTTCCGGGTCTAAATCCTCCTTGTGATTTATCAAGAATGTTATTGTTTTCTAGGTACTCGGAGAGTCGTTGATTAATAATTGCCAAAAACGTTTTGCCTAAACAGCTAGCTAACGCAATTCCTCTGTAATTATTTACATTATTAATGTCCCCCTTCTTATAGACAGGTGTTAAATATGACTCTGTCCATTTGTCCGGAAAATGTCCAGACGAGAGAATGAGATTAAAGAACCTGAGGTAGTGGTCAATAAGGATACTAGAGGAATGTTTAATCATTTCATTAATTATCAAGTCTGGTCCGCTGGATTTGTTGTTCTTTAGATTTCTTACAGTTGTTTTAAATTCAAACGCGGAAATGGGTTTATTTATGTCATGGTTTATATTTTTAGTTTCTAAAAGATTTTTAGTTCTTATTCTGATCTCCCTTTGGAATGGTAAACTAGGGTCTTCATCCGTCGCTAATATTTGAGAAAAATGCTGTTTCTATTCACTACAGGAAATATTTGGATCTTCGTTAGACTTTTTATTTTCAAGTATTTTATTCACAAGCTTCCAATATTCCCTTGGGTTGTTGGTTTCTAATGCATTAATTTTATCCAAAATTTTAATTTTTACTTCTCGAGATTTAAATTTGGTTATCTTTTTATAGGCCCTACGTCTGTCCGAATATATTTTCAATAAACTTTTGTCTTTTGGATATTTTAGAAGTTGCCATTTGGCTTTAATCATATCGGTCTGATGCCGTTTACAATCCTTATCAAACCATTCGTTCTTCTTTTGATTTCTTTTCTTTTTGTGTTTTATCAGTTTAAGACTGATCTTGGCCGCACTTATCAGGATATCACTAAACATTTCCGTAGCATTATTTATCCCCTTTAATGAGCTGTCGAAGTTTGAAATGATGAAAGCGTTTGATCGTTTTACCGAGTCTAATTGTTTTAGACAGAATTTAAACGCCTCGTCAGAGCCCGGTGTCCAAACAAAGTTAGCAGCATGACGTTACAGATATGTTATCGCATGTCGATCTTCTCGGTTTATCTCTTTGAGTGTAGTGGCTGGTTTGACCTGGACTAAACTCGCAATAGATAAGACAATGATCAGAAAATTCGTTAATGGGAAGTATATTAAATGAAGTTATTTCTTTAAACATGGAATGTTGAGCTAAAATATAATCGACGGTACTACAACCGTTATAGTGATAGCATGTCGGAGAACCCAAAACATCACCTAGCGTCCGGCCATTTAAAATATACATGTCGGTATTAGTACACATATTAATTAGATCTCTTCCAAAAGTATTAACAATGGTATCATTGTTGTTTCGTTTGATCGGTATATTATCAGTAAATGAATTATGTGAAGTAAAATAAGGGAATTGTTTTTCTTGATCTAATGGTTCTTCGGTATGAAATATATCATCCAGTGATCCAGTTCGAGCATTGAAGTCACCGCCTAATATTACTTTACCGATTTTTTGGTGATTCATTATATCGGTTTCAAGGGCTGCGTATGGGTCGTAATTCTTTCTGTGCCAAATTTTTGAGTTTTTAGGTGGTATATAAACAATCCAATATATACGTCATTCTTAATACTGAGGATGGATTTGTTTATTTTACACCAAACTATGTCACCGTCAAGGTTGCTTTTAAAAGTTATGGAATTTGAAAGCGCTAATAGGTGTGTTTTGATGTATATTGCAACTCAGCCTCTTGCATATGTATCATAAGCGGTGCAGTTATTTCTTGCATATAGAAAACCTGTATAATTTGACAAAGAATATAACAATCTAAATCTACGTGTTCTTGGCTAACCCAAGTCTCCTCAAAACAAACAACATCTAAATCATTTACAATTTGTTCTATTCTACCTCTACTGGCTACATCGTTAAACTTCGTTGGAAGTCCATTGATGTTCCAAAAAACTATTTTCAAGGTATGCATTATATTTGATATGGCTGACGAAGTAAAAAAGTCGCATACAATACCTATGGATAATGAGCTAAAGATTAATTATTGACTATATTTAAGCAGAACGAGCTAAAGAACAATTATTGACTATATTTAAGAAGGCGATGCAGATAGCCTATTTAGTGTAATACATTTTTAATAATAAAGTTGAAGCAATTCACGTAATACTTAGATAATTATAGGGAACGACATGACTAGATTAAGTATTAATCAAGGGACACTGACTGTTTATGGTCATCGTTGCACAAAACAAACATTACTTTTATCATTATCTATTGCATGTGTTGTCTCGTGTCGAATGGTGCGGGGTGTCATGTACACTAATGTCTCTTGGCTCATTTAGATAATTACTTCTCAGCATGGACTGAAGATAATTAGATGTTTCATCTAGCTCCGACCACAGAGATATACATGGCATTTTATGACACGTACTAAGATAGCTGTACCGTATGCGTTTATATGAACAGGATCTTCGTACAATCCCTTTTTAATGCAACATCGGTTAAAGTCGTAAAATTTTTCACGCGCATCTATTAATTCGCACGAATAAAAATTAGTAACATCCTTCAATATTCTGTTGATGATATTTAGTTTACCGTTTTCAGCAACACTATCTCTTGGCAGAAGCGTTAAGAACTTGATCTTGGCGTTCGGAAATATTGGCCTGGTGTCCTGTATCAGTTGCATATAATATTGTCTGCAGTGTTCAACTGTTCTAAGACTAGAATCATTTGATCCAACAAGAAAAACAACATTTAAAACATTATCGTTATAAGCACAGTAAGATCGCATAAAATATTTTCATCCCTGAGCAGGGGGGGGGAGTCCGGACCCCTGGACCCCCCCCCCCCCTCTGGATCCGCGCCTGCTTAACCAACATATTAAATTTAACAACCTCGAGAACCATCTTCAGTCAGCATATAAACAATACCACAGCACCGAAACCGCCCTGATAAAGATCACTAATGGTATTTATTGAGCTTTAGACAACCAACAGTGAGTAATCCTTCTTCTACTTGACTTAAGTGCAGCATTTGATACGTTAGATAGTATGGCGGTATTAGTGCCAAAATTCTAACATGCTATCTTCAATTTCTTGCTTCTGTTCATGTAGCCTAATTTCTAACCTCCAACTTCTTTATTTGTTCAGTGTAAATTTCAATTCTGTTCCAACATGTTTCTATTATTTAAGCGAAAAATGTCTTCTTAATAGATGCTTTACATGTTTACATGTTTAGCATCAACATCAACGAAATTAGAATTTATACATTTCTGCCAAGCAACCATCATTATGAAGACGTTTGGTGTCGCCACTGTGTGCTCAATTGGGTGATTGCGCACCTGATCGGGACCATTATTTGGTATAAACGTGCCATTCTTCGTTTGGTTGAAGGTTCAGAGAGAGAGAGAGAGGGAGAGTTTAAACTCAGTATCTGTGTAGGCCTATCCATAACATTTACACCCTGTGTTAATATAGACCAACTGTATATAAATATTAATTATTGGCTCAACCTAAAAAAAAAAAATAAATAAAATTCTCCAAATCCCGTTTAGCTTATATTTGAAGTAGGAAATGAAATGAAATGAAATGAAAGAGGGTTTATTGTTTACTGTTCTGCTCCGAACCGGGCTAATGGAGACGGACATACGCCATACAATGTGCTTTAGGGAAATATTTCCCGGAGAGTAGATCGAATACCTAGACTTATATCGAAGTCTAACGGTCACGGGATCTTTTACGTGCACGCCAACATGTATGTCCATGGAACTACGGGTTTTCACCCCATCGGAACGACAAGACACTAATAAGGGGGAACCACGCCAGAAAATCTGGATGAACTTTTTTCGACCAATGCAGGGATCGAACTCTCGACCCACAGCCTAGCGAGCCTGCGTCTTACCCACTTAGCCACGGTATTCGAAATAGTATTTGCAAACCATACATTTATAACACTGGGAACCACGCCAGAAAATCTGGATGAACTTTTTTCGACCAATGCAGGGATCGAACTCTCGACCCAAAGCCTAGCGAGCCTGCGTCTTACCCACTTAGCCACGGTATTCGAAATAGTATTTGCAAACCATACATTTATAACACGTTCAATGTTGTTTAGAGGGTAGGATGGCTGTAACATAAGGGATGTCATTGAATAAACTGGCGTGGTTTCGATTTCCCGTTTTTACGTGACATGGAGTAGGGCTGCCTTTCCAACCTCGTGGGTTTTCTCCAGGTCCTCCTGGTTCCTCCCACTGCTAAACACTCCTACGCGCAAGCGAATTATTGAAATGCAATTGAACGGTGTTAATACCGAAATGACCTGGTTGGTGTCGAGTGGATGTTAAACCTCATGTCCCCATCCCTCTCTCTCTCTCTCTCTCTCTCTCTCTCTCTCTCTCTCGCGATGTTGTTTTCAATTCTAACACTCAGGCAAGCCACTCAATCTGACGAAGAGCGAGTCGTTTGTATCAATAGAATGGTCCCGATCACGTGCTCCATCGCCTAACTGAGCACATGGTGGCGACACCAAACGACATCATAATGATGATTGCCAGGTAGAAGTATCATAATTCTAAATTTGTTTGCCGTTCATGCTTAACATGTAATACCACAACGAAGTAGACATTTTTCGCCTCAATAATAGAAATAAGATGAAACAGAATTGAAATTTACACTGAACAAATAAAGAAGTTGAATTATACATTGTCTTAATTTAGAATTACATGAATGGAAGTTAGAAGTTACATGAATGGAGGTTTGAAATTACATGTGAGAACGTGTATCCGTTTGTTAAATAATTAATTAATTGACGTAAGGTAGTTTGGGGTGTAGCTCAGTAGTTAGCGGATCCTTCACGTTCTCACAGTATATTCTGGATATTATGGGGGATCTAAAAATAATATAAAGTTCCAAATAAATTATATACTCTGATGAAGGTTTACACGTTTATTGAAGACTGGTGCAGTAAGAATCTATATAATGAACACAAAATATTGAAACAATATGCATGAATAATAATTGATAAGAGAAGTTATTATAATACGGTTCAGAATACCTTATACATCATAATTACAATTCGAAATATATTTAATGTCTTTAGCAAAAGAACATATATATAGCTTTGCCTTACGTCTGGCATTGTTCGAATATTATTAATATAAATTGTATGCGACGTTTGATATTAAACGTATAATATAAGATAGTAACGTAATATAAGATAGTAACGTTTTATTATTAAAATAACAAAGGAATAATATAACATACAAATTATTACAATACGAAATATTAACTCACCTAAAAATAATATAAAGTTCCAAATAAATTATATACTCTGATGAAGGTTTACACGTTTATTGAAGACTGGTGCAGTAAGAATACTGACCGTATGTCTTCTACCGTATAACAAATTTATTTATGTCAAGGGGATTATAGATAGATGTACGAAGATTGACCTTAACATTTCTTAGGTATTATTTCATAAATTGTGTAACACAAGCAATATACGTATATTATATTATGCAAATAATGTGGCTACTGAACTATGGTCACGTTGTAAGATAATAATAAAGATGAGAGATATTTGTAACTGTCATATTAAATTTAAAACAATTAATCTAAATAACAGAATTATCTATGCTATATCAATACCCACCACCCCGACAAGCTTTCGTCCGCGAAAGCGAAAGTATTCAAAACTGAGGTTAAATATACCATAACCATATTTAAAGATTAAGATAAAAATGTATACAAAATAATGGGTGTATTATGAAGATAAATATAAATTTAATTACAATATATATATATTCACATATTAAGATAAAGATAAACTTAATTACAATTAAGGTAATAACTAAACATAATATCGTGTAAGCGAATAGAATCAAGATATTTTTAACAGAGTAAGATATAATGTCTACAATATCATGATCTTACTGTTAGGATAAAAATAAACGTAATTACAATAATTAAACATATCATAGGTCAAAAAGAACAAGCAATATCAAAGACAAATTTACTATTGAAGTACTTCATAGAGTCCATGATGAGCTATTAAAATATTTATTGCAAATGGTTCAGCCAAAATAGATCGAACTCTCCTGGCAGCAAAAGGTGAAATAGAGATTGAGTTCGGGACTGGCAAGGATTGATTTGTGAATTTGTTTGCTATTTTAAAATTTGGCAAAGAAATTTGAAGTTTTGGCATGAAATAGTTTTGCATAAATAAGGTCGGTACACTAGTGGGTTTTGTAATATTCCAGTAAGATGGACATAGTGAAAGCGAAACAATGGGAACCAATTCACACATAGAACCAGTAGTTAACTCTAAAATAATAAGAGTATGCGAATGGGTAGTTTTAAATAACCTAAACAATATAATGGACAAGAAAATAATACAAAATGTACCTAATATTAGTGGCTTATAATCAAAAAGTATGGGTAAAAGATTAATATTTGCCGTTGGTGCTGGCGTTGGAAATGTATACTCGAACGAGGGGAGTGGATTAGAGCTAACACGGGAGGCTGTTTGAAGCAGTAATATTGTTGTCGCCAATTGTCGTATTCTACGAAACATCCAAATAAAAGCAAGGATAGCAAGTGCAGATAATCCAAGACTGGTAAACATTAAAATTGAATTAAAATTCCAAAATGACGATTTGATATTAATCTGACCATCGAGAAGTGATTCGGTGAGACTGTAAAATTACTTGATCATTTTTAACACTATTAGCCATACGACTTAAACTAAGGTGGTCTTTCTGATCACGAGCCACAACTTTACTAAAATTATTAGAATACAAATGAAAATGTGGAATTTTTACCGTTATAGGTTTGCTAAAATGTGAAAGAGCTGAAATATTATTTACGTATGTATCATCAAAGAAATGTTGTATAAGAGCAAGGTTAATTGGATGTAAAAAGGTTGCGTTGTCTCTAGTAATGTGCTTACAAGAACCTAAGTAACCGGGATAAGAAAATTGCGAAGTACTTAACTGACACAAGCAGGGAATATTGACAACACAAAATGTACAACCTGGTAAAATCTGTTTTCTGGTAGGACACGTTAAAATAAGTTTTGGGGGTGTTATACACTAATACATTTGTTTGAGATAGCTCGATTAGCTTAGCATTTTGTTTCTCCAGTAAAAATCTAAAATTAAAATACTGCTTCACAGCTTTCTTCTGATTGTTAAAAAGTGCTAACTCACATGAGGGACTAGACATTGATTCCAATGGAACTTTAATCGGACAATGCAATACATTTGTACCATAACACTGTGAAAGAAAATTAGTATCAAATTTGGAATAATACCCATTAGTTGATGAAACAGCAAAGTAAGTAGCAAGATCCAGGATTTGTGTAGCATGTTCCCCGGATTCATTTAAAGGTACGGGAAGAGAAATAATTTTATAAAGCCTTGAGGTTTGTATCGAGGAAATCGGAAATTTAATAGTAAGATAAAGTTTATTGTTCGGCCTCCTGGCGAAAAGAAATTTTCCATGTTGATAATAAAATGCAGGATCAGTTTGAAGCACATGAAAGCCTGTGTATTTCCTGTTTAGCATATGTTGAATATGATTAATAGTTTGAGAAATGAATTTAGAAGCAATAATTAATGGCGATAATTGACCTTGAACAAGACTAAAAATACCCACTTTAAATTCCTCGAGTGTATACTCAATAATTGTTGCCTGTTGGATTTGGTCCATCATAAGTGCTGAAAGTGAGACGTAAGCTTGTTTTAAATTGTCATATGAAGTTGTAATTGCTGCTGCTGCTTCTTGTATTTCTTTATGGTTCAGTCTTATACCCTCCATTGCATTTGAAAATCGTGAATTCACATGGGACATAAACGATGACATAGTGTGATCATGTTTGATAAGTATGTTTGCCATGGCATTATTACGTTTTGTTAAAGCATTGATATGCTTCGCCAATATATTAACATCATCCACTGTTGCTGTACCAAATAAAGTTTTAGAAAGTTGCCCAATAAATCCTATAAGGGCTCTTTTCGATCTAGAAGTTGACTTCTCCTCGGATAATGGTAGAAGGCTGTTGATCTGGCTGATTGTTTGGTTCATCATAGTGGCACTTCTTGTCTTAAGAACCGTCAACTGATGTAACATAACTTCTATCATTTGACAATGAATGTTAGTATTATTGATAGGACAAGTCGAAATAGGGTCGATATGCAAATAAGTAGGTATACTAATCTCATACTTGTGTAGCCAATATTCATTCGCAAAATGAACAGTAGCCATTGGTTCAAATATTACTCCATAATTAATCCGTTGAATAACCTCTCCCTTGGACGAAACTGCAGCAAGTAAGTTGAATATCGTGAACCATTGTATAAACAATGTTATATATTTAAAGGAACTTCCATTGACTGAAAAAGATAGTGAGATGATAAGTCTGGGGTGAAGAAAAAGTAGGTACCATACTAAGACTTCTAGCACTTTAATATACACGTAGGTATAGGGGAGAGACTCATCATCCCAGTCAAAATTTTATTGTCCGAAAATCTAACTACATGTATATTCCCTACGCTTTTTGATTAAAAAATGTTCTTGTTTTGTTCCGACGGCGCGATCCATCATGATTAAAGTTTTTGTCAAAATGTTTCCTATAAATTTCATCTATGTTTTCTGAAGATTCCCACGTTTTTGATCGATCACTCCATCGAATCTGATATTGTAATATACCATTATAGTTTCGTCGGCGCAAGATCTTGTCAAAGTTATATGTAACATCCTTAACTGGTTCTATTTCGTCACACACATCTGGTGCCACTATGCCTGGGTCGACTATGTCTGGGACGACATTCTTGTTGGTATAATATGACAAGTCCGCATTGGTATTAACGTCGTTTGGTATTTCCACGCCACTAGGGGGAGTATTTTGGTTAGTTGAGGTTTCATCCGTTTTGTTGATTTGACCTTGAGACGCATCGCGATAAGGTTGTGTATTACCAAGGGTATTGTCTTGTCTAAGATTATATCTTTTAAGTCGATTATGATTGACTAATGATGACAACCTTTTATATTTCTGTGAGTCTGTTAATTGATAAGTGTGATTAGGTCCAATACCTGTTATCTCGTAAGGTCCCTGGTGTTTAATAGTAAGTTTGGAAGCTTTACCTATTGGTACGGCAGGATTATAGAGTAGTACCATATCACCAATTAAGAAATCGGCATCCTTTGCAGTTTTATCATACCTGGCTTTAGATAATTCTTGACTTTTTGTCATATTGGCTTTAGCTATTTCGCTCGTAATCTTTAAATGTTCCAATAAATCATTCACATACGCCTTGAGGTCTTTATTTAGTGACTCTTTCGGTGTGATAGTGATATCGTAAGGTCGAGTCATTTCTCGCCCAAAGAGTAGATAATGAGGAGAATATCCAGAAGACTGACAAGGAGAAGCTCGTAAGGCCATAAGAACATATGGAATAAAGGTATCCCAATTATCCTGTTCCTTATTTATGTATGCTCTCAAAATCTGTGCAATATCTTTATTCTTACGCTCTACGGTGCCATTTGTTTGAGGGTGATAAGCGGAGGTAAAATTGTGCTTGACATCAAATATCTGACATATAGCATCAACAAGTTTGGATGTAAATTGCCTGCCTCTGTCAGTGACGAGCTTCGCTGGCGCACCATACCTTGTGAACACTTCTTTAACCAATAAGTTTGCGACTTCCGTAGCATCCTGGGTCTTCATGGGAAAGCCTTCTGTCCAGCGAGTAAAAGCGTCCACAGCCAATAAAACATACTTGTTTCCATTTTGGGTTTGTGGTAGTGGTCCTAATATATCAACATGGATTCGTTGAAATGTTCCTTCTATGGGTATAGGGACCATTGGAGCGACTTTTGTCTTGTGGATCTTGCATCGTTGACATATGTCACAGGATTTTATGTAATCCTCTATTTGTTGATACATACTAGGCCAATAGTACTTCTGCATTAGAGCTTGGCGGGTAGACTCCCTACCTAAGTGGCAACCTCCTAACTTAGAATCATGGTATGCATATAGTAGATTTTGTCGATCAGGGGTTGGTGCTAACTGAGTAAGTGATCGGGGTCGATTAACCTTTGCTCCTCGATGTTTTGGATGGTGAATATGGTATAAAATGCCGTTCACGATATCATATTCTTGGGATCTCCCTACGAGACCATTCAGTTTGGCTCCAGTGTAACACTCGGGTATAACTTTGTTTTCTTTATACGCTATAATGTCTTTGAGGTCCGGACATTGTCGTTGTCGCTCGCCTAATTCCGGAGTCTCTAAAGGATCTTCTAATTGAACTGTTGCTACAAATGGCATTTTGTCCGAATAAGAAAATCCAACTTCGAGATACTCAAGGGACTGTGGAGAATTGTCTCCATTTTCTTCAAGCGATACAGAAGTGGCAAAACATGCTAGGTCGTCGTCGAGATCAGTAGGCTTGGGTTGTTGTTGTTGATACTGTCTTCTAGATAAGGCATCTACATTTAAATTACTGGAACCAGGACGATAGTGGATTTCATAATGGTACTTCTGTAGAAACATTGCCGATCTCGCAAGACGTCCGGTTCCGGTATGTTTACATGATTGGAGGTATACTAATGCTTTATGGTCGGTATATACTTTGAATTTACTAGTAGCCAAATATATATGGAAAGTCTTAATACCTTCAATTACTCCAAGACATTCCTGTTCAGTTACAGACCATTTTCTTTCATTTGGATGCAGAGATCTTCCTCCATAAGCAATTGGTCTATCCTGATTCTGATCATCAATTTGAGACAAAATATAACCCACAGCTTCTCCACTGGCATCACTTGATAAGATAAAAGGTTTACTAAAGTCTGGATAAGCAAGAATAGGTGCCGTGGTTAATGCTGTTCGAAGGTGATCAAAGGCTCCCTGACAATCATCTGGCCAACAAAATTTAGCATCTTTTCGAAGAAGTTTAGTAAGTGGTGACACAATCTTGGAGTAGTTTTTGACAAATTTCCTATAGTAATTTGTCAATCCAAGGAATTGGCGAATTTTTTGTTGGGACGAGGGTATCGGAAACGTTTGAACTGCTTCCACTTTTGACTGGTCCACTTCAATACCTTCCTTAGAAAAAATATGCCCTAAATAGTTTACCTTCTTAGCAGCGAACTTACATTTTGTTGGTTTAAGAGTTAATCTAGCTTCCCTTAATTTAATAAAAAAAAAACTCGCTTAGGTGGTGTAGATGTTCGTTGAAATCTCTGGAATAAATAATTATATCATCTATATAAACAAGGACATACTTCCAATTCATTTCTCGTAACGCAGCTGCCATTGTAGATTGATAGGCCATGGGGGCGTTTTTTAAGCCGAATGGTAGTCTGTTGAACTGGAAAATTCCATCTTGGGTGATGAAAGCAGATTTATGTTTAGTTTCAGGGTCCAGTGGAATCTGCCAAAATCCACTAGCACAATCCAAAACCGAGAACATTTTAGCTTGGGATTGGCCGACAGAATCAATGACGTCGTCAAACCTTGGCAGTGGATAGTACATTGGTTGGGTAATAGCGTTCAACTTCCGATAATCGATCGCAAATCTGTATGTCCCATCCTTCTTCTTCACCATGACAACAGGTGATCGCCAATCAGAGTTACTGGGTTCTATTATCTTAGCATCCACCATTTCTTTAATTAATTTGGTACATTCCTGTCGAATTGGTACAGACTGTCTATAAAACGGCATTCTGACTGGTGGCGCATCGCCTGTTTCAATACGGTGGTGATGAAGATGAGTCTTGCCTAATTCTGTATAATCTTTAGCAAATATATCTCTATTATTCTGAAGAAATATTTGTAACTTTTCCTTTTCCTCCGGTAAAAGGTCTGAGTCAGTTAAGTTAAAAGAAATGTCTGATTTATTATGGGTAGCAGTAACCGGTGCACACATGTTAACTAGTTGTTTGTTAGCTTTGGGATTATCTAATAATGTGTAAATACAATTTTGCTCAATGGCGCATGCCGTACCAAGTAAGTAGCTCTTGGGTAGAAATATTTCCTTATCAGATGTATTAATTACCAACATACGAGATTTCCTATCTTTTAATTTTACTATACACTTAGCTCCCACTACGTCACAAGCTTTGCGTAAAATAGGCTCTATGAGATAAACACCATTACTATTAACACGTGATAAACTAATTGGAATGTCGCACTCATGATTAGGTAATATTCTACACGCCTTCTTGGATCTTGCAAACCCACAATTATAATCTATAAGAGACACCTGTACCAAGCCATCCTTGAAAAAGACGCGTTTAGTTGGAAAATCTAAGTTACCTCCATTTTTTTCAATAAAATCTAATCCTAATATTACGGCCTGGTGTAAATGTTGGAACACGTGAAATTTATGCTCAAATACAACATTACTTATTCTAACTGGAAGATGAATTGTACCAAGAACAGGATGAGTCTCACCTCCTACACCGACGATATTTAAGAATTCTTTAGCAAGTAAGTCAGTCTTTGAAAAATCACACTTTTCAAGAAATTTAAAGGTGATACATGATATCATAGCTCCCGTGTCCAAAAGAGATTTAGTTTTTTGTGCCACGAATACTTATTAAAATTGTATTCTTTGCAATGGGAGCAATTAATTGTACAATGCTATTAGAATTACGAGTATGCCTGACCTTTGTATGAAAAGAATCAGGCGCAATATCTCATTGTCTAGAGAATTGGTGATTTTGATTAGACATGCATAATTTTGTATGGTGACCTTTGCGGTGACAATTTTGACACGTAACATTGAAGTAAGGACATGAATTTTTAGGAAAACATATTTCTATCTTACCGCAGCCATAACAAGTTCCATATAGACCGGATGCCTGTTGTCTTTGCTGTGGTTGACTGGGTTGTTGGCATCCACTAATATGAGAATATTGACGTTGACTGAATCCACCATTATTGTATTGCAACCCTTTATTGTATTGGTTGTATGAAGCGCCGGATTGTTTAAACACACTACGTGGTTGATATCTGTGATCTGTGCCTTGTTGTTAGTGATTAGATGAATTTCGTTGAAAATTATTAGATGCAGTGTGTTGGTAGTTGTTTGGTATTCTTTCTTGGTAATGAAGGGGCTCATGTCTTGGTCCATATGCGTTTGTTTCACTGAACCACTGTTCTGCATATTCCTGGTTCCGGGGAAATACTGGTGAGGGCATTGTTGAAGAAACAGCCCCGTTTGGTTTCTCGTTGCTGTTATTATGCTGTTTTAGGGCTGCTACCAGCATATTCTGTAAATCCTGTGTATCAACCATTCGGACACTTGGCGTCAAACACATTTGTTGCTCGGTGGTTTTTGCACACATCCGTAAATTCAATAGAGTTTTGGGGTCTTTATTCCGCACCCACGGTTGAATAGCGGGATTAAGTCCTTTTAATACGTAAGAAATTAGTATATTTTCTTGTATGTTATGTCCCACAATATTTGTCTGTATTCTATCAATATAGTCATCCACTGATTCATTTTGTCCTTGTGTAACATCTAGCAGTGATGTATCGAACACTTTTTGCCCGAAATCGTTTGAGCCAAACTGCAAAATTTTGTCCATTTCTTCCGGTAAATTTTTCGGAAAATTCAAGTTTACGACTGATCTGCGTTACCTGTTATTGATTTTCATTCTCGGCCATTTTGTTTGTATTGTTTAAAATATTATTTTCACTGTGTTCTGGTTGGTCCTCTGGAATTTCGTCAATTTCGTTTATTGTTATGACCCCTTTGTTGCTTCGTAACTCGTAGGGAAAGATTGTTGGTGATGCAGTTTTTGTTGTAGTTTTTGAAGAGGCACCATTCATGGTCTTGACATCGTCCACCAACTGAGAACGTGTATCCGTTTGTTAAATAATTAATTAATTGACGTAAGGTAGTTTGGGGTGTAGCTCAGTAGTTAGCGGATCCTTCACGTTCTCACAGTATATTCTGGATATTATGGGGGATCTAAAAATAATATAAATTATATACTCTGATGAAGGTTTACACGTTTATTGAAGACTGGTGCAGTAAGAATCTATATAATGAACACAAAATATTGAAACAATATGCATGAATAATAATTGATAAGAGAAGTTATTATAATACGGTTCAGAATACCTTATACATCATAATTACAATTCGAAATATATTTAATGTCTTTAGCAAAAGAACATATATATAGCTTTGCCTTACGTCTGGCATTGTTCGAATATTATTAATATAAATTGTATGCGACGTTTGATATTAAACGTATGTGCATAACTATGTATGGGATTGCATATATCACGTGATGCAATTCTCAATATAACATTTCACATACTATGTGTAAGATGCAAATTATCACTTTAATTGTATTTTTATATATTTCGTTTATATTTGTTTCGTTCCACAATATTTGAATATTAGAATGCATACATTTTAGTCAACTGGAAGCATGAAGGTAGACTAGGTTAACCACGCTTGTCATTGTTTTAGTTTAGTTAATTTAAGTCTGGATGTAGGAGACTGTTATTTACTTGACAACTCGTTCGCTTAACAAGCGTGGTCTTCAGCACCAGTTTTGCAATGCTTGGAGGGCATAAAACACGGTAGGATGAATTACCGCAGCATATTAAGTTATTGTTTAATGTAATTCATAAGTTTTGTAACTTGTTATTGTAATTATTCGCTGTTTTCGAATCGACATGCATGACTGATTTCTCAGTTGGTTGTGCAGGTCCCAGATAACTCAAGGCACTCGATGCTACAATTATTTTATGTTTCTTTATTATTAAGATAGTTTATTATTAATTATTATCAGGTGCTTGATTGGAATTATATTTTTTCTTTCAGTCAATCCCCACCACTTCGTTAATCACCAGTTCACCACTACGTCTCACAACTTCTCTAGTCTTTTGAAAGATCGACCAACTGTGAATAGTATTAATTATTAGTATTTTGAAAGGTCGATTAACTGTTATAAGATTATGATGAGATGTGCTACACTGTTACCAAATAAATAATGTTCAACGAGTTTTGGTGCATTGTTGTGTGTGCCCTACACTATGCGTAATATAAGATAGTAACGTTTTATTATTAAAATAACAAAGGAATAATATAACATACAAATTATTACAATACGAAATATTAACTCACCTAAAAATAATATAAAGTTCCAAATAAATTATATACTCTGATGAAGGTTTACACGTTTATTGAAGACTGGTGCAGTAAGAATACTGACCGTATGTCTTCTACCGTATATATAGCAAACCTTGTCATCCATCATAAGTTCATTTGGAACAAATTTATTTATGTCAAGGGGATTATAAATAGATGTACGAAGATTGACCTTAACATTTCTTAGGTATTATTTCATAAATTGTGTAACACAAGCAATATACGTATATTATATTATGCAAATAATGTGGCTACTGAACTATGGTCACGTTGTAAGATAATAATAAAGATGAGAGATATTTGTAACTGTCATATTAAATTTAAAACAATTAATCTAAATAACAGAATTATCTATGCTATATCACATGAATAGAAGTAAAAAATTAGACGATAGTTGTTAGAATTTTGACACTAATATACCGCCATAAGATAGTGAAGACCTACTTAGTGCTCTTCGGCAAGAGATTGGCCTTCGGTATTACTGTGGTTCAAAAGCTATCTAACTAATCGTAGTGTCACTGTAGATGTAGATGCCAAGGGCAGCAAGTCATGTGAACTTTCTCTTTTATGCAATGTGCCACAAGGCTCAGTTTTAGGACCGATATTATTCATCATTTTTACTAAACCATTAACAAAAATAGCAGGGAAACATGGTTTATCCCTACATTTGTTTGCCGATGACACACGGTTATATTTATGCTTCGATACCAATTCTTGCAAACAAGCAGTTAAAGATACAGAACTCTGTCTTGCTCAAATACATGACTGCATGACTAGACACTTTCTAAAATTGACAAAACAAAACCGAACTTCTGGTTCTTGGTACAAAACAGCAACTATTCAAATTCGCCGAAATAAATATTCATTTTCAAGAGGAAACAATTATCCCTACAGGCAAATAATATTGGAGCTACCATTGACCCTAGTCTATCATTCAGGTGTCGTATACAGTCAATATGTTCATCTGCCTTTTACCACCTTAAACAGATCTCTCGAATACAGAAATATCTCACTCCAGAAATAACAGAAAATCTCATTCATGCCTTCATCACGACAAAACTAGACTACCGCAACGCTGTGCTGAATGGACTCCCAGACTATCAAGTTAAAAAACTACAAAACATTCAAAACTCTGCAGCACAACTTATAACAAAAACAAGGAAATTTGATCATATCACCCCACTACTCTGTTCCCTAAACTGGCTGCACGTCAAAAACGAATTGTGTTCAAAATCTTGGTGCAAACTCATAAAACATTGGCAAATCACCCTTATATTTAAAACAGTTGTAAAACGATGCGAAAACAACACAAGAACCTTGAGGTCATCATCCGAAAATAAACTGATATCTCCGTCTGTGAAATTAGAATTAGGGAAACGAGCTTTCTCATTCTCAACCCCACCTATGGAATAATCTTCCTAATGAATTACAGATGATTAAATCTGTTGACCGATTCAAACGCGAGTTGAAAACACACTTATTCAACAATTAGTTCTTTCATAGTGTTAGTGAATTGGAAGCGCATTAGAAACTTTAGTGTAATCTTGTCAAGGCTAGCATGAGATTTGTGTTGGACTGTAGTTCGATTTGCTATAAACTTTTCCTTTGTGATTTACCGATTAAATAGATAACCGAGACTACTAGTTTTGTCTTACTGACTTTAGTAATGATGACCGAGGCTAGGCGGAACTTTCATTCGCTTAGTTCTAAGTTCATATAGTATGGAAGGGTATCGCTGCCAATATTAAATGCTCTGCTAAAATGTCTTTCCCATTGATTATATGTAAAAAGTACAATGTACAAAGTTACAATACCGGTAATGATAAAGTCAAAATACCTCTAAGGCCAAAGTTAAATGTAAAACGACAAATGTAATTTTTTTTTTTTTTTTTATTTTATTTTGTTTAAACAATATTTTATTCAAACTAGTGAATAGGATTGGGGAACAGGACAGAGCCTATATCACCCCTCTCCGATACAAAGAAAAGTATATACATTAAGAATTACGAGAAATAATAGTTAGACTATGACATATATACAAATATACAATTACATACATTTCATATAAATTAAAAATTTTGGCAATATATTAACATTTTTTAAGAAAAAAATTTAAGATGAAAAGTATAGTTACTCAATGGCTGAAACGCTTCGATTTTTCAATAAAATCATGAACAGCTGAAAAAAGTTTAGTATTTTCTTTTAGTGAAAAATCGGAATTTCCATATAAAAGGATATTAATATTTCGATATAATGGTGGTAGACATAATATGGTATTATTTCTGACATCTGAATGTAAGGAGCAAACAAGAAGGAGGTGATAAACGTCTTCAACTTGATAACCACAAATGCAAGCTGGGGAATCAGAGAGATGACGTAAAAAAAGATGAGAATTTAAGTCGCGACAAGAAAGTCTGAATTTGGAATGAATTATTTGATTTTTACGTTTGCCAAAATTGAAATAAATAGGAACATTGATATCTGATTTAGTAAAATGTAATTTAAATTTTGCTAGTGATTCTGAGGACTGGACAGTAGAGTCAAGGGAATTCCATAATCTAGTAGCAGATGGAAAGAACGAATTGTAAAATAAGGTAGTGCGGCAAAAGAATTCTGGGATATTGGTATGTCTAAACGAATAATATTGGGGTTTGGTAATGCATAAGTTAGATAGGTATTCAGTTTTACAAAATAAAAACAACTTATGTCTTTTCCGTCGTTCTTTTAAAGGGACAATTCCAGTTTCTTTATATAATAAGGAATGGCTAGTTCCTCTCACGCCGCCACAAATAGTGCGCAGTGCATCTAATTGTAATTGCTCAAGTCAATTAGTTAGGTGTTCTGTGCAACCGTCCCATATAACATCTGCATAATCGAAATGAGGTAAAATAAAAGAAGTATATATCGTATAAAGGGATTTTCTGTTTAGTCGATATTTCAGAGATCTTAAACAGTTTACTAGTTTAATAAATTTTTTACAAATATTATTAATGCGGACATCAAATTTCGAATTTGTTTTGGAAAAAAAGCCTAAATGTTTATGTTCTAAAACTTCTTTAATTTTAATATTATTCATAAATAGGGGCGGTGATTGAGAAGTCATTCGTGTATTAGTGGTGAGTGTTTCAGTTTTTGAGGGGTTGAAAGTAACTAGCCATTTGTCTGCCCAAACATTTATTCTCTCTATATCTAGATTTGAGACTTCCGCACTTTTGATTGGATCTTCAATAAGTAAATATAATGTGGTATCGTCTGCAAATAATTTAACGTTTGAATCAAGTTCATCAACTATATCAATTATGTAAACAAGGAATAAAAGAGGACCGAGAACGGAGCCCTGTGGAACACCAGCAGGAACAATGGAGGCATCAGAAGAAGCACCACTAAGTATAACACTCTGTTTTCGATTGCATAGATAGTTTTTAAACCAGTTTAGTAGCCCCCCCCCCCCCCTACTTTTTAGCTTTTTTATGAATTTTGTTTTTCCTTTTACTCAATCGTCTAATTTCATTATTCATCCAGGGTTTGTCGCTTGGCCTAATTGTAACTAGTTTGTTCGGAATGTGTTTTTCGGTAGTTTTTATAAGCTCATTTGTAAGTGTACTGCATGATTCATCCATAGATTCTAGGTTTAGTACTGTGTCCCAATTAGTTATTAATACTGCGTGTTTCAGAGAGATGTGATCAGTTTCATCATAGTTCCAAATAAGTCGTTTGTAAGACTGTTTGTGATGGCTATGAAATAAAAGTTGGCAATATATCGGACAGTGGTCACTGCAAAAGTTATCAAGACAGCCAAAATCTTTGATAAATTGGGAAACATTGGTTAAAATGAGATCTAATGAAGTATTTTTGCCAAAATTGCTCTATTTCTGGTTGGTTCAGTTATAAGTTGTGTCAAATCAAACATATTTATAGCATCATGTATAAAGGAATGAGTTTTAGAATTAAAGTCAATATTAAAGTCTCCAAGTATAAAACATTTGTTAATATCGTCGGTTAAAGCCAATTGAAATGATTCAAGGATATTTAAGTTTTTAGAAGCCGAATAATTTGGTGGTCTATAAAAAGTACCAAGTAGAAATTTAATATTATTGGAGTGGATCTCCAGCCAATCTGTGCGTCTTTTGTAAAGTAAAGTGTTGCGTACATAAACAATAACCCCGCCACCATTTGTGTCTGTCATTCTGTCTTTTCTAATAGGTGCATGATAAAATGGAAGGGAGATTGAACTATCTAGTATATCACTATTCAGCCATGTTTCAGATATTGAGAGAATATCATACCTATCTAACTCGGCCGATATCAAATCAATCTTGTTACGTAAACTCCTTATTGATAAATTATTAGAGTGTGGACCTGGATTAGGGTTGATATCTCCAGAGAGTAACAATAATAAATATACCAGAGCATTAGCTAGAATATTATACAAATAAAAATATATCTTAGACAGATATATAACTATATATAAATAATTGAAGTTATAACACGATAAAAGAACTAACGAATCAAGAAAGTATGTAATATATATACAATATAAGTTACAGCGAAGTGATGCTATCTCCACTGTTAGGTCAAATAACCAACTATTGCATCAGATGAGAGCTTTTTCCTAAAAAGAAAGAGAAAAAAAAATAATTATAGTTTGCATAACCTAAGAACCCCCCCCCCCTCAAATGTATCTTCAAATGTATATAAACTGATTTAAATTCGGTGGTTTCTGTTTTTACTCTTATTTCAAATCAGTTATTTTCGGCGAAATAAGTCAGTAGTCTCAATCGAATGCAAATTTCTAGCGTCTGGTTATTTCAGTCTACATACGCCGTTTGATTTGGTACAATGTTTATAGCCTCGTTCCTCGAGTCTCTTGCTAGAACTTGGTTCGAAACGCATTATGGTACACGATTCGTGTACCAAAGGTAAAATGTTTATTGTGTCTTAAGTATTGGATATCCCTCTTTTCCCGGTAAGATCACAGTATCAATTGTTTATTTAAATTGACAAATAATTTGTGTTTTCAATGTTAAAGATTTTGGATGATATTGAGTTATAGAGACTTAGCTACTTTAAACTTAAAACCTCTCACAAACATCAATAAATGTTTACTAATTCGGGGAAGAAATTGGTCAGGATGCTCATATTTTTAGATTCAACAAAAAGTTATATTTTCCTTTTAGCAGCACAAACATAAAATAAATAATTTAAAAAGAAAAGCAACTAATGGCGCGTTAACTGAGTTATCTTTCCTTGGGAACAATTATTCATATTTTTATTTCAAGAAAGATCGGTCGTTTCCGTATTTATGTTAATAAGTCGCGTGGTATACTATATTTGCATATTTAAGACGATGCTATGCGCAAGTTGATAAAAAGAACGCGTGAATGACAAATGAGATGTGGCAGAGCGCAAATGTGATTTGTAATGAGAGAAATGTAAAATGTAGAAATGTCAAAGAAGAGCATTTTGCATTAAAACATTTGTCATTTGACACATTACATTTGTCGTTTTACATTTAACTTTGGCCTTAGAGGTCTTTTGACTTTATCATTACCGGTATTTTGACTTTGTACATTGTACTTTTTACATATAATCAACGGAAAAGACATTTTAGCAGAGTATTTAATATTGGCAGCGATACCCTTCCATAATATTGGGCCAATTTGACTGAAATTTTCAGCAAATTCCCTTTACATCAACTTTTACATTTAACTTTGGCCTTAGAGGTCTTTTGACTTTATCATTACCGGTATTTTGACTTTGTACATTGTACTTTTTACATATAATCAACGGAAAAGACATTTTAGCAGAGTATTTAATATTGGCAGCGATACCCTTCCATAATATTGGGCCAATTTGACTGAAATTTTCAGCAAATTGCCTTTACATCAGCTAGTTTTTAATTATCGGGCCATTCCATGTCAACTGAACCAAATTTCGGAAAGTTGGGAACATGACCCTCCTCCAAAAAAAATATAAAAAATATATGTTATAGTATATGGTCTTAAATGACAATATTGGTGTCAGTCATTATCATTATGCGATAGAACTGGTTAAACACATTCCAAATATAATTTTAACACAAAGATCATTGCTAAGATTGATGAGTAATAAAGGTTTCATGAATCGGATGTGACGAACGGCGAAGGAAAACACGCGTAATGCTATGTTATTATTCGGCACTTCAGTCAGTTATGTAGCATACTCCGCACAGTGTTTCGTTTGATTAGAGGTAATCCCACTACTCAATCAGCTTCTGATTCTTGAACTTTTGCGGGAGTATATTCTTCCCGTTCAATCAAAGCTATCACAGACAGTCCTTCATTTAATCTGGGTCTTCCCTAAAACTTTGGACAGTGATTTAAGGTATTAAAATAGGTTGCCAGACAACGAAACATACGCCCACACAGTAGCTAAATCGTCCGGACAGTCAACAAGAGTTGTCGCATATTAAGTAATTATCAGAAAATCATTAGAATTTGTTTGGTTTTTATAAAGTTCTGGCCAATGTTAATGTTATGTATACGAATCATTTAATATCATGGAATTAGCTGTCACCTCCACTGGATACGAAACATTTAATATTATGGTGACTTTTTGTACAATCAAGGGCCATAATTCAGGCAGTTACGATCAGATATGTCCAAATATCGGCAGGAACCAAGATCTGTCAGTTATGAACATGCATTTCAGGTTTGACCAAAATCGAATTAAAATTGTGACCTCTACAGGGTCCACAACCTTGATATACCATATTTTTACACTATTTGTGTAAAAGTGGCGGCCATTTTGTTCAGCAATTTGGTCAGATGTTCACAAAATTCAAACTGAAAATTTATTACAGTGTAACGGTGATATAATGACCGATCACAAGATAATAAAGGCAATTTTCCGTATAATCAGAGGCCATAATTCAGGAAGTTACAATCCGATATGCGCAAATATCGAGAGGAACCAAGATTTTTAGGTTATAAAAATATATTTCAAGTTTCATCAAAAACTATTTAAAATTGTGACCTCTGTAGCGTTCACAGCCTTGATATACCATATTTTTACACCCTTCGCGTACAAATGGGGGTCATTTTGTTTGTCAATTTTGGTCCGATTTTCATGAAATTCAAACTCAACCTAGATTACCATGTAACATGAATATAATCAAACGGTTTTTTTTTAAATCAGGTAATAATTGTTACCTCCAGGGGGACCACAAGGTGATAAAGGCGATTTTTCGTACAATCAGGGGCCATAATTCAGGAAGTTACGACCCAATAT
This sequence comes from Patella caerulea, assembly GCA_036850965.1. Taxonomy (NCBI): domain Eukaryota; kingdom Metazoa; phylum Mollusca; class Gastropoda; family Patellidae; genus Patella; species Patella caerulea. The sequence goes on along the minus strand of JAZGQO010000008.1, from coordinate 2,636,050 downwards.
GCGCAAATATCAACAGGAACCAAGATATTTATGTTATAAACATGTATTTCAAGTTTCATCAAAATCGGTTCAAAATTGTGACCTCTATAGGGTCCACAACCTTGATATAACATATTTTCACACTATTCGCGTACAAACAGCGGGCATTTTGTCCGTCAATTTTGGTCCAATTTTCACGAAATTCAACATCATCTTTTATAACAATGTAACGGTGATATAATCGGATAATAATTTTGACCTACAGAGGGGCCACAAGCTAAAGGCAATTTTTCGGCCAATCACGGGACATAATTCAGGAAGTTACGATCAGATGGGCGCAAATATAGAAAGGACCCAAGATTTTTTGGTTATAAACATACATGTCAAGTTTCATCAAAATCGGCTCAAAATAGTGACCTCTATACAATCGTGGGACTAGGTGAAAATCAGCCAGTTTTCTTCAAATTTTGGGATGCGACCCCCACAGACAATACAGATTTGTTAAAGAGAATCCTGTCATCAAGTTGTCAAAGACAATACCGTGTGATGATGTGGTGTATAGGGCATGTTAAGTATCATATTACATTGCTCTATATATTTAGATTGTTCAAGTTATAAGCCTTTTGGGTCAGATTCTATAATCACATTCAAATTTACCCCCCCCCCCCCAAAAAAAAAAAAAAAAAAAATAAAGTAAATATTTAATAAATAAAAATTACATTTAGTTCAAATATTACATACGATTATACTACTAAGCTTATGATACATGTATTTTAAATAAGATAATAGAAGAAGCTTTATTGCATAAAAAAAATTATAAGGTCATGTGCATATATACAAATAGAAATAAAAGAAAGATACACGCAATAAGCAAAGATAAATATGTTTACATGTACATAATTATACAAAGATACACAACTTTACAAAGACAGGAACAAATTGTATACAAAAGATCCTAAACATTCTAAAATTTCTATTCATCATCAGTATCTTAAATTGTTGAGAACCACGGTAGTAAGACACTGTCTCGCTAGCCTGACTGGAGGCCGCATGTTCGATCCCTATATTGGACAAGAAAGTTCATCGGGATATTTCTGTCTGGCTTCACCTTGTCAGTGGTTCGGATGGTACGAAAAACCGAGGCCCAGGGTATACATTGCGTGCATGTAAAAGATCACTTGGCAGTTGGAATTCGATATAAGGGTAGGCAATGATGCAACTGTCTGGACAAAATCACTGTCATAACACATTGTTTAGCGAAAGTCCGTCTTTATTTGATGGACAGAACAGGATTACAAAAGGCGTTTTTTGTACAATCAGGGGTCATAATCCAGCAAGTTACGACCTGAAGTATCAAGATTAGTAACACAGATCTTTAGGATATAAATATGTAACTGGATGAAAATTGTGACCTCTAGATCTGGCTCGATTCATGCCAATATCGAGAGAAACCAAAATCTTTGGGAGAAATGCCCATATTTCAAGTTAAGTCAAAAATTGTGAGCTGTAGAGTGTCCACAAATAAATTATGGACAGATAAATGGACAGGGTCGACAGCAGTATACACCCACAACAAAATGTAGTCGTATAAAAATAAGGACTGGACGAAATGAGCTTCCTCAAATTAAAATAACTGCTCTGGTTTCGGGCCATTTTTTTTACCAGGGACTCAAAGAACGAGGCTAGACATATTCCACAAGTCCTGTCAAACGGTGAGCTGTATTCTTATCTGTAGAGCATGCACAATAAATACTATGGAGGTAGATTGGAATAACCAGATGCTTTAGATTGCTATTCGATTGAGACTTCTGGCGTATTTCGCTGAACATAAATATTTGAAATTATAGTAAAAACGGAAACAATTGAATGCAAATCAGTTTATGTACATTCATATTACATTAGTATATGCGTTGCGACCCATTTGTGTCAATTTCTAGGTTCCAAATATTATCAATTTAGCACCTTTAATCTTAAAATATTTGTAAATTCTGTACAAAAATACACACTACTTTGTCTTGGGTCTAACCCTGCAAATCCTTGTCCAATTAAACTACATATCTTCTGTTTTCAGAACAAAAATGATTATAAATAGCTCACCTTTATTGAAAGATGTCAATTTTTATTCTGGCATCCAATACCATTCATTTTAATGATAAAACTTGGTTTTGGGAAGAAATAAACAACTGATACCAATGACCAATTATAGTAAAGAGCTTTTTATTTTCTAAATCAAAATGTTGTCATTTGATACTCTCAATAGCAGGCAGGTTAAAAGTTGTCAACACTTAACAGGGTAATAATGCTATCAAGTGGGACATGTTGTTTAGATATAACATACCAGCGAATTAAATGTCAGTGAACTGGACACAAGACAAACATCCAAAATTTAGCACGTTTTTGGTACCTAGTCTGTGTAGTGTATAGCTTGATATAACATTTTTTCACACTATTCGCGTACAAACGGCGGCCATTTTGTCTGTCAATTTTGGTCCGATTTTCACGAAAGTCGAACTCAACCTCCATAACCATGTAACGGTGGTATAATCAAAAGTTTTTATAAATCGGATGACAATTTTGACATCCAGAGGGAACACAAGCTAAAAAGGGTGATTTTTTGGACAATCAGGGGCCATAATTCAGGAAGTTACGATCCGATGGGCGCAAATATTGAAAGGAACCAAGACCTTTGGGTTATAAACATACATGTCAAGTTTCCTGAAAATCGGTTAAAAATTGTGACCTCTATAGGGCCCACAACCTTGATATAACATATTTTCACACTATTCGCGTACAAACGGCGGCCATTTTGTTTGTCAATTTTGGTCCGATTTTCACGAAATTCGAACTCTACCCCCATAACCATGTAACTGTGATATATTCAAACGGTTTTTGAAATCGGATAACAATTTTGACCACAAGCTTAAAAGGGTGAGTTTTCGGACAATCAGGGGCCATAATTCAGGAAGTTACGATCCGATATGCGCAAATATCGACAGGAACCAAGATCTTTGGGTTATAAACATACATTTCATACATACATACATCGAAATCGGATCAAAATTGTGACCTCTTCACTGTTCACAAGCTAAAAACGTGATTTTTCGTACAATCAGGGGCCATAACCCATGAGGTTACAGTCCGATACATGCCAATATCGAAAGGGACCGATATCTTAGGGTGATAAACCGACGGACGGACGGACAGAGGCGACGACAATATACGTCCACGTAAAAATGTGGGCGTATAAAAAACGGTGAAAGTATAGGAGCTTTTATGCGTGACGTATTTCCGGTGTCTATTTTTAGCCTTGCCTTTTCACTCCCGTATCTTAACACGGCAAATGCTAAACAAAACGGGGTTTTCCGTCTTTTAATATAAAACGTATTCTTGAATGCCACCTTTGTTGTAAGATGAGTGTAGCATTCGTAATAAATTACCGATTTAAAATTATGTCTATTTTTTTTTTTTTTTTTTTTTTTTTTTTTTCGTTTTATTGACGATATACTGCGTTGTAGCAGACGATATCATGCTAAGCTCGCACGCGGTCTACAGTTGACCGCTATGCGCAAAAGATTACAAAGATGCATTGATGTATAAAGCCGATTTATATGTTTTGTGTTAATTTTATTGCAAACAATTAATAGATAACATCTGTTTTGTTGTAAACTGCCAAGAAATCAAGCGAAAGAGTAAATAATAGAATGGGTTATAGAGTGGTGACCTGTGACTTAAAGGGACAATAACATTCTTGCTGGCTTGGTAACTCCAGAAAATAAATAATACCCTTATTCTAACTACTAGATGTCCTACCTGTTTTGTAAATTATCCATTACAACCTATTTTATTTGTCCAGAGGGTTCGAAAATATTTCAAAATCCAAGTCACATTTGAAAAGGTTTTTGTTAGACTTTTCAAATCAATTGGTTGACTTTTTCCAATTTTTTAAATTAGGTGTGTTAAGATGAAATTTATATCATCATTTAATTGAAATATTCTAAAATAATACGATTTGTTGACCAGAATGAAGATTGGGACATATTTTTCAGTTACAACAAGAGTGTTATTGGGGCTTTAACAAAAGAATTATTCAAGATTCAAGACGATATTAAAATTTTTAAAAGCAGGACCGTAACAAATCTAAAAAAAGAGCAAATAATAATCACGCTGTAAAAAATAATTCTGTATAGAATGCACCGAGTCCAGTTATATACTGTATTTGCATTCAACATTTGTTCTCTGAACCAAATACTGAATTAGAAATTGATAAAATGGACGCAAATATATCGTTCTTATCATTCTTGGGTTGCGACATTGGAGATAAACTGACTGGATTAAAATTTTACAGAGTGTCAAAAGTTGTGCCAAGACGATTTATGTGGTTGGAAAAAGGGGTTTTAAAAATATTCACAGATTCAAATTGATCATCGTTTTATTCTTTAAATTCTGTTATTCGTATTCCATCAAGATTATTTTTCTTATAAAATGGCTGACGTTTTACTCCGGGCATCAAACAACTATTTTATTATTGGTTAAAGCCGTCTAAACGTGGGGAAATTTACAGTAGCTATTGGTTAAAGGACAATATTAGTGCCAGTCATTATCACATATAATATGTAATATTCCAAATATAATATTAACACAGAGATCATCGCTACCATAGAGGAGTAATAAAGGATTCATGAATCGGAATTGACGAACGCCAAAGGAAAACACGAGTTATCTCTCTATATGAATGACTGAAGTGAAGAGTGATGACAGATAAACGGTCGAATTTCTGCTCACTAAAAATTCCTTCGAAGACAAAAAGTTGTTATATGGGACCGCAAGAGGTTATCTGACGATACAATAAAGTAATTAAGTGTCATAAGATAAGAGAACACGGGGGAAAATAGAAATACTCCGTACAGCCCCTTGCTTTTATTCATTCTATAGGGGAGACCGGGGCACATTGAACAGCTTTATTCACATACATGTTTGTCCTCATTTCATATCAAATGTTTTTATTAGAAGATCTCTTTATTTCATGATCAAAATTTAAAAAAAACCCATCAATATGCCCTCTTATATGGATCAAACCCCGGTTTATCTTGATTGTTTAGATTAGACATATATGAACTTGTTAACATGTATGGAAATTCTTTCTCTTTTAAGCGCTTTTTTGAAAAATTCACTGCCTAAGAAAATAATTGACAGCATGTGGCTTATTCATGGAGAAATGGGTCTAAGAAGTTATCTCACTTCTGTATAGTGTTGGGTTGTATAGTATTATTTATAAAGGATATATCCATGGTGGTTCATTGTGCCCCGGTCCCCCCTACCCTATAAAAACATGGTAATGCACGGACTTTTAATCTGTTTTTCTTTCCTGTTCTCTTATCTAGTGGCAGTCAATTCTTTTTATGAATTGTAAGATATTCTCTCACAGTGTCACACAGCAACTTTAGGTCTTCGATGGAACTATTAGTGAGCAGATATTCGCCCATGTATCTGTTATCGCTAGTCACTTCATTTAGTTATATAGATGAATAACTCGTGTTTTCCTTTGGCGTTCGTCACTTCCGATTCATGAATTCTTTATTACTCCTCTATGGTAGCGATGATCTCTGTGTTAATATTATGTTTTGAAAGTGTTTAATCAGTTCTATCACATATGTGATAATGACTGGCACCAATATTGTCCTTTAACAGTACGCATAGACAATCTTATTTGCATATTGCATACTGTATGATACTGTTTATAGTATCATTAGCTGGAATTATTTTAAGTCGAACATTAAATGCCCAACATAGTTCAGCTCTGAAAGTCGGTCTCATTACACTCACCCTGAACGTTCAGGGTGAGTGTAATGAGACCGACGTTCAGAGCTGAACTATGCCCAACAGAACTGTGATGTCTGTACATTCTGTAAATAGAGATTAGTAAAATAGAAGATGTCCATCCAGAATTATATGATTATTATATGATGAAGTAATTATGACCTATGTAGCATTCCATAATATCACATTCCAGAATGATGACTAAGACGATACGTCATCGCACATGCGTAGTAAGATGTAAGATGTTCACCATGCTTGTTTCTTGAAGTTAACCATTTCGATGTTGTTTCGATGTACATCATTCTTATGTATTAAATATTTGTTTACAACGAACACAATATGGCGACGAGGATGTCGAAATTGTTCTGCACTAGATTTGTTGATCCAGATGTTAATTATTTTGTTGTTAACGCTATTTTCCGGTGATTTTAAGATGAGCGTGCCATTACCTACCAGTTTTTTGCCGACCCCCGGAAAACCAGCCATTGCATGGGGACAGTGGCGAAGCCTATTTGAAAACTATTTAACTGCTGTCGACGGAAATAATTATGCCGATGCCAGAAAGAAAGCATTACTTTTACACTGTTTGGGACCACATGCACAAATGACGTTTAAGTAATAGTTATTAGCACACTTTCCGAGGTGTATCGGTGAATATCAGGACAGTTTTGGTCGGGGGCTCAGCCGAGGCGGAGCCGAGGCGGCCCCGACCAAAACTGTCCTGATATTCACCGATACACCGAGGAAAGGTGCTAATAAGTTACTTACATCACATTTCTATCGAGTATTATGAAGCAAAATGTGAAAAATAGTATTTATTATCGAGTCGTTTCAACCGAAAAGTGACAAATATTTTCTGCTCTTTCATTTATCCCTTTCTGTACCTCACGTTACATTTCATGGTAGAATTTACACGTGCGTCTTGTTGTGACACCCCGAGCTTAATACAGCCACGTGTTTGTTTAGACCACATCGTCAAAACAACTTGTCTATATGGCGGAGAGGACTGTGGTGATATTAAATGTAGTGTAAAGGAAATGCGGGTCATTGCTGGAGAAAATATGCATCGTAGAAATTTATTTGTAATAAAGTTTATGACTTTCTAGTCGGTTTTTGTTTTATCCTGCTCATATTCAAGGCTTGTGAAGTGTCCAGCAAGAGAACCCCACCTTCTATCATCACAACTAGTTAAAATAATTATTCAGTATTCCAATCTATATATTTTGCATATTAATATAAATCAAACCAAATTAAGGAATAAATGCCAATTGATATGTATAATAACTGTTTTCGTAATATGTTATTACGTTAATTTAATATCATTGTATATATTTTTGCACTGCCATATTGTTCCTACCGGTTTGTTTTGTTACTATGATTTTGACTAGTTGTCTCATGTTCGAGCGTAATGAAAACGGTTATCATTGCGATCTGGGTCGGACTAAACGTCCGCTTCTTGTTGTTTGATAAGTTTCAATGACCGTCTAAAAGTAGCCGTGTATTAGAAATGAACAGTACTCTTTTTCGAAAGTGTACTGTTCATTTCTGATACACGGCTACTTTTATGCATGTATTGGAAATGAACAGGACAGTTTCATCAAAAGTTGCCAGTGGCAACGAGTAGAAGTGGGATGTAATTCATTACAAGTAGCGGATGATTCGTACGATGCTGCATTGCGTAGTTTAGAAGGCCATTACGGTGCAAGATTCAACGTGAGCGCTGAAAGGGTGAGATTCATGTCAAGGTCACAACTTAGTGGAGAAACCGTTGATGAATATGTTTCAGCTTTACGAACTCTGAGTCAAAACTGTAATTATGGTGCCAATGTACTTAATGAACTTATCCGTGATTTAATTATTGAAAAAACGAACAATAAAAACATAAAAGAAAGATTATTAATGGAAGGTAATAATTTAACTTTAGAAAACGCCATTATTATTGCACGTAGAATAGAATTAGCTACCACAGAATGTCAGTCAATGTCCAATAATGATAAACCACATGGTCAAACTGTCCAGAGAATATTTAGAGGTCCGTCTTCGGGATTTCGCCAGAAGAATTATAAGCCGAATTACAGTCAAAGATATCAAGTGCCTACTAATAATATACAGCGATTTAATTTCCGTCCACAACCAGGGTATCATCAGTCTCCAAGACAGCAACAATCATATATTCATAGAGCTACAGGTAGAGTACCACGATACCAAGGGGTTCAATACCAAGGGGTTCGAAATAATTTTAATCAAAGCAACGTTTTACAAGAGGAATGTTTCCGGTGTGGAAGTTATCGTCATAAAGCCAGATATCCACATTGTCCAGCAATCAATCAAAAATGTAATAAATGTAATAAAACTGGTCATTTTGCACATGTTTGCAACTCTCGTAGGATAAACCAAATTGAAGTTGAACCTGAAATGAATAATGAATTAACAATTCTAACTGTCAGTAACTCTGATGTCAAGAAGTTAAAAGTAGATGTATTCTTGATAATGTTTTAACTAATATGTTAATAGATACTGGTTCACCCATATCAATAATCAATAAGATGACGTTCGATAAATATTTCCAAAACAAACATCTATATTATTCTGATACAACGCTGAAGTCCTATAACCAAAGTCATATACCTATTATCGGAGTTGTAAATTTACCTGTTAGATTTAAATCTCGTTCTACAATTTCACAATTCTATGTTGTCGAATCTGGTGAATGTTTACTTGGTTTAGATGTTACATCAGCTTTATGTATGACAATCTGTGTAAAACCTAATGACAGTGTCATTGAATCAACAACAATTAAAAGCTGCAGTTACAATGTAAATCGTATTGAGACATTTAATGATTTAAAAGAAGAATTCCCAAATGTTTTCAATGGCATAGGAAGAGCTGTTAATTTCCAACATCAATCTGTTGTGAAAGAAGATGCAATTCCTGTAGCACAGAAAGCTAGACCGGTTCCCTACGCTTATGAACTAGAACTCAAAGAAGAAATTCACAACTTACTTAATGATGGTATAATTGAGAAATGCGATCATGCTGAATAGGTCAGTCATATTGTTATAAGTCGTCGTAAAAACAACAAAGTAAGACTATGTGTTGATCTTCGAGTAGTTAATAAAAATATTATACCAGTAAAGTACACATTGCCAAATATTGAGTCGTTGATTGGATCGATTAAGAAGGCAAATTTCATATCCAAGTTCGACATGAATTCTGCTTACCATCAGTTACCACTGCATGAGAAGACTAAAAAACTAACAACATTCGTTACTCCTTTTGGTCTTTATAGATATAATACAGGACCGTTTGGCTTAGCTGATTTACCTGGAGGGTTCCAGAAAATGGTTGACATTATTTTATCAGGTTGTAAAAATACATTTAATTTGCTAGATGATATATTAGTTGTTGGCGAAACAGAAGAAATTCATGATGCTAATGTTCGTGAAGTATTAAGTCGTCTACAGAAGAATGGTTTAACTTTAAGCTCCAGTAAATGTTTCTTCAAAGTATCCGAAGTTAATTGGTTAGGATTCTCGATTTCTGCAAAAGGTGTCCACATGTTACCAGAAAATGTTTCAGCAGTACGTGAATTATTAGAACCTACATCTTGTAAAGAAGTCCAAAGTGTACTAGGATTTTTTTTTTTTTTTTTTAAACAATATTTTATTCAGGTTGTCTGAATGGGATTGGGGAACAGGCTTAGCCTATGTAAAACCCCTCTCCCTAAGTAATTTGTATACATATTATTAATGAAAAATGGGTGTATATACATAGTTAAAATGGCAAACACATACATATTATATAAACATAATAAAATGGGTGAAAATGTACAGTATATATAGTAATTAATAAGTAAGTATACATATGCAAGCAAAGTGAGGATTATTTGATAATAAACAAAATTAGATAGACTAGCCAAGATTATACATTAAAATATTACCTGATCGAATTGAGTTTAGAATCTGTTTGACATGTTAATGAACTTATGGACCTGGTTAAAAATATTAGTATTAATTTCTTGACTGTAGGTTTTGGAACCGAATAAAAGACAGTTTATATTTTTAAAATCATATTGTAATTTGTCAATGGTTTCTGTTCGTGCATTTGAATGTAAGGAACATCGCAGAAGGTAATGATCAGGATCTTCAAACTAGGATTTTTTAACCACTACTCTCACTTTATTCCTCAGTTTGCTAAAATAACTGAACCGCTAAGACAATTGATTCGTAAAGGTCAAGAATGGGAATGGAAACCAGAACAGAAAGCAGCCTTCGAAACACTTAAGTTATCATTGACGACTACTCCAGTCCTAGCTTTTTATCATCCTAATTATCCGACTTTCGTCACTTGTGATAGTTCCAACTACGCTCTTGGGGCAGAACTTGGTCAACTACAAGCTAATGGAGAAATTCGCCCTGTTGCTTTTGCCTCAAAAATTTTGAATAACTATGAAAGAAAATATAGTATAGGCGAGAAAGAAGCTCTTGCGTGTACATGGGCCGTCAAGAAGTGGGATAGGTATTTGAGAGGTCGACATTTTAAGTTAATTACAGACCATAAGTCATTAACCACTCTTTTACAATCATCAGAAAATTCTTCTGGGCACAAGCCAGCCAGAATAGCTCGATGGGTTGCAACTCTTCTGGAATATAAAATGACCATGGAATACAAGAAAGGATCGTGTAACGGTATAGCGGATTCCCTATCTAGATTACCTACAAATAATTCACCAACCACATCAGAAGTTAGTATTGATGAAATTAGTTTTTGTAATTCATTAACCACCGAAACTGTCAAATTGTCTCCAAATGTTATTTCATCAGAAACCATGAAAGATGACATACTTAAACAAGTTCATAACTATTTGCTAAACTCATGGCCTGCAAAGAAAGATATTAGTTCAGAAGTTCTCCCTTATTATCACATGAAAGATGAGTTGTTCTTATTCGGTAATTGCTGTATCGGTAGAGGTATTAGAACTAAAATACCCAAAAACTCTACAACGTGATGTTTTAAACCTCGCACATGAAGGTCACCGAGGAATTGTTGCTACAAAACAGAATTTACGCGCAGTAGCTTATTGGTGCGGAATAGACAAAGATGTTGAAAGTTTCGTTAATAATTGTTATATGTGTGCTGAAAGTGACAAATCAGTAAAAACTTCTACTGCTCCTCTTTATCCTAGAAAACCATCGGAAGGACCATGGTTAGATCTTGCAATAGACATAAAAGGACCATATGAAAATGCTCCACAATGATCTAGATATTTAATTAATATTATTGACTATTACAGTAAATGGCCTGAAAGTTGCCTAACGGACAATATTACTTCCAGTTCAGTTATTAAATTTCTTGATAATTTATTTTCTACTTGGGGTATTCCAGAATCATTGACATCGGACAATGGTCCACAGTTTGTTAGTTTAGAATTTACTAATTATCTTGATAAATTAAATATACGTCACATTCGTACTCCAAATGATCACCTGCAATCTAATGGGGCAATTGAAAGACTGAATAAAACAATAAAGAATTTATTGCAAACTAATGTAAAATCTAAGACGACATGGGTAGATTCTCTAAGAACTGTTCTGCATACAATACGTTCTAGTGTTCATTCAACTACAAGGTTTACACCATTTTTTCTGATGACGGGAAGACAGATGAGAACACGTTTAAGTCAACTTAAACCGCCTGATGTTAAGTATTCACAAACTAGTAATAACCGTTACCGTGAAGTCGTATGTGAAAAACAAAGTAAGATGAAAGACAAATACGATGTAAAATATAATGTTGTAAATCATAATTTTCAAGTCGGTGATATGGTAAGATTTAAAGTGAAAAATCTTATTGTTCGCGATAGAAATAAATTAACCTCACACTATTCTAAGCCTATGCGTGTCATTGAAATTCAAGGATGTATTATTACTCTGTCTGATGGGAAACGATGGCATTCAGATGACATTGTGAAGTATCGCTGCGAAGGTGAAAATCAAAGTGATGATGTGTTTGATTTTGAACAATCTAATCCTTATTTATGGTTTAATCTTAATGGTAATAATTATGCTAATCGTGATGTTGTGTTAATGCGAAATAACAATCAAGTCCCAAGATATTTACAGGACTATACGATGTGAAAAAACCTTTGTTCAGATAAACATTTTGCTAACTAATTTCATAATGAATGATATATTGTTTATTTCAATATTAAGCTATATTTCCTTTAATGATATTATAGTATGGTCAGATAGTCATTTATTCTATTTAGTTCTATAGTTTAAAATAGGGGGGAATATGTGATGTCTGTACATTCATGTAAATAGAGATTAGTAAAATAGAAGATGTCCATCCAGAATTATATGATTATTATATGATGAAGTAATTATGACCTATGTAGCATTCCATAATATCACATTCCAGAATGATGACTAAGACGATACGTCATCGCACATGCGTAGTAAGATGTAAGATGTTCGCCATGCTTGTTTCTTGAAATTAACCATTTCGATGTTGTTTCGATGTACATCATTCTTATGTATTAAATATTTGTTTACAACGAACACAATAAGAACCGTGTTTTGTGTTAATATACTATTCAAAATAAGTAGGGGATATTTGATTTTTAACTGTTATTAAAGTCACCGAATGAAACTGACGAAGAAACAAATGACAAAATGAAATGAAGTTCACACTCATCGATTTTTTCCAAATGATCGTTAGACTAAGGCACAGACTGACCATTATAGGGTTAAATTGATACCCGGGGCCAAGCAGCAAAGTTACCACAGCATCACAACAAAGTCAGTAACGGGTAAATCCTCCTCTGTTTGCCAAACAAGCATTGATCCGACGTGGCATACTCCTAATGAGACGTCTAAGGTCAGTTTGGTCCAGATCGTCCCATTCCTGTTGCAACGCAACAGCAAGTTCTTGGACATTGGCAGGACGTTGTTGACGTTGACGTAACCTCTGTCCAAGCATGTCCCAGACATGCTCGATGGGGGAGAGGTCGGGACTCAGTGCTGGCCAAGGTAATGCGGTGATGTTCTGTTGTTGGAGGTAACCTGTAACGATCCTGGCCATGGACATGGACTGCCAAGATGTTGTCCCGGTAGTACTGGCCTGTAACACGCCCTGCAACAACATGTAAAGCCGTTCTTCCAGCAACAGTGATGCCTCCCCACACCATAACAGAACCACCCCCAAATCGATCATGTCTGATGACGTTAACGCCATGGAAGCGCTCGTTTCGACGACGCCACACCCTCCTACGTCTGTCCAAAAAATCAACAGTGAACCTTGACTCATCTGAAAACATCACATTGCTCCACCGTCGATTATCCCAGTGTTGACGATCCCTACACTAACGACGTCTTGCCTGAATGTGATGATCTCTCAAACAGGGGATCACGCGAGGACGTCGGGCGCGAAGGTGACCCCTATGCAGTCGATTCCGAATCGTCTGGCCACTCACTCTCACACCAGTGTCTGTTTGAAGACGAGCGCTGATCTGATTTGCTGTGATGACACGATTTCTCAAGGCCAAGGTACGGATAAATCGATCCTTGGCTTGAGTTGTCGCCCTTGGTCGACCTGGGCGTGGCCTGTCCTGTACAGATTGTGGATCACGGTATCTGGACCATAGCCTGCTTATGACAGACTGAGAAACATTCATCGCCCGCGCCACAACCCCCTGTGTTGTGCCGATCTGTAGCATGCCAAGGGCACGTAACCTTTCATTTTGGGTAAGCCGACGCATATCAAAATTTGTTTTCTGTTCACTAAAACAATTAAACTGATGTTTCCACCCTGGAATTCAATGCCACAATGACTGTAACATTCAAAGTCAGAGTCGTGCAAATCTTGGGTTGGACCCCCATGATGATCCCAAGCATCACCTGCATTCCATGCGGTAGCTATTGGTGCGTTTGGGCGTCACATGTAACTGGAAATGTTTCTTCTGTTAGGTTCCATGTGGACTTTTTTCGTAGTCATTTGCATATTTTAGTATTATGCCCCCAAAATCAAATATCCCCTACTTTTTTTGAATAGTAGTATAGCATGCAGCGCTATAGCAGACAATATATCAACCGCGCAAGTACTGTACAGTCGGCAGTTGAATGTAAATATGATTTAGACCAGATTTTAAAAAAAAAATCTTTGGTGTTAATAGTCCTGTAATTAATAGGTAAAATTTGTTTGGTCGTAAAATGCGTAATGAATTTGAGACCAAATTCTAGTTCACACCATGACCACGGACCAGTCAGTCAGCAGTTGAATGGAAATATGATCTAGACCAGATTTAAAAAAAAAATCTTTTGTGTTAATAGTCCTGTAATTAATAGACAAAATTTGTTTGGTCGTAAAATGCGTAATGAATTTGAGACCAAATTCTAGTTCACACCATGAGCACGGACCTAAATTGCAACGGCCATTACGGGTCTGGTAAACTTGCTGTATCTTTTCTATATCGAAGTTTTTGTAAATATCGGTATCTGTCATCGATCGGTAAACAATACATAGAAATGGCGATCGGATCCTTTTTATGTAAAACAAGGTCACTGTACGGCGGTATTTTCACAACAAAAAAACACAATGGCCTGTGGGTTACAGTTTACGAATAAGGCCGGGGTCTGCGCATGACCGAAAATGACGTCAAAATGGAAACCCGTAAAAGCTCCTATATGTTCGTTTCCAAACAGTGTTGTTTACATTTCATTCGACTTGATAGCCTCGTTTGTCACGCAATTAGTTTTAGTGCAGTATTCTGCTATGCAAGGGTTAATTGGGCATAATAAAATCGTGAGCCATGACGTAACGTTATGTAAACATATTTGTGAGCGGCTCTGGCAAAAACAGGCTTTTCTTGGAAAATTGAGATTCTGGTAGATTTGGAATCCCCACACCAAGAGCTTTCTAAAATTGAATAAATTTTTGAAATCGGATGAAAATTCGATAAGTTATATCCTTTTCTGCGTTAGAACTCAGCAGAATGAGAAATTAAGAAAATGGCCGCCAAAAATAAAGATTGAAGAAAGTATTTATCTCATTCAAAAGTCCATAACAACCAAGCTTATAAATCCATCAAATGACTTGGAAACTGCCACAGTCATAGCTCCGATCATTTCCCTTCGTTAAATTCATATGATAGTCCTATACCTAAGAAAAATATTTGATAAAACATCCAAAAATAATTACTCAAACAATGATCAAGTTTTCTCAAATCACAAATATGGGTTAAAGTTTGAAATACAGTTCCAAGACCTGAAAAAATAAATATTACACAGCATTGTTACTAATAAAATTTATTTAAATAAAATAACACAGCTTTGGCATAAATGAGCATCACCCACTGTTACCATAGCAACCGAACAACCATCTTGGATTTCAATTTCAAAATGAAGCCAATCCCACCAAATCTGTCCTAATGTACAATGAGTTTTTTTTTATCAAGTTAAAACCAATTCAATAACATGCAAGGTTTTTTTTACCAACCGATTCATTTTCCTTCTTTCGTGTGTATGTGTAGGACAGCCCACTAGCCCAAGTTCCAGAGAAGGGTGTTTAGGAAATCTGACTATAGGCCTGGTGACAAGGCGGGATCAGTCATCCATAGGCCTAATATACTCCAAATTTATAATGTCACCAATGAGTAGGCCTATGACCTATATCTAAACGACCATGCAGAGGACCTCTATAGAATGCATATTTCATGCAAGTAGGTCAACGAACAGACGATCTTTGCCGTGCTAGAGTAGTGCAATAGTATAGGCCTACAGAACCGGCCCGAGAGTTTTATTTATTTTATTAATTTAGTAATAATTGACTGCATATGAACTAACGAAGTCGAAAAGTAATCTTCAAACAACTTCTCCGTCACCGAAGCCAAATTCACGGGTGGAATTTAGCACACGAGCTATTCTTGTGGTAGAATTGGCGGCAGACATTATTTTTCTCACGTATATAGTTCGAAGTAAGTCAAGCAATGTTATGACACTGGTTTAATCGTAGAACTGTACACGATCTATGGTTTAGTGACTGCTTCCGTTTCTCTCGTGCCGTAAAGCGCAAGTACATCTTAGCGCATGCGCAAGAAAAGATTGGCCAATCAGCGTGTTCGAAAGAGCCACGACCTAGCAACAAAACGTCATTGTTTACAGCTCTTAATAGATTGCAAGCTTTGATACTACTGTCCATTACACAACTAGATCTCATTGAATCTGCATAAATTTACCATATTTGGAAAGTTGACGCCAGGGGGCGGTGTTTGATAGAAGTACTGTCGCAATAGAGCCAGGAGAAATACTTCAAAACAATGTCCGATTTTTGTTATTTTTTTTTACTTTTAATTGGATAATAACATAACTTCTGAATGGATACCTTGACAAATCTCTTCAAAAATACAACTTTAGAGTTGAATTCCACTTTCTCTTTTTCAGGGATGAAAGATAAATGTATTTTCGATCTATTTTTGGCCGAAACACATTTTAGACAAAAATTTTATTTTGAAACGTATATTGGCCGTAGCTTAAAATAAGCACCTGCGAGAACCGCCTGTTTTCGCCAGAGGCAATCACATTTGGTCCAATATTGTCACTCGTTTTAAATGTAAAGCTTTTGTAGAGCAGTAAGTCATTGGTTGGTAGTCGGACTAGAGACCAATCAAACTTTAAAACAACAATATACACTATTACAGCAGTGAGTAGTGGGATTACCTCTAACCAAACGAAACACTGCACGGAGTATGATTTTGTGTAATATCAGACAGATTGAGACACAAAACAAATACCGTACATGCCCAGACAGCCACTCAGCTTTGGCCCAAGTATGGCCCACATCTGGCAACCTCTGGCAAAATGATTGGGCCGGATATGGCATGCCACATGTGGGCCAGATCTGGCAGACATGGGCCAGACGTGGCCCAATCGGAGTCAGATCTGGCCCAGATTCGCTAATGCACACGCTCGCCTTGCATGGCCCAGATCTGGCAGGCTTTGGCAAAGATATGGCATGCCACGTGTGGGCCAGAGATGGCACAATTGGCCCTTGTCTGGGCCGTCACTGGCCCAAATGTGGCCCACAGATGAAATTCATGCCATGCCAGATGTGGGCCAAAGAGGGCAACCCGTTATCCCCTGTCCTATTTCTTCTTCGTAAATTGAGAGGCATGGCCATGGTCTAAGTGGTTTAACACTTGCTCATGAAATTAGAAGGTCGGTCCACCAGTCAAGTGGCTTGGTTGCGAAACCCTGCTTGCATGTGACAAGGAGAAGGGGAGTCTGTCCAACTTCATCAGTTATCTCTGGGACCTATATTGAAATAGGGTTGAACCATATGTTAGTCCCAAAATAAGAGTAGAAATTAAGGATATCTTGCATGCAGCACAAACAACATACATTAACAGCAAAAGCAAAATCTTAAATAATAAAATTTATTCATCCATATAACACAGCACAGTTCTATGGATAACAGTCACTATATTATATACACACAACGTTTTGACAAGATTTCACTGTTTCGACAAGATTTCGCTGTTTCGACAAGATTCCACTGTTTGTTATAAGGCATACAAATTATCCATGTCAATATCATTCTCCCCTTCTTCAGCTATCTCCTCCTCCTCTTCCACTTGTTTTTGTTCTTCCCCCATTCAGCCATTTTGTTTACAATATTTTGATATTATTTTCCATTGCATCCTTGTGGTGAAGTTATTTATCACACCTGCAATAAATGCAAAAAAAATGTACATAAAAAAAAAACACGTTTTTCCTTCTTTATATCAAACATGACCAAGGGGTATGTCAATGCAAGTACCAAAGTATTAAGTCAAATAATTCTTATTTGCCAAGGCAAAAGAATAGTTAAATGAAGTTATTTAAATAATGAAATCACATAACTCTTATCTAATTTAATATCATTGTAGAGAAAGTAATAAAATGTACTTATCTTTTTATCTTTAACTAAGTTCTGTGAAAATAATGCACAGTTTGTATACCACTGCAATGTCTTCAGTTTCTTGTTAGTACTAAATTCTATTAATTTGTTGTACATTGAATTTTACAATTTTAAATTCAGTCAATGAAACAGATTTCAAGATAGTAAATGGGCTGTTCGTTATGCTTTGTTGAAAGATTAACATGGTTGACCTGCTAGCTTCAACAAATTGTATAATCTGAGTACAGAATCTGCTATAGTAATTAAAATCTAGCTACTTTGTAGCATGATACCCAACACTCAGACTGTGTTCTAATAAACTTTGTCTTTATTTCATTGATTTCTTTAAAGAATAATTTATTATTTTTGCTTTAAAGATTTACATTTACTGGCTTTTGGGGGAGGGTGGTGTGAGAGGATTTCATTTATATTATATATACAGTACATTTAAAAGATAGGCTAGCACTGCCAGGCAGGATACGCCCACATTTTCGAGAGATGGACAGAGAACAAGCAATACCGAAAGTGATTTTTCCTACATCTTTAAGTCCCGTATTTCATACTGTATTGGGAGCAGTCATTTAGTTGGTCAGTTCCAGTCTGATATTAATGAAACTCGAAACCGACAATGATTATGGTGTGACGGTACACAACCTAGAAATGTGACTTTTCATCAAAATCGGATCAGAATTGTGACCTGTAGAGAGTCCACAACCATGATATACCATATTTTTACACTATTCGCGTACAAACGGCGACCATTTCGTCCGGCAATTTTGGTACGATTTGTACGAAATTAGAACTCAACCTTCCTCATCAAAATCGAATTAAAATTGTGACCTATACAGGGTCCACAACCATGATATATCATTTTTTTAACAGTATTCGCGTACAAACGGCGGCCATTTTGTCTGTCAATTTTGTTCCGATTTTCCCGAAATTCAAACTCAACCTTCCTTACAGTGTAACGGTGATATAATCAAACGTTTTTTTTAAATTGGATAATAATTGTGACCTCCAGAGGGGGACCACAAGCTAAAGAAAGGGGGATTTTGCGTACAACCAGGGGCCATAATTCAGGAAGTTACGATCCGATATGCGCAAATATCGAAAAGAACCAAGATCTTTGGGTTATAACGATGAATTTCAAGTTTCATCAAAATCGAATCAAAATTGTGACCTCCACAGGGTCCACAACCTTGATATACCATTTTTTAACAGTATTCGCGTACAAACGGCGGCCATTTTGTATGGCAATTTTCGTCCGATTTTCCCGAAATTCGAACTCAACCTTCCTTAGGGTGTAACGGTGATATAATCGAACGGTTTTTTAAATCGAATAATAATTGTGACATCCAGAGGGACCACAAGCTAAAAAGGGTGATTTTTCGGACAATCGGGGGCCATAATTAAGGAAATTACATTCCGATAGCCGCAAATATCAAAAGGAACCAAGATCTTTGGGTTACAAACATGCATGTCAAGTTTCATCAAAATCGGTTCAAAATTGTGACCTCTATAGGGTCCACAAGCTAAAAACGTGATTTTTCGTACAATCAGGGGCCATAATCCATGAAGTTTTGATCCGATACATGCCAATATCGAAAGCAGCCGAGATCTTTTGGGGATAAACCTATATTTCAAGTTTCGTCAAAATCGGATAAGAATTGTGACCTGTAGAGAGTCCACAAACAAATTGTGGACGGACGGACGTCTGGCAACATCTGGCTGGATATGGGCCACATCTAGCCAGAGGCTGCCAGATGTGGGTCATACTTGGGCCAAAGCTGAGTGGCTGTCTGGGTGCTTTTCTAAATTCCCTAGCCCGTGATTTCAAAATAAATTTCCCGGTTTAAAAAAGATTATATACTATAGCGAAGGTGCAGCGTGTCAGTATAATAACTATAAAAAATTAAGCTAATGTTTGCTTTCATTTGGACGATTTTGGTATTCCGGCTCATGAGTGGCATTTCTTTGCCACAAGTCATGGAAAAGGTCCCTGTGATGGTATGGGGGTACTTTGAAACGGTTGGCAGCCAGGGCCAGTATAAAATTAAGGCTACGGGAATGGCTTCAAGTAACCAAATTCTAATCCCTGTCAACCTATTCGACTGGGCTGATAAAAATGTTCAAGGTGTGATGTTCCTTTATGTTTCGTCTGAAATGATTGCTGCCGATACTGAAAAGTTCAAACTTAAATGTAGATATGAATCTGTCCGTACAACACCTACTGGTACTGTTTTATTCCGACTGGTACTGTTTTATTCCGACTGGAACTGTGAATTTGAAAATATCGAATTTCTCATGATTACTTCTCGGATATGGTACATTTACAAACGTTGAAAGAGCAGTGGAGGACACGCGCGCTACTGACAATTAAGAATCTTTGTCGTGCGTTTGGTTTTGAACCCTCTGACTTTGTACCGTTGATTACAGATTAAACATCCAGAAGTGTACAAATGTGTTGTCATTGATGTGTTCCCATTTGAATATTGTTCACCATAAGCGGTGGTACTGTTTACCGCTGACTACCGCCGACCAAGTGCTTTTTATCGCTGACCGTTGTGTAATTACCGCCGACCAAATACTTTTTACCGCCGACCGCATTGTAATGACTTTCGACTGTAATATAATTACCGCCGACCAAATACTTGTTACCGCCGACCAAATGCTTAATGATTCCTTGTTACCGCCGACTATTTTACGGTTGTTTTTATTTTATAAAGAATAATACAACAAGAATGTTGTTTTTTATTTGAGGTATAATCACGTACAACTGAGATATGTTTACAGGATCATTTTGTTATACGAAAGATAGGCTGGCACTGCCAGACAGGATACACCCACATTTTCGAGAGATGGATAGATAACAAGCAATACCGAAAGTGATTTTTCCTACATCATGAAGTGCAAATATCGAAATGAATTAAGACCTTTGGGTTATAAAGGTGCATTTCAGTAAGCTTCAAATTTGACTGGGGATCATGTTGCTAAGTGGGTAAGAAATTCGAACTCAACCTTATGTAGGCTGTAACGGTCATAGAGTCAAACGGTTTTTTTAAATCGGACAATAATTGTGACCTCCAGAGGGACCATAGGCGATTTTTGGGACAATCAGGGGCCATAATACAGGAAGTTACGATCCGATATGCGCAAATAACGAAAGGAACCAAGATCTTTGGGTTATAACCATGCATTTCAAGTTTCATCAAAATCGAATTAAAATTGTGGCCTCCACGTAACCATGATATACCATTTTTTTAACAGTATCCGCGTACAAACAGCGGCTAATTTGGATGGCAATTTGGTCCGATTTTCCCGAAATTCGAACTCAACCTCCATAACCATGTAACGGTGGTATAATCAATCGGTTTTTTTTTAAATCGGATAATAATTGTGACCTCCAGAGGGACCACAAGCTAAAAAAGGGCGATTTTTCGGACAATCGGGGGCCATAATTCAGGAAATTACATTCCGATAGGCGCAAATATCGAAAGGAACCAAGATCTTTAGATTATAAACATGCATGTCAAGTTTCAACAAAATCGGTTCAAAATTGTTACCTCTATAAGGTCCACAAGCTAAAAACGTGATTTTTCGTACAATCAGCTGCCATAATCCATGAAGTTTTGATCCGATACATGCTAATATCGAAAGCAGTCGAGATCTTTTGGGATAAACCTATATTTAAAGTTTCGTCAAAATCAGATAAGAATTGTGACCTATAGAGAGTCCACAAACAAATTGTGGACGGACGGACGTCCGGACGGACAGGGGCGACGACATAATACGTCCACACAGTGGCGGATCCAGGACTTTTTTGAGGGGGGGGGGGGGTGACAACTCTATGTTCTGTCTCACCGACCGCGGTTTACGGAGCTAATTTTTTCCGCTAGTAACATGGATGCTTATTGTGTGTCTGATAAGATGCGCTCTGTGTGATCTATTGATATATACGACCATGCGTGCATGTCCCGGTGGAAGCATGTAGCACCTAGTCACCCTAGTCACCCACCCCCCCCCTCCCCTGGATCCGCCCCTGCCACATGAAAATGTGGGCGTATAAAAACTTAGTGATACATTTCCTATGGCGCTCAGTATATTAAGAAGTGGTCTAAATCCTGGCAATCGGTACATTAATATTATGCCCCTTGATCTAGGAGCGCTGCGATTCAACATGTCGGCTCCATCGCTTGTCAACAATTTTGAGGTTCCGTCGTGGTAGGTTTAAGGTTTACGTGTACCTCGTCTTTATGTCTGTACAATTTAGACCCAATAACTATTATCCCCTAAAAATACGATAATGCTGAATGAAAAGCCAGTGATGAATTTAAGTTTTGGAGTAGACCGTCCTTGCAACTGGGCGAATACGATCATATCACATCACACCGTAGTTCAGCTCTGAACATCGGTTATTTATATTACACTCAACCTGAACGTTCAGGGACTGTCCCATTGAATCAATGTCGAAAATAATTTGAGCCCTAGTCAATTTTACTGGGAACTTTTCACTGCTAAACATTGGGGTGTCAATCTGTGTGGACGCCTTTACAATGTAAACGAACATCTTAGTCAGAAAATAAGACCTTGCTTACCCAGGGCTCTATAAAAGTTGAGTGTGCCTGCGCACACACTTGAAAATGTGCCTGCAAGTTCATACTCAAAAAGAGAGTATTCAATTGCCAGGTATATAGTATGAATTGGGGGGGGGGGCTTACGAAAGCTTCTTGGGTTGGACTCGGCAGAAGAAATTATAAATAATTTTTAGTACCTTTTTTATTATGGTTTCTAAATTGTATTAATGTATTATAGATTACTTTAAAAATAAAGAGTATGTTTGATGTGCATATTGTTGTTGTTTGGGGATGATATAAACACAGAATAGATGCCTACCGGCTTCAAACAAGTTCATAATGATTATATCCCTTTGTGCAGCCAGGTTGTCATTCGTTAAAATTAACTTCCGGTATAATTCGGATACTAACAAGACTCATCTGTTTTATAGATGTATTTTATAGATGTAATGTATTATAGATTACTTTAAAAATAAAGAGTATCACCACAAACTCGGCAAGAGACTTTGTTCTTTTTTCCACTTGATACTCGATAGGAAGCCATCGTTGTAGAATTATCAGGTGTTAGTGTGGTTACTCCACGGTACTGGTGTTTAGGGGTCGCCGAGGTCACAGGTGATAGTTCGTACGTCGCGTGCTATTCTTTTAATCATCGACGCTGGCATTCTACTAGAATTGTTACTAAATTAAGCAGAGGTCACAGGTGATAGGTGATCATAAGTCACAGGTGGAATCGCTAACGTCGCGTGCTGATGTTTTTATCATCGACCAGCTTATTCTAGTAAATTATTATACGGTAATCAAAGTAAACAAAAAACAACAACAATAAAAATAAATAGTATTCTTTATTTTACATGGTTTACGTGACAGTAATAATTTTTTAAAATGTGCCTGCAGAAAAGTTTTTTAAAGCAACTGTGCCTGCACACGTCGTGCGTATGTGCGCGGAAATATCGATGCCTGTGCTTTCCTCGTTAGACGGCTAGAGGCAGTATGAGATGAGCGAAACAACACGCTGTTAAAAATACGTCCCCTCCTATCAAGTCGCCGCCATGACACTGCGTGTTGTGTGTTGTGTTGCTCATACTGACTCTAGCGTGGTAAACAAGGTCTTAAAGTTCCAATTTCATATTTTCTAAGAAAGTCAAAACATAATTATTTCTTTGTCTTTTGCTCAAAAGGTTGTCAACTCATTATTATACAATCATGGGCAAAATTTCACAGGCGTTAAAATGGCTGACACAGGTTGATTTATGAAATAGTAACTCATTTACCTCCCTTGTTTTCCCATTCCTCTCCATGGACGGCCATCTTCAAACGTTTGAATTTGAAGTTGAAAAGCATATTTTTGCCAATTTCTCAACCGTGAATTATAGGATTAATAGGATTATTCCTTAACAAGGTAGGACTGTTTATAGGTACAATCTATTTTAAGGCTTTATTTTAATACATTTTAAAAGTATAACTTAAAAATTTGCTATTGGAACTTTAAGATGTTCGTTTACATTGTACAGGTGTTTACACGGATTGACACCTATCGTTTAGCAGTGAAAAGTTGCCTAGTAAAATTGGAGCTCAAATTATTTTCGACATTGGTTCAATGGGGCCCTGAATGTTCAGGGTGAGTGTAATGAGGTCGACGTTCAGAGCTAACTAAGTACTAATGTCTTCCGTCTTACTCAAGCCAGGCACAGTAGTGGCTTTTCCTACAGAGTTCCTTTGCACAAGTTTTTTAGTCAAATGACTTCACAAAGTTTACTGGCCTATAGCTACCTTAATCAACACATAAACTAACCCAAAACTGTACTGCACATAGCTTAACATATTATAAATCAATTCCCATTGAAATAAAGGCAAAGTCTTACATTAGATTATATGATTTGATGAAACCCAACTGCTACGCAAAATTTCAACTGGCCAGTGTCATGACGGTTTGCAAAATATGTCATTACAACATAAACATCGCTATGCAAATGTTTAACGCATTACCCAGGCCTTGAGATCTGAAAATCACGCTGGTGTGATAAACTGTGTTTGCCATATATTTTGCGAGAGCTATTTAAATTTCTATCTGAGACAATGCTTATTATAACTAGTTTACATTAAATGCAGAATGTATAAATAAACACTTTTTAATAGGTTACATGTACTAGTAATACTTTGTGTAAGTGTTCCTAATAAAAATGCATTTGAAAGAATTCCATTTCTTAATTAATTAATATCATACATTTGATAACATTTTGACAGCTCAATGAATTCATTGTTTTTATTAGAACGGTGGGACAAACTCAAATTACATTTACATTACTGTTATTACGACGTGTTGACATTTCTATGATGCGAGGGCTACGACCTATGCCGTAATGCTGTCGGTAGTCCACTAAACTTTGACACAAATATATTACTCGGTTTCCAATATATATGCATTTCAATCACAAATTATGCTACTGTATGTCAGCATGTTATTTATTTACTATCAAGTTAAATGAATGAACAAAAACAAGCCACTCTTTGATAGATTATAATACTTTATTGCCTCTACTGCCATGTTGAATATACTGGTAAATCGCTAATTATGATTGGCTACTAATTTTTGAGTTAGAGGTTGTAATGGAGACAAAAGGATCACATTTTTTCACTGTCTTTTGAATATTTATTGGTTTTATAGTCTTGTAAGTAATTTTACAAATAACTGTCAACGTTTTTAAATAATTTTGGAAAAATTCTGAAATAAATATACAGAAATGCGCATCTATGTATTTTTTTTACAACTGATCTAAATTTCACGTTTCCCTTCCAGCCTTGCTGCTGTTTCTTCACCTCGGCATCGCTCATTAATTCATTAAAATCATAATTCCATATCTCGGAAGATAACTTTGCACCTGAATAATAAAAACAGCGATGTAGTGGTGACATCTTATAATCGACGAGGTCTTTTTGGGGGAGAATTCATCCAATTGAATAATTTGCTGCCGCGAGTATTCGTGTTCGCCGGTTTGAATTTGCGAGCGCCCCCATCAAATCTCAAGGCCTGATTACCATAAAGTAAAAATTGTTCGGTACCGGTAACTATTTTAATGGTCCAGTCTTTGAATTACTTATTCCAATAGAAACTGTAATGCTATGTGTTGACAATTGTGTGTTTGAACCTATTTGACCTTGTGTAAGGGTTCTTGGACTGTATCAATTGTAACCTTAAACACACAGTTTAAGGGTACAAGTATAGTAACTAATACGACCGATGTGTCTCGAGTTAAGGATTAGTAATAGTAGAGGGCTACACATGAAGATGCCTCTGGTTTTCTCCCACAGCTATAGGGCTCTATGTGTAAGCGAATTATTGAAAAAAAAATAGAACCATATATTAGTCCCAAAATGATTTGTGTCAAGTGGACGTTAGACTCATCACTCCATTTCTCTCTTGTTGATTAACGTGGCATCGATCAGACCAAAGTCAATATTCAGGTAGGCTACCCTTATCTTTATGCTATGGGAAATCAGGTATATAGAACCCAAGAGTCTCTGTAGTGTCCTTCACTGGTACGTAGAGCTCTGAAACATGGTCCTATTTATGCAAATTTCTTTTTACGTTTGCTTATTTGGTGTTATTTTACATTAGAATTTTGTGATTTTAGGGCAGGGAAACCAGCTCCAGGACTTCATCTTGATGTAATAAAGGAAGGAAAAATGGTTCAGGTAAAAATACGTTGCAAAACTTCTCAGGTTTCTGATTTTGGTCAATTCATTTTCTACAATCTCAGTCTTATTCGCTGAGGGTAAGACGCCCACTAGCTAGCCCAGAGTTTGGGTTTTTATACGCCAACATGGAAATGTGGTCGTATATTGCCGTCACCCCAGTCCGTCCGTCTGTCGGTCTGTCCGTCCGTCCGTCCATCGTCCACAATTTTTTGTGAACGCTCTAGAGGCTAAAGTTAATATCCGATTGACTTTAAATTTATACACGGTGTTTAAGGTCGTGAGACGAAGAAGCCTATTGATTTTCAGCGATATCCGATAATTACTACCAGAGTTATGACCCTTGATCACTTTGAAAAATCTTGTGAACACTCTAGAGGCCATAGTTAATATCCGGTTGACTTTAAATTTATACACAGTGTTAAAGGTCTTGAGACGAAGAAGCCTATTGATTTTCGGTGATATCTGATAATTACTGCCAGAGTTATGACCCTTGATCACTTTGAAAAATCTTGTGAACGCTTTAGAGGCTAAAGTTAATATCCGATTGACTTAAAATTTATACACAGTGTTTAAGGTCGTGAGACGAAGAAGCCTATTGATTTTCAGCGATATCCGATAATTACTACCAGAGTTATGACCCTTGATCACTTTGAAAAATCTTGTGAACGCTCTAGAGGCTATAGTTAATATCCGATTGACTTTAAATTTATACACAGTGTTTACGGTCATGAGACGAAGAAGCCTATTGATTTTCGGTGATATCTGATAATTACTGCCAGAGTTATGACCCTTGATCACTTTGAAAAATCTTGTGAACGCTTTAGAGGCTAAATATCTGATAATTACTACCAGAGTTATGACCCTTGATCACTTTGAAAAATCTTGTGAACGCTCTAGAGGCTAAAGTTAATATCTGATTAAATTTAAATTTATACACGGTGTTTAAAGTCATGATACAAAGAAGCCTATTGATTTTCAGCGATATCCGATAATTACTACCAGAGTTATGACCCTTGATCACTTTGAAAAATCTTGTGAAAACTCTAGGGGCTAAAGTTAATATCCGATTGACTTTAGATTTATACACAGTGTTTAAGGTCATGATACGAAGAAGCCTGTTGATTTTCAGCAATATCTGATAATTCCTGCCCGAGTTATGACCCTTGATCACTTTGAAAAATCTTGTGAACGCTCTAGAGGCTAAAGTTCATATCCGATTGAATTTGAATTTATACACGGTGTTTAAAGTCATGATACAAAGAAGCCTATTGATTTTCAGTGATATCTGATAATTACTGCCAGAGTTATGACCCTTGATCACTTTGAAAAGTCTTGTGAACGCTTTAGAGGCTAAAGTTAATATCCGATTGACTTTAAATTTATACACAGTGTTTAAGGGCATGAGACGAAGAAGCCTATCGATTTTCGGTGATATCCGATAATTACTACCAGAGTTATGACCCTTGATCAGTTTGAAAAATCTTGTGAACGCTCTAGAGGCTAAAGTTAATATCCGATTGAATTTGAATTTATACACGGTGTTTAAAGTCATGATACAAAGAAGCCTATTGATTTTCAGTGATATCTGATAATTACTGCCAGAGTTATGACCCTTGATCACTTTGAAAAATCTTGTGAACGCTCTAGAGGCTAAAGTTAATATCCGATTGAATTTAAATTTATACACGGTGTTTAAACTCATGATACAAAGAAGCCTATTGATTTTCAGCAATATCCGATAATTACTGCCAGAGTTATGACCCTTGATCACTTTGAAAAATCTAATGTTAATATTCGATTGACTTTAAATTTATACACACTATTTACGGTCATGAGACGAAGAAGCCTATTGATTTTCGGTGATATCTGATAATTACTACCAGAGTTATGACCCTTGATCACTTTCAAAAAAAACCTGTGAACGCTCTAGAGGCTAAAGTTAATATCCGATTGAATTTAAATTTATACACGGTGTTTAGGGTCATGAGACGAAGAATCCTATTTGATTTTCAGTGATATCTGATAATTTCTGGCACTTGATCACTTTGAAATATCTTGTGGACAAAGGCCTTGAGACAAACCATCAAAACTACATGTGTTCTAATCATTTCTGATAATTATTTAATGGGCTATTACTCGTAATAAGATTATCATGTGTTGTAAATGTTCTCCTTACTGATAAAAGAAACAATATGCGACAGCCCTTGTTGACTGCCCGGACGACTTAGCTGTTGTGGGCGTATGTTTCGTTGCCTGGCAACCTATCTTTCATTCATTTCATTGGCCGAGAAAGTGTTCCCCCTTTTAGGTAATGCAGGACAGAGGGTTGACATGGACAGCTGTCTGGTCATTCACATGTTATGAAAAAGCAAGATCCCGTGTACACATTGGCATGCACATAAAAGATACCTTGACAGTTGGAGTAGGACATAGTGCTGCTGTTGTGGCATAATTTTCCTCATAGATCACTGTAAGGCGTATGCCTGACTTCATTATCATCCCAGTTTAGGAGCAGAACAATAGGACGATAAACCCCCATTTAATTTCTTATTCGCTGAAATGTATGGTACTTTTATGAACCCAAATTTTAACTGGCTTGTAAATCAGTGTTGAAACTACTATTCAGGTATCTGTTAACGGATATAAAATAAGGGTTATCTGAATCATTTTATTATCCGTTCGAATATATTCTGACATTCTGTATGCTCTATATTTAGCCATTTTTACATCTGATTACTTTGAAATTTTCCCCAAGCCAATTGATCACCTAAGCAGCTCTGAGCATTAATATCAATATGCGTATTATTAAGAGCTAGTTACTAATAAAATTATTAATGCAGTGCAACAAAAACAGTAGTCTAAATAAAAAAAATATTCATTCATTTCCTGGGCTGGTTTACGGGATACGTGTTTAGACCGTGTTTGGATTTCCTGCAATGAAATGTATTCATAACGACCTATGTCAAGTATCACGTATATTCTCAATTACTGATTGGTTCAGTAGTAGTAAATTATCAGAATGAGGCAAACGGCCTTGGTGGAATAAATCGGAAGATTCCGGTAACCTACATCTAGATTGTACCGAGTTCGGAATAAACGTGACATGGACATGTTTTTATATAACTTTTGTTATTCGTGCTTCTTGAGCAAAATGATAAGTAGGAGGGCTGCGGATTACGAGAGTAGTTATACACAAATTTCTTCACCTCACTGATTTTGGGAACATCACGGATAGTCTTAATAATTGCGGCTAACGGTAGGTATGTTTTCCTCGCAGCTCAAACAATTTGCAAATCAACCATAGAGCTGTATATTGACTAGAGTGTATTGGGTCACGTGATCCCCATTGACGTAACGTTAACGCCGTGGGCCGACACTGGAGACCCGGCCGCCATGTTTCAACCGGGTAAACGTTTTTTACCGTCCACCAGAGCCTGGTCTTATGACGTCATATGTGGATAGTGGGTTAGGATAAGGGTTAGGTTTGGCCCAGGGTTAGGGTTAGGGCTAGCCCTGTCTACATCTCGAGACTGTGACGAAATCTGCAGGCCACAGCCCTTATCCTAACCCTTATCCTAACCCACAATCCTCATATGACGTCATAAGACCTGGCTCCGGTGGACGGAAAAAAATGCTTACCCATTGACGTCACTTTCAACCGGGAAAGAATGACGGAAGTGCCCGGATGAACGCTATGTAAACAAAAGGAAATAGAATGACGAAGTGTTGGTAAGTCCATTAAAAAGCAGTTCCGTTCTAATTCAACAATATCAACCAATGACGTATATATATTAACTAGACCGCGCGCATGTCCAATCTCGACAGCAAACCAGTCATAACATCCGGTTCAGTCAGAAGGCGCGGGATACATGATAGATAGGAGTAACAGTTAATATATATACGTCATTGATATCAACCAAAAAAAAAAAAAAAAATGATGATTGAAAGGTCTTACCTTACAGTCCTAAAAGCAAAATCGCTTTGGTCAACTGGCATATTTTGGGGGCTTTATTTATTAAGAGTCACCGTGGCAATGTGTAAATTGTGCGCAGAACTACGAAATCATGTTTATTTTATTAATTGAGCTAAGTGAACGTCCTAGAATGTCCTGATATCTATAGAGTATTCGGCAAAATTTTGAACATTGCTACCCGCAGTTCACATAAAACTTTATTTTGGACAGATCTAAATAATTTGTTGGACGATTTGAAATGAATGTTCTGCGTGATTGGCAGAGATAACTGACTATACACTTGACGATACTATAAAATAAATAGCGTCATCCAGATGATGAATAAAGAAATAAAATAGATTTTAAAAATAATCTAGGACTTCTATCATTTACCAGTAGAATAATATCTGATGCCGATGAGATTTTTTTTTTTTTTTTTTTTTTTTAAAAATAAAAAATAAACAGGACTAGCAAGGCCTTAATAGGCCTATATGGTTTTCAATTTCCATGAACTGGTGTCTGATTTTTCTTTGCTTGAAAAATACGGCGGTATATTAAATTTTACAAAAAAAAAGACAAACCTCTTGATGAGATTTTCGTAGTAGCAGCAGCGATTAAAAAAAAAAAAAATTTTAGGCCTAATTAAAAATTTATTTTTTACAAAATTTGTTCGGGGAATTAAGTTTTCAAGACTTTCACTTATTTGTCCTTAATATAATTAACCTTCCTTTTTTAAAAATTAGTTCGGGGGTTTAAAGCGGGTTTTCTGAAGAAAATAAAAGAAGCATAAACTGATATTGCAAGAAACTTTCGCTTTATATTCATTCTGTACATCTGTGAACACAATGTCGTCCTAATTAATTAAATCCGAGGGAGTGAAACTAAAAGATAACAAAGCAACTACTGGCCAGTGAGTGCATGTCTGTGACTAAACACTCCACTCCAATAAACAGACTTACTCCCCGCGATATTTTTCGTACAATACCGCATGTGTGTAAATTTTATAAATTGCGCAATTTTCGAATAATTAAATAAAACATTAATTTGGAGGTTTGCTTAACAGGCGGACCTTGTAATCATTACATAATAAAAGTATCAGTACTAATAAATTAAGTGAATGGACTCACCGGGTTTTCGGTCAAGCTTCGAGTGTTCGACGTCTTTTCGAAGTTCTCGCCGTGTTTATTTAATTATTTTACACAATTATCATGATTTTACCGTATCTATTAATTCACTATTTCACTTATGACTTATCATGCCTACTATGAAATGATAATCCACTCCCTTTTCGTCTGACATTGAATTTACCAAAATAATAACAACTTTCCGACATATTGGTATATGCCAACGCAGGCTAAATCTTCCCGGTTGTAAAATGGCTGCCAACATCCATAGTCGGCACGCGATCACGTGACCACCATACACTCTAGTCAATATATACACCTCCATGAAATCAACATACACAGACACTCATAAATATTGAAACAAGTAAGAAATTGTGAGTATATGCACTTTTGATGTAATTATTGTTCAAGATGTTCACGTTACCGAATTATCCGAATAGTTCAGATAGCAAATGAAATTATTCGGATCACACATCTCGATCCGATTTTCAACATTATTGTATATTGTTGTCGCCCTGTTTATTTATTCATAGTCTGTTAACACCAGGGTACTTTATTCATTTTGAATTGAACTTGTTCATATTGTCTGTTAATATACTATTCAAAAAAAGTAGGGGATATTTGATTTTTAAGTGTTATTAAAGTCACCTAATGAAACTGACGAAGAAACAAATGACAAAATGAAATGAAGTTCACATTCATCGATTTATTCCAAATGATCGTTAGACTAAGTAAGGCACAGACTGACCATTATAAGGGTAAAATGATACCCGGGGTCAAACAGCAAAGTTACCACAGCATCACAACAAAGTCAGTAAATCTTGCGTTGTCATCCTGGAAGATGAAACGGCGGCCATGACGTCGTGCGAACGGCACAACATGGACTGCCAAGATGTTGTCCCGGTAGTACTGGCCTGTAACACGCCCAGCAACAACATGTAAAGCCATTCTTCCAGCAACAGTGATGCCTCCCCACACCATAACAGAACCACCCTCAAATCGATCATGTCTGATGACGTTAACGTCTTGGAAGCACTCGTTTCGACGCCACACCCTCCTACGTCTGTCCAAAAAATCAACAGTGAACCTTGACTCATCTGAAAAGTCATAGTCGTGCAAATCTTGGGTTGGACCCCCATGATGATCCCAAGCATCACCTGCATTCCATGCGGTAGCTATTGGTGCGTTTGGGCGTCACATGTAACTGGAAATGTTTCTTCTGTTAGGTTCTATAGTGACTTTTTTCGTAGTCATTTGCATATTTTAGTATTATGCCCCCAAAATCAAATATCCCCTACTTTTTATACGCCCACATGGAAATGTGGTCGTATATTGCCGTCGCCCCCGTCCGTCCGTCCGTCCATCGTCCACAATTTCTTGTGAACGCTCTAGAGGCTAAAGTTAATAGCCGATTGACTTGAAATTTATACACGGTGTTTAAGGTCGTGAGACGAAGAAGCCTATTGATTTTCAGCGATATCCGATAATTACTACGGTACCAGAGTTATGACCCTTGATCACTTTGAAAAATCTTGTGAACGCTCTAGAGGCTATAGTTAACATCCGATTGACTTTAAATTTATACACAGTGTTTAAGGTCATGAGACGAAGAAGCCTATTGATTATCGATGATATCTGATAATTACTGCCAGAGTTATGACTCTTGATCACTTTGAAAAATCTTGTGAACGCTTTAGAGGCTAAAGTTAATATCTGATTGAATTTAAATTTATACACGGTGTTAAAGGTCGTGAGACGAAGAAGCCTATTGATTTTCAGCGATATCCGATAATTACTACCAGAGTTATGACCCTTGATCACTTTGAAAAATCTTGTGAACACTCTAGAGGCTATAGTTAATATCCGATTGACTTTAAATTTATACACAGTGTTTAAGGTCATGAGAGGAAGAATCCTATTGATTTTCGTTGATATCTGATAATTACTGCCAGAGTTATGACCCTTGATCACTTTGAAAAATCTTGTGAACGCTTTAGAGGCTAAAGTTATTATCCGATTGACTTTAAATTTATACACAGAGTTTAAGGTCATGAGACGAAGAAGCCTATTGATTTTCGGTGATATGAGATAATTACTACCAGAGTTATGACCCTTGATCACTTTGAAAAATCTTGTGAACGCTCTAAAGGCTAAAGTTAATATCCGATTGAATTTGTACACAGTGTTTAAGGTCATGAGACGAAGAATCCTATTTGATTTTCAGTGATAACTGGCACTTGATCACTTTGAAATATCTTGTGGAAAAAGGCCTTGAGACAAACCATCAAAACTATTCTAATCATTTCTGATAATTATTTAATGGGCTATTAGTCGTAATAAGATTATCATGTGTTGTAAATGTTCTCCTTACTGATAAAAGAAACAATATGCGAGAACCCTTGTTGACTGCCCGGACGACTTAGCTGTTGTGGGCGTATGTTTCGTTGCCTGGCAACCTATCTTTTTGAATAGTATAGTTAACACAGAAGCTACCATTCTGATCTGATCTTTGTAAATTATAATTATATTATATTATTCTTCTGTTACATGTAAATAAGGGCACAAAGTCACAAAGCCTGTTGAATTTAGACTTTTAGTCACGATAAGATATGCGTCACAATACAAGAGACATGATACAATCTGATTCATATACAATATCCAGGTCTTTAACAAACTAAACAAGAAAACCAACTTTTTTGGACCAATTTCTGACTTCAACATGATCATTTACCCAAGACCTTATAATGAGTGACATTCTTACCTCCTGTCACAATGCTGATGATGATACTGGTATGCATGTTCTGTTACATGACAACATGTTTATATTTAGAAAAAAATATGTGTGTGGGGCTTAACATTTTGAATTAGGGTACATGCAATTTCTAGCCTCCGATTGATTATTATTTTGTTTTACAGAAATTAATGATAGATGAAAAGAAATGTTATTTTTTTGGTCGGAATAAACAATTATGTGACTTTTGTATTGATCATGCATCTTGTTCTCGAGTTCACGCAGCTTTAGTGTGGCACAAACATCTAGCACGACCGTTTATTATGGATTTAGGCAGTAGTAAGTATATAAGCTTAAATAATTAGGGGTTAGAGCTGGCATGTCCACATCTTCAATAGAAGGCTTGCAAGCCCTTCACATACCCCTCATATTTCGCCACCAAGTTTGATTGGGTAACAAGCCCAGCTTGGGAGCCTATCAGATTCATCGGTCGTCATGAATACCAAGTCTCACGCTTCTAGCTAAAATGTTTACATGTGACAATCCAGTTGCAAAGTTCAAAGATCGATTAGTGTCAAGGTTACTGGTTTTCCATGACTTTCTCAATTTTAAAAAAAAAAACAACTTTAAACGGCTGTCTACACAACGGGCGCAAAAGTTTGGGAATTGCTAAGTATTGAAGCAACGGCTAGATATGGTTAAACTCGCGGATGTTGCTTAATGAACATGACTTTTCCAATGCTTTACTCTGCAGATCACACATGTGCCATATGAATGATCTATTCAATTTCAAACCCTTGTGACTTTTATGATTTCTGCTTTCCTCTCACAACAATTTTAACAGCTCTTCATGTATATGTGGAAATTAAACCTACATGTATTTCCATCTTCAAGCAATAGATAATTAATGTTGACAGATACAAGATTCCAATTATTAAAACATTCTAGACTCCAGTATTCAAATGCTATGCTAGATATTATGTTTATGATTTGTCTAGTGGAAAGAGATCCTCTTGGTATACCAATTGACCAGAAGTACCAGTATATATTAGTCTTAATAAATTAAAAATATAGCATTGCGAGTTTGAACTAGTAGAGGATAGGTACCATTTATCTTTTCTGTATCGCATACAACAGAAACAAGAAATAATTGACCATGAGTCGTTTTCATGTTCAGAGAAGAGTATATGTACCTTTTGTAATTTTTACAGCACATGGGACATATATTGGACGAATGAGGCTTGAGAAGCGAAAACCTCAACAGGTTCCTATTGACAGTGAATTACATTTTGGTGCATCAACTAGAATATACATAATTAGAGAACGACCCCAACCACTTGGTTTTGACGACAAAGAAAAACATGATGAACATGAAGGAAATTTATTGGGCTTACCTCAATCAGAAACAGAATTAGATGTAAGTTTAATTATATAAATTGGCTCATCATCATTTTCATTTTATAACTTACTAGAAGTTTGCCTTAACCTGTATTCGTTAAATGACACTGTCACACTTTTTTAATATAAAGTAATTTTTACTCTCATGCAAATATCTATACTATTCCCATCCCCTTTAATATGTTATATATTATTCAAAAAAAGTAGGGAATATTTGATTTTTAAGTGTTATTAAAGTCACCTAATGAAACTGACGAAGAAACAAATGACAAAATGAAATGAAGTTCACATTCATGGATTTATTCCAAATGATCGTTAGACTAAGTAAGGCACAGACTGACCATTATAAGGGTAAAATGATACCCGGGGTCAAACAGCAAAGTTACCACAGCATCACAACAAAGTCAGTAACAGGTAAATCCTCCTCTGTTTCCCAAACAAGCATTGATCCGACGTTGCATACTCCTAATGAGACGTCTAAGGTCATTTTGGTCCAGATTGTCCCA
Source organism: Patella caerulea (assembly GCA_036850965.1). NCBI lineage: Eukaryota > Metazoa > Mollusca > Gastropoda > Patellidae > Patella > Patella caerulea. The sequence continues at coordinate 2,600,336 of JAZGQO010000008.1, read as the reverse complement.
TTCCTGTTGCAACGCAGCAGCAAGTTATTGGACATTGGCAGGACGTTGTTGACGTTGACGTAACTTCTGTCCAACCATGTCTCAGACATGCTCGATGGGGGAGAGGTCGGGATTCAATGCTGGCCAAGGTAATGTGGTGATGTTCTGTTGTTGGAGGTAATCAGTAACGATCCTGGCCCTGTGGCATCTTGCGTTGTTATCCTGGAAGATGAAACGGCGACCATGACGTCGTGCGAACGGCACAACATGGACTGCCAAGATGTTGTCCCGGTAGTACTGGCCTGTAACACGCCCTGCAACAACATGTAAAGCCGTTCTTCCAGCAACAGTGATGCCTCCCCACACCATAACAGAACCACCCCCAAATCGATCATGTCTAATGACGTTAACGTCTTGGAAGCGCTCGTTTCGACAACGACACACCCTCCTACGTCTGTCCAAAAAATCTACAGTGAACCTTGACTCATCGGAAAACATCACATTGCTCCAGCGTCGATTATCCCATTGTTGACGATCCCTACACCAACGACGTCTTGCCTGAATGTGATGATCTCTCAAACAAGGGATCACGCGAGGACGTCGGGCGCGAAGGTGACCCCTATGCAGTCGATTCCGAATCGTCTGGCCACTTACTCTCACACAAGTATGTTTGAAGACGAGCGCTGATCTGATTTGCTGTGATGACACGATTTCTCAAGGCCAAGGTACGGATAAATCGATCCTGGGCTTGAGTTGTCGCCCTTGGTCGACCTGAGCGTGGTCTGTCCTGTACAGATTGTGTATCACGGTATCTGGACCATAGCCTGCTTATGACAGACTGAGAAACATTCATCGTCCGCGCCACAACCGCCTGTGTTGTGCCGATCTGTAGCATGCCAAGGGCACGTAACCTTTCATTTTGGGTAAGCCTACGCATATCAAAATTTGTTTTCTGGTCACTAAAACAATTAAACTGATGTTTCCACCCTGGAATTCAATGCCACATTGACTGTAACATTCAAAGTCAGAGTCATGCAAATCTTGGGTTGGACCCCCATGATGATCCCAAGCATCACCTGCATTCCATGCGGTAGCTATTGGTGCGTTTGGGCGTCACATGTAACTGGAAATGTTTCTTCTGTTAAATTCTATAGTGACTTTTTTCGTAGTCATCTGCATATTTTAGTATTATGCCCCCAAAATCAAATATCCCCTACTTTTTTTGAATAGTATAATATAATTAGGACTTTATCTTAGAAACAAACGACATAAAATGCTGTCAAGCAGTACACCCACATTGCACATTACAGTGCATCCATATCTCTGCACTACTAAAAGAAAAAACATAACTATATGTTCCCTCATGCTTGTGTCGAAAAATTGTACATGTTTTAAAAAACTGACAAGTATGACATTAACAATACAAATTAGAAACTTTATTCGACTATAAATAATCATTGTACAAAGAAGATACAAACCCAGTAATAATAGATTATTAAAGATGGGCTCCCAGGAAAGTATTTATCGGATGGTTATTGCCAAAAAAGGTATGGCAATTTTGGTATATATGGAAAGTAGAGATTGGTTAATCTTACTAGAAAAATACTGGATTCTCTAAAAACACTCATGGAGCATATACTGGAAAAAAATGTTTGGGTTCCCCTTATCAACAGCTTGATGATTAGGACTATCTGCACGCGTGACGTCGAAGGCTGCACGAGTACATTGAGAGCTTTGTGTACATGTTGATAAAACTTTGATGAAGAGTTAAATGTACAACACTTTCTGGGATAAAAATCGTGGAAAAAGATGTGGATAATCTGAGAATTTAATTGGGATTCGACATTTGTAATAAATACTTAGTGATTACAAACAACGTTTTCTGTATGCAATAAATTCTCCCCCGTCTCCTCCCGCCGTGGCTATAGGTATGGAGAATGGTAATCCCCTGACGCAAACATGGCCTATTTTGATTGATTTTTATAGAGCAGGGTATACTTGGCAATGACAATGTTTTGAGAAGGATTTGCAGCAAAATTATGATAAATTAATTAATTTGAATATGTTTTTAGTCCTAATATATCATCAAATCACCCAGTTTGTACCAGGGAATGTAACTTTAAGTGTTTTCAGAACTACTCAAGTTTTACCACTAAATATCAATCACCGATTTCCAAGCTTGCCTCTTGTGTCAGCGATCAGGACATATCACAATGAATTGTCTCTGCACATGCCTTTACTGAGGGAAACCCTATGCCTTTATCAATCCACCAGACACTTCATTGCTAATGATATAACTTTAGATACCAATACTTGGGTGATAGGTCTATAAACATGCGATATATTACTGATTGTATGTAATATCCTTGCATGATATCATGGTTTTACTCAGTGTTGGGTATTGTCACTGCAGTCACGATAGGATCCGTATAACAATTTGGGTACTAGGTATAATTCATCACGATAACCAGGTTAATATTTACAAAGAAAACAAAAGGAATAATGAATATTTTATTGAATTCACAAATAGGTTGCAATTACTGTCCAGGATTGAAATGTCTACTTGTGGCTGACAGATCAAAATAAGGACCACAAATAAGTGTTTGTGTACCGATGGGTAATGTGTGACATGGATAAGTGATAGGTTAGTTACTGATGCAACAAAAATACATATAAAAGAATCATGATACATCGATTCATCATCTCGTAATTCACTACGCACATTGTGAGAAGATGATCGTTTGATAAACCTTTTATATATTGTTGATATATGTATTTTTTTTTAGGTCAGGTGCTGTACTTGATAATCAACTGTAAATTATTTAAATTGAGTTAGTTCGTGAATAGACTTGACAAATTATGAATGTACTGACTACTATTTTCAGAACTTAACCGAATTTAACACAGCCACCAACCGGCGAATAGCATCTGTGGCAGAAGTATCAAATAAAAATCCATTAAAAAGAAAGAAAAAGGGAATATCACATATTTCCTTTAATGAAGATGAAGAAGTTATTAATCCAGGTAAAAATCCAAAGTGAAACGATCCAGAATATAAGTTGAATCTTAGAATTTCATAATACATTATCCCCTTTTCCCAGGAGCAATCCCTTCAGTATCAGGTATGTTTTGATATCATAATGTCAAGGTATCAGGCAGGATTGGATACTGCTTTTGAAATTATCTTTCAAGGGTGCCGCCATCTTGAAAAATTAGTGGATTATTTGGTGATTCCGCTTTGGTCAGTTTGACATCTTTCATACACACAAGGGCTAAAATAGAAGAGAAATAAATACTTTCAAAAATTTCTGAAAGCATACTCAGGTTTTTCGAAGAAACGTTGATATAGGAATTAAAATGTTGGTTAATTAGGTTAGGGCCTATTCTCAGGCGGAGCTAGCTGTAGACAGCCTAAATTTTGGATGGCATGATCATCCTCAAGTATTTTGGAGGAAAACTAAAAGACAAGGTCTGTTTTTGTTGTTTTACTTCAAATTAGAACTTTTATAATTAAAATTTGTCACAGCTATGTAAATTAAGTTCCTATTCTCATCTTCTTTTTTCACTCATTGCATCATTATTTGTATTGATTCGACATTATAACTTCATCTAAAACTTCAACAGATGATGAGCGATTTCTTAAAAAGCAACATGCATGTTTTGATAACAATAACAAAGGATGTACATTTAAACATACACCTCGCAAGTGAAGAGAGGGGTCTTGATATACCCTGTAACTTTTTTTTATACGCCCACATTGAAATGTGGTTGTATATTGACGTCCCGGTCGATCCGGCGTCCTCTAGAGGCTAAAGTTGATATTCGATTGACTTTAAATTTATACACAGTGTTTAAGGGCATGAGAGGAAGAATCCTATTGTTTTTCAGCGATTTCCGATAATAACTACCAGATTTATGGCCCTTGGTCACTTCAAAAAATCTTGTGGATGCTCTAGAGGCCAAAGTTAATATCAGCTTGACTTTAAATTTATACATAGTGTTTACAGTCATGAGACGAAGACGTCTATTGATTTTCAGCGATTTCAAATAATTAATGCCAGAGTTATGGATCTTGATTACTTAAAAAAAATCCTGTGGATGCTCTAGAGGCCGAAATTAATATCCTATTGACTTTACACACAGTGTTACAAATGTTTCATTACCGAAAAAAGTTAAAATATGCTACAACCCTTGTTGACTGCCCGGACGATTTAGCTGCTGTGGGCGTATGTTTCATTGCCTGGCAGCCTATCTTTTTATATTAAACAATGCTTTTTATTTATTTTTGCAGAAGATATAGACCCATCTGTTGGGAGATTTCGAAACCTGGTTCAAACAACTGTTATTCCGTCCAAAGTAAGTATTCCAACATACAAGTGCTCCAGTTCATTTTTTAGATACAGTAAAATCCATATGAGCAGCCACTCCTATTGAGCGACATATTTCCTTGTAAGCGGTCACAATAAATTCATGTGCTTATTTGATAAAATAAAATTAATTCATCGATTTTCTTCACAAAAATGGATAAATGTTATCGAATTCATTACAATGATAGACAGTAGTATTGAAGGTTGGTACAAAATGACAAGTTTACAGAAGCTATGTCCGAGACACAGCGACGGCCAAATTTACCGATGCAAGTGAAGTATTGGTGTTTGCTTCCAATGCATTTAAGTGTTATATTAATTGATGTCCGCACAAAAAAAAAACATGAGATTTTACAAAAATGGATGAATATTATCGAATGCATCACAATGATAGACAGTAGTATTGAAGGTTGGGACAAAATGATAAGTTTACGGAAGTTATGTCCGAGATTCAGTGACGGCCACATTTACCGATACAAATGCAAATGCATCCAGACGTAATACTAATTGATATTAGCACAAAAAAACCATGGGATTTTATTAAGAGACCACTCCCGTTAAGCGGCCAATCGTAAAAATTCCCATGGGTGGCTGTTATGTCTGGGTATATGACTATGTGAAGTGTAACAGGCTAAGCCTCACTGTGGTCACGTGGTCATGTGCGTGGGCATATTTTCCCGGGGTTTTATTCAGTTGGTAATAAAGCTACGAAGCGAACCACATGTGTTGTGTGTCTTTAAAAACTAATAAGATGCTCGCAATCGCTGAACATTACATTGGCGACGAGGTAATGGATTTCGAATCCGGCGAGGAGTGTTAGTAGTACAGTTAGGTAGTATTATTTCGGACAGGAAGCGATTTGTGTAGAGAACTGTATATTATTAGCTGTGTGGAGTTGATGTCCTGTGTGAGACGTAAATTTGAAAATGGCGTCGAGACGAAATGTCGACCTGTCATTGCCAACAGTGGAGCCCTTTAACGCGGATGGAGAAGCCAGTAGTTTAGGACAGAGATGGAAAGAATGGAAGGATGGGTTTGATCTTTATTCAGATGCAGTAGCGGTAACGAATGATAGACAGAAGAGAGCATTATTATTGCACCTAGCGGGACAGAAAGTTCAAAAGATTTTCAAAACTCTCCAAGATACGGGGACTGATTATCAGACAGCGTCAGATAAATTGGATGCATATTATTTGCCAAAGAAAAATGTGCCGTATGAAAGGTATCTCTTCAAGCAAGCCAAACAAGAAGAGGATGAAAATTTGGATGCATTTGTGTCAAGATTGAGGAGGTTAGCAGCAACATGTGAGTGGAATAATTTAGATGAGGCCTTACGAGAACAGGTGATAGAAAAATGTAAATCAAATGCTATGAGACGAAAATTCTTGCGAGAAGATGACATTACGATCGAAAAATGTTTAGGGATTGCAAGAATTATGGAAAACGTCGATATCCAGGCCAAGGAAATGGAGAGCAGTATGTCAAAAATGGGCGTAAATCAGGTCAGTCAATTCAACCAATCAAATGATAGAAACGGTAACTTTAATGAGGCTCGACACGGTGACCAGTCACGGAGTAATGAGGGTTTCTACCAATACAGAAATGACAGGTGTCAAACAAATCGAAGTCCACACCAAACAGTATGTTTTCGTTGTGGTCAACCCGGACATATTTCCAAATGGTGTCAGTCAGCAAGAGGGCGCCAATGTAGAAGATGTGGGAAATATGGGCACCTGGCCAAGGTCTGTAGATCGGTTCTATATGGAGGTCACTCATCGCAAGCCCCACCCCCTCCCCCAAAATCTCCAGCTCGAGGAAGGGGACGTAACTCTTTTAGAGGAAGACATAAGAAGTACAGCTCACGTGGTGTCAATTGTTTACAAAACAGAGAAGAATCTGACGAAGAAAATGTTTTTATGGTATCGAATAATGAAAGAAATAGCTGTACAGTGCAAGCAAACATTGGTGGAATAGAAGCAGATTTCCTTATTGATTCAGGAGCTGGGGTTAACATAATCAACACACTGATTCGAAGAAAATTAGAGAAGAAAGGTTATAAATTAGAGCCAGTGAACAAGAAGATTTTTGGTTATGGAAATCAGAATGAAATTAGAGTTAAAGGCAAAATCACAGCTGATTTTACATGTGGAAGTCAAAGTAAGAAGACTGAATTTATTTATGTTCCTGGAAATGGAACCCTCCTGATAGGCAGAAAGACAGCTTTAGAGATGGGAATTTTAAAGATCGAAGTTAATAACGTCTCTGATCGGAAAGTCGATAATGCAAGATATGACAGTTTAATCAAGGAATTCCCAGAATGTTTTAAAGGACTTGGAAAACTAAAGAATTTTGAATTAAAATTACATATCAACCCAGATGTTATACCCGTTGCTCAGCCAGCCAGAAGACAAGCATTTCATGTTAGAAAGAAGATAGCAGCCAAGCTTATAGAATTAGAAAATGCTGATGTCATCGAAAGAGTATCTGGTCCAACACCATGGGTTTCCGGTTTAGTTGCTGTTCCAAAAGCCAACAGTGATGAAATAAGGGTATGTGTTGATATGAGGCAGGCCAACCGGGCAATCATCAGAGAACGGTATCCAATTCCAACAGTGGAAGAAATTATTTCTGATATGAATGGTAGCACCATATTTTCGAAGTTAGATCTAAAATGGGGATATCACCAGATAGAATTAGAGCCTGATTCCCGGTTTATTACAACATTCTCATCTCATATTGGCCTCTTTAGATATAAACGCCTTATGTTTGGAATCAACTCTGCACCAGAAATGTATCAACATGTTATAGGACAAACACTTCAAGGATGCAAAGGAGTCAACAATTTATCAGATGATATCATCATTCATGGTAAAACGACAGAAGAACACGACACCAGATTGCGAGAAGTATTAAGAAGACTTGCCGAAGCGGGACTAACTTTAAACGTGAAAAAGTGTAATTTTGGGATGGAGAAACTAATCTTCATGGGCCATGTATTTTCACAGAAAGGAGTTGATGTGGAGCAAACAAAAGTTCAAGCAGTAGTCAACGCCAAGAGGCCAGAATCAGCTTCAGAGATTAGGAGCTTCTTGGGTCTTGTTAATTTCTGCGCCAGGTATATTCCAGACCTATCAACTATATCAGAGCCACTACGAAGACTAACTAGAAGTAGTACCCCTTTTGTATGGACGGAAGTGCAAGAAGAATCTTTTGACACACTTAAATCAAAACTAGCGAGTGCACAAGTAATGGCATATTTCGACCCTTCATCCAGAACAAGAGTAATAGTTGATGCGAGCCCAGTTGGACTTGGCGGAATATTAACACAACAACAGTCAGATGGATCATACAGACCTGTGATGTATGCTAGCAGAACGTTGACTGACACAGAAAGTCGATACTCACAGACTGAGAAAGAAGCTCTTGCTGTAGTGTGGGGTTGTGAGAGATTTAGATTATATATTTTAGGATCTTCTTTTGAACTGGTAACCGATCATAAACCATTAGAAGTCATCTATTCGGCCAAATCAAAGCCGTCTGCTCGAATCGAAAGATGGGTCCTGAGATTGCAACCATTCGATTTCAAAGTTATCTACCGTCCGGGTCCAACTAATGCAGCTGATGCCCTATCCAGATTAATACAGCCAAATTCTAAACCAGTTAGAGATGAATATGAAGCCGAAGAGTACATCCAGTTTATAGCAGATAATGCTGTTCCTGTTGCTATTACAGTGGATGAAATAGTAAAAGAAACAGTTGAAGATAAAGAATTACAGAAACTGATGAGATACTGTGAGACGGGAAGAGAGCTGATTTATAAGGGAGTATACAAACAGTTTATAAATAGAATAGCTGTTTACAATGGAATGGTGTTGATTGAGCGACGAGTTGTAGTTCCAGAGAGTCTTAGGACACGAGTGCTAAAACTGGTACATGAGACACATCAAGGAATCGTACGCACAAAGCAGATCCTTCGAGAAAAAGTATGGTGGCCCAAAATGAACGACGCTGTAGAGAAAATGGTTAAAAACTGTCATACATGTCAGGTGGTAGCAACAACACCAATTAGACCAGAACCATTAAGACCAACTGAACTTCCAAAAGGTCCGTGGGAAGATTTAGCGATCGACTTGTGCGGACCATTTCCAAATGGAGACACTTTGCTGGTGGTGATCGATCTATACTCAAGATGGCCGGAAGTAGCAACTTTACGAAGGCAAGAAATGGAAGGATGAAATTTATAAATTTCTACTCTCATACAGGTCAACCCCTCATGCTACTACTGGAAAATCACCATCAGAATTATTGATGAATAGAAAATTGAAAACCAAAATTCCAGCAGTAAAAGATCTTGTATCCGATAGAATTGTCAGAAGACGAGATCAACAAATGAAAGAGAAGGGGAAGATGTATGCTGACAAGAGTAGAACAGCAAAGGCGTCAGATATTAAAGTTGGAGACAAAGTCCTTCTGAAGCAAGAAAAATCGAATAAGTTATCCACGAACTTTAATCCAAGGCCATACACAGTTATACAGATAGATGGGAACTCAATAACAATACAAAATGAAAATGAAACCCTAAGAAGAAATTCATCGTTGATGAAAAAATATTATAGTAATGATCCTAGATATTCCAACAATAATCAGTGTTCCAGTAAACCAAATGGTAAGGCCGGTTCTGACAGACGGAATAATAGCAAACCAAGTGCAGGGTATGATAATGGTTCTCGTGGTGCCAAATATTCCAGTGCCAATAAAAATAATTCAGACCGAATTTGTGCCAGTAATCCATCATCTGTAAATATGTACCCAAACACCACTACACAGATGAATGGTACCAGAACCAAGAGAACCAGATATAAACCTGTGAAATTTAGAGATTATTATTAATTTTTTGGAAAACTGTAATTCGTTTTCCAGTGTGCTTATTATTATAAGAACTCTCAGAAGTGAAACAAAACAAACTTTTATTCAATATAAACATTTTATTAAAATTAAACAAAAGGAGGGATGTTATGTCTGGGTATATGACTATGTGAAGTGTAACAGGCTAAGCCTCGCTGTGGTCACGTGGTCATGTGCGTGGGCATATTTTCCCGGGGTTTTATTCAGTTGGTAATAAAGCTACGAAGCGAACCACATGTGTTGTGTGTCTTTAAAAACTAATAAGATGCTCGCAATCGCTGAACATTACAGTGGCTGCTTAATGTACTTCAATAAATTATTTTTCAATTACAATTTTCAGAGATATTTACTCATGGATGTTCGAACATAATGCCATGAATATCAAACGTATAATGATGAGTTGTTTTTCCTCTCATATTTCAAGTTTTAAAACTTCTGAACAGGATGTCATTGATATAAATTTTAAAATGTGTTCATATCTTGCTGCCATCCCTGTCCATCTGTTGTTCACAATTTCTTTTCAACACTCTACCTACACTCTACACTATGTTTAATCATCTGATCTGTAGAGTCCACTAGATCACACTACAGGCCAGGGGTGTAAAAATATTTTATAATCCACTAGCCCCGGGCTAGTAGTCTACTGTCAGACACTAGCCCGGCATCCAGTTCCACTAGTCCGTAGTTGGACAAGGTACAAACTTTAATCGTCAATAATGACAATAATGTACACTGCAGAGTGTCACCCATTTGACCACATTGAATGTATTTTTTCTTATTGAACTGTATTCCATATTATACGGAGTATATAAATCGATGTGGAGTATACAATTTTTTCGGGCCTCAATCTATATGACGACTGTTTTTCAACTCCACCGCATATCAAGTTACCGCACGGGATACTGACTACTGTTCCCGATCTAATACTGTGTCAACGTACGCCAACAGAAAGTGGCCTCAGGATATAAAAGAAGGACTAATTTGATTAATATTCCAAGTTTTGTTCTTGGATATTTGAACTAGTTTTCATTACAATATCCGATAAATAGCGGACAACACAGGTCCTTATGTATTTCTACGATATAGCTAAAAACTAAAGTAGACATCTCCCATCATGCATTGTAGTCTAGATAATCACATGACTTTAAATTGCGAGAGGTGGGAAGTGTTTCTTACATCCCCATCATGCATTGTAGTCTAGATTATCACATGACAATAGATTGTATTAACTGAGGTCTATATTTAGCCCCACTATAAATAGAAGAGGTACAACCTTCCCCTGTTCACTACAGAAAAACTACTGTTATATAGTTTCCTTTGGTTTGGAGAAATAAAAGTGCAGTATTTCACATCTCATTTATCTAGTTTAAATCAAGGAAAAAATGAGCAATGAAAGGGCACTAGCCCAGGACTAGTACGCCTAAATAGGTCACTAGCCCGTAGGTTATTTTTGGTAGTCCCGGCCGTCGGGATAGTAGATTTTTACGCCCCTGTCACAGGCACTTTTCACCCGGCAAATACGGTAAATGTAAACATGGTAAATGATAAGAGCCTACGAAGCAAGGCCGCCGTCAGGCCGCGTGTTATTTAGGTGCAGTCTTGATCACCCAGTTCCTAGGCACATATCGAGTAACGATAGCTTCATAAAGGCACTGGGTGATTCAGACTTCTTTTAACCACGCTTCAAGTTTGATTTGTAATTGATAATGCTGTAAAATGACCAATTTAACTACATTGGAGGGTGTATAATGATCAAATAAAGTCTTGTTGGCAATTAAAACGATGGAAAGTCTTAGAACGATGTATCATCAAAAAATCATAACAAAGATGGCGTCTGAAATACCTTCTATTATACTATACTATATAGTCAAGCAGTAGTAAGAAGTTTTATTTTAATCCCTTGAAGTTTTATTTTAATCCCTTGAAGTTTTATTTTAATCCCTTGAAGTTCACGAGATTGAGCGGAGATGATGAGCACATGTAACAAAAATTTAAGTTGGGCATGTAAAAATGTCAGAGTTTGCGATTGTATAATTTGAATTTATAATCTTGTTTCAGTGAGGGGAGTTGGATGGCCGAATGGCTAGCATGTGCATGCTGTATCATAAAGCCTGTCATTGAGTCAACTGGCTTAGTTTCGAAATTCGAATCCCTGACTGTTCGTGACAAGAAGAAGGGTCACCTGTCCAACCTCGTGGGTTTTCTCCTGGTCCTCCGGTTTCCTCCCACTCCCTCTCTGGATAGATTTGAAAACATTAAATACTGTACATGTTATGTTAGAATATTGTCTTCAGTTTGCTAAAGCTGTAAAGTAAAAGTCAGGGAATGTTTTCCTCTACCCTATTGATATCCGGTGGGAGCAGTATAGTAGTCTTGGCAAAATGACACCATAACCTGATGGACCGCACAACTCTTTTAGTGATTTTAGAACTTAAAAGTTAATTATCATTATTTTATTAATTGATTAAAGAGGCAAACGGTCAAATTATCACTGTGGCCTAGGGGTGTGGGCTAGTGCTGGGTATTGCGACTGCAGTCACGATACGATACGTATTGCGATTCATGTGCCACGATACAATACGTATCGCGATTCATAACTAGGTCATAGTCATAGATTTATCAATAAAACAACAAATTAAATATGTGATTGTGTTTTTAATGAAGTCACTAAAACCAGGAAATAAATAAACTTGAATAGGCCTACTATATTTAGTAGTAATTTTTAATCCTAGCAGACGAACTTAGACAGTCTTGGTGTCTTGTCAAGAAAGTGCCAAGATTGGTTGTATTACCACAATATTTTAGAATAGTTTTGCATATTCTACAAACAAGTTTTCCCAAACTTAAGATTTATATTTCGCTGGAGGATTTGTTATTGCGAATGCCAGTCAAGTCGTCCACAAGCAGAGTCGTCCACACGAAAAACCTGGTTAAGTCGTCCACACCTGTTGGTGGAGTCGTCCACACCCGTTGGTGGAGTCGTCCACAAGACTTAGTTTAATTTTGAAGATATAGTAATACGTTGGTGGAGTCGTCCACAAGACTTAGTTTAATTTGAAGATATAGCAATACGTTGGTAAAGTCGTCCACACGACATAGTTTACTTTCGGGATATGGATATTCTTTCTATAAACCGGTAAAATATTCAAAACAAGCTTGTTGATTATTCATAAAAGGTGCATTAAAATATCCCACATGGTCATTGAAGACAGTCTCGGCATGGTTTCAGAATTGCACGTCTTCCACGCTCTGTCCGTGTGAATTTCGGGTACCGGTAGATATTAAAATAATAACTGGATGATACATTGATTGATTCACTGACCAGTTGTTAGGTAAATTTAAATCGTCAATGGATATAGTACAAGTCTAGCTATTTCTTCCATACGATTAAAATTGTGTCTTATTCTTAGTTGTGGACGACATAACCAATAGTTATGGAGGACATCACCAATAGTTGTGGACGACTCCACCAACGGGTGTGGACGACTCCACCAACGGTTGTGGACGACTTCACTGTGGACGACTTTGCTTGTGGACGACTTGACTGGCACCCGTTATTGCGACTGTGTTTTCCGCCATTTTGATTTTTACAAGAGCTACTATCTATTATATTTACGTTCTAAATTTATAAAATTCGAGAGTAAAATGTCGTTTTATGTATTCAAATATGTATGTTTTATTAACTATGCCTTATAACAAACTTTAAAATTCGGAAATAAAACGAAAAGACGTTAAAACGTTGTTAATCTTAACCTACGAAACTAACGGTAATTACGGTCGTGCGCTATTTATAGTAAAACAATTGTCAAGACTACTGGACATCGTTTGCGAAGTGTCAATGTTTCAAATAAAGTTTAGGATTGAGGATATAATTTAAAGTTTTTTAAAGTTCATAATATATTCGATAAAAAGCAAGAAGAATCGTGAAACATCCATTCGGTATCCCGCGATTCAATACAGGTATCGTGAGACGGTAAATCGCGATACATCGATTCAACGATTTATCGTGCCAGCACTAGTGGGCCATGGCCAAGTGGATAGTCAGGGTTCAAAGGATCGAATTTCTTCATCTTTTCAAAATGTAAAGGCCAATAACAAAAAAAGGGAATGTTGATAAATCGTATCTTCATAGGTTTTCAAGACAAATTATAAAATGAAGACATTTATCCACATCCTTTTTCGCTATCATGAAAGTTTTTTCAGGCAAGACACTTCAATGAAATGGTTGAGAATTATGATTTAATATTTATAAAAATATGAAATCTATTGTCTTGTTTTTCAGCGCACTAAAATTGATCATGGCTTAGTTCAACCAAGTATGACAGACAGTATAACCAAACGTTTACAAGACTTTTCTTATGGAGCAGTCGGACTCTATGGTGATTTGCCCTCAGTCGGTAGTGTAAATGCTGGCTCAACATTAACCAGTACTTTCAGCATGGCCTCAAAATTAGGGCTATCCATGCCAAATTTGGCTCCAGATTTAGATCCAGAAATACCAGAACAAAAACCGCCAGAATTAAGTGTTGTGTTCACGAAAGAAGACGTTTCAAAAGAACCACGCAAAAAGAAGTATGCCAAAGAGGCATGGCCTGGTAAAAAACCTGTTCATAATTTACTTGTGTGAAGAATGTAAAAGGTGTAGTAACAGATGAAATATCTGGACAGAGGCACCACAATAAAAAGAAGTGAACACTTCAAATTTTTGTACGGCAATATTCTTTTATACTTTTTGATGTTAATGTTGTGTTATATACTTTGGTATTTAAAATGACTAGAGACTTCTTTGACTTGAGTTAAATTTTTGGTTTTTAAACCAAAAATTTTAAAAATACATTTATTGTATTAAAAGCCAAAATTACAACTGTTGAATTTCCTGGGCAGTGTTGTCTAATTAATTAGTTTGTTTGTTAATTATGCGACACTTAATGGGAAAGTACGCAGTTGTAAACCTAACACTCATTATGTAATCTAAACAGACCATTTTAAACTACACGACAATAGGAACCCAATAGTTTTGGATGATTCTCAATGAATTTGCCAACAATTGTTTGAAAGTAAACATTAAACGGTGAAACTCCTCATTAAACATCATAACTACATGAAACCGGAGTTGTAGTGTTTCGAAATGAAGATTTAAAGATTTATTTGTTCTTCCAGATGTGGTTTAATCCATTTAAATCTCCACCATTCAGTGGTCTAGAAAGTTAATTATCTTGTTACGTGAATATAAAATGTCTAATATTTTTTTTAACATTTGAAACCAAAATAAAGACCTTCAATAGGCAGATTTAGCTCTTACCTAATGCATCTTTAATCATATTTGTCCTGTCACTGATCAAAATAGCAGATGAGATCTTCGAAATTAAAGAGGTTTAGCTCCTTAAAAATGTATTAGCCTAGTCATTAAACACCATTTCAAAATGTTCCCTCGCCCATTAGGTCTGTTATTTGATTCTCAAAACTGAAATTTTATCTGAAAGTATGACCAATATTTGTGATAATAAACAAAAAATAAAACTATAGACTCTAATTGTCTAAGCCCTTATAGGTAACATTGTTACTGGGCATCACCTATTCAGTCTGCCGTTATCTTAGCGCAAGCATATTCACTTGTTGCTAGTAAACATCATGACCAGTATTCGTTTATTCATTGTCTTGCAGTAGAGCACCTATAATAGCTTTCCTTTCAGTAGATATATCTCAGCAAGTGTATTTTAAAATTATACGTAAACTGCAGTAAAGCATTAAGTAACAGTAATACATCAAGTGCAAGTGTCTCCACCATTCACAAGAAAAAAAAATTCTTCCGTAATAGTGTAAAACCATAACAAACATACTTTACAGTTTCATTGGTGAAGACTTAATATTATTAACACATTAAGTCAGCTTCTAACTGACGCAGAATTTTCGACTTGGTCACTAACTGCAGCTGTTCATTAGTTGAATGTCTTGAGTTTTGTAATTGGCATTTTCCAGTAAAGCTAAGCAGTTTAATCAATTTGATTGGTTGAGACTTTGGATCGCAATAACATTGAGTTCAAGGATGAAACGTGATGTATAGTTTCACACATCACAACCGTGACTAAGTTCAATCCTGAGCATTTTCTACAGAGAGAAGTACAACTGAGGATGCTTTAAAAAAAATGATAAATATGCAAGTAATTACTGTCATCAAAATATTTGGTTTGAGACCGGCACATCAGCCTAACTGTTACCTTGTTTCAAAATATTTCTCTTCAGATGAATTGCTGTGGAGAGATTAAGATTTGTAAATTGCAATGTTTAATTTGTTATTGTATTATTCATTACATATTGTAAGAAGATCACATTATTTTAATCTTTATATTTATCATTTGTATGTAAACACAATAAAAATCACCTTGACTTATATCTTGATCTTTGAATGATAACAAATTGCTTGAATGGTCTGCCATTGAATCCAGGGCATACATGAATGTGATGAGGAATATGGTCGCCTGCCCAACCATGTGGGTGTTCTGTGAGTTGTCCGGTTTCTTCTCACAGCTAAAGGCCTTTATGTGCTAATGAATTATTGACATATATATGTCTAGGTTTGTGTTTAATAGAATTAAATTCCATTTCTATCTCTCTCTCTTAAGTAGAAAACAAATGTCAAATGTTGAAGTAGATACTTGAAAGAAACTTATTTGAGTATTGTTACGTTAGTCAGTCGAAATTGATCTCTGAATTACAACAAAAATGCTGAGAGTATATTTTAAAGGAGACATCTAAGATTATTCTTTGGAATTTAAACTCCTAGTTCTGTGCAGCTATCTTTAAAGTTAATTTGTACCTTTGCTAAGAAACACAAACTTATTTTTCATGTAGGGTTGCAACTGGTCATGGAATAAGGTCAGAGTCTTGACCTTTTATCCCAGCTTTCTTTGTTAAATTGTATAAAATATGTCTTTTCGCCAAAACCATGGAATATTTACATCACTACTTCATATTTTGTCATATAACAAGTAAAACATAACGCTAACGCTACAATATACGTCCACATTCCTGCTTTTATTGATATGGTACTTTGTCAAGAAGGCTAGGCATTTGGTTTGTTTAGCGTTGAAGGCCGTGCATCAACATCAATAGTTGCAGTCCTTAGAGTATAAGGAATAAGTATACCAAGATAATCCATTCAGAACTGTTGCTTTCAGACACCTAAAGGCAAAAAGTGGGCGTGGCTCTGTCCCCTCCGGGTTGGACATTCACCAAAATCAATAGTGTACGCCCTCTGGCTATATGGAATACATACGCCAAGTACCAAGCCGATTCATTCAGAAAACGACAAACACAAAAAATGGAGGTCGGGACATGCAGTTGTCGTCCTTAGGCTATAAGGAATACATGTCCAAAGTTTAAAGACAATCCATTAAGAATAATGGTCTGTAGGCAACACACACAGACACGAAGTAAAAATCGGTATAAGGAATAGGTACGCAAAGTTTTAAAAGGATCTGTTAAGAATTTCGCCCTGTAGGCAACACAACACACTCAATGGAGTCGGGCATGCACCCCGAACGATAGAGGGATCTTCCTTAAAGTACAAAGAATAAGTTTACAAAGTTTCAAGATGTTAGTATTGATACGTTAAGAAATACAGCCTGTAGACGACACACAAACAAATACTAGAAAGGGGTTCGGGCATGCAGCTAAAACAACAGGGATCATCCTTAGAGTATAAGGAATAAGTCTTTTAAGCTTCAAGATGATGGATTAAGAATTGTGGCCTGTAGGCGACACGCAAAAAGAAAATGGGCGGGGCTCTACCTAAGGGATGTTCCTTAGGGTACTAAGAATAAATATACAACTGGTAGTAGTTTTTTTCTTTGATGTCCATAGCAGTTATATCTCATAACAACCTCTCTTGACGTCATGGCAGGTTGATATATTCGGTTCATATCAACCGCTGATGACGTCATCCAAGGTCGATATATTCGACTCGTATCAACCGCTGATAATGTAGATGATCGAAATAATACAAAGAACACAGAAATAAAATTTTATTCTTTTGACAATAAAATAAAGTTATGGTACAGTTTGTAGCATTCAGTAACGAAATAGACGGTGCACTTATCGGGATATTTAAATCTGTTATCCATATTCCATGTCTAAGATATCTTTCAGAATTTTCTTTCCGCCCACATTATTTCTCCACACACTGCAAGATTTGAAAGTATTAATCGCTCAAAAGTTCCTTTGTAAAGTATTTTTGAATACAGTCCACTTAAACCAGTCGGTCAAATACTTCTCTGAACATACCTAAATTTCAGAAATATCGGAAAAGATTGCCTTTTGATCCAAATTTTCTTCAGGCTTTGAATAGGCTCTTCAGGCTTCGTTTAATTATCCATTTTGTCCTTGCTTTCAATTCAAGTTCACAAAATGGCGACGTGTAAACAAAAACACGCGCAATATTACATCGGTAATTCTCGCTATTTGGCGGAAACTACCGAGCAATTATCCAATCACTGTTGCCTTTTTGAGAAGAGTCCATTAAATTCAAGGGTGAACGTTGTATATGTCAGATATAAACCTACTCTCCCTCGGATTGATATGATAGAGAACCCTTGGGCTTCGCCCGCGTGTTCTTTATCATATCAACCTGGGGTAGGTTAATATCCTATACGTATTCAAAGCTTCAAGAAGGTACTTAAGAAATGTGAGAGAAATGGTGTTTAACGTCCACTCCACACAAACTAGGTCATTTCGGGACTAACATATAGTTTAATTTTATTTTAATAATTTGCTTGCGCGTAGGGGTCTTTAGCAGTGGGAGGAAACCGGAGTGCCCGGAAGAAACCCGTGAGGTTGAGAAGGCACCCCTATCTCCATGCCACCATAGATCGTATATAATATGCCACATACGCTCACACCAGGGATCGAAACCACAGCCGCCAGCTAGAGGTCGAAGCGCGGCACTCTAGACCACCCCAACCCCCCTTGTAAACAAACAAATACGAGAAATGGGCGTGGCTCTGTCTCAGGGTGTAGGGCATGCACCCAAAACAATAGGGATTTTCCTTGGGGTATAAAAAATAAGTATTTAAAGTTTCAAGATGATTGATTAAGAATTGTGGCCTGTAGGAGACACGCATATACACACACAAAAAGGAAATGGGCTAGGCTCTGCCCCTGGGGGTTGGGCTTGCACTCCAGTCGATAGGGATGTTCCTTACAGTACAAAGAATAAGTATGCAAAGTTTCAAAATAATATGTTAAGAAATGTGACTTGTTGTTGACAAACAAATAAATGCAAGGAATGGGCGTGGCTCTACACCTTTGGGGTCGGGCATGCACGAAAAACAATAGGGATCATCCTTACGGTATACAGAATAAGTATACAAAGTTTGAAGAAAATCCAGTAAGAATTGTGCCCTGTAGGTGACCCACAGAGACACAAATTAAACACACCGACAGGGGCGACGACATAATACGACAATATTATGAATGTGAATGTGGACGTATAAAAATGTATTGGCCAAACAGAGCTGATCAGAGAAAATGAATGTTTAGTCTTCCATTTTTCTGCAACAACCTAGCCAATGAAGACGGGTTTCCGCCATACAATATGCTGTAAGTCCAACTGCCAAGGGATCTTTTACTTGCATGACAGTGTGGCCACAGTGTTCCGTCCGATCCATACGACTGGCCACTGTCCAATCCACTGACAAGGTTAACCTCAAGGAAAAATTACCCAGGAACTTCTTCTACCTCCGACCTTGTTGTAGAAAATTAAAGAGAAATAGAGATGTTTAAGGTGATTATCTGCCATTGAATTTGATTATTGTTGAATAGACTTCCATCCTATTAATATCGTTTAAGCGAAATATTGAAATACAGTTCAACTATATATGTCAAAGTAAGTTTGAGAATTGGGTGAATGGAGAGAATTACCCATCCCAATGAAAAGAGTATCCGACCTGTTGTAAGAATAACCTCGCTTCATGTTTTCTTGTGGAAAGAAAGCCTCAGGCTCAGAAGAATAACCTCAAATTCCCTTGTATATATATTCAAATTATTGCAAATTGTAAATCTATCCTATTGAGTTATCTGTCCGTTCTAATTTCTAATTTTAAAGCTTATGAAAACGTGCCAAGGACTTTACTAAATTTTTTGTTCATCTATTTTTACGTACACCACTTAACTTCAGCTTTCATTTTACTTGCATTACACTTTTAGTGCAGTAGACACTACACAATGTATATATTTTAAAATAATACATTATGCAGGCGCTAAATCTGCCTATTGCAGGCCCTTCTTTAGGCCTGAAATGTTCTAAATAATTAATTATAATTAGACATTAATTTACTTATCCATACTATCATCAGCTCTTGATGCCGTCGCTAACCTGCAATATTTTTAATTTAGAAGACTGGAATACATTTTTTGAAAAATAATTAAACGTAAAAATGGATATTTTGGGTTTTTTTTTTATCTTACTGACAGTAATGATGACCACGGTTAGCCTAAAATTCAAAAGCTAATATCTTGGCTCAAAGTATATTCTATTTAGGTTATCTATTTTTTTGAACTATTATCACTAGAACTGTCAACTCTCAATCTAATCTCCCAGAATTCCCCTTTATTTTTGATATTAAATTTTTTACATTATACTTTAAATATTTGTTGATGATATCAAAACTTGGTTACACTAAAAGTAAAGAATTAAATACTGGTTATGATGTTTTTATCTTCATTTGTTTGACTCCCAAAAAGTCATTTATATCGTCGGTGAAGTGTCAAAAGGGTGTATCTCGGGAAATTAGTCAAATACACTTTTTTGCATTTATTAACTCTGTCATTAATTTGCAATTTTGAATTGCAGAAGGTTCTATTTCTTAATCTTAGAAATTCTGAGATACACCCTTTTGACACTTCACCGACGATATGCAACATTCATATCTCTGCTCAAATATCACACTTTTATGGAATAACAATTACTATGGTTTATATATATACTATTCAAAAAAAGTAGGGGATATTTGATTTTTAAGTGTTATTAAAGTCACCTAATGGAACTGACGAAGAAACAAATGACAAAATGAAATAAAGTTCACATTCATCGATTTATTCAAAATGATCGTTAGACTAAGTAAGGCAGAGAATGACCATTATAAGGGTAAAATGATACCCGGGGTCAAACAGCAAAGTTACCACAGCATCACAACAAGTCAGTAACGGGTAAATCCTCCTCTGTTTGCCAAACAAGCATTGATCCGACGTGGCATACTCCTAATGAGACGTCTAAGGTCAGTTTGGTCCAGATCTTCCCATTCCTGTTGCAACGCAGCAGCAAGTTCTTGGACATTGGCAGGACGTTGTTGACGTTGACGTAACCTCTGTCCAAGCATGTCCCAGACATGCTCGATGGGGGAGAGGTCGGGATTCAATGCTGGCCAAGGTAATGTGGTGATGTTCTGTTGTTGGAGGTAATCAGTAACGATCCTGGCCCTGTGACATCTTGCGTTGTTATCCTGGAAGATGAAACGGCGACCATGACGTCGTGCGAACGGCACAACATGGACTGCCAAGATGTTGTCCCGGTAGTACTGGCCTGTAACACGCCCAGCAACAACATGTAAAGCCATTCTTCCAGAAACAGTGATGCCTCCCCACACCATAACAGAACCACCCTCAAATCGATCATGTCTGATGACGTTAACGTCTTGGAAGCACTCGTTTCGACGCCACACCCTCCTACGTCTGTCCAAAAAATCAACAGTGAACCTTGACTCATCTGAAAACATCACATTGCTCCAGCGTCGATTATCCCAGTGTTGACGATCCCTACACCAACGACGTCTTGCCTGAATGTGATGATCTCTCAAACAAGGGGTCAGGCGATGACGTCGGGCGCGAAGGTGACCACTATGCAGTCGATTCCGAATCGTCTGGCCACTCACTCTCACACCAGTGCCTGTTTGAAGACGAGCGCTGATCTGATTTGCTGTGATGACCCGATTTCTCAAGGCCAAGGTACGGATAAATCGATCCTGGGCTTGAGTTGTCGCCCTTGGTCGATCTGCGCGTGGTCTGTCCTGTACAGATTGTGTATCACGGTATCTGGACCATAGCCTGCTTATGACAGACTGAGAAACATTCATCGTCCGCGCCACAACCGCCTGTGTTGTGCCGATCTGTAGCATGCCAAGGGCACGTAACCTTTCATTTTGGGTAAGCTGACGCATACTAAAATTTGTTTTCTGGTCACTAAAACAATTAAACTGATGTTTCCACCCTGGAATTCAATGCCACAATGACTGTAACATTCAAAGTCAGAGTCGTGCAAATCTTGGGTTGGACCCCCATGATGATCCCAAGCATCACCTGCATTCCATGCGGTAGCTATTGGTGCGTTTGGGCGTCACATGTAACTGGAAATGTTTCTTCTGTTAGGTTCTATAGTGACTTTTTTCGTAGTCATTTGCATATTTTAGTATTATGCCCCCAAAATCAAATATCCCCTACTTTTTTTGAATAGTATATTAGGATTATACAATTAATAGATGAAACAGAGGATTAACAAGATCATCAAAATTTGAAACCATACTCAACGGTGCACCTTTGTTTTAATAATAGCTTGTAATAGCTACTCATGCTCACTTTCCTTACATTTAATTGGATGGTCCACGCTGATGATTGTATATATATATTCATATTTTTCTCATTCTTTACGTATATGTGTATAATGCTTGATAACGACTTGTGAAATCTTGTTGAAACGTCGCAGTGAAATAAACCATAGTAATTGTTATTCCATAAAAGTGTGTTATTTGATTATGTTCCAATTACTAAATGTCATTCAAAGATCATATCTCTCTGCTAATGAACTTCATTTATTTTCTTCCACAATCCCACCTCTAATAGTATAACTAGGTAGACTGGAAAATAGCCCAAAATATGTCTTGATATATTCAACATAAATATAACATAGTAGTCAGATATCTACCAATGTTATTGTTAACTGCCATCCCGGGGGTTTGGATGGCCTAGTGGTCTAGAGTGCCGCGCTTCGACATCTAGCTGGCCGGTCACCTCTGGCTTGCGGCTGTGGTTTCGAGCCCAGGTGTAAGCGTATGTGCAATGGAGATAGGGGCGCCTTCTCAACCTTGTGGGTTTCCTCCCACTGCTAAAGACCCCTACGCGCATGCAAATTATTTAAATAAAATTAAAACCATATGTTAGTCCCGAAATGACCTAGTTTGTGTTGAGTGGACGTTAAACCCCATTTCTCTCTCTCTCTCTCTCAACTGCCATCCATTACATGATCTGATCCTTGGTAAACTGTCACATAAATTCCAGCTGCTTTTTATGTGGACGTATATTGTCGTCGCCCCCGTCCGTCTGTCCACAATTGTTTGTGAACAGTCTACAGGTCACAATTTATATCCGATTTCAATGAAACTTAAAATATAGGTTTATCACCCTAAGATCTCAATTGCTTTCGATATTGGCATGTATCGGACTGTAACTTCATGGGTTATGGCCCCTGATTGTACGAAAAATCACGTTTTTAGCTTGTGAACAAGAGGTAACAATTTTGAACCGATTTCGATGAAACTTGAAATGCATGTTTATAACCCAAAGATCTTGGTTCCTTTCGATATTTGCACATATCGAATCGTAACTTCCTGAATTATGGCCCCTGATTGTCTGAAAAATCACCCTTTTTAGCTTGTTGTCCCTCTGGAGATCAAAATTGTTATCCGATTTAAAAAAACGTTTGATTATATCACCGTTACATGGTTATGGAGGTCGAGTTCAACTTTCGTGAAAATCGGACCAAAATTGATAGACAAAATGGCCACCGTTTGTACGCGAATAGTGTGAAAAAATGTTATATTGAGCTGTAGAGGTCACAATTTTGAACCGATTTTGATGAAACTTGACATGTATGTTTATAACCCAAAGATCTTGGGTCCTTTCTATATTTGCGCCCATCTGATCGTAACTTCCTGAATTATGTCCCGTGATTGGCCGAAAAATTGGGGTTTTTTTAGCTTGTGGCCCCTCTGTAGGTCAAAATTATTATCTGATTTAAAAAAAAACGTTTGATTATATCACCGTTACATTGTTATAACAGATGATGTTGAATTTCGTGAAAATTGGACCAAAATGGCCACTGTTTGTACGCGAATAGTGTGAAAATATGCTATATCAAGGTTGTGAACACTATAGAGGTCACTATTTTTAACCGATTTAACATAAAGATCTTGGTTCCTTTTGATATTTGCGCATATTGGATCGTAACTTCCTGAATCATGGCCCCTGATTGAACGAAAAATCGCCTTTATCTGGAGGTAACAATTATTACCTTATTTAAAAAAAACGTTTGATTATATCACCGTTAACGGGTAATCTAGGTTGAGTTTGAATTTCATGAAAATCGAACCAAAATTTACAAACGAAATGATCGCCGTTTGTACGCGAATGGTGTAAAAATATGGTATATCAAGGTTGTGAACCCTATATAGAGGTCACAATTTTAATTCGTTTTTGATGAAACTTGAAATACATTTTTATAACCTAAAGATCTTGGTTCCTTGCAATATTTGCGCATATCGGATTGTAACTTCCTGAATTATGGCCTCTGATTATACGGAAAATTGCCTTTATTATCTTGTGATCCGTCTGGAGTTCAAAAACATTTGATTATATCACCGTTACACTGTAATGAATTTTCAGTTTGAATTTCGTGAACATCGGACCAAAATTGCTGAACAAAATGGTCGCCACGTTTACACGAATAGTGTAAAAATATCGTATATCAAGGTTGTGGACCCTGTAGAGGTCACAATTTTAATTCGATTTTGGTCAAACTTGAAATGCATGTTCATAACTGAAAGATCTTGGTTACTTTCGATATTTGGACATATCTGATCGTACCTTCCTGAATTATGGCCCCTGATTGTACAAAAAGTCGCCATAATATTAAATGTTTCGTATCCAGTGGAGGTGACAGCTAATTCCATAATATTAAATGATTCGTATACCAAACAAATTCTAATGATTTTCTGATAATTACTTAATATGCGACAACTCTTGTTGACTACCCGGACGATTCAGCTGCTGTGTGGCCACCAATTTTTAATTATCAACCTAAATTCTCACGTTTCATTTCAAGAGGATACTAGCTGCATATCCAAAAGCTAATCAATATTCTAAATTGAACTTCTTAACAGTGAGAGGAGGGAGAGTTTTACTTTCACTACAGCAAACAAAGCCATTTTGAGACTGTTAACGTTTTAATTTTATTTCAATAATTCACCTGCTCACTTGAGTGTTTAGTTGTGGGTGGAAACTGAAGAAAATACATGAAGTTAAAGATATGACCCTACTAGTTGTCATGTAAAACCATGGGATTAAACATTTGACCTTTTATACAGGAAAAATCTAAGAAATTATGTGCTAGCTTCAAAGCATCAGTAGATAAGATAAGGAGATGACAGTTCTCGCTATAATGGTTAAAACAGATAATAAAAAGAGAATATGCTGAAAATTTCAGTCAAATCACTTAACTCTGAGCCAAGGAATCGGCGATGTATTTATAGGCTAGCCTCTATTCTCATTAATACCCAAATGTATACTAATTATCAAGGCAACCGATGGCATTGAAAGTTAAATATGGTCTGGATAAGTTAATTAATGTCTAATTAATAATTTAGATAAGAAGAAAGACCTGCAATGGCAGATTTACCTCTTGCATAATGGGTGTTTAATTATCTAAGATTGTCAAACTCCCTAGCAGATGAAAAGAATTTTGCTTTGTTGTACTGAAACAATTCGAGTCAGGCCTGTAGCCAGCTTGCTGGCTTCGGGGGGGGCAGTGAAGTTTTTAGGAGGGGCACACCCGTTACAGTCTATAGTAGGTATTTTAGAGTTATGGTTGGCAAATTTTCTTTCGGGGGGGGGGGGGGCAAAACATTTTTTCAGAGGACGGGCCTTATTAGAGTTACAGTCAGATTGAACATCTTAAGATAAGATCAACGGCTGATATATGATAGTGACCGGTTCATTATTTCATCTACTGACTTTTTCAAACATCAAGCCAGTCTGTGATGTCATTCATGTACAGGTGTTAAAGATGCTCATCTATCACTTTGTCTTTTTAATTACAATAAATTAAGTGGATCTAACTCTTCGATGTGGTATCAATATTATTCAGTTCATCACAGTAAATCTCCATATATACATATATAAAAATGTCTATAATCTCAATATTAAATATATATTTAAACAACCAATTCTCAAAATCAAATAAAATAATCCCGAAATATGAAGAAATAATGATGTTTTGCCTACCTTCAGATATAAAGCATAGTTGTGAGAAAATAAAGTTCACTGTAAAAAATCAAATTCCTCACAAAATAACAATATGAATCAACAGAACTTAAAGATATATTATGGGAGATTAGATAACGAGTTGGCAGTTCTCACTACAATAGTTAAAAACTAGCTAATGTAAAGCCAATTTGCTGAAAATTTCAGTCAAACTGATCCACTATTAACTTAGGAATAAGCGAATGAAATTTACGCTTAGCCTCGGTCATCATTACTAAAGTCGGTAACCAGTAGTCTCGGTTATCCATTTTCATTAGTAAATCACTAAGGAAAATATTTCAGCGAATCGAACTACAATCCAACAAAAATCTCATGCTAGCCTCGACATTGAGAGTTGATTAAGGTCTGAATAAGTTAATTAATGTCTAATTAATAGTTTTTATAACATTTCAGACCTAAAGAAAGACCTACAATAGGCAGATTTTGCTTTGCATAATGCATGATTAATAGTTTCTGCCGGAAACTTTCCGGATTTCTGGAAGTTCTATAACCATTAGATAAGCTATTTAATTAAGTCATTGAAGTAAGAAAAAATTGTAGCCAAAACTCTTGTTCTGAGCGTCGATCTAAGTTGACAATGCCAGAAAGTTTGACAGTCGTGTCTCGTTTTCAGCAACTCTTGTCAAAGGCGAGGCATATTTGTCATACAAAATCCTGTTGATATCAAATATACCATAATTTTATCAAGAGTTGTTACACGATAGAAAATATTATTATGATAATTATCATTTCTAAATAATATGAACGAATCAAAAGAAACCCATACTGAAAATAATGCAGTATTAAATAATATCATCTGACAAATACATAAAGAGCACATAAAATAGCCAGAACATGTCCCTACATCCTATGTTTATTTCATACACTTATAGCAATTTAATTCAAATCAATTCATAATTATTGGAGAGAGTATTGTGAAAGATGAATCTCTGATAGGAATATCTGTCCAATACCATACAGTATTTACATAGATGTGCGGAATTAAAATTCTATCGATCTATTGACCTAATAAACACCTACACCCAGTTTGAACATTCTACCTCAATAAGATGGGGAGTTATTGTGTTGAAAAGGTCTTGATGGCAACAAAAATGTTAGGCTTTCCTTGTGGCAAATTTTAGCAAAATGGCCCAACAAGCCCTTTTACCACAATTTTGTCATATATTATGTAGTAATAATGAGAAACTGACTCTTAATACAAACTAGGTCATTTCAAGACTAATATATGGTATAATCTTATTTCAATAATTTGCATGTACTTGGGGTCTTAAGTAATGGAAGGAAACCAGAGGAACCAAAGAAAAAGTTTATGCATGTGACCTTACTCATTGTCATTTAAGTGTGGACTGGAAACCATGCCATTTGACTAGGCCTGGGTATCGATAGTGATTTTTACTATCGATAATCGGCAATGAAATGTAGGTCGATAATCGATAGTATCGAAAACAAACTTATTTTCACGGTCGTCATCAAGACTAGATACAGTGTAAGTTCAACGTTCAAAACCATACGAAGTTGCGAAAGATCGTTTGCTCCTGTCTAAAACCCAAAGTGCTTCCACACCACACTTTTAGCTTTGCCGGGAAAATCAACAAGCGTTTTGTCGTCCATGTGTGTTATTTATTGTACCAGGTACTCTATTACTGAGGCACACGTACAGAAATAGTGAACTGTACAGACGAATTCTGAAGCTTGCAAAGGGAAATAACTCTAACTTTATTTGCACATCCGGGTATCTCCGATTTAGCGATGTTCAACAATAATTTCTTCAAAACTAAAGTAACGTTCCAATGAGAGTGAATTTATGAAAACGGCTGTTCAATAAGCAGTCACAATTTTGTAATGTGTTACATTGATACTTGATAGTAATTAAAGTGACCGGTGTATTATGATTAACTGAAAGAAAACATTGACATTTCAGATGCAGGAAAAATAGACGAAGAGCAATAATCGATAGTAACCCACTGCTATCGATAGTGCTTTTCTGGGCCGTCCAATCGATACCATCGATTTATATCGATATTTTATCCAGCCCTACATTTGACCAATCGTCCAAACCCACTACACATATTGCAAAGATGATAACTCTTTGCGTTGCACTTGCCCTCATCTGAAAAGTTATCATGCATTTTTCAAATTCTATGAGAAATGCAATCAATATTGTGATCATTGTTGATTTTACAACTGTACAGTGGCAGAATGTCAATAATAGATCATACCCAACATAAAGTTTTAGATCATTAATTATAATACATTTGTAAAACACATATTATAAACAGATCCATGTGATATTATACAATATTATAAACCATTATATAAACTATCTAGGACGTTTAACCCTATTTCATTTCATTCATATAAACTATCAAATATCAACTATTTCAGGTCTAAAATCATTTTCGATGGATTTTCTAAAAGTTCTTTCCACTTGTTCGAGAATCTGGCCATTGTAGCACCATCTATAACTCTATGATCAGCTGACCAACTGACATTCATGATATGTGCTTTTATCAGGTTACCATGGTAATCATAACGTGGTAAAACCTGAAGAACAAAATATCATCTTCATTAATCATTATTCGACTATCAGACAAAGAATCTGAAGACTAAAGTTTGTATCACTTGGTTGTCATATAAATTCCTCCTGCCTACAGGGCAAGTTTAAACAGGGCAGCAGTGAAGTTTTATCCCAAAATAAGGAGAGAATGGGGTTAAAAGTCCACAGGGGTCTTTAGCAGTGGGAGGAAACCAGAGAAAACACAAAGTTGGACAGGCGACCCTACTCCTTGTCTGCATACAAGCTGGGATCATACCATGCCACCTGACCCAATGCTAACCTTACAATTTGACGTGCATGTGTTAACCCATTCGTTCGCCCCACCCCCCCCTCCGAACACCCAAATAATCAATTACTTGTACATATTTGATCTTTATCAAGTATTGAGCAACCAAATTACTTCAGTCAAGCTCAAATACTGGACAAGAGAAAAGGAATAAAGGAGTGTTCATGGTTAACAGTTTAAGGGAACAATACTTCTCTTCCCGCAAGAGCAGGCATCAGAATAATATGACAATGCTCTATCACAACATACAAATAAGCAAATAAGTTTATGCAAACTACCTGAATTTTTCCAAGTGCACCAATAGCTACTTGTGGTGGATGTATGATAGGTCTAGCATATGTTCCTCCAATCTATTAATAATAATCATAGTACAAACATATATATGGGGGAAAACTAAGAAAAGGTGAGTTTTAATTCTAATGGAAACACAGTACATGTATTTAACTTAAACTGAAATTTTACTCAAAACCCAAACCAATTCAGAGACTTTATTCACTAAAATATTATTGAAAGAATACTTGTTTATTGTAAAGAATGCTTGCGCATTGTTAAATATACTTATTGAGCATGAAGAGCATAAACAATACTCACTGCACAATTTAATTAAAGCGCTTATTAAATTGTATTTAATCACTTCAAAGGGTCACTTAAAGATAACCAAGTAACTTCAACTTCTAAAATCCACACCCAGGTTATCAGTCTATGTCATCATATGGTGTGATGAGTGTTGTGTATGAGGCATTTATTATTTCCAGAAGACCTTATACCACTTTTCAATTCATTAAAATAGAAATCAACTTACTGTTCCTATATTTGATAAAGAAAATGTTCCATTAGATAAATCACTAGAACCAAGTTTTCCAGCATTTCCTAAACTTTGTAGTCTATTTAATTCTCCAGCTATTTCTAATACACTCAAAGACTGAACATTTTTTACATTTGGCACAGTTAATCCTTCTGGTGTGTCCATAGCCAAACCTATATTGTGGGATGCCTGAAAATCATCAAATACCTGTATTACAATAACATGTTATCAAAGTCATTCTTAAGGATTTAAGCAGATAAAAAATACAATAATACAAGACAAATACATTTGGTAAAGTTGAGTGCCAAAAAGTTTGAAGATGCCTTTAACAGCAAATCATTTAATGTAGTAGATTCTCAATATTTTCTCAAAGACATTCTCATCAGCTTTCATTATAAACTTACAGTTATTAACCCTTGAGATAATTCGAACGATTGTTTTAATTCTAACATAAGATTCCACTACCATCAGATTCATATATAGACCACAACAGCAACCTGTTATGACAACCTTTTGTTCCAGGTTCTACAGCTAAATATACCATTTTACTTACCTTATAAGTTATATGTTGACATTTGGAATCTAAACTGGAGTTTAAAACTGGAAAATCTGTTAATGCCATTGATGCAGCCTTAGAGAGAAAAGCATTTTCTAACATTTTACTCTTGACACATGATTATTTACAATAAACAGCTACAACATCACATATAATATTATTTAGAAAGATAAATAAGTTTTTATATAAAACTAGGAAGAAATGCAAATAAATAGTTTTAATCATTAATTTATCCTCAACAGGCCAAGATATATATTTAACATATTTTGGAAAACCACAAAACTAAACTCTTGATAAAATTTTTGGATCAAGTTTAATGTTGTACCATATTCACCTTGATAAAGATTGGCATGTATGATAATTTGATCCCTCTTTTTTCAGCAACATATTTCATTTCTTTCCTTAACTGTACAAGATTACTGAGATCCACTTCATCATAGTAACCAAAGTGGGGTATAGTTAATGCTTCACTCATCACTTTCACCATAGTTTTAGTTATTCCTTTAATAGGTTCTGTTCTATCTTTACCTAATACAGGTCGTACTATAGCTGGTGACTGTTCTGCTACCCGAGATACAGGAGTAGATTTAGATTTATTTGGTACAAATTGTTCTGGGACAGGTGCAATTTCAGTTAAGTGTCGTGTAGCACCTAAAGTTAAACATAACATATATCTTTTTGTTAATCATCCAGTAATCAAACTGCTTATTTATACTTTGCCTGAATGAAAAATGCTATTTATCAAATTTTGTCAAAGTACTAATGTTATGAAACTGCACACCAAGTTTTAACAGTCTCTCTTTATTAAACTCAAACTTATCGTCTCCCAAAGCATAGGCTAACCAAATGGACGTTTTCTTTTTAGCCTCAGCAGAACCTAATAAACACCTGCACCAAGTCTGAACACTGTAGCTCAATTAGAAGTAGTTTGATAGACAGACAGACTGACCAACAGACAGACAGATGAACCCATCTTAAAAGTTACCAGATTTATTTGAAAGGTGGAGGACAATAATACTGAAAATAAATAGGGTAAACAATACAGCTTATTGATAAGACATTACAGATATTGCATTAATGAAAACATGTAGTAGGTATGATGACAAAATATATTACCTTCTAGATGTATTAATATATCTTCTTTAAGGATTCTACCATCTTTACCTGTACCTTGTATATCACCTAAATCAATCTACAAATATAATTCATACTATTGCATATACTCCTTTTCACATACATCTTGGACCTAATACTTCTGCTGATGTAAATATTACACATCTTAAATTCTACGCTGAGAGACTTATTAATTTACAGATCATCTTCGGTTACCCAGTGCACTCATTCCGTTCTACTCCACTATACCCTGGGTTAATCCATAGGGTTTCCACGATTTCAAACTATCTAGTTAGAGGGTATGAACCAATCAAAAAACAGTTTACAAACAAGTCTTGCGTAGACTCTTTAGTGTCATTTTTTTAAATCATAGAACTACATTGTTTACAAACAATATGATGGATTGTTTTGATTGATTATGACAAAGTTTGTAAAAGATTTAATATAAAAGAATTGACATGCACACAAAAAGATGTCAGGGAAAGTTCTGTCATGAAATTCTTAAATGACACTGATTTTTCTACTACATGGTAGGTATTTTTCCCACTGACATATTTGCTAGGTGTGCAAGAATGGACTGAGATAGCCATGTTTGGGGTATTCTTTGTTGGAACACGATGAGAGTTACTTCCCTTCGCTTATTACCTATCCAAGTAACGCTTTATGGGATTGGACGATAAAAATATTAGTCTCCATCATCCATACAAATATGATACGAATATTAGTCTGGATGGGTCCTCAAAATTTTACGGAAAATAGGTCATTGTCTGGATTATCAAGTCTTTTAAGTTACCACGTACTGAATCTATCAAAATCTATCAAAACAGCTCGCTTGTCAATGATGACACTCTTTAAAATTTTGTTTGTAAAGGTTTCAATTGAAATGGTAATTTTCTCTCGTCATGAATCAGACGTATGGCTTCTCACAATCTTCTTAATTCTATTTTGTTTCTAATAATAGATGTGCCAAGTGAATTGTTGGATATATTTCAACCACGCTTTATAGAATCTAGCAAAATCGGCCCGGCTTCATAAGATCTAGATATTTTAGCCATAAGGTTCCATTGCCCATGCGTAACCAAATGTTTGTTTATGTGGTAGATTATCCAGTAACTTCCGTGAGTTGAAGACTAGGGGGTTCTGGGTGACAGAGACTATAAAAATATCACAATCCGCCAGGGCAGATAATTTGAAATCGTGGAAACACCCAGGGTATAGTTGAGTAGAACAGAATGAGTACACTGGGTAACCGAGGATGTGTACAGCAAGCTTTATATGTTTAGTATTTGTAGAGCCCTTGTTGATATCAGCTGCCATCTGGCCACAGATCACTAATTATTTCCCCATTGACTTCAATGTTAATTCTTGTCTCTTAGATCGGCTGTAACTTTTTCCCAAATATTCGTTGGGTAGAACGCTGTCTGCCACAGATAGATCAACATGTTGCAAACTCTGGCCCAAAAGCATGTATGAGGTTCACCATGAAAAACTTGAGATACACAAGCTGGAAGTAGAGACAGCTAACCAGGCAACCCCCCTTTCAACGTAAGCAACCTCACAACTCTTGTATCCTTCCGCCTCAAAATCATGAATATTCACCAAAACCTGGCAGAAAATGTATTTTCAAACCCTTTTCTTCGATTCTACACCAAAAAGTAAACAAAAATCACCATGCAAAAGGGGGAAAAAGGGAAAGGAAGAGAAAGACTAAAAATAACTTGGCCCTACAATTTGTGGGTACCGGCGTAGAAATATTTAGTGATCTGTGTCCTATATAGGGGTGAAACTCCAGGTATCACAAAAATGCCCTTTTTATATGCTTCCCATATGTTCTGGCAACGCACCGGTGAAAGAAAATCAAAATCAAAGAATAACTGCAAAAATGATGGCCCTTTAAGTATACAAGCTGCTTTATGTACAGCAGTGCATCGCAGGTCCCTGGGCCTTTTGTGCTAAAATTTAAAAATCTTTCTTATTAAAGGCAGTATTTGAGTTTTGTGAAAAAATACAACAAGTTACAAACAAATTATACAGAAAACACTCATAATCTGGAATTTTTTTCAAAAATATATTTTTTTTACTGTCATGTCATGAAAAATGTACAGAATTTACATGTAGCATCTTTCAAAAAACCAATAATTTTCCATTTTTTTAGATAGCCAGACTGGCAAGTAATATATTTTTGGAAACCCTGGACAATATGCAAACAGAAAAATCAAAAAACTGTTGCATTGATTGAAATTATAAAGGTCTGTACTGAAACATGTAACCCCACCCCCTAAAAATGTCTATGACTGAATCAATCTTATCTTTGGTTGCAAAGCTAACATCACCAAAAGAATCTGTCTAACAGATATGATTTACCATCCCTGGCTAATATATGAACATAAAACTAAAATAGGTGCAATAAATGTGAATTATGGTTAAAATAGGCCTTGCTGAAAGAAAAAAATGCCATAATTGGCCTATTTCTATCCCTCTCTAACAAAAGGGTCACAGAATACACAATTTTTACAAATTTGGAAATCGTTCAATGTTATCAATATCTCAAAGCTCAGAGGCACCATACAAATCTTTATTGCAATTCTGGTTCTGAATCAAGATGTCTGGACCTTTACATCAATTGCCTGAAAAAATGAAGTCAAAATGGTAGTTATAACAGAGTTGACATCATAAAAGAGGCCTGAAAAGGATCAGAATTAACATTTTACTGTTCTATAAGTAACATAAATGCAACCAACACCACAAATCCTAGATTTCGATAAGAAAATATTGACCATTAAGCTGACATTTACACATCTACAGCAGTTTTGTATCAGGGTATGGTCTTATTGTCCAGACATGTCTCAGGGTTCTAAGTTTGCCTTTAAACAAAAAAGATTAGAAATCCTTGAAATGTACAAAATAACCATTTATTGGTGTAAAATAACATTCCCAACTGTAATTCAACAACAAATTCCAATTATTATCATTTAATTGTCAACACAGGTGCAATTAAAACTCTCAAAACACATTAATAAAAAGGGTGGGGTGGGGCATTTACAGCCTCTGTAAACAGAATTGTGGGGTGAAAAATGTCTATAAAGACTGGGATATTGCTTCCTTCACGAAGGAAATGCAAGAATTTAATGTTTCAAAGAAGAAAAAAATGCTTTTTTTGGCTAAATTGGTGGCCAAATTGAGCCAACCCCTGTTTTGAACATTTTTTATAAACCCATCTGCTGTATATTATTAACTCAGTGTTGCCAATTTTCAATTTTCTGTAGGAAAACTGCAGCTATTTCTAAACCTGACAAACTTATAGATCCCATCTAACTTACAATAGCAATGACAATAAGGGGCATTTTTAGAAATTTTGACTAATTTGAGTAGGCATGAATGCATTAATTTCTACATCGAAATGGGTGAATTTACAGATTTTTTGTGAATATTCCTTATTTTTAGACAAAATTAGGTGAAATTACAATGTTGTTCACTTTATCTATGCTTTCTGAGGCTGAATGCACCAAAATTGGACATAGAAATATTTTTCTTACTGTTAGAAATTAAATAAAAACTGAAAATTGAGAAATTTGCAGTGAAATCACAATTTTTCTCCAAACTTTGATTTTTTTTTTTTAAATTTAACCTTTTTTTAGTTTTTCTGTAGTCTAAATACTTTATACATATTTTCTGACAATTTAGTCATCATATTTTCAAAACTAAGGCCTATCAGTCACAGCCTTGTCATACACAGACAGGCCACAGATCACTAATTATTTCCCCATTGACTTCAATGTTAATTCTTGTCTCTTAGATCGGCTGTCTGTAACTTTTTCCCAAATATTCGTTGGGTAGAACGCTTTCTGCCACAGATGGAGCAACATGTTGCAAACTCTGGCCCAAAAGCATGTATGAGGTTCACCATGAAAAACTTGAGATACACAAGCTGGAAGTAGAGACAGCTAACCAGGCAATTTTCGGCCCCCCCCCCTTTCAACGTAAGCAACCTCACAACTCTTGTATCCTTCCGCCTCAAAATCATGAATATTCACCAAAACCTGGCAGAAAATGTATTTTCAAACCCTTTTCTTCGATTCTACACCAAAAAGTAAACAAAAATCACCATGCAAAAGGGGGAAAAAGGGAAAGGGAGAGAAAGACTAAAAATAACTTGGCCCTACAATTTGTGGGTACCGGCGTAGAAATATTTAGTGATCTGTGTCCATCTAAAATGTTAAGGGGAGGTAACTTACTGTGTTTTCCATAGCTAATCGTCTAACAGCTGGTGTAGCCAGAACCTTAGAACCTTTAATAGTCTGGTGTGTACTAGACGGCACTTCTTCTACATCATCAACATGGTCTGTTTGTGCTATGATATTATACATTATATTTATAAAATAACAGAAATGATGATAGTTTGAATAAACAGGTTGCAATTAGAGGTAGATAAATCGATTTAAATGCACCAATCACAAACCTCTCATAAATAATTCATGACACAACTTCAACAATTAAGTTTTTTCTAGTCAGTCATTAAATCAGACAATAATGTGAGATGATATTTATCCGATGTTCATATTATATCTTGACACAGGATATTTGGTAGGGGTCCTTTGAG
Source organism: Patella caerulea (assembly GCA_036850965.1). Taxonomy (NCBI): domain Eukaryota; kingdom Metazoa; phylum Mollusca; class Gastropoda; family Patellidae; genus Patella; species Patella caerulea. The sequence continues at coordinate 2,564,803 of JAZGQO010000008.1, read as the reverse complement.
AAAGTTTTGAAAAGGTGGGGTGCCAATGGTGATTTGTGTTACAAATGTTGATCTGAATTTCAAGTCACATCACCGCAACAACAAATAACTCAAATTTACGTGTTTGAGCTAGTTTAAGGCCCCATAAATTCAAATTTGTCCTTTCAAAGTTTATGTACAGGAAAAATTTCTTATAATTTGAGTGCCGAGAAAGAGAGAGAGAAATGGGGTTTAACGTCCACTTGACACAAACTATGTATGAATCAATTTTATTTCAATAATTTGCTTGCGTGTATAGGGGTTTTTTAGCAGTGGGAGGATACCAGGCGACCTGTAGAAAATCCAAGAGGTTAGACAGGCGACGCTACCTCTTGTCCCATACAACTGGGGAATCAAAACCATACCAGTTAACTCAATGACCGACCTCATGATACAGCGCACACATGCTAACCCCCAGTTTGAGGTCCATAAGACACAAGATGTTTTTATTGACCACCGATTAGACAACCATATCGAGGTGTGATTTATCAATATGCTCTGGTGATTACATGTTTTTTTCAGCTACATCCAACCACAAGAATTGTTTACGGCTGATTAGCACATTTAATATACAGTCTATACTGTCACATGACATTCCACTAAATTCCTAGCAATTTGGCAAGACAAGAAAAACAACGTTATAATCAATACATGACTCTTTTGCTACTTTAGATAAGTTTAAATATTGTTCACTATTTTGTCATTTGTATTTAATAATGGTTGTTTTTATCCACCTGCAATAGGACTCACCATCTTTTATTTTATCAACCTCTATATCTAATAGTGGTTTACCAACTTGAGCTGTTTCATCCACATCATAATGAAGTTTACGAATTATACCATCAAATCGACATGTAATAGTCACAGACGCTTTATCACTCTTTACTTCACAAACTGGATCAAACTGTGCTATCTTCTCTCCTTCTTTAACAAACCTATTCAAATAGACACCATAGAGACATTGTCTAGCATACTCTTATTTATTTTGAACTCAACTGTCAGAGGTTTTTTTTTTCAAGTACATTAATGGGTACGCAGGACATCAGTTTTACATCCTATTCAAACTACTAAAATATGTAAAACATGGAATAGGATTTAATGCTTCATCAACACAATTCTTTGGTCATTTCAAAACAAACATGGTAATTTTAATTTCAATGATCACATGTCAAATTTTGCCTAGATAGCGACGTTTCTTTGATTTTAACCAGCCAAGGGTTCTTCTACTTGCACACAAATTCTTCAATCCATCCACTCATTTAGACAAACTTTCCATGTCAGAGTAGCTTACATGTGAGACCCATGACAAGTGACGGTTTGGCTTGAACAATCACGATTGAAAGTTCCTCTTGATCCAAAGTTTTGAAGCCAACTCACCATTCAAGTACTTGAACTTCTCTGATACCTTCTCCAATATCAGACAGAATGAACTCTTTGATGGCATTAAATGCTGAAATCACAATATTAAACAAACAATTCAAACAAGCAGGTTGCCATGCAAAATATGCCGACATTTTGCAAAAGGTGAAAAGAGAACAAGCTAAAAAAGCAACTTTGCATACAATCCAATATGTTACGGTCCTACAGGTGTCAATATCAAAAGGAACCAAGATCTATGGGATATAAACTTATGTTTTAAATTTCTTCCAAATCAGATAAAAATTGTGACTTATAGAGATCAAACGGAATCTATATTGACGATATCTTTGAGATATAATAGTAAGTGCAGGGGGACCGCACTACACGAAAAACAAAAACCTATAAGATTAACCTGCTAAAAATATCAAATCAAGTGAATGGATCCGGGGGCCAGCCGTAAGCGTCCACTGCGCTGTACAGTCTGTTTCAAGTTTCATCAAAATTAAGAGGGTCCAGCTGTCTGGTATGACATGCTTTTACACTTTCTATGTAAAGGGAAGTGGCCATTATGATAGGAAATGTTGGTTCAATCTTTACGAAATTGGTATTCACTCATAATTATGTTGTAACAGTGATATCAATGTATTTAATGTATTATATACAATCAGAGGCTATAATCCAGGAAGTTACAATCCTTAATGTGCTAATATTGAAAGGAACAGAGATCTTGGAGATATAAACAGATATAATAAGATAAAAATTGTGACCGCTAGGGAGTCCAAAACCTTGGCATTATATATTTACACTATTTGTGTATGGAGAGCGGCCATTTTGTTGGGCAGTTTTGGTTCGATTTACACAAAATTTGAATCCACCCATAATTATGGTATAACAGTGATAGGTATATGAAAGTTTCTTAAAGTTCCAATTTCATATTTTCTAAGAAAGACAAAACATAATTATTTCTATGTCTATTGCTCAAAAGGTTGTCAACTCACTATTATACGATCATGGGCAAAATTTCACAGGTGTTATAATGGTTGACACAGGCTGATTGAGGAAATAGTAACTCAATTACCTCCCTTGTTCTCCCATTCCTCTCCATGGACCGCCATCTTCAAACATTTGAATTTGAAGTTGAAAATGATATATTTGCCAATTTCTCAACTGGCAATAGTGAATTAATAGGATTATTCTTTAACGAGTAGGACTGTTTATAGGTACATCTACAATCTATTTTAGGGCTTTATTTTAATACATTTTAAAAATATAATTTAAAAATATGCTATTGGAACTTTAATTAAAATCAAATAAAAATTGTGACCTAAAGAGGGTCCATAATCTTAAAAACGTGATTTTTTGTGAATCAATATTGATGTTGTTACCTTACCATGAAACGATGGGCTCCTTAAGACAAAATGCAAATTTTAAACTTGGCATACGAATCATGTGCTATGATTTTGAATGCCATTCATAATGATAGACATGGCAAGGTTTGGGGGCGTTTTGAAAAGTGGACCATGAAAAATTTGCTTGAACAATAATACTGTAAAATGTGGGGAAAATATATCCTACAAAATTTTATTCTGTTGTATCCTTTCAAACATTTCATCTCAGACCCCCTGAGATCCAAAGGTATTAGACTTAGTAAAAAATCAAAAAAAAAATCATTAATTTCTTCTCAGACCCCGTATATACCTGTGTGGTACCACATTCCACAAGATTTTCGACTTAGAATAATTTTGATAGTGTTCTTTGTCTGTGGTGTTTATTACCACACGAGTTCCACAAGATATTGGACTTAGAAAAAAAAAAAAAAATTCTTAAAAATAAATTTATTTTTTTTCTTCAAAATTTCTTCTCAGACCCTCTATATGCCTGTGTGGTACGGTACCACATTCCACAAGATTTTCGACTTAGAATACTTTTGATAGTGTTATGTTAAGATATAAGACTTAGAAAAAAATCTTTTTTTTTTTCCAAAATTTCTTCTCAGACCCTCTATATGCCTGTGTGGTACCACATTCCACAAGATTTTCGACTTAGAATAATTTTGATAGTGTTATGGGTCAAAAGTATTCTAAGTCGAAAATCTTGTGGAATGTGGTACCACACAGGCATATAGAGGGTCTGAGAAGAAATTTTGAAGAAAAAAAATAAATTTATTTTTAAGTCCAATATCTTGTGGAACTCTTGTGGTAAAAAACACCACAGACCCAAAACACTATCAAAATTATTCTAAGTCGAAAATCTTATGGAATGTGGTACCACACAGGCATATAGAAGGTCTGAGAAGAAATTTTGGAGAATTTTTTTTTTTTTTTCTAAGTCCAATATCTTGTGGAATTGTTGTGGTGAAAAGCTCCACACAAATGCCCCCAAACCTTGCCATAAATACATAATGAAGCAACTTAAATGAACAAGGCTAAAAATATCTCATAGGAGAATACTATCGATGTAGACTGGAATAACCAGATGCCAAAGACAGCCATTCAATTTGGACTCTTCGCGTATTACGCCAAACATTACTGATTAGAAATAACAGTAAAAACAGTAATGATGGAATGTAAGTCAGTTTATATACATTCATATTACATTATTATATATCTTCCGACCCCATTGTGTCCATTTTTAGGTGTCAACATACAGAGATTTAGCTCCTTTAAATATAAGTATACTTACACGGTGATAAATGGAAACTTCTTGTAATATCGATAGATCTTAATACTAAATTCCTATTAGATGAATGACCTTTACATAGAGAACATGGTGAAATACTGTTAATAGTTCTACCATGAGCCTGTAAATTAGAAATTATTATAAGTGATAGAAATATATATGACTAACCTTTATCACTTAAATTTAAAGTGTCACAGAGGCCAGTGATCCAAAAATCGTTATTAATTTTCAGATTGTTCTGAACTTAATATTAGTTGTTTTGCAAGTGAATTAAATCTAGTGCTATTGTATTCCAAAATTTCACACCTCAACAGTTGAAAAAAAAGCCAAACAAATGTTTATTTTACGGAAGCGTAATAGGGACACATATTTTTTTTATTATTCTATTTTCAATTTTTCAAGTTAGTAACTTGAATTTTCAAGAGACTAACTTGAATTTTCAAGTTACAAACTTGAATTTTCAAGATACTAACTTAAATTTTCAAGATACTAACTTGAATTTTCATGATACTTACTTGAATTTTCAAGATACTAACTTAAATTTTCAAGATACTAACTTGAATTTTCATGATACTTACTTGAATTTTCAAGATACTAACTTGAATTTTCAAGATACTAACTTGAATTTTCAAGATACTGTTATAACTTGAATTTTAAGTTACTGTTAAATAATAGTTATTAGCACACTTTCCGAGGTGTATCGGTGAATATCAGGACATTTTTGTTCCGGGACTCAGCCGAGGCGGCCCATGACCAAAACCGTCCTGATATTCACCGATACACCGTGGAAAGGTGCTAATAAGTTACTTACTCACATTTCTATCGAGTATTGTGAAGCAAAATTTGAAAAATAGTTAATATTATTTTCGAGTCGTTTCAACCGAAATGTGACAAATAATTTCAACTCTTTATTTATCCCTTTCTGTGCCTCACGTTACATTTCATGGTAGTATTTACACGTGCGTCTTGTTGTGACACCCGAGCGTAAAATAGCCATGTGTTTGTTTAGACCACATCGTCAAAACAACTTGTCTATGGCGTAGAGGACTGTGATGATATTAAATGTAGTGTAAAGGAAATTCGAAACGTGGGTCATTCCTGGTCAAAGTATGCATCGGCGCATGGTTCGTCCGTTGAAATTTAATTGTAATAAAATTTATAACTTTCTAGGCGTTTTTTTTATATATCCTGCTTATTTTCAAGCCTTGTGAAGTGTCTAGCAAGAGAATCACAATTAGTTAAAATAATTATTCAATATTCTCATTTATATGTTTTGCATAATAAATCAAACCAAATTATGGAATAGATGCCAATTGATATGTGTAATAATTATTTTTCATAATATACTATTCAAAAAAAGTAGGGGATATTTGATTTTGGGGGCATAATACTAAAATATGCAAATGACTACAAAAAAAGTCACTATAGAACCTAACAGAAGAAACATTTCCAGTTACATGTGACGCCCAAACGCACCAATAGCTACCGCATGGAATGCAGGTGATGCTTGGGATCATCATGGGGGTCCAAACACAAGATTTGCATGACTCTGACTTTGAATGTTACAGTCATTATGGCATTGAATTCCAGGGTGGAAACATCAGTTTAATTGTTTTAGTGACAAGAAAACAAATTTTGATATGCGTCGGCTTACCAAAAATGAAAGGTTACGTGCCCTTGGCATGCTACAGATCGGCACAACACAGGCGGTTGTGGCGCGGACGATGAATGTTTCTTAGTCTGTCATAAGCAGGTTATGGTCCAGATACCGTGATACACAATCTGTACAGGACAGACCACGCTCAAGTCAACCAAGGGCCACAACACAAGCCCAGGATCGATTTATCCGTACCTTGGCCTTGAGAAATCGTGTCATCACAGCAAATCAGATCAGCGCTCGTCTTCAAACAGACACTGGTGTGAGAGTGAGTGGCCTGACGATTCGGAATCGACTGCATAGGGGTCACCTTCGCACCCACATCCTCGCGTGATCCCTTGTTTGAGAGATCATCACATTCTGGCAAGACGTCGTTGGTGTAGGGATCGTCAACACTGGGATAATCGACACTGGAGCAATGTGATGTTTTCAGATGAGTCAAGGTTCACTGTTGATTTTTTGGACAGGTCAGGGTTCAATTTAGTCTAAAACCAATGAGTAGCAAATTTTTGTGACAGATTCACATTTTGGCTAATCAATTCAAAATTTGAATAGCATTTGCTCAGATTTGAGGAGCAGTAAAACGTAGCCCAATCACAAAAATTTGCAAATCTAATTTTTCGGGGTATAAGTAGATTCTTTTTCCGCCTTCGTTGACCGTTGTATACCCTGCTTCGGCTTATGTGCGGATGAAGGTAAAAAAAAAAAAAAACCTGACATCTCAGAAAAAAAAAAAAAAAAATCAGTTACCGTCTCTCAGTCTCCACAATGCCGGACGCACTAATCGTCTAAAACAAAACTACATGTACTTTAAGTTACACCATTCCAATCGAAATATTTGTACACGTGGCTTTGCTTGTTTATTTCTTTATTTAAAACCATCCCCCTAACCGCCTTCAAAATATTATCAACCCGTGAATATGACATCGTTTCACGCGGCTCGCGAGATGTCTACTTTTAGTTTCCAGTTAAGTTAACCAATCATACTATTCTGCGTTGTTTTATTCTATTTTTAGTAACATATTTTATAAACACGTGTGATTAAAAACGGAGTCTGCATATAATAATTGTCTTCTAGTTATCGGATATATTGAAATAAAAACTGGTTCAAATTAATCACGACCACAATTTGGAATATTTAACAAGTTAGTCCTGCAAAGGCAAAATGTAATGAATCGCACTTCACAAGTTTGAAAGCAATTTTTGGCTAATGAATAAAATAATTCTATCGCTTTTACCGCGATTTGGGTCGCTTTTTGCGATGCGATACCGCTTAAATTGAACCCTGAGGAGGGTGTGGCGTCGTCGAAACGAGCGCTTCCAAGACGTTAACGTCATCAGACATGATCAATTTGGGGGTGGTTCTGTTATGGTGTGGGGAGGCATCACTGTTGCTGGAAGAACGGCTTTACATGTTATTGCAGGGCGTGTTACAGGGATAACATCTTGGCAGTCCATGTTGTGCCGTTCGCACAACGTCATGGCCGCCGTTTCATCTTCCAGGATGACAACACAAGATGTCACACGGCCAGGATCGTTACAGGTTACCTCCAACAACAGAACATCACCACATTACCTTGGCCAGCACTGAGTCCCGACCTCTCCCCATCGAGCATGTCTGGGACATGCTTGGACAGAGGTTACGTCAAAGTCAACAACGTCCTGCCAATGTCCAAGAACTTGCTGCTGCGTTGCAACAGGAATGGGACAATCTAGACCAAAATGACCTTAGACGTCTCATTAGGAGTATGCCACGTCGGATCAATGCTTGTTTGGCAAAACAGAGGAGGATTTACCCGTTACTGACTTTGTTGTGATGCTGTGGTAATTTTGCGCTTTGACCCCAGGTATCATTTTACCCTTATAATGGTCAGTCTGTGCCTTACTTAATCTAACGATCATTTGGAATAAATCGATGAATGTGAACTTCATTTCATTTTGTCATTTGTTTCTTCGTCAGTTTCATTAGGTGACTCTAATAACACTTAAAAATCAAATATCCCCTACTTTTTTTGAATAGTATATGTTGTTATGTTGATTTAATGTCATTGTATATATTTTTGCACTGCCATGTAGTTCCTACCGGTTTATTTTGTTACCATGATTTTGATTAGTTGTCTCATGTACCTTAGCCAAGTGCAGTACGAAACATCTCGTTATCATTGCGATCTGGGTTGAACTAAACGTTCGCTCTTTATTGCTTGATAAGTTTGTTAAGCGGTATAAAAGTGTCTGTGTATCAGAAATGAACAGTACTTGTTGTTCGAAAGCGTACTGTTCATTTCTGATACACAGCTACTTTTATGCATGTATTGGAAATGAACAGGACAGTTTCATCAAAGGTTGCCATTGGCAACGAGTAGAAGTGGGATGTAAATTATAAAATCAGCGTTTTGATCTAATATAGTATGTCATGCAATGCTTTAGGCAATGGACGGCACAGTTATAGACCTCAATGACAAGGTGCGGGAGTAGCCTATTCGTTTACGCAGGTTTCCCCCGGGTACCGGTTTTCCCCCCTCAGCGAGAGAGGGGTTTAACGCCCACTCGACACAAACTAGGTTATTTCAGGACGAACATATGGTTAATTCTATTTCAATAATTCGCTTGCGTGTAGGGGTCTTTAGCAGTGGGAGGAAACCGGAGTGCCCGGAGGAAACCCACGAGGTTGAGAAGGCGCCCCTATCTCCATGTCACATACGCTTACACCAGGGCTCGAAACCACAGCCGCAAGCCAGAGGTGACCGGCCAGCTAGAGGTCGAAGCGCGGCACTCTAGACCACTAGGTCATCCCCCCGCCCCCTGCAGCGAAATTACTCCCCGCGCTTTAGGCAAATCATCTCGGATAGCACATAGATTGGCACAAATTGACCAGATTATTATGGTGTTGACGTGCCATAAAACACCATTCATTCATTCATTCATTTTAACAGTTTTGAGCCCTATAGAAAACTTTTTGAAGTACAAATATAATTAAATGTGGTGCATAATGATGAATCAAACATCCCAGTTCGAAAAATAGTCTTTAGTGACGTAATACACGACATCCCCCCTCCCCCTGGATACCTCCCCTGGCGGACATCTGTCCCTGGATACCCCCCACCCCCTTTTAGGACTTTTACCCCCAGGACATTTCCTGCTGAAGACATCTTCCCTCCTAGGACATCTACCCCCGGACTTTTACTCACTGGACATTTGCCCCCCAGGACATCTGCCCACCATAGGACATCTACCCCCACCCCCCTAGGACATCTACCCCCAGAGTTTTACCCCCTCCCTTCCGGACATTTTTTCTCTGGAACATCTGCCTCCTAGGACATCTCTGCCGCCACTTACCCTTTAGAACCCTGGACCTTACGAGGTACTCCAAGAAACAATGTAAAATAAATATAAATTTTTTTAGAGTGCATTATTTTACAGGTCAATAATACAGCGTTAGATAGTTGAATGTGTCCATCACCCCAATCCTAGCGTGTCGTAGAAGGCGACTCTTGGGGAGATGGTCGGCCATGGTCTGCCATCAATGGTGTTGAGGGTTTGAGTCCTATTCTCTGCTATCTTAGTGACAAGGTGTGGGAGCAGCCTATCCGATCACTTAGGGGTACTCCCAGATAAGCAGATTATCAGCAATAACACATAGATTGACATGATTTACGGTGTCGACGTGCTATAAACAACATTCACTCATTCATTTATTTATACTGCCAGTTTATGAAGAGAAAACATGTTGGTTTTTTTATCAGAGCTGAGTATAAACGCAATGCGCTTTCCACCTCATTTAATTCTAGGGCCATTAAATAATTCTTTTCTAAATTTTAAAGCCTGTAAGTCAATAACTTGAAAATTTCGAGTAGTAAAATACCATACAAGAAAGATAATACACCAAAACAACAACATTGACACAAATATAGGCTCCCAGAAATGTAACGGATATGCAACTGATAAAAGCCTGGACCAAATATACATCACAGTCGGTTATAACTTTGTTAATACTTGGGGGGGGGGGGCAGACGTCCCACGGAGGCAAATGTCCAAGGTGAGAAGATCCGGGGGTAGATGTCCTAGGGAGGGGTAATGTTCAGGGGGTGAAAGTCTCGGGGGTAGATGTCCTTGTGTCTCGGTCGATAACCGTGTCGTCCATTGCCTAAAGCATTGCATGACATACTATATCAATAGATCAAAACGCTTAAGTGTCATTCCATGAGAAAACCATGCAAAATCATGCAGAATCGGGAAGGTGGGGGGTCGGCAGATCGAGTTCATCTTGGGGGGATTTTATGGACTCCTTGAGACTACTTCACAGCCAGAAGAACCGATCTCAAAATTTAACCGTTATTGAGATACAGCCTCGGGCTGATTTTTGGCCAATTTTGCCCTTTTTCGGGTCAATTTTGGTCAATTTTCAGCCACTTATTCTGGTGAGTCTATGGTTTGGATGAAATTAGTGGTGGTTGGTGATGTTAGTGGGGGTCTTCCTGTGCCCCAATATACAGACCTTAAGGTCACATCTATTCTCTGGGAGTAATGGTCAGCAAAAAGGTAACATATGGCGAATAAAGTAGAAAATATACACCTTCGAAGATTAGCCCTATTTTCTATGATGCGGGGTTGGGTCAAAATATCGAAATGGTTTTATGCACAGCTTGACCCCCTCTATTGATATAAGAAATAAAATCTCTGTCACCTCGTTTCATTCAATGCGAAATCATATGTCAAACTTGGTGAATTTTCCCTATTGTAATCTCTGATTCTCTATGAAATGGTCAACTACTTTCATACATGGTAAGTCAGCTTTCTCCAATTCTTTGCCAAATCATTCGCCCATGCTCGCTGGTAGCAGCAGTAAACCGGCTCGAGTAAAACTGGTCTATTTGATGAAGCTTGGTATCCAATGCAAGATGGCCGCGCCCGGGACCGCAGAAAATTGAGGTTTTTCTTCATTTTTGGCCATTGAATGTGGCACATATCCCACACATGAGAACTAAAATGACTTCATCCAATTGAAAGACTGTACTAAAAACATTTAAGTCCACTCTTTAGCACATTACGTAGCAATAAGTGATGTGAGAACCGAATTGGAACTGATTTCTTGACGTATAGTGGAAATTTTGATCTTAATGTGCTACCTATTGATACCGCTTGGATTTCAAACGCAATATTCACAAAGGACGTAAACATCCCCTGTATGGTACCACACCTAAGGGAAATATATAGACAAACCGTGCTGTGTCACTTAGAATCAGCTAAGTTTAATAAAATGCTATTGAAAAAAGAAAGGAATAAAATTGTGTCTTTGAAATATCAATAAAAACCTTCTATGTGTGCTTGACCACAACTAATTTAGCAGAAAAGAGTTGTGCGGTATATACACAATTGGCCGAAAAGAGTTGTGCCGTGAACCTCTAGTTGACTGGGTAAAGTCATGGGCTTTAGAAGTCCTCAAACATGCTGCCTTGAGTCTGATATAGCTGTAATACCTTTACTGAAGGTGTTGTTAGTTTTAGATATTTTTTTCTTCTATTCTAGGTACATACCGGAAATGTGATGCTGTCCATAATGAGGAATGGACCGTGAAAAAAAACCAGGCTCGTTCTTCAAATACATAATATGGCATGGGGTCCAAAATTCAACTTCATCATATAATCATTTTCAGAGCCCAAAATGGATCTTGTCAGACCTTGTAAAACTACATGTGTACATGAAGGGGAGATTAAAAACGTTGTATCAAGCATATTTTGCAAAATTCACTTTTTTGCTTAGTCAGAATGAGAATTTTCTTGCGCATCTTTTCATCTGGTTGTCGTATTTCTAAGCCAATGAAAAGAGGGTTTATAGATATTGTTTCAAAATGTTGTATATGGGGTGTTCCAAAAAAAGAAATTATTAAGAGCGAAAATGTTGTATTTTCTTGAAAAAAATCAACTTTGTGTCTCACTTAAGTAATACAATCAAATGAAATATAGCCAGTAGTGTTTTATGATTAAATACTTATTATTGAAATTATTGTCTAGGCTTACTTTGTGAAATCTATGAAATTGAAGCAGGTAAAGGTGAATATTTTCCGGAGATACGTCTTTGCTGTATAGAATTGCAAATAACGAGCTTTCACTCATTATTTCTGTACTAGATGTTGAGCTTGATATGTGCAGGTAGTTACATACTGTTTAAATGGCTACACATGCATTTTGTCAATAAATATTCGAGAAAAGCTTCAGAAATATGACCTTTTACATACAACATTTTGATTCTTATGCTTGTCCTGTGCTTGTTTAGGCTCTCCTGGACGATTTCCCAAAATCCAGATACGACCTTTTGACTCCCCACCCTTGATATTTCTACCAGGGGCCACCTCTCAAAATATCAACCGCAACGTATATTTGCCATTGAAAATTTTCTTGTATCTAGTCTCAGAATGATGGACTGGCCGGTAACAGGGACCAGACTAGTTGATCAGTTGGACACTTGATTTGTAAAGAAAATTTTTCAAATTTTGATCCATGCAAATACTTAGAAAATAAATTTAGTAAATTATTTTATATGGAATAAGTTTAGAAAATTGTTTTATGTGGTTTGAAATTACTGTTGGAACTGATGACATCCCTCCCACTTTTGGCAGTTCTATGTACTAGTAGCTGTTACAGGAAGTGGTGGCGGTGTTTCAATACTGCTACCCATAGCTGCAGATGATGTAGTAGCAGTAGATTGATAATAGGTGTTAGAGGCACTACCAGTAGCTGCAGATGATGTAGCAGTTGGATGGATGTCATCAGTTCCCACAGTAATATCAAACCACGTGAAATAATTTAGTTTTAAAAGGCCTGTCAAGATCCATTTTGGGCTATGGAAATGATCACATGATGAAGTTGAATTTTTGACCCTATACCATATTATTTATTTGAAGAACTAACCTGACTCTTTTTACAGTTCATTTTCTCATTATTGACATTGTAACATTTCCAGCATATACCTAGAACAGAAGAAAAAAGTTCTAAAATTAACAAGCTAGCCTCCAGTAAAGGTATTACAGCTATATCAGACTCAATGCAGCTAGTTTGAGGACTTCTGAAGTCCATCGCTTAAGTCAGTCAATTGTTGTCGATTACACATACAAGATTTGATTTTTTTTTATTGATATTTCACTTACCCCATGCAATAGGAATAAACAGAATAAACAGATTCTAAGTTACACATCAAGGTCTTTGTATGGATTCCCCTTATGGAATATTCCGTTTGTAACCGAGGCGGTAGCGATGGGCAGCACATGTTACCTTTCCATCTAAACTCGACAAATCAAGATAAGAAAAATACACTTCGTCAAGAAATCAGCTCCCATTCGGTTGTCACATCACATAATGCTATGTAATGTGCTAAAGGGTGGACCTTAATGTGATGTTCTTATATTAGTACACTCTTAGTACACAGCACAGTCTTTGTATGGATTTCCCATAGGTGTGGTACCATGCAGGAAATATTTACGTCCTTTTGCATTTGAGATCCAGGCGGTAGCGACTGGATCAAAATTTCCACTTCGTCAAGAAATCAGTTCATTTTCGGTTCTCACATCTCTGATTGCTATGTAATGAGGTGGACCTTAATGTTTTAAGTACAGTCTTTCAATTGTATGAAGTCATGTTAGTTCTCGTATGTTGGGATATGTGCCACATTCAATGGCCAAAAATGAAAAAAAAACTCAATTTTTTGCGGTCCCGGGCGCGGCCATCTTGGATTGGATACCAAGCTTCATCAAAGTGACCAGTTTTGCTCGAACAGGTTTACTGCTGCTACCAGCGAGCATGGGCGAATGATTTGGCGAAGAATTGGAGAAAGCTGGCTTACCCTGTATGAAAGAAGTTGGTCATTTCATAGAGAATCGGAGATTTATAATATGGGAAATTCACCAACTTTGACTCATGATTTCGCATTGAATGAGCCGAGGTGACAGAGATTTTATTTCTTATATCGATAGAGGGGGTCGAGTTGTGCATAAAACCATTTCGATATTTTGACCTACCCCCGCATCATAGAAAATAGGGTTAATCTTCGAAGGTGTATATTTTCTATTTTGTTTGCCATATGTTATAATTTTGCTGACCATTACTCCCAGAGAATAGATGCGATCATAAGGTCTTTACATTGGGGCACAGGAAGACTCCCACTAACATCACCAACCACCACTATTTTCATCCAAACCCTAGACTCGCCAGAATAGGTGGCTGAAAATTGACCAAAAATGACGTGAAAAAGGGCAAAAATGTCCAAAAATCAATCTGAGGCTATATCTCAATAACGGTTAAATTTTGAGATCGGTTCTTCTGGCTGTGAAGTAGTCTTGAGGAGTCCATAAAATCCTCCTGAGATGAACTTGATCTGCCGACCCCCACCTTCCCACCTTCTGCATGGTTTTCTCGTGGAATGACTCTTAATTATCTTATAATACAACTGAAACTTGAAAATTCAAGTTACTAACTAGAATAATAAAAAAAAATATGTGGCCCTATTACGCTTCAATATTATTTATATTAGTAATATAGTCTACCAATATTAAATGATAACAGCAAAACAAATGGTCGATACAGATACAATTATCATATATATAGACAGTGACCCATTGAAAAATATTATGCATTTAAATGACTCAAATGTCATGATAAATATACTACACAGCAAAAAAACGTCAGTAAGATTTCAAAATCAGAGAGGCACTTTAATCAAATAAATGATTCAAAGCTTTTTTTTGTGAACAGTATGTTGACACATCAGTGATTAATTCACCACAATTTCAAGTCATTACCAAAAGGTTTAGAGTCTGTACACAGTCTCTATACCGGTACATCAGTATCTGGTGTCTCAAACCATGAGTGTTAATAACAGCAGCGCAGCGTCTGTGTGCATGGAGTGGACCAGAAGATTGATGAAAAGCCATTTGCACCCGGAACCACACTCTCAGGAAAGCCTGGCCCAATCCATTTTAACGATATCACTCAGATTCGGACAGCAAATCATATTGGCCAATACAGTCATGATAATATTGGAACACTGAAAAAGTCACTGATTTATATTAGTTCTTGTTACTAAAACAGTTTTCTAGAGAATCAGAATGTTATTTTGGAAGGAAATCAATAAAAAAAGCAATTTTCCAAATAAGATATACCGGTATAGCATGCTCAGGCCTTAAAGTGTTAAAGCTAATTAAGTCTCTAACTCAATATCATCCCAAATCTAGAACATTGAAAATACGAATTATTTGTCAATTTAAATCAACATTGGATGTTGTTAACTAACCTGGTAAACATTTCACCATTGATGCACGAATCGTGTACCATAATAATGCGTTGCAGACCCAGTTCAAGCAAGAGACTCGAGGAATGAGGCTAGAAACATTACATTGCACCAAATCAAACGGCATATGTAGACTGGAATAACCAGATGCTATAAATTTGCATTTGATTAAGACTGCTTGCTTATTTCGCCAAAAATAAATGATTTGAAATTAGAGTAAAAACGGAAATATTTGAATGTAAATAGGTTTATATACATTCATATTACAGAATCATAATTCATATGCCTTGCGACCCACTTGCACCAATTTCTAGCCATTCTAGGCCCCTTATTATTAATAGCGATTTAGCTCCTTTTGGGGGGTAATGTCTAATATGTGAAATCTGGTAAAAGTATCACTGTTTTCGTTAATAAATGTAAGACACAATCTTAAGCTAAGCTAAATTTTAACTATCAGTAACATGAGTATGTTTATGAATGGCATTGACCTTGTTTTATCTGGCCTCTCTGTGTAATCTGTGTCAATGTTTTCCAATGATTATTGGTATTTATAAATTCATGGAAGTAGCTATCTTACAAAATGAAACATTTTGTCTTGGATTCTTACCGATTCTCTTATTCGTTTCACACATGCTTGCAAAGCACGTCTTGTCAGAGTCTGTGCCATCATTTCATAGATCGTATAGGCCTATAATCGACAATTCTGTTCAATGTGCCATTTCCACCTCACACCAGTCTGTAGAAAATGTATAATTAGAGTTATGGCCCTTACATTAATAATGAAAATCTACAAATCGTTACAAAATAATATATACGATTACTATCATGAAATTAGTGATTTGTGATTGTGGCAGCAAGGTGGCAGTGAGATGGATAAATACGAAAAAATTCGCGTTGTCGGAAGAGGAGCGTATGGGTAAACATTATTGTAATAACAAAATTTCGTCGGCAGTAGCCTACGGTACTACTACTAGTACTACTACTAGCACAGCACGATGATAGGCACGATTTAAATTAAAGATGGGATCTCTTTGTTTATTCTCTTATTCTGGTGGGTTTTTTTGTTTGGGGGGAGGGGGTTGGGGTTATCGGGCAAACAAAGAACGGCTTCACACGAACCCCAGCTGTCTTTCTATCCCCCTGGCCTCTACAACATAATTATATAAATATAAATATAACTAGATCTGCTACTGTCCCATGCAGATATGAAAGCTTTCATATTCGTCGTCACGTGTCATAGATTATATCAAGTATCTCAAATAAAAGGATAAGAATAACAAACTATCAAAATTGGTCAAAAACTCGCGAAGTTACAAGTCTAAATATAGTATGAAACATTGCATAATCTGAAAACTAAAGGGAAATAACTGATACTTGTGTTGCTGTAATCGGGATGACTTCCCACTTCAAAACTTTCAGAAAAATGAAATGAAAATGGTAAGAAAACATCGAAAAATTAAATGAGAAAACTTTGAACAAAACTAAAAACTTTTGAATCAGGTTGATTCCAATTGTTTGAATATTTACGTTAAATATGTAAATTTGGAAAATTATAAAGACATAATTATCAAAATCGGTCAAAACTCACAAAGTTACAAATTTAAATGTAGTGAGAAACATTGCACCCTCGGCAAAAAAATAATCTTTAAACTAAAGGGAAATAACCCAAACTTGTATAGCTGTAATCGGGCTTCCAAAATTAGAGATATGTTATATAATTATGGTTTCCAATATGTTTGGTTATAAGTAGGAAATCGTGACAACTTCTTAAGCATGTTTTAAACAAAGGGTCATAGACTGCAATATACAAGAATGGCACTTTGCAATAAAAAAAAACTGCTCAAAGCAAGATTTCTATGCAGAAATGAAATAATTAATAGAACCAGAAAAACATTTATCCACTATAATAAATAAGCAACATAGAGAAAATGAAATCAAATTGAATGGCTGTTTAACGTCCTACTGTTTTGTTCCTAAAATGGGCTAATGAAGACGGGCATACGCCATAAAGTGTGCAATGAGGGAAATTTTACCCGGGCAGCGGCGTTACGGCCTACGAGGTTGGACAGGCGACCATACTCCTTGTCACGTACAACCAAGAAATCGAAACAACGCCAGTTGACTCAATGACAGACGTTATGATACAGAGCGCACGTGCTAACCATTCAGTCACGCAACCTCCCTAAAATCTGCAAATTGCTGACCTACAGATAGAAACATTTCAACCGGGCGAAATCTTCTATTTTATTAGTTTAATTTGCACGGTACCTTTAGTTATCAACCGAATATTACAAAACTTTTAAAAATAAGCTCCCCCTGACCAGCTAAATCGTTCGCAATAAACGTTTTCCCCTTAAAATCGGCAAATTGCTGACTTTAAAGTGAGAAACATTACAACCGGGTGAATTTTTCTGTTTTATCACTTTTACAGTATCTTTGATTACCAACCGATTATTACAAAACTTTAAAAATAAAAAAAAAGAGAGAAATGCGGCTTAACGTCCATTCGACACAAACTAGGTCATTTCGGGACTAACATATGTTTTTTAATTTTATTTAAAAACTCCCCTTGCGCGTACTGGTCTTTAGCTGTTGGGAGGAAACCGAATGGCACGGAGAAAACCCACGAGGTTGGACACCATACTCCATGTCACGTGCAATCTCGAAATCGAAACGACGCCCGTTGACTCAATGACAGACGTTACGATACAGCGTGCACATGCTAACCATTCAGCCATTCAGCCTCCCTTAAAAATAAGCTCCCCCTGACCAGCTTAATTGTTCGCAATAAACATTTGCCCTCTAAAATCGGCAAATTGCTGACTTTAAAGTGGGAAACATTATAACCGGGCGAAATTTTATGTTTTAACAGTTTAATTCGCACAGTATTTTAATTACCAACCAATTATTACAAAACTTTTGAAAATAAGCTCCAACTGACCAGCTTAATCGTATGCAATAAACGTTTGACCTGAATTGAAAGTTCTGCAACGAGGAAGATCATCTCGATTTTCCGGCGTGGTCCCCCCTTGTCAGTGAGGCAGAACGGAGGGCCTGACAAGGACAGCTGACTGGTCGTTCGGGTGGGACGAAAAACCAAGGTCGCGTGTACACATTGGAGTGCACGTAAAATATCCCTAAGCAGTTGGAATTCGATACTGTTGAATAAGCTCTATACAATGACTAAATGTGCAGATTGTAGTCACACACACTGCATGTTTCGCTTAACAATGAAAGGGTGCCGTTTTCAATGTTCGATCCTTTTATTCTTCTACTCCAGATATTTTGGACTGTTGATCGAAGTTTTCATATAAAAGACTACCGATAAGACTCTTTGTAGAAGAAGTTCCCAAAAAGTATTATGTTGACTTTAAGAGAAAAGAACCTTTAAAGATGCTCCAAATCGTAAACATACGACTTTTTGTTTACAGTACCTTTGATTACCAACCGATTATTACAAAACTTTAAAAATAAAAGAGAAAGAGAGAAATGCGGCTCAACGTCCATTCGACACAAACTAGGTCATTTCGGGACCAACATATGTTTTTTAATTGTATTTATAAACTTCCCTTGCGCGTACGGGTCTTTAGCCGTGGGAGGAAACCGAAGGACACGGAGAAAACCCACGAGGTTGGACACCATACTCCATGTCACGTGCAACTTGGAAATCGAAACGACGCCGGTTGACTCAATGACAGACGTTACGATACAGCGCGCGTATGCTAACCATTCAGCCTCTCTAAAATCTGGAAATTGCTGACTTATAGCAAGAAACATTTTAACCGGGCGAAATTTTCTGTTTTAACAGTTTAATTCGCACGGTATTTTAATTACCAGCCGATTATTACAAAACTTTTGAAAATAAGCTCCAACTGACCAGCTTAATCGTATGCAATAAACGTTTGGCCTGAATTGAAAGTTCTGCAACGAGGAAGATCATCTCGATTTTCCGGCGTGGTCCCCCCTTGTCAGTGAGGCAGAACGGAGGGCCTGACAAGGACAGCTGTCTAGTCGTTTGGGGTGGGACGAAAAACCAAAGTCGCGTGTACACATTGGAGTGCACGTAAAATATCCCTAAGCAGTTGGAATTCGATACTGTTGAATAAGCTCTATACAATGACTAAATGTGCAGATTGTAGTCACACACACTGCATGTTTCGCTTAACAATGAAAGGGTGCCGTTTTATTCTTCTACTCCAGATATTTTGGACTGTTGATCGAAGTTTTCATATAAAAGACTACCGATAAGACTCTTTGTAGAAGAAGTTCCCAAAAAGTATTATGTTGACTTTAAGAGAAAAGAACCTTTAAAGATGCTCCAAATCGTAAACATACCACTTTTTGGATTTTCGATCTCTTTTTTTCAGCTATCCCTGATATTTAAAACAACAGGCCAGCTATTACCCTCTCGATTAACAAGAGTTTCACCGCCCTCCCTTCATATAACCGAAGTTATCTTGCCCTAAAGAATCAACAAATCAGCATGCTTATTTCTGCTTACCCTAGGCAGAAAATGCTCATCTTTGAACTCAATCATGACATTGACATAGTGAACGTCTACACCAAGATTGAACATTCTAGCTCAATTAGAAGGAGAGTTATTGTGTTTCAAAGTTTCGGCCCTTCAAATTGCTAATACTTTTCATATTCACTTCAAAATGGCAACCATCAATTGACCTAAATCAAAATTCTTCTCTGAACAATTTTTAGGCCATCTTTCAAGGATTCAGAAAATATAACTCCCGTGTCTGTAAGTAAAATAGCAAAAAAGCCTTAGGGATTTTTCACATTTCAAGATGGTGGCACTTCCGGTTCGATCAACAAACTTTATATTTTGTGTACAAATCAGTAATTACTTGTCTAGTATCCAAAAAAAAAATCAGGTCATTCTGACCTATATTTCGATGATTTTTTTGAAAATTTTGATCTTTAATTTCGTCAAGGGGAGATAATTTAGAAAATTTCTAATTATATTTTTGAAGTCACATCGGTAAGGTCTACATATATACTAAATTTCATGACAATCGTACAACTATTAAAGAAGTTGTCAAATTGGTCTAAACTTCCGGTTCGAAATCACAGCGACGAATTTTCGAAATTCGAAAATGTGAAACTGCAGATGAAAATGATTTTTTTCAAGGTATTCAAAGAAAAAAGAATTAGTAAAATCGGTCAAAAAATAACAAAGTTACGACTATGCTTTGTCAATTTCGTCGTTCGTAAATTTCGGTGATTTCGGATTCGTAAAACGTTTTGAAAATATATTTAATCAAGGTTCGCACCCCATTTTTGGGGGGGTAGGTCAAAATTTCAGAAAGATCCTACGGATAGATTCTGAGAAATCCGATTTGCAGAAAACACACAAAAAAAAAAATAATAATAATAATCTTAACAGAAACAATAAGCTTTCATATGTAATATGAAAGCTTAACTAGATCTGCTACTGTCCCATGCAGATATGAAAGCTTTCATATTCACTGTCACATGTCATGGGTCATATAAATAATCCAAAGAAGAAAAAATAAATCATTAAAATCGGTCACAATCTATCGAAATTAATGTGATTTTTCACTCGTAAACAACTTTGTCGCCACGAAAAACATCAAAAGCGAAATTCGAATTTTTGAAATATTCAAATAACAAAACCACTCGTATCCCGTCTATCCTGAAATTGAAATGTATTAAATTTTAGACATAGGAGACGCATTGAACATACTATGCCCTATTGTGTTTCTGCTCTGAACGTTTTTTTAGGTTTTCCTTCAAGGGTTCAGAAAACGTAACTCCCATGTCTGTAAGTGCAATATCGCAAAAGTTCTATTGTTTTTTCACGTTTCAAGATGGTGTCACTTCCGGTTCGATCGACAAACTCCATGTTTTGTGTACGAATCAGTAATTACTTGTCCCGTATCGAAAAACAAAATTAGGTCATTCTGACCTTTATTTCGACGATTTTTTCGAAAAACTTGATTCTTAATTTCACCAAGGGGAGATAATTTAGAAAATTTTAAAAGTCATTTTTCAAGTCGCATCAGTAATGTCTAGTTACATACTAAATTTCATGAAAATCGTACAACTATTAAAGAAGTTGTCAAGTTGGTCTCAACTTCCGGTTCGAAATCACAGCGACGAATTTTCGAATATTACAAAACTTTTAAAAATAAGCTCCCCCTGACCAGCTTAATCGTTCACAATAAACGTTTGCCCCTTAAAATCGGCAAATTGCTGACTTTAAAGTGAGAAACATTACAACCAGGCGAAATTTCCTGTTTTATCACTTTTACAGTACCTCTGATTACCTACCGATTATAACAAAACTTTAAAAATAAAAGAGAAAGAGAGAAATGCGGGTTAACGTCCATTCCACACAAACTATGACATTTCGGGGCTCACATATATTTTTTAATTTTATTTTAAAACTTCCCTTGCACGTACGGGTCTTTAGGAGTGGGAGGAAAACGAAGGACACGGAGAAAACCCACGAGGTTGGACACCATACTCCATGTCACATGGAACCTGGAAATCGAAATGACCCCGGTTGACTCAATGACAGACGTTACGATACAGCGCGCACATGCTAAGCATTCAGCCATTCAGCCTCCCTAAAATCGGGAAATTGCTGACTTCAAGAAACATTTCAACCGGGCATTTCAATCGAAACAACGCCAGTTGACTCAATGACAGACGTTACGATACAGAGCGCATATGCTAACCATTCAGCCACGTAACCTCCCTAAATTTGGCAAATTGTGGACCAACAGCGAGAAACATTTCAACCGGGCGAAATTTTCTATTTTAACAGTTTAATTTGCACCGAATATTACAAAACTTTTAAAAATAAGCTCCCCCTGACCAGCTTAATCGTTCGCAATAAACGTTTGCCCCTTAAAATCGGCAAATTGCTGACTTTAAAGTGAGAAACATTACAACCGGGCGAAATATTCTGTTTTATCACTTTTACAGTACCAGTACCATGGATTACCAACCGATTATTACAAAACTTTAAAAATAAAACAGAAGGAGAGAAATGCGGCTTAACGCTCATTTGACACAAACTAGGTCATTTCAGGACTAATATATGTTTTTTAATTTTATTTATAAACTTCCCTTACGCGTACTGGTATACCCATGAGGTTGGACACCATACTCCATGTCACATGCAACATGGAAATCGAAACGACGCCGGTTGACTCAATGACAGACGTTACGACAAAGCGCGCGTATGCTAACCATTCAGTCATTCAGCCTCCCTAAAATCAGGACTTGCTGACTTATAGCAAGCAACATTTCAACCGGGCGAAATTTTCTGTTTTAGCAGTTTAATTTGCACGGTACTTTAATTACCAACCGATTATTACAAAACTTTTGAAAATAAGCTCCAACTGATCAGCTTAATCGTATGCAATAAACGTTTGGCGTGAATTGAAAGTTCTGCACCGAGAAAGATCATCTCAATTTTCCGGCGTGGTTCCCTCTTGTCAGTGAGGCAGATCGGAGGGCCTGACAAGGACAGCTGTCTAGTCGTTCGGATGGGACGAAAAACCAAGATCCCGTGTACACATAGAAGTGCACGTAAAATATCCCTAAGCAGTTGGAATTCGATACTGTTGAATAAGCTCTATACGATGAATAATGTGCAAATTGTAGTCACCCACGCTGCATGTTTCGCTTAACAATGACAGTTTGCAGTTTTCAATTTTCGATCCTTTTATTCTTCTACTCCTGATATTTTGGACTGTTGATCGATGGTTTCATATAAAAGACTATCGATAAGACTCTTTGTAGAAGAAGTTCCCCAAAAATATTATGTTGATTGAAGAGAAAAGGACCTTTAAAAATGCTCAAAATCGTAAAAATACGACTTTTTGGATTTTCCACTTCTTTTTTCTGCTATCCCTGACATTTAAAAACAATGATACAATGATTTCACACAAGGGGCTAGCTATAAGACTCTCGATTGGCAGGAGTTTCACCACCCTCTCTTCATTATAACCGAAGTTATCGTGCCCTAAAGAATCAACAAATCAGCATATTTATCTCTGCTTACCCTAAGCAGAAAATGCTCATCTTTAAACTCAATCATGACATTGACCTAGTGAACGTCTACACCAAGTTTGAACATTCTAGCTTAATTAGAAGGAGAGTTATTGTGTTTCAAACTCACGGTCCTTCAAATTGCTACTACTTTTCATATTCACTTCAAAATGGAATCCATCAGTAGACCTAAATCAAAATTCTGCTCCTAGCGATTTTTGGGCCAACCTTCAAGGATTCAGAAAATATAACTCCCGTGTCTGTAAGTAAAATAGCAAAAAAGCCTTAGGGATTTTTCACGTTTCAAGATGGTGGCACTTCCGGTTCGATCAACAAACTTCATATTTTGTGTACAAATCAGTAATTACTTATCTAGTATCCCCCCACAAAATCAGGTCATTCTGAGCTATATTTCGATGATTTTTTTGAAAATTTTGATCCTTAATTTCGTCAAGGGGAGATAATTTTGAAAATTTCTAATTATATTTTTGAAATCACATCGCTAGGATCTACTTATATACTAAATTTCATGAAGATCGTACAACTATTAAAAAGTTGTCAAATTGGTTTAAACTTCCGGTTCGAAATTACAGCGACGAATTTTCGACATTCAAAAATGTGAAACTACAGATGAAAATGATTTTTTTCAAGGTATTCAAAGAAAAAAGAATTAGTAAGATCGGTCAACAAATAACAAAGTTACGACTATGCATTGTCAGTTTTTTCGTTCGTAAAATTCGGTGATTTCGGATTCGTAAAACGTTTTGAAAATATATTTAAACAACGTTCGCACCCCATATTTGTGGGGGTAGGTCAAAATTTCAGAAAGATCCTATGGATAGATTCTGAGAAATCCGATTTGCAGAAAACACACAAAAAAAAAAAAATAATAATAATAACTTTAACAGAAACAATAAGCTTTCATATGTAATATGAAAGCTTAATAATAATGTAACCATTGACCGTCCACTGAGGTATATAAGATAACTGGAAATAGTGGAAATACCCTATTCCAAAATACCCCCACCCCCACCTTGTTAAGAGTGCAAAGTACGTGCATGCCTGACTGATAGCTGAAATGGTATAACTGGCAATATCCTATTTCAAAATATCATATTCCAAAATATCCCCCCCCCCCCAATCTCGAAATCAGAACGAGATTGGGCCCCCCACCCCCACCCCCACATTTTCCTGTTAATTTTATCCCCTATCTATTTAAGACTTATAATAGAGATCTTATATTATTATAAACTGCTAATAGTAATACCAGGTTAATTACCCACCCTGCAATTTTGTGTTTGTGATACCAAGACGACTTTAAAGGCAGGGATATATACATTAATGCTGTTGGACTATAACTTAGATAAAGCCTTATTATGTCAATAGGATATATAGCATTTCAAAAGTTTGCCCCAGGAACATGATTTTAAGTCCTTCCTAGCTAGAATTAAAAAGTTAAGAAGTGGTTTATTATTATATTAAAGTTACATTATGGGAGATAAGATAGAGATATGGCAGTTCTCACTACATGTATAATAGTTAAACGTTTGCCCCTTAAAATCGGCAAATTGCTGACTTTAAAGTGAGAAACATTACAACCGGGCAAAATTTTCTGTTTTATCACTTTTACAGTACCAGTACCATGGATTACCAACCGATTATTACAAAACTTTAAAAATAAAACAGAAGGAGAGAAATGCGGCTTAACGCTTATTTGACACAAAGTAGGTCATTTCGGGACTAATATATGTTTTTTAATTTTATTTATAAACTTCCCTTACGCGTACTGGTATTCAGGAGTGGGAGGAAACTGAAGGACACGGAGAAAACCCATGAGGTTGGACACCATACTCCATGTCACGTGCAACATGGAAATCGAAACGACGCCGGTTGACTCAATGACAGACGTTACGACAAAGCGCGCGTATGCTAACCATTCAGTCATTCAGCCTCCCTAAAATCAGGAAATTGCTGACTTATAGCAAGCAACATTTCAACCGGGCGATATTTTCTGTTTTAGCAGTTTAATTTGCACGGTACTTTAATTACCAACCGATTATTACAAAACTTTTGAAAATAAGCTCCAACTGACCAGCTTAATCGTATGCAATAAACGTTTGGCGTGAATTGAAAGTTCTGCACCGAGAAAGATCATCTCAATTTTCCGGCGTGGTTCCCTCTTGTCAGTGAGGCAGATTGGAGGGCCTGACAAGGACAGCTGTCTAGTCGTTCGGATGGGACGAAAAACCAAGATCCCGTGTACACATAGAAGTGCACGTAAAATATCCCTAAGCAGTTGGAATTCGATACTGTTGAATAAGCTCTATACGATGAATAATGTGCAAATTGTAGTCACCCACGCTGCATGTTTCGCTTAACAATGACAGTTTGCAGTTTTCAATTTTCGATCCTTTTATTCTTCTACTCCTGATATTTTGGACTGTTGATTGATGGTTTCATATAAAAGACTATCGATAAGACTCTTTGTAGAAGAAGTTCCCCAAAAATATTATGTTGATTGAAGAGAAAAGGACCTTTAAAAATGCTCAAAATCGTAAAAATACGACTTTTTGGATTTTCGATCTCTTTTTTCTGCTATCCCTGACATTTAAAAACAATGATACAATGATTTCACACAACGGGCTAGCTATAAGACTCTCGATTGGCAGGAGTTTCACCACCCTCTCTTCATTATAACCGAAGTTATCGTGCTTACCCTAAGCAGAAAATGCTCATCTTTAAACTCAATCATGACATTGACCTAGTGAACGTCTACACCAAGTTTGAACATTCTAGCTTAATTAGAAGGAGAGTTATTGTGTTTCAAACTCACGGTCCTTCAAATTGCTACTACTTTTCATATTCACTTCAAAATGGAATCCATCAGTAGACCTAAATCAAAATTCTGCTCCCAGCGAATATTACAAAAACCCACGAGGTTGGACACCATACTCCATGTCACATGGAACCTGGAAATCGAAATGACCCCGGTTGACTCAATGACAGACGTTACGATACAGCGCGCACATGCTAAGCATTCAGCCATTCAGCCTCCCTAAAATCAGGAAATTGCTGACTTATAGCAAGCAACATTTCAACCGGGCGAAATTTTCTGTTTTAGCAGTTTAATTTGCACGGTAATTTAATTACCAACCGATTATTACAAAACTTTTGAAAAAGCTCCAACTGACCAGCTTAATCGTATGCAATAAACGTTTGGCGTGAATTGAAAGTTCTGCACCGAGAAAGATCATCTCGATTTTCCGGCGTGGTTCCCTCTTATAATAGTTCAAGATAGGCTGGCTCTGCCAGGCAAGATACGCCCACATTTTTGAGAGATGGATAGAGAACAAGCAATACCGAAAGTGATTTTTCCTACATCATTAAGTCCTGTATTTCATACTGTATTGGGAGCAGCCATTTTGTTGGTCAGTTCCGGTCTGATATACATGAAATTCGAAGCCGACAATGATTATGGTGTGACGGTACACAACCTAGAAATGTGACTTTTCGTCAAAATCGGATAAGAATTGTGACCTGTAGAGAGTCCACAACCATGATATACCATATTTTTACACTATTCGCGTACAAACAGCGACCATTTCGTCCAGCAATTTTGATACGATTTTCACGAAATTCGAACTCAACCTTCCTTACGGTGCAACAGTAATATAATCAGAGTTTTTTTTTTAAATCAGATAATAATTGTTCGAGAGATAGACAGAGAACAAGCAATACCGAAAGTGATTTTTCCTACAATCAAAGGCCATAATTCATTAAGTTACAATTTGAAATGCGCAAATATTGAAAAGAATAAAGATCTTTAGGTTATAAACAAGCAATTCAGGTTTCATCAAAATCAAATTAAAATTGTGACCTCTACAGGGTCCACAACTTTGATTCACCATATTTTTAAACTGTTCGCGTACAAACGGCGGCCATTTTTTCTGGCAATTATGGTCCGATTTTCTCGAAATTCTTTATCAACCTTCTGTAGGGTGTAACGGTAATAGAGTCAAACGTTTTTTTAAATCGGATAATAATTGTGAACTCCAGAGGGACCATAGGCGATTTTTCGGACAATCAGGGGCCATAATTCAGGAAGTTACGATCAGATATGTGCAAATAACGAAAGGAACCAAGATCTTTGGGTTATAACCATTCATTTCAAGTTTCATCAAAATCAAATTAAAATTGTGACCGCTACAGGGTCCACAACCATGATATACAATTTTTTAACAGTATTCGCGTAGAAACGGGGGCCATTTTGTATGGCAATTTTGGTCCGATTTTCCCGAAATTCGAACTTAGCCTTCCTTACGGTGTAATGGTAATATAATCAAACGTTTTTTTCAATCGGATAATAATTGTGACCTCCAGAGGGACCACAAGCCAACCAAAGGCGATTTTGCGTATAATCAGGGGGCCATAATTCAGGAAGTTACGATCCAATATGCGCAAATATCTACAGGAACCACGATCTTTGGATTATAACCATGAATTTCAAGTTTCATCAAAATCGAATTAAAATTGTGACCTCTACAGGGTTCACAACTTTGATATACCATTTTTTAACAGTAATTGCGTACAAACGGCGGCCATTTTATATGGCAATTTTGGTCCAATTTTCCCGAAATTCGAACTCAACCTTCCTTAGGGTGTAACGGTGATATAATCAAACGTTTTTTCAAATCGGATAATAATTGTGACCTCCAGAGGGACCAGAAGCTAAAAAAGGTGATTTTTCGGCCAATCAGGAGCCATAATTCAGGAAATTACGTTCTGATAGGCGCAAATATCGAAAGGAACCTAGATCTTTGGGTTATAAACATGCATATCAAATTTCATCAAAATTATGAGCTCTATAGGGTCCACAAACTAAAAACATGATTTTTCGTACAATCAGGGGCCATAATCCATGAAGTTTTGATCCGATACATGCCAATATCGAAAGCAGTCGAGATCTTTTGGGGATAAACCTATATTTCAAGTTTCGTCAAAATCAGATAAGAATTGTGACCTGTAGAGAGTGCACAAACAAATTGTGGACGGACGGACAGGGGCGACGACAATATACGTCCACATAAAAAATGTGGGCATATAAAAAGGTGATTTTTCGGCCAATCAGTGGCCATAATTCAGGAAATTACGTTCCAATAGGCACAAATATCGAAAGGAACCAAGATCTTTGGGTTATAAACATGCATGTCAAGTTTCATCAAAATCGGTTCAAAATTGTGATCTCTATAGGGTCCACAAGGTAAAAACGTGATTTTTCGTACAATCAGGGGCCATAATCCATGAAGTTTTGATCCGATACATGCCAATATCGAAAGCAGCCGAGATCTTTTGGGGATAAACCTATATTTCAAGTTTCGTCAAAATCAGATAAGAATTGTGGACAGACGGACGTCTGAACGGACAGGGGCGACGACAATATATGTCCACATAAAAATGTGGGCGTATAAAAACTAGATAGTGTAAAGGTAATTTGCTGAAAATTTCAGTCAAATTGATCCACAATTAGCCTCGGTCATCATTACTCAAATCATTAATATAAACAGCATAGTCTTGATTATACACTTGATTGATTTAATTATCAACAGCCATTAAGCGGCATATAGGATTTTAATCCGCCAACATCGAAGGCTAGCCTTAACATCAAGAGTTTATTATGGTTTGGATATGTTAATTAATGTCTAATTGATTATTAAGATAACATTTCAGGCCTAAAGAAAGACCTGTAATAAGCAGATTTTGCTCTTGCATAATGCTATTTTAAATTTGTTTAAAAGGTATTTATTTTAAAAGCTGGCCTAGCTGGTCACAAGTATTTTTATAAGCCCACATGGAAATGTATATTTCTGTCGCCCCCGTCCGTCTGGATATGTTAATTAATGTCTAATTGATTATTTAGATAACATTTCAGGCCTAAAGAAAGACCTGTAATAAGCAGATTTTGCTCTTGCATAATGCTATTTTAAATTTGTTTAAAAGGTATTTATTTTAAAAGCTGGCCTAGCTGGTCACAAGTATTTTTATAAGCCCACATGGAAATGTATATTTCTGTCGCCCCCGTCCGTTGGTCATATTATAGTGAGATGAAGAAGCCTATTTAAATAATTTCAATAGTTTCTGTTCATTACGTCTGGATTTATGGCCCTTGTTTCACTTTGTTGGACCTTGTGAACGCTCTAACACCAATATATAGTTATAATCTGATCTTTGTGAAATTTATATGCATTATTTAAATAAGTGAAGCGAAGAATCCTGTTGTATTTCAGCAATTTCGGTGTCTAGAGTTATGACCCTTGTTTCATTTTAGTGAACCTTGTGAACGCTGTAATGCCAAGAGTTATCATCCGATATGTATGAAATTTATATGCATCATTTAGATTAGTGAAACCACATAGCATATTGAATTGCAGAAATTTACACTAATTACATGCACTTCTAATCTAAAGTTAAGGTCCTTGTTTCACTTTGTTCAACTTTGGTAATGTTTGATTGATGAAAGTTATCATCCGATATGTATGAAATTTATATGCAACATTTAAATTTGTGAAACGGAGGTCTATTGAATTTTATCAATTTCCATCAATTATTTCTAGAGTTATGGCCCTTGTTTTTTTTTGTTAAACTTGTGAATGTTGGAATGACAAAAGTAGTCATCCAATCTGTATGAAATTTATATGCATTATTTAAATCAATAAAACGAAAAAGCCTGTCAAATTTCAAAATTTTCTATAAATTTCTTCTAAAGTTAAGACCTTTGCTTTAGTTTGTAGAACTTTGAACCCTCAAAAGACAAAAATTATTATCTGATCTGTATGAAATTGTCTTGTTAATACCCTGATTACCAACAAAAGAATAAATATGCGTCAACCCTTGTCGACCGCTCAGACAATTTGGCTGCCAGAGTGTGCGTATGTTGCCTGGCAACCTATCTTTTACATTTTGATTTTGTAATAATCATGAACATAGCAGTTCCATTCTGCAGGAGTCCATGATAATAATATGCGTTTCCGCAAATTCACATTTGTAGGGGTCAGTGTCTGGAGAGAAACATGGGTCTGTCAACAAATATGTCTTTAAAAGTTTACTGATATTTAGACAGTTTAATAAAAAGAAATAGCTTTTGGATTGTAATTTATTTGTTTTTGTTCATTATATTATTTCAGAATTGTTCATCTATCTCGTAGATTGAGTGATAAAAAGTTGTTTATAATAAAACAGATACCAGTTGAACAAATGACAAAAGATGAACGCCAAGCAGCTTTAAATGAAGTCAAGGTCTTGTCCATGTTAAATCATATTAATATCATTGAATATTATGAAAATTTTCTGGAAGACAAAGCTTTAATGATTGTTATGGAATATGCACCAGGTAAAGCTAAATTACTTTTCAATCAAAAAAAAACATCAACCTTCATGAATAAAGAAAATTCATAAAATGTTCTTCAAATTATGTATTGCCTTGTCATGCCTAGAACCACGTCTTTGCTGTTTTAATAGGTACGGTATTAATATGAGGTCATGTCTGTATTAACTGTGCACTAACAGATGTAATTCAAATGTTTGCTTCAAAGCCAAACTATTTGGCAGTTGATCACAATCTACTATTAGTAAAAAGAATATTTAAAATGTACATGTACAGAAGTTATTCAATTTAAATTTAATGACTTTTGTATGCATTGCTGACGGACTGGTCTTAAATTGACACAAAAGTCATTTCCATCTTCTTTACCTCTATTAGATTGGTAATACCAGTTATTGCCATCTTCTTAATTACCTTCATGAGCAGACTTGAATATCAAGGATTATCAAGCATGACAAATTGTGGTTAATATTTATGTACCATTTCAGACTTTTCCCTAATCAATCATAGTAGATATTTTGGGAGCTGAAGATTTAGACTGCTTGGCAAACTTTTCATCAGATAATAATTCCTTATTAAATTTGGTCTTTCATAATGAACAGATATAAATAACATTTATTTCAGGTGGAACACTGCTTGATTATCTCCAAAGTAGAAATGGTAAATTGCTAGATGAAGAGGTAAGTAAAATGAGTATGATAAATGTCAATACTATCGATGAAGGCTGGAATAACCAGATGCCAAAGACTGCCATTCAATTTAAACTCTTCACATATTATACTGATTGAAAATTACAGTAAAAAACCGAAATGATTTGATGTAAATTAGTTTATATACATTCATATTACATTATTATATGCGTTGGAACTCATTTGTGTCCATTTCTAGATGCCAAAAATAAACATTTACCTCTTTTCAGTGAAAGTTTAAGATGTGATCATATGGATGTTTTTTTGGAACCAATCTTTTATTAACTGAAATAAAGATTTCATAATCATGAGAATTAAGTGAATGGCAGATCTGTATCAAATGTCAATCTTTGCTTGAGAAACTTATTAGTATACGCTCCATTGTATAACAATTAGACAGTTCCATGTAATTAACATAATTATTTGTAATTATTATAAACGATCGAGAAATAATGTAGTTTATTTATGTTACTGTAAAAACTGCATGTATTTTGTTTTTTCCAGGAAATTCTCAAGTTTTTTGCTCAGATGCTTTTATCTCTACAACATGTTCATTCTAAACAAATTTTACACCGGGATCTTAAAACACAGAATATACTCCTTGATAAAAAGCAGGAAATTGTCAAGATTGGAGATTTCGGAATCTCAAAAGTGTTGAGCAGTAAAAGCAAAGCTTTCACTGTAAGTTAAACAATTTCAATAACTTTAATACATTGCTTGTTCATTTCTGTCATTTTTCAACCTGTTGTATTTTATACTTGCAGGTTGTAGGTACACCTTGTTATATTTCTCCAGAATTATGTGAAGGTAAACCGTATCCTTGACAAACATATCTTTATTATAGTTCTCTAAACTTGATCACTGCAAACAACAAAGTTCTTTGACATACTACAAGTAAGGTTTAATTGTCCCCCGCCTTTCGAAGAAAGTTGGGGGACTATTAAAATGGGTTCGTCCGTATGTCTGTCTGTCTGTCCGTCTGTCCGTCACAATTTTTGGGACTCAATAACTCTCTTCCTAATTGAGCTAGAATGTTCAAACTTGGTGTATGTGTAATACCTTGACTAAGTTCGATAATGAGCATTTTCTGCTCAGGGTAAGCAGAGCGATACGCAATTTGATTGGTCGAGACTTAGGACCGCAATAACTCTCCTTCTAATTGAGTTAAAATGTTCAAACTTGGTGTATATGCTTATTAGGTGAATGCCTTGATGGAGTTCGAAGATGAGCATTTTCCGCTTAGGGTAAGCAGAGATAAGC
Source organism: Patella caerulea (assembly GCA_036850965.1). Taxonomy (NCBI): domain Eukaryota; kingdom Metazoa; phylum Mollusca; class Gastropoda; family Patellidae; genus Patella; species Patella caerulea. The sequence continues at coordinate 2,532,450 of JAZGQO010000008.1, read as the reverse complement.
AATTTGATTGGTTGATGCTTTGGGACAAGACAACTTTAGTTCTAATAAAGCGAGAGTGATGAAACTTGGTGTATAGTTTTATTACAGTAATACCTTGACTAAGTTCGATAATGAGCATTTTCTGCTCAGTCAGGGTAAGCAGAGCGATACGCAATTTGATTGGTCGAGACTTTGGAACACAATAACTCTGCTTCTAATTGAGTTAAAATGTTCAAACTTAGTGTATATGCTTATTAGGTCAATGCCTTGATGGAGTTCGAAGATGAGCATTTTCTGCTTAGGGTAGGCAGAGATAAGCAATTTGATTGGTTGATACTTTGGGACAAGATAACTTAGGTTCATCTTGATTGATGATTTTTATGCCAATACAATGACTGCATTCTCATTCAGTAATGGATTCGACAGTAACAGTGTATAGAAACGATTGACTCGGACACGAGGGCCCTTTCCCTTGGCCAGAGGGGCCCTTTTGTCAAGCGTGGGGGCCCTTTTGTCTGCCTTTAGGGTTCACCTAACTAGGGTACATTTTAATTTTTCTCGTCGGTTTTAGCATTTCTTTTATAAAACACTTTTGGATGACACTTCGTGTACAGTTTGATTGTTCGATACGTTTGTAAAAAATAATTGTGCGATTAATTAATACGTGTCATCTACTTAATTTGGGATTTTGGCGGGGGGCATCAGCCTCATTGTTGGCTTGTTTGTTTTCATTGGTTCATTAGCAAGGTTAATTAAGTCACATGAGGACTGTCATATAAAGTAGAGTAGTCTGAGAATTCTGATCTTTGAAATAACAGTGATACCTGTTATTCGTTCTTTTTTCACACATAAATAATATATTATAGATACTAATTAATCAGGTCAAGGTCAATTAAAGCTGCTAAACCAAGGAACTAATCAATGAAATAATGACTGCCATTGTCAATCAATGAAATTGCACATTATGTCATATGAACGATTTTATTGGCCTACAATGATCGCTCAGCATAAGACTGTACTAATCCTTGACTGTATAAGGTAAATAGATGAATGGGTTGGTTATAAATTATTTTATCTTTAACAAGTATATAGTTATAATCAAAAGAGTGATATCTGGGCATTAGGTTGTGTATTATATGAATTAGCAAGTCTAAAGAGAGCATTTGAAGCAGCTGTAAGTAAACAAAAATATACTGTTATATTCATATATATATATATATATATATATATATATATATATATACAAACTGTATTTTAAAGAAACTGGGAAGAAAGCCTAGTGATTCATTTTGGTTACCAAACTAGCTGGAGGGCTTGGCAACACGTTCACTCACACTTGTAGTGTAGTGTCATTTACAATGGCATCTGTGTTAATCTTAGTATTATTTAAAGTGTGCTGAACTTGACTATTTTAAAATAATTTGTTGCAAGAAATATATTTTTCATGGTAGTTTCAATATATTTTCCAATATACTGCCCGTCCGTCCGTCACACTTTTTGGGATACAATAACTCTCTTTCTAATTGAGCTAGAAAGTTCAAACTTGGTGTAGGTGTTTATTAGGTAAATGTCTTGACGGAGTTAGAAGATGAGCATTTTCCGCTTAGGGTAAGCAGAGATAAGCATTTTGATTGGTTGATGCTTTGGGACATGATAACTTTAGTTCTAATTAAGTGAGAGTGATGAAACTTGCTTTATAGTTTCATTACATCAATACCTTGACTAAGTTCGATAATGAGCATTTTCCACTCAGGGTAAGCAGAGATAAGCATTTGGATTGGTTGATGATTTGGGACATGATAACTTTAGTTAAAATTTAGTGAAAGTGATGAAACTTGCTGTATATTTTCATTACATCAATACCTTGACTAAGTTCGATAATGAGCATTATCTGCTCAGGGTAAGCAGAGCGATAAGCAATTTGATTGGTCAAGACTATGGAACACAATAACTCTCCTTCTAATCGAGTTACAATTTTCAAACTTGGTATATGTGTTTATAAGATCAATGCCTTGATGGAGTTCGAAGATAAGCAATTGGATTAGTTAATGCTTTGGGACAGAATAACTTTAGTTTTAATTAATGTCTTGACTGAGTTCAATGATTAACATTTCGAGCTGAAGATAAGCAGTGGTAATCAATTTTATTGCACAATCTTGATTCTATCTGATGTATAGTGTATAGTTTGATTGCTCCATACTCTTAAAAAAAATAAATGTGCGATTAATTAATATATGTGTCATCTTTTTCTTTTGGGATTTTGACGCGGAACATCAGCCTCAGTGTTGGCTTGTTTCCATTAAATGCACCATCATTTGCTTTTTAATAACAGACTTTACCAGCTTTGATATTGAAAATAATGAGAGGAACCTTTTCACCTATATCAGAATATTACAGTGAAGAATTAAGATCATTGATATTAAGTATGTTACATCTAGATCCGAATAAACGACCACATATAAATCAGATAATGGCCCAGCCTATAGTCATTAATGCTCTCATGTATCTACATACTGATATGGGTAGTGTACCATGTACAAGGTAATGAAATTCTTTTTATACGCCCACATTGTCGTCGTCCCTGTCCGTCGGTCCGGCGTCCACAGTTGCTTGTGGATGCTCCAGAGGCTAAAGTTAATCAATATAAGCAGTGGACACATTAGCCGAATCAATCGACGCCGAATTTTATTCGGCCGAATGAGTGGACACACTAGCTGAATGCTTCGCCCGATTCACCAGTCGATTACATCACCTTTCACGTCACATGATTGAAACATGGCGGCGTCAATGTCTTCAAACAATCACATGACTTCTCGATATGAGTGACGATTAGCTAATGAATTCTACATTCAGTCGAGTGCTTCGGCAAAGTGGACACACCAGGCGAATATGATTCGGACGATCAAATATTCGGCCGAATATATCAAACCTGTTTGATTCGGGCGACTGGCGAATCAAAATTCGGCCGAATAACAGTGGACACACTAGGCGAACTTTGATGCTGATTGATTCGGCCAAATCATTCGGCTAGTGTGTCCACCGCTTTATACACTGTGTTTAAGGTCATGAGACGAAGAGGCCTATTGTTTTTCAGTAAAATCCGATAATTATTGCCAAAGTTATGACCCTTGATCACTTCAAAAAATCTTGTGGACGCTCTAGTGGCCAAAGTTAATATCTGATTGAGATTAAATTTATACACAGTGTTTAAGGTCATGATGTGATGAATCCTATTGATTTTCAGCGATTTCCGATAATTACTGCCAGAGTTATGGCCCTTGATCACTTCAAAAAATCTTGTGGACGCTATAGAGGCCAATGTTAATATCCGATTGACTTTAAATTTATACACAGTGTTTAAGGTCATGAGATAAAAAAGCTTATTGATTTTCAGTGATTTTTGATTATTACAAAAATATTGTGATCGCTCTAGAGGTCAAAGGTAATATCTGATTGAGCTTAGATTTATACACAGTTTTTAAGGTCATGAAACATAGAAACCTATTCATTTTCAGCGATTTCCGATAATTACTCCCAGAGTTATGGCCCTTGATCACTTGGAAAAATCTTGTGAATGTTCTAGAGGCCAAAGTTAATACAATGTATCTTATTGACTTTAAATTTATACACAGTGTTTAAGGTCATGAGACGAAGAATACTATTGATTTTCAGTTAATTCTGATAATTATTGCCAGAGTTATTATCTCCCTTTATCACTTTGAAAAATCTTTTGTAATGCTCTAGAGGTCAAACTTATCACCCAATTGACTTCAGATTGATACACAGAGTTTAAGGTCTTGAGATGAACAAGTATATTGATTTTCAATGAATTTTGACAAATGATCAGCAAGATCCATGATTTTAAATATTTCGTATACTAAGCGTTAGCATGGGGCAGAACTTTATAAAAAACAAACAAATTCTAGTGATTTTCTGATAATTACTTGATGAGTTGTTAATCTTAATCAGATTTCAGAGTATTATAAATGTTTCATTACCAAAAAAAGTAAGAATATCATAATATGTGACAACTTTTGTCGACTACCCGGACGATTTACCTGCTGTGGCGTATGTTGCTGCGAGATGACTTCTGTCTCTATCTTTTGTCGGTGTAAAGCTGTCCATTACCTCTAGAGTACCTAGGCAGAAGTTAGTTACTATACTTGTAACATTAACCTGTGTGTTTAACATTACAATTGATACAGTCTAAGACTACTTACGCAAGTTCAAATAGGTTCAAACGCACAATTGTCAACACATATCATTACAAATAGTGAAGACTGGACCACTAAAGTAGTTAACGAACAGTTTTGCTTTATGGTAATGCGTTCTACATTTGCATAGCGATGTTTCTTGTATTACACTTGTAATGACGTATTACGCAAGCCGCCATGACACAGGCCAGTTGAAATTTCGCGTAGCAGTTAGGTTTCATCAAATCATATAATTATGCGATATGGCTTCATTCACCTTTATTTTGAATGGCAATTGATTCATTATATGTTAAGCTATGTGCAGTACAGTTTTGGGTTAGTTTATGTGTAAATTAAGGGAGCTATATGTCGGTAAACTTCATTTGTCTAAAAAACTTGCGCCAAGGAACTCTGTAGGAAGAACCACTACTGTGCCTGGAGTAAGAGGGAAGACATCAGTAGTGGAACCATTTCTAGGTGGACGTCTGTACAGGCACTTCTATTGGTAGTATTTTCCCTTACATTTTGATATATTCAAATATAGAACTATTATTGGTCACATTATCATTAGAATTATGATATAAAAGTATACTATCAGATATTTGTCTATGTGTCTGATGAGAAGTGTGTTGATAAATGAATAAAATTTGTATGAATCCTTTTTCGCAAGTCAGTTTGGATTATTTTCAGAATATGTCGTCCACTATCAAATATGCCGTCTACAACTAGAGGTCGAGCTTCAGCCAAAGGATATATGTCTCCTAGAGGTATGGTGTTTATAAAGTATTAGATACATCATATAGTTTTCTTTGAATTTTGAAAACTATATATTTTCATCCACATAGTCATTAAGGGCAACAATCGTATTAGTCCATAATGTTAAGTGAAATCACTCAAACAGAATGCAATGAAATGCCCTACTTTTCATCACTAATGAGGATTGTCAATCATATGATCTTTAAATAACAAGTTTGTATAATTATCCTGCGGCGAACAAAGTTAGGGAGGGAATTGAACAGGGTACGTTCGTCCGACCCGAATTTGTTTCCGGAGCATATCTCATAAACCGTTACAGATATTTTTCTGAAACTTTGTACACACATCAATCTATTACAGTAGTTGTGCCTTTTGCTATTTAGGAATTTCTGGGATTTATATTTTTTGTTTTTCCATGACTTAGTTTTTGGTGTACAATTTTGTTTCTGGGACATATTTCATAAACCATGCATGATATCTTGATGAAACTTTGTACATACATCGACCTATTACTGTAGTTGTGATGCCTGTTATAGTATATATGATGTCGGCTCTAGGTTATTTGGGTATTTTCAATTGTACTGTTCTTTCATTGATTGGCTCAAAACTTTGTAACAATACAAACAGCTATACATTACATAAAAGTCATGTATATATATACACATGTATATATAACAATTTTTTTTTTTAATTGGGCTGCAGTCCTCTCCACTTACAAAATATCTCTATTTGCTATATGTAGTCATGTCTAATTTTTAAACCCAGAGCTTAATCATAAATTATTTCAAATCTTCTAGTAAATAGCAATCAGTCAGCGCAATACTTCCTCTTCAGGGTATTCTCGTAATTTTCAGCATTCATGTATTGCCTAATATTAATTAAGCTTATCGGTATAATATATGTTGTTTGTTGTATATTATTACAGAATGTCTACCAGTTATAATACAAGCATTAAGTTGTGTTTATAGTTGGGGTGGTGGTGTTAACAGTCCTATAAAACTACCATTACCAAGTAGTGAAACACAAGTTGTTCAAGTTTCAACAGGAAGAACTCAAAAAGCAGCTGTAACAAAAAATGGACGACTTTTTTTCTGGGAGGTACTGTAGTTCGAAAAGAATTTCTTGTTTGTCTTTCTTTAAACAAATTAACCATCTTGTTCGGCAAGCAGTTTTCTTAATTTATATGGAAATTGTTGTGCATCTATAAAGTAATTATGGATTTCTTTTTTTATGCACATGTTTATAGTTAATGCCTTTGTTCAAACTTTTGAGCATAATACAAGACAGAGTTGGTTCCGGGTAATGAAACTTTTATAAACTTATTGCTCAGCAGGATTAAGAGCTAGCACTGATGACTTTTTATAAGGCCACATTGAAATGTGGTCGTATATTGTCGTCGCCCCCGTCCGTCCGTCCGTCGTCCACAATTGCTTGTGGACGCTCTACAGGCTAAAGTTAATATCTGATTGACTTTAAATTTATACACAGTGTTTAAGGTCATGAGACAAAGAAGCCTATTGTTTTTCAGCGATTTCCGATAATAACTTCCAGAGTTATGGCCCTTGATCACTTCAAAAAATCTTGTGGACGCTCTAGAGGCCAAAGTTATTATCCAATTAACTCTAAATTTATACACAGTGTTTAAGGTCATGAGACGAAGAAGCCTATTGATTTTCAGCAATTTCCGATAATTAGTGCCAGAGTTAATGCCCTTGATCGCTTCAAAAAATCTTGTGGACACTCTAGAGGCCAAAGTTAATATCCGATTTACTTTAAATTTATACACAGTGTTTAAGGTCATGAGACGAAGAATCCTATTGATTTTCAGCGATTTCCGATAATTAGTGTCAGAGTTGTGGCCCTTGATCACTTAAACAAATCTTGTGGACGCTCTAGAGGCTAAAGTTAATATCCAATTGACTTTGAAATTATACACAGTGTTTAAGGTCATGAGACGAAGAAGCCTATTTATTTTCAGCGATTTCCGATAATTAGTGCCAGAGTTAATGCCCTTGATCGCTTCAAAAAATCTTGTGGACACTCTAGAGACCAAAGTTAATATCCGATTTACTTTAAATTTATACACAGTGTTTAAGGTCATGAGACGAAGAATCCTAGTGAGTTTCAGCGATTTCCGATAATTAGTGCCAGAGTTATGGCCCTTGATCACTTAAACAAATCTTGTGGACGCTCTAGAGGCCAAAGTTAATATTCAATTGACTTTAAATTTATACACAGCGTTTAAGGTCATGAGATGAAGAAGCCTATTGATTTTCAGCGATTTCCGATAATTAGTGCCAGAGTTATGACCCTTGATCACTTCAAAAAATCATGTGGATGCTCTAGAGGCCAAAGTTAGATTGATACACAGAGTTTAAGGTGTTGAAACGAACAAGTATTTTGATTTTCAATGAATTTTGATAACTGAACAGCTAAATCCATGATATTAAATTGTTAGCGTGGGGTAACACTTTATAAAAAGCGATCAAATTTTAATGATTTTCTGATAATTACATAATGAGTTGTTACTCTTAATCAGTTTTTAGTGTATTACAAATGTTTCATTAGTGAAAAAAGTAAAAAATATGCGACAACCCTTGTTGACTGCCCGGACGATTTAGCTGCTGTGGGCGTATGTTTCGTTGCCTGGCAACCTATCTTTCCAATCTATGTTTACATTACTTATATCAAATTTATGAGTACATGTTTAGGCCTATATGTATTATGCATTATTTTCTCCAATTTTTTCTGCATATGAAAAAAATGAAATGAATAGGTGTTTAACTTCTTACTGTTCTGCTCTGACAATGTGCGATGGGGTACACAACTATTTGCTGTCCCTTGCCATGCCCCCTGTCCTGCACCACTGACAAGGGAGAACCATGCCAGAAATTCCCAATGAACTTTCTTGGGTCAACACAAGAATCAAACATGGTACTTCATCTGATTGTTTTTTTTTTACATTAGTGAGATGAAAATACCTACATGTATTTAATTTCAATGATTTCAGTTAATTCTGGAGTTATGACCCTTGTTTCAGTGTGTTGCACTTTGTAAATGCTCTAACAACAAAAGTTATCATCTAATCTGTATGAAATTTATGTGCATCATTTGTGCAATGAAGAATCCTATTTGAATTCCAGCAATTATGACCCTTGTTTCACTTGGTTGAACCTTGAAAATGCTCAAACAACAAAAGTTATCATTGATCTGTATGAAACGCCTAACCAACCAAAGTTATCGTCGAATCTGTATGAAATTTATATGCATTATTTAAACATGCATTATGCAAGTGCAAAATCGGACTATTGTAGGTCTTTCTTTAGGCCTGAAACGTCATAAAAACTATTAATTGGACATTGATTAACTTATCCCTAGCTGTAGGTGACAAGGAGTAGGGTCACCTGTCCAACCTCATTTGAGGTTTCTCTGGGTCCTCCGTTTTCCTCCCACTGCTAAAGACCCCTACGTGCAAGCGAATTAGTAAAATAGAATTAAACCATATATTAGTCCCGAAATGACCTAGTTTGTATCAATATTTTGTAGTCACCTAGTGTTAGTTGTGAATCGTTAATACCAGGTACAGTAGATAATGCTACACCAGTTTATGTACCAAGATATTTAGAAGGTCAAGCTGCAGTAACTATACATCATGTAGCATGTGGTGACCTCTTTAATGCTTGTCTAACAGGTAAATTATTCTGTTTATCTTGTCAAATTTAAATCTCTCTGGGTTTTTTAAAATACTATAGTATAACTGCAAATACAGTCTTGATGGTTCCAGGCTTAATTATCTCTGATTAGATTGCAATGAATCTCTGTCAAAGTCAAAAATATAAAGCACCCAATTTGTATGCTTAGTTTGAATATGTTTTTAGTCCAAATATATCATCAAATCGCCAAGTTTGTACGCGGGAATGCATCTTTAATATAAATAAATAATGCTGTAAAAAATATTTCCCTTTATGACTTTCTAGTATTGAAACCATGATATTATTCTTATTGTCACATCGTATTAAAGTTATATTACTACAACTATTATATGAATAGATAAGGTATTTTAAAATAAATTAATACTACAATGTGTTTTGACTAAATGCATTTTATGTTTGTTTTATTTCTGGAGTTTAATGTCAGAAAGAAAATGACAGCTGAATATCGAGTTGAAGGTTCTTTGTAAAATCCAAGATGTTGTCGAAGAAGGTCTCTGAAAATGAAAGATAATACCTAGGGCTTACACCACATTATGTCATTTTTAGTCAATTTTTGAAATGGAAAGAACTATTATTTATGTTCAGGAAAAATCGAAAGGCCTCAGTAATTTTGGGAATTTCAGTAACAAGATTATTTAATTTGTTATTTTAAAGGAAACAATGTTTTCCTTATTCTTACCAACTTAATATCTCAATTACTAACAGATGTACGCCATCTTGAATGTCAAAAAAAATGCTGACGATAACTTTCACAAATCTTTGATGCTAAATATAATTGAACGAACTTCCAAATTTCGAAAAACTGTCATTCAGAACCTTAAAGGATGCTTCCAAAGAATCCACAATTGAAAACCTGTCAAGAAATAACCAAGATATGGGCAATCTGAGATTATTTTTTGTCCTGTTTGTAAAATACCTGTTTGTAGAATTAATGACCCAATTGATATTCAATAAAGAGTTCCACGACGGCCAACCACATGTACATTGACTAAAATTAGCAAAATAAAAATCATAAAAATTCTTAGGAAAATAATATGTGTTGCGTACCAGAGGCCGAGATATATGAATATAAATAAATATTACTATAATTTTTATATAAAGAGGTTGAGATATATAAATAAATATTACTATAATTTTTAAATGAATAGATCGAGGTATATTAATGACATATGGTAGTGGTGCAAACGGTTGTCTAGGTCATGGCAACCATAACGATGTCACACAGGTAAGTTTTTTTTCCAAATTCTTGAATTTCAAACTACTTAAAGTGAATAAAATGGCCATCACTGGAATGTCATTTAGTGACTTTTTTGTTGTCATATTTATGACATCTCAGGTGTCACATAGTGTCAGTCATAGACTAGAGCGGCTACATGACTGGGTTAAAATAACATTTATAAAACCTAATAATTTATTTTATAGGCTAAGATAGTTGAAGCTTTGTTAGGTTATGAAGTAGTAGAGGTGTCTTGTGGTGCATCACATGTTTTAGCTGTAACCAATGAACATGAAGTATTTGCTTGGGGACGAGGAGATAATGGTATTATAAAATTCATTTAAAGAATTATCATGATAACCAATCTACCAATTAGCAATGAAATGTTTAAATTGCTGTATTTAGTTATGAGTGACTGCTATGTATGGAATTAAATACAGCCAGCCTTTAAAACAAGCATCACATTTGCGATTTGTTTTAGCTGGGTTTTTTCCATTATTGCGAAAATAAATAATCTACCCACTTAGTCACTGTGACCCCCGCACTGTTTTAAAGCTGCAGTTTTGAACATAATCAGTATAGTTAACATCCAGGTTATCAATAAATGTAAATTTATAAAAAGAACATCTTTCAATTGATCTGACAGGATATTGGCTTGAACTTATTGATTTCAGATATATAATTGTAGGTAGATTAGGACTGGGTAATCAAGATTTATATACATCACCACAGGAAGTAACTATACCTGATGATATGTTACCATGTAGTGTACACTGTGGGGTTGATTCTTCTCTCATTGTTACACAAGATGGCCGATTATTAGCGTGTGGATGTAACAGGTAAATAAATACAAACATTCACATTGAATGAAAGTTGATTGTCTTTAGTGTAAACAAATATTGCCAAAAAAGTTCTGGAAGTTATGATTATTATCACTGTTCGAACACAAATTAATCCAGTTGAATTTGTGAGTTATTAAATATGTCCGATTAAATATAGCAATGTTTTCAACATTTTTGCATGCCCATGTGGAAATGTGGTTGTATATTGTGATCGCCCGTCCATCAGTCTGTTTCCACAATTTCTTGTGGACTCTCTACAGACTACATTTATCATCTGATTATTTTGAAATTGATATTATGTTGTTTACATTAGTGAGATGAGGAAGTATATTCAATTTCAAAAGTTAGTGGATCTGTATATTTATATATGCATTATTTAGATTAGTGAAATGAAGATGCCTATTGAATTTCAGCCATTTTTGTTAATACATATAGAGTTATGCCCCTTGTTTCACTTTGTTGAACCCTCTATGACATTTATCATTATTTGAATTAGGGAACCTCAGAAGCTTATTGAATTTGAGCAGTTTCCGTTTATTATGTCTAGAGTTTTGGCCCTTGATTCACTTTGGAGAACCTTGCGAATGCTCCAACGACAAAGGTTTTATCCATCTGTATGAAATTTATAATATTCATTATTTAAATTTGTGAAACGAAAACACCTATTGAATTTCAGCAATTTCTGTTAATTAAGTCTAGTGTTGTGGCCTTTGTTTCAATTTGTAGAACACTGTGAAAGCTATAACAACAAAAGTAATCATCTGATCTGTATGAAATTTGTATGCATTATTTCAATTAGTGAAACGGAGAAGCTTATTGAATTCCAGCAATTTCCATTAATTATGTCTTGAGTTATGACCATTGTTTCACTGTATTGAATCGTCCTCAAAAGACAAAAATTATAAACTGATATGTATGAAATTGCCATGTAAATTCCCCCTATTACCTACAAAAGTTTAAATATTCAACAACTCTTTTTGACTGCTGGTATGATTTAGCTGCTGCGGGCGTATGTTTTGTTGTCTGGCAACTTATAAGACCATGTTAAAATGTGGTTGTTTATTGTTGTCCCCCCTGTATGTCAGTTCATCTGTCAATCATCCACAATTGCTTGTGCTCTGGAGTTTTGAAATTTATGCACAGTGTTTATATTAATGAGATGAAGATACCTATTGATATTCAACAATTTCTGATTATTATTTCAATTTTTATCACTTTAAAAAATCTTGCAGACACTTACACAATTGACTCGAAATTCATACCGAGTGTTGATGTTGTGTTAAAAGAATCATTTTTACAATGGTTTCCACTGTTTACTGTTGAAATCAATGAGACAAAATGCCGATTAATTTTCAGTGATCTCCAATAATTTAAACAGCAAAAGTTGAAATTAGATTTTATCAATACATGTCTGGTTTATGTTGAAGTTCGGAAGAACTAGAGTTTGTTCAAATGAAACTGAACTAAGCAATTTCCCACATGTTTGACTTATTTGTATTTAAGGTTTAATAAACTAGGGTTAGATTCTGTATTTAATGATGGTATAAATACTATAGTAGAAGAATGTCATACATTTACACCAGTAGCTACACATCCCATTAATACTATTACAATAGAGAAAACGGCTTTAGGTACTTCACATACAGCTATATTATCAGGTATGTATTAAAATACCTTTACATGGTCTATCTGTTTTCATCCATCATCAATACTTCTTTATATATCCTGTCATATAATCCTGTCTTTTTATACATTGTTTTAAAACAGAAGTCTTTGAATTTAAACAATTTCCCATGATTACTTCTCTTGATGTTTTTGTAAAATCATCATTTAATGCTTTAGTTACATAGAAATATTCATCGGGAAAAGTTGCTTACCGTAAATTGGTTTCAGATAGATCACTACAGCTGGTCAACACATCCAGTTGTTATTAATAAAATAAGATACTTGTCAACATAGGGGTAATAGTATTAAATATTGTAGTTACTAGTTATTTCTTTCAGTAATTATTAATGATTGTTTAATTATCACTATATAGTCCTTTATGGACTATATTTTGGTGTGCTTATAAGTGCTACACTATTAAGGCTTGTTTGTTATTTATCTCTGGGGCATTGGGTGTACATCCCACTGCTAGAGTACCGGTAGACAAGGTACAGATGAATTATTTTGTTTTGAACATTAACTAATACACAAAATTAAAATATTTATTAGTAACTATTCATGTGACTCTGTTACTGATTCTGTATGTTTAATTTAGGTGAAGGAGAGTTATATATGTTGGGAACAAATCAGTTTGGTCAGCTAGGTAGTGATGAAGATTTAATTCCACGACAGCCACATCATGTTAAAACTTTTGAAAACTGTAAAATAAACACAATTGCATGTGGTGATACGTTTACTGTGGCAGCTCTTGAAGGTAAACCTTGATAAATAGATTATAAACATCAGAAAAAATTATTGTGAACCATTCTGATCGGGATGGACTTCCTATCAGATCTTTTAAGATTCAAAATTAAGATATTACATTTTTGAATCCCATTTCCTAAATGCTTAATTAAATTATATATCCATACGACCACATTCATAATGTGGACATATTATGCAGTCGCCCTTGTCGGTGTGTGTGTGTGTGTATGTATATATATGAGTGTGTGGGTCATCTTGGGTCATCTTTGTATTTTCTTATTCCTTACACCCAAAGGATGATCACTACTGTTTTTGGTACAGCCACACCCAATTTTTTATTTGCGTGTTTTCATCTACAGGATTATCTTGAAACTTTGCTGACTTATTCCTTATACCCTAGAAATCACCCCTATTGTTTTTGGTGCATGCCCATTTGCATGTCTGTCTGTGTGTCATTTGCATGCCGCAAATGGATTGTCTTGAACACTTTTCATATTTATTCCTCATACCCTAAGGATGACCTCTGTTATTTTTGGTACATGCCAGGCTCCCCTTGGGCAGAGCCACAGTCAGTTTAGAGTGTGTCTTAGTGTTGCCTACAGGCCGCCATTTTTAACAGTATGAAACTTTGCATAACCTATTCCTTTTACTTGAAGAATGTTGCCTTTTTTGTTTGTTGAATACCCGACACCTAGGGACTGAGCCACACCCATTTTTGGTTTGTGTGTCTGTGTATTGCCCACCGTCCACAATTTTAATTGATCATCTGGGTCATTCCATGTCAAGTGGGTCAATTTTCAGAAATTTGGGAAATTGAACCTCTCGAAAAAAATCTGGAAAAAATATATGTTATTGTACATGTGAATTCTAGAAACTGCAAAATTTGTGGTCTGTAGCATGAAAATTGACTGAGATACGGGCATTTGAGTTTCATGAGTTACCAATAAGTTTTCGAAAAAAATATGTATCAATAATTTACTCGAGTTTCAGATATCTAGATTGTTTTTATACGCCCACATTTAAATGTGGTCGTATATTGTCGTCGCCCCCGTCCGTCCGTCCGGCGTCCACAATTGCTTGTGGACGCTCTACAGGCTTAAGTTAATATTCGATTGACTTTAAATTTATACACAGTGTTTAAGGTCATGAGACGAAGAAGCCTATTGTTTTTCAGCGATTTCCTGTTATAACTACCAGAGTTATGGCCCTTGATCACTTCAAAAAATCTTGTGGACGCTCTAGAGGCCAAAGTTAATATCCGATTGACTTTAAATTTATACACAGCCTTTAAGGTCATAAGACAATGACGCCTATTGATTTTCGGCGATTTCCGATAATTAGTGATAGAGTTATGGCCCTTGATCTCTTTAAAAAATCTTGTGGACGCTCTAAAGGTCAAAGTTAATATCCGATTGACTTTAAATTTATACACAGTGTTTAAGGTCATAAGACGAAGAAGCCTATTGATTTTCAGCGATTTCCGATAATTAGTGCCAGAGTTATGGCCTTTGATCACCTCAAAAAATCTTGTGGACGCTCTAGAGGCCAAAGTTAATATCCGATTGACTTTAAATTTATACACAGTGTTTAAGGTCATAAGACGAAGACGCCTATTGATTTTCAGTGATTTCCGATAATTAGTGCCAGAGTTATGGCCCTTGATCACCTCAAAAAATCTTGTAGACGCTCTAGAGGCCAAAGTTAATATCCGATTGACTTTAGATTTATACACAATGTTTAAGGTCATGAGACGAAGAAGCCTATGTATTTTCTGCGATTTCCGATAATTAGTGCCAGAGTTATTGCCCTTGATCTCTTTAAAAAATCATGTGGACGCTCTAGAGGCCAAAGTTAATATCCGATTGACTTCAAATTTATACACAGTGTTTAAGGTCATAAAACAAAGACGCCTATTGATTTTCAGCGATTTCCGTTAATTAGTGCCAGAGTTATGGCCCTTGATCACCTCAAAAAATCTTGTGGACGCTCTGATGGCCAAAGTTAATATCCGATTGACTTTAGATTTATACACAGTGTTTAAGTTCATGAGACGAAGAAGCCTATTGATTTTCTGCGATTTCAAATAATTACTGCCAGAGTTATCTCCCTTGATAACTTCAAAAATTCTTGTGACGCTATAGAGGCCAAAGTTACCATCCGATTGACTTCAGATTGATACATAGAGTTTAAGGTGTTGAAACGAACAAGTATTTTGATTTTCAATGAATTTAGATAACTGAACAGCTAAATCCATGATATTAAATGTTTCATGTATATACTAATTGTTAGCGTGGGGTAAAACTTTATAAAAAGCAATCAAATTCTAATGATTTTCTAATAATTACATAATGAGTTGTTACTCTTAATCAGTTTTTAGTGTATTACAAATGTTTCATTACCGAAAAAAGTAAAAATATGCGACAACCCTTGTTGACTGCCCGGACGATTTAGCTGCTGTGGGCGTATGTTTCGTTGCCTGGCAACCTATCTTCTTTCTAGTGAAGATATACAGCTCACAATTGGTAGTCTTGAATAACTTGTTGTGTAGATTACGAATCTGCAATTAGATTTCAGGTGATTGGGACTGAACAAACTGATAGTCCAAATATTAACTCAGTCAGACTAACTGTTCCTAAGATACGGTCCACCCAATTTTGGGGATTTCGACTAAAATGGGTTTGGCCACCATTAAACAAATGACCATAACCCAGTAATCAATAGGTCAAAATTGCTGAAATAAGTTTTTCTGGAATGGAAAAGATGATGACTGTTTGAATGATAGATATCTATCTTCAGGAAAGTCTGCTGAAGTTAACTATGTATCCATGGACATAATCCTACTTTTAGACATTGATTTTCTGCTGCAAGTGTGAATATTTAACTTGATTTCACATGCTTATAAAAGATATTATACCTCCAGTTGTTTAACATTGTGTAGAAAACATTTTGAGCTAGATTTTTCATGAAAGTTCATCTCAAGGTCACATGGTCTACAAGGTCAAATTCAAAGTCAAAGGGTCTTCACTCTTTTAAAACACACACCGGATGTCAAAAATAAGTGTAGGTTTAAAATTCTTGTGGAATTCCCATTACAGAAAGACATATACAAGCAATTTTTACCAATCAGTTATTTGAATAATGGTGGCCACGTCCATTTTGGCCGAAATCCACTAAATCGGGTGGACTGTATCTCAGGAACTGTTATTCGGATGAAGCTAAAGTTGGGAATATCAGCTTTTTCAGCCCTATTAAACAAATAAACCAAAAATCAGCAAAATCAAAGGGGTTACTGTTTAACTCGTTGGGTGATACCGGTAATTGACATAGAATGACCCAAAACACTGATTCTCAAAAAATCGAAAAAATATACAGGTGCCATGAGACAAGAATGGTTTTAACATATGTAAGAGACATTAGTACAAACTATAATTCCACCAAGTTTCAGATGCTCATCTACCGGGTTCGAACCGCTCGAAAACACAGATTATGAAAAAATCGAAAAAACATCAAAATGGCACAGGACAAGAATGGCTTTAACATAATGTTTGAGACATAAGTATTATGTATGGGTGCTGTATTCGTGAGTTCTTCATTCAAGGCATTTTGAATTGGGGAACAGAATAACGAAAGTACTACTTCATTGAATGTTGACTGAAAGCATGGCACTCCGTGACTTTTTTACGCATGAACAAGTATTACTGTAAACTATCTAATATTCAATACATCACATATTTCCCCCACTTGAAAAAAAAACAAAACTTAATACCATACGACTGACTTCCTGTCAATTAAATTAATGTACAGTTTATAGTAATACTATGCGAACTTAATGTATGTAGTAAACAATTCTAATGTACAACTTACAAAATACTTTGAATAGTAATTCTTCTGAATAGTTGAATAGTAATTCTTCAATGTAATTAAACACATTAATGGAAATACTTCACTTTTGTATGTTTTACATCTTAATCCAATACTCAGATACAATACTTAGAAACTTATTAACTTGGAAAAGTTCATGCTTCATAATCATTTAAATATTTTGGTAAAGTACGACTACGAATAGGATTTCTTCGAATAGCATTTTGAACATCATTATTAATATCAACATTATCATTTTGATTCAACTCTCTATTTCCATTTTCACTAGTGTATTCATTTTGACATCTAAAACTAACAATATCATTACAATGCCATTTTTTACCATTTGCTAAAGTAATTACACATCCATTAATATCAATAATACTGATAGGTTGGGAATAATGGGAACTTAACTTATGTCCACTTAAATTCTTATTTTTAACCCTTACAACATCACCTATTTTAAACTTATGGCTCACAACATTATATTTCTTATCATATCTTCTTTTCATCTTATTTTGGTTATCATTTACAATGTCATAATAACCATCATTATAACATTTATTTGGAATAGAATTAGTCCTATTGGGAGGTTTGATAATACTTAGCATAGTCCTCATCTCTCTCCCTGTCATCAAATAATATGGTGTACATTTTGTAGTAGAATGTGTAGTTGAATTGATAGTACGTAAAACAATTCTTAACGACTCTAACCATGACTTTTTCGAACGAATATTTGTTTGTAACAAATTTTTAATGGTTTTATTCAATCGTTCAATGGCTCCATTCGCTTGGGGATAATAATTAGGTGTTCGAATGTGTTTAATACTTAAATTATTAAGATAATCGACAAATTCTGTACTAACAAATTGAGGTCCATTGTCACTTGTTAGTGTTTCAGGTATACCCCAAGTACTGAACAAAGTTTCTAGGAAATTAATTACAGAACTTGAAGTTAAGTTATCTGTTAAAACAACTTTCAGGCCATTTACTGTAATAATCTATCACATTTATCAAATATTTTGAACCTTGAGGGGCGGTCTCAAAAGGTCCTTGTATATCTATCGCAATGTCACTCCATGGCTTTTGTAAAGGTTTTCTTGGAAATAATGGTGAAGTTGATGTTTTTACAGACTTATCACTTTCTGCACAAAGATAACAGTTATTGACAAAATTTTCAACGTCATTGTCCATTCCAGGCCAATACGCAACAGAACGGAGTTTTTGTTTAGTTTTCACGATGCCACAATGTCCTTCATGAGCAAGATATAAGATATCCCTTTGAAGCGTTTTGGGAATAATAGTTCTCTGTCCACGTCCGATACAGTCTTGACCGAAAACAAAAAGTTCATCTTTGATATGCAAATAAGGTATTAACTCAGGAATTAAGTCTTTTTTATCAGGCCATGAATTAACCACAAAACTATGAACCTAACTTAGAATACTGTCTTGCTTGCTTTCATTAGAAATAACAATGTGAGTCAGTTTTAACGAATTAACAGTAAGTGATTCACATAAACTTATATCGTCAATTGTCACTTCAGATGTAGATACAGGATTATTTCTCTTAAGGCGTGAGAGACTATCAGCAATTTTATTGTCAGTCCCTTTTTTGTATTCCATTGAAAAGTTGTATTCTAGTAATATCGAAGCCCATCTAGCTATTCTTGCTGGTTTGTGACCAGATGCATTTTCCGATGATTGTAGTAGTGTAATTAAGGATTGATGATCCGTTATAAGCTTAAAATGTCTACCACGAAGATAACGGTCCCATCGTTTAACTGCGAATGTACATGCTAGAGCTTCCTTTTCTCCAATGCTGTATTTTCTTTCGTATTCATTCAATATTTTGGACGAAAATGCTACAGGACGAATCTCACCATTTTCTTGTTTTTGGCTTAACTCCGCACCAAGAGCATAATTAGACGCATCGCACGTCACAAATGTAGGTAGGTTAGGATGGAAAAATGCTAATGTAGGTGGAGTAGTTAATGCTAGCTTAAGTGTTTTGAATGCTTCCTCCTGAACACTAGTCCACTGCCATTCTTGACCTTGGCGAACAAGTTTACGTATAGGTTCAGTTATATTAGCGAATTGTGGAATAAAATGTGCATAATGATTAAAGAAATCTAATATAGATTGGACTTCAATAACATTGCTTGGGGGCAACAAATCTCTAACAGCTTCCACATTCTCGGGTAACATATGAACCCCTTTTGATGAAATAGAAAAACCTAACCAGTTAACTTCACTGACTTTGAAAAAACATTTGTTAGGACTAAGTGTTAAATTATGTCTAGCTAAATGCGTTAAAACTCGGCGAATACACACATCATGTTCCTGTTCGGTTTCCGTTACTATAAGAATATCATTAAGTAAATTATAAACATTTGGAATACCACTTAGTATAATGTCCATCATTTTTTGAAATCCCGAAGGTAAATCTGCTAAACCAAAGGGTCCTGTTACATATCTAAACAAACCTAATGTAGTAGCGAATGATGTAAGTTTCTTCGTATCTTCATGTAGCGGTAGTTGGTGATAGACTGCGTTCATATCAAACTTAGAAATATAGTTAGCTTTTTTAATCGATCCGAACATAGATTCTATATTTGGTAAAGGATATTTCATAGGTACAATGTTTTTATTTACGACGCGTAGATCCACACATAACCTTACTTTATTGTTTTTACATCGAGCCAACACTATTGGGCTAACCCATTCTGCGTGATCGCACTTTTCTATAATACCGTCATTTAACAAAGATTCTATTTCCTCCTTTAATTCTGTTTCATACGCAAATGGTACTGGGCGAGCTTTCTGTGCAACTGGTAGAGCTTCTTCACGTAATATTGACTTGTGTTGAAATTTGGTAGCTTTACCGATTCCATTAAACACACTGGGAAATTCACTTTTTAGATTTTCAAATGATGCAATACGATTAACAGTATAACTTTGCTCAGCACTTTTAACATCTTTATATGAGTTACTTAGTTCATTATCGGAAATCGGCTGAATACAAATATTCATTTTCAATAACGATATCGTATCAAGTCCTAATAAACATTCGCCAGACTGTACTATATAAAACTTTGCGATAGCATTACGTGATTTAAAACAGATAGGTAAGTGCACAACACCAATAATAGGTATATTCGACTGATTGTACGACTTTAAGACAGTGTCTGAATAATAAATCTGATATGTCTGAAAATAATTATCAAACATCTTTTTGTTTATAATCGAAATTGGTGAACCAGTATCAACGAGCATATCGAATGGGTAATTGTCAATATAAACTTGAATCGAAAGCTTTTGTATTGACTGGTTGCTAACTGTGAGAACTACTATGTCCGAATCATTATTTTCGTTGTCATCACCATACTGATCAAAATCAATCTGATTTACTGAACGGGAATTACACACGTGTGCGAAATGACCATGTTTACTGCATTTCGAACATACTTTATTTATAGCTGGACAGAATGGATAACGAGCTTTATGTTCATAACTTCCACATCTATAACACATCTGACCTTGAACTTGTTGTCTAGGCCTGTTAAATGTCATTCTATATCTTGGATTGTTCGAAGGAGAATTTGTATATGTATTTGCATTATGAAATTTATTAGGAAAATGATATCTATTACAATTTGTTGGATTTGGGAATCTTGGCGAAGAATATTTTGGTGAATAATTATTACTATGCATGTTATACTGTCTACTTTGATTACCGGTATTACTTTGATGGAAGTTTGGCCCTCTTCCTCTGCCCCGATTTCTTGTGACACGCTGCACTGGGGATGGTGTCGGAACATTTGACAAGAAAGTAGAAGAAGCTTGTGTTTTGGTTAATGTTTGACATTCCTTTTCGGCAAGTTCTACTGATCGTGCAATAACTAATGCATTTTCAAGAGTCAAGTTATTACCGGCCATTAACAATTTTTCTTTAATTGTTCTATTGTAAGTTTTTTCAATAATCATATCCCTGATTAACTCATCTAACAAACCTGCATTATACCCACAGTTTATACTCAAATGTCTTAGTGCAGTCACATATTCGTCTACCGATTCACTGGAAGACTGTGATCTTGACATAAATCGTACTCTTTCTGCACTGACATTAAATTTAGTACCATAATAATTATCTAAGGCTTCTATAGCTGCATTGTAGCTATTATTATTTACTTCAAGAGACTGGAACGTGATCTGAGCATGAGGTCCAAGGCAATGTAATAAGACAGCTTTCCTTCGTGCATCACTGTATGTATTTCCGCCGACCGCAATAATATAATTTTCAAACAAAGATTTCCACTGGTCCCAGGCAATTGGGGGTTTACCAGGTGTTGGTAGAAAATAATTGGGTGCCGGAATACTCATGTTCAAACATCTAACTTCTCTAAGACAAAAAAGTTCTGGAAAATTTGGGCGCCATTTTGACGACGTCGAATCGGGAAAAACTTCACCGGCTGAACCGGACAGAAAAACACCAAAAATACTTAGGATAATGCAAATCTTGACCTGCAAAATTGTTCTCCAACATCCTCGTCGCCATATTATGTATGGGTGCTGTATTCGTGAGTTCTTCATTCAAGGCATTTTGAATTGGGGAACAGAATAACGAAAGTACTACTTCATTGAATGTTGACTGAAAGCATGGCACTCCGTGACTTTTTTACGCATGAACAAGTATTATTGTAAACTATCTAATATTCAATACATCACAATAAGTACAAACTATAATTACACCAAGTTTAAGATTTTTAGGTGCTCATCTACTGGGTTATATCGGCTCGAAAATACGAGGCAATTTTCGAAAATTTGTGTCTGAAACCATATTAATTTGAGACAAATTTTCTGGTGATCAATTGAAGACTGATGCATTTTCATACGTTTCATGTAGTACTACCAGTAATCGCTGGATAGACCAATATTGGAGCACTACAAAATCCAGAAAATATACAATTACACCATGTGAACCCTATCACTCATCTGTAATCTGATTGCAGATTCATAATCTACATATTAAATTCTGCAAGCCTACCAAATTTGAGCTGTATATCTTCAATAGAAAAATAAAATCAAGATATCTGAAACTCAAGTAAATTATTGATACATATTTTGTTTCGAAAACTTATTGGTAACTCTTGAAACTCAAATGCCTCTATCTCAGTCAATTTTTATATGCCGTCACCCCTGTCCATCCAGACGTTCGTGCATCTGTCTACAATGTGTTTGTGGACTCTCTTAAGGTCACAATTCTTACCCGATTTTAACGAAACTTGGCATGTATCCCCATAAGATCTCGGCTCCTTTCGATATTGGCATGTATGGGATCAAAATGTTGTGGAGTATGGCCCCTGATTGTATGAAAAATCACGCCTTTTGCTTGTGAACCCTATAGAGGTCGCAATTTTTTACCAATTTTGATGAAACTTGACATGCATGTTTATAACCCAAAGATCATGGTTCCTTGCGATATTTAACTTCCTGAATTATGACCTTTAATTGTACGGAAAATGGCCTTTATTAGACTGTGGTTCAGAGACACAGCTAGTATTTGTCCTTATAAAAACTGACCCGCTTATCTGTGTGATTGCTCCGTCGAGAAATCTTCTGAAGTGAGCAGAAGTTAGCGCCGCGCACGTGGTTTAGGAAGTCGCAGCAAATATACGTCACATGAGGTATTTTTACAAACATGTATTGGTATATAACGCCGAGTAAAATATACACTCATTACGGGCTTCGACTTACGTGTTTATTTAATAGCGAACGTGAGTAAAAAATTCGATTTCACTCCTTGATTTGATTTTTGATTTTGGTGATTTAAATACAGAGCTAGCTATAATAGCTTCGTTTCATTTCTAACTTTCAAGTATGTGAAATCGCCCAGATAAATTCACTACAACCTTTCGAGATTTTCTTTTATTAAATGGCTACATTCTTGGTTTACGCTGGCGACTATTGTGGTTAGGAAATAAATATGTGTTAGCTCTAAATACACAGAACTATTTGAGACCGGAAAATAACCGAAACAAACTTTTTATTTGTAGTCTTTATTTTCCAGACCCTTTTCGGTAAGATGGTGTAAATTATTTTTATACGTCCACATTCATAATGTGAACGTATTATGCCGTCGCCCCTGTGTGTGTGTGTGTGTGTGTGTGTGTGTATGTGTGTGTGTGTGTGTCTGTGGTTCGCCTACAGGGCGCAATTCTTCATGGATTTTCTTCAAACTTGGTATACTTATTCCTTATACCCCAAGGAAGATCCCTATTGTTTTTGGGGCATGCCCGACCCCCAGGGGCCGAGCCACGCCCATTTCTAGTATTTGTTTGTTTGTCGTCTACAGGCCACATTTCGTAACTTATAATTTTGAAACTTAGCATACACATTCTTTGTACCCTAAGGAACATCCCTATCGTTTGGGGTGTATGCCCCACCCCCAGGGGCAGAGCAACGCCCATTTTCTTTTCGTGTGTCTTTGTGTCGCCTACAGGGCGCAATTCTTACTGGATTTTTTTCAAACTTGGTATACGTATTCCTTATACCCTAAGGAAGATCTCTATTGTTTTTGGTGCATGCCCGACCCCCAGGGACAGAGCCACGCCCATTTCTAGTATGTATTTGTTTGTCGTCTACAGGCCACATTTCTTAACTTATAATTTTGAAACTTAGCATACACATTCTTTGTACCCTAAGGAACATCCCTATCATTTGGGATGCATGCCCAACCCCCTGGGGCAGAGCCACACCCATTTTCTTATCGTGTGTCTTTGTGTCGCCTACAGGCCGCAATTCTTATTGGATTTTCTTTAAAACTTTGTATACTTACTCTTTATACTCTTAGGATGACCCCTATCGTTTGGGGTGCATGCCCAGCCCCCCAGGGGCAGAGCCACGCGCATTTTCTTTTTGTGTGTCTCTGTGTCGCCTAGAAGCCGCAATTCTAACTGTATTTTCTTAAAACTTTGTATACTTACCCTAAGGATGATCCATATTGTTTTTTGGTGCATGCCCGACCCCCAATGGCAGAGCCACGCCCATTCCTTGTATTTATTTATCTGTCGTCTACAAGCCACATTTCTTAACGTATCATCTTGAAACTTTGAATGATTATTCTTTGTACCCTAAGGAACATTTCTATCATTTGGGGTGCATGCCCAACCCCCAGGGGCAGAGTCACGCCCATTTTCTTTTTGTGTGTCGCCTACAGGCCACAATTCTTAATCGGTCATCTTGAAACTTAAAATACTTATTCCTTATACCCTATTGATGACCCCCTTTGTTTTGGGTGCATGCCCGACCCCCATGGGACAGCAACACCCATTTCGTGTATTTGTTTGTCTGTCGTCTCCAGGCTGCATTTCATAATGTATCATCTTGAAACTTTGAATACTTATTCTTTTTACCTTAAGGAAGATCCCTATTGTTTTTGGTGCATGCCCATCCCCAAGGGACAGTGCCACGCCCATATTTTTTTGTCTGTCTGTGTGTCACCTACAGCCCACAATTCTTAATCGATCGTCTTGAAAACTTTTTTTATACTTATTCCTTATACCCTAAGGCTGACCACTATTATTTTTGGTGCATGACGGAACCCCTGGGACAGAGCCACGCCCAATGCTTTTGTGTCTTGTGTTCGCCTACAGGATGCAATTCTTAACAGATCCCTTTAAAACTTTACAAACCTATTCATTATACCCTAAAGATGACCCCTATTGTTTTTGGTGATTTCCTAACCCCCAGGTGCAGAGCCATGCCCATTTTTACTTCGTGTCTATGTGTGTTGTCTACAGGCCACGATTCTTAATGGATCGTCTTTAAACTTGTATTCCATATAGCCTAAGGACGTCAACTGCATGTCCCGACTCACACAGGCAAGATACGACCAATTTTTGTGTTTGTCGTTGACAGGCCGCAATTCTGAATGAATCAGCTTGGTACTTGGTTTATGTATTCCTTATAGCCTGAGGGCGTCCACTATTGATTTTGATGAATGTCCCGACCCCCAGGGGCAGAGCCACGCCCACTTTTTGCCTTTAGTATTAGGAAGGCACAATTCTGAATGGATTATCTTGGTATAGTTATTCCTTATACTCTAAGGACGGCAACTATTAATGTTGGTGCACGACCCTCAACGCTAAACAAACCAAACGCCTAGCCTTCTTCACAAAGTACCATATCAATCAAAGTAGGAATGTGGACGTATATTGTAGCGTTAGCGTTATGTTTATAATCATAGTATATTATCTAACCATCCTGTAGCCATAGGCTTTGATCGACGGACTTATTTTTTTCTAGATTTGAGACTGAGCCCTGCAAGATATCGTCCACGGATGATTTGGTATCCAGCATTGGATTGGACAAGTACCCCTATGATTTGGGAACTGTAACAAACTACCTATGACAAAAATCACAAATAGGCTTTATGCTAGACAAATGTTAATAAATTCCCGACAACTTCGGAGCATCGGTCTATCATGACTGCTTTACTTACGACTGTGTGACTTTTGGTGACAAATACATTCAAAATAGACTGGTCAGACTGACGACAAAGACTAGGAAGGTGAGTAAAAGTAAGGTTAAGTCCACTAAAATGTATGAAATCATACGATGATTTTCTTGACACCCCATTTTTTCCGTGATAGTTTACGTTACTCCATCGGCAGACACAAGTGAAATTAATTTAATAAACAGAGAGAATCGGACATCTGCCGATGCGACCTTAACTGATTTAGATAGAAAGAAAAGTATTTGCGGCGATTGTCATAAAAGCACAATCACCAAGTTTAAAAAAAAAAATCAACTTCCGAAGACTAAAAAAGAAATGATTCGCATGAAGGCTAATAATGAAAATAAAAAACAATTGGCAGGTAAAAAGAATGGTTGCAAGTCCAAACCTTTTTAGATGAACGAAGGAATTTTGTATGATGTCAAAAATCAAAGATACACAGCAGAATGCCATAATTTGGTCATGAAACTTAAAAATCTAAACGTTTCCAATGGTAACGTAGCGGTGGTTATAACCGCATGTTTGGCTCTCGCGGAAAAAAAAATATAATTACACTCCATCAAAATCTACAGTTCAAAGAATATCATGTGAGCGCGTCGGTGTCCACATGTTTAGGAAACCTTGAAGTCGGCGAAAAATACCACCCTTTATAGGCCTACAGACGAAACTACAAAATTTGGCTCTAAATTCGGTACATACGCAATAATCGCTGGCTCGGCGCATACGCCACTTACCCAGCAATGTGTTGTTTTTTTCATAACAAACATCATGCAGTACAAAATATTTATTTATCTGAGGGACAAAAAATAAAGTCTTAAATTAATAGTTTTATTGGGGTGTTTATCCCTCTCTCTCACTCCCCGTATTACATGTCATTATATTTTCCTCGTACTTTACCCGGCAATTTATTTTTCATAACAAACATCGTACTGCACAATATAATATTTAGTTATCTTTGAGATAAACATTAAAATGTTACATTATTAGATTTATAGACCCCTCTCCCTCCCTCGCTCCCTCTGTATAACATGCCGTTATAAATAGGCCAGTGTCTGGGTATAAATAAGTAAACGCACTGTTCATTTTGATATATGTATGAGGCTAATCTTGAAATAATTCATGTCAAATGCCGATCTTTTCATCTCCAGCTTAACATATATTTTAATTTCTACTGTAGCATTATAAACACAGTTAATATAAGGACATTTGAAGGCGCGGGTTTACTGTTAAAACAACGAAGCGTTCGCGTATGCGTACATATGTCAAATCCAATCGTCTCATAGAGTGTATTCGGTGTCAATATATACAGCTCTATGGTTACTTTGCAGTATGGAAATAAACGATATTTTCCGACTGCGATCAAGTTATTTCGTTTCCGGGACGTGCGTAGCTTGGAGCATATTTTTTTTTAGTACAACCAAGGGACATAGCTCTTATTCTCACTAAGAGATAACTCCTTTGATTATGGAAGCCGGGAAGATTTTGAGCCATTTATAATATATGTCCAAATGATTATATATCCTCAAAATTCAGAAGTGGCCAGACTTCCATTGTTGATCAATGAAGTTTTTATAGTAAGTCTTATCATATAATGTCTTTACTGTCCCGAAATAGTGTCTGTTTGTTATAAAACATTTTTAGCCTGAACCACTCTACTGTGGTCCCTCTGGAGGTCACAATTATTACCTGATTTAAAAAAATGTTTGATAACGGTAAATCACCGTTACACTATAATGGAAGTTAGGCTCAAATTTCATGAGCATATCGGACCAAAATTGCTGAACAAAATGGCCGCAAATAGTGTAAAAATATGGTATATCAAGGTTGTGGACCCAGTAGAGGTCATAATTTTAACGGGATTTTGATGAAACTTGAAATGCAGGTTCATAACTATAAGATCTTGGTTCCTTTCGATATTTGTGCATATCGAATTGTAACTTCATGAATTATGGCCCTTGTTCTCTATCCATCTCTCGAAAATGTGGGCGTATCCTGCGCAGTTTCTAGTTTTTACATGTACAATGACATATATCTTTTCAAGAGGGTCGATTTCCCACCTCTGGTCCACCTGACATTGAATGACCCATCTTGGAAATTGCAATACATATTCCTTACAGTTTAAGGATGATAACTATTTATTTTGTTACATACCCCATTCATAACAGGAATATGGATGTATATTGCAGATTTAGCGATGCTCTCTTAATGAGTTTGTGATTGTGATGTTACATAACGGAAATATCAACGTTAAATTTATTATACAAAAAATAAAATTTTAACCTTTTAAAAAACTATAGAAATGATATAAACAAAAACCAATCTTCTCATTTGATTCAAGTAAATAATCAACAAGTCTCCCTGACAAGATACAATCTTACACTAATCTTAATGATAATATTGAATGACACATTAAAGTATACATAGTGTAGTTGTAGAATACGTGTTATTATTGTTTTAAACAGATGGTGATGTATATACATGGGGTAAAGGATCAAGAGGTAGACTAGGACGACCAGAAGAACAATCAAACATCCCTAAAAAACTGACATTTTCAGGAGAAGATCCATTTTTTGTTGTCTCTATATCTTGTAGTCATGGTAACACTTTGTTGGCAACAAAACGTAAGTTATTTCTAATAATTTATTGTTTAGTTTCTTATCACTTAAATTCAATAAGCTTCATAAATAAGCTTCTCATGAATGTTTGACTTCATAGATTATGACAAATTTATAATTTTTATAAAAGTTATGTCTTTTAGATTACCCAGTAATCCAAAAATTTAATCGTACAGAGCTGTCACTTATTAGGCCTACTTATCAAAATAATAGATCAAACTATGTAATTGTGAGCTATTTGTTGAGACTGAAATTAAAAGCTATCTAATTGTTTTGGTTGTTTTTTCAGCATTGCCAAATTCGGAATCTTTAGTGGATTAAAAATTTCGATTCAGTAGTCATTGCAGCAATTGTACCTTTTCTGTATCAAGCAGGCTACCGACCAGTGAAGATAGGCATACACCATGTAGTGTCTTATGGGAGAAATTTGCCATGTTTGCTTTATGTGCAAGTTATACTTTGTATTGTTGTCGCAGAACTGTACCCAATGATGCACTATGGCTCTACACCAATTCAGTCCGTCCAATACAAGTTTATTTACATTTTATGTGCAATCTATATATCAATAACTATGCAATCTATATTTTTATAACTGCATAACTCTTTGTAATGCTTTGTTATTTTTATTGTTATAGACGTCCATGTGCAAAATTAATATTTTTGTAAATTTAAACACATCGGTGTTGAAGTGAATAATAACCAAATGGTGAGGTACCTCATAATATCTCACATGATTAAAAGCACAACTTAATGCATGGGGCGCCCAAAATGGCTTGATCTGTGGGGTGCTTTATCCTGCGGGGCGCCCATAATGACATGATTGTTGGTACACCTTATAATGATAATATATGATTATCAAGCCACACATAATGCATAATCCCAAGTAAGAATGGTTGGGCACCAGCGACTTGATCAATGGGGCGCCCAAAACATGAAGAATGATGGCCGCCTCATCCCGTAGCAGCGCCCATAATGCTGCTGAAGACGAGATCATGGGCGCCCATAATATAATTCGCAAGGCGCCCCGCATGGATGGAAATATTATAATTGGCGGGGCACCCATTATGCCAAGGGAGATTGGTTAGGCACCCAAAACAGCGTGATAATCTTCCAAATTCAAACGAGTCGCACTTTTACCCGATTCGGAACTTTTAATTTTTTTCATAAATTATTACAGGTATGTTAAAGTCGTATTCCTTCCTTCAGATATTTATAATGTTCATATCAAAATATCATAATACGTCAATATCGCAAAATCAGACTTAAAATTGAAAGTTTCCTTCATTTTCAGGTGCAAACCCTATTTTCCCAGAGAGACCCTAGACCCTTCTTCGAAGAGAGGCCTGTCCACGGTACCGTTCGCCGTGGACCATCAAGTGTAGGTATAACGGCGTCTCCTCGAGCCTGATCGCGCGTCCTCAGAAGCCTTTGCCCCCCCCCTAACAATTTTGGGCTAGCTACGCGCCTGAGGCATGGACTGGCACAGATGTTTCACTACACGCTGTTGGGTTGTTTGTCAGTGATTTTGGAGTGCCTGGGCCAACTCTGCAACAGTTCGTGGTGGCACGGTTTGAGTTCAAAGTGATGAATGTTGAAATTTTGATATGTATTTAAAGGGCCAGAGTGCAGGGAATGCACATGCAAAACGTGGAGACACGAGACTGCTAAAAATCATGGAAAAAGGACAGTTGTTGCGTTTCCATGGACAAAGTCCATTACCGAGAACTGATATTGGGTTCAAACCCAGAACTCCACAAAAAGAGACCCAGCATAAGTTTCACCTATCTGTCATAAAATAGGAAAGCCCAAGAAAACGTTTAACAGAAATATTTCACGAATTAGGCATTGCGTTTTTAATGGCTTTGTGTGTATAATATAAAGAATATGGTATGTGAAATTGTATATGTATGTATAACATCTTCAATAAATAAAGTTGGTGTAATTTATTATTTTATTTATATATTTGGATGATGAGGTGACTTTTGCATTTTTATACGCCCACATTTTCATGTGGACGTATTATGTCGTCGCCCCTGTCCGTCCGGACGTCCGTCCGTCCGTCCGTCCGTCCACAATTTGTTTGTGGACTCTCTACAGGTCACAATTCTTATCCGATTTTGACGAAACTTGAAATATAGGTTTATCCCCAAAAGATCTCGGTTCCTTTCGATATTGGCATGTATCGGATCAAAACTTCATGGATTATGGCCCCTTATTGTACGAAAAATCACGTTTTTAGCTTGTGGACCCTATAGAGGTCACAATTTTGAACCGATTTTGATGAAACTTGACATGCATGTTTGTAACCCAAAGATCTTGGTTCCTTTCGATATTTGCGGCTATCGGAATGTAATTTCCTGAATTATGGCCCCTGATTGTCCGAAAAATCACCCTTTTTAGCTTGTGGTCCCTCTGGAGGTCACACTTATTATTCGATTTAAAAAACCGTTTGATTATATCACCGTTACACCCTAAGGAAGGTTGAGTTCGAATTTCGGGAAAATCGGACGAAAATTGCCATACAAAATGGCCGCCGTAAGTACGCGAAAACTGTTAAAAAATGGTATATCAAGGTTGTGGACCCTGTGGAGGTCACAATTTTGATTCGATTTTGATGAAACTTGAAATTCATGGTTCTAACCCAAAGATCTTGCTTCCTTTCGATATTTGCGCATATCGGATCGTAACTTCCTGAATTATGGCCCCTGATTATATGCAAAATCGCCTTTTTTTTAGCTTGGAGGTCACAATTATTATTCGATTTAAAAAAACGTTTGATTATATTACCGTTACACCGTAAGGAAGGTTGAGTTGGAATTTCGGGAAAATCAGACCAAAATTGCCATACAAAATGGCCACCGTTTGTACGTGAATACTGTTAAAAAATGGTATATCAAGGTTGTGGACCCTGTAAAGGTCACAATTTTAATTCGATTTTGATGAAACTTGAAATGCATGGTTATAACCCAAAGATCTTGGTTCTTTTCGATATTTGCGCATATCGGATCGTAACTTCCTGAATTATGGCCCCTGATTATACGCAAAATCGCCTTTTTTTTTAGCTTGGAGGTCACAATTATTATCCGATTTAAAAAAACGTTTGATTATATTACCGTTACACCGTAAGGAAGGTTGAGTTTGAATTTCGGGAAAATCAGACCAAAATTGCCATACAAAATGGCCACCGTTTGTACGTGAATACTGTTAAAAAATGGTATATCAAGGTTGTGGACCCTGTAAAGGTCACAATTTTAATTCGATTTTGATGAAACTTGAAATGCATGGTTATAACCCAAAGATCTTGGTTCCTTTCGGTATTTGCGCATATCGGATCGTAACTTCCTGAATTATTCGAATTTCGTGAAAATGGTACCAAAATTGCCGGACGAAATAATCGCCGTTTGTACGCGAATAGTGTAAAGATATGGTATATCATGGTTGTTGACTCTGTACAGGTCACAATTCTTATCCGATTTTGACGAAAAGTCACATTTCTAGGTTGTGTACCGTCACACCATAATCATTGTCGACTTCGAATTTCATGAATATCAGACTGGAACTGACCAACAAAATGGCTGCTCCCAATACAGTATGAAATACAGGACTTAATGATGTAGGAAAAATCACTTTCCGTATTGTTTGTTCTCTATCCATCTCTCGAAAATGTGGGCGTATCCTGCCTGGCAGTGCCAGCCTATCTTTATATTGAAATGTGGTCGTATATTGTTGTTGCCCCGGTCCGTCCGGCTGTCCGGCGTCCACAATTGCTTGTGGACGCTCTAGATTCTAAAGTTAATATCCGATTGACTGTAAATTTATACACAGTCTTTAAGGTCATAAGAAGCGATTTCCGATAATTAGTGCCAGAGTTATGGCCCTTGATCACTTCAAAAAAAAATCTTGTGGACGCTCTAGACGCCAAAGTTAATACCCGATTGACTTTAAATTTATACACAGTGTTTAAGGTCATGAGACGATTTCCGATAATTAGTGCCAGAGTTATGGCCCTTGATCACTTCAAAAAATCTTGTGGACACTCCAGAGGCCAAAGTTAATATCCGATTGACTTTAAATTTATTCACAGTGTTTAAGGTCATGAGATGAAGAAGTCTATTGATTTTCAGCGATTTCAAATAATTACTTCCAGAGTTGTCTCCCTTGATCACTTCAAAAAACCTTGTGATGCTATAGAGGCCAAAGCCAAACTTATCATCCGATTGATACAGAGTTTAAGGTGTTGTTTTGAAACGAACAAGTATTTTGATTTTCAATGAATTTTGATAACTGAACTGCTAAATCCATGATATTAAATGTTTCCTATACTAATTGTTATCGTGGGGCAAAGATTTTATAAAAAGCTAACAAATTCTAATGATTTTCAGATAATTGCATAATGAGTTGTTACTCTTAATCAGATTTTAGTGTATTACAAATGTTTCATTACCAAAAAATGTAAAAATATGCGACAACCCTTGTTGACTGCCCGGACGATTTAGCTTCTGTGGGCGTATGTTTCGTTGCCTGGCAACCTATCTTTTAATAACCAGAAACCTATGTGGGGTGTTTACTGGCGTCCTCTTACCAAGATATCTGATACCATTATTAATACATAAACTGGCCCTGTGATGCATAGGCGTACGGACTCGGTCAGTGTTAAGGGAGGGGAGGGGGGGTAGAACCTGAAATGTCCGAGAAACTGTGGGGTAATAGACGGCGGTGTCGGTCGTCTCGAGTAGCTAAGGAGGCGAGCTTAGTGTTTTCATGCTATTCTAGACTGTGAATACAGAAACTTCAAGCAGTCTAATATACCCTACCATTTGTGACTTGTCGCAATCCCAAATCCCAAACAAGCAATCAATCGTCGCGGTGTATTTCTGCTATTCCAGCCCGTGCCCCGTGCTATTAAGCAATCTCAAATCCGAAAAATCTAATTAGACTAGATTTTGCTGCAGACAAAATGTTTTACTGCTTGTTCCAGTTGATACCCCAATTCGAAAAATGCTTACCAAGCCTTCATTTTTAAATTTAAATGACTAAAACTTTGTGACATACCTGGAATTGACGATAAAATCCAGTATTCTCTTGTAAATTTCACATATTTAGACATTGTCACTTTCTCAGAACATCAACATTACGAATGCGGGTGCGTTAAATGGGGCACATGCATTTCGCATTAGGGTAGTCAGGTACTTTACAAATTCGGTGCGTTCGGTTAGAAATGTGACACATGTCTAGTGAAGGAAAATTCGCCCGTCTTTTTCCCCGACAATAACACTTGTTAGGGTTTCACACTTTGAAGCTTGCGTGACTCAGACCCGTAGCCAGCTCATAAAATTTGAGGGGGGGGGGGGCTGCGGAATGTTTTGGAGGGGCTGAGCATGTGGTCGGCTAAGAACACTCCTAAGAAATCACTATTTTGGTCGAAATGTTTATTTTTTTTTGGGGGGGGGGGGCTTGTCACAGGATGGGAGAGGCGTGACCGTTTTGGGGAATAAAGAAAACCAAGATACAAAAAGAATTAGTTTATACAGTACAATATGAATATACAACATAAACTAAATGAATTATGACTTAAGAAAATGTCCACCCGTCGGCAAGACCACACTTCGATGATACCATTTATCGGCGACCAGTCATCGACGATACCATTCCAGGAACACACTGTCGACGATACCATTAATCGGCGACTATTCAAAAGATATCATTCCAAAGATAAACTGTCCACCCATCGGCAAGACCACACTTCAATGATACCATTTATCGGCGACCAGTCATCGACGATACCATTCCAGGAACACACTGTCGACGATACCATTTATCGGCGACTATTTGAAAGATATCATTCCATGAATAAACTGTCCACCCATCGGCAAGACCACTGAATAAACTGTCCACCCATCGGCAAGACCACACTTCGATGATACCATTTATCGGCGATACCATTCCAGGCACAATCAGTAGGTACCCAAAAGGGGACCTGTAAAATTAGTCAACATTTGTACATAAATTTACTCATACTATACTAACTTAATTACTCACACAAAAATATACAACGATGAGTAAAAACACGAATCATGCACCGAGGAACCCAAGGCAACAAAGTTTAGCATAATTTTACTCACCCGAGTACCTGGTGGCAGTATCGAGTCCTCTGTCAAAATCCATCTCCCAAACAAGCCAGATTGCCCGGCTTATATACCTGTACTACCTGTATGCACGTGCATGGCAGGTAGAAAGTTTGGGCGAGCCTTAATATATTACAGGTAAATAGTTTAGGCGAGCCACGCAGCAGAGTTTGGGCGACCGATAGTGATACTAATGAAATACGACCGTGACAGGGCTAACTCGATTTTTTTTGGTGCCCCCCCCCCCCCCGGTGTGACTGTGGAACAATATTGTTTTTGTGCAGATTGATATGGTTTTTTTTCTGTTTCGACCTTGCTTATTTCGCACAAAAATTCTCATTGGATAATTTAGAGTGACTTAAAGATTAAAACTATTTTGAAAAGTCGGCACATGCCATAACCATGCGAACTCTCAGAAATAAGTAAATTGGTGTAATAGGTTAGCCTTATTTAAAATTTGAATAAATATGTCTGGTAAAATGATTCCGAATTTTGTTTTCTGTGGCTTTATAACTCTGTTTAACTGGATATAATAGTGTAAAATTATCTTATTTTTAAGACGTTACGTGCATCAATAAAGAAACAGAGTTTGCCACTTGGAACTAAAGACAGGCATCCAATCGTAGCTATAAACGAATAGGCCTACATAAGAATATCTGAACGTTTTTAGCTACGTTCTCCTTCCACAATTTCATTGATAGCGGGTTAAAATTTACATGTAGCTTATATCGAGAGAGAGAGAGAAATGGGGTTTTAACGTCCACTCAACACAAACTAGGTCATTTCGGGACTAACATATGGTTTAATTTTATTTCAATAATTCGCTTGCGCGTAGGGGTCTTTAGCAGTGGGAGGAAACCGGAGTGCCCGGAGGGAACCCACGAGGTTGAGAAGGCGCCCCTATCTCCATGCCACATACGCTCACACCAGGGCTCGAAACCACAGCCGCAAGCCAGAGGTGACCGGCCAGCTAGAGGTCGAAGCGCGGCACTCTAGTCCACTAGGCCATCCCAACCCCCCTAAGCTTTTATCGATATCAAAAAATTACAACCCTCGGACGAAGGGCGACTAAATATTCAATTTAGTGGGACAAACAGCGTTGGTCTGGGATTCAGTCAATAGCTCTTTCAAAGAGTTATATTCTACTGGAACGAAACAATCCACTACTAATCAAAGTAGGGTAAAACGACTTAAGCAAACCCAGCACACCTTGTCCAGTTAGGCTCGTCCAGATAACTAGGCCAAACATGGCAGATTCAATTACTAAGATGTAAGCAAATAACGATTTTTCATAGGAGAAAGGACATAAAGCATGACTTGAACTTAGTTCCCACAAGACAGAAAGCAATGGGGTGACCATTCCAGGTATTTCACGAAGTTTTAGCCATTTTAATTAAAATTTGAATAAATGACAAGCGATTTTCGAGTTGTAGTATTACCTGGAACAGACAGTAACCCATATCAATTCAGTACCAATTCGTGGTATCATATTTTGATATTAAAATACCTTAATAATGGTTAAACTAGACGTATTGGAACATATACATGATAAGGGTTAAACATACAGTACAAAATGTGATATAAATTAACACGTTTACATTACTGGTACGTAACTCAAATATAGGTACATATATATTAAATCAATAACTAAGATGCTTGTTAAGTAATATCAAATTATTTTAAGATAGATGTTCAGAAAAGGTAAATAGGTAAGACAGTACGTCCAGATTAGAACGATCAGAGTTCGGAGTAAAGATTTACTTATCCACTTTAAAGCAATTAGTCAACTAAGATACGTGTGAGAGACTTATTGATCTCGACCCAATTATCTCCCCTGTTTTACTCTTTGAAAAGTGAGTTTGTAGTGTCAAAACAATAAACCAGGAAAATGGTCTGTCGCATGGTTGTCATGTTCTTTTTTGATGTCCCTTTCCATGTTGCGGAGATTGGATATCTCTGACATGGTCCGACGAGACGGATCTCGGAGCCAGTAAACCACGTTGGTGAAATTTTATACAGTATTAAAGCCAAAATTCCAATAAATCCATATAGTTCAAATATTGAAAAACCTCGTCATATTCATGATTCAGATGCAAAGTCAAGGTCACGGCGCCAGTAACGGTAAATAAAGGGTGAATATTCCAGAACCAGGCGATAAATTCATGTCAGGATATAGTAAATACAGCAAAGTCACGTCATTTTGAAAACACAAAAAACTTTGTCATAATGTCAGAACCAATTAAACGTAGAAATAAAATTCGGGAGGCACATCGTCAGTCAGTCAAAAGGACGATGGCCACAGTTAATGATCTCTTGATGGTTTCAATTTGTGAAACAACAAATGTTTCAGAACTTGTTGACAAACTCACTCAAATGAAAATGTCCTTGACAGATAAAAGGGCAATTCTAAAGGAACTTGATGAAGAGATTTTAGAAATCAGTGATGAAAGGGATCTTAACGAAGAAGTTGAGCAAGCTGATAATTTTATGAGTACCCTCAGAATAACACAAATAAAACTCGACCATTTCTTAAAGGAGTTGGAGCGCCAATGGCCTTTAAAGGACAATGTATTAGATGTCAGTTTAGCAGGCTCCACAGTTTCAAGTCCAGTAGTTGTTTCACCTCCTGTACAAAACCAGGCAGACAGTGAGTCTTCAACCATCCCAGTCATTACATCTCAACCAATTATTAACCCTGGAAGTCATAGGCCGCATGTCAAGTTACCAAAACTTGGATTACCAAATTTCAACGGTGATTACTCAAGATGGCAGGCCTTTTGGGATACATTTGACACATCCATTCATAAAAATGATGCCTTGACTGAAATAGACAAATTCAACTACCTCAATTCCTTGTTAGAAGGTGCAGCCTTGTCGTCAGTTTCAGGCCTCTCTCTATCATCGGAGAATTACCAAGAAGCTATTTGCATCCTCAAGCGGAGGTTTGGTAATCGACAACAAATCATAAATCGTCACATGGAATTATTGCTGAACACCCCAGCTATCACAAGTATTTACAACTTAAAGGGAATTCGACACATTTACGATGCGATAGAAGCAAATGTAAGAAGTTTAAAGTCACTTGGTATACCCATATCAACATATGGTAGTTTGTTGTCTTCGGTAATAATGAACAAGTTACCTTCAGAGATGAAAGTCTGTATCAGTAGAGAAATGAAGAACGATGATTGGGATCTGGAGAAAATTTTGGAAATTCTTCTTTATGAGCTAGAAGCCAGGGAGAGAAGTCAGGGTAACAACACTACACCACGCCATGAGACACAACCTCACTGGGTTAAGCCAATCCAAAGAAACAAGTTTCCCTCCAACCCGCCAACGGCAGCGGCCTTGTACAGCAGCAATTCATATACCTCAAATCCAGGACCGACATGCACCTACTGTAAGGGATCACACTCATCAAATTCTTGTCAAATATTGTCAAACATTGAAGCCAGGCGGGATTTTTTGATGAAATCTAAAAGATGTTTCGTGTGCTTGAGAAAGGATCACCAGAGCCGAAATTGTACTCAGAACAGAGTATGTCCCAAATGCAACAGGAAACACCACATCAGCATCTGCCCAGAGTTGCACCTGTACCCTCATATTGCTGGACAATTTAAGGTCACTGAGACGCGAGAAAGGCCCATTCAAGACCAGCCATCTCGCTCAACCACGATGTATACCAATGATGAATTCTCAAATGTCCTTCTTCAGACTGCTAGGACAAACATCACCAATCAATTAGCTCCGTCAAATGTTATTAATTGCAGACTAATCTTGGACGGCGGAAGTCAACGTTCTTATGTAACAACACGACTCAGAGATGCGCTCAAGTTGCCAACAATTTCACAGACTTCAATACAAATTAAAACATTTGGTTCCAGGAATGAAGTTGCATAAATGGTGGATGTGGTCCAGTTTCTGTTGCATACCTTGGACAGACGGAAAATTCCTATTGTTGCCTTTGTCGTACCCCTCATATGTCTTCCACTGAAAAGGGCAGATATCAATATAAAAGGTCATTATGATCACCTAAAGGGACTCACTCTCGCTGATTATCCTGCTCCTGATTCAGATGGTAGTATTCAGATACTCATTGGATCAGACCAGTATTGGGAATTAGCATCTGGTAATGTGAAACGGGGGGAGCAAGGCCCAATTGCTATTGAAACCTGTGTAGGGTGGGTTCTTTCTGGACCAGCTGTTGGAGATCCCATAGACACCAAACATACATTAGTTACCACACTTCACATCAGTTTAGACGAGCAGCTGAAAAGGTTTTGGGACTTGGAATCCTTAGGTGTGAAGGATAGCTCTCTTTATGAGGACT
This sequence comes from Patella caerulea, assembly GCA_036850965.1. Lineage (NCBI taxonomy): Eukaryota > Metazoa > Mollusca > Gastropoda > Patellidae > Patella > Patella caerulea. The sequence continues at coordinate 2,493,896 of JAZGQO010000008.1, read as the reverse complement.
TTGTAGACAATATTTCATTTAAAGATGGAAGGTACCAGGTGATGCTACCATGGAAACAACCGCACCCATCGTTACCCGATAATTACAGACTTTGCTTAAAGAGACTACAAAATCTTCATCGGCGTTTGATAACTGAACCCGAATTCCTTCAAAATTATGATTCAGTCATCCAGGATCAGATTGATCAAGGAATTGTCGAACTGGTTGATCCAAGAAATGGCGAGATTGGTCGAATACATTACTTACCCCATCACGGTGTCCTACGGAAGGACAAGGTCGCAACCAAACTCAGAATTGTGTTTGACGCGTCTGCTAAGGTACCTCCATTCCCATCACTCAACGACTGCTTGTATGCGGGTCCATCATTTAACCAAAAGATATTCAGTATTATCCTTCGTTTTAGATCCCACAGAATAGCACTTACAGGCGACATAGAGAAAGCCTTTTTGATGGTATCACTACCTGAGACCGACAGAGACGTACTTCGTTTTTTATGGTTTGACGATATCAAGAAGAAAACGCCAGATGTCATATACCTACGTTTCACTAGAGTGGTATTTGGAGTAAGCTCATCTCCTTTCCTTCTGAATGGTACCATAAGACACCATATAGAGGCCTATGCGGAGGAGGATCCAGAATTTGTCCGAAACTTTCTGCGGTCAATTTATGTTGATGACCTGACTACTGGTGCAGAAACCGAAGAAGATGCGTATCGTTTGTATCAGTCATCAAAGTCAAGACTCTTAGAAGGAGGATTTAATCTCAGAAAATTTAAAACTAATTCGATTGTACTTCAAGAAAAATTAGACCAGGAGAACTTAGTAACCCAAACAGGAGAAGAAGAAACTTATGCAAAACTTACCCTAGGGAATCCTAGCCCCTTAGGTTCTACTCATATTCAGAAAATATTAGGAATTCCATGGGATTACACCAGTGATGAACTTGTCTATGATTTGGAAGATATTGCCAAGATATCCAGGGAAGTTACTCCAACCAAGCGAAATGTTGTTAGCGTTGGATCGAAGTTCTTTGATCCTTTAGGTTTCCTAGCCCCCTTCATTATCCGGTTTAAGATGTTGTTTCAGGAGCTTTGTCTTGTCAACTTAGATTGGGATGACCCCCTTGGTGATGAGCTGCTACAGAAGTGGCACCAATTGGTCAAGTCGCTTTCCCAAATGAAATGTGTTAGGATACCCAGATATTATAAATCCAGCATTGAGGATACTGTAATAAAAACTACTCTTGTGGGATTTTGTGATGCATCGGCCAAGGCTTACGCGTCAGTTGTTTATCTAAAGTACCAGACCATCTCCACGACATATGTTCGTTTCGTTGCTTCAAAAACGAGAGTTGCACCGACCTCACCTACCACTATCCCAAGACTGGAATTGTTGTCAGCCTTAATATTATCCAGACTTATTAGCAATATCCGAACGGCTTTAGAATTCGAGGTAAATATTAAGGATGTTGTGTGTTTTACGGACTCAAAGGTGGCGTTGTATTGGATTGTCAACCAAACGAAGGAATGGAAGCAATTCGTTCAAAACCGAGTCAACGAAATACGCAGTTTAACATCAGTTGATGCATGGTATCATGTCTCTGGAATTTCCAACCCTGCTGATTTGCCTTCAAGAGGTCTGAGTCTATCTGATTTAGTTTGCAGTTCATTATGGAAGGAAGGTCCATCTTGGCTAAAGGAAAACGTCCGGTATGACAAACCTGAAGAATTTGAGGATGTCTTGAATGAATACTTGCCAGAAATGAAGGCTAAGGACAGAAACACATTTTTCACTAACACTGTACCAGTTACACTTACGTCATTAAGCAACATCATATCCTGCTTGAGATATAGTACCTTTACAAAACTCGTCAGGATTACTGCCTTAGTTTTAAAATTCATAAAGGGACTTAAGGGGCAAAGATCTGACACTGGATCATTAACACCAGATGAAATTACTAAAGCCGAGATCTTATGGATTAAGGAAATTCAAGAAGAAATGAAGAGCAAACCCAATTTCGAAGCTTGGAAGAAACAGCTTTCAATCAGTCCGGATGAAAATGATATTTTGACATGTAGGGGTCGTCTGCATAATGCCGCTCTACCAGAATCAGCCAGATTTCCCATCCTCCTAGATAAAGACCACCCACTTTCACCGCTAATTGTGAAGGAGGCTCATGAAAGAGTGATGCATTCCGGAGTCAAGGCAACATTGACCGAACTGAGATCCAGATATTGGTTCATTCGAGGACGTCAGTTTGTGAGGAAGGTTATACACCAATGCGTCATATGCAAAAAATTTGACGGTAAACCGTATCAAGGGGTTCATTCTCCACCATTGCCAGAATTTAGAGTTAATGAAACTACTCCTTTCACCAACATTGGTGTGGATTTTGCAGGACCGTTATTTATAAGGACCACATGCCAAGACAGCACCAGTCAGAAGACTTGGATTTGTCTGTTCACATGCTGTATCACTAGGGCCATTCACTTGGAGCTTGTTCCGGATCTGACAACATCTGCATTCCTACGGTGTTTCCAGCGATTTACTTCACGGAGAGGAGTACCTCAACAAATTATCTCAGATAATGGTAAAACTTTTGTGTCTGCGGCTAAACAATTGTCACGCCTCTTTAATGACCCAGATCTCATTAATCATTTTGCGAGCAATCGTATCCAGTGGTCATTTAACCTGGAGAAAGCTCCCTGGTGGGGAGGACTCTTTGAGCGCCTAATTCAATCAGTAAAACGGAGTCTGAAGAGGGTACTGGGCAGTGCTAAACTCACCTTTGAGGAGCTCAGTACTGTATTATGCGAATCAGAGTCTGCACTTAACTCAAGACCATTATCCTTCGTCTCTACGGAGGATGTTGAGGAACCGCTGACACCATCTCATCTGCTTATTGGCCGCCGCCTACTTAACTTACCAGACCTTTGTGATTCATCGACCGTTAACGAGAACGATCTATCTTTAACTCAGGATTATGTAACCAGGAGAATGAAGCATTTAAATAATCTTCTTAATCATTTTTGGAAGAGATGGAAATCGGAATATCTCTTGGAACTTAGATCCTCTCACCGTGGAAAGAGCGAAACCAACCAAAACGTTTCTCTTGGCGATATAGTCATTATTCACCATGAAGATCTACCTAGGAATCAGTGGAAACTAGGAAGAATAATCGATCTTATACCAAGTAAGGATGGCTCTGTGCGCGGAGCAGTTATACGAACCACCACCCAAAGGGGAAGACCTACTACCTTAAGGAGACCTATGCAACTTTTGTACCCATTGGAGATTAATTGTCAAAATTCTACAAACCAAGGTGGAAATCAATCTGATGATGATGCTCCAGAATCTGGTCAATGCGAATCAGTACCAAATACATCGGGCGCTCCTGCACGAAGGAAAGCAGCAGTTCAATCCGACGAAAGGAGAAAAGCCTGGCTCCCAAATCTTGTTTAGAAAAATGATGGTGAAACTGTTCGCGTGTGTAATTATGTGACATTTGAGTAAAAAAAATGTAGGACAGTATTTTCGCAAATTCATGTTTATTAGTTTCGGTGTTAATTCAAACTGTAGTTTAGTGAGCTATATTATCATTGTTCTAGTTTAGTATATTTTGGATCAATAGTCTAAAATTTATGTGACGTCCATCTCGAATCCGTATTTCTTTCTGGCCATCAGGGGGAGTGTGAGAGACTTATTGATCTCGACCCAATTATCTCCCCTGTTTTACTCTTTGAAAAGTGAGTTTGTAGTGTCAAAACAATAAACCAGGAAAATGGTCTGTCGCATGGTTGTCATGTTCTTTTTTGATGTCCCTTTCCATGTTGCGGAGATTGGATATCTCTGACAATACGTAAATATATGTATATCAAAATATGTACTATAACATAAGCATAATGCAACATCCTATAGATAATGCTTGAATAAGACAAGTTTAGAGACTTGTTTTCTAATTTTTTAATTACTCTCTTACCCATTTTGCTGCTTATCAAGATGATACAGTTTTATAGAAGCATACGATTTTGCTATTACTTTAACAAGCCTGTGCACGTGATTATCATCTAATGAAGAATTGATAATATGCGTATTTAATTGCCGAAATATACGAGAAAAATCAACCATTTTTGCCACAGTTGTTGTAACACTCAACATTATGTCTTGACCGTGGGGAAGTTTATCATGCGTTACCAACAAAATGTGATTTATACATTTTTCAGTTAGACCGCAAATGTTAACAACATCTTTTGATGGCTTACATAGCCCTAACCCTAACCCAACCCTAACCCACCTTTATCTTTAAACATGACTAACTTATTTATATAATTAGTATCATTGAGAGTTAGTACATCTTGACACTCTACACGTCTTTTAGTAGCTCTCCCGTTGCTGCCGACCTGGGAAAAGATAAATCGAAACTTATATGTTTTAAACTTTAATAAGATTTCATCATCGCAGCCAAGTAGCACATGTACTGACTCAACCAATCAGATACCGTTTTACAAAATACACAGCCAATCAGAATTCTTAACATATAAGAACATGTTGGAAGTGTATTTAATAGAGTTGCTCCCCTTTAACCAATTAAAATCCCAATTAAAGTGACAGTAACATATTTACAGTGAAGGGAAATTAAAGAAAATTTAATGTTCTGGCAATATAACTGAAATATTTATATACTGAAATAAAACATCTATCAGCTCACAATATCCTACATACTCCCCCCTTTAATTAAATGGTGTCCTCACATTTACGAATATGTATTTCTGAATCATTGCTAACATCACTGTTTATCAGAATACTACACTTGAAAGTCTACTGTCTATGTTTAAGTAATACACGTTGGGTTTTGAACAATTATTTTTTTTACAGTGTTAGGCCTATAGGTCCAATTGTGAGAATTCCGAACAACAACACAGTTCACAATGGTTTATTCCGATAGTCTGTTTAATCCATTAACTGTCACTTTTGTTAAATTAATACAAATCTACAGTGTTTCAAGTTATCATGGTGGTACCAACCATTCAAACGAGATTAATTTCGCGAACGAAAACAGTTTCACAGATTAACACAAACAGTCTCTATAACGGTAATTCTCTTATACAGTCCCAAAGTTCACATATTATTGCAAGTGCGCGCGTACTCTTCAATAATATCCTACACAATAATGAATACCTTTTCACATTAATGTGTACCAATAGTCTTTTGCTGCCTGTATTACTTCTACTGTCTGTTCCAGGCAACACTACAACTCGAAAATTGCTTGCTATTTCTTTAATTTTTAATTAAAATGGTTAAAACTTAACGCCCTACCTGGAATGGTCATCCCGTTAGATTCTATCGCACGTTTACCAATTTCAGATCAAACTATGTAACCTTTCTCTCTTGAAAAATCCTTCTTTATTTACTTCGCGGTATTGAAGTCTTCCATGCTTGACCTAATTATTTGGGATAAACCAAATCGAACAGGGGTGTGGATATGGCTCTGAGTCATTTCGTCCTATCTGAATGTTAGATAGTTGTTTCGACCCAGTAGAATATAACTTGCTTAAAAGAGCTATTTAAGGGAAGTAATATAAATTTTCTATTTGGTTTCAGACCACAGTTTTTTGTTCCACTGCCTTAGATATTAAATTTGCTAATACGGGTATTTTTTTTAGATAGTCTAGTCTATTTCATTTTTGATTTAGTTTTTTTTCTTTTGTAAAATGCCCCTAAGCAAATGATGCTTTGACAGAAAACGGAAAGGGGTTGTAGCCACACAAGGTCAACTTTTGTTAGATCAAGGGCCCGTAATTGGGTTTTTGTGTTCAGACCATGAGTTATTATTTTTTTTTTTTACATTTAATTTATTCATATTGATTAACCCTGAACTTCATTAAATTTCTGCAAGTCTACCTTTTAAACAAGAAAGCAGAAGTAAACTTTAATAGAAATCATTTACTTACACAAATTCAGAGAAAATACTCCAACTATATATGACGGTGCGAAACCTCCCACCCAAAGTATTATTGACCGAATGCACCCGATTTGTGGAATACCTTCTACCCCTACATGATATACGAGTGATCCAATTTACACATGCGTAGAGTCAATGTTTATGTTCTGAGAAATTGAGTGTTTCGAAAAATGTGAAATTTACAAGGGAATAGATGATTTTATCGAACTTATTGGCGTTAAGGTTCAACGAAGAAAGTAATGGGGTGACCATTCCAGGCAGGTCGTTAAGTTTTAACCATTTTAATTAAAAACTGAAGAAATAGCAAGCAATTTTCGAGTTGTAGTGTTGCCTGGAACAGACAGTAATTAGTTGATCTCGTAATTTAGTCGGCCTTGGTTCAATATTCAGAACATCAAGTAATTTTAACTCTTAACTGTTCTTCGGAAAAGTCGTTAACAACTTAATATAACACATCTATTCCGTGGAATAACTAACTATAGCCATAAACCATTACCACTAATATTACACAATACTATACACTTAATTCCATACCATTAAATACTGTGAACAGGTGGTGCTGGTGGATAATACCACGGCGGCACTGATGCTGGTTTTACCATTTGATAGCGATATATGTAATATAGTGTCCAGATAATCAAGACTACACATATCTTGACTATATACGATTTAAGGGTCGAGGTGATCTGGATAGTATATAACACACACCTGAGGTTGCACGGGTGGATGCACCTGGCTGAATAAACGATCTCCAAAGCACATGGTTGTTGGTTGGTCATTTTTAGAATGATAGATACATATTACATGGTGTCAGAAGTGGTGCTAGAAGTTTAATAAGGGATCAGCTGAAGGCTCCAGGTTCTCTCAATTTAGATGGCAATTTATCGGAAAATTGGAGAGGTTGGAAACAGCGATTTGAAATTTACCTGGGTGCAAGCGGTATCGTATCAAAGACCGAAAAGGTAAAAACATCTACATTACTTCATACTATAGGTGAAGAGGCCTTAGAAATCTATAACAGTTTTGTATTTGAAACTCCTGAAAATAGATTAAGATTGATACCCGTACTCGAAAAGTTTGAAGAATATTGCTCACCAAAAAGAAATGTGACGTATGAGAGACATATTTTTAACATTCGCTCCCAAAAAGTAGGCGAATCGTTCGATCAGTATTTTTCTGATTTACGTAACAAAGCCAAGAACTGTGAGTTTGGTGAACTTTGTGATAGCCTTATACGAGATAGGATTGTTTGTGGCATTCTTAGTGATCAGTTAAGAACTAGATTATTACGAGAATCCGATCTCACACACGAAAAGGCTGTTAATATCTGTAGGGCCAATGAACTTAGTTTAAACCAAGCCAAATCGTTGGGAAGTGAACATGGTACAGACGTACATGAAGTTTCTAGAGGAGTAAATAAATCCAGACCGTATCAACAATCAAAATCGCCCCAGAATGGACGGTTTCAGTACAAGTCTCATCCTGAATGGAATTATCAACAATATTACAGATGCTATCGTTGTGGTGGAAATCATTCCAAACAGAGCCAGTGTCCAGCATTTGGATCAACATGCTCGTTTTGTGGTTTAGCTAATCATTGGGCTAAAGCTTGTCGAAAAAAGAATTACAACTGACATCAGAAACGACAGGTTCATTCGTATGGTATAGATGATGGTGATGATATAGATTCGTTTTTTATTGGAAGTGTAGAAACTGCCAATATCACAGAAAGTAAATGGTATGTCACTTTAAATATAAATGACACTTTAGTTAGTAAAATTTAAATTAGACACTGGGGCTGAATGTAACGTTATCTCAAAATCCCTGTTTGATAAATTAGCGAAAGGGTCGCTATCTAAATCAAAGGTAAAACTAAATGCCTTTGGGGGACATCAGCTGACGTCATTAGGTCGAGGTGTTTTTGTTTGTCAGTATAAACAAAAATATCATGTATTAGAATTCCAAGTGGTAGAATCTATGGTGGCTGATTGGTATCATGTCGTATTGTCGTGATGTCGCCTTTCATAACGCGACAACCCGACAACACGACAACCCGACATCACGACATTTCTACCCGACAACACGACAACCCGACAACCCGACACCACGACATTTATACCCGACATCACGACATTTTTACCCGACATTACGACACTAAAAATGTCGTGATGTCGGGTAAAAATGTCGTGATGTCGGGTAAAAATGTCGTATTGTCGGGTTGTCGGGTTGTCGTGATGTCGGGTTGTCGGGTTGTCGGGTTGTCGCGTTATGGAACAAAAATCGGGCCATAAAGAAAATGGTTGATCAAATGGAAGTAGATTCACACTCACATTGCAGTTTGAGTTGCATTCATATCCATTTGTATACGTCCACATTCATAATGTGAACCGTCCTCATTAGCTCAGTCGGATCAGAACAGTAGGACGTTAACCCCCATTTCAGTTCATAATGTGAACATATGAACCTTGTCTGTGTGTCTGTCATTGAGTCAAGTGGTGTGGTTCCAGCCCAAGCTTGTCCATGACAAAGAGTAGGGTCGTCTGTCTAACCTCGTGGGTTTTCTCCGGGTGCATGCCCTACCCGCGGGGTGGTGCCAATCCCGCTTTTTTGTTATTATTTTGTCTGTAAATATTCTACAGGTTGCAATTATTAACAGATTTTGTTCAAATTCGGCATGATCAATCATTTCAATAACAGGATGGTACCTATATTAATATTTTGTCTGTAAACACTCTACAGGCCGCGATTCTTAATGAATTTTCAAATTGGGCATGAGCATTATTTTCAAAGAGAAAATGGCACCTACTGATGTAAATGCATGTCCGACCCATAGGGGCGTTGTCACGCCCACTTTTCGTGAATATTTTGTGTGTAAACACAATGTGAACCGTCTTCATTAGCTCAGTCGGATCAGAACAGTATGAATGTGGACGTATACAAATGGATACGAATGCAACTCAAACTTAAGAATCGCGGCCTGTAGAGTGTTTACAGACTAAATATTAATATACGTACCATCCTGTTATTGAAATGATTGATCATGCCGAATTTGAACAAAATCTGTTAATAACTGCAACCTGTAGAATATTTACAGACAAAATAATAACAAAACAGCGGGATTGGCACCACCCCGCGGGGTAGGGCATGCACCCGGAGAAAACCCACGAGGTTAGACAGACGACCCTACTCTTTGTCATGGACAAGCTTGGGCTGGAAACCACACCACTTGACTCAATGACAGACACACAGACAAGGGCGGCGGCATAATATGTTCACATTATGAACTGAAATGGGGTTTAACGTCCTACTGTTCTGATCCGACTGAGCTAATGAAGACGGTTCACATTATGAATGTGGACGTATACAAATGGATACGAATGCAACTCAAACTGCAATGTGAGCGTGAATCTACTTCCACTTGATCAACCATTTTCTTTATGGCCAGATTTTTGTTCCATAACGCGACAACCCGACAACCCGACATCACGACAACCCGACAACCCGACAATACGACATTTTTACCCAACATCACGACATTTTTACCCGACATCACGACATTTTTAGAGTCGTAATGTCGGGTAAAAATGTCGTAATGTCGGGTATAAATGTCGTGATGTCGGGTTGTCGGGTTGTCGTGTTGTCGGGTAGAAATGTCGTGATGTCGGGTTGTCGGGTTGTCGCGTTATGAAAGGCGACATCACGACAATACGACATGATACCAATCAGCCACCATAAGAATCAGATGTGACGTATATTCTTGGTTTAAAGTCGTGTGTTGAGTTGGGTTTGATACAGCGAATATACGATATTACAAATAAACCCGATGTTCCTTTAAATAACTGTGAGAAACTTATACATGATTATTCTGATGTGTTCGAAGGACTAGGTTGTATTGAAGATATTAAACATCATATAGTTACAGATCCAGCAGTCAATCCTGTTATACACCCTGGCAGAAGAGTACCAGTTGACCAAAGATTAAAGATGAATTGGATAGGATGGAAAATTTGGGAGTTATTCAAAAGTTTTTAAGGTCCATCCGATTGGGTAAATAGTTTAGTGACGGTGGTTAAACCAAATGATACACTTCGTTTATGCATTGATCCCAAAGATCTAAACAAAGCCGTTAAGCGTGAACATTTTCCTATGAGAACAATTGAGTAAGTAGTTTCGCGAATGCCCCGCGCTGCTGTTTTTTCGAAGTTAGATGCGACTCATGGTTACTGGCAAATTCAATTAGATAGCGAAAGCTCCAAAAAATATACGTTTAACACACCTTTTGGGCGGTACCAATTCAATCGTCTACCTTTTGGTATAGTTTCCGCATCTGAAGTTTTCCAATGTGCTATGTCTGGAAAATTTGAAGACATAGATGGAGTTGAAGTTATAGTAGACGATATTTTAGTTTGGGGTGAAACTAAAGAGGAACATAATTCTAGACTTAAACAGGTTTTACAAAGAGCTCGTGACGTGTGCCTTAAATTAAATAAAAACAAATGTAAATTTGAACAAAGTGAAATTTCGTATATTGGACATTTATTAACTAAAGATGGTCTTAAACCAGATAGTAAGAAGATAGACGCGATTAACCAGATGGACAGTCCAGTTGACAAACCATCGTTACAGAGATTTTTAGGAATGGTAACATATCTTGCAAAGTTTATTCCTAATTATTCAGAGATCGCTGCACCTTTACGCTTATTACTAGAAAAAGATGTCGAATGGCAGTTTAATTCTGAACAAATCGAGAGTTTTGAAAAATTAAAAAGATTAGTCTCGCACGCACCAGTACTACAATATTTTGATGTAAAAAACTCTGTGACGCTTTCCGTTGACGCGAGTTCAACTGGTTTAGGGCCAGTATTACTTCAAGACAATAAACCGATCGCATATGCATCAAATAAACTATGCGCAAATTGAGAAGGAGATGCTAGCAATTACTTTTGCGTGTGAACGTTTTCATGAGTACATATATGGTCAGCCAGTTGTACATATAGAATCTGATCATAAACCGTTAGAGGTAATCCTGAAAAAAACGTTATATTGTGCACCTTCGCGTTTACAAAAAATGATTTTGAGGGTACAGAAATATAGTTTAGATGTAAAATATCGTCCGGGTAAAGAATTGTGTGTGGCAGATACACTGTCCAGGGTCTGTAGTTCACAGCCGTGTGATACGCGTGATGATGATTATGAAAATGAATTTGAAGAAAACATTCTACGAAATATACCTATGTCAGTACCGAAATTAGAAAAACTTAAGATGTGTATTAATGATGACACAACCATGCAACAGCTTAAAACATATATATTAAATGGTTGGCCTGACCATATTAGTAGTGTACATGTTAGCGTTAAACCTTTCTGGAACATTCGCGATGAATTGTCGTATTATGATGGTGTTCTGTTTAAAGGTGAAAAGGTCATAATTACTAAATCAATGAGACCAGAAATTTTAAATTTGATTCATAAATCGCACCAAGGCATTTTGAGGACATCACAGTTAGCTCGAGAAGTAATTTTTTGTCAAATATGAGTGCCGACGTTGAACATACAGTTCAGCAGTGTAATGTGTGTTGTAAATTTCGTCGTCATAATATTAAACAGCCTATGCATCGACGAATTCTTCCAAACAGACCGTGGTCTCATGTTGGAACTGATTTATTTGAACTAAATAATAAAACATATCTATTATTAGTTGATTCTTATTCTGGTTTTGTGGAAATTGATCTGTTACCTCGTATAACAAGTAGTGAAGTAATACTCCATTGTAAATCACAGTTCGCTCGTCACGGTATACCCGATGTGTTGTATTCAGATAACGGGCCACAATTTTCAAGTTTCCTGTTTAAAGATTTTTCGCAGAAATAGGATTTCAAACACGTGACATCTAGTCCGCTATATCCCCAGTCAAATGGTTTGGCGGAGAAAAGTGTCCAGACTGTGAAATATACTTTAAAAAAATCTTTTCAAGTGGGACAAGATCCATATTTAGCTCTGTTATTGCTACGTAATACACCACGCGACAATGAATTAGGTTCGGCTGTACAAAGACTAATGGGAAGAAGAACTAAAACGTTGATACCCACTAGTGAATCGTTGTTAATGCCAAATTTAATCCAACCTGATATAGTTCGCGACAGACTTAGCGATTTACAAAATAAACAAAAATTTTATTATGATAGACAATCGAGGATATTACCTCAAATTAAACCGGGTGAAAATGTCGGGTTAAGGTCAAAATGTGGTTGGGAACCAGCAACTGTTATTAAAGAATCGCCAGAACCGCGTTCGTTTATAGTAAGAAATGATGATGGTCAGATATATCGTAGAACGCGACAACATATTCTCAAAACTAAGGGTTCAGTTCCGTCTGTTAATACCGGTTCAAATGAAGCTGAAACTAAACAGTTGTTCAAAAATCCTTTACCAGTAGTATTACCAATAACAGATAAACAAACATCAAGTGGAGAACAAGGCGTACGAACTTCTAGTGGTAGATTAGTTGTTAAACCCTGCCGATATACAGACACTAAATATTAATATATTGTATATCAGTTTATGACATTTGATATATATTGTAATGTATTTGTATTTCATCTTTTGTAAAAAAAAGAAAGATGTAATATAGTGTCCAGATAATCAAGACTACATATATCTTGACTATATACGATTTAAGGGTCTAGGTGATCTGGATAGTATATAACACACACCTGAGGTTGCACGGGTGGATGCACCTGGCTGAATAAAAGATCTCCAAAGCACATGGTTGTTGGTTGGTCATTTTTAGAATGATAGATACATATTACAATATAGTAAAGGAGGATTAACAGGAACCGTGTTGACTGAAGTTCTCCATTCTGTAACATTACCAATGGTGTCGTATGTTAAGCGATTAGGCGGCCTACTATTCCTGGAGCTTCGACGAATAGTAGAACATGGACTGGGACTGGAGGTTGGCGCATTATCAATTGGAGGACTACCGACCACATTTGAAGGGGTGTTATCAGCAGTGTCCAATTGATCTGGTGTAATATCAGGAACTGCATCCGGGTTTGGAGTTGGATCTGTAACTGGAACAGACGAAGTTTGTTCTACAGGTAAGTTATCAGTATGATTCTGTTCTTGAGATTTAAGCATAGATTGAACAGGATGGTTGTGATAGGCTGGAATTTCATAAGATTCATCTTCACTATCACTTTCTGAATTTTCTATGAATTGCTCGATATCGGGAGTTTTCTTGCCTCCTCTTCTGTCAACATTCTGCAATTGACCTGTACTTTTTTCTCATGGATGAGAAGCTGTAAATCATTACAGGGTAGTAATAGATTTCTGTGGATTACTTTCCTCCAGACTTTTCCTGATACATCTTCATGTTTTATCTCATAAATAGGACTATCTTCACCCATGTGTTTGGCGACAGTGTAGATCCCAGTGGGATCGAAGTTTTCCAGGTCCTCACGTTCATTTAGATTCCGAAGCAGCACTCTATCACCGGGAAAAAGTTCTGAACTCCTAACCTTTTTATCAAAGTATTTTTTCTGTTTATTTGAGCTTTTCTCAGAATTTTTGGTTTTTGGTTGCTAATTCATAAGCCTGTTTCATACATGTTCTCCAACGCTCTGCATATTCTGCTGGTGTTACAGCCTTGTTGTCAATGTCTTCAAATATCAGATCAATAGCTAATCTGGGTTGCCGATCAAACATCAAGCAAAATGGGGAATAACCAGTCGAGTCATGCGGTGAACAGTTGTAAGCATGAACGACTTTGTTGATATGCTCATGCCATCTTGCTTTTGCTGCCGTAGGTAGAGTTTTTAACATCGAAAGAAGGCTTCGGTTGAAGCGCTCAACCTTACCATTTCCTGCGGGATGATAACTGGTCGTTCTGCAACGTTTTATTCCAGCATACCTTTGAAGATTGTAAAACAGCTTGTTCTCAAATTCTCCTCCTTGGTCGTGATGTCTGGGAAATCCAAACCTCATTATATAATCGTTAAATATCCTTTCTGCTGCAGTTTTCGCTTTCTTATTTCTAGTAGGGTAAGCTTGGGCAAATCTAGTGAAGTGGTCTACCACTACCAGAATGTATTCAAATCCACCAATACTCTTCTCCAGATGGACAAAATCAATGGAGACGAGATCCATTGGTGCTGTTGAGATGACTGGTACCATTGGTGCTCTTGTTGGTAAACTTGGTGCTTTATCCTTGATACAAGAGCATTTTTTTTAAATGTAAAATTCTATATCCTCTTTCATTTTATGCCAGAAAAATCGCTGTCTTGCCATGGAAACTACACGCTCTTCTCCCAAATGTCATTGAAGACTAAAGGTTTATATTCTGCTGGTAACACCAATTGTGTTCTCGGACTTCCACCCATAAGAGTTGTTTTTCTAACCAATAAACCCTTTTCATTGAAATCTAATTTAGAAAATTCTTTGACTAGTGGATTTTTCTCGGTTGAACTGTACCTTGGTATCTTTCCAATTTCCTTGTATCTGATGATTTCTTTAATGTTTTCATCTTTACGTTGAGCAGATTTAATATCTTTTGTTGATAGCTTTTGATGTGACAACTCTACTGGTAATGACAGTTCATCTAAAATGTCTGTGTTGTCCGTTATTGCAGATATCCATGCTATTTCATCTCTTGATTCAGCATCCTTCTCTGTTATTACTACAGACATAACTTCTGTTGATATCTCTTCTGTACATTGATTCATATACTGAGTAATATCAAATGCCATACGAGATAATCCATCAGCATCATTGTTGTTTATTCCGGGTTTGTAATTGATTTTAAAATTGTAATCTGTTAGTTCTGTTAACCATCTGTGTCTGGTGCTGTCTAACTTTGCACTGCTTAAGATATATGTTAAAGGATTGTTATCCGCATAAACGGTAAATAACGGCGCATAATACAAGTAGTCTCTGAATTTCTCACATACTGACCACTTAAGTGCCAGAAACTCAAGTTTACCAGAGTGTATATTGTAGTTTTTCTCTGAAGGTGTGAGGGTTCGTGAACCATAGCCAATAACTCTTAATTTACCATCATCCGCATACTGGTAAAGGACACATCCTAGTCCTTCCTGCGATGCACCACAATGTAATATATATGGTTTCTCGAAATCTGGGTATGCCATCACATGGGGTGTCTGTAATTCATCAATGAGTTCGTTTGCTGATGATCTGGAGTCCACTCAATTTTGGTTGAGGATTGTGCTTGACCCCTTTTGGTGTGTTTTCGGTTGTTTTTCCCTGGTATGTCGTCAGGTTTCTTTAATAACTCGTACAAAATTTTAGCTTTTCTTGAAAAGTCTTTGATGTATTTTCTATAGAAACTGAAAGGCTAGCATTTTCCGAACATCACCAATAGTCTTAACTGGTCTACACTTCAGTGCTTCTACAGCTTGTCGATCAGCTGGATCCATCTGATATCCTTCCTCGGATACCATATGACCAAGGTATCTTATTTTATTTTTGAAGAGTTCACACTTCTTTGGCTTTAGGCGTATTCCCTTACTCGTCAGACATTGTAAAACTTGGCGTAGTTGACGAAGATGTTCAGAAAACGTATCTGAGTAAATCAGGACATCACCCAAGTATGGACAGCAGCACTCATCCCTTAATTCAGCTAGAGTCTCCTCCATAAATCTTTGGAACTGGCCAGGTGCCCCGGTTAATCTAAATGGAATTCTGTTCCATTCGTAAAGTCCCCACGGACTAATAAAAGCAGTTATAGGCTTACTAGTTTCACTCATAAAGTTATTTAAGGCATCGACGATGCGAGGGATTGGTTGTCGATCTGGGATTGTTTTCTGATTAACTTTTCTGTAATCGATACATAGTCTCATCGTTCCATCCTTCTTTCTGACACACAACATGGAACTACTGTAAGGCGATTTGCTTTTTCGTATAAAATCTCAAGAGAGCAAATCTTGTAAGTACTGTTTTACTTCTGGGTACAATGGTTTTGGAATCGAAGAGTAATTGTGTTGAACTGGTTCATCATTCTTTAGACGAATTTCTAATTGCAGATCAGTGGCGTTACCAATTTCGTCTTCCTTCGCAAAGACTTCTGACTCTTCGTATAACATCTGACGAATTTGATTCTTCTGTTCTTCAGATAAATCTTTATTGCTAATGTCCACAAGAGATTGCCATAGTTTCTCATTTTGTTCATTCTTCATACTGGATTTTGATATATTCTCTTTGGACGATGTGACGAGAGAATTAGCAAGAGCAGTTTGTTTTTCAGATTCAGGAACAGGAAATATAGTAGAAATTTCATGTAAAGTTCCCAAGAGGCTATGACCCTTTAATGGAATGTCTCTGCCTGTTGTGTTCGTTACAAAAATGTTCAATTTTGTAGGCTTTCCAATCTTGGATTTCTTTAGCTGAAGTACCGATCCAGTAATGGTCAATCCTTCTGGTAATTCTGTTTCTGGTTCGAATAGTAGCAATCTTGTTTCCGCAGAACCATCTGTAATTACTTTGAGTTCTTGTGTTGAATTTTTTTGTACCTTAACACCATGTTTCCCTAAGAGAACATTACCAACCCCAAAAGTTCTTTCTTGAGACACTAAGTTTATTAATGTCGACAAGGTTTGTGTCTTAATATTTGGCAGTCCAGACTGAAGAACTTCCAAATTAGCTTCTGAATCTCCACTGGAACCAGATTTGATGTACTTTTCGATGACATCGAATCCAATTATAGGTTGATTCACTAATGTTGTGATAAGAAATGGAATTTCAAAATGATGGTTATCTCCCCTTAATAAAGTGAAATTTACTGGAACCCAGCCTAAGAATGGAATGACTGTACCATTGGCAGCTCTAACACTTAAAGTATTATCTATTCCCAACAGTTCAGTAATTGGTTTGATTTTCTTTTTGGTAGGTTTTCCTTCAACCACTGATGCGGCAAAATAGATACTTGTAAACCAGTGTCCCATAATACTGAAGCTTCGCAGTCATCTAACATGCACAACACATTACATTTTTCCCCAATTAGTTTCACAAGTTTTTCATGGTCCGGTTTTGAAAGTGGAGAATCACCCAAAGAGAGTGAATTGGTCTCTATGGCGGAGATTTTTCCTTTTATAGCTTTCTGACAATCTTTGCAGATGGTTTCTCCTATTCCACATTCACATGTTGGTCTGGTTTTTGAGGCTTCATCCTTTGGCATCAATGTCTTGCCTATAGCATTGTGCCCTTTTCGTTTCCCGATTTTATTTTTAATTGTTCGCAGCCAGCTATGAACTGTTCATTCGAACCACAATTGAAGCAGTGTTCGCATCTTGAGTTATTCACTTTAACACATTTTTCACATCTCCTTTTTGGCCTTGTTGATTTGTTTTGTTTTGACTGCTGTTTATCAAGTTCTTGTTTTAGGTGTCTTACTTCAGCTTGAAGTACTTTTAATTTCACACTACACGCAAAACTTTCTGTGCCTGTGTCTTCCTCGTGTAGAGAAATATCTGTTTCCGTGTTTGTTACATTATGAAATTGAACTTTTGTCGATTTGCTTATTCTCATTTTATTCTCACGTGTTTGTTTACTACCATATTCACGTGTTGTGTGAGATCATCATCTGTGGGGTTACTGTTCATAATGTCTTTCAAATCAGTCGTAATTTCCTGACTTCTCAAACCTGTAGCTATCGTTCTCAAAGTGATCTGTCGTACAAGTAATTTGTCAAACCTGACTGATCCATCTTCTTCTGAAGCGAACAAGACTTTCTGTCCTAAATCTAGCATCCTCCAGACAAAGTTCAAGGTCTCTTCTTTTATTCCTTGGAACCCCTGCGTTAGCTCTGTGTATAACTCGGTGGCTGACCTTTCTCTGAAATACGCTCTTAACAGCTTCCGCAAGATCGGTAACGTAACATCAAGTCTGCCTTCGAGGTAACTTCTTGATTGTTGCGTTGGATGGATTGATTTGATTATTGCCCACACAATTTCTTTTTCTGGATACTGTTTGTCTACTGCTGCTTCAATTTGTCTGATTAGATTTATGTAGGTTATGCCTTCACTACCATTAATGGTGCCCACAATTTTAATGTCCTTTTTATTGTTGTAGTTATTTTCCCCTTTTCTATCGATAATATTTTCATGATTTGTTTGCATAAGATTTTGTTGAATTGTTTTGATTTGATTTTCTTGATCATTTTGAGTTTGATTTTGTTGATTTGCAATTTCAGTTTGTTGATGTGTTTTATTGTCTATTTCAGAACCAGTAATACCGGTGGATTCTGCTTCCGATAGATGTTGTGACTGGGACTGAACATGTACCTGAACATAATTTGCAATAATGTCTAATGTGTCACTAAAATCTTTTTCAGCAGTATCTGATTCAGCTATACTATTAAGAAATTTCTCCAAAACATAGATGATCTGACTTTTCTTTTGGATTTCCAGTCCAAGAGTTATATGAAGATCTGCACAGATTCCTTCTAGTTCACTTTTTGAACAACCATACAGTTTCAAACTCTTTCTCTTCCAGGTCCGACATTCTTCAACAAGGATTTTCTGACAGTCTGGATCTGTAAAACTGTACCACCACAACCTCAGATGAATCCTGGCAAGCTCGCCAAAATATGTAGCCCTCCCGTTGCTGCCGACCTGGGAAAAGATAAATCGAAACTTATATGTTTTAAACTTTAATAAGATTTCATCATGGCAGCCAAGTAGCACATGTACTGAGTCGACCAATCAGATACCGTTTTACAAAATACACAGCCAATCAGAATTCTTAACATATAAGAACAAGTTGGAAGTGTATTTAATAGAGTTGCTCCCCTTTAACCAATTAAAATCCCAATTAAAGTGACAGTAACATATTATTTACAGTGAAGTGAAATAAAAGAAAATTTAATGTTCTGACAATATAACTGAAATATACTATTCAAAAATAGTAGGGGATATTTGATTTTTAGTGTTATTAAAGTCCCCTCATGAAACTGACGAAGAAACAAATGACAAAATGAAATGAAGTTCACATTCATCGATTTATTCCAAATGATCGTTAGACTAAGTAAGGCACAGACTGACCATTATAAGGGTAAAATGATACCCGGGGTCAAACAGCAAAGTTACCACAGCATCACAACAAAGTCAGTAACGGGTAAAACTTCCTCTGTTTGCCAAACAAGCATTGATCCGACGTGGCATACTCCTAATGAGACGTCTAAAGTCATTTTGGTCCAGATTGTCCCATTCCTGTTGCAACGCAGCAGTAAATTCTTGGACATTGGCAGGACGTTGTTGACGTTGACGTAACCTCTGTCCAAGCATGTCCCAGACATGCTCGATGGGGGAGAGATCGGGCCTCAGTGCTGGCCAAGGTAATGTGATGATGTTCTGTTGTTGGAGGTAATCTGTAACGATCCTGGCCCTGTGACATCTTGCGTTGTCATCCTGGAAGATGAAACGGCGGCCATGACGTCGTGCGAACGGCACAACATGGACTGCCAAGATGTTGCCCCGGTAGTACTGGCCTGTAACACGCCCTGCAACAACATGTAAAGCCGTTCTTCCAGCAACAGTGACGCCTCTTTTATATAATTATGGTCATCTAGACAAGTTGGGGACTGATCTAAACCATATTTCCTTCTAACAGAAATATCAGATGCAGAACACTTAACATTATTAACAGATATAGAGTCCACAAGAAACAATATGTCGGTATCATCTTGTCGCTGACAATTCCCCTTAACTCCAACCGCATTCTTAATAAGAGTTGAGCTGTAGGGTTATTATTAAAACGACCACAGGCCCGTACAGCCCAAAGAAAAGTTCAATATGGTCTTGACTAAATTTATAAGTGGGAATATAATTCAATGTTTTCGTTAGGATGAGGTCATTATATAATCATTGAAAAGTTCTTATTGCGACCAAAAATCCAACGAAGCCAGTTTTCCGACGGGTAGCTGTCATTAATAAACCTGAAGTGTCAGTTAATTGACTGATGTATGTATAACATGTTTCTAAATAAGGATACCAGTAGTTACGATTTACTTCCCGCAAAGGAGACGTAAAACCTTTCTGGATACTGTTTTTTGAATTACATATGTCAAATAAATTATTAAATAACCGTATAAATTCGTCCGTTGCTTTACAGCCTGGGAAACCTGGAAGTTTTAATACATCACAACAGAACTCTAAAGCGTCAGCTACACTATTACTTAGGACTAGGGCAGCTAAATTAACTTTCATCGTTTGCTTATCCCAATTGATATGAGATGATCTTAATTTATTAGCGAGACGCAACCCTTCAGAGTTCTGGAGATTATTAAGGTCAACAAGATATTTCCATTTAATTATTTCCCCGTTTCCATTCTTTAACAATCCACCACTTGCGAAGCTATTGCGAATTAATTTTAACATGTGACAAATATCAAGCAAAATATATACATTTAAGTTATCATCTGAGGGATGTGGAAATGAAGGGCTCATATCAGATGGGGATGTTAATGCTATGAGGGCTTTAAACATAGACAAATGGCATGAAGGTCCATCACAAGTTAACGAAACTGTTTGCACACCAATATCATGCAAACGCCTTACGGCTGTAATTTAATAGGAAATATTTTTTAACTTCAATTACTTCAAACGTCTTTATTTATTTTTCTGTTACCTCAAAAAAATGTTTGAGAATTTAATTTGTCGGAGTAAAAAAGTTAATATGCCGTACTTATTAAGCCTCGTCGATGTCATGCTTATCAGTGATTGTAGCGGCCAAGCGAATATTCACTGCGGGATCATTTTGAGCGTCATCGTCACTCGTGGTAAGCGATCTAATGTCGACATAACCTCGAAATTTTTGCCCATCCCACTGAACATGTTTTTTTTACAGACATTTCATCAATTGCCAACGAATGAATAAATGACTTTTTTATTATTTGCGGCTGCAGCTTTTACTTTGGCTTCTACATGTAAAGCTAGATTTGGTAAACCCAGGATCTGCATGAATAAGCGAATACCATTTTCGTATTCTAGATGGATGCGGGAGAGCTAGATCGAATGTTTTTCTAACATAATCATATGCTTTAGCTGAATAGAATTGTAGGGTCATTGCAAACGAGCGTATTTCCTTAGTGTAGGCGACATGTTTTTGTGTTACAATACGCTTCATAAGCGTCAATGGTATGCCACTAAATGTACTCTCAAGAGTTCTACTACAACTTTCGGAAATAAGTTTCTCTTGTTTTAGCATTTCAACAATTGTTTGTAGGCTGGTTATCTTCCGTTTGAGTCTTCGGCTTTTCTGATGTGATGTTTTAATTTTTTTCCTGAGATGTTTCACTTCTGCCTCGTATCTCCTTTTCATTGTTTTGGGACTTTCAGTAACACAATAAGTATGATCTACATTAAGAAATGATTCCAGCTTTTCAGGCATAGTATGAACCTTTTGTATTTTATTTTCAGTAATTCTGGTCTTTGATGCTTTTCTTTCAGTTACAGATTTCCAAAATGATAGAAACAGAAAATTAGCTCCATTTCTTAATCAATGTCAACAGTTAATCGTCCGAAATATTTTATGTCAAAAAAGGCATACGCGCCATGCTCCAATATTTCATTATGTCTTGTCTCATTGAAAATTTCAATTGCATAAAACAAAATATATGACAAACGATGACGCATTCATAAGCTTTATTTATCAACAACAAGGCTAACAATTAGGTCATATATTTGTTGTCGAATCATATCGATTGTACTAGCTGTCGTATGCTTATTTTATATTGAATATAATATTGTTAAATCATTAATGCATTGTTTTGTTTTGGTTCAAACGTGATGATGTTACATACCTTTTGTAGATGTTGTGGAAAGGAAAATATGGTAGGAATAGCATTTTCTCTTAACGTTACATTTCTTCCAAATTTATAATGGAATTTCTCTTCGAAATGGCTGGAACACAAGACTGCTGTTTTGGACGGGGTGTAATGTTCTCTGTGAATATTGTTTAACCATTTTGACATCATAGCTGGATTATCATGAGGAAATCTAAAAAAAGGGATAAAACATATACATGTAATACAATTTGGGAAAAAGGTTGGATCCGCGTTGGAGTCGGATTGATGGGGAAACGGGCGGTCTGCCTCCAAATATGTATATTATCTCCCTTGATAGCTTATAATCTGATGATGCCGGAGTGTTACATTTCAGTTTTATTAATAATAAATATTTATCTGTAATTTTATTTATGTGTGTCTGATTGTTTCGTATGTTTGTTATAATAGCATGATTAATGTAACCAAATGCGACCACGCAATTATGCAATTATCCTTGGGGGATGTGTCTTTTTACTTCTGTCTACACGGACTGGTTCCTGCTCTCCCTCAGATGCATCACTGAGATCCGAACGAGATTACACTGTCACAGGGAATCTTCCGCCCTCCTATTTTTTGAGTGTGGGGGTTTCATCGTCTTTTGGACTTGGAATTACTTATGAAGTCGATGGGGGAAATCAGGCTCTGATTGGAAATTAACGGCGGTCTGCTTCCAAGTAGGTATATTATCTCCCTTGATAGTTTCTATTCCGATGTTATCGCAGCTTTACTTTTAAGTTTTATTAATTAATAATAATTATTTATCTATAATCTTATTTATGTATGTCTGTTTGTTCTGTATATTTGTTATAGCAGCATGGTTAATGTAATTAAATGTGACTACGCATTTTATATTTTTTTTTTTTACATGACATGATGTCGGTTTTATAGACAGATAGACATACATAGTTTTTATTCATAATGTACTTTCATTGTTAAAAAATTAATAAAGAATATTTGATTACGTCTATAGCTGTAAGACTTGAGCAATGAACAAAATGTGATGTATTAAAATTGCAGAGGCCGTAAATCTCCATGCACATTTGACAATTTGATTCTTTTAATTCTATCAACTACCAAAAACTATCAAGGACAAGGCTTACATGGCATAAAGGTCCTTGTCAGTTTGATAAAAGTGTGAAAATTGTAAAAATCATTTAGAAATTCTATGTTATTTTTTGGATTCAACTAGACCAATTATAATTGTAGTAAATGGGGGGGGGGGGGGGGTAAGCGTTGGTCTGCCTTCAGGACTAAGACTAGTAATTATGTCTGTCTGAAATTCCGCAGTTTTCTGATGTATTAGAGTGTTTGCAGAATCTAGCACTGCTCATCTGAAAATGCATGGATTTTCATAATCTTTGGCCAGGGAATTGCATATATGTTTGTTTATCAGATTACAAAAGATTTGTATATAGGACTAAGACTAGTAATTATTAGTGCGAGTTATAAATAGACAATTTTTCACTTATTTTTTTTTCTCCCCTCTTCCTGCATTTTTGGGTTGACTTTTTGGTCTAGAATTGGAGAAAAGGCATCGAATTTTCAATTTCATATTAGTTTTGGGTAATACTGAGGATATTACAGCGGAGGGATAGGGGGTGTAAAATATCTTTCTGCGGAGCAATCATTGTGTCGGAAGTGAGATTTTTACCCCAGTGAACTTCAAATCCCTGTAGCAAAAAATCTAAATGGTCAACCCCCTACAAATTTATGATGAGGAGATTGCCAAATGTGGTCCCCATTGTGCCTAAAAAGATTGGAACCAACGGAATGTTGAGAAAAAAAACTACAGCCTGTGATGTTACATGCATTTAAAAAAAATACCGCCGTACATAATCGCCATACTTGTTTTCAATTTGTAGAAGAAGTATGGCGGCTGTACGGTGTACCATAGAACTGTACTAGAAAGGAAGTCCGACTGGCGGTTTATGTTATACATCGTATGCGCGAAGTCAATATCCCTCAAGTAACTTCCGGTTAAACAAAATCCTGAAGAAATGCGTATGGAGTCCTGTGAGCTTCGGAATAAAATAAGAAAAAAAACATCGTCTGCACAACTTCCAATTACCAAGATATATTCGAAATGAATGTTTAACCATGTGTAAGTTATTTTGTATCAAAACGGTTAGTTGTCAGTACATTTTCGTTCGTATAGAAGGATACTACGGTACACAGCCAACACAGGCCTTACAATACTGATAGTAGTAATAGTCAATAACATTATTAATGTGACATAAAAGTATGATAAGTTATTGAATTTTCATTCTATTGCAATATAAAACCTAAATTTGTTTCTATTTGATTATAAATAATATTTCATCAACGTAATAAAAACTATGCAGCTAGCTAGAATCTACAATTTTCTAATTATACAGGCCTATACTACATGTAGGCCTATAGTCATGTTTTATCTTTACTTTTTAGGCCTACGTTTTGGGTTGGTTTTTTTTTTGGTGTATCAATATTCATTACTTCAAGGTGTCTTCATAGCTCCACCCCCCCAAAAAAGTAGATTTATAGCTAAAATTTCCCTTTTAGTTTTAGATTGCAAGAAATACTGTTTTGTTTGTAACATTATTAGATATATGGTACCATATACGTCTTTACCTTGTATAAATAAATAAAAAAATCTGTCTTTATTAATTAAATATGTAGGAAAATTCAAATAATATTTTAAGGAAATTTTCTATAAAATTCAGACCTTAATAAATGGTCTCAGCAATTTCTCAATTTCAAATGTGCTATCAGTATTTTAAAACAATATGTATGCACACTGAAATTTCAAGGTAAACTTTTTAAAAAAATCATTTGAATGGATGTCTGTTTCTCTAAGCCCTCATTTAATATTGAAAACATTATAATGTGTAGGTGGAAAATATTGATCGCTATCAAGTACAGCACATAGGCCATTCAATGTATTATAGACCTTTCAAGTAACGGAAATCGATTTTCAGGTCACCCAACGAAAAAAAAATACCTGAAATTTTAAAAGCATTACGTGTCCGGATAAGCAACTTAGCCATTCTTAGTCAAAGCAACTCAATATTTTGAGCTCAAATTTTGAGACAAGGTATACTATACGCCATTGCTCTATATTTTTACGTTGAAATTTCATACGTACTCAGACCTTTATTTTTGCGACTCTGTTCAAATTAGGATATTGGTCGTATTGACATTATAAAATTAGCATGAATGTAAGTCTAAATATCAGATAGTATCGTGGTCTTTTTTCCATTCTTACACAATATTTATTTAACCCTAGGGAACCCAAGCTATGAGTGACACAATGAAAAAAATCTATCTTTGGGTTTCTGAAAGGATTTAAGGTATGTTAGACATATCTGGCACCAAATTTGAACTTTGACCTCATTTAGGGTACTTTTGGAGCTGTGACGTGCGTGTCACACTGGGCTCCAACGTTTGTAAGGTGACAAGAACATAAGGATATTTAAAAGTTTATTCAACTTTATTTTTGACATATGTAAAACAAATACAGATTATTCCGTGATTTCTAACTACGCTGCCCTTGAAGCTACTTCTCGGGCTACTCTTCAGTCTAATCAATGTATACCAGAGTTCAACCGGTACAAGTAGGGGCCTAAAATATAGCATCCAATTTACAGTTCACAACAGAGGTCAGGTGTGCATATCAGAGCACAACCTTGGACCCAAAAGATAGCCGCCCATCAAAGTCACCGGCACTATTACTTGTGGAAAGCCACGAAGCAATTGCGTCCCTCTACGAAGCAAAGTCTAACTCCACACTTGGAACACTGGGTGGTGGTCTGATTGTCCTCACATCGTTTACAGCGTCCCCGCTTGTCCACTTTGACTGGCCAGTGTCCGTATTTGTCCAATCGGATATCCCGAGATGGGGCCTTTGTCATTCTTCTTTGAGGTGTTGCTGATGTTTTTTCGTCAAGTGATGGCCTTCCACGTCGTCGTTCCGCATTCAGGTTTATCAAGCTATCTGCAACTATAGCCTGGAAGCGTCGCCGTTTGAGCATGTTCTTTTGTGGAAGCTGCAACTGCACATAATCGCGCCGATACAAGAGCCAGGCGTTCACCAGAGCTACCATGATAAAATGCCAGAAAAGATACATATACCACCGGCGGGATTTCATTCTAAATCTATACTTAGCTAGAAAAGAATCAAGTTTATCAATTCCACCCATGAAGGCATTGTATTCGGCGATGATTGCGGGCATAACAACATCTGCATGCTGCTTTGTCTTTCGCTCCCATCTCCTGGCTTGACCAACCGGATCTATACCAACGTAGGAGGAAAGGAGGGTCACGGCTTTGTTGTCGTACCATACCACCGCTACTATGTTGTGGTCGTCTTCTACCCTGTAGTCATATGCACCCCTACCCCTTTTTTTCAGACTTGCCTCGTCTTCAAGATTGCAGTTTGGTAAGCGGTTTTTGCGGATAGTCCCAACGTAAAGCATTCCTCTCTCCTTGAGTTTTAGCAGAAGAGGAACACCGGTGAACAGGTTGTCCGCGTAGATCTTGTACGTGGCACCGAATTGCAAGGTTGAGGTCAGTTTCAGCACAACATCAGCACCCTGGCCTAGTTCAGTGTGCTTACCCGTTCCACCTTGATACACATCGAAGTCATACAACATCCCACTAATACCAGCCCTTCCCCAGATCTTGAAACCCCAAGGATGTGGCTTGCTCTTCAAGTACTGTCTGATGGAGCTCGTTGAACCTTTATACTGGCACATCATCTCGTCTACTGAATTATATTCTTCAGGCACCACCTTCAGACATGTTTCACGTATCTTTGTCAAAAATGGCCTAATTTTCCACAGTTTATCATCTTTTTTTTCATCATCGGTCACCATCAGATTATCCACGAAGTGGATGACGGTAAGAAGATACTGAAACCGGTTACGGCTCATCACACCACTCACTGGGCTATAGGACGTCTCAGTTTCCCAATACATCCTCACGCTGGGCATCTGCACCAACCCCATGTGAAAGAACATGCCAATAATTTGCTCAAATTCCTTTTTGGTCGTGTCAGCTGATTTTCCAGACTTCTGTACACTGTAGAGGTTAGTGTTTTCAACTGCGAGTTCCAACACCTCATCTGTTATGAAACGGCGGAAATATCCCAAGGGGGTGTCGACATCCATACTTGCAGGAGGGACAATTGCTGGACCAGTGAACGCAATGTCAGGACGGTCAAATGGCTTCTTCTTCCATCGATACTGCGGCCGTTTGGTGGTCTTCGTTTGCTGCTTAGCTTGTTCCCTTACGTTTGCAAGTGGGACGTTGTCATCAGATGCATCACTATCACTTGACTCATCCTGAAAGAGAAATAATAAAAAACAACTAAATTTGCTGTAAAAATCTTTTGACATTAGACCTTGGAATATACGCATATTTGATTGAATCCAGGCTTTGGTGTGTTCTTCTTTCGTCTGACGGTGAGGGGGGGGGGGGTAGGTCAGCACTTGGAATACACATATATTTGACTGAATCTAGGCTTTCATATGTTTTGTATTTTGCCGGAGAAAAGGAGGGGGGGGGGGGGTAAATAAGACGTTGGGATACACATACATTTCATTGAACCCAGGCTTTTATTTGTTCTTTTTTGCCGTGATGGGGTGGGGGTAGCCGTTCATCTTACCGCCGAGGACGAGATTTCATCTGGTCTAAATACTTCATCGTCATCCTCTGATTCTGTATTTTCTACTTCATCACCTTCACTATCATCACAATCCAGCAGTTTGAGAACATCACGGACATGGTAGTGCTTTGTCGATGACGATGTACTTGGTTGTGGACAATTTGTAGCCATGATCTATAGAAAAAGTGTCAAAATCAATGCTAAGAAAAATTATATACTAAATAAGGATTTATAAAACAATTGAAAACTTTCGAAATCGCCTCATTCAATATGCTAAACAAAACTGCACATGGACCACGTGCACGGTAAAGTTTCCATTTAGAACCCAGTGTGACACCCGTGTCACACGAAATAAGAAGCGCCTGGTTCACACTTACTATTTTCTTCAAGTTCCGTATAAAGTTCTCTGCATATTCTACATGTATTTTACTTCAAAAATAACTATTGGTTTTTTTCTCTACTCACCTATGATTTCCACCTCAGCTGGGAATTTACTCCTCTGTTACACACGATCTGAACAACGTGGATGCTGCCATTGATGGAATCACATGATCACAAGTGACGTAACATCTATCAGCATCTTGACGTACTAAATTGTAACTTATGTGTCACGTTGGGCCTTTAAGGGTGTATTAGATTAGTTTTATTAATTTTTTTTTTCTGTGGGGTGGGGTCAAAATATATGTAACGCCAGTGTCACGTGGGGTCCCTTAGTTAATGAATGAGAATAACATTATCTAATAATACATAATTATTGGATAGGAAAACTATCTGTTGGGATTATGTTGAAAATATTATTATTAATACCTCTTTAAACTCCCCAATTTCTTTATGAATATGTTAATACCCCTTGAAACCCTGCACTTTATTTCATTTTAGGCCTCTGAATATATGATGAGCTCTTCACTGCTACAACTCTCCATAAATAACAAAGTGTGAAAAAGACTATGTCAGTAATTTCGGAAGAGCGTCTGGCAAGGTCATTGTCTATTCGATTCGTTGGAGTACATGTAAAAGAATCCTTGACAGAATTTGAAATAAGAGTAGGTAATTAATGAGTCTGCTGTCTGGGCAAAATTTACTTCATAGCACACTGTTTGTCATTATTTGCCAAACCATGCAGAAAAATAGGAGATAAACCTCCATCTGTTAAAATATGCAGCCTGATCTTCTATTGCTATTTGGAGGTTTTCGGGTTATTTTTTGTTAATGTTTGTAATTGAATGAATAAAAGAGTTCTTTTTTTTATGTATCTTATTGTTGTTGAAATATTTGTTAGTAATATTGTTCTAACAAGAAAAGACCCCTGTACGCCATTGCTCTATATTTTTACGTTGAAATTTCATACGTACTCAGACCTTAGGTGCAAAAGAGTAGGACGTTAAACCCCATTTCATTTCAACTTCGTGGGTTTACTTCCACTCGAAAGCGTGTGCGCTTTGATAATAACAATGCAAAATAAGACTTGTCTGCTATATTACCTTCTATGGAAGTTGACATTTAACTCTAAGAACAACAGTTCAAAATTGAAGAAGCATGGACAGAAAGATGCTGTCCGGGCAAAACTCTCCTTCCTCACATTTTGCAAATAGTCATAGAATAAAGATTACCATATGAAATACTGAAGGATTGCATGTGTTGACAAGATAATGTTAAAACCCAATTCCATATATATGTTTTGGATTATGTACAATTTAATAGCAGCATAACAGCATTATTGATATAAAATTATAATTTCATGATTACTTTTTGTCTATTTTTTTGTATGTCATATCAAATTTTCTACCAATTGAATCAGTGAAATGGGGTTTAACTTCCTACTTTTTTTTCATTGAAAATAGTTTTGAAGAATCAGTTTGTTTACAAAATTATGATGCCAATGTGTACAAATGAGCTTGTGTTTTTTGTCCCATCTACACAACTAGACACTGTTCTTTGGCATGCTGTCCCTCCTACACTACCGACTGGGAGAAACCATGCTGCAAAATGCTAGCGAACTTTATTGACTAACACCAGCATACATAATCCTTATATATTCAGATTATTATTTTTTTTTCTTGGGAAAAAATTATAATGAATCAATTTGAATTAAAAAGATCAAGCATGAAGACAATGATTCTAATATCAAGATTTTTATTTTTGTATGAATATATTTTAAGTGCATCTTTTCTTTTCTGTGAAAATAGATTTGAAGAATCGGTTTGGTTACAAAAATTATCATGATATTTACATCCTTAAATAATGGGGGGGTTGGGATGGCCTAGTGGTCTAGAGTGCCGCGCTTCGACCTCTAGCTGGCCGGTCACCTCTGGCTTGCGGCTGTGGTTTCGAGCCCAGGTGTGAGCGTATGTGGCATGGAGATAGGGGCGCCTTCTCAACCTTGTGGGTTTCCTTCGGGCGCTCCGGTTTCCTCCCACGCGCAAGCGAATTATTGAAATAAAAATTTAAAAACCATGTTAGTCCCAAAATGACCTAGTTTGTGTTGAGTGGTGAAACCCCATTTCTCTCTCTCTCTCTCTTAAATAATGGACCCCAAACAAAAAATTAGTTTTATTTTTGCATCGATGAAATATAAAAAATTATTTATATACGAAAATATTTTAAGTGCATTTTTTTTCTGTGAAAATAGATTTAAAGAATCAGTTGTTACAAAAATACACATGATATTTACATCTGTAAATAATGAACCCAAAACAAAACAGTATTTTCATTTTTACAAAAAATTCAAGAAAATCTGTAGATCGATAAAATATAAAAAATGAAGTAAAAAAAATACAGTCTTCATGTTATTATTAACTTAATAAATAAAATTGTCTCAAAATTTCCAGTCGCTATTTCAAAATTATTACAAAATAATAACGCCAAATATCAGTTCACCGGCATAGGCTTTGCAATGTACTGCTCTATATGGCCTATATTTAAGTACTTTTTTAAAATATAAATACTGAAGTAAAAAAGACGGTCTACGTGATATTATTAGCTTCATAAATATAGGAACGTTGTCTCAAAATTTCCAGTCGCCATCTCATTTACAATTATTTCAAAATAATAACATTAATATCAGCTCACACGACCCGGCTTCATTATAAACAATAGCAAAGCCTTCGACCGGAAGTAACTTGGGGGATAATGACTTCGCGCATGCGATGTACAACATAATTCATCGTCCAATGACAGAACCTGCAGGGTCAGTTATCCATATTATATACGATCTATGGGTGTACGAAAACAGTGGCAGGCCACGCCCACATCCAGTGTATCTCTTATCAGCCACACTGTCCACATCCGGCTAGTAACATTTCAACTACCAATTACCTCCTGACTGTGGAACGTGTTTACACTATCAGTTTGATGAAAATATCATTGCTACACAATTATTATGTCTGATCAGGTACATATTAGTTTACTAATTAGACGAAATAAGTCAGCCACGAAATACTTTTGTCCCACAGTCAGGAGGTAATTGGTAGTTGAAATGTAGCTAGCCGGATGTGGACAGTGTGGCTGACAAGAGACACACTGGATGTGGGCGTGGCCTGCCACTGTTTTCTTACACCGTACAGCCGCCATACTTCTTCTACAAATTGAAAACAAGGATGGCGATTATGTACGGCGGTATTTTTTTTTATTTAATCATTTCTGTAGTTTTGTAATCGGAGTTCAGCTTTAATATCATAGTTTAACTTTTCAGTTTTATATGTATTACTTTATTTATGTCTGTTTGTTTGTTGTGTATGCTTTGTTATAACATGATTAATGTAACCGAATGCATCCCGAAACGATTATCCAATTTTTGGCGATGTTTCAACTAGAAAGACTTGCAAGCGTCAATGCGGAAATTAACAGCGGTCTGCCTCCAAGTAGTTAGTAGGTATGTTATCCCCTTGCTAATTTCCAAATCCGATGATATCGCAGTTTTACTTTTAAATCTTTGTTGATAATAATTATTTATCTATAATTTTTTATGTATGTTTGTTTGTTCTGTATATTGTTATAATTTCGTGATTAATGTAACTGAATGCGCCTACACATTGTATTTTTAATATGACATGGTGTTGGGCCTAGATAGGCCTATATAGTTTTTATTCGTTATGTACTTCACAATCACATTTTTCTTTTCACAAAGAATACTTGATTAGGTCTATAAGTATTACATTGGAACAGGGTATGATGTACTGTATTAAAATTACAGAGACCCCACATATCCATACATGCACACTTGACACATTTTTTTTATTTGAGCCTAGATAGGCCTATAAAAGTTTTTCTTCATTATGTACTTCACATTTTTCGTTTCACAAAGACCACTTGATTAGGCCTATAAGTAAAAGACTGGAACAGGGTATGACGTACTAAAATTACAGAGATCCCACATGTCCGTACATGCAGACTTGACATATTTTTTTTTTTTTTTTTTTTTTTTTTTTTTACTTGGGCATAGATAGGCCTATACTATAAAGTTTTTAATCATGATGTATTTCACATTTTCCTTTTCACAAATAAAGAATATCTGATTAGGCCTATCGGTATAGGCCTAGGCTGAAACAAGATATGATGTATTAAAATTGCAGAGACCCCAGCCCCAGGCAAAATTTGACATCTTTTCACAAGTTGATATTTTGTCGAACTATACTATTCAAAAAGATAGGCTGGCACTGCCAGGCAGGATACGCCCACATTTTCGCGAGATGGATAGAGAACAAGCAATACCGAAAGTGATTTTTCCTACATCATTAAGTTAGAATTTGATATGTGCAAATATCGAAATGAATTAAGATCTTTGGGTTATAAAGGTGCATTTCAGTAGGCTTCAAATTCGACTGGGGATCGATGCTGGCCTCTATAGGGTCCACAACCTTGATATAACATATTTTCACACTAATCGCGTACAAACGGCGGCCATTTTGTCTGTCAATTTTGGTTCGATTTTCACAAAATTTGAACTCAATCTTCATTACCATGTAACGGTGATATAATCAAACGTTGTTTTAAATCGGATAATAATTTTTACCTCCTGTGGGACCACAAGCTAAAAAGGGTGGTTTTTCATACAATCAGGATTCATAATTCAGGAAGTTACGACTCAATGGGCGCAAATATCGAAAGAAACCAAGATCTTCAGGTTATAAACATGCATGTCAAGTTTCATCAAAATCGGTTCAAAATTATGACCTCTATAGGGTCCACAACCTTGATATAACATATTTTCACACTAATCGCGTACAAACGGCGGCCATTTTGTATGTCAATTTTGGTCCGATTTTCAGGAAATTCGATCTCAACCTTCATTGTAACATTGATATAATCAAACGGTTTTTTAAATCGGATAATAATTTTGACCTCCAGAGGGACCATTTGGGTCCGATTTTCACAAAATTTGAACTCAACCTTCATTACCATGTAACGGTGATATAGTCAAACGAACGTTTTTTTTAAATTGGATGATAATTTTGACCTCCAGAAGGACCACAAGCTAAAAAGGGGGATTTTTCGGACAATCAGGGGCCATAATTCAAGAAGTTACGATCTGATGGCCGCAAATATAGAAAGGAACCAACATCTTTGGCTTATAAACATTACATGTCAAGTTTCATCACAATCGGTTCAAAATTGTGACCTCTATAGGGTCCAAAACCTTGAAATAACATATTTTCCCACTATTCGCGTATAAACGGCGGCCATTTTGTATGTCAATTTTGGTCCGATTTTCAGGAAATTCGATCTCAACCTTCATTGTAACATTGATATAATCAAACGGTTTTTTAAATCGGATAATAATTTTGACCTCCAGAGGGACCACAAGCTAAAAAGGGCGATTTTTCGGACAATCAGGGGCCATAATTCAGGAAGTTACGATCCGATGGGCGCAAATATCGAAAGGGACCAAGATCTGGGGGTTATAAACAGGCATGTCAAGTTTCATCACAATCGGTTCAAAATTGTGACCTCTATAGGGTCCACAACCTTAAAATAACATATTTTCACACTATTCGCGGCCATTTTGTATGTCAATTTCCGATTTTCACAAAATTTGAACTCAACCTTCATTACCATGTAACGGTGATATAGTCAAACGAACGTTTTTTTTAAATTGGATGATAATTTTGACCTCCAGAAGGACCACAAGCTAAAAAGGGGGATTTTTCGGACAATCAGGGGCCATAATTCAAGAAGTTACGATCTGATGGCCGCAAATATAGAAAGGAACCAACATCTTTGGCTTATAAACATTACATGTCAAGTTTCATCACAATCGGTTCAAAATTGTGACCTCTATAGGGTCCACAACCTTGAAATAACATATTTTCACACTATTCGCGGCCATTTTGTATGTCAATTTTGGTCCGATTGTCACGAAATTCGAACTCAACCTTCATTACCATGTAACGGTGATATAATCAAACGTTTTTTTTAAATCGGATAATAATTTTGACCTCCAGACGGACCACAAGCTAAAAAGGGGGATTTTTTGGACAATCAGGGGCCATAATTCAGGAAGTTACGATCCGATGGGCGCAAATATCGAAAGGTACCAAGATCTTGGGGTTATAAACATGCATGTCAAGTTTCATCACAATCGATTCAAAATTGTGACCTCTATAGGGTCCACAAGCTAAAAACATGATATTTCGTACAATCAGGGGCCATAATCCATGAAGTTTCCATCCGATATATGCCAATATCGAAAGCAGCCAAGATCTTATGGGGATAAACTTATATTTCAAGTTTCGTCAAAATCGGATAAGAGAGTCCACAAACAAATTGTGGACGGACGGACGTCCGGGCGGACAGGGGCGACGACATAATACGTCCACATGAAAATGTGGGCGTATAAAAAGTAGGGGATATTTGATTTTGGGGGCATAATACTAAAATATGCAAATGACTACGAAAAAAGTCACTATAGCATCTAACAGAAGAAACATTTTCAGTTACATGTGACGCCCAAACGCACCAATAGGTACCGCATGGAATGCAGGTGAAGCTTGGGATCATCATGGGGGTCCAACCCAAGATTTGCACGACTCTGACTTTGAATGTTACAGTCATTGTGGCATTGAATTCCAGGGTGGAAACATCAGTTTAATTGTTTTAGTGACCAGAAAACAAATTTTGATATGCGTCGGCTTACCCAAAATGAAAGGTTACGCGCCCTTGGCATGCTACAGATCGGCACAACACAGGCGGTTGTCGCGCGGACGATGAATGTTTCTCAGTCTGTCATAAGCAGGCTATGATCCAGATACCGTGATACACAATCTGTACAGGACAGACCAAGGGCCTCAACTCAAGCCCAGGATCGATTTATCCGTACCTTGAACTTGAGAAATCGTGTCATCACAGCAAATCAGATCAGCGCTCGTCTTCAAACAGACACTGGTGTGAGAGTGAGTGGCCAGACGATTCGGAATCGACTGCATAGGGGTCACCTTCGCGCCCCGACGTCCTCGCGTGATCCCTTGTTTGAGAGATCATCACATTCAGGCAAGACGTCGTCGGTGTAGGGATCGTCAACACTGGGATAATCGACGCTGGAGCAACGTGATGTTTTCAGATGAGTCAAGGTTCACTGTTGATTTTTTGGACAGACGTAGGAGGGTGTGGCGTCGTCGAAACGAGCGCTTCCAAGACGTCATCAGACATGATCGATTTTGTGGTGGTTCTGTTATGGTGTGGGGAGGCATCACTGTTGCTGGAAGAACGGCTTTACATGTTGTTGCAGGGCGTGTTACAGGCCAGTACTACCGGGACAACATCTTGGCAGTCCATGTTGTGCCGTTCGCACGACGTCATGGTCGCCGTTTCATCTTCCAGGATGACAACGCAAGATGTCACAGGCCCAGGATCGTTTCGGGTTACCTCCAACAACAGAACATCACCACATTACCGACCTCTCCCCCATCGAGCATGTCTGGGACATGCTTGGACAGAGGTTACGTCAACGTCAACAACGTCCTGCCAATGTCCACCCGATCCGCCTATTTTTAGCCTGCTAGTAGTAGAAAGTTATTAGTCATTTTTAGATGCTAGTTACAGTAACAAGGGCTGTCCCTGCGCCTCTGGGGTCTGTTGTTAGCTTCTACAGTAACAGCTAACAAAGGCCACCTTTGTTATCTACTAATACCAGCTAACAAGGGCCGTATTTATTTTCCCAATTTCCGATTAATCGAAATAAAATATCAGAATTGTGAAAATAATACATCTCTGACCTGCGGGGCGTTTACTCAAAATTTTTAAAATATGCATTACCACTGGGGGAATGTTCTTGCAATTGTGATGGAGAAAAACACATTACAAGACATAGTAAATTGTGTCGATAAACATTTGACAAAAACACATGCACTGTTTGGGGTAGGCCTACCATTAAAAGTAAAATCGGAATCGAAAAAATAGTGGCAAAGTAAATCCTTAGTAACTCACAATTCGTCACATCAACGTGTTTTTAATAATTGACCCGTTTCAATATTATTACCGCCTTGAAGGGGCTAATAGAAACGAAATAAATCGGCCTTCAGGCGGTAAACGGCATGCCGTTTTTACCGTACGGAAAATTTATTACCGCCTTCGGCATAGACGAAGTTTACCAGACGTTTTGCAGATAGACAAGAGTTATCTTTCCAAAGCGTTCTTTACTGTCGCCAGGTTTTATTCGCGGCCTGTTCCACAAAATGACGATACGAAATAACTAAGTGCATTTAAGCCTATTCATAATGGCTGACAAAGAAAAGGTAGGTTGATATTTTCCACTTGTCTTTTGTCATAAAAACGAACTTCCAAAAGAAACGAAGCGGAAGACGGAGCCAATGTGAATGTCCGGACGGGATGGCGAAACCTGCTCGTAAATTTGTCAGGTTCTTATCTTAGCCTAGCCTAGCCTAAACAATAAATAATAATTTGACTAGAGAATCAAGAATAGGAAGAAAATGAAATGAAATTGAGTTTAACTTCCTACTGTTCTGCTCCGAAAGAATAGTAGGAAGAAGGTCGTTGAATCCAATTAGGAGCTAAATCGCAAATAATAGGCCTATATATAGTATAATAATCAGGCCTAGATTTGCCACATTTGAAATAATTTCTTGGTATGGGAGTGGGACCTTGAATTTTAGTTGACCCAAATGAATCGCAACGCATATAATAATGTAATCTGATTGTCTATAAATTGTTACCGTTTTGACTCTATAAACTCTAAATTCAATTTCAAATCAGTTATCGTTATGTCCAGGCCCAGGGGGTGACGGTGGATAAGGCGCTGGTTCGCTAGCCTGGAGGTCGGGTGTTCGATCCCTGCTTTGGCCGCAATTTGGTCGATTTTCCGGCGTGATTTCCTCTTGTGACAATGTCAGTGATGGGAGGGCCTGACAAGGACAGCTGCCTAGTCGTTTGGATGGGACGAAAAACCGAGGTCCCGCGTACACATTGGAGTGCACGTAAAAGATCCCTTGGCAGTTGGAATTCGATATAAGAGTAGGCCGTAGCACCACTGCGCCACTGCCCGGGCAAAATTTCCCTCATTATATGTCATTGAGTCAACTGTCCTTGTTTCGATTTCTTGGTTGTACGTGATAAGGAGTATGGTCGCCTTACCAACCTCGTAGGCCGTAACGGCGCTGCCCGGGTAAAATTTCCCTCATTGCACACTTTATGGCGTACGCCCGTCTTCATTAGCCCATTGTAGGAGCAGAACAGTAGGACGTTAAACCCCATTCAATTTCATTTCATTTTCTCTATGTTGCTTATTTATTATAGTGGATAAATATTTTTCTGGTTCTAGCAATTATTTAATTTCTGCATAGAAATCTCTGGCCAGTTTTTTTTATTGCAGAGTGCCATTCTTGTATATTGCAGTCTATGACCCTTTGTTTGAAACATGCTTAAGAAGTTGTCACGATTTCCTACTTATAACCAAACATATTGGAAACCATAATTATATAACATATCTCTAATTTTGGAAGCTATACAAGTTTAGGTTATTTCCCTTTACTTTAAAGATTATTTTTTTGCCCGGGTGCAATGTTTCTCACTACATTTAAATTTGTAACTTTGTGAGTTTTTGAACGATTTTGATATTATGTCTTTATAATTTTCCAAATCTACATATTTAACGTACATATTCAAACAGTTGAGTTCAACCTGATTCAAAAAGTTTTAGTTTTGTTCAAAGTTATCTCATTCATCCCGATTACAGCAACACACGTATCAGTTATTTCCCTTTAGTTTTCAGATTACTCAATGTTTCATACTATATTTAGACTTGTAACTTCGCGAGTTTTTGACCAATTTTGATAGTTTGTTATTCTTATCCTTTTATTTGAGATACTTGATATAATCGATGACACGTGACGATGAATATGAAAGCTTTCATATCTGCATGGGACAGTAGCAGATCTAGTTATTATTTTTTTTTGTGTGTATTTTCTGCAAATCGGATTTCTCAGAATCTAACCATGGGATCTTTCTAAAACCTTGACCTACCCCCCCCAAAAATGGGGTGCGAACGTTGTTTAAATATATTTTCAAAACGTTTTACGAATCCGAAATCACCGAATTTTACGAACGAAAAAACTGACAATGCATAGTTGTAACTTTGTTATTTTTTGACCGATTTTACTAATTCTTTTTTCTTTGAATACCTTGAAAAAAATCATTTTCATCTGCAGTTTCACATTTTCGAATTTCGAAAATTCGTCGTTGTGATTTCGAACCGGAAGTTTAGACCAATTTGACAACTTCTTTAATAGTTGTACGATTTTCATGAAATTTAGTATACAAGTAGATCTTACCGATGTGACTTCAAAAATATAATTAGAAATTTTCTAAATTATCTCCCCTTGGTGAAATTAAGGATCAAAGTTTTCAAAAAAATCGTCGAAATATAGGTCAGAATGATCTAATTTTTTTTTCGATTCTAGACAAGGAATTAATGATTCGTACACAAAATATGGAGTTTGTCGATCGAACCGGAAGTGCCACCATCTTTAAACGTGAAAAATCAAAAAGGCTTTTTTGCTATTTTACTTACAGACTCGGGAGTTATATTTTCGGAATCCTTGAAGGAATGCCTAAAAATCTATCGGATCAGAATTTTGATTTCGGTCATGTGATGGTCACAATTTTGAATTGAAAATGAAAAATAGAAGCAATTTGAAAGGCCCGGACTTCGGAACACAATAACTCTCCTTCTAATTGAGCTAGAATGTTCAAACTTGGTGTAGACGTTCACTAGGTCACTATCTTGATTGAGTTCAAAGATGAGCATTTTCTGCTTAGGGTAAGCAGAGATAAGCATGCTGATTTGTTGATTCTTTAGGGCACGATAACTTCGGTTATAATGAAGGGAGGGCGGTGAAACTTTTGTCAATAGAGAGTCTAATAGGTAGCCTGTTGTGTGAAATGATTGTATCATTTTTTTTAAATATCAGGGATAGCCGAAAAAAAGAGATTGAAAATCCAAAAAGTCGTATTTTTACAATTTGGAGCATGTTTAGAGGTTTTTCTCGTTAAGTCAACATACTATTTTTTT
This sequence comes from Patella caerulea, assembly GCA_036850965.1. Lineage (NCBI taxonomy): Eukaryota > Metazoa > Mollusca > Gastropoda > Patellidae > Patella > Patella caerulea. Next base: position 2,454,935 of record JAZGQO010000008.1, on the reverse strand, counting down.
GGAACTTCTTCCACAAAGAGTCTTATTGGTAGTCTTTTATATGAATCCATCGATCAACAGCCCAACATATCAGGAGTAGAAGAACAAAAGGATCGAACATTGAAAACGGCACCCTTTCATTGTTGAGCGAAACATGAAGTGTGGGTGACTACAATCTACGCATTTAGTCATCGTATAGAGCTTATTCAACAGTATCGAATTCCAACTGCTTAGGGATATTTTACGTGCACTCCAATGTGTACACGGGACCTTGGTTTTTCGTACCATCCGAAGGACTAGCTAGACAGCTGTGCTTGTCTGGCCCTCCGTTCTGCCTTACTGACAAGGGAACCACGCCGGGAAATCGAGATGAACTTTCTCTGTGCAGAACTTTCAATTCAGGCAAAACATTTATTGCATACGATTAAGCTGGTCAGTTGGAGCTTATTTTCAAAAGTTTTGTAATAATCGGTTGGTAATTAAAGTACCGTGCACATTAAACTGTTAAATCAGAAAATTTCGCCCGGTTGAAATGTTTCTTGCTCTAAGTCAGCAATTTTCCGAATTCAGGGAGGCTGGATGGCTGAATGGTTAGCATGTGCTCGCTGTATTGTCATTGAGTCAACGGGCGTCGTTTCGATCTCCAGGTTGCACGTGACATGGTGTATGATGTCCAACCTCGTGGGTTTTCTCCGTGTTCTTCGGTTTCCTCCCAACGGCTAAAGACCAGAAGAGCAGTACGTGCAAGGGGAGTTTTTAAATAAAATTAAAAAACATGTTAGTCCCAAAATGACCTAGTTTGTGTCGAATGGACGTTAGGCCGCATTTCTCTCTTTCTCTTTTTAAAGTTTTGTAATAATCGGTTGGTAATCAAAGGTACTGTTAAAGTGATAAAACAGAAAATTTGGCCCGGTTGTAATGTTTCTCACTTTAAATTCAGCAATTTGTCGATTTTAAAGGGCAAACGTTTATTGCGAACGATTAAGCTGGTCAGGGGGAGCTTATTTTTAAAAGTTTCGTAATATTCGGTTGATAACTAAAGGTACCGTGCAAATTAAACTGTTAAAATAGAAAATTTGGCCCGGTTGAAATGTTTCTCGCTGTAGGTCAGCAATTTGCCGATTTTAGGGAGGTTGCGTGGCTGAATGGTTAGCACGTGCGCTCTGTATCATAACGTCTGTCATTGAGTCAACTGTCCTTGTTTCGATTTCTTGGTTGTACGTGATAAGGAGTATGGTCGCCTTACCAACCTCGTAGGCCGTAACGCCGCTGCCCGGGTAAAATTTCCCTCATTGCACACTTGATGGCGTATGCCCGTCTTCATTAGCCCATTGTAGGAGCAGAACAGTAGGACGTTAAACCCCATTCAATTTCATTTCATTTTCTCTATGTTGCTTATTTATTATAGTGGATAAATATTTTTCTGGTTCTAGCAATTATTTAATTTCTGCATAGAAATTTCTGGCCAGTTTTTTTTATTGCAGAGTGCCATTCTTGTATATTGCAGTCTATGACCCTTTGTTTGAAACATGCTTAAGAAGTTGTCACGATTTCCTACTTATAACCAAACATATTGGAAACCATAATTATATAACATATCTCTAATTTTGGAAGCCCGATTACAGCTATACAAGTTTAGGTTATTTCCCTTTACTTTAAAGATTATTTTTTTGCCCGGGTGCAATGTTTCTCACTACATTTAAATTTGTAACTTTGTGAGTTTTTGAACGATTTTGATATTATGTCTTTATAATTTTCCAAATCTACATATTTAACGTACATATTCAAACAGTTGAGTTCAACCTGATTCAAAAAGTTTTAGTTTTGTTCAAAGTTATCTCATTCATCCCGATTACAGCAACACACGTATCAGTTATTTCCCTTTAGTTTTCAGATTACTCAATGTTTCATACTATATTTAGACTTGTAACTTCGCGAGTTTTTGACCAATTTTGATAGTTTGTTATTCTTATCCTTTTATTTGAGATACTTGATATAATCGATGACACGTGACGATGAATATGAAAGCTTTCATATCTGCATGGGACAGTAGCAGATCTAGTTATTATTTTTTTTTTGTGTATTTTCTGCAAATCGGATTTCTCAGAATCTAACCATGGGATCTTTCTAAAACCTTGACCTACCCCCCCAAAAATGGGGTGCGAACGTTGTTTAAATATATTTTCAAAACGTTTTACGAATCCGAAATCACCGAATTTTACGAACGAAAAAACTGACAATGCATAGTCGTAACTTTGTTATTTTTTGACCGATTTTACTAATTCTTTTTTCTTTGAATACCTTGAAAAAAATCATTTTCATCTGCAGTTTCACATTTTCGAATTTCGAAAATTCGTCGCTGTGATTTCGAACCGGAAGTTTAGACCAATTTGACAACTTCTTTAATAGTTGTACGATTTTCATGAAATTTAGTATACAAGTAGATCTTACCGATGTGACTTCAAAAATATAATTAGAAATTTTCTAAATTATCTCCCCTTGGTGAAATTAAGGATCAAAGTTTTCAAAAAAATCGTCGAAATATAGGTCAGAATGACCTAATTTTTTTTTCGATACTAGACAAGGAATTAATGATTCGTACACAAAATATGGAGTTTGTCGATCGAACCGGAAGTGCCACCATCTTTAAACGTGAAAAATCAAAAAGGCTTTTTTGCTATTTTACTTACAGACTCGGGAGTTATATTTTCGGAATCCTTGAAGGAATGCCTAAAAATCTATCGGATCAGAATTTTGATTTCGGTCATGTGATGGTCACAATTTTGAATTGAAAATGAAAAATAGAAGCAATTTGAAAGGCCCGGACTTTGGAACACAATAACTCTCCTTCTAATTGAGCTAGAATGTTCAAACTTGGTGTAGACGTTCACTAGGTCACTATCTTGATTGAGTTCAAAGATGAGCATTTTCTGCTTAGGGTAAGCAGAGATAAGCATGCTGATTTGTTGATTCTTTAGGGCATGATAACTTCGGTAATAATGAAGGGAGGGCGGTGAAACTTTTGTCAATAGAGAGTCTAATAGGTAGCCTGTTGTGTGAAATGATTGTATCATTTTTTTTAAATATCAGGGATAGCCGAAAAAAAAGAGATTGAAAATCCAAAAAGTCGTATTTTTACAATTTGGAGCATGTTTAGAGGTTTTTCTTGTTAAGTCAACATACTATTTTTTTGGAACTTCTTCTACAAAGAGTCTTATTGGAAGTCTTTTATATGAATCCATCGATCAACAGTCCAACATATCGGGAGTAGAAGAACAAAAGGATCGAACATTGAAAACGGCACCCTTTCATTGTTGAGCGAAACATGAAGTGTGGGTGACTACAATCTACGCATTTAGTCATCGTATAGAGCTTATTCAACAGTATCGAATTCCAACTGCTTAGGGATATTTTACGTGCACTCCAATGTGTACACGGGACCTTGGTTTTTCGTACCATCCGAAGGACTAGCTAGACAGCTGTGCTTGTCTGGCCCTCCGTTCTGCCTTACTGACAAGGGAACCACGCCGGGAAATCGAGATGAACTTTCTCTGTGCAGAACTTTCAATTCAGGCAAAACATTTATTGCATACGATTAAGCTGGTCAGTTGGAGCTTATTTTCAAAAGTTTTGTAATAATCGGTTGGTAATTAAAGTACCGTGCACATTAAACTGTTAAAACAGAAAATTTAGCCCGGTTGAAATGTTTCTTGCTATAAGTCAGCAATTTTCCGAATTCAGGGAGGCTGGATGGCTGAATGGTTAGCATGTGCTCGCTATATTGTCATTGAGTCAACGGGCGTCGTTTCGATCTCCAGGTTGCACGTGACATGGTGTATGATGTCCAACCTCGTGGGTTTTCTCCGTGTTCTTCGGTTTCCTCCCAACGGCTAAAGACCAGTACGTGCAAGGGGAGTTTTTAAATAAAATTAAAAAACATGTTAGTCCCGAAATGACCTAGTTTGTGTCGAATGGACGTTAGGCCGCATTTCTCTCTTTCTCTTTTTAAAGTTTTGTAATAATCGGTTGGTAATCAAAGGTACTGTAAAAGTGATAAAACAGAAAATTTGGCCCGGTTGTAATGTTTCTCACTTTAAATTCAGCAATTTGTCGATTTTAAGGGGCAAACGTTTATTGCGAACGATTAAGCTGGTCAGGGGGAGCTTATTTTTAAAAGTTTCGTAATATTCGGTTGATAACTAAAGGTACCGTGCAAATTAAACTGTTAAAATAGAAAATTTGGCCCGGTTGAAATGTTTCTCGCTGTAGGTCAGCAATTTGCCGATTTTAGGGAGGTTGCGTGGCTGAATGGTTAGCACGTGCGCTCTGTATCATAACGTCTGTCATTGAGTCAACTGTCCTTGTTTCGATTTCTTGGTTGTACGTGATAAGGAGTATGGTCGCCTTACCAACCTCGTAGGCCGTAACGGCGCTGCCCGGGTAAAATTTCCCTCATTGCACACTTTATGGCGTATGCCCGTCTTCATTAGCCCATTGTAGGAGCAGAACAGTAGGACGTTAAACCCCATTCAATTTCATTTCATTTTCTCTATGTTGCTTATTTATTATAGTGGATAAATATTTTTCTGGTTCTAGCAATTATTTAATTTCTGCATAGAAATCTCTGGCCAGTTTTTTTTATTGCAGAGAGCCATTCTTGTATATTGCAGTCTATGACCCTTTGTTTGAAACATGCTTAAGAAGTTGTCACGATTTCCTACTTATAACCAAACATATTGGAAACCATAATTATATAACATATCTCTAATTTTGGAAGCCCGATTACAGCTATACAAGTTTAGGTTATTTCCCTTTACTTTAAAGATTATTTTTTTGCCCGGGTGCAATGTTTCTCACTACATTTAAATTTGTAACTTTGTGAGTTTTTGAACGATTTTGATATTATGTCTTTATAATTTTCCAAATCTACATATTTAACGTACATATTCAAACAGTTGAGTTCAACCTGATTCAAAAAGTTTTAGTTTTGTTCAAAGTTATCTCATTCATCCCGATTACAGCAACACACGTATCAGTTATTTCCCTTTAGTTTTCAGATTACTCAATGTTTCATACTATATTTAGACTTGTAACTTCGCGAGTTTTTGACCAATTTTGATAGTTTGTTATTCTTATCCTTTTATTTGAGATACTTGATATAATCGATGACACGTGACGATGAATATGAAAGCTTTCATATCTGCATGGGACAGTAGCAGATCTAGTTAAGCTTTCATATTACATATGAAAGCTTATTGTTTCTGTTAAGATTATTATTATTTTTTTTTTGTGTATTTTCTGCAAATCGGATTTCTCAGAATCTAACCATGGGATCTTTCTAAAACTTTGACCTACCCCCCCAAAAATGGGGTGCGAACGTTGTTTAAATATATTTTCAAAACGTTTTACGAATCCGAAATCACCGAATTTTACGAACGAAAAAATTGACAATGCATAGTCGTAACTTTGTTATTTTTTGACCGATTTTACTAATTCTTTTTTCTTTGAATACCTTGAAAAAAATCATTTTCATCTGCAGTTTCACATTTTCGAATTTCGAAAATTCGTCGCTGTGATTTCGAACCGGAAGTTTAGACCAATTTGACAACTTCTTTAATAGTTGTACGATTTTCATGAAATTTAGTATACAAGTAGATCTTACCGATGTGACTTCAAAAATATAATTAGAAATTTTCTAAATTATCTCCCCTTGGTGAAATTAAGGATCAAAGTTTTCGAAAAAATCGTCGAAATATAGGTCAGAATGACCTAATTTTTTTTTTCGATACTAGACAAGGAATTGCTGATTCGTACACAAAATATGGAGTTTGTCGATCGAACCGGAAGTGCCACCATCTTTAAACGTGAAAAATCAAAAAGGCTTTTTTGCTATTTTACTTACAGACTCGGGAGTTATATTTTCAGAATCCTTGAAGGAATGCCTAAAAATCTATCGGATCAGAATTTTGATTTCGGTCATGTGATGGTCACAATTTTGAATTGAAAATGAAAAATAGAAGCAATTTGAAAGGCCCGGACTTCGGAACACAATAACTCTCCTTCTAATTAAGCTAGAATGTTCAAACTTGATGTAGACGTTCACTAGGTCAATGTTATGATTGAGTTCAAAGATGAGCATTTTCTGCTTAGAGTGAGCAGAGATAAGCATGCTGATTTGTTGATTCTGTAGGGCACGATAACTTCGGTTATAATGAAGGGAGGGCGGTGAAACTTTTGTCAATAGAGAGTCTAATGGGTAGCCTGTTGTGTGAAATGATTGTATCATTTTTTTTAAATATCAGGGATAGCCGAAAAAAAGAGATTGAAAATCCAAAAAGTCGTATTTTTACAATTTGGAGCATGTTTAGAGGTCTTTCTCGTAAAGTCAACATACTATTTTTTGGGAACTTCTTCTACAAAGAGTCTTATTGGTAGTCTTTTATATGAAACCATCGATCAACAGTCCAACATATCAGGAGTAGAAGAACAAAAGGATCGAACATTGAAAACGGCATCCTTTCATTGTTGAGCGAAACATGAAGTGTGGGTGACTACAATCTACGCATTTAGTCATCGTATAGAGCTTATTCAACAGTATCGAATTCCAACTGCTTAGGGATATTTTACATGCACTCCAATGTGTACACGGGACCTTGGTTTTTCGTCCCATCCGAAGGACTAGACAGCTGTGCTTGTCAGGCCCTCCGTTCTGCCTTACTGACAAGGGAACCACGCCGGGAAATCGAGATGAACTTTCTCTGTGCAGAACTTTCAATTCAGGCAAAACGTTTATTGCATACGATTAAGCTGGTCAGTTGGAGCTTATTTTCAAAAGTTTTGTAATAATCGGTTGGTAATTAAAGTACCGTGCACATTAAACTGTTAAAACAGAAAATTTCGCCCGGTTGAAATGTTTCTTGCTATAAGTCAGCAATTTTCCGAATTCAGAGAGGCTGGATGGCTGAATGGTTAGCATGTGCTCGCTGTATCGTAACCTTTGTCATTGAGTCAACGGGCGTCGTTTGGATCTCCAGGTTGCACGTGACATGGTGTATGATGTCCAACCTCGTGGGTTTTCTCCGTGTTCTTCGGTTTCCTCCCAACGGCTAAAGACCAGTACGTGCAAGGGGAGTTTTTAAATAAAATTAAAAAAACATATGTTAGTCCCGAAATGACCTAGTTTGTGTCGAATGGACGTTAGGCCGCATTTCTCTCTTTCTCTTTTTAAAGTTTTGTAATAATCGGTTGGTAATCAAAGGTACTGTTAAAGTGATAAAACAGAAAATTTGGCCCGGTTGTAATGTTTCTCACTTTAAATTCAGCAATTTGTCGATTTTAAGGGGCAAACGTTTATTGCGAACGATTAAGCTGGTCAGGGGGAGCTTATTTTTAAAAGTTTTGTAATATTCGGTTGATAACTAAAGGTACCGTGCAAATTAAACTGTTAAAATAGAAAATTTGGCCCGGTTGAAATGTTTCTCGCTGTAGGTCAGCAATTTGCCGATTTTAGGGAGGTTGCGTGGCTGAATGGTTAGCACATGCGCTCTGTATCATAACGTCTGTCATTGAGTCAACTGTCCTTGTTTCGATTTCTTGGTTGTACGTGACAAGGAGTATGGTCGCCTTACCAACCTCGTAGGCCGTAACGCCGCTGCCCGGGTAAAATTTCCCTCATTGCACACTTTATGGCGTATGCCCGTCTTCATTAGCCCATTGTAGGAGCAGAACAGTAGGACGTTAAACCCCATTCAATTTCATTTCATTTTCTCTATGTTGCTTATTTATTATAGTGGATAAATATTTTTCTGGTTCTAGCAATTATTATACGCCCACATTTTCATGTGGACGTATTATGTCGTCGCCCCTGTCCGTCCGGACGTCCGTCCGTCCACAATTTGATTGTGGACTCTCTACAGGTCACAATTCTTATCCGATTTTGACGAAACTTGAAATATAGGTTTATCCCCAAAAGATCTCGGTTCCTTTCGATATTGGCATGTATCGGATCAAAACTTCATGGATTATGGCCCCTGATTGTACGAAAAATCACGTTTTTAGCTTGTGGACCCTATAGAGGTCACAATTTTGAACCGATTTTGATGAAACTTGACATGCATGTTTGTAACCCAAAGATCTTGGTTCCTTTCGATATTTGCGGCTATCGGAATGTAATTTCCTGAATTATGGCCCCTGATTGTCCGAAAAATCACCCTTTTTAGCTTGTGGTCCCTCTGGAGGTCACAATTATTATTCGATTTAAAAAACCGTTTGATTATATCACCGCTACACCCTAAGGAAGGTTGAGTTCGAATTTCGGGAAAATCGGACGAAAATTGCCATACAAAATGGCCGCCGTTAGTACGCGAATACTGTTAAAAAATGGTATATCAAGGTTGTGGACCCTGTGGAGGTCACAATTTTGATTCGATTTTGATGAAACTTGAAATTCATGGTTATAACCCAAAGATCTTGCTTCCTTTCGATATTTGCGCATATCGGATCGTAACTTCCTGAATTATGGCCCCTGATTATACGCAAAATCGCCTTTTTTTTAGCTTGGAGGTCACAATTATTATTCGATTTAAAAAAACGTTTGATTATATCACCGTTACACCCTAAGGAAGGTTGAGTTCGAATTTCGGGAAAATCGGACGAAAATTGCCATACAAAATGGCCGCCGTTTGTACGCGAATACTGTTAAAAAATGGTATATCAAGGTTGTGGACCCTGTGGAGGTCACAATTTTGATTCGATTGTGATGAAACTTGAAATTCAAGGTTATAACCCAAAGATCTTGCTTCTTTTCGATATTTGCGCATATCGGATCGTAACTTCCTGAATTATGGCCCCTGATTATACGCAAAATCGCCTGTTTTATTAGCTTGGAGGTCACAATTATTATCCGATTTAAAAAAACGTTTGATTATATTACCGTTACACCGTAAGGAAGGTTGAGTTCGAATTTCGGGAAAATCAGACCAAAATTGCCATACAAAATGGCCACCGTTTGTACGTGAATACTGTTAAAAAATGGTATATCAAGGTTGTGGACCCTGTAAAGGTCACAATTTTAATTCGATTTTGATGAAACTTGAAATGCATGGTTATAACCCAAAGATCTTGGTTCCTTTCGGTATTTGCGCATATCGGATCGTAACTTCCTGAATTATTCGAATTTCGTGAAAATGGTACCAAAATTGCCGGAAGAAATGGTCGCCGTTTGTACGCGAATAGTGTAAAGATATGGTATATCATGGTTGTTGACTCTGTACAGGTCACAATTCTTATCCGATTTTGACGAAAAGTCACATTTCTAGGTTGTGTACCGTCACACCATAATCATTGTCGACTTCGAATTTCATGAATATCAGACTGGAACTGACCAACAAAATGGCTGCTCCCAATACAGTATGAAATACAGGACTTAATGATGTAGGAAAAATCACTTTCCGTATTGTTTGTTCTCTATCCATCTCTCGAAAATGTGGGCGTATCCTGCCTGGCAGTGCCAGCCTATCTTTTAATTTCTGCATAGAAATCTCTGGCCAGTTTTTTTTTTATTGCAGAGTGCCATTCTTGTATATTGCAGTCTATGACCCTTTGTTTAAAACATGCTTAAGAAGTCGTCACGATTTCCTTCTTATAACCGAACATATTGGAAACCATAATTATATAACATATCTTGGAAGCCCGATTACAGCTATACAAGTTTCAGTTATTTCCCTTTAGTTTAAAGATTATTTTTTTGCCCAGGTGCAATGTTTCTCACTACATTTAAATTTGTAACTTTGTGAGTTTTTGACCGATTTTGATATTATATCTTTATAATTTTCCAAATCTGCATATTTAACGTACATATTCAAACAGTTGAGTTCAACCTGATTCAAAAAGTTTTAGTTTTGTTCAAAGTTATCTCATTTAATTTTTCGATGTTTTCTTACCATTTTCATTTCATTTTTCTGAAAGTTTTGAACTCGGGAGTCATCCCTATTACAGCAACACAAGTATCAGTTATTTCCCTTTAGTTTTCAGATTACTCAATGTTTCATACTATATTTAGACTTGTAACTTCGCGAGTTTTTGACCAATTTTGATAGTTTGATATTCTTATCCTTTTATTTGAGATACTTGATATAATCGATGACACGTGACGATGAATATGAAAGCTTTCATATCTGCATGGGACAGTAGCAGATCTAGTTATTATTTTTTTTTTGTGTATTTTCTGCAAATCGGATTTCTCAGAATCTAACCATGGGATCTTTCTGAAACTTTGACCTACCCCCCCAAAAATGGGGTGCGAACGTTGTTTAAATATATTTTCAAAACGTTTTACGAATCCGAAATCACCGAATTTTACGAACGAAAAAACTGACAATGCATAGTCGTAACTTTGTTATTTTTTGACCGATTTTACTAATTCTTTTTTCTTTGAATACCTTGAAAAAAATCATTTTCATCTGCACTTTCACATTTTCGAATTTCGAAAATTCGTCGCTAAGATTTCGAACCGGAAGTTTAGACCAATTTGACAACTTCTTTAATAGTTGTACGATTTTCATGAAATTTAGTATACAAGTAGATCTTACCGATGTGACTTCAAAAATATAATTAGAAATTTTCTAAATTATCTCCCCTTGGTGAAATTAAGGATCAAAGTTTTCAAAAAAATCATCGAAATATAGGTCAGAATGACCTAATTTTTTTTTCGATACTAGACAAGGAATTACTGATTCGTACACAAAATATGGAGTTTGTCGATCGAACCGGAAGTGCCACCATCTTTAAACGTGAAAAATCAAAAAGGCTTTTTTGCTATTTTACTTACAGACTCGGGAGTTATATTTTCGGAATCCTTGAAGGAATGCCTAAAAATCTATCGGATCAGAATTTTGATTTCGGTCATGTGATGGTCACAATTTTGAATTGAAAATGAAAAATAGAAGCAATTTGAAAGGCCCGGATTTCGGAACACAATAACTCTCCTTCTAATTAAGCTAGAATGTTCAAACTTGGTGCAGACGTTCACTAGGTCAATGTTATGATTGAGTTCAAAGATGAGCATTTTCTGCTTAGGGTAAGCAGAGATAAGCATGCTGATTTGTTGATTCTTTAGGGCACGATAACTTCGGTTATAATGAAGGGAGGGCGGTGAAACTTTTGTCAATAGAGAGTCTAACAGGTAGCCTGTTGTATGAAACGATTGTATCATTTTTTTTAAATATCAGGGATAGCCGAAAAAAAGAGATTGAAAATCCAAAAAGTCGTATTTTTACAATTTGGAGCATGTTTAGAGGTCTTTCTCGTAAAGTCAACATACTATTTTTTGGGAACTTCTTCTACAAAGAGTCTTATTGGTAGTCTTTTATATGAAACCATCGATCAACAGCCCAACATATCAGGAGTAGAAGAACAAAAGGATCGAACATTGAAAACGGCACCCTTTCATTGTTGAGCGAAACATGCACGGTGGGTGACTACAATCTACGCATTTAGTCATCGTATAGAGCTTATTCAACAGTATCGAATTCCAACTGCTTAGGGATATTTTACGTGCACTCCAATGTGTACACGGGACCTTGGTTTTTCGTCCCATCCGAACGACCAGACAGCTGTCCTTGTCAGGCCCTCCGTTCTGCCTCACTGACAAGGGGGAACCACGCCGGAAAATCGAGATAAACTTTCTCGGTGCAGAACTTTCAATTCAGGCCAAACGTTTATTACATACGATTAAGCTGGTGAGTTCGAGCTTATTTTCAAAAGTTTTGTAATAATCTGTTGGTAATTAAAGTACCGTGCAAATCAAAGTGTTAAAACAGAAAATTTCGCCCGGTTGAAATGTTTCTTGCTATAAGTCAGCAATTTCCCGATTTTAGGGAGGCTGAATGGCTGAATGGTTAGCATGTGCGCGCTGTGTCGTAACGTCTGTCATTGAGTCAACCGGCGTCGTTTCGATTTCCAGGTTGCATGTGACATGGAGTATGATGTCCAACCTCGTGGGGTTTTCTCCGTGTCCTTCGGTTTCCCCCCAACAGCTAAAGACCAGTACGCGCAAGGGAAGTTTTTAAATAAAATTAAAAAACATATGTTAGTCCCGAAATGACCTAGTTTGTGTCGAATGGACGTTAAGCCGCATTTCTCTCTTTTATTTTTAAAGTTTTGTAATAATCGGTTGGTAATCAAAGGTACTGTAAAAGTGATAAAACAGAAAATTTCGCCCGGTTGTAATGTTTCTCACTTTAAAGTCAGCAATTTGCCGATTTTAGGGGGCAAACGTTTATTGCGGGCGATTTAGCTGGTCAGGAGGAGCTTATTTTTTTTTAAGTTTTGTAATATTCGGTTGATAATAAAGGTACCGTGCAAATTAAACTGTTAAAATAGAAAATTTCGCCCGGTTGAAATGTTTCTCGCTGTATGTCAGCAATTTGCCAAATTTAGGGAGGTTACGTGGCTGAATGGTTAGCACCTGCGCTCTGTATGGTAACGTCTGTCATTCAGTCAACTGGCGTTGTTTCGATTGAATGCCCGGTTGAAATGTTTCTTGCTATAAGTCAGCAATTTCCTGATTTTAAGGAGGCTGAATGGTTAGCATATATGCGCTGTATCGTATCGTCTGTCATTGAGTCAACCGGCGTCGTTTCAATTTCCAGGTTGCGCGTGACATGGAGTATGGTGTCCAACCTCGTGGGTTTTCTCCGTGTCCTTCGGTTTCCTCCCACTCCTGAAGACCCGTACGCGCAAGGGAAGTTTTTAAATAAAATTAAAAGACATATGTTAGTCCCGAAATGACCTCGTTTGTGTCGAATGGACGTTAAGCCGCATTTCTCTCTTTCTCTTTTATTTTTAAAGTTTTGTAATAATCGGTTGGTAATCAATGGTACTGTAAAAGTGATAAAACAGAAAATTTCGCCCGGTTGTAATGCTTCTCACTTTAAAGTCAGCAATTTGCCGATTTTAATGGGCAAACGTTTATTGCGAACGATTAAGCTGGTCAGGGGGAGCTTATTTTTAAAAGTTTTGTAATATTCGAAAATTCGTCGCTGTGATTTCGAACCGGAAGTTGAGACCAACTTGACAACTTCTTTAATAGTTGTGTGATTTTCATGAAATTTAGTATATAAGTAGATCTTACCGATGCGACTTCAAAAATAAGATTAGACATTTTCTAAATTATCTCCCCTTGACGAAATTAAGGATCAAAGTTTTCCAAAAAATCTACGAAATATACGTCAAAATGACCGAATTTATTTTTGTTCGATACTAGATAAGTAATTACTGATTAGTACACAAAATATGAAGTTTGTCTATCGAACCGGACGTGCCACCATCTTGAAACGTGAAAAGTCCATAAGGCTTTTTTGCTATTTTACTTACAGACTTGGGAGTTATATTTTCTGAATCATTGAGGGAAGGCCTAAAAAACGTTTAGAGTAGAATTTTGATTTAGGTCAACTGGTAGTCACCATTTTGAAGTGAATATGAAACATAGTGAAAAATCGACATTTACGAACTTGTAAACAAACACAATAGATTATAGAATGTTCAATGCGTCTCCTATGTCTGAAATTAATACATTTCAGGATAGCCGGGATACAGGTCAAATTTTTGGTATTTGAATATTTCAAAAATTCGATTTTTGCCTTTGATGTTTTTCGTGCCGACAAAGTTCTTTATGAGTGAAAAATCACATTAACTTCACTAGATTGTGACCGATTTTAATGGGGGTTTTTTTGTTCGGATTATCCATATGACCCATGGCATGTGACAGGAAGTGACTGTGAATATGAAAGCTTTCATATCTGCATGGGACAGTAGCAGATCTAGTTATTAAGCTTTCATATTACATATGAAAGCTTATTGTTTCTGTTAAGATTATTATTATTTTTTTTTTGTGTATTTTCTGCAAATCGGATTTCTCAGAATCTAACCATGGGATCTTTCTAAAACTTTGACCTACCCCCCCAAAAATGGGGTGCGAACGTTGTTTAAATATATTTTCAAAACGTTTTACGAATCCGAAATCACCGAATTTTACGAACGAAAAAACTGACAATGCATAGTCGTAACTTAGTTATTTTTTGACCGATTTTACTAATTCTTTTTTCTTTGAATACCTTGAAAAAAATCATTTTCATCTGCAGTTTCACATTTTCGAATTTCGAAAATTCGTCGCTGTGATTTCGAACCGGAAGTTTAGACCAATTTGACAACTTCTTTAATAGTTGTACGATTTTCATGAAATTTAGTATACAAGTAGATCTTACCGATGTGACTTCAAAAATATAATTAGAAATTTTCTAAATTATCTCCCCTTGGTGAAATTAAGGATCAAAGTTTTCAAAAAAATCGTCGAAATATAGGTCAGAATGACCTATTTTTTTTTTCGATACTAGACAAGGAATTACTGATTCGTACACAAAATATGGAGTTTGTCGATCGAACCGGAAGTGCCACCATCTTTAAACGTGAAAACTCAAAAAGGCTTTTTTGCTATTTTACTTACAGACTCGGGAGTTATATTTTCGGAATCCTTGAAGGAATGCCTAAAAATCTATCGGATCAGAATTTTGATTTCGGTCATGTGATGGTCACAATTTTGAATTGAAAATGAAAAATAGAAAAAATTTGAAAGGCCCGGAATTCGGAACACAATGACTGTCCTTCTAATTAAGCTAGAATGTTCAAACTTGGTGTAGACATTTACTAGGTCAATGTTATGATTGACTTCAAAGATGAGCATTTTCTGCTGAGGGTAAGCAGAGATAAGCATGCTGATTTGTTGATTCTTTAGGGCACGATAACTTCGGTTATAATGAAGGGAGGGCGGTGAAACTTTTGTCAATAGAGAGTCTAATAGGTAGCCTGTTGTGTGAAATGATTGTATCATTTTTTTTAAATATCAGGGATAGCCGAAAAAAAGAGATTGAAAATCCAAAAAGTCGTATTTTTACAATTTGGAGCACGTTTAGAGGTCTTTCTCGTAAAGTCAACATACTATTTTTTGGGAACTTCTTCTACAAAGAGTCTTATTGGTAGTCTTTTATATGAAACCATCGATCAACAGTCCAACATATCAGGAGTAGAAGAACAAAAGGATCGAACATTGAAAACGGCACCCTTTAATTGTTGAGCGAAACATGAAGTGTGGGTGACTACAATCTACGCATTTAGTCATCGTATAGAGCTTATTCAACAGTATCGAATTCCAACTGCTTAGGGATATTTTACGTGCACTCCAATGTGTACACGGGACCTTGGTTTTTCGTCCCAACCGAAGGACTAGACAGCTGTGCTTGTCAGGCCCTCCGTTCTGCCTTACTGACAAGGGAACCACGCCGGGAAATCGAGATGAACTTTCTCTGTGCAGAACTTTCAATTCAGGCAAAACGTTTATTGCATACGATTAAGCTGGTCGGTTGGAGCTCATTTTCAAAAGTTTTGTAATAATCGGTTGGTAATTAAAGTACCGTGCACATTAAACTGTTAAAACAGAAAATTTCGCCCGGTTGAAATGTTTCTTGCTATAAGTCAGCAATTTTCCGAATTCAGGGAGGCTGAATGGCTGAATGGTTAGCATGTGCGCACTGTATCGTAACGTCTGTCATTGAGTCAATGGGCGTCGTTTCGATCTCCAGGTTGGACGTGACATGAAGTATGATGTCCAACCTCGTGGGTTTTCTCCGTGTCCTTCGGTTTCCTCCCAAGGGCGCAAGGGGAGTTTTTAAATAAAATTAAAAAACATATGTTAGTCCCGAAATGACCTAGTTTGTGTCGAATGGACATTAGGCCGCATTTCTCTGTTTCTCTTTTATTTTTAAAGTTTTGTAATAATCGGTTGGTAATCAAAGGTACTGTAAAAGTGATAAAACAGAAAATTTCGCCCGGTTGTAATGTTTCTCACTTTAAAGTCAGCAATTTGCCGATTTTAAGGGGCAAACGTTTATTGCGAACGCTTAAGCTGGTCAGGGGGAGCTTATTTTTAAAAGTTTTGTAATATTCGGTTGATAACTAAAGGTACCGTGCAAATTAAACTGTTACAATAGAAAATTTGGCCCGGTTGAAATGTTTCTCGCTGTAGGTCAGCAATTTGCCGATTTTAGGGAGGTTGCGTAGCTGAATGGTTAGCACGTGCGCTCTGTATCATAACGTCTGTCATTGAGTCAACTGGCGTTGTTTCGATTTCTTGGTTGTACGTGACAAGGAGTATGGTCGCCTGTCCAACCTCGTAGGCCGTAACCGCCGCTGCCCGGGTAAAATTTCCCTCATTGCACACTTTATGGCATATGCCCGTCTTCATTAGCCCATTTTAGGAGCAGAACAGTCGGACGTTAAACCCCATTCAATTTCATTTCATTTTCTCTATGTTGCTTATTTATTATAGTGGATAAATATTTTTCTGGTTCTGGCAATTATTTAATTAGAAATCTTGCTTTGGCCAGTTTTTTTATTGCAGAGTGCCATTCTTGTTTAAACAAACATGATCCTTTGTTTAAAACATGCTTAAGAAGTCGTCACGATTTCCTACTTATAACCAAACATATTGAAAATATTGGTCTGGCATTATTAAATCCTAATTTTATTGGTCTTATTTAAAATTAAACTTTCATTTAACTATGAACAACCCTTAACGTGTCTCTTTAAAACTATTAAGTACTCTAAAACAGTAGCTCAACCTTTTGGCCTAAACTCATTAATTTACCATTTTGTTGTGAGCGACTTCTTATTCTTCTTATATGACATATTGCACGTGTCTGATTTCAAAGGGGGGTTGGGTGGCTGAATGGTTAGCACGCGCGCCTGTCATTGAGTTAACTAGCGTGTTTTCGAATGCCCGGTTGTACGTGAGGTAAGGTCGCCTGTCCAACCTGCCATTTTTAATTTTTTTTCCCGCCATTTTCATTTCATTTTCTCATCCGTCTCATTACAGTAATACAAGTTTCAGTTATTTCCCTTTAGTTTTCAGATTATTGTTATACCAGGGTGCAATGTTTCATACTATATTTAGACTTGTAACTTCGCGAGTTTTTGACCAATTTTGATAATTTTTTCTTCTTATCCTTTTATTTAGGATACTTGATACAATCAATGACACGTGACGATGAATATGAAAGCTTTCATATCTGCATGGGACAGTAGCAGATCTAGTTATTTTTTTTTTTGTGTATTTTCTGCAAATCGGATTTCTCAGAATCTAACCATGGGATCTTTCTAAAACTTTGACCTACCCCCCCCCCCCCCCAAAAAAATGGGGTGCGAACGTTGTTTAAATATATTTTCAAAACGTTTTACGAATCCGAAATCACCGAATTTTACGAACGAATAAACTGACAATGCATAGTCGTAACTTTGTTATTTTTTGACCGATTTTACTAATTCTTTTTTCTTTGAATACCTTGAAAAAAATCATTTTCATCTGCAGTTTCACATTTTCGAAATTCGAAAATTCGTCGCTGTGATTTCGAACCGGAAGTTTAGACCAATTTGACAACTTCTTTAATAGTTGTACGATTTTCATGAAATTTAGTATACAAGTAGATCTTACCGACGTGACTTCAAAAATATAATTAGAAATTTTCTAAATTATCTCCCCTTGGTGAAATTAAGGATCAAAGTTTTCAAAAAAATGGTCGAAATATAGGTCAGAATGACCTAATTTTTTTTTTCGATACTAGACAAGGAATTACTGATTCGTACACAAAATATGGAGTTTGTCGATCGAACCGGAAGTGCCACCATCTTTGAACGTGAAAAATCAAAAAGGCTTTTTTGCTATTTTACTTAGAGACTCGGGAGTTATATTTTCGGAATCCTTGAAGGAATGCCTAAAAATCTATCGGATCAGAATTTTGATTTCGGTCATGTGATGGTCACAATTTTGAATTGAAAATGAAAAATAGAAGCAATTTGAAAGGCCCGGACTTCCGAACACAATAACTCTCATTCTAATTAAGCTAGAATGTTCAAATTTGGTTTAGACGTTCACTAGGTCAATGTTATGATTGAGTTCAAAGATGAGCATTTTCTGCTTAGGGTAAGCAGAGATAAGCATGCTGATTTGTTGATTCTTTAGGGCACGATAACTTCGGTTATAATGAAGGGAGGGCGGTGAAACTTTTGTCAATAGAGAGTCTAATAGGTAGCCTGTTGTGTGAAATGATTGTATCATTTTTTTTAAATATCAGGGATAGCCGAAAAAAAGAGATTGAAAATCCAAAAAGTCGTATTTTTACAATTTGGAGCATGTTTAGAGGTCTTTCTCGTAAAGTCAACATACTATTTTTTGGGAACTTCTTCTACAAAGAGTCTTATTGGTAGTCTTTTATATGAAACCATCGATCAACAGTCCAACATATCAGGAGTAGAAGAACAAAAGGATCGAACATTGAAAACGGCACCCTTTCATTGTTGAGCGAAACATGAAGTGTGGGTGACTACAATCTACGCATTTAGTCATCGTATAGAGCTTATTCAACAGTATCGAATTCCAACTGCTTAGGGATATTTTACGTGCACTCCAATGTGTACACGGGACCTTGGTTTTTCGTCCCATCCGAAGGACTAGACAGCTGTGCTTGTCAGGCCCTCCGTTCTGCCTTACTGACAAGGGAACCACGCCGGGAAATCGAGATGAACTTTCTCTGTGCAGAACTTTCAATTCAGGCAAAACGTTTATTGCATACGATTAAGCTGGTCAGTTGGAGCTTATTTTCAAAAGTTTTGTAATAATCGGTTGGTAATTAAAGTACCGTGCACATTAAACTGTTAAAACAGAAAATTTCGCCCGGTTGAAATGTTTCTTGCTATAAGTCAGCAATTTTCCGAATTCCGGGAGGCTGGATGGCTGAATGGTTAGCATGTGCTCGCTGTATCGTAACTTTTGTCATTGAGTCAACGGGCGTCGTTTCGATCTCCAGGTTGCACGTGACATGGTGTATGATGTCCAACCTCGTGGGTTTTCTCCGTGTTCTTCGGTTTCCTCCCAACGGCTAAAGACCAGTACGTGCAAGGGGAGTTTTTAAATAAAATTAAAAAACATATGTTAGTCCCGAAATGACCTAGTTTGTGTCGAATGGACGTTAGGCCGCATTTCTCTCTTTCTCTTTTTAAAGTTTTGTAATAATCGGTTGGTAATCAAAGGTACTGTTAAAGTGATAAAACAGAAAATTTGGCCCGGTTGTAATGTTTCTCACTTTAAATTCAGCAATTTGTCGATTTTAAGGGGCAAACGTTTATTGCGAACGATTAAGCTGGTCAGGGGGGGCTTATTTTTAAAAGTTTTGTAATATACGGTTGATAACTAAAGGTACCGTGCAAATTAAACTGTTAAAAAATAGAAAATTTGGCCCGGTTGAAATGTTTCTCGCTGTGGGTCAGCAATTTGCCGATTTTGGGGAGGTTGCGTGGCTGAATGGTTAGCACGTGCGCTCTGTATCATAACGTCTGTCATTGAGTCAACTGGCGTTGTTTCGATTTCTTGGTTGTACGTGACAAGGAGTATGGTCGCCTGTCCAACCTCGTAGGCTGTAACGCCGCTGCCCGGGTAAAATTTCCCTCATTGCACACTTTATGGCGTATGCCCGTCTTCATTAGCCCATTGTAGGAGCAGAACAGTAGGACGTTAAACCCCATTCAATTTCATTTCATTTTCTCTATGTTGCTTATTTATTATAGTGGATAAATATTTTTCGGGTTCTAGCAATTATTTAATTTCTGCATAGAAATCTCTGGCCAGTTTTTTTTATTGCAGAGTGCCATTCTTGTATATTGCAGTCTATGACCCTTTGTTTGAAACATGCTTAAGAAGTTGTCACGATTTCCTACTTATAACCAAACATATTGGAAACCATAATTATATAACATATCTCTAATTTTGGAAGCCCGATTACAGCTATACAAGTTTAGGTTATTTCCCTTTACTTTAAAGATTATTTTTTTGCCCGGGTGCAATGTTTCTCACTACATTTAAATTTGTAACTTTGTGAGTTTTTGAACGATTTTGATATTATGTCTTTATAATTTTCCAAATCTACATATTTAACGTACATATTCAAACAGTTGAGTTCAACCTGATTCAAAAAGTTTTAGTTTTGTTCAAAGTTATCTCATTCATCCCGATTACAGCAACACACGTATCAGTTATTTCCCTTTAGTTTTCAGATTACTCAATGTTTCATACTATATTTAGACTTGTAACTTCGCGAGTTTTTGACCAATTTTGATAGTTTGTTATTCTTATCCTTTTATTTGAGATACTTGATATAATCGATGACACGTGACGATGAATATGAAAGCTTTCATATCTGCATGGGACAGTAGCAGATCTAGTTATTATTATTTTTTTTTTGTGTGTGTTTTCTGCAAATCGGATTTCTCAGAATCTATCCGTAGGATCTTTCTGAAATTTTGACCTACCCCCCCAAAAATGGGGTGCGAACCTTGATTAAATATATTTTCAAAACGTTTTACGAATCCGAAATCACCGAAATTTACGAACGACGAAATGGACAAAGCATAGTCGTAACTTTGTTATTTTTTGACCGATTTTACTAATTCTTTTTTCTTTGAATACCTTGAAAAAAATCATTTTCATCTGCAGTTTCACATTTTCGAATTTCGAAAATTCGTCGCTGTGATTTCGAACCGGAAGTTTAGACGAATTTGACAACTTCTTTAATAGTTGTACGATTGTCATGAAATTTAGTATATATGTAGACCTTACCGATGTGACTTCAAAAATATAATTAGAACTTTTCTAAATTATCTCCCCTTGACGAAATTAAAGATCAAAATTTTCAAAAATATCATCGAAATATAGGTCAGAATGACCTGATTTTTTTTTGGATACTAGACAAGTAATTACTGATTTGTACACAAAATATAAAGTTTGTTGATCAAACCGGAAGTGCCACCATCTTGAAACGTGAAAAATCCCTAAGGCTTTTTTGCTATTTTACTTACAGGCTCGGGAGTTATATTTTCTGAATCCTTGAAAGATGGTCTAAAAATTGTTCAGAGAAGAATTTTGATTAAGGTCAATTGATGGTTGCCATTTTGAAGTGAATATGAAAAGTAGTAGCAATTTGAAGGGCCGAAACTTTGAAACACAATAACTCTCCTTCTAATTGAGCTAGAATGTTCAATCTTGGTGTAGACGTTCACTATGTCAATGTCATGATTGAGTTCAAAGATGAGCATTTTCTGCCTAGGGTAAGCAGAAATAAGCATGCTGATTTGTTGATTCTTTAGAGCAAGATAACTTCGGTTATAATGAAGGGAGGGCGGTGAAACTCTTGTTAATCGAGAGTGTAATAGCTGGCCTGTTGTGTGAAATCGTTGTATCTTTTTTTTGAAATATCAGGGATAGCAGAAAAAAAAGAGATCGAAAAATCCAAAAAGTCGTATGTTTACAATTTGGAGCATCTTTAAAGGTTCTTTTCTCTTAAAGTCAACATAATACTTTTTGGGAACTTCTTCTACAAAGAGTCTTATCGGTAGTCTTTTATATGAAAACTTCGATCAACAGTCCAAAATATCTGGAGTAGAAGAATAAAAGGATCGAACATTGAAAACGGCACCCTTTCATTGTTAAGCGAAACATGCAGTGTGTGTGACTACAATCTGCACATTTAGTCATTGTATAGAGCTTATTCAACAGTATCGAATTCCAACTGCTTAGGGATATTTTACGTGCACTCCAATGTGCACACGCAACCTTGGTTTTTCGTCCCACCCGAACGACTAGACAGCTGTCCTTGTCAGGCCCTCCGTTCTGCCTCACTGACAAGGGGGGACCACGCCGGAAAATCGAGATGAACTTTCTCGTTGCAGAACTTTTAATTCAGGCCAAACGTTTATTGCATACGATTAAGCTGGTCAGTTGGAGCTTATTTTCAAAAGTTTTGTAATAATCGGTTGGTAATTAGAATACCGTGCGAATTAAACTGTTAAAACAGAAAATTTCGCCCGGTTAAAATGTTTCTTGCTATAAGTCAGCAATTTCCAGATTTTAGGGAGGCTGAATGGTTAGCATACGCGCGCTGTATCGTGACGTCTGTCATTGAGTCAACCGGCGTCGTTTCGATTTCCAAGTTGCACGTGACATGGAGTATGGAGTCCAACCTCGTGGGTTTTCTCCGTGTCCTTCGGTTTCCTCCCACGGCTAAAGACCCGTACGCACAAGGGAAGTTTATAAATACAATTAAAAAAACATATGTTGGTCCCGAAATGACCTAGTTTGTGTCGAATGGACGTTGAGCCGCATTTCTCTCTTTCTCTTTTATTTTTAAAGTTTTGTAATAATCGGTTGGTAATCAAAGGTACTGTAAAAGTGATAAAACATAAAATTTCGCCCGGTTATAATGTTTCTCACTTTAAAGTCAGCAATTTGCCGATTTTAGAGGGCAAATGTTTATTGCGAACAATTAAGCTGGTCAGGGGGAGCTTATTTTTAAGGGAGGCTGAATGGCTGAATGGTTAGCATGTGCACGCTGTATCGTAACGTCTGTCATTGAGTCAACGGGCGTCGTTTCGATTTCGAGATTGCACGTGACATGGAGTATGGTGTCCAACCTCGTGGGTTTTCTCCGTGCCATTCGGTTTCCTCCCAACAGCTAAAGACCAGTACGCGCAAGGAGAGTTTTTAAATAAAATTAAAAAACATATGTTAGTCCCGAAATGACCTAGTTTTTGTCGAATGGACGTTAAGCCGCATTTCTCTCTTTTTTTTTATTTTTAAAGTTTTGTAATAATCGGTTGGTAATCAAAGATACTGTAAAAGTGATAAAACAGAAAAATTCGCCCGGTTGTAATGTTTCTCACTTTAAATTCAGCAATTTGCCGATTTTAAGGGGAATACGTTTATTGCGAACGATTTAGCTGGTCAGGGGGAGCTTATTTTTAAAAGTTTTGTAATATTCGGTTGATAACTAAAGGTACCGTGCAAATTAAACTAATAAAATAGAAGATTTCGCCCGTTGAAATGTTTCTATCTGTAGGTCAGCAATTTGCAGATTTTAGGGAGGTTGCGTGACTGAATGGTTAGCACGTGCGCTCTGTATCATAACGTCTGTCATTGAGTCAACTGGCGTTGTTTCGATTTCTTGGTTGTACGTGACAAGGAGTATGGTCGCCTGTCCAACCTCGTAGGCCGTAACGCCGCTGCCCGGGTAAAATTTCGCTCATTGCACACTTTATGGCGTATGCCCGTCTTCATTAGCCCATTTTAGGAGCAAAACAGTAGGACGTTAAACAACCATTCAATTTGATTTCATTTTCTCTATGTCGCTTATTTATTATAGTGGATAAATGTTTTTCTGGTTCTATTAATTATTTCATTTCTGCATAGAAATCTTGCTTTGACCAGTTTTTTTTATTGCAAAGTGCCATTCTTGTATATTGCAGTCTATGACCCTTTGTTTAAAACATGCTTAAGAAGTTGTCACGATTTCCTACTTATAACCAAACATATTGGAAACCATAATTATATAACATATCTCTAATTTTGGAAGCCCGATTACAGCTATACAAGTTTGGGTTATTTCCCTTTAGTTGAAAGATTATTTTTTTGCCGAGGGTGCAATGTTTCTCACTACATTTAAATTTGTAACTTTGTGAGTTTTGACCGATTTTGATAATTATGTCTTTATAATTTTCCAAATTTACATATTTAACGTAAATATTCAAACAATTGGGATCAACCTGATTCAAAAGTTTTTAGTTTTGTTCAAAGTTTTCTCATTTAATTTTTCGATGTTTTCTTACCATTTTCATTTCATTTTTCTGAACGTTTTGAAGTGGGAAGTCATCCCGATTACAGCAACACAAGTATCAGTTATTTCCCTTTAGTTTTCAGATTATGCAATGTTTCATACTATATTTAGACTTGTAACTTCGCGAGTTTTTGACCAATTTTGATAGTTTGTTATTCTTATCCTTTTATTTGAGATACTTGATATAATCTATGACACGTGACGATGAATATGAAAGCTTTCATATCTGCATGGGACAGTAGCAGATCTAGTTATTATTATTTACCGCGGGGGCCAAGTTCTCAATGATCGAAAGCAGATATCGATCTGAAATCAACTTTTCTTTCGGGAAACCATGTGGTGGCTACTTGATAAAGTATTTTCGAAAATTCTGCGCATACCGGAAGTGGCAGATCTTTGTACGTTGTCAAAAAATGGAAAATTGGCCATAGTTTCGTCAATTATTTACCCATTTTCAAACAAATGACATTTTCGGAAACCCTGAATCTTTCTCGAGCCAATAGCAATCTAAGATTTTGTAATTTCGAAACTTCGTCGCTGACTTCTAGCGTTCGAAAATTGAAAAATTTTGTTTAAGAGACAATTTTTTTCATTTTTCAAAATTTTCAAATTTGACTTATATTTTTGGATACCTTAAGTCCATCCGATTCCAGTAATATAAGTTTCATTCAGAGTTATCGCCCTTTATTTTTCGATTTTTTTCGAATTTTCTACCTATTTTGTGAGCTCGGGTTTCGTTATATGGCCGAATTGGCGAATCTGAAACTTCTAAAGCATGAAGCCAAATGACCATTGCAAGGAATAAAGCAATTTCAATAATGATCCGTAGACCGGAAGTAGTCGAAATAATGTGCAATATTTTGAAAAAATGCAAAAAAATGGATAGTTTTGGGGAAAACGCGATTTCTCCGTCCGATATCAATGGATTAAACAAATTAGGGTACCATTGGACTGCACTAGGATTGTACTATCGCATGATACCCAATTCATACAGATACTATGATCAGGCAGCAAAATATGGCACGCTGAAAATCAAGTATTTTCTGATTTTTAGCATTTTTGGACGCCTGTATCTCGAAAACTACGCCAGTTATTTTTATGAAACTTTCTCTATCGAGAGACCTCGTGGCGGTCTTGCGTACGAATCATTCCATTACCACTTTGAAATATCTGGAATAGGTGAAATAAGGGACTGAAAATCGAAAAAAGTCGAAAAATCGTGAAATTTTGGAAAATGCTCCACCATTTTTTAATTTTAAGAGATTTTCAAAAAAAGGTTGTATATTCAGATAGCTGACCTAATTACGATTCTAACGATGTATAATATGTATGTGGTTATTGAAATTTAATTTTCGATATTTTAATTTTTTTGCATTTTTGGCACTTTTGAACACCAGATTTCCCAGGGGCACTTTATCTGATCATATAATGTAATACATCATTACAGAGCCCTGTGGCTATTTTAGTGCCCAAATCGGCTATTAAAACTATTCCGACAATAATAACCACACCGGAAGTATTCAAAAAATGAAAAAAAAAGGTTAAAAAAATTGTCGCACTTGCGAAAAACTTGATTTCTCCCTTAGGTAATAGCGGACCAAAAGAACTAAAGTGTCGTTGGATAGCCCTATTAATGGACCATCATATGGTATCTAAATAATACGATTTCGATGGTAAGGAAATAAATTATTGTATGCCAAAAATCCGTTTTTTTAACATTCCGAGACGCCCTTTTCTCGAAAACGACGCCTACGATTTTTCTTAAACTTTTCTTACTCAAAGTCCTATCGGTTGTCTATATAGTGAATCCAAAATGAAAAGCATTGAAATAATGTAGGTGGTCCAAAAATGGCCTCAAACTTTGAAAAAAATTGAAAAATCGTTAAATTTTTGGAAACGCTCTTTAATTTATCTTTTTTTCCAAAACTACTCAATGGATGTTTCTGACACTTCTGGTACGTAAAGTTAAGTATCCAAAGAACTTCGTAAAGCTATCACGACAATGATCGTAAAACCGGAAGTAGTCGAAAAAATGTCCGATATTTTGAAAAAAAAATTTTTTTTTACGAAAACTTTTTTCATTTATGAATATTGTTTGATGGTATTTTACACAGGGTTAAAATATCATCCTACTTGAACAGAAATGAGAAAAAAAATTGTCTCGGTAATTTGCGTTAGCCGCCATCGGCTAATTTAGTTTTTCGTACCCAGAACAATTATTTATTGTTCGATTTGTATGAAACAAAGTTCATATGCTCCGTGGTCCCAATTGTAATATTTTTTGTTACGGTGAAATTTTTCTGTCGGCAACGGAAGTGACGTAATATTAACAAAAACTACAATTTGGACATGTTCTGTACCACTTTTTGAAAGCAAATGTTATTTTTTTCAAAACTGATAACTAAAAGGATGCACCCTGCAAAGGTGCACAAAATCTTTAGCTCAGATTTTTTAATTCCAATTTCATTTTCGGGCAATTTCGAATAAAATGTAAAATAAAGTGTAAAATTCAGTTATTTACAAATCATTCAGCGTCTTCATATTTTGAAATATTTATTTGTTATTTTCATAAACTCGTAGCATTAATCCAGACGAAGAGAATGTATGGGAAAATTAGTTTGTAATATGAGCAGTTGCCGAGAAATATGCAATTTTGCATGCATCACTTTTCACGGTAATTTGTCTATAAAGGAGGGAATTATTATTCGATTTGCAATTTTTTTTTCCATTTGATGCTTAATGCCAATTTGGACTAGGTCAAGCCAATTTTACAATTTCACTGTGACCGGAAATGACGTCATTTGGGCAAAAACTGTATTTTTAACCTAAAAAACAAATATTTTATTAAAATGAGTCTGCCTTATAATATTTTTTAGAATTATGATATTTGATTCCCATCAACGAATAGAATGAAGCCATACGGCCATACGGATACCACAAAATGGTTTCTAACTTGTACGGTTACAGAGAAATAGGCGATCTTCTATAAGTTACTTTTCAAGGGTTTTCGTCCATAAAAGTGTCAATAATTATACGATTTTAATAATTTTTTTACCATTTGATGCCTTATGCCATTTATGACTTCTGTGAACTAAATTAACATTTTCAATATAACCGGAAGTAATGTAATTTTTGCAAAAAAAAAACATTTTTAGCCTTCAAAACAAACATTTTTTTGAAGGGATTTATATTTATCATTCGTTTAACTTTATAACGTCTAACTCTAATGGCCAGTAAGATTGAATCGATACCATCATATTGATATCAAGAAAAGGCTTCTAGCATGTTCCCTTGTTGAATAATAGCCAATTTTCCCAGGGTCACTTTTAAGTTTTTTACCTTAATTATTTATGGCTCGATATGATAAAACAAAGTTTGTATTTTGTATGTCGCGAATTTTCGACTTATTTTTCACCTATAAAAATTTCTTTCGGCACCGGAAGTGACGTAATTTTGCCATAATTTACAATTTTGACCGGTCTTTTCGCCAGCAAATATTACTTTAACATATGGTATAGGGTGTCACTGAAGCAAAACAACTAAAGTATAGTTTGGTAGCTCAATCGATCGGCTATGGTATAATAAACTTTCTGTATGATTCCTGAAAGCCGGTTCAGTGCTGCTTGCAGGTCTAGTTATTATTATTATTTACCGCGAGGGCCTAGATCTCTATGATCGAAACAGATATCGATCTGGAATTAGATTTTCTATTGGGAAACCATGTGGTGGCTACTTGATAAAATATTTTCGAAATTTCTGCGCATACCGGAAGTGACCGAACTTTGTACGTTGTCTAAAAATTGAAAATTGGCCATAGTTTCGCCAATTCTTTATCTATTTTCAAACAAATTACATTTTTGGAATCCCTGAATCTTTTCTGAGACAATGGCTATCTCACATTTTTCAATTTCGAACATTCGTCTATGACTTTTATCGTTTGAAAATTGAAAAGATGTTGTTTACGAGACAATTTTTGTTATTTTTAAAAATTTTCAAATTTGACCTACATTTTTGGATACCTGAAGTCCATCCGATTCCAGTAATATAAGTTATCGCCCTTTATTTTTCGATTTTTTTCGAATTTTCTTCCCATTTTGTGAGCTCGGGTTTCGGTTTATGGCAGAATTGACGTTTCTGAAACTTCTGGAACATGAAGTTATAGTCCAATACCAACTTATAAAGCAATTTCGACAAGAATCCTTAAACCGGAAGTGGTCGAAATAATGGGCAATATTTTGAAAAAAATGCAAAAAATGGATATTTTGGGGAAAAACGCGATTTCTCCGCCCGATATCAATGGATTAAAGAAATTAGGGTACCATTGGACTGCACTAGGATTGTACTATCGTATGATACCCAATTCATACGGATTCTATGATCAGGCAGCAAAATATGGCACGCTGAAAATCAAGTATTTTCTGATTTGGAGCGTTTTTGGACGCCTGTATCTCGAAAACTTAACCTACAATTTTTTTCAAATTTTTTCTATCGAGAGTCCTTTTGGAAGTCTTTTGCATGAAGCCATCCAATAAGCCTTTGAAATGTCTGGAATAGGATAAAAAAGGGACTGAAAATCGAAAAAAGTCGAAAAATCGTGAAATTTTGGAAAATGCTCTACTATTTTTTTATTTTAAGAAATTTTTAAAAAAAGGTTGTATATTCAGATAGCTGACCTAATTACGATTCTAACAGTGTATAATATGTATGTAATTATTGAAATTTAATTTTCGATATTTTAAATTTTTTGCATTTTTGGCACTTTTGAACGTAGGATTTCTCAGGGGCATTTTATCTGATCAGATAATGTAATATATCATTACAGAGCCCTGTGGCTATTTTAGTGCCCAAACTGGCTATTAAAACTATTCCGAAAATAATAACCATACCGGAAGTATTCAAAAAATAAAAAAAAAAGTTAAAAATATTGTCGCACTTGCGAAAAACATGATTTCTCCCTTAGGTAATAGCGGACCAAAAGAACTAAAGTGTCGCTGGATAGAACTATTAATGGACCATCATATGGTATCTCAATAATATGATTTCCATGGTAAGGAAATAAATTATTGCATGCCAAAAATCTAGTATTTTCCGATTTTTTAACATTCTGAGACGCACTTTTCTCGAAAACGACGCCTACGATTTTTCTTAAACTTTTCTTACTCAAAGTCCTATCGGTTGTCTATACAGTGAATCCAAAATGAAAACCATTGAAATGAAATAGGTGGTCCAAAAATGGCATCAAACTTTGAAAAAAATTGAAAAATCGTTAAATTTTTGTAAACGCTCTTTAATTTATCTTTTTTTCAAAAACTGCTCAATGGATGTTTCTGACACTTCTGGTACAGAAAGTTAAGTATCCAAAGAACCTCGTAAAGCTATCGCGACAATGATCGTAAAACCGGAAGTAGTCAAAAAAATGTCCGATATTTTGAAAAAAAATATTTTTTTTACGAAAACCTTTTTTATTTATGAATATTTTTTGATGATATTTTACACAGGGTTAAAATATCATCGTACTTGAGCAGAAATGAGAAAAAAAATTGTCTCGGTAATTTGCGTTAGCCGCCATCGGCTAATTTTGCTTTTCGTACCCAGAAAAATTATTTATTGTTCGATTTGTATAAAACAAAGTTCATATGCTCCGTGGTCCCAATTGTAATTTTTTTTGTTACGGTGAAATTTTTCTGTCGGCAACGGAAGTGACGTAATATTAACAAAAACTACAATTTTGACAGTTCGGTACCACTTTTTGAAAGCAAATATTATTTTTTTCCAAAACTGATATAACTAAAAGGATGCACCCTGCAAAGGTGCACAAAATCCTTAGCTCATATTTTTAAATTTCAATTTCATTTTCGGGCAATTTCGAATAAAATGTAAAATAAAGTGTAAAATTCAGTTATTAACAATTCATTCAGCGTCTTCATATTTTGAAATATTTATTTTTAATTTTCATAAACTCGTAGCAATAATCCAGACGAAGAGAATGTATGTGAAAATTAGTTTATAATATGAGCAGTTGCCGAGAAATATGCAATTTTGCATGCATCACTTTTCACGTTATTTTGCCTATACAAAAGTGAATTATTATTCGATTTGCAATATTTTTTTTCCATTTGATGCCTAATGCCAATTTGGACTAGGTCAAGCCAATTTTACATTTTCACTGTGACCGGAAATGACGTCATTTGGGCAAAAACTGTATTTTTAACCTAAAAAACTAAAATTGTATTCAAATGAGTCTGCCTTATAATATTTTTAAAATTATGATATTTGATTCCCATCAACGAATAGAATGAAGCCATACGACCATACAGATACCACAAAATGGTTTCTAACTTGTACGGTTTCAGAGAAATAGGCGATCTTCTATAAGTCACTTTTCAAGGTTTTTGGTCTATAAAAGTGTCAATTATTATTCGATTTTTATAATCTTTTTACCATTTGATGCCTTATGCCATTTATGACTTCTATGAACCAAGTTAACATTTTCAATATCACCGGAAGTAATGTAATTTTTGCAAAAAACGTATTTTTAGCCTTCAAAACAAACATTTTTTTGAAGTGATTTATATTCATTATTCGTTTAACTTTATAACGTCTGACTCTAATGGGCAGTAAGATTGAATCAATACCATCATATTGGTATCAAGAAAAGGCTTCCAGCATGTTCCCTTGTCGAATAATAACCAATTTTCCCAGGGTCACTTTTAAGTTTTTTACCTTCTTAATTTCAGTTTATGGGTTATAGGTTAATTATTTATTGCCCGATATGTATAAAACAAAGTTTGTATTTTGTATGTTGCGAATTTTCGACTTATTTTTCACCTATAAAAATTTCTTTCGGTACCGGAAGTGACGTAATTTTGCCTTAATTTACAATTTTGACCGGTCTTTTCGCCAGCAAATATTACTTTTACATATGATAGAGGGTGTCGCTGAAGCAAAACAACTAAAGTATAGTTTGGTAGCTCAATGGATCGGCTATGGTATAATAAACTTCCTGTATGATTCCTGAAAGCCGGTTCAGTGCTGCTTGCAGGTCTAGTTATTATTATTATTATTTACCGCGGGGGCCAAGTTCTCCATGATCGAAAGCAGATATCGATCTGAAATCAACTTTTCTTTCTTGAAACCATGTGGTGGCTACTTGATAAAGTATTTTCAAAAATTCTGTGCATACCGGAAGTGGCAGATCTTTGTACGTTGTCAAAAAATTGAAAATTGGCCATAGTTTCGTCAATTATTTACCCATTTTCAAACAAATGACATTTTCGGAAACCCTGAATCTTTTTCGAGCTAATAGCAATCTAAGATTTTGTAATTTCGAAACTTCGTCGCTGACTTCTAGCGTTCGAAAATTGAAAAATTTTGTTTAAGAAACAATTTTTTTCATTTTTCAAAATTTTCAAATTTGACTGATATTTTTGGATACCTTAAGTCCATCCGATTCCAGTAATATAAGTTTCATTCCGAGTTATCGCCCTTTATTTTTCGATTTTTTTCGAATTTTCTACCTATTTTGTGAGCTCGAGTTTCGTTATATGGCCGAATTGGCGAATCTGAAACTTCTAAGGCATGAAGCCAAATGACCATTGCAAGGAATAAAGCAATTTCATCAATGATCCGTAGACCGGAAGTAGTCGAAATAATGTGCAATATTTTGAAAAAATGCAAAAAAATGGATAGTTTTGGGGGAAACGCGATTTCTCCGTCCGATATCAATGGATTAAACAAATTAGGGTACCATTGGACTGCACTAGGATTGTACTATCGTATGATTCCCAATTCATACGGATACTATGATCAGGAAGCAAAATATGGCACGCTGAAAATCAAGAATTTTCTGATTTTTAGCATTTTTGGACGACTGTATCTCGAAAACTTAACCTTTTAATTTTTTCTATCGAGAGTCCTTTTGGAGGTACTGTGGATGAAGCCAACCAATAAGACTTTGAAATGTCTGGAATAGAATAAAACAGGGACTGAAAATCGAAAAAAGTCGAAAAATCGTGAAATTTTGAAAAATGCTCTACTATTTTTTTATTTAAAGAGATTTTTAAAAAAAGGTTGTATATTCAGATAGCTGACCTAATTACGATTCTAACAATGTATAAAATGTATGTAATTATTGAAATTTAATTTTCGATATTTTAAATTTTTTGCATTTTTGGCACTTTTGAACATAGGATTTCTCAGGGGCATTTTATCTGATCAGATAATGTAATATATCATTACAGAGCCCTGTGGCTATTTTAGCACCCAAACCGGCTATTAAAACTATTCCAACAACAATAACCATACCGGAAGTATTCAAAAAATGAAAAAAAGGTTTAAAAATATTGTCGCACTTGCGAAAAACTTGATTGCTCACTTAGGTAATTGCGGACCAAAAGACCTAAAGTGTCGTTAGATAGCCCTATTAATGGACCATCATATGGTATCTAAATAATACGATTTCGATGGTAAGGAAATAAATTATTGTATGCCAAAAATCTAGTATTTTCCGATTTTTTAACATTCTGAGACGCCCTTTTCTCGAAAACGACGCCTACGATTTTTCTGAAACTTTTCTTACTCATAGTCCTATCGGTTGTCTATATAGTGAATCCAAAATGAAAAGCATTGAAATAATATAGGTGGTCCAAAAATGACACCAAACATAGAAAAAAATTGAAAAATCGTAAAATTTTTGTAAACGCTCTTTAATTTATCTTTTTTTCCAAAACTACTCAATGGATGTTTCTGACACTTCTGGTACAGAAAGTTAAGTATCCAAAGAACTTCGTAAAGCTATCACGACAACGATCGTAAAACCGGAAGTAGTCGAAAAAATGTCCGATATTTTGATAAAAAATATTTTTTTTACGAAAACCTTTTTTATTTATGAATATTTTTTGATGGTATTTTACACAGGGTTAAAATATCATCCTACTTGACCAGAAATGGGAAAAAAATTGTCTCGGTTATTTGCGTTAGCCGCCAACGGCTAATTTAGTTTTTCGTACCCAGAAAAATTATTTATTGTTCGATTTGTATAAAACAAAGTTCATATGCTCCGTGGTCCCAATTGTAATTTTTTTTGTTATGATGAAATTTTTCTGTCGGCAACGGAAGTGACGTAATATTAACAAAAACTATAATTTTGACAGTTCGGTACTACTTTTTGAAAGCAAATATTATTTTTTTTCAAAACTGATATAACTAAACGGATGCACCCTGCAAAGGTGCACAATATCCTTAGCTCAGATTTTTTAATTTCAATTTCATTTTCGGGCAATTTCGAATAAAATGTAAAATAAAGTGTAAAATTCAGTTGTTTACAATTCATTCAGCGTCTTCATATTTTGAAATATTTATTTGTAATTTTAATAAACTCGTAGCAATAATCCAGAAGAAGAGATTGTATGCAAAAATTAGTTTGTAATATGAGCAGTTGCCGAGGAATATGCAATTTTGCATGCATCACTTTTCACGTTATTTTGCCTATAAAAGAGTGAATTATTATTCGATTTGCAATATTATTTTTCCATTTGATGCTTAATGTCAATCTGGACTAGGCCAAGCCAATTTCACAATTTCACTGTGACCGGAAATGACGTCATTTGGGCAAAAACTGTATTTTAAACCTAAAAAACAAATATTTTATTCAAATGAGTCTGCCTTATAATAATTTTAAAATTATGATATTTGATTCCCATCAACGAATAAAATGAAGCCATACGACCATACAGATACCACAAAATGGTTTCTAACTTGTACGGTTACAGAGAAATAGGCGATCTTCGATAAGTCACTTTTCAAGGTTTTTGGTCTATAAAAGTGTCAATTATTATTCGATTTTTATATTTTTTTTACCATTTGATGCCTTATGCCATTTATGACTTCTATGAACTAAATTAACACTTTCAATGTCACCGGAAGTAATGTAATTTTTTCAAAAAACGTATTTTTGGCCTTCAAAACAAACATTTTTTTGAAGTGATTTATGTTTATTATTCGTTTAACTTTATAACGTCTGACACTAATGGGCAGTAAGATTGAATCAATACCATCATATTGATATCAAGAAAAGGCTTCTAGTATGTTCCCTTGTCGAAAAATAGCCAATTTTCCCAGGGTCACTTTTAAGTTTTTTACCTTCTTAATTTCAGTTTATTGGTTATAGGTTAATTATTTATTGCCCGATATGTATAAAACAAAGTTTGTATTTTGTATGTTGCGAATTTTCGACTTACTTTTCACCTATAAAAATTTCTTTCAACACCGGAAGTGACGTAATTTTGCCATAATTTACAATTTTGACCGGTCTTTTCGATAGCAAATATTACTTTTACATATGATAGAGGGTGTCACTGAAGTAAAACAATTAAAGTTTGGTAGCTCAGTGGATCGGCTAGGGTATAATAAACTTCCTGTATGATTCCTGAAAGCCGGTTCAGTGCTGCTTGCAGGTCTAGTTATTATTATTATTATTAGGGTTTCACACTGCGAAGCTTGTGTGAAACACTATTGTTTTTGTTAAAATTATTAGGGTTTCACACTGCGAAGCTTGTGTGAAACACTATTGTTTTTGTTAAAATTATTATTAGGCTTTCAGACTTTCGTCTGAAAGCCTATTGAGATTACTAAAATTATTATTATTATTATTAAGCTTTCATATTACATATGAAAGCTTATTGTTTCTGTTAAGATTATTATTATTTTTTTTTTTTGTGTATTTTCTGCAAATCGGATTTCTCAGAATCTAACCATGGGATCTTTCTGAAACTTTGACCTACCCCCCCAAAAATGGGGTGCGAACGTTGTTTAAATATATTTTCAAAACGTTTTACGAATCCGAAATCACCGAATTTTACGAACGAAAAAACTGACAATGCATAGTCGTAACTTTGTTATTTTTTGACCGATTTTACTAATTCTTTTTTCTTTGAATACCTTGAAAAAAATCGTTTTGATCTGCAGTTTCACATTTTCGAATTTCGAAAATTCGTCGCTGTGATTTCGAACCGGAAGTTTAGACCAATTTGACAACTTCTTAATAGTTGTACGATTTTCATGAAATTTAGTATACAAGTAGATCTTACCGATGTGACTTCAAAAATATAATTAGAAATTTTCTAAATTATCTCCCCTTGGTGAAATTAAGGATCAAAATTTTCAAAAAAATCGTCGAAATATAGGTCAGAATGACCTAAAAAAATTTTTCGATACTCGACAAGTAATTACTGATTCCTACACAAAATATGGAGTTTGTCGATCGAACCGGAAGTGCCACCATCTTGAAACGTGAAAAAACAAATGAACTTTTGCGATATTGCACTTACAGACACGGGAGTTATATTTTCTGAATCCCTGAAGGATGGCCCAAAAATCGTAGGGAGCAGAATTTTGATTTCGGTCACGTGATGGTCACCATTTTGAATTGAAAATGAAAAGTAGTAGCAATTTGAAGGGCCGAGACTTTGAAACACAATAAATCTCCTTCTAATTGAGCTAGAATGTTCAAACTTGGTGTAGACGCTCACTAGGTCAATGTCATGATTGAGTTCAAAGATGAGCATCTTCTGTCTAGGGTAAGCAGAGATAGGCATGCTGATTTGTTGATTCTTTAGGGCACGATAACTTCGGTTATAATGAAGGGAGGGCTGTGAAACTTTTGTCAATAGAGAGTCCAATAGCTAGCCTGTTGTGTGAAATCGTTGTATCATTTATTTTAAATATCAGGGATAGGCGAAAAAAAGAGATTGAAAATCCAAAAAGTCGTATTTTTACAATTTGGAGCATGTTTAGAGGTCTTTCTCGTAAAGTCAACTTAATATTTTTTGGGAACTTCTTCTACAAAGAGTCTTATTGGTAGTCTTTTATATAAAACCATCGATCAACAATCCAACATATCAGGAGTAGAAGAACAAAAGGATCGAACATTGAAAACGGCACCCTTTCATTGTTAAGCAAAACATGCAGTGTGGGTGGCTACAATCTGCACATTTAGTCATCGTATAGAGCTTATTCAACAGTATCGAATTCCAACTGCTAAGGGATCTTTTACGTGCACTCCAATGTGTACACGGCGGGTGGGGGGACACGCCAGATAATCGAGATGAACTTTCTCGGACAATGCAGGGATCGAACACCCGACCTCCTGGCTAGCAGGCCAACGCCTTAGCCACATAGTGTGGACATCCATCGTACATTTCATCCGTCAAATCAAAGCATTTCATTGCATTAGACCAATAATTAATTATTCTTAATTGAAAACTTTATTTTAATATTAGTCTGGCATTATTAAATCCTAATTTTATTGGTCTTATTTAAAATTAAACTTTCATTTAAGTATGAACAACCCTTAACGTGTCTCTTTAAAACATAAAAAAAATACTCTAAAACAGTAGCTCAACCTTTTGACCTAAACTCATTAATTTACCATTTTTTGTGAGCCACTTGTTATTTTTCCTATGACATATTACACGTGTCTGATTTTAAAGGGGGGTTGGGTGGCTGAATGGTTAGCACGCGCGCCTGTCATTGAGTTAACTAGCGTGTTTTCGAATGCCCGGTTGTACGTGACAAGGAGTAAGGTCGCCTGTCCAACCGGTCATTTTTAATTTTTTTCCCGCCATTTTCATTTCATTTTCTCATCCGTCTCATTACAGTAATACAAGTTTGAGGTATTTCCCTTTAGTTTTCAGATTATTGTTATGCCTGGGTGCAATGTTTCATACTATATTTAGACTTGTAACTTCGCGAGTTTTTGACCAATTTTGATAATTTTTTCTTCTTATCCTTTTATTTAGGATACTTGATACAATCAATGACACATGACGATGAATATGAAAGCTTTCATATCTGCATGGGACAGTAGCAGATCTAGTTAGGCTTTCAGACTTTCGTCTGAAAGCCTATTGAGATTACTAAAATTATTATTATTATTATTATTATTATTATTATTATTTACCGCGAGGGCCTAGATCTCCATGATCGAAAACAGATATCGATCTGGAATTAGCTTTCTATCGGGAAACCATGTGGTGGCTACTTGATAAAATATTTTTGAAATTTCTGCGCATACCGGAAGTGACCGAACTTTGTACTTTCTCTAAAAATTGAAAATCGGCCATAGTTTCGTCAATTCTTTATCCATTTTCAAACAAATTACATTTTTGGAATCCCTGAATCTTTTCTGAGACAATGGCTATCTCACATTTTTCAATTTCGAACATTCGTCTATGATTTTTATCGTTCGAAAATTGAAAACATGTTGTTTACGAGACAATTTTTGTTATTTTTCAAAATTTTCAAATTTGACCTACATTTTTGGATACCTGAAGTCCATCCGATTCCAGTAATATAAGTTTCATTCAGAGTTATCGCCCTTTATTTTTCGATTTTTTTCGAATTTTCTTCCCATTTTGTGAGCTCGGGTTTCGTTTTATGGCAGAATTGACGTTTCTGAAACTTCTGGAACATGAAGTTATAGTCCAATACCAACTGATAAAGCAATGTCGACAAGAATCCTTAAACCGGAAGTGGTCGAAATAATGTGCAATATTTTGAAAAAAATGCAAAAAATGGATATTTTGGGGGAAAACGCTATTTCTCCGTCCGATATCAATGGATTAAACGAATGAAGGTACCGTTTGATGGCACGATTGTTGGACTATCATATGATACCCCATTCATACGGATACTATGAACAGACAGCAAAATATGGCACGCTGAAAATCAAGTATTTTCTGATTTGGAGCGTTTTTGGACGCCTGTATCTCGGAAACTTAACCTGCAATTTTTTTTAATTTTTTTCTATCGAGAGTCCTTTTGGAGGTATTTTGCATGAAGCCATCCAATAAGACTTTGAAATGTCTGGAATAGGATAAAAAAGGGACTGAAAATCGAAAAAAGTCGAAAAATCGTGAAATTTTGGAAAATGCTCTACTATTTTTTTATTTTAAGAGATTTTCAAAAAAAGGTTGTATATTCAGATAGCTGACCTAATTACGATTCTAACGATGTATAATATGTATGTAATTATTAAAATTTAATTTTCGATATTTTAAATTTTTTGCATTTTTGACACTTTTGAACATAGGATTTCTCAGGGGCATTTTATCTGATCAGATAATGTAATATATCATTACAGAGCCCTGTGGCTATTTTAGTGCCCAAACCGGCTATTAAAACTATTCCGACAATAATAACCATACCGGAAGTATTCAAAAAATGAAAAAAAAGAGTAAAAACATTGTCGCACTTGCGAAAAACTTGATTTCTCTCTTAGGTAATAGCGGACCAAAAGAACTAAAGTGTCGCTGGATAGCCCTATTAATGGACCATCATATGGTATCTAAATAATACGAATTCGATGGTAAGGAAATAAATTATTGTATGCCAAAAATCTAGTATTTTCCAATTTTTTAACATTCTGAGACGCCCTTTCCTCGAAAACGACGCCTACGATTTTTCTTAAACTTTTCTTACTCAAAGTCCTATCGGTTGTCTTTTTAGGGAATCCAAAATGAAAAGCATTGAAATAATATAAGTGGTCGAAAAATGGCCTCAAACTTTGAAAAAAACTGAAAAATCGTTAAATTTTTGGAAACGCTCTTTAATTTATCTTTTTTTCCAAAACTACTCAATGGATGTTTCTGACACTTCTGGTACAGAAAGTTAAGTATCCAAAGAACTTCGTAAAGCTATCACAACAACGATCGTAAAGCCGGAAGTAGTCGAAAAAATGTCCGATATTTTGAAAAAAAATAATTTTTTTACGAAAACCTTTTTTATTTATGAATATTTTTTGATGATATTTTACACGGGGTTAAAATATCACCGTACTTGAGCAGAAATGAGAAAAAAAATTGTCTCGGTAATTTGCGTCAGCCGCCATCGGCTAATTTAGTTTTTCGTACCCAGAAAAATTATTTATTGTTCGATTTGTATAAAATAAAGTTCATATGCACCGTGGTCCCTATTGCAATTTTTTTTGTTACGGTGAAGTTTTTCTGTCGGCAACGGAAGTGACGTAATATTAACAAAAACTACAATTTTGACAGTTCGGTACCACATTTTGAAAGCAAATATTATTTTTTTTCAAAACTGATATAACTAAAAGGATGCACCCTGCAAAGGTGCACAAAATCCTTAGCTCATATTTTTTAATTTCAATTTCATTTTCGGGCAATTTCGAATAAAATGTAAAATAAAGTGTAAAATTCAGTTATTTACAATTCATTCAGCGTCTTCATATTTTGAAATATTTATTTGTAATTTTTATAAACTCGTAGCAATAATCCAGACGAAGAGAATGTATGCGAAAATTAGTTTGTAATATGAGCAGTTGCCGAGAAATATGCAATTGTGCATGCATCGCTTTTCACGTTATTTTGCCTATAAAAGAGTGAATTATTATTCGATTTGCAATATTTTTTTCCATTTGATGCCTAATGCCAATTTGGACTAGGTCAAGTCAATTTTACATTTTCACTGTGACCGGAAATGACGTCTTTTGGGCAAAAACTGTATTTCTAACCTAAAAAACAAATATTTTATTGAAATGAGTCTGCCTTATAATGTTT
The DNA here is from genome assembly GCA_036850965.1 of Patella caerulea. NCBI lineage: Eukaryota > Metazoa > Mollusca > Gastropoda > Patellidae > Patella > Patella caerulea. The sequence goes on along the minus strand of JAZGQO010000008.1, from coordinate 2,415,613 downwards.
TTAAAATTATGATATTTGATTCCCATCAACGAATAGAATGAAGCCATACGACCATACAGATACCACAAAATGGTTTCTAACTTGTACGGTTACAGAGAAATAGGCGATCTTCTATAAGTCACTTTTCAAGGTTTTTGGTCTATAAAAGTGTCAATTATTATTCGATTTTTATAATTTTTTTAACATTTGATGCCTTATGCCATTTATGACTTCTATGAACCAAGTTAACATTTTCAATATCATCGGAAGTGATGTAATTTTTGCAGAAAACGTATTTTTAGCCTTCAAAACAAACATTTTTTTGAAGTGATTTATATTCTTTATTCGTTTAACTTTATAACGTCTGACTCTAATGGGCAGTAAGATTGAATCAATACCATCATATTGATATCAAGAAAAGGCTTCTAGCATGTTCCCTTGTCGAATAATAACCAATTTTCCGAGGGTCACTTTTAAGTTTTTTACCTTCTTAATTTCAGTTTATGGGTTATAGGTTAATTATTTATATGTATAAAACAAAGTTTGTATTTTGTATGTTGCTTATTTTCGACTTATTTTTCACCTATAAAAATTTCTTTCGGCACCGGGAGTGACGTAATTTTGTCATAATTTACAATTTTGACCGGTCTTTTCGCCAGCAAATATTACTTATACATATGATAGAGGGTGTCACTGAAGCAGAACAACTAAAGTATAGTTCGGTAGCTCAATGGATCGGCTATGGTATAATAAACTTCCTGTATGATTCCTGAAAGCCGGTTCAGTGCTGCTTGCAGGTCTAGTTATTATTATTATTATTATTTACCGCGAGGGCCTAGATCTCCATGATCGAAAACAGATATCGATCTGGAATTAGCTTTTCTATTGGGAAACCATGTGGTGGCTACTTGATAAAATATTTTTGAAATTTCTGCGCATACCGGAAGTGACCGAACTTTGTACTTTCTCTAAAAATTGAAAATCGGCTATAGTTTCGTCAATTCTTTATCCATTTTCAAACAAATTACATTTTTGGAATCCCTGGATCTTTTCTGAGAAAATGGCTATCTCACATTTTTCAATTTCGAACATTCGTCTATGACTTTTATAGTTCGAAAATTGAACACATGTTGTTTACGAGACAATTTTTGTTATTTTTCAAAATTTTCAAATTTGACCTACATTTTTGGATACCTGAAGTCCATCCGATTCCAGTAATATAAGTTTCATTCAGAGTTATCGCCCTTTATTTTTCGATTTTTTTCGAATTTTCTTCCCATTTTGTGAGCTCGGGTTTCGTTTTATGGCAGAATTGACGTTTCTGAAACTTCTGGAACATGAAGTTAAAGTCCAATATCAACAGGTAAAGCAATTTCGACAAGACTCCTTAAACCGGAAGTGGTCGAAATAATGTGCAAAATTTGCAAAAAAACGAAAAAAATGGGTGGTTTTGGGAAAAACGTGATTTCTTCGCCCGATATCAACGGATTAAAGGGATTAAGGTATCGTTGGGTTGCATGAAGAATGGACTATCGTATGATACCCAAATCATACAGATACTATGAAAAGGTAGCAAAATATGGCACGCTGAAAATCAAGTATTTTCTGATTTGGAGCGTTTTTGGATGCCTGTATCTCGAAAACTTAACCTACAATTTTTTTTTTTTTTTTTCTATCGAGAGTCCTTTTGGAGGTATTTGGCATGAAGCCATCCAATAGGACTTTGAAATGTCTGGAATAGGATAAAAAAGGGACTGAAAATCGAAAAAAGTCGAAAAATCTTGAAATTTTGGAAAATGCTCTACTATTTTTTTATTTTAAGAGATTTTTAAAAAAAGGTTGTATATTCAGATAGCTGACCTAATTACGATTCTAACGATGTATAATATGTATGTAATTATTAAAATTTAATTTTCGATATTTTAAATTTTTTGCATTTTTGGCACTTTTGAACATAGGATTTCTCAGGGGCATTTTATCTGATCAGATAATGTAATATATCATTACAGAGCCCTGTGGCTATTTTAGTGCCCAAACCGGCTATTAGAACTATTCCGACAATAATAACCATACCGGAAGTATTCAAAAAATGAAAAAAAAGAGTAAAAACATTGTCGCACTTGCGAAAAACTTGATTTCTCCCTTAGGTAATAGCGGACCAAAAGAACTAAAGTGTCGCTGGATAGCCCTATTAATGGACCATCATATGGTATCTAAATAATACGATTTCGATGGTAAGGAAATAAATTATTGTATGCCAAAAATCTAGTATTTTCCAATTTTTTAACATTCTGAGACGCCCTTTTCTCGAAAACGACGCCTACGATTTTTCTTAAACTTTTCTTACTCAAAGTCCTGTTAGTTGTCTATATAGGGAATCCAAAATGAAAAGCATTGAAATAATATAAGTGGTCGAAAAATGGCCTCAAACTTTGAAAAAAATTGAAAAAATCGTTAAATTTTTTGAAACGCTCTTTAATTTATCTTTTTTTCTAAAACTACTCAATGGATGTTTCTGACACTTTTGGTACAGAAAGTTAAGTATCCAAAGGACTTCGTAAAGCTATCACAACAACGATCGTAAAACCGGAAGTAGTCGAAAGAATGTCCGATATTTCGAAAAAAAATAATTTTTTTACGAAAACCTTTTATATTTATGAATATTTTTTGATGATATTTTACACAGGGTTAAAATATCATCGTACTTGAGCAGAAATGAGAAAAAAAATTGTCTCGGTAATTTGCGTTAGCCGCCATCGGCTAATTTAGTTTTTCGTACCCAGAAAAATTATTTATTGTTCGATTTGTATAAAACAAAGTTCATATGCACCATGGTCCCAATTGTAATTTTTTTTGTTACGGTGAAATTTTTCTGTCGGCAACGGAAGTGACGTAATATTAACAAAAACTACAATTTTGACAGTTCGGTACCACTTTTTGAAAGCAAATATTATTTTTTTTCAAAACTGATATAACTAAAAGGATGCACCCTGCAAAGGTGCACAAAAACCTTAGCTCATATTTTTTAATTTCAACTTCATTTTCGGGCAATTTCGAATAAAATGTAAAATAAAGTGTAAAATTCAGTTATTTACAATTCATTCAGCGTCTTCATATTTTGAAATATTTATTTGTAATTTTCATAAACTCGTAGCAATAATCCAGACGAAGAGAATGTATGCGAAAATTAGTTTGTAATATGAGCAGTTGCCGAGAAATATGCAATTTTGCATGCATCACTTTTCACGTTATTTTGCCTATAAAAGAGTTAATTATTATTCGATTTGCAATATTTTTTTTCCATTTGATGCCTAATGCCAATTTGGACTAGGTCAAGCCAATTTTACATTTTCACTGTGACCGGAAATGACGTCATTTGGGCAAAAACTGTATTTTTAACCTAAAAAACAAATATTTTATTCAAATGAGTCTGCCTTAAAATATTTTTAAAATTATGATATTTGATTCCCATCAACGAATAAAATGAAGCCATACGACCATACAGATACCACAAAATGGTTTCTAACTTGTACGGTTACAGAGAAATAGGCGATCTTCTATAAGTCACTTTTCAAGGTTTTTGGTCTGTAAAACTGTCAATTATTATTCGATTTTTACAATTTATTTACCATTTCATGCCTTATGCTATTTATGACTTCTATGAACCAAGTTAAAATTTTCAATATCACCGGAAGTAATGTAATTTTTGCAAAAAACGTATTTTTAGCCTTTAAAACAAACATTTTTTTGAAGGGATTTATATTTATTATTCGTATAACTTTATAACGTCTGACTCTAATGGGCAGTAAGACTGAATCAATACCATCATATTGATATCAAAAAAAATCTTCTAGCATGTTCCCTTGCCGAATAATAACCAATTTTCCGAGGGTCACTTTTCAGTTTTTTACCTTCTTAATTTCAGTTTATGGGTTATAGGTTAATTATTTATTGTCCGATATTTATAAAAAAAAGTTTGTATTTTGTATGTTGCGAATTTTCGACTTATTTTTCATCTATAAAAATTTCTTTCGGCACCGGAAGTGACATACTTTTGCCATAATTTACAATTTTGACCGGTCTTTTAGCCAGCAAATATTACTTTTACATATGATAGAGGGTGTCACTGAAGCAAAACAACTAAAGTATAGTTTGGTAGCTCAATGGATCGGCTATGGTATAATAAACTTCCTGTATGATTCCTGAAAGCCGGTTCAGTGCTGCTTGCAGGTCTAGTTCTTATTATTATTATTCTTCTTTTGTTTTGAGTAGATCTCAGCAACTGCTTGTCTCATCGTTACGATTTCTTCGGTTTTACTGGGAAAGTGGGTGTGACTTAGAGGATAAAGCTATTTTGAACGTTCTGCGACAATGCGAAATGTCCGAAATCACCAAATTATCGTTTTTTTAAAATATTGCAGTAATTTTAACAATAATCATTGAATTTTAACTTTCGATACATTTTGGCATAGCCGGAGACAGGGCACATAGCTACACTACTTTCGATTTTTGATTTTCGGTAAATCTTCAAAGATATTAGGCGCCAAATTTTGAAAATTTAAAATTTTACAAAAAACTTTTTTATTTATGAATATTTTTTAGTCGTATTATGCACAGAATTAAAGGGTCATCTGACTAGTGCAAAAATGTTAAAGAACTTTGTCTCAGTAATTTTCCTTGGCCGCCATTGGCTAATTCAGTTTTGCAGTCCTAGATTAATTTTTTATTGTTCGATTTGTATAAAACAAAGTTCATATGCTTCGTTGTATCAATTGTCATTTTTTTTATTACCAAAAGTTTTATCTGTCGGCACCGGAAGTGGCATAATTTTACCAAAAACTACAATTTTGACAGTTATTTTTCTTCTTCGAAAACAAATATTATTTTTTGGAAAAATTATATGACTCAAAGAGTGTGCCCTTTCAAGGCGCAAAAAATGTCGGAAGCAGTTTTTTTAATTTCGATTTCATTTTCTAACAAATTGGATTAAGAGGCTAAAAATGGTGTAAAATTGGCCTATTTACAACCTATTCAGGCTTTTCAGATTTTAAAATATTTCTTCGTAACTTTTATAAACTTGTAGCTATAATCCATACGAAGAAAATGTATGTTAAAATTCGTTTGTACTATAAGCAGTTACCAAGAAATGGGCAGTTCTGTACAAGTCACTGTTTTGGTTATTTTGCCTGTAAAATAGTCAATTATGATTGGATTTTTATAAAAGTGACATCATTTGATTCCAAAAGCATGTAGCGTCATATCAAGTTGATTAGAATTTAAAATTGACACCGGAAGTGACATCATTTGGTCAAAAAATGCATTTTTTACTTTTTAAATCAATGTTTTATTCAACCAAGAATAACGTAATATGTATTAATAATTTTAACATTTGGTTTAAATTCACATATAAACAAAACTCATATGGTCATATAGATATCATAAAATGGTTTCTAACTTGTTCGGTTGCCGAGAAATAGACGGTTTTCTACAGGTCACTTTTGAAGGTTTCGGGGCCATAAAAGGGTCAATTATTATTCGATTTTCATAAACGTCACACCATGTTATACCTAATGCCATTTGGGATTTCATACAAGTAATTTAAGATTTTCATTATCACCGGAAGTAACGTCATTTTGGCAAAAACTGTATTTTTAGCCTCTAAAACATATATTTTATTCAAATGAGTCTGTTTTGAAATCTTTTTCAAAGTATGGTATTTGATGCCAATCAACAAATAGAATGAACCCATACGATCATACAGATACCACAAAATGGTTTCTAACTTGTACGGTTGCAGAGAAATAGCCGATTTTCTACAAGTCACTTTTCAAGTTTTTTTGTCTTTAAAAGTGGCAATTATTATTCGATTTACATAAAATTTTCACTATATGATATCGTATGCCATTTCTGATTTCATAAGACTAATTGAACATTTGCATTAACACCGGGAGTAATTTAATTTTGTCAAGATCATTTACAAGTAACAAATGTATAAAATGAATTGATATTGCTGGATTTTGTTGATTCTGCGTCCATTTTATTTGTGTGCAATGTTAATTTGGAAACCTGTTTAGTGGTTTCGCTGGTACCGGAAGTGACATATGTTAAAGGGTAACTTGGCACCGGAAGTGACATGTTTAAGGGTAACGTGGCACCAGTGAAACCCGTCATTCCTGCATGCAGGTCTAGTTATTCTTTTGTTTTGAGTAGATCTCAGCAACTACGTGTCGCATCGTTACGATTTCTTCGGTTTTACTGGAAAAGTGGGTGTGACTTAGAGGATAAAGCTATTTTGAACGTTCTGCGACAATGCGAAATGTCCGAAATCACCGAAGTTATCGTTTTTACAAATATTGCTGTAATTTTAACAATAATCATGGGATTTTAACTTTCGATACATTTTGGCATAGCTGGAGACAGGGCACATAGCTGCGCTACTTTCGATTTTTGATTTTCGGCAAATCTTCGAAGATATTAGGCGCCAAATTTCGGAAATTTAAAATTTTACAAAAAACTTTTTTATTTATGAATATTTTTTAGTCGTGTTGTGCACAGAATTAAAGAGTCATCTGACTTGCGCAAAAATGTTAAAAAATTTTGTCTCAGTAATTTTCCTTGGCCTCCATTGGCTAATTCAGTTTTTCAGTCCTAGATTCATTTTTATTGTTCGATTTGTATAAAACAAAGTTCATATGCTTCGTTGTCTCAATTGTCATTTTTTTTATTACCAAAAGTGTTATCTGTCGGCACCGGAAGTGGCATAATTTCACCAAAAACTACAATTTTGACAGTTAGGTACATTTTTTGAAAACAAATATTATTTTTTTGAAAAATTATATGACTCAAAGAGTGTGTCCTTTAAAGGCGCAAAAAATGTAGGAAGCAGTTTTTTTAATTTCTTTTTCATTTTCTAGCAAATGGGATTAAGAGGTGAAAAAAGGCGTAAAATTGACCTATTTACAACTCATTCAGGCTTTTCAGATTTTAAAATATTTTTACGTAACTTTTATAAACTTGTAGCTATAATCCATACGAAGAGAATGTATGTGAAAATTAGTTTGTAATATAAGCAGTTGCCGAGAAATAGGCAATTTTGCATGAGTCACTTTTCACGTAATTTTGGCTGTAAAAGAATCAATTATTATTCGATTTTCAATTTTCTTTCGCCATTGGATGCCTAATGCCATAGTGGACTATGTCAAACCATTTTACCCCTTGCGCTGCCACCGGAAATGACGTCATTTGCTCAAAACTTAAATTTTAGCCTTCAAAAAACAATATTTTATTCAAATGAGTCGTATTTGTTATTTTTTTCAAATTGTGATATTTGATTCTATTGATCAAATAGATTTAACCCATACGATCATACAGATACCACAAAATGGTTTCTAACTTGTACGGTTGCAGAGAAATGGGCGATTTTCCTTAAGTCACTTTTCAAGGTTTTTGGTCTATAAAAGTGTCAGTTATTATTCGATTTTCATAAAATTTTCACCATATGATATCTTGTGTCATTTATGATTTCATAGAACTAATTTAACATTTTCAGTATCACCGGAAGTAATGTCATTTTGGCAAAAACTGTATTTTTAGCCTTCAAAACAGACATTTTTTTCAAATGAGTTTGATTTGTAATATATTTCAAATTATGATATTTGATTCCAATCAACAAATTGATTGAACCCATACGATCATATAGATACCAAAAGATAGTTTTTATCGTGTACGGTTGCCGAGAAATAGACGATTTTCTACAAGTCACTTTTCAAGGTTTTTGGTCTATAAAAGTGGCAATTCTCATTCGATTTACATACAATTTTCGCCATTATGATGCCTTATGCCATTTCTGATTTCATAAAACTAATTGAACATTTTCATTATCACCGGAAGTAATGCAATTTTGCCAGGATCACTTACAAGTAACATATATATAAAATGAATTGATATTGCTGGATTTGGTTGATTCTTCGTCCATTTTATTTGATGTTTACAATGCTTATGTGGAAACCTGTTTGATGGTTTCATTGGTATCGGAAGTGACATATGTTTAAAGGTAACGAGGCACCGAAAGTGACGTGGCACCAGTGAAACCCGTCATTCCTGCATGCAGGTCTAGTTATTATTATTATTCTTTTGTTTTGAGTAGATCTCAGCAACTACGTGTCGCATCGTTACGATTTCTTCGGTTTTACTGGGAAAGTGGGTGTGACTTAGAGGATAAAGCTATTTTGAACGTTCTGTGACAATGCGAAATGTCCGAAATCACCGAAGTTATCGTTTTTACAAATATTGCGGTAATTTTAACAATAATCATGGGATTTTAACTTTCGATACATTTTGGCATAGCTGGAGACAGGGCACATAGCTGCGCTACTTTCGATTTTTGATTTTCGGCAAATCTTCGAAGATATTAGGCGCCAAATTTCGGAAATTTAAAATTTTACAAAAAACTTTTTTATTTATGAATATTTTTTAGTCGTGTTGTGCACAGAATTAAAGAGTCATCTGACTTGCGCAAAAATGTTAAAAAATTTTGTCTCAGTAATTTTCCTTGGCCTCCATTGGCTAATTCAGTTTTTCAGTCCTAGATTCATTTTTATTGTTCGATTTGTATAAAACAAAGTTCATATGCTTCGTTGTCTCAATTGTCATTTTTTTTATTACCAAAAGTGTTATCTGTCGGCACCGGAAGTGGCATAATTTCACCAAAAACTACAATTTTGACAGTTAGGTACATTTTTTGAAAACAAATATTATTTTTTTGAAAAATTATATGACTCAAAGAGTGTGTCCTTTAAAGGCGCAAAAAATGTAGGAAGCAGTTTTTTTAATTTCTTTTTCATTTTCTAGCAAATGGGATTAAGAGGTGAAAAAAGGCGTAAAATTGACCTATTTACAACTCATTCAGGCTTTTCAGATTTTAAAATATTTTTACGTAACTTTTATAAACTTGTAGCTATAATCCATACGAAGAGAATGTATGTGAAAATTAGTTTGTAATATAAGCAGTTGCCGAGAAATAGGCAATTTTGCATGAGTCACTTTTCACGTAATTTTGGCTGTAAAAGAATCAATTATTATTCGATTTTCAATTTTCTTTCGCCATTGGATGCCTAATGCCATAGTGGACTATGTCAAACCATTTTACCCCTTGCGCTGCCACCGGAAATGACGTCATTTGCTCAAAACTTAAATTTTAGCCTTCAAAAAACAATATTTTATTCAAATGAGTCGTATTTGTTATTTTTTTCAAATTGTGATATTTGATTCTATTGATCAAATAGATTTAACCCATACGATCATACAGATACCACAAAATGGTTTCTAACTTGTACGGTTGCAGAGAAATGGGCGATTTTCCTTAAGTCACTTTTCAAGGTTTTTGGTCTATAAAAGTGTCAGTTATTATTCGATTTTCATAAAATTTTCACCATATGATATCTTGTGTCATTTATGATTTCATAGAACTAATTTAACATTTTCAGTATCACCGGAAGTAATGTCATTTTGGCAAAAACTGTATTTTTAGCCTTCAAAACAGACATTTTTTTCAAATGAGTTTGATTTGTAATATATTTCAAATTATGATATTTGATTCCAATCAACAAATTGATTGAACCCATACGATCATATAGATACCAAAAGATAGTTTTTATCGTGTACGGTTGCCGAGAAATAGACGATTTTCTACAAGTCACTTTTCAAGGTTTTTGGTCTATAAAAGTGGCAATTCTCATTCGATTTACATACAATTTTCGCCATTATGATGCCTTATGCCATTTCTGATTTCATAAAACTAATTGAACATTTTCATTATCACCGGAAGTAATGCAATTTTGCCAGGATCACTTACAAGTAACATATATATAAAATGAATTGATATTGCTGGATTTGGTTGATTCTTCGTCCATTTTATTTGATGTTTACAATGCTTATGTGGAAACCTGTTTGATGGTTTCATTGGTATCGGAAGTGACATATGTTTAAAGGTAACGAGGCACCGAAAGTGACGTGGCACCAGTGAAACCCGTCATTCCTGCATGCAGGTCTAGTTATTATTATTATTCTTTTGTTTTGAGTAGATCTCAGCAACTACGTGTCGCATCGTTACGATTTCTTCGGTTTTACTGGGAAAGTGGGTGTGACTTAGAGGATAAAGCTATTTTGAACGTTCTGTGACAATGCGAAATGTCCGAAATCACCGAAGTTATCGTTTTTACAAATATTGCGGTAATTTTAACAATAATCATGGGATTTTAACTTTCGATACATTTTGGCATAGCTGGAGACAGGGCACATAGCTGCGCTACTTTCGATTTTTGATTTTCGGCAAATCTTCGAAGATATTAGGCGCCAAATTTCGGAAATTTAAAATTTTACAAAAAACTTTTTTATTTATGAATATTTTTTAGTCGTGTTGTGCACAGAATTAAAGAGTCATCTGACTTGCGCAAAAATGTTAAAAATTTTTGTCTCAGTAATTTTCCTTGGCCTCCATTGGCTAATTCAGTTTTTCAGTCCTAGATTAATTTTTTATTGTTCGATTTGTATAAAACAAAGTTCATATGCTTCGTTGTCTCAATTGTCATTTTTTTTATTACCAAAAGTGTAAACTGTCGGCACCGGAAGTGGCATAATTTTACCAAAAACTACAATTTTGACAGTTAGGTACATTTTTTGAAAACAAATATTATTTTTTTGAAAAATTATATGACTCAAAGAGTGTGTCCTTTAAAGGCGCAAAAAATGTCGGAAGCAGTTTTTTTAATTTCTTTTTCATTTTCTAGCAAATTGGATTAAGAGGTGAAAAAAGGCGTAAAATTGACCTATTTACAACTCATTCAGGCTTTTCAGATTTTAAAATATTTTTACGTAACTTTTATAAACTTGTAGCTATAATCCATACGAAGAGAATGTATGTGAAAATTAGTTTGTAATATAAGCAGTTGCCGAGAAATAGGCAATTTTGCATGAGTCACTTTTCATGTAATTTTGGCTGTAAAAGAATCAATTATTATTCGATTTTCAATTTTCTTTCGCCATTGGATGCCTAATGCCATAGTGGACTATGTCAAACCATTTTACCCCTTGCGCTGCCACCGGAAATGACGTCATTTGCTCAAAACTTAAATTTTAGCCTTCAAAAAACAATATTTTATTCAAATGAGTCGTATTTGTTATTTTTTTCAAATTGTGATATTTGATTCTATTGATCAAATAGATTGAACCCATACGACCATACAGATACCACAAAATGGTTTCTAACTTGTACGGTTGCAGAGAAATGGGCGATTTTCCTTAAATCACTTTTCAAGGTTTTTGGTCTATAAAAGTGTCAGTTATTATTCGATTTTCATAAAATATTCACCATATGATATCTTGTGTCATTTATGATTTCATAGATCTAATTTAACATTTTCAGTATCACCGGAAGTAATGTCATTTTGGCAAAAACTGTATTTTTAGCCTTCAAAACAGACATTTTTTTCAAATGAGTCTGATTTGTAATATATTTCAAATTATGATATTTGATTCCAATCAACAAATGGATTGAACCCATACGATCATATAGATACCAAAAGATAGTTTTTATCGTGTACGGTTGCCGAGAAATAGACGATTTTCTACAAGTCACTTTTCAAGGTTTTTGGTCTATAAAGTGGCAATTCTCATTCGATTTACATACAATTTTCGCCATTATGCTGCCTTATGCCATTTCTGATTTCATAAAACTAATTGAACATTTTCATTATCACCGGAAGTAATGAAATTTTGCCAGGATCACTTACAAGTAACATATATATAAAATGAATTGATATTGCTGGATTTGGTTGATTCTTCGTCCATTTTATTTGATGTTTACAATGCTTATGTGGAAACCTGTTTGATGGTTTCATTGGTATCGGAAGTGACATATGTTTAAGGGTAACGTGGCACCGAAAGTGACGTGGCACCAGTGAAACCCGTCATTCCTGCATGCAGGTCTAGTTAGGCTTTCAGACTTTCGTCTGAAAGCCTATTGAGATTACTAAAATTATTATTAAGCTTTCATATTACATATGAAAGCTTATTGTTTCTGTTAAGATTATTAAGCTTTCATATTACATATGAAAGCTTATTGTTTCTGTTAAGATTATTATTATTTTTTTTTTGTGTATTTTCTGCAAATCGGATTTCTCAGAATCTAACCATGGGATCTTTCTAAAACTTTGACCTACCCCCCCAAAAATGGGGTGCGAACGTTGTTTAAATATATTTTCAAAACGTTTTACGAATCCGAAATCACCGAATTTTACGAACGAAAAAACTGACAATGCATAGTCGTAACTTAGTTATTTTTTGACCGATTTTACTAATTCTTTTTTCTTTGAATACCTTGAAAAAAATCATTTTCATCTGCAGTTTCACATTTTCGAATTTCGAAAATTCGTCGCTGTGATTTCGAACCGGAAGTTTAGACCAATTTGACAACTTCTTTAATAGTTGTACGATTTTCATGAAATTTAGTATACAAGTAGATCTTACCGATGTGACTTCAAAAATATAATTAGAAATTTTCTAAATTATCTCCCCTTGGTGAAATTAAGGATCAAAGTTTTCAAAAAAATCGTCGAAATATAGGTCAGAATGACCTAATTTTTTTTTTCGATACTAGACAAGGAATTACTGATTCGTACACAAAATATGGAGTTTGTCGATCGAACCGGAAGTGCCACCATCTTTAAACGTGAAAACTCAAAAAGGCTTTTTTGCTATTTTACTTACAGACTCGGGTGTTATATTTTCGGAATCCTTGAAGGAATGCCTAAAAATCTATCGGATCAGAATTTTGATTTCGGTCATGTGATGGTCACAATTTTGAATTGAAAATGAAAAATAGAAAAAAATTGAAAGGCCCGGAATTCGGAACACAATGACTGTCCTTCTAATTAAGCTAGAATGTTCAAACTTGGTGTAGACATTTACTAGGTCAATGTTATGATTGACTTCAAAGATGAGCATTTTCTGCTGAGGGTAAGCAGAGATAAGCATGCTGATTTGTTGATTCTTTAGGGCACGATAACTTCGGTTATAATGAAGGGAGGGCGGTGAAACTTTTGTCAATAGAGAGTCTAATAGGTAGCCTGTTGTGTGAAATGATTGTATCATTTTTTTTAAATATCAGGGATAGCCGAAAAAAAGAGATTGAAAATCCAAAAAGTCGTATTTTTACAATTTGGAGCATGTTTAGAGGTCTTTCTCGTAAAGTCAACATACTATTTTTTGGGAACTTCTTCTACAAAGAGTCTTATTGGTAGTCTTTTATATGAAACCATCGATCAACAGTCCAACATATCAGGAGTAGAAGAACAAAAGGATCGAACATTGAAAACGGCACCCTTTAATTGTTGAGCGAAACATGAAGTGTGGGTGACTACAATCTACGCATTTAGTCATCGTATAGAGCTTATTCAACAGTATCGAATTCCAACTGCTTAGGGATATTTTACGTGCACTCCAATGTGTACACGGGACCTTGGTTTTTCGTCCCATCCGAAGGACTAGACAGCTGTGCTTGTCAGGCCCTCCGTTCTGCCTTACTGACAAGGGAACCACGCCGGGAAATCGAGATGAACTTTCTCTGTGCAGAACTTTCAATTCAGGCAAAACGTTTATTGCATAGGATTAAGCTGGTCAGTTGGAGCTCATTTTCAAAAGTTTTGTAATAATCGGTTGGTAATTAAAGTACCGTGCACATTAAACTGTTAAAACAGAAAATTTCGCCCGGTTTAAATGTTTCTTGCTATAAGTCAGCAATTTTCCGAATTCAGGGAGGCTGAATGGCTGAATGGATAGCATGTGCGCACTGTATCGTAACGTCTGTCATTGAGTCAATGGGCGTCGTTTCGATCTCCAGGTTGGACGTGACATGAAGTATGATGTCCAACCTCGTGGGTTTTCTCCGTGTCCTTCGGTTTCCTCCCAAGGGCGCAAGGGGAGTTTTTAAATAAAATTAAAAAACATATGTTAGTCCCGAAATGACCTAGTTTGTGTCGAATGGACATTAGGCCGCATTTCTCTCTTTCTCTTTTATTTTTAAAGTTTTGTAATAATCGGTTGGTAATCAAAGGTACTGTAAAAGTGATAAAACAGAAAATTTCGCCCGGTTGTAATGTTTCTCACTTTAAAGTCAGCAATTTGCCGATTTTAAGGAGCAAACGTTTATTGCGAACGCTTAAGCTGGTCAGGGGGAGCTTATTTTTAAAAGTTTTGTAATATTCGGTTGATAACTAAAGGTACCGTGCAAATTAAACTGTTACAATAGAAAATTTGGCCCGGTTGAAATGTTTCTCGCTGTAGGTCAGCAATTTGCCGATTTTAGGGAGGTTGCGTGGCTGAATGGTTAGCACGTGCGCTCTGTATCATAACGTCTGTCATTGAGTCAACTGGCGTTGTTTCGATTTCTTGGTTGTACGTGACAAGGAGTATGGTCGCCTGTCCAACCTCGTAGGCCGTAACCGCCGCTGCCCGGGTAAAATTTCCCTCATTGCACACTTTATGGCATATGCCCGTCTTCATTAGCCCATTTTAGGAGCAGAACAGTCGGACGTTAAACCCCATTCAATTTCATTTCATTTTCTCTATGTTGCTTATTTATTATAGTGGATAAATATTTTTCTGGTTCTGGCAATTATTTAATTAGAAATCTTGCTTTGGCCAGTTTTTTTATTGCAGAGTGCCATTCTTGTTTAAACAAACATGATCCTTTGTTTAAAACATGCTTAAGAAGTCGTCACGATTTCCTACTTATAACCAAACATATTGAAAATATTAGTCTGGCATTATTAAATCCTAATTTTATTGGTCTTATTTAAGATTAAACTTTCATTTAACTATGAACAACCCTTAACGTGTCTCTTTAAAACTATTAAGTACTCTAAAACAGTAGCTCAACCTTTTGGCCTAAACTCATTAATTTACCATTTTGTTGTGAGCGACTTCTTATTCTTCTTATATGACATATTGCACGTGTCTGATTTCAAAGGGGGGTTGGGTGCCTGAATGGTTAGCACGCGCGCCTGTCATTGAGTTAACTAGCGTGTTTTCGAATGCCCGGTTGTACGTGACAAGGAGTAAGGTCGCCTGTCCAACCTGCCATTTTTAATTTTTTTTCCCGCCATTTTCATTTCATTTTCTCATCCGTCTCATTACAGTAATACAAGTTTCAGTTATTTCCCTTTAGTTTTCAGATTATTGTTATGCCTGGGTGCAATGTTTCATACTATATTTAGACTTGTAACTTCGCGAGTTTTTGACCAATTTCAATAATTTTTTCTTCTTATCCTTTTATTTAGGATACTTGATACAATCAATGACACGTGACGATGAATATGAAAGCTTTCATATCTGCATGGGACAGTAGCAGATCTAGTTATTATTTTTTTTTTGTGTATTTTCTGCAAATCGGATTTCTCAGAATCTAACCATGGGATCTTTCTAAAACTTTGACCTACCCCCCCAAAAATGGGGTGCTAACGTTGTTTAAATATATTTTCAAAACGTTTTACGAATCCGAAATCACCGAATTTTACGAACGAAAAAATTGACAATGCATAGTCGTAACTTTGTTATTTTTTGACCGATTTTACTAATTCTTTTTTCTTTGAATACCTTGAAAAAAATCATTTTCATCTGCAGTTTCACATTTTCGAATTTTGAAAATTCGTCGCTGTGATTTCGAACCGGAAGTTTAGACCAATTTGACAACTTCTTTAATAGTTGTACGATTTTCATGAAATTTAGTATACAAGTAGATCTTACCGATGTGACTTCAAAAATATAATTAGAAATTTTCTAAATTATCTCCCATTGGTGAAATTAAGGATCAATTTTTTCAAAAAAATCGTCGAAATATAGGTCAGAATGACCTAATTTTTTTTTTCGATACTAGACAAGGAATTGCTGATTCGTACACAAAATATGGAGTTTGTCGATCGAACCGGAAGTGCCACCATCTTTAAACGTGAAAAATCAAAAAGGCTTTTTTGCTATTTTACTTACAGACTCGGGAGTTATATTTTCGGAATCCTTGAAGGAATGCCTAAAAATCTATCGGATCAGAATTTTGATTTCGGTCATGTGATGGTCACAATTTTGAATTGAAAATGAAAAATAGAAGCAATTTGAAAGGCCCGGACTTCGGAACACAATAACTCTCCTTCTAATTAAGCTAGAATGTTCAAACTTGGTGTAGACGTTCACTAGGTCAATGTTATGATTGAGTTCAAAGTTGAGCATTTTCTGCTTAGGGTGAGCAGAGATAAGCATGCTGATTTGTTGATTCTTTAGGGCACGATAACTTCGGTTATAATGAAGGGAAAGCGGTGAAACTTTTGTCAATAGAGAGTCTAATGGGTAGCCTGTTGTGTGAAATGATTGTATCATTTTTTTTTAAATATCAGGGATAGCCGAAAAAAAGAGATTGAAAATCCAAAAAGTCGTATTTTTACAATTTGGAGCATGTTTAGAGGTCTTTCTCGTAAAGTCAACATACTATTTTTTGGGAACTTCTTCTACAAAGAGTCTTATTGGTAGTCTTTTATATGAAACCATCGATCAACAGTCTAACATATCAGGAGTAGAAGAACAAAAGGATCGAACATTGAAAACGGCATCCTTTCATTGTTGAGCGAAACATGAAGTGTGGGTGACTACAATCTACGCATTTAGTCATCGTATAGAGCTTATTCAACAGTATCGAATTCCAACTGCTTAGGGATATTTTACATGCACTCCAATGTGTACACGGGGCCTTGGTTTTTCGTCCCATCCGAAGGACTAGACAGCTGTGCTTGTCAGGCCCTCCGTTCTGCCTTACTGACAAGGGAACCACGCCGGGAAATCGAGATGAACTTTCTCTGTGCAGAACTTTCAATTCAGGCAAAACGTTTATTGCATACGATTAAGCTGGTCAGTTGGAGCTTATTTTCAAAAGTTTTGTAATAATCGGTTGGTAATTAAAGTACCGTGCACATTAAACTGTTAAAACAGAAAATTTCGCCCGGTTGAAATGTTTCTTGCTATAAGTCAGCAATTTTCCGAATTCAGAGAGGCTGGATGGCTGAATGGTTATCATGTGCTCGCTGTATCGTAACCTTTGTCATTGAGTCAACGGGCGTCGTTTGGATCTCCAGGTTGCACGTGACATGGTGTATGATGTCCAACCTCGTGGGTTTTCTCCGTGTTCTTCGGTTTCCTCCCAACGGCTAAAGACCAGTACGTGCAAGGGGAGTTTTTAAATAAAATTAAAAAACATATGTTAGTCCCGAAATGACCTAGTTTGTGTCGAATGGACGTTAGGCCGCATTTCTCTCTTTCTCTTTTTAAAGTTTTGTAATAATCGGTTGGTAATCAAAGGTACTGTTAAAGTGATAAAACAGAAAATTTGGCCCGGTTGTAATGTTTCTCACTTTAAATTCAGCAATTTGTCGATTTTAAGGGGCAAACGTTTATTGCGAACGATTAAGCTGGTCAGGGGGAGCTTATTTTTAAAAGTTTTGTAATATTCGGTTGATAACTAAAGGTACCGTGCAAATTAAACTGTTAAAATAGAAAATTTGGCCCGGTTGAAATGTTTCTCGCTGTAGGTCAGCAATTTGCCGATTTTAGGGAGGTTGCGTGGCTGAATGGTTAGCACATGCGCTCTGTATCATAACGTCTGTCATTGAGTCAACTGGCCTTGTTTCGATTTCTTGGTTGTACGTGACAAGGAGTATGGTCGCCTTACCAGCCTCGTAGGCCGTAACGCCGCTGCCCGGGTAAAATTTCCCTCATTGCACACTTTATGGCGTATGCCCGTCTTCGTTAGCCCATTGTAGGAGCAGAACAGTAGGACGTTAAACCCCATTCAATTTCATTTCATTTTCTCTATGTTGCTTATTTATTATAGTGGATAAATATTTTTCTGGTTCTAGCAATTATTATACGCCCACATTTTCATGTGGACGTATTATGTCGTCGCCCCTGTCCGTCCGGACGTCCGTCCGTCCACAATTTGATTGTGGACTCTCTACAGGTCACAATTCTTATCCGATTTTGACGAAACTTGAAATATAGGTTTATCCCCAAAAGATCTCGGTTCCTTTCGATATTGGCATGTATCGGATCAAAACTTCATGGATTATGGCCCCTGATTGTACGAAAAATCACGTTTTTAGCTTGTGGACCCTATAGAGGTCACAATTTTGAACCGATTTTGACGAAACTTGACATGCATGTTTGTAACCCAAAGATCTTGGTTCCTTTCGATATTTGCGGCTATCGGAATGTAATTTCCTGAATTATGGCCCCTGATTGTCCGAAAAATCACCCTTTTTAGCTTGTGGTCCCTCTGGAGGTCACAATTATTATTCGATTTAAAAAACCGTTTGATTATATCATCGTTACACCCTAAGGAAGGTTGAGTTCGAATTTCGGGAAAATCGGACGAAAATTGCCATACAAAATGGCCGCCGTTAGTACGCGAATACTGTTAAAAAATGGTATATCAAGGTTATGGACCCTGTGGAGGTCACAATTTTGATGAAACTTGAAATTCATGGTTATAACCCAAAGATCTTGCTTCCTTTCGATATTTGCGCATATCGGATCGTAACTTCCTGAATTATGGCCCCTGATTATACGCAAAATCGCCTTTTTTTTAGCTTGGAGGTCACAATTATTATTCGATTTAAAAAAACGTTTGATTATATCACCGTTACACCCTAAGGAAGGTTGAGTTCGAATTTCGGGAAAATCGGACGAAAATTGCCATACAAAATGGCCGGCGTTTGTACGCGAATACTGTTAAAAAATGGTATATCAAGGTTGTGGACCCTGTGGAGGTCACAATTTTGATTCGATTGTGTTGAAACTTGAAATTCAAGGTTATAACCCAAAGATCTTGCTTCTTTTCGATATTTGCGCATATCGGATCGTAACTTCCTGAATTATGGCCCCTGATTATACGCAAAATCGCCTTTTTTTTTAGCTTGGAGGTCACAATTATTATCCGATTTAAAAAAACGTTTGATTATATTACCGTTACACCGTAAGGAAGGTTGAGTTCGAATTTCGGGAAAATCAGACCAAAATTGCCATACAAAATGGCCACCGTTTGTACGTGAATACTGTTAAAAAATGGTATATCAAGGTTGTGGACCCTGTAAAGGTCACAATTTTAATTCGATTTTGATGAAACTTGAAATGCATGGTTATAACCCAAAGATCTTGGTTCCTTTCGGTATTTGCGCATATCGGATCGTAACTTCCTGAATTATTCGAATTTCGTGAAAATGGTACCAAAATTGCCGGAAGAAATGGTCGCCGTTTGTACGCGAATAGTGTAAAGATATGGTATATCATGGTTGTTGACTCTGTACAGGTCACAATTCTTATCCGATTTTGACGAAAAGTCACATTTCTAGGTTGTGTACCGTCACACCATAATCATTGTCGACTTCGAATTTCATGAATATCAGACTGGAACTGACCAACAAAATGGCTGCTCCCAATACAGTATGAAATACAGGACTTAATGATGTAGGAAAAATCACTTTCCGTATTGTTTGTTCTCTATCCATCTCTCGAAAATGTGGGCGTATCCTGCCTGGCAGTGCCAGCCTATCTTTTAATTTCTGCATAGAAATCTCTGGCCAGTTTTTTTTTTATTGCAGAGTGCCATTCTTGTATATTGCAGTCTATGACCCTTTGTTTAAAACATGCTTAAGAAGTCGTCACGATTTCCTACTTATAACCAAACATATTGGAAACCATAATTATATAACATATCTTGGAAGCCCGATTACAGCTATACAAGTTTCAGTTATTTCCCTTTAGTTTAAAGATTATTTTTTTGCCCCGGTGCAATGTTTCTCACTACATTTAAATTTGTAACTTTGTGAGTTTTTGACCGATTTTGATATTATGTCTTTATAATTTTCCAAATCTACATAATTAACGTACATATTCAAACAGTTGAGTTCAACCTGATTCAAAAAGTATTAGTTTTGTTCAAAGTTATCTCATTTAATTTTTCGATGTTTTCTTACCATTTTCATTTCATTTTTCTGAAAGTTTTGAAATCGGAAGTCATCCCGATTACAGCAACACAAGTATCAGTTATTTCCCTTTAGTTTTCAGATTACTCAATGTTTCATACTATATTTAGACTTGTAACTTCGCGAGTTTTTGACCAATTTTGATAGTTTGTTATTCTTATCCTTTTATTTGAGATACTTGATATAATCGATGACACGTGACGATGAATATGAAAGCTTTCATATCTGCATGCGACAGTAGCAGATCTAGTTATTATTTTTTTTTTTTTGTGTATTTTCTGCAAATCGGATTTCTCAGAATCTAACCATGGGATCTTTCTGAAACTTTGACCTACCCCCCCAAAAATGGGGTGCGAACGTTGTTTAAATATATTTTCAAAACGTTTTACGAATCCGAAATCACCGAATTTTACGAACGAAAAAACTGACAATGCATAGTCGTAACTTTGTTATTTTTTGACCGATTTTACTAATTCTTTTTTCTTTGAATACCTTGAAAAAAATCGTTTTCATCTGCAGTTTCACATTTTCGAATTTCGAAAATTCGTCGCTGTGATTTCGAACCGGAAGTTTAGACCAATTTGACAACTTCTTTAATAGTTGTACGATTTTCATGAAATTTAGTATACAAGTAGATCTTACCGATGTGACTTCAAAAATATAATTAGAAATTTTCTAAATTATCTCCCCTTGGTGAAATTAAGGATCAAAATTTTCAAAAAAATCGTCGAAATATAGGTCAGAATGACCTAAAAAAAATTTTCGATACTCGACAAGTAATTACTGATTCCTACACAAAATATGGAGTTTGTCGATCGAACCGGAAGTGCCACCATCTTGAAACGTGAAAAAACAATTGAACTTTTGCGATATTGCACTTACAGACACGGGAGTTATATTTTCTGAATCCTTGAAGGATGGCCCAAAAATCGTAGGGAGCAGAATTTTGATTTCGGTCACGTGATGGTCACCATTTTGAATTGAAAATGAAAAGTAGTAGCAATTTGAAGGGCCGAGACTTTGAAACACAATAACTCTCCTTCTAATTGAGCTAGAATGTTCAAACTTGGTGTAGACGTTCACTAGGTCAATTTCATGATTGAGTTCAAAGATGAGCATTTTCTGCCTAGGGCAAGCAGAGATAGGCATGCTGATTTGTTGATTCTTTAGGGCACGATAACTTCGGTTATAATGAAGGGAGGGCTGTGAAACTTTTGTCAATAGAGAGTCCAATAGCTAGCCTGTTGTGTGAAATCATTGTATCATTTATTTTAAATATCAGGGATAGGCGAAAAAAAGAGATTGAAAATCCAAAAAGTCGTATTTTTACAATTTGGAGCATGTTTAGAGGTCTTTCTCGTAAAGTAAACTTAATAGTTTTTTGGGAACTTCTTCTACAAAGAGTCTTATGGGTAGTCTTTTGTATAAAACCATCGATCAACAATCCAACATATCAGGAGTAGAAGAACAAAAGGATCGAACATTGAAAACGGCACCCTTTCATTGTTAAGCAAAACATGCAGTGTGGGTGGCTACAATCTGCACATTTAGTCATCGTATAGAGCTTATTCAACAGTATCGAATTCCAACTGCTAAGGGATCTTTACGTGCACTCCAATGTGTACACGGCGGGTGGGGGGACACGCCAGAAAATCGAGATGAACTTTCTCGGACAATGCAGGGATCGAACACCCGACCTCCTGGCTAGCAGGCCAACGCCTTAGCCACATAGTGTGGACACCCATCGTACATTTCATCCGTCAAATCAAAGCATTTCATTGCATTAGACCAATAATTAATTATTCTTAATTGAAAACTTTATTTTAATATTAGTCTGGCATTATTAAATCCTAATTTTATTGGTCTTATTTAAAATTAAACTTTCATTTAAGTATGAACAACCCTTAACGTGTCTCTTTAAAACATAAAAAAAAATACTCTAAAACAGTAGCTCAACCTTTTGACCTAAACTCATTAATTTACCATTTTTTGTGAGCCACTTGTTATTTTTCCTATGACATATTACACGTGTCTGATTTTAAAGGGGGGTTGGGTGGCTGAATGGTTAGCACGCGCACCTGTCATTGAGTTAACTAGCGTGTTTTCGAATGCCCGGTTGTACGTGACAAGGAGTAAGGTCGCCTGTCCAACCTGCCATTTTTAATTTTTTTTTCCCGCCATTTTCATACCATTTTCTCATCCGTCTAATTACAGTAATACAAGTTTCAGTTATTTCCCTTTAGTTTTCAGATTATTGTTATGCCTGGGTGCAATGTTTCATACTATATTTAGACTTGTAACTTCGCGAGTTTTTGACCAATTTTAATAATTTTTTCTTCTTATCCTTTTATTTAGGATATTTGATACAATCAATGACACGTGACGATGAATATGAAAGCTTCCATATCTGCATGGGACAGTAGCAGATCTAGTTATTAGGCTTTCAGACTTTCGTCTGAAAGCCTATTGAGATTACTAAAATTATTAGGCTTTCAGACTTTCGTCTGAAAGACTATTGTTTTTACTAAAATTATTATTATTAGGGTTTCACACTGCGAAGCTTGTGTGAAACACTATTGTTTTTGTTAAAATTATTATTCTTATTATTATTATTATTATTATTATTCTTCTTTTGTTTTGAGTAGATCTCAGCAACTACGTGTCGCATCGTTACGATTTCTTCGGTTTTACTGGGAAAGTGGGTGTGACTTAGAGGATAAAGCTATTTTGAACGTTCTGCGACAATGCGAAATGTCCGAAATCACCGAAGTTATCGTTTCTACAAATATTGCGGTAATTTTAACAATAATCATGGGATTTTAACTTTCGATACATTTTGGCATAGCTGGAGACAGGGCACATAGCTGCGATACTTTCGATTTTTGATTTTCGGCAAATCTTCGAAGATATTAGGCGCCAAATTTCGGAAATTTAAAATTTTACAAAAAACTTTTTTATTTATGAATATTTTTTAGTCGTGTTGGACACAGAATTAAAGAGTCATCTGACTTGAGCAAAAATGTTAAAAAATTTTGTCTCAGTAGTTTTCCTTGGCCTCCATTGGCTAATTCAGTTTTTCAGTCCTAGATTAATTTTTTATTGTTCGATTTGTATAAAACAAAGTTCATATGCTTCGTTGTCTCAATTGTCATTTTTTTTATTACCAAAAGTATTATCTGTCGGCACCGGAAGTGGCATAATTTTACCAAAAACTACAATTTTGACAGTTAGGTACATTTTTTGAAAACAAATATTATTTTTTTGAAAAATTATATGACTCAAAGAGTGTGTCCTTTAAAGGCGCAAAAAATGTCGGAAGCAGTTTTTTTAATTTCTTTTTCATTTTCTAGCAAATTGGATTAAGAGGTGAAAAAAGGCGTAAAATTGACCTATTTACAACTCATTCAGGCTTTTCAGATTTTAAAATATTTTTACGTAACTTTTATAAACTTGTAGCTATAATCCATACCAAGAGAATGTATGTGAAAATTAGTTTGTAATATAAGCAGTTGCCGAGAAATAGGCAATTTTGCATGAGTCACTTTTCACGTAATTTTGGCTGTAAAAGAATCAATTATTATTCGATTTTCAATTTTCGTTCGCCATTGGATGCCTAATGCCATAGTGGACTATGTCAAACCATTTTACCCCTTGCGCTGCCACCGGAAATGACGTCATTTGCTCAAAACTTAAATTTTAGCCCTCAAAAAACAATATTTTATTCAAATGAGTCGTATTTGTTATTTTTTTCAAATTGTGATATTTGATTCTATTGATCAAATAGATTGAACCCATACGATCATACAGATACCACAAAATGGTTTCTAACTTGTACGGTTGCAGAGAAATGGGCGATTTTCCTTAAGTCACTTTTCAAGGTTTTTGGTCTATAAAAGTGTCAGTTATTATTCGATTTTCATAAAATTTTCACCATATGATATCTTGTGTCATTTATGATTTCATAGAACTAATTTAACATTTTCAGTATCACCAGAAGTAATGTCATTTTGGCAAAAACTGTATTTTTAGCCTTCAAAACAGATATTTTTTTTAAATGAGTCTGATTTGTAATATATTTCAAATTATGATATTTGATCCCTATCAACAAATGGATTGAACCCATACGATCACATAGATACCAAAAGATAGTTTTTATCGTGTACGGTTGCCGAGAAATAGACGATTTTCTACAAGTCACTTTTCAAGGTTTTTGGTCTATAAAAGTGGCAATTCTCATTCGATTTACATACAATTTTCGCCATTATGATGCCTTATGCCATTTCTGATTTCATAAAACTAATTGAACATTTTCATTATCACCGGAAGTAATGAAATTTTGCCAGGATCACTTACAAGTAACATATATATAAAATGAATTGATATTGCTGGATTTGGTTGATTCTTCGTCCATTTTATTTGATGTTTACAATGCTTATGTGGAAACCTGTTTGATGGTTTCATTGGTATCGGAAGTGACATATGTTTAAGGGTAACGTGGCACCGAAAGTGACGTGGCACCAGTGAAACCCGTCATTCCTGCATTCGATTCAAAAAGCAAGTATGCGTCATATCAAGTTGATTATAATTTCAAATTGACACCGGAGGTGACACCATTTTGTCAAAAACTGCATTTTTGAAGTGGTGAAATTTAATGGTGGTCTGCCTCCCAATCTCCCAAACAGAGTTGTCTTCCCTTGCAGTTCACACTATCCAATCGAATTGGAGAATACCCACGCTGACCTGACGCCATTTTGATGTTATCTGGAGGTAAGAATTTGTTACTTATCACTTATGATTTAAACAGGTTACAACTTTAGACGTAAATATATATATGTAAGCATACGCATATGATTAGGTGTATACATATGGAATTATTTAGTTGAATACAGTAAATTAGGCATGGCAATTTGGTAGAGATCCAATCGGCGTTGGTGCTGTTTTGTTTTGAAATGAAAACCCTACGAACGATGTATCGACGGGACAAGTAGGCCTATTCTCTTATCGTTATCATTTGTGCTTGATAACGATAAGAGAATACTTGTCGAAACGTCGTAGCTAATACGTACGCACACACATAGTGAGAGTATTCTATCCTGTCGCCCCTGTATGACGATTGACTGTACCAACACTTGAATAATTATTCCGTGGTTTATTCTATTCTCTACACATAACAAACAATGCACAATAGACAAATTTGTATCAACTTAAAACGTCAAAATTAAATTTTAAATTACACACAAATAGTCTGAATATGTTCGGGTTCGGATAGTGCAGGCAGATAGTTGAATACTGAAATAGTCAAGAGTTTAAACACTAATAATGGGACACAACTTGACATTTAATGAGGGAAATCTCTGATTAAGCTGTGCAGTTAAATTTTAACTGTCAAATTTTAACTATCCGACTAGCCGTAGGAACACCAGTCTGTGCGACAAGACAAAATGCGCTTAACATGTACCCATTATTAGTATTACATGCTGTGGAGCCAATAAAAACGGCAATTTTTTTTATGTCTGTTTTTCGAATACATTGATTTTTTGACAATTTTTTATCCTTTTTAGAATTTCAATATTGTCAACAAGAAGTACCAGTACCACCGCTGCATTGCTTGAGGCGAGGGAAGATTTCATTGAAGTGATATTCAGACAACGTTGTGTTTGGATAGTGTTGCAAGTTTAGAGAGAGTACTACATGTAGTAGGCCTATTTTGTTGTTCATATCTGGTGAGTAGAACTTGGTTGAATGATTCATCTAAACAGTAATTTGGTCATTTTGAGTTTTATGGCCGTTGTTACACTTTGTTTGGGTATCACGTCATTTGGGACTCACATCATTTGGGACTCAACACAAACAACATTTGGGACCCAGTTGACGACGTTTGGGACTTCATTGGCGTCATTTGGGACTCAAAATTTCTGTTAATTATCTTTAGTTCTTGCCCTTGTTTCATTTATTTGCACCTTGTGAACGCTCTAACAACAAAAGTTATCATCCGATTTGTATGGAATTTATATTGCATCATTTGAATTAGTAAAACACAGAAGCATGCTGTATTTTAGCAATTTCCCAATTACATCTAGAGTTGTGGCCTTTTTCACTTTGTTGCATCTTATGAATGCACAAACGACAAAAGTTATTATCCGATTTGTATGAAATTTATATATCGTTTAAATTAGTAAATTGAAGAAGCCTATTAATTGCAGCAATTTCCGTTAATTACATCTGATGTGTACATCATTTGAATTAGTGAATCAAAGAATCCTATTGAATTTCAGCAATTTCTGTTAAAGATACATTATGGGAGATACTTATAGAGAGTTGGCCATTCTTGCTATAACAGTTCAAAAGTAGATGATGAAAGAAGAATATATTGAAAATTTCAGTCAAATTACTTTATTCTGTACAAAGATATTAACGTTATAATATTTGTCTAGAAATGGGGGCCAAATGTGTCTTCACCTTGGCCTATCGTTTCATTGACAGGCGTTAACTCCACCTACATAATCTCGATTATCAAGTAAAGTTTTCAATCCCATCGAAATATCGCTCAACAGCGGCCTCGCTAAGCACACTCTATCATTTAGCCTCGATCTAACTGATGACGTAAACTTAAAGGGACAATCCCGATAAGAACAGAGTCTCACAAATTAAAGTCCGAGTATTTTTGAATTTTATGGACCAAAATATAGTGGCATGGTGCATTTACCTTGTCTCA
This sequence comes from Patella caerulea, assembly GCA_036850965.1. NCBI lineage: Eukaryota > Metazoa > Mollusca > Gastropoda > Patellidae > Patella > Patella caerulea. The sequence continues at coordinate 2,388,841 of JAZGQO010000008.1, read as the reverse complement.
AAATTTCAGCTCAAAATATTGAGCCGTTTGGACGTGAACGTCAACACTGCTTATCCGGACACGTAACCCTTTTAAGATTTCGGGTCAATTTTTTCATTGGGTGACCTGATAATCGATTAATGTTTCTTGAGAGGTCTATACAGTGAATGACCCATGCCCTGTACTTGATAACAAAAGGTAAATTTCACCTACATATTATTTTTATAGAAAAAAGTCTGGTTCTATCCAGATACTGTATAATAAAACGTTCTCCATTTCCAGATAGTATGTTTCAAAACACAAAAAGTTCTAGCATGTTATTATATACCATCGTATACTTATATAATCTTAATAAGTCAAAATAACATTTTACTTTGAATTTAGGCCCTACATGTATAAGACAAAGAAAATATTTATCTTCAATAAATTTTAATAACTAAAATTTGATACAGAGTGGATTCTTGTTTAAGATTTAAAATTATAAAATAACCATACCTTGATGGAGTGAATTCACAGTGAATTTTATAGCAACATATATATAGGCCTACATTTATTTTCAGTTGTTCTAGTATCTACATACATAATTAGACGGCTATCCTGTCACATTAATGTGACCGAATTCTATTGACAGGCAACACGATAAATATTGTACTTGTAGCTCGAATTGAAAGGCGCAAAACTCTTTGTATTTCAACTTTTAAAAAAAAAATCCGAAAAATAAAGTTTATGTAGGCCTACTGGAAAATTTAATAAAATTAAATAAATTGGGCACTAGAGTATTTTTTAAACAGAATGTTTAGCGTAATATAGTCGGAATGTGAGAATGAAATTCCAGGGGGGCGTGACATGTCCTCCACAGTCGTACGTAATACAAACACGTAGGTAAATAGGTGCGAATCAAAGTCGTGCTTTGATATTCAATTACAAATATTTTAGAATCTGAAATCAACACATTTCTCAACGTCTTTATTTTAAATAAGAATTTGATTTGAGTACCTGTTTTACGTGGAGGAATCCACGTGAATTCGAGTCATGAATCTTCTTCGCTGAACTGACAGCCATTGAAGCAGATTCGGTTCGCTGAACTGACAGCCAAAGCAGATTCGGAATTCGGGAGAATTTCTTGTCATACCGATGTCGAAGAAATAAAACTATTTAATATCAGGACAAAACAATTAAAGAATTGTGTACATATGGATAATGTGTGACGTGGATAATTAGGAGTGATGGATTAGTTGCTGAAGCGAAAAGTATCGGAGAATGCGACAGCTATAGCCATTTTGTAAATCGTGCGTAATTCAGTACACGAGATATGATTGGACAATACATGAAAAATATGATAATTTCAGCCAATGAAAAAATGATTACTAATACTAATGGGCACAGTACGATACCTCCCGTCTACATGCTTTCGTCTAAGTCTAACATTATTTTAGCAAATTTTAATGGGTTGTTTTTTGTGGTTAAAATGCAAGCGCACGGTTGAGAAACAAGGCACCAACAGAACCACATGGCTCTTCCCCAAAGTGGACCTTACTAACTCTTGAATGTCAAACAGGAAGTAAACATGAGAAAAAGTCATCTGTCTATAAGGGAAGTAACTATCGTTGCGCTAGGGACATAGCATTCGTCTAACTGGGTTTGTCAACAAAACTCGCCTTGGGTGATTAATGGTATCGTTAAAGCGTCAACAAAGCTCGCCTTGGGTTAGTTAAGAATAATCCTATGATTCAGATGGGGGGGTTGGGGTGGTCTAGAGTGCCGCGCTTCACCCTCTAGCTGGCCGGTCACCTCTGGTTTGCGGCTGTGGTTTCGATCCCTGGTGTGAGCGTATGTGGCATTGGAGATAGGGGCGCCTTCTCAACCTCGTGGGTTTCCTCCGGGCACTCTGGTTTCCTCCCACTGCTAAAGACCCCTACGCGCAAGCGAATTGTTGAAATAAAATTGAACCATATGTTTGTCCCAAAATGACCTAGTTTGTGTCGAGTGGACATTAAACCCCATTTCTCTCTCTCTCCCTATGACTCAGTTGAGCAATTGGCAAATATACTGTTTTCTTGAATAAATTCAAACGTCTTTTTTACATGTAACTTCATGTGATTTTTCTGGTGTTTGAAAGTCTTGGTCAGCCAGGCGTCATTATCCTTATCTGCATGTATTTTACCACGGCCACTGACATTCGAGACAACTCCCTGTCCATTACTGTATTTTTCGAGTAAAATTATTACATAGAAGTCTTGATTATCCATTTTTATACACCCACATACTTTGTAAAAAAATGAATTGGGGTTTAATGGCCAGCTGTTCTGCCCCAACTGGGCTATATTGAATTCCAACAGCCAAGGGATCTTTTACATGTATGCCAATGTGTACACGAGTGCTCTGTTAGTTCCATCCGAATGACTAGACAGCTGTCCTCGTCGGGCCCCCCGGTAGTAAACCTGCGACCTCAAGGGTAGCGAGCCAGCATCTTATCCACCATCCAGCTTATAATTTTTATACGTCCACTCTGCTTCACACACATATAGTGAGAATATTTTACCTTCTGTGTGGCGGTGTGTCAATCAACTGGCTACAGCGCACCTCAAACGTGAAGGCCTGATTACATGTACATTGTTTGTCACTATCTTTATGGCTTGCTTGGAAATTTCTTTGCAATTTCAAATGGATTGTGCATGTCCAAATGTTGGTAAACACAAGATGGCTACTTTCTGTGTGAAAGATGCCCTGCAAAAACGATTGAAATGTCGATGTACCCATTATTACTGTGCAGGCCGTAAAAAAATGGGACCATATCTCTTATTTTTATTGCTATTTCTTGAATAAATTTTTTTGATATTTATTTTTCCTTTTTAGAAATTCACAATAATATTGTCAACTATAAGCACCATTTCCACAGAATGTGGACCGTGAAGATTTCATTGAAGTGATATCCAGTGTAAATTTTGTTTGGATAGGCCTATTTGGTTGTGCATATCTGGTGAGTAGAACTTGATTTTGAATGAAATGGAACATGGTTGAATGATTCATCAAAACAGTGCCATACTTGGGTCATTTTGAGACTAACCTATGGTATTTTTCATTTCGTTTTTATACGCCCACATTGAAATGTGGTCGTATATTGTCGTCGCCCCCGTCCGTCCGTCGGTCCGTCCGTCGGTCCGTCCGTCGGTCCGGCGTCCACAATTGCTTGTGGACGCTCTACAGGCTAAAGTTAATATCCGATTTACTTTAAATTTATACACAGTGTTTAAGGTCATGAGACGAAGAAGCCTATTGTTTTTCAGCGATTTCCGATAATAACTACCAGAGTTATGGCCCTTGATCACTTCAAAAAATCTTGTGGACGCTCTAGAGGCCAAAGTTAATATCCGATCGACTTTAAATTTATACACAGCGTTTAAGGTCATAAGACAATGACGCCTATTGATTTTCGGCGATTTCCGATAATTAGTGCCAGAGTTATGACCCTTGATCTCTTTAAAAAATCTTGTGGACGCTCTAAAGGTCAAAGTTAATATCCGATTGACTTTAAATTTATACACAGTGTTTAAGGTCATAAGACGAAGAAGCCTATTAATTTTCAGCGATTTCCCATAATTAGTGCCAGAGTTATGGTCCTTGATCACTTCAAAAAATCTTGTGGACGCTCTAGAGGCCAAAGTTAATATCCGATTGACTTTAAATTTATACACAGTGTTTAAGGTCATAAGACGAAGACGCCTATTGATTTTCAGCGATTTCCGATAATTAGTGCCAGAGTTATGGCCCTTGATCACCTAAAAAAAATCTTGTGGACGCTCTAGAGGCCAAAGTTAATATCCGATTGACTTTAGATTTATACACAGTGTTTAAGGTCATGAGACGAAGAAACCTAGTGATTTTCGGCGATTTCCGATAATTAGTGCCAGAGTTATGGCCCTTGATCTCTTTAAAAAATCATGTGGACGCTCTAAAGGTCAAAGTTAATATCCGATTGACTTTAAATTTATACACAGTGTTTAAGGTCATAAGACGAAGAAGCCTATTGATTTTCAGCGATTTCCGATAATTAGTGCCAGAGTTATGGCCCTTGACCACTTCAAAAAATCTTGTGGACGCTCTAGAGGCCAAAGTTAATATCTGATTGACTTTAAATTTATACACAGTGTTTAAGGTCATAAGACGAAGACGCTTATTGATTTTCAGCGATTTCCGATAATTAGTGCCAGAGTTATGGCCCTTGATCACCTAAAAAAATCTTGTGGACGCTCTGGAGGCCAAAGTTAATATCCGATTGACTTTAGATTTATACACATTGTTTAAGGTCATGAGACGAAGAAGCCTATTGATTTTCAGCGATTTCAAATAATTACTGCCAGAGTTATCTCCCTTGATAACTTTAAAAATTCTTGTGACGCTATAGAGGCCAAAGTTACCATCCGATTGACTTCAGATTGATACATAGAGTTTAAGGTGTTGAAACGAACAAGTATTTTGATTTTCAATGAATTTAGATAACTGAACAGCTAAATCCATGATATTAAATGTTTCATGTATATACTAATTGTTAGCGTGGGGTAAAACTTTATAAAAAGCAATCAAATTCTAATGATTTTCTGATAATTACATAATGAGTTGTTACTCTTAATCAGTTTTTAGTGTATTACAAATGTTTCATTACCAAAAAAAGTAAAAATATGCGACAACCCTTGTTGACTGCCCGGACGATTTAGCTGCTGTGGGCGTATGTTTCGTTGCCTGGCAACCTATCTTTTATCGTGGCAATTACTCTTATGTTTCTGTTACTGTATATATGTTACTCTCGGTCACCCAGAACCTCCTAGTCTTCAATACAGAGGTTCTGGGACCGTTCTCAATATTTGACGTTAAAGCCCATTGCTCATGCGTAACCGGGAGTTTGGTTTTTAATGTGGCTTATTATCCAGTCTTTTAAGCCAAATCATGGCGTAAACATTTTGTTTAAAAAGGAGTTTCCTCCCTTAGACTTTGTTTATGATAAGCCAATTTTTGTCAAATGTTGACAACGCATCCAGACTAATCTTCATAGAATATTTTTCTGGATGATAGAGACTATATATATATATGTAGACTTAGTTTTCATGTGAAAAAAAATGATAATAGTGTGGGTAAGTAAAAAAAAAATTCAATTTCTAAGTGTTATTTTAAGAATGATATGGAAGGATAAGGTTGTCAATATTATTTCAATGTTCACAGTGCAAACTGCATACATGTACATGTGTGTCAGCAAATAAAATGTGTATTTTATACGTTTGTCAGCAGTTAAAAATGTGCTTTAGTTTTACAATTTGCAATTTCCATTGCTCAACAATACCAGTAACACTGTGTTAAAATACAGAATACACTTTTCAATAATACTTTGTGGCTTAGTGGGGCAGGGCGGAAGGTCCGACAAGGAAGGTCGAGTCATTTGTTTGTGAAAAACAGAGGTCTTGTGTAAACATTTTCGTGCACTTAGAACTAACAGTAGACCTTGGTGCTGTTGTCATGGAAACATTTCCCTCAGCACACTGCATATCAACAAATAGTAGACCTTGGTGCTGTTGTCATTGCAACAATCCATCAGCACTGCATGACAAATGCCCCATTTCATTTTTATATGCCCACATGGAAATGTGAACGTATATTGCCGTCGCCCTCGTCCGTCCGTATGTCCGTCCGTCCATCGTCCACAATTTCTTATGAACGCACTAGAGGCTAAAGTTAATATCCGATTAACTTTAAATTTGTACACATTGTGTAAAGTCATGAGACGAAGAAGCCTATTGATTTTCAGCAATATCTGATAATTATTGCTAGAGTTATGACCCTTGATCACTTTGAAAAATCTTGTGAACGCTCTTGAGGCTAAAGTTAATATCTGATTGACTTCAAATTTATACACAGTGTTTAAAGTCATGAGACGAAGAGGCCTATTGATTTTCAGCGATTTCCGATTATTACTGCCAGAGTTACATGTATCATATGACCCTTGATCACTTTGAAAAATCTTGTGAACGCTGTAGAGGCTAAAGTTAATATCCGATTGACTTTAAATTTATACACAGTATTTAAAGTCATGAGACGAAGAAGCCTATTAATTTTCAGCGATTTGTGATAATTACTGCCAGAGTTGTGGCCCTTGATCTTTTTGAAAAATCTTGTGGATGGTCTAGAGATCAAAGTTAATATCCGATTGACTTTAAATTTATACACAGTGCTTAAAGTCACAAGACGTAGAATCCAATTGATTTTCAGAGGTTTCCGATAATTACTCACAGAGTTATGGCCCTTGATCACTTTGAAAAATCTTGTGGATGCTTTCTAGAGGCCAGAGTTAATATCCGATTTACTTTAAATTTATACACAGCATTTAAGGTCATGAAGAGAAGAATCCTATTGATTTTCAGAGATTTCTGATAATTACTGCCAGAGTTATGGCCCTTGATCACCTCAAAAAATCTTGTTGACGCGCTAGAGGTCAAAGTTAATATCCCATTGACTTTAAATTGATACATAGTATTTAAGGTCATGAGACGAAGAAGCCTATTGATTTTCAACGATTTCCCATAATAACTGCCAAAGTTATCTCCCTTGATCACTTTGAAAAATTTTGTGACGCTCTAGAGACCAAACTTTTATCTGATTAATTTTCAATGAATATTGATAACTGAACAGCTAAATCCATGTTATTAGATGTTTTGTATACTGTACTGAATTTTAGCATGGGCCAGAACTTTATAAAAATCAAACAAATTCTAATGATTTTCTGATAATTACTTTATGAGTTGTTACTGTTAATCAGATTTTAGTGTAATATAAATGTTTCATTATCGAAAAAAAGTAAAAAATATGCTACAACTCTTGTATTGCCCTGACGATTTAGCTGCTGTGGGCGTATGTTTCGTTGCCTAACAACCTATCTTAACATTTGCATTACAAAATTTATTCACCTTTCGCAAAAGAAGAATATCCTGAGAAACAAATTTATTTGTCTTAAAGTGAATTTTTATACGCCCACATGGAAATGTGGAAGTATATTGCCCCCGTCCGTCCTTCCGTCCACAATTTCTTGTGAACGCACTAGAGGCTAAAGTTAATATCCGATTTACTTTAAATTTATACACAGTGTTTAAGGTCATGAGACGAAGAAGCCTATTGATTTTCAGCAATATCTGGTAATTATTGCCAGAGTTATGACCCTTGATCACTTTGAAAAATCTTGTGAACGCTCTAGAGGCTAAAGTTAATATCTGATTGACTTCATATTTATACACAGTGTTTAAAGTCATGAGATAAAGAGGCCTATTGATTTTCAGCGATTTCCGATTATTACTGCCAGAGTTATGACCATTGATCACTTTGAAAAATCTTGTGAACGCTGTAGAGGCTAAGTTAATATCCGATTGACTTAAAATTTATACACAGTATTTAAAGTCATAAGATGAAGAAGCCTATCGATTTTTAACGATTTCAGATAATTATTGCCAGAGTTATGGCCCTTGATCACTTTGAAAAATCTTGTGGATGGTCTAGAGACCAAAGTTGATATCCGATTGACTTTAAATTGATATACAGTATTTAAGGTTATGAGACGAAGAAGCCTATTGAATTAGCGATTTCCTATAATTACTGCCAAAGTTATCTCCCTTGATCACTTTGAAAAATCTTGTGACGCTCTAGAGACCAAACGTTAATTTTCAATGAATTTTGATAACTGAACAGCTAAAACCATGATATTAAATGTTTTGTATACAGTACTTAATGTTAGCATGGGCCAGAACTTTATAAAAACCAAACAAACTAATGATTTTCTGATAATTATGAGTTGTTACCCTTAATCAGATTTTAGTGTAATATAAATGTTTCATTTACGAAAAAAAGTAAAAATATGCGACAACTCTTGTTGATTGCCCGGACGATTTAGCTGCTGTGGGCGTATGTTTCGTTGCCTGGCAACCTATCTTAACAAGTTATTGTAGCCATTCACAATACTTACACAAAATTACTTTTTGTGCGAATACTTAAATTGCCGTTTCATTTTTCTTCACTTTCCTGCAATGTATAAGCTTATCATGATAAAATAAGATGTATATATTTGCAGATCAAGTAATAAGTATCATAACTACAACGTTTGTATTCATTTGAGCATTTGTGGCAAGTGATTTGCTTTCCCTAGTATTTAAATATACATGTATTGCATATCAATACATGTTCAGCATGCATCTGGGAAATGTTCTTTTTGTCTTTATTTTCTATTTATTTTCTCAAATTAATTATTTTTAAGCGTGTTGAGCTGTCTAAAATGCAGATTTTAAACATACATTATGCAAGAGCTAAATCTACATATTGCAGGTCTTTTAGGCCTGAAATGTTATTTAAGTTATTAATTAGACATTAATTAACTAAATAAGCCCATCGGATACTCAGAATTTTAACTAGATTAAATTTAATTTAAAAATGGGAAAGTGAGGCTAAGTCTCGAATATACCAGTGCCCTGGTAAAGTTATTAATTAGACATTAATTAACTAAACAACAAGCCTGGAAATAAGGCACCTGTCACTGACAAATAGGCACAGATTCAGGCTTTGTCAGGCACAAAACCTCTGGTCTTGTCATTTTGTCCTGCACTAATTTGTCTTTTTTAATGGTATTATAAATACATGTCCTGCACGAATTTGAAAATGTCAGCTGACATTTTGTCAGGTACATCTAAAACCGTTATTTTGAGGCCTTCTAAACAAACCCATCGGATACTCATTGTGGTTACCACAATGCACACATCTTGTCAAAACTACAAACACTGATAACTTGGCTCAGAATAGAGTAATTTGAATTGAATTTTCAATATTTTCCTTTTGCCCATTATCAATGAAGACGTGATAGCAAAGACAAGAGTGCAATAAAATGAAGAAGGTAAATTAACAGACTTGACCAATTCAAAATGCCTATGCATGTTAAATGAAATAAAAATTAATGTAATAGAATTTTGAATATAAACGGAGCGTAGCGTGGTACAACCTGGATTGATGTGAAAGACAGTCCAATAGAGTAAGCCCATTATCAATGAACACGTGATAGCAAAGACTAGAGTGCGATCAACTAAATTCGGCGAAGAAGGTAAATTAACGACAGACTTGACCAATTCAAAATGCCTACGCATGTTAAATGAAATACAAATTAATGTAATATAATTTTGAATATACAGAAAGGCTTATCATTTTAAATGGGAATAACATTCTGGTGATTCAAGGCTACATTATAATAATACATCCTGTTTTCGAAGTTACAATATTTCCGGTGCTGTGTGATCTGACATATTGTAACGATCCCGAACGATGTCGGATGTGACAGTCCACCGTATTCGCATATTGGATCATAACTTCCTGAATTATTCCCCCTGATTGTAGGAAAAATTACTTTTATACGCTCACATTGAAATGTGGTCATATACAGTATTGTTCTTGATCACTTCAAAAAATCTTGTGAACGCTCTAGAGACCAAAGTTAATATCCGATTGACCTCAAATTCATACGCAGTATTTAAGGTCATAAGACAAAGAAGTCAATTGATTTTTAGTAATTTCCGATAATTACTGTGATATGGACGCTCTTGAGGCTTAAGTTAACTTTAGATCGATTTTCAATGAATTTTGATAACTTGGAACAGCTAAATCCATGATATTAAATTTCCTAAACTAAACGTTAGCATGGAGGAGAACTTTATCAAAGCCAAACAAATTCTAATGATTTTCTGATAATAACTTAATGAGTTGTTGCTCTTAATCAGATTTCAGTGTATTATAAATGTGTATTATAAATGTTTTATTACCGAAAAAAGTAAAAATATGCGACAACTCTTGTTGACTGCCCAAACGATTTAGCTGCTGTGGCCGTATGTTTGTTGCTTGGTAACCTATCTTTTTACTTAGTTTGTTGTCTCTCCATCTCTCGATAATGTGGACGTATCCTATCTGGCAGCCGATGGTTTATTAATTTGGGTGGTAAACTACATATTAATCACCCCAAAAATACCTGTGCAAAATTTTAGTAAGATTGGTGTTGAAAGTTAGTGTGTATCTTAGACTACTTACACCCTGAAGTCAGATAATTGGTTCTTAAGTATTTTAGAATTTTAAGTTGTGCCTTATTCAGTTTATTTATTCAGTTATTTTCTTTCATTTCAGGTATTAAAAAGACAGATCAAAAGTTGTAAACCAACAACAAAGCAGTTGGATTCCAAATACTTCTGCACAGTTGGTGCCTATACAAGTAACGCTCTGCAGTACTTCTACTATCTGCAGTAAATTATATTCTGTAAGTAACTCTCTGCAAATAGTAGCAATACTATCTGTAGTAAAATATACACTCTTGGTAAAGCTCTGCAGGTACTAGCAATACTATCTGTAGTAACTATACTCTCTTGGTAACTCCCTGCAGGTAGTAGCAATACTATCTGTAGTAAAATATACACTCTTGGTAACGCTCTGCAGGTAGTAGCAATACTATCTGTAGTAAACTCTACTCTCTTGGTAACGCTCTGCAGGTAGTAGCAATACTATCTGTAGTAAACTATACTCTCTTGGTAACGCTCTGCATTTAGTAGCGATACCAGCTGTAGTAAAAAACTATATTTTTTGGTAACGCTCTGCAGGTAGTAGCAATACTATCTGTAGTAAAGTATACTCTCTTGGTGACTCTCTGCAGGTAGTAGCAATACTATCTGTAGTAAAATATACTCTTTTGGTGACTCTCTGCAGGTAGTAGTAATACTATCTGTAGTAAAATATACTCTCTTGGTGACTCTCTACAGGTAGTAGCAATACTATCTGTAGTAAACTATACTCTCTTGGTAACTCTCTGCAGGTAATAGCAATACTATCTGTAGTAAAATATACTCTCTTGGTAACGCTCTGCAGATAGTAGCAATACTATCTGTAGTAAACTATACTCTTGGTAACGCTCTGCAGATAGTAGCAATACTATCTATAGTAAACTATACTCTTGGTGACGCTCTGCAGGTATTAGCAATACTATCTGTAGTAAACTATACTATCTTGGTGACGCTCTGCAGGTATTAGCAATACTATCTGTAGTAAAAAACTATATTTTTTGGTAACGCTCTGCAGATAGTAGCAATACTATCTGTAGTAAACTATACTCTTGGTGACGCTCTGCAGGTATTAGCAATACTATCTGTAGTAAACTATACTCTCTTGGTAACGCTCTGCAGATAGTAGCAATACTATCTGTAGTAAACTATACTCTTGGTGACGCTCTGCAGGTATTAGCAATACTATCTGTAGTAAACTATACTATCTTGGTGACGCTCTGCAGGTATTAACAATACTATCTGTAGTAAAAAACTATATTTTTTGGTAACGCTCTGCAGGTAGTAGCAATACTATCTGTAGTAAACTATAGTCTCTTGGTAACTCTCTGCAGTTAGTAGCAATATACTATCTGTAGTAAACTATATTTTTTGGGTATCGCTCTGTAGTAAACTATATTTTTTGGTAACGCTCTGTAGTAAATTATATATTTTTGGTAACGCTCTGTAGATTATAACAATAGTATTTGTGAAACTATATTTCTTGGTAACACTCTGCAGGTAGTACGAATACTATCTGTTGTAAAATATACTCTCTTGGTAACGCTCTGCCAGGTAGTAGCAATACTATCTGTAGTAAACTATATTTCTTGGTAGCAATTCCATCTGTATAAGCAATATTTTGAAGTATACTATTATATCTTGAAGTAATATAATCATCTGAAAAATTATATTTAACGTGTAATACTTTTAATTTAGTTTAAACTATGCCACGAATTAAAAATAAAAATAAAAGAAGAAAATTAGATAATCTTAAAAAAAATGTCTTGTGTATAGATGAAAGATCAGAGAAAATTGGAGAACATAAAGAAATATTCTCTTATGTATTAGGTAGTTTTCATCAAGGTGATGAAAGGTTTGGTGAATCAGCAGGAACACAGTGTGTTAGTATCTCATTATTATCTATTATTTATGATAACATTAAAAAGGTTGAACATTGGAACACCATAGATTTGGATAGAATTTTGATGACCGGAAATGAGTTATATGAATTTCTTCAATGTTCTTCTTCAATATCCAACAGATATTTGTTAATTTCTGAATTGCCAAGTACAATACATCTTTTTGATACAGTTTTCAATATTGACAGACAAGAAGAATCTTTGTTTGGATTAATAGAATTAAATAACATTAACGGGGCATTATATGAAGCTTTGCAAACAAATTTTAATGCATATAATTCTTGTTTGATTACTTTTGGAGGGAACACCTTTTCTGTGATAAAGAAGCCAGATGCTTTTTATATATTTGATTCTCATAGCAGAAGTAAAGAAGGACTTGTTGATCCCGAAGGTCATTCAGTTCTGATAAAAGTCAAAACAGTTAATCACCTTTTAAACCAATGCATTGAGTTAGCCAACTCTATGAATTTGAGAGTACAGCAGTTTGAATTAACAGGAATAAATGTTATTGGTGAAAATGAAAAACCTATTGATATTAATAGTGGTATTTCGGAAATAGAAACATCAAGTGATCAGTTTTCTACAAGGGTTGTTGATAAAGGTGATGATGATATCAGTATTGCAGGCATCGAAACAACTTCTTTTAGTTTTAAACCACTTGGATTACAAGAAAAAAACAATTGTTGCCAAAAGCTTAATATAAGAAATACTGCAAACACAAAAACTGATGTTATTCCTTGTGTTATAGCTCAACCAGATGATATCAAGCAAATACTAGGAGATGGCAACTGTTTGTTTCGCAGTCTTTCTTATTCCATATCCGGCACAGAAAACAATCACTTGGAACTTAGGAAAGCCATTGTCAATCACTTGAAAGAAAATGCATTAATATTTAAGCAATATTTAAGACAACCATTTAAGTCTGTGCAAGATTATATATATAGGTCTAGAATTGATAAATCTGGCACTTGGGGTACAGAAATAGAACTTTTTGCAGCAGCAGATTTTTTACAAACCTACATTTATACTTACAGTAATAATAGATGGTTGCAATTTACTACATTACAGTCAACAAATAAAGAATTAGAAGATAGTGGTGCCATTTATATATACCATTCAAACGAATCACATTACGATGTTGTAGTGAATGTCATCCGAAATATTGAAATACGAAATAAGGATATATCAAATGCAAGTTTTTGTAAGCCATTGGCAACTACTCAGTTTGATGATTCGTCTCCAAATATTAATAAAAAGAAGCGGAAAAGGGGAAACAATTGGTGCATTAAAAAAAAACATGATATCAATTTTACCAGGAAAGAAAAGGGATATGATCATGAAAGATACCCGCCATTTAAGCAGTCTAATACTGAAAATAATGCTAATTTGCAGTATGAAAACTCAAGAACCTATAAACAGTTGAAGAAAAAACATAGCAAAAGGAGATACAATGTAGATCCCCATGTCAGACTTACTAAAATAGAAAAGTCAAAAAATAAATATAAAACAATACCTAAGTTTAAATTATCTGTAAAACTATACAGCAAAATGAAATATCAGACAGATGTAGATCACAAGACTAAGGTAAAATATCTTAGCACAGAAAAGTATCAGACAGATTTAGATCACAAGACTAAGGTAAAATATCTTAGCACAGAAAAGTATCAGACAGATTTAGATCACAAGAATAAGGTAAAATATCTTAGCACAGAAAAGTATCAGACAGATTTAGATCACAAGAATAAGGTAAAATATCTTAGCAAAGAAAAGTATCAGACAAATCTAGATCACAAGACTAAGGTAAAATATCTTAGCAAAGAAAAGTATCGGACAGATTTAGATCACAAAAATAAAGTAAAACAATATAGCATAGATAAATACAGAAACTCTTCTGAGCACCAAAATAATGCAAAACTTATAAGTAAGGAAAAATATAAAACTGATATTGATCATAGAAGTAATAAGAAAGAAAAAAGCAAGCAGAAGTATAGCACCAACATAGATCATAGAAATAAAGTTAAACTCCTCAGCAAAACAAAATATAAAAATAATTCGGATCACAAGGACAAAATTATATCACAAAATAAGGAACGGAAATTAGACAGGGAAATATACAATTCAGATATAGAGAAAGTTATTGAGGAATTCAATTATGAAAAAGTCAATGGACCAGAGTACATCTGCTGTGTATGTCACCGATTGCTTTTTAAAAATCAAGTTTCAAATTGTAATGAAAATTTATACGCAACGAAAGATGATAAAGTGAGCAAAATTGCAAAGGACTGCATATCCAAAAAATTTCTTCATAGTTGTAGTGATGAATGTGAAAGTAACTGTAATTATCCAGAAACTTATAAATCACTGTGGATATGTTATACCTGTGATAGAAAAATTAAAAATGGAAAAGTTCCTTGTGAGTATTTCAATAATAATCTTGACCCTAACATTATTCCTCCGCAATTAGATTGTCTAAATTCTTTAGAAAAACACTTGATTTCATTGCATATTCCATTCATGAAAATGGTAAATCTTGGACATAGAGCACAGCATAAAGTAACAGGCCCAACAGTTTGTATCCCAAGTAACGTAAATGCAGTAACTGATGTTTTACCACGTTGTAATGGTGAAGATTATCTTTTTAGACTAAAACTGAAACGCAAAATAACCTACAAAGGTCATTATGAGTACGAATTTGTTACGAAGCGACATTTAAAAGATGCATTACAGTATTTAAAGGAAAATAATAAATGGTATTCAGATGTTAAATTCAATGAAAATTGGAATTTTGATGAAATAACTTGTGCTGGAAATGATACGCAGATAAACAATTCTGATGATATTAAATCTGATGATGAACATGATGACTTGCCAGATATTGACATGCCTATAAATGAGGTTCAACTTAAAGGACCCGTTTTCGATACTTGTCTGCAACCACTTGACATTGCACAGGAATTTTTGGATAGCCAGTTTGATAACATTTTCTGTATTTCTCCAGCTGAAAAGAACAATCCTGTTAGAATCTTGACTCACAAGGGTAATGAGGCTATGTGTTTTCCTGCATTATTTCCTAAAGGTACACATACATTTCAAGATGATCGAGAAGAGAGAATTACCTTAAGCAGATATTTAAATTGTCGATTAATGAATGCTGACATAAGGTTTGCTAGATGTACTGACTACATTTTTTATGCACAGTATTGGTATGAATTGAGTCAAATTGTTTCAAGTGTATCTATAGCCATGCGAAAAGGGAACACAGGAGGAAATGTGATCACTGCTGACATGCTTACAAATGAGCAACCGCTAAAAAATATATTGAAAAGTGACGAAGGATATAAATTTTTGAAAGGAATTCGTGGAACACCTTCATACTGGCAAGCTACACAAAAAGATTTGTTTGCGATGCTACGACAACTGGGTCTGCCCACGTGGTTTGCGTCCTTTAGCAGCGCGGATATGCGTTGGCCTGAGCTTATAGAAACCATCTTAAAACAGCAAGGTGACAATAGAAAAGCAGATGAATTAGACTGGGCGCAAAAATGCGAGATTCTAAGAAGCAATCCGATAACTGCTGCTAGAATGTTTGATCACAGATTCCATATTTTTCTGAAAACTGTCATAATGTCAAAAGCAAACCCTATCGGTAAAATAAAAGATTACTTTTATAGAGTTGAATTTCAACAGAGAGGCTCACCACACACGCATTGTTTATTTTGGGTAGAGGATGCACCGCTGGTAGATAAGGATGATGATGAAAAAATTGTTGAATTCATAGATAATTACATATCATGTGAATTGCCAAATGAAGTTGAGGAGCCAGAACTACACAAAATTGTTTCTAATGTTCAGAAGCACAGCTATAAACATTCTAAATCTTGTAAAAAAAATAATAAAACTTGTCGTTTTAACTTTCCAAGAGCGCCGTCAGAGAAGACTTTTATATGCCGTCCTCTTATTGATGAGACTGCAGAAATTGATGCTGAAGAACTGGTATCTTTAGAATCCTCTGAAATGTCTTCGACGAGGGCTAAATTAATATTAGAATCAATATGGAAAGCATTGTCTGATCCACATCAAATTTTTGATTCAATTGATGAATTGTACAAGAGTCTTGAAATAAATCAAGATTTATTTCAAAAAGCTTGTGAAAAAATTACAAAGAAAAATTATTTAGTTCTGAAACGACAACCCAAAGATGTGTGGATTAATCAATACAATACCCATTTACTTCAAGCATGGAATGGAAATTTGGACATACAGTATGTCTTTGATGCATACAGTTGTATAGTATATATTGTGTCATACATTTCAAAATCAGAGAGAGAAATGGGATTACTACTTCAACAAGCTGAAATAGAAGCTAAAGAAGGTAATTTAGATGTTCAGTCTAGTTTGAAGAAGATATCCAATACTTACCTTCACAGCAGGGAAGTCTCTGCGCAAGAGGCAGCTTACCGAGTGTGTAA
Organism: Patella caerulea; assembly: GCA_036850965.1. NCBI lineage: Eukaryota > Metazoa > Mollusca > Gastropoda > Patellidae > Patella > Patella caerulea. The sequence continues at coordinate 2,372,380 of JAZGQO010000008.1, read as the reverse complement.
TTTAAGATTGAAAGAAGCTTCTCGCAAGGTTCAATTTATACCTACTGGCTCAGTTAATATCAGGTTAACATTACCCCTTAAGGAACTGAAGAGCAGGGCTCAACAAGGTACTCTTACGGATGAAAATATGTTTATGACTAGTATCAATGACCGATACAAAGCGCGACCAGATGGATTCCCCTTTCATGATATGTGTTTAGCCACTTTTTGTTCGGAATATAGAGTTATGTCAGTGAGTGAGAAAAAAAATGAAACATCTGAAAAAAATCCTGCATTTCGACTAAAAAATGATTTGGGCTACATTATGAAGCGTTCTAGAACCAACCCTGCTGTCATACGTTATGCTAGATTTTCAATAACTAAGCACCCAGAAGAATTTTATCAGAGCAGTTTACAGTTATTTCTTCCACACCGCATAAAAGATCAGTTAAAACCGACACCATATGAAACACACGAGGAGTTTTACAAGTCAGGCTTTGTAAGTTATGGTGCTGAACTTATGTCCGTAAAAGATACTGTTGATAACAATCGACAGCTATATGAAAAAGATGCTGTTAATATTGACGAGGCACAAGAAATTATTGAAAAATGTGGATTATTAGAAGATGCCTGGTCAACCATTTGTCCAGAAACTGAATTGGATCGCCTTGAATGTCTACAATTGCAGGTTAATAATAATGCAGGAGATGAAGAAGAACCAGTAAGCATACCTGACTTAGTTGATGTTGCATTGCCAAAAAATTCAAAAAAAAATATAGAACCATGTCCTGGTATTATTTCACGTACTGAAGCTTTGCCACTTTTAAGGTCTTTAAATAAAATTCAGTCAGACATATTTTATACAGTACGCCAATTTTGTCTGAACAAAGTCCACATGAAAGATCCCGAACAATTTACAGTTTTTGTAACAGGTGGAGCAGGCACAGGGAAAAGTCATTTGATTAAATCAATATATTATGAGGCTACCCGAATATTAGCTCGAACAGTGACACATCCAGATGATAAGACTGTGTTATTATGTGCTCCGACTGGAGTAAGTGCTTATAACATATCTGCGGCTACAATTCACAGTACTTTTTCGATTACGACAAATGCAAAATTGCCATACCAGCCTCTAGGACAAGAAAAGGTGAATACATTGAGGGCAAAATTCGGGTGTGTTCAGATTCTAATCATTGATGAAATCTCGATGGTTGATCATAAACTATTATGTTACATTCATGGAAGACTAAGGCAAATAAAACAAACTTCTGATTATACGCCTTTTGGTAATGTTTCAGTCATTGCTGTTGGTGACTTCTTCCAGCTGCCCCCTGTTAAAGGAAAACCGTTATATTCTTCTAATGAATTGTTCAATTTGTGGCAAGATAATTTTAAAATTGCTCATTTACAAGAAATAATGAGACAAAAAGATGATCTTGCATTTGCTAAAGCTCTGAATAGAATACGAACAAAAAAGAAAGGTGAATGTTTGACTAAGGACGATTTTCGTTTATTTTCTCAACGAGAAACTGGAGAAGAAAGTGACGCCATTCATATTTTTGCCACTAATGCACAAGTTAATGAGCACAATCTGAGGTTATTACATAGTAAATGTGGAGAACCGATTGTAATTGAAGCAAAAGATTATTCTAAAGATAAGCGCACCGGTAAAATGAAGAAACTAGACAAACCCCTTACCAGTAATGTTGATTCAACTTTGTCAAATATCATATATATTGGTATTGGTGCGAGAGTAATGTTAATCAAGAACATAAATGTCAGTGATGGTTTAACGAATGGAAGTTTTGGAACAGTTGTATATATTACAATGGACAATGACAATGTTCCATCAGTAATTCACGTTAAATTCGATAACGATAAAGTAGGCATGAATTTAAGAAAACTTGCTTCAAAATCACAAAACGTACCAGAGGACAGCACTCCAATTGACATTCAAGAAGAAACAATAAATTATCGTGGTGACGTCCGAAGACAATTTCCGATTAAACTTGCTTATGCCTGCACAATACACAAAGTCCAAGGTCTAACTGTAGAAAATGCTGTGGTTTCCTTAAAAAAAATTTTTGCTCCCGGTCAAGCATATGTTGCATTAAGTCGTGTAACGGCTTTAAATGGGTTAATAATAAGAGATTTTGATGAAAAGGTGATATATTCCCACCCTGACATAGATGGAGCTCTAACTGCAATGCCGTTGTTTATAGAACCAATACCTGAACAACGAAAGACTACAGAGATCATACTTCTAAATATCCAGGGATTGATGCAGCATTACCAAGATCTGAACAATGATTATAGATTCAAAGGATGCGATTTCATTTGTATAACAGAAACTTGGATAACTGAGTTAGCAGACTGCACAAATATACAGTTGGAGGGGTTTCATTTTCACAATACGTCCAGGCAATTATCGTATGATAACACTAACCATTATACTGAATTAAAGCAAAAACAACATGGAGGAGTAGGCATGTATTACCATTCCGGTACACGTAGTAATCTCTTACGAATAGGTAACTTTAATATAGAATACTTAGCATTCAATATCATAGATTTAGACCTTACCGTTGTAACTATTTATAGACCACCATGTTATAAAGCTGATTTGTTTATTACTTACTTGCAGGTTCTTTTAACTGAACTTAATGAAAATGGTGGTAATTGTATTGTAATGGGGGATTTCAACCAGAATTTACTAAATAGCAGTTCAACAATTAAAACTTGTATGGAAGATCATGGCTTCCAACAACTTGTCAACTTTATTACAACAGAAGGTGGAACTATAATTGACCATGTGTATATTAAAGGTATCTGTAGTACTAGAATAAATGTCAAAGTTATGCCAACCTACTATAGTTATCATGAAGCAGTACATATTGACATACATTGATGATTCAAATATTGATCACCCCAAAATTATGATGATTAAAGATAAGACCTTTACAAAACCATTCATTCACAAGCAACTCTTCAAAGACAATGAGACTATTTATTTATTCCCCCCCCCCCCCAAACTGAAATGTCTGTCATTCTCTGTTTTTTTTACTTTTAAATAGTTTTTTTTATTTCAATTATGGTTATGTTTTGTAGCTGCATTATTTATGTTTGTTATTGTACCTGGGAGCTTATAAATTGGTAACATATAAATTGCTCATTTATGATGTGATGTACAAACACATGGGTTGTTATTCCATATCTTACAAGTAGAAATTTGAACTATTTTCATTCCAAGACTAACCAAGTGTTCCTCTCGAAATTCCCCCATTGTTGTTTCACATTGTTAGTAGTACTGGTCATGGGAGACTGACAAAGCAAGTGGTGACCAGTAAAGCTGAAATGTCTCATCTATTTTTTTTTACTTTTAAATATTTTTTTTTCAATTATGGTTATGTTTTATAGCTGCATTCCCCCCAATGTTGTTTCACAATGGCAGTGGTGCAGGAAAGGGGGGCCTGACAAAGCCAGATGTAACCAGTAACAACTCAAAAGTGGGGCATTAGACATTATTAAATTTCTTTCTATTAAATCATGTCTGTATGCTCTATCGTAATTATTTCTATTGCTAGTGTGACCCATCTTTCACATCAAATATACAATTTATTGAATACCATCCAAGCTGTTTTAACTTTACCATGTTTGTATATCTAGTGATTATTTCTTTTACTTTTTAATATTTTGTTTTTTTTATTGATGTCATTATTTCTTTTTTTAGATATTATATTGTCAATATTTCTTTTTTGAATTGGTGGCAGATATTAAGATACTTATAAATTGTTTATCAGAATGGTATATAACAAAAGTCCCGTTTACACTTGGCCGCGATAACCGAGCCGTACTGGGCACGGTACTAGGACGCGATAAATTTCAAGAAATTGACCCGTTTACATTACTCTAAAATAACCGGTCTCAGAACCGCCCCAAGCATGCCAAATGTGGAACTCTTCACAGAAAAGTTAATTTCAGTCCCTGTACAATTACCCTGATGAAAACAATTATGACGACTGATTTAGTTAGAGCAGTCATTTTGACAGAACTGATGACTGAACTGTCAAAGTTTGAAAGGAAAAAAGGTCAAGGTTCATTTGGCGCATGCGCAGTAATCCGTACTCAGACCTGTTAGCGTTTACACTACGTAAATTTAAAGCGAGCCGTCCTGAGTACGGTTCCGAGACCACCTCACTTCAGTGGGCTAGATTGACACGGTACTCAGTACGGCACGCTTGTGTCGGACCCGTTTACATTACAAAATAATTAATCCTGCAGTACCAGGAACGGTACCTGGCACGCTTAAAATTTGTTATGTAAACGGGGTTTATGATACAAAAATATGTAGTATTTTAGGTCAAAAACAATACCATCTAAAGAAATTATATATTGTTGAAATAACCTGTCCAAGTATTCACACATATCTCATAATAACATGTATTAACTTTAAAGATTATTCACGTGATTACATACATGTTTAATTATGAGATATGTGCGAATACTATGACAGATTATCTATTGTTTACTATTGAATTGAAATCTTTATATAAACATCTTGAACTTGTGATATTGTTGGTATCTTTTTTTCTAATTTGTTTTTTCTAATGTATTTCTAATGTTTAACTTTGATATAACAAAGGTAAGGCAATAAGCGTCAGATAGTCATATACATACATGTATGCATTTTATTGCCTTGTCTAAATTGCGATTTAATGCTTAACATATGTACCATTTATAATTTTTATTTTGTAATAAATATTATAATCAGATTTTAATTTCGGTTGGTTGTATTGTCAATTGACGTTCTCTCTGAAGACACTTTAGATATGAACTGTATCAGTACACTGGTAAAGTACGTTTGACTTCAAGTTAAAGGCTATTTCTAACATTATGCATCAAAGCGAAATGTCTGAAGTTGTTGTTTGTTTATGACTTCCGGATTTTGTCCAATGGTTTGGATTCTATTTAACATTTGATATATTTTGACAGTCAATGCACATAGTTATCTAGATATTTATTTTTGGTGATTTAAATTGACAAAAAAATAGTTTATATAAAATATTTTTTATGACATTTTACCCAGGGTTAATGTAACACATGTTAACAAATGTTGAATAGAATTGATATTGCTGGTGTTTATGTCGAAATAAGTCTTTTGTAAAATACAATCAAAAATATACCAATGCCACCAATGGTTATTGTTAATTGTGCGGTAATATTTTTTTTTAAAAAAACAACTTCGTGCATTTGACTTGTCGCAGAACTTTGAGAATAGCTTTGAAATTTTAGTCAAACCCACTTTCTCAATAAAACCGAAGACGTATCGATCCGACAAGTACAGTGTAGTGCAATACTGATTTCTCTATGGATTGCACGGGGATAATGAAATAGACGCAGAATTAGCCTATTACTCCCAAGGTCATTATATAAATGCGGTATTCAGAAAATATTTCATTCCGATTATAGAAATAAATTTGTGTGCTATGGATGGCGGAGAAGTTTATAATTTGTTACAGAATTAACCCTTAGAAAAAAGCAAAACAATTATGCACTGCACTGACACATACCGATATTCCAGGATCCCCCCCCCCCTTGCAAACAGTGATAACTGTTTATCCTTGGCCTTTTTGTTCGGGTTCTGGGTCCACAATGACAATGAAAATATGTGCCTTGTCTCCGGTGATTATTGTAAATATTACTGCAACATTTAAAAAAAGATACAGCTTCGGTGATTTCGGACATTTCGCATTGCCGCATTTAACAGATTTTCTCACTAAACTGGGCACTGCTATAAAATGGACGAAGAATTTCCAATAAATCCATCAATATCAGTCCGATTTACAGAATACATCCGAGACTAGATGTAGTTTACGGAATCTGTCGAGATTAGCCCAGTGATCACTGTCAGTGCATTAATCGTATCCCAGAAACTTCTATTTTTATCAACGGAAGTAAATGACTATTATATTTATTAATATGATAATTGATTCCCATGAACATATAGATTTGATCAACAGGATCATACATGTCCAATGTAAGAACAGCATTAATAAATATTTAAACTAAAGGACACTTCAAAATGCGTATTTGCAAATTCGGCAAATATAACACATATTTAATACGGCATTAAATTAACAGATTTCCACATAAACATTGCACACATCAAATAAAATGGAAGCAGAATCAACCAAATCCAACAATATCAAATCCATTTTATACATTTGTTGCATGTAAGTGTACAGTACTTCCGGTGATAATGAAAATGTTCAATTACTTCTATGAAATCAGAAAGCGCATAAGGCATCACATGGTGAAAAGTTTATGCAAATCGAATAATATATGCCACTTTTACAGACCCAAAACCTTGGAAAGTGACTTGTAGAAAATTGGCTATTTCTCAGCAGTTACAAACGATTTTGTGGCATCTGTATGATCGTATGGGTCCATTCTATTTGTTGATTGGCATCAGATATCATTTTAAAAATATTTGAATAAAATATCTGTTGATTGGCATCAAATATCATTTTAAAAACATTTGAATAAAATATCTGTTTTGAAGGCTAAAAATACAGTTTTTATAACATCGTCCATGACATAAGGCCTCAAAAGGTGAAAATTTTATGAAAATCGAATAATATGGGCCAAAAACCTTCAAAAGTGACATTTAGAAAACCGCCTATATCTTGGCAACCGAACAAGTTAGAAACAATTTTATGATATCTAAATGACCGTATGAGTTTTGTTAATATGTGAATATAAACCAAAAGTTAATTTTAATATTACATAATTCTTGGTTGAAAAAAATTTAGATTTTAAAAGTTAAAAATGCAGTTTTTGACCAAATGGCGTCACTTCCGGTGTCAATTTTAAATTATATGACGCATCAAATGATGTCACTGTTGTGAATATCCATTAATAATTGACTATTTTACAGGCAAAATTAAGAAAACAGTGACTTACGCAAAACTGCCCATTTCTCGGCAACTGCTTATATTACAAACTAATTTTCACATACATTCTCTTCGTGTGGATTACAGCTACTAGTTTATAAAAGTTCCATAGAAATATTTTAAAATCTGAAGAGCCTGAATGGGTTGTAAATAGGTCAATATTACGCCCTTTTTCACCTCTTAATCCAATTTGCTAGAAAATGAAATTTTACGCCCTTTTTCACCTCTTAATTTAGTGCTTCCGACATTCTTCGACCTATTTTTTTCAAAAATTGTAGTTTTTGGTAAAATTATGATGCCACTTCCGGTAATAAAAAAAATGACAATTGAGAATAACTGAATTAGCCAATGGCGGCCAAGGAAAATTACTGAGACAATATTTTTTAACATGTTTGCGCTAGTCATACGACTCTTTAATTCTGTGTACAACACGACTAAAAAATATTCATAAATAAAAAAGTTTTTTGTAAAATTTTAAATTTTCGAAATTTGGCGCCTAATATCTTAGTGCAAAACCCTTGAAAAGTGACTCCTAGAAAATCCTATATTTCTCGGCAGTGTAGGACACGTGGGTTAATTCCATGCTTCGTCACTACTGACATCTTTTGACCCCTTGTACCGTTGATAACAGATTAAAAGTGTACAAATGTGTTGTTACATGTATTGATGTGTTCCCATTTGAATATTGTTCACGATAGGCAAAATAAATACGAATAACTAAGTGATGCGTGTTCTATGGCACTCAGTTTATTTCGATCAATTGGGGCACAATTTTGATCCAAGCTGTTCCTACTCTATTTGCCAACAGTGACCCGACAAAAACCTTGTCCTTTTTGGTTCCGGTTCTGAATTCTCGATGGTACTAATAGTTGGAAATGATTTGAAAAGACAAACACTTTATAAATGATAAATATATTTATTGAATTATAAGTGAAAAGTAGGATATGTACATAGCATTAACCATTATTTAGGATTTGCTTAATCATACATAAGTTCAAATATCCAATTATCCAAGTATAGTGAGAATAAGGACAACATTAATAAATATTTAAAATGCATATTTGCAAATTCGGGAAATATTTTATAATGAAAACAAAAATACAAAGAAATATGTAATGAACATATAAAGCAAAATTTAAATAACAAACAGAAAGGCATACATTTATATAAATTTTGAAATCTAATTTGCGTATAATGTAAATTATAAATTAGATGAATTAAACTGCAGGAAAAATAATCGTAAGAGTTAAAAACCCAACAGAGAAAGTTGTAATACTTTCTGCGGAAAATATGTATATAAATAGTACATAAATACAACAATGAACGAATAGAATATATAAAACAGAATATACATATATACTACATATTTTGGTACATGGAAGAACACTCAAATAACTTAGTGTGTTGCAATAAAGATTTGATCGTGACCTTCCATATTTCAGAGGTGTGCTTAAACATTTAGTGGTCCATTATGTCATTATGATGACTCAATGAATGTTTAAGCGACCCGGTCCGTTTGGGAAAATAAAGAATAAATATTCTTTAATTAATTGAACCGGTACCTAGCTACAATAAAATGGGTCCTATACGAAAATCGAAACAATAGGACATACACAATGCAACAATATATAATGAAATGAAAATTTGACTAATATTACATATATACATTTAACAGCTCGATATTACCCTAGAGTTCTGAAAAGATAACAAATATAAACGGTTAAAATATATGCATTAGAAATCCCCGTGGTAAATTGTTTTGTACTGTGAAATGAGCTCTGTACATATATTCGTAAGAACAAAATGAGAACCTGTGATTCAATTTGAATATATTCCAAACAAAAACAGATTAAAACTCACCTGCCAATTTATTGCCCACCATTTTAAGCGTAATAACTGTTTCCTTTTGTATGATATCTTCCATCTTTGTCACAAGCTCTTCCTCAGATTCGTGCGTAATATAAGTTTTGAGAACTGGAACGGGACAGTTAACATCAATAAATACGTATGGCTGTTCTACCTTCGCTATTGTAATTAAATATTCCAAGTCGTCCCTTCCATAGCCATGGATAATGAATTCTGCTGTGGCGGTCGGTGCTGTGGTTTCCTGAAATACATAAACAATTATAACCATCTTCACCCCCTAACTAAATTATGGCGCAGTTTAGTTCGCTACTAAACTATTTAGCGAACCTCGGTCGTGTTTTTGCATTAAATAGCCAAATTTCAATGTTTTCTTCCTTCAATTTTCAATATGAAATATATGATTTGATATAATAAATTAGTTAGAATCAGATGCTTAGGTTCACTTACTTCTAGAATAGTGTCTGAAGTAGAACTAAAACCTGTTGTCTTTTGGTATTTTCTGGGACTTAAATTCGTTAACTTAACATATGTGCCAGCCTTCAACCCATCTGGGTTATTCCATAAGGTAATTTTTGACGTGGCCGTTTCATCTTTTAACTCAATTTCTGTCAGTGAAGTATCTCTTCCGTTGACGGAAACCTTTCGTTCTGCATTTACCTAATAAAAGAAAGGTTTTCGTATGTTCAATAAGAGCAATTAAATGTAGAAACCACGCACAGATAAGTAAATTAAACAAAAAGAAACCTTTTTGTTATTTGGTGCTGTGCTGAAATGGAAAAGAATCGGATAGTGAATAGGGATGACTTACACATTCAATTCTACCACACAGTGTGGACATTGCTGTCAATTCTTTTGCCTGTTGAATTGATCGGGTCGGGGCCGGTTCCGGATAGACCAGACACTTGGCTGACTTTATTATGGCTTCACAGGGTGTCGAACTCAGTACGGTATTACGGAGGCTCGTTTTCTGTCCTAGAATGAGAAAAATTCACATTTCTGATTCATATATAATTAAAATCCCGTTGGTATTAAATATATGATTCATATATTGCCTTGGTTTAAGAGTCCCCATATTGCTACCTTCTTGGCTAAATGTTAAAATAACAACAAACGAAACGAAATCTTATATACGATATATGACAGGTAGACATCTGTAGAATGTTATTAAATAATTGTATATTTCATTTGAAATTAATACTTTTCCTTACACACATGTCACATATCGAATATCAGAAAAATGTTATTAAATAATTGCATATTTGATTTTGAATTAATACTGTTTTCCTTACACACAGGTCACATATCGAATATAAGGATATGTAGACAGCACGGTGTATAAGCATTTTCTATATATTAGATGTTCGCAAAAGCAAGGCAAACACCCCCAAATCCCCGACCATGCACAAGAAGTGGGTTATTCATTTCAGTCTATTCTTCGGAAATGGAAAATATTGTAGTCTGTATATTTATTTTTCAGATATGATCTTGAAAATGCCCTTGAAAAATAAATGAAACTTGATTGGGTATAAGAATTATAATGGACACATTTCTCTTAGTTATACCATCCCCAATTTCCCCTACCTCATAATCTTTACTTACCTAAAAGTACGTATGGAACATCGTTCTTAGATCTTTTCACAGTGAAATTACCAGTTACCATATAACTCTTCCCTTTTTGGATTTTGTGACATGTGAAAATTTTTATAGCTGATTCCTCGTCACATGCCCCAACTATGTATTTTTGGTTACCATCTCCTTTATTTTCTTCTTTAAATTCGGCTACTAGGAATTTAAAGGGCTTAACATAGGCTTGCGATGCAGTAGTCGTGGCAGAGGCAATCAGTTGCAATATGGTTAGGAAAGCCATTTCACAGGATTGTAGTAACGGGTGTAAAACAGTATCTTTATATGCAATTTACAAGCTGACCACGAAAGCTATTGGCTGTTTTTTTTAATTGGCTGGACAAAAGATAATCCGTGACAATATATATCTAGAACAAAAGGCTTAAAATTTCTCCACTGTGGTGTTTGAAGAAATGAAGACCTTGTTAAATTGCGTTATCATTGGTTGATTGATTGCTTGGTGAACTCAGAGTGCCAGTGTTTTATAATTTGTCTGGTATGTTTTCCTTTGTTTCATTCTTTAATTAATATTTAACAACACAATCTGACGCCATCAAGTCTACAATTTTAATCTTTAACACCAATCTATTTTATGACAATAAGTTAACTTATCGAGTCAACCTACATTGCATTCAATAATAATAATATAATTTATTGAGTCTTCCCTTTCAATTATGTGACAATAAACAAACGGATGTAGTTGATCTTTTGCCACTGTTCATCCGTTAACCGTTTTTCAATTTTATTTTAATACCTTTGAACAACTTTCATAAATATTATTAAAATATATAACGCTATTTTACTTATTTTTGGATAAAAGCTCAAACATGACAGAATAATATACCTTGGTTTAAACAATATTCATTCATAAAATATAAAATGTTAATATTCATACAACACACTCAGTAATTTGACTGTTCTTCCATGTACCAAAATATGTAGTATATATGTATATTCCATTATAATTTTAATATTCATTCATTGCTGTATTTATGTACGAAGTATAGAAATCGCTCATATTTATTATCATTCCGCAGAAAATGTTACAACCTAAATTTCAAACTACATGTGAGTATAAGATTATTTATGTACGAAGTATAGAAATCGCTCATATTTATTATCATTCCGCAGAAAATGTTACAACCTAAATTTCAAACTACATGTGAGTATAAGATTGTAATTTACATTCTGCATTTGACTTATATTACCTGCATAATATAAGTAAAATAGCGTTATATATTTTAATAATATATTATAATATTTATGAAAGTTGTTCAAAGGTATTAAAATAAAATTTAAAACGATTAACGGATGAACAGTGGCAAAAGATCAACTACATCCGTTTGTTTATTGTCACATAATTGAAAGGGAAGACTCAATAAATTATATTATTATTAACAAGGTCTTCATTTCTTCAAACACCACAGTGGAGAAATTTTAAGCCTTTTGTTCTAGATATATATTGTCACGGATTATCTTTTGTCCAGCCAATTAAAAAAAACAGCCAATAGCTTTCGTGGTCAGCTTGTAAATTGCATATAAAGATACTGTTTTACACCCGTTACTACAATCCTGTGAAATGGCTTTCCTAACCATATTGCAACTGATTGCCTCTGCCACGACTACTGCATCGCAAGCCTATGTTAAGCCCTTTAAATTCCTAGTAGCCGAATTTAAAGAAGAAAATAAAGGAGATGGTAACCAAAAATACATAGTTGGGGCATGTGACGAGGAATCAGCTATAAAAATTTTCACATGTCACAAAATCCAAAAAGGGAAGAGTTATATGGTAACTGGTAATTTCACTGTGAAAAGATCTAAGAACGATGTTCCATACGTACTTTTAGGTAAGTAAAGATTATGAGGTAGGGGGAATTGGGGATGGTATAACTAAGAGAAATGTGTCCATTATAATTCTTATACCCAATCAAGTTTCATTTATTTTTCAAGGGCATTTTCAAGATCATATCTGAAAAATAAATATACAGACTACAATATTTTCCATTTCCGAAGAATAGACTGAAATGAATAACCCACTTCTTGTGCATGGTCGGGGATTTGGGGGTGTTTGCCTTGCTTTTGCGAACATCTAATATATAGAAAATGCTTATACACCGTGCTGTCTACATATCCTTATATTCGATATGTGACCTGTGTGTAACGAAAACAGTATTAATTCAAAATCAAATATGCAATTATTTAATAACATTTTTCTGATATTCGATATGTGACATGTGTGTAAGGAAAAGTATTAATTTCAATTGAAATATACAATTATTTAATAACATTCTACAGATGTCTACCTGTCATATCGTATATAAGATTTCGTTTCGTTTGTTGTTATTTTAACATTTAGCCAAGAAGGTAAATATGGGGACTCTTAAACCAAACATATATGAATCATATATTTAATACCAACGGGATTTTAATTATATATGAATCAGAAATGTGAATTTTTCTCATTCTAGGACAGAAAACGAGCCTCCGTAATACCGTACTGAGTTCAACACCCTGTGAAGCCATAATAAAGTCAGCCAAGTGTCTGGTCTATCCGGAACCGGCCCCGACCCGATCAATTCAACAGGCAAAAGAATTGACAGCAATGTCCACACTGTGTGGTAGAATTGAATGTGTAAGTCATCCGTATTCACTATGCGATTCTTTTCCATTTCAGCACAGCACCAAATAACAAAAAGGTTTAATTTATGCTTATTTGTGCGTGGTTTCTACATTTAATTGCTCTTATTCAACATACGAAAACCTTTCTTTTATTAGGTTAATGCAGAACGAATGGTTTCCGTCAACGGAAGAGATACTTCACTGACAGAAATTGAGTTAAAAGATGAAACGGCCACGTCAAAAATTACCTTATGGAATAACCCAGATGGTTTGAAGGCTGGCACATATGTTAAGTTAACGAATTTAAGTCCCAGAAAATTCCAAAAGACAACAGGTTTTAGTTCTACTTCAGACACTATTCTAGAAGTAAGTGAATCAAAGCATCTGATTCTAACTAATTTATTATATCAAATCATATATTTCATATTGAAAATTGAAGGAAGAAAACATTGAAATTTGGCTATTTAATGCAAAACACGACCGAAGTTCGCAAAATAGTTTAGTAGCGAACTAAACTGCGCCATAATTTAGTTTGGGGGTGAAGATGGTTATAATTGTTTATGTATTTCAGGAAACCACAGCACCGACCGCCACAGCAGAATTCATTATCCATGGCTATGGAAGGGACGACTTGGAATATTTAATTACAATAGCGAAGGTAGAACAACCATACGTATTTATTGATGTTAACTGTCCCGTTCCAGTTCTCAAAACTTATATTACGCACGAATCTGAGGAAGAGCTTGTGACAAAGATGGAAGATATCATACAAAAGGAAACAGTTATTACGCTTAAAATGGTGGGCAATAAATTGGCAGGTGAGTTTTAATCTGTTTTTGTTTGGAATACATGTATATTCAGGTTCTCATTTTGTTATATTACGAATATATGTACAGAGCTCATTTCACACAGTACAAAACAATTTAACGGGGATTTCTAATGCATATATTTTAACCGTTTATATTTGTTATCTTTTCAGAACTCTAGGGTAATATCGAGCTGTTAAATGTATATATGTAATATTAGTCAAATTTTCATTTCATTATATATTGTTGCTTTGTGTATGTCCTATTGTTTCGATTTTCGTATAGGACCCATTTTATTGTAGCTAGGTACCGGTTCAATTAATTAAAGAATATTTATTCTTTATTTTCCCAAACGGACCGGGTCGCTTAAACTTTCATTGAGTCATCATAATGACATAATGGACCACTAAATGTTTAAGCACACCTCTGAAATATGGAAGGTCACGATCAAATCTTTATTGCATCACACTAAGTTATTTGAGTGTTCTTCCATGTACCAAAATATGTAGTATATATGTATATTCTGTTTTATATATTCTATTCGTTCATTGTTGTATTTATGTACTAAATACATATTTCCCGCAGAAAGTATTACAACTTTCTCTGTTGGGTTTTTAACTCTTACGATTATTTTTCCTGCAGTTTAATTCATCTAATTTAAATTTACATTATACGCAAATTAGATTTCAAAATTTATATAAATGTATGCCTTTCTGTTTGTTATTTAAATTTTGCTTTATATGTTCATTACATATTTCTTTGTATTTTTGTTTTCATTATAAAATATTTCCCGAATTTGCAAATATTTATTAATGCTGTCCTTATTCTCACTATACTTGGATAATTGGATTTCCATTTGAACTTATGTATGATTAAACAATTCCTAAATAATGGTTAACGCTATGTACATATCCTACTTTTCACTTATAATTCAATAAATATATTTATCATTTATAAAGTGTTTGTCTTTTCAAATCATTTCCAAGTATTATATTCCAAATTTCGTCGTGCACCAAGAACCCGAACAAGGTTTTGGTCAGATCACTGTCACACTCGGCAAACCTTGTAGGATTTCGGACTATCTAAACTCGGCTGTATGATGAATTCCGCCATATTAGAACTACTTTAAAGGTCCCGGATGAAACATGACTGCGCCCAAAAGTGGGTGTGACTTAGAGGATAAAGCTATTTTGAACGTTCTGCGACAATGCGAAATGTCCGAAATCACCGAAGTTATCGTTTTTGAAAATATTGCAGTAATTTTAACAATAATCATTGGATTTTAACTTTCGATACATTTTGGCATAGCCTGAGACAGGGCACATAGCTACGCTACTTTGGATTTTTGATTTTCGGCAAATCTTCGAAGATATTAGGCGCCAAATTTCGAAAATTTAAAATTTTACAAAAAACTTTTTTATTTATGAATATTTTTTAGTCGTATTGTGCACAGAATTAAAGAGTCATCTGCCTAGTGCAAAAATGTTAAAAAATTTTGTCTCAGTAATTTTCCTTGGCCGCTATTGGCTAATTCAGTTTTTCAGTCCTATTCATTTTTTATTGTTCGATTTGTATAAAACAAAGTTCATATGCTTCGTTGTCTCAATTGTCATTTTTTTTATTACCGGAAGTGTTATCTGTCGGCACCGAAAGTGGCATAATTTTACCAAAAACTACAATTTTGACAGTTAGGTACCATTTTTCGAAAACAAATATTATTTTTTGGAAAAATTATTTGACTCAAAGAGTGTGCCCTTTCAAGGCGCAAAAAATGGCGGAAGCAGTTTTTTTAATTTCGATTTCATTTTCGAGCAAATTCGATTAAATGGCTAAAAATGGTGTAAAATTGATCCATTTACAACCTATTCAGGCTTTTTAGATTTTAAAATATTTCTTCGTAACTTTTATAAACTTGTAGCTATAATCCATACGAAGAAAATGTATGTTAAAATTAGTTTGTAATATAAGCAGTTACCAAGAAATGGACAGTTCTGTACAAGTCACTGTTTTCGTTATTTTGCCTGTAAAATAGTCAATTATGATTGGATTTTTATAAAAGTGACATCATTTGATTCAAAAAGCATGTAGCGTCATATCAAGTTGATTACAATTTAAAATTGACACCGGAAGTGACGTCATTTTGTCAAAAACTGCATTTTAAACTTTTTAAATCAATGTTTTATTCAACCAAGAATTACTTAATATGTATTAATAATTTTAACTTTTGGTTTAAATTCACAGATAAACACAACTCATATGGTCATATACATATCATAAAATTGTTTCTAACTTGTTCGGTTGCCGAGAAATAGACGGTTTTCTACAGGCCACTTTTGAAGGTTTTTGGGCCATAAAAGTGTCAATTATTATTCGATTTTCATAAACGTTACACCATGTTATACCTAATGCCATTTAGGATTTCATACAAGTAATTTAAGATTTTCATTATCACCGGAAGTAACATCATTTTGCTAAAAACTGTATTTTTAGCCTTCAAAACAGATATTTTATTCAAATGAGTCTGTTTTGAAATATTTTTCAAATTATGGTATTTGATGCCAATCAACAAATAAAATGAACCCATACGATCATACAGATACCACAAAATGGTTTCTAACTTGTACGGTTGCAGAGAAATAGTCGATTTTCTACAAGTCACTTTTCAAGTTTTTTGGTCTTTAAAAGTGGCAATTATTATTCGATTTACATAAAATTTTCACTATATGATATCGTATGCCATTTCTGATTTCATAAAACTAATTGAACATTTTCATTAACACCAGAAGAAATGTAATTTTGTCAAGATCATTTACAAGTAACAAATGTATAAAATGAATTGATATTGCTGGATTTGGTTGATTCTGCATCCATTTTATTTATGTGCAATGTTAATTTGGAAACCTGTTTAATGGTTTCGTTGGTACCGGAAGTGACATATGTTCAAGGGTAACTTGGCACCGGAAGTGACATGTTTAAGGGTAACGTGGCACCAGTGAAACCCGTCATTCCTGCATGCAGGTCTAGTTATTATTATTATTATTATTTTTTACCGCGGGAGCCTATTTCTCCATGATCGAAAACAGATATCGATCTGGAACAAACTTTTCTATCGGGAAAACATGTGGTGGCTAGTGCATAAACTATTTTTCAAACTTCTGCGCATACCGGAAGTGGCCGAACTTTGTAGGTTGTCATGATATTGAAAATCGGCCATAATTTCGTCAATTCTTTACCCATTTTTAATCAAATGACATTTTCGGAAACCTTGAATCTTTTGCGAGATAATGGCTATCTCACATTTTTCAATTTCGAACATTCGTCTATGACTTCTATCGTTCGAAAATTGAAAAGACGTTGTTTATGAGACAATTTTTGTTATTTTTCAAAATTTGCAAATTTGACCTACATTTTTGGATTTCTGAGGTCCAAGCGATTCCAGTAATATAAGATTCATTCAGAGTTATCGCCCTGTATTTTTCGAATTTTTTCGAATTTTCTGCCCATTTTATGCCCCTTATATTTTTTGGAAAGGATAAAACGATATTTCTGAAACCTCTGGAACATAAAGCCATATAGTCAGACATTCGGATAAAGCAATTTCAACAACGATCTGTAAACCGGAAGTAGTCGAAATAATGTCTGATTTTTTAAAAAAAACTCAAAAAATGGGGGCTTTGGGAAAAACGTGATTTCTTCGTCACATATCAACCGATCAAAAGGATTAAGGTATCGTTTGTTTACATCGGAATTGGAGTATCGTTTGATACCCAATTCATACAGATACGATGATCCAGAAGTAAAATATGACACGCTGAAAATCAAGCATTTTTTGATTTGGAGCGTTTTTAGACGCCTTTATCTCGAAAACTGCTCCAGCGATTTTTCTTAAACTTTATCTATCGAGGGTCCTTCCGGTAGTCTTTAGCATGGATCCATCCATTAAGACTTTCATATAACTGGAATAAGACAAAAAGGGACTGAAAATTGAAAAAAGTCCAAAAATCGTGAAATTTTGGAAAATGCTCTACTATTTTGTTATTTTAAGAGATTTTCAAAAAAAAGATATATATATATAAAGCTGACCTAATTACGATTCTAATGATGTATAATATGTATGCAGTTATTGAAATTTAATTTTCAATATTTTGACATTTTGACATTTTTAACACTTTTGAAGATAGGATTTCTCAGAAGTATCTTATTTGATCGTATAGTGTCGTATATCGTTAGAGAGCCCTGTTCCCATGCAAACTCCAAAACTGGATGAGAAAACTACTCGACAATGATTCGTATACCGGAAGTAGTTCAAAAAACGAAGAAAAATGTAAAAAATATGAAAAAAAATTGGAGCTCTTGCCAAAAGTTCGAATTCTCCGTCACATATTAGCGGACCAAAACAATTAAAGTGTCGTTGGATAGTTCCATTAATAGACGATCGTATAACATCTCAATAACACGAATTTGATTCTTAGGAAATAAATTATGGTACGCCGAAAACTACGTATTTTCCGTTTTGGAGCATTCTGAGACGCCTTTTTCGCGAAAACGACGCCTACGATTTTTCTTAAACATTTTTTACTCAGAGTCCTATCGGTGGCCTAGCGTGTGCATCTAATAATAAAAGCGTTGCAATATTATAGGTGGTCCAAAAATGACATCAATCTTTGAAAAAAGTTGAAAAATCATTAAATTATTGAAAATGCTGTTTTATTTATCCTTTTTTCAAAAATTACCTAATGAATGTTTCTGATATTTCTGCTAGAGGAAGTTAAGTATCTAATGAACTTGTTAAAGCTATTCCGACAATGATCGAAAAACCGGAAGTAGTCGAAAAAATCTCCGATATTTTGATTTTTTTTTACATTTTTACAGAACATTCTTTTATTTATGAATATTTTTGGATGGTAGTTTACACAGAGTTAAAGTATCACCCTACTTGAGCAGAAGTGAGAAAGAATTTTGTCTCAGCATGTGATGCCTTATGCCATTTATGATTGCAATGATCTGATTTAACATTTTCATTATCACCGGAAGTAATGTCATATTTGCAAAAACCGTATTTTTAGATTTCAAAACAAATATTTTTTTGAAGTGAGTTATATTAATTATTTGTTTAACGTTATAACGTTTGATTCTAATGGCCATTTAGATTGGATCAATATAAGCATACTGATATCAAAAAATTGCTTCTAATAACCAATTTTCTAAGGATCACTTTTTAATTTTTTTTTTCACTTTATGGGTTGTAGGTTTATCATTTATTGTCTGATATGTATAAAAAAGTTTGTATGTTTCATGTTGCGAATTCTCAACTTATTCGTTGCCAATAAAGATTTCTTTCGACAACGGAAGTGACGTATTTTTATACAATTTTGATCGGTGTTTCGTAAGCAAATAGTACTTATACAAATCAGATAGAGGGTGTCACTGAATCAAAACAAGTACAGCATCGTTTGGTAGCTCGATGGATTGGCGACTGTATGACGCACTTCCTGTCTGATTCCTGAAAGCTGATTCAGCAATGAAATCTGACCTACGTTTTTTGGAAACCTTAAGCCAACAAAATTCCAGAAAAAGTTTCATTTGGAGTTATCGCTCTTTATTTTTCGAATCCTAACGCTGGTCTATGGTTTGAATCCAAATTTGAAAGGCTCAATATAGTATAAATTAAAATGGTCGAAGAAGGGCCACAATCTCTGAAAAAAGTCGAAAAATCGTTATACGACTGTAAAAAGTGTGTAAGGGAGGTAACTAATGCTAAAAAGATTTTCTCAGGCTAACAATTATTTGCTAAATATCGTTCATCATCTGTAAATGGTGTCTAAAACTGTTGGTACAGGAAGTTCAGTTCACATAATTGTTAAATCCATACCGACAATGATATGTAGACCGGTATGCGAAAAATAGTTTGTAACATGAGCAGTTGCCGAGAAATATGCAATTTTGCATGCATCACTTTTCACGTTATTTTGCCTGTAAAATAGTAAATTATTATCCGATTTTCAATAATTTTTTTTCATTCGATGCCTAATGCCAATTTGGACTAGGTTAAGCCAATTTTACAGTTTCACTATGACCGAAAATGACGTCATTTTGGCAAAAACTGTATTTTTAACCTAGAAAACAAATATTTTATTCAAATGAGTCTTGTTTATAATATTTTTAAAATTATGACATTTGAATCCCATCACCGAATAGCATGAACCCATACCATCATACAGATACCACAAAAAAGTTTCTAACTTGTACGGTTGCCGAGAAATAGACGATTTTCTACAAGTCACTTTTCAAGCTTTTTGGTCTATAAAAGTGTCAATTATTATTCAATTTTCATACAATTTTCACCATGTGATGCCTTATGCCATTTATGATTGCAATGATCTGATTTAACATTTCCATTATCACCGGAAGTAATGTCATATTTGCAAAAACCGTATTTTTAGACTTCAAAATAAAATTTTACTCCAAAATTAGATTTTGCGCGATCCGACTCAAGATGGCGTGTTCAATGACAAATATTACGGGACGCTGAAGATCTAGTATTTTCCTTTTTGGACTGTTATATGATATCAGAATGATACAAATTCGATGGTTAGGCAATAGATTATGAGATGCCGAAAATATAGTATTTTCCTCTTTTTTTGGAGCCTTTTCAAACTCGTTTATCTCGAAAACTACTTCTATTTCACTTCTTAAACTTCTGTTACCCCGAGTCCTATCGGTCGTTTAGGGTATAAAGGTAAATTTAAAAGCATGGCAATGATCTAAAGGACCCTGAAAGCCGATTCAGCACTGCTATGCAGGTCTAGTTAAGCTTTCATATTACATATGAAAGTTTATTGTTTCTGTTAAGATTATTATTATTTTTTTTTTTTGTGTATTTTCTGCAAATCGGATTTCTCAGAATCTAACCATGGGATCTTTCTGAAACTTTGACCTACCCCCCCAAAAATGGGGTGCGAACGTTGTTTAAATATATTTTCAAAACGTTTTACGAATCCGAAATCACCGAATTTTACGAACGAAAAAACTGACAATGCATAGTCGTAACTTTGTTATTTTTTGACCGATTTTACTAATTCTTTTTTCTTTGAATACCTTGAAAAAAATCGTTTTGATCTGCAGTTTCACATTTTCGAATTTCGAAAATTCGTCGCTGTGATTTCGAACCGGAAGTTTAGACCAATTTGACAACTTCTTTAATAGATGTACGATTTTCATGAAATTTAGTATACAAGTAGATCTTACCGATGTGACTTCAAAAATATAATTAGAAATTTTCTAAATTATCTCCCCTTGGTGAAATTAAGGATCAAAATTTTCAAAAAAATCGTCGAAATATAGGTCAGAATGACCTAAAAATTTTTTTCGATACTCGACAAGTAATTACTGATTCCTACACAAAATATGGAGTTTGTCGATCGAACCGGAAGTGCCACCATCTTGAAACGTGAAAAAACAAATGAACTTTTGCGATATTGCACTTACAGACACGGGAGTTATATTTTCTGAATCCTTGAAGGATGGCCCAAAAATCGTAGGGAGCAGAATTTTGATTTCGGTCACGTGATGGTCACCATTTTGAATTGAAAATGAAAAGTAGTAGCAATTTGAAGGGCCGAGACTTTGAAACACAATAAATCTCCTTCTAATTGAGCTAGAATGTTCAAACTTGGTGTAGACGTTCACTAGGTCAATGTCATGATTGAGTTCAAAGATGAGCATCTTCTGTCTAGGGTAAGCAGAGATAGGCATGCTGATTTGTTGATTCTTTAGGGCACGATAACTTCGGTTATAATGAAGGGAGGGCTGTGAAACTTTTGTCAATAGAGAGTCCAATAGCTAGCCTGTTGTGTGAAATCATTGTATCATTTATTTTAAATATCAGGGATAGGCGAAAAAAAGAGATTGAAAATCCAAAAAGTCGTATTTTTACAATTTGGAGCATGTTTAGAGGTCTTTCTCGTAAAGTCAACTTAATATTTTTTGGGAACTTCTTCTACAAAGAGTCTTATTGGTAGTCTTTTATATAAAACCATCGATCAACAATCCAACATATCAGGAGTAGAAGAACAAAAGGATCGAACATTGAAAACGGCACCCTTTCATTGTTAAGCAAAACATGCAGTGTGGGTGGCTACAATCTGCACATTTAGTCATCGTATAGAGCTTATTCAACAGTATCGAATTCCAACTGCTAAGGGATCTTTTACGTGCACTCCAATGTGTACACGGCGGGTGGGGGGACACGCCAGAAAATCGAGATGAACTTTCTCGGACAATGCAGGGATCGAACACCCGACCTCCTGGCTAGCAGGCCAACGCCTTAGCCACATAGTGTGGACATCCATCGTACATTTCATCCGTCAAATCAAAGCATTTCATTGCATTAGACCAATAATTAATTATTCTTAATTGTAAACTTTATTTTAATACTAGTCTGGCATTATTAAATCCTAATTTTATTGGTCTTATTTAAAATTAAACTTTCATTTAAGTATGAACAACCCTTAACGTGTCTCTTTAAAACATAAAAAAAATACTCTAAAACAGTAGCTCAACCTTTTGACCTAAACTCATTAATTTACCATTTTTTGTGAGCCACTTGTTATTTTTCTTATGACATATTACACGTGTCTGATTTTAAAGGGGGGTTGGGTGGCTGAATGGTTAGCACGCGCGCCTGTCATTGAGTTAACTAGCGTGTTTTCGAATGCCCGGTTGTACGTGACAAGGAGTAAGGTCGCCTGTCCAACCGGTCATTTTTAATTTTTTTCCCGCCATTTTCATTTCATTTTCTCATCCGTCTCATTACAGTAATACAAGTTTGAGGTATTTCCCTTTAGTTTTCAGATTATTGTTATGCCTGGGTGCAATGTTTCATACTATATTTAGACTTGTAACTTCGCGAGTTTTTGACCAATTTTGATAATTTTTTCTTCTTATCCTTTTATTTAGGATACTTGATACAATCAATGACACATGACGATGAATATGAAAGCTTTCATATCTGCATGGGACAGTAGCAGATCTAGTTAAGCTTTCATATTACATATGAAAGCTTATTGTTTCTGTTAAGATTATTATTATTTTTTTTTTTTGTGTATTTTCTGCAAATCGGATTTCTCAGAATCTAACCATGGGATCTTTCTGAAACTTTGACCTACCCCCCCAAAAATGGGGTGCGAACGTTGTTTAAATATATTTTCAAAACGTTTTACGAATCCGAAATCACCGAATTTT
Organism: Patella caerulea; assembly: GCA_036850965.1. Lineage (NCBI taxonomy): Eukaryota > Metazoa > Mollusca > Gastropoda > Patellidae > Patella > Patella caerulea. The sequence continues at coordinate 2,349,288 of JAZGQO010000008.1, read as the reverse complement.
ACGAACGAAAAAACTGACAATGCATAGTCGTAACTTTGTTATTTTTTGACCGATTTTACTAATTCTTTTTTCTTCGAATACCTTGAAAAAAATCGTTTTCATCTGCAGTTTCACATTTTCGAATTTCGAAAATTCGTCGCTGTGATTTCGAACCGGAAGTTTAGACCAATTTGACAACTTCTTTAATAGTAGTACGATATTCATGAAATTTAGTATACAAGTAGATCTTACCGATGTGACTTCAAAAATATAATTAGAAATTTTCTAAATTATCTCCCCTTGGTGAAATTAAGGATCAAAATTTTCAAAAAAATCGTCGAAATATAGGTCAGAATGACCTAAAAAAAATTTTCGATACTCGACAAGTAATTACTGATTCCTACACAAAATATGGAGTTTGTCGATCGAACCGGAAGTGCCACCATCTTGAAACGTGAAAAAACAATGAACTTTTGCGATATTGCTCTTACAGACACGGGAGTTATATTTTCTGAATCCTTGAAGGATGGCCCAAAAATCGTAGGGAGCAGAATTTTGATTTCAGTCACGTGATGGTCACCATTTTGAATTGAAAATGAAAAGTAGTAGCAATTTGAAGGGCCGAGACTTTGAAACACAATAACTCTCCTTCTAATTGAGCTAGAATGTTCAAACTTGGTGTAGACATTCACTAGGTCAATGTCATGATTGAGTTCAAAGATGAGCATTTTCTGCCTAGGGTAAGCAGAGATAGGCATGCTGATTTGTTGATTCTTTAGGGCACGATAACTTCTGTTATAATGAAGGGAGGGCTGTGAAACTTTTGTCAATAGAGAGTCCAATAGCTAGCCTGTTGTGTGAAATCATTGTATCATTTATTTTAAATATCAGGGATAGGCGAAAAAAAGAGATTGAAAATCCAAAAAGTCGTATTTTTACAATTTGGAGCATGTTTAGAGGTCTTTCTCGTAAAGTCAACTTAATATTTTTGGGGAACTTCTTCTACAAAGAGTCCTATTGGTAGTCTTTTATATAAAACCATCGATCAACAATCCAACATATCAGGAGTAGAAGAACAAAAGGATCGAACATTGAAAACGGCACCCTTTCATTGTTAAGCAAAACATGCAGTGTGGGTGGCTACAATCTGCACATTTAGTCATCGTATAGAGCTTATTCAACAGTATCGAATTCCAACTGCTAAGGGATCTTTTACGTGCACTCCAATGTGTACACGGCGGGTGGGGGGACACGCCAGAAAATCGAGATGAACTTTCTCGGACAATGCAGGGATCGAACACCCGACCTCCTGGCTAGCAGGCCAACGCCTTAGCCACATAGTGTGGACACCCATCGTACATTTCATCCGTCAAATCAAAGCATTTCATTGCATTAGACCAATAATTAATTATTCTTAATTGAAAACTTTATTTTAATATTAGTCTGGCATTATTAAATCCTAATTTTATTGGTCTTATTTAAAATTAAACTTTCATTTAAGTATGAACAACCCTTAACGTGTCTCTTTAAAACATAAAAAAATACTCTAAAACAGTAGCTCAACCTTTTGACCTAAACTCATTAATTTACCATTTTTTGTGAGCCACTTGTTATTTTTCCTATGACATATTACACGTGTCTGATTTTAAAGGGGGGTTGGGTGGCTGAATGGTTAGCACGCGCGCCTGTCATTGAGTTAACTAGCGTGTTTTCGAATGCCCGGTTGTACGTGACAAGGAGTAAGGTCGCCTGTCCAACCGGTCATTTTTAATTTTTTTTCCCGCCATTTTCATTTCATTTTCTCATCCGTCTCATTACAGTAATACAAGTTTGAGGTATTTCCCTTTAGTTTTCAGATTATTGTTATGCCTGGGTGCAATGTTTCATACTATATTTAGACTTGTAACTTCGCGAGTTTTTGACCAATTTTGATAATTTTTTCTTCTTATCCTTTTATTTAGGATACTTGATACAATCAATGACACATGACGATGAATATGAAAGCTTTCATATCTGCATGGGACAGTAGCAGATCTAGTTATTATTATTATTATTTACCGCGGGGGCCAAGTTCTCCATGATCGAAAGCAGATATCGATCTGAAATCAACTTTTCTTTCGGGAAACCACGTGGTGGCTACTTGATAAAGTATTTTCGAAAATTCTGCGCATACCGGAAGTGGCAGATCTTTGTACGTTGTCAAAAAATTGAAAATTGGCCATAGTTTCGTCAATTATTTACCCATTTTCAAACAAATGACATTTTCAGAAACCCTGAATCTTTTCCGAGCCAATAGCAATCTAAGATTTTGTAATTTCGAAACTTCGTCGCTGACTTCTAGCGTTCGAAAATTAAAAAAATTTGTTTAAGAGACAATTTTTTTCATTTTTCAAAATTTTCAAATTTGACTTATATTTTTGGATACCTTAAGTCCATCCGATTCCAGTAATATAAGTTTCATTCAGAGTTATCGCCCTTTATTTTTCGATTTTTTTCGAATTTTCTACCTATTTTGTGAGCTCGGGTTTCGTTATATGGCTGAATTGGCGAATCTGAAACTTCTAAGGCATGAAGCCAAATGACCATTGCAAGGAATAAAGCAATTTCAACAATGATCCGTAGACCGGAAGTAGTCGAAATAATGTGCAATATTTTGAAAAAATGCAAAAAATGGATAGTTTTGGGGAAAACGCGATTTCTCCGTTCGATGTCAATGGATTAAACAAATTAGGGTACCATTGGACTGCACTAGGATTGTACTATCGTATGATACCCAATTCATACGGATATTATGATCAGGCAGCAAAATATGGCTCGCTGAAAATCAAGTATTTTCTGATTTGGAGCGTTTTTGGACGCCTATATCTCGAAAACTTAACCGTAACTTTTTCTTAAATTTTTTCTATCGAGAGTCCTTTCGGAGTTAATTTGCATGAAACCACCCAATAAGCCTTTGACATATCTGGAATGGGTGAAATAACGGACTGAAAATCGAAAAAAGTCGAAAAATCGTGAAATTTTGGAAAATGCTCTACTATTTTTTTATTTGAATAGATTTTTTAAAAAAGGTTGTATATTCAGATAGCTGACCTAATTAAGAATCTAACGATGTATAATATGTATGTAGTTATTGAAATTTAATTTTCGATATTTTAATTTTTTTTCATTTTTAGCACTTTTGAACACAGGATTTCTCAGGGGCATTTTATCTGATCAGATAATGTAATATATCATTACAGAGAGCTGTGGCTATTTTAGTGCCCAAACCGGCTATTAAAAATATTCCGACAATGATAACCATACCGGAAGTATTCAAAAAATGAAAAAAAAAGGTTAAAAACATTGTCTCACTTGAGAAAAACTTGATTGCTCCCTTAGGTAATAGCGGACCAAAAGAACTAAAGTGTCGTTGGATAGCCCTATTAATGGACCATCATATGGTATCTAAATAATACGATTTCAATGGTAAGGAAATAATAATAATAATAATAATAATAACGAAATTTATATTGCGCAACAATTCATCCCACTTGGGGATGCTCTAGGCGCATGAAAGTGTTCACGTGGGATTAATTATAGTGACTAAACATCCAGGTTTTCACACTTGATTTAAAGATGGACAATGTTTCACATTTTCGAATTGAAGGTGGTAGCGAATTCCACAGAGTTGATGCATTATATTGAAAAGTCCTTGAACCAAATTTCTTCATCTTATAAACTGGGACATCTAACAATAGTTTACTCTCAGATCTCAGTGACCTGTTTGGTTTGTAGTGTGTCAATAGATTCTGAAGATATTGAGGTGCCGTTTGATTTAATGTCTTGTAGGTCAGGGTTAAAATTTTAAAGTTAATTCTTTCGCGCACTCGAAGCCAGTGAAGATTATTTAAGATGGGAGTGATGTGTGATTTTGATCTAGCTTTAGTGACAATGCGTGCAGCATGATTTTGGATCCTTTGCAACTTGGAAATTTGTTCATCGGTTACTCCAGAGAGTATGGCATTGCAATAGTCAATTCTGGACAACACGAATGATCGAGCCAGTGCAGCAGCTGCACTTTCAGATATAAGGTGACGGATTGATCCTATTCTTCGGAGATGGAAATGACAGATTTTGCAGATGTTGTTTATGTGAGAGCCAAAACTGAGGTTTGAATCTAAGAACACGCCAAGATTTTTTACAACATTTGATATCGGAATATCTGAATTGCCTATTTTGAGAGATTTCACAGTGCATGTATTAAGTCTGTGATCAGGTCCAATAAGAAGAAGCTCAGTTTTGTCATCGTTAAGTTTTAACATGTTGGCGGACATCCAGTTCTTAATACCATTTAGGCAACTTTCTAAATTACCAATTGTGGAGAGCTGGCTGACAGAGTTGAGGTTAAATTTATCGATTAGCTGTGTGTCATCAGCATAAAAGTGGTGCTGGATCTTATATCTATCGATGAGGTTTCCAAGGGATTTTGTATACAGTGTAAATAAAAGGGGTCCCAATACTGAACCTTGAGGTACCCCGCAAGATAATTGCACTTGCTTTGATGAAGAGTTATTAATGTCAACATACTGGTATCGACTGGTAAGATATGAGCCGAACCACTGTAGAGAAGATCCTGCTATTCCGTAGCCAGTCTTCAGTCGGTCAAGTAGGTTGCTATGGTCGATTGTGTCGAAGGCAGCCGATAGATCTAAAAGGGCTAGGACGCCGATGCTACCCGAATCGACAGATGATTTTAAAGCGTCGATGACACAAACCAAAGCTGTTTCAGTGCTATGTGCGGGGCGGTAGGCTGACTGAAACTCGTCAAAAAGTCTGGACTGGTCAAGGTAGACAATTAGTTGCTGCTTGACAACCTTCTCTAGAATCTTTGAGAGGAATGTTAAATTAGATACAGGGCGGTAATTTTTCAACAGCTGTGGGTCAAGCGTAGACTTCTTAATTAAGGGCTTAACAACTGCCATTTTGAAGCTAAGTGGTACCGTTCCCGACTGCAGACTTTTATTGACGATTTTAGTCAGAACTGGTAAAATAGTATCCAGGATACTTAGCAGGAAGTGCGTGGGTATGGTATCTAATGAACATGATGTAGGTTTGGACTGAAGAATTATTTTCTTGAGCTGCTCTGGCTGTACAGATTGGAAACCATTGAACTGTGTTGAAACTATAGGTTGTTCAATAGGGTTAATAGATGAAGAACCAAGACCATCACGAATTTTGGATATTTTGTCTTTGAAATAATCATTGAATTCTTGAGCCACAGTACTGTCTTCTCCATCGGGAAGTATCACCTTGTTTTCTGTACCCAGAAGTTTATTCAGGGTTGAGAACAACACCTTTGGATTAGAAGCACAGTTAGATATTTTTGTGTTGTAGTAATGTGATTTGGCATTTGAAACACATTTCTGAAAATCTTTACAAATTTGCATATAAATTTGTTTATGCACAGCCAGCCCAGTCTTGTGCCACTTCCGTTCCGCTTGTCGGCGCTTTTGTTTGATGTCTTGTACTGATTCATCGTACCATGGAGTATTCAGTGAGCGGCTAATGGTCTTGGTTCGAATCGGGGCGTGTTTTGCTACGAGATCAGAAATGGTTGTGTTGAATAAATCAACCATACCATCAACATCATCAGCCGGAAAGTTCCTGAAAAGTGAACTCTTGGTAAGATCATCAGTAAACTTTTCCAAATTTATGGATTTATAATTTCTATATTGTATTGTTTTTGCATGCTTCACAGTTTCTGGAAAGTTAACATCAAAAGATACCAGAGAATGGTCAGAAATCAGGTTGTTGACAACATCAATATTTTGTACAAAATTAGCATTTCGACATAAAATCCAATCAAGGGTGTGACCAGAGCGGTGTGTCGGCGAAGTAATAAATTGTTTAAGGTCATAAATATTCAGACGATCACAGACACGTTTAGTGAGAACATTGTTCGGAGAGTCAAAATGTATATTAAAATCCCCGACAATAAGAGTGTTTTCGTCTTGGTGAGGATCTTCACATAGCGCAGAGAAGTCATCAATAAAGTCTGCATCAGTGCAATGATTTCTAGCTGAAAGGGGTGGTCTGTAAATACAAACGAGTTTTAAAGTCTGTGATGGTGATTTTATAGTTACTGCCAGGTGTTCAAACGAAGAAAAATGTTTTGCTGATTTTAGAGTTTTTAGTTGCAGCTTATCCTTGAAAACAACAGCTATGCCCCCACCTCTTCCAGTGAGTCGAGGAGAGTGAAAACAAGTGTAACCAGGCGGCGTTATTTCCACACATTTAGCCTCATCACCAACTAGAGACAACCATGTTTCAGTAATCAATAGTATATCAAATTTGTGTTCAAGAATGCAATCAAATATGGAAGCTGTTTTATTTCTAATAGACTGTGCGTTTAAAAGACCCAATTTGAGACATTTTGAGACAAATTTACTTTGGGGTTGTTTTTTGATTCCAGAGCGTTTTCCACGAAGTCTCTAATAAATTATTGTATGCCAAAAATCGAGTATTTTCCGCTTTTTTAACATTCCGAGACGCCCTTTTCTCGAAAACGACGCCTACGATTTTTCTTAAACTTTTCTTACTCAACGTCCTATCGGTTGTCTATATAGTGAATCCAAAATGAAAAGCATTGAAATAATATAGGTGGTCCAAAAATGGCCTCAAACTTTGAAAAAAATTGAAAAATCGTTAAAGTTTTGGAAACGCTCTTTAATTTATCTTTTTTTCCAAAACTGCTCAATGGATGTTTCTGACACTTCTGGTACAGAAAGTTAAGTATCCAAAGAACTTCGTAAAGCTATCACGACAATGATCGTAAAACCGGAAGTAGTCGAAAAAATGTCCGATATTTTGAAAAAAAAAAAATTTTTTTACGAAAACCTTTTTCATTTATGAATATTTTTTGATGGTATTTTACACAGGGTTAAAATATCATCCTACGTGAACAGAAATGAGAAAAAAAATTGTCTCGGTAATTTGCGTTAGCCGCCATCGGCTAATTTAGTTTTTCGTACCCAGAACAATTATTTATTGTTCGACTTGTATAAAACAAAGTTCATATGCTCCGTGGTCCCAATTGTAATATTTTTTGTTACGGTGAAATTTTTCTGTCGGCAACGGAAGTGACGTAATATTAACAAAAACTACAATTTTGACAGTTCTGTACCACTTTTTGAAAGCAAATGTTATTTTTTTCAAAACTGATATAACTAAAAGGATGCACCCTGCAAAGGTGCACAAAATCTTTAGCTCAGATTTTTTAATTCCAATTTCATTTTCGGGCAATTTCGAATAAAATGTAAAATAAAGTGTAAAATTCAGTTATTTACAATTCATTCAGCATCTTCATATTTTGAAATATTTATTTGTTATTTTCATAAACTCGTAGCATTAATCCAGACAAAGAGAATGTATGGGAAAATTAGTTTGTAATATGAGCAGTTGCTGAGAAATATGCAATTTTGCATGCATCAATTTTCACGTTATTTTGCCTATAAAGGAGGGAATTATTATTCGATTTGCAATATTTTTTTTCCATTTGATGCCTAATGCCATTTTGGACTAGGTCAAGCCAATTTTACATTTTCACTGTGACCGGAAATGACGTCTTTTGGGCAAAAGCTGTATTTTTAACCTAAAAAACAAATATTTTATTAAAATGAGTCTGCCTTATAATATTTTTAGAATTGTGATATTTGATTCCCATCAACGAATAGAATGAAGCCATACGACCATACAGATACCACAAAATGGTTTCTAACTTGTACGGTTACAGAGAAATAGGCGATCTTCTATAAGTCACTTTTCAAGGGTTTTCGTCTATAAAAGTGTCAATTATTATACGATTTTAATAATTTTTTTACCATTTGATGCCTTATGCCATTTATGACTTTTATGAACTAAATTAACATTTTCAATATCACCGGAAGTAATGTAATTTTTGCAAAAAACGTATTTTTAGCCTTCAAAACAAACATTTTTTTGAAGGGATTTATATTTATCATTCGTTTAACTTTATAATGTTTGATTCCAATAGGCAGTAAGATTGAATCAATACCATCATATTGATATCAAGAAAAGGCTTCTAGCATGTTCCCTTGTCGAATAATAGCAAATTTTCCCAGGGTCACTTTTAAGTTTTTTACCTTCTTAATTTCAGTTTATGGATTATAGGTTAATTATTTATTGCCCGATATGATAAAACAAAGTTTGTATTTTGTATGTTGCGAATTTTCGACTTATTTTTCACCTATAAAAATGTCTTTCGGCACCGGAAGTGACGTATTTTGCCATAATTTACCATTTTGACCGGTCTTTTCGCCAGCAAATATTACTTTAACATATGGTAGAGGGTGTCACTGAAGCAAAACAACTAAAGTATAGTTTGGTAGCTCAATGGATCGGCTATGGTATAATAAACTTTCTGTATGATTCCTGAAAGCCGGTTCAGTGCTGCTTGCAGGTCTAGTTATTAGGCTTTCAGACGACTTTCGTCTGAAAGCCTATTGAGATTACTAAAATTATTAGGCTTTCAGACTTTCGTCTGAAAGCCTATTGAGATTACTAAAATTATTATTATTATTATTATTATTATTTACCGCGAGGGCCTAGATCTCCATGATCGAAAACAGATATCGATCTGGAATTAGCTTTTCTATCGGGAAACCATGTGGTGGCTACTTGATAAAATATTTTTGAAATTTCTGCGCATACCGGAAGTGACCGAACTTTGTACTTTCTCTAAAAATTGAAAATCGGCCATAGTTTCGTCAATTCTTTATCCATTTTCAAACAAATTACATTTTTGGAATCCCTGAATCTTTTCTGAGACAATGGCTATCTCACATTTTTCAATTTCGAACATTCGTCTATGACTTTTATCGTTCGAAAATTGAAAACATGTTGTTTACGAGACAATTTTTGTTATTTTTCAAAATTTTCAAATTTGACCTACATTTTTGGATACCTGAAGTCCATCCGATTCCAGTAATATAAGTTTCATTCAGAGTTATCGCCCTTTATTTTCCGATTTTTTTCGAATTTTCTTCCCATTTTGCGAGCTCGGGTTTCGTTTTATGGTAGAATTGACGTTTATGAAACTTCTGGAACATGAAGTTATAGTCCAATACCAACTGATAAAGCAATTTCGACACGGATCTTCAAACCGGAAGTGGTCGAAATAATGTTCAATATTTTGAAAAAAATGCAAAAAATGGATATTTTGGGGGAAAACGCTATTTCTCTGTCCGATATCAATGGATTAAACGAATGAAGGTACCGTTTGATGGCACGATTGTTGGACTATCATATGATACCCCATTCATACGGATACTATGAACAGACAGCAAAATATGGCACGCTGAAAATCAAGTATTTTCTGATTTGGAGCGTTTTTGGACGCCTGTATCTCGAAAACTTAACCTGCAATATTTTTTAAATTTTTTTCTATCGAGAGTCCTTTGGGAGGTATTTGACATGAAGCCATCCAATAGGACTTTGAAATGTCTGGAATAGGATAAAAAAGGGACTGAAAATCGAAAAAAGTCGAAAAATCGTGAAATTTTGGAAAATGCTCTACTATTTTTTTATTTTAAGAGATTTTTAAAAAAAGGTTGTATATTCAGATAGCTGACCTAATTACTATTCTAACAATGTATAATATGTATGTAATTATTAAAATTTAATTTTCTATATTTTAAATTTTTTGCATTTTTGGCACTTTTGAACATAGGATTTCTCAGGGGCATTTTATCTGATCAGATAATGTAATATATCATTACAGAGCCCTGTGGCTATTTTAGTGCCCAAACCGGCTATTAGAACTATTCCGACAATAATAACCATACCGGAAGTATTCAAAAAATGAAAAAAAAAGAGTAAAAACATTGTCGCACTTGCGAAAAACTTGATTTCTCCCTTAGGTAATAGCGGACCAAAAGAACTAAAGTGTCGCTGGATAGCCCTATTAATGGACCATCATATGGTATCTAAATAATACGATTTCGATGGTAAGGAAATAAATTATTGTATGCCAAAAATCTAGTATTTTCCAATTTTTTAACATTCTGAGACGCCCTTTTCTCGAAAACGACGCCTACGATTTTTCTTAAACGTTTCTTACTCAAAGTCCTGTCAGTTGTCTATATAGGGAATCCAAAATGAAAAGCATTGAAATAATATAAGTGGTCGAAAAATGGCCTCAAACTTTGAAAAAAATTGAAAAATCGTTAAATTTTTTGAAACGCTCTTTAATTTATCTTTTTTTCCAAAACTACTCAATGGATGTTTCTGACACTTCTGGTACGTACAGTTAAGTATCCAAAGGACTTCGTAAAGCTATCACAACAACGATCGTAAAACCGGAAGTAGTCGAAAAAATGTCCGATATTTCGAAAAAAATTAATTTTTTTACGAAAACCTTTTTTATTTATGAATATTTTTTGATGATATTTTACACAGGGTTAAAATATCATCGTACTTGAGCAGAAATGAGAAAAAAAATTGTCTCGGTAATTTGCGTTAGCCACCATCGGCTAATTTAGTTTTTCGTACCCAGAAAAATTATTTATTGTTCGATTTGTATAAAACAAAGTTCATATGCACCATGGTCCCAATTGTAATTTTTTTTGTTACGGTGAAATTTTTCTGTCGGCAACGGAAGTGACGTAATATTAACAAAAACTACAATTTTGACAGTTTGGTACCACTTTTTGAAAGCAAATATTATTTTTTTTCAAAACTGATATGACTAAAAGGATGCACCCTGCAAAGGTGCACAAAAACCTTAGCTCATATTTTTTAATTTCAACTTCATTTTCGGGCAATTTCGAATAAAATGTAAAATAAAGTGTAAAATTCAGTTATTTACAATTCATTCAGCGTCTTCATATTTTGAAATATTTATTTGTAATTTTCATAAACTCGTAGCAATAATCCAGACGAAGAGAATGTATGCGAAAATTAGTTTGTAATATGAGCAGTTGCCGAGAAATATGCAATTTTGCATGCATCACTTTTCACGTTATTTTGCCTATAAAAGAATTAATTATTATTCGATTTGCAATATTTTTTTTTCCATTTGATGCCTAATGCCAATTTGGACTAGGTCAAGCCAATTTTACATTTTCACTGTGACCGGAAATGACGTCATTTGGGCAAAAACTGTATTTTTAACCTAAAAAATAAATATTTTATTCAAATGAGTCTGCCTTATAATATTTTTAAAATTATGATATTTGATTCCCATCAACGAATAAAATGAAGCCATACGACCATACAGATACCACAAAATGGTTTCTAACTTGTACGGTTACAGAGAAATAGGCGATCTTCTATAAGTCACTTTTCAAGGTTTTTGGTCTGTAAAACTGTCAATTATTATTCGATTTTTACAATTTATTTACCATTTCATGCCTTATGCTATTTATGACTTCTATGAACCAAGTTAAAATTTTCAATATCACCGGAAGTAATGTAATTTTTGCAAAAAACGTATTTTTAGCCTTTAAAACAAACATTTTTTTGAAGGGATTTATATTTATTATTCGTTTAACTTTATAACGTCTGACTCTAATGGGCAGTAAGACTGAATCAATACCATCATATTGATATCAAGAAAAATCTTCTAGCATGTTCCCTTGTCGAATAATAACCAATTTTCCGAAGGTCACTTTTCAGTTTTTTACCTTCTTAATTTCAGTTTATGGGTTATAGGTTAATTATTTATTGTCCGATATTTATAAAAAAAAGTTTGTATTTTGTATGTTGCGAATTTTCGACTTATTTTTCATCTATAAAAATTTCTTTCGGCACCGGAAGTGACATACTTTTGCCATAATTTACAATTTTGACCGGTCTTTTAGCCAGCAAATATTACTTTTAGATATGATAGAGGGTGTCACTGAAGCAAAACAACTAAAGTATAGTTTGGTAGCTCAATGGATCGGCTATGGTATAATAAACTTCCTGTATGATTCCTGAAAGCCGGTTCAGTGCTGCTTGCAGGTCTAGATATTATTATTATTATTATTTACCGCGAGGGCCTAGATCTCTATGATCGAAACAGATATCGATCTGGAATTAGATTTTCTATTGGGAAACCATGTTGTGGCTACTTGATAAAATATTTTCGAAATTTCTGCGCATACCGGAAGTGACCGAACTTTGTACGTTGTCTAAAAATTGAAAATTGGCCATAGTTTCGTCAATTCTTTATCCATTTTCAAACAAATTACATTTTTGGAATCCCTGAATCTTTTCTGAGACAATGGCTATCTCACATTTTTCAATTTCGAACATTCGTCTATGACTTTTATCGTTTGAAAATTGAAAAGATGTTGTTTACGAGACAATTTTTGTTATTTTTAAAAATTTTCAAATTTGACCTACATTTTTGGATACCTGAAGTCCATCCGATTCCAGTTATATAAGTTTCATTCAGAGTTATCGCCCTTTATTTTTCGATTTTTTTCGAATTTTCTTCCCATTTTGTGAGCTCGGGTTTCGGTTTATGGCAGAATTGACGTTTCTGAAACTTCTGGAACATGAAGTTATAGTCCAATACCAACTTATAAAGCAATTTCGACAAGAATCCTTAAACCGGAAGTGGTCGAAATAATGTGCAATATTTTGAAAAAAATGCAAAAAATGGATATTTTGGGGAAAAACGCGATTTCTCCGCCCGATATCAATGGATTAAAGAAATTAGCGCACCATTGGACTGCACTAGGATTGTACTATCGTATGATACCCAATTCATACGGATTCTATGATCAGGCAGCAAAATATGGCACGCTGAAAATCAAGTATTTTCTGATTTGGAGCGCTTTTGGACGCCTGTATCTCGAAAACTTAACCTACAATTTTTTTTAAATGTTTTCTATCGAGAGTCCTTTTGGAAGTCTTTTGCATGAAGCCATCCAATAAGCCTTTGAAATGTCTGGAATAGGATAAAAAAGGGACTGAAAATCGAAAAAAGTCGAAAAATCGTGAAATTTTGGAAAATGCTCTACTATTTTTTTATTTTAAGAGATTTTTAAAAAAAGGTTGTATATTCAGATAGCTGACCTAATTACAATTCTAACGGTGTATAATATGTATGTAATTATTGAAATTTAATTTTCGATATTTTAAATTTTTTGCATTTTTGGCACTTTTGAACGTAGGATTTCTCAGGGGCATTTTATCTGATCAGATAATGTAATATATCATTACAGAGCCCTGTGGCTATTTTAGTGCCCAAACTGGCTATTAAAACTATTCCGAAAATAATAACCATACCGGAAGTATTCAAAAAATAAAAAAAAAAGTTAAAAATATTGTCGCACTTGCGAAAAACATGATTTCTCCCTTAGGTAATAGCGGACCAAAAGAACTAAAGTGTCGCTGGATAGAACTATTAATGGACCATCATATGGTATCTCAATAATATGATTTCCATGGTAAGGAAATAAATTATTGCATGCCAAATATCTAGTATTTTCCGATTTTTTAACATTCTGAGACGCCCTTTTCTCGAAAACGACGCCTACGATTTTTCTTAAACTTTTCTTACTCAAAGTCCTATCGGTTGTCTATATAGTGAATCCAAAATGAAAACCATTGAAATAAAATAGGTGGTTCAAAAATGGCATCAAACTTTGAAAAAAATTGAAAAATCGTTAAATTTTTGTAAACGCTCTTTAATTTATCTTTTTTTCCAAAACTACTTAATGGATGTTTCTGACACTTCTGGTACAGAAAGTTAAGTATCCAAAGAAGTTAATAAAGCTATCACGACAACGATCGTTAAACCGGAAGTAGTCGAAAACATGTCCGATATTTTGAAAATAATTTATCTCTTTACGAAAACCTTTTTTATTTATGAATATTTTTTGATGGTATTTTACACAGGGTTAAAATATCATCCTACTTGAGCAAAAATGAGAAAAAAAATTGTCTCGGTAATTTGCGTTAGCCGCCATCGGCTAATATAGTTTTTCGTACCCAGAAAAATTATTTATTGTTTGATTTGTATAAAACAAAGTTCATATGCTCCGTGGTCCCAATGGTAATTTTTTTTGTTACGGTGAAATTTTTCTGTCGGCAACGGAAGTGACGTAATATTAACAAAAACTACAATTTTGACAGTTCGGTACCACTTTTTGAAAGCAAATATTATTTTTTTTCAAAACTGATATAACTAAAAGGATGCACCTTGAAAAGGTGCACAAAATCCTTAGCTCAGATTCTTTAATTTCAATTTCATTTTCAGGCAATTTCGAATAAAATGAAAAATAAAGTGTAAAATTCAGTTGTTTACAATTCTTTCAGCGTCTTCATATTTTGAAATATTTATTTGTTATTTTCATAATCTCGTAGCATTAATCCAGACGAAGAGAATGTATGCGAAAATTAATTTGTAATATGAGCAGTTGCCGAGAAATATGCAATTTTGCATGCATCACTTTTCACGTTATTTTGCCTATAAAAGAATGAATTATTATTCGATTTGCAATTTTTTTCCCCATTTGATGCTTAATGCCATTTTGGACTAGGTCAAGCCAATTTTACATTTTCATTGTGACCGGAAATGACGTCATTTGGGCAAAAACTGTATTTTTAACCTAAAAAACAAATATTTTATTCAAATGAGTCTGCCTTATAATATTTTTAGAATTATGATATTTGATTCCCATCAACGAATAGAATCAAGCCATACGACCATACAGATGCCACAAAATGGTTTCTAACTTGTACGGTTAGAGAGAAATAGGCGATCTTCTATAAGTCACTTTTCAAGGTTTTTGGTCTATAAAAGTGTCAATTATTATTCGATTTTTATAATATTTTTACCATTTGATGCCTTATGCCATTTATGACTTCAATGAACTAAGTTAACATTTTCAATATCACCGGAAGTAATGTAATTTTTGCAAAAAACGTATTTTTAGCCTTCAAAACAAAACATTTTTTTGAAGGGATTTATATTTAATATTCAATTAACTTTATAACGTCTGACTCTAATGGGCAGTAAGATTGAATCAATACCATCATATCGATATCAAGAAAAGGCTTCTAGCATGTTCCCTTGTCGAATAATAGCCAATTTTCCCAGGGTCACTTTTAATTTTTTTACCTTCTTAATTTCAGTTGATGGGTTACAGGTTAGTTATTTATTGCCCGATACGTATAAAACAAAGTTTGTATTTTGTATGTTACGAATTTTCGACTTATTTTTCCCCTATAAAAATTTCTGCGATAATTTACAATTTTGGCCCATCTTTTCGCCAGCACATATTACTTTTATATATGATAGAAGGTTTCACTGTAGCAAAACATCTAAAGTATAGTTCGGTAGCTCAGTGGATCGGCTATGGTATAATAAACTTCCTGTATGATTCCTGAAAGCCGGTTCAGTGCTGCTTGCAGGTCTAGTTATTATTATTATTTACCGCGGGAGCCTAGATCACCATGATCGAAAACAGATATCGATCTGGAATTAGATTTTCTGTCGGGAAACCATGTGGTGGCTACTTGATAAAATATTTTTGAAATTTCTGCGCATACCGGAAGTGACCGAACTTTGTATTTTGTCTAAAAATTGAAAATAGGCAATAGTTTCGTCAATTGTTTATCCATTTTCAAACAAATTACCTTTTTGGAATCCCTGAATCTTTTCTTAGACAATGGCTATCTCACATTTTTCGATTTCGAACATTCGTCTATGACTTTTAGCGTTCGAAAATTGAAAACATGTTGTTTACGAGACAATTTTTGTTATTTTTCAAAATTTTCAAATTTGACCTATATTTTTGGATACCTGACGTCCATGCGATTCCAGTAATATAAGTTTCATTCAGAGTTATCGCCCTTTATTTTTCGATTTTTTTCGAATTTTCTTCCCATTTTGTGAGATCGGGTTTCGTTTTATGGCAGAATTGACGTTTCTGAAACTTCTGGAACATGAAGTTATAGTCCAATACCAACGAATAAAGCAATTTCGACAAGAATCCTTAAACCGGAAGTGGTCGAAATAATGTGCAATATTTTGAAAAAAATGCAAAAAATGGATATTTTTGGGAAAAACGCGATTTCTCCGCCCGATATAAATGGATTAAAGAAATTAGGGTACCATTGGACTGCACTAGGATTGCACTATCGTATGATACCAAATTTATACGGATACTATGAACAGGCAGCAAAATATGGCACGCTGAAAATCAAGTATTTTCTGATTTTTAGCATTTTTGGACGCCTGTATCTCGAAAACTACTCCAGCGATTTTTATGAAACTTTCTCAATCGAGAGACCTTGTGGTAGTCTTAAGTACGAAACATTCTATTACGACTTTGAAATATCTGGAATAGGTGAAATAACGGACTGAAAATCGAAAAAAGTCGAAAAATCGTGAAATTTGGAAAATGCTCTACCATTTTTTTATTTTAAGAGATTTTCGAAAAAAGGTTGTATTTTCAGATAGCTGACCTAATTACGATTCTAACGATGTATAATATGTATGTAGTTATTGAAAGTTAATTTTCGATATTTTAAATTTTTTGCATTTTTCTCACTTTTTGACATAGGATTTCTCAGTGGCATTTTATCTGATCAGTAAATGTAATATATCAATACAGAGCCCCATGGCTATTTTAGTACCCAAACCGGCTATTTAAACTATTCCGACAATAATAACCATACCAGAAGTATTCAAAAATTAAAAAAAAAGGTTGAAAACATTGTCGCACTTGCGAAAAACTTGATTTCTCCCTTAGGTAATAGCGGACCAAAAGAACTAAAGAGTCGTTGGATAGCCTATTAATGGACCATCATACGGTATGTAAATAATACGATTTCGATGGCAAGGAAATAAATTATTGTATGCCAAAAATCCAGTATTTTCCGATTTTTTAACGTTCTGAGACGCCCTTTTCTCGAAAACGACGCCTACGATTTTTCTCAAACTTTTCTTACTCAAAGTCCTATCGATTGTCTATATAGTGAATCCAAAATGAAAAGCATTGAAATAATATAGGTGGTCCAAAAATTGCATCAAACTTTGAAAAAAATTCAAAAATCGTTAAATTTTTGTAAACGCTCTTTATTTTATCTTTTTTTCCAAAACTACTCAATAGATGTTTCTGACACTTCTGGTACAGAAAGTTATCTATCCAAAGAACTCCGTAAAGCTATCACGACAACAATCGTAAAAACGGAAGTAGTCGAAAAAATGTCCGATATTTTGAAAAAAATTATTTTTTTTACGAAAACCTTTTTTATTTATGAATATTTTTTGACGGTATTTTACACTGGGTTAAAATATCATCCTACTTGAGCAGAAATGAGAAAAAAAATTGTCTCGGTAATTTGCATTAGCCGCCATCGGCTAATTAAGTTTTTCGTACCCAGAAAAATTATTTATTGTTCGATTTATATAAAACAAAGTTCATAAGCTCCGTGGTCCCAATTGTAATTTTTTTTGTTACGATGAAATTTTTCTGTCGGCAACGGAAGTGACGTAATATTAATAAAAACTACAATTTTGACAGTTCGGTACCACTTTTTTAAAGCAAATATTAATTTTTTTCAAAACTGATATAACTAAAAGGATGCACCCTGCAAAGGTGCACAATATCCTTAGCTCAGACTTTTTAATTTCAATTTCATTTTCGGGCAATTTCGAATAAAATGTAAAATAAAGTGTAAAATTCAGTTGTTTGCAATTCATTCAGCTCTTCATATTTTGAAATATTTATTTGTAATTTTCATAAACTCGTAGCAATAATCCAGACGAAGAGAATGCATGCGAAAATTAGTTTGTAATGTGAACAGTTGCCGAGAAATATGTAATTTTGCATGCATCACTTTTCACGTTATTTTGCCTATAAAAGAATGAATTATTATTCGATTTGCAATTTTTTTTCCCCATTTGATGCTTAATGCCATTTTGGACTAGGTCAAGCCAATTTTACATTTTCATTGTGACCGGAAATGACGCCATTTGGGCAAAAACTGTATTTTTACCCAAAAAAACAAATATTTTATTCAAATGAGTCTGCCTTATAATATTTTTAGAATTATGATATTTGATTCCCATCAACGAATAGAATCAAGCCATACGACCATACAGATGCCACAAAATGGTTTCTAACTTGTACGGTTACAGAGAAATAGGCGATCTTCTATAAGTCACTTTTCAAGGTTTTTGGTCTATAAAAGTGTCAATTATTATTCGATTTTTATAATATTTTTACCATTTGATGCCTTATGCCATTTATGACTTCAATGAACTAAGTTAACATTTTCAATATCACCGGAAGTAATGTAATTTTTGCAAAAAACGTATTTTTAGCCTTCAAAACAAAACATTTTTTTGAAAGGATTTATATTTATTATTCAATTAACTTTATAACGTCTGACTCTAATGGGCAGTAAGATTGAATCAATACCATCATATCGATATCAAGAAAAGGCTTCTAGCATGTTCCCTTGTCGAATAATAGCCAATTTTCCCAGGGTCACTTTTAATTTTTTTACATTCTTAATTTCCGTTGATGGGTTACAGGTTAGTTATTTATTGCCCGATACGTATAAAACAAAGTTTGTATTTTGTATGTTACGAATTTTCGACTTATTTTTCCCCTATAAAAATTTCTTTCGGCACCGGAAGTGACGTAATTTTGCGATAATTTACAATTTTGGCCTGTCTTTTCGCCAGCAAATATTACTTTTATATATGATAGAAGGTTTCACTGTAGCAAAACAACTTAAGTATAGTTCGGTAGCTCAATGGATCGGCTATGGTATAATAAACTTCCTGTATGATTCCTGAAAGCCGGTTCAGTGCTGCTTGCAGGTCTAGTTAAACTTTCATATTTCATATGAAAGCTTATTGTTTCTGTTAAGATTATTATTATTTTTTTTTTTTGTGTTTCTCCTGCAAATCGGATTTCACAGAATCTAACCATAGGATGTTTCTGAAACTTTGACCTACCCCCCCAAAAATGGGTGGTGGCTGTTGATTAAATTTATTTTCGAAACGTTTTGCGAATTCGAAATCACCGAATTTTACGAACGGAAAAATTAACAATGCATAGTCGTAACTTTGCTATTTTTTGACCGATTTTACTAATTCTTTTTTATTTGAATACCTTGAAAAAAATCATTTTCATCTGCAGTTTCACATCTTCGAATTTCGAAAATTCGTCGCTGTGATTTCGAACCGGAAATTTAGACCAATTTTACAACTTCTTTAATAGTTGTACGATTTTCATGAAATTGAGTATTTAAGTAGATCTTACCAATGTGACTTCAAAATTATAATGAGAAATTTTCTAAATTATCTCCCCTTGGTGAAATTAAGGATCAAAGTTTTAAAAAAAATCGTCGAAATATAGGTCAGAATGACCTGAAAATTTTTTTCGATACTCGACAAGTAATTACTGATTCCTACACAAAATATGGAGTTTGTCGATCAAACCGGAAATGCCACCATCTTGAAACATGAAAAATCCCTAAGGCTTTTTTGCTATCTTACTTACAGACACGGGAGTTATATTTTCTGAATCCTTGAAGGATGGCCCAAAAATCGCAGGGAGCAGAATTTTGATTTAGGTCAACTGATGGTTGCCATTTTTAAGTGAATATGAAAAGTAGTAGCAATTTGAAGGGCCGAGACTTTGAAACACAATAACTCTCTTTCTAATTGAGCTAGAATGTTCAATCTTGGTGTAGACATTCACCAGGTCAATGTCATGATTGAGTGCAAAGATGAACATTTTCGGCTTAGGGTAAGCAGGGATAAGCATGCTGATTTGTTGATTCTTTAGGGCACAATAACTTCGGTTATAATGAAGGGAGGGTGATGAAACTCTTGTCAATCGAGAGTCTAATAGCTAGCCTGTTGTGTGAAATCATTGTATCATTTTTTTTTTAAATATCAAGGGTAGCAGAAAAAAGAGATCGAAAATCCAAAAAGTCGTATTTTTACGATTTGGAGCATTTTTAAAGGCCCTTTTCTCTAAAGTCAACATAATATTTTGGGGGAACTTCTTCTACAAAGAGTCTTATCGTTAGTCTTTTATATGAAACCATAGATCAACAGTCCAAAAGATCAGGAGTAGTAGAATAAAAGGATCGAAAATTGAAAATCGCACCGTTTCATTGTTAAGCAAAACATGCAGTGTGGGTGGCTACAATCTGCACATTTAGTCATCGTATAGAGCTTATTCAACAATATAGAATTCCAACTGCTAAGGGATCTTTTACGTGCAATCCAATGTGTACACGACGGATGGGTGGACACGCTAGAATATCGAGATGAACTTTCTCGGCCAATGCAGGGATCGAACACCCGACCTCCTGGCTAGCAGGCCAACGCCTTAGCCACATAGTGTGGACACCCATCGTACATTTCATCCGTCAAATCAAAGCATTTCATTGCATTAGACCAATAATTAATTATTCTTAATTTAAAACTTTATTTAATATTAGTCTGGCATTATTAAATCCTAATTTTATTGGTCTTATTTAAAATTAAACTTTAATTTAACTATGAACAACCCTTAACGTGTCTCTTAAAAACAATTAAATACTCTAAAACAAAAAACAAAACAAAAAATCAATAAGCGGGTCAATTCAGGTAAGTATAACTACGGGTTCTGTCCACCTTCTCTCGTAAGTATAACTACGGGTTCTGTCCACGTTCTCTCGTCTACGGCCACACCACGTTGAAAACACCAGTTCTCGTCCGATCACTGAAGTTAAGCAATGTCGGGCCCCGTCAGTACTTGGATGGGTGACCGCCTGGGAACACCGGGTGCTGTAGACGCCTTTTTAAAACCGCCCCCCCCCCTAAAAAAAAATCAATAAGCGGGTCAATTCAGGTAAGTATAACTACGGGTTCTGTCCACCTTCTCTCGTCTACGGCCACACCACGTTGAAAACACCAGTTCTTGTCCGATCACTGAAGTTTAGCAACGTCGGGCCCGGTTAGTACTTGGATGGGTGACCGCCTGGGAACACCGGGTGCTATAGACGCCTTTTTAAAACCGACAAAAACCGCCCCAAAAATCAATAAGCGGGTCAATTCCGGTAAGTATAACTACGGGTTCTGTCCACCCCCTCTCGTCTACGGCCATACCACGTTGAAAACACCAGTTCTCGTCCGATCACTGAAGTTAAGCAACGTCTGGCCCGGTCTGTACTTGGATGGCTGACCGCCTGGGGAAAAAAATCAATAAGCGGGTCAATTCAGGTAAGTATAACTACGGGTTCTGTCCACCTGCTCTCGTCTACGGCCACACCACGTTGAGAACACCAGTTCTCGTCCGATCACTGAAGTTAAGCAACGTCGGGCCCGGTCAGTACTAGGATGGGTGACCGCCTGGGAACACCGGGTGCTGTAGACGCCTTTTTAAAACCGACAACCCCCCCCCCAAAAAAAAATCAATAAGCGGGTCAATTCAAGTATGTATAACTACGGGTTGTGATTTAAAAGTATTTATTCAGAATTCTTATATACAACGATGGAGGGAATAATATGAATAAATTGGATACAGTATCAAGCAACTAAATGCTTATATAAAAATGCTTCCAGAATAGTATGTATTGAATATAAATTTTAAATGATCAGCTGGCAGTGTAATAAAATAAAAATTATTATCTAGATTAGGGTTTCATAGTTAACGGTGGAAAGAAGAAAATGTGTTGAGTAAAAAAAAATAAGGAAAATCGAATAAAATAAGAGAAAGAAAAAATTGTAGCGAAGGATAGGGACATTGATGTAGGGGGGGGGGTGAATAGAGATTTGAATTAGAAAGTAGTTTGGGACGCAACGCCAGAAAACCAAAAAAGCAAAACACGCACCAAAAGCTTGTAAGAATACTTTTATTTTAGCAGTTTCAATGTTATTGATTACACATTTCTCGCGTGACCCTGGGTTACCTATGGATTGTGCAAAGGAGATTAGGAGGTGATCAAACTAGTAATAACCATTTTTCGCATATACAAGTTGTAATGGTGATTTGCAGAGCGGAGGCACATTCATTTCCGAGATTTGAAGCGTTTGGTTAGAGCTATATATTGGTGAACTACTGAAAGTACAGACACATTTTTAATTTTAGGAAGATTGTCAATCCCAAACAAAAGTGAATTAATATTCTTGAAATGGTCATTCAATGTATCGATAGTGAGTCTGCGTTGGTCTATAAAAAGGCGACACTGAAAGAAATAATGTTCACTAGATTCACATCTGTTTCCGCATAAACAGGATGGATCGTCAGATACATACATGAGGTATTTATGATGATTTAGGTCAGATTTAGAGTTATGTAATTTAGAAAGAATAATTTGTAACGACCTGTCACCAAAATTGAAGAGATCATTGTATTTAGGTTTGCCATATGTTTTTCTAATTTGAAATTTGAATGAAGAGATTGAATTTGAAGCTTTGACGTTTTCATCAAGACGATTCCATTCTTGTACTGATGATGGGAAAAACGAGTTTTGATAAAGATTAGATTTACAGTTAATACTCATTAGATTATTGGAGTTTCTGAGTTGATATGGTTTACTGGACGCTATAGATTGGGGGACTAAATCGAATAGATACGAGGGTGTTTGAAGATTGATAATTTTGAAAAATAAAACCATTTTATGTTCGTAGCGTCTTTTTAAAAGAGAGGAGAATCCAGATTCATTATAAAGTAAATTATGAGAAGTACCACGAGGAAGGCCTGTAATAGTTCGAATAGCGTCTAAATGTAGCGATTCTAGTTGGTCACTTTTTTCTTTAGTACAGTTGTTCCAGACACAATCAGCAACTACGGGTTCTGTCCACGGGTTCGTCCGATCACTGAAGTTAAGCAACGTCGGGCACGGGTAGTACTAGGATGGGTGAACGCCTGGGAACACCGGGTGCTGTAGACGCCTTTTTGCCCTAAACTCATTAATTTACCATTTTGTTGTGAGCGGCTTGTTATTCTTCCTATATGACATATTGCACGTGTCTGATTTCAAAGGGCGGCTGAATGGTTAGCACGCGCGCCTGTCATTGAGTTAACTTGCGTGTTTTCGAATGCCCGGTTGTATGTGACAAGGAGTAAGGTCGCCTGTCCAACCTGCCATTTTTAATTTTTTTCCGGCAATTTTCATTTCATTTTCTCATCCGTCTCATTACAGTAATACAAGTTTCGGTTATTTCCCTTTAGTTTTCAGATTATTGTTATGCATGGGTGCAATGTTTCATACTATATTTAGACTTGTAATTTTGCGAGTTTTTGACCAATTTTGATAATTTTTTCTTCTTATCCTTTTATTTAGGATACTTGATACAATCAATGACACGTGACGATGAATATGAAAGCTTTCATATCTGCATGGGACAGTAGCAGATCTAGTTATTAGGCTTTCAGACTTTCGTCTGAAAGCCTATTGAGATTACTAAAATTATTATTAGGCTTTCAGACTTTCGTCTGAAAGCCTATTGAGATTACTAAAATTATTATTTTTTTTATTATTATTCTTTTCCGCCGGAGCCTATTTCTCTATGATCGAAAAGAGATACCGATTTGCGATCCATATTTCTATCGGGAAACTAGGTGGTGGCTACCCAATAAAGCAATTTTCAAACTTCTGCGCAGACCGGAAGTGGCCGAATTTTGAACGTTGATAAAAAATTAAAAATCGGCCTTGGTTTCGTCAATTCTCTACCTATATTCAAACAAATCACATTTTTGGAAAGCCTGAGACTTTTCCGAGACAATAGCAATCTCACATTTTGCGATTTCGAAACTTCGTCGCTGACTTCTATCGTTCGAAAATTCAAAACACGTCGCCTACGAGACAATTTTTGTTATTTTTCAAAATTTGGAAATTTGACCTACATTTTTGGATACCTGACGTCAATCCGATTCCAGTAACATAAGTTTCATTCAGAGTTACCGCCCTTTATTTTTCGATTTTTTTCGAATTTTCTACCCATTTTGTGAGCTGTGGTGTCGTTTTACAGCCAAAATGATGTTTCTGAAACTTATGGAACATGAAGTTATAGTCCAATACCAACTGATAAAGCAATTTCGACACGGATCTTTAAACCGGAAGTGGTCGAAATAATGTGCAATATTTTGAAAAAAATGCAAAAAATGGATGTTTTCGGGGAAAACGTGATGTCTCCGTTCGATATCAACGGATTAATCAAATTAAGGTACCATTGGGTGGCACGAGGATTGTACTATCGTATGATACCCAATTCATACGGATACTATGATCAGGCAGCAAAATATGGCACGCTGAAAATCAAGTATTTTCTGATTTTTAGCATTTTTGGACGCCTGTATCTCGAAAACTTAACCGCAACTTTTTTTTAAATTTTTTCTATCGAGAGTCCTTTCGGAGGTATTTTGCATGAAGCCATCCAATAAGACTTTGAAATATCTGGAATAGGTGAAATAACGGACTGAAAATCGAAAAAAGTAAAAAAATCGTGAAATTTTGGAAAATGCTCTACTATTTTTTTATTTTAAGAGATTTTCAAAAAAAGATTGTATATTCAGATAGCTGACCTAATTACGATTCTAACGATGTATAATATGTATGTAGTTATTGAAATTTAATTTTCGATATTTTAAATTTTTTGCATTTTTGGCACTTTTGAACATAGGATTTCTCGGGGGCATTTTATCTGATCTGGTAATGTAATATATTATTACAGAGCCCTGTGGCTATTTTAGTGCCCAAACCGGCTATTAAAACTATTCCGACAATAATAACCATACCGGAAGTATTCAAAAAATTTAAAAAAAAGCTTAAAAACACTGTCGCACTTGCGAAAAACTTGATTTCTCCCTTAGGTAATAGCGGACCAAAAAACCAAAATGTCGTTGGATAGCCCTGTTAATGGACCATCATATGTTATCTAAATAATACGATTTCGATGGTAAGGAAATAAATTATTGTATGCCAAAAATCTAGTATTTTCCGATTTTTTAACATCCTGAGACGCCCTTTTCTCGAAAACGACACCGCAGATTTTTCTTAAACTTTTCTTACTCAAAGTCCTATCGGTTGTCTATATATTGAATACAAAATGAAAAGCATTGAAAGAATATAGGTGGTCCAAAAATGGCATCAAACTTTGAAAAAAATTGAAAAATCGTTAAATTTTTGTAAACGCTCTTTAATTTATCTTTTTTTCCCAAACTACTCAATGGATGTTTCTGACACTTCTGGTACAGAAAGTTAAGTAGCCAAATAACTTCGTAAAGCTATCGCGACAATGATCGTAAAACCGGAAGTAGTCGAAAAAATGTCCGATATTTAGAAATTTTTTTTTTTTTTTACGAAAACCTTTTTTATTTATGAATATTTTTTGATGGTATTTGACACATGGTTAAAATATCATCCTACTTGAGCAGAAATGAGAAAAAAAATTGTCTCGGTAATTTCCGTTAGCCGCCATCGGCTAATTTAGTTTTTCGTACCCAGAAAAATTATTTATTGTTCGATTTGTATAAAACAAAGTTCATATGCTCCGTGGTCCAAATTGTATTTTTTTTTTGTTACGGTGAAATTTTTCTGTCGGCAACGGAAGTGACGTAATATTAACAAAAACTACAATTTTGACAGTTAGGTACCACTTTTTGAAAGCAAATATTTTTTTTCAAAACTGATATAACTAAAAGGATGCACCCTGCAAAGGTGCACAAAATCCTTAGCTCAGATTTTTTAATTTCAATTTCATTTTCGGGCAATTTCGAATAAAATGTAAAATAAAGTGTAAAATTCAGTTATTTACAATTCATTCAGCGTCTTCATATTTTGAAACATTTATTTGTAATTTTCATAAACTCGTAGCAATAATCCAGACGAAGAGAATGTATGCGAAAATAAGTTTGTAATATATACAGTTGCCGAGAAATATGCAATTTTACATGCATCACATTTCACGTTATTTTGCCTATAAAGGAGTGAATTATTATTCGATTTGCAATATTTTTTTCCATTTGATGCATAATGCCAATTTGGACTAGGTCAAGCCAATTTTACATTTTCACTGTGACCGGAAATGACGTCATTTGGGCAAAAACTGTATTTTTAACCTAAAAAACAAATATTTTATTCAAATGAGTCTGCCTTATAATATTTTTAAAATTATGATATTTGATTCCCATCAACGAATAGAATGAAGCCATACGACCATACAGATACCACAAAATGGTTTCTAACTTGTACGGTTACAGAGAAATAGGCGATCTTCTATAAGTCACTTTTCAAGGTTTTTGGTCTATAAAAGTGTCAATTATTATTCGATTTTTATAATTTTTTTACCATTTGATGCCTTATGCCATTTATGACTTCTATGAACCAAGTTAACATTTTCAATATCACCGGAAGTAATGTAATTTTTGCAAAAAACGTATTTTTAGCCTTCAAAAGAAACATTTTTTTGAAGGGATTTATATTTATTATTCGTTTAACTTTATAACGTCTGACTCTAATGGGCAGTAAGATTAAATCAATACCATCATATTGATATCAAGAAAAGGCTTCTAGCATGTTCCCTTGTCGAATAATAGCCAATTTTCCCAGGGTCACTTTTAATTTTTTTACCTTCTTAATTTCAGTTTATGGGTTATAGGTTAATTATTTATTGCCCGATATGTATTAAACAAAGTTTCTATTTTGTAAAAATTTCTTTCGGCACCGGAAGTGACGTAATTTTGCCATAATTTACAATTTTGACCTTTTACATATGATAGAGGGTGTCACTGAAGCAAAACAACTAAAGTATAGTTCGGTAGCTCAATGGATCGGCTATGGTATAATAAACTTCCTGTATGATTCCTGAAAGCCGGTTCAGTGCTGCTTGCAGGTCTAGTTATTATTATTATTTACCGCGGGGGCCTAGATCTCCATGATCGAAAACAGATATCGATCTGGAATTAGATTTTCTATCGGGAAACCATGTGGTGGCTACTGCATAAAATATTTTTGAAATTTCTGCGCATACCGGAAGTGACCGAACTTTGTACGTTGTCAAAAAATTGAAAATCGGCCATAGTTTCGTCAATATTTTATCCATAATCAAACAAATTACATTTTTGGAATCCCTGAATCTTTTCTGAGACCATGGCTATCTCACATTTTTCAATTTCGAACATTCGTCTATGACTTTTATCGTTCGAAAATTGAAAACATGTTGTTTACAAGACAATTTTTGTTATTTTTCAAAATTTTCAAATTTAACCTACATTTTTGGATACCTGAAGTCCATCTGATTCCAGTAATATAAGTTTCATTCAGAGTTATCACCCTTTATTTTTCGATTTTTTTCGAATTTTCTTCCCATTTTGTGAGCTCAGGTTTCGTTTTATGGCAGAATTGACGTTTCTGAAACTTCTGGAACATGAAGTTATAGTCCAATACCAACTTATAAAGCAATTTCGACAAGAATCCTTAAACCGGAAGTGGTCGAAATAATGTGCAATATTTTGGAAAAAATGCAAAAAATGGATATTTTTGGGGAAAACGCTATTTCTCCGTCCGATATCAATGGATTAAACGAATGAAGGTATCGTTTAATGGCACGATTGTTGGACTATCATATGATACCCCATTCATACGGATACTATGAACAGACAGCAAAATATGGCACGCTGAAAATCAAGTATTTTCTGATTTGGAGCGTTTTTGGACGCCTGTATCTCGAAAACTTAACCTACAATTTTTTTTTAATTTTTTCTACCGAGAGTCCTTTTGGAGGTATTTTGCATGAAGCCATCCAATAAGACTTTGAAATGTCTGGAATAGGATAAAAAAGGGACTGAAAATCGAAAAAAGTCGAAAAATCGTGAAATTTTGGAAAATGCTCTACTATTTTTTTATTTTAAGAGATTTTTAAAAAAAGGTTGTATATTCAGATAGCTGACCTAATTACGATTCTAACGATGTATAATATGTATGTAATTATTGAAATTTAATTTTCGATATTTTAAATTTTTTGCATTTTTGGCACTTTTGAACATAGGATTTCTCAGGGGCATTTTATCTGATCAGATAATGTAATATATCATTACAGAGCCCTGTGGCTATTTTAGTGCGCAAACCGGCTATTAAAACTATTCCGACAATAATAACCATACCGGAAGTATTCAAAAAATGAAAAAAAAGAGTAAAAACATTGTCGCACTTGCAAAAAACTTGATTTCTCCCTTACGTAATAGCGGACCAAAAGAACTAAAGTGTCGCTGGTTAGCCCTCTCAATGGACCATCATATGGTATCGAAATAATACGATTTTGATGGTAAGGAAATAAATTATTGTATGTCAAAAATCTAGTATTTTCCGATTTTTTAACATTCTGAGACGCCCTTTCTCGAAAACGACGCCTACGAATTTTCTTAAACTTTTCTTACTCAAGGTCCTATCGGTTGTCTATATAGTGAATCCAAAATGAAAAGCATTGAAATAATATAGGTGGTCCAAAAATGGCATCAAACTTTGAAAAAAATTGAAAAATCATTAAATTTTTGTAAACGCTCTTTAATTTATCTTTTTTTCCAAAACTACTCAATGGATGTTTCTGACACTTCTGGTACAGAAAGTTAAGTATCGAAAGAACTCCGTAAAGCTATCGCGACAATGATCGTAAAACCGGAAGTAGTCGAAAAAATGTCCGATATTTTGAAAAAAATTAATTTTTTTACGAATACTTTTTTTATTTATGAATATTTTTTGATGATATTTTACACAGGGTTAAAATATCATCGTACTTGAGCAGAAATGAGAAAAAAAATTGTCTCGGTAATTTGCGTTAGCCGCCATCGGCTAATTTAGTTTTTCGTACCCAGAAAAATTATTTATTGTTCGATTTGTATAAAACAAAGTTCATATGCACCGTGGTCCCAATTGTATTTTTTTTTGTTACGGTGAAATTTTTCTGTCGGCAACGGAAGTGACATAATATTAACAAAAACTACAATTTTGACAGTTCGGTACCACTTTTTGAAAGCAAATATTTTTTTTTTCAAAACTGATATAACTAAAAGGATGCACCCTGCAAAGATGCACAAAATCCTTAGCTCAGATTTATTAATTTCAATTTCATTTTCGGGCAATTTCGAATAAAATGTAAAATAAAGTGTAAAATTCAGTTATTTACAATTCATTCAGCGTCTTCTATTTTGAAATATTTATTTGTAATTTTCATAAACTCGTAGCAATAATCCAGACGAAGAGAATGTATGCGAAAATTAGTTTGTAATATGAGCAGTTGCCGAGAAATATGCAATTTTGCATGCATCACTTTTCACGTTATTTTGCCTATAGAAGAGTGGATTATCATTCGATTTGCAATATTGTTTTTCCATTTGATGCCTAATGCCAATTTGGACTAGGTCAAGCCAATTTTACATTTTCACTGTGACCGGAAATGACGTCATTTGGGCAAAAACTGTATTTTTAACCCAAAAAACAAATATTTTATTCAAATGAATCTGCCTTATAATATTTTTAAAATTATGATATTTGATTCCCATCAACGAATAGAATGAAGCCATACGACCATACAGATACCACAAAATGGTTTCTAAATTGTATGGTTACAGAGAAATAGGCGATCTTCAATAAGTCACTTTTCAAGGTTTTTGGTCTATAAAAGTGTCAATTATTATTCGATTTTTATAATTTTTTTACCATTTGATGCCTTATGCCATTTATGACTTCTATGAACTACGTTAACATTTTCAATATCACCGGAAGTAATGTAATTTTTGCAAAAAACGTATTTTTAGCCTTCAAAACAAACATTTTTTTGAAGGGATTTATATTTATTATTCGTTTAACTTTATAACGTCTGACTCTAATGGGCAGTAAGACTGAATCAATACCATCATATTGATATCAAGAAAAGGCTTCTAGCA
The DNA here is from genome assembly GCA_036850965.1 of Patella caerulea. Lineage (NCBI taxonomy): Eukaryota > Metazoa > Mollusca > Gastropoda > Patellidae > Patella > Patella caerulea. The sequence goes on along the minus strand of JAZGQO010000008.1, from coordinate 2,319,415 downwards.
TGTTCCCTTGTCGAATAATAACCAATTTTCCGAGGGTCACTTTTTAGTTTTTTACCTTCTTAATTTCAGTTCATGGGTTATAGGTTAATTATTCATTGCCCGATGTCTATGAAAAAAAGTTTGTATTTTGTATGTTGCGAATTTTCGACTTATTTTTCACCTATAAAAATTTCTTTCGGCACCGGAAGTGACGTAATTTTGCCATAATTTACAATTTTGACCGGTCTTTTCGCCAGCAAATATTACTTTTACATATGATAGAGGGTGTCACTGAAACAAAACAACTAATGTATAGTTTGGTAGCTCAATGGATCGGCTATGGTATAATTAACTTCCTGTATGATTCCTGAAAGCCGGTTCAGTGCTGCTTGCAGGTCTAGTTATTATTATTATTATTCAGATTCCAATTTGAATAGATCTCAGCAACGACGTGTCGCATCGTTACGATTTCTTCGGTTTTACTGGGAAAGTGGGTGTGACTTAGAGGATAAAGCTATTTTGAACGTTCTGCGACAATGCGAAATGTCCGAAATCACCGAAGTTGTCGTTTTTGAAAATATTGCAGTAATTTTAACAATAATCATTGGATTTTAACTTTCGAAACATTTTGGCATAGCCTGAGACAGGGCACATAGCTACGCTACTTTCGATTTTTGATTTTCGGCAAATCTTCGAAGATATTAGGCGCAAAATTTCGAAAATTTAAAATTTTACAAAAAACTTTTTTATTTATGAATATTTTTTAGTCGTATTGTGCACAGAATTAAAGAATCGTCTGACTAGTGCAAAAATGTTAAAAAATTTTGTCTCAGTAATTTTCCTTGGCCGCCATTGGCTAATTCAGTTTTTCAGTCCTAGATTAATTTTTTATTGTTCGATTTGTATAAAACAAAGTTCATATGCTTCGTTGTATCAATTGTCATTTTTTTTATTACCGAAAGTGTTATCTGTCGGCACCAGAAGTGGCATAATTTTACCAAAAACTACAATTTTGACAGTTATTTTCCTATTTCGAAAACAAATATTATTTTTTGGAAAAATTATTTGACTCAAAGAGTGTGCCCTTTCAAGGCGCAAAAAATGTAGGAAGGGGTTTTTTTAATTTCGATTTCATTTTCGAGCAAATTCGATTAAGAGGCTAAAAATGGTGTAAAATTGACCTATTTAGAACCTATTCAGGCTTTTCAGATTTTAAAATATTTCTTCGTAACTTTTATAAACTTGTAGCTATAATCCATACGAAGAAAATGTATGTTAAAATTAGTTTGTAATATAAGCAGTTACCAAGAAATGGGCAGTTCTGTACAAGTCACTGTTTTCGTTATTTTGCCTATAAAATAGTCAATTATTATTGGATTTTTATAAAAGTGACATCATTTGATTCAAAAAGCATGTAGCGTCATATCAAGTTGATTACAATTTAAAATTGACACCGGAAGTGACATCATTTGGTCAAAAAATGCATTTTAAACTTTTTAAATCAATGTTTTATTCAACCAAGAATAACTTAATATGTATTAATAATTTTAACTTTTGGTTTAAATTCACATATAGACAAAACTCATATGGTCATATAGATATCATAAAATTGTTTCTAACTTGTTCGGTTGCAGAGAAATAGACGGTTTTCTACAGGTCACTTTTGAAGGTTTCGGGGCCATAAAAGTGTCAATTATTATTCGATTTTCATAAACGTTACACCATGTTATACCTAATGCCATTTGGGATTTCATACAAGTAATTTAAGATTTTCATTATCACCGGAAGTAACGTCATTTTGGCAAAAACTGTATTTTTAGCCTTCAAAACAGATATTTTATTCAAATGAGTCTGTTTTGAAACCTTTTTCAAATTATGGTATTTGAGGTCAATCAACAAATAGAATGAAGCCATACGATCATACAGATACCACAAAATGGTTTCTAACTTGTACGGTGCCGAGAAATAGCCGATTTTCTACAAGTCACTTTTCAAGTTTTTTGGTCTTTAAAAGTGGCAATTGTTATTCGATTTACATAAAATTTTCACTATATGATATCGTATGCCATTTCTGATTTCATAAAACTAATTGAACATTTTCATAACAACGGGAGTAATTTAATTTTGTCAAGATCATTTACAAGTAACAAATGTATAAAATGAATTGATATTGCTGGATTTGGTTGATTCTGCGTCCATTTTATTTGTGTGCAATGTTAATTTGGAAACCTGTTTAGTGGTTTCGTTGGTACCGGAAGTGACATATGTTCAAGGGTAACTTGGCACCGGAAGTGACATGTTTAAGGGTAACGTGGCACCAGTGAAACCCGTCATTCCTGCATGCAGGTCTAGTTATTATTAGGGTTTCACACTGCGTAGCTTGTGTGAAACACTATTGTTTTTGTTAAAATTATTATTAGGGTTTCACACTGCGTAGCTTGTGTGAAACACTATTGTTTTTGTTAAAATTATTATTCTTATTATTATTATTATTATTCAGATTCCAATTTGAATAGATCTCAGCAACTACGTGTCGCATCGTTACCATTTCTTCGGTTTTACTGGGAAAGTGGGTGTGACTTAGAGGATAAAGCTACTTTGAACGTTCTGCGACAATGCGAAATGTCCGAAATCACCGAAGTTATCGTTTTTGAAAATATTGCAGTAATTTTAACAATAATCATTGGATTTTAACTTTCGATACATTTTGGCATAGCCTGAGACAGGGCACATAGCTACGCTACTTTCGATTTTTGATTTTCGGCAAATCTTCGAAGATATTAGGCGCCAAATTTCGAAAATTTAAAATTTTACAAAAAACTTTTTTATTTATGAATATTTTTTAGTCGTATTGTGCACAGAATTAAAGAGTCATCTGACTAGTGGAAAAATGTTAAAAAAATTTGTCTCAGTAATTTTCCTTGGCCGCCATTGGCTAATTCAGTTTTTCAGTCCTAGATTAATTTTTTATTGTTCGATTTGTATAAAACAAAATTCATATGCTTCGTTGTATCAATTGTCATTTTTTTTATTACCAAAAGTGTTATCTGTCGGCACCGGAAGTGGCATAATTTTACCAAAAACTACAATTTTGACAGTTATTTTCTTATTTCGAAAACAAATATTATTTTTTGGAAAAATTATTTGACTCAAAGAGTGTGCCCTTTCAAGGCGCAAAAAATGTAGGAAGCAGTTTTTTTAATTTCGATTTCACTTTCGAGCAAATTCGATTAAGAGGCTAAAAATGGTGTAAAATTTACCTATTTACAACCTATTCAGGCTTTTCAGATTTTAAAATATTTCTTCGTAACTTTTATAAACTTGTAGCTATAATCCATACGAAGAAAATGTATGTTAAAATTCGTTTGTAATATAAGCAGTTACCAAGAAATGGGCAGTTCTGTACAAGTCACTGTTTTCGTTATTTTGCCTGTAAAAAAGTCAATTATTATTGGATTTTTATAAAAGTGACATCATTTGATTCAAAAAGCATGTAGCGTCATATCAAGTTGATTACAATTTAAAATTGACACCGGAAGTGACATCATTTGGTCAAAAACTGCATTTTAAACTTTTTAAATCAATGTTTTATTCAACCAAGAATAACTTAATATGTATTAATAATTTTAACTTTTGGTTTAAATTCACATATAAACAAAACTCATATGGTCATATAGATATCATAAAATTGTTTCTAACTTATTCGGTTGCCGAGAAATAGACGGTTTTCTACAGGTCACTTTTGAAGGTTTCGGGGCCATAAAAGGGTCAATTATTATTCGTTTTTCATAAACGTCACACCATAGTATAGCTAATGCCATTTGGGATTTCATACAAGTAATTTAAGATTTTCATTATCACCGGAAGTAACGTCATTTTGGCAAAAACTGTATTTTTAGCCTCCAAAACAGATATTTTATTCAAATGAGCCTTTTTTTAAATCTTTTTCAAATTATGGTATTTGATGCCAATCAACAAATAGAATGAACCCATACGATCATACAGATACCACAAAATGGTTTCTAACTTGTACGGTTGCAGAGAAATAGCCGATTTTCTACAAGTCACTTTTCAAGTTTTTTGGTCTTTAAAAGTGGCAATTATTATTCGATTTACATAAAATTTTCACTATATGACTAATTGAACATTTGCATTAACACCGAGAGTAATTTAATTTTGTCAAGATCATTTACAAGTAACAAATGTATAAAATGAATTGATATTGCTGGATTTTGTTGATTCTGCGTCCATTTTATTTGGGCGCAATGTTAATTTGGAAACCTGTTTAGTGGTTTCAACCAAGAATAACTTAATATGTATTGATAATTTTAACTTTTGGTTTAAATTCACATATAAACAAAACTCATATGGTCATATAGATATCATAAAATGGTTTCTAACTTATTCGGTTGCCGAGAAATAGACGGTTTTCTACAGGTCACTTTTGAAGGTTTCGGGGCCATAAAAGGGTCAATTATTATTCGATTTTCATAAACGTCACACCATGTTATACCTAATGCCATTTGGGATTTCATACAAGTAATTTAAGATTTTCATTATCACCGGAAGTAACGTCATTTTGGCAAAAACTGTATTTTTAGCCTCCAAAACAGATATTTTATTCAAATGAGTCTGTTTTGAAATCTTTTTCAAATTATGGTATTTGATGCCAATCAACAAATAGAATGAACCCATACGATCATACAGATACCACAAAATGGTTTCTAACTTGTACGGTTCCCGAGAAATAGCCGATTTTCTACAAGTCACTTTTCAAGTTTTTTGGTCTTTAAAAGTGGCAATTATTATTCGATTTACATAAAATTTTCACTATATGACTAATTGAACATTTGCATTAACACCGAGAGTAATTTAATTTTGTCAAGATCATTTACAAGTAACAAATGTATAAAATGCATTGATATTGCTGGATTTTGTTGATTCTGCGTCCATTTTAATTTGGAAACCTGTTTAGTGGTTTCGCTGGTACCGGAAGTGACATATGTTCAAGGGTAACTTGGCACCGGAAGTGACATGTTAAAGGATAACATAGCACCAGTGAAACCCGTCATTCCTGCATGCAGGTCTAGTTCTTATTATTATTATTATTATTCAGATTCCAATTTGAATAGATCTCAGCAACTACGTGTCGCATCTTTACTATTTCTTCGGTTTTACTGGGAAAGTGGGTGTGACTTAGAGGATAAAGCTATTTTGAACGTTCTGCGACAATGCGAAATGTCCGAAATCACCGAAGTTATCGTTTTTGAAAATATTGCAGTAATTTTAACAATAATCATTGGATTTTAACTTTCGATATATTTTGGCATAGCCCGAGACAGGGCACATAGCTACGCTACTTTCGATTTTTGACTTTCGGCAATTCTTCGAAGATATTAGGCGCCAAATTTCGAAAATTTAAAATTTTACAAAAAACTTTTTTATTTATGAATATTTTTTAGTCGTATTGCGCACAGAATTAAAGAGTCATCTGACTAGTGCAAAAATGCTAAGAATTTTTGTCTCAGTAATTTTCCTTGGCCGCCATTGGCTAATTCAGTTTTTCAGTCCTAGATTAATTCTTTATTGTTCGATTTGTATAAAACAAAGTTCATATGCTTCGTTGTCTCAATTGTCATTTTTTTTGTTACCGATAATGTTATCTGTCGGCACCGGAAGTGGCATAATTTTACCAAAAACTACAATTTTGACAGTTATTTTCCTATTTCGAAAACAAATATTATTTTTTTGAAAAATTATATGACTCAAAGAGTGTGTGTTTTCAAGGCGCAAAAAATGTAGGAAGCAGTTTTTTTAATTTCGATTTCATTTTCGAGCAAATTCGATTAAGAGGCTAAAAATGGTGTAAAATTGGCCTATTTACAACCTTTTCAGATTTTAAAATATTTCTTCGTAACTTTTATAAACCTGTAGCTATAATCCATACGAAGAAAATGTATGTTAAAATTCGTTTGTAATATAAGCAGTTACCAAGAAATGGGCAGTTCTGTACAAGTCCCTTTTTTGTTATTTTGCCTTTAAAATAGTCAATTATGATTGGAGTTTTATAAAAGTGACATCATTTGATTCAAAAAGCACGTAGCGTCATATCAAGTTGATTACAATTTAAAATTGACACCGGAAGTGACATCATTTGGTCAAAAAATGCATTTTAAACTTTTTAAATCAATGTTTTATTCAACCAAGAATAACTTAATATGTATTAATAATTTTAACTTTTGGTTTAAATTCACATATAAACAAAACTCATATGGTCATATAGATATCATAAAATGGTTTCTAACTTATTCGGTTGCCGAGAAATAGACGGTTTTCTACAGGTCACTTTTGAAGGTTTCGGGGCCATAAAAGGGTCAATTATTATTCGATTTTCATAAACGTCACACCATGTTATACCTAATGCCATTTGGGATTTCATACAAGTAATTTAAGATTTTCATTATCACCGGAAGTAACGTCATTTGGCAAAAACTGTATTTTTAGCCTCCAAAACAGATATTTTATTCAAATGAGTCTGTTTTGAAATCTTTTTCAAATTATGGTATTTGATGCCAATCAACAAATAGAATGAACCCATACGATCATACAGATACCACAAAATGGTTTCTAACTTGTACGGTTGCAGAGAAATAGCCGATTTTCTACAAGTCACTTTTCAAGTTTTTTGGTCTTTAAAAGTGGCAATTATTATTCGATTTACATAAAATTTTCACTATATGATATCGTATGCCATTTCTGATTTCATAAGACTAATTGAACATTTGCATTAACACCGGGAGTAATTTAATTTTGTCAAGATCATTTACAAGTAACAAATGTATAAAATGAATTGATTGATATTGCTGGATTTTGTTGATTCTGCGTCTATTTTATTTGTGTGCAATGTTAATTTGGAAACCTGTTTAGTGGTTTCGCTGGTGCATATGTTCAAGGGTAACTTGGCACCGGAAGTGACATGTTTAAGGGTAACATGGCACCAGTGAAACCCATCATTCCTGCATGCAGGTCTAGTTATTATTATTATTATTCAGATTCCAATTTGAATAGATCTCAGCAACTACGTGTCGCATCGTTACGATTTCTTCGGTTTTACTGGGAAAGTGGGTGTGACTTAGAGGATAAAGCTATTTTGAACGTTCTGCGACAATGCGAAATGTCCGAAATCACCGAAGTTATCGTTTTTGAAAATATTGCAGTAATTTTAACAATAATCATTGGATTTTAACTTTCGATACATTTTGGCATAGCCTGAGACAGGGCACATAGCTACGCTACTTTCGATTTTTGATTTTCGGCAAATCTTCGAAGATATTAGGCGCCAAATTTCGAAAATTTAAAATTTTACAAAAAACTTTTTTATTTATGAATATTTTTTAGTCGTATTGTGCACAGAATTAAAGAGTCATCTGACTAGTGCAAAAATGTTAAAAATTTTTGTCTCAGTAATTTTCCTTGGCCGCCATTGGCTAATTCAGTTTTTCAGTCCTAGATTAATTTTTTATTGTTCGATTTGTATAAAACAAAGTTCATATGCTTCGTTGTCTCAATTGTCATTTTTTTTGTTACCAATAATGTTATCTGTCGGCACCGGAAGTGGCATAATTTTACCAAAAACTACAATTTTGACAGTTATTTTCTTATTTCGAAAACAAATATTATTTTTTTGAAAAATTATATGACTCAAAGAGTGTGTCTTTTCATGGCGCAAAAAATGTAGGAAGCAGTTTTTTTAATTTCGATTTCATTTTCGAGCAAATTCGATTAAGAGGCTAAAAATGGTGTAAAATTGGCCTATTTACAACCTATTCAGGCTTTTCAGATTTTAAGATATTTCTTCGTAACTTTTATAAACTTGTAGCTATAATCCATACGAAGAAAATGTATGTTAAAATTCGTTTGTAATATAAGCAGTTACCAAGAAATGGGCAGTTCTGTACAAGTCACTGTTTTCGTTATTTTGCCTGTAAAATAGTCAATTATGATTTAATTTTTATAAAAGTGACATCATTTGATTCAAAAAGCACGTAGCGTCATATCAAGTTGATTACAATTTAAAATTGACACCGGAAGTGACATCATTTGGTCAAAAAATGCATTTTAAACTTTTGAAATCAATGTTTTATTCAACCAAGAATAACTTAATATGTATTAATAATTTTAACTTTTGGTTTAAATTCACATATAAACAAAACTCATATGGTCATATAGATATCATAAAATGGTTTCTAACTTATTCGGTTACCGAGAAATAGACGGTTTTCTACAGGTCACTTTTGACGGTTTCGGGACCATAAAAGGGTCAATTATTATTCGATTTTCATAAACGTCACACCATGTTATACCTAATGCCATTTGGGATTTCATACAAGTAATTTAAGATTTTCATTATCACCGGAAGTAACGTCATTTTGGCAAAAACTGTATTTTTAGCCTCCAAAACAGATATTTTATTCAAATGAGTCTGTTTTGAAATCTTTTTCAAATTATGGTATTTGATGCCAATCAACAAATAGAATGAACCCATACGATCATACAGATACCACAAAATGGTTTCTAACTTGTACGGTTGCAGAGAAATAGCCGATTTTCTACAAGTCACTTTTCAAGTTTTTTGGTCTTTAAAAGTGGCAATTATTATTCGATTTATATAAAATTTTCACTATATGATATCGTATGCCATTTCTGATTTCATAAGACTAACTGAACATTTGCATTAACACCGGGAGTAATTTAATTTTGTCAAGATCATTTACAAGTAACAAATGTATAAAATGAATTGATATTGCTGGATTTTGTTGATTCTGCGTCCATTTTATTTGTGTGCAATGTTAATTTGGAAACCTGTTTAGTGGTTTCGCTGGTACCGGAAGTGACATATGTTCAAGGGTAACTTGGCACCGGAAGTGACATGTTTAAGGGTAACATGGCACCAGTGAAACCCGTCATTCTTGCATGCAGGTCTAGTTATTCTTATTAGGGTTTCACACTGCGTAGCTTGTGTGAAACACTATTGTTTTTGTTAAAATTATTATTCTTATTATTATTATTATTATTATTATTCAGATTACAATTTGAATAGATCTCAGCAACTACGTGTCGCATCGTTACGATTTCTTCGGTTTTACAGGGAAAGTGGGTGTGACTTAGAGGATAAAGCTATTTTGAACGTTCTGCGACAATGCGAAATGTCCGAAATCACCGAAGTTATCGTTTTTGAAAATATTGCAGTAATTTTAACAATAATCATTGGATTTTAACTTTCGATACATTTTGGCATAGCCTGAGACATGGCACATAGCTACGCTACTTTCGATTTTTGATTTTCGGCAAATCTTCGAAGATATTAGGCGCCAAATTTTGAAAATTTAAAATTTTACAAAAAACTTTTTTATTTGTGAATATTTTTTAGTCGTATTGTGCACAGAATTAAAAAGTCATCTGACTAGTGCAAAAATGTTAAAAAATTTTGTCTCAGTAATTTACCTTGGCCGCCATTGGCTAATTCAGTTTTTCAGTCCTAGATTAATCTTTTATTGTTCGATTTGTATAAACTAAAGTTCATATGCTTCGTTGTCTCAATTGTCATTTTTTTTGTTACCAATAATGTTATCTGTCGGCACCGGAAGTGGCATAATTTTACCAAAAACTACAATTTTGACAGTTATTTTCTTATTTCGAAAACAAATATTATTTTTTTGAAAAATTATATGACTCAAAGAGTGTGTCTTTTCATGGCGCAAAAAATGTAGGAAGCAGTTTTTTTTAATTTCGATTTCATTTTCGAGCAAATTCGATTAAAAGGCTAAAAATGGTGTAAAATTGGCCTATTTACAACCTATTCAGGCTTTTCAGATTTTAAGATATTTCTTCGTAACTTTTATAAACTTGTAGCTATAATCCATACGAAGAAAATGTATGTTAAAATTCGTTTGTTTTATAAGCAGTTACCAAGAAATGGGCAGTTCTGTACAAGTCACTGTTTTCGTTATTTTGCCTGTAAAATAGTCAATTATGATTGGATTTTTATAAAAGTGACATCATTTGATTCAAAAAGCACGTAGCGTCATATCAAGTTGATTACAATTTAAAATTGACACCGGAAGTGACATCATTTGGTCAAAAAATGCATTTTAAACTTTTTAAATCAATGTTTTATTCAACCAAGAATAACTTAATATGTATTAATAATTTTAACTTTTGGTTTAAATTCACATATAAACAAAACTCATATGGTCATATAGATATCATAAAATGGTTTCTAACTTATTCGGTTGCTGAGAAATAGACGGTTTTCTACAGGTCACTTTTGAAGGTTTCGGGGCCATAAAAGGGTCAATTATTATTCGATTTTCATAAACGTCAAACCATGTTATACGTAATGCCATTTGGGATTTCATACAAGTAATTTAAGATTTTCATTATCACCGGAAGTAACGTCATTTTGGCAAAAACTGTATTTTTAGCCTCCAAAACAGATATTTTATTCAAATGAGTCTGTTTTGAAATCTTTTTCAAATTATGGTATTTGATGCCAATCAACAAATAGAATAAACCCATACGATCATACAGATACCACAAAATGGTTTCTAACTTGTACGGTTTCAGAGAAATAGCTGATTTTCTACAAGTCACTTTTCAAGTTTTTTGGTCTTTAAAAGTGGCAATTATTATTCGATTTACATAAAATTTTCACTATATGATATCGTATGCCATTTCTGATTTCATAAGACTAATTGAACATTTGAATTAACACCGGGAGTAATTTAATTTTGTCAAGATCATTTACAAGTAACAAATGTATAAAATGAATTGATATTGCTGGATTTTGTTGATTCTGCGTCCATTTTATTTGTGTGCAATGTTAATTTGGAAACCTGTTTAGTGGTTTCGCTGGTACCGGAAGTGACATATGTTCAAGGGTAACTTGGCACCGGAAGTGACATGTTTAAGGGTAACATGGCACCGGTGAAACCCGTCATTCCTGCATGCAGGTCTAGTTATTATTATTATTATTCAGATTCCAATTTGAATAGATCTCAGCAACTACGTGTCGCATCGTTACGATTTCTTCGGTTTTACTGGGAAAGTGGGTGTGACTTACAGGATAAAGCTATTTTGAACGTTCTGCGCCAATGCGAAATGTCCGAAATCACCGAAGTTATCGTTTTTGAAAATATTGCAGTAATTTTAACAATAATCATTGGATTTTAACTTTCGATACATTTTGGCATAGCCTGAGACAGGGCACATAGCTACGTTACTTTCGATTTTTGATTTTCGGCAAATCTTCGAAGATATTAGGCGCCAAATTTCGAAAATTTAAAATTTTACTAAAATTTTTTTTATTTATGAATATTTTTTAGTCGTATTGTGCACAGAATTAAAGAGTCATCTGACTAGCGCAAAAATGTTAAAATTTTTTGTCTCAGTAATTTTCCTTGGCCGCCATTGGCTAATTCAGTTTTTCAGTCCTAGATTAATTTTTTATTGTTCGATTTGTATAAAACAAAGTTCATATGCTTTGTTGTCTCAATTGTCATTTTTTTTGTTACCAATAATGTTATCTGTCGGCACCGGAAGTGGCATAATTTTACCAAAAACTACAAATTTGACAGTTATTTTCTTATTTCGAAAACAAATATTATTTTTTTGAAAAATTATATGACTCAAAGAGTGTGCCCTTTCAAGGCGCAAAAAATGTCGGAAGCAGTTTTTTTAATTTCGATTTCATTTTCGAGCAAATTCGATTAAGAGGCTAAAAATGGTGTAAAATTGGCCTATTTACAACCTATTCAGGCTTTTCAGATTTTAAAATATTTCTTTTTAACTTTTATAAACTTGTAGCTATAATCAATACGAAGAAAATGTGTGTTAAAAATTAGTAGAAATAGCCGATTTTCTACAAGTCACTTTTCAAGTTTTTTGGTCTTTAAAAGTGGCAATTATTATTCGATTTACATAAAATTTTCACTATATGATATCGTATGCCATTTCTGATTTCATAAGACTAATTGAATATTTTCATTAACACCGGAAGTAATTTAATTTTGTCAAGATCATTTACAAGTAACAAATGTATAAAATGACTTGATATTGCTGGATTGATTGGTTGATTCTACGTCCATTTTATTTGTGTGCAATGTTAATTTGGAAACCTGTTTAGTGGTTTCGTTGGTACCGGAAGTGACATATGTTCAAGTGTAACTTGGCACCGAAAGTGACATGTTTAAGAGTAACTTGGCACCAGTGAAACCCGTCATTCCTGCATGCAGGTCTAGTTAGGGTTTCACACTGCGAAGCTTGTGTGAAACACTATTGTTTTTGTTAAAATTATTATTCTTATTATTATTATTCTTCTTTTGTTTTGAGTAGATCTCAGCAACTGCTTGTCGCATCGTTACGATTTCTTCGGATTTACTGGGAAAGTGGGTGTGACTTAGAGGATAAAGCTATTTTGAACGTTCTGCGACAATGCGAAATGTCCGAAATCACCAAATTATCGTTTTTTAAAATATTGCAGTAATTTTAACAATAATCATTGAATTTTAACTTTCGATACATTTTGGCATAGCCGGAGACAGGGCACATAGCTACAATACTTTCGATTTTTGATTTTCGGTAAATCTTCAAAGATATTAGGCGCCAAATTTTGAAAATTTAAAATTTTACAAAAAACTTTTTTATTTATGAATATTTTTTAGTCGTATTATGCACAGAATTAAAGGGTCATCTGACTAGTGCAAAAATGTTAAAGAATTTTGTCTCAGTAATTTACCTTGGCCGCCATTGGCTAATTCAGTTTTTAAGTCCTAGATTAATTTTTTATTGTTCGATTTGTATAAAACAAAGTTCATATGCTTCGTTGTATCAATTGTCATATGTTCAAGGGTAATTTGACACCGGAAGTGACATGTTTAAGGGTAACATGGCACCAGTGAAACCCGTCATTCCTGCATGCAGGTCTAGTTCTTATTAAGCTTTCATATTACATATGAAAGCTTATTGTTTCTGTTAAGATTATTATTAAGCTTTCATATTACATATGAAAGCTTATTGTTTCTGTTAAGATTATTAAGCTTTCATATTACATATGAAAGCTTATTGTTTCTGTTAAGATTATTAAGCTTTCATATTACATATGAAAGCTTATTGTTTCTGTTAAGATTATTATTATTTTTTTTTTGTGTATTTTCTGCAAATCGGATTTCTCAGAATCTAACCATGGGATCTTTCTAAAACCTTGACCTACCCCCCCAAAAATGGGGTGCGAACGTTGTTTAAATATATTTTCAAAACGTTTTACGAATCCGAAATCACCGAATTTTACGAACGAAAAAACTGACAATGCATAGTCGTAACTTTGTTATTTTTTGACCGATTTTACTAATTCTTTTTTCTTTGAATACCTTGAAAAAAATCATTTTCATCTGCAGTTTCACATTTTCGAATTTCGAAAATTCGTCGCTGTGATTTCGAACCGGAAGTTTAGACCAATTTGACAACTTCTTTAATAGTTGTACGATTTTCATGAAATTTAGTATACAAGTAGATCTTACCGATGTGACTTCAAAAATATAATTAGAAATTTTCTAAATTATCTCCCCTTGGTGAAATTAAGGATCAAAGTTTTCAAAAAAATCGTCGAAATATAGGTCAGAATGACCTAATTTTTTTTTTCGATACTAGACAAGGAATTAATGATTCGTACACAAAATATGGAGTTTGTCGATCGAACCGGAAGTGCCACCATCTTTAAACGTGAAAAATCAAAAAGGCTTTTTTGCTATTTTACTTACAGACTCGGGAGTTATATTTTCGGAATCCTTGAAGGAATGCCTAAAAATCTATCGGATCAGAATTTTGATTTCGGTCATGTGATGGTCACAATTTTGAATTGAAAATGAAAAATAGAAGCAATTTGAAAGGCCCGGACTTCGGAACACAATAACTCTCCTTCTAATTGAGCTAGAATGTTCAAACTTGGTGTAGACGTTCACTAGGTCACTATCTTGATTGAGTTCAAAGATGAGCATTTTCTGCTTAGGGTAAGCAGAGATAAGCATGCTGATTTGTTGATTCTTTAGGGCACGATAACTTCGGTTATAATGAAGGGAGGGCGGTGAAACTTTTGTCAATAGAGAGTCTAATAGGTAGCCTGTTGTGTGAAATGATTGTATCATTTTTTTTAAATATCAGGGATAGCCGAAAAAAAGAGATTGAAAATCCAAAAAGTCGTATTTTTACAATTTGGAGCATGTTTAAAGGTTCTTTTCTCTTAAAGTCAACATAATACTTTTTGGGAACTTCTTCTACAAAGAGTCTTATCGGTAGTCTTTTATATGAAAACTTCGATCAACAGTCCAAAATATCTGGAGTAGAAGAATAAAAGGATCGAACATTGAAAACGGCACCCTTTCATTGTTAAGCGAAACATATAGTGTGGGTGACTACAATCTACGCATTTAGTCATCGTATAGAGCTTATTCAACAGTATCGAATTCCAACTGCTTAGGGATATTTTACGTGCACTCCAATGTGTACACGGGACCTTGGTTTTTCGTACCATCCGAAGGACTAGCTAGACAGCTGTGCTTGTCTGGCCCTCCGTTCTGCCTTACTGACAAGGGAACCACGCCGGGAAATCGAGATGAACTTTCTCTGTGCAGAACTTTCAATTCAGGCAAAACATTTATTGCATACGATTAAGCTGGTCAGTTGGAGCTTATTTTCAAAAGTTTTGTAATAATCGGTTGGTAATTAAAGTACCGTGCACATTAAACTGTTAAAACAGAAAATTTAGCCCGGTTGAAATGTTTCTTGCTATAAGTCAGCAATTTTCCGAATTCAGGGAGGCTGGATGGCTGAATGGTTAGCATGTGCTCGCTGTATTGTCATTGAGTCAACGGCGTCGTTTCGATCTCCAGGTTGCACGTGACATGGTGTATGATGTCCAACCTCGTGGGTTTTCTCCGTGTTCTTCGGTTTCCTCCCAACGGCTAAAGACCAGTACGTGCAAGGGGAGTTTTTAAATAAAATTAAAAAACATGTTAGTCCCGAAATGACCTAGTTTGTGTCGAATGGACGTTAGGCCGCATTTCTCTCTTTCTCTTTTTAAAGTTTTGTAATAATCGGTTGGTAATCAAAGGTACTGTAAAAGTGATAAAACAGAAAATTTGGCCCGGTTGTAATGTTTCTCACTTTAAATTCAGCAATTTGTCGATTTTAAGGGGCAAACGTTTATTGCGAACGATTAAGCTGGTCAGGGGGAGCTTATTTTTAAAAGTTTCGTAATATTCGGTTGATAACTAAAGGTACCGTGCAAATTAAACTGTTAAAATAGAAAATTTGGCCCGGTTGAAATGTTTCTCGCTGTAGGTCAGCAATTTGCCGATTTTAGGGAGGTTGCGTGGCTGAATGGTTAGCACGTGCGCTCTGTATCATAACGTCTGTCATTGAGTCAACTGTCCTTGTTTCGATTTCTTGGTTGTACGTGATAAGGAGTATGGTCGCCTTACCAACCTCGTAGGCCGTAACGGCGCTGCCCGGGTAAAATTTCCCTCATTGCACACTTTATGGCGTATGCCCGTCTTCATTAGCCCATTGTAGGAGCAGAACAGTAGGACGTTAAACCCCAATCAATTTCATTTCATTTTCTCTATGTTGCTTATTTATTATAGTGGATAAATATTTTTCTGGTTCTAGCAATTATTTAATTTCTGCATAGAAATCTCTGGCCAGTTTTTTTTATTGCAGAGTGCCATTCTTGTATATTGCAGTCTATGACCCTTTGTTTGAAACATGCTTAAGAAGTTGTCACGATTTCCTACTTATAACCAAACATATTGGAAACCATAATTATATAACATATCTCTAATTTTGGAAGCCCGATTACAGCTATACAAGTTTAGGTTATTTCCCTTTACTTTAAAGATTATTTTTTTGCCCGGGTGCAATGTTTCTCACTACATTTAAATTTGTAACTTTGTGAGTTTTTGAACGATTTTGATATTATGTCTTTATAATTTTCCAAATCTACATATTTAACGTACATATTCAAACAGTTGAGTTCAACCTGATTCAAAAAGTTTTAGTTTTGTTCAAAGTTATCTCATTCATCCCGATTACAGCAACACACGTATCAGTTATTTCCCTTTAGTTTTCAGATTACTCAATGTTTCATACTATATTTAGACTTGTAACTTCGCGAGTTTTTGACCAATTTTGATAGTTTGTTATTCTTATCCTTTTATTTGAGATACTTGATATAATCGATGACACGTGACGATGAATATGAAAGCTTTCATATCTGCATGGGACAGTAGCAGATCTAGTTATTTTTTTTTTGTGTTTTATCCACAAATCGGATTTCTCAGAATCTAACCATAGGATCGTTCTGAAACTTTTACGTATCCCCCCAAAAATGGGTGGTGGCTGTTGATTAAATATATTTTCAAAACGTTTTACGTATCCGAAATCACCGAATTTTACGAACGAATGCATTTGACCTACAATGCTGTAACTTTGTGACTATTTGACCTATTTTACTAAATCTTTTTTCTTTGAGTACCTTGAGACAATTACTATAAATCTGCAGTTTCAGATTTTCGAATTTCGAAAATTCGTCGCTGTGATTTCGAACCGGAAGTTTAGACCAATTTGACAACTTCTTTAATAGTTGTACGATTTTCATGAAATTTAGTATCTAACTAGATCTTACCGACGTGACTTCAAAAATATAATTAGAAATTTTCTAAATTATCTCCCCTTGACGAAATTAAGGATCGAAATTTTCAAAAAAATCGTCGAAATATAGGTCAGAATGACCTGATTTTTTTTTGGATACTAGATAAGTAATTACTGATTTGTACGCAAAATATGGAGTTTGTCGATCGAACCGGAAGTGCCGCCATATTTAAAAGTGAAAAATCAATAAGGCTTTTTTGCTATTTTACTTACAGACTCGGGAGTTATAATTTCTGAATCCTTGATGGAAGGCCTAAAAAATGTCGCGAATAGAATTTTGATTTCGGTCACGTGATGGTCACCATTTTGAATTGAAAATGAAAAATAGAAGCAATTTGAAGGGTCGGGACTTTGGAACACAATTATTCTCCTTCTAATTAAGCTAGAATATTCAAACTTGGTGTAGACGTTCACTAGGTCAATGTTATGATTGAGTTTAAAGATGAGCATTTTCTGTTTAGGGTAAGCAGAGATAAGCATGCTGATTTGTTGATTCTTTAGGGCACGATAACTTCGGTTATAATGAAGCGAGGGCGGTGAAACTTTTGTCAATACAGAGTCTAATAGCTAGCCTGCTGTGTGAAATCATTGTATTATTTTTTCTAAATATCAGGGATAGCCGAAAAAAGAGATTGAAAATCCAAAAAGTCGTATTTTTACAATTTAGAGCATGTTTAGAGGTCTTTCTCGTAAAGTCAACATAATATTTTTAGGGAACTTCTTCTACAAAGAGTCTTATTGGTAGTCTTTTATATGAAACCAACGATCAACAGTCCAACATATCAGGAGTAGAAGAACAAAAGGATCGAACATTGAAAACGGCACCCTTTCATTGTTAAGCGAAACATGCAGTGTGGGTGACTACAATCTACACATTTAGTCATCGTATAGAGCTTATTCAACAGTATCGAATTCCAGCTGCTTAGGGATATTTTACGTGCACTCCAATGTGTACACGAGACCTTGGTTTTTCGTCCCATCCGAATGACTAGACAGCTGTGCTTGTCAGGCCCTCCGTTCTGCCTCACTGACAAGGGGAACCACGCCGGGAAATCGAGATGAACTTTCTCCGTGCAGAACTTTCAATTCAGGCGAAAACGTTTATTGCATACGATTAAGCTGGTCAGTTGGAGTTTATTTTCAAAATGGCTGAATGGTTAGCATGTGCACACTGTATCGTAACGTCTGTCATTAAGTCAACGGGCGTCGTTTCGATCTCCAGGTTGCACGTGACATGAAGTCCAACCTCGTGGGTTTTCTCCGTGTCCTTCGGTTTCCTCCCAACGGCTAAAGACCTGTAAGCTCAAGGGGAGTTTTTAAATAAAATTAAAAACATATGTTAGTCCCGAAATGACCTAGTTTGTGTCGAATGGACATTAGGCCGCATTTCTCTCTTTCTCTTTTATTTTTAAAGTTTTGTAATAATCGGTTGGTAATCAAAGGTACTGTAAAAGTGATAAAACAGAAAATTTCGCCCGGTTGTAATGTTTCTCACTTTAAAGTCAGCAATTTGCCGATTTTAAGGGGCAAACGTTTATTGCGAACGCTTAAGCTGGTCAGGGGGAGCTTATTTTTAAAAGTTTTGTAATATTCGGTTGATAACTAAAGGTACCGTGCAAATTAAACTGTTACAATAGAAAATTTGGCCCGGTTGAAATGTTTCTCGCTGTAGGTCAGCAATTTGCCGATTTTAGGGAGGTTGCGTGGTTGAATGGTTAGCACGTGCGCTCTGTATCATAACGTCTGTCATTGAGTCAACTGGCGTTGTTTCGATTTCTTGGTTGTACGTGACAAGGAGTATGGTCGCCTGTCCAACCTCGTAGGCCGTAACCGCCGCTGCCCGGGTAAAATGTCCCTCATTGCACACTTTATGGCATATGCCCGTCTTCATTAGCCCATTTCAGGAGCAGAACTGTCGGACGTTAAACCCCATTCAATTTCATTTCATTTTCTCTATGTTGCTTATTTATTATAGTGGATAAATATTTTTCTGGTTCTAGCAATTATTTAATTTCTGCATAGAAATCTTGCTTTGGCCAGTTTTTTTATTGCAGAGTGCCATTCTTGTTTAAACAAACATGATCCTTTGTTTAAAACATGCTTAAGAAGTCGTCACGATTTCCTACTTATAACCAAACATATTGGAAATATTAGTCTGGCACTATTAAATCCTAATTTTATTGGTCTTATTTAAAATTAAACTTTCATTTAACTATGAACAACCCTTAACGTGTCTCTTTAAAACTATTAAGTACTCTAAAACAGTAGCTCAACCTTTTGACCTAAACTCATTAATTTACCATTTTGTTGTGAGCGACTTCTTATTCTTCCTATATGACATATTGCACGTGTCTGATTTCAAAGGGGGGTTGGGTGGCTGAATGGTTAGCACGCGCGCCTGTCATTGAGTTAACTAGCGTGTTTTCGAATGCCCGGTTGTACGTGACAAGGAGTAAGGTCGCCTGTCCAATCTGCCATTTTTATTTTTTTTCCCGCCATTTTCATTTCATTTTCTCATCCGTCTCATTACAGTAATACAAGTTTCAGTTATTTCCCTTTAGTTTTCAGATTATTGTTATGCCTGGGTGCAATGTTTCATACTATATTTAGACTTGTAACTTCGCGAGTTTTTGACCAATTTTAATAATTTTTTCTTCTTATCCTTTTATTTAGGATACTTGATACAATCAATGACACGTGACGATGAATATGAAAGCTTTCATATCTGCATGGGACAGTAGCAGATCTAGTTCTTATTAAGCTTTCATATTACATATGAAAGCTTATTGTTTCTGTTAAGATTATTAAGCTTTCATATTACATATGAAAGCTTATTGTTTCTGTTAAGATTATTATTATTATTTTTTTTTTGTGTGTGTTTTCTGCAAATCGGATTTCTCAGAATCTATCCGTAGGATCTTTCTGAAATTTTGACCTACCCCCCCAAAAGTGGGGTGCGAACCTAGATTAAATATATTTTCAAAACGTTTTACGAATCCGAAATCACCGAAATTTACGAACGACGAAATGGACAAAGCATAGTCGTAACTTTGTTATTTTTTGACCGATTTTACTAATTCTTTTTTCTTTGAATACCTTGAAAAAAATCATTTTCATCTGCAGTTTCACATTTTCGAATTTCGAAAATTCGTCGCTGTGATTTCGAACCGGAAGTTTAGACCAATTTGACAACTTCTTTAATAGTTGTACGATTGTCATGAAATTTAGTATATATGTAGACCTTACCGATGTGACTTCAAAAATATAATTAGAAATTTTCTAAATTATCTCCCCTTGACGAAATTAAAGATCAAAATTTTCAAAAAAATCATCGAAATATAGGTCAGAATGACCTGATTTTTTTTTTTGATACTAGACAAGTAATTACTGATTTGTACACAAAATATAAAGTTTGTTGATCGAACCGGAAGTGCCACCATCTTGAAACGTGAAAAATCCCTAAGGCTTTTTTGCTATTTTACTTACAGACACGGGATTTATGTTTTCTGAATCCTTGAAAGATGATCTAAAAATTGTTCAGAGAAGAATTTTGATTTAGGTCAATTGATGGTTGCCATTTTGAAGTGAATATGAAAAGTAGTAGCAATTTGAAGGGCCGAAACTTTGAAACACAATAACTCTCCTTCTAATTGAGCTAGAATGTTCAATCTTGGTGTAGACGTTCACTATGTCAATGTCATGATTGAGTTCAAAGATGAGCATTTTCTGCCTAGGGTAAGCAGAAATAAGCATGCTGATTTGTTGATTCTTTAGGGCAAGATAACTTCGGTTATAATGAAGGGAGGGCGGTGAAACTCTTGTTAATCGAGAGTGTAATAGCTGGTCTGTTGTGTGAAATCGTTGTATCTTTTTTTTAAATATCAGGGATAGCTGACAAAAAGAGATCGAAAATCCAAAAAGTCGTATGTTTACGATTTGGAGCATCTTTAAAGGTTCTTTTCTCTTAAAGTCAACATAATACTTTTTGGGAACTTCTTCTACAAAGAGTCTTATCGGTAGTCTTTTATATGAAAACTTCGATCAACAGTCCAAAATATCTGGAGTAGAAGAATAAAAGGATCGAACATTGAAAACGGCACCCTTTCATTGTTAAGCGAAACATGCAGTGTGTGTGACTACAATCTGCACATTTAGTCATTGTATAGAGCTTATTCAACAGTATCGAATTCCAACTGCTTAGGGATATTTTACGTGCACTCCAATGTGTACACGCGACCTTGGTTTTTCGTCCCACCCGAACGACTAGACAGCTGTCCTTGTCAGACCCTCCGTTCTGCCTCACTGACAAGGGGGGACCACGCCGGAAAATCGAGATGATCTTCCTCGTTGCAGAACTTTCAATTCAGGCCAAACGTTTATTGCATACGATTAAGCTGGTCAGTTGGAGCTTATTTTCAAAAGTTTTGTAATAATCGGTTGGTAATTAAAATACCGTGCGAATTAAACTGTTAAAACATAAAATTTCGCCCGGTTATAATGTTTCTCACTTTAAAGTCAGCAATTTGCCGATTTTAGAGGGCAAATGTTTATTGCGAACAATTAAGCTGGTCAGGGGGAGCTTATTTTTAAGGGAGGCTGAATGGCTGAATGGTTAGCATGTGCACGCTGTATCGTAACGTCTGTCATTGAGTCAACGGGCGTCGTTTCGATTTCGAGATTGCACGTGACATGGAGTATGGTGTCCAACCTCGTGGGTTTTCTCCGTGCCATTCAGTTTCCTCCCAACAGCTAAAGACCAGTACGCGCAAGGGAAGTTTTTAAATAAAATTAAAAAACATATGTTAGTCCCGAAATGACCTAGTTTGTGTCGAATGGACGTTAAGCCGCATTTCTCTCTTTTTTTTATTTTTAAAGTTTTGTAATAATCGGTTGGTAATCAAAGATACTGTAAAAGTGATAAAACAGAAAAATTCACCCGGTTGTAATGTTTCTCACTTTAAAGTCAGCAATTTGCCGATTTTAAGGGGAAAACGTTTATTGCGAACGATTTAGCTGGTCAGGGGGAGCTTATTTTTAAAAGTTTTGTAATATTCGGTTGATAACTAAAGGTACCGTGCAAATTAAACTAATAAAATAGAAGATTTCGCCCGGTTGAAATGTTTCTATCTGTAGGTCAGCAATTTGCAGATTTTAGGGAGGTTGCGTGACTGAATGGTTAGCACGTGCGCTCTGTATCATAACGTCTGTCATTGAGTCAACTGGCGTTGTTTCGATTTCTTGGTTGTACGTGACAAGGAGTATGGTCGCCTGTCCAACCTCGTAGGCCGTAACGCCGCTGCCCGGGTAAAATTTCCCTCATTGCACACTTTATGGCTTATGCCCGTCTTCATTAGCCCATTTTAGGAGCAAAACAGTAGGACGTTAAACAACCATTCAATTTGATTTCATTTTCTCTATGTTGCTTATTTATTATAGTGGATAAATGTTTTTCTGGTTCTATTAATTATTTCATTTCTGCATAGAAATCTTGCTTTGAACAGTTTTTTTTTTATTGCAAAGTGCCATTCTTGTATATTGCAGTCTATGACCCTTTGTTTAAAACATGCTTAAGAAGTTGTCACGATTTCCTACTTATAACCAAACATATTGGAAACCATAATTATATAACATATCTCTAATTTTGGAAGCCCGATTACAGCTATACAAGTTTGGGTTATTTCCCTTTAGTTTAAAGATTATTTTTTTGCCGAGGGTGCAATGTTTCTCACTACATTTAAATTTGTAACTTTGTGAGTTTTGACCGATTTTGATAATTATGTCTTTATAATTTTCCAAATTTACATATTTAACGTAAATATTCAAACAATTGGAATCAACATGATTCAAAAGTTTTTAGTTTAGTTCAAAGTTTTCTCATTTAATTTTTCGATGTTTTCTTACCATTTTCATTTCATTTTTCTGAAAGTTTTGAAGTGGGAAGTCATCGCGATTACAGCAACACAAGTATCAGTTATTTCCCTTTAGTTTTCAGATTATGCAATGTTTCATACTATATTTAGACTTGTAACTTCGCGAGTTTTTGACCAATTTTGATAGTTTGTTATTCTTATCCTTTTATTTGAGATACTTGATATAATCTATGACACGTGACGATGAATATGAAAGCTTTCATATCTGCATGGGACAGTAGCAGATCTAGTTATTATTTTTTTTTTTGTGTATTTTCTGCAAATCGGATTTCTCAGAATCTAACCATGGGATCTTTCTGAAACTTTGACCTACCCCCCCAAAAATGGGGTGCGGACGTTGTTTAAATATATTTTCAAAACGTTTTACGAATCCGAAATCACCGAATTTTACGAACGTAAAAACTGACAATGCATAGTCGTAACTTTGTTATTTTTTGACCGATTTTACTAATTCTTTTTTCTTTGAATACCTTGAAAAAAATCGTTTTCATCTGCAGTTTCACATTTTCGAATTTCGAAAATTCGTCGCTGTGATTTCGAACCGGAAGTTTAGACCAATTTGACAACTTCTTTAATAGTTGTACGATTTTCATGAAATTTAGTATACAAGTATATCTGACCGATGTGACTTCAAAAATATAATTAGAAATTTTCTAAATTATCTCCCCTTGGTGAAATTAAGGATCAAAGTTTTCAAAAAAATCGTCGAAATATAGGTCAGAATGACCTAAAAAATTTTTTCGATACTCGACAAGTAATTACTGATTCCTACACAAAATATGGAGTTTGTGGATCGAACCGGAAGTGCCACCATCTTGAAACATGAAAAATCCCTAAGGCTTTTTTGCTATTTTACTTACAGACACGGGAGTTATATTTTCTGAATCCTTGAAGGATGGCCCAAAAATCGTAGGGAGCAGAATTTTGATTTCGGTCACGTGATGGTCACCATTTTGAATTGAAAATGAAAAGTAGTAGCAATTTGAAGGGCCGAGACTTTGAAACACAATAACTCTCCTTCTAATTGAGCTAGAATGTTCAAACTTGGTGTAGACGTTCACTAGGTCAATGTCATGATTGAGTTCAAAGATGAGCATTTTCTGTCTAGGGTAAGCAGAGATAGGCATGCTGATTCTTTAGGGCACGATAACTTCGGTTATAATGAAGGGAGGGCTGTGAAACTTTTGTCAATAGAGAGTCCAATAGCTAGCCTGTTGTGTGAAATCATTGTATCATTTATTTTAAATATCAGGGATAGGCGAAAAAAAGAGATTGAAAATCCAAAAAGTCGTATTTTTACAATTTGGAGCATGTTTAGAGGTCTTTCTCGTAAAGTCAACTTAATATTTTTTGGGAACTTCTTCTACAAAGAGTCTTATTGGTAGTCTTTTATATAAAACCATCGATCAACAATCCAACATATCAGGAGTAGAAGAACAAAAGGATCGAACATTGAAAACGGCATCCTTTCATTGTTAAGCGAAACATGCAGTGTGGGTGACTACAATCTACACATTTAGTCATCGTATACAGCTTATTCAACAGTATCGAATTCCAACTGCTTAAGGATATTTTTTTTTCGTCCCATCCGAACGACTAGACAGCTGTGCTTGTCAGGCCCTCCGTTCTGCCTCAATGACAACGGGGAACCACGCCGGGAAATCAAGATGAACTTTTTCCGTGCAGAACTTTCAATTCAGGCCAAACGTTTATTGCATACGATTAAGCTGGTCAGTTGGAGCATATTTTCAAAAGTTTAGTAATAATCGGTTGGTAATTAAAGTACCGTGCACATTAAACTGTTAAAACAGAAAATTTCGCCCGGTTGAAATGTTTCTTGCTATAAGTCAGCAATTTTCCGAATTAAGGGAGGCTGAATGGCTGAATGGTTAGCATGTGCGCGCTGTATCGTAACGTCTGTCATTGAGTCAACGGGCGTCGTTTCGATCTCCAGGTTGCACGTGACATGGAGTATGATGTCCAACCTCGTGGGTTTTCTCCGTGTCCTTCGGTTTCCTCCCAACGGCTAAAGACCAGTTAGCGCAAGGGGAGTTTTTAAATAAAATTAAAAAACATATGTTAGTCACGAAATGACCTAGTTTGTGTCTAATGGACATTAGGCCGCATTTCTCTCTTTCTCTTTTATTTTTAAAGTTTTGTAATAAACGGTTGGTAATCAAAGGTACTGTAAAAGTGATAAAACAGAAAATTTCGCCCGGCTGTAATGTTTCTCACTTTAAAGTCAGCAATTTGCCGATTTTAAGGGGCAAACGTTTATTGCGAACGATTAAGCTGGTCAAGGGGTGCTTATTTTTAAAAGTTTTGTAATATTCGGTTGATAACTAAAGGTACCGTGCAAATTAAACTGTTAAAATAGAAAATTTGGCCCGGTTGAACTGTTTCTCGCTGCAGGTCAGCAATTTGCCGATTTTAGGGAGGTTGCGTGGCTGAATAACGTCTGTCTTTGAGTCAACTGGCGTTGTTTCGATTTCTTGGTTGTACGTGACAAGGAGTATGTTCGCCTGTCCAACTTCGTAGGCCGTAACGCCGCTGCCCAGGTAAAATTTCCCTCGTTGCACACTTTATGGCATATGACCGTCTTCATTAGCCCATTTTAGGAGCAGTAGGACGTTAAACCCCATTCAATTTCATTTCATTTTCTCTATGTTGCTTATTTATTATAGTGGATAAATATTTTTCTGGTTCTAGCAATTATTTAATTTCTGCATAGAAATCTTGCTTTGGCCAGTTTTTTTATTGCAGAGTGCCATTCTTGTATAATTCAGTCTATGATCCTTTGTTTAAAACATGCTTAAGAAGTCGTCACGATTTCCTACTTATAACCAAACATATTGGAAATATTAGTCTGGCATTATTAAATCCTAATTTTATTGGTCTTATTTAAAATTAAACTTTCATTTAACTATGAACAACCCTTAACGTGTCTCTTTAAAACTATTAAATACTCTAAAACAGTAGCTCAAACTTTTGACCTAAACTCATTAATTTACCATTTTCTTGTGAGCGACTTCTTATTCTTCCTATATGACATATTGCACGTGTCTGATTTCAAAGGGGGGTTGGGTGGCTGAATGGTTAGCACGCGCGCCTGTCATTGAGTTAACTAGCGTGTTTTCAAATGCCCGGTTGTACGTGACAAGGAGTAAGGTCGCCTGTCCAACCTGCCATTTTTAATTTGTTTTTCCCGCTATTTTCATTTCATTTTCTCATCCGTCTCATTACAGTAATACAAGTTTCAGTTATTTCCCTTTAGTTTTCAGATTATTGTTATGCCTGGGTGCAATGTTTCATACTATATTTAGACTTGTAACTTCGCGAGTTTTTGACCAATTTTAATAATTTTTTCTTCTTATCCTTTTATTTAGGATACTTGATACAATCAATGACACGTGACGATGAATATGAAAGCTTTCATATCTGCATGGGACAGTTGCAGATCTAGTTATTAGGCTTTCAGACTTTCGTCTGAAAGCCTATTGTGATTACTAAAATTATTATTTATTATTATTATTTTTTTTTTCGCCGGAGCCTATTTCTCAGTGCCTGTAACAGATACCGATCTGGGACCTAATTCTCTATCGGGAAACCATGTGTTGGCTACTTGATAAACTATATTTGAAACTTCTGCGCAGACCGGAAGTGGTCGAATTTCGTGCGGTGTCAAAAAATCAAAAAACGGCCGTAGATTCGTCAATTCTGTACCTATTTTCATACAAATGACATTTTCGGAAACCCTGAGTCTTTTCTCGGACGATAGCAGTTGAAAATTTCGATATTTCGAAACTTCATTGCTGACTTCTTGCGATCGAAAAATGAAAAATGTTGTTTGAGAGACAATTTTTGTTATTTTTCAAAATTTTGAAATTTGACCTACATTTTTGGATACCTGAAGTCCATCCGATTCCAGTAATATAAGTTTCATTCAGAGTTATCGCCCTTTATTTTTCGATTTTTTTCGAATTTTCTACCCATTTTGCGAGCTCGGGTTTCGTTTTATGGCCGAATTGACGTTTCTGAAATTTCTGAGGCATGAAGCCAAATGACCATTGCAAGGAATAAAGCAATTTCAACAATAATCTGTACACCGGAAGTTGTCGAAATAATGTCCGATATTTTGAAAAAAATGCAAAAAATGGGTATTTTGGGGAAAAACGCGACTTCTCCGTCCGATATCAATGGATTAAACAAATTAGGGTACCACTGGACTGCACTAGTATTGTGCTATCGTATGATACCCAATTTGTACGGATACGACGAGCAGGAAGCAAAATATGGCACGCTGAAAATCAAGTATTTTCTGATTTGGAGCGTTTTTGGACGCCTGTATCTCGAAAACTTAACCGCAACTTTTTTTTTAACTTTCTCTATCGAGAGTCCATTCGATAGTCTTGTGAATTATGCCAACCAATAAGACTTTGAAATGTCTGGAATATGATAAAAAAGGGACTGAAAATCAAAAAAAAGTCGAAAAATCGTGAAATTTTGGAAAATGCTCTACTATTTTTTTATTTTAAGAGATTTTCAAAAAAAGGTTGTATATTCAGATAGCTGACCTAATTACGATTCTAATGATGTATAATATGTATGTAGTTATTGAAATTTAATTTTCGATATTTTAATTTTTTTGCATTTTTGGCACTTTTGAACATAGGATTTCTCAGAGGCATTTTATCTGATCAGATAATGTAATATATCATTACAGAGCCCCGTGGCTATTTTAGTGCCCAAACCGGCTATTAAAACTATTCCGACAATAATAACCATACCAGAAGTATTCAAAAAATGAAAAAAAAGGTTAAAACCATTGTCGCAGTTGCGAGAAACTTGATTTCTCCCTTAGGTAATAGCGGACCAAAAGAACTAAAGTGTCGCTGGATAGCCCTATTAATGGACCATCATATGGTATCTAAATAATACGATTTCGATGGTAAGGAAATAAATTATTGTATGCCAAAAATATATTATTTTCCGATTTTTTAACATTCTGGGACGCCCTTTTCTCGAAAACGACGCCGCAGATTTTTCTCAAACTTTTCTTACTCAAAGTCCTATCGGTTGTCTATATAGTGAATCCAAAATGAAATGCATTGAAATAATATAAATGGTCCAAAAATGGCCTCAAACTTTGAAAAAAATTGAAAAATCGTTAAATTTTTGGAAACGCTCTTTAATTTATCTTCTTTTCCAAAACTACTCAATGGATGTTTCTGACACTTCTGGTACAGAAAGTTAATTATCCAAAGAACTTCGTAAAGCTATCACTACAACGATCGTAAAACCGGAAGTAGTCGAAAAAATGTCCGATATTTTGAAAAAAATTAATTTTTTTACGAAAACCTTTTTTATTTATGAATATGTTTTGATGATGTTTTACACAGGGTTAAAAATATCATCCTACTTGAGCAGAAATGAGAAAAAAAATTGTCTCGGTAATTTGCGTTAGCCGCCATCGGCTAATTTAGTTTTTCGTACCCAGAAAAATTATTTATTATTCGATTTATATAAAACAAAGTTCATACGCTCCGTGGTCCCAATTGTAATTTTTTTTGTTACGGTGAAATTTTTCTGTCGGCAACGGAAGTGACGTAATATTAACAAAAACTACAATTTTGATTGTTCAGTACCACTTTTTAAAAGCAAATATTATTTTTTTTCAAAACTGATATAACTAAAAGGATGCACCCTGCAAAGGTGCACAAAATCCTTAGCTCAGATTTTTTAATTTCAATTTCATTTTCGGGCAATTTCGAATAAAATGTAAAATAAAGTGTAAAATTCAGTTATTTACAATTCATTCAGCGTCTTCATATTTTGAAATATTTATTTGTAATTTTCATAAACTCGTAGCAATAATCCAGACGAAGAGAATGTATGCGCAAATTAGTTTGTAATATGAGCAGTTGTCGAGAAATATGCAATTTTGCATGCATCACTTTTCACGTTATTTTGCCTATAAAAGAGTGAATTATTATTCGATTTGCAATATTTTTTTTCCATTTGATGCTTAATGCCAATTTGGACTAGGTCAAGCCAATTTTACATTTACACTGTGACCGGAAATGACGTCATTTGGGCAAAAACTGTATTTTTAACTTTAAATATTTTATTCAAATGAGTCTGCCTGATAATATTTTTAAAATTATGATATTTGATTCCCATCAACGAATAGAATTAAGCCATACGACAATACGGATACCACAAAATGGTTTCTAACTTGTACGGTTACAGAGAAATAGGCGATCTTTTATAAGTCACTTTTCAAGATTTTTGGTCTATAAAAGTGTCAATTATTATTCGATTTTTATCATTTTTTTACCATTTGATGCCTTATGCCATTTATGACTTCTATGAACTAAATTAACATTTTCAATATCTCCGAAAGTAATGTAATTTTTGCAAAAAACGTATTTTTAGCCTTCAAAACAAACATTTTTTTTGAAGGGATTTATATTTATTATTCGTTTAACTTTATAACGTCTGACTCTAATGGGCAGTAAGATTGAATCAATACCATCATATTGATATCAAGAAAAGGCTTCTAGCATGTTCCCTTGTCGAATAATAGCCAATTTTCCCAGGGTCACTTTTAAGTTTTATACCTTCTTAATTTCAGTTTAAGGGTTATAGGTTGATTATTTATTGCCCGATATGTATAAAACAAAGTTTGTATTTTGTATGTTGCGAATTTTCGACTTATTTTTCACCTATAAAAATTTCTTTCGGCACCGGAAATGACGTAATTTTGCCATAATTTACAATTTTGACCGGTCTTTTCGCCAGCAAATATTACTTTTACATATGATAGAAGGTGTCACTGAAGCAAAACAATTAAAGTATAGTTTGGTAGCTCAATGGATCGGCTATGGTATAATGAACTTCCTGTATGATTCCTGAAAGCCGGTTCAGTGCTGCTTGCAGGTCTAGTTAGGCTTTCACCATTGAAAATGGTGAAAGGCTATTGTTATTACTAAGATTATTATTTATTATTTATTTTTTTTTCCATTTTGCCTATTTCTCAGCAACTATAAGAGATAGAGGTCTGAAATTTAATTTTCTGTCGAGAAACTGGGTGGTGGTTAGTGCTTAAATGTAAATCCAAATTTGTGCGCATAGTGTAAATGCGTGAAATCTTTAACGTGCACGCTAATAGAAAATCAGCCATAATTCTTCTAATTCTCAACCAATTTTTCTGATATTTACATTTTTGGATAGCTGGAGACATTTCTGAGCCGATAGCAGTTCAAAAATGTCAAATTTAGGAACTTTGTCGCTTTCATTTCTTTGGTGAAAATTGGAAAATTTTCAAAATTTTTATTTTTTAGAATTTTGAATTTCTGCTTATATTTTTGGATTGCTGACATCGATCCGATTCCAACAATAAAGGTTTTGTTCTGAAATGTTAACTTTGATTTTTCACTTTTTTACGCATTTTGGTCAAATCGTAGAGTTCTTATTTTTTTAAAACGGCGCCTACGATTTTTCTGAAACTTCAGGAATATGAAGTCAAGAGTCGTCTCCAGTCCTTAGACTATGGATGAAAATCCTCTAATCACCGGAAGTGGTCAAGAAAGGTATCCAAAGTTTGACAAAATTCAGAAAAATTGGTGCCTGTGCGCCAAATAAGATGTATCGATTGGTTGTTTACTGAGTAGTTAAAGTATTATATCGTTTGATAGCCACGTGAATTATCTACACGATGGTACTATAGCGACAAGTTACTATCAAAAAATAAAAAAGTTATCTGAGTTTGAAAAGTAAGGTATTTTGCTATTTCGATCAACTTTAGACGCGTATTTCTCGAAAACGCCGCCTACGATTTTTTTAAAACTTTCTCATTCGAGAGTCTTATAGGTGGTGTATTGTGTGAAACCATTGTACAACTTCTCTAAATGTCATGAGTAGTCGAAAAACGAGATTGAAAATCCAAAACGTAGTATTTTTACCATTTGGAGCATTTTTAGACGTCTTTTTCTCGAAAAGTCAACGTAATTTTTTTTTTGAATTTCTTCTACAGAGAGTTTTATCGGTAGTCTTAGGTATGAAACCATTGCGCAACAGTTAGAAATAACAGGAGTATGAGAACAAAGGGATCGAAAATTGAAAACGTCACCTTTAATTGTTAAGCGAAACATGCAGTAAGAGTTGATACAATCTGTACGTGTTAGCAACGTTTAGAGCATATTCAAAAGTCCCTTTTTCTCTCACAGTGACGATATTTGGGCAAAAAGTATTTCAACTTTGAGTCTTTACTTCTATTCAAAATAAGGGTATAGTGACCCTGTAGCAGAAATATTTGATTTATGTGTGTAATAATTAGTCTTTGAATTAATATTGTTTCTCCTTGGCCAAAATTTCCTCATAGCCGTAATCATCTCGACACAAATCGACAGCTCGCGCTGTTTATAAGCAGATCCAATTTTTATGAGGTTTCAGATGTATCTTGCAGTAGTATCGTGCAGAATTACGAATATTGCACCGGTCATAGAAAGTTTAATGTAGTTAGAGCATGGGCTCTGTTTCTAATAAATATCGAAATTTTATATGTTGGTGACGTCAAATCTTTAACGTGCACGAAATCCGAAAATTGTCATTGAATATAAAATCAATTTTTGAACCAGTTACATATTTGAGTAGCTGACATGAAAACCCGATTCCGAAGTCCCGTGTACACATTGGTGTGACATCGAAAAAAGTCCGAATTGGTCATAATTGGAACGTTTTGCATACGTATAAAGCATATATAGAGAGATTTTTTTTAAAGTAGCAATATTTGAACTAAGGGTGTTTTAATAGTAACCAGTATCTGTTACTGGTGCTTCTAGAGTGAAAATAATTCGTTTTAATAAAATAATAGTTACCCCTGAAATTAATATCGCAGGATTTTTGTCTCCATGACGTCATCATTTGATACCAGTGAAAATAAACCCCTCTGTTGAAGCTATTTATAAGGAAGGCAATACTATATAAATGCTGAAAAATTAATGTTGGATGTATGACTCTGGGTTTTGGTTATTATTTGACACTTACGATACTTTTTTGTCCCAATCGGAAAACTCGTTTTTTTTTATTCTCGTGTAGATCTCTGAAACTAAAACAGATAGAGTTTTGAATATTGATTTTTCCTATGTCTTAAACATTTAGTACTTAGAACTATTGCGAAAGTTGTGAACCAGACCGGAAGTGATGTAAATCTTTAACGTGCACGAATGAAAATCTGTTCTAATTATGTCAATTCCCAACCGATTTTCGAAAAAATTATATTTTTGTACAACCGGGGATATTGCGGATGGGATAATGATCAAATTGAGATAACCATGTCGTTCTCAGTTGAGACAACCAGTTTGAGCATGGACTCTATCTGTAATAAATATTAAATTTTTATATGTTACATGTAGTGACGTCAAATCTTTAACGTGCACGAAATCAGAAAATTGTAGATATTTCATTGAATATTTAATCAATTTTTGAACCAGTTACATATTTGAGTGGTTGATATCGACGTGATTCCAAAGTCCCGTGTACACATTGGTGTGACATTGACAAAAGTCCGAGTTGGTCATAATCGCAACGTTTTGCCTACGTATAAAGCATTATATAGAGAGCTTTTTTTTGAAAGAGGCAATATTTGAACTAAAGGTGTTTTACTGGTAACCAATAACTGGTAATGCTGCTTCTAGAGTGAAAATAATTCATTTTAGTCAATAATAGTTACTCCTGAAATTATCCCAGGTTTTTTGTCTACATGACGCCATCACATGATACCAGCGAAAATGGCGCTATTTACCGAAACTATTTATAAGGAAGGCACCCAACTGGACAAATGTTGAAAAGTTGATGTTGAAAGGTATGATTCTTGGTTTTGGTTATGATCTGACACGATCTTTTTTTTTCTGTCCCATTCGAAAAACTGGGTTTTTTTTTATTCTCGTGTAGATCTCTGAATCTAAAGCAGATAGAGTTCTGAATAATGATTTTTCCTATGTTTTAAGCAGTAAGTACTTAGAAGTATTGCGAAAGTTCTGGACAGACCTGAAGTGAAGTAAATCTTTAACGTGCATAAATGAAAATAGGTCCTAATAATCTCAATTCCCAACCGATAACCGATTTTCGAAAAAGTTATATTTTTGTAGAGCCGGGGATATTGCGGATGCGATATAGATCGAATTGCAACACCGCGCAGTTTTCTTTTTTTCCTGAAAATTAGAAAATGTACTATAATTGTAATTTTTTTTTTTAGAATTTTTGCGTTTTTATACGCCCACATTTTTATGTGGACATATATTGTCGTCGCCCCTGTCCGTCCGTCCGTCCGTCCGTCCACATTTTTTTTGTGAACAGTCTACAGGTCACAATTTTTATCCGATTTCAATTAAACTTAAAATATAGGTTTATCACCATAAGATCTCGGTTCCTTTCGATATTGGCATGTATCGGACTGTAACTTCATGGGTTATGGCCCCTGATTGTACGAAAAATCACGTTTTTTAGCTTGTGAACAGCGTAGAGGTCACAATTTTGAACCGATTTGGATGAAACTTGACATGTATGTTTATAACCCAAAGATCTTGGTTCCTTTCGATATTTGCGCCCATCGGATCGTAACTTCCTGAATTATGGCCCCTGATTGTCCGAAAAATCGCCCTTTTTAAGTTGTGGTCCCTCTGGAGGTCACAATTGTTATCCGATTTAAAAAATCGTTTGATTATATCACCGTTGCATGGTTATGAAGGTTGAGTTCGAATTTCGTGAAAATCGGACCAAAATTGACGGACAAAATGGCCGCCGTTTGTACGCGAATAGTGTGAAAATATGTTATATCAAGGTTGTGGACCTTATAGAGGTCACAATTTTGAACCGATTTTGATGAAACTTGACATGTATGTTTATAACCCAAAGATCTTGGTTCCTTTCGATATTTGCACCCATTGGATCATAACTTCCTGAATTATGTCCCCGGATTGTCAAAAAAATCGCTTTTGTTAGCTTTTGGTCCCTCTGGAGGTCAAAATTATTATCCGATTTAAAAAAACGTTTGACTATATCACCGTTACATGGTAATGAAGAGAGAGTTTGAATTACGTGAAAATCGGACTAGAATTGACAGACAAAATGGCCGTCGTTTGTACACGAATAGTGTGAAAACATGTTATATCAAGGTTGTGGACCCTATAGAGGTCACAATTTTGAACCGATTTTGATGAAACTTGACATGTTGGTTCCTTTCGATATTTGTGCCCATCGGGTCATTACTTCCTGAATTATGTCCCCTGATTGTACGAAAAATCACCCTTCACAATTATTATCTGATTTAAAAAAAACCTTTGATTATAAAAACCAAACAAATTCTAATGATTTTCTGATAATTCCTTAATATGCGACAACTCTTGTTGACTGCCCGGACGATTTGGCTGCTGTGTGGGCGTATGTTTCGTTGCCTGGCAACCTATTTTTGATTGCGTATTTAGATTTCTGGCGTCTGTAGGATTCTACCGATCCAAGTTCATAATGTTGTAAATTGTTCAACTATATTTTTCACTTTCCTTCTATCGTAATGCGCATGCACAGAAAGTGTCTGAGTTGTTTAAGTGTGTGTGTGTGTGGGGATGAGTGGTGGGCATTTTGTGCTGACTTGGGTAAGGTGAAAGCCTTCAGTCTTGCAAGCAAGTCTAGTTATTATTATTATTCTTCTTTTGTTTTGAGTAGATCTCAGCAACTACGTGTCGCATCGTTACGATTTCTTCGGTTTTACTGGAAAAGTGGGTGTGACTTAGAGGATAAAGCTATTTTGAACGTTCTGCGACAATGCGAAATGTCCGAAATCACCGAAGTTATCGTTTTTACAAATATTGCGGTAATTTTAACAATAATCATGGGATTTTAACTTTCGATACATTTTGGCATAGCTGGAGACAGGGCACATAGCTGCGCTACTTTCGATTTTTGATTTTCGGCAAATCTTCGAAGATATTAGGCGCCAAATTTCGGAAATTTAAAATTTTACAAAAAACTTTTTTATTTATGAATATTTTTTAGTCGTGTTGTGCACAGAATTAAAGAGTCATCTGACTTGCGCAAAAATGTTAAAAAATTTTGTCTCAGTAATTTTCCTTGGCCTCCATTGGCTAATTCAGTTTTTCAGTCCTAGATTAATTTTTTATTGTTCGATTTGTATAAAACAAAGTTCATATGCTTCGTTGTCTCAATTGTCATTTTTTTTATTACCAAAAGTGTTATCTGTCGGCACCGGAAGTGGCATAATTTTACCAAAAACTACAATTTTGACAGTTAGGTACATTTTTTGAAAACAAATATTATTTTTTTGAAAAATTATATGACTCAAAGAGTGTGTCCTTTAAAGGCGCAAAAAATGTCGGAAGCAGTTTTTTTTAATTTCTTTTTCATTTTCTAGCAAATTGGATTAAGAGGTGAAAAAAGGTGTAAAATTGACCTATTTACAACTCATTCAGGCTTTTCAGATTTTAAAATATTTTTACGTAACTTTTATAAACTTGTAGCTATAATCCATACGAAGAGAATGTATGTGAAAATTAGTTTGTAATATAAGCAGTTGCCGAGAAATAGGCAATTTTGCATGAGTCACTTTTCACGTAATTTTGGCTGTAAAAGAATCAATTATTATTGGATTTTCAATTTTCTTTCTCCATTGGATGCCTAATGCCAGAGTGGACTATGTCAAACCATTTTACCCCTTGCGCTGCCACCGGAAATGACGTCATTTGCTCAAAACTTAAATTTTAGCCTTCAAAAAACAATATTTTATTCAAATGAGTCGTATTTGTTATTTTTTTCAAATTGTGATATTTGATTCTATTGATCAAATAGATTGAACCCATACGATCATACAGATACCACAAAATGGTTTCTAACTTGTACGGTTGCAGAGAAATGGGCGATTTTCCTTAAGTCACTTTTCAAGGTTTTTGGTCTATAAAAGTGTCAGTTATTATTCGATTTTCATAAAATTTTCACCATATGATATCTTGTGTCATTTATGATTTCATAGATCTAATTTAACATTTTCAGTATCACCGGAAGTAATGTCATTTTGGCAAAAACTGTATTTTTAGCCTTCAAAACAGACATTTTTTTCAAATGAGTCTGATTTGTAATATATTTCAAATTATGATATTTGATTCCAATCAACAAATGGATTGAACCCATACGATCATATAGATACCAAAAGATAGTTTTTATCGTGTACGGTTGCCGAGAAATAGACGATTTTCTACAAGTCACTTTTCAAGGTTTTTGGTCTATTCTCATTCGATTTACATACAATTTTCGCCATTATGCTGCCTTATGCCATTTCTGATTTCATAAAACTAATTGAACATTTTCATTATCACCGGAAGTAATGAAATTTTGCCAGGATCACTTACAAGTAACATATATATAAAATGAATTGATATTGCTGGATTTGGTTGATTCTTCGTCCATTTTATTTGATGTTTACAATGCTTATGTGGAAACCTGTTTGATGGTTTCATTGATATCGGAAGTGACATATGTTTAAGGGTAACGTGGCACCGAAAGTGACGTGGCACCAGTGAAACCCGTCATTCCTGCATGCAGGTCTAGTTATTATTATTATTCTTCTTTTGTTTTGAGTAGATCTCAGCAACTGCTTGTCGCATCGTTACGATTTCTTCGGTTTTACTGGGAAAGTGGGTGTGACTTAGAGGATAAAGCTATTTTGAACGTTCTGCGACAATGCGAAATGTCCGAAATCACCGAAGTTATCGTTTTTGAAAATATTGCAGTAATTAACAATAATCATTGGATTTTAACTTTCGATACGTTTTGGCATAGCCTGAGACAGGGCACGTAGCTACGCTTCTTTCGATTTTTGATTTTCGGCAAATCTTCGAAGATATTAGGCGTCAAATTTCGTAAATTTAAAATTTTACAAAAAACATTTTTATTTATGAATATTTTTTAGTCGTATTGTGCACAGAATTAAAGAGTCATCTGCCTAGTGCAAAAATGTTAAAAAATTTTGTCTCAGTAATTTTCCTTGGCCGCCATTGGCTAATTCAGTTTTTCAGTCCTAGATTAATTTGTTATTGTTCGATTTGTATAAAACAAAGTTCATGTGCTTCGTTGTCTCAATTGTCATTTTTTTTATTACCGGAAGTGTTATCTGTCGGCACCGGAAGTGGCATAATTTTACCAAAAACTACAATTTTGACAGTTAGGTACCATTTTTCGAAAACAAATATTATTTTTTGGAAAAATTATTTGACTCAAAGAGTGTGCCCTTTCAAGGCGCAAAAAAATGTCGGAAGCAGTTTTTTTAATTTCGATTTCATTTTCGAGAAAATTCCATTAAATGGCTAAAAATGGTGTAAAATTGACCTATTTACAACCTATTCAGGCTTTTCAGATTTTAAAATATTTCTTCGTAACTTTTATAAACTTGTAGCTATAATCCATACGAAGAAAATGTATGTTAAAATTAGTTTGTAATATAAGCAGTTCCCAAGAAATGGGCAGTTCTGTACAAGTCACTGTTTTCGTTATTTTGCCTGTAAAAATGAAATAGTCAATTATTATTGGATTTTTATAAAAGTGACATCATTTGATTCAAAAAGCATGTAGCGTCATATCAAGTTGATTACAATTTAAAATTGATACCGGAAGTGACTTCATTTGGTCAAAAACTGCATTTTAAACTTTTTAAATCAATGTTTTATTCAACCATGAATAACTTAATATGTATTAATAATTTTAACTTTTGATTTAAATTCACATACAAATACAACTCATATGGTCATATAGATATCATAAAATTGTTTCTAACTTGTTCGGTTGCCGAGAAATAGACGGTTTTCTACAGGTCACTTTTGAAGGTTTCGGGGCCATAAAAGGGTCAATTATTATTCGATTTTCATAAACGTTATACCATGTTATACCTAATGCCATTTGTGATTTCATACAAGTAATTTGAGATTTTCATTATCACCGGAAGTAACGTCATTTTGGCAAAAACTGAATTTTTAGCGTTCAAAACAGATATTTTATTCAAATGAGTCTGTTTTGAAATCTTTTTCAAATTATGGTATTTGATGCCAATCAACAAATAGAATGAACCCATACGATCATACAGATACCACAAAATGGTTTCTAACTTGTACGGTTGCAGAGAAATGGCAGATTTTCTACAAGTCACTTTTCAAGTTTTTTGGTCTTTAAAAGTGGCAATTATTATTCGATTGGTATCAGGCGTATTCAACACCAGGCTAATTCATGACCAGTAAAATCGGCGTATTCAAGACCAGTATATTATAGGGTTGGTTGATCGGTATATAAAGGTGCTAAGTAGTACTCATCAGTGTGGATAGAAGCCGATACGATAATTATTATAGATGATTTTGATGATTGGTGTTTGATGTATTAAAATTGTTTTTTTTACAATTGAGTTGTTGTTTAAATTATTTAATCTTAAGCTTGAGATTGTACATCCCGGCTTTGGACCAACTACAATGCAGGTGAAATGGATACTAGTAGGCTATTGAGAGAGTGTGCGTTTCTGTACGGTCCCTCTGCGGAAACATCGTCGTAAATGTATTGTAGTGTTGTTTGTGTTGTAAGTGTATTTACATAAAATTGTCACTATATGATATCGTATGTCATTTCTGATTTCATAAGACTAATTGAACATTTTCATTAACACCGGAAGTAATTTAATTTTGTCAAGATCATTTACAAGTAACAAATGTATAAAATGACTTGATATTGCTGGATTGATTGGTTGATTCTACGTCCATTTTATTTGTGTGCAATGTTAATTTAAAAACCTGTTTAGTGGTTTCGTTGGTACCGGAAGTGACATATGTTCAAGTGTAACTTGGCACCGAAAGTGACATGTTTAAGAGTAACTTGGCACCAGTGAAACCCGTCATTCCTGCATGCAGGTCTAGTTCTTTCTGTTATTCATTTTCCAACAAGAGGAATTTTTTTAATAAAAATGACGTGCCCCAAACAGCGATAATTTTTCATTGGTTAGAGTCGTAAAAATGCGGTGAAATTTACAGTAGCTATTGGCTAACAGCACGCATAAACAACCTTATTTGCATATTGCATACTATTTATAGTATTATTGGTTGGAATTATTTTCAAGTCGACAGCCTCAGGGAGCAACTTACCGTGTTTTTTTGCATAGTGTCAAGTAGGGTAGCACAGATTTGTAATAATACATAGCAATCTGTTTCACAGAGAATTACTTAGGAATTAACTCTGTAACAGATAGTGCCCAAAGCACGTGCGTTGACTGCAGTCATTGGCTCAACGGCTCGTGCAATGTTTACTTAACACCTAACTGCTTCGGGCAAAATGACGCATTTTACTCATTTTAATACCCATTTACTCTTAATAGGAAATATTTTTTAACTTCAATTACTTCAAACGTCTTTATTTATTTTTCTGTTACCTCACAAAAATGTTTGAGAATTTAATTTGTCGGAGTAAAAAAGTTAATATGCCGTACTTATTAAGTCTCGTCGATGTCATGCTTATCAGTGATTGTAGCGGCCAAGCGAATATTCACTGCGGGATCAGTTTGAATACATAGTAGTACGCAAGTCTAAAATAATTATATTCGTGAAAAATTGTCTTACATTATCGGTGGTCCACAAGTGTATTTCCAGCTAGATTAATCCATATTATGTGCACAATGATAATACTATAGCAGATCATTTCGTTCGTTCTTGGGGATTTACGTCCACTTCCACCAAGGGTAATATCGTAGACAATCAGATCATTTGATTTAATGTCCGCTTCCCCATAAGTGACTAATCATTTCATTTACTATCCTTGTCATATTAACCTGGACGGTGTTGTTTCGGATGAAACCCAGACATGTGTCTGGATTAGGGGATTAATTAAACAATAGGTATAGCGGCCATTCAAAGAATCTATCGACAGGCATTTATGACTGTTGTATATTCCATGCGACGGTGGTGTAATTACACGTCTGTAATATGGAGGTAGTCATTCAAAGAATATAATCTAAACGACGGACATTTATTACTGTATATTCCAAGCGACGGCGGCCTTATTCGTAGACTGGAACTAAACATAGGCCATTGTGTGTTTTTTGGGCTTTGTTTTTTTTAGTGAAAATAACATCGTACAATAAGTTTCTTTTACATAAAGCCATTTTTATGTACGTGTAAGAACTTAATGTTTACCGACCGATGCCAGAAATCGATACTTACAAATACTTCGATATAGTATCAGGGGCGGATCCAGGGGACTAGTCACCCCCTCCCCACCGGTGTATAGGAATCCCGGGTCCTACTAGCTTCCATCGGGACATGCACGCATGGTCGTATATATATTATATAGCACACGGTACGCATCTTATCAGACACACAATCAGCATCTATGTTACTAGCGGCAGAAATAAGCTCCGTAAACCGCGGTCGGCGAGACAAAACATGGGGTTGTCACCCCCCCTCGAAAAATTCCTGGATCCGCCACTGAGTATATTCTCGATATAGTATCATATAAGAAAGATACGGCAAGTTTATTACCAGACCCGTAATTGGCCGTATGCATTTGCTCATGACCCGAACTAGATTTTGATTTTTTTGGTCAAGTTTATTACGCATTTTACGACTAAGCGGATGTTATATATTAATTACAGCATAGTACGTGCGAGGTTATCCTCTTCTTTAGGGCTGCATGTCATCCTACACAAAACACAATAAATATTATGTATGCAATATGCAAATAAGGTTGTTTATGCGTGTTGTTAGCCAATAGCTACTCTAAATTTACCCGCGTTTAGACGGCCCTAACCAATGAAAATTTATCGTTGTTTGGTGCACGTAGTAATTTAGTCAGCCATTTTTATAAAAAAATGTCCTCTTGATGGAAAATGAAGAATAGAAAACGATGACAAAGTTGAATCAGTGAATATTTTCAAAATCTTTTTTTTCTATTAATTGTGAACACATAAATTGTAACCATATGTAGTTACATCAAACTACAGCAAATATTTTTTACATTCAGTAACGTGGTCAGCACCGATTATGAGATACTGCTGACAGAATTTCAAATTAAATCTTATTTTCTATGCACACAAGCTAATTATGTTGCGATTTTAAAAATTATTCACTACAAAGCCGATAGGGGGCAGGTCATATATATATTTACGTCTGACAGACAATTAACATCTCGAAAAACATCGAGGGGTAATCAGCGCAACGTGGGCAAATATATATACGTCTGACAGACAACTAACATCTCGAAAAACATCGAGGGGTAATCAGCGCACCAGCTTCATCAGCGCAGATTGTAATCTGCGCGCGCGGAGTGCAATCTGCGCAACACGACAGCGCAGATTGCAATCTGCGCGAGGGGTGAAGATTGCGCCTAACATTCACATCAACGTTAGCTAACTCATGAAAAAAATACATCCACTTCTTCAATTTGTCCAATAACAGTCCCTCTAAGAATTGAGATATTACACTCTGATATATTGGAAATCATCACATTGACTAAGTTTTTCTGACTAGGCTTAACATAACTGTCTGAGAAAATGAGCCTGTTTTCTTCTGTGATGCTTGCAAGTAAACAAAACTGACAACCATCTAGATCTAAATCATCAAAATTGTCCCATGATATTTTAGCAGGAATAATTTTCTCAGAATGTGCTCGAACCAATGGATTTTTCAATAAAGTTACACCGTTTTTAGGGAGAAGTTTCCTCTTGATTAACAGCTTGCCATCGTAAGAAACTAAAGGTAACTTGTCCCCATTAATTATAAACAAGTTGTCATTTAAGTCAATTTGGCAACCATGTTTCCTCATAAAATCTGTACCGATTATTGCGTCACAGTTTAAAGTTTCGGCTACTAACAGGTTATGTGAATATGTGTTACCACAGTCAATCTTGGCAATGAAGCTACCTTTAATGGGCAAGTTTTCATTCGATGCTACTGATAGATTTACATTAACTGAGTTCAACTTAGTATTTGGCAAATTAAGGTCCATCCATTGTTGACTAACTATTGACACAATCAGCCCCCGTGTCACTCAATACTCGCACATTCGCATTATTAATCAGCATATTCACGAATACTCCTTTTCCGGGACTAAAACTAGAAATATGACCAGTTAATTGTTCAAAACAAGATGGGGAATGTTCCATGTTTCGAAGATCTTGCCAAACATCTTCGATTCGTGTTGCCTCACTATTCACGTGAACTGTATTCGTATTACTGAAGTCATTCCGTTTTCTCTCAGCCTTTAGATTACATTGAAAATTAGTACTTTGCTCAGAAGTTTTATATACACTGGGACACTCGTTTTTGTAATGTCCAAAACCCGAACATCCGTAACATTGTATTTCAGACTTCGGTTTCTGTTTAGTATCAATAACATTTGCACTGCAATCATTATTTCTGCGAAAACTATAAACGCCCCGCCCCTATCAGGTGTATTTCGTTCGTCTATTCTAGTTCCTGAATTGGCTGTGTGACTACGAAATCGATCAAAACTTGCAGGTTTATCAAAATACTGTCTGTCGCGATGAAAATAATTCCGTGGTTTGTTAAAATTACTTCTGGGATGGAAAAAGTCCCTATTCCTTTCAAAACCATATTTACGCCCATCAAAGTTTTGCAATCCTGGGTTATTTACTGGTTCGACATCATTATAAAATCTATTTACAGCTCCACAACTACCTTTGTTCCTATTTGCATGAAAGTTGTTCACTCGACGAACCGGACGATCTGCTCTACGATTAGTGTCAAACGATTCACTGTCAGTGTATTTCAAATACTGAGAAGTCTGGTCCACAAAACGAGCAATATAATCAGGACCCTTCCTACAACCGGGTTCTCTGCTAAGTTCTCCAATAATAACCCCCTTTAATGTCCTATCTTTAATACACTGAATAAACCTGTCCGTAATTCGACTATCTATCTGAACTGAAGAATCAACACAAAAATTACCCTCATCATCGAAAGTTATTTCGTTACTGTAAGCCTGATACGATAAACTACGCACTCGATCCATCAAAGTCCAGTATTTTTCATTAGAATGATGCTCAATAACTGAAAGTGCTCGTAGCGTGTGCGCGGTCTGCTTCTGTGCAAAATAATTTAAGAAGTTCCTGTCTAAAATTTGGCCATGAATTCCAATTTTTAACTGCTGATCTAACCAAAGAACGAACTGGTTCTATACACTGCATAATGAATAGATTGGGTTTTATACTGTTTGAAACTTTACGGATTCTGCACTCTTCTTCAAATATTTTAAGGAAATGTATTAAAGTAAGTCCATCAAGCTCCGTGGATCCGGAAAATGAAATACTAGGCAATAAACAATGCAATTTAGGTTGTTCGAATGCACGATATATTGGTGTGCTTGTGTCATTATTATCTTTCGAAACACTTGTATTATTCGGAACATTACTTGGAATGCTAGATGTATTATGTTGGAAGAGTTGGCATTATCACCGCTCGGTAAACTGGAATTACTTGCATGAACATTATTATTATTCGGTGCATTATTTTCATTACTATTATTACTATTTTCAGCATTGTTCGTAAACGCAGGTCGCAAAGCCTGATCATTTACTAAACGATTAACAGTATCAGTCAAAGTTATAACCTTAGAACTCAAATCCGCTAAACCTTTCATCATTGACGACAATCTTCTTCCAAGTACTTCGAATTCGTTATGATCATTTTCATACCCATTAGGCCTACTAATGGTTTCATTATCTGATTTTGACATATTGAAAGCTTTACAGTTGTCAAGACAACAGTTGAAATCACGTGGTCTACAGCATACGTTGAAAATCGGCATATTAACAGAACAAATAATGTAAAGAAAGTTAATCTCAAAAGTTTTCTTTTCATTCTAAGTTCTTAAAATCTCACTGACAAACACTCAACGACGTTTGAATCCCATCGACAACCACTCAACAAGGTTTGGATCCCCTCCACAAACACACAACAACCTCTGGATCCCCTCGACAAACACTCAAGAACTAGGGCTATGAATGCAAAATTCATTTACTGATGGATTTATTTATAAATAGGTGTATTTGATAAAGCTACATTTAAATAGCATAAAACTGTTTTCAGATTAAAGATATCTTAATTAGAAGCCAAGATATGGACATTTAAGTTCGGTAAATCGGGGTACTTTTTGTCTAAAATTTTATATAGAGAAAATTAAAATAGACTGAAAGGTCACAGGGGTCAATGGCACAAAATTCAAGAATTGGCAATGGATCAGAAGCACATAATAATGCATAATACCTGGACAAAATATCCGATCTTGCTGAAAATTGGCACAAAGCATGCCCGAGAGACACTCTAAAGTATGACGGAAAAAAAACATAGGTCGACCACGATGTCGGCCATTTTGAATAAATTAAAAACAAAAAATGCGTAATATTGTCGAAATCGTAACTATTTATATTCAAATTAATGTAACATTAACAGAATAATAATCAATTAATACAAAATGTAACCAAGTAAGAATCATGGTGATGCAAATATACAAATTAGATGATGTCAGCCATATTTGAATCCAAGATGGCCACCATAATATAATGTAGTATGGATTTTATACATGTTTATATGTGTAACAAAAATAAGTGGTTTATTCATTAAAAATTCTTAAATAAATCCTTACTAAAAAAGTATTTGTTCGATATTGGCCATTTTGAAATCCAAGATGGCTGCCACAATTCCAAGATGGCAGCCACCAGCGACCACAAACTGTTTTATCGCAAACCACAAACTGTTTTATCGCAAACCAAAAAATCCCAAATTGAACAAATGTCATCATCCAACATATCAAACTGAAGCAAATCTAAACAGCAATTCAAAAATAACACTTTTGTACTTCTAAAACCATTACAGTAACAACAGATCAGACAAATATAACTTAGAATTAAAAAAAAAAATTCAAAAAGTATCATGTTTAAAAGTATTTTCTGTGATGGAAAGGTCATGCAATGTTACATTAGCTATTTAGCAAAGGGAGGTAATAGAGCAATGGTACAGAGTTCACTCCCCTTAGACCACAAATGTGATTAATTTGAGAAAATAATTTGGGAAAATTTTTTTTAAGGTTCTGAATATTTTGTACAAAATTAATCATCTTTGGTTGCTCAGTGAACTTACTAAAAAACCTTATATCCGTTTCAAATTCCATTTTGGTCTGTCAACTCAA
Source organism: Patella caerulea (assembly GCA_036850965.1). Taxonomy (NCBI): domain Eukaryota; kingdom Metazoa; phylum Mollusca; class Gastropoda; family Patellidae; genus Patella; species Patella caerulea. The sequence continues at coordinate 2,274,500 of JAZGQO010000008.1, read as the reverse complement.
AAAATTTATAATAACAGTTATTCTATTTACTGCATTTTAGTAATAATACTGACTCTTGTAAAATTAAGGATGAAGTTAATTTTGAGCCATGATTTTTCTCTTCCCAAGCAAGAAAATCAACAGATTTTACAAATCCACAAGCAAACTAATATTATATGTAACTGACTAACTATAGAGTGCAATATAAATTGTGCTGTATGAATAGTATTGAATCAAAGCATCACACTAATGGTTATTTTAAATTTTACTTATTTGTTCACTTATGTATTTGCAAATAACATCCTTTTAGTGTTTTTTTTTCGGCCACAAAATGTTGTTTTACGTAGTACATATAGGTTTCTGTAGCCCTACTCTCAACCCTCCTCCTTTCACAGCTCGGGCTTGGAACTGGCCTCTTCAGATTTAAACAGGAAAACAGTTTCAAAGATAACACACAGAATTACAGTAACACACGACATAAGGAACAATAATGAAGCTAAACACACACGACAAATGCTACATAGTAGTATTTTTTCATTCCTTAAAATGGATTTTGTCTGTTAAAAGATCACCAGAAAGCTGAATACATGCATTTCTGAAAAAAATTAAAAAAAGACTTGAAACAATCAAATAAAAGACAGTTAGTTGCTTTTTTCTGAGATTCACAAACACTTAAAGTAAGACTGGGAGATTTTGGAGATAATTTCCCGCTCAATAATACTCCCAACATATCTGAAGCTATACTGTCTGCAGATACATAATACAACTACTATATAAAAGATGTATAACATTATTGGATATAGGCTAATATTATTAGTCATTTAATTTTTCTTCATAACTTTCGAAGTCAACAGCTTTAATGGGAAATTATTTCAATGTAGTGTATACATTGTACATGTTCAGCTTTTCAGAAAATTTTTCATACCAATGAAATGAAATATTTTACATGACTGCAATCAAATCAAAATCATGCGAATCCATGGGATAAATCTGGTTCTTCTAACGCCTTACATGTAATAATTATAAATAATATAGCCTACTACTAGTACTACATAGTTAGATGATTTACTCTTCTGTCGTAGCCTACTGATTTTATTTTTTTAATATTTTAATTAAAATTAGATTATGAATTTGAACAAACAATTGATTAAAAATTTCAATCGAATTCGAATTGACAATTCAACGTTCAATGATACTATTTTAAGTACTAGTTATAGCTTGCCTACCTGAAATTAAACTTACCAACATCGACAATTAACCAACAAAACTGACAGTGACAAGATCAAGACTTCTAGCTAAAAAATTTTTTAGATCTATACATGTTGATGTATAATATAATTGCATTGAACAAAATCAAATGACAACTGTTGATTGAAGCAGAAGTCTTATCATCCAGATGTTTTATTTGTTTTACAGTTAAAAGACATAAACGTCATTAACTGGATGAATAGGACTACATCAACTTGTAACGGTTTCGGCATTTCGAATGAGACATGCCGGTTTACCGAATGAGACACATACTATACGGTTTACTGTTGGCCTATGCGTATGTCACCAATAAGAAATGGTTCCATACTACTGATGTCTTCCTACAGAGTTCCTTTGCGCAATGACTACAAAAAGTTTACTGGCCCATAGCTCCCTTAATTTACAGTAGGGCCCTAGGCCCTACACATAAACTAACCCAAAACTATGGGCCTAGGGCCTACTCTACATAGCTTCCCACTGATCACTATTGTCAAAATACTGGTAGGCTACCTACGGTACTGAAATAGTTCATTAATATTAATAAAGCCAATTTTTAGATGATTAAAATCAACAGCTTCAATTTGTAATTTGCTCAAAATTTGGTCTGTAGCCTAGTTTAGTTAAAACTTTTCAGAAAATTTTTCTATGAAATTGTTCACACTGCAGGTGAATAAATATTTTTTTGTGCAAATCTGCTAAATCCTTTTTTACAACAAAAATAAATATAAGTACTACGGTACATGATGTACAAAGTGTTGTACTGAATTTTAAAAATTATAATTCAAATTAAAATTCAAATCAAAAAATATAAAAATATAATTCACTCTGTCTCGACTACACAACTTACCAACTTCAATACTTAACCTGGCACAACAAGTAGGCTACAAAAAGATCTAGACATCGTAGCTGCAAAAAAATTTTAAAAAAAAAATGTAACATGTATTTTAATTGCATTTATCAAAATCAAACTACAAACTCCTAGGCCAAAACTAAAAGAAATAAGCAAAGACCGTACCATCCAGACGTTTTGGGTTTTTTCCACTGAAGACAGACATAGGACTACGTGTACTGGATGAATAGGGCTACGTCATCCTGTAACGGTTCCAGCATTTTGAATATCAATATTTGTCACACACGCACCGCTCATTCTACACAAGCCAACGCAATAGAACCGTTCTTTAAAGTGGAGAAATGAATTTACCACATCGTTTTGGCAAAAAGTTGGATTAAAACTAGTTGTGCATATTTAAAAACTTACTTTTATGTTGCACATCTTCTTCTGTGAACGTTCTCGAAAGAAGACCCCCCGCGAAGAGAACGTACGTTGTCGGGTCACGCCTCCTGGATTTCGTGTGGAGAATTGCCGGGTGACCCCTTACTCGCATATCACGGTCGTAGCTATTTATTTATAAATATTTTATTATAATTTTTTTGGCAGCTGGTAGAACACATATTCTTCTTTACAAATCCGAGTGCGCGTGTAAAAATTTTATTTTCTAAATATTATTAAAAAGCAAATTTTTCCTTCATTTTGGCATATCTTGGCTTCTAATTGAGTTAGACATCACGCGCACGCGGAATAATAAATTTCAGAACTTCCTCTCTCTGATTACACAGGAAATTTGTTTCTGCCGTGCATCCCCATTAGCTACGAAACGGCTAAAAAATGCATACAAAATCAGAAAATCCTAAAAATCTGTGTGCCACGAAATTTTACGACGTGAAAATCCCTCGATAAGCCGTATACTATTTTCAACGGACGATTTCTCTGTGGGTAATTAGCGTACCAAAATATAAATAACACCATTGAAAGGGTAATTCATTTCTGATTCATGCCATATAAATCATTATAATCTTAAGTACAGACATCTGCTTACAAATTTGTGGTTTGTTATGCGTGTCCTGATTTTTGACGCCATCGATAAAAATTAGCCACGATGACGTCACAGCATTCATAGCCCTACAAGAACGTTTGGACCCCTTCGACAAACACTCAACAACGTTTGGATCCCATCCTCGTCGCCAAAATTCTGTCAGGCCCCTGGCCTTGGACCTGTGCAAGAGAGTTCTTTGAATCCAAAATTGAGTGGTCAAGAAGGGCTCCGTGAACTCAGTCTTAAGTTATTAATTCTTGAAACAAAGTCTATCTCGCCTTACTGCTTCTATACACACGAAACGTGGTACGCTTTTTCGGTACCACTTTCTATTTAATTATAGGGATTTTACATTATATAAAGCTAATTTTGCAAATTATGTTGATCATTTAATCAATTTTGATGTTTTTATTGGTGATATTTACACTTAATCTTAAAATAAATTACAATACAGATAGCCGATCGGTCGGTTATTGCATCGAGCCGTACTTAGACTATACGGTTGATAATACGGTGAAACCGTTATTATTCCCTATTCAAAAAGACCCTACGTGGTATATTGGAATATTATGTATGCGACTATGCATAGATATGAAACAAAACCCGGAAGGTAAAAACTAACGTGGTATAATTCTGTATAAGGGCGATAAGAAAGGGCGATAAGTTGACAGTAAAAAAAAGTGGTATTCCGGGGCCGAGATAACCGTACCACGTTCGTCTTGCTAGTGCTATACAAACGGAACGTGGTACGCGACTTCGGTACCACGTCCTTTTTATTTATAGGGATTTTACATTATTTGTAGTAAATTTTTCAAATTATGTTGATTATTTAATCCATTTTGATGTTTTTATAGGCCATATTTACACTTTATGTTAACATTAATTACAATACAGATAACCGATCGGTAATAATACTGTGTATATTTAAAAAGACTCAACGTGGTATATTGGAAATGAAATGAAATAGGGTTTAACGTCCTACTGTTCTCCTCCGACCGGGATAATGAAAACGGGCATATCAGTACCTCGCTCGACTTACTCCATCTACAAAGATAGGTTGCCAGGCAACGAAACATACGCCCACAACAGCTAAGTCGTCCGGGCATACGATTACATCATGTGTACCTACTTCAAGAATACACATGATGGCAAATGGCCGCCATTTAAAATACTACGCCCGCCTCTTAGAGACGATAACTTAACTCGCTATAAATTGTAAAAAAATTTACTTCGGCTAGAATTAAAAAACACCTAAGATTAACATTTGCTAAAAATTTCTAAAAAACAACCTAAATTTCTGGAAATGGGGCCAAATCAAATCAGGCAAATTACATCAAATAGTCAATGTTAAACGTATAGCAAAAATTTTAAACTAACGCGAGCACGCGCGTTTCTAGACAACGCCATAGCGGGTCATAGCAACCAGTGAGTATAAATTGGAAATCCCCAATGACGTAGATATTATAAATTGGAAAGCCGAGTCTGTCTTAAAATAAGTAGTACCGTCAGTAAACAAGATGGAAGCCATCTGCTATCGTGTTTGATCATGGAGTAGGCAAGCACAGGTGTGTCGTATGTCGTCCGGGCAGTCAACAAGGGTTGTCGCATATTGTTTCTTTTATCAGTAAGGAGAACATTTACAACACATGATAATCTTATTACGAGTAATAGCCCATTAAATAATTATCAGAAATGATTAGAATAGTTTTGATATTTCAAAGTGATCAAGTGCCAGATATCACTGAAAATCAAATAGGATTTTTCGTCTCATGACCCTAAACACTGTGTACAAATTTAAAGTCAATCGGATATTAACTTTAGCCTTTAGAGCGTTCACAAGATTTTTCAAAGTGATCAAGGGTCATAACTCTGGTAGTAATTATCTTATATCACCGAAAATCAATAGGCTTCTTCGTCTCATGCCCTTAAACACTGTGTATAAATTTAAAGTCAATCGGATAATAACTTTAGCCTCTAAAGCGTTCATAAGATTTTTCAAAGTGATCAAGGGTCATAACTCTGGCAGTAATTATCATATATCAACGAAAATCAATAGGATTCTTCCTCTCATGACCTTAAACACTGTGTATAAATTTAAAGTCAATCAGATATTAACTATAGCCTCTAGAGCATTCACAAGATTTTTCAAAGTGATCAAGGGTCATAACCCTGGTAGTAATTATCGGATATCGCTGAAAATCAATAGGCTTCTTCGTCTCACGACCTTAAACACCGTGTATAAATTTAAAGTCCATCAGATATTAACTTTAGCCTCTAAAGCGTTCACAAGATTTTTCAAAGTGATGAAGGGTCATAACTCTGGCAGTAATTATAAGATATCACCGAAAATCAACAGGCTTCTTCGTCTCATGACCTTAAACACTGTGTATAAATTTAAAGTCAATCGGATATTAACTATAGCCTCTAGAGCGTTCACAAGATTTTTCAAAGTGATCAAGGGTCATAACTCTGGTAGTAATTATCGGATATGGCTGAAAATCAATAGGCTTCTTCGTCTCACGACCTTAAAATCCGTGTATAAATTTCAAGTCAATCGGCTATTAACTTTAGCCCCTAGAGCGTTCACAAGAAATTGTGGACGATGGACGGACGGACCGACAGACGGGGGCGACGGCAATATACGACCACATTTCCATGTGGGCGTATAAAAAGGAAGCGTGGTACGCGACTTTGGCTTATTTTTCAAATTGGAATAATTTAATCCATTTTGATCTTTTTATAGGCCATATACTGTATCCGATTTAAAAAGACCCTACGTGATATATTGGGTAGATATGAAATAAAACGTGGCAAGTAAAACGGGGTATAATAAAAATATGTGGAATATACGAGAGTACCTTGAGTTGAATATAGTTAAACAAAAAGTGGTATAATAGAATCCGGTGCTGAGATAACCGTACCACGCTCGCCTTGCTGGATCTATACAGCCGAAACGTGGTACCCGACTTCGGTAAAAAAGAATCGTGGTAAAATAGAATCCAAGACCGAGACAACCGTACCACGTTCGCCTTACTGGTTCTATACAAACGGAACGTTGTACGCGACTTTGGTTCAAAAACGTGGTATAATAGAATCCGAGACAGAGATAACCGTACAACGCTCATCCTACTGGTTCTGCATAAACGGAACGTTGTACGCGACTTCGGTAAAAAAAATAAAAATAGGTTGCCAGGCAACGAAACATACGCCCACACAGCAGCCAAATCGTCCGGGCAGTCAACAAGAGTTGTCGCATATTAAGGAATTATCAGAAAATCATTAGAATTTGTTTGGTTTTTATAATGAAACGTTTTTTTTTTAAATCAGATAATAATTGTGACCTCCACAACCTTTATATAACATATTTTCACACTATTCGCATACAAACGGCGGCCATTTTGTCCGTCAATTTTGGTCCGATTTTCATGAAATTCGAACTCAACCTTCATAACCATGGAACGGTGATGTAATCAAACGTTTTTTTAAATCCGATAACAATTATGACCTCCAGAGGGACCACAAGCTAAAAAGGGCAATTTTTCGGACAATCAGGGGCCATAATTCAGGAAGTTACGATCCGATGGGCGCAAATATCGAAAGGAACCAAGATCTTTGGGTTATAAACATACATGTCAAGTTTCATCAAAATTGGTTCAAAACTGTGACCTCTATTATAAGGTCCACAACATTGATATAACATATTTTCACACTATTCGCTTACAAACGGCGGCCATTTTGTCCGTCAATTTTGGTCCGATTTTCACGAAATTCGAACTCAACCTTCATAACCATGGAACGGTGATATAATCAAACGTTTTTTTTAAATCCGATAACAATTTTGAACTCCAGAGGGACCACAAGCTAAAAAGGGCAATTTTTCAGACAATCAGGGGCCATAATTCAGGAAGTTACGATCCGATGGGCGCAAATATCGAAAGGAACCAAGATCTTTGGGTTATAAACATACATGTCAAGTTTCATCAAAATCGGTTCAAAATTGTGATCTCTATAAGGTCCACAACCTTGATATAACATATTTTCACACTATTCGCGTACAAACGGCGGCCATTTTGTCCGTCAATTTTGGTCCGATTTTCACGAAATTCGAACTCAACCTTCATAACCATGCAACGGTGATATAGTCAAACGTTTTTTTAAATCGGATAACAATTGTGACCTCCAGAGGGACCACAAGTTAAAAAGGGCGATTTTTCGGACAATCAGGGGACATAATTCAGGAAGTTACGATCCGATGGGCGCAAATATCGAAAGGAACCAAGATCTTTGGGTTATAAACATACATGTCAAGTTTCATCCAAATCGGTTCAAAATTGTGACCTCTACGCTGTTCACAAGCTAAAAAACGTGATTTTTCGTACAATCAGGGGCCATAACCCATGAAGTTACAGTCCGATACATGCCAATATCGAAAGGAACCGAGATCTTATGGTGATAAACCTATATTTTAAGTTTAATTGAAATCGGATAAAAATTGTGACCTGTAGACTGTTCACAAAAAAAATGTGGACGGACGGACGGACAGGGGCGACGACAATATACGTCCACATAAAAATGTGGGCGTATAAAAAGGTGGTATACTAGAAACAGTGACTGGTATAATCATGGCACGCTCGCCTTATACTGGTTGTACACAAACGCCACGTGGTGCACGACTACGATACAAAAACGTGGTATAATAGAATCCGAGACTGAGATAACCGTAAATAGAACCAAAGAGATGGATAAAAACGCCCGGCTTACTACTTTTATACAACTGAAACGTGGTAAACTTGCTCTACTTCTCCTATACAATTGAAACGAGGTACGCGGCTTTGGTACCACGTCCTTTTTAATAATAGGGATTTTACATTTTTCGATGCAGATTTTGCAAATTGTGTTGATTATTTGATCCATTTGAGTGTTTTATAGGCCACTTCGGTACAAAAACGTGGTATACTAGAATCAGAGACTGAGATAACCGTAGCAAGCTCGCCGTATACCGGTTCCATACAAATGGAACGTGGTACGCGACTTCGGTACAAAAAACGTGGTATAATAGAATCCGAGACAGAGATGACCGTACCACGCTCGCCTGGCAGGTTCTATACAAACGAAACGTGGTACGCGACTTCGGTATAAAAACGTGGTAAACTAGAACCCGGGAGCAAGATAACGGTAACTAGAAGCCGATACTGAGATAACCGTACCACGCCCGGCTTACTACTTCTATACAACTGAAACGTGTTATGCTCACCTTACTTCTCATATACAATTTTTTTTTTTTTTTAAACAATATTTATTCAGGTAACTGAAAGGATTGGGGAACAGGACAAGGCCTATATCACAATTGAAACGTGGTACTAGGCTTTGGTATCACGTCTTTTTTTTAATTATAGAGATTTTACATTATTCAAAGCAGATTTTGCAAATTGTGTTGATTATTTAATCCATTTTCATGTTTTATACTATAGGCCATATTTACACTTTATGACCACAGGGATACTAATAAATGTACTGAGACAATCGTAACAGTACCACGCTCGTCTTACCGATTCTATACAAACGGAACGATGTACACGACTTCGGTACAAAAAACGTGGTATAATAGAATCCGAGACAGAGATAACCGTACCACGCTTGCCTGACAGGTTCTATACAAAGGAAACGTGGTACGCGACTTGGGTACAAAAACGTGGTAAACTAGAACCCGCGACCAAGATAACGGTAACTAGAAACCGAAAATCGTACCACGCTCGTCTTACTTGTTTGTTGTATTCAAACGGAACGTGGTGCGCGACATGGTACAAAAAGACTTGATATAATAGAATCCGAGTTCGAGATAATCGTTTCAAGAACCCGTAACTGAGATAACCGTACCACGCCCGGCTTATTTACTACTTCTATACAACTGAAACGTGTTATGCTCAGCTTACTTCTCATAAACAATTGAAACGTGGTACTTGGCTTTAGTACCACGTCTTTTTTTAATTATAGAGATTTTACATTATTCGAAGCAGATTTTGCAAATTGTGTTGATTATTTAATCCATTTTGATGTTTTAACTATAGGCCATATTTACACTTTATGATTAAATAAATTATCGTGTAACATAATGCGTTTCAGCGCCATTTGTAACAAGGGACTCGAAGAACGAGGCTGGACTTATTCCACAAGTCATGCTAAACGGTGACCGCATATTCTTATCTGGAGAGCATGTGCAATAAACGTAATCGACGTAGACTGATATAACCAGACGCTAGAGATTGCCATTCGATTTCGCCGAACCTAACTGATTAGAAATTACTGTAAAAACAGAAACGATTGAAAGTAAATCAGTTTATTTTTATTCATATTACATTAATATATGCGTTGCGACCCATTTGTGTTAATGTCGAGGTCCCAGATATTAGCGATCGAGCCCCTTTAATTATAGGGATTTGTTCCATTTGTATAGAACCAGCACTCCGTAAACTACATCAAGCCTCGGCTGTCACTCGGCAAACCTCGGTAGATTCCGTAACCTACATCTAACCTCGGCTGTATGACGAATTCCGCCATATTTGAACTACTTTAAAGGTCCCGGATGAAACATGGCTGCGCCCATACCGAACACAAATTGGCGACCTACTCGACCGATCCAGCTGTAAGATAATGACGAAATTACACTTTTGATAGACATAACGTTGGATTTTATTGGTTGATAAATAGATGAGTTAATTCGGCTGTTGTCTTTATTCTAAATAGGTTTCCAACGAACAGGTTGCAGCTCGATCGGTCGAATAGGTTGCTAGCCGAATAGTTTCCCAATTTGTGTAATAGCGCCAAGTTATCCTGTCAAATTAAACCGGTAGCCGCATCGCAAATGTATGGGCGTAGGTACATATCACTTACTGTCATACATCTGAGACTTGATGTAGTTTACGGATGCCGAACCAACCCCTATAGGAAAAGAAAAGAAAGAGAAAAAGAAAGTCGCCAAACCTGAAGAAGTGAAGCAGAAGGCCCATGAAGCAAGTTTTACCCCAAAATTTAAATCGGAGAACAGCTTCATGGACTTCATGCAAGACCTGATTCAGATGGCAATCTCCAAAGAAGACCCCAAAACAAAGCTAACAAGCATATTCAATGGACTGGGGAACTACTTCATAAACGCGGAAGAACTGGGAAACTTCATATCGGCATCAAAGACATCAAAAAGGTCAAGGGATGAGGTAGATGAAGAGGAGAAACTTGGTCCTCAGGTCAATCTCGCAATCCGAAGGAGGATCACTCGTGTGCGCCACTTTAGCGCTGGGGATATCCCCAGCAGCATACCGGTATTGGCTCCGGAGGCAAGCACGAGTGTGGCACCACCTATGGAAAGCGAGACACCCGTAGATCAATAGATCCTAAGCATCGACTCGCACCCCTCCAGACAGTCATCATGGCAGGGCAGGTTAAAGTTCTACAACTTAATGTCAATAGACTGTCCTCCAGATGTGCTGAACTGAGAAAATACCTTAAACACCACCCAAAAGATGTGCTATGTTTCCAGGAGACGAAACTACTACCAACAAAGAACGACATCTACGTCAGTGATAACATAAATTATATTTCTGTCTCATTTGACGTGGAGGGCCCTCTAGAAGCAATGGGCATAGCCATCACATTGAGCAATAAAACAAATTTGACAATAGTGAATGTCTATGCACCCCCAGGAGTCACAATAAAACCAGATGAATTCCAGTCACTTCTCGACGAACTTCCACGGGGCGAATCTGTGCTTTGCGGTGATTTCAACGCTAAGCACGCTCTGTGGGGATCACCGAGGAATGACTGCAGGGGGACTAGCCTATGCTCAATAATAGAAGGGAATGACCTATGCGTACTGAATCATGAGAACCCAACATTTGTTGGAGGAAATGCCCCACCTTCACACCTGGATCTTACTTTCTGTACGCTTGGTCTGGCAAACCGCTGCGACTGGCAAGTACACGAAGACGAAACACTAGGCGCTGACCATCTGGTGATAGAATTCTGCATCCAAGCCGAAACAATCAAGGAAGCCTATAACGGAAGACCCAATTGGAAAATGAAAGAAGCCGATTGGGCCAACTTCCGTGTAGGCTGCCTCGATTGGAAGGAGGAAGACATCATTGACACCAACATAGACGTGTACTCTGCCAACATCACGAGTGCTATCATAGGTGCAGCAAACGACTCGATTCCCAAGACGTCTGGTAAGAAACCAAGGACTAGAAAACCTTGGTGGTCCCCTGAATGCCAGAAGGCAGTTGACCAACGAAAGAAGGCACTCCGCCTCCGGAATCGCAACTACAACGAAGTCAACCACCAAAACTACCTCAAGTTGAAATACGCTGCAAGAGACACCATCCAGAAGGTGCAAAGTGGGCACTGGATGACATTCTGTAATGCGTTGAAAAAAAATACGCAAACAGGTGTCGTCTGGAAGAAACTAAACGCAATGAACGGGAAAAGCAGATCATTCAACATACCAAACCTTGAAAATGGAGATGAGTACGTTACAAACGGCAATGAAAAGACAGACCTGTTAGCAAAAGCATTCGCAGACGCCAGCAGGGACGAAAACCAATCACCAGAGTTCCAAAAGAGAAAGAAATCTTCTACTCACAGCATCCCTCATTAGTAATTAAGCCTAATGAAGATGCTGAACCAATCGACCTGCCCTTCTCTGAGGAAGAGTTAAATAAAGCTCTTTCCCTCAAGAAGGACAGTGCGGCCGGTGAGGACGAAGTAAAGTACTCAATGCTGAAACATCTACCTGGGAATGCCAAAACGATACTACTAAACTTCTTCAACACATCCTGGCTGACAGGAGAGGTACCTAAAGAATGGCGGAAAGCCAACGTCATCCCTTTACTGAAACCAGGAAAAGAGAGAACAAAGGCAGAATCCTATCGTCCAGTAAGCTTGACATCCACACTATGCAAAACCTTGGAGACAATGGTTAACACCCTACTACAATTATATCTGGAGAGTAACCGACTGATCGACGAAAATCAAAGCGGGTTCAGGAAGGGACGATCAACAATGGACCACTTGGTGCGACTGCAGCAAGTCATGTCTCAGGCTCTCCTTTCGGGGAACCTGTTGTGTGCCGTGTTCGTAGATCTAACCAAGGCCTTCGATTTAGTTTGGTTGGATGGGTTGCTCTTCAAGCTAGGACGTATCGGTATAACGGGCATAATGTTTCGGTGGATCAAAAGCTTTCTGAGTGATAGAAGAATACAGGTGAATGTTGGCAAATTCCTGAGTGCCGAGCAAACATTGGAAAATGGCACGCCTCAGGGGTCGGTCATCAGTCCCACTCTCTTCAATATAATGATCAACGACATACAGAAATCGTCCTACCTCGACGCCAGAACTGAGTTAGCGAAATTTGCTGACGACAGCACAATATGGAGTAAAGGGAAGAGATTCTGCGAACTACAAACGAACATGCAGAAGGCCTTAAATAAGTTCATGGCATGGGCAAACGACTGGGGATTTAAGGTCTCAGAGAAGAAAACGGTCGGCATGCTTGTGAGCAGGGATAGTGGGATTAGCAGAATGACTCAGTGTATGAACGGGAAAACCATCGAATTCAAAGACCAAACCAAGTTCCTTGGCGTAATCTTTGACCGAAGGCTGACCTGGAAACCGCACATCGACTGGACTGTAGACAAATGCACTAAAATCCTTAACTTAATGAGAAAAATAACGGGCAGCTCGTGGGGAGCCAACAGAGTAACACTAATGATGGTGTATCGTGCTCTTATACGCTCTGTATTAGACTACGGCTCTTTGGCCTTCATGAATTGCACGCCAACACTCTTAAGCAAGCTTGATACAGTCCAATACAAAGTTCTGTGTATTGCGACTGGTGTATGGCTTGGGACTAAGAGAGAAGCATTACTACAGGAAGCCGGAGAGTTGCCCCTATCTCTAAGAAGAAAAGAACTAGCGACGAGATACTGGGCTAAGATCTCGCAATTAGGCGATAGATGACCAACCTTCGTCAGCCTAAAGAAGACAAGATATGTAAAGGATCCTAGAAAGAAAAGCTTCGGACAGGGCATCAGAGAAACAGTCAAGGAACTACGATTGGAGGAGCTCGTGATAAATGAACACGACCCACCAGTTGTCGTCCCTTGGACACTCCCGATACCTCGAGTGAATCTAGACCTACTACAAACAACCGATAAGAAAAACAACCCAATTGCTGCACGGGCAATATCCCTAACACACATGGAGGACAACTGGCCGTCTGATGACTGGGAACATATTTACACGGACGGCTCACGCAATCCTGAAAGGGGCACCAGCTCGTTTGGAATATACCTGCCAAACGGGGAACAGGGAATAAGCAGGAAACTGCCCTATAACTGTTCGGTGTACACTGCAGAGATCGTGGCCATCCGTGACGCTATATCATGGATCTCCCATCAAAAGACGGACAAGTTCGTCATTCCAAGCGACTCTCTGAGCAGTCTGATTTCAATCCAGAATGACAACTCGGACTCAAGACCAGAAGTCATACTGGAAATCAGACAGCTGTACCAGAGGGTCCTAGATAAGGGAAGTAAACTAGAGCTCGTGTGGATTCCATCACATGTGAACATTAGAGGAAACGAAGAGGCAGATCGACTCGCCAACGAAGGTCTCAAGGACACAGCACCATTCCTCACCATAGACTACAGCATTTCGGAAATCTACAGTATGGTCAGAAGACAGGTCAATTCAAACTGGGAATTAAAACTCGTTGAACTTGACACAGATTCCGACTGGATGACAAGATCCACACAAAGACAGCGTTCAATCACCCTAGAAGAGATATATGCAAACTTATATCGAAACTAAGGGTGAAAGAGCGGCTGCGAGACCACAAACACCAAGTCATCGTCTGAGTGCGGAGAAGAATGTACCACCAACCATGTCCTGGTAAACTGCGAAGTATACAAGAAGGAGAGAAGGGAATTAGTGGAACTGCTGGAGGCCAACAACATACCACTCAACACTAAGAACCTACTCTTTCCGAGACCAGAAGTCAAGCTGCAAATCTTCGAACTAATCAACGATTTAATGAACACAGTTGGATTAAGTAGAATAGTGAAGTAAGAGGGAGTCACGGTCAGACGGGCTCGGTATCTAAACACTAAACTACATATGGGAGATTTACCAAACTAGCAGGATAGTGGAGTAAGGGAGGGTCACGATCAGACGGACTCGGCATCTAAACACTACTCCGCTATATATACATAATGGGATTGTGGAGTAAGGGGAAGTCACGATAAGACGGGCTTGGCACCTAAACACAAAATTCCAAACAGAGTATACAGATCGGGTTAGTTGAGTAAGGGGAGACCATGATAAGACGGGTCTGGCATCTAAAGATTATACCCAGAAAGGAGACATCTACCAATCCAGATAATAAGTTTTTATTAGTAAATAAAGGGAAGACCTTCCCACTAAACCTAATCCATGGCCGATGGCCGAAAATGGAAAGATTGCAAAATCATATTCTAACAACAGGTAGCAGCTTCGGCTCTCCTATTTCTAGTCTGCGATATCACATTAGTGGAAGCGGACGTTAAACATACCATTCCAGTTCCAGTCTTAGTGGAACGGTCGGGGGGTGCGGACCTCAGCTGGAATATTCACATATTTCGCTCTGCGGTAAGCATTCCCAAGGGAGACTCTGTCTCTGGTGGCTAGCGTGTTCCGCTGGAATGATCACTCATTTCGCTCGGGACAAGCACGGTCTCCGGAGTAGAGATGGTTTAAGTTATAAGTTTCTAGTTGTTTTTAGGGTTCCAATTGGGTGATGTAAGATTTATTGTTTCCCTGTGTGCGAATATTGGAGTTCGGGCACCAGGCAGACAGGTTGATGTTTATTTGCGGAGTCATTAGTTTCTAGTTATTTAGGGTTCCGATTGGGTGATGTAAGATTTATTGTTTCCCTTTGTGCGAATGCTTTAAGTTCGGGCTGAGGCAGGAATTAATATTGTTTATAAGGTCGCTGAGTTCTAATTAGTTCATCCCTAGAATTTCGTTCAAAAGTTACAAGATTTGACAATACTGGACGCTCCGTTTTGGTTTTGTTAAGGGACAAGGTAGAAGGATTTGGCGTAGGAATTTCTATTTCAGCTGGTTAACAATTGGAGAGAAGAAAACCAACCACTCAGACGCGCGTATCGGTCAATAAAATCTTTGTAATTAATGAAATAAAGAATTTGAAACTTAAGAAAAGTGTTTTCTTTGACTTCAGTCCACGTGGGAAACCTGACATCCTGTGTACGAACCTGGACTTCCTGTTTGCACAAGAGCCGTCACGCCCGACGCTCCAGTGCAAATCGAAAACGACCCGTCCTGTTACAAAAGTAATATAGCCAGCGTGGTACGATTATCTCAGTTTAGGTATCCATTATACCACGTTTTTTGTACCGAAGTCGCGTACCACATTCCGTTTGTATAGAACCAGTAGGATTAGCGTTGTACGGTAATCTCAATCTATTATACCACGTTTTTGAACCGAAATCGCGTACCACGTTTCGTTTTAACATAACCAGTTAGACGAGCATGGTACTATTATCCCAGTCTCGGATTCTATTATACCACTTTTTTAAACCGAAGTCGCGTACCACGTTCCAGTTGTATAGAACCAGTACGATAATACCTCAGTCTCGGATTCTATTATACCACCTTTATTATACCACGATTATCTCAGTCTCTGATTCTATTATACCACGTTTTTTGAATCGAAGTCGCGTACCACGTTCCGTTTGTATAGAACCAGTAAGGCGAGCGTGGTACGATTATCTCAGTCTCGGATTCTATTATAAAACCGAAGTCGCGTACCACGTTCCGTTTGTATAGAACCAGTAAGGAAGACGTGGTACGATTATCTCAGTCTCGGATTCTATTATACCACGTTTTTTGAACAGAAATAGCGCACCATGTTCCGTTTGTATAGAACCAGTACGATTATCTCAGTCTCAGATTCTATTATACCACGTTTTTGAACCGAAGCCGCTCACCATATTACGGTTGTATGGAACCAGTAAGGCGAGCGTGGTACGATTATCTCAGTCTCTTATTCTATTATACTGTAGGCGAACACAAGACACAAAAGCATTGGGCGTGGCTCTCTCCCAGGGGGTCCGGCATGCACCAAAAATAATAGTGGTCAGCCTTAGGGTATAAGGAATAAGTATAAAAAAAAATTTTTTTTCAAGACGATCGATTAAGAATAATAATTGTGGCCTGTAGGTGACACACAGACAAAAAAAAAAAAAAAAAATGGGCGTGGCACTGTCCCTTGGGGTCGGGCATGCACCAAAAACAATAGGGATCTTCCTTAAGGTACCAAGAATAAGTATTCAAAGTTTCAAGATGATACATTAAAAAATGCAGCCTGTAGACGACAGACAAACAAATACAAGAAATGGGTGTTGCTGTCCCACGGGGGTCGGGCATGCACCCAAAACAAAAGGGATCATCCTTAGGGTATAAGGAATAAGTATTTTAAGTTTCAAGAATGACCGATTAAGAATTGTGGCCTGTAGGCGACACACAAAAAGAAAATGGACGTGACTCTGCCCCTGGAGGTTGGGCATGCACCCCAAATGATAGGAATGTTCCTTAGGGTACAATGAATAAGCCTTCAAAGTTTCAAGATGATACGTTAAGAAATGTGGCTTGTAGACGACAAACAAATAAATACAAGGAATGGGCGTGGCTCTGCCATTGGGGGTCGGGCATGCACCAAAAAACAATACGGATCATCCTTAGGGTGTAAAGAGTAAGTATACAAAGTTTTAAGAAAATCCAGTTAGAATTGCTGCCTGTAGGCGGCACACAGATACACAAAAAGAAAATGGGTGTGGCTCTGCCCCTGGGGGTTGGGCATGCACCCCAAACCATAGGGATCACCCTTAGAGTATAAAGAGTAAGTATGCAAATTTTGAAGAAAATCCAGCAAGAATTGCACCCTGCAGGCGAAATAAAGACACACAAAAGAAAATGGGCGTGGCTCTGACCCTGGGGGTTGGGCATGCACCCCAAACAATAGGGATGTTCCTTAGGGTACAAAGAATGTGTATGCAAAGCTTCAAAATTATAAGTTAAGAAATGTGGCCAGTAGACGACAAACAAACACATACTAGAAATGGGCGTGGCTCAGCCCCTGGGGATCGGACATGCACCAAAAACAATAGAGATCTTCCTTAGGGTATAAGGAATACGTATACAAAGTTTGAAGAAAATCCAGTAAGAATTGCGCCCTGTAGGCGACACAAAGACACATGAAAATAAAATGGGCGTGGCCCTGCCCCTGGGGGTTGGGCATGCACCCCCAAATGATAGGGTTGTTCCTTAGGGTACAAAGAATGTGTATGCAAAGTTTCGAGATTATAAGTTAAGACATGTGGCCTGAAGACGACAAACAAACAAACAAATACTAAAAATGGGCGTGGCTCTGCCCCTGGGGGTGGGGCATGCATCAAAAACAATAGGGATCTTCCTTGGGGTATAAGGAATAAGTATACCAAGTTTGAAGAAAATCCATGAAGAATTGCGCCCTGTAGGCGAACCACAGACACACAAACACACAGACAGGGGCGACGGCATAATACGTTCACATTGTGGACGTATAAAAATGGATGTCAAAGAACTTTCTAAAATTAAATGATGAATATTTGTTATTGAGCTCAAGGAATCACTTAAGACAATTTGCACATGATAATCCCCCAGTTGTAATATGTAACTGTGATATATTTTCATCTGATTCTGCTCGTAATATTGGCGCAATCTTTTGATAGTTTTATGCTTATGGTAGCTCAAGTAAATAATATTTGTAAATTGTGCTATTTTAATATTAGAAATATAGGTAAAATACGTAAATTTGTAACTGAAGAGGCCACTAAGTCACTTGTTAATTCTCTTGTCACTTCTCGATTAGATAACTTTAATAATTCACTTTTAGTTGGTTTACCGTTAAAGCTTATAGATAAATTATAAACATAACGCTAACGCTACAATATACGTCCACATTCCTACTTTGATTGATATGGTACTTTGTCAAGAAGGCTAGGCGTTTGGTTTGTTTAGCGTTGAGGGTCGTGCACCAACATTAATAGTTGCCGTCCTTAGAGCTAGTATAAGGAATAACTATACCAAGATAATCCATTCAGAATTGTGCCTTCCTAACACTAAAGGCAAAAAGTGGGCGTGGCTCTGGCCCTGGGGGTCGGGACATTCATCAAAATCAATAGTGGACGCCCTCAGGCTATAAGGAATACATAAACCAAATGGGTGTTGCTGTCCCATGGGGGTCAGACATGCACCCAAAACAAAAGGGGTCATCCTTAGGGTATAAGGAATAAGTATTTTAAGTTTCAAGATGACCGATTAAGAATTGTGGCCTGTAGGTGACACACAAAAAGAAAATGGGCGTGACTCTGCCCCTGGGGGTTGGGCATGCACCCCAAATGACAGAAATGTTCCTTAGGGTACAAAGCATAATCATTCAAAGTTTCAAGATGATACGTTAAGAAATGTGGCTTGTAGACGACAAACAAATAAATACAAGGAATGGGCGTGGCTCTGCCATTGGGGGTCGGGCATGCACCAAAAAACAATACGGATCATCCTTAGGGTAAGTAGACAAAGTTTTAAGAAAATACAGTTAGAATTGCGGCTTCTAGGCGACACACAAAAAGAAAATGGGCGTGGCTCTGCCCCTGGGGGGTTGGGCATGCACCCCAAACGATAGGGATCATCCGTAGAGTATAAAGAGCAAGTATACAAAGTTTTAAAGAAAATCCAATAAGAATTGCGGCCTGTAGGCGACACAAATACACACGATAAGAAAATGGGTGTGGCTCTGCCCCAGGGGGTTGGGCATGCACCCCAAATGATAGGGATGTTCCTTAGGGTACAAAGAATGTGTATGCTAAGTTTCAAAATTATAAGTTAAGAAATGTGGCCTGTAGACGACAAACAAATACATACTAGAAATGGGCGTGGCTCTGTCCCTGGGGGTCGGGCATGCACCAAAAACAATAGAGATCTTCCTTAGGGTATAAGGAATACGTATACCAAGTTTGAAGAAAATCCAGTAAGAATTGCGCCCTGTAGGCGACACAAAGACACACGAAAAGAAAATGGGCGTGGCTCTGCCCCTGGGGGTGGGGCATACACCCCAAACGATAGGGATGTTCCTTAGGGTACAAAGAAGGTGTATGCTAAGTTTCAAAATTATAAGTTAAGAAATGTGGCCTGTAGACGACAAACAAATACATACTAGAAATGGGCGTGGCTCTGTCCCTGGGGGTCGGGCATGCACCAAAAACAATAGAGATCTTCCTTAGGGTATAAGGAATACGTATACCAAGTTTGAAGAAAATCCAGTAAGAATTGCGCCCTGTAGGCGACACAAAGACACACGAAAAGAAAATGGGCGTGGCTCTGCCCCTGGGGGTGGGACATACACCCCAAACGATAAAGATGTTCCTTAGGGTACAAAGAATGTGTATGCTAAGTTTCAAAATTATAAGTTAAGAAATGTGGCCTGTAGACGACAAACAAACAAATACTAGAAATGGGCGTGGCTCAGCCCCTGAGGGTCGGCATGCCCCAAAAACAATAGGGATCTTCCTTGGGGTATAAGGAATAAGTATACCAAGTTTGAAGAAAATCCATGAAGAATTGCGGCCTCTGTATGCAATCGTTAACATCTTGTTTATTTATGATTTCATTGTCACTTTGTAAAGTGCCCCTGAACATGTTATATGAAAGGGTGCACTATAAATATGCTGTAATAATAATAATAATGTAGGTCATTTTGGGACTGACACGTGGTTCAATTTAATTTCAACAATTCGCTTGCACGTAGGATTCTTTAGCAGTGGCTGGAAACCAGAGGGTCCGGAGAAAACCTGTGAGGTTGGACAGGCAACACTACTCCTTGTCACGTACAACCTGGGAATCGAAACCAAGCCAGTTTACTTAATGATTACGGAGATTACCAACATGGTGACGGCCTAGATTGTCAGAGACGCTTTCTGGCTAATAAAATTACTCTATTGAATAATATACTGTAACATTAAAAGTCAACAAACTGGTTAAATTGATATTTTATTTACAAAAGAAATGGTTTGTTTCTTGATACAGAGTTGAATATTGTTGTTGATTTAAGCTACAAGGATCGTCCATAATAGCTTTAAGATATTTTCCACAACAGGTAACCGTGCCCCCCCCCCCAATCGTGGTTTAATACACCCATCATTTGATGACAGTTTTATACAATCACAATAAGGTAATCTCAAGAAGTGGTAGTTGCTTCCTCCATGGCCGTCGGCGTTTTGTCGTTTGCTTCCTATAATACATTAAATAAACAGTTAAACACCAAGACCACTCCTAAACAATCTTTCTTGAGGTAGCCATATCTATTATAAAAACTAGCGGCAGCCAGTCAGGATACGGCCACATTTTGCAAGAGATGGATAGAGAACAAGCTAAAAAAAAAAATAGGTTGCCAGGCAACGAAACATACGCCCACACAGCAGCTAAATCGTCCGGGCAGTCAACAAGAGTTGTTGCATTTTAAGTAATCATCACAAAATGGTTAGAATTTGTTTGTTTTTTATAAAGTTCTGCCCCATGCTAACGTTAAGTATACTAAACATTTAATACTATGGATTTAGCTGTTCAATTATCGATTTTCAAGAAATTCACACTCAACCATCACTAATGTGTAACAGGGATATAGTCAAACTATTTTTTTAAAATTCGGAATAAAATTGTGACCTCCATAGTGTCCACAAGGTAAAAAAACATGATTTTTCATACAATCAGGAGCCATAAAACCTCCACAGGGTTCACAAGGTAAAAAACATGATTTTTCATACAATCAGGAGTCATAATTCAGGAAGTCATGGTCCAATGTGCCTGAATATCGAAAGAAACTGCGATCTTTGAGTTATAAACTTATATTTCAAATTTGATCAAAATCAAACTAAAATTGTGACCTCTTTAGGGTCCACAGCCTTGATATACCATATTTTTAAACTATTTGCGTAAAAGTGGCGTCCATTTTGTTCAGCAATTTCGGTTCGATGTTCATGAAATTCAAACTCAAACCGAAAATTCATTACAGTGTAACAATGATATAATCAAATGTTTTATTAAATCAGGTATTAATTGTGATCTCCAGACGGACCACAAGATAATAAAGGCGATTTTTCGTATATAATCAGAGGCCATAATTCAGGAAGTTCCAGTCCGATATGCACAAATATCGAAATGAACCAAGAGCTTTGGGGTATAATCATGTATTTCAAGTTTCATCAAAATCAAATTAAAATTGTGATCTATAGGGTCCACAACCTTCATATACCATATTTTTTTTACACCATTCGCGTACAAACGGCGAACATTTTGTTTGTCAATTTTGGTCCGATTTTCACGAAATTCAAACTTAACCTAGTTTACCCTGTAACGGTGAGATTATCAAACTTTTTTTTTAAAATCAGGTAATAATTGTGACCTCCAGAGGGACCACCATGGCCATTTCCCGGTCTGTTTTTAACGCTTCTACTTTTATAGTATTAAAAAAATTAGTCTTATTTTCTATCACGGGCAATAGAGAATGAACTTTATATAAATCCCTATAGTCTATAATCAGACTTTTATATGATCGAATAGGCGCGAATATCAAATAGAACCAAGATCTCTGGATTATATAATGTATTTCAAGTTTCATCAAAATCGGATTAAAATTGTGACCTATACAGGGTCCACAACTTTGATATACCATACTTTAGTACGTCCATTTTGTTCTACAGTTTTGGCCCCGATTTTCATGAAATTTGAACATAACTGAAATTATGGTAAAATAAACTAGTCTTTCTTATTCATCGTCACGATTATATCAAGTATCCTAAATAACAGGATAAGAAGAAAAAATTATCAAATTTGGTCAAAAACTCGCGGGAAAGAACTAAAAATGGCAGGTTGAAATACGACTTTATGGATTTTCGATCTCTTTTTTTCGGTTACCCCGGACATTTGAAAACATAACGCTAACGCTACAATATACGTCCACATTCCTGCTTTGATTGATATGGTAATTTATCAAGAAGGCTAGGCGTTTGGTTTGTTTAGCGTTGAGGGTCGTGCACCAACATCAATAGTTGCCGTCCTTAGAGTATAAGGAATAAGTATACCAAGATAATCCATTCAGAATTGTGCCTTCCTAACGCTAAAGGCAAAACGTGGGCGTGGCTCTGCCTCTGGGGGTCGGGACATTCATCAACATCAATAGTGGAAGCCCTCAGGCTACAGGGAATACATAAGCCAAGTACCAAGCTGATTCATTCAGAATTGCAGCCTGTAAACGACGAACACAAAAATTGGGCGTGTCTTGCCTGTGGGAGTCGGGACATGCAGTTGACGTCCTTAGGCTATAAGGAATACATATCCCAAGTTTAAAGACGATCCATTAAGAATCGTGGCCTGTAGACAACACACAGACACGAAGTAAATGAAATGAAATGTTGTTTTATGGCACCGTCAGCTCCAACCGGGCTATATTGCGCCAAACAAAATGATGATTCTTTTGAGACAAGCTAAATCATATCACAAACTTGTATATGCATAAATAAAAACAATATCACAGTTTATCAAATTTAAAAATAAAAGATAGGCTGCCAGGCAACGAAACACACGCCCACAACAGCTAAGTCGTCCGGGCAGTCAACAAGGGTTGTCGCATATTGTTTCTTTTGTCAGTAAGGAGAACATTTACAACACATGATAATCTTATTACGAGTAATAGCCCATTAAATAATTATCAGAAATGATTAGAATAGTTTTGATGGTTTGTCTCAAGGCCTTTGTCCACAAGATATTTCAAAGTGATCAAGTGCCAGAAATTATCAGATATTACTGAAAATCAAATAGGATTCTTCGTCTCATGACCCTAAACACTGTGTACAAATTTAAAGTCAATCGTATATTAACTATAGCCTCTTGAGCGTTCACAAGATTTTTCAAAGTGATCAAGGGTCATAACTCTGGTAGTAATTATCTGATATCGCTGAAAATCAATAGGCTTCTTTGTATCATGACTTTAAACACCATGTATAAATTTAAATTCAACAGATATTAACTTTAGCCTCTAGAGCGTTCACAAGATTTTTCAAAGTGATCAAGGTCATAACTCGAACAGGAATTATCGGATATTGCTGAAAATCAACCGGCTTCTTCGTATCATGACCTTACACACTGTGTATAAATTTGAAGTCAATCGGATATTATCTTTAGCCTCTAGAGCGTTCACAAGATTTTTCAAAGTGATCAAGGGTCATAACTCTGGTAGTAATTATCGGATATCACCGAAAATCAATAGGCTTCTTCGTCTCATGCCCTTAAACACCGTGTATAAATTTAAAGTCAATCTGATATTAACTTTAGCCTCTAAAGCGTTCACAAGATTTTTCAAAGTGATCAAGGGTCATAACTCTGGCAGTAATTATCAGATATCACCGAAAATAAATAGGCTTCTTCGTCTCATGACCTTAAACACTGTGTATAAATTTAAAGTCAATCGTATATTAACTATAGTCTCTAGAGCGTTCACAAGATTTTTCAAAGTGATCAAGGGTCATAACTCTGGTAGTAATTATCGGATATCGCTGAAAATCAATAGGCTTCTTTGTATCATGACTTTAAACACCATGTATAACTTTAAATTCAATCGGATATTAACTTTAGCTTCTAGAGCGTTCACAAGATTTTTCAAAGTGATCAAGGGTCATAACTCGAGCAGGAATTATCGGATATTGCTGAAAATCAACAGGGTTCTTCGTATCATGACCTTACACACTGTGTATAAATTTAAAGTCAATCGGATATTAACTATAGCCTCTAGAGCGTTCACAAGATTTTTCAAAGTGATCAAGGGTCATAACTCTGGTAGTAATTATCGGATATCGCTGGAAATCAATAGGCCTCTTCGTCTCATGCCCGTAAACACCGTGTATAAATTTCAAGTCAATCGGATATTAACTTTAGCCTTTAAAGCGTTCACAAGGTTTACTTCAAAGTGATCAAGGGTCATAACTCTGGCAGTAATTATCAGATATCACCGAAAATCAATAGGCTTCTTCGTCTCACGACCTTAAACACCGTGTATAAATTTAAAGTTAATCGGATATTAACTATAGCCCCTAGAGCGTTCACAAGAATTTTCAAAGTGATCAAGGGTCATAACTCTGGTAGTAATTATCGTATATCACTGAAAATCAATAGGCTTCTTCGTCTCACGACCTTAAACACCGTGTATAAATTTCAAGTCAATCGGATATTAACTTTAGCCCCTAGAGCGTTCACAAGAAATTGTGGACGATGGACCGACAGACGGCAATAACCTGTCTCTTTTAAAAAGTTAGTATTTCGCAATATAGCCCAGGCTGGGCAAACAAGTGATGTAGTGACTGGCAACGGTAATATCGCGATCTTGTATTCGTGAGATGGTTGCACTCAATCAGAATGTGCTTCACTGTCAAAGGAACATGGCAGTGTTCACACTCTGGTTGAGGCTCTCGCTTCAAAATGAAAATATGAGTTAAAAATGTATGACCAATGCGAGAGCGACACAAAACCACTTCATCCCTCCTACTGGTTCTATAGGAGCTTGGCCAGTCTCCTAAGAGAGGCTTAATGTGATGAAGTTTATTTGTGTCTGCAAGATCCCAAGACCGTTGCCAACGGTCAAATATATAAAAGTTGACGGACGATTTAAAATCGGTGAAAGGTAAAAGAAATTGTGATATGGGAAGATCTAACGCAGACTTGGCAGCTAAGTCTGCTTCATCATTCCCTTTAATATCAACATGACTGGGGAGCCAGCAAAGGACAATGTCCTTATGTCCTTGCCGTTAAACTCGTGTGACAGTATGTCTGCTACTAAAGGGTGTACAAGCTGCTTATTGTTTATTGCCTGTAAAGAGGACAAAGAATCAGTAAATATAACATGTTTTAAAGATGTAGAGGATTGAATGAACTCCAGTGCCTGAAAGATGGCCTGGAGTTCAGCAGTAAATATTGAAGCAGCAGGAGGGAGGCGAACAGAAATGGTCTCCGATGGCGTGACAGTAGCCGAAGCTACCCGATCGCCATCTTTGGAACCATCTGTATAAATTGGAGCATAATCACCATATTTACACCTCAACTCTCTGAAGAGAGTTTGGAACACTGTTGAACTAGTTTCTTTCTTCCTATTTTTTGTAAGATTTAGATCGATCTTAGGAGGAGATACAGACCATGGTGGTGTCTCAAAGAAAGGGGTATTCGCAATACTGTCATGACTAATACCAGCCTCTGACAAAAGGTGTTGAATGCGAATACCAAATGATGGAATAGTCTTCATCATATACAAATGCTCATGAAAAGGTCTAAATATGGTGTTAAATGAAATGTGATGAGGCAGAGATGCAATTTTTGTGGCATACTGCAGTGCAAGTTTATCACGTCTGTCGTGCAATGAGGGCTCGTGCGCCTCGACGTATAAACTGCACTGGAGATGTTCGGAATGCTCCTAAACTGATTTTAAGTCCTTGGTTGTGTATGGTGTCTAGCTCTTTGAGATAAGACTCGCGGGCAGACCCATACACAATACACCCATAATCGAGTTTAGATCGTATTAATGCTCGATACAATCTGAGCAGGTCCTTACGGTCTGCTCCCCAATCAGTGTTTGATAAGACTCTCAATATGTTGAGGGCTTTCAGACATTTTTTCTTGAGGGTTTTGATATGGGGGATATATGATAATTTCTTATCAAATATCAAACCCAAGAATTTCGTTTTCATCCAGTGTAAGTTCCGGATCAGGATGTAAACCTCTTCTTTGACAAAAGTGCATGCAGACAGTCTTGGATTTCGAGAAACGAAATCCATTGTCAGTTGCCCATCGTTGAATAGAATTCAAGCAAAGCTGCAACTGACGTTCGATTGTCTGCATACTTGTCGATTCGTAACACATCTGAAAGTCATCAACATAAAGAGAGCCGTCGACCCCGCGTTTAAGGCACGTCGGTATGGTATTTATTTTGATAGAAAAAAGTGTGGGTGATAATATACTTCCCTGAGGAACCCCCATTTCCTGAGGAAAGTGGTCATAGAATATTGATCCTAAACGTACCTTAAACGACCTATCTTCTAAGAAGTTTTTAATGAAGATAGGTAAGCGACCCCGCAGACCGAGGTTTATGCAGGTCGCGCATGATACCATATTTCCATGTGGTATCATAAGCTTTCTCCAGATCAAAGAATATAGCAACTAAATGTTGTTTCTGGATGAAAGCATCCCTGACAAACGTTTCAAATCGAACGAGATGATCAAGAGTGCTCCTTTGGGACCGAAATCCACATTGGAGTAGGTAGAAAAGGTGATTTTGAGATAATGATTATACATTTGATTTTATTTGTTTTTTAAGTAGATCATCATTCTTCTCACAAAACTTTTTACAGATTCAAAATTGGATGAAATTTTTTTATTTTATTGAGGTTCAAAGCTGCGATTTTTGACTTTCCGTGGAAGAAAGGTTTTTCAACACTTTGAACAGGTCATTTTTGGTGTTTTTTGTGATGCCATAGTTCATTTTATATCGAAACTATCAAAAATGTAGATGTATATTCATGAAATACAACTTTAAAGCTAATGATGTTTCAATTTTCACATTTGTGTAACAATAACTCCGGTTTCCCCAGCAACTCCAAAATACGGAGGTTTTCTCAAAAATCTCATTGTTTCAAAGTGATTTTGGTCAATTTTTTCATGAAAAATTGGTCTTATCCATGTTATATCTGAAATATTGAACCTGGTTGTAATGCATTTTAAAATCAGAAGCTATCAAATAAGATTAAAAAAAAAAAAAATCGTAAAAATATCTATATGCCTTTTCTCAAGAGCTGGATTTATGTTCATTTTTCACCAATTGTCCGCGGCACACATTTGCCTATTTTTGGGGCGTTATTGGGACATTAACAAAATAAGAAAGAATGGAGATACGGAAGTGAAATTATGGGAACATGTCAAAAAGTTTGTGAATTCTTAAAATTACATATTTCCAATCCGCCATATACTATCAATTTTGGTTGTCATAGCAACCAAAATGGAAAAAATGCAATTTTTGACCATTTTCAACGCTATTTCCCATAACCCAAAAGGTGATCACCACATTTAAAAATAAGCATTTTAAAATATTTAAAACCCAAGTAATGTCAAATGATATTGATTGTATAAGTTTGAGCAAAATATTAAGGAGTTTGAGTGGTTACCATAGTGTATATCTTTTTTTAAAAAAAGCATCATTTTCCGATAATTTATCTCATTAATATTAATTTTTATATCATTTTAAGTCAGTAGGTGTCAGGCAAGATTGAACAAATAAATAATAACAAAATATTTATGTGCCATCTTTATACACAGGAGAGGGTTTACCTTTGAAAAACATTCCGCAATTGGAAATTGCCCAATTTTACGGTTAAAAAAATTATGAAGGAAAGGAGATTTTCAAGTGGAATTTGTGTACCGTAGTGAATTTTTACAATTACTTATCTTTTCTCTTCTATAATACTTAATATTTGGTTGTTATAGCAATCAAAACAAAAACAAACCCTCAAAAAGGCAATGTTATTCAATTTTCAAACCAATTGATCACCATGACAAACCAATTGATTACGGTACCACATTTTAAGTACGATAGCAGAAATCATTTTAGCACATATTTACAGTTAATGTAATATAAAATATTGTGAATTGTATAATTTTAGTGAAATATTAAGGATTTTGGATGGTTGCCATAGCAACCACATAATTTTAAAGAAAGGACAACTGTTGTTTCATTATCACTGTTCTCTGCATTCGTTGCTTACATTATTATTGTTAGAATTCTGCTTTTTTTGTTTTTACTTCACTTTTGAATATTTCTGTTATTCCTTCAAATCAGTATGTAGCCTATTGTCATTGAGCAACTTTCTTAGTTTTTGTAGATTTTAATCAATGTTATGTAAATAAATATCAAATTAGGGCCTATAGGAGTAAAACTAAAAGGCCTTACGCTTGTATCGGTTCTTACAATTTGTTGACTGATCAAAAATGTGATACTTGAGATGTTAATTAGTTCCTCTAAAAAACAAGAATTAAAATTATAATAATTAGTATGACAACTGTTATATAATGCTAAATAATAAAAAGTTTTGCAAAATTGGGTATCCGTATCGACACTGATTATTTTTTGACTTGACTGACCTAAATAGTAAATTCATCTGTCGGCTCCATCATAAAGTCAAACGAAATGTTGTAAAAAATGCCCAACGACAAATCCAGAAATAGAGCCATTTTTTAAAATGTTTCAGCTGGCGTTAATTCTTTCGTTGATCCAACTTTATTAGGGTACAATTCCATTTTTAAGTGAAAAGAAATCGTATTAATTATCCATAGACTACTACGTTATCGTCATCACTCCGACTCACGGCTGCGGTCAGTAAAGTAAAGACTACACACAGAGACCTGTGTGGATATTTTCCGGTTTCAAACCCATTCGTGTGCACAGAAATACTTTTAACACTGGGCTTGAATAATCCATGGAACAGCGAATTTATGATTTCAAAGCATTGAAACAGTCGTCTATTTTACGGAATTTTTCCATTCTTGACAAATGTTTGGTGTCAAACGTAGAGACGTGGGGTAGCTCGAAGGAAATTTCCGTTCGATCCTCCACATCGTCACATGGTTATAAAAGCGCGCGAATATGAGTCACGTGATGTAAATATAATCAATCCCGTGAAAGTCGTAAAAAAATGGATTTTAACTATGTTATTTATTTCCAGGCAAGTCTTTTATACATATAACATAACGCTTACTTCATAAATTAACATCGGATTTGCCTTTCGATATAATTTACCGCGAATATGAGTCTTAGGAACTTGGAATACATTTTAGTTTTGGTGTTGAAATGACGTCATAACAAGGCAAAAACTACGCGATTTATTTTGGACAAAATTGCTCATTGTATACAATTTTCAAATGCTCGGCGGAGGTACTAAAAATGCTCTGATTTTGTTGATTTTAATAGCATTGAAACGACAATAAAACGAACTTTCGATCGGCAGGGGGGTGATATCCTGGCAAATCGCCAAAAAAAAAAAATTACATGAATTGAAGCCTTCAACTTAAAAAAAGGGCATGGTATTTCGAAATGCCAACAAAGCACCCCCCGCCGATCGAAAGATCGTTCAATTATCTTTCTAATGATATTAAAATGAACAAAAAATATTAAAAACAGAAACCTCCGCCGAGCACATGAAGTGGGGTACCCTCGTTTAAAAACGTGACAAAATTTTTTAGCGTAACGTCAAAACACGCGAAATTGACGTTTTAAAATTGATTGTTTTGAAATTAATATAAGGAACACATATATAAAATTTATATCAAACAAAAGAACAATTTTTCTGCTTCCAAAATATTTTTAAATTATTACAAATGATGAAATAGCGACTGTGTGACGTTAAGTTGAAGAAAGGTTACAAATCGGGAAAAAACGACTTTCTTCCAATTGGAGGTCTGTAATGAGGTTGTTGGACTCGAGGTACCAAACAAGCCTTCGATTGATCAATCTCTCCATGGTTTTGCAAATGCAGCTAGTTAAAGCGATCGGACGATAATTGTTAGGATTCGTAGGATCTTTACCCGGTTTAGGGATGGGAATTACTGTGGCTTCATGCCACGAAGGCGGGAAATTCCCATCAACCCAAATCCGGTTGAAAAGATCTAATAATATTAAGAGTGTAGAAAAGGGTAAATGTTTTAAAATCTGGTAGTGAATTTCATCTGGACCACTAGCAGTATCTCGAGCTCGTTTGATTGAATCACGGAGTTCAGAAATAGAAAACTTATCATTATAACACTCATCATTACGGGACTTGAAGTTAAGTCGCCTTTTCTCCTGCTGATGTTTAATGCCCTGAAAGGCATCAGAGGAAAAATTGGATGATGAATTGAATGAAATTGTACTGGCCAGTGAATTAGCAATATCAGGAAATGTTGTTAAGGTGGTATCATCAACATTTAGATGGTTAACTGATAATGCACTACTTTTATCTTTAATTCTACAAATCCTATCCCATACCAATTTGGAAGACGTACGGGAATTTATCTTCGAGACATAGCCCTGCCATGAAGACTTCTTTGCCTGGCGTATGATTCTACGGGCCTTCGCCCGGCCCATTTGGAATGCTGCAAGATTCTCCATGGAAGGGTGATTCTCAAGTCGTCTTAAAATACGATCAGGCTCTTTAAGAGCGGATTTGCAATCGTTATTAAACCATGGTTTATTGAAACGTTTGGGCTCAATCGTGGTCTTTGGAATCGCCTGCTCAGCTACATCTTGAAGAATTGAAGTGAATAAGGCCATGGGCTCTTCTGCATCCTCTAACTCTTTTGAATCAAAAGAGAAGAGACACAAAGATTCAAAAAGAGCCCAATCAGCCTTATGCAACTTCCACCTCTGAGGTCTTTCAACCGGAGAGGGTCCATTATTATCTATCAAGATCGGAAAGTGGTCACTGCCACACAGATCTTCATTTACTCTCCATGTAAAATCCTGAAACAGGACCGGAGAGCAAATGGTGAGATCGAGAGAAAGAAGCTGTGGCAGGATGTAGATAAGTAGGCGAGTCATCATTTAATAAACACAAATTATTAATGTTAATGAAGTCCGCTATTTGTTTACCTCTGTTGTTATCATCTGGACTACCCCAGGAGTGAATGATGACCATTGAAATCTCCCGTAATTAAAAACGGGAGGGGAAGTTGTGCAATAAGGTCATCAAGATCTCCGGGGTTCAGATGTAAACTAGGTGGTAAATATACAGAGAGCAGAGTGTGATTGGAATATGTATAGTCACCCTGACTGCAACAGCCAAACTGATCCCGCAGTGAATATTCGCTTGGCCGCACAATCACTGATAAGCATGACATCCACGAGGCTTAATGAGTACGGCATATTAACTTTTTTACTCCGACAAATTAAATTCTCAAACATTTTTTTGGGGTAACAGAAAAATAAATAAAGACGTTTGAAGTGTTTGTAGTTAAAAAATAGGTTGCCAGGCAACGAAACATACGCCCACACAGCAGCCAAATCGTCCGGGCAGTCAACAAGAATTGTCGCATATTAAGGAATTATCAGAAAATCATTAGAATTTGTTTGGTATTTATAATCAAACGTTTTTTTTTAAATCATATAATAATTGTGACCTCCAGAGGCACCACAAGCTTAAAAGGGTGATATTCGTACAATCAGGGGACATAATTCAGGAAGTAATGACCCGATGGGCGCAAATATCGAAAGGAACCAAGATCTTTGGGTTTAAAACATACCTGTCAAGTTTCATCAAAATCGATTCAAAATTGTGACCTCTATCTATAGGGTCCACACCTTGATATAACATATTTTCACACTATTCGTGTACAAACGGCGGCCATTTTGTCCGTCAATTCTAGTCCGGTTTTCACGTAATTCTAACTCTCTCTTCATTACGTGTAACGGTGATATAGTCAAACGTTTTTTTAAATCGGATAATAATTTTGACCTCCAGAGGGACCAAAAGCGAACAAAAGCGATTTTTCGGACAATCCGGGGACATAATTCAGGAAGTTATGATCCAATGGGCGCAAATATCGAAAGGAACCAAGATCTTCGGGTTATAAACATACATGTCAAGTTTCATCAAAATCGGTTCAAAATTATGACCTCTATAAGGTCCACAACCTTTATATAACATATTTTCACAATATTCGCGTACAAACGGCGGCCATTTTGTCCGTCAATTTTGATCCGATTTTCACAAAATTCATACTCAATCTTCATAACCATGGAACGTTGATATAATCAAACGTTTTTTTAAATCGGATAACAATTTTGACCTCCAGAGGGACCACAAGCTAAAAAGGGCAATTTTTCGGACAACCAGGGGCCATAATTCAGGAAGTTACGATCCGATTGGCGCAAATATCGAAAGGAACCAAGATCTTTGGGTTATAAACATGCATTTCAAGTTTCATCCAAATCGGTTCAAAATTGTGACCTGTAAACTGTTCACAAGCTAAAAAAACGTGATTTTTCGTACAATCAGGGGCCATAATCCATGAAGTTTTGATCCGATACATGCCAATATCGAAAGCAGCCGAGATCTTTTGGGGATAAACCTATATTTCAAGTTTCGTCAAAATCGGAGAAGAATTGTGACCTGTATAGAGTCCACAAACAAATTGTGGACGGACGGACGGACAGGGGCGACGACATAATACGTCCACATGAAAATGTGGGCGTATAAAAATGGGTGAAACTTTGCCCCTGGGGGCCGGGCATGCACCCCAAATGATAGGATTGTTCCTTAGGGTACAAAGAATAAGCACTCAAAGTCTCAAGATGATACGTTAAGAAATGTCGCTTGTAGACGACAAACAAATAAATACAAGGAATGGGCGTAAGTATACAAAGTTTGAAGGAAATCCAGTAAGAATTGCGCCCTGCAGGCGACACAAAGACACACGAAAAGAAAATAGGCGTGGCTCTGCCCCTGGGGGTTGGGCATGCACCCCAAACGATAGGGATGTTCCTTAGTGTACAAAGAATGTATATGCAAAGTTTCAAGATTATAAGTTAAGAAATGTGGCCTGTAGATGACAAACAAATACTAGAAATGGGAGTGGCTCTGCCCCTTGGGGTCGGGCATGCACCAAAAACAATAGGGATCTTCCTTGAGGTATAAGGAATAAGTATACCAAGTTTGAAGAAAATCCATGAAGAATTGCGCCCTGTAGGCGAACCACAGACACACACACACACACAGACAGGGGCGACGGCATAATACGTTCACATTATGAATGTGGACGTATAAAAATGGACATGGCTCTGCCCCTGGGGGTTAGGAATTCACCAAAAACAATAGGGGTAATCTTTAGGGTATAAGGAATAGGTATGTAAAGTTTTAAAAGGATCTGTTAAGAATTGCATCCTGTAGGCGAACACAAGACACAAAAGCATTGGGCGTGGCTCTGTCCCAGGGGGTCCGGCATGCACCAAAAATAATAGTGGTCAGCCTTAGGGTATAAGGAATAAGTATAAGAAAAGTTTTCAAGACGATCGATTAACAATTGTGGCCTATAGGTGACACACAAAAAAAAATGGGCGTGTCACTGTCCCTTGGGGTCGGGCATGCACCAAAAACAATAGGGATCTTCCTTAAGGTACCAAGAATAAGTATTCAAAGTTTCAAGATGATACATTAAGAAATGCTGCCAGTAGACGACATACAAACAAATACAAGAAATGGGTGTTGCTGTCCCACGGGGGTCGGCCATGCCCCCAAAACAAAAGGGATCATCCTTAGGGTATAAGGAATAAGTATTTCAAGTTTCAAGATGACCAATTAAGAATTGTGGCCTGTAGGCGACACACAAAAAGAAAATGGGCGTGACTCTGCCCCTGGGGGTTGGGCATGCACCCCAAATGATAGGAATGTTCCTTAGGGTACAAAGAATAAGCATTCAAAGTTTCAAGATGATACGTTAAGAAATGTGACTTGTACTGTAGACGACAAACAAATAAATACAAGGAATGGGCGTGGCTCTGTCATTGGGGGTCGGGCATGCACCAAAAAACAATACGGATCATCCTTAGGGTGTAAAGAGTAAGTATACAAAGTTTGAAGAAAATCCAGTTAGAATTGTGGCCTGTAGGCCACACAAAAAGAAAATGGGCGTGGCTCTGCCCCTGGGGGTTTGACATGCACCCCAAACGATAGGGATCATCCTTAGAGTATAAAGAGTAAGTATACAAAGTTTGAAGAAAATCCAGTAAGAATTGCGCGCTGTAGGCGACACTACGATACACGAAAAGAAAATGGGCGTGACTCTGAACCTGGGCATGCACAAAGAATGTGTTTGCAAAGTTTCAAAATTATAAGTTAAGAAAGGTGGCCTGTGGACAACAAACACATACTAGAAAAGGGCGTGGCTCTGCCCCTGGGGGTCGGGCATGCACGCCAAACGATAGGGATGTTCCTTAGGGTACAAAGAATGTGTATGCAAAGTTTCAAGATTATAAGTTAAAAAATGTGGCCTGTACTAGAAATGGGCGTGGCTCTGCCCCTGGGGGTTGGGCATGCACCCCAAACGATAGGGATGTTCCTTAGGGTACAAAGAATGTGTATGCAAAGTTTCAAGATAATAAGTTAAAAAATGTGGCCTGTAGACGACAAACAAACAAATACTAGAAATGGGCGTGGCTCTGCCCCTTGGGGTCGGGCATGCACCAAAAACGATAGGGATCTTCCATGGGGTATAAGGAATAAGTATATCAAGTTTGAAGAAAATCCATGAAGAATTGTGCCCTGTAGGCGAACCACAGACACACACACACACACACACAGAGGGGCGGCGGCATAATACATTCACATTATGAATGTGGACGTATAAAAAATGATACCGTGATTTCACATAACAGGCTAGCTGTTAGACTCTCGATTGACAAGAGTTTCATGGCCCTCCCTTCATTGTAACCAAAGTTATCGTGCCCAAAAGAATAGAAACAAATCAGCTTGCTTATATCTGCTTACCCTAAGCAGAAAATGCTCATCTTCAACATCAATCATGACACTGACCTAGTGAACGTCTACACCAAGATTGAACATTCTAGATTAGAAGGAGAATTATTGTGTTCCAAATTCTCGGCCCTTCAAATTGCTTCAACTTTTCATATTCACTTCAAAATGGCGACCATCAGTTGACCTAAATCAAAATTCTGCTCCAAACGTTTTTTAGGCCTTCCTTCAAGGATTCAGAAAATGTAACTCCCATGTCTGTAAGTACAACACCCAGTATCGCAAAAGTTCTATTGATTTTTCACGTTTCAAGCTGGTGGCACTTCCGGTTCGATCGATAAACTCCATATTTTGTTTGCGAATCGGTAATTTAGAAAGTTTGTGATCATATTTTTGAAATCGCATCGGTAGGATCTACGTACTTACTAAATTTCATGAAAATCGTGCAACTATTAAAGAAGTTGTCAAGTTGGTCTAAACTTTCGGTTCAAAATCACAGCGACGAATTTTCGAAATTCGAAAATCTGAAACTGCAGATGAAAATGTTTTTTTACAAGGTACTCAAAGAAAAAAGAATTAGTAAAATAGGTCAATAAATAACAAAGTTACGACTATGCATTGTTAGTTTTTTTGTAAAATTCGGTGATTTTCGAATTTGTAAAACATTTTGAAAATATATTTAAACAACTTTCGCACCCCATTTTCGGGGCGTGGGTGGGGGGCGGTAAAATTTCAGAAAGATCCTGTGGTTAAATTCTGAGAAATCCGATTTGCAGAAAATACGCACACAAAAAAATAATAATAATCTTAAAGATAGGTTGCCAGGCAACGAAACATACGCCCACAGCAGCTAAATCGTCTGGGCAGTCAGCAAGGGTTGTCATATTTTTACTCTTTTTGGTAATGAAACATTTGTAATATACTAAAATCTAATTAAGAGTAATTTAACTCATTATGTAAATATCTGAAAATCATTAGAATTTGTTTGCTTTTTATAAAAGTTTTGCCCCACGCTAACAATTAGTATAGGAAACATTTAATATCATGGATTTAGCAGTTCAGTTATCAAAATTCATTGAAAATCAAAATACTTGTTCGTTTCAACACCTTAAACTCTGTATTAATTTGAAGCCAATCGGATGATAAGTTTGGCCTCTATAGCGTCACAAGGTTTTTTGAAGTGATCAAGGGAGACAACTCTGGAAGTAATTATTTGAAATCGCTCAAAATCAATAGGCTTGTTCGTCTCATGACCTTAAACAATGTGTATAAATTTAAAGACAACTTTGGCCTCTAGAGCATCCACAAGATTTTTTGAAGTAATCAAGGGCCACAACTCTGGCACTAATTATTAGAAATCACTGAAAATCAATAGGCTTCTTTGTCTCATGAACTTAAACACTGTGTATAAATTTAAAGTCAATCGAATATTAACTTTGGCCTCTAGAGCGTCCACAAGCTTTTTTTTGAAGAGATCAAGAGCCATAACTCTGGCACTAATTATCGGAAATCGCTGAAAAACAATAGGCTTCTTCGTCTCATGACCTTAAACACTGTGTATAAATTTAAAGTCAATCGGATATTAACTTTAGCCTCTAGAGCTCCACAAGCAATTGTCGACGCCGGACTGACGGACAGGGGGGGGGGGGGGAGGGGGAGGGGGAAAAACAATATACGACCACATTTCAATGTGGGCGTATAACAAAAACAATAAGCTTTCATATGTAATATGAAAGCTTAATAATCATTTGGTTTTCAATTTCGTTTTACCATTGGATGCCTAATGCCAATTTTGACTAGGTCAACCCATTTTAACATTTACAATGCCACTGGAAATGACGTCATTTTGGCAAAAACTCAGAACAGAATTTGATCAAAATGAGTCTGATTTGTAATGTTTTAGAAATTATGATGTTTGATTTCAATCAACAAATCGATTGATCTCATACGATAATACAGGTATCACAAAATGGTTTCTAACTTGTACGGTAGACTAACAACAATGACACTCTCTAAAATTTTATTTTAAAGGTTTTAATTGAAATGGTAATTTTCTCGTTATGAATCAAACGTATGGCTTCTCACAACCTCCTTAATCGCGATGCATGCTGTTGTATCGTCTCCATTTTGTTTCTAAAGGGCAATTCCACGGTAACGGACGTACATTTTGCACTCGTTATATTTTGAATTCTTCCAATATTATCTAACCATGAATAATTAACTGTTCAGGTTTTATATAGTATTAAAGACATATATTTTAAGTATTAAATGACATATGATTTTATTTATTTCTGAACACCAGAAATAAATATTGGCTCCTCAAAGTATAGGTAACGGACGTACAGAAATGAACACCATGATTTACCTACATGAACATGGTTGCAAAACTCTGTGAATTGTCCTGTGGAATTCAACAGTTTTTATCCCTGTAAGAAAGGGCACTAATACTAGATGTGTGCTGTATGATCACCTCTCACATTTAGATTCTTGTAATCCAGTAAATTAGAAATTACTGTGGTAACGGACGTACATATTTTCTGGTAACGGACGTACGAGTGCAAATTGCTAACCAATTAAATGAGATATGTAAACTTTCAAGTAATAGGACTGATAAATAATACTAATTATTAACTCATTTGAATTAATGGAGCAGTTAATTTCCTAAAAGCATTACTTCTTACATAAAATATTGCAACCTAAAAATTTGGTTAACGGACGTACATTTTT
This sequence comes from Patella caerulea, assembly GCA_036850965.1. NCBI lineage: Eukaryota > Metazoa > Mollusca > Gastropoda > Patellidae > Patella > Patella caerulea. The sequence goes on along the minus strand of JAZGQO010000008.1, from coordinate 2,236,996 downwards.
ACCCTAAAATTTTAGTAACGGACGTGCATGAATTTATGAAACCCCAAATATTCAGAGAATTGGGTCAAAATGTTTTCCTTCTACAGTCATAATATCAAGAATGGGTGATGTTAGCTTTATATATCAGTTTTTGAACAGTTCCATAAATAAATATGAATGAGAGAGATGAAATAAAAATATAAATGCCATAAAAAGTAACGGACGTACATGTACGAAAACCCAAGTTATTCTGAGAATTTTTGCCAATCTTTTCTTTTTTTGGTCATTATAATAAGAAAAGGTTATTTTAGCTTTAGATATGAAATTTTAAACAATTCAATTCATAAATATGAATGAGAGAGGAAAAAATGTGAATATTTGGTAACGGACGTACATTCTCATAGTGATATTTTTCTATGTTGATTACTTTCACAAAAATATGTTATTTTCATATTTTAATGTATAAATATCATGTTTATATACATTGTCAGATAACTAATGCCAAATCATTCATAATAACTTAGAATTATCCAACTAACACAAAGTAAGAAAATACATAAAAATTATAAATTCAACATTTACAACGTAAACCTCGACAAAAGACCAAATAAAAAAAAATTAGGAACAATTTCTGCCAAAATTTAAGTTTGTTTTCAAAATATAGATTATTTTTCACCATAAAACATTATTTTTGTCCACTTGTCACCTAATTAAATTTTTCACCTAATTGTATACTTTAGCGTGGAATTGCCCTAATAATAGATGTGCCAAGTGAATTGTGGGATATATTTTATCCTCGCTTTATAGAATCTATTAAAATCGGCCCGGCTTCATATTATCTATCACTAACCGAGACTTTAGCCAAAAGGTTCCATTGCCCATGCGCAACCGGGAGTTTGGTTTTTTATGTGGTAGATTATCCAGTAATTTTCGTCAATAATTGAGAACCGACCCAGACCCTCCGTGCGTTGAAGACGAGGGGGTTCTGGGTGACCGAGACTACTTGTACGGTTGCAGAGAAATAGACAACTTTCTACAAGTCACTTTTCAAGGTTTTAAACTCTGTATCAATCTAAAAGTTAATCAGATGATAACTTAAATTCCAGAGCGTCCACAAGATTCATTAAGTGATCAAGGGCCATAATTCTGAAAATCAATAGGCTACTTTCGTCTCATGACCTTGAACACTGTGTATAAATCTAAAGTCAATCTGTTATCAACTTTAGCCTCTAGAGTTTCAACAAGATTTTTCAAAGTGATCAAGGTACATATCACTGGCAGTTATTATTAGAAATCGTTTTTTCATCTCATGACCATAAACAGTAATAATAAATTTAAAGTCAATCGCATATCTACAGCTTGTGGACGCCGGAACAACGGGTTGGGTTATAAAAGTGAGACAAAATTTAATAGATTGATCGAGACTTGCCTTGGCAAGTCGAAGTTCGATCAGAATTCTATCAGTCAATCAATAGTGATGAGGGATTAAGTACCAATCAGTTTTTTTAAAGCATCTATGAGTGTCAGACAAAAGAATAAAAATAAATACGTTTTCATAGAAGACTGACACTAAGCATTGTAAACTGTAATATGATAACCTATAACCAAGTATCATTCCCAGGGCGGGTATAAGATAGTGATAGTGGAGGGCACTTAATCCCTCATCACTATTGATTGACTGATAGTATTCTGATCGAACTTCGACTTGCCAAGGCAAGTCTCGATCAATCTTTTAAATTCTTATCAGTCAATCACGTGATTCGTGATTATGTGAGACTTCGAAGCTTGTCTGATACGAATAAAGATAACAAAATTTTTTTTTTTTTTTTTTTTTCTCCAATATTTACATATTTAGAATCGTATCAAAATCACTATTTTTAGTCATTATCTCAGAGATTGGGACGAACGCTGCCTTTGCAGCCAATGTAGAAGCTGAACGTGTGCTGTGTGGTTTAAACATTTCTATGTTAACCCCAGATTTTAATAGACCGGTCCTAGTCCACCTAGAAATAGTGTCTCTTGATACTCCACTATGAGGTTTTATATAACCAAATAATAATTTTGTTACACCTTTACGTAACACTTGAGTCCTATCAATGTATTCTCTAAGAACAGCTGTAACACATAGTCTTCGATCTGGTGCGTATGCCTTAAAAACTACGATTAAAGGCTTCCTCCCAGGCTTGGTTGGATTGTTTTAAGTGTTCGGTAATATAAAACTTATAAACACTTCCTGAACCTTTGATCTCCAAATTGTTTAAGTCAAGAGCGTGAAGTGTTTGGCCCCTTTGGGGCGACACTAATAACATCAATAACACAAGTTTAATTGTTAATTCTTTTAACGACAATGATTTCACTGGAGACAATGAACGCAAATAACGTAAAACTATCCGCACATCCCATACATCGTCATATCTTGGTAATGTAGGTCTGCTAAGAAAAATTCCTTTCATAAATTTAGAAATCAGCGGGTGAGATCTAACTGCATGTCCCTCACAAATAATAATTGTAGACAAAGCACAACGTCCTGTGTGTATGGTACTATAACCTAATCCTTGGTTATACAACGATAACAAAAACTCTATAACCTCTAATACAGATGGGTTAAAGAAATCAGTCTGTTGTTCACTACAAAATGTTCCCCATTTCTGTAGATAATGTCCATATTGTTTTCTCGTGGATTCCTTCCATGATGAAATGAGAATACTGGTTGCCTGTTCTGATAATCCTTCACATCTGAACAATTGCTGGATACCAAGAAAGCTGTTAGTCTTAGACGATGCCAAAGAGGATGAGTTTCCTCCTGTACTGTCACTAAACTCTTTATCTGAGGTAACATAATCGGCCTGAAACATAAAATAGACAATAAATTAGAGAACCAGCTTTGGGTTGGCCGAAGTGGGGCAATAACAATTCCTCTTGATCCATCAGTTATGATTTTTTGGATACATCTAGACAGCAAACAAAATAGTGGGAAACAAACTATTTCATTTCCCCAGTCTTCTGAGAATGCATCAATATATGTAGCCCCTGGTTCCAGTTTCCAGGATGCATATCTCTTAATTTTAAAATTTATTCTTGACGCAAATAAATCTATTGTAGGTTCAGTATCTAGTGCTTCAGTGATATCTTTGAAAATATTTGGTCTTAATGACCACTCGGTTCTATTAGATAAAGTTTCTCTTGACGCCTTGTCAGCACCTACATTGAGAGCACCTGCGATATATGAAATGGAAATCCAATTTTGATTATGCTCAGCCCAGTTCCAAATTTCTTTAGCAATTTGATTACACATAGAACTCTTTGTTCCACCCTTGTTTTTTATGTAACTCACTGCTGTTGTATTATCACATTGAATCCTGATATGTCTATTTTTTAAAGTAGTGACATTTTTCAAACGACCTTAGGGCCTTCTAAATTGCTTTTGTTTACAAAACATTAATATGTAGGGTTTTCTCATCCAGAGACCAATCTCCCCCTATAGCACGATTTGCGTCAGTAGCTCCCCATCTAAAGGAACTAGAGTCCGTTTGAATAGTAAGAAATGGTTTCTCCTTGATTAAAGGTTTTTCAGAACCAAGAATGTTTTTCTGCCACCAGTTAATATCTTCCTTTGCTAAGGAAGATAACTCCATTTTGGAATCGAAATCCCAATTACATTTCCTTAAATATTCTATTTTATTAAGGTTAAGGTTTCTATAGTGGCTCTGCCCATACATTACTGCAGGCATGCTAGAGTTAAAAAACCCTAGCAGTTTTGCAACGTCCCTTATAGAAAGCGCACTAGATTTGATAACAGATTTGCTAAATTTAATAATGTCAATAGCTTTTTGATCGGGCAGTTTAATCGTCATTTTATCTGAATTTAAGATAAATCCTAGAAAGGTTATTTCCTTTGAAGGGACCAGATTAGATTTCTCCCAATTTATGGTAAAGCCTAAATTTTGCAGAGTGACTATAATTTTAGAAAGAGCATATTCTAAATCGCATAACGTCTCTGCTTGGACGTAGATATCGTCAATATAAGCTACACATAATATCCCGTTCTCCCTAAAATAAGCCACGACAGGCTTCAAAACTTTGGTAAAAATACGTGGAGCGTAGGTAAGCCCAAAAGGTAGGCAAGTGTACTGAAATAGCGTATTATTCCAACGAAATTTTAACATTTTTCTTGATGTTTTAGCTATATTTATACCATGATAAGCATTCTTCAAGTCAATCGATGCCATAAAGACATTTGGCTTTATCGAATTACAGACAGAATCTAAACTGTCCATTTTAAAATGATGGTATTCCACATGTTCGTTCATACTTTTTAAATTTAAAATCAATCTATACCTATTATTTTTCTTTCGACGTATAAAAATGTTTGAAATAAAGTCTCCATATTCTTTTATGGTTGGTTCTGTAACTCCCAGGTCTCTTGGAGAATTATCAATTATGACTTTCCCGTGTTCGTTAAATTTGATCAGATATGGTTCATTAACTTGAATAGGTTCAGTAACAAATTCAATTTCTAAACCTTTAATTATCTGAATGATACATGGATCAGAAGTTATATTCCTCCATTCATTAATATGCTGTTTCAGTAAACCTGCCCTATCTTTAATGCGCTTGTTTACTGGCAAACAATTTTTAAAAGAAAACTGAAAAGTTTTTGACTCACCTACCTGGTCACTTTCGACCGGTGAAATCAGTTTGTGTACTGTATCTTCCCCCCTCCTTTCTTTTCTGGGGGTTTGTTGTTGTTCCGACCTCGGTATAAAAAAGGAGTCTGCCCTCTTCTGTGTCTAAAACCTCCTCTAAAATTATTATGGTTATAACTACCATTATTATAAGGATGATAACGATTCTGATTATAATTGTACTGTCTGTTATTAGAAGAGTATTGTGGCTTCCTTGCTTTGTTAGCCAGTCTGCTTGCTATAGAAACGTCCTTCATAGACTTAGCCAAGTCGTCCCCCATTAACTCATCGAAAGATACTGGGGCTCCAGGTGCACACAGCGGTTTATATTCCTCTTTGAGGTGTGGCTGGATTAAATGTTTTCTTCTGAGAATAATTTCTCTCACGGCATTAGAGTTTAACGCTATAGCGTCACCCAACTTTTCTACCAATGCTGAAGTTGTTTTCTTCGGCATCTCAGACTTATTCTTCATGATAAGATTTAGACATTCTGTTATGGCTATAGAAGCCTTGATAACTGAAGTTTGGATCCTCTGCATCCTGATATCAGCGGTTCTGCAGTCTGAACTAACAGAATCCCACATTAATTTATTTATTTCTTGTGTCTTGAATGACGGGCCTTTTGTACTTTTTAAATTTTTCTATAGTTCTATGGCTTATTTTGAAACGTGAAAGCTGACGTCACAATTTCGGCTGATTTTTCGCCAACATTTTCCCCAACGTTCTCATCTACACTTAAATTGTTTTTTAGTGAGTCCAAGATATCAAACTCCTCAGTGACACTATTAATATTTAGTTGCCTATCATCATCTTCTGACAAAATATTGTCCATTAATTTTTATGCCGGATCGATAGATTCAATAATGGCGTTGACCTTTGACGTGCCGGTACCTGGTTGGCTTCTGACCCTGAACTGTCTTTGTCCCGACTCTATTTCGCAATCAGAGTCGTCGTAATCATAGGTATAACCATTGGATTTTGGGTAATTAGTCAAATTATCGACCTTTACTGCCATAGTTGACACCGAATCTTGAACAGTTTCTTCACGTCACCGACCGATGCACATAGTTTCCGAATCTCATTGACCAGGGTCAAGGTCAGGCTGTCATTGTTACTTGATGGGTTATCTCCCTTGTCGGGAACTTCGATTTCAGTCGTTAACCTTTTTGTATTAATTTTGTCGGAATTGTCCGATGCTTTCAAATTCTTCCTTCGGCTAGCTGGTTTGCCTTTCTTACTGCTACTAGGGTTTTCATCCTTCACATTACTGACATTAGTCAGTCTTATTGGTGTTATCCGCTTCGGTGAAGCGAACTGTGGAATATCGTCCGCCATTTGCATTTATTTGTTGACAGTATCAACGACGATAAGCGGTTGATTTGTATGTGATATTAATCACTACATTGGTTAGTAATAGCCTTAATGTACGACAAGATTACTTGAAGTAAGTGGCATATGACATAAATAATGTGTATTGTCATGCACGAAACTTTGGAAAGAGAAAAAACTAGACAGAGTTATTAAACACGTCTGTTCTCTTCGAGATCAGCGACTGCACTGATTGGTACATGCGCACTGCTATCTCACGTAATCACGTGATTGACTGATAAGAATTAACTCTTTATAAAGACTTATTAAATTGCGAAAAAATCTCAGAAAGTGATATTATTGACAATTTAATCGGTTATTTCTGGACAAGAAACAATTTTTTTGATATCTGTATGATGTATCGATTCATACTATTTATCGATTGGAATCAAATATAATGTTGAAAATCAAAAGACTTCTTCGTCTCATGGACAATTAAGGGTAGTGTTTACATAATGTCACCAGGGTCTGTCTAGACCCTATAATTACTTTCTATGGTTGAATTAATTATGGGTTACCCTAACAATGATATGACATCTTTAATTAAAGCATAGTCCTCTTAACTACCAGTCTATGAGATTGAGACAGAATGGAATAATGTGTGTTAATGTACATGTATATAATTAATATTATTTATCATATAAGCTTATTTTCTATGTTCTAATCCTCTTTATATACTTTCAATATTTTAATTTTTGTCTAAATTGTTGTGTTATGGTAATTGTAATGTAGGTATCTAGGGGTTACATCTTCAAGAATATAAATATGAAGATGGACCCATGAAAGACAAGTGAGGGTCGGAGATACAGCTACAGACTACGCTGATAGTTATGCCAACTCTTGATATTATACTTCTTTAGTTGAACATAATTGTGTAGTTATTATACCTCTGTATATATTGTCTGTTATAATTGTTATTGCTGTGTCTACATAAAACATTTAGCTGAATCAGTGTTTGTTATAATTAATAACAAGAAGAAACCAGTAGGATGAAATACCAACTGTACTAAACAGACCTTTTCTTTAACACCATTTTCAACAGCCTTGGCATCGCCACTCCCACCCATTTCCTGGCGTGATTTCTTATTTTCTGCATCTGGTTCTGGATCGTCCTCTGGTTTACGCTGAAAGAATTACATTGAAACATATTGTCACTTATAATTATAATAAATGTAATTTTTTTACCCACCAATGACCTAACAAAAATGCTGGGTTTTGATTCATAAAACTAGAAGTGGCCAGGGATGATACAGACACATTTTGCAAGAGATGGATAATGTCGAGTAGGAATATTTGCATATTCATTTGTTACACTATAGACGCTATATATACTGTAGTGGTTGCCCTAGTTTCTAAAATATATTCTGGTTTATGTAATCCCATGAGTTAAAAACGTGGTTAGTCGCTCTCCTAGATGCCCACCATATAAGTACACTGTCTTGAAATCCAGGGTAGTGTCTGTGCAGCTGACCAATCCGATAAAGGAAGCACCTGGTCAATTTCCCGGGGCTCAATTCTGACTCATGCATGTAACCTCTTTATAAGAACATTCGCAGTTTAAGTTTCTTTAGATATCATTCGAGAGATTCAAGGGGAAGTTCCTACCGTGAGCTGCCCTGGCTCACAAGCCGGATTCAGATATCATGATGGGGCGGTAGGAAATACATTTTAGATACCATTGGAAGGTTGGGAGAACACCACAGCCTTCCCGGCTGAGAGGCGAGGAAATGCCGCCTCAGAACACCAGCTAAGGATATTGAACTTATATTCAATAATATTGTAGTTACCTGTATTATGGATGTTAGATATAAAAATAGGTTGCCAGGCAACGAAACATACGCCCACACAGCAGCTAAATCGTCCGGGCAGTCAACAAGAGTTATCGCATATTAAGTAATTATCAGAAAATCATTAGAATTTGTTTGGTTTTTATAAAGTTCTGCTCCATGCTAATGTTAAGTATACGAATCATTTAATATTATGGAATAAGCTGTCACCTCCACTGGATACGAAACATTTAACATTATAGCGACTTTTCGTACAATCAGGGGGCCATAATTCAGGAAGTTACGATCAGATATGTCCAAATATCGAAAGGAACAAAGATCTTTATGTTATAAACATGTATTTCAAGTTTCATCAAAATCAGTTCAAAATTGTGACCTGTATAGGGTCCACAACTTTGATATAACATATTTTCACACTATTCGTGTACAAACAGCGACCATTTCGTCCGTCAATTTTGGTCCAATTTTCACGAAATTCCACATCATCTTTTATAACAATGTAACGGTGATATAATCAAACGTTTTTTTAAATCGGATAATAATTTTGACCTACAGAGGGACCACAAGCTAAAAATGGTGATATTTTGGACAATCAGGGGCCATAATTCAGGAAGTTACGATCCGATGGGCGCAAATATAGAAAGGACCCAAGATCTTTGGGTTATAAACATACATGTAAAGTTTCATCAAAATCGGTTCAAAATTGTGACCTCTATAGCTTGATATAACATTTTTTCACACTATTCGCGTACAAACGGCGGCCATTTTGTCTGTCAATTTTGGTCCGATTTTCACGAAATTCGATCTCAACCTCCATTACCATGTAACGGTGGTATAATCAAACGTTTTTTAAATCGGATAACAATTTTGACCTCCAGAGGGACCACAAGCTAAAAAGGGTGATATTTTGGACAATCAGGGGCCATAATTCAGGAAGTTACGATCCGATGGGCGCAAATATTGAAAGAAACCAAGACCTTTGAGTTATAAACATACATATCCAGTGTTTCCGCTAGCTTCAAAATTTATCGGTACACCGTACCGGCAGAGGTCAAAACTATCGGTCCACTCGTTTTTTTACCAGTCCAGTGAAAATAATTTTTTTTCCCGCTAGTTAATAATGTAAATGATTCAAATAAATAAACACTTCATTCAAACATATCGTGAAAATGAAACATATTGTGAAAATAAGCCAGGCGGATCTCGTCATGGATGGTGTTGTGAATCTCGAGATTCGCGCGTCTTTGATTCACGCTCCAATATGAATTCCAGGTAGATGGTAAAATAATAATTGGATCATACATTTGATGGTTTCACAGACCAGTTTCTAGTTCAATTTAAATCTTCATTGAATATAATCCACTGACAGAACACCGAAAATACTCTGAGAAACAGTCATTAAATATATAATTTTCTGATGAAATCTCGGAATACCGATGACACGTGACATCGCTAGAATTAGGTCAATGAATAAGTGACGTAAGCGTAAGTTTTATTAAATACTGTTTTACTTTACTACATGCTGGCAAAAGCTTTATTTAATAAATTTTGTCAATATTATTTAAGGCAATGACAAAACACTTTTATTTTAAAGCAATTTCAATTGTGGCGGTCACGTGATCATTGTGTCGATCGTTTGTCTATCATCGTCGAATGAATAAAAACTAAAAGGTGACAGACAAAAACAACGGTGCTGTGATAAACGATTACGCATAGCACACATGTCTTTCCTCCGCTAGTACACTACTCACAGGAACTACCAAAGATATAAAGATGTTTCGATTGCGCTTGATACATGTATCACCACCCTCGTACAGTAAAAGTACGAAAGATTTGTCTGCTTTGGCGCCACATTGTGAAGATCATGTCGACTTTGATTGTGCAGCGACCTTCACGATTGAAGATACCGTCATACTCATGTTACTATAAATAGCACCACGTTTCGGCAGCCATCGTCGGCACGAAACGTTAGACACGAGTTACGAATCGATATATAAAGTAGCAGTTGATTTTGGTGAAGTTTATGATTTTCCATTATCATTGTTTACCGGTCAATGGACCGCCGGGAAGATAATTTACCGGTACACGTTGAAATTTACCGGTATAAAACCGGAAAATACCGGTTATCGGAAACTCTGATATCAAGTTTCATGAAAATCGGTTCAAAATTGTGACCTCTATTGGATCCACAACCTTGATATAACATTTTTTCACACTATTCTCGTACAAACGGCGGCCATTTTGTCTGTCAATTTTGGTCCGATTTTCACGAAATTCCACATCATCTTTTATAACAATGTAACGGTGATATAATCAAACGTTTTTTTAAATCGGATAATAATTTTGACCTACAGAGGGACCACAAGCTAAAAAGGGTGATATTTTGGACAATCAGGGGCCATAATTCAGGAAGTTACGATCCGATGGGCGCAAATATAGAAAGGACCCAAGATCTTTGGGTTATAAACATACATGTAAAGTTTCATCAAAATTGGTTCAAAATTGTGACCTCTATAGCTTGATATAACATTTTTTCACACTATTCGCGTACAAACGGCGGCCATTTTGTCTGTCAATTTTGGTCCGATTTTCACGAAATTCGATCTCAACCCGCAAATTTATGTAACGGTGATATAATCAAACGGTTTTTTGAATCGGATAACAATTTTGACCTCCACAGGGAACACAAGCTAAAAAGTGTGACTTTTCGTACAATCAGGGGCCATAATTCAGGAAGTTACGATCAGATATGTCCAAATATCGAAAGGAACCAAGATCTTTATGTTATAAACATATATTTCAAGTTTTATCAAAATCAGTTCAAAATTGTGACCTCTATAGGGTCCACAACCTTGATATAACATTTTTTCACACTATTTGCGTACAAACGGCGGCCATTTTGTCTGTCAATTTTGGTCCGATTTTCACGAAATTCGAACTCAACCCCCATAACTATGTAACGGTGATATAATCAAACGTTTTTTTGAATCGGATAGCAATTTTGACCTCCACAGGGAACACAAGCTAAAAAGGGTGATTTTTCGGACAATCAGGGGCCATAATTCAGGAAGTTACGATCCGATATGCGCAAATATCGAAAGGAACCAAGATCGTTCGGTTATAAACATACATGTCAAGTTTCATGAAAATCGGTTCAAAATTGTGACCTCTATTGGATCCACAACCTTGATATAACATTTTTTCACACTATTCTCGTACAAACGGCGGCCATTTTGTCTGTCAATTTTGGTCCGATTTTCACGAAATACCACATCATCTTTTATAACAATGTAACGGTGATATAATCAAACGTTTTTTTAAATCGGATAATAATTTTGACCTACAGAGGGACCACAAGCTAAAAAGGGTGATATTTTGGACAATCAGGGGACATAATTCAGGAAGTTACGATCCGATGGGCGCAAATATAGAAAGGACCCAAGATCTTTGGGTTATAAACATACATGTAAAGTTTCATCAAAATCGGTTCAAAATTGTGACCTCTATAGCTTGATATAACATTTTTTCACACTATTCGCGTACAAACGGCGGCCATTTTGTCTGTCAATTTTGGTCCGATTTTCACGAAATTCGATCTCAACCTCCATTACCGTGTAACGGTGGTATAATCAAACGTTTTTTAAATCGGATAACAATTTTGACCTCCAGAGGGACCACAAGCTAAAAAGGGTGATATTTTGGACAATCAGGGGCCATAATTCAGGAAGTTACGATCCGATGGGCGCAAATATTGAAAGAAACCAAGACCTTTGGGTTATAAACATACATATCAAGTTTCATGAAAATCGGTTCAAAATTGTGACCTCTATAGGGTCCACAACCTTGATATAACATTTTTTCACACTATTCTCGTACAAACAGCGGCCATTTTGTCAGTCAATTTTGGTCCGATTTTCACGAAATTCGAACTCAACCCGCAAATTTATGTAACGGTGATATAATCAAACGGTTTTTTGAATCGGATAACAATTTTGACCTCCACAGGGAACACAAGCTAAAAAGTGTGACTTTTCGTACAATCAGGGGCCATAATTCAGGAAGTTACGATCAGATATGTCCAAATATCGAAAGGAACCAAGATCTTTATGTTATAAACATATATTTCAAGTTTTATCAAAATCAGTTCAAAATTGTGACCTCTATAGGGTCCACAACCTTGATATAACATTTTTTCACACTATTTGCGTACAAACGGCGGCCATTTTGTCTGTCAATTTTGGTCCGATTTTCACGAAATTCGAACTCAACCCCCATAACTATGTAACGGTGATATAATCAAACGTTTTTTTGAATCGGATAGCAATTTTGACCTCCACAGGGAACACAAGCTAAAAAGGGTGATTTTTCGGACAATCTGGGGCCATAATTCAGGAAGTTACGATCCGATATGCGCAAATATCGAAAGGAACCAAGATCGTTCGGTTATAAACATACATGTCAAGTTTCATGAAAATCGGTTCAAAATTGTGACCTCTATAGGGTCCACAACCTTGATATAACATATTTTCACAATATTCGCGTACAAACGGCGGCCATTTTGTCCGTCAATTTTGGTCCAATTTCACGAAATTTGAACTCAACCCCCATAACTATGTAACGGTGATATAATCAAACGGTTTTTTGAATCGGATTACAATTTTGACCTCCACAGGGAACACAAGCTAAAAAGGGTGATTTTTCGGACAATCAGGGGCCATAATTCAGGAAGTTACAATCCGATATGCGCAAATATCGAAAGGAACCAAGATCTTTTGGTTATAAACATACATTTCAAGTTTCATCAAAATCGGATCAAAATTGTATTTTAACTCCACCATCATTATAGTGTAACAGTGATATAATCAAACGTTTATCAAATCGGATATGCACGAATATTGAAAGAAACTAAGATCTTTGGGTTATAAAGATATATTTCAAAATAGTTAAATTCCAGATGACAATATATGTCCACATGAAAATGTGGGCGTATAAAAAATTCATACAAGTAAGCATTCTGTTTGAAAGAAGTTATATAACTTACCTTTTTACGAATTAGATGACTGATATCCGAGGCTTCTTTGGTAGCCTAAAACAGAAAAAATAAAGAGAAATATTATTAAGAATTCATTTTTCATGTGAAAGCTTATCGTTTTAGTTAAGATCCACTTTGATTTTCAATAATTACTGCCAGAGTTATAACCCTTGATCACTTTAAAAAGTTTTGTGGACTCTCCATATGTAGGGTGCCCCACCCCAAATGAATATCTCCAAATATCTCGACAATTACACCACAATATTAATATATTTACCAAGCCTTAAATCTGTTTCACACATTTAGAGTCGCTAAATAAACGACCATGTCGTCCTTAATAAGCTATGACCATTTTACCATACATAAATAATACTGAAAAATGGTTTTGAGTTGCATCCATAACATCCAGACACTTTTGAATATAAGATAGGTTACGTGCCCTTGTTTTGAAATTAGTCTGGATTAACCAGTCCATCGACCATTCTACGTCTTATTGACAGGTCGGGATAATCAAGACTACTTTTTTACGAAACATAGAACAAGAAATTGAATTTAGAAACACATACATCAGACAACTAACTCAAGAATACTTTAAGAACCTTGTAAAAGTAAAATGAAACTACTGCTAGTATCATATTCTTGCTATACGGATGTGAGTCAGAGATATTATTTGTACTAAACCAAAATATATGTGTTCAGATGAAAATGGACCAGGAGCCGTGGAGGTTCAACCACAGAGTAAAAATAACCAGAGTGGAGACTTCTTCATTTGCATATGGAGGAGGTCGCGCATTGCATGTTGGGTCTCGTCTGTAATGTCACTAAACATGGCGGCTAAAGAAGACGTTCCGCAGTAGAACAAAAGAAAATGTGAAAGTCTGAGTGGTGGATATGGTACCCAGAGTAGGTCCTATGCAGGGTGTTTTAATTTTAGGTACTATGAAGGGATTAAAATTCTTTAGATTTCCCGAAGAAAAGCATCTCAGTCTATGTCGCGTCGTTTGCTATGAGTACGATACGAGTCATCGTCGAGTGCTAAGCCTAGCACAGAGTTTTACTATGTGGGCCTAGTGCTATAAACATATAATAAATACTGAGCCATAATAACATAATAGGTTATAATAACAGCAATACATATATTATCAAAAATGTTATTTTGTAAGAGTACATATTTGGTGAAAGATGTTTTCATATTTGATTGGTTAATTGGCATTATATATTGCATTTTCCGGGGGCCTATTCCAAGTTAAAGTAGGCAACTTGAACCAGTCTATATATAGGCCTACTGTCATTAGCCTACCAAGTCCTGCCCGAGAAGTAGATCTATGCTCCTGGTGACTCATGATAAACTAGGAAATATCGCGATTAACATGGTTTAATTTTTATTTCAATAATTCACTTACAGTAATACAGGTATGTATGGGTCTATTTTAGCAGTGAAGGGAAACTAGCTAGAGGACCCGGAGAAAACCCACGATATTCGACAGACGACACTACCCCTTGTCACGTGCAAGCGGGGAATCGAAACCGCGCCACCTGACTCAATGACATGTCATAGGTCTAATAAAAGTATTAATAATATCAATATTCTGTTATTTTAATTATAGGCCTTTTTAAATACTTTCGCGTACGCAGGACAAGAAGTAGTTGCGCTCCGGTGTAACCAAACCCATTCCTTGCATTCTTTACCATCGCTTAATTGCTATCTAGTATTTTCGTAATTTTAGAACTACATGTCTAGTTGTGTTTTTTTTTAAAGGATCAAATTTTAATAGTAAGCTTTACCAATTAAGTCTGCACAAGCTGCACATGTTCTTTTTACATTCCATAATATAAAGGCCTATGCTACCATTTAAAGAAATTGAAAAAGAATCGTGTGTGAGGGAACAAACTATATTTTCTGAAGAATTGGATTCTGGCATATGATATAATGAACAATAGGGGTGACTATTGTTGGTAATTTTCACTATTGCGATAGTATTGCTATTGGGTAAACAGCTATTGCAATACTATTACTATTGGGGATTAAATATTGCGATACTATTGCACTATTGCGATAGTTTGATCTGTTTATTAGTTTAGGTTTTAAACACACTGTAAGGTATACATTTATTATAACATTTAAAATAGCATTATGCAAGAGCAAAATCTGCTTATAACAGGTCTTTCTTTAGGCCTGAAATGTTATCCAAATAATCAATTAGACATTAATCAACATATCCAGACCATAATAAACTCTTGATGTCAAGGCTGGCCTTCGATGTTGGTGGATTAAAATCCTATATGCCGCTTAATGGCTGTTGATAATTAAATCAATCAAGTGGATAATCGAGACTATGCTGTTTCTATTAATGATTTGAGTAATGATGACCGAGGCTATGTGAATATTTCAAACGCTTTTTTCTCAGCTAATAGTGGATCAATTTGACTGAAATTTTCAGCAAATTACCTTTACACACTATCTAGTTTTTAACGATTATAGTGAGAACTGCCATCTCTTTATCTTATCTCACATAATGTAACTTTAATCAAACAAAAAATCTTGAAACACTAGAAAGTTCCAGGTAATGTTGTTAGATAATATAATATAAGTAGACTTCCAATAATATAACGGATGTGCATACAACGGACAATCGCTTATAAGGACACAAAAGTTTGGTCTCGATTTTTGTAATAAAAATTTCTTGTTTTCAAAGTCTTTTTATAACGGACATACGATGTAAGAGTCCATTTTTATTACGGACTCTCGAATAAGCAGAACAAAATAATGATGTTACTGATTATGTAATCGGTGACCGGAATACTTTTCCCAGAAAATAACTATACTGATTTTTAGTGTTGTTACAATTACAAAATTCTTTAATCGGTAATCGCCTCGCCAAAAATCGTATCGGTTGGGCTGTGTAAGACATTCCCGCATTCTGACTTACCCCTAATGCTTTAACTGCTAATTAAAAATCCAGTACTTGCAATAGATTACAATTCACTAGTTGATCAACATCTCCCGCCCATAAATCAGTACGTAATATTTTAACATGGATATCGGTAGTCATATCGACAAATAAAAACCCGACAGAATTAAGCGACACAAGACGATGCAGATAAAAACATGTGTCTTCTAAAGGTGTGACAAAATGGGAGGGGGGGGGGGGCGAATAGAAGAGCCTCCTAGCTGGTATCTCAGGTACACGGTAACGTCGCATTCTGATTGTGAATTAAATAATAAAGTAAATTGTTTTTTTTTTGTTTTTTTTTAAATTATATATAATTGTATATTAATAATATTACATTAGTAGTTTAGTAACTTGGGAAAAAGGCATAGCCAACTTTCCTGTCATATGCGGCATTGGCGTACGTGACCATTTTCAGCTTTTTCGCGCCAAAATCAACCATTTTACGCATTTCTTAGTAAGCCATGCCTAATATGGTAGACGAAGATTTCCATGTGACATTGAGATCGTGTAACGCTATTTTAGTGATAACGGAGCTTTTTGTTAAAAATACAGAGCAATTATTCGACAAATACGAGTGAATTTGAGACATGTTACTTTTGCTATTACAAACTATCGAAACTATCGATAGTTTGCTGGATTATCGCAATTTTTATCGATAGTTTCTTTTTACTATCGATACATACTATCGACAGTCAACTATCGCGATGCATCGATTGTTCGATGTATCGTTACACCCCTAATGAACAAGCCTAATTTTTTCTAAGATTCTGTATCGAAATATGCGATTCTATATAGGCCTACAATTACTTGTGGTAAACAAAGTGTTAAGTTCATAGTATCTGTAAACCTTTCCAAATTTCCTAACAAAAATACTGTTTTGCTCAATTATCAGTTGCAATAAACTTTAAATAAAACAGTAAGCCTAATACTGTTATGCTATTCAAAATCACATTTTCCCTTTTAATAGTTTTAATGTAGGCCTTAATCCGACCACCTATAAAATCCACAATAGAAAACTGTATAAATTAAATTTTCTATTTCTAAATAATTCCATTATAGTACACAGTATAAATTAAATTTTCTATTTCTAAATAACCAGTTGACAAAAATAAAAGTAACTCTGAACACAGATCAGACCTTATGTTATGATATCTAGAGCACACTTCAGATTGATAATAATTTAATATATTCTTATGCAGTGGGGTAAAATGGACAATTTTGTGGTATTAGGGGGTCTATATAAAGGCGGTCAAAACATTACATGGTACCCAGAGCAATATGCAAAGCAAAATTCAATTTCAAGTTGTTTTTGGTTTTGTAAAAAGAGAAACTAATCAACTCAAATATGTTTATTGAAAAATGTAATACTATTGAAAATAAAATATTTAATTGTTTTTTTTTTTCATTTTTTAAAAATTAAAGCCAACATTAATTAAAAGAACAAAAATCATAAAAGAAGACAGGGATCAACATTGGAGCAGGGATCTTATTTGGCTGTTTTTTGTCGGCTTTAGCCGATTGATCTTTAATCTAGCCGATTGATAAAACAATGAATCGGCCACTATGGTATCATATATCAATCTACGTCGGCCGATTTACAAAGAGTTAATTATCATGAATCGGCCACTATGGTATCATTAATCAATCAACTTTCGGCCGATTACAAAGAGTTAATTATTACTCGTCGATTAAGAAACACATCACGGCCGATTACAAAGAGTTAATTATTACTCGTCGATTAAGAAACCCATCACAGAGTCCGTCAATACAATCTGATTACCTTCAGCTTCAATCCTTATCGGCTTATTTCCTAAATAAACAATTTAGTTGAGTTAATCAAGCCAAGTAAAAGAATGTATATAATCCAATGTCGGTTCAATCATTTATATCTAACACAAAGTTGAAGTACTTGAACACCTCGCAGAATGACAATAGAAAACGTAAACGAGATATAGCCGAAGATAGTGATGGCGGCGCTGACCTTGAACTTCAAGCATGCACGTCGTCATTGGTAATTCCAAAAGCTGCAGATCCCCCCACGTCCAATATAGGTCAACCAAAGTCGAGGTCAGGAAGATATTTTAAATCCGAATGGTTAACTACTTTCAAATGGCTTTCGTTTGACAAAAATTCACAGAAAATGTTTTGTCTAACTAAGTTATTAATTCCGAATTACTGGTGAGCTGTCATCACAATTCCATGAAAGAACAATTTCCAAATGTAATAAAACTGATGGAAATAGGGAGGACGCTACCAGTTAGTAGTGTCGAGTGTGAGAGGGGTTTTTCTAAGCAGAACGTTATCAAAACTATATAAGCTATAGTTATGAAGAAAAATTAAATGACCAATAATATTATATCCGATAATGTTATGCATCTTTTATATAGTAGTATTAGTATAATGCATCTGCAGACATTTTGGCTTCAGACAAGTATGTGGGGAGTATTATTGAGCGGGAAATGTTCTCAAAACCTCCCGGTTTTACCTTTGTTTTTAAATCTCAGAGAAAAGCAACTAAATGTCTTTTGTATGATTGTTTCAAGTCTTTTTTTGTTTTGTTTTTTTTTCAGAAATATTCAGCTTTCTGATGATCTTCTCACAGACGAAATCCATTTTAAGGAATGAAAAAATACTACCAGACAAGATCCATTTTAAGGAATGAAAAAAATACAACCATGTCGCAATCGTCGTGTGTGTTTATCTCCATAATTGTTATGTTATATCGTGTGTTATTGTAATTGCTTTCTTGAGTGTGTTGTCTTTGCAACTGTTGTCCTGTTTAAATCTGCCGAGGCCGGTTCCAAGTCAAGTAAGAGCTGTGAAAGGAGGAGGGTTGAGAGTGGGGCTACTAAAACCTACTACGTAAAACAACATTTTGTGGCCGAAAAAAAACACTAAATGGATATTATTTCTAAATACATGTACTTAAGTGAACAAATAAGTAAAATAATCATTTGTGTGATGCTTTGATTCTGAGTACTGTTGATACAGCACAATTTATATTGCACTTTAAAGTTAGATGTAATATTAGTTTGTTAGTTGATTTGTAAAACCTGTTGATTTTTTTGCTTGTGTATAGAAAAAATCATGGCTAAATATTAACTTCATCCTTAATTTTACAGTATCATTACTAAAATGCAGTAAATAGAATGACTGTTATTATGAATATTTTGAGTTGACAGACAGAAATGGAATTTAAAACGGATATAAATTTTTTAGTATGTTCACTGAGCAACCAAAGCTGATCAGTTTTGTTCAAAATATTCAGAACCTAAGAAAAAATTTTGTTTAAAATATTCAGAACCTAAAAAAAATTTTTTCTCAAATTAATCACATTTGTGGTATAAGGGGAGTGAACTCTGTACCATTAGTCAATTACCTCCCTTTGCTAAATAGTTAATCCAACATTGCATGACCTTTCTTTCACAGAAAATACTTTTAAACACGATACTTTTTGAATTTTTTTTTTTGATTCTAGTTATATTTGTCTGATCTGTTATTACTGTAATGGTTGTAGAAGTACAAAAGGGTTACTTTTGAATTGCTGTTCAAATTGGCTTCAGTTTGATATGTTGGATGATGACATTTGTTCTGTTTGGTTTTTTTTTGTTTGCGATAAAATAGTTTGTGGTAGCTGGTGGCGGCCATCTTGGGAATTGTGGCAGCCATCTTGGATTTCAAAATGGCCAATATTGAACAGATACTTTTTTAGTAAGGTTTGATTTAAGAATTTTTAATGAATAAACCACTTATTTTTGTTACACATATAAACGTGAATAAAATCCATACTACATTATATGATGGTGGCCATCTTGGATTCAAATATGGCTGACATCATCTAATTTGCATATTTGCATCACCATGATTCTTACTTGGTTACATTTTGTATAAATTTATTATTATTCTGTAAATGTAACTGGAATTTGAATATAAATAGTTACGATTTCAACAATATTACGCATTTTTTGTCTTTAATTTATTCAAAATGGCCGACATCGTGGTTGACCAATGTTCTTTTTTCGTCAAACTTTAGAGTGTCTTTCGGGCATGCTTTGCGCCAATTTTCAGCAAGATCGGATATTTTGTCCAGGTATTATGCATTATTATGTGCTTCTGATCCATCGTTAATTCTTGAATTTTGTGCCATTGACCCCTGTGACCTTTCAGTCTATTTTAATTTTCTCTATATAAAATTTTAGACAAAAAGTACCCCGATTTACCGAACTTAAATGTTCATATCTTGGCTTCTAATTAAGATATCTTCAATCTGAAAACAGTTTAATGCTATTTAAATGTAGCTTTATTAAATAGACTTATTTTTAAATAAATCCATTAATAATTGAATTTTGCATTCATAGCCCTACATACAGCGACTGTGTAGCGCGTAGCTATCGTGAAAGCCTTTCAGCCTTGCGAGCAAGTCTAGTTTTTCTTGCATTTAATTCATTTACAGAATACTTACTAAACAAAAAAATAAAAAAATAATAAATAATGTTTGAACTACGCATCCGATCTTTTCATTGTCCCTGTATAATTTTCTAGACTAGAAAATATGTTGCTTAAATCATAGAACTAAATGTATTTAGTTCTATGCTTAAATCGAATAAACTTCTACCTCCCTCCGACCGTAATTAATAATAATAATTCACGACTCTTCGGGAATTGACTTTAAGAATAGAATGTCTCACAAGCTCGCCTTCCAACCATTTCTATCCATTATAAAGTCGTTTGTCGAATAGTTTGGTGTCGACGTCTCGATCTACGACCTTAGCCATAGCGCGAAAGAACTGACGATGATTACGTACCGTACCATCATAGGCACGATAGAGAAACTCTGTACACAATGAGAGGCGATCTCGTTCAATCTCGCGCGAATCTACGATACGGTATTGTTAATGTTTACATCGCTGACATCCGGTCGGCAGATTTTGAAGTTATGGATAGATATTTTGGAGTTCAGCAGTTAGAAATTTATCAGGTGCTTGAATTAATTAAAGCGGAACAATATCATAACAAAAGCGTTGTCAAAAATCGGAACCGACCGCAAAAAAATCAGAACCAGACGTGACAAAAAGCGGAAATCCGCTTTAAAGCGGGAAAAAATCATGTCTGCTCCATAGCATAGCGTCACAAGATTTTTTGAAGTTATCAAGGGAGATAACTCTGGCAGTAATTATTTGAAATCGCTGAAAATCGTCTCATGACCTTAAACACTGTCAATCGGATATTAACATTGGCCTCTTGAGCGTCAACAGGATTTTTTGATGTGATCAAGGGCCATAACTCTGGCAGTAATTATCAGAAAATCATAAGGCTTCTTCGTCTCATGACCTTAAACACTGTGTTATCAAGTAATTATCAGAAAATCATTAGAATTGGTTTGCTTTTTATAAAGTTTTGCCCCATGCTAACAATTAGTATACAAAACATTTAATATCATTGATTTAGTTCAGTTATCAAAATTAATTGAAAATCAAACTACTTGTTCGTTTCAACACCTTAAAATCTGTGTATCAATCTGAAGTCAATCGGATAAGTTTGGCCTCCATAGCGTCACAAGATTTTTTGAAGTTATCAAGGGAGATAACTCTGGCAGTAATTATTTGAAATTGCTGAAAATCTATTGACTTCGTCAACCCATGACCTTAAACACCTTAAAGTCAATCAGATATTAACTTTGGCCTCTTGAGCATCCACAAGATTTTTTTAAGTGATCAAGGGCCATAACTTTGGCACTAGTAATTATCTGAAATCGCTGAAAATTAAAAGGCTTCTTCAACTTATGACCTTAAACACTGTGTATGAATTTAAAGTCAATCGTATATTAACTTTGGTCTCTAGAGCATCCACAAGCAATTGTGGACGCCGGACATACAAAAACGACATTTATACAGCGATTGTCTTCCATCGCAGAGCAATACACAGAGGCCATTTGATTGTGTTGTCATCTAGAAGGACGGCACTGGGCAGCAGCATGTTCACCCAGTTCAAGACCAGCAAATGTTCTACGCTCTGTGACAGAAAATATTCTTGATGAACATAGTCAAGGTTTTGATGCAGTTATGTTCTCCTCTATCATGCTTTTTTGAAAAAAAAAAATAAAAAAATATATAATGATGCAATTTGTACGAAAAAGTCTAATTTTAAATACACCACTGTAACTTTGAATTCTTGGGTTCTTTCTAGAGGAGGAACTGGATTATAGTTCTCAATAATACATAAATGCAAATTCAAATCGAATACAAGGACGGAAATTACGTTTACCTGATGAAAATGTTAATCAGTACAATTTGCAAGAACATCATTTTAGGCCTTACAGGCATCCTATGTACAAAAATAGAAATTATTATCATGAAAAAAAAAAAAAGATCGATTATGTTACTTTGATTAATCGAAAAATTGTATTAATGTTTAAAACATGGGGTCATGTTTTTGTTTGACGTCGGGGATATATGACTGACGTCTAGGTCATATGTTATCTTATATCTTATTATTTTCCAATTCTGTTTTAAATTTCAAATCTATTTTTTTATATTCATTAATGCTTGGTAAGTCATTTAAGGCAGCCAGCAATTAACCCGTCAGTCAAATTATGACAGACTGGCAACTAAAAAGGTTGATCTATAAGTCTCTTCTATTGTTTTAAATGCCTTTAATAATTATATGTTTATGTCAAAACTTTCTAAGTAACTGATTTGTATAAATAGACAAATGTATGCTAAATGATCGGCATGCTTGTGTGCCGGCGGGATAGAGGGATAAGCAGAATGAATGTGTATGAACGGGAAAACCATCGAGTTTAAAGACCAAACCAAGTTCCTTGGCGTAATCTTTGATCGAAGGCTGACCTTGAAACCACACATTGACTGGACTGTAGATAGATGCTCCAAAGTCCTAAACTTAATGAGAAAAATAACGGGTAGCACTTGGGGAGCCAAAAGAATTAAATTTATAATGGTGTATCGTGCTCTAATACGCTCTGGGGGGTTGGGATGGCCTAGTGGACTAGAGTGCTGCGCTTCGACCTCTAGCTGGCCGGTCACCTCTGGCTTGCTGCTGTGGTTTCCAGCCCTGGTGTGAGCGTATATGACATGGAGATAGGGGGGCCTTCTGAACCTCGTGGGTTTCCTCCGGGCACTCCGGTTTCCTCCCACTGCTAATTACCGCTACGTGCAAGCGAATTATTGAAATAAAATTAAACCATATGTTGGTCCCGAAATGACCTAGTTTGTGTTAAGTGAATGTTAAACCCCATTTCTCCTTCTCTCTCTCTAATATGCTCTGTATTGGACTTCATGAACTGCGCGCCACCACTCTTAAATAAGCGTGACACCATCCAATACAAAGCTCTGTGTATTGCGACTGACGTAGGACTTGGGACCAGGAGAGAGGCATTACTACGAGATACCAGAGAGTTGCCCCTATCCCTAAGAAGAAAAGAACTAGCAACACTGGGCTAAGATCTTGCAATTGGGTGAGAGATCGCCGACCTTTGTCAGCCAAAAGACAAGATATTTAAGAGATCCTAGATAGAAAAGCCTAGGCCAGGGTATCAGGGAAACAGACAAGGAACTGTGACTGGAGGAGCTTGTGATAAACGAACACGACCCACCATTGATCGCTCCTTGGACACTCAATCTAGATCTGCTACAGAAAACCGACAAGAAAAACAACCCCACTGCAGCACATGCTCTCTCTCTGGAACACCTTGAAAACAACTGGCCGTCTGATGACTGGGAACATGTTTATACGGATGGCTCACGCAATCCTGAAAAGGGCACCAGCTCGTTTGGAATATACCTGCCAAAAGGGGAACAGGGAATAAGCAGGAAACTGCCCAATAACTGTACGGCAAGTAAACGGTGTACACTGCAGAGATTGTGGCCATCTGTGATGCTACATCATGGCTCTCCTATCAAAAGACTAGTAAGTTCGTCATCCCAAGCGACTCTCTGATCAGTCAGATTTCAATCCAAAATGACAACTCGGACTCAAGACCAGAAGTCATTTTGGAAATCAGGCAGCTGATTAGAGCTTGTGTGGATTCCATCACATGCGAACATTTGAGGAAACGAGGAAGCCGATCGACTTGCAAATGAAGGTCTCGGGGACACAGCACCACTCCACACTACAGAATACAACATGGAAATCTACAGTATGGTAAAAAGAAAGGTCAATTCACGCTGGGAATTAAAGCTCGTTGAACTTGACACATACAGATTCTGGCTGGATGACAAGATGTACACGAAGACAGCTAAATAACCTTAGAAGAGATATATGCAAACTTATATCGAAACTTAGGGTGAAAGAGCAGCTGCAAGACAACAAACACCAAGTCATCATCCGTGAGTGCGGAGAATAATGTACCACCAACCATGTCCTGGTAGACTGTGAGGTATACAAAGAAGAGAGAACAGAACTAGTGAAGATGATGGAGCCCAACAGCATACCGCTCCACACTACTCTTTCCAAGACCCGATCTGAAGCTGCGAATACCTGACAACTCATCCCAATGAAAGACAACTTATCCCATATTTAAAGACAACTCATCCCAAGTCAAAAGACAATTCATCCCAAGTCAAAAGACAATTCATCCCAACCTTTAAAAAAACTCTACTCTTTCCAAGTTACAAATAAATACTAAAAATTAATCACTAAATTACATCAGCAATTTATTAAATAATACATTTAATTTATTACATCAACAATTTATTAAATAATACAGCCAGTCATTTAGTTTGGTCCATATATTCCCCCTCCCCCAACATCTTTTTAATAGCTGGTTGGTGCTGATTTCCTGGTTGGTGTATGAATTCCAAAGTTAAAATAACTTGCATTGAGTTGTTCTTGTTTGCTTTTTCATGTGTCTTCAATTCTTTTACCATCCTGCGGTACTGAGCTCTAGATATATATCTAAATAATACGTTGTTAAATTTAATTTAATAAATTTAATGTTGAGTTTGGAATTTAATACAATAGTGTTGAGTTTTGAATTTAATTGAGTTTTGAATTTAATACAATAGTGTTGAGTTTTGAATTTAATACAAAAATGTTGTTTTGAATTTAATACAATAGCCTTGAATTTTCAAAAAATAACATTAAAGTCTTACCAGTATCATAGTTCTTTGCTTCCATCGTTCACACCCGTCACAATGAACAACTTCCTATCTTGGGCAACTACTGACACACAAACTATACAGCTATCAGACATTTTGAAAAATGATACTGAAATATTTGATTTCAGTATTTGTATACAATACCCCAGCTTTGACACTTATGCAAATCATTTTAATTATCATTATGATATTTGTCTTTGAAGTGCTTCACCAATTTAATTAGCTTGTAATAGGGGTAAATACTACGACTCGGTTTAGTAAAAGATAAAGATGAAATATATTTTATAACTTGTCACCATCTACTAAAACAGTAATTCAAACGGTAATCATCAATTTATTACAACAACAATATCAATTTGAACTAGACCTGCAAGCAGCACTGAACCGGCTTTCAGGAATCATACAGGAAGTTTATTATACCATAGCCGATCCATTGAGCTACCAAACTTTAATTGTTTTGCTTCAGTGACACCCTCTATCATATGTAAAAGTAATATTTGCTGGCGAAAAGACCGGTCAAAATTGTAAATTATGGCAAAATTACGTCACTTCCGCGGGACAATTGGCAATGTTTCGCCAAGGGAACATGCTAGAAGCAGGGCTCGAAACGAAAGGCGCGCAAAAGCGCTCGCGCACCTACCACGCACCTAAAGTGAAACTCAGGTACATATTTTTAGACGCACCCGAATTTTATATACAACGCTCCTCGTACCGAAGGCTAACTCACGGTTCTCTTTTTGAAATATCCCCCGGCCTTTTACATGAATTAACGCGAACACTTTTAATAAAATTCTCGCAAAAATAATCTGTTTTTATTTAACGGTCTCAAGACACTACCGTCGGCCTGAGCGGCAATGGCCTCCGAATTTTAGAATTTGGCCGCAGATTCGTTGCCGATTTTTAACTATCCACGGCCATGGGTCGCCGATTTGTATTGGGTATCAATAGTTATTTTTACTATCAATAATCGGCATTGATTAGATAGTATTATTTTCACAGTCAGAACCAAGAATGGGTTACGTATTTAAAAGTCAAAACCATACGATGTTGCGATAGATGCTTTTTGTTTGTCTAATTAATAATAAAACGTCTCATATTACGTATAAATTGTACTTAATTTTTAAATAATGTAGCCTTGGTTCTGAATGACGAAATACCGTTGATAGGCCGATATATGTGGTGGAACCAAAATAAAATGAGCACGGATTCAAAACATTGCGTACGACTACGTGACAGCGACCAATACCAACATGGCGGACAATTCGTTGTCAATTCGTGTGCAAAAATTAAAGAAAATTTAATAGCCTAAATAACTTGTTACCACGAATAAGTAAATTGTTTATTAGTATTAAAATAATGTAGCATTGATTCCGAATGTAGAAATACAAACGTTTTTGCCATCTATCAGTCATTTAAATAATGAGCAGACGAATTCTGAAAGGGGAAAAACTCCGGGTTATTTACACATTCGGGTATATCCAATTTAGCGAATTCCATGATATGGCGATTATTGTTTCTAATGAAAGTATTGTTTAAATGAGGGCGAATTTATTTCCAACATTTTTGGGGGAAAAAAAGCTAGATTGAGACTTTGAAGTAAATATAAAGTGACTGATGTAGGCTATTGTATTTATTACACGAATCATTAAGTCACAGAAAACATTGAGTCGACTTCTCTACGCACGCACGAAGAATGCATTATTTTTGTAAAAGTAATAAATATATTGAACGGGTTGTGATAGTCAGGCTTATTACAACCATTTGACTGAGAAAAAAGATGTAAAATAAACAGATTTATAACATAATATTACATATTAAACTTTTCTAAATCAGCACAACTGAATTTGGGCACTTAATATAAGCAAAATCTGCTTTTGAAAAACACTCTCCTAGAATATCTGAGGTGCAGGTTTTTAGGAGAGCGATTTTCAGAATTTGTAATTTTAGGTGCAGCTTTTAGAGCTCTCCATTATTTTATTCTTTTCAACCCCTGTAGAAGTCTTTTCTTGATATCAATATGATGGTATTGATTCAATCTTACTGCCCATTAGAGTCAGACGTTATAAAGTTAAACGAATAATAAACATAAATCCCTTCAAAAAAATGTTTGTTTTGAAGGCCAAAAATATGTTTTTTGCAAAAATTACATTACTTCCGGTGATTTGAAAATGTTAATTTAGTTCACAGAAGTCATAAATGGCATAAGGCATCAAATGGGAAAAAAAATATAAAAATCAAATAATAATTGACACTTTTATAGACCAAAAACCTTGAAAAGTGACTTATCGAAGATCGCCTATTTCTCTGTAACCGTACAAGTAAGAAACCATTTTGTGGTATCTGTATGGTCATATGGCTTCATTCTATTCGTTGATGGGAATCAAATATCATAATTTTAAAAATATTATAAGGCAGACTCATTTGAATAAAATATAGTTTTTAGGTTTCAAATACAGTTTTTGCCCAAATGACGTCATTTTCGGTCACAGTGAAATTGTAAAATTGGCTTGACCTAGTCCAAATTGATATTAACTTAATGATTAAGCATCAAATGGAAAAAAAAAATATTGCAAATTGAATAATAATTCACTCTTTTATAGGCAAAAATATCGTGAAAAGTGATGCATGCAAAATTGCATATTTCTCGGCAACTGCTCATATTACAAACTAATTTTCGCATACATTCTCTTCGTCTGGATTAATGCTACGAGTTTATGAAAATAACAAATAAATATTTCAAAATATGAAGACGCTGAATGAATTGTAAATAACTGAATTTTACACTTTATTTTACATTTTATTCGAAATTGCCCGAAAATGAAATTGAAATTAAAAAATCTGAGCCAAGGATTTTGTGCACCTTTTCAGGGTGCATCCTTCTAGTTATATCAGTTTTGAAAAAAATAATATTTGCTTTCAAAAAGTGGTACCGAACTGTCAAAATTGTAGTTTTTGTTAATATTACGTCACTTCCGTTGCCGACAGAAAAATTTCACCGTAACAAAAAAAATTACAATTGGGACCACGGAGCATATGAACTTTGTTTTATACAAATCGAACAATAAATAATTTTTCTGGGTACGAAAAACTATATTAGCCGATGGCGGCTAACGCAAATTACTTAGACAATTTTTTTTCTCATTTCTGCTCAAGTAGGATGATATTTTGACCCTGTGTAAAATATCATCAAAAAATATTCATAAATAAAAAAGGTTTTCGTAAAAAAAATTATTTTTTTTTCAAAATATCGGACATTTTTTGTACTACTTCCGGTTATACAATCGTTGTCGTGATAGCTTTACGAAGTTCTTTGGATTCTCAACTTTCTGTACCAGAAGTGTCAGAAACATCCATTGAGTAGTTTTGGAAAAAAAGATAAATTAAAGAGCGTTTACAAAAATTTAATAATTTTTCAATTTTTTTCAAAGTTTGATGCCATTTTTGGACCACCTATATTATTTCAATGCTTTTCATTTTGGATTCACTATATAGACAACCAATAGGACTATGAGTAAGAAAAGTTTCAGAAAAATGTAATTTGTTTGAAAATGGATAAAGAATTGACGAAACTATGGCCGATTTTCAATTTTTAGATAACGTACAAAGTTCGGTCACTTCCGGTATGCGCAGAAATTTCAAAAATATTTTATCAAGTAGCCACCACATGGTTTCCCAATAGAAAATCTAATTCCAGATCGATATCTGTTTTCGATCATGGAGATCTAGGCCCTCGCGGTAAATAATAATAATAAGTAATAATAATAATAATTTAAGTAATCTCAATAGGCTTTCAGACGAAAGTCTGAAAGCCTAATAAAACAAACAGTAATCATCAATTTGAATAAGACAGACAGTAATCATCAATTTGAAGAAGACAGACAGTAATCATCAATTTGATTAAAACAACAATATCAATTTGATTAAGATAACAAAATCTGATTGGTTTTGGTCTGAGTGGTCTTCAAAGATATATCACTTTTATTTGTTGGTATGAGTTTTTAACCCATGAAGTGTAAATAATTTAATTTAATAAAACTGTCCATAATATTATATTAAATGTATTGGACGTTAAATCTGTAATAAACAACAACAACGTTGGGATGAGATGTCTTATAACTTGAGTCTCACTCTACCCATGTTTTAAAGTTGAGATGAGTTGTCTTTTATAGTGGGATGAGTTGTCTTTTGACTTGGGATGAGTTGTCTGGATACCGAAGCTGCAAATCTTCGAACTAATTCACAATTTAATGAACACCGTTGGATTAAGTAGAATAGTGAAGTAAGCGGGGGCTACGATAAGACGAGCTCGGCATCTAAAGCCTAAACTACATAGGGGATTAAACACCAAAGTAGCAGGATAGCGGAGTAAGGGAGGGTCAAGGTAAGACGGGCTTGGCATCTAAACACTAATCCACTACAAAGACACCAAACCTACAAAGTGGGTTAAGTGGAGTAAGGGGAGGCCACGATAAGACGGGCCTGGCACCTAAACACTAAAGCCCAAAAGATGACTTCTACCAATCCAGAGACGAGACGCATATCATATGTCTGCATAAATGCTGTCTCTACAGATCAACTACCAATTAATATGTTTTTTATGAAATAAAGGGAAGAACTTCCCACTAAACCTACTCCATGGCTCAAGGCCGCAAATGGAAAGATTGCAAAATCATATTCTAAAAACAGGAAGATGCATCAGCTCTGTCTTTTCTGCGATATCACTTCTGTGGAAGCAGACGTTAAAACACCAGGTAGTAGTAGATGATCAGTAGTTGGAGAATCCAGTTTAGGGAACATACCAAAATTCCAGCGTGACAGATGGGACAAAAGATAATATTTTCACAGTAAATTTGAAATCTGGTTATTTCAATACACTTGAAATCATGCAATTGAAAGTATTTTTGACAACCACTATGTCATCCCTTTAATATAGAACAAAAAAAATTTTTTCGGAAAAAATTATTACTTAGCATTTTGGGATTATGCTTGATGTGACGGATGGGACATTTCTAGACCACCGTTTTATGTAACCTTGGTACCGGAACATTGATCTATCTCAATTACTAAAATTTAGTTTAACTGACATGCATATGTTAAAATAGAATCATTTAAGTGGATTTAGGTAAAATAGTTATGGTTTCATATTTGTCATTATGCCACCGTGGCACCATCAACACTGTGACAGATGGGACATCAGAATATGTGACGGATGGGACATTAAATATATGCAACAAATTGATTATTCAGGATAAGAATTTAATGCTGACCTTCACTTCTAGAGTCATCCTCTGTTTGCAAAAGCCTTCTGAACATGATCGAGGCTACATGTAGTTTGTAATAGACTTTTTTCTAATTTGATGTGAACTATTGGTGTCATGATAGGACAAAACTTGTCCATTTTCAGCATTACAAAACCTTCCATTCTAGAGTTACCCCCATATCGTCCAAAACTTGATAGAGACTTCCGTTTTGATTTTTTTGAACAGATTTCTTTTCAAATTTGGTGTGAGGCATTTGGGTAATAAGAGGACTAATCCCGTCCTTATTCAGCATTCGGTGGTATGGTATTCCGCTCCAGAGTTACCCCACTTGTTGGAAGACCTTAATTGCCGAAAAGCTTGTGAATGCGATCGAGGCCATAGTTTAACATAATTTTGTTAAGTTTGGTGTGAAGAATTATGGTAATCAATGGACTAATGTTATTTAGAGTCTTCAAGGACCTTTTATTCTGGATTTACCTTGTGAATATTATATAAGGTTCAGTTTTTAAAGGATTTTTTTCAAATTTATTGCGAATATGTATACTGGTATATAAACCCAACTGATTTGGGGTTATGAAGGGTGCAACCTTTTGATCCAGAGTAATTGCCCCTTTTCTAAAACGTGTGCACACAAAAGAGGCTACAGTTTTTATCAGATGTTTTTTGTTTTTTTTTTCCCCATAATTGATGTGAAGGATTGGTATCATGAAAGGACTGATCCTTTAGATTTCCAACATACATATGATGTATACTGCCTTCTGTTCAGCAATTATAAAAGTAGTACAGGCTACAATTTTTAATGGTTTTTTTTTTTTCAAATGTGGTGGGGAGCATTGAAAAGAACGGTGCTGATTTCCAGTATTCTAGAACTTTGTGTTCAATATACTGTTAATATTGCCAATAAAATGTTGCACTGCTATGATTTTTATTACTCTGGCCTTCAGATGCAATTATATTGCTTAGTATAGATAGTCAACAAAGGTTTTTAAGAATGAAATCTGCAGGTGTCTGAATTTCAGGCTCTAAGTTCATTGTGACGGATGGGACGAAAACTCTGTGACGGATGGGACAGCGGGAGATTTGTGACGGATGGGACACCATGAAATCTCCAGTTTATTTATTGCAAAACTAAATCAAGAAAAATACAACCATATATTTACTTTATGGCTTGCATATAGAAGATATTAATATCATAATTTATTTTTAAATATATCAAAATATACTTTTTAAAAGAAAAATTCATTAAAATTGTGACAGCGGGAGATTTGTGACGGATGGGACACCATGAAATCTCCAGTTTATTTATTGCAAAACTAAATCAAGAAAAATACAACCATATATTTACTTTATGGCTTGCATATAGAAGATATTAATATCATAATTTATTTTTAAATATATCAAAATATACTTTTTAAAAGAAAAATTCATTAAAATTGTGACAGATGGGACAAAAAATATTGCTAATTTTGTGGTGCCGTTTGTGGAGTATACAGAGTAAAAACCAAAACCAAGTGCTTTTGTCTTTAATTTCATCACATGAAAGTAGCTATTAGTAATAGAATAACAGGTCTTTGAATAATTATATTTATTCTTTTCAAGGCAGGAAAAGAAGGGAAAAGATATGAAATTGATACATATTTTACATAGAGGAGCGTGTAAATACACATATTTTCATAACCATCCTATATGATTTTAAAATTTTTTGTAAAATTAAACTAGGATTTATGCTTACTAATTAAAACATAAAAGTAAATTAATACGAAAAATTTGAAAATTCTCCAAAAGTGGGAAGTTAAGCTGGAATTACCCAAATTCCCTGAAAGTCGAACGGTGTTACAGACAGTGTTCGACACAAACGTCTGTCCGTAGGCCTGGGGCCGACGGATTTATCGGAGGACTCCTGCTTGCCTATTTCACTCGGGTCCGCCGGGTCTTCGTTTTCTTAGCTCGCATAGTTAGTGTCCACATTCGACAATTCTGGATAAGTAGAACTGTCATAGAAACGCAACCAGAGTCTCCAATAGCTAACGGTTATTGTTTACTTGTCATCGACATGACGGAAGCTGATGTTTTCCAAACAGTGACCAGCCTCTTATTTGTGCATCTAGTTCGGTAATCGCGCTTCTTCGACGCTCCATATGAATTCCAGGTATCGGTAGATATTAAACTGATCACTGAATCATACGTTTAATGGTTTCGCTGACCAGTACGTTGTTAGTGAAATTAGTTGAATATAATCCTCTGATAGAACACCAAATACACTGAGAAACAATCATTAATAATAATATATTTTATCCGCCATTGCCAAATCCGCCGATGACACGTGTGACATTGATTGGAATTTCTAGGTCAATAAGCCGGCGATGCTACGTTTGATTTTAAGTTGCATCTACTGTTATGATTTTTTATATACACATGCTGACAGAGGCTTAATTTTAACCATATGTTGAATTTTTGTTGTTACTATTTTTGAAAGGTATCTGGAATTTTATTTTAAAGCAATTTCAATTATGGTTGCCACGTGACCACTGTGCCGTGTGTCTAGCATGGACGAATGAATAAAAGCATATTTGAAAGTTACGTGACAGACAAAAATTAAAACTTGTGTTATGAAAAAATACCATTGTGCTGTATGCATCCAAAAAACGAAGACAGCAATTTAATCAGGAATATTAGTCTTACTGACATGAATTTCATGAAGCCGAAACGTGTATTAAATTTCCCGAACGGTGTAGTTGTGGGCCTACCTTTTATTAAACGTAATGGAGGCTGATGATTTTAAAAACTTTTCCTACCAACCTCTTTTGACCGACTCTGGGCTATGGTGCTAACAATCTAGGGCAGTTGTTTGAGGTTGTTTTGTAACTATTTGAAGTTTACGTAGGTTATTATGGAAAACCCAATGCAGCCGTGAATAGATTTGTTCCATTAAATTGAAATGACACATTAATTTGTGTCTTCTTTTTTTTTTCTTTTTTCTTTTGCAAGTTAATAAACCATAGCTTTATACATGGAAACTATAAATAATTATTATTGGTTGGGCCTGCGTGTTACCTGAAGGACCCACATGATCATGTGTTGCACAGGTCCTGCGGCCTGTGCTTGGAAAATGTTTGTTTCGGACACTGGTTACAGACCTTAAGATCAACATATACTCTGATACTACAAGTAGGATTTTAAGTTGTAATTATGAATCTGCTCTTAAGTTACCATCCTGCTTGTCAGAAGAGATATACAGCGGTGAGGCGTAAACATCCTGAACCACCATTCAGTAATGTGCTTTCCAAAAAGGCCCGGATTTGGGACAAGACAGGGAAGTTCTCTGTCAAAGTCAAACCAACAAGGATTGCTCAAAGGTGAATGCATATTCTGTGGAAAGGAAGACAATTTAGTCAAGATTGCTACATAAGCAGGTCGTCAGTTCCTGCTTGAACGGGCCAATGATGAATCAACCAATGATTGCATAAGGAGTCTTATTAGGAGTGGTGTCAGTCTTATAGAGAAGGAAGCCTAATATCATAAATCACGTCGCGTCCAGTTTCTGGAAATGTATAAAGCTGAGTATGCAAGCAATGGCTGAGCTGAGATTGATATCATCTTCTACCAGGCTCAAATTTTACACTGAAAGATCAGAGACCACTTCAAGCAAAGAGTCTGTGGCACATCTCCACAATGAAGCAAGCAACACAAAAAGGTCAATTACGGTGGGCAGCTCTACATCTTCGATCCATAATGCAGTTACCAAAGACCAGGGTCCGTATTCAAAACTTAACTGCACGCTTAAATTATGGAATACTCATATTCGCCAAAAAGCATGCATTTTCAATTTATGGAATACTCTCCACTGCCAAAAATCACAAATTTCTAACATTGCAAGCAAGTTATGCCCCCTTAATACTATACTCTATTAAATTCTTGGTGTACATCACCAGGAAAATGTTTGTCAAAATATTATATTGTAACCCACGAAAATAGTATGATTATAATTTAGGATAATTATGATAGTATGCATCCTTTGCCGGAACAACTGTTTTCATAGACTTTTTGCCTTCTAAGTTAGACTGGACAAATCATACAGTTTTGTTCATAAATCTACCATTTGAGATATTGTGTGACTATCTCCATGTTAGATTTTGACAGGCCTGGCATTGACGGTACATTGTGTGTACGAAAAATTCATGTTGCATTATATTTTACCTAAATAAATACTACCGATTATGTATATATGGGAATGAGTTGAAAAAAATAGATCATGCATTGTAGCGGTAGTATAATTAATTTGTGAAATCTATAAAGCCATGTCATCACAAATGAATTCAACTTTATTATATGACAGTCATGGAAAAGATATCCTAATCGCGAAAAGATATCCTAAACTATTTCGGTGGTAATAACCTTATACTCACTACAACATCAAAGTTGACGAACAAAAATATTAATTTGAGGTCAGCTACGCT
The DNA here is from genome assembly GCA_036850965.1 of Patella caerulea. Taxonomy (NCBI): domain Eukaryota; kingdom Metazoa; phylum Mollusca; class Gastropoda; family Patellidae; genus Patella; species Patella caerulea. The sequence goes on along the minus strand of JAZGQO010000008.1, from coordinate 2,202,357 downwards.
CGGCGACATTGTCTTTGTTTTAATCTGAATCCCCTATCTTTTAAAATCGCCATTATGGGATTACTTCTACAGTATTAAAAGAAGCCATTATAATCTCGCTTAACTTTAAGGTACCTCCTATAGGTCACTTAAAGTTAAGTGGTTATTTCTCACTTAAACTGGCCTTTGAATACCACTTAAAGACTAACACTTAAAAGTTAAGGCAGCTTAACTTTAAGGGAAAATTTGATACTTAACAGTGCCTTTGAATACCACTTGCCCTTAACTAACAGGAAGTTGCGTATATTTAAGTGAAAGCTAGTAGTTAAGTGACTATCTTAGACTTAAGATATCCTTTGAATACGGACCCAGGAATCCAGATCCATCATTAGTCCAGAATGGAATGCGCCCCAGACATTCCCAAACAATTTAACCTTTTATGTGGCTCAGCACGAAGGATGCGATGCGTACCAGGAAACCATCGACCACAAGATGATTGCAATCTCATCTGATGTCATTTAGTGATTTACAATGCTACTTGTGGTATTGTCAAGCCATGGAAGCACACTATTGTAGGCCTCGGATTAGGTTCACTAACTGGCTCAAAATTATCCCTTCAGAGTTTCCATACAGCAGGTCACTGCATTAATTACAGTGAAAAAAAAAAAAAAGTGTCTCGAGACCGAATTTGCATATTCAGGGTTTTGAAATAAGAATATTTTAAGTTCAGATTCAAAATGGCCCACAGACAGTAGTTGTTGCATTGACTGTGGTCATTTTCTATGCACATATCAGATATATATACTAAATTATTGCGACATGAAATTTTTGCGAGTTGGGGTGGTGAAACATAATTGCGAATTTCTATAGTGGGGAAAAAATTGAGGATTATGGCTTCAAGTCTGTATTCAACAGATCAAAGAAAATTAAATACCTGTTATCAAACTTCATTTTTAAATAATTATTGTTAAATTTAATCCCTTGATTATTAACTCCAAGTAAACATAATATGGCCGACATTTTAACTTATTGGGACTCTTTCTTGTGAAGAGTAATAAAGGGGGGATAATTCAATATGGCTGACATTTTAACGAAATTATTGCGAACATGAAATTATTGCGAGAGGGCCTCGCTCGCAATAGCCCTGTCCGGAAAGGTAAATCTGCCCGCGGCGCGATTACGTCCCTTGCATTGTTTGACATAATACTACTTCCGGAGGGCATTGTCTAAATCAATCGATAACAAACAGAAAGCTTAACAATGACAACAAACAAAGAGAATGATTCAGCAGTGCAGAAAGAGTTGGATTTTGATAAGTTGAATGTTAGCGAGTTAAAATCATATCTTCGTGAACATGGACAATATGTGTCGGGAGTTAAATTAAACGCGCTAAAGGAACAAATATTCTTGGAAAACGACCGTAATGTGAATTGAATTTAGAGGACGAGAATGTAGAAAAGTGAAGGAAACTTTAAAGACTTGTTTCACCATTAGGAGAAATATTACCACACCCGTCGTCCCTTAAACACGGTTGGAATGACTATTGTGAAAAAATACTGGATTTTTCAAACGCAGAACTTTACAATTATCTTGTGTTAAGTCAAGGTCGGACAATTGACAAAGAGCAAAACAATGCCAAACGACAACTGAAAGCAAAGGTGTTTTAGGAGGGTAGACATGTTCATTCAGTACAATATCATGAAATAGATTAAGCAATCACTCACTGTTTTGTACGCGCCAAAGTCATCCCATCCATGCCTACCCTTGATACAAAGAAGAAGCCAGATTATGTGGTTTGGATAAGTATGTCTAAAGTTACGGGACATGTTCATGCAGCTTGGTGTGAATGTAGTGCTGGTTCAACCAGAGATCAAAACAGGGACTTTCATAGAAATGTTGTAATGTGTTTTCTATTTTGTAATATATTGCGATGTGAACTAGTGAGAAAACGTGCCCCGAGTGTCTGATTCAAACCCACGACCCCCAGAGCACAAGTTTGGTGCTCAACCAGTAACCATTTAGTTAACCAGGCAGCCAGGGCCAGGTCAATCACCACACTGGATCACTGTTCAAATAATTCAATAAATTTCACTATATCTTATGTAATGTGTTAAGCATTTAACATTCTAAAATTGTTTCATCTTTTTCAGTGAAGGAGAATCCTGTAACCATATAGCTGCAGTACTCCATGGGTTAATTGACATTACCCAAAAGAAAAAAGAAGGTCTTCACGCGTCTACATCAAACAAGTGTAAATGGAATGAACCGCGCAAACGAAAACTTAGTGCCACCAATTAATGTTAATAACTTTGCTAGCAAATTAAGGCGATGTGCACCACATGCTGCATGGTTATTAACAAGACCAGACACAGTTAAAAAAGATGCAAAATAGGTGTTGCCCAAAATACACAACATAACGTTTAATTATGCAGACAATGTAAATCTAGATTCTGACAAATGCCAAAATTTCTTTAAAACATATCGTAACAGTCAATGTTTGTCTGTTGATTGCAAAAAAACAGAAAATATTACTCGTGGACAATTGAAGAATAAGTTTTGGAAGAAAGCCCGTGATGGTTGTGTGACATCTTCAAACTTTGGTGCCATATGCAAATTTAGAAACTAAACTGAACCAGAAAGTTTAATAAAAACAGTCATGGGTTATAATAGTTTCTCCAGCACAAGTGTGAAATGGGGACGCGACCATAAACCAGCAGGTAGACGGAAGTGTATGCACTGGTGAAAAAGGCTGCTGGTCACAACTTATCTGTGAGTGATACAGGACTATATATTCTGAATGACTACCCATTTCTTGGTGCGAGTCCGGATGGGTTAGTGACAGAAAATGAGCAAAACAGTGTTCTGGAGGTTAAGTGTCTATTCAAATGGAGATTTTCCAAAATTGTTGATGCCTCCAAAGATTCTCAATTCTGTTGCGAAATCAAAAAAGAACAAAATTATGCTTAAACGTAAGCAGAATTACTATTACCAAGTGCAAGCCCAGATGGCGCTTACAAAGTCAAGATGGTGTGACTTTGTGATTTGGACACTATCCGACATACACATTGAGCGGATTTCGTTTGATGAACAATTTTGGCAAGAATGTCTGCTTAAAGTTATCAGTTTTTATGAGAAGTTCGTTCTCCCTGAACTTTTCACACGTCGTGTGCAAAGAGGAAAACATTTATATGCCTGTCTTCATTAGGCCAGGAGAAGCAGGACATTATACCCCATTTCATTTTAAATCTTCTTTATCATGCAAATAAATAAAAAAATAATAATTGTACATATATGCAAGGGATCTTTAATAAGTGTTTATCAGATGAATGTAAACTTCGGCTTGTAGTATAAGGTACTATCATATCTTGAATGTAGGTTGGTGATTGTGAATTTAGAGCTTTAAAGGTTAATAATAAAATCTTGAAATTAATTCGCTGTTTAACGGGTAGACAATGCCCAATGTAGTGATGATACTGTGGCAGAGGATGCTGTCAAATCGTCCTTTCCAGGTGAGTAATCTGGCGGCTGAGTTCTGAACATTTGTAGCTTCTTTATGTGGTTTTCTGGAAGTTGATAACGGAGAGCATTATGGTAGTCGAGCTTAGATGTTATGAAAGCATGTATGAGTCTTTCTAGATTATCTCTGTTCAAATATTTTTTGATTTTGCTGATAATATGGAGATGGAAGAAGGATGAGGAGCAGACGGCCTGAACATGTTCTTTAAAACTGAGGTTGGAATCAATAACCGCTCCAATATTTTTGGCCTTTGCCGACTGAATGATCTCCTTATTGTCTAATGTAAGGGTAATATTTTCAGTACGAAATTTTGTTTGATGCTGTTTGGTACCAATGATTAAAAATTCAGTTTTTTCAGGATTTAGCTTCAGGAAATGATTTGTCATCCAATTGTGTATTTCTTCAATACAGTTCTTGATACAGTTAAGTCAAGTGTTGGGATGCGAGAATTTGTATCAAATTCCATATATAGTTGGGTATCGTCGGCAAAAAGATGGACTGTTAATCCAAAATCTGCTGCTATCTTTGTAATTGACTTCGTGAAGATGATGAATAGGACAGGACCCAATACTGAGCCCTGTGGAACACCACATACCATGTCAAGTGTCTCCGATTTTGAAGACTTTATTTTGACACATTGAGATCTACTTCGTAAGTACGATTCAAACCAAGAGTACACAGTATCACGAAGACCAATTTCGAGCCTCAGTGTTTCAAGCAGATCATTTATGTCGAGAGTGTCGAATGCGGCGGAGAGGTCAAGAAGTATTAGAAACATACACTTCTGAGCATCAATAGACCGGTAAATATCATTTGTTATCTTTAAAAGTGCCGTTTCCGTGCTATGGTATAGCTTATATGGCAATTGAAGTGTTTCAAGCAGATCATTTATGTCGAGAGTGTCGAATGCGGCAAGAGGTCAAGAAGTATTAGAAACACACACTTCTGAGCATCAATAGACCGGTAAATATCATTTGTTATCTTTAAAAGTGACGTTTCCGTGCTATGGTATAGCTTATATGCCGATTGAAGTGGATTTTCTAAATGATTCTTATCTTATATGCCGATTGAAGTGGATTTTCTAAATGATTCTTATTAAGGGCGTTGAGCAGTCTAAGATTCGCACTAACTTTTCAACGCCAATCTTATTAAGTCTTTGCAAACTTGTTCCACTTATAAAATAACTCAGAAAACTCTCGAAAGTCGCGTCGTTTTATGTGTAACAATGGAGATACGAGGCGGAGGAATAAAACTATTTATAGCAAACGAGACTGATTCCCCGACCTAGATAGGTGTTGAATAAATAATGACGTCGTGCACGCCAGTCACGTGACCAACACAGACGTGGCTTCAACGGGAGTGGAAGATGTCACGTGACCAGAAGGAATTCCCTGTATGACGCGATTATCCAGGTCTATTTATCTATCACGAAAGGAACATGACGGATTTTTTTTTTTATGGTCAAAGATTACTATTTTTTGAATGCATAACATGATTTAGAGTGCGGTGGAGTAGTGCAGTGAAGTAATTATTTACTTTTACATCCGAATTGTTGTATTTTAATACTTGTTGTCGACGTATTCAAAGAATTAACCCAAAATCGCAAAATCTCGTTTGAAGGTAAATAATGAACAACAATTTTAAAATACTTTGAGTTGGTATTTTTTAACGTTTTTGGTGTCGAAATGTAGCTTATAACCTCCACTTTCGATCTACTGGTGGGATTATCAATAAATCTTTTGAGCTTGTACTAATAGAATTTCCAAGAAAACGCATCGTTTTTTTGCGTTTCCATGGATACAAGACAAACCAAAACCTATAGCCAAAAATTGACCAGTGTATTTTTGGGACTTGCTATTAGCATTGTTCATGCGAAATTTGATGAAAATATCTGCAGGCATAACTGAGAAAATTCTACTTTTGTTGTCATCAATACCCCTTTTTATCATGCTTTTGGGCCAAGTTTGGAACATAGTTGGTAAATAAAATTGGTATTTATTTGGTGATTAATATGTAGTTTATCACCCCAAATAACAAAAAATGTCATATCTTATCAACAAAAATTACAGTGCTAGCTTTAAAATTTGCATTTTAGACTACTCAACGCCCTTAATATGTTCATTTAGACGAGTAAGAAAACATTTTTCAATAATTTTGGACAGAAAACTCAAATTACTGACAGGACGATAGTGTTTAAGAACATCTGGATTCAGTGTGGATTTCTTCAATAATGGTTTAACAATTGCACATCGGAATTCAGCAAGGAGGATTCCATTAGAAAGCGACTTGTGTATTATCTGACACAGCAGTGGGAGCAACAGATCGATATGTTCTTTGACGAGACATGTTAGTACTGGATCCAGTTAGCAGGTCTTAGGTTTGCTTTTCATGATGATCTTCTTCAGTTCAGGCTCAGTAAATGGTATAAATTCTCCTAAAGTAGCTGTTGATGGTTCCCTGGAAGAACATGTGACCATTTCTGATTGTTTTTCCATGATATCGAGTCTGATTTTGGAAATTTTATCTTGAAAGAATTCAGCAAAATTGTCAGCAAGAGTTTTGTTGCATGTGTGTTCTGGTAGAAGAGAGCAATCATTGCTCCTACACAGAAGGCTATCAACAATTTTAAACACAGTTTTCTGATCGTTTCCGCATTCTGTTAATTTGTTATTGTAGAACTGCTTCTTGGTGCTATCAACTAGTGTGATGTCGCGTTTCGTTTCTGCTCGAAAAATCTCCCAGTGGATCGTTAGATTTGTAAGTCGCCATGTCCGTTCTGCTCTTCGTCTGATCTTTCTTGCATCTCTGATGGCATCATTAAACCACGGTTTCTCGCCCTTGACATTCATTTTCTTTGTGATCAGTGGTGCATGTTTTTGAGAATTTTTGAAGATTCCTTCGTATAAATTTCAATCAGTTCAGAGAGATTACTATCACTATTAAACTCAACAAGCTCAGAATGGGCCATGTCGAATGCAAAGCTCTTTTGATCAATACTCTTCAGTTTACGGTAGGATATTTCCTGCCTTTTAGCAACAGGGGGGAATTGAAAAGGAACAGAAAAGTGAATTGCATAGTGGTCACTGATTGAAGGATCATCTATTATAGGCATAGCAAGATCTATTTCACCAGATCGTGTGATCACTAAGTCTAGGGTATGCCCACGTCGGTGTGTTGAACCAGTTACCTGTTGGATAAGTCCTAAAGAATGTAAAAGATCATTAAATTGTAAAGTTGCATTATCAGAATTATTGTCAAGATGAATATTAAAATCACCACCAATTATTAGTATTCCCGTTTTAAGTATAAGCTGTTTGTAAAATGTGCTGAATTCAGAAATAAAATTTGAAAATGGACTTTTATTTGTTGGTGGTCGATAAACTACAACAATGCGTGTAGACTCATAGAGTCCTTTTAGAGTTATTTCAACATGTTCGAAAGACTTAAAGCTTGAACATTTTTTCTTGTCAGTTATCATCCCATGTTTTACCAGGATACCAGATCCACCTCCTCTCCTTCCTCTTGGAATGTGATGAAAGTCGTAACCAAAGTTTTTCAGTTCACTAATTATTGGCCCACATGTGTTGAGATTTAACCAAGTTTCAGTAAGTAAAGCAATGTCTGTCTCCTTGTCTTCAAGATATTCAACCAACTCAATGCATTTTCCATTAAGTGAACGGACATTAAACACACAAACGTTTGCAGCATTTGTTTTGGTAGAGGTTTGTGATATTCCAGTATCGGCTTTAGAAAACTTAATTTTTCTCCCCCCTCTTTTACCCCTCTTGTTTTTTTTTTAAAGCCAAGTAGGTATAAAGAAGATATAACTGAGTAAATTTCTTGATTAAGTCTCACTGAGGTATTGTTTAGAGAAAGTAGAGTCAATGGAGTATAACACAAAATCATGTCACATTTCACATAGAGTGAGTAGTAAGTTGAGAACTGTTCATTATACACAATGAAAATAATGAAATGTGTCCAAAATTTGAAAATTATATAGTGTTACTTCAACAAAAGCTCAAATTCCTGTTCTTGATATCCTTAACTAACACTATGCAGACTTTCACAATTTAGAAATCTTCCGATCATTTGCAATTGTTAACAAATCTAGATAGCTCCTAATGCTGCTACTAAGCGCAAGGGAGACAACTACAACTATACACCAAGTTTCATCACTCTCACTTAATTAGAACTAAAGTTATCGTGTCCCAAAGCATCAACCAATCAAATTGCTTATCTCTGCTTACCCTAAGCGGAAAATGCTCATCTTCGAACACCATCAAGGCATTGACCTAATAAGCATATACACCAAGTTTGAACATATTTACTCAATTAGAAGGAGAGTTATTGTGTTCCAAAGTCTCGACCAATCAAATTGCGTATCGCTCTGCTTAACCTAAGCAGAAAATGCTCATTATCGAACTTATTCAAGGTATTACTGTAATGAAACTATACACAAAGTTTCACCACTCTCACTTAATTAGAACTAAAGTTGTCGTGTCCCAAAGCATCAAACAATCAAATTGCTTATCTCTGCTTACCCTAAGCGGAAAATGCTCACCTTCGAACTCCATCAAGGAATTGACCTAATAAACACATACACCAAGTTTGAACATTCTGGCTCAATTAGGAAGAGTTATTGTGTCCCAAAAAGTGTGACGGACAGACGGACAGACAGACGGACGGACGAACCCATTTTAATAGTCCCCCAACTTTCTTTGAAAGGCGGGGGACAAAAATCGGTCCGCTAAGTCTCCTAGCAACAACCATATTAAACGAAGACTTCTGGGTCGGCCCATTCCAGAATTTGAATTTGATGCCACCCTTTTAGTTTTTTCACACGCATCATCCATTTCTTCAAACAATGCGTAGAACACTTGCTGATTTGGGACACCTGTGTAAAACATACACTTTTCATCAGATTTAATGTCCTCAATTGTCACTGATGGTTTCTAACATTGAGAACCCACATTTACGAATGTTCTCACTGCCACAGACTGATGTTTTGTCGAACAGTCACAAAACTTTGTGGCATACGTTTCATCTTCTTCAGTTTGTGTTGAGGTATCCCTTGACATATCAGAACACGATTTTGCTATGTTTGTTTGACAGTCTTTATTTAAATTGCCAGATATTTCTTCAATCTTAACTGGCCCAAAGTAATCATGAAATATCACGAATGTTTGCTCCGAAGAAAGGCTACTTTTAAGGTTAACTGCTTCGCAGCAATGTTCAGGCATCTCCAACCTAGGATATTCCTGATCAATGACAGTTGGACTTGGAGTGCTGCTTTCCATCTGAAATGAGAAAGGAATGCATAAAATTAAATTCATTTCTACATGAAATATAATATAAATTTCCAATTCAGTGGTTCAGAAATCTGATACAAAAATAACGGCGTAGATCTACTCCATCCATTCTTTTTATTTTTTTTTTTTTACTTTCACCAGTGTTTAAGATTTTCATTTTACAAAATATGTTTTAAAAAAATGAGCCGTTTAAGCAATTATATGTACAAAATGCTTACCGTAGTTGTCTTGAAACATCTTTGGCCAAACACCGACGGAACGACATTTTTCTCAAACTGCCCTGCTACGAAGTGCTCAGACCAAAGGCGTTGGGATTTGTTGTGTTTGAAGCCCTTCTTCACCAGTTTAATTCTTCGTATCCACACACTTTTCACTTTATCATTCACAGGAAACCTATGCAACGTTACAATACGTTCATTTACATTTTTACCTTGATAATTAGAACATATGGTTCAATATTGTTGCTTTCTTGGTGTTAAATCGTCCATTTTGAGAAAACCTCCCCAGAAGTAGTTGATATCTCTATCGAGTCCCTTATCGATTTCTATTTGTAGAGAGTACAGCAAAGGGAAGTAAAAAATCAAAGTACGAGCACACCTTTCCGGTAAGGCTATTTTTGTCGCAATAATTTCATGCTCGCAATAATTTCATGTTTTACAGTATCTGAAATTATTGACGGAAATCGTGTCAAAATTGGTTCACGATATCCTGACGACAAAACCTGTGTACAAGGTATATTGCTAAGTTTAAGATATCTTTGTTTACTGTTATTTAAATGTACACAGTTTATATCTACATGCCTAGCTGCGCATGCGTATTGTTTGTTCTATATCTACATGCCTGGTTGCGCATGCGTAATGGTAGTGTGTTTAAGTTATGGCGGTTTGTTAATAAAGCGTGTTCTAAGACTGTTATTATATTGTGCAGAATTTGAGTTTAACATATATATGTCATTTTCAAACAAAACGATTTTGAGTCTCCTTAGAAACCATAAACTGAAGCTCAAACAAAACTGTTTGCATCGCCTAAACACAGAAGGATACGACTTTTTGGGGTTGATTATATGTCCCTGCACGTGCACTATGCATTTTCCATGAACAGTTTTGGCATAAAAAAAACCTCCCATGACAGTGCTGCTCTCAGTTGAAATTTCAACATGGTCAGATGTCAGCTGAGTGAACTTGACAGAGGAAGAGCCATTGTGTGGCTTCAACCGAATCGCCCGCAGTCTGGTAGGCCAAGATCAACGTCGCAACTGCAAGACCGGGATGTCATTCAAACGTTATCAAGTCAGCGCGTTGTTACAGCGAGATGTTCGAGAGATGAACTGCGAAATGCAAGTGGTGTACAGGTATCGGACCAGACCATAAAAAATTGCCTGCGAGCCCACAACATTCGGTTCGACCACCTCCTCTTCAACGTCATAGGGCAGCATGTTGTGACAGGTGTACACGTCATAGAGACTAGAGACGAGGACAATGGGGACAGGTAATCTTCACTGAGGAGTCCCGGTTTGCATTACAGTTCAGTGATGGCTGACTTCGGGTCTATAGGCGCCAAGGAGAAAGATTTGTTGATGTTAACGTGAGACAACGCCATCGCTTTGGAGGTGGTACGGTAACGGTGTGGGCTGGAATTTCGGTACATCACAGGACTCCTCTATTCGTCGTCCAAGGAAATTTGACGGGAATCTGGTACAGAGACGAAATTTTACAGGTCTTTGTCATCCCAAGTCTTCGTCAATTTGGAGCAGGTTCTGTTCTTCAAGATGACTATGCTAGTTGTTAATGATTTTCTCAGCCAAAACGGTATTGAACAAATGGATTGGCCTGCATACTCTCCTGAATTGGCACCAATTGAGCATGCATGGAATGAGTTGGGCAGACGTGTGAGAGACAATCACAGGCAACCTGACAATCTTCAAGAATTGGTGCAATACCTTCAGGCAGAGTGGCAGGCATTGCCCAGATGTTTTTTCGACGTCTGATCGATAGCATGCCTCGTTGTTGTGTTGACTGCTTACGAGCATGTGGTGGTTTCACTCGTTATTAACACTGAAATGTGGTGGTATAAAAAGAAACTTGTGTCCAATATGTTTTCCACCAGTGAAAATTACTAGCATTGGTGATTCTCGATACATGAGGATATGCTAAACAATTTGCAACCAGTTTTATGCGGTTAGTAAATGAGCGAGTCGTAGCTTAGCTTATGAGGGTGGGGCAATTGCGAGCATCTGGTGGGGTTACCTCACCACTGAAAATGTCTGGCACAAGGGAATATGGTGAACATTCTGCAACAAATTTCATGCAGTTAGTAAATTGGCTACTGTAGTCTAGCTTTTAGGATAGGGCATTTAGGGACGTCTGGCAGGGGTATCCCACTAGGGCTGTACGATATTGCAAAAAGGAGCGATATCAATATTGACATTTTTTTCCCCAACGATTTAGTTAAATATCGCGATATTTAATAATAATGTCAATTTGCAAATAAATAAATTATCAAAATTGGTCAAAAACTCGCGAAGTTACAAGTCTAACTATAGTATGAAACATTGCACCCAGGCATAACAATAATCTGAAAATTAAAGGGCAATAACTGAAACTTGTATTGCTGTAATCGGAATGACTTCCCTTTCCAGAAGTTTCAGAAAAATGGACGGATGAGAAAATGAAATGGCGGGAAAGAACTCTGAAATCAGACACGTGCAGTAGGGCTGTAGTACAGCTGCTGTACGATATTGCAAAAATGGACAATATCGATATTGGCATTTTTTTCAACGATATAGTTAAATATAGCGATATTAAATAATAATGTCACTTTGGTATTAAATAATTCAAATATAAATGCATTAAAGCTGACTACAGTGTGAATAAGAATTGTGGGTAAGAATTGCTTTATTTATACACTTTAAACCTTGCTTTTTTAAAATATAGATTTATTAAAATGAACAAAACACATCCTTTTTGGATAAAAACGTTTCACCAGACACGACCACTTCCATAATTTCCCGCAGTACTAGTACTACTAGCTAAATTTTCCATACATGTAATTAAATTAAATACAACTGCTAACGCTACAATATACGTCCACATTCCTGCTTTGATCGATATGGTACTTTGTCAAGAAGGCTAGACGTTTGGTTTGTTTAGCGTTGAGGGTCGTGCCTCATCATCAATAGTTGCCGTCCTTAGAATATGGAATAAGTATACCAAGATAATCCATTCAGAATTGTGCCTTCCTAACGCAAAAGGCAAAAAGTGGGCGTGGCCCTGCCCCTGGGGGCCGGGACATTCATCAAAATCAATAGTGGACACCCTCAGACTATAAGGAATACATAAGCCAAGTACCAAGCTGCTTCATTCAGAATTGCAGCCTGTAAACTACAAACACAAAAATTGCGCGTGTCTTGCCTGTGGGAGTCGGGACATGCAGTTGACGTCCTTAGGCTATAAGGAATACATATCCCAAGTTTAAAGACAATCCATTAAGAATCGTGGCCCATGGCTCGAAATGTTCACCTGTCTACTTGTCGCCGACAGGCGATTTTTTCGTCCGACAGGTAGCAAATAAAACTACCTCTTGCGACAGGTGGACTAAATTTTACTTGATGTTCAGTAAATTGACCACAATACTCATGTCCACGTCATGTACATGTAGGCCGTATTTATTTATTCGTAGAGTCGTTCTAAATACAAGAATTAAGAATTGAGCACGGAAATACCGCGAAAAGCCGCCATTTGTATTGTTTACATTTCGCTCTGTCGCAGGCTACAGGTACTCAGTTTGGAAGTAGACAATTTTATAACAATGAATTTCACACCATCTACTCTTGTTTTCATCTACTTGGCACTAGTTTATAGCATTATGGAGTATTATATCAAAGAAAATTAAAACGTCACCTGAAATAATTCTACCGTAACGACACCTTGAAAGTGGCTGGAGTGGAAGGGAAATACACACTGCTCGATAGATCGATGCCTCATAAGTTCATGTATCTAATCATTTAAATAATTCACAAGATCAAATAATCAGGTCGGAAAAATATCTCGCATATTAATATAATTTGTACTGTAGCATAAATATAGTCCCGATACATTGTATGTGAGACGGGAATTCCAGGTGGCGCTACCTGTCTTTCGCACGCGGCATATTTCTTACTGTGCGATGCAAAGAGGTGATTTGTAATACGGATATTTTAAAATTTGAATTCTACACCTCAACGTCGAACTATTCGATTTAGCACGGAGGTGTAATACCATGATAATTTGCGGAATTCACGTGGCTACGGGTGATAGAAATTAGAATTGTAGTTGTACGAATCTTTGACTCGCTAGGCCAACGCAGATTCACCGACTTTCAAGAACTTTTAGACATTCCGATGTTGAAGAAATAAAAAGGTTTTTATATTACGATATTTATATGAAGCAATGTAATACGTCAATATCTAAACAAACGTGTGTGTAGTAAACATGTATGGATATGTGTGATACTATATACTATTACTTAGTCTTTGGGTTTGACAATTGAGAGTGACAGGTTATTTACTGAAGCGACAGGTATGATGAAAAGCTACCTGTCGCTTGCGACAGGTAGCTTTTTTCAAACATTTCGAGGCCTGGTGGCCTGTAGACAACACACACAGACACGAAGTAAAAATAGGTTGCCAGGCAACGAAACATACGCCCACACAGCAGCCAAATCGTCCGGGCAGTCAACAAGAATTGTCGCATATTAAGGAATTATCAAAAAATCATTAGAATTTGTTTGGTTTTTATAATCAAACGTTTTTTTTTAAATCATATAATAATTGTGACCTCCAGAGGCACCACAAGCTAAAAAGGGTGATTTTTCGTACAATCAGGGGACATAATTCAGGAAGTAATGACCCGATGGGCGCAAATATCGAAAGGAACCAAGATCTTTGGGTTTAAAACATACCTGTCAAGTTTCATCAAAATCAACTCAAAATTGTGACCTCTATAGGGTCCACAACCTTGATATAACATATTTTCACACTATTCGTGTACAAACGGCGGCCATTTTGTCCGTCAATTCTAGTCCGGTTTTCATGTAATTCAAACTCTCTCTTCTTTACCATGTAACGGTGATATAGTCAAACGTTTTTTTAAATCGGATAATAATTTTGACCTCTAGAGGAACCAAAAGCGAACAAAAGCGATTTTTCGGACAATCCGGGGACATAATTCAGGAAGTTATGATCCAATGGGCGCAAATATCGAAAGGAACCAAGATCTTTGGGTTATAAACATACATGTCAAGTTTCATCAAAATCGGTTCAAAATTGTGACCTCTATAAGGTCCACAACCTTTATATAACATATTTTCACAATATTCGTGTACAAACGGCGGCCATTTTGTCCGTCAATTTTGGTCCGATTTTCACAAAATTCATACTCAACCTTCATAACCATGGAACGGTGATATAATCAAACGTTTTTTTTAAATCGGATAACAATTTTGACCTCCAGAGGGACCACAAGCTAAAAAGGGCAATTTTTCGGACAATCAGGGGCCATAATTCAGGAAGTTACGATCCGATTGGCGCAAATATCGACAGGAATCAAGATCTTTGGGTTATAAACATACATTTCAAGTTTCATCCAAATCGGTTCAAAATTGTGTCGTCTACACTGTTCACAACCTTGATATAACATATTTTCACACTATTCGCGTACAAATGGCGGCCATTTTGTCCATCAATTTTGGTCCGATTTTCACGAAATTCAAACTCGACCTTCATAACCATGGAACGGTGATATAATGAAACGGTTTTTTAAATCGGATAACAATTTTGACCTCCAGAGGCACCACAAGCTAAAAAGGGCGATTTTTCGGACAATCAGGGGCCATAATTCAGCAAGTTACGATCCGATTGGCGCAAATATCGAAAGGAATCAAGATCTTTGGGTTATAAACATGCATTTCAAGTTTCATCCAAATCGGTTCAAAATTGTGTCCTCTACACTGTTCACAACCTTGATATAACATATTTTCACACTATTCGCGTACAAATGGCGGCCATTTTGTCCGTCAATTTTGGTCCGATTTTCACGAAATTCAAACTCGACCTTCATAACCATGGAACAATTATATAATCAAACGGTTTTTTAAATCGGATAACAATTTTGACCTCCATAGGGACCACAAGCTAAAAAGGGCAATTTTTCGGACAATCAGGGGCCATAATTCAGGAAGTTACGATCCGATTGGCGCAAATATCAAAAGGAACCAAGATCTTTGGGTTATAAACATGCATTTTAAGTTTCATCCAAATCGGTTCAAAATTGTGTCCTCTACACTGTTCACAACCTTGATTTAACACATTTTCACACTATTCGCGTACAAATGGCGGCCATTTTGTCCGTCAATTTTGGTCCGATTTTCACGAAATTCGAACTCGACCTTCATAACCATGGAACGGTGATATAATCAAACGGTTTTTTAAATCGGATAACAATTTTGACCTCCAGAGGGACCACGAGCTAAAAAGGGCAATTTTTCGGACAATCAGGGGCCATAATTCAGGAAGTTACGATCCGATTGGCGCAAATATCGAAAGGAACCAAGATCTTTGGGTTATAAACACACATGTCAAGTTTCATCCAAATCGGTTCAAAATTGTGACCTCTACGCTGTTCACAAGCTAAAAAACGTGATTTTTCGTACAATCAGGGGCCATAACCCATGAAGTTACAGTCCGATACATGCCAATATCGAAAGGAACCGAGATCTTATGGTGATAAACCTATATTTTAAGTTTAATTGAAATCGGATAAAAATTGTGACCTGTAGACTGTTCACAAAAAAATGTGGACGGACGGACGGACGGACGGACGGACAGGGGCGACGACAATATACGTCCACATAAAAATGTGGGCGTATAAAAATGGGCATAGTTCTGCCCCTGGGGGTTAGGAAATCACCAAAAACAATAGGGGTCATCTTTAGGGTATAGGAATAGGTATGTAAAGTTTTAAAATGATCTGTTAAGAATTGCATTATGTAGGCGAACACGAGACACAAAAGCATTGGGCGTGGCTCTGTCCCAGTGGGTCCGGCATGCACCAAAAATAATAGTCAGCCTTAGGGTATTAAAGTATTAAAAAAAGTTTTCAAGACGATCGATTAAGAATTGTGGCCTGTAGGTGACACACAGACAGACAAAAAGAAAATGGGCGTGGCACTGTCCCTGGGGGTCGGGCATGCACCAAAAACCAAGAATAGGTATTCAAAGTTTCAAGAGATACATTAAGAAATGCAGCCAGTAGATGACAGACAAACAAATACAAGAAATGGCTGTTGCTGTCCCACGGGGGTCGGGCATGCACCAAAACCAAAAGGGATCATCCTTAGGGTATAAGGAATAAGTATTTTAAGTTTCAAGATGACCGATTAAGAATTGTGGCGTGTAGGCGACACACAAAAAGAAGATAGGCTGGCACTGCCAGGCAGGATACGCCCACATTTTTGAGAGATGGATAGAGAACAAGCAATACCGAAAGTGATTTTTGCTACATCATTAAGTTCTGTATTTCATACTGTATTGGGGGAGCCATTTTGTTGGTCAGTTCCAGTCTGATATTCATGAAATTCGAAGCCGACAATGATTATGGTGTGACGGTACACAACCTAGAAATGTTACTTTTCGTCAAAACTGGATAAGAATTGTGACCTGTAGAGAGTCCACAACCATGATATACCATAATTTTACACTATTTGCGTACAAAAGGCGACCATTTCGTCCGGCAATTTTGGTACGATTTTCAAGAAATTCGAACTCAACCTTAGTTAAGGTGCAACAGCAATATAATCAGGTTTTTTTTAAATCAGATAATAATTGTTCGAGAGATAGGCAGAGAACAAGCAATACCGAAAGTGATTTTTCCAACAATCAAAGGCCATAATTCATTAAGTTACAATTTGACATGCACAATTATATCGAAAAGAATAAAGATCTTTAGGTTATAAACAAGCATTTCAGAATTAAAATTCTGACCTCTACAATGTCCACAACTTTGATATACCATATTTTTATACTGTTCGCGTCCAAACGGCGGCTATTTTTTCTAGCAATTATGGTCTGATTTTCTCGAAATTCGAACTCAACCTTCCGTAGGGTGTAACGGTGATAGAGTCAAACGTTTTTTTAAATCATATAATAATTGTGACCTCCAGAGGGACCATAGGCGATTTTTTGGAATATCAGGGGCCATAATTCAGGAAGTTACGATCCGATATGCCAAATATCGAAAGGAACCAAGATGTTTGGGTTATAACCACGAATTTCAAGTTCCATCAAAATCAAATTAAAATTGTGACCTCTACAGGGTCCACGACCTTGATATACCATTTTTTTTTTAAACAGTATTTGCAAACAAACTGCGGCCATTTTGTATGGCAATTTTGGTCCGATTTTCCCAAAATTCGAACTCAACCTTCCTTAGGGTGTAACGGTGATACAATCAAACGTTTTTTTAAATCGGATAATAATTGTGACCTCTAGAGGGACCAGAAGCTAAAAAGGGTGATTTTTCGTACAATCAGGGGCCATTATTCAGGAAGTTACGGACGGACAGGGGCGACGACAATATACGTCCACATGAAAATGTGGGTGTATAAAAATATTTGTTTTTTTTTAAAAAATATGATAACCTATTTATAGCCTGGTAATTAGCCGCGGTAGTGGCAAATTTCAGGCGTTTAGTAGGCCTAAGCTTAAGGCCAGACATGGCTCTAACCACTTTCTTTTTAAAAAAGTAGGTTTTTACCCAATTTAACTATGCTATTTAGTGACTCTAGGCTAGAAATAAAGATAATTGACCTCGATACATAAATTTCATGTTCGGTTGCCATGGTAACCACGATTATGTCGTAAAATTATCAAACATTCTAAAAATGCTAGATCTCACTAACTAATGAAGATTTTTTCAAATTTTTTTTTTGCTATTAATTTCTAATACTTGCCTCAATGCAATGTCAGAAGGATATTTTCATAACACTTGCCAAAAATATTTTTTGGCCCTAGGGGTACCCTGTTCTCGCAAAAAATTTGGATTTTGATAAGTCAGTCAACCACTCTACTGTAAATTTCAGGTATAACTAAAAATCCTTCTGACATTGCATAGAATTCACCATCCTTTATAACCAGGACAAATTTGAAGTAAATTGCTCATATAGTTTTTGAGTTTTAGCACTTGGCAGTTGAGAAACGGGTAAAAAATTGTTTTAGAGAAAACAAGCTTCAAAGTTGTTGAACTGATTGTTTGATATTTCCGGTGTTGAACTTTGTAAGAGATGTAATGGGCCTTGTCATTGCTATACATCATTTTTATCTTCTTTCGTCTTCGTTTTTTAAATTTTTTTCACAATTCTGGTCCTTGAATTGGTTAGAATGATTTAATCATATTTAGCCAAAAATCGGAAAAAAACAAACAAATGTCCGCTAGGGGTCAATTGCTACCGGAAATAGCCGGAGATTCACGATCAATGCTTCGCGGAGCCAATAATGGCCATTGCGCATGCCTAACGTTTACTAGGCATGCGCAGTGACTTTTTAACCTATAACCCGGTAACCTCTTTATATGGAGTTTTCCGTCGAAACACCACATGTCATCAACCAATCATTACCGAGAGAGATTAAAATTTTCCCAATGTCTATTTATAGATCCGTAAAATAAAGTTAAGTCCCTTTCCAATGGTACCCAACATGGCGGCCTACACGATTTCTTTCGCGATCAAAACAGCATTTCAAAGAGGATTTATTTCATGAATTCATGAGGTAAAACAGCAACATTTGAATTGCATGTGCGTTAAAAAGTACATTTTTTTCAATCAAAAAACACTTTACATGTATTTTCTTTTATAAAAGTCAAATAAAAATGAATGAACTTCACAAATATGCAAATATAAAAAAATCGATAATTTGAGTCAAAATTGAAATTTGTGGTGTCGTGTCTTGCCTTAATATGTGACGAACTCTGGCGAAAACAGGCGGTTCTCGCAGGGGGTTATTTTGAGCTACGGAAAATGGGTTTCGGCCAAAAATAGATCGAAAATACATTTGTCTTTCATCCCTGAAAAAGAGAAAGTGGAATTCCACTCCAAAATTGTATTTTAGAAAAGATTTGTCAAGGTATCCGTTCAGAAGTTATGTATCTATCCAATTAAAAGTAAAAAACCCCACTAAAATCGGACATTGTTTTCAAGTATTTCTCCTGGCTCTATTGCTAAAGTACTTCTATCAAACTCCGCTCCCTGACGTCAACTTTCCAAATATGGTTAATTTATGCAGATTCAATAAGATCTAGTTGCGTAAGGGCCAGTAGTATCAAAGCTTGCAATCTGTCAAGAGGTGTTGATAATGACGTTTTGTTGCTAGGTCGTGGCTCTTTCGAACTCGCTGATTGGTCAATCTTCCCTTGCGCATGCGCTAAGGTGTACTTGCGCTTTATGGCGCGAGCGAAATGGAAGCAGACGTTAAACCAATGCCATAACATTGCTTGCCTTATTTTGAGCTATATCAAAGCTTGCAATCTGTCAAGAGGTGTTGATAATGACGTTTTGTTGCTAGGTCGAGGCTCTTTCGAACTCGCTGATTGGTCAATCTTCCCTTGCGCATGCGCTAAGGTGTACTTGCGCTTTATGCCGCGAGCGAAATGGAAGCAGACGTTAAACCAATGCCATAACATTGCTTGCCTTATTTTGAGCTATATTTAGGCCTACGTGTGATAAATTATAATGTCTTCTGCCAATTCTGCCGCAAGAATAGCTCGTATGCTCAATTCCACCCGGGAATTCGGCTTAGGTGACGGAGAAGTGCTAGGTGTGTTTGAAGATTACTTTTCGGCTTCGTATGAAGTTAATTATTATTATTATTAGCCTATTAATTAATAAAGCACAAATAAAACTGTCGAGCTGGGGCTGGAGGCCTAGCACGGCAAAGATTGTAATCCTACTAATGTAATAATATGTTCGTTGAGCTACTTCCATTAAACATGCATTCTAATATAGTGGTCCAGCTGCATTTCTAATAGTATAGCCAACTAATTAAACAATAATGCAGTTTATCGTAGCCTACGTGCGTCAACAGTTATCATATGCATCTCTCAAAAATGTGGGCTTATCCTGCCTGGCAGGCGCTGGGTTATAAATGTTTTTAAAATAATTCTTAAAAAAAAATTATTTTTTGAATTTAATTTGGCACCTGGTCTTCTAAGAGGGGTCAAAGGTGTGCAAAAACATTTATATTCTTGTGAAAAAAAAATGAGCTAGTCTAGCTTAGTTTTGGGGTACGGTACCCGTTTACTTAGTCTGGCAGACACGTCCCAGAGCCTAAATTGTCTAACAGTGGTCATTCCCAATATAGTTTGATATGCTTAACATATTGCAACAAGTTTTGCGTGGTTAATAAAACGAGCCTAGTCTAGCCCATTTTTGGGTCCATTTATTTTGCCCCTCTTGACCACACCCACCACAACATGCGCGGCAGACCTTCATATCCTGTGACAGTGACCTATAAGGAACCTAGTGACACATAGAAATTTGTTAACTTTTCAGCTAGGTTGACCCCCCCCCCCCCGGGCTCCTGCTCTGAAATATGGGCATATAAGAATGTTATATGGATTTCATTTTAATTGCTACCGTAACACTTTTCTGTTAAATGTGCTAATTCTTTAAGAAAATCATTTGTTGTCCCCCGCCTTTTGAAGAAAGTTGGAGGACTATTAATTTTTTTTTAATTCACTTACATCATTTGAAGAACATGAAGTCGTAAATCCTGCAGGTTCACCACCAAGCTACAAGTAAACAAACAAGCTGTTATAGTCCAATACATGTAACGGTGATATAATCAAATGGTTTTTTAAATCGGATAATAATTTTGACCTCCAGAGGGACAACAAGCTAAAAGATAGGTTGCCAGGCAACGAAACATATGCCCACAGCAGCTAAATCGTCCGGGCAGTCAACAAGGGTTGTCGCATATTTTTACTAATTTCGGTAATGAAACATTTGTAATACACTAAAAACTGATTAAGAGTAACAACTCATTATGTAATTATCAGAAAATCATTAGAATTTGATTGCTTTTTATAAAGTTTTACCCCACGCTAACAATTAGTATATACATGAAACATTTAATATCATGAATTTAGCTGTTCAGTTATCTAAATTCATTGATACTTGTTCGTTTCAACACCTTAAACTCTATGTATCAATCTGAAGTCAATCGGATGGTAACTTTGGCCTCTATAGCGTCACAAGAATTTTTGAAGTTATCAAGGGAGATAACTCTGGCAGTTAAATCAACAGGCTTCTTCGTCTCATGACCTTAAACAGGCCTGGAAATAACGGTTTTAGATGTACCTGACAAAATGTCAGGCGCTAATGAAATAGTACCTAACATTTTCAACTTAGTGCCGGACATGCATTAATAATACCAATAAAAATGACAAATCAGTACCGGACAAAATGACAGACACCAGAGGTTTTGTGCCTGACAAAGCCTGAATCTGTGCCTGACATTGTCAGTGACAGGTGCCTTATTTCCAGGCTTGACCTTAAACACTGTGTATAAATCTAAAGTCAATCTAATATTAACTTTTGTCTCCAGAGCGTCCACAAGATTTTGTGAGGTGATCAAGGGCCATAACTCTGGCACTAATTATCGGAAATCACTGAAAATCAATAGGTGTCTTTGTCTTATGACCTTAAACACTGTGTATAAATTTTGGCGTCCACAAGATTTTTTGAAGTGATCAAGGGCCATAACTCTGGCACTAATTATCGGAAATCGCTGAAAATCAATAGGCTTCTTCGTCTTATGACCTTAAACACTGTGTATAAATTTAAAGTCAATCGGATATTAACTTTGACCTTTAGAGCGTCCACATGATTTTTTAAAAGAGATCAAGGGCCATAACTCTGGCACTAATTATCGGAAATTGCCGAAAATCAATAGGCTTCTTCGTCTCATGACCTTAAACACTGTGTATAAATCTAAAGTCAATTAACTTTGGCCTCTAGAGCGTCCACAAGATTTTATGAGGTGATCAAGGGCCATTACTCTGGCACTAATTATCGGATATCGCTGAAAATCAATAGGCTTCTTCGTCTTATGACCTTAAACATTGTGTATAAATTTAAAGTCAATCGGATATTAACTTTGGCCTCTAGAGCGTCCACAAGATTTTTTGAAGTGATCAAGGGCCATAACTCTGGTAGTTATTATCGGAAATCGCTGAAAAACAATAGGCTTCTTCGTCTCATGACCTTAAACACTGTGTATAAATTTAAAGTCAATCGGATATTAACTTTAGCCTGTAGAGCGTCCACAATTGACGGACAGACAGACGAACGGACCGACTAACGGACGGGGGCGACGACAATGTACGACCACATTTCAATGTGGGCGTATAAAAATGGGTATTTTGGGGAAAAATGCGATTTCTCCGTCCGATATCAATGGATTAGACAAATTAGGGTACCATTGGATTGCACTAGGATTGTGCTATCGTATGATACCCAATTCGTATGGATACGATGAGCAGGCAGCAAAATATGGCATGCTGAAAATCAAGTATTTTCTGATTTGGAGCGTTTTTGGATGCCTGTAGCTCGAAAACTTAACCGCAACTTTTTTTAAAATTTGTTCTATCGAGAGTCCTTTCAGTGTTATTTTGCATGAAACCATCCAATAAGACTTTGAAATATCTGGAATAGGTGAAATAACAGACTGAAAATCGAAAAAAGTCGAAAAATTGTGAAATTTTGCAAAATGCTCTATTTTTTTATTTTAAGAGATTTTCAAAAAAATATTGCATATTCAGATAGCTGACCTAATCACGATTCTAACGATGTATAATATGTATGTAGTTATAGAAATTTAATTTTCGATATCTTAATTTTTTTGCATTTTTGGCACTTTTGAACATAGGATTTCTCAGGGGGATTTTATCTGATCGGATAATGTAATATATCATTACAGAGCCCTGTGGCTATTTAAGTGCCCAAACCGGCTATTAAAACTATTCCGACAATAATAACCATACCGGAAGTATTCAAAAAATGAAAAAAAAATGGTTAAAAACATTGTCACACTTGCGAAAAACTTGATTTCTCCTTTAGGTAATAGCGGACCAAAAGAACTAAAGTGTCGCTGGATAGCCCTATTAATGGACCATCATATGGTATCTAAATAATACGATTTCGATGGTAAGGAAATAAATTATTGTATGCCAAAAATCTAGTATTTTCCGATTTTTTAACATTCTGAGACGCCTTTTTCTCGAAAACGACGTCACAGATTTTTCTTAAACTTTTCTTACTCAAAGTCCTATCCTGTCTATTGAATCCAAAATTGAAAAGCGTTGAAATAATATAAGTGGTCCAAAAATGGCCTCAAACTTTGAAAAAAATTGAAAAATCGTTAAATTTTTGGAAACACTCTTTAATTTATCTTTTTTTCCAAAACTACTCAATGGATGTTTCTGACACTTCTGGTACGTAAAGTTAAGTATCCAAAGAACTTCGTAAAGCTATCACAACAACGATTGTAAAACCGGAAGTAGTCGAAAAAATGTTCGATATTTTGAAAAAAATTAATTCTTTTACGAAAACCTTTTTTTTATTTATGAATATTTTTTGATGATATTTTACACAGGAATTATTGATATATAATTAAACCATGCTAGTCCCGAAATGACATAGTTTGTGTCTATTCGACGTTAAAACCCCATTCAGGTGCGGATCCAGGATTTTTTGCAGGGGGATGGTGGGGGTGGTGGGGTCTAGGATTGATAAAAGGCACTCAACCAATTAACGGTAAATTCCAAAATTACAGGTCTAAAAGTCGCCAATAAAATCGCATAAAAATGTTTCAAATCTGAACAGGGGGGGGGGGGGGGGGGGGCGGACCTGCCATTTCTCTCATCTCGGTTGTGCCGGTTAATTTGAGAGCTATTTTGTATCCCGTTAAGTTTTTTACCTTTTTTAATTTCAGTTTATGGGTTCCAAGTTTATTATTTATTGCCTGGTGTGTATAAAACAATTCTCAATTGCGAATTCTCAACTTATTTGTTACCGATAATGATTTCTTTTGGCACCGGGAGTGAAGTAATTTTGCCAGATTTTACAATTTTGACCGGTGTATTCGCAAGCAAATATTACTTACAAATCTGACAGAGGGTGTCAATGAATCATAACAACTACAGTATCGTTTGCTAGCTCGATGGATCGGCTATTGTATGACGCACTTCCAGTTTGATTCCTGAAAGCCGGTTCAGCACTGCAGGTCTGCAGGTCTAGTTATTCTTATTATTATTCCAATTCCACTTTGACTATATCTCAGCAACTACTTGTCGCATCGTTACGATTTCTTCGGTTTTACGGGGAAAGTGGGTGTGATTTAGAGGATAAAGCTATTTTGAACGTTCTGCGACAATGCGAAATGTCCGAAATCACCGAAGTTATCGTTTTGCTAGCTCGATGGATCGGCTATTGTATGACGCACTTCCAGTTTGATTCCTGAAAGCCGGTTCAGCACTGCAGGTCTGCAGGTCTAGTTATTCTTATTATTATTCCAATTCCACTTTGACTATATCTCAGCAACTACTTGTCGCATCGTTACGATTTCTTCGGTTTTACGGGGAAAGTGGGTGTGATTTAGAGGATAAAGCTATTTTGAACGTTCTGCGACAATAAAAAAATGTCCGAAATCACCGAAGTTATCATTTTTGAAAATATTGCAGTAATTTTAACAATAATCATTGGATTTTATCTTTCGATACATTTTGGCATAGCCGGAGACAGGGCACATAGCTACGCTACTTTCGATTTTTTTTTTTTCGGCAAATCTTTAAAGATATTAGGCGCCAAATTTCGAAAATTTAAAATTTTACAAAAAACTTTTTTATTTATAAACATTTTTTAGTCGTGTTGTGCAAAGAATTAAAGAGTCATCTGACTAGTGCAAAAATGTTAAAAATTTTTGTCTCAGTAATTTTCCTTGGCCGCCATTGGCTAATTCAGTTTTTCAGTCCTAGATTAATTTTTTATTGTTTGATTTGTATAAAACAAAGTTCATATGCTTCGTTGTCTCAATTGTCATTTTTTATTACCAAAAGTGGTATCTGTCGGCACCGGAAGTGGCATAATTTTACCAAAAACTACAATTTTGACAGTTATTTTCTTATATCGAAAACAAATATTATTTTTTGGAAAAATTATTTGTCAAAGAGTATGCCCTTTCAAGACGCAAAAAATGTAGGAAGCAGTGTTTTTAATTTCGATTTCATTTTCGAGCAAATTCGATTAAGAGGCTAAAATGGTGTAAAATTGACCTATTTACAACCTATTCAGGCTTTTCAAATTTTAAAATATTTCTTTGTAACTTTTATAAACTTGTAGCTATCATCCATACGAAGAGAATATACGTGAAAATTAGTTTGTAATATAAGCAGTTGCCGAGAAATAGGCAATTTTGCATGAGTCACTTTTCAAGTACTTTTGGCTGTAAAAGAATCAATTATTATTCGATTTTCAATTTTCTTTCGCCATCGGATGCCTAATGCCATAGTGGACTATTTCAAATAGGTGTCACAGCTCCATTGCTCGCGTTGGAAGAAAGTCGTTTTTTCCCGATTTGTAACCTTTCTTCAACTTAACGTCACACAGTCGCTATTTCACCATTTGTAATAATTTAAAAATATTTTGGAAGCAGAAAAATTGTTCTTTTGTTTGATATAAATTTTATATATGTGTTCCTTATATTAATTTCAAAACAATCAATTAAAAAACGTCAATTTCGCATGTTTTGACGTTACGCTAAAAAATTTTTGTCACGTTTTTAAACGAGGGTACCCCACTTCATGTGCTCGGCGGAGGTTTCTGTTTTAAATATTTTTTGTTCATTTTAATATCATTTGAAAGATAATTGAACGATCTTTCGATCGGTGGGGGGTGCTTTGTTGGCATTTCGAAATACCATGCCCTTTTAAGTTGAAGGCTTCAATTCACGTAATTTTTTTTGTGGCGATTTGCCAGGATATCACCCCCCGCCGATCGAAAGTTCGTTTTATTGTCGTTTCAATGCTATTAAAATCTACAAAATCGGAGCATTTTTAGTACCTCCGCCGAGCATTTGAAAATTGTATACAATGAGCAATTTTGTCCAAAATAAATCGCGTAGTTTTTGCCTTGTTATGACGTCATTTCAATACCAAAACTAAAAAAATGTATTCCAAGTTCCTAAGACTCATATTCGCGGTAAATTACATCGAAAGGCAAATCCGATGTTAATTTTATGAATGTGAGCGTTATGTTATATGTATAAAAGACTTGCCTGGAAATAAATAACATAGTTAAAATCCTGCAACGATACGCCAGGCCACGATACGATGCGCATCTCGATTCATACCCCACGATACGATTAATATCGCGATGCAGGAAATAAATTTAAAAACTGCTGTTAAATTTTAAAAGTCTTTATTTTTTTACGTTAAACATAATATTTTCAAAGGTTTGTATAGATTTAAATGTGTGTAATAAACCCTTTATCACATACTTGCATTATATATCAATAATTACTACTATGAATGATAATTATCAACTTTGGCCAAAGCCCAGCTTAACCGGAGCGGGGCCCTTGGCGTGACGAAAAGATAATTTCGTATCCCTCTGAATAGCATGCCTCGGTAACACAAAGTTAAACAGTTTGCAATACAAAAATAATTACATAATATCTGATCAAATAGGAAATCTATTCAATTCCGAACGACATACAAAGTCTAGCAGCCTAGGCCGATAACCGAGTGGAACTACACAGAGAAGGTAGTTGAAGGTTGGTGGATAGCTCAGACTCGACACTTCGCGCCGCTAGATCGATTACTGTGAAACTGTCATCTGAAATTTTTTCTTTTTGCCATGAACTGCAGAATCAATATGACTGGCTCGTATTGCCACAACAAGTTCAGCCAATGAAAAGCTTTCTCGTTGTCAGGTCAGTCGCAGATGTGGCAATGGCGAAGAAAATAACAGTACGGAATTTTGAATGTCAAAATATTATTATACATTAGAAATATAGAAATGATAATTGTGCTGACCAATGAATGTATGCACCAATCGCCAATCTCGTGCATTAATCTTAGCACAATTCGCATATTACTGACGTATTTATAATAATATGCTCTATGTTTTTCCGTATATTATTCAAGTGCGTAGTTTGCAAGTTACTTTATTTCAAGCTCGACTTGCTTATCCAGACTGATATTATTTATTCTTAGCGAAATAACTAAAGTCCATGTGTCGAGAGTGTTATAACACGTACTCGCTTACAGTAAAAAAAAGTAATTTTGCTTATGGAATTATTTACGCATTCCACGTTAGGATATTTAAACGACAGAACGCTGGTCTTTTTTTGTGGATTTTTTGGATAATGAATCGCGATACGGACATTGATTGTATCGTGCATCGTGGATTTTTACAAAATCGCGGTTCATCGATTCATCGATGAATCGTTGCAGCCCTATTAAAATCCATTTTTTTACGACTTTCACGGGATTGATTATATTTACATCACGTGACTCATATTCGCGCGCTTTTATAACCATGTGACGATGTGGAGGATCGAACGGAAATTTCCTTCGAGCTACTCCACGTCTCTACGTTTGACGCCAAACATTTGTCAAGAATGGAAAAATTCCGTAAAATAGACGACTGTTTCAATGCTCTGAAATCATAAATTCGCTGTTCCATGGATTATTCAAGCCCAGTGTTAAAAGTATTTCTGTGCACACGAATGGGTTTGAAACCGGAAAATATCCACACAGGTCTCTGTGTGTAGTCTTTACTTTACTGAACGCAGCCGTGAGTCGGCGTGATGACGATAACGTAGTATAGTCTATGGATAATTAATACGATTTCTTTTCACTTAAAAATGGAATTGTACCCTAATAAAGTTGGATCAACGAAAGAATTAACGCCAGCTGAAACATTTTAAAAAATGGCTCTATTTCTGGATTTGTCGTTGGGCATTTTTTACAACATTTCGTTTGACTTTGAGATGATGGAGCCGACAGATGAATTTACTAATTAGGTCAGTCATGTCAAAAAATAATCAGTGTCGATACGGATACCCAATTTTGCAAAAAAATTTATTATTTAGCATTATATAACAGTTGTCACACTGATTATTATAATTTTAATTCTTGTTTTTTAGAGGAACTAATTAACATCTCAAGTATCACATTTTTGATCAGTCAACAAATTGTAAGAACCGATACAAGCGTAAGGCCTTTTAGTTTTACTCCTTTAAGCCTTTATTTGATATTTATTTACATAACATTGATTAAAATCTACAAAAACTAAGAAAGTTGCTCAATGACAATAGGCTACATACTGATTTGAAGGAATAATAGAAATATTCAAAAGTGAAGTAAAAACAAAAAAATAGGTTGCCAGGCAACGAAACATACGCCCACACAGCAGCCAAATCGTCCGGGCAGTCAACAAGAATTGTCGCATATTAAGGAATTATCAAAAAATCATTAGAATTTGTTTGGTTTTTATAATCAAACGTTTTTTTTTAAATCATATAATAATTGTGACCTCCAGAGGCACCACAAGCTAAAAAGGGTGATTTTTCGTACAATCAGGGGACATAATTCAGGAAGTAATGACCCGATGGGCGCAAATATCGAAAGGAACCAAGATCTTTGGGTTTAAAACATACCTGTCAAGTTTCATCAAAATCAACTCAAAATTGTGACCTCTATAGGGTCCACAACCTTGATATAACATATTTTCACACTATTCGTGTACAAACGGCGGCCATTTTGTCCGTCAATTCTAGTCCGGTTTTCATGTAATTCAAACTCTCTCTTCTTTACCATGTAACGGTGATATAGTCAAACGTTTTTTTAAATCGGATAATAATTTTGACCTCTAGAGGAACCAAAAGCGAACAAAAGCGATTTTTCGGACAATCCGGGGACATAATTCAGGAAGTTATGATCCAATGGGCGCAAATATCGAAAGGAACCAAGATCTTTGGGTTATAAACATACATGTCAAGTTTCATCAAAATCGGTTCAAAATTGTGACCTCTATAAGGTCCACAACCTTGATATAACATATTTTCACACTATTCGCGTACAAACAGCGGCCATTTTGTCTGTCAATTTTGGTTCGACTTTTACGAAATTCGAACTCAACCTTCATTACCGGTGATATAATCAAATGGTTTTTTGAATTTTACCTCCAGAGGGACCACAAGCTAAAAAGGGCGATTTTTCGGACAATCAGGGGCCATAATTCAGCAAGTTACGATCCGATTGGCGCAAATATCGAAAGGAATCAAGATCTTTGGGTTATAAACATGCATTTCAAGTTTCATCCAAATCGGTTCAAAATTGTGTACTCTACACTGTTCACAACCTTGATATAACATATTTTCACACTATTCGCGTACAAATGGCGGCCATTTTGTCCGTCAATTTTGGTCCGATTTTCACGAAATTCAAACTCGACCTTCATAACCATGGAACAATGATATAATCAAACAGTTTTTTAAATCGGATAACAATTTTGACCTCCATAGGGACCACAAGCTAAAAAGGGCAATTTTTCGGACAATCAGGGGCCATAATTCAGGAAGTTACGATCCGATTGGCGCAAATATCAAAAGGAACCAAGATCTTTGGGTTATAAACATGCATTTTAAGTTTCATCCAAATCGGTTCAAAATTGTGTCCTCTACACTGTTCACAACCTTGATTTAACACATTTTCACACTATTCGCGTACGAATGGCCGCCATTTTGTCCGTCAATTTTGGTCCGATTTTCACGAAATTCGAACTCGACCTTCATAACCATGGAACGGTGACATAATCAAACGGTTTTTTAAATCGGATAACAATTTTGACCTCCAGAGGGACCACGAGCTAAAAAGGGCAATTTTTCGGACAATCAGGGGCCATAATTCAGGAAGTTACGATCCGATTGGCGCAAATATCGAAAGGAACCAAGATCTTTGGGTTATAAACACACATGTCAAGTTTCATCCAAATCGGTTCAAAATTGTGACCTCTACGCTGTTCACAAGCTAAAAAACGTGATTTTTCGTACAATCAGGGGCCATAATCCATGAAGTTACAGTCCGATACATGCCAATATCGAAAGGAACCGAGATCTTATGGTGATAAACCTATATTTTAAGTTTAATTGAAATCGGATAAAAATTGTGACCTGTAGACTGTTCACAAAAAAATGTGGACGGACGGACGGACAGGGGCGACGACAATATACGTCCACATAAAAATGTGGGCGTATAAAAATAGGTTGCCAGTCAACGAAACATACGCCCACACAGCAGCCAAATCGTCCGGGCAGTCAACAAGAGTTGTCGCATATAAAGGAATTATCAGAAAATCATTAGAATTTGTTTGGTTTTTATAATCAAACGTTTTTTTTTTTTAAATCAGATAATAATTGTGACCTCCAGAGGCAGAACAAGCTAAAAAGGGTGATTTTTCGTACAATCAGGGGACATAATTCAGGAAGTAATGACCCGATGGGCGCAAATATCGAAAGGAACCAAGATCTTTGGGTTATAAACATACATGTCAAGTTTCAACAAAATCGATTCAAAATTGTGACCTCTATAGGGTCCACAACCTTTATATAACATATTTTCACACTACTCGTGTACATACGGCGGCCATTTTGTCTGTCAATTCTAGTCCGATTTTCACGTAATTCAAACTCTCTCTTCATTACCATGTAACGGTGATATAGTCAAACGTTTTTTTTAAATCGGATAATAATTTTGACCTCCAGAGGAACAAAAAGCGAACAAAAGCGATTTTTCGGACAATCCAGGGACATAATTCAGGAAGTTATGATCCAATGGGCGCAAATATCGAAAGGAACCAAGATCTTTGGGTTATAAACATACATGTCAAGTTTCATCAAAATCGGTTCAAAATTGTGACCTCTATAAGGTCCATGCAACCTTTATATAACATATTTTCACACTATTCGCGTACAAACGGCGGCCATTTTGTCCGTCAATTTTTGGTCTGATATTCACAAAATTCATTCTCAACCTTCATAACCATGAAATGGTGATATAATCAAACGTTTTTTTAAATCGGATAACAATTTTGACCTCCAGAGGGACCACAAGCTAAAAAGGGCGATTTTTTTGGACAATCAGGGGCCATAATTCAGGAAGTTACGATCCGATGGGCGCAAATATCGAAAGGAACCAAGATCTTTGGGTTATAAACATACATGTCAAGTTTCATCAAAATCGGTTCAAAATTGTGACCTCTATAAGGTCCACAACCTTGATATAACATATTTTCACACTATTCGCGTACAAACGGCAGACATTTTGTCCGTCAATTTTGGTCCGATTTTCATGAAATTCGAACTCTCTCTTCATTACCATGTAACGGTGATATAATCAAACGTTTTTTTAAATCGGATAACAATTTTGACCTCCAGAGAGACCACACGCTAAAAAGGGCGATTTTTTGGACAATCAGGGGCCGTAATTCAGGAAGTTACGATCCGATGGGCGCAAATATCGAAAGGAACCAAGATCTTTGGGTTATAATAAACATACATGTCAAGTTTCATCAAAATTGGTTCAAAATTGTGACCTCTATAAGGTCCACAACCTTGATATAACATATTTTCACACTATTCGCGTACAAACGGCGGCCATTTTGTCCGTCAATTTTGGTCCGATTTTCACGAAATTCGAATTCAGCCTTCGTAACCATGGAACGGTGATAAAATCAAACGTTTTTTTAAATCGGATAACAATTTTCACCTCCAGAGGAACCACAAGCTAAAAAGGGCAATTTTTCGGACAATCAGGGGCCATAATTCAGGAAGTTACGATCCGATTGGCGCAAATATCAAAAGGAACCAAGATCTTTCGGTTATAAACATATATGTCCCGTTTCATCCAAATCGGTTCAAAATTGTGACCTCTATAAGGTCCACAACCTTTATATAACATATTTTCACACTATTCGCGTACAAATGGCGGCCATTTTGTCCACCAATTTTGGTCCGATTTTCACGAAATTCAAACTCAACCTTCATAACCATGGAACGGTGATATAATCAAACGTTTATTTAAATCGGATAACAATTTTGATCTCCAGAGGGATCACAAGCTAAAAAGGGCGATTTTTCTGACAATCAGGGGCCATAATTCAGGAAGTTACGATCCGATTGGCGCAAATATCGAAAGGAACCAAGATCTTTGGGTTATAAACATGCATTTCAAGTTTCATCCAAATCGGTTCAAAATTGTGACCTCTACACTGTTGACAACCTTAATATAACATATTTTCACACTATTCGCGTACAAATGGCGGCCATTTTGTCCGTCAATTTTGGTCCGATTTTCACGAAATTCGAACTCAAACTTCATAACCATGTAACGGTGATATAATCAGACGTTTTTTTAAATCGGATAACAATTTTGACCTCCAGAGGGACCACAAGCTAAAAAGGGCGATTTTTCGGACAATCAGGGGCCATAATTCAGGAAGTTACGATCCAATTGGCGCAAATATAAAAAGGAACCAAGATCTTTGGTTTATAAACATGCATTTCAAGTTTCATTCAAATCGGTTCAAAATTGTGACCTCTACACTGTTCACAAGCTAAAAAACGTGATTTTTCGTACAATCAGGGGCCATAACCCATGAAGTTACGGTCCGATACATGCCAATATCGAAAGGAACCGAGATCTTAGGGTGATAAACCTATATTTTAAGTTTCATTGAAATCGGATAAAAATTGTGACCTGTAGACTGTTCACAAACAATTGTGGACGGACGGACGGACTGACGGACAGGGGCGACGACAATGTACGTCCACATGAAAATGTGGGCGTATAAAAAGCAGAATTCTAACAATAATGTAAAGCAACGAATGCAGAAAACAGTGATAATGAAACAACAGTTATCCTTTCTTTAAAATTATGTGGTTGCTCTGGCAACCATCCAAAATCCTTAATATTTCACTAAAATTATACAATTCACAATATTTTATATCACATTAGCTGTAAATATGTGCTAAAATGATTTCTGCTATCGTACTTAAAATGTGGTACCGTAATCATTTGGTTTGTCATGGTGATCAATTGGTTTGAAAATTGAATAACATTGCCTTTTTGAGGGTTTGTTTTTGTTTTGATTGCTATAACAACCAAATATTAAGTATTATAGAAGAGAAAAGATAAGTAATTGCAAAAAATCACTACATTTACCAGTACGGTACACAAATTTCACTTGAAAATCTCAATTCCTTCATAATTTTTTTAACCCTAAAATTGGGCAATTTCCAATTGCGGAATGTTTTTCAAAGGTAAACGCTCTCTTGTGTATAAAGATGGCACATAAATATTTTGTTATTATTTATTGTTCAATCTTGCCTGACACCTACTGACTTAAAATAATATAAAAATTAATATTAATGAGATTATAAATTATCGGAAAATGATGCTATACAGTGGTTGCTATGGTAACCACTCAAACTCCTTAATATTTTGCTCAAACTTATACAATCAATATCATTTGACATTACTTTGGTTTTAAATATTTTAAAATGCTTATTTTTAAATGTGGTGATCACCTTTTGGGTTATGGTAAATAGCGTTGAAAATGGTCAAAAATTGCATTTTTTCCATTTTGGTTGCTATGACAACCAAAATTGATAGTATATGGCGGATTGGAAATATGTAATTTTAAAAATTCACAAACTTTTTGACATGTTCCCATAATTTCACTTCCGTATCTCCATTCTTTCTTATTCTGTTAATGTCCCCAAAACGCCCCAAAAATAGGCAAATGTGTGCCGCGGACAATTGGTGAAAGATAGGTTGCCAGGCAACGAAACATACGCCCACAGCAGCTAAATCGCTGAAAATTAATAGGTGTCTTTGTCTTATGACCTTAAACACTGTGTATAAATTTAAAGTCAATCGGATATTAACTTAGGCCTCTAGAGCGTCCACAAGATTTTTTGAAGTGATCAAGGGCCATAACTCTGGCACTAATTATCGGAAATCGCTGAAAATCAATAGGCTTCTTCGTCTTATGACCTTAAACACTGTGTATAAATTTGAAGTCAATCGGATATTAACTTTGGCCTCTAGAGCGTCCACAAGATTTTTTGAAGTGATCAAGGGCCATAACTCTGGCACTAATTATCGGAAATCGCTGAAAATCAATAGGCTTCTTCGTCTTATGACCTTAAACACTGTGTATAAATTTAAAGTCAATCGGATATTAACTTTGACCTTTAGAGCGTCCACAAGATTTTTTGAGGTGATCAAGGGCCATAACTCTGGCACTAATTATCGGAAATCGCTGAAAATCAATAGGCTTCTTCGTCTTATGACCTTTAACACTGTGTATAAATTTGAAGTCAATCGGATATTAACTTTGGCCTCTAGAGCGTCCACAAGATTTTTTGAAGTGATCAAGGGCCATAACTCTGGCACTAATTATCGGAAATCGCTGAAAAACAATAGGCTTCTTCGTCTCATGACCTTAAACACTGTGTATAAATTTAAAGTCAATCGGATATTAACTTTAGCCTGTAGAGCGTCCACAAGCAATTGTGGACGCCGGACCGCCGGACGGACGGGGGCGACGACAATATACGACCACATTTCAATGTGGGCGTATAAAAATGAACATAAATCCAGCTCTTGAGAAAAGGCATATAGATATTTTTACGATTTTTTTTTCTTTTAATCTTATTTGATAGCTTCTGATTTTAAAATGCATTACAACCAGATTCAATATTTCAGATATAACATGGATAAGACCAATTTTTCATGAAAAAATTGACCAAAATCACTTTGAAACAATGGGGTTTTGAGAAAACCTCAGTATTTTGGAGTTGCTGGGGAAACCGGAGTTAT
Organism: Patella caerulea; assembly: GCA_036850965.1. Classification (NCBI taxonomy): domain Eukaryota; kingdom Metazoa; phylum Mollusca; class Gastropoda; family Patellidae; genus Patella; species Patella caerulea. The sequence continues at coordinate 2,167,579 of JAZGQO010000008.1, read as the reverse complement.
TGTTACACAAATGTGAAAATTGAAACATCATTAGCTTTAAAGTTGTATTTCATGAATATACATCTACATTTTTCATAGTTTCGATATAAAATGAACTATGGCATCACAAAAAACGCCAAAAATGACCAGTTCAGAGTGTTGAAAAACCTTTCTTCCGTGAAAAGTCAAAAATCGCAGCTTTGAACCTCAATAAAATAAAAAATTTTCATCCGATTTTGAATCTGTAAAAAGTTTTGTGAGAAGAATGATGAGATCTACTTAAAAAACTAATAAAATCAAATGTATAATCATTATCTCAAAATCACCTTTTCCACCTATTTCAAACCATTTTACCTCTTACGCTGCCACCAGAAATGAGGTCATTTGCTCAAAACTTAAATTTTAGCCTTTAAAAACAATATTTTATTCAAATGAGTCGTACTTGTTATTTTTTTTCAAATTATGATATTTGATTCTATTGATCAAATAGATTGAACCCATACGATGATACAGATACCACAAAATGGTTTCTAACTTGTACGGTTGCAGAGAAATGGGCGATTTTCCTTAAGTTACTTTTCAAGGTTTTTGGTCTATAAAAGTGTCAGTTATTGTTCGATTTTCATAAAATTTTCACCATATGATATCTTATGTCATTGATGATTTCATATAACTAATTCAACATTTTCAGTATCACCGGAAGTAATGTCATTTTGGCAAAAACTGTACTTTTAGCCTTCAAAACAGACATTTTTTTCAAATGAGTCTGATTTGTAATATATTTCAAATTATGATATTTGATTCCAATCAACAAATGGGTTGAACCCATACGATCATATAGATACCAAAAAATAGTTTTTATCATGTACGGTTGCCGAGAAATAGACGATTTTCTACAAGTCACTTTTCAAGGTTTTTGATCTATAAAAGTGGCAATTCTTATTTGATCTACATACAAGTCACTTTTCAAGGTTTTTGATCTATAAAAGTGGCAATTCTTATTTGATCTACATACAATATTCGCCATATGATGCCTTATGCCATTTCTGATTTTATAAAACTAATTGAACATTTTCATTATCACCGGAAGGAACGAAATTTTTCCAGGTTCACTTACAAGTAACATATATATATATAAAATGAATTGATATTGCTGGATTTGGTTGATTCTTCGTCCATTTTACTTGATGTTTACAATGCTTATGTGGAAACCTGTTCGATGGTTTCATTGGTATCGGAAGTGACATATGTTCAAGGGTAACGTGGCACCGAAAGTGACATGGCACCAGTGAAACCCGTGATTCCTGCATGCGGGTCTAGTTTTTTTTATTATTATTAAGCTTTATTTTCTCTACAAATACATTTTGAAATTTTAATGCCCATGTCACACTTCAGGTACCAACTTCATGGAATGACCCATTTATAAACTTGCTTTTGAAACAGATTCGTTAGTCTTTTATCAATGGAGGTTAGTCCGGATATCGGCAAATAATGTGCATTTACAGTTTAGTGGTACGCACGATAACATGTAATCAAATTAAAACTTGAAAAAAAGACATATAAATAACTGCAGCCCGACTATGGTATGAAGAAAAAAAAACCCGTAGTATTCATCAACAAATGAAATACGTATAAGAATATGTAACTACAGCACGTATAAATCCATGCATAAAGACCTAACTTTAACAAAGACCGATCTGCGTAAAACATACGAACGAACAAGAACCTCCAGTTAAATTAGATTTGACACCTACGTGTCATTAATCCTGCTAGTCCTGACACTTTTGGAGCAGTTATAACCGCTTCCGAGAAAACTCACCAAACAAAGAATACACACCCTTACAGACAACACACTGTCGCAGATATGTTCACCCCTAGCGATAATTAATTCACCGTTCAGTCAAATTCTCGCCCCTGTTAATTATCACACTCCATCTACAGACTTGAGCCTCTCTGTATTACATTTGTTGCAATAATTAGAATTTTGTCAATATTCATATAAATTTACCAAAGTTGGTACTTATCTACACTCAAAACGTACAAATCACACTATTACTACTTTCCAGTATAATTAGAGGCTTTGTAATCAAAATTAAACACTGAGATTTAAATTGGATACAAGTAAAATTTTATCACTATTAGATGAAATTCAACTACAGCTACGAATATTTAGACATAAAACAGAAATTAGCGCTATTTATGCTAGATTGAATGATAGCAATGTAATAGTGTTACTTACTATATGATCTCCTAAAGCTTCCTTTGTAATATCTTTTAATTGTTCTAAACTTTTTTTATCTTCCACTGTGTCTTCAATCTAATTAAAAATATACAAGCCAACAACAGTGAAACTGGTGTCCCTCGCCAAAAACCCATAATAAATAGATGAAACATTAATCAATTAATCTCAAATTATCTTGTCCCAAAGCATCGACCAATCAAACTGATTAGCTCTGCTTACCCTAAGCAGAGAATGCTCATCTTTGAACTCCATCAAGGCAATAACCTAAAGATAGGTTGCCAGGCTACGAAACATGGCCCACAGCAGCTAAATCGTCCGGGCAGTCAACAAGGGTTGTCGCATATTTTTACTTTTTTTGGTAATGAAACATTTGTAATACACTAAAAGAGTAACAACTCATTATGTAATCTAATTATCTGAAAATTTACTTTTTTTGGTAATGAAACATTTGTAATACACTAAAATCTGATTAAGAGTAATACACTAAAATCTGATTAAGAGTAACAACTCATTATGTAATTATCTGAAAATCATTAGAATTTGTTGCTTTTCACTACAGAGACTAGGTACCAAAAATGGGCTAAATTTTGGATGTTTGTCTTGTGTCCAGTTCACTGACATTTAATTCGCTGGTATCACGGTAACATGCATAGTGTGTAGAAATGTCGTCAGAGCTTTTAGTATTGGGCTTCTGCGTTAGAAAATCCTCTGAGCAAGTAGTAAAGCTTAATTATGGTTACTATTAATGAAAACTAGTGAGAAATATACGTGTTGTCAGTTTTCCTTAAACCCGTCAGTACTTGTACCGTACGTCAGTATTTCTGTTAATGGTCAGTAATAATCATACGGTGAGTATGTGAGTTAATTGGTTAGTATTCCTTACTTTTGTCAGTATGTAAAAAATACGTGAGTAATTAAATAAACGTGAGTTTATCTAAACATATCACTATTGAGGCACGTGCGGGAGAAATTGACGAAAGCGTGACTAATTAAGAAAACGTCACTATTTGAGCTAACGCTCACTATCTGAGAATAACCGCCAGTTACCTTTGATGTGCGTTAGTAATTGGACACGGCGCCAGTAGAGCGTGAAATCGTTAACTATATACATTTCTGGTGAGTATTGTTACTATAGGTAATTTAACTTCCCGATAAATTGTCGCTACCTTCTGAATAAAATATTAATTATTTATTATTATTCTCGAATCAGAAAATGTTTTATTTTTTTTTAACAATAATGGATGGTAGTGAACATGGGTATTTTTCGGTTACCGCCGTAGTTTGCAGAATACTGTTTTAAAACATTAACGGGTGTATTTTTCTCCGATTTCCATAACCGCCGTAGTTCGCAGTATACAGGGCAATGTGTAGTTTGTAGAATACGGGGTTTGCAGAATACGGGGCAATGTGTAGTTTGCAGAATACGGGGCAATGTGTAATTTGCAGAATAAAGGGCAATGTGTATAGTGTTATTTCATTTACAATTTATATTTATTCTCGTTCATGCAGATTAGCACTTGTTTTGGGACGTGCGGCGCTTTACTATCTGTATGGTTTAAATTGGAATCACAACTAATGGTTAAAAAAGATCACCAACACAAATCTGTTTTCACTAATTTTATTGAAACAGATAACATGATAGCTGATAACACAAATAATGAATTTCAAACATTCGCATACAAGCTGAAATTCTTAGCACTGAAGAATCGTGTGCATACCGGACTGGTATGAGGTATCGCACATCTTGGGTTGTCGCTTATCGTGAAATAGTTCCAAATCTTACTACTTCACGTTAGTTTTATCTAGATCACTGCTGGTATTGTCTGGATACTTAATCATTATGAATAGAAGTATTGGAAAAGGCGGGAAAATATACCGCATGGTTTGCATGGTTTACGTGTGAGGAGCATGAAAGATGAAAGGGAGGATATCCCTTTGATGTCACAAGATTGACATTCCAGCTTCTAGATGCCAGTGAAAATTTAGAAATATTTTTGTGATTTCTTTTGTTATGCTAGGCTACTTTAAGAATTTAGACATAATATGTATCAACAAATAATAATTTATGATATAGATCATACTTTATTTATTAATAATATTACAAAGAAGTTCCCGGGAAAGAACTTATATAGGCTTTGCCTATTTAGACATAATATGTATCAACAAATAATAATTTATGATATAGATCATACTTTATTTATTAATAATATTACAAAGAAGTTCCCGGGAAAGAACTTATATAGGCTTTGCCTGTTGTTCAATCCTTTTCATATGAATAAAATATTGTTTAAACTAAAGAAGTTCCATTAGATGGTTTATAGTTCTGGAAATGACGAAAGAATGTCACGTGATTGCTCTTCGCTTTGATGTTTCATTCATTGCCGTGTGAACCTTTCAGTTCAGACACCGATTATAGACATACAGGTGCCAATCATTTTAGGAATTACATCGGAATCAACACTAGTTACTATCGTACTTATAGTAACTATCGACTATCAACACATGACATATTATAATCTCGACTTTATTTAATGATACAGCAAAAAATTAACGTCCGCTTGACAAGATAGATGGAGTGTATTTGTGATTGCGTAGGAAGCGTGACACAATTTTATTTCTTCAAAAACGCGGCGTTTGTGCTTATAACCGAGGTAAAATAGTACCATGCGTTTCCTGACTAACAGTGACATTCATCTACAAGGATTATTATGCCATTCGAGACATTTCAATGTGTAATAGTATTATATCCACCACTATCGATAATTATATGTATCAGCCGATATTATATGTTGCTGTCAATATTTGATATCGGTAAAACTGATAGGTGTCATATCGGACCATCACTATTAATGTATTTAGGACCTAGAAATTGACCCAAATGGGTCGCAACGCATATAATAATGTAAACTGATTGTATATGAGCTAATTTACATTCAATTGTTTCCATTTTGACTCTAATGTCAAATCAGTTACGTTCAGTGAAATACGGCATGAATCTGAACCCAACCATGTCATATATTTGTTAATGTTAGTTTAATATTTAGCTCGGTGTAAGAATTTAGCACCAAAGAGAATAGTCCATACATTAGTAATATAGGTCGAACGCGACGAGAATATACATTCACTTGATACACTCACTCCGTTCATTTGACACCTCCCTCTTTGTTAGGATAAGCTGCTGATTTGGCGACGAACAGTATCGGACCAGCTTAATTTATCTCGACAGCCAGTGTCTGAATGCTGCCTGGATGCATTTCCGACAGTTTATTTCACAAAATATTTTGGTGAATATATTCATTCACATTGAGTCACTCACCCCGCCCGTTTGACACTTTCCTCTGGTCGGATAAACTAGTGATTTTGCGACATTTTCGAGAAAAAATAAGTTAAAGATATCGTTAGATTTTAACACTAAATCACTTAACAACCATGTCATATATTTGTTAATGTTTAATATTTCGCTCGGTGTTAGAATTTAGAACCTAAGAGAATAGTCCGTACATTAGTAATATAGGTTTTGTATATTAAATCTTTTATGGGATTAAGTGTCATTCCATGAGAAAACCATGCAAAATCATGCAGAATCGGGAAGGTGGGGGGTCGGCAGATCGAGTTCATCTTGGGGGGATTTTATGGACTCCTTGAGACTACTTCACAGCCAGAAGAACCGATCTCAAAATTTAACCGTTATTGTGATACAGCCTCGGGCTGATTTTTGGCCAATTTTGCCCCTTTTCAGGTCAATTTTGGTCAATTTTCAGCCACTTATTCTGGTGAGTCTATGGTTTGGATGAAATTAGTGGTGGTTGGTGATGTTAGTGGGGGTCTTCCTGTGCCCCAATATACAGACCTTAAGGTCACACCTATTCTCTGGGAGTAATGGTCAGCAAAAAGGTAACATATGGCAAATAAAGTAGAAAATATACACCTTCGAAGATTAGCCCTATTTTCTATGATGCGGGGGTGGGTCCAAATATCGAAATGGTTTTATGCACAGCTTGACCCCCTCTATTGATATAAGAAATAAAATCTCTGTCACCTCGTTTCATTCAATGCGAAATCATATGTCAAAGTTGGTGAATTTTCCCTATTGTAATCTCTGATTCTCTATGAAATGGTCAACTACTTTCATACATGGTAAGTCAGCTTTCTCCAATTCTTTGCCAAATCATTCGCCCATGCTCGCTGGTAGCAGCAGTAAACCGGCTCGAGTAAAACTGGTCTAGTTGATGAAGCTTGGTATCCAATGCAAGATGGCCGCGCCCGAGACCGCAGAAAATTGAGGTTTTTCTTCATTTTTGGCCATTGAATGTGGCACATATCCCACACATGAGAACTAAAATGACTTCATCCAATTGAAAGACTGTACTAAAAACATTTAAGTCCACTCTTTAGCACATTACGTAGCAATAAGTGATGTGAGAACCGAATTGGAACTGATTTCTTGACGTATAGTGGAAATTTTGACCTTAATGTGCTGCCTCTTGCTACCACTTGGATTTCAAACGCAATATTCACAAAGGACGTAAACATCCCCTGTATGGTACCACACCTAAGGGAAATATATAGACAAACCGTGCTGTGTCACTTAGAATCAGCTAAGTTTAATAAAATACTATTGAAAAAAGAAAGGAATAAAATTGTGTCTTTGAAATATCAATAAAAACCTTCTATGTGTGCTTGACCACAACTAATTTAGCAGAAAAGAGTTGTGCGGTATATACACAATTGGCCGAAAAGAGTTGACTGGGTAAAGTCATGGGCTTTAGAAGTCCTCAAACATGCTGCCTTGAGTCTGATATAGCTATAATACCTTTACTGAAGGTGGTGTTATTTTTAGATATTTTTTTCTTCTATTCTAGGTACATACCAGAAATGTGATGCTGTCCATAATGAGAAATGGACCGTGAAAAAAAAACAGGCTAGTTCTTCAAATACATAATATGGCATGGGGTCCAAAATTCAACTTCATCATATAATCATTTTCAGAGCCCAAAATGGATCTTGTCAGACCTTGTAAAACTACGTGTGTACATGAAGGGGAGTCAAAATGTTGTATCAAGCATATTTTGCAAAATTCACTTTTTTGCTTAGTCAGAATGAGAATTTTCTTGCGCATCTTTTCATCTGGTTGTCGTATTTCTAAGCCAATAAAAAGAGGGTTTATAGATATTGTTTCAAAATGTTGTATATGGGGTGTTCCAAAAAAAGAAATTATTAAGAGAGAAAATGTTGTATTTTCTTGAAAAAAATCAACTTTGTGTCTCACTTAAGTAATACAATCAAATGAAATATAGCCAGTAGTGTTTTATGATCAAATACTTATTATTGAAATTATTGTCTAGGCTTACTTTGTGAAATCTATGAAATTGAAGCAGGTAAAGGTGAATATTTTCCGGAGATACGTCTTTGCTGTATAGAATTGCAAATAACGAGCTTTCACTCATTATTTCTGTACTAGATGTTGAGCTTGATATGTGCAGGTAGTTACATACTGTTTAAATGGCTACACATGCATTTTGTCAATAAATATTCGAGAAAAGCTTCAGAAATATGACCTTTTACATACAACATTTTGATTCTTATGCTTGTCCTGTGCTTGTTTAGGCTCTCCTGGACGATTTCCCAAAATCCAGATACGACCTTTTGACTCCCCACCCACGATATTTCTACCAGGGGCCACCTCTCAAAATATCAACCGCAACGTATATTTGCCATTGAAAATTTTCTTGTATCTAGTCTCAGAATGATGGACTGGCCGGTAACAGGGACCAGACTAGTTGATCAGTTGGACACTTGATTTGTAAAGAAAATTTTTCAAATTTTGATCCATGCAAATACTTAGAAAATAAATTTAGTAAATTATTCTATTTGGAATAAGTTAAGAAAATTGTTTTATGTGGTTTGAAATTACTGTTGGAACTGATGACATCCCTCACACTTTTGGCAGTTCTATGTACTAGTAGCTGTTACAGGAAGTGGTGGCGGTGTTTCAATACTGCTACCCATAGCTACAGATGATGTAGTAGCAGTAGATTGATAATAGGTGTTAGAGGCACTACCAGTAGCTGCAGATGATGTAGCAGTTGGATGGATGTCATCAGTTCCCACAGTAATATCAAACCACGTGAAATAATTTAGTTTTAAAAGGCCTGTCAAGATCCATTTTGGGCTATGGAAATGATCACATGATGAAGTTGAATTTTTGACCCTATACCATATTATTTATTTGAAGAACTAACCTGACTCTTTTTACAGTTCATTTTCTCATTACTGACATTGTAACATTTCCAGCATATACCTAGAACAGAAGAAAAAAGTTCTAAAATTAACAAGCTAGCCTCCAGTAAAGGTATTACAGCTATATCAGACTCAATGCAGCTAGTTTGAGGACTTCTGAAGTCCATCGCTTAAGTCAGTCAATTGTTGTCGATTACACATACAAGATTTGATTTTTTTTATCGATATTTCACTTACCCCATGCAATAGGAATAAACAGAATAAACAGATTCTAAGTGACACATCAAGGTCTTTGTATGGATTCCCCTTATGGAATATTCCGTTTGTAACCGAGGCGGTAGCGATGGGCAGCACATGTTACCTTTCCATCTAAACTCGACGAATCAAGATAAGAAAAATACACTTCGTCAAGAAATCAGCTCCCATTCGGTTGTCACATCACATAATGCTATGTAATGTGCTAAAGGGTGGACCTTAATGTGATGTTCTTATATTAGTACACAGCACAGTCTTTGTATGGATTTCCCATAGGTGTGGTACCATGCAGGAAATATTTACGTCCTTTTGCATTTGAGATCCAGGCGGTAGCGACTGGATCAAAATTTCCACTTCGTCAAGAAATCAGTTCATTTTCGGTTCTCACATCTCTTATTGCTATGTAATGAGGTGGACCTTAATGTTTCAAGTACAGTCTTTCAATTGTATGAAGTCATGTTAGTTCTCGTATGTTGGGATATGTGCCACATTCATTGGCCAAAAATGAAGAAAAACCTCAATTTTCTGCGGTCCCGAGCGCGGCCATCTTGGATTGGATACCAAGCTTCATCAAAGTGACCAGTTTTGCTCGAACAGGTTTACTGCTGCTACCAGCGAGCATGGGCGAATGATTTGGCGAAGAATTGGAGAAAGCTGGCTTACCCTGTATGAAAGAAGTTGGTCATTTCATAGAGAATCGGAGATTTATAATATGGGAAATTCACCAACTTTGACTCATGATTTCGCATTGAATGAGCCGAGGTGACAGAGATTTTATTTCTTATATCGATAGAGGGGGTCGAGTTGTGCATAAAACCATTTCGATATTTTGACCTACCCCCGCATCATAGAAAATAGGGTTAATCTTCGAAGGTGTATATTTTCTATTTTGTTTGCCATATGTTATAATTTTGCTGACCATTATTCCCAGAGAATAGATGCGATCATAAGGTCTTTACATTGGGGCACAGGAAGACCCCCACTAACATCACCAACCACCACTATTTTCATCCAAACCCTAGACTCGCCAGAATAGGTGGCTGAAAATTGACCAAAAATGACGTGAAAAAGGGCAAAAATGTCAAAAAATCAATCTGAGGCTATATCTCAATAACGGTTAAATTTTGAGATCGGTTCTTCTGGCTGTGAAGTAGTCTTGAGGAGTCCATAAAATCCTCCCGAGATGAACTTGATCTGCCGACCCCCACCTTCTGCATGGTTTTCTCGTGGAATGACTCTTAAATTCTGTTAATCTCACCACTTAATTAGCACCTTTGTGTTATAGTGCTCAAGAGATTAAGAATGTTGATTGGCTAGGTTTATCACCTCAATAGAGCGTGAAATCATTTTTATATAGTTAAAACTATATAAATTTCTGTTAAGTTTATTGATAAACTGTATCATTAAAAGACAATTTGTTACCGGTGTGACTATTGAACAAAAACTCAAACGACAATTTCGGATATGTAAGTGACAAATTTTAAGAAATAAAAATGCTCTATAAATTTGTTGGAAATCTTTAACAAAAGTTTTGCTATTGTGTTTTCAATTTCTTGAAATTTCCCGTGTTTAGAATTGTCTCAGTTTTGAATATGTAATATAGTGTAGTTATAAATGTGTTTTTTTAGGGGATAATTTTCAATGTTCCTTTAGAAGTATTTCTATCAGCCTTTTGTTTTAATAAAGAATTAATCGCACAGGATATCTACATGAAAAATATCCCAAGATCGAACGTCGGACATGGTTTTACTATTTCAACATTGCATGCAATGTATCAATTATATTTATCGTGTGCTAAATAAAACAATTTCTAAATTATTAATAGAATCTTCTGTGCTCATAATTTCGAATTACTTGAATGAAATTTATTATTTTTCTGTTACGTACGATCAAATAGTATTTTAACATTGTGTATCGTACCTTATTATATGCTATTATTATTTTCATCGTTATTTATATTGTTTCATTGCTATATATATTGTTTAATAGCTATTATTTCTCAAAAGTAAATAGATAATCACACGATTCTTCGGTGTTCAGAATTTCAGCGTTCATATGTGTATGAAGTTCAATATTATCTGCTATCATAATTTATTTCAATAAAATTACCGACAACAGATTTGTGTTGATGATTGTCTTAAACCATTAGTTCTGATTCCAAATTTACTAATCCTTACCGCGCCACCTACCCCAAAATATGTACCAACCCGCATGTAACGAGAATACATATAAATCGTAATATATATTGCGCCGTATTCTGTATGGGAACCCCGTTGTAAGAACGTGAACGGGTACAGATAAAGTGACAAATAAAACCTCGCCACTGAGCATTTAAATTCATTTTTATATATGAAGTGGACTCTGTCTCATCCGAACTCTGATCACTGTATTTAGAGATCGATCTATCTAATTATCTTTAGCGTTTTTTTGCAAACTACGGCGGTAAGCGAAATTGCCGACAAATAGTCCCTTTACTCATTGCCACCAATTATGGTTTAAAAAATCTCCTCCGATTCGAGAATATTAATAAATATTCTCGAATCGGAGGAGATATTCAGGTTAGTAATAAAAATATTATGATCACTTACAGTAACAATACTCGCCAGTATTTTATATAGTTAATGATTTCACGCTCTACTGACGTCAGGTCCAATTACCGACGCACATCAAAGGTAACTGGCGGTTATACTCGGATAGTGAGCGGTAGCTCAAATAGTGACGTTTTCTTAATTAGTCAGGCTTTCGTCAATTTCTCCCGCACGTGCCTCAATAGTGATATGTTTGGATAAACTCACGTTTGTTTAATTACATTATTTTTACATACTGACAGAAGTAAGGAATACTAACCAATTAACTCACATACTCACCGTATGATTATTACTGACCATTAACAGAAATACTGACGTACGGTACAAGTACTGACGGGTTTAAGGAAAACTGACAACACGTATATTTCTCACTAGTTTTCATTAATAGTAACCATAATTAAGCTTTACTACTTGATCAGAGGATTTTCTAACGCAGAAGCCCAATACTAAAAGCTCTGACGACATTTCTACACACTATGCACCTTGTAGTGTATGTTATATCTAAAAAACATGTCCCACTTGATAGCATTATTACCCTGTTCAGTGTTGACAACTTTTAACCTGCCTGCTATTGAGAGTATCAAATGACAACATTTTGATTTAGAAAATAAAAAGCTCTTTACTATAATTGGTATCAGTTGTTTATTTCTTCCCAAAACCAAGTTTTATCATTAAAATGAATGGTATTGGATGCCAGAATAAAAATTGACATCTTTCAATAAAGATGAGCTATTTATAAAATTTTTTTCTGAAAACAGAAGATATGTAGTTTAATTGGACAAGGATTGACAAATATTTTAAGATTAAAGGTGCTAAATTGATAATATTTGGGACCTAGAAATTGACACAAATGGGTCGCAACGCGTACATAAATTGATTTACATTCAATTGTTTCTGTTTTTACTATAATTTCAAATATTTATGTTCGGCGAAATACGCCAGAAGTCTCAATCGAATAGCAATCTTAAGCATCTGGTTATTCCAAAGTACCTCCATAGCATTTATTGTGCATGCTCTACAGATAAGAATACAGGTCACCGTTTGACAGAAATATGTCTAGCCTCGTTCTTTGAGTCCCTTGTAAAAAAATTGGCCTGAAACCAGAGCAGTTATTTTAATTTGAGGAAGCTCATTTCGTCCACTCCTTATTTGTTATACGACTACATTTTGTTGTGGATGTATACTGCTGTCGACCCTGTCCATTTATCTGTCCATAATTTATTTGTGGACACTCTACAGGTCACAATTTTTGACTTAACTTGAAATATGGACATTTCTCTCAAAGATTTTGGTTTCTCTCGATATTGGCATGAATCGAGCCAGATCTCGTTTTAGCTTCTAAATCCTCTCGAGGTCACAATTTTCATCCAGTTACATATTTATATCCCAAAGATCTGGGTTACTAATCTTGATACTTCAGACCGTAACTTGCTGGATTATGACCCATGATTGTACAAAAAACGCCTTTTGTAATCTTGTTCTGTGCATCAAATAAAGACGGACATTCGCTAAACAATGTGCTATGACAGGAATTTTGCCCAGGCAGTTGCATCATGGCCTATCCTTATATCGAATTCCAACTGCCAAGGGAACTTTTACTTGCACGCAATGTATACCCTGGGCCTCGGTTTTTCGTACCATCTGAACCACTGACAAGGTGAAGCCAGACAGAAATATCCTGATGAACTTTCTTGTCAAATGTAGGGATCAAACATGCGGCCAGTGTCTTACTACCGTGGTTCTCAACAATTTAAGATACTGATGATGAATAGAAATTTTAGAATGTTTAGGATCTTTTGTATACAATTTGTTCATGTCTTTGTAAAGCTGTGTATCTTTTTATAATTATGTACATGTAAACATATTTATCTTTGCTTATTGCTTGTATCTTTCTTTTATTTCTATGTGTATATGCACATGACCTTATAATTTTTTTTTATGCAATAAAGCTTCTTCTATTATCTTATTTAAAATACATGTATCATAAGCTTAGTAGTATAATCTTATGTAATATTTGAACCAAATGTAATTTTTTTTTTTTTTTTATATTTGAATGTGATTTGAAAGTCTTATAGAATCTTACCCAAAAGGCTTATAAACTTGAACAATCTAAATATATAGAGCAGTGTAATATGATACTTAACATGCCCTATACACCACATCATCACAAGGTATTGTCTTTGACAACTTGATGGCAGGATTCTCTTTAACAAATCTGTATTGTCTGTGGGGGTCACATTCCAAAATTTGAAGAAAACTGGCTGATTTTCACCTAGTCCCACGACTGTTTTTATAAAAGTTTTGCCCCACGCTAACAATTAGTATACATGAAACATTTAATATCATGGATTTAGCTGTTCAGTTATCAAAATTCATTGAAAATCAAATACTTTTCGTTTCAACACCTTAAACTCTGTGTATCAATCTGAAGTCAATCGGAAATCGGTCAAGAATTTTTCTTTAAATCACAAATGAATGAACAAAGCTTTCCACTGTACACGTGGCTAGAACCCTGGCAATGATTCTACCATTGACAAATACATCAAAAATCGGTAAATCACGTCCAATGGTTGTTATATCATTGGAAACCGGTAAAGCACATCATAAGTAAAATATTTTTTTTAAATCACAAATGAATGAACACAGCTTTTCATCAGCACATGTGGTCGTGTGATAATCTCGCGAGACTTGTATACTGGCGCCAAACGTTGCTATTCGTCGATCTCCGTAGACAGGCTGTCGCTCAGGGGGGTGCGGGTCTGTTCTTCCCATGACCCTGGGCTGTTTCATCCCAGCCTAATTTTTTATCGGACTGTTCATCTGGGCGGTTTCATTTCAGATTCAGCTAGCGACGTTTCGGATTAAAGATACATTATTGGAGAGCAAAAACTGACATTTGTCGGTCTTCCATTGGGCCTCAGATGTCATAGAAATTATAAATTAGATCTTTATTTAAACAACAAATCAAACATAACGCTAACGCCACAATATACGTCCACATTCCTGCTTTGATTGATATGGTACTTTGTCAAGAAGGCTAGGCGTTTTGTTTGTTTAGCGTTGAGGGTCGTGCACCAACATTAATAGTTGCCGTCCTTAGAGTATAAGGAATAACTATACCAAGATAATCCATTCAGAATTGTGCCTTCCTAACACTAAAGGCAAAAAGTGGGCGTGGCTCTGCCCCTGGGGGTCGGGACATTCATCAAAATCAATAGTGGACGCCCTCAAAAATAATAGTGGTCAGCCTTAGGGTATAAGGAATAAGTATAAAAAAAGTTTTCAAGACGATCGATTAAGAATTGTGGGCTGTAGGTGACACACAGACAGACAAAAAAAAAATGGGCGTGGCACTGTCCCTTGGGGTTGGGCATGCACCAAAAACAATAGGGATCTTCCTTAAGGTACCAAGAATAAGTATTCAAAGTTTCAAGATGATACATTAAGAAATGCAGCCTGTAGACGACAGACAAACAAATACAAGAAATGGGTGTTGCTGCCCCACGGGGGTCGGGCATGCACCCAAAACAAAAGGGGTCATCCTTAGGGTATAAGGAATAAGTATTTTAAGTTTCAAGATGACCGATTAAGAATTGTGGCCTGTAGGCGACACACAAAAAGAAAATGGGCGTGACTCTGCCCCTGGGGGTTGGGCATGCACCCCAAATGATAGAAATGTTCCTTAGGGTACAAAGAATAATCATTCAAAGTTTCAAGATGATACGTTAAGAAATGTGGCTTGTAGACGACAAACAAATAAATACAAGGAATGGGCGTGGCTCTGCCATTGGGGGTCGGGCATGCACCAAAAAACAATACGGATCATCCTTAGGGTAAGTATACAAAGTTTTATGAAAATCCAGTTAGAATTGTGGCTTCTGGGCGACACAGTGACACACAAAAAGAAAATGGGCGTGGCTCTGCCCCTGGGGGTTGGGTATGCACCCCAAACGATAGGGATCATCCTTAGAGTATAAAGAGTAAGGATACAAAGTTTTAAAGAAAATCCAATAAGAATTGCGGTCTGTAGGCGACACAAAGACACGCGATAAGAAAATGGGTGTGGCTCTGCCCCAGGGGGTTGGGCATGCACCTCAAATGATAGGGATGTTCTTTAAGGTAACAAGGAATGTGTATGCTAAGTTTGAAAATTATAAGTTAAGAAATGTGGCCTGTAGACGACAAACAAATACATACTAGAAATGGGCGTGGCTCTGTCCCTGGGGGTCGGGCATGCACCAAAAACAATAGAGATCTTCCTTAGGGTATAAGGAATACGTATACCAAGTTTGAAGAAAATTTAGTAAGAATTGCGCCGTGTAGGCGACACAAAGACACACGAAAAGAAAATGGGCGTGGCTCTGCCCCTGGGGGTGGGGCATACACCCCAAACGATAGGGATGTTCCTTAGGGTACAAAGAATGTGTATGCAAAGTTTCAAGATTATAAGTTAAGAAATGTGGCCTGTAGACGACAAACAAACAAATACTAGAAATGGGCGTGGCTCGGCCCCTGGGGGTCGGGCATGCCCCAAAAACAATAGTGATCTTCCTTGGGGTATAAGGAATAAGTATACCAAGTTTGAAGAAAATCCATGAAGAATTGCGCCCTGTAGGCGAACCACAGACACACACACACACGACGGCATAATACGTTCACATTATGAATGTGGACGAATAAAAAAATAAAACGCTCTTTTCGTCAACATTCAACATTTGAATTTTTGCCGTAGGTTCGTATGCACAACTCCATGTGCTGTACTTGATGGCGAGGTGTAAATTATATAATTTAGCCTGCATGTTATTTGTGCGGGGGGGGGGGGGGGGGGGGGGGCTTATTATAAATTGATTTGACAGTTGTGTTACACCTTTCCTTTAAACTTATTCCCCGAGGTCAGAAGCGTCACCTACCCAAGTCAGAAATGTCACATACTTGAGTCTGAAACGTTGAGGTTTTATTCTTGAGTCCGAATGACGCGGGATCGAAATGATAAGTAATCTATTCATTCCGGGCTGTTTCACCCCCCCCACCACCGTCCTTGTTATTGTTGTTTATTATAGATTTAACATCGAATACATTTAATATGATATTATGGACAGGTTAATTAAATTATTTACACTTCATAGGTTGAATGTTGGTTATTAGAATAGCAGTTAATTAACTAAGCTGTACTTATTGTTAAATAAACTGTTAAGCACTTACTTATAGTTAAACAAACGTGTACTTTTTTTTATTTATTATTTAATAACAAGTAATTATTTGTTTTGGATTAGTAATAAAAACATGCGGCGAGGGTTGAGTTGTATTCACACATTTAAGTAAGAAGCCAGATAACCTAACAATTAAAATTAATTACTGATCTATGTCTTCATTGCTCTTCTGTAATATCATTCTTTCACATATAATTTTTATCGCAAATTAGTCGGAATGCGAGAAAGGAATTCCAGGGGGAACGATCAGCTGTCCTGTGCACGTGATTAGAATAGTGTCATGTACAGGCGCGACGTTGTGTTTGATATTCATTTTTATAACGATATATTAGAATCCGAATTCGACGCTTGAACGGCAGTGTCATAGACTTATACAATAAATATAAAGCATGATTTGGGACACGTGTTTTTACTTAGTGGAATCCATGTCACTAAAAAATAACATAAACACTAAAAAATAAACACTAAAAAATAACATGAACTCTTAAAATACTGGAAGAGACTGGTTCACAGATATAAAATTGGAAAACAATCACATATAAAGAACGATTCAAAAAAAATAATTGCTGCATGCAATCACTAGTTTATACATATTATTATAAAGAACGTTTTAAAGACATTTATTTGCAGCATGCACATTAAAAAGAAATCGAACATTGGAATATCATGGTTTATACATATGAATAACGTTTGCAAGAACTAGCAGCATGCAAACCTCTTAATATATATCCCCACGTACATTAATTACAGAAATGGTCTGTGTATACATGGTATGCTGAGCTAGTCACCTTTTGGCCAGGTGAATATACGGTGGAGTCATAAATGTCCGTTATAAGTGTAGATTGATTATCTGTTTGGCCGAATGCTTAGGTTTTTCAAATCCTGGGTGCCATATGAAATGCATATTTTCAATATACATGTATGTTAGTACAGTATGGGTTAATCCTGAGATTGGTCGAAAGCTGTTGTTTTATTAATTATCACCTGTGCTCACCTGTCTGGGTGCCACACAAAATCATGTCTTTGAATATACAGTTGAGTCATAAATGACCTTTTTAATGTGTTTTTTTTATTTACATTCATTATTTGATTGGTCAAATGCTATTGTTTTATCAATTCCCACTTGTATTTATCTGTCTGCGTTGAGGTGAAACATGTTTTTGTTACGACAAAGGCAGCGGTCTTATAAGTGTGATTTAAATTGATTTTTTAACAAACAAGGACTTTTTATTTTTTTGTGTTAACCAATTGTATGTTTTTACCAACTTCCAACCCACGCAGTGTAAATAATTTAATTTAATCAACTTAATATCATATTAAATGTATTTTACGTTAAATCTGTAATATACAACAACATTGGGATGAAACAGCCGAGGGTGAAAAGATCGTGGGATGAACAGACCCCCACCACCCTGAGCGATAGCTCGTCTATGGCGATCGACGAATAGCGACGTTAGGCGCCAGTATACAAGTCTCGCGAGATTATCACACGACCACATGTGCAGATGAAAAGTTGTGTTCATCCATTAGTGATTTAAAGAAAATACTTTACCTGGAATGTGCTTTACCGATTTCCAATGATATAATAACATTGGACGTGATTTACCGATTGTTGATGTATTTGTCAATGGTGGAATCATTGCCAGGTCTTCTAGTCACGTGTACACGTGGAAATCTATTTTCATTCATTTGTGATTTAAAGAAAAATACATCACGGGGAATGTGCTCTACCGATTTCCGATGGTATAATAACAATGGACGTACCGATTTTTGATGTATTTGTCAATGGTACCGTGAATCATTATTTTTAATGGATAATAATACTACGACCACGGTAAGTTTAGCATATCTTCGTGTGCATTTTTTTATATCCACCCTTTTTATTTGTACTTTATTTCATATGTAAATAATCGTAATCAAAATGAACCAATCGGATAAACGACTCGTGAGCAAATAAATTTTTCGTCTAATATTTAAACACTTGATAAATTAATCGGCAGCTCGGAAATTAAAGCGATGTCTAGTAATCAAACGCATTACATAATTTGACGGTTTGCCATTTTTAACCCCCACTCGGAGATATCAAACGCTGTACCATTAAATTAAACTATGGTTCTAATTAAACCATTTTTGTAGTTTTCAAACGATTATTGTCAATTATCAAACGATGTTTTGAAATCAAACTCTATAGCATTTTTTAAAGTCAAAAAACCCCATCTTAAACGATGTCAGTTTCCCAGTGTAAGGTGCTGGCTCGGTAGCCTTGAGGTTGGGTGTTTGATCCCTGCATTGAATGACAAAGTTCATCTAGATTTTCTGGCGTTGTTTCCCCTTGTTAGTGATGAAGGATGGATGGCCTGACAAGAACAGCTGTCAATTTTGGTCCGATTTTCTTGAAATTCGACCTCAACCTTCATTACGATGTAACGGTGATATAATCAAACGTTTTTTTAAATGGGATAACAATTCTGACCCCAGAGGAACCACAAGCTAACAAAAAGGTCATTTTCCGTACAATCAGGGTCCATAATTCAGGAAGTTACAATCCGATATGCACAAATAAGATTGTTAAGTTGTAAACATGTGTTTCAAGTTTCATCAAAATTGAATGAAGATTGTCACCTCTTCAGGGTTCACAACCTTGATATACCATATTTTTAGACTCTTCACATACAAGGGGCAGCCATTTTTTTCAGTCAATTTTGGTCCAATTTTCACGAAATTCGAACTCAACCTTCATTACGATGTAACGGTGATACAATCAAACAGTTTTTTAAATGGGATAATAATACTGACCTCTAGAGGGACCACAAGCTAAAAAGGGTCATTTTTCGGACAAACAGGGGCCATAATTCAGGAGGTTATGAATCAATGAGCGCAAATATCGAAAGGAACCAAGATCTTTGTATTATAAACATGCATGTCAAGTTTCATCAAAATCGGTTCAAAATTGTGACCTCTATAGGGTCCACAACCTTGATATAACATATTTTCACACTATTCGCGTACAAACGGCGGCCATTTTGTCTGTCAATTTTGGTTCGACTTTTACGAAATTCGAACTCAACCTTCATTACCGGTGATATAATCAAATGGTTTTTTGAATTTTACCTCCAGAGGGACCACAAGCTAAAAAGGGCAATTTTTCAGACAATCAGGGGCTATAATTCAGTAAGTTACGATACGATGGGTGCAAATATCGAAAGGAACCAAGATCTTTGGGTTATAAACATACATGTCAAGTTTCATCAAAATCGGTTCAAAATTGTGACCTCTATAGGGTCCACAAGCTAAAAACATAATATTTCAGACAATCAGGGGCTATAATCCATTTAGTTTTGATCCGATACATGCCAATATCGAAAAGAACTGAGATCTTATGGGGATAAACCTATATTTCAAGTTTCGTCGAAATCGGATAAGAATTGTGACTTGTAGAGAGTCCACAAACAAATTGTGGACGTCTGGACGGACTGGGGCGACGACATAATACGTCCACATTGAAAATGTGGGCGTATAAAAAGTTGTTGACAGTTAATATAACAATTTTGACATCTCTACGCTTGTTTTGTCACGATCATCTAGTATCAATTACAGTTTTAAAGATAGGTTGCCAGGCAACGAAACATACGCCCACAGCAGCTAATCGTCCGGGCAGTCAACAAGGGCTGTCGCATATTTTTACTTTTTTCGCTAATGAAACATTTGTAGCAGACTAAAAACTGATTAAGAGTAACAACTCATTATGTAATTATCAGAAAATCATTAGAATTTGATTGCTTTTTATAAAGTTTTACCCCATGCTAACAATTAGTATACATGAAACATTTAATATCATGGATTTAACTGTTCAGTTATCAAAATTCATTGAAAATCAAAATACTTATTCGTTTCAACATCTTAAACTCTGTGTATCAATCTAAAGTCAATCGGATGATAAGTTTGGCCTCTATAACGTCACAAGATTTTTTTAAGTTATCAAGGGAGATAACTATGGCAGTAATTATTTGAAATCTCTAAAAATCAATAGGCTTCTTTGTCTCATGACCTTAAACACCATGTATAAATTTGAAGTCAATCAGATATTAACTTTGGCCTCTAGAGCTTCCACAGGATTTTTTCGAAGTGATCAAGGGCCATAACTCTGTCAGCAATTATTGAAAATCACTGAAAATCGATAAACGTCTTAGTCTCATGACTGTGAACACTATGTATAAATTTGAAGTTAATCGGATATTAAGGGGAGAGGCTGGTCGAAAACCATGTTTTGGCCATAACTTTTTTAAAAATAAAGATAATCTAATGAAATTTGGAGGGATTATCAGGGCTGTTGCTAGAAGTACACACAGCAAATTTCATTGAGATTGATTAATAATATCATGAAAATTTTGATGAGAAAAAATCATGGGATGGTACCCCGATTTTAAAAGATAGGCTGGCACTGCCAGGCAGGATACGCTCACATTTTCGAGAGATGGACAGAGAACAAGCAATACCGAAAGTGATTTTTCCTACATCTTAAAGTCCTGTATTTCATACTGTATGGGAGCAGCCATTTAGTTGGTCAGTTCCAGTCTGATATTCATGAAATTCGAAACCGACAATGATTATGGTGTGACGGTACACAACCTAGAAATGTGACTATTCATCAAAATCGGATAAGAATTGTGACCTGTAGAGAGTCCACAACCATGATATCGAATCGAATTAAAATTGTGACCTTTACAGGGTCCACAACCTTGATATACCATTTTTTAACAGTATTCGCGTACAAACGGCGGCCATTTTGTATGGCAATTTTGGTCTGATTTTCCTGAAATTCGAACTCAACCTTCCTTACGGTGTAACGGTAATATGATCTAACGTTTAATTAAATAATAATTGTGACCTCCAAGCTAAAAAGATAGGTTGCCAGGCAACGAAACATACGCCCACAGCAGCTAAATCGTCCGGGCAGTCAACAAGGGTTGTCGCATATTTTTACTTTTTGGGGGGATGAAACATTTGTAATACACTAAAATCTGATTAAGAGTAACAACTCATTATGTAATTATCTGAAAATCATTAGAATTTGTTAGCTTTTTATAAAGTTTTGCCCCACGCTAACAATTAGTATAGGAAATATTTAATATCATGGATTTAGCTGTTCAGTTATCAAAATTCATTGAAAATCAAAATACTTGTTCGTTTCAACACCTTAAACTCTGTGTATCAATCTGAAGTCAATCGGATGATAAGTTTGGCATCTATAGTGTCACAAGGTTTTTTGAAGAGATCAAGGGAGATAACTCTGGAAGTAATTATTTGAAATCGCTGAAAATCAGTAGGTTTCTTCGTCTCATGACCTTAAACAGTGTGTGTAAATTTAAAGTCAATCGGATATTAACTTTGGCCTCTAGAGCGTCCACAGGATTTTTTGATATGATCAAGGGCCATAACTCTGGCAATAATTATCAGAGATCGTTGAAAATCAATAGGCTTCTTCGTCTCATGACCTTAAACACCATGTATAAATTTGAAGTCAATCGGACATCATCTTTGTCCTCTAGAGCATCCACAAGATTTTTTGAAGTGATCAAGGGCCATAACTCTGGCACTAATTATCGGAAATCCGTGGAAATCCGTGAAAATCAATAGGCTTCTTCGTCTTATGACCTTCAACACTGTGTATAAATTTAAAGTCAATCGGATATTAACTTTAGCCTCTTGATCATTCACAAGATTTTTCAAAGTGATCAAGGGTCATAACTCTGGCAGTAATTATCGGATATTGCTGAAAATCAATAGGCTTCTTCGTATCATGACCTTGAACACTGTGTATAAATTTAAAGTCAATCCAATATTAACTTTAGCCTCTAGAGCGTTCACAAGATTTTTCAAAGTGATCAAGGGTCATAACTCTGTCAGTAATTATCGGACATCGCTGAAAATCAATAGGCTTCTTCGTCTCATGACCTTAAACACTGTGTGTAAATTTAAGGTCAATCGGATATTAACTTTAGCCTCTAGAGCGTTCACAAGATTTTTCTAAGTGATCAAGGGTCATAACTCTGGCAGTAATTATCGGATATTGCTGAAAATCAATAGGCTTCTTCGTCTCATGACCTTACACTGTGTATAAATTTTAAGTCAATCGGATATTAACCCTGGCCTCTAGTGCGTTCACAAAAAATTGTGGACGACCGACGGACGGACGGACGGACCGACAGACGGACGGACGGGGGCGACGGCAATATACGTCCACATTTCTACGTGGGCGTATAAAAAGGGCAATTTTGCGTATAATCAGGGGCCATAATTCAGGAAGTTACGATCCGATATACGCAAATATCGAAAGGAAGCAAGATCTTTGGGTTATAACCATGAATTTCAAGTTTTATCAAAATCGAATCAAAATTGTGACCTCCACAGGGTCCACAACCTTGATATACCATTTTTTAACAGTATTCGCGTACAAACGGCGGCCATTTTGTATGGCAATTTTCATCCGATTTTCCCGAAATTCGAACTCAACCTTCCTTAGGGTGTAACGGTGATATAATCAAACGATTTTTAAAATCGAATAATAGTTGTGACCTCCAAGCTAAAAAAAAGGCAATTTTGCGTATAATCAGGGGCCATAATTCAGGAAGTTACGATCCGATATGCGCAAATATCGAAAGGAAGCAAGATCTTTGGGTTATAACCATGAATTTCAAGTTTCATCAAAATCGAATCAAAATTGTGACCTCCACAGGGTCCACAACCTTGATATACCATTTTTTAACAGTATTCGCGTACAAATGGCGGCCATTTTGTATGGCAATTTTCGTCCGATTTTCCCGAAATTCGAACTCAACCTCCCTTAGGGTGTAACGGTGATATAATCAAACGGTTTTTTAAATCGAATAATAATTGTGACCTCCAGAGGGACCACAAGCTAAAAAGGGTGATTTTTCGGACAATCAGGGGCCATAATTCAGGAAATTACATTCCGATAGCCGCAAATATCGAAAGGAATCAAGATCTTTGGGTTACAAACATGCATGTCAAGTTTCATCAAAATCGGTTCAAAATTGTGACCTCTATAGGGTCCACAAGCTAAAAACGTGATTTTTCGTACAATCAGGGGCCATAATCCATGAAGTTTTGATCCGATACATGCCAATATCGAAAGCAGCCGAGATCTTTTGGGGATAAACCTATATTTCAAGTTTCATCAAAATCTGATAAGAATTGTGACCTGTAGAGAGTCCACAAACAAATTGTGGACGGACGGACGGACAGGGGCGACGACATAATACGTCCACATGAAAATGTGGGCGTATAAAAATCGTTTAAAGCCGATTTTAATTTTTTTTTGCCAAATTGATTTTTTTCCTGTTTGTTTATAACTAAGCTAGTTGAATAAGGAGTTTCTAAAAGAAAAATCGAACGAACGGTTATTTTTTTGTTAAAAAACTAAAGTTGATATTTTTGCCTTGACGGTGTCCTAATTCCAATATCTCATAATTTTTTTTTTTATTATAGTACATCTAAAATACTTCTTATTCCACTAGATAAATACATATGGAACATTCCCTCTAAATTTCAAGCTTGTAGTTCTAATAGATTTAGAGAACGATTTTTTTTCGTGCGACTGATCGGCGAAGAAATTGCTTCTGAGAAAATTGATGATAAAGTTTGACTTTCTCCTAACTTTTTTAAAAATAAAGATAATCTTATGAAATTTGGAGCGATTATTAGGGCTAATGAAAGAAGTATACACAGCAAATTCCATTGACATTGAGTTATATTATCATGAAAAATGTTATTGAGAAAAATTTATGGAAAGGTACCCCTTTACAAAAAAAATGTTTGAGGCCAATATTTTTTTACATTACATCAATAATATTACATATTTCTGCTTTCGTTATGTTAAAATCAATAAAATAGTAGGCAACTTGTTTTATGACTATATTATGGTGTGATTTAGTTAGATCCACATAACTCAAAAAAGAATTACTACCAGTATAAGAAATAAAATAAAATTGGGTCCATATTTTTCAAAATTTTTTTGTAAAACTTTTGCAGGCAGTCATGCATAATATTTATGTAATTTTTTTCTTATTTATATTAGCAGTGATGATAGTAATGCAATAATAGTAATATATTGCTTTGGGGTTTTTTTATTTTGTTTTGTTTTTTTGCTGTACTACTAAAATCATTTGAAGATAGGTTGTTTTTTTTTTTTTAAATTTTTATTTTTTCATAGAAATGTTCCTGTCAGCGATAATGTCCGTAAATATGTAATGGAAAACCCCGTAAAACATGCGTAAACTTTCACTAGTATAAAAGAAAGTGAAAGAACGTCCTGGTAGTCGCGATTGTCATTTATAAGTAATAGTAACTAAATGGTGAGTCGTGTATGATCGCGCATCTCCGTAACTAGGCTAAGTAACAATTATAATGTACTGCGCATGCGCCGGAAGAGTTCACAACCAATTGGCCCTTATTATGTATTCAAAAATCCATAAAAGGCAGTTTCCGTGATATTTTTTAACAGAAAGAATCGGCAATTGCCAAATATGTAACAGTTATAAATAGAATATTTTACGACCCTCAAACGAAGCGGAACTTCCTCTTTCCATCGATATATCAAACATGGCTACCATAACAATGTCAACGCCACGAAAGCCGAAGACAGTGGCATATTTTGCGTTTCTCTTTACAAAAAAAAAATTGATTTTAATTGACCTAGGCATTTTTAAAACATGAAATTAGGTACTTATTTTTCATTTTGTCAATTTAATTTTTTCGTAATATGACAATAAACATATTTAACCTGACGAAAATTATAAAATGTCAAAACTCAAAATTTTGAACATTTTTAGACTTTTCGACCCGCGTCTCCCCTTAACTTTGGCCTCTAGGGCATCCACAAGATTTTTTGAAGTGATCAAGGGCCATAACTCTGGCAGTAATTATCAGAAATCGCTGAAAATCAAAAGGCTTCTTCGTCTCATGACCTTAGACACTGTGTATAAATTTAAAGTCTATTGGATGTTAACTTTGGCCTCTAGAGCATCCACAAGATTTTTTGAAGTGATCAAGGGCCATAACTCTGGCACTAATTATCGGAAATCGTCTCTAGGATTCTTCGTCTCATGACCTTAAACATTGTTTATAAATTTAAAGTAAATCGCATATTAACTTTGGCCTTCAGAGCGTCCACAAAATTTTTTGAAGTGATCAAGAGCCATAACTCTGGCACTAATTATCGGAAATTGCTGAAAATCCATAGGCTTCTTCGTCTCATGACCTTAAACACTGTGTATAAATTTAAAGTCAATCGGATATTAACTTTTGCCTCTAGAGCGTCCACAAGATTTTTTGAAGTGATCAAGGGCCATAACCCTGGTAGTTATTATATTATCAGAAATCGCTGAAAAACAATAGGCTCCTTCGTCTCTTGACCTTAAACACTGTGTATAAATTTAAAGTCAATCAGATATTGCTTGTGGACGCCGGAGCGACGACAATATACGACCACATTTCAATGTGGGCGTATAAAAAAAGAAGCATTTTCTTACTTTGGATCGTATGTCTGGAAGTATTTCTTTCAGATCTTCAATCTCTTTTTTGATTTGTTGAACTGGATCCTCAAAACCACCTATTTCTATAATCAGATCATTAATTGCAACATTAAAATTATGTCTACTATTGTCTACCATATATAAATCGAGGTTCACTCTAAACAAAGATCTAAATATGACATAAAGAAGTACAACAAAAATTTCCTAACAATTTTAACTCCTCCAATGAAAAGTATAAGCTGCCTAACATTTTTAATTACTTTATAATCTACTGACAATATTGTCTGCTTAACAATGTTAGATTTTCTTGTAATGGTATTGGTTAATACGATACAGAAAGTTGAGAAATATGTTCAGTTATATAAATAGGGGAATTTACCTGCTGATCTTTGGGTTATAAACTTACATTTCAAATTTCATCAAAATTGGATTAAAGTTGTGACATCTCAAGAGTCCACAATCTTGACATATCATATTTTTACACTATTCGCATAAAAGTGTCGGCCATGTTGCTCATGGAATTCGAATCAAACTTTCATTACAGTATAACGGTGATGTAATCAAATGTTTTTTTAAATCAGGTAATAATTGTGACCTCCAGAGGGTCCGATTTTTGCGAAATTATTTCTAACTCAACCTACATTACTCTGTAATGGTGATATAATCAAACAGTTTAATAAATCTGAAAATAATTTTGACTTCCAGAGGGACCACAAGCTAATAAAAAGCGATTTTTCGGACAATCGGGGACCATAAATCAGGAAGTTACAATCTGATATGTGCAAATATGGAATAGAACCAAGATCTTAAGCTACAAACATGTATTTCAAGTTTCATCAAAATCAAATTAAAATTGTGACCTCTATAGGTCAACAACCATGATATAACATATTTTCACACTATTCGCATACAAACGACTGCCATTTTGTATGTCAATTTTGGTCAGATTTGTCCGGCAGTTTTTCACAAAATTTAAACTCAACCTCCATTACCATGTAACGGTGATATAATCAAACGTTTTTTTTTAAATCGAATCACAATTTTGACCCCCAGAGGGACCACAGTCTAAAAAGGGCAATTTTTCGGACAATCAGGAGCCATAATTCAGGAAGTTACGATCCGATAGGCGCAAATATCAAAATGAACCAAGATCTTTGGGTTATAAACATGTATTTCAAGTTTCATCAAAATCGGTTCAAAATTGTGACCTCTACATAGTTCACAAGCTAAAAACGTGATTTTTCATACAATCAGGGGCCATAACCCATGAAGTTACAGTCCGATACATGCCAATATCGAAAGGAACCGAGATCTTAGGGTGTTAAACCTATATTTTAAAATTCATTGAAATCCGATAACAACTGTGACCTGTAGACTGTTGACAAACAATTGTGGACGGACGAACAGGGGTGACAGCAATATAAGTCCACATGAAAATGTGGGCGTATAAAAAAACTGACCCTTTTCTTGCAATATTGATTCATCTTGTACGGACTGTTCTAGTTTACCTAAAATATAATCACAGCAAATATAAAACTTTGTACAGCATATCCTGATAACTTCACCCTAATCTAACAATTGGTGGGTTGGATGGCCTAATGGTTAGCATGTGCGCATTGTGTCATAAGGTCTGTCATTAAGTCAATTGGCATGGTTGATTTCCCAGTTGTATGTCAAATCTATTCTGCATTTTCTTTGGGTCCATCCAGTTTCCTCCCATTGCTACAGACCTCTTCACGCAAGCGAATTATTGAAATTTAATTGAACACTATGTAAGTCCCGAAATGACCTAATTTGTGTAAAGTAGATGTCAAACGTCCTACTGTTCTAATGGGGCTAATGAAGATGGGCCTACACCATACAGTGTGCTATGAGGGAAATTTAGCCCAGGCAGAGGTGCTAAGACCTACTCTTATATCGAATTCTAACTGCAAAGGGATCTTTTACGTGCAAGAAATCTGGATGGACTTTCTCGGCCAATGAAGGGATCCAAAGTCATACCCCATTCCATATATAATCTAACACCAAGATTATGGCTACAACAGATAAGTAACGAAGATTTAAAAAAAAAACTGAGAGCGACGCAAAAAATGGAAAACAAAAGTTATCCATTATATACTATTCAAAAAAAGTAGGGGATATTTGATTTTGGGGGCATAATACTAAAATATGCAAACGACTACGAAAAAAGTCACTATAGAACCTAACAGAAGAAACATGTCCAGTTACATGTGACGCCCAAACGCACCAATAGCTACCGCATGGAACGCAGGTGATGCTTGGGATCATCATGGGGGTCCAACCCAAGATTTGCACGACTTTGACTTTGAATGTTACAGTCATTGTGGCATTGAATTCCAGGGTGGAAACATCAGTCTAATTGTTTTAGTGACCAGAAAACAAATTTTGATATGAGTCGGCTTACCCAAAATGAAAGGCTATGTGCCCTTGGCATGCTACAGATCGGCACAACACAGGTAATTGTGGCGCGGACGATGAATGTTTCTCAGTCAGTCTGTCATAAGCAGGCTATGGTCCAGATACCGTGATACACAATCTGTACAGGACAGACCACGCACAGGTCGACCAAGGGCGACAACTCAAGCCCAGGATCGATTTATCCGTACCTTGGCCTTGAGAAATCGTGTCATCACAGCAAATCAGATCAGCGCTCGTCTTCAAACAGACACTGGTGTGAGAGTGAGTGGCCAGACAATTCGGAATTGACTGCTTAGGGGTCACCTTCGCGCCCGACGTCCTCGCGTGATCCCTTGTTTGAGAGATCATCACATTCAGGCAAGACGTCGTTGGTGTAGGGATCGTCAACACTGGGATAATCGACGCTCGAGCAATGTGATGTTTTCAGATGAGTCAAGGTTCACTGTTGATTTTTTGGACAGACGTAGGAGGGTGTGGCGTCGTCAAAACGAGCGCTTCTAAGATGTTAACGTCATCAGACATGATCGATTTGGGGGTGGTTCTGTTATGGTGTGGGGAGGCATCACTGTTGCTGGAAGAACGGCTTTACATGTTGTTGCAGGGCGTGTTACAGGCCAGTACTACCGGGACAACATCTTGGCAGTCTATGTTGTGCCGTTCACACGACATCATAGCCGCCGTTTCATCTTCCAGGATGACAACGCAAGATGTCACAGGGCCAGGATCGTTACAGGTTACCCCAAACAACAGAACATCACCACATTACCTTGGCCAGCACTGAGTCCCGACCTCTCCCCCATCGAGCATGTCTGGGACATGCTTGGACAGAGGTTATTACCTTGGCCAGCACTGAGTCCCGACCTCTCCCCCATCGAGCATGTCTGGGACATGCTTGGACAGAGGTTACGTCAACGTCAACAACATCCTGCCAATGTCCAAGAACTTGCTGCTGCGTTGCAACAGGAATGGGACAATCTGGACCAAAATGACCGTAGACGTCTCATTAGGAGTGTGCAACGTCGGATCAATGCTTGTTTGGAAAACAGAGGAGGATTTACCCGTTACTGACTTTGTTGTGATGCTGTGGTAACTTTTCTGTTTAACCCCGGGTATCATTTTACCCTTATAATGGTCAGTCTGTGCCTTACTTAGTCTAATGAACATTTTGAATAAATCGATGAATGTGAACTTCATTTCATTTTGTCATTTGTTTCTTCGTCAGTTTCATTAGGTGACTTTAATAACACTTAAAAATCAAATATCCCCTACTTTTTTTGAATAGTATATCTACCTGGAATTCATATGGGAGTGTGAATCAAAGACGTGCGAATTTGACTAATTCTATCATATCAAAAATCGTGGAAAATCATTAGGCTTCTTTGTTTGCCCTTAGGGTCGGGCATGCACTAAAAACAATAGGGATCATCCTTAGGGTATAAGGAATAAGTACCAAAGTTTCAAGATGCTCAGTTAAAAATTGCAGTTTGTACGCGACACACATACACAGACAGGGGCGATAGCAATACGTCTGACATATAAAATAATTCATATAGAAGATTATAAGCCAAAATAATTTAACCTGTAGAAATAGGCAGATGTCTCTCTTACATAATGCATCTTTAATTTACCTATTTTGTTTTCTATAACTTTAATAGCTGCTCTGTAATGGTCTATAGATTCATCATACTGTTGGTTAAAACCATATGCCAGACCCAACTGATAATGACTAAAACATTCAAAAAAAAAAGAAACAATAATAGCTCATAGATTTTGGCAGGATATTTTTATATAATAACCTTAAAGAAGTAATAAATTAAGGTGCAAAAAAAAAAGTAAAAATACTTAAATAGATCTGGCAGACAGATATGAAAGCTTTTATTTTCACTGTTACTTTCCTGTCACATCTCATCGGTTATATAAAGAAACTAAAAAAAGTCACTGGATTATAAGCTTAACAAGCCAACAGTGAGGCTGATGTCCCCCGCCGAAATCCCAAAATTTATAGATGACACATATTAATCGCACATTTATTTTTTTCAAACATATCGAGCAATCAAAATGGACACGAAGTGTCATCCAAAAGTGTTTTATAAAGAAAAATGATAAAACCGACGAGAAAAATGGAAATGTACCCCAGTTAGGGGGACCCTAAAGGCAGACAAAAGGGCCCCTCTGGCCAAGGGAAAGGGCCCTTGAGTCCGAGTCAATTGTTTCTATACACTGTTACTGTCGAATCCATTACTGAATGAGAATGCAGTCATTGTATTGGCATAAATATCATCAATCAAGATGAACCTAAGTTATCTTGTCCCAAAGTATCATCCAATCAAATTGCTTATCTCTGCTTACCCTAAGCGCAAACTGCTCATCTTCGAACTCCATCAAGGCATTGACCTAATAAGCATATACACCAATTTTGAACATTTTAACTCAATTAGAAGGAGAGTTATTGTGTTTCAAAGTCTCGGCAAATCAAACAAGCCAACAGTGAGGCTGATGTCCCCCGCCGAAATCCCAAAATTTATAGACGACACATATTAATTGCACATTTATTTTTTTCAAACATATCGAGCAATCAAAATGTACACGAAGTGTCATCCAAAAGTGTTTTATAAAGAAAAATGCTAAAACCGACGAGAAAAATGAAAATGTACCCCAGTTAGGGGGACCCTAAAGGCAGACAAAAGGGCCCCTCTGGCCAAGGGAAAGGGCCCTTGAGTCCGAGTCAATCGTTTCTATACACTGTTACTGTCGAATCCATTACTGAATGAGAATGCAGTCATTGTATTGGCATAAATATCATCAATCAAGATGAACCTAAGTTATCTTGTCCCAAAGTATCAACCAATCAAATTGCTTATCTCTGCTTACCCTAAGCGCAAACTGCTCATCTTCGAACTCCATCAAGGCATTGACCTAATAAACATATACACCAATTTTGAACATTTTAACTCAATTAGAAGGAGAGTTATTGTGTTCCAAAGTCTTGACCAATCAAATTGCGTATCGCTATGCTTACCCTGAGCAGAAAATGCTCATTATCGAACTTAGTCAAGGTATTACTGGAATGAAACTATACACCAAGTTTCATCACTCTCACTTAATTAGAACTAAAGTTAACGTGTCCCAAATCATCAACCAATCAAATTGCTTATCTCTGCTTACCCTAAGCGGAAAATGCTCATCTTCGAACTCCATCAAATTGCTTATCTCTGCTTACCCTAAGAGGAAAATGCTTATCTTCGAACTCCATCAAGGCATTGACCTAATAAACACATACACCAAGTTTGAACATTCTAGCTCAATTAGGAAGAGAGTTATTGTGTCAGGAAAAGTGTGACGGACAGACGGACGGACGAACCCATCTTAATAGTCCCCCAACCTTCTTAGAAAGGTGGGGGACAATTAGTTTCCAGTTTGTTGTTATGATTGATGACTTTTGAGACTTCAGTATTACTGATATTCATAGTGAATTTGATTTTAGGGTGCTGTTGGTTGAGGGTTGTTAAAAAATTATGACATTCTTCGAGGGTAGACGAAGAAATAGCCCATATATCATCAATAAATCGAAAGTGTTCATCTGGTCTATTTGGTAAATGATTCCAATATCTTTCTAACCAATAAGTCATATAAATATTACTATACTAACTGCGAACGGGGTCCCCATAGCAGTTTCACTAATTTGATTGTAAAATTTTCCATTAAATTCAAATTCATTGTTTGTTAGTATAAAATTAGCTAGTTGAAGGATAGCGTCGATTTCTGTAGGGTGTAAGTTGCTGTCTTCTTCACAAGCTACTTTAAGGGCCTCTTTTCCTTCTGGTATAGGAATATTAGGATATAGACTAATAACGTCAAATGTGAGTAGGTAGGGTATTATTACTTATATTTTGTAATTTTTGTAGAAAATTAGTGGTGTCTTTCACGACTTCGATGCAGTAGGTTTCTGCAATTGGTTTTAATTTCCAGTCAAGCCAATATGATGCTTTAGCTGTAGACAGTATGACTGCAAATGGGTCTTCCTGGAGGGATTTCACCTTTATTCTTAGTCTTATGTATTTTACCTAAGATGTAAAATTGTGGGGTTCGCTGTTTAGGCCAGTGAAGAATAGCCTTTTTCTCATTATCTGGTATTGCCAAATTAAGAATTATTTTCTCAAGGTTCTGATGAATCATATGGGAGTTATCACTGGGTACTTCTTGATACACGCTCAAGTCGTTCAGGTGTTTAAAACATTCCTTAATATAATCATGTTTCTTCCATATAATTATGCCGCTGCTTTTGTCACTATTGCCAATTACAATATCCGTATCACCCATGACATCGTCCCAACATCTAAAAGATCAATAATCCCAGATAATCGAGTTATTTCTTTATCTGAAATACTGCCTGTGTACAAAGAACTTATAAAACTCATCATACCATTAGGTGTTATTCCTAAAAGGCCCTTCATTGTTGTATGACTCTTGTAATTAAAATACATTAAATTACAAACTTTGGAACTTGGGGTTTTAATTCTAATTTCAGTACAGTCTAAAATTACTCGTACATTAGGGTATAAAACCTTAAAACACTCTGGAATATATTTATTTATAGTACTTTTATCTGGCCATATTGGTAATATGCTTAACATTACATAAAGATAATTTGACCAGGTCATAATAAATCTGCTTACAGAGCTGATAGAAATATCAAAACGCACTGCTAAATCATTTTCAGAAAAACCCTGCCGAACTCGACATAAAATCATAAAATTGATCAATCAGTAGAAGTCTTTCTGAACGAAAAGCAGTACTGTTAAATTGTGATGACTGATTGCGCTGTCTGAACTTGGCTCAACCTAATCATATTTACAGCAGTTGACTGTAAAGCATTAAATACAGATAAAAAAATTATTATAATCACGAAAACCTGTATAAAATAAAACCTCATTCATACAAAAGTGTTGAATTCCAAATTTCATATTACTTTAACTTAAAACACGATCTTCTAAAACTTTATTATGATGTTGAAGGGAAATAAACTTTTCTTCTAAACTTAAAAGGAGAAATAGCATTATCATGGTCTTCAAATGGTGGTGGTATAAATTCTTTCACTTTGTCATTCCTGAATTAAATTATAAAAAAAAGGATTATGACATGAAATGTGGTTTGGCGTTCTACTTTTCTATTCCAACAGGGATAATATTAAAAATAGCCTTACAGCACACTGTGCAGATGGGTTGAACAGCGGTTTTAAGATGGTACGACCTGTTTTTAAAGCTGACTGCCAAGGATTGGGGGGTAGTTTTTTTAACAACTACATAAAAATACAGAGATGTAGGCCTATTATTAAATGGAACACAATCGACTAACAAACACAAATATTTATATATGATTTCTGTACCTGTGATTATCAAATGGTAATCTTTGTTTGGGTGCAGGCCTTTCCTCATGACATGTTGTCCAATTAAAAACAGATGGAACAGAAGAACCATTCTTTAATCTTCTCATTCCATAGAGTGTCTTTTTAAAGTCATTTGAATTGAAATGTAGACTACAAACATGGGTAGCTTCTGTAATCTAAAAAAAAAAAGATAGGTTGCCAGGCAACGAAACATACACCCATCAGTAATGAAACATTTGTAATACACTAAAAACTGATTAAGAGTAACAACTCATTATGTAATTATCAAAAAATCATTAGAATATGATTGCTTTTTATAAAGTTTTACCCCACGCTAACAATTAGTATATACGGCAGATTCTACAGTAATTGATTTGACAACTTCCCAAATACAAATAATTTTAAAAGTAGCTTTGGATTTGAAATATCATTTTAAGTCTGTTCAACACTGATCTTTTTATCATTTCGAAGAAGAAAACAGTAGATTATGCCACTCTATCTATAAATATTGAAGCTTTTTCTGCTTGTGTTGACAGAGTGCTCCTGTTACTATTCTGAATTTTAACAGGGGGTGTAGCATATGAAAAAATTATGAAAGTGTACAATTACAACCCAAAATTTAAAGGACACTTTCAAGTTTCTAATTTTGTTACCTGCAAGATGATAACTCAATTAGACTTTCTAGAATAATATTTAATTAAACAATTTTAGAGAAAGACGGAAAACTGCAGGGAATAAAGTTACCAATTTTAAATGAATTAATCAATAAATGTATTAATAGTTATTTAACAAGACAGTATGAATCATTTCGTAATAAAAGAACAGTTTCTTGTACTATAAAAGAGAAAATCATGTGTAATGAAAGGCCTATTAACTGAAATGTCTACTGTTACAGTAGACGGAAAATTTGCAGTAACAGGAGCACAAGGACAGACAGATGGGTGCTATTGTTATTTTCAGGACGGATCAGAAATTGTAACAGGAACACAAGGGCGGAATGATGGGTGCTATTGTTATTTTCAGGATGGAGCAGAAATTGTAACAGGAACACAAGGACAGAATGATGGGTGCTATTGTTATTTTCAGGACGGAGCAGAAATTGTAACAGGAACACAAGGACGGAATGATGGGTGCTATTGTTATTTTCAGGACAGAGCAGAAATTGTAACAACCAGGACGGAATGATGGGTGCTATTGTTATTTTCAGGACGGAGCAGACATTTTAACAGGAACACAAGGACGGAATGATGGGTGATATTGTTATTTTCAGGAGTTCAAGAAATTATAATTTGTGACATTGTTGTTTTTTTTATTTAATTTGTTGATCTTTTATTTTTAGATTGTTGTTCGTTAATTGTTTTTGTTTATTTTCTTTTCTTACAAAAGTTGTAAATAGAGGATCTTACATGAGTGTCCATTTGATTATAGCACAAGCCTTTAGGCTAGTAAAATTATTGAACGAGTTTAATAAATTCAATATGCCATGGACACGAATGTAAGATTCTATTTATCACATAGCATTCATAATTTGAAAAAAAAAAACCCTTCTGGATTATTTGGATGTAGTTCTCAGTCTCCAGATGAAGTCAAATGCAGATGACGTCACATAACTCATGACGTTATATATTTTAACCAAACACAGAGCTGTAGCCATTTATGACACATGTGTAATATTGTATTTATGACATGGACGTATGACAGTAAAAGGGGTCAGTTATGTGATAAACAAAAATATCAAGAATAAATTGATAATTTATCCCATTGCATACATGTAGATAATTAAGAGATAAATGCATTCTCTTTAAATTTTAAGGTTGGTTGGTGATTAGATATTTAACCCTTAGAACCCGAAATGCCGCAAAACCGGCTTGACGTTGTATCGCATATACCCGAAATGTCGGTTTTGCGGCTTGGGATGTGTCAAGCTCCAATTACGTTGACGTCATAATTAATAGGACGTCCTGTAAATCCAGGGAGGGACGTGCAACACCCCATGTATAGTCAGTGTTCTAAGGGGTGTTGCAAGTCCCTCCCTGGATTTACAGGACGTCATATTAATTATGACGTCAACGTCATAATTGCTTGTATCATTGATTCTCGAGACAGGTTAGTTCTCAGTCTCCAGTCTTTTCCGATGATGTCAAATGCTGAGCTGGCATAATCCATGACATTATAGATCAGTGCATGGCAACTTGTTTTACGCAGCTCTCATGAATGCAATGGTTCTTGCAGATCAATAAACAGGGGGTTAATTGTGAAGAAACCCCCTTTAATTGACATCAAATTTCTAGAAATTCATAGCCTCCCATAGTAACAAAGTACAATTGAACGTAACCATATGAATGTATTTTTATTTTGTAGGTTGTTAATCGGCCATGGGTGTTTTTTTTATAAACCAACTTGTGATGGCTTATGGATAGAAAGCGAAACAAAGTATACACTCATAGACACTGATGTTGTTAAAGTTTTAACTCCACTTAGCATTGAGGTTAAAGGACATCGCCTTTATTACAAGTTTGATGGTAAATTTACTTTCAAAATATTTTTTAGGCAACATGCTGAGCTGAGGGATTGTTGCATGCAAGTAGATAAATTATAGCTTGTGGACAAATTCCGAGAAGCTGATTTACATGCACAGTCCTCGAAATTAAGAATTTTCTACCACGGCACGAAAAAATGAAAAGTGCCGTGGCAGAATAGTACTGCTACGACACCACAGCATTTTTTGGTATTTCAAAATCAATGCTTTTTTTTTTTTAACTTTTCAAGGTGGATAAAACTTATTTATTCACCCCACAAAATTTGACGCAAATGATACATGTACCAATCGGTTACGTGTGGTCGCGCCATGCAGTTCAAAAACATGTGATCGAATTCCTGGATACGCAAATTAAAAGATCGTTTACCTTAACAAATTTCATTAATAAATTTATCCACACTTGATCAATATTTATACAGGATGACTTTGTGACACTGGTCTAAATTATTAATATTATACAACAAACTCAATTCATTCATTCTTCATTCTTGCCATTTCATTTCTCCATCAGTCTTACCGGTACTTTGAGTTTGACAGATGACGTATTTTTGAGATCAGGTATTGACGAGTTGTAAGCAGGTTGATTTAAAAATACCCCAAGAATTAATTCTTTAAATGATTAGTAGTGCCATAAATATTTAAACATGTCAGCTATATTTCCAAAGAATTTACTGCACGTGTTCCTTTCACTTATAGCCATGCTGTATGGTAGTACTGACCCGTATGTAGGTCGTCTACTTTGACCCCCACATGGCATCGCTTGACTGCTATAATGTAAACGATTTTACTGTCTTGTCTTGTATGTATATTTTAATATGATTTCATCACAACAAATTATTCTGTTTCCTGTTGAAACTTGGTTTGTAGAGTGTCGAGATTAATAAATACTATTTATTTCGTCAATCAGTCGCTCCCTCTCATTGAGGCTATTACTCTCCGTTACATAGGGCGTAGTAATTATAAACAAAGGGTGTAAATCGGTCGAGGTCCATCGTATGTGACAAACGATGCAGTTAAAAATACAAATGACGAGAATAGTAACATTGTTCATGCATTAGCTAGATTAACTAGGGAACAAACAGTCCGTGCTCTCTATCATCTGTGTCTTTTTATACGCCCACATTTTTATGTGGACGTATATTGTCGTCGCCCCTGTCCGTCCGTCCGTCCGTCCGTCCGTCCGTCCGTCCGTCCGTCCGTCCACATTTTTTTGTGAACAGTCTACAGGTCACAATTTTTATCCGATTTCAATGAAACTTAAAATATAGGTTTATCACCATAAGATCTCGGTTCCTTTCGATATTGGCATGTATCGGACTGTAACTTCATGGGTTATGGCCCCTGATTGTACGAAAAATCACGTTTTTTAGCTTGTGAACAGTGTAGAGGTCACAATTTTGAACCGATTTGGATGAAACTTGACATGTATGTTTATAACCCAAAGATCTTGGTTCCTTTCGATATTTGCGCCCATCGGATCGTAACTTCCTGAATTATGGCCCCTGATTGTCCGAAAAATCGCCCTTTTTAGCTTGTGGTCCCTCTGGAGGTCACAATTGTTATCTGATTTAAAAAATCGTTTGATTATATCACCGTTGCATGGTTATGAAGGTTGAGTTCGAATTTCGTGAAAATCGGAGCAAAATTGACGGACAAAATGGCCGCCTTTTGTACGCGAATAGTGTGAAAATATGTTATATCAAGGTTGTGGACCTTATAGAGGTCACAATTTTGAACCGATTTTGATGAAACTTGACATTTATGTTTATAACCCAAAGATATTGGTTCCTTTCGATATTTGCGCCCATCGGATTGTAACTTCCTGAATTATGGCCCCTGATTGTCCGAAAAATTGCCCTTTTTAGCTTGTGGTCCCTCTGGAGGTCAAAATTGTTATCGGATTTAAAAAACCGTTTGATTATATCACCGTTCCATGGTTATGAAGGTTGACTTCGAATTTCGTGAAAATCAGACAAAAATTGACGGACAAAATGGCCGCCGTTTGTACGCGAATAGTGTGAAAATATGTTATATCAAGGTTGTGGACCTTATAGAGGTCACAATTTTGAACCAATTTGGATGAAACTTGACATGTATGTTTATAACCCAAAGATCTTGGTTCCTGTCGATATTTGCGCCCATCGGATGGTAACTTCCCGAATTATGGCCCCTGATTGTCCGAAAAATTGCCCTTTTTAGCTTGTGGTCCCTCTGGAGGTCAAAATTGTTATTGGATTTAAAAAACCGTTTGATTATATCACCGTTCCATGGTTATGAAGGTTGACTTCAAATTTCATGAAAATCGGACGAAAATTGACGGACAAAATGGCCGCCGTTTGTACGCAAATAGTGTGAAAATATGTTATATAAAGGTTGTGGACCTTATAGAGGTCACAATTTTGAACCGATTTTGATGAAACTTGACATGTATGTTTATAACCCAAAGATCTTGGTTCCTTTCGATATTTGCACCCATTGGATCATAACTTCTTGAATTATGTCCCAGGATTGTCTGAAAAATCGCTTTTGTTAGCTTTTGGTCCCTCTGGAGGTCAAAATTATTATCCGATTTAAAAAAACGTTTGACTATATCACCGTTATATGGTAATGAAGAGAGAGTTTGAATTACGTGAAAATCGGACTAGAATTGATGGACAAAATGGCCGTCGTTTGCACATGAATAGTGTGAAAATATGTTATATCAAGGTTGTGGACCCTATAGAGGTCACAATTTTGAACCGATTTTGATGAAACTTGACATGTATGTTTATATCCCAAAGATCTTGGTTCCTTTCGATATTTGCGCATATCGATTCGTAACTTTCTGAGTTATGGCCCCTGATTGTCCGAAAAATCGCCTTTTTAACTAATTGGAGGTCACAATTATTCTCCAATTTAAAAAAAAAACCAAACAAACTATGATTATATCACCGTTACACCTTAATGAAGGTCGAGTTTGAATTTCATGAAAATTGGGCCAAAAATTGCGGGACAAAATGGCTGCCGTTTGTAAGCGAATAGTTTAAAAATATGGTATATCAAGGTTGTTGGCAAGTAGAGAACACAATTTTAATCCGATTTTGATGAAACTTGAAATTCAGGTTTGAAACCCAAAGATCTTGGTTCCTGTCAATATTTGCGCATATCGAATTGTAACTTCATGAATTATGGCCCTTTATTGTAGGAAAAATCACTTTCTTTTTAGCTTGTTCTCTATCCATCTCTCGAAAATGTGGGCGTATCCTGCCTGGCAGCCGCTGGTTTAGTTTATAATCGTTGAAAAAAAAACACCACTGTAACGGTAAAGCATGGATACGCCTACGTACAGCACATGGTTAAAAGTGTATCTGTATTCGGTAATTGCAATATATTTGTCAGACTTTCGTCTACAAAATGATAAATATGTCACTTGATTACACGGTTAGACGACATCATCCTGGCACTATTCTATAACTGGTACATTTAGTCATTATAATTTTTGGGATCATAAGATCTACCACGGCAAAAAAAAATTAATTATGCCGTGGCAGACGGGACTTGCGTCGGCTTTTACCACGGCTTTGCCGTTTGCCGTGGTTAATTTCGAGCGCTGCATGCAACAATCATTTTGACATCACATGTGTACTCCATTTTTATGTAGAACCCACTGGGCAGAATCCATCTTTGAAGATGTCACTTGCACATCTTTGATTTTGATAAATAAAAAGCACAAGCGAAGATATAAGCGTTCTTTTATATTTTCAGAACACATTAATTAGTGAATGGGTAATGAAAGAAACTAAACTGATCAACTGTTACCGTGTTATACTGCTACTGTTACAGCTGTTATATGCATTAAAGATACATCCTGTTACTGTTATCGCTGTTATATGCATTAAAGATACATAAAGGAACTAAACTACTTTTTATTCTTCATATATATGTGAGATGATAATGACATACAAATAGTGTGGGGATCAAAATGCTGTTAAGTCCTTGGCTCCTGTTAAAAGTTCTGATTTGTCCTGAAAATAACAAAAGCTCCCATCCTTGTGCTCCTATAAAAAAAAAATGTCTGCTCCGTCCTGAATATAAGGTGTCTGAGATATCATTGAGTTGGCAGCGGACGTTACATAAACTAATTCACATACACTCCTGAAAATAACAATATCACCCATCATTCCGTCCTTGTGTTCCTGTTAAAATGTCTGCTCCGTCCTGAAAATAACAATAGCACCCATCATTCCGTCCTGGTGTTCCTGTTACAATTTCTGCTCTGTCCTGAAAATAACAATAGCACCCATCATTCCGTCCTTGTGTTCCTGTTACAATTTCTGATCCGTCCTGAAAATAACAATAGCACCCATCTGTCTGTCCTTGTGCTCCTGTTACTGCAAATTTTCCGTCTACTGTAACAGTAGACATTTCAGTTAATAGGCCTCTCATTACACATGATTTTCTCTTTTATAGTACAAGAAACTGTTCTTTTATTACGATTAAGATTAAGGTAAGACGTGGCAGGAAAAATCTATTTTCTAAACTACTGTATGGATTTTATTGAAATTTGGCAGGTGTTTGGATATGGTTATTATGAGTTTATGTGCAAAAAATCAAATGCCTAGGTATATTAGGTACTAAGTTATGAACATTTTATTGGAGGCAAACGCTGAAAAATTATACAATTTTTAGGGAAAGTGGTTTTCACGAGAAATATAATGTATATCATAAAACAACCTATTTTTGAATCCCAAAAGAACCGTTGTACTAAAATGACAACCTTCATTTTAGCAAATGGGTGTTAGTCAACTTCATCACTTGAAAATTTTCACTTTTTCTCATTTTTCAAAGACCAATTGTGAAATAAGAATATCACATACATTAATGATTTATAGATAATCTTGTACAGTAAGTATAGGGCTAAAAACATGCCAAATTTCATTGTTCTAGGTATAATAGTTTTCATTTTATGGCTTCCCTAAGGTGCAAAATATACGTTCTGAGAAAAAGCCAAATTTGTCGCGATCTTCAAATAAAAACAACACAAACACATGCGATCTGTAAGAGACCAGCCCAGATGGTGCTAAACACTTACAGGATCATATATAAGATTATTAGTAATAATTGTAAGCTTTATTCTGATATTTTATAGGGTTGATGTGGTCTGTGTCTGTATCA
This sequence comes from Patella caerulea, assembly GCA_036850965.1. Taxonomy (NCBI): domain Eukaryota; kingdom Metazoa; phylum Mollusca; class Gastropoda; family Patellidae; genus Patella; species Patella caerulea. The sequence continues at coordinate 2,125,993 of JAZGQO010000008.1, read as the reverse complement.
TATAGTCACCCAACCGCGCGTGCAACCACGACACATTCGGCAATCTTGGAAATTGACAGACTTTCTCTCCCATTTTAGTTAAAATTGTTGATGCTTTGTCTAGTTTTTTTTTTTTGTTTTGTTTTTTTGCAGCCCAATTTGTCTGAATTTCTTCTACAGTTGTGACATAATTGATTATTTGAATAACATTTCACACACTTCTTGGATTTGATTTTTATACGGGCATTACTATAACACCAGTCTTTCGAAACAAACATTTTGTTTCAAATTCTTTTAAAACTTGTTTTAATATATTTCTGCTTTTGTTAAGTTAAAATGAATAAAATAGTAGGCAACTTGTTTTTTGACTTGGTGTTATTATAACACCAAGCCAAGCTACACTAGAACATCTATTATGGTGTGATTTAGTTAGATCCACAGGACTCAAAATAGAATTACTACCGGTATTAGAAATAAAATAAAATTGTCTCTCTCTCTATATATTTTTTTTTCTAGAACTTTTGCAGGCAGCCATGTATAATAACTATAAAAAATTTGTCTCTTATTTGTCTCTACTTATTTATATTATAGTGTTGATATAGTGATGCTATAGTAATACTATTAGTAATGTGTTGATAGTAGCCTACTAATGTTTTTTTTTTTTTTTTTTGCTTCACTACTAAAATCATTCGAAAATAGGGTTGAGTTTTATTTAAAATCTTTATTTTTTCTTAGATATGTTCCTGGCAGCGATAATGTCCATAAATATGTAATGGAAAACCCCGTAAAAAATGCATAATCTTTTACTAGGGTATAAAAATAAGTAAAAGACGTCCCGGTAGTCGTGATTGTCATTTATAAGTACGGTAATAGTAACTAAATGGTGAGTCGTGTATGATCGCGCATCTCCGTAACTAGGCTCCGTAACGATTATAATGTACTGCGCAGGCGCCGGAAGAGTTCACAACCGATTGACCCTTATTATGTATTCAAAATTCCATAAAAGGCCTTTTCCGTGATATTTTTTAACGGAAAGAACCAATTGCCAAATATGTAACTGTTATAAATAGAATATTTTACGACAATCAAACGAAGCGGAACTTCCTCTTTCCATCGATATATCAAACATGGCGACCATAACAATGCTGTCGACGGCACGAAAGCCGAAGACAGTGGCATATTTTGCGATTCTCTTTACAAAAAAATTGATTTTAATTGACCTAGGCATTTTTAAAACATGAAATTAGGTACTTATTTTTTATTTTGTCAATTTAATTTTTTCGTAATATAATAATAAACATATTGAACCTGCCGAAAATCATAAAATGTCAAAACTCAGAATTTTGAATATTTTTTAGACTTTTTCGTGCCGCGTCTTACCTTAAAACCTATAACACAAAAATGGGAGTCACGTCAAACATGAATGCCCAATTTCATTTAGGGTTAATCAATGGATGTTGACATTCGAGATATGAGATGATTCTTGTAATCGTAGGTCATGAAATTAAAAGTGCACAACTTACTTTGAACAAAACATTCTCTTCTCTTCTTATTTTAACAATCCATTCTCTCCATAGCTTTTCGTCTTTCGGTATGTTGTGAAAGGACAGCTTCTTGTCAATGTCATACCGAGAATCGCTTGTACACAACGGAACACAATAGTGACGCACCGTTGTTTACATTGACGACGTCTGCATCCGGATGCAGCGGGTTTGTATACCAAGCCTCGTTTTCAAAATTAAGCGTGAGAAAGGTCTATTATTAAAATTCATTGAAAATCAATATACTTGTTGGTTTATCAAAATCAAATTAAAATTGTGACCTTTACAGGTTCACAACCTTGGTATACAATATTGTTACATTTTAAATCGGATAATAATTGCAACCTCCAGGGGGACCACAAGCCATAAAAGGCGATTTTTCGGACAATCAGGGTGCTAGTCCACGATAAAAACCATGCAGAAATCGGGAAGGTGAGGGGTCTGCCGATTCCATTCATATTCATAGGGTTTGGTCATGCCCATGAGACTACTTGATAGCCAAAACCTCCATCTCAGAAATTGACCCTAGCTGAGATACGGCAAACGGGTGTTTTTTGGGGCTTTTTTCTCATTTTCGTCAATTTTAGGCAATGTTAGCTGCGTTTTTTCAGGTTGTAAATGAGTACTTATGAAACAAATTATGATTCGATATAATAGGCTAGGTGGTAAAGCTTCAAATAAATACAAAAAAAAATCTATCTTTCCATCTTTCCATTGAGGGGTGCCATTTGGTTTTTCCTGAAGGGTATATATCAACCCGTATAAAGTACCCCAACTTCATGCCCCGATATCTCCACTGCCGCGGAGTCCCATGATTTTTTTTTTTTTGTGGTTGTTAGTAACTGGGTATCAGGTCTCTCGATTAAAAAAATAAAATTCCATATATCTTCATACGCATGCGCGATAACATTGTCTAAGTTTTGACAATTTTGATATTGGATCAACAAGAATTCACTGGTCGTTATCAGGCCTTATTTGTGTCGAGTGGACAATAAACCAGATTTCTATTTCTCCTCGTCCTCTTCCCTTTGTTTTTGTTCTTCTCCCATTCAACCATTTTTTCTAACATTTTTAAAAATATTTTCCATGGCATCCTTGTGGTAAAGTTTGATCATACCTTCAATAAATGCAAAAATAAATGTACATTAAAATTATTAAAAAACATGTTTATCCTTCTTTATATCAAGCATGGCCTAGGGGTCTGTTAATGCAAGTGCCAAAGTTTAAGTCAAATAATTCTTATATGCCAAGGCAAAAGAATAGTGAAATGAAGTTATTTAAATAATAAAATCACAAAAATGCAACGAGCTGTGCCAATGGAAACAAAGTTCTTGCCATACAAGTTGGCTGACTGTGGGTAACCAGCGTGATGTCATAAGAAAAGCATATATTGGCAGGTAAACTAAAATGCATACAGTATTGATATAAGTCCCCTATTTAAACGACAACATATGAGCTACTGTCTATGAGTAGACAACAGAGAGTCAGAAAAAAAAGAGGCCTAAGCTCGACATCATATTGCTTCAACCACGACGTGTTAAATTGAAACGAAAACCAAAATAATTTTACTTGTTATTCACTGCAATATGCTCTTGAACGAACAAATGTCCTGTGCAAAAATATAAACTAACTCATCTACTAGTAATTCACAATTAAATTAAGGAAACGTTCTTACCTCTAACATTTAGCCTCTCTGAGGAACATGTGTTTGCTGGGTGACGTCACATGATTCGCTAAATTACCCAGGCACCTCGTGTGTTTATTGACCGAGGGTAAACTGTGTGAAGAGAGCACACACATAACAGGTTTTACGCACTAAGTGTGGACCACGTAGAAATTTTGTCAGGTGAAGTAGACTAGGTTATCCAACATGGAAATAGACTCCACTTCTCCGAGGACCACGATTTTGGTCCTTGGAAGATTTTTTTGGTCCTCGGGTAAAAGCTGTGGTTTTAAACGAGGGTCCTCTGGTGATGGTCAATGCACACGCACATACACACACACAGACAGGGGCGACGGCATAATACGTTTACATTATGAATGTGGACGTATAAAAATTAAATTAAACATAAAATTCTACACTTTTTTGCAATTCAATGTTAAATAGCCTACGTGTTCAGTACATGCAAATTAAATAAATACATCCATTATTGCATAAAATCTAAACAAGAAATATAACTGTGTTGGTAACAAAAATTTCTTTAGGGCAGTGTTTGGTCATTGTTACCAACAGTCACTATCATTTTCACCAAGTCTTGAACAGGTGTAGGTACATATAGATGACAACGAAGTCGTAATGCCATTTATAGAACCATGACCTATTTCAAAAGATAAGCTTTTGTAAAGATCTAACAAATAATTAAATAAATGTGCCAGACAGAAGTTGTTAGTAATTTTGACATTCAACTGAAAGATTAACCGTGTCAAGTTACCAACCAATGCAATCCCGATCTGTTCCCGAGATCGGCGATGACAACCATTTGTTTTGCAGACAAAAAGTTTGCATAACAGTATTCTATACTTATGTATATGACACAAGCCACGAAAAGGTGTAGAACTTCAGATGAAAAAGCACTTAAATTTAAATAAATTTTTACAAATTCTTTGGGGATTAAAAACTTGTATTAATAATTCATCTTTCAAATTTTGCAAAGGAAAAGATAACTTTTTGTTCTGTTTTTGTGCAAATACATATTTTGCGGACCATATAAGCTTGTAACAGACGTTACATGTCCAATTAATATTTGCCCCAAATTTGCTAATAACTACCAGCCCAGTTGATTTGAGTGTGATAATATCAAAATCTATATTCTAGAATGTAAAAAAATGTCTTTGTGCGCTGTTTACCCCCCAAAATTGGCAAAGATCTTTCATGGACATCTGGTTTCAAAACAGTGTGAAATGTCTGAACGGATAACTCTTTTACACTCTTTCTTGGGCATGATTTCATTGTCATTCTTAGCCATTATGTTACGATATTTGATCAATTATTATTTTGTTATTAAATTTTACTTCTGTGTACTGTTTTGTCAATATTGCACAAAATATTTGTAACGGACGTGACTCCCTACTATGTAACGGACGTGACCGTTTGTAACGGACGTCACTATTGACCCAATTAACAGTGCGAGGTGTATCTGAGGTGTTTAACGATCTTTTCCATGCATAGTTTGAGGACATTTAAAAAAGAAGGCAATCTATGTAATTTTATTAAATTTAATAAAGAGTCGTAATTTTCTTTAAGTCATCTTAGCTCCTTGTGTAACGGTAGTGATGTTTGACACTATCAATTTCGTCCACCATCACGTCCGTTACACGTAAAACCGAAAGTCAAACTGTTATCAATCAAATTTGCATGATTCTTTCATTTTTTTTCGATCACCCGAATGTGTGGAACGGCTCTTGATTTTGAGCGCAAAGCAGGCGGCTTTGACATCTTTAATATCCTCAGTTTTTGCCAAATTCTTGTAATAATATAACGGACGTGATTTTGATATAATGGACGTGACGACAACAAAAGTTTGAGGACGGAATTTCCTTGTGGGGGTCCGGGCGTCGACCATTTATAATTACCCGCAAAATCGTGAGGTATACGAACTGTGTGTAGAACAAGGGAGCTAATAACCGCGGAAGAGCCATGGATTTGAAACGGGAGGGGAAATATCGATCATCGTAAACGCAAATAACGGACGTGATTCTTTGACGGAATCTCGAGTGGACGATCGAAAATGCGAATAGTTTCTTCTCAAACGTCTCTAAATCAACAGAAATACTTACATCATATCACTCAATTATGCCTCTTGATTTGTAACATAAACATACATATAGATGCAGGTGGTGAGCAACTCTTTCAATGCATTAAAAAATCGTTTTTTTTGGACGGAATTTGTCACGTCCGTTACACACTTTTTAAACAATTTTTTTTAGTGAAAAATATTAAGATTTTTGGAATTTGACACTTCTGATGGATAGAAACATCCTTTATCTTCAATTTAAGAAACAACTTGTAGATTTCAATCTATGTCTTCAGTATCAAAATACTTACCCTTTTTTAACACCACCAAGAGGGACAAATTTAGACATCAAAAAAGGGGGTATTTTTATTTTTGTTTCGCAATAAATACTTTATTTGTACTAGTTTGATCATGAAGTTGTCTTTATTATCTCTTTATTATATTTTGTGTATAACCATACCAAAAATTACATTGGATTTGTCCTAGCTTTGGGAAAAATCAATTTTTGCAAAACCATATGTTAGTTCTACACCTTATCGTGGCCTGTGTCATATAAAGAAAAGGAACATTCATATTGAATAAGTATTCATATGTTGTTCTTAACTTGACACAAGCGATTCAAATGTACGTAATTAATTGACAAATTCCATTTTCCTTACCGAATTCCATACTTTCCATTGTTTTTGCAGCCATGTTGCCGTTAACAAGTCGTCTATGCTGTAAATCACTCTCGACGTAAAAAGAGAAGGAAATCGCGCGAAGGTAATTTTGACATACGCGCAACTCTTTTCATATTGACATCAGTTTAAAACATTTCAAAAGGTATTCCCGATACACATTTTGCCTTTTCCAAGATAAAATAAAAGTGGTTACATTTTACGACATTATTTAAGTTGACCACATGCTAGCTCTCGGTCTAATCGTGACATTAGCGTACGTAACTACGTTGACCGACAGAGTTACGATTTTTTCTTTATTTTTGGATGACAATATCTGAACAAATAGCCAAATCAGTTCGCTCGTTGTGCCGTATTTGAAAAATTGAACATTAAATCTTTGCAACCGCACCTCGGAAAGAAGATTTAAACACATAATAAAAAGAGGGGAGCAAATCAAAGTTCAGGAGTATGAAAATGTCACACTTTTGGTAGATGTGAAACTGCAGAAAATGCATTTGACACATCTTTTTTTCAAGTGAATTCTTTTAATTTCACAAAATGACATTTAAATATTATCTTTACATCACATCATAATTATCAACAATTCATTTATTGAATATTGTTTCTTGAGTGTTTTATCATCACATTAATTATCGTTGGTAACAAAGTGTCAACTTCATGGAATGACCCATATGGAATTTTATCTTTTTTAATCTAGAGATCTGATACCCAGTTATTAACAACCACAAAAAAAATTCATGGGACCGAGCGGCAGTGGAGATATCGGGGCATAAAGTTGAGGTACTTTATGGGGGTTGATTTATACCCTTCACGAAAAACCAAATGGCATCCCTCAGTGGAAAGATAGATTTTTCTTCTTTCATTTATTTGAAACACCTACCCTAATATATCGAATCATAATTTGTTTCATAAGTACTCATTTACAACCTAAAAAACAGCAGCTAACATTGCCTAAAATTGCCGAAAAAATGAGAAAAAAGCCCCCAAAAACACCTGTTTGCCGTATCTCAGCTAGGGTCAATTTCTGAGATCGGCGGTTTTGGCTATCAAATAGTCGCATGGGCATGACCAAACCCTATGAATATGAATGGAATCGACCCCTCACCTTCCCTATTTTGCACGATTTTGCATGGTTTTCTCGTGGACATGCACTTAATTACAATCCGATATGCGCAAATATGGAAAGGAACCAAGATCTTTGGGTTAGCATGTATTTTAAATTTTATCAAAATCTAATAAAAATTGTGACCTCTATAGGGTCCACAACTTTGATATAACATATTTTTACACTATTCACGTACAAAAATGAAATGAACCTGGGCTAATAGATGGGCATACACCATACAGTTTGCTATGAGGGAAATTTTGGCTGGGCAGCAGCGCTACAGCCTACTCTTATATCGAATTCCAGCCGCCAAGGGATCTTTTACGTGCACTCCAATGTGTACATGGGGACCTCGGTTTTTCGTACAATCCGAACGACTAGGCAGCTGTCCTTGTCAGGACCTCCCTCTGCATCACTGACAAGGAGAAATCACGCCGGAAAATCGAGATGAAATTTCTCGGCCAATGCAGGGATCGAACCGTGAACCCCTATTCGCACACAAACGATGGCCATTTTGTCCGTCAATTTTGGTCAGATTTTCAAGAAATTCGAACACAAGCTTCTTTACGGTGTAACAGTGATATAATCAAACATTTTTTTTAAAACGGATAGTAATTTTGACCTTCAGAAGGACGACAATCTAAAAAGGGTGATTTGTCGTACAATCAGGGGCCATCATTCAGGAAGTTACGATCCGATATGCCCAAATATCGAAAGGAACCAAGATCTTTGGGTTATATTAACATGCATGTCAAGTTACATCAAAATCGGTTCAAAATTGTGACCTCTACAGGGTCAACAAGCTAAAAACGTGATTTTTTTCGGACAATCAGGGGCCATAACCCATGAAGTTACAGTCCAATACATGCCAATGTTGAAAGGAAACAAGATCGTGGGGTGATAAACGTATATTTCAAGTTTCATTGAAATCAGATAAAAATTGTGACCTGTAGACTGTTCAAAACAATTGTGGACGGACAGGGGCAACGACAATATATGTCCACATGAAAATGTAGGCGTATGGAAAATGATCATATATCCAGCTCTCGAGGGAAGGCATCATATAGCTATTTTTACTCTTTTTTTTATCTGTTAATCTTACTTGATAGCTACCGATTCTAAAATACATAACAACCAAGTTCAATATTGACCAAAATGACTTTGACAAAATGGAATTTTTGAGAAAACCATTTGTATTTTGGGATTGCTAGGGAAATCAGAACAAGTGTTACACAAAAAAGTGAAAATTGAAACATTATTAGCCTTAAAGCATGAATTTACATCTACATTTTTGATAGCTTCAATATGAAATCAAATATCCCATCACAAAAAAGATAGGTTGCCAGGCAACGAAACATACGCCCACAGCAGCTAAATCGTCCGGGCAGTCAACAAGGTTGTTGCATATTTTTACTTTTTTTGATAATGAAACATTTGTAATACACTAAAATCTGATTAAGAGTAACAACTCATTATGTAATTATCTGAAAATCATTAGAATTTGTTTGCTTTTTATAAAAGTTTTGCCCCACGCTAACAATTAGTATAGGAAACATCTAATATCATGGATTAGGTGGAAAAGGTGATTTTGAGATTATGATTATACATTTGATTTTATTAGTTTTTTAAGTAGATCTCATCATTCTTCTCACAAAACTTTTTACAGATTCAAAATCGGATGAAAATTTTTTTTTTTATTGAGGTTCAAAGTTGCGATTTTTGAGTTTTCGCGGAAGAAAGGTTTTTCAACACTTTGAAAAGGTCATTTTTGGTGTTTTTTGTAAAGCCATAGTTCATTTCCTATCAAAACTATCAAAAATGTGTATGTATATTTATGAAATACAACTTTAAGGCTAGTGATGTTTCAATTTACAAATTCGAATAACAATTACTCCAGTTTCCCCAGCAACTCCAAAATACGTAGGTTTTCCCAAAAATCCCACTTTTTTCAAAGTGATTTTGGTCATTTTTTACATTAAAAATGGTCTTATCCATGTTTTATATGAAATATTGAGCCTGGTTGTTATACATTTTAAAATCAGTAGCTATCGAGTAAGATTAAAAAAAAAAAAAAGGGTAAAAATATCTATATGCCTTTTCTCAAGAGCTGGATTTGTGTTCATTTTTGAACAATTGTCCGCGGCACACTTTTGCCTATTTTTGGGCCGTTTTGGGGACATTAATAAAATAAGAAAGAATGGAGATAAGAAAGTGAAATTATGGGAATATGTCAAAAAGTTTGTGAATTTTTAAAATTACATATTTCCAATCCGCCGTATATTATCAATTTTGGTTGTCATAGCAACCAAAATTGAAAAAATGCCATTTTTGACCATTTTCAACGCTATTTACCATAACCCAAAAATTGATCACCACATTTAAAAATAGGCATTTTAAAATATTTGAAACACATGTAATGTAAAATGATATGGATTGTATAAGTTTGAGCCAAATATTAAGGAGTTTCAGTGGTTACCATAGCAACCACTGTATATTTTTTTAAAAAGCATCATTTTCCGATAATTTTCTCATTAATATTAATTTTTATATTATTTTAAGTCAGTAGCTGTCAGGTAATGATTGAACAAATAAATAATAACAAAATATTTAATGTTGACCATGACCATTAAGTGGTCAAAATAGTTTAAAGTAATTAAAGAAAGCAGTTCATATATTTAACACCAGTGTAATATCAATTGATGGAAATTGTACAATTTTGACAAAAATTAAAATATGAAGGAGTTTGGGTGGTTGCTATGGCAGCTACATTATCATTTTTGTTTTTAACAAAAGCGTCATTTTTCAATCATTATGGTACAGTATCAATATTGATTATTTTGAAATAAAATTTTGAATCGCCCCTCTTCATCAAAGCCTGCTAATCAAAAGTTGTTTTTTCCAACACTGGCATTAAATTCACAATTGGTGGTGAAAAGGATATAACATGACCCAGGATCAACATTTCCTCCTTTTGATGAGTACCGGTAAGTTTAAGTGAGGGACAGACGTGAGTATTTTTTGCCCAATCGTGAGGATTTTTAAAATTGCTCAAAGCCTGTGTGAACTGAGTGGGGTGGAAGGGAGATATGCATTTCCCATGATTAGAATACAAATTAGAATACTTCCTCTGTTTAATGTCAATTTGAAGTGGGGGGGGGGGCCTGAGGGCCCAGAAGGGAGGTAACTTGTGTGTTCCAGGATGATTAGAATATAATTATAAATTAGCACTTTCTCTCCTGTTAATGTTGACTTGGCCTTGGGGGCACTTCTGCAAAAATTACATGTAAAACTCTTCTTAAATCATCTTTCAAGTTGTTTATCTGATCATTGATAATTTCAGTTGTGTTAGGTTTCTTACCGACAACAAACAAATGCTTTCAATTAAACAATTTATATAACTGTAGATACAAAAAAACGTCCTGCGTACGCGAAGAATGTTTATACATTTAATTTTTAAAGAAAAAACACTTCACTCCTCAAGAATCATCTGCAATCACAGCTAAAACTAACGACTACATAGCTCCAAAATGTTGTCCATTTCAAAAATCTTCATCCATTACTTCAATGTTACACAACCCCAAAATTGCAGAGATTTTAAAGGGAAAACTAAAAAGAAGAAACACATGGTATTAAATTACCTATCTCTGATTAGAGAGAGAGAGAGAAATAGAGTTTAGCGTCCACTCGACACAAACTAGACCATTTCGGGACTAACATATTGTTTAATTTTATTTCAATAATTCACTTGCCCGTAGGGGTCTGTAGCAGTGAAATGAAACCGGAGTTTCCGGAGAAACAGGTGACCCTATACTCCTTGCCAGGTACAACCAGGGATTTGAAACCACGCAAGTTGACTCCATGGCAGACCGTGTGATACAGTGTGCGCACGCTAACCATTCGGCCATGCAATCCCCCATCTCTGATTAGATTGCACGACATTAAGATAAAATAGAATTTCAAGTAAAAGAACTTACCATTGGAAAGTGAAAATGAGAACAACAACAAAAAAAAAAACAAACAAAAAAAGAAAACATCCACATCGGATTCAAAAAAAAAAAAAAAATGGGCTCCCTGCTCCCCTACACCCATTCCACAGCAATGATACAGTTTCTGTTTAATTCAGGCCAAATAAAAGTAAGCAGTATTCGCCCATAAAATTTAATTATAAAGCTCCCAAAAATACTGTACACAAAATGTATCAATCAAATTCAACAGCCCATTAATCAAGTATTCCAAACTGAATCTCCAAGAAAGTTACATGTATATTACTTATGTTATAATTGATAAAAACAAAATGGAATTAGCTACGGTACATTCAGTTCACACAACTTGAAAAATTAGATCTTGCTCATTCAATATTTTCTATGTCACTCATAACAAATTACATGTATGACAAATCACACAAATACAAAAATATAATAAAAACATCTGCTAGGACCAAGATGAAAAAAAAGGGAAGATCGTAATAAATTTTGAAAAAATAAATTGTTCAGGATGAAGGGCCTGGAAAAAAGTAATCAGGTTTGGATGCATCGAATTTATGCAATATAAACTAGAAAAAATCCGAAGTTTAAATAAAAATGACAGGTACTCGTTCCTACACCTAGTTCACGTTCCTATCCCGATTCCTCAAAAGCATAACAAAATTTAAGATATAAACATAAGCCCCAGATGAAATTGAAGACGGACACCAGTGACAACCATATATCATTCTGTCCACATGTGGGTTCAATCCTAAAGAATTAAACAGAAACTGTATCATAGCATTCCACTACCAAAGAAGATAAAATAGTATCCTCAACTGCATAAAAATACTTTCTGACTGGCATTGAATAACCAAATGATTACCATAGAACATCCTACTTTAATAACAGTATAGAATATAAGGTGGTAGCCAACTAGATATCACATTCAAATCAAAAATATCTATCAGTTGCAGATAGTATCTCATCATTTAAAGAAAAAAAAAAATCACAAAAAAAAAAACCACAATAAAAAAAAACTCTTCATCCATGTGGCTTCATCCATGTGGCTCAAGGCACACCATGGATTACACTACAGACCTAAATTATACAAATAATAACATCATACTCATAGATTATTAATTCGATACAAAAAACCTAGAAATATTTTAAATTTAAACCCTACTGTAATCGCCTTAAACCGATTTTTAAAGCCATCATGACTGTTTTTGCAAAAAGCCTATTCCCTACATCATTCAAATGTACCTTATCGTCTGCATAATTACTTAGATTGCTGCAACGCACCTTTCTACAATTATCCCAACACCTAACCTGGGCCAACCCACTGACTTGATCTGCAATGATCCTATTAATATCTACCCTCTTCCTGTTATAGACCTCTTTTGACATTCCCCGTGTTTTGTAGCGCGGAAAGATGGACCCAACAAAGTAGTGTTGAAACCACTATTCGGATATCCGGTAACGGATACAAAATAACGGATATCCGAATAATTTTATTATCCGTTTCAATCTTCTGAAATTCCGTTACGTTCTATATATAGTCATTTTTTACATTTGATTACTTTGAAATTTTCCCCAATGCAACTGATCACGTACGCCGTACGCAGACATACTTTTTAACAATGGCGCAACGCTTTGTTGACATGAAGAAAACGATAAACCCTCGATAACGAGTCCCATGACATACCACAATCAAAAAATTATATTGATAAAATGTATGTCACCGAAAAAGAGCAGTTGATTGCCATACTTAAAATTCATCCCAGTTTAGCCCTACCGATGCCTGGTCGTGCGGAAAGACACGTTAATTGTTTTCAATCGAAAGATATATGTGTTCTCTGCTGAGAACACGTGTCCTCTACAGTGATCGAAAATTAACGAACTTAGGCACCCCCTTGTTGTCTAAGCAAGCAAAGGATATTTTAAGAATCCCGTCTACATCTGTTCCATTAGAATGAGTATTTTTCGACGGCTGGGGCCACCGTTACCGCTAATTAAGCGACTAAATCTCGACCCCATTTCAATGGATGCACCCTTTACAATATACTTATACCATAAGTGTGCTGAATAATAAATATCAACAAATATTATTTAAAATTTTTTTCACGTTCTCTGTTGAATTTAATATATTTGGTTATTTTGAAACGAACCCTTTATGAATGACGTAAGTGCTGAGTGGAATCATCATGATTATTTCGCCGTTGAAGTGTTTAATTTGGTATTATCACTATCGTTTGATCAGCATTAAATTGTTAATGCAGTGCAAAGAAATAAAAAATAATATTCATACCCTGCGTTTGTTTACGGGACTGAGTTTAAACTTCTCGCAGTGAAATGTATTCAGACTGACCTAGGTCACATGCATTCTCATTAGACACCGAACGAAGCATGTAGCCATTGTGAAATAAATGGGACGTGTTTTTATTTACTTTTTCTTTTATTCGAGTTGATTGAACAAAATAAAAAGAGTGTGGGGGGAATAAGTGGGCAGTGATACACAAATTTCTTCACATCATGGATTTTTAGGATATACATGTAATAGATAGTCCTAATATGGGGCAAAAGGTAAGCACGTTTTTTATTCGCGGATCAAAAAATGTGGAAATCGAAAGTATGATTTTCCCACCGGACGCGGATGACAAGCATATTGAAAATAATACACAAAAAATACGAATATATGAAATATTGGGGTAACTCTGTAGAAGACTTTTACATTTCTGAATTATCCGAATAGTATTCGGATAGCAAACGAAAGTATTCGGATCACAAATCTCGCTCCGATTTTCAACACTACAACAAAGACTAAAGCCCCAGGACACCGCAAAGAAATCTGCCTGACCAAATTCAGTATATTCGTTGCCGTATGAAAAGGTTGATGCTGGGGATGAATATCATTGCCTCCAGTCTGCACAAAAACAACACGGACATCTGCAGGAATCTGGTCTACCATTCCCATTAAGGATGGGGCTGTCCCTCCCGACCTAAATACAAAATGAATTTTACCCTCCCCATTCTCTGTCATTACAGAATTACCTAACTCTGGCTCTAATCGTCTGATAAAAGAATGCCCAAAAACACAAACATCCATATTAGGCCTAATGAATTATTAAAATATTATATAAAATATAAATACTTTGCCTTACCAGTAATTAATTGTTTAAGACTGTAAGAACTTTATATTTATAACCTAAAAGAAATAAAAACAAATTATTAACAAAGTAGGCCTTTGAATAGACAACATTGGTAATATAACGGTGTGTAGTGGGACAGTTACAATACAAGCGCTGACGTTAGTGAAAGCATGTTTGACCGATTTTTTTCTCTCCCTAACCTCGCAGGGCCTGGATAAGAAACTCGTTGAAAGTGAAATGCCAAACTAATGAAAATAAGTTACAAGTGTCTGACCTGTCGGTGTGTATCAGTACATACACACTCTCGAGGGGGGTGAGAAAATACAATTAATACTGACAATATATATTGGCGGTTCGATCATTTTCACCGCTAACGGCGCTATAGCCTATCTTTCACTCAACAGTTCCATTCGTTTGGCGTACTCGTCGAAGGTGTGAAGCAATTTATTATTATTATAATTAAGTACATCTAAGACGAGTAGGCCTATAGTCAGGTTAAGTACGATAGACGTGTTACTTACATACAGTTTAAAAAAGCAGAAACTCCCGTTTGATAACAGCAACTGCAAATTAAGTAAAAGTCGTTTGTTAATTTCTAGCAACCATCCGCACCCACAACAATATTTCAACTATATAGCATTAGTAGATCTAGTTTACGTCTTGATGAACCATTAGGCATAATAATAATAGCAACACAAAGAGCCCGTGTAATACTAATAAGGCTTGTCTGAAACCAGCATGGCCTGTGGCTGTAAATCAAAATCTTGATCGGCAACAAAAATAGCAATATCCCTTTCTGTTAAATAAACAACCGATATGCCATTGATGCAACTCGTATATCAAATTTGTCCCCTACATGAAGCTGCGTTTTAATTTTCATATTCCCATAATTTCAATCAAGTACTCACCCAATGGCGGTA
Organism: Patella caerulea; assembly: GCA_036850965.1. Lineage (NCBI taxonomy): Eukaryota > Metazoa > Mollusca > Gastropoda > Patellidae > Patella > Patella caerulea. The sequence continues at coordinate 2,110,920 of JAZGQO010000008.1, read as the reverse complement.
GACTGCATAGTGAGTAGTGACGGGAAAAGCCCGCCAATTTTAATTGCGGTTATTTCATTGGCTACCGTAAACAGCGCTCCCGCCAAAGCCATTTTAATTTTATTTTAACAAAAACGAACAAGGGAACATTACGAAAAGAATTTTAAATTAAAAAAAAAAAAAAAAAAAAAAAAACTACCCCAAAGGTAACAAAATAATCAAAATGGAATGATAATATTATAAACACCAATTAGGTAAAAAGAAAATAAAAAAAATACAAAAATGAATACTTTAATTGATAAAGTTTCATCTGAAAGAGAGAGCGCATTCCTTAATATACTGATATCTGTGTGGCTCAAGGCACACCACAGACGTACTATGCCCTACCTTTTGAATGCATCTTAAGTTGATTAAGCTATTAAGTGAAACCTAGATCCATGTGGCTCAGGGCACACCATGAATACTTCTGCTAAGATATGCCCCCACCCCTCTCTCTTACAAAGAAATATAATTAGAAAAAGAAACGAGCATACTCCGAAAACCGTTGTTCGATATTCTCAATATCCTCTATTTGCCATGTTCGTCCTGCACCTATAGGAAGGATAGATAATTCGTTTGCAATGACGAATTTCTTTTCAACAGGCGCAATTTCAGAAGTCCAACGAAATGCGCCCCCAACCGTCGGATGTAAAAAATTCACTAAAGCGGTTTCGTCATCAACTAATTTTGTTACCAGGCCTGGGTACCACCTATCTTCATACGCAACGGCGATGTAGACATTTTCTTTCAAATTTCCAATTTCATATGAAACATGTTGTAAATTAGTTTCATCGTCAGAATCTTCACCGGAAAGATCAATCTCAGAATCCCGCGATTCTTTACTTTTTTTGGCAGGTGTAGGGCAAATTTCGATATTTGATTTACGCTTACGGTGATTACTATCAACAAGTTGTTCAAGATTTTGACTAATCACATCCTTAACTTTTTGTGTATTTCTGGTGTATTCCGTGTAACTAACGGAAGCCGACGGTGTTGCGTAATTTATAATTTGCTCAAGATTATTTCTAAGATCAACAACTGCTAATTTTTTGCCCTGTTTTGACATCTTGAAGAGATCGCGAGGGGCCTTTACATTCAAAACCTTACTGTAATACCTGATTTCTGTGACAAGTAGAGCTATTTTTTCAGACTCCGAAACTGCTCCTAGTAAACTATTTAAATCCTCACGGCAACGACATGGCCCACCATGTTCATGGACATCATCAATGATTGACTGCTTTTCATTGAGATTTTTTAATTCTTTTGCTTGTGCGAGTTGGTAGCTCTCAAGCACAGCGGCCTTCTTCTGAGTCTTAATCCCAGCAACATACCCTCGAGCCTCTTGTTTCAAAATAGGGCCATATTTCCGCGCGTCTTTCATTACCAAAGATTTTGAATCTCTGCCAAGGGAATTTAGCCAATGAAACGGTTTATTACGTTTAAGCATTATCACCGAGCTGTGGTGTTGGGTGGTAGCGGTGGGTTTCTGCTTTTTTGAAAAATCAAAGTCGCCAAAATCATTTTCTCCAAGTAAATTAGTTTTTTGAGTATGTTTCGTACGTTCAGATATGTCCGGTCTTTCTTGACCATATTTACCACCAATAAGGTAATCGCCTAACTGCCTCGCGGTAACTACCAAACTGCTCGAACAAATTATTTCTAAAAATTCGCTTGTTAATTTATCATGCTCCTCCTCATTTACATTATATAACGAATCATATATTTCGTCTTTTATTGGCTCAAAATCGGCAAACACCGGAGGCAATTCTCGGTCTAATAATGCTGTTCCGTCCTGTGACATTTTCTTTAAAAAATCCCAAAGTGGATTTATGTAGAGATGCAAATCAGTAACATGAACTGAATTTGATTGAATCATTTTCCAAAAAGGCGTTGACACGTGGACGCTAAAAATGCCCAAGGCACGAAGCCCGGCAGACAGAGGAACTGATCGAATATCGGTCAAAACTGACAGCAACAGTTGATTGCTGTTCCCCACATAGCCATTTGCAAAAAAGTCTATGATGTCAGCTCTATGATAATGGGCTGCGGCAGCACCGGCGAATATACAATTAAATCTATTAGATCGAAAATCTATTATCTTAGACTTTTTGTCCGAAAGATCCAAGTAGCTGAGCCATCGCGCGCGACATCCCGATTTTTCATCGCCACGTGGCCCCAATGCAGAACATAAGGTTCTTAATAATCTTAGAACACAACTCTCTGAACATCTCCAATATTTGAACTCAGCTAACGCATCTCTTCCTAATGAACCACGCTCTTTTACTAATTCGCTCTCAAATGTTTTGATGTCCTTTTCGGCCTGAGAACTTAAACCTAATAAAAAGTGAGCCATACAATAAAAGTAAAGTAACTCGTCGTCTTTCTTTTGACCTACAGAATCCAAATATTCGTTTCGCCATTCGTTTAATTTTTCATGAGCCAATTTAACTACCGCGGAACGATCTCCAACGAGCGAAGATAACCGGGAAATCAAATTATCAAACACTTCTTTGTTTCCTACCATAGTTTGGGCCAAATCCTTAAAGACACTAATGGTTGTATCAACGACTGTTCTGCTGTCTTCGCGAGCTATATCCATAAATCCCAAAGTCAATGTTTGAAAATTATCCGTGGTGACCTCAAAATCTAAAATTTTGTTCTTGTCTCGGCAAGTTCCATCAAAATGCAAATCAAACTTACTACTTTTCAATAGAGTTTCTGTAACGTGGCGCTTTGCTATAAAATGCGCTTCAGATACGAAATTACTAATTGTAGTAGCACTCGGAAGGGAAGTTTTTGAAATATCAACATCAAACATGTTTTTTGAGACTATGCTTATTACGTCTGGAATCTTCTTCATCCCAAGTTGTTGACCTACTAATTCCATACAACACTGACGAGTTCCATCATTAAACTTGCCAACCGAACTTTCATTAACGCGAGTATCGATTGCACGATCACCAGATATGATATCGATGGTTCGCTGAAGATTCGTGCAAGCTGCATCTTTTTCCGAAATATGCAACCTTAATCTTGCGATTTCCCCATCCCGAGCCTCGAGACTTTTTTCCAAAGAGTCTATTTTACGTCGCCTTTTTGACAGCAATGTTTGGAGTAATTTTTTTTTTGTTCTTTGTGAACACTGCTCTTTCTCTACAAGAGAGGCATCTGAACGTAACCTGCGTATTTCCTCCCGCTGATTGAAAATTATCTTTTTGTTATTGATCTCCCTTGTGTTGAGATAGCGTTCGCGTCGTTGGAGCCGTTTATAATACGTTGTGCGCTTCATAGACTTGATTGCTTTGGCCTGCAACTTACATGTCTTTCCCAATCTTACCACCCTCTTTTGTAAGGTATCAGTTTCCAACTCCACGTTTTTTGTGGTTAAATTTTGAAAGTCGGAACAGATTTTGCTAAGTCTTATATCATAATCCTGTTTTAATTGCATATTTTCACTATTGTGACTTACTGACATCAAATCTAATTTTTCTTGCAATGTATCGACCATTGGTTCTGATGGCGTATTTACAGACAAATCGTCCTTCGAGCACGATTGCGTCAAGCTTACATCATTAGAGGCACTTTTTAGCGGCAAGATTGCCATTTGATTCAAATACTCTTTGCTTTCAGTTTTATCTTTCAGTCTCTTTAATTCATGGTACTTTGTAAATATTTTATCGACAACCGTTTTCAATTTCTTCAAATTTAAATTAAATTTTGGTGAAATCGATATCAAAATTTGAAATATTTCTTTCAAAGAAAGTTGGCCTTTAATTAATTTATACCGTAACAATAAAATTGAACCATTGGTTAAATAATCTTCAAAAATCTCAGGATTATCATATTTTAAAAAACTAGCAAAATTGTCTGACGAAAGGCCTGATAACAATTCTTTCCATTCAGCTGCAATAATATTAATACATTAAGGGTTTTAGATCTAGGCTCAACAACAAATAAAATAAAAATGTCGGAAATTTATTCATTACTTCACCCGATATAATTTATATTTTTAAATGAAATAATATTCAATTTACTAATTCCCCACAGAATTACCTCTACGTGGCCTAGGCCTATTCGTCCCATTAAGCTGCTAGTATATTTATACGTGTTCATTTTTACACCTATAAATCCAGGCCCATCCGCCAGAACCTCCGTAAGAAATTTATAGCTTTATTTATTAATTCACCAGATATACTAAGACTCCTCCAGAGAAAGAAAAATATTTTTTTTCTTCACCAACAATTCAAAAATGAATAACGTCTAGGCCTATCTGGCTAGGCCTATCCATTCCACTCACTTTTGTGTCACAGAAATAACAAGCACATTTTTATTCATCACTAGATAATTAAATTTGAGCAAAGGCGTCTACAAGTACATGATCTATATTGACTGAGTTAAAATAGGCTTGTAGTACAAGTTGTACTATTATATAGCCATAGGCCCTAATAGACATAGTAAATAGTAATAGGCTATAGCTAAAGGCCTAATTTTATCTCAAAGATTTCTATTTTTTATGTGTGGTGCGGTCCTCCTGCACTTACCACTTGTTGTACTTTATCAGACTTTCTTTGGGTGAAATAAAAATCATACTTACCACTACCAGTAATATTCACACAATAAACCGGTTCCATATTTTCATCAGCAAAATATTCATCGACCGTCTGTGTGACACACGGCGATCAAACTGGCGCAATTATTTTTAACTTCAACTTTGACCCCATGTTTTCATAAAGTATGTTTGTATGGGTTTTTTTTATTGGAGGTCATGGTTGTAAAGACAATTATCATTGGTGTATATTTTACGCGGGACTTTATCGCCCAAGCCACCTGCATACAAATAACCGAGGTTTGTCGAATGTTCATGTTTACATCACGTGTCACAGTACTTCCGCGAGTGAAGACGAGCGTAGTATTTGTCGCATGTGTTTTTGTATCTCAAGGAATTTAGTAATGTACATGAATTACGATAAACCTGGAATAACTTTTATTTACAGGCAAGTTCTTTATTTATAGTAAATCCCCTTGTTTCTAACGTAGCAAGTATTTCAATGAATTTTCTTCAACTCATCCATACCCTTTCTCACTTTCTGTGATTTTGCTCGCTCAGTCGCTGTATCAGACAGACGACGTCATGACGTCACAAAACTTTCACGATTGCGGCAAATTTTTATTTTTAAAAAAATCCAATGTATATAATTTTCAAATGACCGACTCAGGTTCTTAAAATGCTCCGATTTTGTTGGCTTTAATAGCATTGAAACGACAATAAAACGAACTTTCGATCGGCGGGGGGTGATATCCGGGCAAATCGCCACAAAAAAAGATTACGTGAATTGAAGCCTTCAACTTAAAAAAAAGGCATGGTATTTCGAAATATTAACAAAGCACCCCCCGCCGATCGACAGATCGTTCAATTACCTTTCTAATGATATCAAAATGAAAAAAATGTATTAAAAATAGAGACCTGAGCGGGGCACATGAAGTGGGGTACCCTCGTTTAAAAACGTGACAAAATTTTTTAGCGTAACGTCAAAACACGCGAAATTGACGTTTTTTAATTTACGTTTTTGAAATTAATATAAGGTACACATATATAAAAATTATATCACACAAAAGAACAATTTATCTGCTTCCAAAATATTTTTAAATTATTACAAATGATAAAATAGCGACTGTGTGACGTTAAGTTGAAGAAAGGTTACAAATCGGGAAAAAACGATTTTCTTCCAACGCGAGCAATGGAGCTGTGACACCTACATGGATTTAGCAGTTCAGTTTTCAAAATTCATTGAAAATCAAAATACTTGTTCGTTTCAACAATTTAAACTCTGTATCAATTTGAAGTCAATCGGATGATAAGTTTGGACTCAATAGCATCACATGGTTTTTTGAAGTGATCAAGGGAGACAACTCTGGAAGTAGTTATTTGAATTCGCTCAAAATCAGTAGGCTTCTTCGTCTCATGACCTTAAACAGTGTGTGTGTATTTAAAGTCAATCGGGTATTAACTTTGGCCTCCACAGCGTCCACAGGATTTTTTGATGTGATCAAGGGCCATAACTCTGGCAGTAATTATCAGAAATCACTGAAAATCAATAGGCTTTTTCGTCTCATAACCTTAAACAATGTGTATAAATTTAAAGTCTATCGGATGTTAACTTTGGCCTCTAGAGCATCCACAAGATTTTTTGAAGTGATCAAGGGCCATAACTCTGGCACTAATTATCGGAAATCGCTGAAAATCAATAGGCTTCTTCGTCTCATGACCTTAAACAATGTGTATAAATTAAAAGCCAATCGGATATTAACTTTGGCCTCTAGAGCGTCCACAAGGTTTTTTTGAAGTGATTAAGGGCCATAACTCTGGCACTAATTATCGGAAATCGCTGAAAATCAATAGGATTCATCGTCTTATGACCTTAAAGACTGTGTATAAATTTAAAGTCAATCGGATATTAACTTTGGCCTTTAGACCGAGAGAGAGAGAGAAATGGGGTTTAACGTCCACTCAACACAAACTAGGTCGTTTCGGGACTAACATGTGGTTTTAATTTTATTTCAATAATTCGCTTGCACGTAGGGCTCTTTAGCAGTGGGAGGAAACCGGAGTGCCCAGAGGAAACCCACGAGGTTGAAAAGGGCCCTTTCATGCCACATACGCTCACACCAGGGCTCGAAACCACAGCCGCAAGCCAGAGGTGACCGACCAGCTAGAGGTCAAACTGCGGCACTATAGGCCACTAGGCCATCCCACCCCCCCGCCTTTAGACCGTCCACAAGATTTTTTTAAGTGATCAAGGGCCATAACTCTGGCACTAATTATCGTAAATCGCTGAAAATCAATAGGCTTCTTCGTCTCATGACCTTAAACACTGTGTATAAATTTAAAGTCAATCGGATATTAACTTTGGCCTCTAGAGCGGCCACAAGATTTTTTTGAAGTGATCAAGGGCCATAACTCTGGTAGTTATTATCTGAAATCGTTGAAAAAACAATAGGCTTCTTCGTCTCAAGACCTTAAACACAGTGTATAAATTTAAAGTCAATCAGATATTAACTTTAGCCTCTAGAGCGTCCACAATTGCTTGTGGACGCTGGACCACCGGATGGACGGACGAACGGGGGCGACGACAATATACGACCACATCCCCCCCCAAAACAACATAGAAGGATACTTGAAAAACTAATAAAATCAAATGTATAATCATAATTTTAAAATCACATTTTCCACCTATAATAAGTAAAATTCAAACCTTTCTGCTATTAATCTGTCTTCTGGTGAAAGATGTTTTTCTTGGATTTGTAAACAGTCTTTAAAGTCTGATATTGCTTGTTCATATTGTTCTGTTTCTAGACTCACTTCACCTAGTTTTAGATGAGACTGGGCCGCTCGAAGCTGAGCTTCTTTAGCACTGTCTCTATAAATTAAAACATAAGTAAATTAAAGCAGAAATCAAAGTTTGGCTCATTATGATATCATGATGCACCTGGAACACATTTTGTAATCCCAAAATTAGAACAAAATAATAGCGTGAGAGCCACAAAATATTTTCTAATGATTAGACGATAACAGAAACCACACATAATACAATTACAATTTTAGGAATTAGATTCATGTGTAGAGGTTTTTGTTCAGTAGTACCCTACAATTGAAAATCTCTCTGCATAATAAATGTAGGACAGTTAATTTTACTTACATTAATAGTCGAGTCAAACTAGCATTTGACGTAGAAAAAATTGCAACAAAATGTTTTTTGTTTTATATTAACTCATTATGATGCCCTAAGTAAGGAAAAGAAAGTTTACCAAAATCAGAGTCCAAATAAGGACAGGGGGTGTGGCCAATTCCAAGCTGGCAACTTTCGATCAAAATTCGCGAGTATCTCTAAAACTATTAGATCTAGACACCATAAATGTATTGCGGACAGATAGGAAGTCGGTACCAGCGAGTCCAAAAATGGCGACATTATGTCTCTATGACATCACAACAGCATATCAGACGTCGCATTTCTTCCTAAATGAGTCCATTTAGGCATGTTAACAGCAGAAACGATTGCTGATGCAGAGAAGAGTATATGGGTTCATAACAAGCCAACAGTGAGGCTGATGTCCCCCGCCGAAATCCCAAAATAAATCGATGACACATTAAAATCTCACATTTATTTTTTTCAAACGTACAAACAATCAAACTGTACACGAAGTGTCATCCAAAAGCGTTTTATAAAGAAAGATAGGCTGGCACTGCCAGGCAGGATACGCCCACATTTTAGAGAGATGGATAGAGAACAAGTAATACCGAAAGTGATTTTTCCTACATCATTAAGTTAGAATTTGATATGTGGAAATATTGAAATGAATTAAGATCTTTGGGTTAAGATAGGCTGGCACTGCCAGGCAGGATACGCCCACATTTTTGGGAGATGGATAGAGAACAAGCAATACGGAAAGTGATTTTTCCTACATCATTAAGTCCTGTATTTCATACTGTATTGGGAGCAGCCATTTTGTTGGTCAGTTCCAGTCTGATATTCATGAAATTCGAAGCCGACACAACGTAGAAATGTTACTTTTCGTCAAAATCGGATAAGAATTGTGACCTGTAGAGAGTCCACAACCATGATATACCATATTTTTACACTATACGCGTACAAACGGTGACCATTTCGTCCGGCAATTTTGGTACGATTTTCACAAAATTCGAACTCAACCTTCCTTACGGAGCAACAATAATATAATTAGAGTTTTTTTTTTTAAATCAGATAATAATTGTTCGAGAGATAGACAGAGAACAAGCAATACCGAAAGTGATTTTTCCAACAATCAAAGGCCATAATTCATTAAGTTACAATTTGATATGCGCAAATATCAAAAAGAATAAAGATCTTTAGGTTATAAACAAGCATTTCAGGTTTCATCAAAATCGAATTAAAATTGTCACCTCTAGTGGGTCCACAACTTTGATATACCATATTTTTACACTGTTCGCGTACAAACGGCGGCCATTTTTTCTGGCAATTATAGTCCGATTTTCTCGAAATTCGAACTGAACCTTCCAAGGGTGTAACGGTGATAGAGTCAAATGTTTTTTTAAATTGGATAATAATTGTGACCTCCAGAGGGACCATAGTCGATTTTTCGGACAATCGGGGGCCATAATTCAGGAAGTTACGATCCGATATGCGCAAATAACGAAAGGAACCAAGATCTTTGGGTTATAACCATGCATTTCAAGTTTCATCAAAATCGAATTAAAATTGTGACCTCTACAGGGTCCACAACCATGATATACAATTTTTTAACAGTATTCGCGTACAAACGGCGGCCATTTTGTATGGCAATTTTGGTCCGATTTTTCCGAAATTCGAACTCAACCTTCCTTACGGTGTAACAGTAATATAATCAACGTTTTTTTTAAATCGGATAATAATTGTGACCTCCAGAGGGACCACAAGCTAAAGAAAAAAAATCAATTTTGCGTATAATCAGGGGCCATAATTCAGGAAGTTACGATCCGATATGCGCAAATATCATAAGGAACCAAGATCTTTGGGTTATAACCATGAATTTCAAGTTTCATCAAAATCGAATTAAAATTGTGACCTCCACAGGGTCCACAACTTTGATATACCATTTTCTAACAGTATTCATTAGTGTACAAACAACGGCCATTTTGTATGGCAATTTTGGTCCGATTTTCCCGAAATTCGAACTCAACCTTTCTTAGGGTGTAAAAGTGATATAATCAAACGATTTTTTAAATTGGATAATAATTGTGACCTCCAGAGGGACCACATGCTAAAAAGGGTGATTTTTCGGACAATCAGGGGCCATAATTCAGGAAATTACATTCCGATAGGTGCAAATATCGAAAGGAACCAAGATCTTTGGGTTATAAACATGCATGTCAAGTTTCATCAAAATCGGTTCAAAATTGTGACTTCTATGGGGTCCACAAGCTAAAAACGTGATTTTTCGTACAATCAGGGGCCATAATCCATGAAGTTTTGATCCGATACATGCCAATATCGAAAGCAACCGAGATCTTTTGGTGATAAACCTATATTTCAAGTTTCGTCAAAATAGGATAAGAATTGTGACCTGTAGAGAGTCGACAAACAAATTGTGGACGGACGGACGTCCGGACGGACAGGGGCGACGACATAATACGTCCACATGAAAATTTGGGCGTATAAAAACGTGATTTTTTTGTACAATCAGGGGCCATAACCCATGAAGTTACAGTCCGATACATGCCAATATCGAAAGGAACCGAGATCTTAGGGTGATAAACCTATATTTTAAGTTTCATCGAAATCGGATAAAAATTGTGACCTGTAGACTGTTCACAAACAATTGTGGACGGACGGACGAACAGGGGCGACGGAAATATACGTCCACATGAAAATGTGGGCGTATAAAAATACATATTTGAAATCTTTGACAGTGTAATATTCCCCTTTTAAGCTTGTATTATATACTAAAAGTTTTGATTCAATTTAGCTTTCCAAAGTCTAGAATTATTAGCCGTGTAAGTGACAGTGTGAAAATATTGGAATAGTGCCAAATTGAATGACACGGTTTGAATTTTCACCTCTGACCTGTTACATAAATACTGAAAGATCCGGTGTTGAAACATATATTTTTTATTGGATGATTTGCGAAATAAACATTCCTTTTCATCATGGGTTTTACTTTTATTACCCAATCACCATAATGACATAGAAACAATAGAAGTGAGTTGATTGATTTCTCGCTTGGGTTCGCTAATGCCAAGTGATGCGAGTTGTTTCGCTACCGTAAAAAATGTGTTAATTAACAAGGGTGAAAAATGGACTGAAAGGCGAGTTAATTATCGCTGGGGTTGAACAACTCTCTGACGGTGCATTTTCTGTACTGAGTGTGTTAATTAGCTGACGGATTAAAAACGAATGAAACGGTGTATATTGTTTAATTGGTGTGTTTTCTCAAAAGTTGTTTTAACTGCGCCAAAAGGGTATAATCAAGGACCAAGAGACATTATCTGACGCGTGAGTGTTAATAAATCAAAACTTGGGATGGAAAATTGTTTTTACCGTGTGATTTCTTATTCGCCGATGTGTTTTACGCAAATAGGTCTATGCATAAGGACAGGTCTTTGTATGTGGAGTTATACGGAGTTGTTTCTACGGGGGGTTTTTTGTATTTGTTGATGAACATAAAGACACAGTACAGGTTTAATAGTCACGCCACTTATAAAGTTGCATAATAAAATATAAATTTAGACCTTAATCTGTCGTAAAAAGGCGAAAACAATGTCGTCATTTATACGTATCCAGCAGTCAGACCCCAATTTGATTATATCCAGGTATATATCGATAAGCTTAATTTTCCGTATGTCTATATATTTTCTTTTGTTCTGACCATTTATTTTTGTGCGTGTTGAAATGAGTACCACGTAAACAGTAACTCATTGTCAGTTTATTGTTTTGCGTGTTGAAAGAAATGAGTACCGGGCAACCCGTAACTCATAGCCATTTTATTGTTTTGCGTGTTGAAATAAGTACAATGTACGTAACACGTACTTGTTTCATTGCAACTTATTATAAAAAAAACTCTATACAAAAAACAATAGAAATGTTAGCTGTTAAATAATAATTGTTCGCGGGCTGCAGTTATTTATTTTTCTTGTCTTTTTGTGGATTTCATTTGTTAATATTATCGTGGTACCACTGAACTATCAATGCATGTGTCTTAAAATTGGTCGCATGCAATATCGCTATTTACAGATATCCCGATAAACCTTCATTTGATTATCCGATACATGTATTAGTCCGAAAATATTTTGCTTACTTTTTAATTTCGGCACAAAAGAGTGTGGGTGGCAGGCACGGATCCAGGATTTTTTGCAGAGGGGGGCGCGGGGGTCTTGGCTTGATAATTGCGCTCAACCAATTAACAGGAGGTTTGGAGAACTCCAAGAAAAATTTGGTAAATTAGATTCAATTTGGTGCATTCTGACGTATTTCCGGAAGGTAAATCCCAAAATTACATGTCTAAAAATCGCCAATAAAATCGCCTAAAAATTTTTGAAGTCTGAGCAAAGGGGTGTGGGGGGGATGTCCGGACCCCCTGGACCCCCCCTCTCGATCCGCGCCCGGGTGGTTGCATACTGTCAATCAGGGTTCAATAATGTGAATTGAAATGTGGCATCATAAGAAACTGATTGACAGAATATAGACGCCCCTTTATCAACACATTGTTGCCTTGTAAACTTTAATTGTAGATTGCCAGTAGTTATAATTACAGTAGGCCCACAAACAAATTTTGATACATTATTGAACAATCAAAACTGTTACGCTATCGCTAATGATTACTTAAACCCCTTTCCCATGCATAGCATTCATAATTTTATGTCCGGTTAAAATTCATGTCTCACTTAGCAGTGTTACATTCTGCTAAATATGAAAACGCTTTAAGATTTAGTTTTAGTTACAACTCTATTGATGGAGTATCTTACCTTTATCGAAATAAAATCCATAAAATAGAATTTCCATGTATATGAATATCGCAACACATCTTACCATATAAGTTGTAGATCACAGGAAATTAAAAATCACAAATGAATTATCAATAATGTTGCGTTTATCGCCTCACAAAATTTACATTGCTAATGCAGAACACACAGTAATTTGTATGTGATTGGCTTTAAAAGAACTAAGTTGTCAATCATCTTTTGAATTCTCAGTATTCCTGTGATCGAAACTAACACAAATGTAAAAATAGCCATCTGCACGATTCTTTCAAGACAATGTTCTTTGATGCGTAGGCATGTTGTCTCCCATGTTGAACCAATGCTGTTATAAACGACATTCTGGAATGTGGATTTGATTATGTATTATTAATATCTGCTGCATCGTAGACATTTACCTGTGTTAAAACAACAAATACAGGTCATGTGTCATTAAGCTATTTGTATTTTGATTTGCGTAATAGGCGGGTCCCTGGGCCCTGGGGCAATGTTCGTTTTTTGAACGACCTGGGTATAATCTTTGTTGCAGGATCAGCCGACGAAATTAATTGTCCGGAAACCTTATAATACCACCATTTTCTTAACATGGCTTCCCCACTATGAACTTTTGATGTCAGGCTGGGGGCAGAGAATTTTCTGCAAAGAAATGAGATTTTTGAACCTCTCACATATTATTTCACGGCATCTATTATCAACTCAACAGAAAACTGGAATATTATGTATAATATACCTCTGCAAGTATATACTGATCTCAGTTTTATTCTTTTTGGACCCCCCCTCCTATTGTACAAATGCGTAAAACTATGATTGTCTGGGCCAAACAGTTCAGGATAAACGTTTCAGTATGGTATATGAAAAATGTGCCACTGTTTTAGATGAGGCTACAAGCTTGTTTTATATCACCAGCGCCAAAATGCTCGATGAGAATAATTGTAAGCATATATTACAAATAATATCAAAATTCAGTATAATTGTCAGCATATATCTTACAAATAATATCAAAATTTATATCCTATCTGGGATTTCGATTCCTATACCCTCATGGTACCTGAAAACAACATGAGGGATTGTAAGATTAAACATATAGGATGAAATACTATGACATTATTATTATGTCGTACTGAAAATTAGAGGACTAAGTTATTTTACTACAGTATATTTCAAAACAAAAAAATAGGTTGCCAGGCAACGAAACATACGCCCACACAGCAGCCAAATCGTCCAGGCAGTCAACAAGAGTTGTCGCATATTAAGGAATTATCAGAAAATCATTAGAATTGTTTGGTATTTATAATCAAACATTTTTTTTTAAATCAGATAATAATTGTGACCTCCAGAGGGACCACAAGCTAAAAAGGGTGATTTTTCGTACAATCAGGGGACATAATTCAGGAAGTAATGACCCGATGGGCGCAAATATCGAAAGGAACCAAGATCTTTGGGTTATAAACATACATGTCAAGTTTCATCAAAGTCGATTCAAAATTGTGACCTCTATAGGGTCCACAACCTTTATATAACATATTTTCACACTATTCTTGTACAAACGGCGGCCATTTGGTCCGTCAATTCTTGTCCGATTTTCACGTAATTCAAACTCTCTCTTCATTACCATGTAATGGTGATATAGTCAAACGTTTTTTATCCGATAATAATTTTTGACCTCCAGAGGGACCAAAAGCTAACAACAGCGATTTTTCGGACAATCCGGGGCCATAATTCAGGAAGTTATGATCCAATAGGAGCGCAAATATCGAAAGGAACCAAGATCATTGGGTTATAAACATGCATGTCAAGTTTCATCAAAATCGGTTCAAAATTGTGACCTCTATAGGGTCCACAACCTTGATATAACATATTTTCACACTATTCGCGTACAAACGGCGGCCATTTTGTATGGCAATTTTGGTCCGATTTTCTCAAAATTTGAACTCAACCTCCCTTAGGGTGTAACGGTGATATAATCAAACGTTTTTTTAAATCGGATAATAATTGTGACCTCCAGAGGGACCACAAACTAAAAAGGGTGATTTTTCGGACACTCAGGGGCCATTATTCAGGAAATTACGATCTGATGGGCGCAAATATCGAAAGGAACCAAGATCTTTGGGTTATAAACATGCATGTCAAGTTTCATCAAAATCGGTTCAAAATTGTGACCTCTATAGGGTCCACAAGCTAAAAACGTGATTTTTCGTACAATCAGGGACCATAATCCATGAAGTTTTGATCCGATACATGCCAATATTGAAAGGAACCGAGATCTTACGGGGATAAACCTATATTTCAAGTTTCGTCAAAATCGGATAAGAATTGTGACCTGTAGGGAGTCCACAAACAAATTGTGGACGGACGGACAGGGGCGACGACATAATACGTCCACATGAAAATGTGGGCGTATAAAAACGTGATGTTTCGTACAATCAGGGGCCATAACCCATGAAGTTACAGTCCGATACATGCCAATATCAAAAGGAACCGAGATCTTAGGGTGATAAACCTATATTTTAAGTTTCATTGAAATCGGATAAAAATTCTGACCTGTAGACTGTTCACAAACAATTGTGGACGGACGGACGGACGGACGAACAGGGGCAATGACACTATACGTCCACATGAAAATGTGGGCGTATAAAAATGCTAAAACCGAAAAAACAAAATGTACCCTAGTTAGGGGGACCCTAAAGGCAGACCAAAGGGCCCCCACGCTTGACAAATGGGCCCTTCTGGCCAAGGCTAAGGACCCTTGTGTCCTAGTCAATCGTTTCTATACACTGTTACTGTCGAAAAAATTACTGAACGAGAATGCAGTCATTGTATTGGCCTACCCTAAGCAGAAAATGCTCATCTTCGAACTCCATCAAGGCATTGACCTAATACGCATACACAGCAATTTTGAACATTTGAAATCAATTAGGAGAGTTATTGTGTTCCAAAGTCTCGACCAATCAAATTCATATCGCTCTGCTTACCCAATCTGTTTCACAGAGAATTACTTACGAATTATCTCTGTCACGGATGCCTGTCCAAAACATGTGCGTTGACAGCACGCCTCGTAGTCATTGGCTCAACGGCTCGTGCAATGTTTACTTAACACCTAACTGCTTCGGGCCAAATGATGCATTTTTCTCATTTCAATACCAATTTACACTAAATAGTAAATACTTTTTAACTACAAATATTTCAAACGTCTTTATTTTTCTTTTACCTCAAAAAAATGTTTGAGAATTTAATTTGTCAGAGTAAAAAATAGGTTGCCAGGCAACGAAACATACGCCCACACAGCAGCCAAATCGTCCGGGCAGTCAACAAGAATTGTCGCATATTAAGGAATTATCAGAAAATCATTAGAATTTGTTTGGTTTTTATAATCAAACGTTTTTTTTTAAATCATATAATAATTGTGACCTCCAGAGGCACCACAAGCTAAAAAGGGTGATTTTTCGTACAATCAGGGGACATAATTCAGGAAGTAATGACCCGATGGGCGCAAATATCGAAAGGAACCAAGATCTTTGGGTTTAAAACATACCTGTCAAGTTTCATCAAAATCGATTCAAAATTGTGACCTCTATCTATAGGGTCCACAACCTTGATATAACATATTTTCACACTATTCGTGTACAAACGTCGGCCATTTTGTCCGTCAATTCTAGTCCGGTTTTCACGTAATTCAAACTCGCTCTTCATTACCATGTAACGGTGATATAGTCAAACGTTTTTTAAAATCGGATAACAATTTTGACCTCCAGAGGGACCACAAGCTAAAAAGGGCAATTTTTCGGACAATCAGGGGCCATAATTCAGAAAGTTACGATCCGATTGGCGCAAATATCGGAAGGAATCAAGATATTTGGGTTATAAACATGCATTTCAAGTTTCATCCAAATCGGTTCAAAATTGTGTCCTCTACACTGTTCACAACCTTGACATAACATATTTTCACACTATTCGCGTACAAATGGCGGCCATTTTGTCAGTCAATTTTGGTCTGATTTTCACGAAATTCGAACTCGACCTTCATAACCATGGAATAATGATATAATCAAACTGTTTTTCAAATCGGATAACAATTTTGACCTCCAGAGGGACCACAAGCTAAAAAGGGCAATTTTTCGGACAATCAGGGGCCATAATTCAGGAAGTTACGATCCGATTGGCGCAAATATCGAAAGGAACCAAGATCTTTGGGTTATAAACATGCATTTCAAGTTTCATCCAAATCGGTTCAAAATTGTATCCGCTACACTGTTCACAACCTTGACTTAACATATTTTCACACTATTCGCGTACAAATGGCGGCCATTTTGTCCGTCAATTTTGGTCTGATTTTCACGAAATTCAAACTCAACCTTCATAACTTGCAAATGGACGTTTCCCAATGGACGTCCGCAATACCGAAGATATTCAACAAATATGCAATTCATTCGAGAATTTTAGACACTATGCTAAGATTCTAAATCAGAACATAGTTTCTAAAATTGGGAGATAGAAATTAAATATTTCACACAAAAACAAACGCCGTACGTTTTCTAGATGACACTCGGCAAACTAATTAAAAGACATGAAAAGAAAACGGCATTGCATTTCTAATCACCCGCAAGTTTTTAGACGGCTCTCGGTAAAGTGGTAATTTGGCGTAAAAACTAAACGCCGTTAGTAATTAAACATTCTGTGCATTTCTAGACAACGTCCGGGAAAATAAGGCCTTGTCTAAAAACTAAAACCCTTTCAAATCTATAACAACCCGAGAAACTGGACGGTCGTAAAGAAGACGATCGATGACAAAACTAGACCGTGTTTCTAAATCTACACGGTAGCAAACTGGGCGGTTTTTGATGAATCTTGACAGCATTTAACACATTCTTGACGTGTATTAGATTCTAGATGATAAGGGTAGTTTCTTACATTTTTTCGTAAAAACTTGAAGATTCCCCGGTCCCTTGTTATATAATCAAATTGGGGTCCGACTGCTGGATACGTATAAATGACGACATTGTTTTCGCCTTTTTACGACAGATTAAGGTCTAAATTTATATTTTATTATGCAACTTTATAAGTGGTGTGACTATTAAACCTGTACTGTGTCTTTCTGTTCATCAATAAATACAAAAAAACCCCCGTAGAAACAGCTCCGTATAACTCCACATACAAAGACCTTGTTAAGTTTATGTTAAATACGAACTCTGTCTAATCATACAATAATATGTTTTTATTAGCGACATGATACAAACTCAAAGTGCGCATGCTCAACTAGGCATGTATATAAAATATGGATTGGAAACGTACAAAATAAGAGTAAGTGCACTAAACTACAAACAATAAACAAATACAATTATTAACAGACCTGTCCTTAAGCAAAGACCTATTTGCGTAAAACACACCGGCGAATGAGAAATCGCACGATAAAAACAATTTTCCATCCCAAGTTTTGATTTAACACTCACGCGTCAAATAATGTCTCTTGGTCCTTGATTATACCCTTTTGGCGCAGTTAAAACAACTTTTGAGAAAACACACCAATTAAACAATACACACCGTTGTCATTCGTTTTTAACCCGTCGGTTAATTAACACACTCAGTACAGAAAACGCACCGTCAGAGTTGTTCAACACCAGCAATAATTAACTCACCTTTCAGTACATTTTTCACCCTTGTTAATTAACACACCGTATCTAGAGATTTTAAGCCATAATGAGGAGTTATAATCCGAAGTTTATGTTTTCATCCAGATACATCGGTATTGACATTTTGAGAAAGATTTTTATGAAGCAAATTTTAATTTTAACCCCTACCTATTTCTCAGTGAATTCGAACAAACTATTCAAATTGAAGGTATTGAGTTGGAGAATGTGGAAATAACTAGTGAACTCACTTTTCAAAATTTCCTCATTGCAACTTCATATGCCAGCACCGGTCACATATAATGATATTTATGCCACAATCCAATATTCATATAATATGCCTTAACATAGTTTATCCCATCTAACCAAACACCACATACAGGCATTGTAAGTACATCGGTCACAATTTTCGAACTTACTTTAAATAAATCATTTTAGCCAACTCCAACATTTCCCATGCTAGCTGTAAATTTGAAACATTTTCTGGATCTTCCTAAAAAAAAAAAAAAATGGGAATAAAGGGTTATGATACAATTAGTTTATATCACAATAAGACTAGTTTTATCTATATAATATGGCGAAAACCAGAGGGATTTCCATTGACAGGGTTACTAATTGGAGTTATCAGGGTGGCCAATTGGCCGGGTTTCCAAATTTGTTACCGGGGTTGGTAAGTGTCCGAAACAAGCATTTTCCAAGCACGTGACACCTGAGTCCTTTAGGTGACATGCAGGCCCAACAATAATGATTATATTTATAGTTTCGAAGCTAATCGCAGAAAGTTCAGAGGAAATGAAGTACATATAAAGCGGCTTTGCATGCATAGGTATTAAACTGTCATCATCTATTCGTGGCTACAGTGAGGCTGATGTCCCCCGCCGAAATCCCAAAATAAATAGATGACACATTAATTAATCGCACATTTATTTTTTTCAATTGTATCGAGCAATAAAACTGTACACAAAGTGTCATCCAAAAGTGTTTTATAAAGAAAAATGCTAAAAACCGATGAGAAAAATGAAAATGTACCTTAGTTAGGGGGACCCTATAGGCTTGACAAAAGGGTCCCTCTGGCTAAGGGAAAGGGCCCTCGTGTCCGAGTCAATCGTTTCTATACACTGTTACTGTCGAAACCATTACTGAATGAGAATGCAGTCATTGTACTGGCATAAAAATCATCAATCAAGATGAACCTAAGTTATCTTGTCCCAAAGCATCATCCAATCAAATTGTTTATCTATGCCTACCCTAAGAAGAAAATGCTCATATTCGAACTCCATCAAGGCACTGACCTAATAAGCACACACACCAATTTTGAACATTTTAACTCAATTAGAAGGAGAGTTATTGTGTTCCAAAGTCTTGACTAATCAAAATTGCGTATCGCTATGCTTACCCTCAGCAGAAAATGCTCATTATCGATCTTAGTCAAGGTATTACTGTAATGTAATGAAACTATACACCAAGTTACATCACTCTCACTTAATTAGAACTAAAGTTATCGTGTCCCAAAGTATCAAACAAATTGCTTATCTCTGCTTACCCTAAGCGGAAAATGCTCATCTTCAAACTCCATCAAGGCATTGACCTAATAAGCATATACACCAAGTTTGAACATTTTAACCCAATTAGAAGGAGAGTTATTGTGTTCCAAAGTCTCGACCAATCAAATTGCGTATCGCTCTGCTTACCCTGAGCAGAAAAGGCTCATTATCGAACTTAGTCAAGGTATTACTGTAATGAAACTATACACCAAGTTTCTTCATCACTCTCACTTAATTAGAACTAAAGTTATCATGAATTCGTGATAAGCTATTTAGGCTATTAAATTTTCTTTACTTTTTGCACACGAATCAACAAATTGTCTGCCGTGTTGGTATTGGTGGCGCTCACGATCCAATGTTTTGAATCAACCATGTTGCTTATTTTATTTTGGTTCCTCCACATACATCGGCCGGCCTATCAACCGTATATCGTCATTCAGAACCAAGGCTACTATTATTTAAAATTTATGTAATTGTACAATTTATACATAATATGAGACGGTTTATTATTAATTAGACGAACAAAAAACATCTATCGCAACATCATATGGGTTTGACTTTTAAACACGTAATCCAGTCTTGATTAGGACCATGAAAATAATATTTTGATACTATCAAACAACAATTTAATGCCGATTATCGATACTAAAAATAACTATCGATACTCAGCACAAATCAGTGACCATACATGGCCATGGATAGCAAAAAATCGGCTTCCAATCAAAACAATATAAGAGTTATCGTTCTTATAAATTAGATCATGCATATGGGTCATTCCATAAATGAGGGGTCCAATTGAAAATTCATACATATCATTGCTCAAAGCAGCAAAAATACCTATTTTCTGATCACCAATTATTTAAAAAAGTAATTCATCATGTAATATGTTTATTATTTTATACTTATGTTCTATAAAAACATAGAAAATCGGTTTGTGGTTAAAAATTTTTATGTTGCAATTCATGGTGTCCCTGAAATTTTGTGTTACGTTTTGGGGACATTTTTTACTTAACATTTTAACAACTAGACCATGTTGAGCAAAATGCTAATATTTCCAAATATTTTCATAAGACATGCAGCAGAAGATGTAAAATTTCGTTCGGTAATTTTTCATTTCTAAACAAATGTTAAATAATCTCAGTCGGAGGATTTTTATTCACCCCTCACAACGTAAATTTTTGCGTCCCCAATGTTTACGTTGTATTTTTGTCAGTTTAGCCACGATATTAACTTGAAAAATAAAACCGAAATGTTTCATCTCTATTCCATCTCGATGGCGTTGTAATAAATAACAAATTCCAAATACGTAATCAGATGTGTAGTGTAAAATTGTCCGTAAAAATTTTATTAGCTTTATCGATATTTGAAATTGCGTCCCTCGTTCAATTTACGAAGTGCTTGTTTATGCCACCGGTAACGCCGTCTATTACCTGTGAATTACGTCAGAGACAGATGTTTAGTTTACGGTCACATGACACACATATCCAAAGCAGTCGATAGCCCGGCGAATGGATATTTTCTGAATAAGTTCGAATCAAAGTTTAGTGTCCCAGTATTTACGTTGTGATCGAAATTACGTTGTGACGCGAATTTTCCTCTTGCATACGGTGCATAAATGCTGAACGTTATAATTGCCGAGTCTAAAATAATAGTATTCTTCGATACCTAAAAATTATCGCTTCCTTGGTATTCGAGAATCACGTGACAGAATGGTTGCAGTGTCGGAATATTATTATAAAAATGGGAAACCAAAAATGTCGTGTCCCTATCATTAACGAGATATTGTATTAGTATACACGTATGTAACTAATGCTCTATTATTTTCTTTGCTTCCCTGTGACAAGCTGACAATTTTGAAATGTTACCTTGCTCTTTCAAGTCTTTTTTAATTAATTTTTTGGCTAAACGGGTTCACAACGTAAGCTATTGAAAGGGACACAAGCAATTCTCAAAGACTGCTACTCATTTTGATTGTTGAAAGTTTTATTTTTTTTTTAATATTTGAAAGTTCATTCATTGTTCAAGTTTTAAAGTTGAAATACTACTTAATATGGCTCGATTAAATTATTAGTAGGCTAGTCGTCAACATTTGGTGTCCCTTTACACGTGAAACTGCAATACTCCGGATAACATTAAACCTTTCCTTGGTGATTTTTCATGATACAATACTGATTTTCAAGTACAGTAGTTCATGTCGAGGGTTAGGGTCATACAAACTTCAACAATTTTGTAAAATCTTTTTTTTTTAAACATCTAAAGACACTTTTAAGTTTGTATCGAGAAGTTGGGAATATCCATGTAATCGACATTGGTTGACAATAGGTGTTGGCACAAATATTCACTATTTCTGCTTAGATTTCTTATGAAGGTGCCTCATTTGAATAATAATACATCATAAACACATTAATATATCTTATACATCCACAGAAATTTAGCATTAAAAGTCTAATTTGGTGTCCCTTTACACAAGAAATCTGTACGTAACCTGTCATGTAAAATCGTTCATTACTTTTTTTTGGAACTCAACAATGAGAAATCATTAACTGTCCCTCAAATGGCATACATTACTCCTATTATTGGTATAAGTTTATCAGTGATTGAGATTACTTAAAATTTTAGTACCCATGTCCCACTTTGGCCCCCTCATTTGTGGAATGACCCATATTTCTTTTTCCCATTAGTCGATAAAAATAGAATTCTCATACAGCCAATGGTGTGCATTGTTACTTTGGCGACTTACCATGAAACAACATTAATGTCGCTATCCCGTAAATCGCGCATGTGGGAAAACGTTAATAATTGATAAGGTTCGTCCTCTTAATAGTCTTAAGATAGACTAAACCTGTGAGCATGGCGTGCTATAATAGATAGCTGTTTTTGGATTGAACCTGTATTATTCATCTTGTGAGCATGTTCGACAATGTTAATGGTTTTAAGATTATACAGTCGATTCTCATACAGAATGAACTATGAAAAGGCTGAGAGATTAAAATGTCTTATATGCTACCTCATCTGTTTTACCCTCTTCATTTTCAGCTGCATCTTCGTCATCCTCTTCATCTTCTTCATCTTCCATATTCTCTTCTTCAGCATCATCTACCCTGTCTTCTTCATCAACATCATCTTTCTTGTCATCTTCAGGCTTTTTATCATTTAATGTTTCTCCAGTTTCTGAATAACAAAATAAATAGTAATACTTTCCACTACAGGTTTTCCATCACTTTCATAAAACAAGTAAAATCACTTTTCTGTCATTATGGTGTAAAGGCGATATATTTAAACTGTTTTTAAAATTGAATAAATATTGTGACCTCAAGAGGGTCCACAAGCTAAAAAATGTAATTGTTCGTACAACCATATGAATTAATCAGCATGTTTAAATAACTGACAAAAAATAAGGTTGGCAGGCAATGAAAGATACGCTTGCAGCAGCTAAATCATCCGAGTGGTCGACAAGGACTGTCGCATATTTATTCTTTTTTAGGTAATTTGGAGCATTTAAAGGACAATTTCATACATAATAATTTTGGTTCGCAAGGTTCTGAAAACTAATGCATATAAATTTCATACAGATCGAATGATAACTTTTGTTGTTCAAAGTTCAAACATTCACAAGATGCAACAAAGTAAAACAAACATGGGCAAGTAATTGTTGGAAATTCAATAGGCTTCTTTGACATGTTTTACTAATTTAAAGGCTGAATACCACTTTTATTGTAACTCAATAATATGTCTCTTAAGTCTGGTCAACAAATTGTATTATTTTATGATATTCCAATTAATTGATGATACAAATTTCATCTTAACACACTTAATCTAAAAAAATTGGAAAAATTCAACTAAATGATTTAAAAATAGGTTGCCAGGCAACATACACCCACAGCAGCTAAATCGTCCAGGCAGTTAACAAGAGTGGTCGCACATTTTTACTTTTTTTTTTTTTTTCGGTAATGAAACATTTATAATACTCTGAAATCTGATCAAGATTAACAATTCATAAAGTAATTATCAGAAAATCTTTAGAATTTGTTTGCTTTTTATCAAGTTCTGCCCTTTGCTAATATTTAGTATACAAAACATTCAATACATGGATTTAGCTGTACATACAATTATCACTACCTTAAACACTGTGTATAAATTCTAAGTCAATCGGATATTAACTTTGGCCGCTAAGCATCCACAAGATTTTTTGAAGTGATCAAGGACCATAAGTCTGGCAGTAATTATCGGAATTCACTGAAAATCAATAAGCTTTTTCATTTCATGACCTTAACCGTTGTGTATAAATTTAAAGTCAATCGGATATTAACTTTAGCTACTAGAGCATTCAAAAGATTTTCCAAAAAGATTTTATAGGGTTCACAATCAGGGGCCATAATTCACGAAGTTACGGTCCAGTCCAATACATGCCAATATCGAAAGGAACCGAGATCTTAGGGAGATAAACCTATAAAAAGTGTGACCTCAAGAGAGTCCACAAACAAAATGTGAATTGATCTCTCTGAACAGACAGAAATGTAAGGCCATGTAAAATTGATCTGTTTCTTCTCGCCCGCCCGCTTAGGAATAGTGACACGAAAATTGCCCGCACAGCTTCAACACAAAATAAAATTTAAAAAAAAGTACTCATTTTTAACCAAATAAGCTATCTCCGAATGCTCACAAGTTTATAGTATGCAGGTTCTGGTCTATATCCATCGATTATACGCAAATAACGTTGTGTATGCATGCTGTTAGCCAATAACCACTTAGGCGATAAACACTTCCTGTTACCTATTTAGAGGGGTTTATTGTCCATTTAACCATGCTTGAATCATTAGAATACGAGACGTGATAGCGTCTAGTTGTTCTAATGGATAATTCAAGCATGGTTAAATGGACAATAAACCCTCGATAAATACGCAACAGGGCCCTGTTTCACGAAATTTTAAAATTAATCTAATATTGTCCAATCAAATTACTAAAATTTGATTTTATCTTAGTTAAAATTTCATGAAACAGGCCCCAGGAACGTGTTTTATCGATATTGTTGCTCAAATATATAGGGATTTTCTTAGGAACTATTTAGGAAACATTTTTACACCTATTTTACAAAGCCGTTATTTGCTCACGTTCTTGCGTTCATTTTTCCTAAAGACAGATTTAGGCCGTCCTGGCTTTCCATCAAATTTAAAATTCTGGATTCTCAAGTGGCTAGTAAATGAATTAGGAAAGAAAATGTTATTCGGATATCGATATAAATATTTTGTTAATGTTTGAAGATTTTTTAAAAGAACGGGAAATTATTTGTCTTACTGTGGCATTTAAAGAGAACCTGCTATCCGAGATTAAAAGAAGGGTAGCCTAAGATTTCAAGTGGTTGCTATGTATACTATTGAGTCTATTCTGACATTGTCAACAAATGTCAATTTTGGCCTGTTTAGATATTCAGCTGCTATTTTCAACTCCCTCATTGTATTTTCAAACGGTTTCTTGTGACTAATGACTTATTATTAGGTAGATCATGTTAGCCAGACTTTGATCAAACCGGGATTTAAAATAAAAATCCACCTGATTATGTAAACATTGATTGGTGAGTGAAGCTACCAAAAAAGAAAATAAATTTGTCCATACTCAATACTGTGACTGCCTAGTTACGAATATATTTAGATACCTGAAAACAGTTTTAATTAATGATTTTCTACTGTTTTATGTATTTCAGAAATGTGTTTTCATAAAAGATGATATTTGAAAATGGTGTGATAGTCATATGTGCAGAATTTTTTGAAGATATTAGCCAATAAAGATTTGAGTTGAAGATCTTCTAGCACAAAAATTAAAAAGATAGGTTGCCAGGCAGCCAACAAGGGTTGTCGCATATTTTTACGTTTTTTGGTAATGAAACATTTGTAATACACTAAAATCTGATTAAAAGTAACAACTCATAGTCATTATGTAATTATCTGAAAATCATTAGAATTTGTTTGCTTTTTATAAAGGTCTGCCTCTTCTAACAATTAGTATAGGAAACATTTAATAGGAATCATGGATTTAGGTGTTCAGATATCAAAATTCATTGAAAATCAAAATACTTGTTTGTTTTAACACCTTAAACTCTGTATCAATCTGAAGTCAATCGGATGGTAAGTTTGGCATCTATAGCGTCACAAGGTTTTTTGAAGTGATCAAGGGAGATAACACTGGAAGTCATTTTTTGAAGTCACTGAAAATCAACAGGCTTCTTCGTCTCTTAAACAGTATGTGTAAATTTAAAGTCAATCACATATTAACTTTGGCCTCTAGAGTATCCACAAGATTTTTTGAAGTGATCAAGGGCCATAACTTTGGCACAAGATTTTTTGAAGTGATCAAGGGCCATAACTAGGGAGTTCAGTCAGTAACGTCATACGTCATAAAGAAATGGCGAATCTATAAATTTTCATGTTTCATAATTCATCAGTAGAAATAATATTGTAGGCCTTAACAAGCAAAATACTTTATTTTTATTTCATTTAAATATCATTCTTCAAGATAAACTATTTGGTGTGGGTTTTAAATGTTTTGTAGTAATAAATATTTATCGTTAAAACTACGTTACTTTCTGCTACCGCTCGAATTACGGCACCGTTTTTACGCTCTCGATAAAATGGGTTCCCCGCTATGTTTATAAATAGACACGATTTCGCGTTTTCCCACCTAGTTGAACCTTATATGGGTATTTTCGGCATTTTCCGTAGATTCCCGTCGTGTGTGACGCGTGTTGATACAAGCAGACGCCCGGAAACCCTACGTCAAAACCTGGAGGTAAGTGACATTTTCAATCGTTTTAGTAAAATTTCGGTAGACTCAATTTTTTTTCCATTGGAAGCACCCATTTTAAGATAGTTAAACATGTTAGCTAATTAATGATTATAATTATGAAATGGTTTCCATTTATAAAATGATGTGCAAATTGGGTTTTTTATCGGTAGGTTTTCTCAACTTACGGCGCTTGACGGCAAAATGGCCGAACTTGACAGTTCACCACTTGCACCTCAACTTGCAGATACAACAAACCACATAAATGTTGATTGTTTGAAAAATCCGCCTAGTATTGGTAAGAATTTTTTTTTTATCGAAATGTATGTTTGGTTTGAACAAAATAGGCTAAATACTCTTGTTTATTGTAAAAAAAAATAACAAAACGGTAAAGTTACAGTTACAAAGTAGCAGTATAGCCACTTCATAAAACTATAAACATCAGATATTATTTTGGTATACACATTTGGACAGTAAATCCCAATTTGACATTATTGGTCTTGTTTAACAAATTTTGAGTTATAAATTATAAAATTAATAAACGCTATTTT
Organism: Patella caerulea; assembly: GCA_036850965.1. Taxonomy (NCBI): domain Eukaryota; kingdom Metazoa; phylum Mollusca; class Gastropoda; family Patellidae; genus Patella; species Patella caerulea. The sequence goes on along the minus strand of JAZGQO010000008.1, from coordinate 2,083,898 downwards.
GTTATGTTTTTTTTTTTTTTACAATATTACTATAGATTTGATCAGATCGCATATGAGGGTCATCTTAGATTGATATTTACAAATTAATACTATAAGTTTTTAGTCAACACGTCAAACAATTTGTTTTTTTTTTTTGCATTTAATTTAAAAGCTGGCTGAACACTGTGATTATGAACTTAATATTTATTTAAAAGGGCCTGTGTTAGGCGACAGAAAAAAAAAAATTAGTTGGTGATTGTCCACGCCCACACACCTGTCCTGATTTTTTTTTAAATTTTTTATTTTTAAAATTTACCCTCTTATGCTGTTTTAAACCAATGATAAACGTGTAAAACTCCTATGTGAGCGCGAATTGTGGCTTCAATGTGAACATTTTGTAAGCAATGAAAATAATTAATGCCGTAAACATTTAATCTGAATATTAATTAAACATATCCACACAAAGTAAACTGTTAAAGATAGGTTGCCAGGCAACGAAACATACGCCCACAGCAGCTAAATCGTCCGGGCAGTCAACAAGGGTTGTCGCATATTTTTACTAATTTCGGTAATGAAACATTTGTAATACACTAAAAACTGATTAAGAGTAACAACTCATTATGTAATTATCAGAAAATCATTAGAATTTGATTGTTTTTTATAAAGTTTTACCCCACGCTAACAATTAGTATATACATGAAACATTTAATATCATGGATTTAGCTGTTCAGTTATCTAAATTCATTGAAAATCAAAATACTTGTTTGTTTCAACACCTTAAACTCTATGTATCAATCTGAAGTCAATCGGATAGTAACTTTGGCCTCTATAGCGTCACAAGAATTTTTGAAGTTATCAAGGGAGATAACTCTGGCAGTAATTATTTGAAATCGCTGAAAATCAATAGACTTCTTCGTCTCATGACCTTAAACACTGTGTATAAATCTAAAGTCAATCGGATATTAACTTTGGCCTCCAGAGCGTCCACAAGATTTTTTGAGGTGATCAAGGGCCATAACTCTGGCACTAACTATCGGAAATCGCTGAAAATTAATAGGCGTCTTCGTCTTATGACCTTAAACACTGTGTATAAATTTAAAGTCAATCGGATATTAACTTTGGCCTCTAGAGCGTCCACAAGATTTTTTGAAGTGATCAAGGGCCATAACTCTGGCACTAATTATCGGAAATCGCTGAAAATCAATAGGCTTCTTCGTCTTATGACCTTAAACACTGTGTATAAATTTGAAGTCAATCGGATATTAACTTTGGCCTCTAGAGCGTCCACAAGATTTTTTGAAGTGATCAAGGGCCATAACTCTGGCACTAATTATCGGAAATCGCTGAAAATCAATAGGCTTCTTCGTCTTATGACCTTAAACACTGTGTATAAATTTAAAGTCAATCAGATATTAACTTTGACCTTTAGAGCGTCCACAAGATTTTTTGAGGTGATCAAGGGCCATAACTTTGGCACTAATTATCGGAAATCGCTGAAAATCAATAGGCTTCTTCGTCTTATGACCTTAAACACTGTGTATAAATTTGAAGTCAATCGGATATTAACTTTGGCCTCTAGAGCGTCCACAAGATTTTTTGAAGTGATCAAGGGCCGTAACTCTGGCACTAATTATCGGAAATCGCTGAAAAACAATAGGCTTCTTCGTCTCATGGCCTTAAACACTGTGTATAAATTTAAAGTCAATCGGATATTAACTTTAGCCTGTAGAGCGTCCACAAGCAATTGTGGACGCCGGACGGACGGACGGACGGACGGACGGACGGGGGCGACGACAATATACGACCACATTTCAATGTGGGCGTATAAAAACAGTAAAAGACAAACACATATATAAAATAAACAAAACTAGTTATGTGAACTTTCTATATGGCTTGAAAAGTGGTATCAGGTGTTCTGAATGGGTAAGCATACCCTGCCCTGTGCACATCATCCGTTACAAACCAATAAATAGCAATGAAACACAACCTTTATGTAATCGGCAAATGATTTAGTAGGGCCAGGGGAGTTATCCCCGCTATCAGGCACATAAAGGCTATGCAAGCTAGACAAGAAACAAAACATATACAAACAGTAAAGCCACTAAAGGACTTGGATTATTATCTAAAAGCTACAGTACTGGGTTGGATATTACATTATATCTGAACGGTTTTTCTGCTTGTATGCAGATGACTTGTGTTTTGACTTGAAATTAAAGCTTTATTCCTACAGTATTGCATGTTCATTTAAAAATAATAAAATCCTCCCTCCCGCCTACATTGAAAACAAAAAGGACATTCACCAACTTTTTTTTTTAAGTGGCAAAATACTAGACTATGGCAAGTCAAGTCATGCCTACAAGTGACAAGGTATCCACATTTGTATTTTTAATTAGCTTACAAAGGCCTGGCTTTAGTTTTCGAATTTAAAAAAAAAAAAAAAAAAATTAGTAATATTTAATAGTTTTAATTATTTATTTTATCAAATCATTTCAGGACCACACTGTAAACAGCTTGGAATTAGCTTTGAATGGCTTAATGGCTCTACTGGGTCTTCAAAACCATTAACCAGTTCAGTTACCGATGGTGTTATTATTGAATTGCTGATCCTGAATTAACTATCTAGGTTTTTGTAAATAATTCCTCTCAATTACATGTACAGTTGTTCAGTACACTTTATACTCTGTTAAATGGCTTAGATGATAACGAAATGATATAAACAGGGTCAAAGAGGCTCAAAATATGCAAATTAGGTGCATATTATGCAAATTAAGTATACCTTATGATAATTAACTATCTAGGTTTTTGTGAATAATTCCTCTCAATTATATGTACAGTTGTTCAGTACACTTTATACTCTGTTAAATGTCTTAGATGATAACGAAATGATAATAACAGGGTCAAAAAGGCTCAAAATATGCAAATTAGGTGCATATTATGCAAATTAAGTATACCTTAAATGATAATTAACTATCTAGGTTTTTGTATATAATTCCTCTCAATTACATGTACAGTTATTCAGAACACTTTATACTCTGTTGAATGGCTTAGATGATAACGAAATGATAATAACAGGGTCAAAAAGGCTCAAAATATGCAAATTAGGTGCATATTATGCAAATTAAGTATACCCTATGATTATTGACTATCTAGGTTTTTGCATATAATTCCTCTCAATTACATGTACAGTTGTTCAGTACACTTTATACTCTGTTAAACGGCTTAGATGATAATGAAATGATATAAACAGGGTCAAAAAGGCTCAAAATATGCAAATTAGGTACATATTATGCAAATTAAGTATACCTTATGATAATTAACTATCTAGGTTTTTGTGAATAATTCCTCTCAATTACATGTACAGTTGTTCAGTACACTTTATACTCTGTTAAATGGCTTAGATGATAACGAAATGATATAAACAGGGTCAAAGAGGCTCAAAATATGCAAATTAGGTGCATATTATGCAAATTAAGCAGGGCTCGACACTGCCGGCGGCCACGGCCTCCGAATTTTAGAATTTGCCCGCAGATTCGTGGCTGATTTTCAATTATCCACGGCCATGTATGGCCGCCGATTAGAGCTGGGTATTGATAGTTATTCTTACTATCGATAATCAGCATTGAAGTGTCGATTGATAATATTGAAACAATCTTATTTTCACAGTCGTAATCAAGACTGGATTACGTGTTTAAAAGTCAAAACCATACGATGTTTTGTGGTAGTTGTTTTTTGTTCGTCTAGTTAATAATAAACCGTCTCATATTACGTATAAATTGTACTTAATTTTTAAATAATGTAGCCGTGGTTCTTAATGACGAAAAACAGTTGATAGGCCGATGTATGTTGAGGAACCAAAATAAAATGAGCACGAGTCGACTCAAAGCATTGCGTACGTGAGCGCGACAAATACCAACATGGCGGATAATTCGTGCAAAAACTATGGAAAAATGAATTGTCTAAAGTAAGGCTAAAGAGGTTGTTATCATAAATTGTTCATTGAGATTGGATTGAGATATAAAGTGACCGATGTAGGCTATTGTATTATTATATATACGAAGGATTAAGTCACGGAAAACATCGAGTCGACTCATCAGTCCCCTACGCACGCACGAAAAATAGACGAAGAGAACGATACTTGATAGTGCTTTTTGGCATATCTTATCAATACTATCGATTTGTATTGATATTTTATGAAGCTCTACCGATGATATAATAATACTTTCAACTCCTAATAAAAATGCCGATTTTTTAAAAATATATTTTAGAATAAAAATTCGTACTAAAAACGGTACGATAAGAGTTTTATCCCCCTCCCCCTAAACTGTAAGGATGCATTATTTTTGTAAAAGTAATAAATAACAACCTGTAACAACCATTTGACTGAGAAAAAAGATCTACAATAAACAGATTTATAACGTAATATTACATATTGAGCTGATAATATAATAATTTATGACTTGGCCTTGGATTTTTAATTTTTGGCCTATGATCAAGGTTGCACTTTGGCCTATCGTAGGCCAATGTTGGCCTTCGATCGAAAAAACGAATTTCGAGCCCTGAAATTAAGTATACCTTATGATAATTAACTATCTAGGTTTTTGTGAGTAATTCCTCTCAATTACATGTACAGTTGTTCAGTACACTTTATACTCTGTTAAATGGCTTAGATGATAACGAAATGATAATAACAGGGTCAAAAAGGCTCAAAATATGCAAATTAGGTGCATATTATGCAAATTAAGTATACCTTATGATAATTAACTATCTAGGTTTTTGTGTATAATTCCACTAAATTACATGTACAGTTGTTCAGTACACTTTATACTCTCTTAAATGGATTAGATGATATCGAAATGATGAAAACGGGTCAAAAAGGCTCAAAATATGCAAATTAGGTATGTATTATGCAAATAAGATGATCTAATTTGCATGTTTTTTTCTGTCATCACATAAAAAACTAATAAATGTTTAATTGTGTTAAATTTTGAATAGTTGTAATTCATAGTTTAAGAAATATGTTACCTTAAAGTGAGAAAACAGACAATTTTATGCTAATTAGATACACATTAAGCTAATTAGCATAAATTATTTAAATTAGTTTTTTTAATTATTTTTCAAATTCCCATTAAAAAATATTTTATTGTTAAAGGTGCGAAATTTTTAATAAGATATCTCGTAAAATAAAAAAGTTATGATTTAAATAACAATAAAAAATCAAAATAATGTGACATTCTTGGTGCCATTGTGCAATTAACCTCTATGTTAAATCGCTCTTGTTTTAAGCCGCAAATGTCCTCAATATGTCGCATTTTTTAAGAATAAAAACATGCATAAAATCTGAACCCCTTAACCGATTTTAAAAAAAATTATGTTTTATAAAAGCTTGGAATCTCAACTGTCATAATATCATATTCTTGATTGTGTTTCTGTATTTATGATTTTTTGACTGAACTCCCTACCATAACTCTGGTAGTTATTACCGGAAATCGCTGAAAAACAATAGGCTTCTTCGTCTCATGACCTTAAACACTGTGTATAAATTTAAAGTCAATCGGATATTAACTTTTGCCTCTAGAGCGTCCACAAGATGTTTTGAAGTGATCAAGGGCCGCATCTCTGGTATTTATTATCGGAATCTGAAAAACAACAGGCTTTCTCTCATGACCTTAAACACTGTGTATAAATTTAAAGTCAATCGGATATTAACTTTAGCCTCTTGAGCGTCCACAAGCAATTGTGGACGCTGGACCGACCGACGGACGGACGGGGGCGACGACAATATACGACCACATTTCACATATAAAAAGTACACTGTAATATTTATACGCAGTAATTCGCCTTGATAATTCAGAGGGGGTTTATTTTCCATTTGACCACACTTTTCGACCAATGAGAATCAAGGAAATTTCTAATTAGTGCTACAATGTAAATTTACCCGCGTTTAGTCAGCCCTAACCAATGAAAAATTATCGTTGCTTTGTGTACGTAGTAATACATCAGTCATTTTTATAAAATTACCCTTTGATGGAATATGAATAACAGAAAGAATAAAACAATGACCAAGTTGAATCAGTGAATATTTTTAAAATCTTTTTTTTTTTCTATTAGTTGTAACCACATAAATCGTAACCACATAGACAGCTCTCGGTAGAGTGGTAATTTGGCGCAATATCTGAACGACTTGTGTTATTAATTTTAAACACTCAATTCATTTCTGGACAACGTCTGGGAAAATAAATGTCGCATCTAAAAACTAAACCCCTTTTAAATCTAAGCGGTAGTGTTTATTTCTAAAATACATCCCGAGAAACTGAACTGTCGTAAAGTAGACGATCTAGGTCAAAACTAAACAGTTTTTAGAAAGCTACACGGTAGCACAAACTGGGCGGTTTTGATGAATCTAGGGGCATTTAACACATTCTAGACGGCAATCTATTGACTGGATACGTGCATTAGATTTTAGACGGTAAGCGTAGTTTCTTTTCTTTTTTCGTAAAAGCTGGACGATACCCGGTCCCTTGTGCGATATAGTACCCCAAAACCTGTTTCAAAAAGATTTGCCGTCGGCCGATTGCCATAAATTTTTCATAGGAAGGTCAAAACATCACTCAAATTGCGTCAAATTTAAAAGCTAGACAGGTCTCAGGCAGTTTTTATAAAAACAGATTCCAGACCTGAAATTGGTCCTATATCTCAGGACATTTCACGTTTTTAAAACTACATTAATGTAGACTGGAAATTAACTTGTCAAAATAAAAGATATAAATTCAGAAGTGTTTTACATTAAGTCTTTTATAAAATGTAGCTGTTTGTATGAACAAAACTCATATCAATATCATATGAATGAAAAGGATACCAAATTGATAGTGTATAAAGGCCTTGCAAAAGTTTGTGTTGAAAATTAGTTTAGGTTGTGTTTACCACACATCCTCTTAGGTTGACCCAGAGCATGGGGAGAAGAAACAAGGTATCAATTTTACACGGCCTAATGGGGTTTAACGTCCTACTGTTCTACTAATCTGGGCTAATGAAGACGGGCATACGCCAATGTGTACACAGGACCTTGGTTTTTTGTCCCATTTGAATGACTACATAGCTGTCCTTGTCAGGCCCTCCCATCCTACATCACTGACAAGGGGAAATCACGCTGGAAAATCTGGATGACAAACAAACACTGCTACAGATATTCACCTTCCCGTGGCCGTACTATATATTATCCATTAGCCTATAAAAATAGTATTCCACCAAATACGTAAAAAATCGGTAAATCACGATATTCACCTTACCGTGGCCGTACTACATTATCCTATAAAAATAGTATTCCACCATTGACAAATACGTCAAAGATAGGTTGAAGGGCAACGAAACATACGCCCACAGCAGCTAAATCGTCCAGGCAGTTAACTAGGGTTGTCGCATATTTTTACTTTTTTTGGTAATGAAACATTTGTAATACACTAAAATCTGATTAAGAGTAACAACTCATTATGTAATTATCTGAAAATCATTAGAATTTGTTTGCTCTTTATAAAGTTTTGCCCCACCTTAACAATTATTAGTATAGGAAACATTTAACATCATGGATTTAGCTGTTCAGTTATTAAAATTCATTGAAAATCAAAATACTTGTTCGTTTCAACACCTTAAACTCTGTGTCAATCGGATTATAAGTTTGGCATCTATAGCGTCACAAGGTTTTTTGAAGTGAAAATCAGTAGGCTTTTTCGTCTCATGACCTTAACAGTGTGCATAAATTTAAAGTCAATCGGATATCAACTTTGGCCTCTAGAGCAGAGCATCCACAAGATTTTTTGATGTGATCAAGGACCATAACTCTGGCACTAATATCGGAAATCGTTGAAAATCAATAGGGTTCTTCATCTTATGACCTTAAACACTGTGTATAAATTTAAAGTCAATTGGATATTACCTTTGGCCACTAGAGCGTCCACAAGCAATTGTGGACGCCGGACGGACGGGGGCGATGACAATATACGAACACATTTCAATGTGGGCGCATAAAAATGGGCATGGCTCTACCCCTGGGGGTTAGGAAATCACCAAAAACAATACAGGTCATCTTTAGGGTATAAGGAATAGGTATGTAAAGTTTTAAAAGGGTCTGTTAAGAATTGCATCCTGTAGGCCAACACAAGACACAAAAGCATTGGGCGTGGATCTGTCCCAGGGGGTCCGGCATGCACCAAAAATAATAGTGGTCAGCCTTAGGGTATAAGGAATAAGTGTAAAAAAAGTTTTCAAGACGATCGATTAAGAATTGTGGACTGTAGGTGACACACAGGCAAAAAAAAAAAAAAAATGGGCGTGGCACTGTCCCTTGGGGTCGGGCATGCACCAAAAACAATAGGGATCTTCCTTTAAAGTACCAAGAATAAGTATTCAAAGTTTGAAGAAAATCCATGAAGAATTGCGCCCTGTAGGCGAACCAGACACACACACACACACCCACAGACAGGGGTGACGGCATAATACGTTTACATTATGAATGAGGACGTATAAAAAAAGGGATTTTTTATATAATTTATAATCTGAAATACATGAATATCAAAAGGAACTGAGATCTTTGGGATATATATTGATTTGAAGTTTCACATGAAATGTGGGCGTATAAAAAGAGATTTGAATAATTTACTGGAAAATATGATCAAATCAAATAATGAGGTTGAGGCCTGATTTTGCTGGATTTATTGGCACCACAGTTCTATTTTTATTTGTGTTGCCTAAACGGTATTAATTTTAGATATGTATAGGAAGTCAATGCTATATCTCCACTTACACCACAAAATGTACTGCACTGCTCTGTCAACGTCATTCATTAAATTACATGTCATTAGCCATGTACTAAGAAGTTCTTTATTAGAACAGTTAATTGAACTAAAAACCATAAACAAAATTTCTTAAACAAAAACACCATGCAGTTAGTTATATTAATTTCTTGTCAATATAATTAACCTTTATCTTCAATGTTTTCTTTACAGCTGGCTTCAGTTGTTTTAACACCTTGTGTTTCGGTTTCTTTTATTTTGTCTCCCTCTTCACTAATAATATTTTCTTGCTCCTTTTCTTCAGTTGCATTGGAATCTTTATCTACAACAGTTTTTCTTGAATCATCACCTTCTCCTGGTTTTCTTGAATTATCACCTTCCTCTGGTTTTGTATATTTGGCATCATTTTTTTTATCTAAATCACCACTTTCTTTGTCATCAATTTCTTCTGGCTTATCCTCCCCACAATTGCTTTCTTTTACATCTTTCTGTTCAACATTATCTTTCATATCTGCATTATCCCCCCTTTCTTTTTCATCCGCGGTTTCATTCCTCACATCTTTTTCTCTACTTTCTTTTGAATCTGTTTTTTCTATATTTAAATAGTTTTCTGTTTGATCTTTATTTAAATCTTTTGATTCTGCTGTTTTTTCCACTTTTGCATCCTTTTCCCCTCTTTCTTCTGCAGTATTTTTGTCATTTTCAGCCATGGCATCATATACTTCATCTCTTAGTTTATCTCTTTCTTCACCTACATATATGTTAAATAGCCAACAGTGAGGCTGATGTTCCCCGCCGAAATCCCAAAATAAATAGATGACATTTTAATTAATCACACATTTATTTTTTTCAAACGTATCGAGCAATCAAACTGTACACGAAGTGTCATCCAAAAGTGTTTTATAAAGAAAAATGCTAAAACCGACGAGAAAATGAAAATGTACCCTAGTTAGAGCGACCCTAAAGGCACACAAAAGGGCCCCCACGCTTCACATAAGGGCCCCTCTGGCCAAGGGAAAGGGCCCCCGTGTCCGAGTCAATCATTTCTATACACTGTTACTGTCGAATCCATTACTGAATGAGAATGCAGTCATTGTATTGGCATAAAAATCATCAATCAAGATGAACCTAAGTTATCTTGTCCCAAAGTATCAACCAATCAAATTGCTTATCTCTGCCTACCGTAAGAAGAAAATGCTCATCTTCCAACTCCATCAAGGCATTGACCTAATAAGCATACACACCAATTTTGAACATTTTAACTCAATTAGAAGGAGAGTTATTGTGTTCCAAAGTCTCGACCAATCAAATTGCGTATCGCTCTGCAGAAAATGCTCATTATCGAACTTAGTCAAGGTATTACTGTAATGAAACTATACACCAAGTTTCATCAATCTCACTTAATTAGAACTAAAGTTATCGTGTCCCAAAGCATCAACCAATCAAATTGCTCATCTCTGCTTACCTTAAGTGGAAAATGCTCATCTTCGAACTCCATCAAGGCATTGACCTAATTAAATAAGCATATACACCAAGTTTGAACATTTTAACTCAATTCGAAGGAGAGTTATCATGTTCCAAAGTCTCGGCAAATCAAATTACTTATCGCTCTGCTTACCCCAAGCAGAAAATGCTCATTATCGAACTTAGTCAAGGTATTACTGTAATGAAACTATACACCAAGTTTCATCACTCTCTCTTAATTAGAACTAAAGTTATCGTATCCTAAAGCATCAACCAATAAAATTGCTTATCTCTGCTTACCCTAAGCGGAAAATGCTCATCATCGAACTCCATCAAGGCATTGACCTTATAAGCATATACACCAAGTTTGAACATTCTAGCTTAATTAGAAAGAGAGTTATTGTGTCTCAAAAAGTGTGACGGACAGACAGACGGACGAAACCCATTTTAATAGTCCCGTAACTTTCTTCGAAAGGCGGGGGACAAATATTGAACCTGGCTGTTATGCATTTTAATATCAGTAGCTGTCAAGTAAGATTAACAGAAAAAAAAAGAGTAAAAATATATGCCTTTTCTCATGAGCTGGATATATAAGTTCATTTTTGCCTTTTGGGGCATTTTGGGAACATTAATAAAATAAGAAAGAATTGAGATATGGAAGTGAAATTATGAATTATGGGAATGTCTAAAGGTTTGTGAATTTTTAAAATTACATATTTCCAATCCACCATATATTATCAATTTTAGTTGCCATAGCAACAAAAATGGAAAAAAATGTAATTTTTGACCATTTTCAACGCTATTTACAATAACCCAAAAGGTGCTCACCACATTTAAAAATAAGCATTTTAAAATATTCGAAACTCATGTAATGTCAATTGATATGAATTGTACAAGTTTTAGCAAAATATTACAGAGTTTGAGTGGTTACCATAGCAACCACTGTATATATATCTTTTTTTTAAAAAAAAGCATCACTTTCTGGTAATTTTCTCATTAATATTAATTTTTATATTATCTTAAGTCAGTAGCTATCAGGCAAGATTGAACAAATAGATAATAACACAATATTCATATGCCATCTCGTAATACACAGGAAAGGTTTTTTTTAAAAAAAAGATAGGCTGGCACTGCCAGGCAGGATACGCACACATTTTCGAGAGATGGATAGAGAACAAGCAATACCAAAAGTGATTTTTCCTACATCATTAAGTCCTGTATTTCATACTGTATTGGGAGCAGCCATTTATGCACCGGTCAATAGGAATCTTGAACTACCCCCCCTCAAAAATCGACGGCTATTCAACGCCATGTCGGCGTCGAATCTTGACATCAAAATAGACAGCTAAATGTGAAAGATGTGAATCTTTGGTGAGAACAAAATTTGCCAAAGGTGAATCTTGAACAAAATATAATATTGCTGAACACAAATAGACGTCGAATCTTCAACCAACACATTTTTCAGTAAATATTGTATTTTTGAAAATGTGTTTTTTTTTTCTGAAAACGGACGAACCTCCGTCTGTTTTCGTTGGCTGTCATACGGAAATTCCACCTGTTTAATTGTAGACGCGATTGTCTTTATGATGTTTTCGGGGTAATCTGGATAATCGTAGCTACAAAATGGTGTATGATTTGGCGGTAAGCTAATTTATTTGTACATAAATTTGCTGATTTGTTTGATTGTGTGTCTGGTTGATATAGACTCCATTGTCCAAGTCTGAGCTTGCACGTATGTCTGGAATAATGAATGATAATCTGGTCTCAACTTACGCCTTACGGACCATGCTCAATCAGTCAATGTAAGTTAGTTCAAGCCGTTGATGTACCGTTTTGTCGTTTTTATGAAATTTGCGAATAAAAGTTAAAATAAAAATATATTATTAAAATAAGTACTTTTACACAGTCATGTGACTTTAAATGTTGTGTCTAAAACAGCCTAAACCTGCATACCCTTGCGCGCTTTCCTCATTTAATGATATTTCTGTTTAAAATAAACACATGTAAATTTTACATCGTTAAAAGCAGAATTGGATCAGTAGATGTCCTAAATTGATAATACATTTATTTCGAGTTGAACACAAATTTACGGCTCTCCGTGACGTCATGTTCGCTTCGAAGAAAACGGCCCAGTTTTTGGGGGGCGTGGCTTTTTTTTATGTGTTTTTAAAAGTGCCATATTCAAATGATCTTTTATAGATATCAACACAATTTTTTTTTTAATCTACAGATAAATAATTGAACTAAAAAATGTCTTTGCCCGAATGGCGAAAAAAATCGGTTTGTAAAAAAATATTTTTAAAATGCTGGTAAAAAAGGACGATAAATTTTCAAAGGTAAAAAATACCATCAAGGGTGAATGCTTGGGGTAGGTAGTTCAAGATGACTATTGCGTGAATCTTGAACTAATTTTTATTTTTGGACCTGCGTTAGAAAGTGAATCTTCAGTGAATGTGTCTTGGCTTCAAGTACATTGAGGGGTGAATCTTGACCCTAAAATATTGAGCTATATGACAATCCGGGGTGAACGCTTGAGGGGGGGTAGTTCAAGATTCCTATTGACCGGTGCATTAGTTGGTCAGTTCCAGTCTGATATTCATGAAATTCGAAGCCGACAATGATTATGGTGTGACGTTACACAACCTAGAAATGTGACTTTTCAGCAAAATCGGATAAGAATTGTGACCTGTAGAGAATCCACAACCATGATATACCATATCTTTACACTATTCGAGTACAAACGGCGACCATTTCTTCTAATTTCGTCCGGCAATTTTGACAAAATTCGAATAATTCAGGAAGTTACGATCCGATATGCGCAAATACCGAAAGGAACCAAGATCTTGGGGTTATAACCATGCATTTCAAGTTTCATCAAAATCAAATTAAAATTGTGACCTATACAGGGTCCACAACCATGATATACCATTTTTTAACAGTATTCGCGTACAAACAGCGGCCATTTTGTTTGTCAATTTTGGTGCGATTTTCACGAAATTTGAACTCAACCTTCCTTAAAGTGAAACGGTGATATAATCAAACGTTTTTTTTTAAATCGGAAAATAATTGTGACTTCCAGAGGAACCACAAGCTAAAAAGGGCAATTTTTCGTACAATCAGGGGCCATAATTCAGGAAGTTACGAATCAATGAGCGCAAATATCGAAAGGAACCAAGATCTTCTGGTTATAAACATGCATGTCAAGTTTCATCAAAATCGGTTCAAAATTGTGACCTATATAGGGTCCACAACCTTGATAGAACATATTTTCACACTATTCGTGTACAAACAGCGGCCATTTTGTCCGTCAATTTTGGTTCAATTTTCACGAAATTCGAGGTCAGCCTTCATTACCATGTAATGGTGATATAATCAAATGTTTTTTTAAATCGGACAATAATTTTGGCCTCCAGAGGGACCACAAGCTAAAAAGGGCAATTTTTCGGACAATCAGGGGCCATAATTCAGGAAGTTATGATCCGATGGGTGCAAATATTGAAAGGAATCAAAAAAATTATGAAGGAATTGAGATTTTCAAGTGAAATTTTGTGTACTGGCAAAGATTGTGGATTCTAAAAATTACTTTCTTTTTTATACGCCCACATTTTCATGTGGACGTATTATGTCGTCGCCCCTGTCCGTCCGGACGTCCACAATTTGTTTGTGGACTCTCTACAGGTCACAATTCTTATCCGATTTTGACGAAACTTGAAATATAGGTTTATCCCCATAAGATCTCGGTTCCTTTCGATATTGGCATGTATCGGATAAGAACTTCATGGATTATGGCCCCTGATTGTACGAAATATCATGTTTTTAGCTTGTGGACCCTATAGAGGTCACAATTTTGAACCGATTGTGATGAAACTTGACATGCATGTTTATAACCCCAAAATCTTGGTTCCTTTCGATATTTGCGCCCATCGGATCGTAACTTCCTGAATTATGGCCCCTGATTGTCCGAAAAATCGCCCTTTTTTGGCTTGTGGTCCCTCTGGAGGTCAAAATTATTATCCGATTTAAAAAACCGTTTGATTATATCACCGTTACATGGTAATGAGGGTTGAGTTCAAATTTCGTGAAAATCGGACCAAAATTGACAAACAAAATGGCCGCAGTTTCTACGCGAATAGTGTGAAAATATGTTATATCAAGGTTGTGGACCCTATCGAGGTCACAATTTTGAACCGATTTTGATGAAACTTGACATGTATGTTTATAACCAAAAGATCTTGGTTCCTTTCGATATTTGCACCAATCGGATCGTAACTTCCTGAATTATGGCCTCTGATTGTCCGAAAAATTGCCCTTTTTAGCTTGTGGTCCCTCTGGAGGTCAAAATTATTATCCGATTTAAAAAAACGTTTGATTATATCACCGTTACATGGTAATGAAGGCTGAGTTCAAATTTCGTGAAAATCTAACCAAAATTAACGGAGAAAATGGCCGCCGTTTGTACGCGAATAGTGTGAAAATATGTTATATCAAGGTTGTGGACCCTATAGAGGTCACAATTTTGAACCGATTTTGATGAAACTTGACATGCATGTTTATAACCCGAAGATCTTGGTTTTTGATATTTGCGCTCATTGATTCGTAACTTTCTGAATTATGGCCCCTGATTGTACGAAAAATCACCCTTTTTAGCTTGTGGTCCCACTGGAGGTCAAAATTATTATCCGATTTAAAAAAACGTTTGAATATATCACCATTACATGGTAATGAAGATTGAGGTAAAATTTCGTGAAAATCGGAACAAAATTGACAGATAAAATGGCCGCCGTTTGTACGCGATTAGTGTGAAAGTATGTTATGTCAAGGTTGTGGACCCTATAGAGGTCACAATTTTGAACTGATTTTGATGAAACATGACATGCATGTTTATAACCCAAAGATCTTGGTTCTTTTTGATATTTGCGCCCATTGGATCGTAACTTCCTGAATTATGGCCCCTGATTGTACGAAAAATGATCTTTTTTTTTAGCTTGTGGTCCCTCTGGGGTCAGAATTATTATCCCATTTAAAAAAACGTTTGATTATATCACTGTTACATCGTAATGAAGGTTGAGGTCGAATTTTGTGAAAATCGAACTATAATTGACAGCTGTTCTTGTCAGGCCATCCATCCTTCATCACGAACAAGGGGAAACCACGCTAGAAAATCTAGATGAACTTTGTCACCCAATGCAGGGATCAAACACCAAACCTCAAGGCAACCAAGCCAGCATCTTACCCACTTAGCAACATGATCCCCAGTCGAATTTGAAGCCTACTGAAATGAACCTTTATAACCCAAATATCTTAATTCATTTCAATATTTGCACATATCAATTTGAAGCCTACTGAAATGAACCTTTATAACCCAAATATCTTAATTCATTTCAATATTTGCACATATCAAATTCTAACTTAATGAAGTAGGAAAAATCACTTTCGGTATTGCTTGTTCTCTATCCATCTCTCGAAAATGTGGGCGTATCCTGCCTGGCAGTGCCAGCCTATCTTTCTTGTCTTGTATATTACTTGGTTGTTATACTTATAGCAATCAAAACGAAAACAAACCCCTAAAAACACAATGTTATTCAAAAACCAACTGATCACCATGACAAACCAATTGATCACCACATTTTAAGTCCTGTAGCAGAAATCATTTTAGCACATATTTACAGCCATTGTAATATAAAATATTAGGAATTGTATAATTTTAGTGAAACATTAAGGATTTTGGATGGTTGCCATAGCAAACACATAATTTTAAAAATGGACAACTGTTGTTTCAATCACTGTCTTCAGCATTCTTTGCTTACATTATTGTTATATTTCTGCTTTTACATATTAGGACTAAATAGTAAAAGTAGGTCATTCAGTTACTGATAGGCTATGGTAATCATGTTAAGTTTAAGGCATGGAACCTACCATTTTGATAAGTGGAAGAATTTTTTTTGTTTTTACTTCACTTTTGAACACTTCTACTATTCCTTCAAACCAGTATGTATAGCCAGTTTGAGGAACTTCTTATTTTTTTGGTATATTTTAATCAATGTAAAATCAAATCAAGGCCTAAAAGCCTTACGCTTGTCGGTTATTTCAATTTGTTACCTGGCCAAAAAATATATGATACTCGAGGTGTTAATATAGTTCCTCTAAAATAGAAAAAATTTAAATCATAATAATTAGAACTGCTACATGTATTTAATAAAAAGTTTTGCAAAATTGGGTATCCTTATCGACACTGGTATTATTTTTTGACATGACTGGCCAAATTATTCATCTATGTCGGTTCCATCATCTCAAACGAACCAACGAACTGCTGTGTAAATCGCCAACGACAAATCCAGAAATTGGGCCATTTTCAAATTATTTCAGCTGGTGATGATTCTTTTGTTGATCAAACTTTATTTGGGTGTAATTCCTTTTTTAAGTGGATAGAAATCATCTTAATTATGCGTAGACTACAACACTATCTTCCTCACGGCTACGGTCAGTACAAACAGACCTGTGGGGATATTTTCCCGTTTTATTTCCATTTGCGTGCACAGAAATGCTTTAACATTGGACTTGAATAATTCCATGACCAGCGAGGTTATGATTTCAGAGCATTCAAACATTCGTCAACTTCACAGAATTTTTCCATTCTTAAAACACAACGCTAACGCTACAATATACGTCCACATTCCTGCTTTGATTGATATGGTAATTTATCAAGAAGGCTAGGCGTTTGGTTTGTTTAGCGTTGAGGGTCGCGCACCAACATCAATAGTTGCCGTCCTTAGAGTATAAGGAATAACTATACCAAGATAATCCATTCAGAATTATGCCTTCCTAACGCTAAAGGCAAAAAGTGGGCGTGGCTCTGCCCCTGGGGGTCGGGACATTCATCAAAATCAATAGTGGATGCCCTCAGGCTATAAGGAATACATAAGCCAAGTACCAAGCTGATTCATTCAGAATTGCGGCCTGTAAACGACAAACACAAAAATTGGACGTGTCTTGCCTGTGTGAGTCAGGACATGCAGTTGACGTCCTTAGGCTATATGGAATACATATCCCAAGTTTAAAGACGATCCATTAAGAATCGTGGCCTGTAGACAACACACACAGACACAAAGTAAAAATGGGCATGGCTCTTCCCCTGGGGGTTAGGAAATCACCCAAAACAATAGGGGTCATCTTTAGGGTATAAGGAATAGGTTTGTAAAGTTTTAAAAGGATCTGTTAAGAATTGCATCCTGTAGGCGAACACAAGACACAAAAGCATTTGGCGTGGCTCTGTCCCAGAGGGTCCGGCATGCGCCAAAAATAATAGTGGTCAGCCTTAGGGTATAAGGAATAAGTATAAAAAAAGTTTTCAAGACGATCGATTAAGAATTGTGGCCTGTAGGTGACACACAGGCAAAAAAAAAAATGGGCGTGGCCCTGTCCCTTAGGGTCGGGTATGCACCAAAAACAATAGGGATCTTCCTTACGGTACCAAGAATAAGTATTCAAAGTTTCAAGATGATACATTAAGAAATGCAGCCTGTAGACGACAGACAAATACAAGAAATGGGTGTTGCTGTCCCACGGGGGTCGAGCATGCACCCAAAACAAAAGGGATCATCCTTAGGGTATAAGGAATAAGTATTTTAAGTTTCAAGATGACCGATTAAGAATTGTGGCCTGTAGGCGACACACAAAAAGCAAATGGGTGTGACTCTGCCCCTGGGGGTTGGGCATGCACCCCAAATGATAGCAATGTTCCTTAGGGTACAAAGAATAAGCATTCAAAGTTTCAAGATGATACGTTAAGAAATGTGGCTTGTAGACGACAAACAAATAAATACAAGGAATGGGCGTGGCTCTGCCATTGGGGGTCGGGCATGCACCAAAAACCAATACGGATCATCCTTAGGGTGTAAAGAGTAAGTATACAAAGTTTTAAGAAAATCCAGTTAGAATTGCTGCCTGTAGGTGACACACAGACACACAAAAAGAAATTGGGCACGGCTCTGCCCCTGGAGGTTGGGCATGCACTCCAAACGATAGGGATGTTCCTTAGGGTACAAAGAATGTGTATGCAAAGTTTCAAAATTATAAGTTAAGAAATGTGGCCAGTAGACGACAAACAAACATACTAGAAATGGGTGTGGCTCTGGCCCTGGGGGTCGGGCATGCACCAAAAACAATAGATCTTCCTTAGGGTATAAGGAATATGGGTCATTCCACAAATGAGGGGTCCAAAGTGTGACATTCTTACTAAAATTTTAAGTAATCTCAATCACTGATAAACTTATACCAATAATAGGAGTAATGTATGCCATTTGAGGGACAGTTAATGATTTCTCATTGTTGAGTTCCAATAAAAAGTAATGAACGATTTTACATGACAGGTTACGTACAGATTTCTCGTGTAAAGGGACACAAAATTAGACTTTTAATGCTAAATTTCTGTGGATGTATAAGATATATTAATGTGTTTATAATGTATTATTATTCAAATGAGGCACCTTCATAAGAAATCTAAGCAGAAATAGTGAATTTTTGTGCCAACACCTCTTGTTAGCCAATGTCGATTACATGGATATTCCGAACTTCTCGATACAAACTTAAAAGTGTCTTTAGATGTTTAAAAAAAAAAGATTTTACAAAATTCTTGAAGTTTGTATGACTCTAACACTCGACATGAACTAATGTATTTGAAAATCAGTATTGTATCATGAAAAATCACCAAGGAAAGGTTTAATGTGATCCGGAGTAAAGGGACACCAAATGTTGACCACTTGCCTACTAATAATTTAATCAAGCCATGTTAAGTAGTATTTCAACTTTAAAACTTGAACAATGAATGAACTTTCAAATATTAAAAAAAAAAAAAAACTTTCAACAATCAAAATGAGTAGCAGTCTTTGAGAATTGCTTGTGTCCCTTTCAGTAGCTTACGTTGTGAACCCGTTTGGCCAAAAAATTAATTAACTCTTAACTTACCCACGGCGACTATTGTCGACAAAACCAGTTAGCCGAATGCAACGTTCCTAGCAAAATGAGAGTTACTTCCCTTATAAATTAACGCCCTTTTCTCGTTTGTTTACTTCCTATTTGACATTTTGACAGTTAAAAATCTTACTGTTTCTTCTTGAAAAATTATAGTAAAACGGTGTTATGTCTTGGCCTATACGATAACGTTCTCCTTACGATGGATTACCACCCCTACAGTGATTCAGATATTATTGGTGGTGTAGTTATTTATACTTTAGAACAAGATAAAAGCTAGACTAATCAACCAAAATTTTAATTACTTTTCAATTTTATTAAGTTAAAAGAGATTCGTGATAAATGATTTTTAGTTCACGAGGGCCGAACAAAAAAAAAAAAAAAGAAAGAAATAACCATAAGATCTAGATAGGCCTATATGAATTTTGCATGAAATTTTGTACAAAATTCATATTTATGCAAATGACATTTTAGATTATTTCATCCATTTACATGAAGGGGCTATTTTCGGTTGTTATATTTAATGATATGATTTGAAAATGCATACCTATATTTTAGCACTATTGACTATTATGACGTGGGTTTTTATGACGTTATGAGGTCAAACCTCTGGGTCATCTAAGAGTTAACAAGCCAACAGTGAGTCTGATGTCCCCCGCCGAAATCCCAAAATAAATAGATGACACATATTAATTAATCGCACATTTATTTTTTTCAAAAGTATCGAGCAATCAAACTGTACACGAAGTGTCATCCAAAAGTCATCCACGCTTGACAAAAGGGCCCCTCTGGCCAAGGGAAAGGGCCCTCGTGTCTGAGTCAATTGTTTCTTTCCACTGTTACTGTCGAATCCATTACTGAATGAGAATGCAGTCATTGTATTGGCATAAAAATCATCAATCAAGATGAACCTAAGTTATCTTGTCCCAAAGTATCAACCAATCAAATTGCTTATCTCTGCCTACCCTAAGAAGAAAATGCTCCTCTTCGAACTCCATTAAGGCATTGACCTAATAAGCATACACGCCAATTTTGAACATTTTAATGCAATTCGAAGGAGAGTTATTGTGTTCCAAAGTCTCGGCAAATCAAATTGCTTATCGCTCTGCTTACCCTGAGCAGAAAATGCTCATTATCGATCTTAGTCAAGGTATTACTGTAATGAAACTATACACCAAGTTTCATCACTCTCACTTAATTAGAACTAAAGTTATTGTGTGTCAAAGCATCAACCAATCAAATTGCTTATCTCTGCTTACCCTAAGCGGAAAATGTTCATCTTCGAACTCCATCAAGGCATTGACCTAATAAGCATATACACACAGTTTCAACATTTTAACTCATTTAGAAGGAGAGTTATTGTGTTCCAAAGTCTCGACCAATCAAAATGCGTATCACTCTGCTTACCCTGAGCAGAAAATGCTCATTATCGAACTTAGTCAAGGTATTACTGTAATGAAACTATACACCAAGTTTCATCACTCTCTCTTAATTAGAACTAAAGTTATCGTATCCTAAAGCATCAACCAATAAAATTGCTTATCTCTGCTTACCCTAAGCAGAAAATGCTCATCTTCGAACTCCATCAAGGCATTTACCTAATAAGCATATACACCAAGTTTGAACATTTTAACTCAATAAGGAGAGTTATTGTGTTCCAAAGTCTCGACCAATCAAATTGCGTATCGCTCTGCTTACCCTGAGCAGAAAATGCTCATTTTCAAACTTAGTCAAGGTATTACTGTAATGAAACTATACACCAAGTTTCATCAATCTCACTTAATTAGAACTGAAGTTATCGTGTCCCAAAGCATCAACCAATCAAATTGTTTATCTCTGCTTACCCTAAGCGGAAAATGCTCATCTTCGAACTCCATCAAGGCATTGACCTAATCAACACATACACCAAGTTTGAACATTCTAGCTCAATTAGGAAGAGAGTTATCGTGTCCCAAAGTATCAACCAATCAAATTGCTTATCTCTGCTTACCCTAAGCGGAAAATGCTCATCCTCGAACTCCATCAAGGCATTGACCTAATAAACACATACACCAAGTTTGAACATTCGAGCTCAATCAAAAGTTATCGTGTCCCAAAGCATCAACTAATCAAATTGCTTATGGGTCATTCCATGTCAAATCACCCAATGGGTTTAACCTCACCTTCTTGGATTTTCATGAAATTTTATGTACATGTTGATGTGGGGTGGCAAAGCTGATTTTCCAAATTTTAACAAAATCGGATGAACGGTTTAGTTGCTATGGGCGACCAAAATTTGCGAAAATGGGTTGAAATGAGCGACCCCTCTAATCTTTGAAGTCCCATTTCTCGGCTACTAATGGACCAATCACAATAGAATTGGTACCAATAAACAGGGAATTGTCATTATGTATATAGGAGTATATTTAAGTCTCATGACCTTTTGGTTTGACCTTTAACCTTCCATCTGACCTTGTTGCCCTCCAATGCCAGAGGTCAAGGTCATCTAGAATCGAAGCTCGGCATCATGTCCTTCATATATGAAAAAATTGAAGATGTAAAATTTTTTGTTTTTCTGCAAATGTTAGATAAGCATACATACCATATGCTATTTTGAAGTGTTTTGTATTAGATACCCAAATGATGATATTGAAGATAAAAATTTCAAATTTTGATTTTTTTTTACCATCAGTTATGATTGGATAAGGTTTAACATTGGAGACAAGAAAGCTTTATCTGTCACTTAAACCTACATTATGCAAAATCTAAATCTACCTATTGTAGGTCTTTCTTTAGCCTGAAACTATTAATTTGACATTTATTAACAAAACAAGACCATAATCAACTCTTGATGGTATCGGATACTCAAGATTGTAACTAGATTAAAACAGTTCGCCATTTAGAAATTTCATTTTAAAAATTCAGAAAGCGGGGCTAAGTCTCGGATATACCAGTTAAAACTACCAACAGTGATAACATGGCTCGGAAGGAAATAATTTGAATGAAATTTTCAATATTTTCATTTTACATTATCTATTTATGGTCAGCTCTATATCTGAATCTTACAAAATGTATCTTTAAATATTCTCAAGCCAAAATGAGTTTCAATTGTATTACGTTATAGTCTGTTGCAACATATCTGATACTGCTATTCAAGCTTCCTGAATGATTATGGTAGCTTAGATTATAAACTAAGGTGGAGTTTGAGAAGACTTTCACTGGATGTACCTCCTGAAAATATCATCTGCTGAATTGGAACACCCTTGCTCCATTCTTCTTATTATAATTGATATAAATGATGCAAACAAAACTGTAGAAGTTGGTGACAAGTGGAGATTATGACATACAATTGAAAATCATTTTTGTTTGAGAATATTTAAAGATACATTATGTAATGTGGGATAATTAGGCTGGCTCTTCTCGCTATAGTTAACAAATAGATAATGAAAACAGTATATCCTGAAAAGATCAGTCAAATTGCTTCACTCTGAACTGAGATATTATTATTAGTGATTCAATTTACAACTAGCCTAGGTCGTCATTACTAAGGTTGGAAGGTTGGTAGGAAGAAGGATAATGCATTCAAATCCACTAAATATTGCAGACTAAGAGAGGTGGATCCAATTGGGGCCCCAAGTGCCCCCCTCCTCCTAATTTTCAACAGTGCGCTTTTTACTGCTCAAAGTGCCTTTTCCCAGACCCAAATATGTCCATTTCAAACCTTTACTTCAAATGAAAATTTCAGCCAAATAGCTTTTGAAATGACTACAGATGCCAGGAAATGACGGATAATTTTCCTGGGGAAACCCCATCCCCACCCCCTCAGCAGCGTACCCTGTCTCCATGGCCAGTGCCCTTATTTTGCAGTGCCTCCACCCCCTTTCCAAAATTTCTAGATCTGCCCCTTGGCTAACAATGGTGTCAAGAGTTGATTATGGTCTTGTTTTGTTAATAAATGTCAAATTAATAGTTTCAGGCTAAAGAAAGACCTACAATAGGTCGATTTAGATTTTGCATAATGTAGGTTTAAGTGACAAATAAAGCTTTCTTGTCTCCAATGTTAAACCTTATCCAATCATAACTGACGGTGAAAAAAATCCAAATTTGAAATTTTTATCTTCAATATCATCATGATCATTTGGGTATTTTTATCTTCAATATCATCATGATCATTTGGGTATCTAATACAAAACACTTCAAAATAGCATATGGTATGTATGTTTATCTAACATTTGTGGGAAAACAAAAATTTTTACATCTCCAATTTTTTCATATATGAAGGACATGATGTCGAGCTCCGATTCTAGATGACCTTGACCTCTGGCATCGGAGGGCAACAAGGTCAGATGAAAGGTTAAAGGTCAAACCAAAAGGTCATGAGACTTAAATATACTCCTACATAATCAAATCATTTTTGGAATCCCCAGACAATTCCCTGTTTATTGGTACCAATTTTATTGTGATTGGTCCATTAGTAGTCGAGAAATTGGACTTCAAAGATTAGAGGGGTCGCTCATTTCAACCCATTTTCGCAAATTTTGGTTGCCCATAGCAACTAAACCGTTCATCTGATTTTGTTAAAATTTGGAAAATCGGCTTTGCCACCCCACATAAACATGTACATAAAATTTCGTGAAAATCCAAGGAGGTGATTTTAAAATTTTAAATTTTTTGGGGTGATTTGACACGGAATGACCCTTATCTCTGCTTACCCTAAGCGGAAAATGCTCATCTTCGAACTCCATCAAGGCATTGACCTAATAAACAAGCCAACAGTGAGGCTGATGTCCCCCGCCGAAATCCCAAAATAAATAGAAGACACATATTAATTAATCGCACATTTATTTTTTTCAATGTATCGAGCAATCAAACTGTACACGAAGTGTCATCCTATAGTGTTTTATAAAGAAAATGCTAAAACCGACGAGAAAAATGAAAATGTACCCTAGTTAGGGCGACCCTAAAGGCAGACAAAAGGGTCCCTCTGGCCAAGGGAAAGGGCCATAGTGTCCAAGTCAATAGTTTCTATACACTGTTACTGTCGAATCGATTACTAAATGAGAATGCAGTCATTGTATTGGCAAAAAAATCATCAATCAAGATGAACCTAAGTTATCTTGTCCCAAAGTATCAACCAATCAAATTGCTTATCTCTGCTTACCCTAAGCAGAAAATGCTCATCTTCGAACTCCATCAAGGCATTGACCTAATAAGCATATACACAAAGTTTGAACATTTTAACTCAATTAGAAGAAGAGTTATTGTGTTCCAAAGTCTCGACCAATCAAATTGCGTATCGCTCTGCTTACCTTGAGCAGAAAATGCTCATTATCGACCTTAGTCAAGGTATTACTGTAACGAAACTATACACCAAGTTTCATCACTCTCCCTTAATTAGAACTAAAGTTATCGTGTCCCAAAGCATCAACCAATCAAATTGCTTATCTCTGCTTACCCTAAGTGGAAAATGCTCATCTTCGAACTCCATCAAGGCATTGACATAAGCATATACACCAAGTTTGAACATTTTTACTCAATTAGAAGAAGAGTTATTGTGTTCCAAAGTCTCGACCAATCAAATTGTGTATCGCTCTGCTTACCCTAAGCGGAAAATGCTCATCTCCGAACTCCATCAAGGCATTGACCTAATAAGCATATACACCAAGTTTGAACATTTTAACTCAATTAGAAGGAGAGTTATTGTGTTCCAAAGTCTCGACCAATTAAATTGCTCTGCTTACCCTGAGCGGAAAATGCTCATTATCGAACTTAGTCAAGGTATTACTGTAATGAAACTATACACTAAGTTTCATCACTCTCACTTAATTAGAACTAAAGTTATCGTGTCCCAAAGCATCAACCAATCAAATTGCTTATCTCTGCTTACCCTAAGCGGAAAATGCTCATCTTTGAACTCCATCAAGGCATTGACCTAATAAACACATACACCAAGTTTGAACATTCTAGCTCAATTAGGAAGAGAGTTATTGTGTCCCAAAAAGTGTGACGGACAGACGGACAGACAGACAGACAGACAGACAGACGGACGGACGAACCCATTTTAATAGTCCCCCAACTTTCTTCGAAAGGCGGGGGACAATAACAAATTCCGAATACGTAATCAGATGTATAGTGTAAAATTGTCCGTAAAAATTTTATTAGCTTTATCGATATTCAAAATTGCGTCCCTCGTTCAATTTACGAAGTGCTTGTTTATGCCACCGCTAACGCCGTCTATTACCTGTGAATTACGTCAGAGAGAGATGTTTGGTTTACGGTCACATGATACACACATCCAAAGCAGTCGGTGGCCCGGCGAATGGATATTTTCTGAATAAGTTCGAATCAAAGTTTAGTGTCCCAGTATTTACGTTGTGATCGAAATTACGTTGTGACGCGAATTTTCCTCTTGCATACGGTGCATAAATGCTGAACGTTATAATTGCCGAGTCTAAAATAATAGTATTCTTCGATACCTGAAAATTATCGCTTCCTTGGTATTCGGGGATCACGTGACAGAATGGTTGAGGTGTCGGAATATTATTATAAAAATGGGAAACCAAAAATGTCGTGTCCCTGTCATTAACGAGATATTGTATTAGTATACACGTATGTAACTAATGCTCCATTATTTTCTTTGCTTCCCTGTGACAAGCTGAAAATTTTGAAATGTTACCTTGCTCTTTCAAGTCTTTTTTAATTATTTTTTTGGCTAAACGTGTTCACAATGTAAGCTATTGAAAGGGACACAAGCAATTCTCAAAGACTGCTACTCATTTTGATTGTTGAAAGTTTTAATTTTTTTTTAATATTTGAAAGTTCATTCATTGTTCAAGTTTTAAAGTTGAAATACTGCTTAATATGGCTTGATTAAATTATTAGTATTCAAGTCGTCAACATTTGGTGTCCCTTTACACGTGAAACTGCATTACTCCGGATCACATTAAACCTTTCCTTGGTGATTTTTCATGATACAATACTGATTTTCAAGTACAGTAGTTCATGTCGAGGGTTAGGGTCATACAAACTTCAACAATTTTGTAAAATCTTTTTTTTTTAAACATCTAAAGACACTTTTAAGTTTGTATGGAGAAGTTGGGAATATCCATGTAATCGACATTGGCTGACAAGAGGTGTTGGCACAAATATTCACTATTTCTGCTTAGATTTCTTATGAAGGTGCCTCATTTGAATAATAATACATCATAAACACATTAATATATCTTATACATCCACAGAAATTTAGCATTAAAAGTCTAATTTGGTGTCCCTTTACACGAGAAATCTGTACGTAACCTGTCATGTAAAATCGTTCATTACTTTTTTTTGGAACTCAACAATGAGAAATCATTAACTGTCCCGCAAATGGCATACATTACTCCTATTATTGGTATAAGTTTATCAGTGATTGAGATTACTCAAAATTTTAGTACCCATGTCCCACTTTGGCCCCCTCATTTATGGAATGACCCATATGTGTTCCTTATATTAATTTCAAAAACGTCAATTTCGCGTGTTTTGACGTTACGCTAAAAATTTTCGTCACGTTTTAGTTTTAGAGCAAGGGTACCCCACTTCACGTGCTCGGCAGAGGTTTCTGTTTTTAATATTTTTTATACGCCCACATTTTCATGTGAACGTATATTGTCGTCGCCCCTGTTTGTCCGTCCGTCCACAATTGTTTGTGAACAGTGTACAGGTCACAATTTTTTTCCGATTTCAATGAAACTTAAAATATAGGTTTATCACCCTAAGATCTCAGTTCCTTTTGATATTGGCATGTATCGGACTGTAACTTCATGGGTTATGGCCCCTGATTGTTCGAAAAATCACGTTTTTTAGCTTGTGAACAGTGTACAGGTCACAATTTTGAACCGATTTGGATGAAACTTGAAATGCATGTTTATAACCCAAAGATCTTGGCCGCCATTTGTACGCGAATAATGTGAAAATATGTTATATCAAGGTTGTGGACCTTATAGAGGTCACAATTTTGAACCGATTTTGATGAAACTTGACATGTATGTTTATAACCCAAAGATCTAGGTTCCTTTTGATATTTGCGCCCATCGGATCATAACATCCTGAATTATGGCCCCTGATTGTCCGAAAAATTGCCCTTTTTAGCTTGTGGTCCCTCTGGAGGTCAAAATTATTATCCGATTTAAAAAACCGTTTGATTATATCACTGTTCCATGGTTATGAAGGTTGACTTCGAATTTCGTGAAAATTAGACCAAAATTGACGGACAAAATGGCCGCCGTTTGTACGTGAAAATATGTTATATCAAGGTTGTGGACCTTATAGAGGTCACAATTTTGAACCAATTTTGACATGTATGTTTATAACCCAAAGATCTTGGTTCTTTTCGATATTTGCGCCCATCGGATCGTAACTTCCTGAATTATGGCCCCTGATTGTCAAAAAAATCGCCCTTTTTAGCTTGTGGTCCCTCTGGAGGTCAAAATTGTAATCCGATTTAAAAGATAGGCTGGCACTGCCAGGCAGGATACGCCCACATTTTTGGGAGATGGATAGAGAACAAGCAATACCGAAAGTGATTTTTCCTACATCATTAAGTCCTGTATTTCATACTGTATTGGGAGCAGCCATTTTGTTGGTCAGTTCCAGTCTGATATTCATGAAATTCGAAGCCGACACAACGTAGAAATGTTTTTTTTCGTCAAAATCGGATAAGAATTGTGACCTGTAGAGAGTCCACAACCATGATATACCATATTTTTACACTATACGCGTACAAACGGTGACCATTTCGTCCGGCAATTTTGGTACGATTTTCACGAAATTCGAACTCAACCTTCCTTACGGAGCAACAGTAATATAATTAGAGTTTTTTTTAAATCAGATAATAATCGTTCAAGAGATAGACACAGAACAAGCAATACCGAAAGTGATTTTTCCAACAATCAAAGGCCATAATTCATTAAGTTACAATTTGATATGCACAAATATCAAAAAGAATAAAGATCTTTAGGTTATAAACAAGCATTTCAGGTTTCATCAAAATCGAATTAAAATTGTCACCTCTACAGGGTCCACAACTTTGATATACCATATTTTTACACTGTTCGCGTACAAACGGCGGCCATTTTTTCTGGCAATTATAGTCCGATTTTCTCGAAATTCGAACTGAACCTTCCGTAGGGTGTAACGGTGATAGAGTCAAATGTTTTTTTAAATTGGATAATAATTGTGACCTCCAGAGGGACCATAGTCGATTTTTCGGACAATCAGGGGCCATTATTCAGGAAGTTATGATCTGATATGCGCAAATAACGAAAGGAACCAAGATCTTTGGGTTATAACCATGCATTTCAAGTTTCATCAAAATCGAATTAAAATTGTGACCTCTACAGGGTCCACAACCATGATATACAATTTTTTAACAGTATTCGCGTACAAACGGCGGCCATTTTGTATGGCAATTTTGGTCCGATTTTCCCGAAATTCGAACTCAACCTTCCTTACGGTGTAACGGTAATATTATCAACCGTTTTATTAAATCGGATAATAATTGTGACCACCAGAGGGACCACAAGCTAAAATAAGGCGATTTTGCGTATAATCAGGGGCCATAATTCAGGAAGTTACGTTCCAATATGCGCAAATATCGAAAGGAACCAAGATCTTTGGGTTATAACCATGAATTTCAAGTTTCATCAAAATCGATTTAAAAATGTGACCTTTACAAGGTCCACAACCCATGATATACAATTTTTTAACAGTATTCGCGTACAAACGGCGGCCATTTTGTATGGCAATTTTCGTCCGATTTTCCCGAAATTCGAACTCAACCTTCCTTAGGGTGTAACGGTGATATAATCAAACGTTTTTTTAAATCGGATAATAATTGTGACCTCCAGAGGGACCACAAGCTAAAAAGGGTGATTTTTCGGACAATCAGGGGCCATAATTCAGGAAATTACATTCCGATAGGTGCAAATATCGAAAGGAACCAAGATCTTTGGGTTATAAACATGCATGTCAAGTTTCATCAAAATCGGTTCAAAATTGTGACCTCTATAGGGTCCACAAGCTAAAAACGTGACTTTTCGTACAATCAGGGGCCATAATCCATGAAGTTTTCATCCGATACATGCCAATATCGAAAGGAACCGAGATCTTTTGGGGATAAACCTATATTTCAAGTTTCGTCAAAATCGGATAAGAATTGTGACCTGTAGAGAGTCCACAAACAAATTGTGGACGGACGGACGTCCGGACGGACAGGGGCGACGACAATATACGTCCACATAAAAATGTGGGCGTATAAAAAACGTTTGATAATATCACCATTCCATGGTTATGAAGGCTGAGCATGAATTTTGTGAAAATCGGACCAAAATTGACAGACAAAATGGCCGTCGTTTGTACGCGAATAGTGTGAAAATATGTTATATCAAGGTTGTGGACCTTATAGAGGTCACAATTTTGAACCAATTTTGATGAAACTTGACATGTATGTTTATAACCCAAAGATCTTGGTTCCTTTCGATATTTGCGCCCATCGGATCGTAACTTCCTGAATTATGTCCCCGGATTGTCCGAAAAATCGCTTTTGTTAGCTTTTGGTCCCTCTGGAGGTCAAAATTATTATCCGATTTAAAAAAACGTTTCACTATATCACCGTTACATGGTAATGAAGAGAGAGTTTGAATTACGTGAAAATCCGACTAGAATTGACGGACAAAATGGCCGCCGTTTTACACGAATAGTGTGAAAATACATGTATGTTATATCAAGGTTGTGGACCCTATAGAGGTCACAATTTTGAATCGATTTTGATGAAACTTGAAATGTATGTTTATAACCCAAAGATCTTGGTCCCTTTCTATATTTGCGCCCATCGGGTCATTACTTCCTGAATTATGTCCCCTGATTGTACGAAAAATCACCCTTTTTAGCTTGTGGTGCCTCTGGAGGTCACAATTATTATCTGATTTAAAAAAAAAAAATGTTTGATTATAAAAACCAAACAAATTCTAATGATTTTCTGATAATTCCTTAATATGCGACAACTCTTGTTGACTGCCCTGACGATTTGGCTGCTGTGTGGGCGTATGTTTCGTTGCCTGGGAACCTATTTTTTTTCATTTTAATATCATTAGAAAGATAATTGAAGATCTTTCGATCGACAGGGGGTGCTTTGTTGGCATTTCGAAATACCATGCCTTTTTTTTAAGTTGAAGGCTTCAATTCACGTAATCTTTTTTTATGGCGACTTGCCATGATAGCATCCCCTGCCGATCGAAAGTTCGTTTAGTCGTTTCAATGCTATTAAAATCAACAAAATTGGAGCATTTTTAGAACCTCCGCCGAGCATTTGAAAATTGTATATAATGAGCAATTTTGTCCAAAATAAATCGCATAGTTTTTGCCTTGTTATGACGTCATTTCAACACCAAAACTAAAATGTATTCCAAGTTCCTAAGTCTCATTTTTGCGGTAAATTACATCCAAAGGCAAATCCGATGTTAATTTATGAAGTAAGCTTTATATTATATGTATAACTTGCCTGGAAATAAATAACATAGTTAAAATCCATTTTTTTACAACTTTCGCGGGATTGACTATATTTACATCACGTGACTCATATTCGCGCGCTTTTATAACCATGTGACGATGTGGAGGATCGAACGGAAATTTCCTTCGAGCTACCAGACGTCTCTACGTTTGACACCAAACATTTGTCAAGAATGGAAAAATTCCGTAAAATAGACGACTGTTTCAATGCTCTGAAATCATAAATTCGCTGTTCAATGGATTATTCAAGCCCAATGTTAAAGTATTTCTGTGCAGGCGAATGGGATTGAAAATATCCACACAGGTCTCTGTGTGTAGTCTTTACTGACCGAAGCCGTGAGATGGTGTGATGACGATAACATAGTAGTCTATGGATAATTAATATGACCCTCAAAAAGTTGATACCATCTTGTCGTTCTTTCTTTGAAACACTCCCGCTAATCCCGTGAGTAGTATAGTTAATTAACTGGACCCCCACTGATCAGGTAAAAAGAAATGTAAAAATAACAATCAACCCGGGATTATCTGTTAATTAATCTTTTGTTTTATTAACACTTAACGGAACATTATTTGATACTGATTGAATAAAATGAAAGTACCGAGTTTTTTCCATTGCAACTTTGTTGTTAGACTTTTTAGCACCCCCTATAATATTACATACAGAGTTACACACCCTGTAAATCGGTGATAAAATCAGCGATGGATTTTTTGTTGATGTGCTTTTTTGATAAAATAAAATTAATTCATCGATTTGCTTCACAAAAATGGATAAATATTATCGAATGCATCACAATGGTAGAAAGTAATATCGAAGGTTGGTACAAAATGACAAGTTTACAGAAGTTATGTTCGAGATTTGAGTAAAGAATTTTCGTTCGGCGCAAGATTCAACGGCGCTCAAATTTATCGATGCAAGTATTGATGTTCGCTCCCAAGCGTAATTAATTTATGTCAGCACAAAAACAAAGATGATTTTATTAAGTGGTCGCGTAATCGCTAAAATGATGAAAGTAAAAGAAATATTGGAGGCCAGAGACCCAGTATTACTAAACAAACACGTATGCGCGACTACTTTTAATTCACAACTAGATAAAAAGTACAAATATTGCTATTGTTATACTACATGAATAAAACAATATATGCAATCTATATCTTTATTTTTTGTGGGAGGGGTTGGGGCAATATTGGATACCTCTAGTCAAAGAGCACCTCCATTAAGCAAGCATTTTTGAATTTCCCTTGGGTGCTTGCTTAATACAAGTTCTACTGTAGGCCTAGGCCTATAACATTTTTCAATAAACACATTTGAGATTATGGATTTATCTCCTTACATATCGTCCTAACCCTCAAAAGTATGCGTAAATACTACATATGGTTTGCCTAGTATTATAGGCCTTTAGGTCTTCTATAACCAAGAAATGGGCCATATTAAACCATTGTACACGAACATATTTTCTTTATCGACAAGAGGGCTCTTCTTTCCAAGACATTGGATATGAATAAATGATTTTCTTTTAGCGTTTAATTTACTGGGGTTTTGAGTGGTTTTTTTTCTTGGAGTTCTAATATGGAGCGCCATCCAAATGCTAAAATTGACTTGCAATAAAAAAAATGGGTGAAAAGAATTTGAAGGAGAATAGTTTTTGTGAATGGTGGTTGGAATGTTAAAATTATGTGACGCAGGCCGTTCACAATATTATCATTATTCCAATTATATCTATATGTCGCAATATATGTAACAATGTAGCTCTAATCAATGTTTGTTAATGTCTTGACTTTAAGTTAGGACAGGGTGACGGCTATCCTAAGTTAAAATTTATTTTAGTTAAAATTGTCCTTAAAATGGGTTTGTGAAACGCCACTATTTAGGGTTTCACACTGCGTAGCTTGTGTGAAACACTATTGTTTTTGTTAAAATTATTATTCTTATTATTATTAGGGTTTCACACTGCGTAGCTTGTGTGAAACACTATTGTTTTTGTTAAAATTATTATTCTTATTATTATTCCAATTCCACTTTGACTATATCTCAGCAACTACTTGTCGCATCGTTACGATTTCTTCGGTTTTACTGGGAAAGTGGGTGTGACTTAGAGGATAAAGCTATTTTGAACGTTCTGCGACAATGCGAAATGTCCGAAATCACCGAAGTTATTGTTTTTGAAAATATTGCAGTAATTTTAACAATAATCATTGGATTTTAACTTTCGATACATTTTGGCATAGTCGGAGACAGGGCACATAGCTACGCTACTTTCGATTTTTGATTTTCGGCATATCTTCGAAGATATTAGGCGCCAAATTTCGAAAATTTAAAATTTTACAAAAAACTTTTTTATTTATGAATATTTTTTAGTCGTGTTGTGCACAGAATTAAAGAGTCATCTGACTAGCACAAAAATAGTAAAAAAAATTGTCTCAGTAATTTTCCTTGGCCGCCATTGGCTAATTCAGTGTTTCAGTCCCAGATTAATTTTTTATTGTTCGATTTGTATAAAACAACGTTCATATGCTTCGTTGTCTCAATTGTCATTTTTTTTATTACCAAAAGTGTTATCTGTCGGCACCGGAAGTGGCATAATTTTACCAAAAACTACAATTTTGACAGTTATTTTCTTATATCGAAAACAAATATTATTTTTTGGAAAAATTATTTGACTCAAAGAGTGTGCCCTTTCAAGACGCAAAAAATGTAGGAAGCAGTTTTTTTAATTTCGATTTCATTTTCGAGCAAATTCGATTAAGAGGCTAAAATGGTGTAAAATTGACCTATTTACAACCTATTCAGGCTTTTCAAATTTTAAAATATTTCTTTGTAACTTTTATAAACTTGTAGCTATCATCCATACAAAGAGAATATGCGTGAAAATTAGTTTGTAATATAAGCAGTTGCCGAGAAATAGGCAATTTTGCATGAGTCACTTTTCACGTAATTTTGGCTGTAAAAGAATCAATTATTATTCGATTTTCAATTTTCTTTCGCCATTGGATGCCTAATGCCATAGTGGACTATTTCAAACCATTTTACCTCTTACGCCGCCACCGGAAATGACGTCATTTGCTCAAAACTTAAATTTTAGCCTTTAAAAACAATATTTTATTCAAATGAGTCGTACTTGTTATTTTTTTCAAATTATGATATTTGATTCTATTGATCAAATAGATTGAACCCATACGATCATACAGATACCACAAAATGGTTTCTAACTTGTACGGTTGCAGAGAAATGGACAATTTTTCTTAAGTCACTTTTCAAGGTTTTTGGTCTATAAAAGTGTCAGTTATTATTCGATTTTCATAAAATTTTCACTATATGATATCTTATGTCATTGATGATTTCATAGAACTAATTTAACATTTTCAGTATCACCAGAAGTAATGTCATTTTGGCAAAAACTGTATTTTTAGCCTTCAAAACAGATATTTTTTTCAAATGAGTCTGATTTGTAATATATTTCAAATTGTGATATTTGAACCCAATCAACAAATCGATTGAACCCATACGATCATACAGATACCAAAAAATAGTTTTTATCATGTACGGTTGCCGAGAAATAGACGATTTTCTACAAGTCACTTTTCAAGGTTTTTGGTCTATAAAAGTGGCAATTCTTATTCGATCTACATACTATTTTCGCCATATGATGCCTTATGCCATTTCTGATTTCATAAAACTAATTGAACATTTTCATTATCACCGGAAGCAATGAAATTTTTCCAGGATCACTTACAAGTA
This sequence comes from Patella caerulea, assembly GCA_036850965.1. Taxonomy (NCBI): domain Eukaryota; kingdom Metazoa; phylum Mollusca; class Gastropoda; family Patellidae; genus Patella; species Patella caerulea. The sequence goes on along the minus strand of JAZGQO010000008.1, from coordinate 2,049,440 downwards.
ACATATATATATATATATATATATAATGAATTGATATTGCTGGATTTGGTTGATTCTTCGTCAATTTTATTTGATGTTTACAATGCTTATGTGGAAACCTGTTCGATGGTTTCATTGGTATCGGAAGTGACATATGTTCAAGGGTAACGTGGCACCGAAAGTGACGTGGCACCAGTGAAACCCGTCATTCCTGCATGCAGGTCTAGTTAGGGTTTCACACTGCGTAGCTTGTGTGAAACACTAATGTTTTTGTTAAAATTATTATTCTTATTAGGGTTTCACACTGCGTAGCTTGTGTGAAACACTATTGTTTTTGTTAAAATTATTATTAAGCTTTCATATTACATATGAAAGCTTATTGTTTCTGTTAAGATTATTATTATTATTTTTTTTTTTGTGTGTTTTCTGCAAATCGGATTTCTCAGAATCTATCCGTAGGATCTTTCTGAAATTTTGACCTACCCCCCCAAAAATGGGGTGCGAACCTTGATTAAATATATTTTCAAAACGTTTTACGAATCCGAAATCACCGAAATTTACGAACGACGAAATGGACAAAGCATAGTCGTAACTTTGTTATTTTTTGACCGATTTTACTAATTCTTTTTTCTTTGAATACCTTGAAAAAAATCATTTTCATCTGCAGTTTCACATTTCGAATTTCGAAAATTCATTGCTGTGATTTCGAACCGGAAGTTTAGACCAATTTGACAACTTCTTTAATAGTTGTACGATTGTCATGAAATTTAGTATATATGTAGACCTTACCGATGTGACTTCAAAAATATAATTAGAAATTTTCTAAATTATCTCCCCTTGACGAAATTAAAGATCAAAATTTTCAAAAAAATCATCGAAATATAGGTCAGAATGACCTGATTTTTTTTTTGGATACTAGACAAGTAATTACTGATTTGTACACAAAATATTAAGTTTGTTGATCGAACCGGAAGTGCCACCATCTTGAAACGTGAAAAATCCCTAAGGCTTTTTTGCTATTTTACTTACAGACACGAGAGTTATATTTTCTGAATCCTTGAAAGATTTTCTAAAAATTGTTCAGAGAAGAATTTTGATTTAGGTCAATTGATGGTTGCCATTTTGAAGTGCATATGAAAAGTAGTAGCAATTTGAAGGGCCGAAAATTTGAAAGATAGGTTGCCAGGCAACGAAACATACGCCCACAGCAGCTAAATCGTCCGGGCAGTCAACAAGGGTTGTCGCATATTTTTACTAATTTCGGTAATGAAGCATTTGTAATACACTAAAAACTGATTAAGAGTAACAACTCATTATGTAATTATCAGAAAATCATTAGAATTTGATTGCTTTTTATAAAGTTTTACCCCACGCTAACAATTAGTATATACATGAAACATTTAATATCATGGATTTAGCTGTTCAGTTATCTAAATTCATTGAAATCATTTGAAAATCAATAGGCTTCTTCGTCTCATGACCTTAAACACTGTGTATAAATCTAAAGTCAATCGGATATTAACTTTGGCCTCCAGAGCGTCCACAAGATTTTTTGAGGTGATCAAGGGCCATAACTCTGGCACTATCGGAAATCGCTGAAAATTAATAGGTGTCTTTGTCTTATGATCTTAAACACTGTGTATAAATTTAAAGTCAATCGGATATTAACTTTGGCCTCTAGAGCGTCCACAAGATTTTTTGAAGTGATCAAGGGCCATAACTCTGGCACTAATTATCGGAAATCGCTGAAAATCAATAGGCTTCTAGGTCTTATAACCTTAAACACTGTGTATCAATTTGAAGTCAATCGGATATTAACTTTGGCCTCTAGAGCGTCCACAAGATTTTTTGAAGTGATCAAGGGCCATAACTCTGGCACTAATTATCAGAAATCGTTGAAAATCAATAGGCTTCTTCGTCTTATGACCTTAAACACTGTGTGTAAATTTAAAGTCAATCGGATATTAACTTTGACCTTTAGAGCGTCCACAAGATTTTTTGAGGTTATCAAGGGCCATAACTCTGGCACTAATTATCGGAAATCGCTGAAAATCAATAGGCGTCTTCGACTTATGACCTTAAACACTGTGTATAAATCTAAAGTCAATCGGATATTAACTTTGGCCTCCAGAGCGTCCACAAGATTTTTTGAGGTGATCAAGGGCCATAACTCTGGCACTAACTATCTGAAATCGCTGAAAATTAATAGGCGTCTTTGTCTTATGACCTTAAACACTGTGTATAAATTTAAAGTCAATCAGATATTAATTTTGGCTTCTAGAGCGTCCACAAGATTTTTTGAAGTGATCAAGGGCCATAACTCTGGCACTAATTATCGGAAATCGCGGAAAATAAATAGGCTTCTTCGTCTTATGACCTTAAACACTGTGTATCAATTTGAAGTCAATCGGATATTAACTTTGGCCCCTAGAGCGTCCACAAGATTTTTTGAAGTGATCAAGGGCCATAACTCTGGTACTATTTATCGGAAATCGCTGAAAATCAATAGGCTTCTTCGTCTTATGACCTTAAACACTGTGTATAAATTTAAAGTCAATCGGATATTAACTTTGGCCTCTAGAGCGTCCACAAGATTTTTTGAAGTGATCAAGGGCCATAACTCTGGCACTAATTATCGGAAATCGCTGAAAAACAATAGGCTTCTTCGTCTCATGACCTTAAACACTGTGTATAAATTTAAAGTCAATCGGATATTAACTTTAGCCTGTAGAGCGTCCACAAGCAATTGTGGACGCCGGACCGACGGACGGACGGACGGACCGACGGACGGACGGACGGGGGCGACGACAATATACGACCACATTTCAATGTGGGCGTATAAAAACAATAACTCTCCTTCTAATTGAGCTAGAATGTTCAATCTTGGTGTAGACGTTCAACATTTCAATGTCATGATTGAGTTCAAAGATGAGCATTTTCTGCCTAGGGTAAGCAGAAATAAGCATGCTGATTTGTTGATTCTTTAGGGCAAGATAACTTCGGTTATAATGAAGGGAGGGCGGTGAAACTCTTGTTAATCGAGAGTGTAATAGCTGGCCTGTTGTGTGAAATCGTTGTATCTTTTTTTTTAAATATCAGGGATAGCTGAAAAAAAGAGATCGAAAATCAAAAAAGTCATCTGTTTACGATTTGGAGCATCTTTAAAGGTTCTTTTCTCTTAAAGTCAACATAATACTTTTTGGGAACTTCTTCTACAAAGAGTCTTATCGGTAGTCTTTTATATGAAAACTTCGATCAACAGTCCAAAATATCTGGAGTAGAAGAATAAAAGGATCGAACATTGAAAACGGCACCCTTTTATTGTTAAGCGAAACATGCAGTGTGTGTGACTACAATCTGCACATTTAGTCATTGTTTTGAGCTTATTCAACAGTATCGAATTCCAACTGCTTAGGGATATTTTACGTGCACTTCAATGTGTACACGCGACCTTGGTTTTTCGTCCCACCCGAACGACTAGACATCTGTCCTTGTCAGGCCCTCCGTTCTGCCTCACTGACAAGGGGGGACCACGCCGGAAAATCGAGATGATCTTCCTCGTTGCAGAACTTTCAATTCAGGCCAAACGTTTATTGCATACGATTAAGCTGGTCAGTTGGAGCTTATTTTCAAAAGTTTTGTAATAATCGGTTGGTAATTAAAATACCGTGCGAATTAAACTGTTAAAACAGAAAATTTCGCCCGGTTAAAATGTTTCTTGCTATAAGTCAGCAATTTCCAGATTTTAGGGAGGCTGAATGGTTAGCATACGCGCGCTGTATCGTAACGTCTGTCATTGAGTCAACCGGCGTCGTTTCGATTTCCAAGTTGCACGTGACATGGAGTATGGTGTCCAACCTCGTGGGTTTTCTCCGTGTCCTTCGGTCTCTTCCCACGGCTAAAGACCCGTACGCGCAAGGGAAGTTTATAAATACAATTAAAAAACATATGTTGGTCCCGAAATGACCTAGTTTGTGTCGAATGGACGTTAAGCCGCATTTCTCTCTTTTTTTTATTTTTAAAGTTTTGTAATAATCGGTTGGTAATCAAAGATACTGTAAAAGTGATAAAACAGAAAAATTCACCCGGTTGTAATGTTTCTCACTTTAAAGTCAGCAATTTGCCAATTTTAAGGGGAAAACGTTTATTGCGAACGATTTAGCTGGTCAGGGGGAGCTTATTTTTAAAAGTTTTGTAATATTCGGTTGATAACTAAAGGTACCGTGCAAATTAAACTAATAAAATAGAAGATTGAAATGTTTCTATCTGTAGGTCAGCAATTTGCAGATTTTAGGGAGGTTGCGTGACTGAATGGTTAGCACGTGCGCTCTGTATCATAACGTCTGTCATTGGGTCAACTGGCGTTGTTTCGATTTCTTGGTTGTACGTGACAAGGAGTATGGTCGCCTGTCCAACCTCGTAGGCCGTAACGCCGCTGCCCGGGTAAAATTTCCCTCATTGCACACTTTATGGCGTATGCCCGTCTTCATTAGCCCATTGTAGGAGCAGAACAGTAGGACGTTAAACCCCATTCAATTTCATTTCATTTTCTCTATGTTGCTTATTTATTATAGTGGATAAATATTTTTCTGGTTCTAGCAATTATTTAATTTCTGCATAGAAATCTTGCTTTGACCAGTTTTTTTTTTATTGCAAAGTGCCATTCTTGTATATTGCAGTCTATGACCCTTTGTTTAAAACATGCTTAAGAAGTTGTCACGATTTCCTACTTATAACCAAACATATTGGAAACCATAATTATATAACATATCTCTAATTTTGGAAGCCCGATTACAGCTATACAAGTTTGGGTTATTTCCCTTTAGTTTAAAGATTATTTCTTTGCCGAGGGTGCAATGTTTCTCACTACATTTAAATTTGTAACTTTGTGAGTTTTGACCGATTTTGATAATTATGTCTTTATAATTTTCCATATTTAACGAAAATATTCAAACAATTGGAATCAACCTGATTCAAAAGTTTTTAGTTTTGTTCAAAGTTTTCTCATTTAATTTTTCGATGTTTTCTTACCATTTTCATTTCATTTTTCTGAAAGTTTTGAAGTGGGAAGTCATCCCGATTACAGCAACACAAGTATCAGTTATTTCCCTTTAGTTTTCAGATTATGCAATGTTTCATACTATATTTAGACTTGTAACTTCGCGAGTTTTTGACCAATTTTGATAGTTTGTTATTCTTATCCTTTTATTTGAGATACTTGATATAATCTATGACACGTGACGATGAATATGAAAGCTTTCATATCTGCATGGGACAGTAGCAGATCTAGTTATTATTATTTTTTTTTTTTGTGTATTTTCTGCAAATCGGATTTCTCAGAATCTAACCATAGGATCTTTCTGAAACTTTGACCTACCCCCCTATAAATGGGGTGCGAACCTTGATTAAATATATTTTCAAAACGTTTTACGAATCCGAAATCACCGAATTTTACGAACGAATGCATTTGACCTACAATGCTGTAACTTTGTGACTATTTGACCTATTTAATTAATTCTTTTTTCTATGGGTACCTTGAGACATTTACTTTAAATCTGCAATTTCGGATTTTCGAATTTCGAAAATTCGTCGCTGTGATTTCGAACCGGAAGTTTAGACCAACTGGACAATTTCTTTAGTAGTTGTACGATTTTCTTGAAATTTAATATGTAAGTAAACCTTAATGATGCGACTTGAAAAATGACTTTAGAAATTTTCTAAATTATCTCCCCTTGGAGAAATTGAGGATCGAAATTTTCAAAAAAATCGACGAAATATAGGTCAAATCATCTTGATTTTTTTTTTGGTTACTAGCTGCGAGACCACTGATTCGTACACAAAAAATGGAGTTTGTAGCTCAACCCGGAAGTGCCACCATCTTGAAATGTAAAAACCTCAAACGCCATTTTGCTATTTTACTTACAGACACGGGAATTATATTTTCTGAATCCTTGGAGGAAGGCCTAAAAAACGTCGGGAGTAGAATTTTCATTTAGGTCAACTGGAAGTCACCATTTTGAATTGAAAATGAAAAATGGAAGCAATTTAAAGGGCCGAGTTTTTGGAACACAATAACTCTCCTTCTAATTAAGCTAGAATGTTTAAACTTGGGGTAGACGTTCACTAGGTCAATGTCATGATTGAGTGTAAAGATGAGCATTTTCTGCCTGGGGTAAGCAGAGATACGCATGCTGATTTATTGATTCTTTAGGGCACAATAACTTCGGTTATAATGAAGGGAGGGTGGTGAAACTCTTGTCAATCTACAGTCTCGTAGCAAGCCTGTTGTGTGAAATCATTGTATCATTTTTTTTAAATATCAGGGATAGCAGAAAAAAGAGATCGAAAATCCAAAAAGTCGTATTTTTACGATTTAGAGCATTTTTAAAGGTCCTTTTCTCTTAAAGTCAACATAATATTTTTGGGGAACTTCTTGTACAAAGAGTCTTATCGGTAGTCTTTTAAATGAAACCATCGATCAACAGTCCAAAATATCAGGAGTAGAAGAATAAAAGGATCGAAAATTGAAAACGGCACCCTTTCATTGTTAAGCAAAACATGCAGTGTGGGTGGCTACAATTTGCACATTTAGTCATCGTATAGAGCTTATTCAACATTATCGTATTCCAACTGCTAAGGAATCTTTTACGTGCACTCCAATGTGTACACGCCGGTGGGAGGACAAGCCAAAAAATCGAGATGAACTTTCTCGGCCAATGCAGGGATCGAACACCCGACCTCCTGGCTAGCAGGTCAACGCCTTCGCCACATAGTGTGTACACCCATCGTACATTTCATCTGTCAAATCAAAGCATTTCATTGCATTAGACCAATAATTAATTATTCTTAATTTGAAACTTTATTTTAGTATTATTAACTCCTCATTTTATTGGTAGACGTTCGTCTTATTTAAAGTTAAACTTTCATTTAACTATGAACATCCCTTAACGTGTCTCTTTAAAACAATTAAATACTCTAAAACAGTAGCTCAACCTTTTGACCTAAGCTCATTAATTTACCATTTTGTATGTGAGCGACTTGTTATTCTTCTTATATGACATATTGCACGTGTCCGATTTCAAAGGGGAGTTTGGTGGCTGAATGGTTAGCACGCGCGCGCTGTATCATAAAGCCTGTCATTGAGTCAGCTAGCGTGTTTTCGAATCTCCGGTCGTACCTGACAAGGAGTAAGGTCGCCTGTCCATCTTGGTGGGTTTTCTTCATTTCCTCCGGTTTCCTTCCACTGCTAAAGACCTCTACGCACAAGCGAAATATTGAAATAAAATCGAACTATATGTTAGTCCCGAAATGATCTAGTTTGGGACACAATAACTCTCTAATTCAGCTAGACTTGGTGTGGGTGTTTATTAGGCCAATACCTTGATGACTCTGGAACACAATAACTCTTTTTCTAATTGGGGTACAATGTTCAAACTTGGTATAGGCATTCACTAAGTCAATGTCTTGATGAAGTTCGAAGTAGAATTTTGATTTAGGTCAACTGGTAGTCACCATTTTGAAGTGAATATGAAACATAGTGAAAAATCGACATTTACGGACTTGTAAACAAACACAATATAGCATAGTATGTTCAATGCGTCTCCTATGTCTGAAATTATTACATTTCAGGATAGTCGGGATACGGTATTTGAATATTTCAAAAATTCGATTTTTGCCTTTGATGTTTTTCGTGCTGACAAAATTCTTTACGAGTGAAAAATCACATTAACTTCACTAGATTGTAACCGATTTTAATGATTTTTTTTTCCTTGTTCGGATTATTCATACGACCCATGACATGTGACAGGAAGTGACTGTGAATATGAAAGCTTTCATATCTGCATGGGACAGTAGCAGATCTAGTTAAGCTTTCATATTACATATGAAAGCTTATTGTTTCTGTTAAGATTATTATTATTTTTTTTTTGTGTTTTATCCACAAATCGGATTTCTCAGAATCTAACCACAGTATCTTTATGAAACTTTTACCTACCCCCGCAAAAATGGGTGGTAGCTGTTGATTAAATATATTTTCAAAACGTTTTACGAATCCGAAATCACCGACATTTACGAACGACAAAATGGACATTGCATAGTCGTAACTTTATTGTTTTTTGACCGATTTTACTAAATCTTTTTTCTTTGAATACCTTGAAAAAAATCATTTTCATCAGCAGTTTCACATTTTCGAATTTCGAAAATTCGTCGCTGTGATTTCGAACCGGAAGTTTAGACCAATTTGTCAACTTCTTTAATAGTTGTGCGATTTTCATTCAATTTAGTATATAAGTAGATCCTACCGATGTGACTTCAAAAATATAATTAGAAATTTTCTAAATTATCTCCCCTTGGTGAAATTAAGGATCAAAATTTTCAAAAAAATCACCGAAATATAGGTCAGAATGACCTAATTTTTTATTTTGATACTAGACAAGGAATTACTGATTCGTACACAAAATATGGAGTTTGTCGATCGAACCGGAAGTGCCACCATCTTTAAACGTGAAAAATCACTAAGGCTTTTTTGCTATTTTACTTACAGACTCGGGAGTTATATTTTCTGAATCCTTGTAGGAAGGCCTAAAAAATGCCGCGAATAGAATTTTGATTTAGGTCAACCGGGAGTCACCATTTTGAATTGAAAATGAAAAATAGAAGCAATTTGAAGGGCCGAGACTTTGGAGCACAATAACTCTCATTCTAATTAAGCTAGAATGTTCAAACTTGGTGTAAACTTTTACTAGGTCAATGTTATGATGGAGTTCAAAGATGAGCATTTTCTGCTTAGGGTAAGCAGAGATAAGCATGTTGATTTGTTGATTCTTTAGGGCACGATAACTTCGCTTATAATGAAGGGAGAGCGGTGAAACTTTTGTCAATAGAGAGTCTAATAGCTAGCCTGTTGTGTGAAATCATTGTATCATTTTTTTTTAAATATCAGGGATAGCCGAAAAAAAGAGATTGAAAATCCAAAAAGTCGTATTTTTACAATTTGGAGCATGTTTAGAGGTCTTTCTCGTAAAGTCAACATAATATTTTTTGGGAACTTCTTCTACGAAGAGTCTTATCGGTAGTCTTTTATATGAAAACTTCGATCAACAGTCCAAAATATCTGGAGTAGAAGAATAAAAGGATCAAACATTGAAAACGACACCCTTTCATTGTTAAGCGAAACATGCAGTGTGGGTGACTACAATCTGCACATTTAGTCATCGTATAGAGCTTATTCAACAGTATCGAATTCCAACTGCTTAGGGATATTTTACGTGCACTCCAATGTGTACACGCGACCTTGGTTTTTCGTCCCAACCGAACGACTAGACAGCTGTCCTTGTCAGGCCCTCTGCCTCACTGACAAGGGGGAACCACGCCGGAAAATCGAGATGAACTTTCTCGTTGCAGAACTTTCAATTCAGGCCAAACGTTTATTGCATACGATTAAGCTGGTCAGTTGGAGCTTATTTTCAAAAGTTTTGTAATGATCGGTTGGTAATTAAAATACCGTGTAAATTAAACTGTTAAAACAGAAAATTTCGCCCGGTTGAAATGTTTCTTGCTATAAGTCAGCGATTTCCCGATTTTAGGGAGGCTGAATGGTTAGCATACGCGCGCTGTATCGTAACGTCTGTCATTGAATCAACCGGCGTCGTTTCGATTTCCAAGTTGCACGTGACATGGAGTATGGTGTCCAACCTCGTGGGTTTTCTCCGTGTCCTTCGGTTTCCTCTCTTGGCTAAAGACCCGTACGCGCAAGGTAAGTTTATAAATAAAATTAAAAAACATATGTTAGTCCCGAAATGACCTAGTTTGTGTCGAATGGACGTTGAGCCGCATTTCTCTCTTTCTCTTTTATTTTTAAAGTTTTGTAATAATCGGTTGGTAATCAAAGGTACTGTAAAAGTGATAAAACATAAAATTTCGCCCGGTTGTAATGTTTCTCCCTTTAAAGTCAGCAATTTGCCGATTTTAGAGGGCAAACGTTTATTGCGAACAATTAAGCTGGTCAGGGGGAGCTTATTTTTAAGGGAGGCTGAATAGCTGAATGGTTAGCATGTGCGCTGTATCGTAACGTCTGTCATTGAGTCAACGGGCGTCGTTTCGATTTCGAGATTGCACGTGACATGGAGTATGGTGTCCAACCTCGTGTGTTTTCTCCGTGTCCTGTGATAAAACAGAAAATTTCGCCCGGTTGTAATGTTTCTCACATTGCCGATTTTAAGGGGAAAACGTTTATTCCGAACGATTTAGCTGGTCAGGGGGAGCTTATTTTTAAAACTTTTGTAATATTCGGTTGATAACTAAAGGTACCGTGCAAATTAAACTAATAAAATAGAAGATTTCGCCCGGTTGAAATGTTTCTATCTGTAGGTCAGCAATTTGCCGATATTAGGGTGGTTGCGTGACTGAATGGTTAGCACGTGCGCTCTGTATCATAACGTCTGTCATTGAGTCAACTGGCGTTGTTTCGATTTCTTGGTTGTACGTGACAAGGAGTATGGTCGCCTGTCCAACCTCGTAGGCCGTAACGCCGCTGCCCGGGTAAAATTTCCCTCATTGCACACTTTATGGCGTATGCCCGTCTTCATTAGCCCATTTTAGGAGCAGAACAGTAGGACGTTAAACCCCATTCAATTTCATTTCATTTTCTCTATGTTGCTTATTTATTATAGTGGATAAATGTTTTTCTGGTTCTATTAATTATTTCAACACAAGTATCAGTTATTTCCCTTTAGTTTTCAGATTATGCAATGTTTCATACTATATTTAGACTTGTAACTTCGCGAGTTTTTGACCAATTTTGATAGTTTGTTATTCTTATCCTTTTATTTGAGATACTTGATATAATCGATGACACGTGACGATGAATATGAAAGCTTTCATATCTGCATGGGACAGTAGCAGATCTAGTTCTTATTATTATTCTTATTATTATTCCAATTCCACTTTGACTATATCTCAGCAACTACTTGTCGCATCGTTACGATTTCTTCGGTTTTACTGGGAAAGTGGGTGTGACTTAGAGGATAAAGCTATTTTGAACGTTCTGCGACAATGCGAAATGTCCGAAATCACCGAAGTTATCGTTTTTGAAAATATTGCAGTAATTTTAACAATAATCATTGATTTTAACTTTCGATACATTTTGGCATAGTCTGAGACAGGGCACATAGTTACGCTACTTTCGATTTTTGATTTTCGGCATATCTTCGAAGATATTAGGCGCCAAATTTCGAAAATTTAAAATTTTACAAAAAGCTTTTTTATTTATGAATATTTTTTAGTCGTGTTGTGCACAGAATTAAAGAGTCATCTGACTAGCGCAAAAATAGTAAAAAAAATTGTCTCAGTAATTTTCCTTGGCCGCCATTGGCTAATTCAGTTTTTCAGTCCCAGATTAATTTTTTATTGTTCGATTTGTATAAAACAAAGTTCATATGCTTCGTTGTCTCAATTGTCATTATTTATTATTACCGAAAGTGTTATCTGTCGGCACCGGAAGTGGCATAATTTTACCAAAAACTACAATTTTGACAGTTATTTTCTTATATCGAAAACAAATATTATTTTTTGGAAAAATTATTTGACTCAAAGAGTGTGCCCTTTCAAGGCGCAAAAAATGTAGGAAGCAGTTTTTTTAATTTCGATTTCATTTTCGAGCAAATTCGATTAAGAGGCTAAAATGGTGTAAAATTGACCTATTTACAACCTATTCAGGCTTTTCAAATTTTAAAATATTTCTTTGTAACTTTTATAAACTTGTAGCTATCATCCATACAAAGAGAATATGCGTGAAAATTAGTTTGTAATATAAGCAGTTGCCGAGAAATAGGCAATTTTGCATGAGTCACTTTTCACGTAATTTTGGCTGTAAAAGAATCAATTATTATTCGATTTTCAATTTTCTTTCGCCATTGGATGCCTAATGCCATAGTGGACTATTTCAAACCATTTTACCTCTTATGCCGCCACCGGAAATGACGTTATTGCTCAAAACTTAAATTTTAGCCTTTAAAAACAATATTTTATTCAAATGAGTGGTACTTGTTATTTTTTTCAAATTATGATATTTGATTCTATTGATAAAATAGATTGAACCCATACAATCATACAGATACCACAAAATGGTTTCTAACTTGTACGGTTGCAGAGAAATGGACAATTTTCCCTAAGTCACTTTTCAAGGTTTTTGGTCTATAAAAGTGTCAGTTATTATTCGATTTTCATAAAATTTTCACTATATGATATCTTATGTCATTGATGATTTCATAGAACTAATTTAACATTTTCAGTATCACCAGAAGTAATGTCATTTTGGCAAAAACTGTATTTTTAGCCTTCAAAACAGTTATTTTTTTTGAATGAGTCTGATTTGTAATATATTTCAAATTACGATATTTGATCCCAATCAACAAATCGATTGAACCCATACGATCATATAGATACCAAAAAATAGTTTTTATCATGTACGGTTGCCGAGAAATAGACGATTTTCTACAAGTCACTTTTCAAGGTTTTTGGTCTATAAAAGTGGCAATTCTTATTCGATCTACATACTATTTTCGCCATATGATGCCTTATGCCATTTCTGATTTCATAAAACTAATTGAACATTTTCATTATCACCGGAAGTAATGAAATTTTTCCAGGATCACTTACAAGTAACATATATATATATATATATATATATATAAAATGAATTGATATTGCTGGATTTGGTTGATTCTTCGTCAATTTTATTTGATGTTTACAATGCTTATGTGGAAACCTGGTCGATGGTTTCATTGGTATCGGAAGTGACATATGTTCAAGGGTAACGTGGCACCAGTGAAACCCGTCATTCCTGCATGCAGGTCTAGTTATTATTAGGGTTTCACACTGCGTAGCTTGTGTGAAACACTATTGTTTTTGTTAAAATTATTATTCTTATTAGGCTTTCAGACTTTCGTCTGAAAGCCTATTGAGATTACTAAAATTATTATTATTATTATTATTATTATTTACCGCGAGGGCCTAGATCTCCATGATCGAAAACAGATATCGATCTGGAATTAGCTTTTCTATCGGGAAACCATGTGGTGGCTACTTGATAAAATATTTTTGAAATTTCTGCGCATACCGGAAGTGACCGAACTTTGTACTTTCTCTAAAAATTGAAAATCGGCCATAGTTTCGTCAATTCTTTATCCATTTTCAAACAAATTACATTTTTGGAATCCCTGAATCTTTTCTGAGACAATGGCTATCTCACATTTTTCAATTTCGAACATTCGTCTATGACTTTTATCGTTCGAAAATTGAAAACATGTTGTTTACGAGACAATTTTTGCCACCATCTTTAAACGTGAAAAATCACTAAGGCTTTTTTGCTATTTTACTTACAGACTCGGGAGTTATATTTTCTGAATCCTTGTAGGAAGGCCTAAAAAATGCCGCGAATAGAATTTTGATTTAGGTCAACCGGGAGTCACCATTTTGAATTGAAAATGAAAAATAGAAGCAATTTGAAGGGCCGAGACTTTGGAGCACAATAACTCTCATTCTAATTAAGCTAGAATGTTCAAACTTGGTGTAAACTTTTACTAGGTCAATGTTATGATGGAGTTCAAAGATGAGCATTTTCTGCTTAGGGTAAGCAGAGATAAGCATGTTGATTTGTTGATTCTTTAGGGCACGATAACTTCGCTTATAATGAAGGGAGAGCGGTGAAACTTTTGTCAATAGAGAGTCTAATAGCTAGCCTGTTGTGTGAAATCATTGTATCATTTTTTTTTAAATATCAGGGATAGCCGAAAAAAAGAGATTGAAAATCCAAAAAGTCGTATTTTTACAATTTGGAGCATGTTTAGAGGTCTTTCTCGTAAAGTCAACATAATATTTTTTGGGAACTTCTTCTACGAAGAGTCTTATCGGTAGTCTTTTATATGAAAACTTCGATCAACAGTCCAAAATATCTGGAGTAGAAGAATAAAAGGATCAAACATTGAAAACGACACCCTTTCATTGTTAAGCGAAACATGCAGTGTGGGTGACTACAATCTGCACATTTAGTCATCGTATAGAGCTTATTCAACAGTATCGAATTCCAACTGCTTAGGGATATTTTACGTGCACTCCAATGTGTACACGCGACCTTGGTTTTTCGTCCCAACCGAACGACTAGACAGCTGTCCTTGTCAGGCCCTCTGCCTCACTGACAAGGGGGAACCACGCCGGAAAATCGAGATGAACTTTCTCGTTGCAGAACTTTCAATTCAGGCCAAACGTTTATTGCATACGATTAAGCTGGTCAGTTGGAGCTTATTTTCAAAAGTTTTGTAATGATCGGTTGGTAATTAAAATACCGTGTAAATTAAACTGTTAAAACAGAAAATTTCGCCCGGTTGAAATGTTTCTTGCTATAAGTCAGCGATTTCCCGATTTTAGGGAGGCTGAATGGTTAGCATACGCGCGCTGTATCGTAACGTCTGTCATTGAATCAACCGGCGTCGTTTCGATTTCCAAGTTGCACGTGACATGGAGTATGGTGTCCAACCTCGTGGGTTTTCTCCGTGTCCTTCGGTTTCCTCTCTTGGCTAAAGACCCGTACGCGCAAGGTAAGTTTATAAATAAAATTAAAAAACATATGTTAGTCCCGAAATGACCTAGTTTGTGTCGAATGGACGTTGAGCCGCATTTCTCTCTTTCTCTTTTATTTTTAAAGTTTTGTAATAATCGGTTGGTAATCAAAGGTACTGTAAAAGTGATAAAACATAAAATTTCGCCCGGTTGTAATGTTTCTCACTTTAAAGTCAGCAATTTGCCGATTTTAGAGGGCAAACGTTTATTGCGAACAATTAAGCTGGTCAGGGGGAGCTTATTTTTAAGGGAGGCTGAATAGCTGAATGGTTAGCATGTGCGCTGTATCGTAACGTCTGTCATTGAGTCAACGGGCGTCGTTTCGATTTCGAGATTGCACGTGACATGGAGTATGGTGTCCAACCTCGTGTGTTTTCTCCGTGTCCTGTGATAAAACAGAAAATTTCGCCCGGTTGTAATGTTTCTCACATTGCCGATTTTAAGGGGAAAACGTTTATTCCGAACGATTTAGCTGGTCAGGGGGAGCTTATTTTTAAAACTTTTGTAATATTCGGTTGATAACTAAAGGTACCGTGCAAATTAAACTAATAAAATAGAAGATTTCGCCCGGTTGAAATGTTTCTATCTGTAGGTCAGCAATTTGCCGATATTAGGGTGGTTGCGTGACTGAATGGTTAGCACGTGCGCTCTGTATCATAACGTCTGTCATTGAGTCAACTGGCGTTGTTTCGATTTCTTGGTTGTACGTGACAAGGAGTATGGTCGCCTGTCCAACCTCGTAGGCCGTAACGCCGCTGCCCGGGTAAAATTTCCCTCATTGCACACTTTATGGCGTATGCCCGTCTTCATTAGCCCATTTTAGGAGCAGAACAGTAGGACGTTAAACCCCATTCAATTTCATTTCATTTTCTCTATGTTGCTTATTTATTATAGTGGATAAATGTTTTTCTGGTTCTATTAATTATTTCAACACAAGTATCAGTTATTTCCCTTTAGTTTTCAGATTATGCAATGTTTCATACTATATTTAGACTTGTAACTTCGCGAGTTTTTGACCAATTTTGATAGTTTGTTATTCTTATCCTTTTATTTGAGATAC
This sequence comes from Patella caerulea, assembly GCA_036850965.1. NCBI lineage: Eukaryota > Metazoa > Mollusca > Gastropoda > Patellidae > Patella > Patella caerulea. The sequence continues at coordinate 2,033,785 of JAZGQO010000008.1, read as the reverse complement.
TTGATATAATCGATGACACGTGACGATGAATATGAAAGCTTTCATATCTGCATGGGACAGTAGCAGATCTAGTTCTTATTATTATTCTTATTATTATTCCAATTCCACTTTGACTATATCTCAGCAACTACTTGTCGCATCGTTACGATTTCTTCGGTTTTACTGGGAAAGTGGGTGTGACTTAGAGGATAAAGCTATTTTGAACGTTCTGCGACAATGCGAAATGTCCGAAATCACCGAAGTTATCGTTTTTGAAAATATTGCAGTAATTTTAACAATAATCATTGATTTTAACTTTCGATACATTTTGGCATAGTCTGAGACAGGGCACATAGTTACGCTACTTTCGATTTTTGATTTTCGGCATATCTTCGAAGATATTAGGCGCCAAATTTCGAAAATTTAAAATTTTACAAAAAGCTTTTTTATTTATGAATATTTTTTAGTCGTGTTGTGCACAGAATTAAAGAGTCATCTGACTAGCGCAAAAATAGTAAAAAAAATTGTCTCAGTAATTTTCCTTGGCCGCCATTGGCTAATTCAGTTTTTCAGTCCCAGATTAATTTTTTATTGTTCGATTTGTATAAAACAAAGTTCATATGCTTCGTTGTCTCAATTGTCATTATTTATTATTACCGAAAGTGTTATCTGTCGGCACCGGAAGTGGCATAATTTTACCAAAAACTACAATTTTGACAGTTATTTTCTTATATCGAAAACAAATATTATTTTTTGGAAAAATTATTTGACTCAAAGAGTGTGCCCTTTCAAGGCGCAAAAAATGTAGGAAGCAGTTTTTTTAATTTCGATTTCATTTTCGAGCAAATTCGATTAAGAGGCTAAAATGGTGTAAAATTGACCTATTTACAACCTATTCAGGCTTTTCAAATTTTAAAATATTTCTTTGTAACTTTTATAAACTTGTAGCTATCATCCATACAAAGAGAATATGCGTGAAAATTAGTTTGTAATATAAGCAGTTGCCGAGAAATAGGCAATTTTGCATGAGTCACTTTTCACGTAATTTTGGCTGTAAAAGAATCAATTATTATTCGATTTTCAATTTTCTTTCGCCATTGGATGCCTAATGCCATAGTGGACTATTTCAAACCATTTTACCTCTTATGCCGCCACCGGAAATGACGTTATTGCTCAAAACTTAAATTTTAGCCTTTAAAAACAATATTTTATTCAAATGAGTGGTACTTGTTATTTTTTTCAAATTATGATATTTGATTCTATTGATAAAATAGATTGAACCCATACAATCATACAGATACCACAAAATGGTTTCTAACTTGTACGGTTGCAGAGAAATGGACAATTTTCCCTAAGTCACTTTTCAAGGTTTTTGGTCTATAAAAGTGTCAGTTATTATTCGATTTTCATAAAATTTTCACTATATGATATCTTATGTCATTGATGATTTCATAGAACTAATTTAACATTTTCAGTATCACCAGAAGTAATGTCATTTTGGCAAAAACTGTATTTTTAGCCTTCAAAACAGTTATTTTTTTTGAATGAGTCTGATTTGTAATATATTTCAAATTACGATATTTGATCCCAATCAACAAATCGATTGAACCCATACGATCATATAGATACCAAAAAATAGTTTTTATCATGTACGGTTGCCGAGAAATAGACGATTTTCTACAAGTCACTTTTCAAGGTTTTTGGTCTATAAAAGTGGCAATTCTTATTCGATCTACATACTATTTTCGCCATATGATGCCTTATGCCATTTCTGATTTCATAAAACTAATTGAACATTTTCATTATCACCGGAAGTAATGAAATTTTTCCAGGATCACTTACAAGTAACATATATATATATATATATATATATATAAAATGAATTGATATTGCTGGATTTGGTTGATTCTTCGTCAATTTTATTTGATGTTTACAATGCTTATGTGGAAACCTGGTCGATGGTTTCATTGGTATCGGAAGTGACATATGTTCAAGGGTAACGTGGCACCAGTGAAACCCGTCATTCCTGCATGCAGGTCTAGTTATTATTAGGGTTTCACACTGCGTAGCTTGTGTGAAACACTATTGTTTTTGTTAAAATTATTATTCTTATTAGGCTTTCAGACTTTCGTCTGAAAGCCTATTGAGATTACTAAAATTATTATTATTATTATTATTATTATTATTATTTACCGCGAGGGCCTAGATCTCCATGATCGAAAACAGATATCGATCTGGAATTAGCTTTTCTATCGGGAAACCATGTGGTGGCTACTTGATAAAATATTTTTGAAATTTCTGCGCATACCGGAAGTGACCGAACTTTGTACTTTCTCTAAAAATTGAAAATCGGCCATAGTTTCGTCAATTCTTTATCCATTTTCAAACAAATTACATTTTTGGAATCCCTGAATCTTTTCTGAGACAATGGCTATCTCACATTTTTCAATTTCGAACATTCGTCTATGACTTTTATCGTTCGAAAATTGAAAACATGTTGTTTACGAGACAATTTTTGCCACCATCTTTAAACGTGAAAAATCACTAAGGCTTTTTTGCTATTTTACTTACAGACTCGGGAGTTATATTTTCTGAATCCTTGTAGGAAGGCCTAAAAAATGCCGCGAATAGAATTTTGATTTAGGTCAACCGGGAGTCACCATTTTGAATTGAAAATGAAAAATAGAAGCAATTTGAAGGGCCGAGACTTTGGAGCACAATAACTCTCATTCTAATTAAGCTAGAATGTTCAAACTTGGTGTAAACTTTTACTAGGTCAATGTTATGATGGAGTTCAAAGATGAGCATTTTCTGCTTAGGGTAAGCAGAGATAAGCATGTTGATTTGTTGATTCTTTAGGGCACGATAACTTCGCTTATAATGAAGGGAGAGCGGTGAAACTTTTGTCAATAGAGAGTCTAATAGCTAGCCTGTTGTGTGAAATCATTGTATCATTTTTTTTTAAATATCAGGGATAGCCGAAAAAAAGAGATTGAAAATCCAAAAAGTCGTATTTTTACAATTTGGAGCATGTTTAGAGGTCTTTCTCGTAAAGTCAACATAATATTTTTTGGGAACTTCTTCTACGAAGAGTCTTATCGGTAGTCTTTTATATGAAAACTTCGATCAACAGTCCAAAATATCTGGAGTAGAAGAATAAAAGGATCAAACATTGAAAACGACACCCTTTCATTGTTAAGCGAAACATGCAGTGTGGGTGACTACAATCTGCACATTTAGTCATCGTATAGAGCTTATTCAACAGTATCGAATTCCAACTGCTTAGGGATATTTTACGTGCACTCCAATGTGTACACGCGACCTTGGTTTTTCGTCCCAACCGAACGACTAGACAGCTGTCCTTGTCAGGCCCTCTGCCTCACTGACAAGGGGGAACCACGCCGGAAAATCGAGATGAACTTTCTCGTTGCAGAACTTTCAATTCAGGCCAAACGTTTATTGCATACGATTAAGCTGGTCAGTTGGAGCTTATTTTCAAAAGTTTTGTAATGATCGGTTGGTAATTAAAATACCGTGTAAATTAAACTGTTAAAACAGAAAATTTCGCCCGGTTGAAATGTTTCTTGCTATAAGTCAGCGATTTCCCGATTTTAGGGAGGCTGAATGGTTAGCATACGCGCGCTGTATCGTAACGTCTGTCATTGAATCAACCGGCGTCGTTTCGATTTCCAAGTTGCACGTGACATGGAGTATGGTGTCCAACCTCGTGGGTTTTCTCCGTGTCCTTCGGTTTCCTCTCTTGGCTAAAGACCCGTACGCGCAAGGGCAGTTTATAAATAAAATTAAAAAACATATGTTAGTCCCGAAATGACCTAGTTTGTGTCGAATGGACGTTGAGCCGCATTTCTCTCTTTCTCTTTTATTTTTAAAGTTTTGTAATAATCGGTTGGTAATCAAAGGTACTGTAAAAGTGATAAAACATAAAATTTCGCCCGGTTGTAATGTTTCTCACTTTAAAGTCAGCAATTTGCCGATTTTAGAGGGCAAACGTTTATTGCGAACAATTAAGCTGGTCAGGGGGAGCTTATTTTTAAGGGAGGCTGAATAGCTGAATGGTTAGCATGTGCGCTGTATCGTAACGTCTGTCATTGAGTCAACGGGCGTCGTTTCGATTTCGAGATTGCACGTGACATGGAGTATGGTGTCCAACCTCGTGTGTTTTCTCCGTGTCCTGTGATAAAACAGAAAATTTCGCCCGGTTGTAATGTTTCTCACATTGCCGATTTTAAGGGGAAAACGTTTATTCCGAACGATTTAGCTGGTCAGGGGGAGCTTATTTTTAAAACTTTTGTAATATTCGGTTGATAACTAAAGGTACCGTGCAAATTAAACTAATAAAATAGAAGATTTCGCCCGGTTGAAATGTTTCTATCTGTAGGTCAGCAATTTGCCGATATTAGGGTGGTTGCGTGACTGAATGGTTAGCACGTGCGCTCTGTATCATAACGTCTGTCATTGAGTCAACTGGCGTTGTTTCGATTTCTTGGTTGTACGTGACAAGGAGTATGGTCGCCTGTCCAACCTCGTAGGCCGTAACGCCGCTGCCCGGGTAAAATTTCCCTCATTGCACACTTTATGGCGTATGCCCGTCTTCATTAGCCCATTTTAGGAGCAGAACAGTAGGACGTTAAACCCCATTCAATTTCATTTCATTTTCTCTATGTTGCTTATTTATTATAGTGGATAAATGTTTTTCTGGTTCTATTAATTATTTCAACACAAGTATCAGTTATTTCCCTTTAGTTTTCAGATTATGCAATGTTTCATACTATATTTAGACTTGTAACTTCGCGAGTTTTTGACCAATTTTGATAGTTTGTTATTCTTATCCTTTTATTTGAGATACTTGATATAATCGATGACACGTGACGATGAATATGAAAGCTTTCATATCTGCATGGGACAGTAGCAGATCTAGTTCTTATTATTATTCTTATTATTATTCCAATTCCACTTTGACTATATCTCAGCAACTACTTGTCGCATCGTTACGATTTCTTCGGTTTTACTGGGAAAGTGGGTGTGACTTAGAGGATAAAGCTATTTTGAACGTTCTGCGACAATGCGAAATGTCCGAAATCACCGAAGTTATCGTTTTTGAAAATATTGCAGTAATTTTAACAATAATCATTGATTTTAACTTTCGATACATTTTGGCATAGTCTGAGACAGGGCACATAGTTACGCTACTTTCGATTTTTGATTTTCGGCATATCTTCGAAGATATTAGGCGCCAAATTTCGAAAATTTAAAATTTTACAAAAAGCTTTTTTATTTATGAATATTTTTTAGTCGTGTTGTGCACAGAATTAAAGAGTCATCTGACTAGCGCAAAAATAGTAAAAAAAATTGTCTCAGTAATTTTCCTTGGCCGCCATTGGCTAATTCAGTTTTTCAGTCCCAGATTAATTTTTTATTGTTCGATTTGTCAGGGGTGCACAATTTCACTTTTGAACCACTAGCCCATGGACAGGTGTCATGACAAAATTTGCTAGCCCGACAGAAAAATATACCTGCCCAAAGTATAAATTATGGTCCTATTGTTTTTAATTTATTTTAATGACCAAACATAAAAATAATAACAAAGTTTAGTAAACAAATATTTAATCATCCAAATGTTCCAATATTGTCTCAACCTTTCCATACATCATCAATAATGTATTGGACATTATTACTGATAGACAACAAGAACCATAAACGGAGGAATAAAAAGGTTTGTGTTGTCTATCGGCCATTTTTATAGCTACAGGTTCGATATTGGAAGATATTCATTTACCCTTGCAAGAATACTTAATTAAACCATACAACATCAGTCCACTGCTGTGTCAAAAAAATAGCCATTACCGGTACCCAAAATAAATAGCGTTTTTTGGGATCATGCGATTTACGGACCACCATGACACATTAATTTGATAATCAGTCTACCGATACCTCACCGTACACTTAGCATTATTCATATTTCTGCCTATATAATGAAATATATTTTAATCAGAAAATCAATGAGTCCTTTGAAAAATCAAGAAGAAACAGGGGCAATTCTAACAACAGTACCACCGGTCGTGTGGAAAAGTCATGTGATGAGAAAACGCTATCACGGCGTTTGCAATCTTCGTCAAATGAATTCTTGGAAATTTATAACAGTATCTATTGCGGTAAATGACGATAAAAGGAAGACATATTTTAACAAAATAGAGAGAGAGAGAGAAAAAAATGCGTATTCGTATGCGGTCATTCGACAATACTCGTTTATTTTTAGACGAGTTATTTTTAGTAACGGAAGCTACCGGTACAAGCCGGTAGCACTATCGTGTGCCCATTTGTGACTGAAACTGGCCTATTCTGCTATTCAACTATTAAAAACTTATTACGCGGACTGGAACTAAAATGCTTTAAATACATTGCAATCACAAAGTAAGAATTTCTGTCAGAGAAAATAGGCCTGTCCGCGGGCGGCCGGAATACGTAATATCAGCTGTCCAACAAAATGATTTACCTGTCCCGGGCGTCGGGCGATGGTAATTGTGCACCCCTGGATTTGTATAAAACAAAGTTCATATGCTTCGTTGTCTCAATTGTCATTATTTATTATTACCGAAAGTGTTATCTGTCGGCACCGGAAGTGGCATAATTTTACCAAAAACTACAATTTTGACAGTTATTTTCTTATATCGAAAACAAATATTATTTTTTGGAAAAATTATTTGACTCAAAGAGTGTGCCCTTTCAAGGCGCAAAAAATGTAGGAAGCAGTTTTTTTAATTTCGATTTCATTTTCGAGCAAATTCGATTAAGAGGCTAAAATGGTGTAAAATTGACCTATTTACAACCTATTCAGGCTTTTCAAATTTTAAAATATTTCTTTGTAACTTTTATAAACTTGTAGCTATCATCCATACAAAGAGAATATGCGTGAAAATTAGTTTGTAATATAAGCAGTTGCCGAGAAATAGGCAATTTTGCATGAGTCACTTTTCACGTAATTTTGGCTGTAAAAGAATCAATTATTATTCGATTTTCAATTTTCTTTCGCCATTGGATGCCTAATGCCATAGTGGACTATTTCAAACCATTTTACCTCTTATGCCGCCACCGGAAATGACGTTATTGCTCAAAACTTAAATTTTAGCCTTTAAAAACAATATTTTATTCAAATGAGTGGTACTTGTTATTTTTTTCAAATTATGATATTTGATTCTATTGATAAAATAGATTGAACCCATACAATCATACAGATACCACAAAATGGTTTCTAACTTGTACGGTTGCAGAGAAATGGACAATTTTCCCTAAGTCACTTTTCAAGGTTTTTGGTCTATAAAAGTGTCAGTTATTATTCGATTTTCATAAAATTTTCACTATATGATATCTTATGTCATTGATGATTTCATAGAACTAATTTAACATTTTCAGTATCACCAGAAGTAATGTCATTTTGGCAAAAACTGTATTTTTAGCCTTCAAAACAGTTATTTTTTTTGAATGAGTCTGATTTGTAATATATTTCAAATTACGATATTTGATCCCAATCAACAAATCGATTGAACCCATACGATCATATAGATACCAAAAAATAGTTTTTATCATGTACGGTTGCCGAGAAATAGACGATTTTCTACAAGTCACTTTTCAAGGTTTTTGGTCTATAAAAGTGGCAATTCTTATTCGATCTACATACTATTTTCGCCATATGATGCCTTATGCCATTTCTGATTTCATAAAACTAATTGAACATTTTCATTATCACCGGAAGTAATGAAATTTTTCCAGGATCACTTACAAGTAACATATATATATATATATATATATATATAAAATGAATTGATATTGCTGGATTTGGTTGATTCTTCGTCAATTTTATTTGATGTTTACAATGCTTATGTGGAAACCTGGTCGATGGTTTCATTGGTATCGGAAGTGACATATGTTCAAGGGTAACGTGGCACCAGTGAAACCCGTCATTCCTGCATGCAGGTCTAGTTATTATTAGGGTTTCACACTGCGTAGCTTGTGTGAAACACTATTGTTTTTGTTAAAATTATTATTCTTATTAGGCTTTCAGACTTTCGTCTGAAAGCCTATTGAGATTACTAAAATTATTATTATTATTATTATTATTATTATTATTTACCGCGAGGGCCTAGATCTCCATGATCGAAAACAGATATCGATCTGGAATTAGCTTTTCTATCGGGAAACCATGTGGTGGCTACTTGATAAAATATTTTTGAAATTTCTGCGCATACCGGAAGTGACCGAACTTTGTACTTTCTCTAAAAATTGAAAATCGGCCATAGTTTCGTCAATTCTTTATCCATTTTCAAACAAATTACATTTTTGGAATCCCTGAATCTTTTCTGAGACAATGGCTATCTCACATTTTTCAATTTCGAACATTCGTCTATGACTTTTATCGTTCGAAAATTGAAAACATGTTGTTTACGAGACAATTTTTGCCACCATCTTTAAACGTGAAAAATCACTAAGGCTTTTTTGCTATTTTACTTACAGACTCGGGAGTTATATTTTCTGAATCCTTGTAGGAAGGCCTAAAAAATGCCGCGAATAGAATTTTGATTTAGGTCAACCGGGAGTCACCATTTTGAATTGAAAATGAAAAATAGAAGCAATTTGAAGGGCCGAGACTTTGGAGCACAATAACTCTCATTCTAATTAAGCTAGAATGTTCAAACTTGGTGTAAACTTTTACTAGGTCAATGTTATGATGGAGTTCAAAGATGAGCATTTTCTGCTTAGGGTAAGCAGAGATAAGCATGTTGATTTGTTGATTCTTTAGGGCACGATAACTTCGCTTATAATGAAGGGAGAGCGGTGAAACTTTTGTCAATAGAGAGTCTAATAGCTAGCCTGTTGTGTGAAATCATTGTATCATTTTTTTTTAAATATCAGGGATAGCCGAAAAAAAGAGATTGAAAATCCAAAAAGTCGTATTTTTACAATTTGGAGCATGTTTAGAGGTCTTTCTCGTAAAGTCAACATAATATTTTTTGGGAACTTCTTCTACGAAGAGTCTTATCGGTAGTCTTTTATATGAAAACTTCGATCAACAGTCCAAAATATCTGGAGTAGAAGAATAAAAGGATCAAACATTGAAAACGACACCCTTTCATTGTTAAGCGAAACATGCAGTGTGGGTGACTACAATCTGCACATTTAGTCATCGTATAGAGCTTATTCAACAGTATCGAATTCCAACTGCTTAGGGATATTTTACGTGCACTCCAATGTGTACACGCGACCTTGGTTTTTCGTCCCAACCGAACGACTAGACAGCTGTCCTTGTCAGGCCCTCTGCCTCACTGACAAGGGGGAACCACGCCGGAAAATCGAGATGAACTTTCTCGTTGCAGAACTTTCAATTCAGGCCAAACGTTTATTGCATACGATTAAGCTGGTCAGTTGGAGCTTATTTTCAAAAGTTTTGTAATGATCGGTTGGTAATTAAAATACCGTGTAAATTAAACTGTTAAAACAGAAAATTTCGCCCGGTTGAAATGTTTCTTGCTATAAGTCAGCGATTTCCCGATTTTAGGGAGGCTGAATGGTTAGCATACGCGCGCTGTATCGTAACGTCTGTCATTGAATCAACCGGCGTCGTTTCGATTTCCAAGTTGCACGTGACATGGAGTATGGTGTCCAACCTCGTGGGTTTTCTCCGTGTCCTTCGGTTTCCTCTCTTGGCTAAAGACCCGTACGCGCAAGGTAAGTTTATAAATAAAATTAAAAAACATATGTTAGTCCCGAAATGACCTAGTTTGTGTCGAATGGACGTTGAGCCGCATTTCTCTCTTTCTCTTTTATTTTTAAAGTTTTGTAATAATCGGTTGGTAATCAAAGGTACTGTAAAAGTGATAAAACATAAAATTTCGCCCGGTTGTAATGTTTCTCACTTTAAAGTCAGCAATTTGCCGATTTTAGAGGGCAAACGTTTATTGCGAACAATTAAGCTGGTCAGGGGGAGCTTATTTTTAAGGGAGGCTGAATAGCTGAATGGTTAGCATGTGCGCTGTATCGTAACGTCTGTCATTGAGTCAACGGGCGTCGTTTCGATTTCGAGATTGCACGTGACATGGAGTATGGTGTCCAACCTCGTGTGTTTTCTCCGTGTCCTGTGATAAAACAGAAAATTTCGCCCGGTTGTAATGTTTCTCACATTGCCGATTTTAAGGGGAAAACGTTTATTCCGAACGATTTAGCTGGTCAGGGGGAGCTTATTTTTAAAACTTTTGTAATATTCGGTTGATAACTAAAGGTACCGTGCAAATTAAACTAATAAAATAGAAGATTTCGCCCGGTTGAAATGTTTCTATCTGTAGGTCAGCAATTTGCCGATATTAGGGTGGTTGCGTGACTGAATGGTTAGCACGTGCGCTCTGTATCATAACGTCTGTCATTGAGTCAACTGGCGTTGTTTCGATTTCTTGGTTGTACGTGACAAGGAGTATGGTCGCCTGTCCAACCTCGTAGGCCGTAACGCCGCTGCCCGGGTAAAATTTCCCTCATTGCACACTTTATGGCGTATGCCCGTCTTCATTAGCCCATTTTAGGAGCAGAACAGTAGGACGTTAAACCCCATTCAATTTCATTTCATTTTCTCTATGTTGCTTATTTATTATAGTGGATAAATGTTTTTCTGGTTCTATTAATTATTTCAACACAAGTATCAGTTATTTCCCTTTAGTTTTCAGATTATGCAATGTTTCATACTATATTTAGACTTGTAACTTCGCGAGTTTTTGACCAATTTTGATAGTTTGTTATTCTTATCCTTTTATTTGAGATACTTGATATAATCGATGACACGTGACGATGAATATGAAAGCTTTCATATCTGCATGGGACAGTAGCAGATCTAGTTCTTATTATTATTCTTATTATTATTCCAATTCCACTTTGACTATATCTCAGCAACTACTTGTCGCATCGTTACGATTTCTTCGGTTTTACTGGGAAAGTGGGTGTGACTTAGAGGATAAAGCTATTTTGAACGTTCTGCGACAATGCGAAATGTCCGAAATCACCGAAGTTATCGTTTTTGAAAATATTGCAGTAATTTTAACAATAATCATTGATTTTAACTTTCGATACATTTTGGCATAGTCTGAGACAGGGCACATAGTTACGCTACTTTCGATTTTTGATTTTCGGCATATCTTCGAAGATATTAGGCGCCAAATTTCGAAAATTTAAAATTTTACAAAAAGCTTTTTTATTTATGAATATTTTTTAGTCGTGTTGTGCACAGAATTAAAGAGTCATCTGACTAGCGCAAAAATAGTAAAAAAAATTGTCTCAGTAATTTTCCTTGGCCGCCATTGGCTAATTCAGTTTTTCAGTCCCAGATTAATTTTTTATTGTTCGATTTGTATAAAACAAAGTTCATATGCTTCGTTGTCTCAATTGTCATTATTTATTATTACCGAAAGTGTTATCTGTCGGCACCGGAAGTGGCATAATTTTACCAAAAACTACAATTTTGACAGTTATTTTCTTATATCGAAAACAAATATTATTTTTTGGAAAAATTATTTGACTCAAAGAGTGTGCCCTTTCAAGGCGCAAAAAATGTAGGAAGCAGTTTTTTTAATTTCGATTTCATTTTCGAGCAAATTCGATTAAGAGGCTAAAATGGTGTAAAATTGACCTATTTACAACCTATTCAGGCTTTTCAAATTTTAAAATATTTCTTTGTAACTTTTATAAACTTGTAGCTATCATCCATACAAAGAGAATATGCGTGAAAATTAGTTTGTAATATAAGCAGTTGCCGAGAAATAGGCAATTTTGCATGAGTCACTTTTCACGTAATTTTGGCTGTAAAAGAATCAATTATTATTCGATTTTCAATTTTCTTTCGCCATTGGATGCCTAATGCCATAGTGGACTATTTCAAACCATTTTACCTCTTATGCCGCCACCGGAAATGACGTTATTGCTCAAAACTTAAATTTTAGCCTTTAAAAACAATATTTTATTCAAATGAGTGGTACTTGTTATTTTTTTCAAATTATGATATTTGATTCTATTGATAAAATAGATTGAACCCATACAATCATACAGATACCACAAAATGGTTTCTAACTTGTACGGTTGCAGAGAAATGGACAATTTTCCCTAAGTCACTTTTCAAGGTTTTTGGTCTATAAAAGTGTCAGTTATTATTCGATTTTCATAAAATTTTCACTATATGATATCTTATGTCATTGATGATTTCATAGAACTAATTTAACATTTTCAGTATCACCAGAAGTAATGTCATTTTGGCAAAAACTGTATTTTTAGCCTTCAAAACAGTTATTTTTTTTGAATGAGTCTGATTTGTAATATATTTCAAATTACGATATTTGATCCCAATCAACAAATCGATTGAACCCATACGATCATATAGATACCAAAAAATAGTTTTTATCATGTACGGTTGCCGAGAAATAGACGATTTTCTACAAGTCACTTTTCAAGGTTTTTGGTCTATAAAAGTGGCAATTCTTATTCGATCTACATACTATTTTCGCCATATGATGCCTTATGCCATTTCTGATTTCATAAAACTAATTGAACATTTTCATTATCACCGGAAGTAATGAAATTTTTCCAGGATCACTTACAAGTAACATATATATATATATATATATATATATATAAAATGAATTGATATTGCTGGATTTGGTTGATTCTTCGTCAATTTTATTTGATGTTTACAATGCTTATGTGGAAACCTGGTCGATGGTTTCATTGGTATCGGAAGTGACATATGTTCAAGGGTAACGTGGCACCAGTGAAACCCGTCATTCCTGCATGCAGGTCTAGTTATTATTAGGGTTTCACACTGCGTAGCTTGTGTGAAACACTATTGTTTTTGTTAAAATTATTATTCTTATTAGGCTTTCAGACTTTCGTCTGAAAGCCTATTGAGATTACTAAAATTATTATTATTATTAAGCTTTCATATTACATATGAAAGCTTATTGTTTCTGTTAAAGTTATTATTATTATTATTTTTTTTTTTGTGTGTTTTCTGCAAATCGGATTTCTCAGAATCTATCCATAGGATCTTTCTGAAATTTTGACCTACCCCCCCAAAAATGGGGTGCGAACCTTGATTAAATATATTTTCGAAACGTTTTACGAATCCGAAATCACCGAATTTTACGAACGAAAAAAATGACAATGCATAGTCGTAACTTTGTTATTTTTTGACCGATTTTACTAATTCTTTTTTCTTTGAATACCTTTAAAAAAACCATTTTCATCTGCAGTTTCACATTTTCGAATTTCGAAGATTCGTCGCTGTGATTTCGAACCGGAAGATTAGACCAATTTGACAACTTCTTTAATAGTTGTACGATTTTCATGAAATTTAGTATCTAAGTAGATCCTACCGATGTGACTTCAAAAATATAATTAGAAATTTTCTAAATTATCTCCCCTTGACGAAATTAAGGATCAAAATTTTCAAAAAAATCATCGAAATATAGGTCAGAATGACCTGATTTTTTTTTTGGATACTAGATAAGTAATTACTGATTTGTACACAAAATATGGAGTTTGTCGATCGAACCGGAAGTGCCGCCATATTTAAAAGTGAAAAATCAATAAGGCTTTTTTGCTATTTTACTTACAGACTCGGGAGTTATATTTTCTGAATCCTTGTAGGAAGGCCTAAAAAATGTCGCGAATAGAATTTTGATTTCGGTCACGTGATGGTCACCATTTTGAATTGAAAATGAAAAATAGAAGCAATTTGAAGGGTCGGGACTTTGGAACACAATTACTCTCCTTCTAATTAAGCTAGAATGTTCAAACTTGGTGTAGACGTTCACTAGGTCAATGTTATGATTGAGTTCAAAGATGAGCATTTTCTGCTTAGGGTAAGCAGAGATAAACAAGCTAATTTGTTGATTCTTTAGGGCACGATAACTTCGGTTATAATGAAGGGAGGGCGGTGAAACTTTTGTCAATAGAGAGTCTAATAGCTAGCCTGTTGTGTGAAATCATTGTATTATTTTTTCTAAATATCAGGGATAGCCGAAAAAAAGAGATTGAAAACCCAAAAAGTCGTATTTTTACAATTTGGAGCATGTTTAGAGGTCTTTCTCGTAAAGTCAACATAATATTTTTTGGGAACTTCTTGTACAAAGAGTCTTATTGGTAGTCTTTTATATGAAACCATCGATCAACAGTCCAACATATCAGGAGTAGAAGAACAAAAGGATCGAACATTGAAAACGGCACCCTTTCATTGTTAAGCGAAACATGCAGTGTGGGTGACTACAATCTACACATTTAGTCATCGTATAGAGCTTATTCAACAGTATCGAATTCCAACTGCTTAGGGATATTTTACGTGCACTCCAATGTGTACACGGGACCTTGGTTTTTCGTCCCATCCGAATGACTAGACACCTGTGCTTGTCAGGCCCTCCGTTCTGCCTCACTGACAAGGGGAACCACGCCGGGAAATCGAGATGAACTTTCTCCGTGCAGAACTTTCAATTCAGGCGAAAACGTTTATTGCATACGATTAAGCTGGTCAGTTGGAGCTTATTTTCAAAAGTTTTGTAATAATCGGTTGGTAATTAAAGTACCGTGCACATTAAACTGTTAAAACAGAAAATTTCGCCCGGTTGAAATGTTTCTTGCTATAAGTCAGCAATTTTCTGAATTCAGGGAGGCTGAATGGCTGAATGGTTAGCATGTGCGCACTGTATCGTAACGTCTGTCATTGAGTCAACGGGCGTCGTTTCGATCTCCAGGTTGCACGTGACATGAAGTATGATGTCCAACCTTGTGGGTTTTCTCCGTGTTCTTCGGTTTCCTCCCAACGGCTAAAGACCTGTAAGCGCAGGGGGAGTTTTTAAATAAAATTAAAAAACATATGTTAGTCCCGAAATGACCTAGTTTGTGTCGAATGGACATTAGGCCGCATTTCTCTCTTTCTCTTTTATTTTTAAAGTTTTGTAATAATCGGTTGGTAATCAAAGGTACTGTAAAAGTGATAAAACAGAAAATAATCGGTTGGTAATCAAAGGTACTGTAAAAGTCATAAAACAGAAAATTTCGCCCGGTTGTAATGTTTCTCACTTTAAAGTCAGCAATTTCCCGATTTTAAGTGGCAAACGTTTATTGCGAACGCTTAAGCTGGTCAGGGGGGGAGCTTATTTTTAAAAGTTTTGTAATATTCGGTTGATAACTAAAGGTACCGTGCAAATTAAACTGTTACAATAGAAAATTTGGCCCGGTTGAAATGTTTCTCGCTGTAGGTCAGCAATTTGCCGATTTTAGGGAGGTTGCGTGGCTGAATGGTTAGCACGTGCGCTCTGTATCATAACGTCTGTCATTGAGTCAACTGCCGTTGTTTCGATTTTTTGGTTGTACGTGACAAGGAGTATGGTTGCCTGTCCAACCTCGTAGGCCGTAACCGCCGCTGCCCGGGTAAAATTTCCCTCATTGCACACATTATGGCATATGCCCGTCTTCATTAGCCCATTTTAGGAGCAGAACAGTCGGACGTTAAACCCCATTCAATTTCATTTCATTTTCTCTATGTTGCTTATTTATTATAGTGGATAAATATTTTTCTGGTTCTAGCAATTATTTAATTTCTGCATAGAAATCTTGCTTTGGCCAGTTTTTTTTATTGCAGAGTGCCATTCTTGTTTAAACAAACATGATCCTTTGTTTAAAACATGCTTAAGAAGTCGTCACGATTTCCTACTTATAACCAAACATATTGGAAATATTAGTCTGGCATTATTAAATCCTAATTTTATTGGTCTTATTTAAAATTAAACTTTCATTTAACTATGAACAACCCTTAACGTGTCTCTTTAAAACTATTAAGTACTCTAAAACAGTAGCTCAACCTTTTGACCTAAACTCATTAATTTACCATTTTGTTGTGAGCGACTTCTTATTCTTCCTATATGACATATTGCACGTGTCTGATTTCAAAGGGGGGTTGCGTGGCTGAATGGTAAGCACGCGCGCCTGTCATTGAGTAAACTAGCGTGTTTTCGAATGCCCGGTTGTACGTGACAAGGAGTAAGGTCGCCTGTCCAACCTGCCATTTTTAATTTTTTTTTCCCGCCATTTTCATTTCATTTTCTCATCCGTCTCATTACAGTAATACAAGTTTCAGTTATTTCCCTTTAGTTTTCAGATTATTGTTATGCCTGGGTGCAATGTTTCATACTATATTTAGACTTGTAACTTCGCGAGTTTTTGACCAATTTTAATAATTTTTTCTTCGTATCCTTTTATTTAGGTTACTTGATACAATCAATGACACGTGACGATGAATATGAAAGCTTTCATATCTGCATGGGACAGTAGCAGATCTAGTTATTATTATTATTATTATTTACCGCGAGGGCCTAGATCTCCATGATCGAAAACAGATATCGATCTGGAATTAGCTTTTCTATCGGGAAACCATGTGGTGGCTACTTGATAAAATATTTTTGAAATTTCTGCGCATACCGGAAGTGACCGAACTTTGTACTTTCTCTAAAAATTGAAAATCGGCCATAGTTTCGTCAATTCTTTATCCATTTTCAAACAAATTACATTTTTGGAATCCCTGAATCTTTTCTGAGACAATGGCTATCTCACATTTTTCAATTTCGAACATTCGTCTATGACTTTTATCGTTCGAAAATTGAAAACATGTTGTTTACGAGACAATTTTTGTTATTTTTCAAAATTTTCAAATTTGACCTACATTTTTGGATACCTGAAGTCCATCCGATTCCAGTAATATAAGTTTCATTCAGAGTTATCCCCCTTTATTTTCCGATTTTTTTCGAATTTTCTTCCCATTTTGCGAGCTCGGGTTTCGTTTTATGGTAGAATTGACGTTTATGAAACTTCTGGAACATGAAGTTATAGTCCAATACCAACTGATAAAGCAATTTCGACACGGATCTTCAAACCGGAAGTGGTCGAAATAATGTTCAATATTTTGAAAAAAATGCAAAAAATGGATATTTTGGGGGAAAACGCTATTTCTCTGTCCGATATCAATGGATTAAACGAATGAAGGTACCGTTTGATGGCACGATTGTTGGACTATCATATGATACCCCATTCATACGGATACTATGAACAGACAGCAAAATATGGCACGCTGAAAATCAAGTATTTTCTGATTTGGAGCGTTTTTGGACGCCTGTAACTCGAAAACTTAACCTGCAATATTTTTTAAATTTTTTCTATCGAGAGTCCTTTGGGAGGTATTTGACATGAAGCCATCCAATAGGACTTTGAAATGTCTGGAATAGGATAAAAAAGGGACTGAAAATCGAAAAAAGTCGAAAAATCGTGAAATTTTGGAAAATGCTCTACTATTTTTTTATTTTAAGAGATTTTTAAAAAAAGGTTGTATATTCAGATAGCTAACCTAATTACGATTCTAACGATGTATAATATGTATGTAATTATTAAAATTTAATTTTCTATATTTTAAATTTTTTGCATTTTTGGCACTTTTGAACATAGGATTTCTCAGGGGCATTTTATCTGATCAGATAATGTAATATATCATTACAGAGCCCTGTGGCTATTTTAGTGCCCAAACCGGCTATTAGAACTATTCCGACAATAATAACCATACCGGAAGTATTCAAAAAATGAAAAAAAAGAGTAAAAACATTGTCGCACTTGCGAAAAACTTGATTTCTCCCTTAGGTAATAGCGGACCAAAAGAACTAATGTGTCGCTGGATAGCCCTATTAATGGACCATCATATGGTATCTAAATAATACGATTTCGATGGTAAGGAAATAAATTATTGTATGCCAAAAATCTAGTATTTTCCAATTTTTTAACATTCTGAGACGCCCTTTTCTCGAAAACGACGCCTACGATTTTTCTTAAACGTTTCTTACTCAAAGTCCTGTCAGTTGTCTATATAGGGAATCCAAAATGAAAAGCATTGAAATAATATAAGTGGTCGAAAAATGGCCTCAAACTTTGAAAAAAATTGAAAAATCGTTAAATTTTTTGAAACGCTCTTTAATTTATCTTTTTTTCCAAAACTACTCAATGGATGTTTCTGACACTTCTGGTACGTACAGTTAAGTATCCAAAGGACTTCGTAAAGCTATCACAACAACGATCGTAAAACCGGAAGTAGTCGAAAAAATGTCCGATATTTCGAAAAAAATTAATTTTTTTACGAAAACCTTTTTTATTTATGAATATTTTTTGATGATATTTTACACAGGGTTAAAATATCATCGTACTTGAGCAGAAATTAGAAAAAAAATTGTCTCGGTAATTTGCGTTAGCCACCATCGGCTAATTTAGTTTTTCGTACCCAGAAAAAATATTTATTGTTCGATTTGTATAAAACAAAGTTCATATGCACCATGGTCCCAATTGTAATTTTTTTTGTTACGGTGAAATTTTTCTGTCGGCAACGGAAGTGACATAATATTAACAAAAACTACAATTTTGACAGTTCGGTACCACTTTTTGAAAGCAAATATTATTTTTTTTCAAAACTGATATGACTAAAAGGATGCACCCTGCAAAGGTGCACAAAAACCTTAGCTCATATTTTTTAATTTCAACTTCATTTTCGGGCAATTTCGAATAAAATGTAAAATAAAGTGTAAAATTCAGTTATTTACAATTCATTCAGCGTCTTCATATTTTGAAATATTTATTTGTAATTTTCATAAACTCGTAGCAATAATCCAGACGAAGAGAATGTATGCGAAAATTAGTTTGTAATATGAGCAGTTGCCGAGAAATATGCAATTTTGCATGCATCACTTTTCACGTTATTTTGCCTATAAAAGAGTTAATTATTATTCGATTTGCAATATTTTTTTTCCATTTGATGCCTAATGCCAATTTGGACTAGGTCAAGCCAATTTTACATTTTCACTGTGACCGGAAATGACGTCATTTGGGCAAAAACTGTATTTTTAACCTAAAAAATAAATATTTTATTCAAATGAGTCTGCCTTATAATATTTTTAAAATTATGATATTTGATTCCCATCAACGAATAAAATGAAGCCATACGACCATACAGATACCACAAAATGGTTTCTAACTTGTACGGTTACAGAGAAATAGGCGATCTTCTATAAGTCACTTTTCAAGGTTTTTGGTCTGTAAAACTGTCAATTATTATTCGATTTTTACAATTTATTTACCATTTCATGCCTTATGCTATTTATGACTTCTATGAACCAAGTTAAAATTTTCAATATCACCGGAAGTAATGTAATTTTTGCAAAAAACGTATTTTTAGCCTTTAAAACAAACATTTTTTTGAAGGGATTTATATTTATTATTCGTTTAACTTTATAACGTCTGACTCTAATGGGCAGTAAGACTGAATCAATACCATCATATTGATATCAAGTAAAATCTTCTAGCATGTTCCCTTGTCGAATAATAACCAATTTTCCGAGGGTCACTTTTCAGTTTTTTACCGTCTTAATTTCAGTTTATGGGTTATAGGTTAATTATTTATTGTCCGATATTTATAAAAAAAAGTTTGTATTTTGTATGTTGCGAATTTTCGACTTATTTTTCATCTATAAAAATTTCTTTCGGCACCGGAAGTGACATACTTTTGCCATAATTTACAATTTTGACCGGTCTTTTAGCCAGCAAATATTACTTTTAGATATGATAGAGGGTGTCACTGAAGCAAAACAACTAAAGTATAGTTTGGTAGCTCAATGGATCGGCTATGGTATAATAAACTTCCTGTATGATTCCTGAAAGCCGGTTCAGTGCTGCTTGCAGGTCTAGTTATTATTATTATTATTATTCAGATTCCAATTTGAATAGATCTCAGCAACTACGTGTCGCATCGTTACGATCTCTTCGGTTTTACTGGGAAAGTGGGTGTGACTTAGAGGATAAAGCTATTTTGAACGTTCTGCGACAATGCGAAATGTCCGAAATCACCGAAGTTATCGTTTTTGAAAATATTGCAGTAATTTTAACAATAATCATTGGATTTTAACTTTCGATACATTTTGGCATAGCCTGAGACAGGGCACATAGCTACGCTACTTTCGATTTTTGATTTTCGGCAAATCTTCGAAGATATTAGGCGCCAAATTTCGAAAATTTAAAATTTTACAAAAATTTTTTTTATTTATGAATATTTTTTAGTCGTATTGTGCACAGAATTAAAGAGTCATCTGACTAGTGCAAAAATGTTAAAAAAATTTGTCTCAGTAATTTTCCTTGGCCGCCATTGGCTAATTCAGTTTTTCAGTCCTAGATTAATTTTTTATTGTCCGATTTGTATAAAACAAAATTCATATGCTTCGTTGTATCAATTGTCATTTTTATTATTACCAAAAGTGTTATCTGTCGGCACCGGAAGTGGCATAATTTTACCAAAAACTACAATTTTGACAGTTATTTTCCTACTTCGAAAACAAATATTATTTTTTGGAAAAATTATTTGACTCAAAGAGTGTGCCCTTTCAAGGCGCAAAAAGTGTAGGAAGCAGTTTTTTTAATTTCGATTTCACTTTCGAGCAAATTCGATTAAGAGGCTAAAAATGGTGTAAAATTTACCTATTTACAACCTATTCAGGCTTTTCAGATTTTAAAATATTTCTTCGTAACTTTTATAAACTTGTAGCTATAATCCATACGAAGAAAATGTATGTTAAAATTCGTTTGTAATATAAGCAGTTACCAAGAAATGGGCAGTTCTGTACAAGTCACTGTTTTCGTTATTATGCCTGTAAAATAGTCAATTATTATTGGATTTTTATAAAAGTGACATCATTTGATTCAAAAAGCATGTAGCGTCATATCAAGTTGATTACAATTTAAAATTGACACCGGAAGTGACATCATTTGGTCAAAAACTGCATTTTAAACTTTTTAAATCAATGTTTTATTCAACCAAGAATAACTTAATATGTATTAATAATTTTAACTTTTGGTTTAAATTCACATATAAACAAAACTCATATGGTCATATAGATATCATAAAATTGTTTCTAACTTGTTCGGTTGCCGCGAAATAGACGGTTTTCTACAGGTCACTTTTGAAGTTTTCGGGGCCATAAAAGTGTCAATTATTATTCGATTTTCATAAACGTTACACCGTGTTATACCTACTGCCATTTGGGATTTCATTCAAGTAATTTAAGATTTTCATTATCACCGGAAGTAACGTCATTTTGGCAAAAACTGTATTTTTAGCCTTCAAACAGATATTTTATTCAAATGAGTCTGTTTTGAAATCTTTTTCAAATTATGGTATTTGATGCTAATCAACAAATAGAATGAACCCATACGATCACACAGATACCACAAAATGGTTTGTAACTTGTACGGTTGCAGAGAAATAGCAGATTTTCTACAAGTCACTTTTCAAGTTTTTTGGTCTTAAAATTTTACATAAAATTTTCACTATATGATATCGTATGCCATTTCTGATTTCATAAGACTAATTGAACATTTTCATTAACACAGGATGTAATTTAATTTTGTCAAGATCATTTACAAGTAACAAATGTATAAAATGAATTGATATTGTTGGATTTTGTTGATTCTGCGTCCATTTTATTTGTGTGCAATGTTAATTTGGAAACCTGTTTAGTGGTTTCGCTGGTACCGGAAGTGACATATGTTCAAGTGTAACTTGGCACCGGAAGTGACATGTTTAAGGTTAACATGGCACCAGTGAAACCCGTCATTCCTGCATGCAGGTCTAGTTATTATTATTATTATTCAGATTCCAATTTGAATAGATCTCAGCAACTACGTGTCGCATCGTTACGATTTCTTCGGTTTTACTGGGAAAGTGGGTGTGACTTAGAGGATAAAGCTATTTTGAACGTTCTGCGACAATGCGAAATGTCCGAAATCACCGAAGTTATCGTTTTTGAAAATATTGCAGTAATTTTAACAATAATCATTGGATTTTAACTTTCGATACATTTTGGCATAGCCGGAGACAGGGCACATAGCTACGCTACTTTCGATTTTTGATTTTCGGCAAATCTTCGAAGATATTAGGCGCCAAATTTCGAAAATTTAAAATTTTACAAAAAACTTTTTTATTTATAAATATTTTTTAGTCGTGTTGTGCACAGAATTAAAGAGTCGTCTGACTAGCGCAAAAATGTTAAAAAAATTTGTCGCAGTAATTTTCCTTGGCCGCCATTGGCTAATTCACTTTTTCAGTCCTAGATTAAATTTTTATTGTTCGATTTGTATAAAACAAAGTTCATATGCTTCGTTGTCTCAATTGTCATTTTTTTTATTACCAAAAGTGTTATCTGTCGGCACCGGAAGTGGCATAATTTTACCAAAAACTACAATTTTGACGGTTAGTTTCCTTCTTCTTAAACAAATATTATTTTTTGGAAAAATTATTTGACTCAAAGAGTGTGCCCTTTCAAGGCGCAAAAAATGTAGGAAGCAGTTTTTTTAATTTCGATTTCATTTTCGAGCAAATTCGATTAAGAGGCTAAAATGGTGTAAAATTGACCTATTTACAACCTATTCAGGCTTTTCAAATTTTAAAATATTTCTTTGTAACTTTTATAAACTTGTAGCTATCATCCATACGAAGAGAATATGCGTGAAAATTAGTTTGTAATATAAGCAGTTGCCGAGAAATAGGCAATTTTGCATGAGTCACTTTTCACGTAATTTTGGCTGTAAAAGAATCAATTATTATTCGATTTTCAATTTTCTTTCGCCATTGGATGCCTAATGCCATAGTGGACTATTTCAAACCATTTTACCTCTTATGCCGCCACCGGAAATGACGTTATTGCTCAAAACTTAAATTTTAGCCTTTAAAAACAATATTTTATTCAAATGAGTGGTACTTGTTATTTTTTTCAAATTATGATATTTGATTCTATTGATAAAATAGATTGAACCCATACGATCATACAGATACCACAAAATGGTTTCTAACTTGTACGGTTGCAGAGAAATGGACAATTTTCCCTAAGTCACTTTTCAAGGTTTTTGGTCTATAAAAGTGTCAGTTATTATTCGATTTTCATAAAGTTTTCACTATATGATATCTTATGTCATTGATGATTTCATAGAACTAATTTAACATTTTCAGTATCACCAGAAGTAATGTCATTTTGGCAAAAACTGTATTTTTAGCCTTCAAAACAGATATTTTTGTTTAAATGAGTCTGATTTGTAATATATTTCAAATTATGATATTTGATCCCAATCAACAAATCGATTGAACCCATACGATCATATAGATACCAAAAAATAGTTTTTATCATGTACGGTTGCCGAGAAATAGACGATTTTCTACAAGTCACTTTTCAAGGTTTTTGGTCTATAAAAGTGGCAATTCTTATTCGATCTACATACTATTTTCGCCATATGATGCCTTATGCCATTTCTGATTTCATAAAACTAATTGAACATTTTCATTATCACCGGAAGTAATGAATTCGAACTACCAAGGGATCTTTAATTCTTTTACGTGCACGCCAATTTGTTCATGTGACCTCATTTTTTCGTCCCATCCAAACGACTAGACAATTGTTCTTG
This sequence comes from Patella caerulea, assembly GCA_036850965.1. NCBI lineage: Eukaryota > Metazoa > Mollusca > Gastropoda > Patellidae > Patella > Patella caerulea. The sequence continues at coordinate 2,010,235 of JAZGQO010000008.1, read as the reverse complement.
ACATTAATGTCATACCCTCCGACCTGCATCTCGGGGAAACGATGCTGGAAAATCTGGATGAATGCAGGGATCGAACACCCAACCTCCAGGCTAGCGTCTTACCCACTTAACCATGTGATCCCCTGGTGCCTTTGACATGTCCCCCATAGGCATACCAGCTAAAAAAAGAAACCCAAAACACAAGCACATGCAAACAGGCGGAATGGTTGAGGTAGCATCTGATCATAAAGTAGCCTGCATTTGTGTTATTTACCAATTTGTAAATAAATCAAATTTTCTATAGCATTCTTCTCGGATATATTTCTAAAGAATTTTCTGTCTTCCACTTAACCATGTGATCCCCTGGTGCCTTTGACATGTCCCCCATAGGCATACCGGCTAAAAAAAGAAACCCAAAACACAAGCACATGCAAACAGGCGGAATGGTTGAGGTAGCATCTGATCATAAAGTAGCCTGCATTTGTGTTATTTACCAATTTGTAAATAAATCAAATTTTCTATACAATCGTATTTTCGTACAATCAGGGGCCATAATTCAGGAAGTTACAAATCAATGAGCGCAAATATCGAAAGGAACCAAGATCTTCGGGTTATAAACATGCATGTTAAGTTTCATCAAAATCGGTTCAAAATTGTGACCTATATAGGGTCCACAACCTTGATACATGCATAACATATTTTCACACTATTCGCGTACAAACGGCGGCCATTTTGTCCGTGAATTTTGGTTCGATTTTCACAAAATTTGAAGTCAGCCGTCATTACCATGTAACGGTGATATAATCCAACGTTTTTTTAAATCGGATAATAATTTTGACCTCCAGAGGGACCACAAGCTAAAAAGGGCAATTTTTCGGACAATCAGGGGCCATAATTCAGGTAGTTACGATCCGATGGGTGCAAATATCGAAAGGAACCAAGATCTTTGGGTTATAAACATACATGTCAAGTTTCATCAAAATCGGTTCAAAATTGTGACCTCTATAGGGTCCACAACCTTGATATAACATATTTTCACACTATTGGCGTACAAATGGTGGCGGCCATTTTGTTTGTCAATTTTGGTCCTCCTATTTTCACAAAATTTGAACTCAACCTTCATTACCATGTAACGGTGATATAATCAAACGTTTTTTTTAAATCAGATAATTATTTTGACCTCCAGAGGGACCACAAGCTAAAAAGGGCGATTTTTCGGATAATCAGGGGCCATAATTCAGGAAGTTACGATCCGATGGGCGCAAATATCGAAAGGAACAAAGATTTTGGGGTTATAGACATGCATGTCAAGTTTCATCACAATCGGTTCAAAATTGTGACCTCTATAGGGTCCACAAGCTAAAAACATGATATTTCGTACAATCAGGGGCCATAATCCATGAAGTTGCGATCCGATACATGCCAATATCGAAAGGAACCAAGATCTTATGGGGATAAACCTATATTTCAAGTTTTGTCAAAATCGGATAGGAATTGTGACCTGTAGAGAGTCAACAAACAAATTGTGGACGGACGGACAGGGGCAACGACATAATACGTCCACATGAAAATGTGGGCGTATAAAAATGCATAACAACCAGGTTTAATATTCAAGATATAACATGGATAAGACCAATTTTTCATGAAAAAATTGACCAAAATCACTTAAATTTCATCTGATTTTGAATCTGTAAAAAGTTTTGTGAGAAGAATGATGAGATCTACTTAAAAAACTAATGAAATCAAATGCATAATCATTATCTCAAAATCACCTTTTCCACCTAATAATACCCCCCTTCTCCCTCTGGTCTACATTAAGTATATGTTTAGTGGCTTGCCCTTTCAGAATCAGGGAAGAGTCGATTAGTCTTTATTTGGCTAATTTTATTTACAAATATAGTATATTAAAATCAAAGATCTAATTGGTAAAATTGCCGCTTTTTACCTGGTAGTTTGTTGGCATTTTCAAACTGTTCATTTCCTTTATCTTCTGTCTCATCAGCAGTATCTTTATCATCAACATCAACTAGTAATACGGGACCATAAATATCATCCAACATAATTATTAAAACATAAACCAATAAAAACAAGCCAACAGTGAGGCTGATGTCCCCCGCCGAAATCCCAAAATAAATAGATGACACATATTAATTAATCGCACATTTATTTTTTTCAAACGTATCCAGCAATCAAACTGTACACGAAGTGTCATCCAAAAGTGTTTTATAAAGAAAAATGCTAAAACAGACGAGAAAGATAGGCTGGCACTGCCAGGCAGGATACGCCCACATTTTCGAGAGATGGACAGAGAACAAGCAATACCGAAAGTGATTTTTCCTACATCTTTAAGTCCTGTATTTCATACTGTATTGGGAGCAGCCATTTAGTTGGTCAGTTCCAGTCTGATATTAATGAAACTCGAAACCGACAATGATTATGGTGTGACGGTACACAACCTAGAAATGTGACTTTTCATCAAAATCGGATAAGAATTGTGACCTGTAGCGAGTCCACAACCATGATATACCATATTTTTACACTATTCGCGTACAAACGGCGACCATTTCGTCCGGCAATTTTGGTATGATTTTCACGAAATTAGAACTCAACCTTCCTCATCAAAATCGAATTAAAATTGTGACCTATACAGGGTCCACAACCATGATATATCATTTTTATAACAGTATTCGCGTACAAACGGCGGCCATTTTGTCTGTCAATTTTGGTCCGATTTCCCGAAATTCAAACTCAACCTCCCTTACAGTGTAACGGTGATATAATCAAACGTTTTTTTAAATTGGATAATAATTGTGACCTCCAGAGTGACCACAAGCTAAAGAAAGGGGGATTTTGCGTATAACCAGGGGCCATAATTCAGGAAGTTACGATGCGATATGCGCAAATATTGAAAAGAACCAAGATCTTTGGGTTATAACGATGAATTTCAAGTTTCATCAAAATCGAATTAAAATTGTGACCTTTACAGGTTCCACAACCTTGATATACCATTTTCTAACAGTATTCGCGTACAAACGGCGGCCATTTTGTATGGCAATTTTGGTCTGATTTTCCCGAAATTCGAACTCAACCTTCCTTACGGTGTAACGGTAATATAATCAAACGTTTTTTTTAAATCGGATAATGATTGTGACCTCCAAGCTAAAAAAAAAGGCCATTTTGAGTATAATCAGGGGCCATAATTCAGGAAGTTACGATCCGATATGCGCAAATATCGAAAGGAAGCAAGATCTTTGGGTTATAACCATGAATTTCAAATTTCATTAAAATCGAATCAAAATTGCGACCTCCACAGGGTCCACAACCTTGATATACCATTTTTTAACAGTATTCGCGTACAAACGGCGGCCATTTTGTATGGCAATTTTCGTCCGATTTTCCCGAAATTTGAACTCAACCTTCCTTAGGGTGTGACGGTAATATAATCAAACGGTTTTTTAAATCAAATAATAATTGTGACCTCCAAGCTAAAAAAAAGGCGATTTTGCGTACAATCAGGGGCCATAATTCAGGAAGTTACGATCCTATATGCGCAAATATCGAAAGGAAGCAAGATCTTTGGGTTATAACCATGAATTTCAAGTTTCATCAAGATCGAATCAAAATTGTGACCTCCACAGGGTCCACAACCTTGATATACCATTTTTTAACAGTATTCGCGTACAAACGGCGGCCATTTTGTATGGCAATTTTCGTCCGATTTTCCCGAAATTCGAACTCAACCTTCCTTAGGGTGTAACGGTGATACAATCAAACGGTTTTTTAAATCGAATAATAATTGTGACCTCCAGAGGGACCACAAGCTAAAAAGGGTGATTTTTCGGACAATCAGGGGCCATAATTCAGGAAATTACATTCCGATAGCCGCAAATATCGAAAGGAACCAAGATCTTTGGGTTACAAACATGCATGTCAAGTTTCATCAAAATCGGTTCAAAATTGTGACCTCTATAGGGTCCACAAGCTAAAAACGTGATTTTTCGTACAATCAGGGGCCATAATCCATGAAGTTTTGATCCGATACATGCCAATATCGAAAGCAGCCGAGATCTTTTGGGGATAAACCTATATTTCAAGTTTCGTCAAAATCGGATAAGAATTGTGACCTGTAGAGAGTCCACAAACAAATTGTGGACGGACGGACGTCCGGACGGACAGGGGCGACGACATAATACGTCCACATGAAAATGTGGGCGTATAAAAATGAAAATGTACCCTAGTTAGGGGGACCCTAAAGGCACACAAAAGGCCCCCCCCCCCCAATGCTTGACAAAAGTGCCCCTCTGGTCAAGGGAAAGGTCTCTCGTGTCCGAGTCAATCGTTTCTATACACTGTTACTGTCGAATCCATTACTGAATGAGAATGCAGTCATTGTATTGGCATAAAAATCATCAATCAAGATGAACCTAAGTTATCTTGTCCCAAAGTATCAACCAATCAAATTGCTTATCTCTGCCTACCCTAAGAAGAAAATGCTCATCTTCCAACTCCATCAAGGCATTGACCTAATAAGCTTACACACCAATTTTGAACATTTTAACTCAATTCGAAGGAGAGTTATTGTATTCCAAAGTCTCGGCAAATCAAATTGCTTATTGCTCTGCTTACCCTGAGCAGAAAATGCTCATTATCGAACTTAGTCAAGGTATTACTGTAATGAAACTATACACCAAGTTTCATCACTCTCACTTAATTAGAACTAAAGTTATCGTGTCCCAAACATCAACCAATCAAATTGCTTATCTTTGCTTACCCTAAGCGGAAAATGCTTATCTTCGAACTCCATTAAGACATTGACCTAATAAACACATACACCAAGTTTGAACATTCTAGATCAATTAGGAAGAGAGTTATTGTGTCCCAAAAAGTGTGACGGACAGACAGACAGAAGAACCCATTTTAATAGTCCCCCAACTTTCTTCGAAAAGCAGGGGACAACAAACAATGAATAACTATTTAAATTAAGCATATCAAAACTTAACCTTTTCTGTGTACACAATAATGCTAGAATAGTTGAAATCCATTTTGATCAAAAAGACAAAATACACACAATCATTGAAAAATCTTTATCATTAGCTACACTCCCCTCAATTGAAATGGGGCAAACTGTACTGTCTTGAGTTTTCAGTTCAGTAACTACGTCCCACAGTAATTGAACACCAAGTGAAAAGATTATAATAAATACCTCCTTGCAAAGCATTTCCTAACACTCCTGTTTCCATTCTGGCAAGATCTAGTAAAGACTGACCATAACAATAATAAGCTTCAGCGCATTCTTTAGCCATCTCTCCATAATGTTTTGACCTGTAAATGTCAAAATAATCACCTTTGTTTCTGATTTGCATGTGTTGTAATCAGCTTATAAAATACTGAAAAGGCACCAAATTTGACTGGAAGTACCGTAGTGGAAGTGCGGAGTTCAAAAGTCTCAGCAAATCCATTCCTTATAGGCCTAACGCTGTTTACTGATGACACTATAGGTCCTACACCTACATGTAGTTTCATCATTTTCAATTAATGAAAATAAAAGTTTTCGTATCCCAAAGAAATAGCCAATCACATAGTTTATATCATTATATCTGCTTTGAATAAGGGAAAATCAATAGGGTTCTTTATCGGGTTTATTTTCTTAAACACATTGAAAAATTTGTAAAAGCATTCAATTTGTATTTGCACTTGTATCCAGTATAAATGACAATCTATTTTGATAAAGAGAGTCCAATTAGCTACAAGTACTCTTTACTAGTACTACCCTTAAACAGATAACTTTTTTCAATTTGGAACAACAACCGCAGACTTTCCGATAACCGGTATTTTCCGGCTTTATACCGGTAAATTTTAACGTGTACCAGTAAATTATCTTCCCGGCGGTCCATTGACCGGTAAACAATGATAATGGAAAATCATAAACTTCACCAAAATCAACCGCTACTTTATTTTTCGATTCGTAACTTGTGTCTAACGTTTCGTGCCGACGATGGCTGCCGAAACGTGGTGCTATTTATAGTAACATGAGTATGACGGTATCTTCCATCGTGAAGGTCGCTGCACAATCAAAGTCGTCATGATCTTCACAATGTGGCGCCAAAGCAGACAAATCTTTCGTACTTTTACTTTACGAGGGTGGTGATACATGTATCTTTATATCTTTGGTAGTTCCTGTGAATAGTGTACTAGCGGAGGAAAGACGTGTGTGCTATGCGTAATCGTTTATCACAGCAGCGTTGTTTTTGTCTGTCACCTTTTAGTTTTTATTCATTCGACGATGATAGACAAACGATAAACACAATGATCACGTGACCGCCACAATTGAAATTGCTTTAAAATAAAAGTGTTTGGTCATTGCCTTATAAATAATATTGACAAAATTTATTAAATAAAGCTTTTGCCAGCATGTAAAGTAAAAAAGTATTTAATAAAACTTACGCTTACGTCACTGATTTATTGACCTAATTCTAGCGATGTCACGTGTCATCGGTATTCCGAGATTTCATCAGAAAATTATATATTTAATGACTGTTTCTCAGAGTATTTTCGGTGTTCTGTTAGTGGATTATATTCAATGAAGATTTAAATTGAACTAGAAACTGGTCTGTGAAACCATCAAATGTATGATCCAATTATTATTTTACCATCTACCTGGAATTCATATTGGAGCGTGAATCAAAGACGCGCGAATCTCGAGATTCACAACACCATCCATGACGAGATCCGCCTGGCTTATTTTCACAATATGTTTCATTTTCACGATATGTTTGAATGAAGTGTTTATTTATTTGAATCATTTACATTATTAACTAGCGGGAAAAAAAATTATTTTCACTGGACTGGTAAAAAAACGAGTGGACCGATAGTTTTGACCTCTGCCGGTACGGTGTACCGATAAATTTTGAAGCTAGCGGAAACACTGAACCATCCCTTCAAGCCTTGTCCCTTTAATTTATGCTTTGTTACACAATTTTCTCTTTACTTAGTTTTTCCAGACTAATTGTCGTCTCAGTTACTATACTAACTCACAGATAAGATTCAATTCATAAGATCTGCAGGACTGGAAATAACGGTTTTAGATGTACCCGACAAAACATCAGGCACTAATGACATTTTCATCTTAGTCTTAGTGCCAGACAGCTATTAATAAAAGATAGGTTGCCTGGCAATGAAACATACGCCCACAGCAGCTAAATCATCTGGGCAGTCAACAAGAGTTGTCGCATATTTTTACTTTTTTCAGAAATGAAACATTTATAATACACTACAATTTGATTAAGAGAGTAACAACTCATTAAGTAATAATCAGAAAATCATTAGAATATGTTTGGTATTGATAAAGTTCTGCCCCATGTTATGAAGTTTAGTATATGAAACATATAATATCATGGATTTAGCTGGTCAGTTATCAATTCATCGAAAATCACTATACTTGTTTTTCTCAAGACCTTAAACTTTAAACCATGTGTATCAATATGAAGTCAATCGGATGATAAGTTTGGCCTCCAGAGTGTCACAAGATTTTCTTAAAGTGATTAAGGGAGATAACTCTGGTAGTTATTATCGGATATCGATGAACATCAATAGACGTCTTTTTCTCACTACCTTAAGCACTGTGTATAACTTCGAAGCCATTCACATAATAACTTTGGCCTCAAGAGCAACTACAAGATTTTTTGAAGTAAACAATAGTTTTTTAAATCGGGTAATAATTTCGACCTCTAGAGGGACCACAAGCAAATAAAGGCGATTTTGCATACTATCAGGGGCCATAATTCAGGAACTTACGATCTGATGTGTGCAAATATTCAAATGGACTAAGATCTTTAGGTTATAAACATGTATTTCAAGTTTTATCAAAATTGAATTAAACGTGAGACCTCTACAGGGTACACAACCTAGGCCCAGTGGCGTAAAAATCCACTAGCCCGACGCTACCAAAAATAACTTACGGGCTAGTGACCAATTTTGCCATACTAGTCCTGGGATAGTGCCATCATGTGACGATATAGATAAATAAAGTGTAAACCATCCCACATTTATTTCTCAAATTCCAAGGAAAGGTCAGTCATAGCTTGTCGGACATTTATTAGTTTGTGAGACCAGATAGAGACTAAGAATTGTCTCCCATATTAGTTTAGTTTTGGTTTATATATTTTTATCGGGCTAGTCTCGATTGTCAATATTAGCATGTAATTACAGTCCTTCAAAAATAAAGGTCATTGAATCATCGATCCAGGGTTTTTATACCGCCAGAATCATAATTCCAAACATAGCTATAGATTTCTGTAGTAAAACTTAAAACTGTATGGACATTTTTTGTACTACTCTTATTCATTCATTCTTGACATTTCATTTCTCTATCTTGCACGCTTTGACAGGTCACGTATAAACCAGTTGAAATCAGGTTGATTTAAAAACTTTAGATTAGTTCTGACATAAATATTTGAAAGCATACCTTTGTATTTTAATTTTTAAACATAAGACAATTTCAATTATTTAAAGATAAACTTGAGACTAGAATATTTTTCTTTTAACAAATAGCAATAATTCTAAAACCCCTAAATAAAAAGATAGGTTGCCAGGCAACGAAACATACGCCCAAAGCAGGTAAATCGTCCGGGCAGTCAACAAGGGTTGTCGCATATTTTTACTTTTTTCGGTAATGAAACATTCGTAATATTCTAAAATCTGATTAGAATTTGTTTGCTTTTTATAAAGTTTTGCCCCAGGCTAACAATTGGTATACGAAACATTTAATATCATGGATTTAGCTGTTCAGTTATCAAAATTCATTGAAAATCAAAATACTTGTTCGTTTCAACACCTTAAACTTTGTGTATCAATCTGAAGTCAATCGGATGATAAGTTTGGCCTCTATAGTGTCACAAGATTTTTTGAAGTGATCAAGGGAGATAACTCTGGCAGTCATTATTTAAAATCGCTGAAAATCAATAGGCTTCTTCGTCTCATGACCGTTTACACTGTGTATAAATTTAAAGTAAATCGGATATTAACTTTGGCCTCTAGAGGATCCACAGGATTTTTTGAAGTGATCAAGGGCCATAACTCTGGCAGTAATTATTGGAAATCGCTGAAAATAAATAGACGTCTTTGTCTCAGGACTGTAAACACTGTGTATAAATTTAAAGTCAATCAGATATTAACTCTGGCCTCTAGAGCATCCACAAGATATTTTGAAGTGATCAAGGGCCATAACTCTGGTAGCAATTATCAAAAATAGCTGAAAATCAATATGCTTCTTCGTCTCATGAACACTGTGTATAAATTTAAAGTCAATCGGATATTAACTTCGGCCACTAAAGCACCCACAAGCAATTGTGAACGCCGGACCGCCGGACGGACGGAAGGGGGTGACGACAATATACGACCACATTTCAATGTGAGCATATAAAAAAGATAGTTTGCCAGGCAACGAAACATACGCCCACAGCAGCTAAATCGTCCGGGCAGTAAACAAGGGTTGTCGCATATTTTTAATTTTTTTTTGGTAATGAAACATTTGTAATACACTAAAATCTGATTAAGAGTAACAACTCATTATGTAATTATCTGAAAATCATTAGAATTTGTTTGCTTTTTATAAAAGTTTTGCCCCACGCTAACATTTAGTATAGGAAACATTTAATATCATGGATTTAGCAGTTCAGTTATCAAAATCCATTGAAAATCAAAATACTTGTTCGTTTCAACACCTTAAACTCTGTATTAATTTGAAGCCAATCGGATGATAAGTTTGGCCTATATAGCGTCACAAGGTTTTTTGAAGTGATCAAGGGAGACAACTCTGGAAGTAATTATTTGAAATCGCTCAAAATCAATAGGCTTGTTCGTCTCATGACCTTAAACAGTGTGTGTGTATTTAAAGTCATGAAAGTCAATATACTTGTTCATCTCAAGACCTTAAACACTGTGTATCAATCTGAAGTCAATTGGATGATAAGTTTGGCCTCTATAGCATCACAAGCTTTTTTGAAGTGATCAAGAGAGACAACTCTGGAAGTAATTATTTGAAATCGCTTAAAATCAAAAGGCTTCTTCGCCTCATGACCTTAAACAGTGTGTGTGTATTTAAAGTCAATCGGGTATTAACTTTGGCCTCTAGAGCGTCCACACGATTTTTTTGATGTGATCAAGGGCCATAACTCTAGCAGTAATTAATCAAGGGCCACAACTCTGACACTAATTATTAGAAATCGCTGAAAATCAATAGGATTCTTCATCTCATGACCTTAAACACTGTGTATAAATTTAAAGTCAATCGGATATTAACTTTGGCCTCGAGAGCGTCCACAAGATTTTTTTAAAGTGATCAAGGGCCATAACTCTGGCACTAATTATCTGAAATCGCTGAAAATCAATAGGCTTCTTTGCCTTATGACCTTTAACACTGTGTATAAATTTAAAGTCAATCGGATATTAACTTTGGCCTCTAGAGCGTCCACAGGATATTTTTTAAGTGTTCAAGGGCCATAACTCTGGCAGTAATTATCGGAAATCGCTGAAAATCAATAGGATTCTTCCTCTTATGACCTTCAACACTGTGTATAAATTTGAAGTCAATCAGATATTAACTTTAGCCTCTGCCTCTAGAGCGTTCACTAGAAATTGTGGACGATGGACGGACGGACGGGGGCGACGGCAATATACGACCACATTTTCATGTGGGCGTATAAAAAGGAATAGCCAATGGCATTATGGCTTTCACAGAATCAGATGTTAATGCAAAGAAACCTTTTCCAGACGTATAGAACAAACTTAAAAGGACCATATAAGTTTCAGTCTTGTTAATCGGGGAGAAATTCGCCACCCCACAACGGAGACCCCTGTTATCAAGGTAATCAACAAAGACCTACGAGATAGCAAGTTTTAATCTTACCGATAATTGATTGTGATTGCTTGTTAATCTTTTGTGGCTTCACACCCATCAAGTTTTAATCTAACTAACGGACAATTGATTCTCAATTGCTTGACACCTACCAGTTTATGGCCGGATTATAACAACAAAAACAACGAAAATATTAAAATAATGTATATCGTTGCATATAAGAATTCCGAATAAATACTTTTTAAATCAAAATAATGTATTTAATCTTCAAGTCTAGTTTTTTTACAATAATATATATTTAATAAACACAAAAACATATTATGAAACACTATTACTATTTTAATTAAACCGACGTTTCGTTGAGGATTCACTGAACTTTTTCAAGCGAATGATAATTACAGAGGGTTTATATACAAAAAAAAGTAACAGCTAATAATCAGGAGTAGTGAAACCATAAATATATTATGTCAACAAGACCTAACGAAACTGTATACATAAAATCTATAATACATGTAACTAATAATAGCTAATAAACAACTAAGGAAGCCACTGATTATAGTAAAGTTACTGGTCAAAGAAAAAAAATGGATCAACATAATATATAATGTTAAATTACATTGATAAAACAATAATAGATAAGGGGAAACCACTAAATCATAACCATGCAAAGTAACAGATCAAAAGAAAACTTGGCAAAAGGTATAGGATTAATTAGCACAACAATATCAGGGTAAAAAGTTATTATTACTCAGTAGATGAGAGAGGGAGGGGGAGTCAGAGGAAAATTAAATAAATAAATGGTTTCACTACTCCTTATGATTATTAGGCCCATTCCACGTCACGTGTGTTACAGTTCAGAAGCAAAACTACCATACTTTTTATGTTATATTTTCTTTAAAAAACTCTTTTTTATATAAAAATTCTCTTCCCTTTTATGTTTAAAAATAGGTTGCCAGGCAACGAAACATACGCCCACACAGCAGCCAAATCGTCCGGGCAGTCAACAAGAGTTGTCACATATTAAGGAATTATCAGAAAATCATTAGAATTTGTTTGGTTTTTATAATCAAACCTGTTTTTTTTTTAAATCAGATAATAATTGTGACCTCCAGAGGCACAACAAGCTAAAAAGGGTGATTTTTCATACAATCAGGGGACATAATTCAGGAAGTAATGACCCGATGGGCGCAAATATCGAAAAGGACCAAGATCTTTGGGTTATAAACATACATGTCAAGTTTCATCAAAATCGATTCAAAATTGTGACCTTTATAGGGTCCACAACCTTGATATAACATATTTTCACACTATTCGTGTACAAACGGCGGCCATTTTGTCCGTCAATTCTAGTCCGATTTTCACGTAATTCATACTCTCTCTTCATTACCATGTAACGGTGATATAGTCAAACGTTTTTTTAAATCGGATAATAATTTTGACCTCCAGAGGGACCAAAAGCGAACAAAAGCAATTTTTCGGACAATCAGGGGCCATAATTCAGGAAGTTACGATCCGATGGGCGCAAATATCGAAAGGAACCAAGATCTTTCGGTTATAAACATACATGTCAAGTTTCATCCAAATCGGTTCAAAATTGTGATCTCTATAAGGTCCACAACCTTGATATAACATATTTTCACACTATTCACGTACAAATGGCGGCCATTTTGTCCGTCAATTTTGGTCCGATTTTCACGAAATTGGAACTCAACCTTCATAACCATGAAACGGTGATATAATCAAACGTTTTTTTAAATCGGATAACAATTTTGACCTCCAGAGGGACCACAAGCTAAAAAGGGTGATTTTTCGGACAATCAGGGGCCATAATTCAGGAAGTTACGATCCAACTGGCGCAAATATCGAAAGGAAACAAGATCTTTGGTTTATAAACATGCATTTCAAGTTTCATCCAAATCGGTTCAAAATTGTGACCTCTACACTGTTCACAAGCTAAAAAACGTCATTTTTCGTACAATCAGGGGCCATAACCCATGAAGTTACGGTCCGATACATGCCAATATCGAAAGGAACCGAGATCTTAGGGTGATAAACCTATATTTCAAGTTTCATTGAAATCGGATAAAAATTGTGACCTGTAGACTGTTCACAAACAATTGTGGACGGACGGACGAACAGGGGCGACGACAATATACGTCCACATGAAAATGTGGGCGTATAAAAATCATTTAACCATTTCAGTTATAGAAATCTTATATTTTGTTTCTCAAAGTAATTAAAAGGTTGCTATGCATAATGCAGGCCTCGAAATGTTTGAAAAAAGCTTTTCATCATACAGTACACTTCAGGGCTAAGTATGAAATTCCTCCGTGGTCCGACCTGGGCGGAATTGAAAAATCGCAGAGTACAGGCTATTAATCCGCTCAGGTCCCGCTGTAAAATCCGCTCTAAATTTCCGCCGCGAATTTGAGTAAACCGCCGACCACCGCGGATTTGTTAAACCACCGACTGCCGCGGAATTGTTAAACCACCGACCCCAGCGCGAAATTTAATTTGATGAAATTATTGTTACACGTATGCTTTACATTGTATTCGTATCCATAATCTAGTAGTCCAATCCCGAAAAACAGCATTATCGGCATGCTTTTAAAACTTTGAAATAAAATATATGCATAAACCACAGACCCCAGCGCGAAATTTAATTTGATGAAATTATTGTTACACGTATGCTTTACATTGTATTCGTATCCATATGCATATATTATCGATGTATAATTTACAACATCGCATACTCGTTTGTTACATGTGCGGCATACATAACAAACCTTACAAATAATCATATGGACGAACATTCGTAAAGATAGGTTGCCAGGCAACGAAACATACGCCCACAGCAGCTAAATCGTCCGGGCAGTCAACAAGGGTTGTCGCATATTTTTACTTTTTGGGGGGATGAAACATTTGTAATACACTAAAATCTGATTAAGAGTAACAACTCATTATGTAATTATCTGAAAATCATAAGAATTTGTTAGCTTTTTATAAAGTTTTGCCCCACGCTAACAATTAGTATAGGAAATATTTAATATCATGGATTTAGCTGTTCAGTTATCAAAATTCATTGAAAATCAAAATACTTGTTCGTTTCAACACCTTAAACTCTGTGTATCAATCTGAAGTCAATCGGATGATAAGTTTGGCATCTATAGTGTCACAAGGTTTTTTGAAGAGATCAAGGGAGATAACTCTGGAAGTAATTATTTGAAATCGCTGAAAATCAGTAGGTTTCTTCGTCTCATGACCTTAAACAGTGTGTGTAAATTTAAAGTCAATCGGATATTAACTTTGGCCTCTAGAGCGTCCACAGGATTTTTTGATATGATCAAGGGCCATAACTCTGGCAATAATTATCAGAGATCGTTGAAAATCAATAGGCTTCTTCGTCTCATGACCTTAAACACCATGTATAAATTTGAAGTCAATCGGACATCATCTTTGTCCTCTAGAGCATCCACAAGATTTTTTGAAGTGATCAAGGGCCATAACTCTGGCACTAATTATCGGAAATCCGTGAAAATCAATAGGCTTCTTCGTCTTATGACCTTCAACACTGTGTATAAATTTAAAGTCAATCGGATATTAACTTTAGCCTCTTGATCATTCACAAGATTTTTCAAAGTGATCAAGGGTCATAACTCTGGCAGTAATTATCGGATATTGCTGAAAATCAATAGGCTTCTTCGTATCATGACCTTGAACACTGTGTATAAATTTAAAGTCAATCCAATATTAACTTTAGCCTCTAGAGCGTTCACAAGATTTTTCAAAGTGATCAAGGGTCATAACTCTGTCAGTAATTATCGGACATCGCTGAAAATCAATAGGCTTCTTCGTCTCATGACCTTAAACACTGTGTGTAAATTTAAGGTCAATCGGATATTAACTTTAGCCTCTAGAGCGTTCACAAGATTTTTCTAAGTGATCAAGGGTCATAACTCTGGCAGTAATTATCGGATATTGCTGAAAATCAAAAGGCTTCTTCGTCTCATGACCTTAAACACTGTGTATAAATTTAAAGTCAATCGGATATTAACCCTGGCCTCTAGTGCGTTCACAAAAAAATGTGGACGATGGACGGACGGACGGACGGACGGACGGACCGACAGACGGACGGACGGACGGGGGCGACGGCAATATACGTCCACATTTCTATGTGGGCGTATAAAAAGGTAATATTCAGCTTTATTTAACGTCCGCTTGACTGCCCATTTATGACTTATACATTTACACATGTACGTTCACATGTAGTCTGTATTCTGTTACTATGTTTTTGTTTTGGATTTTTAAAACAACAATGTGCTACGAAGCCGTTTACCGTTTATGTATGTCGGCAAAGAATAAAGAAAAGTGAGTAATCTCATTGTTACAAAGCTGTGGTTTCAATCCGAAATGTGTTGAGCATGTTATTACAAGTGGTTCTAGAGCCTCTATTCAAATAATTAAAAAAAAGTGAGCTCACTCATAGTTTTAAAGCAGTGGTTTCAATCCGCAACGCGTTGGCATGGTAATTGTAAGTGTTTATACTATTAAAGTATTGTTTTATTAGACTTAACTATAAATCACAAACATGGAATATTAAAAACAGGCGAATATGGGTCAGTTCATCCCACGATCGTTTCACCCTATATCGATACATTACTTCATTCGATATTTTTAAAACTTGAATCGTTCGACTATTTCAAACTCATTCAAATTGGGAAATTTTCAAAATTTACACACATAAATGCTGGCCTTACCTTGGGCGAAAGTGTTGTACATTAAAATAGCCATTTCCATTCTGACAAATAAGTTACAAAATTCACACTTCAAGTAATATATTCTGATTTAATTCCCAAATGAATGAAATGCCCTCATCTCCTGTTTTTAAGCACACATCGCCAAAATTCACCTCAACCTTACTGAACACATGTACATTAAAACAATCAGTCGGAAAATACCTTGATGACATTTCATTTAGGCACCAAGGAGTCTGAGTCAATGCATACTGTCAATCAACTTTCTTTATTAGGCGAATTCACACGTGCCATCAAAAGGAATTGATAATTGACTAAAATACAAACCCCTTTAACACACACATGGCTAAATTACGAACGGGCTACGATGAATAGCACCTCCCCACCTCCTACAATTTACATCACGTATTACCAGTAATTTGCATAAGATTCTATTAATTTTATTAACGATAACATAATACTCAGGCTTTAAAAATTATGGATATTAAAATAAGAGATAATTTAATTTTTGAATCGGTACAGACTTGAAGGTTGGCGCATGCAAATTACGAAATCAATACTTAATTCGCAGTTGACATATTCTGTCAATAGAATTATTCCTTTAACCGGTGGTAATAAGGGGAATGCTCACTAGCCCGCGGGTTCTATAATATATTATTAGGGTTCATTAGTTAGGGTTGTGTTAGGGTTAGGGTTGTGTTAGGGTTAGGGTTCATTGGTCAACCAATATCTGTTATTAGGGTTAGGCTTTATTGATACCCACATTTATAGTACACATATTTCTTACAGCCACAGACTAGAGAGTAGAGCACCTGCTGACTAGTGAGGCCCTTTCAGTGTATTTTTAATTTGGCACAAAAATCATCCCTTATATCACGCCAAGCCGCTTTAACTAATGCATGCTTTTGTTGTTAAGCATTTTCCTTTGTACTCTTTGGTGCAATTAAATCCTATAAATCTAATTTCAGTCCACACAAGATTCGATTCATATGGTCTGGTTGTTAGGTGTTTTATTTATTGAAAGCTTCATCGATATGTTCACTGGAAAAATGAAATTTAATATTTGTTTCTGTGATAATTATTGGAAAGAAACCGAACCGGATTATTATCTAGGATATTTATCGTCAACTGTATAAATACGGTAAGCAGTTTGTGTGTTGCATTTATAAGTTAAAGCATAAAATAATATATCTATGAAGCGACCATTTGAGACATGATACTTTTAAGCCATGGGTCATTCCATGTCAAATCACCCAATGGGTTTAACACCCCCTCCTTGGATTTTCATGAAATTTTATGTACATGTTCACTTGGGGTGGCAAAGCTTATTTTCCAAATTTTAACGAAATTGGGCGAATGGTTTGGTTGCTATGGGCAACCAAAATATGCGAAAATTGGCCAAAACGAGCGAACCTGCTAATCTATGAAGGCACATATCTCAGTTACTAATGGACCAATCTCAATGAAATTGGTACCAATGAAGAGGCAATTGCACAAGGATTCCAAAAATGGTTTTAGTTTGGATATAGGAGTATATTTAGGTGTCATGACCTTTTGACCTGACCTTTAACCTTCCATCTGACCTTGTTGCCCTCCAACACGCAAGGTCAAGGTCATCTAAAATTGAAGCTCGGCATCATGCCCATCACATATGAAAAAATTGGAGATGTAAAATTTTTTGTTTTTTCACAAATGTTGGATAAGCATACATACCATTTGCTAGTTAGGAGTGTTTTGCAAAACATTTGTACATGGTAATTTGTAAAGTCATTAGATGAATTCAAATGATGACATTGGAGATAAAAAATTTCAAATTTGGATTTGCTTTCAATCAGTTATGATTTGATAAATTTTAATTTTTGGAAACAAATGTATACATCATAGTCTGTTGCAACAGACATCTGATTCTGCTATTCTAGCTTCATGAATTATGCTGGTTCCTTACATAACATCTTGAATAATAAACTAAAGGTGCAGTTTGAGAAGTTCTTTAGTGCCTCCACTTGTCACAAACTTGTTGAATTTTGTTTGCATCATTTACATCAATTATGTATCCCCTGGAAGAAGAAGAATGGAGCAAGGGTGCTTCAATTTGGCACATGATATTTTCTGCAGGTACCCAACAACGGTCTTCTTTCTGTGGCCAGTGGAACTGTTTTGCAGGTCCATGTGGGTGCATAAATTTGATATGATAGTCCTCAAATTCCTCTGAAATGTCATCTACAAGACCTATGTAAGGTTCATTAGCGTACAGACAGCAAATAAATGTCTGTTTCTGGATACATGTTTTATTGATTGCTGGTATAAGCGAAGTTTCATTAGCTCTTTCTGTAATGAACACAGATTTCGAAGCTTCGGTTTGAAGACTTAAATTAAACACTCGGAGTTCATTTTCAGAAACCGGTACAAATCTGTGGAGTTGTAAAGTTCCTTTTATGGTTTTAGATAACTCAAAGCGAGGCTTTAGTTTCGTTTCATAATCACTAATAGATGTGGCTTCAACATTAAAAAATTTAATTCCTGGTATATTTTTTTCACAAAACTTCATGATATCTTTACAGCAGAGAATTTGCTCGTTGTATGGGCGTTGAAGACTAGCTTTAGTAACAAGCCTTTTAACAGTACCCCCAATTCCATCGCAAGCACTTTTCCCATGCGAGGTGGCAAAAAAATTCCATTCAGCCTCTAGATTAAAATCTTCTTTGTGGTAGCATAAATTGATAAAATTGTACTTATTTTTGTATTGTGACGCACACCCATCAGTGAAATAATGGATTTTCTTTACACCAGGAAGTTCTGTTTTCAGGTAAGGAAGAACAACACTTAAAAAGGTAAATACGGTAATGGTTGAATGCTCCTTGGTATCGCTTAATACACACATATTTCTGTGTATAAGATCACCATCATTACTTCTCTGATAGGCAACAAAAGGATGCATAGTTGCTTGATTATTTTCCCAATGAAAACTCTGGATTTCATCCTGTACCACATATGAATAATTCTCGGCAAAGTCTCCTTGAAGAATTATTTCCTCAACAGGTTTCATAGTTGTTTTTAATTTCTTCATGTAATAACTTTGGGATTTAGCAACATAGCTGTGTCTTGTTAATTTGACTATCTGGGTTGCTAGGTTATCAATAAAGTCTTCTTTTGGTTCAGTTATGGACATCAGCTTAGTTCTATCAGTGCTAATCCATTGCTTATAACTAATATCTTCAATTTCAGAAAGTTCATCACATTGATTAAGATACGTCACGATTCCATTTCGACCAGGACAATTTTTGCAGTATCCCATCATGCAGCTTTCGTTATCAATGGAACAAACACCCAATTTCATGAGATCATTGAGATCTACCTTAAGACAAGCTTCTACCATGAGTTTTGGATTCTGGTGATATTTACAAACACAAACGGAATGTGTACCTGATGCACCAGCCAGAACACACCATTTAGGTCTGAGGGCAGCAAATGTAGAAAAACCAACATTTTTATCAGGAAAGTTTTCCTTCCACGAAGCATGAAGTTCCTTCAGGTTTGACATAACTAGACGCTTTTGATGTGTTATCTTGTCCCCATCTTCATTGCGAATATTAACGGTTTCTTTCATTCCAGGACACATTCTACTATTTGAATCATTTTCATAAAAGGATATTATGTCATCTTTTAATTTTTGGCTTAAGGATTTTCCTTTGTTAGAATCACATTGTCCTAAGATACCACTTTCTTTTTTTACAGCTCTACTCTTTTTAACTAAATAATTAGTAGCCCCAAATTCTTCCATAGTGCGTTCAATTGAAAAGGGAGACAAAGTTAAAATCTGTATGCGTTCAGCATGGTTTTTAGAGCCTTTGAATTTCTCTTTTAATTCCTCCAGTATTGATTGAAGCATCTTAAAATCGGTCTTACTTTTTGAATTAAACTGTTCATCAGAACTATCAAGTGGCACTTGATAGCTAACCTCAAGCTTTCTTTTTAGGGCTTTAGTTGCTGATTCAAGCTTAGTTTTCCCTTTCAGTTTCTTTCCAGATAATGGTAGTCTACCAGTTTTGACAGGAGTTTCGCCTAAACTGACTAAAGCCACATTGACATCTGAGCTGATACACATTCTTTCATCTTCATCTATTATTGGAGTATTGCTTTCTAACATTGCATCGTCATTTCGTACAGGAACATCAATTCCTGTCTTTGTTTCAACAAAGTCAATATTCTTCAGCTTAATGACACACTCACAGCAAAGCTTTTCACCTGGAACAAGGCCATCGGGAGGATCTAGACACTCTTCATACAGATTTGAGGAAACAACTCTAAGGGATTTGGTCCTAGGCTTTGAATGTTTATTCCATGGGTCACAACATTTCTTCTTCAGTTCCGAAAATCTAGTCAATAATTCCTTTTCATGATGAGAACAGATGGTATAATTTGTATCAACAGGTTTCTTTATTTTACTTCTTAGAAGAAGCAACTTCACTTCGTGTCTGACCACTTTCCGTATTGTAGATTTTCTCACATGACGCAGCTGGTGACATGCATTATCGTCTCGGTAAAAACTGCAGTTATCCCTGAAAAGGAAAAGATCACGATTGCAGTTCTAATTAAGCTTGCCTATAAAATAAATTACAGAAAATCCAAAATGATTCTTAATTTTAGCATAAGCTTTGGAATCTTTAAGGAGAAATTTTTCTAGAATGGGGTTCAGAGATCTCACTTAAAATGCATAAAGCATCAAATATCAAAAATTTTAATGTTTAGAACACTCTTGATTGAACTGATTCCAAGAGTTTTAACACAGAACCTAATTATTTTTCGGGATGTTCAACTCTGGTGAAAGATAAGTTCTGATAAGCCTTTGGCAACCTGCCAATTTGATGCCAATAAATGCCTTGTGCACTAATAGCTGAACACGAAAAAGATATTCTATGCATTGACTAGTATATTTTGAATTAAAAAAAATGATACTTACATTTCAAAGAGTGCAGCAGAAACCAGATATTCGAGTATTTTATGCAAATTCAACTTTCTTTTGTTTTTTTTAATGAGTCATCCATTTGCATATGTGGGGATGACATATTTAGTAGCATGGGGTTCCAGTTTATTTACTTTTAATTCTTTTTTTTTTAAAAGTTTTATTTGTGGATAGTAAATTTATGTTTTGTCAAGACTTTTTTAAAACAAATTTTGGTCCAAAATCAGTTTGGTTTAATATATCTAGGTCAGTAGGTCATGTGTCAAAGGTTGGGACATGGGTCAAAGGTCAGGTCAAAGGTCATTAAAGTTCAATTTACCAAATTTTATCATTTTTCGTCGAATCTTGTGGGAAAAACAAAAAATATTACATCTCCAATTTTTTCAAATACATTACACATAATATCGGGTTTATAAGCAATGGGTTAGCACTGATAGAACTAACCAAAAGAAGACTTTATTGATAACCTAGCAACCCAGATAGTCAAATTAACAAGACACAGCTATGTTGCTAAATCCCAAAGTTATTACATGAAGAAATTAAAAACAACTATGAAACCTGTTGAGGAAATAATTCTTCAAGGAGACTTTGCCGAGAATTATTCATATGTGGTACAGGATGAAATCCAGAGTTTTCATTGGGAAAATAATCAAGCAACTATGCATCCTTTTGTTGCCTATCAGAGAAGTAATGATGGTGATCTTATACACAGAAATATGTGTGTATTAAGCGATACCAAGGAGCATTCAACCATTACCGTATTTACCTTTTTAAGTGTTGTTCTTCCTTACCTGAAAACAGAACTTCCTGGTGTAAAGAAAATCCATTATTTCACTGATGGGTGTGTGTCACAATACAAAAATAAGAACAATTTTATCAATTTATGCTACCACAAAGAAGATTTTAATCAAGAGGCTGAAAGACAATAAAGAACTTCTCAAACTGCACCTTTAGTTTATTATTCAAGATGTAATGTTAGCAACCAGCATAATTCATGAAGCTATAATAGCAAAATCAGATGTCTGTTGCAATGGACTATGATGTATACATTTGAAAATCCATTTTTGTCTCCAAAAATTAAAATTTATAAAATCATAACTGACTGAAAAACAAATCCAAATTTGAAATTTTTTATCTCCAATGTCATCATTTGAATTCATCTAATGACTTTACAAATTACCATGTACAAATGTTTTGCAAAACACTCCTAAATAGCAAATGGTATGTATGTTTATCCAACATTTGTGAAAAAACAAAAATTTTTACATCTCCAATTTTTTCATATGTGATGGGCATGATGCCGAGCTTCAATTTTAGATGACCTTGACCTTGCGTGTTGGAGGGCAACAAGGTCAAATGGAAGGTTAAAGGTCAGGTCAAAAGGTCATGACACCTAAATATACTCCTATATCCAAACTAAAACCATTTTTGGAATCCTTGTGCAATTTCCTCTTCATTGGTACCAATTTCATTGAGATTGGTCCATTAGTCACTGAGATATAGGCCTTTACAGATTCGAAGGTTCGCTCATTTTGACCTATTTTTGCAAATTTTCGTTGCCCATAACAACCAAACCATTCACCCGATTTCGTTGAAATTTGGAAAATCAGCTTTGCCACCCCAAATAAACATGTACATAAAATTTCATGAAAATCCAAGGAGGGGGGGTTAAAATTTTAAAAAATTTTGGGTGATCTGACACGGAATGACCCCCATATACATATAGCGCTATCTGAAACGATTTGACATGTTGATCTGTATTGAAATGTGGGGAATAGGGACTCTGTATTTTAAAGTCAAATACGAAACTGAAATAAGTAAAGAATCTTTCAGCTTCTATACATTACATGATATTTAATTCTCGGGACATAAAGTATTATTTGAACGTTGGGAGCCCAATCGTCATTTTAATCGAATTACCGTTAAATTAAATATCGGGGAGAAAATATACCTTCCAAGAATTAATGCTAATTTGTTTATTTCTACGATTGTCATTAAATTCTTCTTAATTTAAAATCGATAATAAATCAGTATATAAAAAATCGACAGCATATTTTAAGACGCCCACGTGCAAATCGCTAGATATTATGTTTATTGTCATCCATTTTCAGACAATGTTATCAGAATTCACGAAACATGGTTTCATTGTCTGCTTGTCGGATGAACTAATGACATAAAAAAATTGATATGTGTATGCACTTTGTGGTGCGATTTACGAATTGAATACCGATGTACATGTACATTATAAATGAATCGAGCATAACAGATATTTTAGGATATGAATAAAATAATACTTTGGTACAATTTAGTTCATTTTCAAAAAAACAATTTGAAAATAGTATTATGAATATATAAATTACAGGTTAACTAAAACGACTAAATATACTCGTGATATTATTCCATTAACTATTAAATAACGCTGTGACAATATTGACTAAATTACTCAGACTATTTTGAATCACTATGGAACATAATCCTCCGCGAATTTTATGTTTCCACCGACAATTATCCGCCGCGAATTTCAAATTTTCGCAGACAATAATCCTCCGCGAATTTTATCTTTTCGCAGGCTTTTTTCCGCCCAGAACGTCGCAAATTCCGCGGAGTGGACATGAGAAAAACACCGCGATTTTTGAGTGGAAAAAAACACCCACAGGGAGGATTTTCATACTTAGCCCTGAAGTGTACTGTACCTGTCGCTTCAGTAAATAACCTGTCACTCTCAATTGTGAAACTCAAAGACTAAGTAATAGTATAGTATCACACATATCCATGCATATAGTACTACACACACGCTTGTTTAGGTATTGACGTATACATTGCTTCATATAAATATCGTAATATAAAACCTTTTTATTTCTTCGACATCAGAAGGCCTAAAAGTTCTTGAAAGTCGGCGAATCTGCTTTGGCTCAGCGACTCACAGTAAAAAATCATTTTCCAATTTTAAGAAAAATAAGAAAATAATCTTATAACTAGAAATTATTTTCTTAAAATAAGAAAATATCGGGATAATTTTCTAGAGAATATTTTGAATATCAAAATATTTACTTAAATTAAGAAATATATTCCCAATTAAGATTATAATTCTTAAAATAAGAATTTTTTCTTGGAATAAGAAAACTATCCTAAGAATATTTTCTTGTATCAAGTTTATGTGTAAGAAAGAAAATGAGACTTCTGGATATTTATTATAATTTTCTTATATCTAGATTTTGTGTCTTGTTTCCTTTGAAATAAGATAACATCAGCTAGATTATAATTATCTAATCTATGTCGATATTCGAATCGGCATTCCAAAACCGTTGTCAATTTTATATGCTCCCAGTGCCTCCCACATTGAAACACTGTATTGTTGTTGCCTCTGTCAATAATCCGTCCACAAATGCTTGTGGTTAACTTGGCATTCAACCTATCACAGTGTAATTGCTTACATCGAAATTTCACTTTGATATCCCGTAATTTTCTGGAATAACTATATATTGCAATAGAGAGAAAAATACAGAAATTATAACCATCTTAAACAAGGATAGTTGGGTGGCTTATATGAAAATTTAAATGAATTATTACTATAGGTAATTGTGTATTGGTTTTATGGAAGTAGATCCACCTCACAAAAATTCTCAATTTGTATATTCATTGATTGATTGATAGGACAGACATATAATTCTTTCAATAATTTAATTCATTGTCTTTTTTTTGGGGGGGGGGGGATTCATGTCTTTTGCAAAAATCATGTCATACATATACCTATAATTTAAGCTATCAAAACATAACCATTCCTTCATGGTCCCCCCACTATGTGCAAGTTCCATACCTATGACTTCTCAAACCTGTAGTATTTATGTTCCATCTATGCCTATGGTATCCTTATCAAATGCAAATCATATACATACGTACAATACTCATTGCTAGACCAAGACTTACCCAACAAGACATTTAATTATGATAACCCAGATGTCTGGGAATTGTATTGTTATTTTTTTAGTAAATCAATCAACAAGCAGCAACATGCGTCACCTAGATGGGCGATATTTAGGTACCGGTATTTCCATATACAGCGCTCGAAATTAACCACGGCAAACGGCAAAGCCGTGGTAAAAGCCGACGCAACTCCCATCTGCCACGGCATAATTCATTTTTTTTTGCCGTGGTAAGATCTTACGATCCTTAAAATTATAGTGACAAAATGTACCGGTTATAGAATAATACCAGGAGTATGTCGATTGACCGTGTAATAACGTCATGTAAATTTATTATTTTGTATACGAAAGTCTGACAAATATATTGCAATTACCGAATACCGGTACACATTTAACCC
This sequence comes from Patella caerulea, assembly GCA_036850965.1. Classification (NCBI taxonomy): domain Eukaryota; kingdom Metazoa; phylum Mollusca; class Gastropoda; family Patellidae; genus Patella; species Patella caerulea. The sequence goes on along the minus strand of JAZGQO010000008.1, from coordinate 1,985,363 downwards.
ATGTGCTGAAGGCATATTCATGCTGTACCGTTTACAGTGGGGTTTTTGCAACGATTATAATAAACTAAAATAGACATATATGTACACGGACTGTTGCCAATAGTCTGGCTAATTCATGAACAATGTTACCATTCTCGTCATTTTTATTTTTAACAGACAACTGTATCATTTGTCACATTCGATGGACCTGTACAGATTTACATCCTTTGTTTATAATTACTACGCCCTATATGTAACGGAGCGCAATAGCCTCAATGTACCGACTGATTGACAAAATAAATAGTATTTATTAACCTCGACACTCTACAAACCAAGCTTCAAAAGGAAACAGAATAATCTGATGTGATGAAATAATATTAAAATGGACAGGACAGTAATATCGTTTACATTGGCAGGCAAGCGATGCCATGTGGGGGTCAAAGTAGACGACCTACATACGGGCCATTGTACCACCGGCACCGTACAGCATGGCTATAAGTGAAAGGAACACGTGTAGTAAATTATTTGGAAATATAGATGACATGTTAATAAAATTTATGGCACTACTATCATTTAAAGAATTAAGGCTTGGGGCATTTTTAAATCAACCTGCTTACAACTGGTCAATACCTGATGTCAAAAATACGTCATCTGTCAAAGTAAAAGTACCAGTAAGACTGATGGAGAAATGAAATGGCAAGAATGAAGAATGAATGAATTGAGTTTATGGTATAATCTAATTATTTAGACCAGTGTCACAAAGTCATCTTGTATAAATATTGATCAAATGCGAATAAATTTGTTAACGTAACTGATATTTCAATTTGGGTAACCAGGAGATCGTTCGCATGTTTTTGAGCTCGCACGACCACACCTAACCGATTTGCGTCAAATTTTGTGACGTGAATAAATAAATTTTATCCATCTTGAATAGTTAAGAAAAGCATTGATCTTGAAATAAAAAAAAATGCCGTGGTGCCGTAGCAGTACCATTCTGCCACGGCATTTTTCATTTTTTTGTGCCGTGGCAGAAAATTCTTAATTTCGAGGACTGCATATAAAAACGTCACAGAAATAAAAACAGTGAAAAATACCGTCTGGCGTCTTCAGAAAAAAATATCGAAAAACCGAACATACCGCGATTTTCTAGATGTTATTTAACATAAATATTGAACAAAATGTTTTCTTTTTCATGTTATTTACCATATTTTATTGCTTTATGATGAAAAATACTGCTATAATCTCCCGAGTATTCATTCCTTAAAAATTGCAAATGCTGACATAAGCTTTGTTTACGTCGATCACGTGACTTCTCGCTCACCTTTCCACCCGTTAGAATTATCCCGGTTTCTGTTCAGTTTCTATCTTGACGAATTGTGAAGACCGATACTTTGATTTTCGAAAGTAATCATTGATTTTAGGATAAGATTAAATTTTGATAAAGCGGAAATATAAATAATATCAATTACATTGAGAGTTCCGAACTGATAGTGATTAGCATCCAGTGTCATTCAGCGTGGGACGTGTCATGGCTGTCGTGATCCGAGAAAAATATTTGACTAAATCAATTCAATGGGCTCTTTTTGACATAGGAGGGGCCTACATTATAGTTTAATTAAGTATCGATTATTGTATTGTATAATGCATTTTCAAAAAGGTATAGGCCCTACTCGTGAATGAGAAAAGAAAACGAGTTTATTACAAGTTTAAATGAACCGCATTCAGTCGTAGCGTAGCTATACAATACGCACGGCCGAAACAACGGGCAAATACTAAACTTCTCGGTTATAAACAAAAAGTTGTTAGATACAACGATATTTGCCGAACATCACGTGCATTTGACGTCATTTTGCACGTAACGTCATACATGATGTGACGTTTTCAAAACGACGTGTTAGTTTCAAAATGGCAACCCAACTCGCCGCTGCATACGGTAATTGTATTTCACCGTTTATAATACAACACGATAAGTGATAAATATTCATCAGAAATTGCACGCACATCCAAGGGTAAGTAACAGTTGTTTTTTTTTATCTATTATTTATTATACCATACTGCTCATGCTCGTTATGGATTATCATTATATGTACCCGAGGCCTGGATATCTGTCATAATCATAGCTGCTTCAGTTCTGTTCATTCGTGGTGATTTTTATGTTCACCTTCTATGAATTACCACAGCGTATCCCAAACAAATGTCAACAAGGTCAAAGTGCCTTAAGAGGTGCATAGTTGTTTAGCCTAGATGATTATTATTATTATGCAAAAACCTAGGTTTTAGAACTATTCACAATCACAGTGTGAAATATAGGCTACCACACAAGTGACTGCCTATCAAATAGGCCTACAAACTGTTGAAGAATACAAACTAGACGAGTTCCTTTACGTGCACATGACAGTTTTAAGTTTTACATACCATCCAAATTAGTATGCAACATATCTTTCCATTTCAAAATGACATGCATGTCAACATACTTCTTGTTTTAGTTTTCTGGTATTTAGTAATAGAAATATAAGATTGGTTTTAACTATATTTCAGCTCTTGGAAGAGATGCAGAGAGAGTTGAGGCAGGAGAATACTTTTGTTCCAGCCTGCATGGAGAAGCTCGAGAACATGGGAGGTGATGTTCTTGTTTGGAGTCCTTGGCAAGGTAAAATAACTTTTATGAATCAGAAAAATGCCAGCTTGTATTCACACTAACGAATGGAACTATTTGACAGATTCATTTTCTGCACCGTTATCAGTGATTTAGACATGCAGTAAGCATATCATTATGAAGATGATCCCTAGCAAATTTGATGAAGATCTGAAAAAAATTATAGGCTACGACAAAGCATGGTTGTCATACCTATGTTAAACAGTATGTTCGGCCAAGTCAAAATATTCCAGTAACGCATAATATCAGGCAAGCAAATAATATCAATGGGTAATAAAATATTTTTTAAAATTCCTTTTTCAGCAATCAAGTTCGCTGAGCAGTTTTAATGGAATCATTCAATAACAGATGACACATTACAAGAAACATTGTATGTGGCCAATTATGGAAGAATATTTACAGAACTACAACAATTCCTATTCCAGGGCATCTCTAATATTCTCCCTGTGGTCCACATGGATGTTTGGGGACATGATGTATACAGTGATTGCGGAACAATTCACAAGGCTACTTAAAAGTATAGAAAATTTACATCTTGAAGAAAATAAAATTGTTTTGAGAATAGTTTAGACTTTTAGTATTCCTTTTTATACATCCACTTGTGATAAGTTGGACTTATAACAGTTGACACCCCAGGCATGTTCGTCGGTCAATCCGTTCCTCCACTCCTGCTTTGATATTGTATAATAATCTATATTTTGTATTATGTTAAATTGTGCTAGCCTGAGATTCTTGTAAGGTTTTTTTTCAAATTTAATGTGCTATTTTTCAAAATATTGGAACTTAAAATTGATCATAATATAAAAAGCTGAACTAGAAAAAACAAACATTTTCTGAAATATTAAAACCATAACATTTAGGAGAAGAATTTTGATTTTATTATTCACCAAACCAAGAAAAACAATCTACTTTTAAGATGTTTTCAATTTTAATTTAAAGAAAATATCTTAAAAGTAGATTGCATTTCTTGGTTTGGTGAGTAATAGATCGAATTTTGAAAATCATATGGGAACAATTTTCTTTGCAGTGATCAAGAAAATTATTGTTAATATAAGATTTTCAAAACTTAAATTAAGGTTTTCTTTCTTAGGAAAATATTTCTTAAAATTAGATAATTTTTCTGGGTATAATAATCTTGTTTTAAGAATTTCATGACCAATTTTTTTCTTACCCATGGGATATATTATTTTTCTTAAAATAAGTTTCTGAAAACTTATTTTGAGTAATTTTTTCTAGTTATTTTTAACTGTGCTCGAAGCTTCGTACAACTACAATTCTATCATCCGTAGCCACGTGGATTCTGCAAATTATCATGGTATCACACCTATGTGCTAAATCGAATAGTTCGACTTTGAGGTGTAGAATTCAAATTTTAAAATATCCGTATTGAATTCAATATCAGAACACAAATCACACCTGTGCATCGCACAGTAAGAAATATGCCGCGTGCGAAAGACAGGTAGCGCCACCTGGAATTCCCGTCTCACATACAATGTATCGGCACTATATTTACGCAACAAATTATATTAATATCAGAGATATTTTTCCGACCTGATTATTTGATTTTGTCAAATTGTCTTGTAAATTATTTAAATGATTAGATAAGATACACGAACTTACGAAGCATCGATCTATCGAGCCGTGTATTTCAAAATTTCAGTATTTCCCTTCCACTCCAGCCACTTTCTAATGTGGTGTCGTTACGGTAGAATTATTTCAGGTGACGTTTTAATTTACTAAGATATAATACTCCATAATGCTATAAACTAGTGCCAAGTAGATGAAAACAAGCGTAGCATGGTGTGAAATTCATTGTTATAAAATTGTCTACTTCGAAACTGAGTACCTGTAGCCTGCGACAGAGTGAAATGTAAACAATGCAAATGGCGGCTTTTCGCGGTATTTCGGTGCTCAATTCTTGTATTTAGAAACGACTCTACGAATAAATAAATACGGCCTACATGTACATGACGTGGACGTGAGTATTGTGGTCAATTTACTGAACATCAAGTCAAATTTAGTCCACCTGTCGCTTGCGACAGGTAGTTTTATTTGCTACCTGTCGGAGGAAAAAATCGCCTGTCGGCGACAAGTAGACAGGTGAACATTTCGAGCCATGCTTAATGTAACGTGTGTTACGGCACAAAAAACATTTTTTATTCATTTATAACTTCAAATAAACATTTCTGTGAATTGTTAAAAGATATATTATTTTTCAATATTTTTTCATCAAGAACATATAAATTCTTAAATTATTGATCCAATGACGAACTGATTCGCAGAATATTTTTATCAAAAATAATCATTTATTGTGTGTCACGTGTGTTACAATATTTTGTCACGTGTGTTACGCTTCTGATCACATGTGATGATCACATGATCTACATGTGGTCTTTAAATAAGATAGGTTGCCAGGCAACAAAACATACGCCCACAGCAGCTAAATCGTCCGGGCAGTCAACAAGGGTTGTCGCATATTTTTACTAATTTCGGTAATGAAACATTTGTAATACACTAAAAACTGATTAAGAGTAACAACTCATTATGTAATTATCAGAAAATCATTAGAATTTGATTGCTTTTTATAAAGTTTTACCCCACGCTAACAATTAGTATATACATGAAACATTTAATATCATGGATTTAGCTGTTCAGTTATCTAAATTCATTGAAAATCAAAATACTTGTTCGTTTCAACACCTTAAACTCTATGTATCAATCTGAAGTCAATCGGATAGTAACTTTGGCCTCTATAGCGTCACAAGAATTTTTGAAGTTATCAAGGGAGATAACTCTGGCAGTAATTATTTGAAATCGCTGAAAATCAATAAGCTTCTTCGTCTCATGACCTAAAACACTGTGTATAAATCTAAAGTCAATCGGATATTAACATTGGCCTCTAGAGCGTCCACAAGATTTTTTGAGGTGATCAAGGGCCATAACTCTGGTAGTTATTACCGGAAATCGCTGAAAAACAATAGGCTTCTTCGTCTTATGACCTTAAACACTGTGTATAAATTTAAAGTCAATCGGATATTAACTTTGGCTTTTAGAGCGTCCACAAGATTTTTTGAAGTGATCAAGGGCCATAACTCTGGCACTAATTATTGGAAATCGCTGAAAATCAATAGGCTTCTTCGTCTTATGACCTTAAACACTGTGTTTAAATTTAAAGTCAATCGGATATTAACTTTGACCTTTAGAGCGTCCACAAGATTTTTTGAGGTGATCAAGGGCCATAACTTTGGCACTAATTATCGGAATCGCTGAAAATCAATAGGCTTCTTCGTCTTATGACCTTAAACACTGTGTATAAATTTGAAGTCAATCGGATATTAACTTTGGCCTCTAGAGCTTCCACAAGATTTTTTGAAGTGATCAAGGGCCATAACTCTGGCACTAATTATCGGAAATCGCTGAAAAACAATAGGCTTCTTCGTCTCATGACCTTAAACACTGTGTATAAATTTAAAGTCAACTGACCTTAACTTTAGCCTGTAGAGCGTCCACAAGCAATTGTGGACGCCGGACCGACGGACGGACGGGGGCGACGACAATATACGACCACATTTCAATGTGGGCGTATAAAAATGGAGAACATTGATAAAGGAGCTGCAGATGGAACTTCTAAAAGAGGTAATTATTCTGATTTTGTGAAATTTTAAGACTAATTTCTTTAATCAGATGACTTTAAAATGCTATTCTGTAAATCAAAATACTGAATTTTATTTGAAAAGTATACACAGCTAGCTAGGCAGATGACATGAGGTGTGCAATCTAAGGCCTTTAATGTTAAAGAGCAATTTTTCTTAAATAAAAGCAGCATATAAACTGATCTGTAAAAATTTACCATAAATTTGGGAGTATTTCTGTTTTCTCTGACGTTTTCTTAACCTTGTCACTTTCTGTTTTCTCTGACATTTTTTTTAACCTTGTCACTTTCTTCATATTTTAAAGGTTCAACGTCTGCAGAAAGGATGAAGAAAATGCGTGCCAAGAAAAAACTTCTGTTTAACGACTTTGGAAAAACAGAAAGTGAAAGGGTTGAAAAAATTCGGAAAAACAAAGTAATAAATATGAATGAAGATGAATTAAAACAATACAGAAAAAAAAACAGAGACCTTGTTAGACTATGCACATTAAAAAAAAAATCATTGAAAGTAAAAATATCCCCTAACAAGAAATCTTTCAAAAGCCCTCAATCATTTGGTAAAGCTGTACGTCGTGTAGAAAAAAATCTACCTGAGTCACCCAGACGACGTGTTACAGTCATTAGTGGATTGGCAGAAAGGCATGGTGTTGCCCTGGCTGAAGCGGCTTCTAAAGCAATGGAGAGAACTAGACAGGGTTTGGATATAGAAACAATAGATACAGTAATTGAATTTTTTAACAGGGTAGATATAGTTTACCTGCTGCCAGGCATGAATGATTTTTGTACTGTATGGAAAGAGGTTGAAAAAATAAGGGAAAGAAAGTTGTATTTAGGGTTTCACACTGCGTAGCTTGTGTGAAACACTATTGTTTTTGTTAAAATTCTTCTTATTATTATTCTTATTATTATTATTTTTTTTTTTCCAATTTGCTTATATCTCAGGATCTACTTGTCGGATCGATGCAATGTCTTGAGTTTTACTGCGAAAGTGGGTGTGACTTAGAGATTAAAGCTATTTCCGGCATTCTGCGACAATGCGAAATGTCCTAAATCACCGAAGTTGTCGTTTTTTGAAATATTGCCGTAATATTAACAATAATTGTTGGAATTTATCGTTTGATAGTTTTTGACATAGCCAGAGACATGGCACATAGCTACGGGTCTTTAGAGTTTTAAATTTCGCCGAATCTTCGGAAAAATAAGGCGCCAAATTTTGAAAATTTAAATTTTGACAAAAAACTTTTTTATTAATGAATATTTTTTAATGACTTTTTACCAAGGGTTAAAGGGTCGTCTGATTTGGGCAAAAATGTGAACATTTTTTTTCCGGATAATTTTTCTTGGTTGCTATTGGCTAATTCAGTTTATAGGTTCTATATAAATTATTTATTGTCCGATTTGTATAAAACAAAGTTTATATGCTCCATGGTCCAAAATGTCATTTTTTTTGTTACCGGCAAAGTTTCCTGTCGGCACCGTAAGTGACGTAAATTTAGCAAAAACTACAATTTTAACAGTTCGGTACCACTTTTTGAAAGCAAAAATTATTTTTTTCAAATCTAATATGACTGAAAAGATGTGCCATATAAAGGCGCACAAAACATCGCGCAGTTTTTTTAATTTCGATTCCGTTTTCGGGCAATTTGGATTAAAGGGTGAAAAAAGGTGTCAAAATGAGCTATTTACAACCCATCCAGCGTCTTCATATTAAAAGATAGGCTGGCACTGCCAGGCAGGATACGCCCACATTTTCGAGAGATTGATAGAGAACAAACAATACGGAAAGTGATTTTTCCTACATCATTAAGTCCTGTATTTCATACTGTATTGGGAGCAGCCATTTTGTTGGTCAGTTCCAGTCTGATATTCATGAAATTCGAAGTCGACAATGATTATGGTGTGACGGTACACAACCTAGAAATGTGACTTTTCGTCAAAATCGGATAAGAATTGTGACCTGTACAGAGTCAACAACCATGATATACCATATCTTTACACAATTCGCGTACAAACGGCGACCATTTCGTCCGGCAATTTTGGTACCATTTTCACGAAATTTGAATAATTCAGGAAGTTACGATCCGATATGCGCAAATACCGAAAGGAACCAAGATCTTTGGGTAATAACCATGCATTTCAAGTTTCATCAAAATCGAATTAAAATTGTGACCTTTACAGGGTCCACAACCTTGATATACCATTTTTTAACAGTATTCACGTACAAACGGTGGCCATTTTGTATGGCAATTTTGGTCTGATTTTCCCGAAATTCGAACTCAACCTTCCTTACGGTAATATAATCAAACGTTTTTTTAAATCGGATAATAATTGTGACCTCCAAGCTAAAAAAAAAGGCGATTTTGCGTATAATCAGGGGCCATAATTCAGGAAGTTACGATCCGATATGCGCAAATATCGAAAAGAAGCAAGATCTTTGGGTTATAACCTTGAATTTCAAGTTTCATCACAATCGAATCAAAATTGTGACCTCCACAGGGTCCACAACCTTGATATACCATTTTTTAACAGTATTCGCGTACAAACGGCGGCCATTTTGTATGGCAATTTTCGTCCGATTTTCCCGAAATTCGAACTCAACCTTCCTTAGGGTGTAACGGTGATATAATCAAACGTTTTTTTAAATCGAATAATAATTGTGACCTCGAAGCTAAAAAAAAGGCGATTTTGCGTATAATCAGGGGCCATAATTCAGGAAGTTACAATCCGATATGCGCAAATATCGAAAGGAAGCAAGATCTTTGGGTTATAACCATGAATTTCAAGTTTCATCAAAATCAAATCAAAATTGTGACCTCCACAGGGTCCACAACCTTGATATACCATTTTTTAACAGTATTCGCGTACTAACGGCGGCCATTTTGTATGGCAATTTTCGTCCGATTTTCCCGAAATTCGAACTCAACCTTCCTTAGGGTGTAACGGTGATATAATCAAACGGTTTTTTAAATCGAATAATAATTGTGACCTCCAGAGGGACCACAAGCTAAAAAGGGTGATTTTTCGGACAATCAGGGGCCGTAATTCAGGAAATTACATTCCGATAGCCGCAAAAATATCGAAAGGAACCAAGATCTTTGGGTTACAAACATGCATGTCAAGTTTCATCAAAATCGGTTCAAAATTGTGACCTCTATAGGGTCCACAAGCTAAAAACGTGATTTTTCGTACAATCAGGGGCCATAATCCATGAAGTTTTGATCCGATACATGCCAATATCGAAAGGAACCGAGATCTTTTGGGGATAAACCTATATTTCAAGTTTCGTCAAAATCGGATAAGAATTGTGACCTGTAGAGAGTCCACAAACAAATTGTGGTCCGGACGTCCGGACGCGACGACATAATACGTCCACATGAAAATGTGGGCGTATAAAAATATATTTTCGTAACATTCATAATCTCGTAGCAATAACCCATACGAAGAGAATGTATGTGAAAATTAATTTGTAATATGCGCAGTTGCCGAGAAAAAGTCAATTTTGCATGAGCCACTTTTCACGTTATTTTTGCTGTATAAGAATCAATTATTATGTTATTTTCAATTTTCTTCCACCGTTGGATGCCTAATGCCATAGTGGACATGGTCAAACCATTCTACCTCATACGCTGCCACCGGAAATTACTTCATTTGCTCAAAACTTAATTTTTAGCATTAAAAAACAATATTTCATTCCAATGGGTCGTACTTGTTATTTTTTTCAAATTATGATATTTGATTCTATTCATCAAATAGAACGAACTCAGGCGATCATACAGATATCACAAAACGGTTTCTAACTTGTACGATTGCAGAGAAATGGGCGATTTTCCACAAGTCACTTTTCGAGGATTTTGGTCTATAAAAGTGTCAGTTATTATTCGATTTTCATAAAATTTTCACCATATGATATCTTACATCATTTATGATTTCATAGAACTAATTTAACATTTTCAGTATCACCGGAAGTAATGTCATTTTGGCAAAAACTGTATTTTTAGCCTTCAAAACAGATATTTTTTTCAAATGAGTCTGATTTGTAATATATTTAAAATTATGATATTTAGTTCGCAACAACTAATAGAATGAACCCATGCGATCATTCAAATCGGCAAAATATCAGCTTTCTTTTCTAGGGTGTAGACAAAAAGAAGAACACTCGCTTGGCTTGTGAGATTCCGTTGATCAATTGGCTATCTCCACCATATATCATCCGGGGGTTTATGGACCTCGCTTATAGCCAGCCTTCGGATGATGGATTATATGCTCAATCTAGCTGGGGGTGTCAGATTGAACATATAATAATTCAACAACTCACTTGTTCTTGGTATAACTTATATTCTGTAATACTATTTAAACAATAATAATATATACACACTATTGACCCACAGGCTAGGTGACTTAATAAGGAACAGCATCTAAGAAATAACTTATCAGAGACCTGCCCTTCAGTATGTCCTACTGCCTGCCTGTGGTCAACTGTCTCAAATCTACAATCATTCCTCTAATATAACATTAGAGGTTGCTTAGTAACAATAAACAATTATATATATATTTAAACTTAATAATATTTTATAGTTGTTAATACGGGGTAGTATTTAATTGACATCCATTCATCCATTTGCTGAGGTGACTACATGGCCTTGATTATGTGTTTATAGATGGATTATCTCATTACTACTATTGTCTCTAATCTCTATCCTAGCAGCTGGTCATGGAGAACTGACTAGATAATCCATCTTGGAGCCAAGTTGTGGTGTCAGTCTTAATTCTAATACTGTGTGAATGGCTGTATTAAATACTACCTGGTCATACTTGTATGGTTGCAGAGAAATAGATGATTTCCTACAAGTCACTTTTCAAGGTTTGGGGTCTATAAAAGTGGCAATTCTTATTCGATTTACATAAAATTTTCACCATGTGATTATTATTTCTGATTTTAAGAAACTAATTTAATATTTTCATTATCGCTGGAAGTACTGTGATATGGTCAGGATCAATTACATGTAACACATGTATAAAATGGATTGGTTCCTGTGGTAATTAGCGCATATCGGATTGTAACTTCCTGAATTAAATATGATTGTATGAAAAATCGCTTTTTGTTTAGCTTGTTCACTATCCATCGCTTGCAAATTGTGTTTGTTAATTTGTTGGAAAGATTTATAAAAAAAACTCAGAACCAGTTGTGGGCTATGATCTAGTATCTTAATGTTATTTATTACCCGTCGGTGTCAGTGATTATGCACATGTCGTGTATCCCTTAGTACGTTTTTCACATTTGACTAAAATGGGGGAAACAATGAAAGAAGGGATATTATATTTGTTTCGTGTATTAAGCAATGCAGACTTTTGAAGGGTCAGATTAACGTGTTTGTCTTGTGCATCGAGCTCCCAAGCAGAGTTGCCTTCGCTTGCAGTTCACACCTTGTCTCAATTGTCATTTTTTTGTTACCAATAGTTTTATCTGTCGGCACCGGAAATGGCATAAGTTTACCAAAAACTACCAAAATCTACAATTTTGACAGTTAGGTACCATTTTTCAAGAGAAAAATATAACGAAAAGAGTGTGCCCTTTAAAGGCGCAAAAAAGGGTAAGCTCAGTTTTTTTAATTTCGACTACATTTTCGAGCAAATTCGATTAAGAGTTGAAAAAAAGTGTAAAATTGACCTTTTGCAACCCATTCGGGCTTTTCAGATTTTAAAATATTTCTACGTAACTTTTATAAACTTGTAGCTTTGATCCATACGCAGAAAATGTATGTTAAAATTAGTTTGTAATATGAGCAGTTGACAAGAAACGGACAGTTTTGCATAAGTCACCGTTTTCGTAATTTTGCCTGTAAAATAGTCAGTTATTAATGGATATTCACAAAAGTGACATCATTTGATTCAAAAAGCAAGTGTGTGTCATATGTTGATTACTATTTAAAATTGACACCATTTGACGTCATTTAGTCAAAAACTCCATTTTTAACTTTTAAAATCGATATTTTTTTCAACCAAGAATTATGTCATATGTAATAATAATGTTAACTTTTGGTTTAAATTCACATATTAAAGATACATTATGGGAGATTTTGACAAGGAGTTAGCCATTCTTGCTATAAAAGTTCAAAAATAGATGTTGAAACAAGAATATATTGAAAATTTCAGTCAAATAACTTTATCCTGAACAAAGTTGTTACCACTATAATTTTTACTAGAAATGGTAGTTAAAATCATCGACACCCTTTTCCCACTATAGCCGATTGTTGATCGACAGGCGTTAACTCCACCTACATAGTCTCGATCATCAAGTAATGTTTAAACGGTATCTAGTGAAGCTTGTGTATAGCCTCGGTCATCACTGTCTTTTATGAATAATTTCCGGAAGTATGATGACGTCAACGTCACGGAGAAACCCCACCCACGACGCCATAGTGATTAAATCAGTCGACGAAATCCTGTTTTAATCCGAGCCCAATCCAAGCCATCCGTGGGTCTACAGTGTTCATTTCGGGCTTGTTGTTTAAATAAAGATCTAATTTATAATTTCTATGACATCTGAGGCTCAAAGGAAGACCGACAAAAGTCAGTTTTTGCTCTCCCATAATGTATGTTTAACAAAACTCATATGGTCATACAGATATCATAAAATTGTTTCTAACTTGTTCGGTTGCCGAGATATAGGCGGTTTTCTACCAGTCACTTTTATAGGTTTTTGGCCCGTAAATGTGTCAATTATTATTCGATTTTCATAAAAGATTCATCATTTGATGCCTAATGTCATAGACGATATTATAAACTTAATTTAACATTTTAGTAACACCGGAAGTAATGTCATTTTGGCAAAAACTGTATTTTTAGCCTTCAAAACAGATATTTTATTCAAATGAGACTGTTTTGAAATCTTTTTCAAATTATGATATTTGATGCCAATCAACAAATAGAATGAACCCATACGATCATACAGATACCACAAAATGGTTTCTATCTTGTACGGTTGCAGAGAAATAGCCGATTTTCTACAAGTCACTTTTCAAGTTTTTTGGTCAATAAAAGTGGCAATTATTTTTCGATTTACATAAAATTTTCACTATATGATATCTTATGCCATTTCTGATTTCATGAAACTAATTGAACATTTTCATTATCACCGGAAGTACTGTAATTTTATCAGGATCAATTACATGTTACAACTGTATAAAATGAATTGATATTGCTGGATTTTTGTTGATTCTGTTTCCCTTTTATTTGATGTGTGCAATGTTTATGTGGAAATCTGTTTATCGTTGCCATTGGTTCAAGGGCAACATGGGAGCGAAAGTGACATAAGTTTAAATTTAACGTGGCACCAGTGAAACCCGTCATTCCTGCATGCAGGTCTAGTTAACTTTGTATTTAAAAGAGGCATTCCACATATTTAAACTAACATATCCCAATATTTCAGTTGGCTTCAGTAGATTTTGTTCTTTACGCCCACCAAATGTATTTCTCTTAAAACAACAACCCGCTAATCAGTGTAAATGTCGCATTCATGAAAATTTTTCTTTAAAACTAAAGGCCTTAAAATGCTCTTACACAAATGATTTTTGGATAAGAAATTTGTGTAGTGCAGCTGATTTAAATGGAATATGTTGGACAGGAAACTGTGATAAATGCAGTAAAGGTAAACTAATCTGTTTTGACAATCAAATTGGGCACAGCATGGTTAAGTGGGGGGGAATGGGACAAAAGAGACGGGGGATTTCTCAAATTATTTTTTAATGAAGACTGTGTTGATGATTTGATAAGTAAAATAAAAAATGATTTTGACATGGTTAGAGACCATGTTAGGATCAAAAGAGTACAATCAAATGCATTTGAACGAGAAAAGCAAAACCCTAATAGTAGTGTACTTCAGTGTGATTTTGCAATGGCTTATTCATGCGAGTACCAACATGAAATACAATCTGCCCTTTGGTCCCGTCAAAGTGTTAATTTATTTACTGCAGCATAGAGCTGGGCGATATACCTAGAAACAGATATCACGATATTTTCAAAAAATATCGCGATATAATCACTATATCGCGATATTTTATAAAAGGTCAATACTTTTACTTTTTAAATGTATATAAACATGCATAAAAAGTTGGAAATACCCCCAAATATAATATTTTATAAAAAGCCAATACTTTCAGTTTATCACTTTTTAAATGTAAATAAACATGCATAAAAAGTTGGAAATACCCCTCAATATTATTGTTTCTAATCAATATTATTTTAGTAGCCTATACAGAACCAATTTCAAATTAACAAAACATTAATTCGAGCTGGTTCGAACACAGATCTATAGCCACGAAAACTTACTAAAGTTGTTGTTTATTACAATTTTGATATTCAAAATATTAATTATATTTTATTAAAATTAAAAGTATTTCGAATAAAACAAAGTTTGTGTTCTTTCGGCCGTGCATATTTTTATAGTTGTTACGGGTACGATTGGACTTTGTTTACTCTTACAAACTCTTTCTTTCCCATTCAAAAGTATACCTTCTTGAAAATGCATAATTATACAATACAAGGATACTAAATTAAACTATAAAACATAAGTACTATGCCAAAAAGTGTCCATTAATTTCGTCAAATATTTTTTCCCGGATCACGACCTCCATTGGCATGACACGTCATACGCTGAATGATAATCAGTCTAACGGAACTCTCAATGTAATTGGGATTATTTATATTTCTGCTTTATTAAAATTTAATTCAATCTTAAAATCAGTGATCTCTTTCGAAAATCAAAGTATCGGTCTACACAGTTCGTCAAGATATATAGAAATTGATCAGAAACAGGGATAATTCCATAACGGGTGGAAATGTGAGCGAGAAGTCACGTGACGTAAACAAGCTCCATATCGGCATTTGCAAATTTTGGGCAATGAATACTTGTGAGTTTATAGCAGTATTTTTTCATGATTAAGTAATAAAATATAGTAAATAACATAAAAAAGAAAACATTTTGTTCAATATTTATGTTAAATATCATCCAGGAATATCAAAACCGCGGTATGTTCGGTTTTTCGATATTTTTCTGAAGACGGTATTTTTCACGGTTTTTATTTCTGTGACGGTTTTATATCGAAATACCGAAATATCGCCCGGCTCTACTGCAGCATTGTATGTTAAAAATGAACCATGCAGATCATTCCTTGTGGTAACGGATTCGAATGATAAAGGGAAAAACACAGTGTTAGCTTGCTTAATGAAAATACTGAAAATGATTAATGTTGATTATGGAGAATATTTAACCATTTTTACTGATGGTCCATCCTCAGAATTTAACAAGCCAACAGTGAGGCTGATGTCCCCCGCCGAAATCCCAAAATAAATAGATGACACATTAATTAATCGCACATTTATTTTTTTCAAACGTATCAAGCAATCAAACTGAACACGAAGTGTCATCCAAAAATTGCTTATCTCTGCCTACCGTAAGAAGAAAATGCTCATCTTCGAACTCCATCAAGGCATTGACCTAATAAGCATACACACCAATTTTGAACATTTTAACTCAATTCATAGGAGAGTTATTGTGTTCCAAAGTCTTGGCAAATCAAATTGCTTATCGCTCTGCTTACCCTGAGCATAAAATGCTCATTATCGATCTTAGTCAAGGTATTACTGTAATGAAACTATACACCAAGTTTCATCACTCTCACTTAATTAGAACTAAAGTTATCGTGTCCCAAGCATCAAGCAATCAAATTGCTTATCTCTGCCTACCCTAAGCGGAAAATGCTCATCTTCGAACTCGATCAAGGCATAGACCTAATAAGCATATACACCAAGTTTGAACATTTTAACTCAATTAGAAGGAGAGTTATTGTGTTCCAAAGTCTCGACCAATCAAATTGCGTATCGCTCTGCTTACTCTGAGCAGAAAATGCTCAATATCGAACTTAGTCAAGGTATTACTGTAACAAAACTATACACCAAGTTTCATCACTCTCACTTAATTAGAACTAAAGTTATCGTGTCCCAAAGCATCAACCAATCAAATTGCTTATCTCTACTTACCCTAAGCGGAAAATGCTCATCTTCGAACTCCATCAAGGCATTGACCTAATAAGCATATACACCAAGTTTGAACATTTTAACTCAATTAGAAGGAGAGTTATTGTGTTCCAAAGTCTCGACCAATCAAATTGCGTATCGCTCTGCTTACCCTGAGCAGAAAATGCTCATTATCGAACTTAGTCAAGGTATTACTGTAATGAAACTATACACCAAGTTTCATCACTCTCACTTAATTAGAACTAAAGTTATCGTGTCCCAAAGCTTCAACCAATCAAATTGCTTATCTCTGCTTACCCTAAGCGGAAAATGCTCATCTTCGAACTCCATCAAGGCATTGACCTAATAAGCATATACACCAAGTTTGAACATTTTAACTCAATTAGAAAGAGAGTTATTGTATTCCAAAGTCTCGACCAATCAAATTGCGTATCGCTCTGCTTACCCTGAGCAGAAAATGCTCATTATCGAACTTAGTCAAGGTATTACTATAATGAAACTATGCACCAAGTTTCATCAATCTCACTTAATTAGAACTAAAGTTATCGTGTCCCAAAGCATCAACCAATCAAATTGCTTATCTCTGCTTACCCTAAGCGGATAATGCTCATCTTCGAACTCAATCAAGGCATTGACCTAATAAACACATACACCAAGTTTGAGCATTCTAGCTCAATTAGGAAGAGAGTTATCGTGTCCCAAAGTATCAACCAATCAAATTGCTTATCTCTGCTTACCCTAAGCGGAAAATGCTCATCTTCAAACTCCATCAAGGCATTGACCTAATAAACACATACACCAAGTTTAAACATTCTAGCTCAATTAAAAGTTATCGTGTCCCAAAGCATCAACCAATCAAATTGCTTATTTCTGCTTACCCTAAGCGGAAAATGCTCATCTTCGAACTCCATCAAGGCATTGACCTAATAAACACATACCCCAAGTTTGAACATTCTAGCCCAATTAGGAAGAGAGTTATCGTGTCCCAAAGCATCAACCAATCAAATTGCTTATCTCTGCTTACCCTAAGCGGAAAATGCTCATCTTCGAACTCCATCAAGGCATTGACCTAATAAACACACACACCAAGTTTGAACATTCTAGTTCAATTAGGAAGAGAGTTATTGTGTCCCAAAAAGTGTGACGGACAGACAGACGGACAGACAGACAGACGGACGAACCCATTTTAATAGTCCACTGCTTTCTTCGAAAGGCGGGGGACAAAAATAAAATCATTGTTAAGGTTCTGTCTTTAATTTCCAATACATTAAAGCTTGCAGTTAATTGGCAATATTTTGCAACATCACATGGGAAGGGTGTCGTAGATGGCATTGGTGGATCGGCAAAATCATTAGTAAGACAACAAGTAATGTCCGGTTCTGCTGTAGTACAATCTGCTGCTAACTTTGCAGAAATTGCTGACAAATGTATGCCATCTGTAACTGTCTTACTTTTGTCTGAGGTTGACATATTAAAATACATTAAATTGCACAGTCCATGGGACAACGTAGTTGAGGTCCATGGTATTTCCAAGGTACATTTGATGAAATGTAACCGCAATGGTAATGTATACCTATACGAAACAGATAAACATGAAAATATAATGCTAAGCATTGCCAATTACAATAGAAGCCCCAAATCTGAGCAAATTTATAAGGTAAATGACTGTGTTTTGGTTAATTACGAAGGTGAAAATTATCCAGGTGTTATTAAACGTATAGTTCAGGATAATTATGAAGTTTCTGTCATGCATAAATCATTAGTTGCGCATAAATATAAATGGCCAGAAAAAGAAGACAAAATATATTATAAAAGATAGGTTGCCAGACAACGAAACATACGCCCACAACAGCTAAGTCGTCCGGGCAGTCAACAAGGGTTGTCGCATATTGTTTCTTTTATCAGTAAGGAGAACATTTACAACACATGATAATCTTATTACGAGTAATAGCCCATTAAATAATTATCAGAAATGATTAGAATAGTTTTGATGGTTTGTCTCAAGGCCTTTGTCAAAGTGATCAACTGCCAGAAATTATCACTGAAAATCAAATAGGATTCTTCGTATCATGACCGTAAATAGTGTGTATAAATTTAAAGTCAATCGGATATTAACTTTGGCCTCTAGAGCGTCCACAGGATTTTTTGAAGTGATCAAGGGCCATAACTCTGGCACTAATTATCAGAAATCGCTGAAAATCAATAGGCTTCTTCGTCTCATGACCTTAAACACTGTGTATAAATTTAAAGTCAATCGGATATTAACTTTGGCCTCTAGAGCGTCCACAAGATTTTTCAAAGTGATCAAGGGTCATAACTCTGGCAGTAATTATCGGATATTGCTGAAAATCAATAGGCTTCTTTGTATCATGACTTTAAACACCGTGTATAAATTTAAATTCAATCGGATATTAACTTTAGCCTCTAGAGCATTCACAAGATTTTTCAAAGTGATCAAGGGTCATAACTCAGGCAGGAATTATCGGATATTGCTGAAAATCAACAGACTTCTTCTTATCATGACCTTACACACTGTGTATAAATTTAAAGTCAATCGGATATTAACTTTTGCCTCTAGAGCGTTCACAAGATTTTTTAAAGTGATCAAAGGTCATAACTCTGGCAGTAATTATCAGATATCACCGAAAATCAATAGGGTTCTTCGTCTCCTGATCAAGGGTCATAACTCTGGTAGTAATTATCGGATATCACCGAAAATCAATAGGCTTCTTCGTCTCATGACCTTAAACACTGTGTATAGATTTAAAGTCAATCGGATATTAACTTTAGCCTCTAAAGCGTTCACAAGATTTTTCAAAGTGATCAAGGGTCATAACTCTGGCAGTAATTATCAGATATCACCGAAAATCAAAAGGCTTCTTCGTCCCATGACCTTAAACACTGTGTATAAATTCAAAGTCAATCGGATATTAACTATAGCCTCTAGAGCGTTCACAAGATTTTTCCAAGTGATCAAGGAACATAACTCTGGTAGTAATTATCGGATATCGCTGAAAATCAATAGGTTTCTTCGTCTCATGACCTTAAACACTGTGTATAAATTTAAAGTCAATCGGATATTAACTTTAGCCTCTAAAGCGTTCACAAGATTTTTTAAAGTGATCAAAGGTCATAACTCTGGCAGTAATTATCAGATATCACCGAAAATCAATACGGTTCTTCGTCTCCTGACCTTAAAAACTGTGTATAAATTTAAAGTCAATGGGATATTAACTATAGCCTCTAGAGCGTTCACAAGATTTTTCCAAGTGATCAAGGGTCATAACTCTGGTAGTAATTATCGGATATCGCTGAAAATCAATAGGCTTCTTCGTCTCAAGACCTTAAACACTGTGTATAAATTTCATGAATCAGATATTAACTTTAGCCTCTAGAGCGTTCACAAGAATTTATGGACGATGGACGGACGGACGGATGGGGGCGACGGCAATATACGACCACATTTCCATGTGGGCGTATAAAAATGCAATATACTAAAAAATGTCTATCCGCACCTATACCAGTAACTGCCCGTGGGCAATTTAAGTTTAATATGGAATTATAAACACATGTTAATTAAACATTCATTATGTTTGATCTGACCATTTAAATCTTAGGATTTACCTTATTTTTGATATACACCTACACAACTTTTTCTAATTGTGTTAGGCACTGATTATTTACATTGCTTGACTGTATTATTTTGAAATAATAGACTGAAATAGCTACCAATAATAATATAATATCACATGACTTTATTTGTCATTTAAAATGCTAAATAATTTGATTTTTAATTTTGTAACAAACGTGACGTCACGTGTGTTACAGACTTTTGTAATTCAAAATCAAGATTATATTATTTTTCTTTGCCAAAAAATTGGTGCTGTTACATTGGTAACTCAACACTAATTTTGTATCTTAAATAAAATACTTCACAGATTTATTGAATGTCTGCAATAGAAACTTTTTGCATTATAACGTCACGTGTGTTACGAACAAAATTATCGAATTTTGAAAGGATCTCAATAATTTTTAAAAAATCCATTAAAAAATTTGATGACATTTTTTATTCAGAATGTATATAAGTTGTATTATAATAGTTATATGCAGTTCTTTTTGTTGTTTTTTGTGATTAATTTCAACTACTTTTAAAGAATTGAATTTCCGGTTGTGCCAAATACAATACAAAGTGATTTTTTATCTTGCAAATTTTTATTTTTACAGGTTCAAATGTTGTATTTTTATGTTAAATTATCAAAATATAGTATCTTGTTATTCAAATAAAACCATAAAATAAAACCTTTTTTGTTTTTATATTTTGTTCACATGGTGACCACTTAGCTTGGAATGGGCCATTAGCTGTTACTTGTTTTTGTATTATGGGGCATTCCATGTCAAGTGTACACACCTCATTGACACCATGGTAACAGATTCTCTTCAATTTTTCTCCAAATGTTAGCCCCACCGAGAGAACAATTTATGTGAAGTTTCAGGTTTGAAAACCAAATGTGTTAGTTTTTTGGGCCGACCCAATTTTTGCGTAATTCGGTGGACCAAAAACCTTCCAACAGCAATCATTTTACTCCTAACTGCATGATTGTCATAAATTTGGTGCCAAAATGATCAGGAAATCAAGACCTTTCATTTGGTGTATTACACGATGTTATCAGATAATGTTTTCATATTTTCTTTTTATTTGTTTGACCTTGACCTTTGACCCTGTCCGGGCAGAAAATCCGATGACCCCAATTTTTTCTCAAAACCATGTTCTATATATCATCCACCTGTATGCCAAAAATGAAAATGGGATCTCTATGGATTCAGGGGGAAAATGAAGGCCAAAGTCATAGGGTTTCGCAATTTCAACTTTTGAGCTCAATATTACAATGCCATTCAGGCAACAAAGCAACACACATGGTATAATAGGCATCCCTGACAGTAGGCTATCATCCGATAGCGATAGCTTGAGTGTACAAGTATGGTTGAGTGGTGAGCAGTAAAGTACATAATCTTTGATTAATGACTTCTAACTCATAAACTGGCGTCAAATTTCACCATTTCAATTGAAATTTTCATTTCAGGGAACTTTAAATTCACTGACGTTTTTCTAAAGCCTTGCTGGAATCGGCAATCTCTTTCTTTGACAGTTCATACGTTGTGCCGGTAGATGTTCGGGGGTCAACTTTGAGGAGCATGTCGCTGATGTCGAGGAGACACCTTTCTGTCGTCTGGGGATACACAAAGCTTTTTGCGGGTCCGCTCGGGTGAAGTAATTTCACTCTAACTTCATGTGTGTCGTCAAAGGCTTCTTCTTTGTAGGATAGCCACCAGTGTCCGTCATAACGTACCGTGGCGTATCCCGCCAAAGGTCCTTTAAATCTCGGTGCCGAACCGGAAGTTACTTTAGACACATCTCTCAGGTCCTTCAGCTTCAGTTTGCCATGGCATTTGAAAGGATCTGCACCAAACTTACGAAACTCCCCCTTTTTACTAGTTAAATAAATTATTCAAAATTTTCCTTTTTTGAAATAACAGAAAATATTCACTTTCGCTTCTCAGAAGATGATGGATACCAGTCAAACATACACTTGGCCAGAGGCTCAACCATGCAGACTCAACCCAGGTGGCATTTTTGAAAGCATTTTTAGGCATGATCCCATAGAGATCCCATTTTCATTTTTGGCATATGGGTGGGTTATATATAGAACATGATTTTGAGAAAAAATTGAGGTCATCAGATTTTCTGCCCGGACAGGGTCAAAGTTCAAGGTCAAACAAATAAAAAAAACCCTCGAAACCATTATCTGATAACATCATTTAATACATCAAATGAAAGGTCCTGATTTCCTGATCATTTTGGTACCAACGTTATGAAAATCAGACCATTAGGAGGAAAATTATACCTGTTGCAAGGTTATTGGCCCACCGGATTGGCCCAAAATTTGATCGGCCACAAAAACGTCATTTTTGGGTCGATTCACCTGAAATTTGGTTTTTACACTTTTTTCATCCCACCTCACCATTAGACATCAAATAAACGAAATCTAAGATGTCTTGTCAATTTTCGCTCTGAAAGTGTGTACACTTGACGTGGAATGCCCCTTATATAGGACTAAGACTAGTAATTATTTCCCCTTATTTCATGATGGACGAATGTAGTGCCAGTTATAAATAGACAATTTTTCCTTTATTTTTTTTCTCCCCTCTTCCTGCATTTTTTGGTTGACTTTTTGGTCTAGAATTGGAGAAAAGGCATCAAATTTTCAATTTTATAGCAGTTTTGGGTAATACTGAGGATATTACAGCGGAGGGATAGGGGGTGTAAAATGTCTTTCTGCGGAGCAATCATTGTGTCGGAAGTGAGATTTTTACCCCAGCGAACTTCAAATCCCCGTAGCAAAAAATCTAAATGGTCAACCCCCTACAAATTTATGATGAGGAGATTGCCAAATGTGGTCCCCATTGTGCCTAAAAAGATTGAAACCAACGGAATGTTGAGAAAAAAACTACAGCCTGTGATGTTACATGCTTTTAACATTGAAGTCAATGGGCAAATAATTACTAGTCTGAGTCCTGATATAACAATTAACATGGACGATGAATATTTTCTGAGCCACTTATTTCCCGAAGTTTTGAATGGAAAGTATCAGAAATGGTAAGAATACTGTTTTTTTATTGCTCAGCAGTAAGTTTTGTGTCTATTTCATATCAAAATAGCCATAATTGGGGGTATCTGTTGGCCGAGGGTGAATTTGATTTGTAGATGTTAAAATTTCGTTCGCTATGGTGTCAAAACGTGGTTTTAAGTCTCAATATTAAGGCCTATTCAACTGCAGATTTGGCCTGAAGGTCCCGAGATGTAAATAGAGCTGACCCTAACCATAACCCTAACCTGCAATCTCGTCAACAAGCATGTGCCTAGGCCCAAGCCAAAACCCCTTCCTGACCCTAGTCCTAACCCACAATTTTGTCCAAAAATCATGCGCCCACACCCCAATTTACGTGTGACCTTGAACCAAGTCTGCAGTTAGCCTTAATATTTAGACCTAAATTATTTGGCCTACACACAGTGATATGTTAACAGGTACACTCCAAAAATCACACCTGTGTGACTTTTGACCAAATCTGCAGTTGACCTTGACATTTAGACCAAACTTCAAAAGATGGTATCTACCTTTGAGATTGCCTTTGACTTATGTGACACTCAGAGTTTACTTTTTTTACTGACTACTGACTGTGAACTGGTTACTAGTTGTAGGTCCAGTGACGAGATGTTTGCTAGAA
Source organism: Patella caerulea (assembly GCA_036850965.1). Lineage (NCBI taxonomy): Eukaryota > Metazoa > Mollusca > Gastropoda > Patellidae > Patella > Patella caerulea. The sequence continues at coordinate 1,961,757 of JAZGQO010000008.1, read as the reverse complement.
ACAAAGAGGTTTATTTCTATTTCCAATTGAGACCATTTTTTTTCCTTTCTTATTTATCCCCAGCTTTCTATCATTTCAGGTGCCAAGGCTAATGTTTCATTCATAGAGTGGATTGATTGACCTCAACACAAGCTTTAAAAAGAAAAAAAGAAGCAGAACAGGTGAGATAAATGGGCATTTCATAAACTTTACGAAGTACATCCAACCTGATCCCCACTTCTGCTGACTAATGGGCTGGAAATTTGGTACTGCACAGGGTTTTCTTGTCCCCTAGCATGTAACTGAATGACAGAATTGCACATTTTGACGATTTTCTGGATGTCAATGATCCATTTCCCTGGATAGTATTCGCCCCAGAATGCTCATTCTCATCCAAATTTAACATTTCAGGTCTACATCTTGAAACCCGATGACTTCCTGGACTGGCTTTTGTAGAGTGATGATGCATATCAATTTCATCCCTGATCTCTCTCTATGTCACCTGTTGTGATCACTGAAAGTGGAAGGCAAATCGTGATCAGTTTGGGTTCCAGCCGAGAACCTCTGTAAACTTTGCTTTTTGTTGATGATTTCATTTTCGAGCTTGAAAAGGACACCCTTGTGTTTATCATGACCTCTCATATTGGAAGATAGCATAAATGCCAATAAATAGCCTGTGTGTTGACGGTTGTTCATATCTCTTTGCCAGGAAAGTTGTAGGCACCATCACCATTGTAAATCATTTGACAGACCAGAGTGAACAGGGTGACCTATGATTGGTCAGCAGTGTATCCAATTCATATACTGGGGGGGGGTTGGGATGAAAAAAACTGTTGCGGTGTTACATAATCAGATTTTTTCCACTAACTTATCCTGTGGATATACAGTTATATAGGTGATATTTGGATATTCATAGGCACATCATGTTTCAACATCTTAGATTTGACCACAATTTGGCACTTGAAGCTATGTTAACAGAGAAAACTGTGTGTTTTTTGATGAAAGCGTCAAAAAGTCTAATATTGCATCATGATTACTGTTTTAAAGTATTTTCATGTTTGATTTATATTGAATTTATCTCATCTTTTTAGAGAATGCATTTATGTTCAATAATAAAAATGTTCTGTGGAATTCAAAATTCATGTGCTTTCAAATTATACGATTTCATACTGGGGGGGTGGGGTTGAAAAAGCTGTTGTAGTGTTACACAATCAGATTATTTCAACTTACTTATCCTATGGAAATACAGCTATATAGGAGACAGTTTAAAATTGATAGGCACTGCAGGTGTCAACATCTTAGATTTAACCATAATTTGGCACTTGAAACAAAGTTAACAGCGAAAAACTGTGTGGTTTTAGATGAAAGTGTTAAAAAGTCTAATATTGCATCATGATTGCTGTTTTAAAGTATTTTCATGTTTGATTTGCATTGAATTTATCTCATCTTTTTACAGAATGCATTTATGTTCAACAATAAAAATGTTGGGTGGAATTCAAAATTCATGTCCTTTGAAATTTCAGTCTGAAATTCCGCAGTTTTCTGATGTATTATAGTGTTTGCAGAATGCAGCACTGCTCATCTGAAAATGCATGGATTTTCATAATCTTTGGCCAGGGAATTGCATATATGTTTGTTTATCAGATTACAAAAGATTTGTTCAAATAGCAGCAACATGTGAGGTATATAGGACTAAGACTAGTAATTATTTCCCCTTATTTCATGATGGACGAATGTAGTGCCAGTTATAAATAGACAATTTTTCCTTTATTTTTTTTCTCCCCTCTTCCTGCATTTTTTGGTTGACTTTTTGGTCTAGAATTGAAGAAAAGGCATCAAATTTTCAATTTTATAGCAGTTTTGGGTAATACTGAGGATATTACAGCGGAGGGATAGGGGGTGTAAAATGTCTTTCTGCGGAGCAATCATTGTGTCGGAAGTGAGATTTTTACCCCAGCGAACTTCAAATCCCCGTAGCAAAAAATCTAAATGGTCAACCCCCTACAAATTTATGATGAGGAGATTGCCAAATGTGGTCCCCATTGTGCCTAAAAAGATTGGAACCAACGGAATGTTGAGAAAAAAACTACAGCCTGTGATGTTACATGCTTTTAACATTGAAGTCAATGGGCAAATAATTACTAGTCTGAGTCCATAAACCTTCTGTAATTACTTTCATTATCATTCGCCCTCAAACATTGAGAGAATCCTCAACGAAACGTCGCTTTAAAAATTAAAATAGTAATTGTGTCCCATAATATGTTTTTGTGTTTATTACGTATGTCAATTTTGCTAAATGCCACTCACAGAAAATATATATTTAAAAAGTGCCAGTTTGTAAGCAGAGGGGCCATAATTCAGGAAGTTACAAACCAATATGCGCAAAAATCGAAAGGAACCAAGATCTCCAGGTTATAAACATGTATTTCAAGTTTCATCAAAATCTATTCTACATTGTGACCTCTACAGGTCTGATTATTAGGACAATAAGGGGCTATAATCCATGAAGTTTCGACCCGATACATGCCAATATCGAAAGCAGCAAAGATCTTTGGGTATAAACCCATATTTCAAGTTTAATCTAAATCTGATAAGAGTGGCGACAACAATATACGTCCACATGAAAATATGGGCGTATAAAAACTGGATAAACCATTCAATTGAAATATTCTAAACAGAACATGAATATGCATTAGAATTAGGTAACTTACAAGAGCTGACATGCATCCTGGAACTGATTGACAGCGACCGGTATTTCCCCACAAATCATGTTCCTTTTTCCTTGAGCCATCAAATTAACAGCTGTTCCAGTATCCTTGGCCCTGTAATAATAATCATTTATGCATTAATTTTTCTTATGACTGAATATGAGATTTCTTTAATAGGTGAATTCTGGAGAGAAAATCATGAAATGCTGACAATGGATAGGACTAATCCTTTCTTGACCCCAATTCTTCTCCTAAATCTAATAGATAAGTTAACAGGCAACGAAACATATGCCCACAGCAGCTATACTATATCGTCCGGACAGTCAACAAGAGTTGTCTTAAATTTTTACCTTCGGCCATAGGGCAATTCCACGCTAAAATACAATTAGGTGAAAAATTTAATTAGGTGATAAGTGGACAAAAATAATGTTTTATGGTGAGAAATAATCTATATTTTGAAAACAAACTTAAATTTTGGTGGAAATCGTTCCTATTTTTTTTTTATTTGGTCTTTTGTCGAGGTGTACGTTGTAAATGTTGAATTTATAATTTTTATGTATTTTCTTACTTTGCGTTTGTTGGATAATTCTGAGTCTTAATGAATGATTTGGCATTAGTTATCTGACAATGTATATAAACATGATATTTATACATTAAAATATGAAAACATATTCTTGTGAAAGTAATCAACAAAGAAAAATATCACTATGAGAATGTACGTTCGTTACCAAATATTCACATTTTTTCCTCTCTCACTCATATTTATGAATTGAATTGTTTAAAATTTCATATCTAAAGCTAAAATAACCCATTCTTATTATAATGACCAAAAAAAGAAAAGATTGGCAAAAATTCTCAGAATAACTTGGGTTTTCTTACATGTACATCCGTTACTTTTTATGGCATTTCATTTTATCAAATATTTATATTTTATCTCTCTCATTCATATTTATTTATGGAACTGTTCAAAAACTCATAAAGCTAACATCACCCATTCTTGATATTATGACTGTAGAAGGAAAACATTTTGACCCAATTCTCTGAATCATTTGGGGTTTCATAGATGTATGCACGTCCGTTACTAAAATTTTAGGTTAAAAATGTACGTCCGTTACCAAGATTTTTAGGTCGCAATATTTTATGTAAGAAGTAATGGTTTTAGGAAATTAACTGCTCCATTAATTCAAATGAGTTAATAATTAGTATTATCTATCAGTCCTATTACTTGAAAGTTTACATATCTCATTTAATTGTAAGCAATTTGCACTCGTACGTCCGTTACCAGAAAATATGTACGTCCCAATCTCGAAACCAGAAAAATTTTTGAAGAAATTTCTCTTGTGAATCGGGGTAGCCATTTTCCCGGAAGGTGACATGTAATACCTACGCGCGAAATTTCCCTTGATTTTACGTGCCTGGATGACCGAATCACTTAAAAATATACCCACGCGTAGAAAAATAGATTTTTACAAAAACTTGAATTTGTTCGTTTAGGATCCAATTTTTTATGTCAGCGAGTAGCCATTTTCCCGGAAGGTGACATGTAATACCTACGCGCGAAATTTCTCGTTTATTTGTGTCGTACGCCCTTGATTTTATGTGCCTGGATGACCGAATCACTTAAAAATATACCCACGCGTAGAAAAATAGATTTTTACAAAAACTTGAATTTGTTTGTTTAGGATCCAATTTTTTATGTCAGCGAGTTGACTTTGACTCAAGGATCATTTTACAACAAACGAAACGACGATCCGACCTCTAGTTTTCAAGATCGACCCAAAAAGATGGACCAATCAAAGGTCAGAATGGGCGGGGCTTCGGTTTGAAAAAAATGGACTGTCTAATGTGCCAGAGGCCTTCGGCTCCACGGCTGACTCTGGGAACGAGATTGATGTACGTCCGTTAACACAGTAATTTCTTATTTACTGGATTACAAGAATCTAAATGTTAGAAGTGATCATACAGTACACATCTAGTATTAGTGCCCTTTCTTACAGGAATAAAAACTGTTGAATTCCACAGGACAATTCACAGAGCTTTGCAACCATGTTCATGTAGGTAAATCATGGTGTTCATTTCTGTACGTCCGTTACCTATACTTTGAGGAGCCAATGTTTATTTTCGGTGTTCAGGAATAAATAAAATCATATGTCAATTAATACTTAAAATATATGTCTTTAATACTATATAAAACCCGAACAGTTAATTTTTCATGGTTAGATAATATTGGAAGAATTCAAAATATAACGAGTGCAAAATGTATGTCCGTTACCGTGGAATTGCCCCATAACGAAACATTTATATTATATAATTTGTTTGGCCCATGCTAACGTTGAGTATACAAAAGACCATCAGATCTGAGTATCAATTAGGGCTGGGCGATATTTGAAAATTTCAATATTGCGATATTTTTTCAAAATTCCTAAATATATTGTCAGTATTGCGATATTTTGGTGCACCAAGCAAGTGTTGTCGAAAAGCCTTAGAAAAGGGGTGCTAATCCTCTCCAACAGCAATGAGGCACCCCTTGAGTTTATTACCTTACTGGTTGTTTTAATTAATCATCCTGCATCATACTAAATATATATTTTATTTAACTAGAACCATGTCATGTTCCGTTCCGAGTTCAGAAAAACAGTTGATCATATTAAAGCCAATTAGGCCTACTCCTTCAAAAACAAAACACTTTTTATTTTAAAATCAGCACATGTATATGAACACAAAAGTGAATAATGAAATTAATTTGTTACAATATTATATAGCATTTATCAATCATTCATCCTCACTACAGTTATTTTCAGTTTTGTATCACCAAACAATTATACAAAAAATTAAACAAAACGCGACTGCAGTTGAAGGGTTTAGAAATAAAATTAAATTCTACTTTCAATTAAATCATTTTAAAGGTTTTTTTTAAGAAACACGGTTGTTAATCTTAGATTTAAAATGAAATAACACAAGACGTGATAAATTACCGGTATGCCTTCTTCAAAAAATTAAAACTCGAGAAGAGAGCGTACAAATTACTTGTGTTTCCATTCTTGGTAGCTACGTTTCTTCTACAGTCGACATAAAATTTTATTTTGACCAGTATCGTTTACGTCATTCCGAAGTAGGCCCTAATGCCGAATCTGGCTTGTACAGTTGTCCCTTCAACTTCCAACTTCAACTACGTCGTCTGCCATTTTGTAAATCTACCGATAGCTATAGACATCGACGACCAGCCACAACTTTACAAATTAAAATTGAACATTGATAATCAAGACTAAATAAATGCCGAAAATAGTATCGGTTTTTCCGATGTTTTTTATTTTCACTTTCGACTTTTTTGTTGTCTCAATGTACCAGCCACGAGATCTCATTATATACTGTGTGACTGGACATCGACTGGTCCGGATTTACCCGATAAATATGTATATTTCTCAATTAGTCTAATTAACTTTAGTTATTCGGGGGTTTCTAAAGCAAGTTCGGGACTAAATTAAGAGAATATTGCAGTGCATATCGCGGTATATGGCGTCAAACGATATATTGGAATATTGCGGTTTTTCTGAGGGTCTTAAAATTACCGTCAATATAATTTCCAAACCGTGATATATTTATTTATCGAAATTACCGTCCAGTCCTAGTATCAATCTATTCTTAAGTTAAAGATAGGTTCCTAATAAAGTATTTATTTGGTGGTTATTTCCAATAAAAGTATGGCAATTTTGGTATACATATATATATATATATATGGAAATTAGAAATATATACAATCTAACTAGAAAAATACTGGATTCCCCGAAAAACACACATGCATGGTATATACATAACCAAAATGTAAGGGTTCACCCACGAATGTTATTAGAAGCTGGCAACCAGCAAATTTCGCCATTTAGATTAGGTCAATTTCCAGCTACTTTTCAGCTAAAAATTTCAATAAAATAATTTTGTGTTATAATTTAAAATAAATTAATCCCCAAAAGTCAAGATGTGCATTTCTACCGTTCTCGAGTGCCACCACTCCGACAGTAACTGAGTATGTCAGATTGTGCAGCTACACAGTTACTTAACTAAATATTTAATTTTCATTCATTCTTACTGTGGATGTCAACCGTCTAATTTCAGAGCTTGCCACGAGTAATTACTCGCGCGCACGCTACGCTCGCGTAAAGAGAAATTTACGCGAGTGATTAAGTACTCGCGCAAATATAGAAAATAATTTAATCAAAAATAATGAAATATCGTAATAAAAAAGATACGCCCACAGCAGCTAAATCGTCCGGGCAGTCAACAAGAGTTGTCGTATATTCTTACTTTTGTCGGTAAAGAAACATTTATAATACTCTCAAATTAGGATTAACAAGCCAACAGTGATTCTGATGTCCCCCCGCCGAAATCCCAAAATAAATAGATGACACATATTAATTAATCGCACATTTATTTTTTTCAAACGTATCGAGCAATCAAACTGTACACGAAGTGTCATCCAAAAGTGTTTTATATATATAAAGAATGAATGAAAGAAATGTTGTTTAATGGCACGTCAGCTCCAACCGGGCCATATTGCGCCAAACATGATGAAATTATCGAGACAAATTAAAACAATATCACAGGGATGTATTTATAACACCGTTCGACTTTCAGGGAATGTAGCTCGTCGACGTGTGTTCTTTAAGTATCAGAAATGACTAGAGATTCTTGTAATGGATCTTCAACACTGGTCTCTCCAACTATTGATAATCTAGCATACATTTGTCTATTTATACAAATCAGTTATTAGAAAGTGTTGACATAAACATATAATTATCAAAGGATTAAGACTTAAAGCATTTAAAACAATAGTTAGAAGAGACTTAACAGATCAACTACTTTAGCTGCCAGTCTGTCATAATGTGACTGACAGGTTAATTGCTGTCTAATGACTAACCAAGCATTAATGAAATTTAAAATATAGATTTTGAAATTTAAAACAGAATTGAAAAATAATAAAATAACATACATGTAATTATGACCTAGACATCGGTCATATTTATATATGTAAATAAAAACAAATATCACAGAAAATATAGATAAAAATAAATATATCAATTACATTACATATATAAATATTTAAAATGCAGTATACGACAATTAAAATTTTGAATAAAAATTGTCTCTCTTAAAAATGCTAGCAATTTATCATAAAGCTCCGGTTGTGCAAATAGCTGACGTGCTGACTGGCAACGGTAGTACTTAGATCTAATATTCTTGAGATGCTTGCACTCAATCAAAATGTGCTTCACTGTCAAAGGAACAAGACAGTGTTGACATTCTGGTTGAGGCTCTCGCTTATGATGAAAATATGTGTTAAAAAAGTATGACCTATGCGAGAGCGACACAAGACAACTTCATCCCTCCTGCTCGTACGATAGGAGCTTGGCCAATCTCCTAAAAGAGGCTTGATGTGATGAAGTTTGTTTCTGCCTGCAAGATCCAAAGACCTTTGCCAGCGGTCATAAATAAAATGATTTATTGAAGATTTAAAATCTTTATAAGGAATTAAAAAGTGTGATTGGGAAGATATAAAGCAGCTTTGGCAGCAAAATCTGCTAGATCATTCCCCCTTATATCGACGTGACTGGGGAGTCAGCAGAAGACGACGTCTTTGCTGCTGAGCTCGTACGATAGTAGCAGACGATAGACATCTGCTACTAATGGGTGTTCAAGCTGTTTATTGTTAATTGCTTGTAAAGAGGACAGAGAATCAGTAAAGATGATATGCTTTAAAGCTGAAGAGGACTGAATGAACTCCAAGGCCTGAAGAATGGCCTGGAGTTCAGCTGTAAATATGGAAGCAGCAGGTGGGAGACGCACGGAAATGGTCTCAGATGGTGTCACAGTAGCCGAAGCTGCCTGATCACCATCCTTAGAACCATCTGTGTATAGGAAATCACCATACTTAGACCTTAACTCTCTAAAGAGAGATTGGAACACCGTAGAGCTAGTATCTCTCTTTTTATGTTGAGTAAGATCGAAATCGATCTTTGGGGGAGACATAGCCCACGGTGGAGTCCTAAAGACAGGGGTATTCGCAATACTGTCGAGGCTGATGCCAGCCTCAGACAAAAGGGGTTGTATGCGAATACCGAATGATGGAACAACATTCGTCTTTACCAGATACAAATGCTCATGAAGAGGTCTAAATATGGTGTTAAATGAAATATGATTGGGAAGTGATGCAATTTTCTTAGCATACTGCAGGGCCAGTTTATCACGTCTGTTGTGCAATGAGGGCTCGTGCGCCTCGACGTATTAACTGTCCACTGGAGATGTACGAAATGCTCCTAAACTGATTCTAAGTCCTTGGTTGTGTATGGTGTCGAGCTCTTTGAGATAAGACTCGCGGGCAGACCCATACACAATACACCCATAATCGAGTTTTGATCGAATTAATGCTCGATATAATCGGAGCAAGACCTTACGGTCTGCTCCCCAGTCAGTATTTGATAAGACTCTCAATATGTTGAGGGCTTTCAGACATTTCTTCTTTAGGTTTTTAATGTGGGGGATAAATGATAATTTCTTGTCAAATATCAGCCCCAGAAATTTGGTTTCATCCACAACTGGAAGGCGATTGCCATCCAAATAAAGTTCTGGATCTGGATCCAAACCTTGTTTCTGACAGAAATGCATGCAGACAGTCTTGGATTTCGAAAAACGAAATCCATTTTCGGTTGCCCATTGTTGAAGGGAATTCAAACAAAGCTTCAACTTACGTTCGATTATCCGCATGTCTGTAGAACCATAGCACATCTGAAAGTCATCAACATAAAGAGCGCCGTTTGTGCCTGGTTTAAGGCACGCTGGGATAGTGTTAATTTTTATAGCAAATAATGTTTGTGATAAAATACTTCCCTGGGGGACCCTCTGAGGAAATGGGTCAGAGAATATTGATCCCAGTCGTACCTTAAATGACCTATCTTCCAGGAAATTTTTAATGCAGATAGGTAAGCGACCTCGTAGGCCGAGGTTATGGAGGTCGCGCATGATACCATGTTTCCATGTGGTATCATAAGCTTTCTCCAGATCGAAAAATATAGCAACTAAATGTTGCTTCTGGATGAAAGCGTCCCTGACGAACGTTTCAAATCTGACGAGATGATCAAGAGTGCTCCTTTGGGACCAAAATCCACATTGGAGGCAGGGAATATTTTACTTTCTTTACATTTGATTAGCATTTTCCAGAAAAATTGTGTAAGAATGCTAATCAATTGTATAATTGAGTAGCAAAATTTACCAATTGATTAGCAGTTTTTTAGTATGTAATAGAATTCTTATTTCACATAATTAGGCCTATATGTGACAATAACAATACCCACATTATTTGTATTACCAAACGGTTGTTTATATTTATATAAAATAAAAATAAAAGCATGTGACCACATGTTATTCTTTGTACGAAACCTGGACATTCTTTATTTACTTCATACTCTAATCAGATCTTTTCTGCGTCATATTTCCTCACCCAATCTTGAACTGTTGCTAATTTTAATGTCGAATTTGAAGATAGAACATAATATCATGTGTTTGAATTTCGCGACGTACCCTCGATCATCCGGTAATTTTATCTTGTGGTGTTTTGAATGTCTGTCTTGACGAATGTGACTACAACAGATATAGAAAGAAAGTATGTAGTGTTGTCATCTGTCATCAAAACTTTTTACGTCTATAAATAGCAGACGTCAACATGTACTGCTTTCGTTCCACTGGACCGTTGCAGAGGCACGTAAAGAGTCTTGATGATATAGACAATAAAATTGCGAGATTGAGATTTGTTTTGATGTGTTTTACGATACTGAATGGTTTTAAAGTTAAAATTAATTTTCAAAACTTTGATTCGCGCTGAAGCAGGGTTTTAAGCTAATAATGCTAATCAAATATGAATTTGATTCGCAAAATCGGACGTTTGAGTCTCAAATTGCGATACGAACCCGGTTAAAATATTCCCTGATTGGAGGTCAGTAATGAGGTTGTTGGACTCTAGGTACCAAACAAGCCTTCGATTGATCAATCTCTCCATGGTTTTGCAAATACAGCTAGTTAAAGCAATCGGGCGATAATTTGTAGGATTCGTATGATCTTTACCCGGTTTAGGGATGGGAATGATTGTGGCTTCATGCCACGAAGGAGGGAAATTCCCATCAACCCAAATCCGGTTGAAAAGATCCAGTAAGATGAGGAGGTGTTGGAAAACGTAAATGTTTTAAAATCTAGTGTATTTCATCTGGACCAGTTGCAGTATCCCGAGCCCGCTTAAGCGAATCTCGAAGTTCTGCAATGGAAAATGTATCATCATTATAGCATTCATCATTGCGGGACGTGAAATTAAGTCGCCTTTTCTCCTGTTGTTGTCTAATGCCTCGAAAGGCATCGGAGGAGAAATTGGATGATGAATTGAATGAAAAAGTACTGGCCAGAGAATTAGCAATATCAGGAAATGTTGTCATGGTGGTATTATCAACAATGAGATGGTTAACTGATAAAGCACTACTTTTACCTTTAATCCTACGAATCCTATCCCATACCGACTTAGATGTGGTACGGGAATTGATCCTTGAGACATAACTTTGCCATGAAGCTTTCTTTGCTTGGCGTATGGTTCTACGGGCCTTCGCCCAGACCATTTGGTGTGCCGCAATATTCTCCATGGAAGGATGGTTTTTTAGTCGTCTCAGGATACGATCACGCTCTTTAAGAGCGGATTTGCAATCGTCGTTAAACCATGGTTTATTGAAACGTTTTGGTTCAGTCGTGGTTTTTGGAATCGCCTGCTCAGCTACATCTTGAAGAATTGAAGTGAATAAGGCCATAGGCTCATCTGCATCTTCTAACTCCTTTGCATCAAAAGAGAAAAGACACAAATATTCAAAAAGAGCCCAATCAGCCTTATGCAACTTCCACCTCTGAGGTCTTTCAACCGGAGAGGGACCGTTATTATCTATCAAGATAGGAAAGTGGTCACTACCACACAGATCTTCATTTACCCTCCATGTAAAATCCTGAAACAGGACCGGCGAGCAAATGGTGAGATCGAGAGAAGAAAAAGAAGCTGTGACAGGATGTATGCTGATGTTTTATTAATTTTGGGTTATCCTCTTTATCAGGCCATGTATAATCGGTCTGAACGGATATGGTTCTGGTAGATACTTTTACGACACTAGAAAATGACTTACCGGCTTACCGGGGTCGTGAACAGTGATGTAAGTTCTACTTGTTTCTTAGCATCAAAGTAAGAAATTTTCCGTTCAGATATAACCTGTTGGATCCGTTTCTCCTTTTGCCAAACTGGGCACTCACGAGAGTATGCAAAGTGCTTCCCTTTACAATTGACACAGGAAAAGTCTGTAGAACAGGTAGCGCTATCATGCCCGGAAAGGCCACAACGAGCGCAGGTAGATTTACCTTTACAGACATTTTTACTGTGTCCAAACTTTGGGCAGTTAAAACATCTCAATGGATTGGAGATATATGGATCAACAGGTATATTTAAATAGCCTGCTTTGATACATTTTGGCAAATCGGGACGATCGAAAGTGAGAATATAAGTACTTGTTGGGATAACCACATCAACCATTTCTTCCTCACTGCTGCCTTCAAGGTCCCGACAGCGAATAACACCTCTTGAAGAGTTTAGTGATTTGTGTGGTGTCACTTTGATGGAATAGTTAGCCAAGGATTCAGATTTTAAAAGTAAATCTGAATGTTTTTCCTTGGCACATTCTACCAAAAGTGTTCCATTTTTCAATTTTTTAATAGATTTCGGTTCACCAGCTAGACCGGTGATGCCTTTTGAAATAGCGAATGGCAAAATCTTTGACAAATCAACTTCAGAGGTGCTCTGTATCAAGAGGAACCTCGGCCATGTTCTTAAATTTTTAGATGAGCTACATGAAGCAGCATCCTCATCTGTGGATCTCGGTCTTTTTAAATTAGGTTGGGAATTGGATGGGGGATCCATGAAAATAAGTTTGAAAAATTCACCTCTCGTCGTCCCCCATGTTACTTCCCTGCCTACCACGGGGAGGACTAGCACGGAAATCCAGCGCATGGCCTCAGGGATAGACAAGAGGTATACTCAAGCCAGAAAAATATTGACATAAATCTAACTTGATTGACCCGAGCCGTGCTCTTCAAAAAGGCGACTAGGACACAAAGGTTATTCTGCTGGGTATAAAACGAAGCAAGAAAAAGAAAATATAACACCTTCTGAAGAGCCTAACGACCAAAGCCGATTGATCAGAGTGGGCCATTCTGACCTCCCGTCTAGGTGAACCATGGGCCAAAGTAATGTGTTGCAGAGAAAGGGCTCGCAAGCCAAATCCCCACTCAATTACCAGAATTCCACTCTCCACCGACACGGGTCGCAACACACGGCAAACACGTTGCCCCATTACAGGGATCCTTTTAGTCGCCTCTTACGACACGCAGGACATACGAAGGGTATATTCTTATCACCCCCTACACCCCAGGGGGGGATAGGGGAAGAGGGGGTAATACGGGACATATTTTTTTGTTGTGGTATATTTCATTGGTATAATGTGATATTAAAACAAATCAACTCTCTAGTTAAAGCTACTGAACTCATCTTTCAATTTATAAAATATAAGGACAATGTGAGTTGCTAATTTTTTGCTATAGGGTTTTAAAAATAATGGGTGATGGCCCATATTACCCCACATGGATGGGGTAATATGAACCAACAGCATTTTACAGATTTCTAACACTGATTCCAGAACAATATGGAATATTTGGAGTACAGTTTCAATTGAAAGATATATGTTTAGTTTATCGAATCATTACACCTATAAAATATTCAAAAGTAAAAAATTATGTCTCATATTACCCCCACTTCCCCATATTGTCATTATAATGCTTCTAAAACAAATAAAATAGAATTGCTGAAAATAATTTTAGCTTAGATGATTTATTCTACAAATCATTCATAAGAAATTTGTAAAAAATTTGGTTGATATCTTATATTTAATGGATAGGATGGAATATGAACCATGGCTCATATCACCCCAATTTGCATGTCCCATATTACCCCAAGTGACAACGATTGGATAAGTCAAAATTTCACAAAGATAGACCAAGAGTTCTCTCAAGGTAAATAAAGGCTAGAGCCTAACAGTAAAAATCTATCTTAATGCTCAGAAGAGATTTTTTTTTAAAGGTAAATGTGTTATGAAATGGACTGATGGTCTTCCAGCTGCAAAAAACTTTCAACGCAAAATTTTTTTAAAATACTGAGCTTTTTCGTGTAATGTATCTTTGAACTTGATATGATGTGTAACACAAGTTCAGAGAATGCAGAGGTCTTGGTAAATAACATTTTAAAGAAATGTCATATGACAAGCTTGTCAGGGCTGTGGCCCATATTACCCTCGTGCCCATATTACCCCCCTTTCCCCTATATAAAGAAAGATAGGCTGGCACTGCCAGGCAGGATACGCCCACATTTTCGAGAGATGGATAGAGAACAAGCAATACCGAAAGTGAATTTTTTTCATTTCTAGAAGTCGGGAGATGCGTTTTCAGCCATTTTTGTGACGGTAGTTACACTAAAAATATGTTGTTGAATGGGCATTGACGGGCATTTTTTCGATTGTCACCTGTTAGTAATGTAGTATTTTTGCTGATGACCGTAAAACATACGGTGTCAATAGTAGCCGGGACTATAACAGACAAACCAATAAAATTATACCCAAGATCATGTACGTCAATTTCTATATTTATGCACATTTGGAACACCTCGGTTAATCTACGAACGCCGATGTATTGTATGCCGAATGTATGTGTACTGACTACTGAACTATATTTAGATCAGAAGTGGTGTGCCTTCGTGTTGAAGTAAGAGTGTTTGCAGCAAACACTACTTTTATACATTAATAATCACTAGTTATTAAATGTTATGTGTTATTATTTCAATTGAAAAAACACCTGATTTGAAAACCGGGACATTTAGGCATGTGAGAAGCCTCGGGCCGGGACAACAAAAGGGACCCCCCAAAACCGGGACGTATGGTAACCCTAGCTATGTGTATCATGTTATATTTTATTATTTGTCTGTCATTTGGGTTTTCTCTCTTTGTTGTTCTGTAACATGTCCCCTGTGGACCTTTGATTGGAAATAAAGTTATTATTATTATTATTACATAGGAGTATTGCAGCCGTAGATTAGGCTAGTAGATTTAGAATTAGCTACTTGCCTGTTATCATATGAAAATTAAATTATTTAAAAACAATACCTATCCACTGGTGTTTCGGTGCTAGTACTCTCAGTAGTTGCCATAGTTTAAAATAAAAGATGAGCTTTGTTTCTAAGTTTATCTGCACGGACAAAGTAAGACCAGCGTTAACTTTTCTTGAATTCGCGCCGATCGCCAAGCTTCCTCTCCGTACTAATCTCCAAACTCAAACATAGAAAATATATAAAAGATCATTAGTTTTCTTTAAAAAAAAAAACATATTTTTATTCGTCAATACAAGATTTAATAACAATAATTTTGCACAAACGTAAACTTAAAGATAAGAAAATGGCCATGGCATGTTACGAAAATGATTTGTCTCGAGGGTTTTGGACAAACAACACAAAGAAGTGTGACGTCACCATTCTCTTCGAGACGGCCATTAAGCACACCTCGTGTAACCGTTATTCATGTTATTAGCTGTCAAGCAATTTCAGGTATAAATCACCACAATTTAATCAGATAGAAGGTTGAATTAAGTACACAGCCTGTAGATCTCTATAAATTTATGCATTTTATTTTTGTTTAGCTAAAATCCTGTGAATACATGTAGCCACTTAAGAATTTATCTGGGCGATTTCACCTACTTGAAAGTTAGAAATGAAACGAAGCTACATGTATTATAGCTAGCTCTGTATTTAAATCGCCAAAATCAAAAATCAAATCAAGGAGTGAAATCGAGATTTTTGCTCACGTTCGCTATTAAATAAACATGTAAGTCGAAGTACGTAATGTCGGTTTAAGAGCTCCTTAGAGCTCGTGTTGTACAGTATAGTACCGACGATAAATAAAGATTACAAAACAAAACAACTCATTCCAAAGACAACTCATCCTAATAATTATTACTTATTAGTAATAAGATTAAGACTAGCCTGTGCCAACCTTTAAGTTAAGGGGGTGTAACTCTTTTCTTTCGCGAAAAGTACGCCTTGCATTACCGCCTCGTGTCGATGGGTTATAGACATAACAACGTCCCTAAACCATAACGGCCAAAAAATTTGGTCATAACGGCCAAAGAATTTGTCCTTATAAAAACTGACCCGCTTATCTGTGTGATTGCTCCGTCAAGAAATCTTCTGAAGTGAGCAGAAGTTAGCGCCGCGCACGTGGTTTAGGAAGTCGCAGCAAATATGGGTCATTCCATGAAGTTGACACTTTGTTACCAACGATAATTAATGTGATGATAAAATACTCAAGAAATAGAATTCAATAAATGAATTGTTGATAATTATCTTG
Organism: Patella caerulea; assembly: GCA_036850965.1. Taxonomy (NCBI): domain Eukaryota; kingdom Metazoa; phylum Mollusca; class Gastropoda; family Patellidae; genus Patella; species Patella caerulea. The sequence continues at coordinate 1,945,562 of JAZGQO010000008.1, read as the reverse complement.
GGGGTCTGATGTAAAGATAATATTAAAATGTCATTTTGTGAAATAAAAAAAATTCACTTGAAAAAAGGATGTGTCAAATGCATTTTCTGCAGTTTGACATGCACCAAAAGTGTGACATTTTCACCCCCCTGAACTTTGATTTGATCCCAACTTTTTATTATGTGTTTAAATCATCTATCCGAGGTGCAGTTGCAAAGATTTAACTTTCAATTTTTCAAATACAGCACAGCAAGAGCATCGATATGACTATTTGTTGAGATATCGTCACCCAAAAATACAGAAAAAATCGTAACTATGTCTGTCAATTTTGTTACGTACGCTAATGACACGATGAGACGGAGCGCTTTCGTGTGACATACTTAAATAATGTCGTAAAATGTAACCACTCTTATTTCATCTCGGAAAAGGGAAAATGTTTATCAGCTAGACTTTTCAAATGTTTTAAACTGCAGTCATTGCGAAAAGTGTTGATTGTCTGTCAATTTTACGTTCGCGCGATTTCCATCTCTTTTTACGCCGGCGAAAGTGATCGAAAATTTAACGACACCACACAACTCTTTTACAGCATAGACGACTGGTTAATGGCAACATGGCGGAGACAGCCGTAGAAAATATGGAATTCGGTAAGGAAAATGGAATTTGTCAATTTGTTACGTACATTTGAATCGCTTGTGTCAAGTTACGAACAACATATGAATACTTATTCAATATGAATGTTCCTTTTCTTTATATACATAAGTATAGAATACTGTTATGCAAACTTTTTGTCTGCAAAACAAATGGTTGTCATCGCCGATCTCGGGAACAAATCGGGATTGCATTGGTTGGTAACTTGACACGGTTAAGCTTTCAGTTGAATGTCAAAATTACTAACAACTTCTGTCTGGCACATTTATTTAATTATTTGTTAGATCTTTACAAAAGCTTATCTTTTGAAATAGTTCATGGTTCTATAATGGATTACGACTTCGTTGTCACCCTTATATGTACCTACACCTGTTCAAGACTGTTGATGAAAATGATAGTGACTGTTGGTAACAATGACCAAACAACTGCCCTTGAGAAATTTTTGTTACCAACACAGTTATATTTCTTGTTTAGATTTTATTCAATAATGGCTGTACTTATTTAATTTGCATGTTCTGAACACGTTGTAGGCTATTTAACATTGAATTGCAAAATAGTGTAGAATTAACCTTGTGTTTAAATTAATTTCTTTCTAGGTTGTTGGTTGTTCGTGTGTCAAGTACTACAAACCAGCAGAGAATTTTCGGTTGGAAAGTGAACTGTTATTTGAATCTCTAATAGGAATAGCAGTCCGAAATTGATTTGATTCTGTTGACAACTTGAAAATGCTTCTCCCTATGTAAACAAGCCTTCCGTCATCTTTGTTTCGCAAAATATGATGACCAAAAGAGCTTTTCGTCATCTTTGTTTCGCATTTAATCTGATTGAATCTATGCAGGGAAATTATCTCTTGCTGATGTTTTGATTTCTTAGTTATACTATTAAGTCAGTCAATGTTGAGTTTCAGCATTGGTTATGAAGAAGAAAATATTTTTTGAAAAATGCAAATCCCATGTCGTTACTTTAATTAAATCAGTATTGATGCTTTATCAGTCCAATTTAATTGAATAGTATGATGCTTTATCTGTCCATTTTAATTAAATAAGTATTGAGGCTTTATCCATCCAATTATTTTACCATTATTGTAATGTCATTTACATTAAACCCTATTTTATTTGTTATGTCATTTTTATTTTGTCTTTGTTTTTACACTGATCACTATGTTACATGTTGAATAATAAATGAAATATTAAATCATATTTCCAAAGTCGTTACTTATTTAATGATGGTTGTTCGAGAAAGATGGATTTTAACGGTCACTTGACTCTAGGTTATTTCAACGAGTGGCTTGTGAGGTCTTTAGCAGTGGGGGTAAATGATAGTCCTTGGCAAAACTCACAAGGCACAAGGTTAGACAAATGACCCTTGTGCTTGTCACCAGGGCTCTATAAAAGTTGAGTGTGCCTGCGCACACACTTGAAAATGTGCCTGCAGGGTCATACTCAAAAAGAGAGCATTCAATTGCCAGGTATATAGTATGATTAATTGGGGGGGGGGGCTTACGACAGAAAAAGAAATTATAAATAATTTTTAGTACCTTTTTTATTATGGTTTCTAGATTGTTTTAATGTATTATAGATTACTTTAATAATAAAGATTATGTTTGATGTGCATATTGTTGTTGTTTGGGGTTGATATAAACATAGAATAGATGCCTACCGGCGTCAAACAAGTTCTGTACTTAGCTCAGTATCCGACATCAACATCTATAGCTTAGACAATGGCTGCCATTTTATCATGAGAACCGGACACCGAAGGCTTAGAATCAGCAGGTTTTGAGAAAAAAATGTCATGGACTTGTCCAATCTGAACGACAGACTCACCCTACTTGCGGAGAAGCTACCATTTAATTTTCATACGTTAGTTCGCCTACGTACGGGAGTTGTCTGCTTTTGACCGTAGGGCATTGCAGTCTTCGGCGGGGTGATTTCTCTGTATGCACTTTATAATTTTGAAATAAAATAACATCACCACAAACTCGGCAAGAGACTTTGTTCTTTTTTGCACTTGATACTCGATAGGAAGCCATCGTTATAGAATTATCAGGTGTAAGTGTGGTTACTACACGGTACTGGTGTTTCGGGTTCGCCGAGGTCACAGGTGATAGTTCATACGTCGCGTGCTATTCTTTTATTCATCGACTGGCATTCTACTAGAATTGTCACTAAATTAAGCAGAGGTCACAGGTGATAGGTCATAAGTCACAGGTGGAATCGCTAACGTCGCGTGCTGATGTTTTTATCATCGACTAGCTTATTCTAGTAAATTATTATACGGTAATCAAAGTAAACAAAAAAGTATTCTTTATTTTACATGATTTACGCGACAGTATTACTTTTTAAAAATGTGCCTGCAAAAATTTTTTTTAAAGCAAATGTGCCTGCGCACGCCGTGCGCATGTGCGCGGAAATATCGATGCCTGCTTGTCACATACATGACTGAAATCAACGTTATCATTTGTATTTGAAGGCCATAGCTTCTTCGAATGGTTAACACAATTTTTTATCCCCGATTACTGAACAATATATCACGATTCCAAAAGAATTTGATGTGGTCAATGTTACCAACTCTTTTTACCCAGGATATGTATTTTTTTTAATTATTATTGGACAGTACAATCAACAGGTCAAAAACTGTACAAGGCAAATAGATGTACAATATTAGGAATTGATTTCCAAAGGAATTTGATGTGGTCAATGTTACCAACTCTTTTTACCCAGGATATGTAGTGGTTTTTATTTTTAGATGGTAAAATCATCAGGTCAAAAACTGTACAAGTCAAATAGATGTACAATATTAGGAATTGTTTTCGCATTTTTTTTATGAGTATTGTTTTATAGAACCTTAACGTGTGTTTTTGGTCATTGTTACCCGCAGACTCATTTTGAGAGATGATGTAAAATAAATTACATTTTTTTTACATTTTGATACCACCAAATGATAGACACTTTGGTCTTGAGTACTGAGTTGCCTTTGATCATGATTTATTTATCTTAACAAGAAGAAAAAGAGGACAATATTTTGTCAATGTTACACACATTCATTTTGGTTTGTCAGCGTTTTTGCAGAAAATTGTGAAGTTTTTATCTTTTTACCACATTGGTACATCAGGTGACATTGAAAACAAAACGAAGTGTTATTTTCTCTCCAAATACATTTTGAAATTTTAATGCCCATGTCAAACTTTAGGTACCAACTTCATGGAATGACCCATATACGTCACATGAGGTATTTTTACAAACATGTATTGGTATATAACGCCGAGTAAAAAATACACTCATTACGGACTTCGACTTACATGTTTATTTAATAGCGAACGTGAGCAAAAATCTCGATTTCACTCCTTGATTTGATATTTGATTTTGGCGATTTAAATACAGAGCTAGCTATAATAGTAGGTGTCACAGCTCCATTGCTCGCGTTGGAAGAAAGTCGTTTTTTCCCGATTTGTAACCTTTCTTCAACTTAACGTCACACAGTCGCTATTTTATCATTTGTAATAATTTAAAAATATTTTGGAAGCAGATAAATTGTTCTCTTGTTTGATATAAATTTTATATATGTGTTCCTTATATTAATTTCAAAAACGTCAATTAAAAAACGTCAATTTCGCGTGTTTTGACGTTACGCTAAAAAAATTTGTCACGTTTTTAAAAGAGGGTACCCCACTTCATGTGCTCGGCGGAGGTTTCTGTTTTTAATATTTTTTTTTCATTTTAATATCATTAGAAGTATAATTGAACGATCTTTCGATCGGCGGGGGGTGCTTTGTTGGCATTTCGAAATACCATGAACACAAGACAAATAACAAGTCCGACTCCAGATCCAAGAGTAGTGAAGACAAGTAAAAACGAAATTTTGAAAACTATAAAAAACGAAACGAAATTGGATCTGTGTTTTAATCAGATTGGCTCTGATCTTAACTGAGGTAGAATGTTTTAACTTAGCGAAGATGTGCATTTTGTGAATGTCTTGACTGAGTTCAATGTTTTTAAACATTTCAAGCTAAAGCTAAGAAGGGCTTAAGCATTTTCGTTGGTCGATGCTTTGGAACAAGATAACTTTGATTCTATCTGATAGAGAGTGATGAAACTGAGCGTATAGTTGATAAGTTTAATTGCTTGATACTTCTAAAAAAAATAAATGTGGGATTAATTAATATGTGTCATCTATTTATTTGGGGATTTCGGCTAGGGACATCAGTTTCACTGTTTGCTTGTTAAGATGTTATTAATGTAATTTTTTTTTGGGGGGGGGGGGGGGGTGTTAAAAAGGTAAGCACATGATTTTTGGGGGTACTTGACCTAACCACATGGGTAAGGAGAAAACGGGAAACAATTCAAGGCTGCCTAAGCAATTTGATTGGTTGATCCTTTAGGGCACGATAACTTTAGTTCTAAGTAAGTGAGAGTGATGAAAGTTGGCGTATAGTTTTATTACATCAATACCTTAACTAAGATCATTGATCACGACTTTGGAACACAGTAGCTCTCTAATACAAAACATATATGACCTTATGAATATGTTTTTCCCTTTTCATTCCAGAATTAATTTTTGAAAATGAATCCTGAAAAATTAAAGTTGCTCCAAAATAAAGCTGAACAAGTTCGCATTGGTGGAAAGGTAAGCTCCTTTAACTACAAGTAGAGGATTTCTGGTGTTATGATGAATTCTAGCTGAAAATTTGAAAGATTTGCAAATTTCTAATTGTTTACTTAACACTATTGAAGAAAGAATTCATACGTGAAACCTGAAAAGGGTTATCTTTATTAGTGCTCCTACGGCTAGTCAGATAGCCCTAAACGGTTAGAATTGGGCGGTTAAACGGTTCGAATTCAATGGCACGGTTATTCGGAGATGTCCCACATTACACCGAGTTATGTCCAATTATATTGTCCCCCTCATTTCGAAGGACTATAGGGACTATTAAAATGGGTTTGTCCGTCTGTCTGTCCTTCAAACACTTTTTGGGAGACAATAACTCTCTTCCTAATAATTGAGCTAGAATGTTCAAACTTGGTGTATGTGTTTATTAGGTCAATGCCTTGATGGAGTTCGAAGATGAGCATTTTCCGCTTCAGTGCTTGCCATGAAGAATCTCTGCGTGAGTACTCAATTACTCACGCAAAAAAGATTATGCGTGAGTTAGGCGAGTAACTGACTTACGCAAAATTTTCCTAGGAGAGTAAAATTATAATAGAGACCAAGAACTCTTGCAAATAACAGTACATTAATTAACTGCCATTCCAGAGATGTAAGACTGTTTTATAATGTTCTTCACTAGAAGTGAGCCTTCTTGTCAGTTGTAATATTACTAATATTAATTCAATACTTGAATTATTCATACTCGGTAGGGTTAGATTAATTTAATACAATCTCGAAACCAGAAAAATTTTTGAAGAAATTTCTCTGGTGAATCGGGGTAGGCATTTTCCCGGAAAATGATATGTAATTCCTACGCGCGAAAGTTCTCGTTTATTTGCGTCGTACGCCCCTGATTTTACGTGCCTGGATGACCGAATCACTTAAAAATATACCCACGCGTAGAAAAATAGATCTTTACAAAAACTTGAATTTGTTCGTTTAGGATCCAACTTATTATGTCTGCGAGTTGAATTTGACTCAAGGATCATTTTACAAAAACGAAACGACGATCCGACCTCTAGTTTTCGAGAAATCGACCCAAAAAGATTGACCAATCAGAGGTCAGAATGGGCGGGGCTTAGGTTTGAAAAAAATTAGAAAAAATGGACGGTCTAATGTGCCAGGCCTTCGGCTCCGCGGCTGCCTCTGGGAACGAGATTGTAATTTAATAAAGAATAATAAAGGAATATTTTGCCAATTTATTTTAGTTTAATGTGAAAATAATGGTAGTTTACTAAAAAAAAAAACAATACAATATCAAAGAAAAAAAAAAGAGAACCGGTGAAAATAAAAGTAGTCACTGTGTCTTATGTAAAAGCCTTGTCGTTTGAGGTCATATTCATCTTTATCATATATATGTTTTCCGTTATCCTGTTCAGCAAGATCTGAAGGTTTTCAAAAATACGTCCCAACCCATCGGCATTTGTAATGTGCATTTGATGTTCGAAAATCGTAGAATGCAACTAACTCAACTGTCGCCACACGATGTTGACCGTGACATTGTCTGCTATATAATATTAATAATAGTAATTTAATAGCACTAGCACTTGTAAATGCAGCAATCCAAATACTTCTCGGCATTTCTAACTATATTCTAGCTTGTTTAATATTTATCTTAATATCAAACCACCATTCAAAATTTAATCATAAAGACTAGAAAATGACATATAATACTTTACAACATTCTACAAATTTTCATATCTCATGATATTTATACACAGTGTTCAAGGGCATGAGACGAAGAAGCCTATTCTTTTTCAGTGATTTCCGATAATAACTACCAGAGTTACAGCCCTTCATCACTTCAAATAGTCTTGTGGACGCTCTAGAGGCCAAAGTTAATATCCGATTGACTTTAAATTTATACACATTGTTTAAGGTCATAACCCGAAGAAACCTATTGATATTTTCAGCGATTTCTAATAATTAGTGCCAGAGTTCTGGCCCTTGATCACTTCAAAAAATCTTGTGGACGCTCTAGAGGCCAAAGTTAATATCTGATTGACTTTAAATTTACACACAGTTAATATCCGATTGACTTTAAATTTATACACATTGTTTAAGCTCATAACCCGAAGAAACCTATTGATTTTCAGCGATTTCTAATAATTAGTGCCAGAGTTCTGGCCCTTGATCACTTCAAAAAATCTTGTGGACGCTCTAGAGGCCAAAGTTAATATCTGATTGACTTTAAATTTACACACAGTGTTTAAGTTCATGAGACGAAGAAGCCAATTGATTTTCAACTATCACAAATAATTACTGCCAGAGTTATCTCCCTTGATAACTTCAAAAAATCTTGTGCCGCTATAGAGGTGGCCACTCGATGATACCAGGACGCAGTACCTGCCGATAGGTGGCAGTATCAGTGACGTCATATAGACTGCTATTCATTGATGTCATATATATATGATGTCAATGCTGCTATTCGCCAGAATCGGTTGAGCTGAACTGAGCAGACGTTAGTTCTCAGCAACCGGTTCATGACCTTAACTAAACACTGTGTTTAGCCGTTTATGTGAATAAAATAAAACCAAGTACGAACAATCCAAACCATTAGTCAAAATTCGAAATACTAAAAAAACAGTTGTGGCAAAATAGTGTAATCAGCAAATGGACTGTTCGTCGTGTACAAAATACACGACAAACAGTGGTAACAGATGTCTAGAAGAGTAAGCTTACCCTGTACGAAGTGAATTACAAATACCCAGTACTGTTTAAACCATTATACACACACAAAATTGTATAAAGTCTTTGTCCCCCATTTCTGTGGCACCATACATAATTCCTGAAAATCACTATAATATCCCGTAAAACAGGTTGAAGTGATTACCCGTATAAACCAAAAACCTCGGAATATACTGATCTCCTTTTCAGGTCGTATTTTATTAATTTTCCAAACCCGAATGTTTCACGACATTGAGTTATAGGGTATTTATCCATCGTATAAATCCATTCCGCAAAAGCATACCCATCCACTCCCCACACGATTTTTATACGTCCACATTCATAATGTGAACGTATTATGCCGTCGCCCCTGTCTGTGTGTGTGTGTGTGTGTGTGTGTGTGTGTGTGTGTGTGTGTGTGTGTGTGTGTGTGTGTGTGTGTGTGTGTATGTGTGTGTGTGTGTCTGTGGTTCGCCTACAGGGCGCAATTCTTCATGGATTTTCTTCAAACTTGGTATACTTATTCCTTATACCCAAAGGAAGATCCCTATTGTTTTTGGGGCATGCCCGACCCCCAGGGGCCGAGCCACGCCCATTTCTAGTATTTGTTTGTTTGTCGTCTACAGGCCACATTTCTTAACTTATAATCTTGAAACTTTGCATACACATTCTTTGTACCCTAAGGAACATCCCTATCGTTTGGGGTGTATGCCCCACCCCCAGGGGCAGAGCCACGCCCATTTTCTTTTCGTGTGTCTTTGTGTCGCCTACAGGGCGCAATTCTTACTGGATTTTCTTCAAACTTGGTATACGTATTCCTTATACCCTAAGGAAGATCTCTATTGTTTTTGGTGCATGCCCGACCCCCAGGGACAGAGCCACGCCCATTTCTAGTATGTATTTGTTTGTCGTCTACAGGCCACATTTCTTAACTTATAATTTTGAAACTTAGCATACACATTCTTTGTACCCTAAGGAACATCCCTATCATTTGGGGTGCATGCCCAACCCCCTGGGGCAGAGCCACACCCATTTTCTTATCGTGTGTCTTTGTGTCGCCTACAGGCCACAATTCTTATTGGATTTTCTTTAAAACTTTGTATACTTACTCTTTATACTCTAAGGATGATCCCTATCGTTTGGGGTGCATGCCCAACCCCCCAGGGGCAGAGCCACGCCCATTTCCTTTTTGTGTGTCTCTGTGTCGCCCTGAAGCCGCAATTCTAACTGTATTTTTTTTAAAACTTTGTATACTTACCCTAAGGATGATCCGTATTGTTTTTTGGTGCATGCCCGACCCCCAATGGCAGAGCCACGCCCATTCCTTGTATTTATTTGTTTGTTGTCTACAAGCCACATTTCTTAACGTATTATCTTGAAACTTTGAATGATTATTCTTTGTACCCTAAGGAACATTTCTATCATTTGGGGTGCATGCCCAACCCCCAGGGGCAGAGTCACGCCCATTTTCTTTTTATGTGTCGCCTACAGGCCATAATTCTTAATCGGTCATCTTGAAACTTAAAATACTTATTCCTTATACCCTAAGGATGACCCCTTTTGTTTTGGGTGCATGCCCGACCCCCATGGGACAGCAACACCCATTTCGTGTATTTGTTTGTCTGTCGTCTACAGGCTGCATTTCTTAATGTATCATCTTGAAACTTTGAAAACTTATTCTTTTTACCTTAAGGAAGATCCCTATTGTTTTTGGTGCATGCCCAACCCCAAGGGACAGTGCCACGCCCATTTTTTTTTTTGTCTGTCTGTGTGTCACCTACAGCCCACAATTCTTAATCGATCGTCTTGAAAACTTTTTTTATACTTATTCCTTATACCCTAAGGCTGACCACTATTATTTTTGGTGCATGACGGACCCCCTGGGACAGAGCCACGCCCAATGCTTTTGTGACATGTGTTCGCCTACAGGATGCAATTCTTAACAGATCCTTTTAAAACTTTACAAACCTATTCCTTATACCCTAAAGATGACTCCTATTATTTTTGGTGATTTCCTAACCCCCAGGGGCAGAGCCATGCCCATTTTTACTTCGTGTCTATGTGTGTTGTCTACAGGCCACGATTCTTAATGGATCGTCTTTAAACTTGGGATATGTATTCCATATAGCCTAAGGACGTCAACTGCATGTCCCGACTCACACAGGCAAGACACGACCAATTTTTGTGTTTGTCGTTTACAGGCCGCAATTCTGAATGAATCAGCTTGGTACTTGGTTTATGTATTCCTTATAGCCTGAGGGCGTCCACTATTGATTTTGATGAATGTCCCGACCCCCAGGGGCAGAGCCACGCCCACTTTTTGCCTTTAGTGTTAGGAAGGCACAATTCTGAATGGATTATCTTGGTAATTCCTTATACTCTAAGGACGGCAACTATTAATGTTGGTGCACGACCCTCAACGCTAAACAAACCAAACGCCTAGCCTTCTTGACAAAGTACCATATCAATCAAAGCAGGAATGTGGACGTATATTGTAGCGTTAGCGTTATGTTTTTTTCAGTTGTTATTTACCAAAGTCCTCAGCCACCTATTAATTGGTATGGAATAATTCGGGCGTTTAATCCTCTTTCATATGGCACCATAGATTATTCCTGAAATACCTCGTCATCAGAAATCCGTCCCCTAAAATCATAACCCCCACCAAGTGGGATAAACACTCTTTCATTTTATACCATGTGTAGGGTGGCTCAAATAAATAAAATGGCAGCGGACGTTAGAAAATTAAATGAAATATAAAAAAAAATAGGTATGAGGGGGGTGTAGTGATTTTCGAAGACGGATTTCAGACTAAGTCGAGGGCTATCAGGAATAATCATTGGTACCACATGAAAGTGGGATAAACACGCTTTCATTTCATACCATGTGTACGGTGGCTGAAATGAATAAAATGGCAGCGGATGTTAGAAAATTAAATGAAATAAGTCAAGGGCTATGAGGAATAATCAATGGTACCACATGAAAGTGGGATAAACCTTCAACATTTCACTTTTACATCGCAACACAGAACAAGTAATGTAATCGGCCAATATGCAAATTAGTTCATCACGTGATATATTAATTTTCAAGCAGGGAATTCCCCAACATGAGACCTTCAACCAGATGCTGATTTTAGGATTTGTTTTCTGCATAAAGTGAACGTTAAAAAGGAAAATAAAATGTCTCGGCTTCCACATATAATCCAAGTTATTTTTATACGCCCACATGGAAATGTGGTCGTATATTGCCGTCGCCTCTGTCAGTCCGTCTGTCCGTCCGTCCGTTCGTCCGTCGTCCACAATTTCTTGTGAACGCTCTAGAGGCTAAAGTTAATATCCGATTGACTTTAAACTTATACACAGTGTTTAAGGTCATGAGACGAAGAAGCCTATTGATTTTCGGTGATATCTGATAATTACTGCCAGAGTTATGACCCTTGATCACTTTGAAAAATCTTGTGAACGCTTTAGAGGCTATAGTTAATATCCGATTGACTTTAAATTTATACACAGCGTTTAAGGTCATGAGACGAAGAAGCCTATTGATTTTCGGTGATATCTGATAATGCTCTAAAGGCTAAAGTTAATATCCGATTGACTTTAAATTTGTACACAGTGTTTAGGGCCATGAGACGAAGAATCCTATTTGATTTTCAGTGATATCTGGCACTTGATCACTTTGAAATATCTTGTGGACAAAGGCCTTGAGACAAACCATCAAAACTATTCTAATCATTTCTGATAATTATTTAATGGGCTATAACTAAGATTATAATAAGATTATCATGTGTTGTAAACAGGGCTCGACACTGCCGGCAGCCACGGCGGCCATGGCCTCCGAATTTTAGAATTTGGCCGCAGATTCGTGGCCGATTTTCAATTATCCACGGCCATGTATGGCCGCCGATTAGAGTTTGGTATCGATAGTTATTCTTACTATCGATAGTCGGCATTGAAGTGTCGATTGATAATATCGAAACAATCTTATTTTCACGGTCGTAATCAAGACTGGATTACGTGTTTAAAAGTCAAAACCATACGATGTTTTGCGATAGTTGTTTTTTGTTCGTCTAGTTAATAATAAACTGTCTCATATTACATATAAATTGTACTTAAATTTTTAAATAATGTAGCCGTGGTTCTGAATGACGAAAAACCGTTGATATGCCGATGTATGTGGAGCACGGATCTTAATCGGCTGTTTTTTGTCGGCTTTAGCCGATTGATCTTTAATCTAGCCGGTTTGTAAAACAATGAACCGGCCACTATGGTATCATTAATCAATCAACTTTCGGCCGATAACAAAGAGTTAATTATTACTCGTCAATTAAGAAACCCATCAAAGAATCAGTCAATACAATATGAATACCTTCAGCTTCAATCCGTATCGGCTCATTTCCTAAATAAACAACTTAATTAGAATAGTTGAGTCAATCAAGTAAAAGAATGTATATAATCCAATGTCGGTTCACTCATTTCTATCTAACACAATGTTGAAGTAGGCTACTTGAACACCTCACAGAATGACAATAGAAAACGTTAGGGAGTTTTAGCCGACGATAGTGATGGCTGCATTGACCTTGAACTTCAAGCATGCACGTCGTCATTGGAAGTTCCAAAAGTCGGACAAACTCCCACGTCCAATATAGGTCAACCAAAATCGAAGTCCGGGAGATATTTTAATACCGAATGGTTAACTACTTTCAAATGGCTTTCGTTTGACAAAATTTCACAGAAAATGTTTTGTCTCGTAGTCGTAAGTTCTTAATTAAGTCTCCTTTTTATACGCCCACATTGAAATGTGGTCGTATATTGTCGTCGCCCCCGTCCGTCCGTCCGTCGGTCCGGCGTCCACAATTGCTTGTGGACGCTCTACAGGCTAAAGTTAATATCCGATTGACTTTAAATTTATACACAGTGTTTAAGGTCATGAGACGAAGAAGCCTATTGTTTTTCAGCGTTTTCCGATAATAACTACCAGAGTTATGGCCCTTGATCACTTCAAAATATCTTGTGGACGCTCTAGAGGCCAAAGTTAATTTCCGATTGACTTTAAATTTATACACAGTGTTTAAGGTCATGAGACGAAGAAGCCTATTGATTTTCAGCGATTTCCGATAATTAGTGCCAGAGTTATGGCCCTTGATCACTTCAAAATATCTGGTGGACGCTCTAGAGGCCAAAGTTAATATCCGATTGACTTTAAATTTATACACAGTGTTTAAGGTCATGAGACGAAGAAGCCTATTGATTTTCAGCGATTTCCGATAATTAGTGCCAGAGTTATGGCCCTTGATCACTTCAAAATATCTGGTGGACGCTCTAGAGGCCAAAGTTAATATCCGATTTACTTTAAATTTATAGACAGTGTTTAAGGTCATGAGACGAAGAATCCTATTGATTTTCAGCGATTTCCGATAATAACTACCAGAGTTATGGCCCTTGATCACTTCAAAATATCTTGTGGACGCTCTAGAGGCCAAAGTTAATATCCGATTGACTTTAAATTTATACACAGTGTTTAAGGTCATGAGGCGAAGAAGCCTATCGTTTTTCAGCGATTTTCGATAATAACTACCAGAGTTATGGCCCTTGATCACTTCAAAATATCTTGTGGACGCTCTAGAGGCCAAAGTTAATATCCGATTGACTTTAAATTTATACACAGTGTTTAAGGTCATGAGACGAAGAAGCCTCTTGATTTTCAGCGATTTCCGATAATTAGTGGCAGAGTTATGGCCCTTGAACACTTGAAAATATCTTGTGGACGCTCTAGAGGCCAAAGTTAATATCCAATTGACTTTAAATTTATACACAGTGTTTAAGGTCATGAGACGAAGAAGCCTATTGATTTTCAGCGATTTCTGATAATTAGTGCCAGAGTTATGGCCCTTGATCACTTCAAAAAATCCTGTGGACGCTCTAGAGGCCAAAGTTAATATCCGATTTACTTTAAATTTATACACAGTGTTTAAGGTCATGAGACGAAGAATCCTATTGATTTTCAGCGATTTCCAATAATTAGTGCCAGAGTTATGTCCCTTCATCACTTGAAAAAATCCTGCGGATTTTGATAACTGAACAGCTAAATCCATGATATTAAATGTTTCATGTATATACTAATTGTTAGTGTGGGGTAACACTTTATAAAAAGCAATCAAATTCTAATGATTTTCTGATAATTACATAATGAACCATTACTCTTAATCAGTTTTTAGTGTATTACAAATGTTTCATTAGCAAAAAAAGTAAAAATATGCGACAACCCTTGTTGACTGCCTTGTTGTTAGTGTGGGGTAACACTTTATAAAAAGCAATCAAATTCTAATGATTTTCTGATAATTACATAATGAACCATTACTCTTAATCAGTTTTTAGTGTATTACAAATGTTTCATTAGCAAAAAAAGTAAAAATATGCGACAACCCTTGTTGACTGCCCGGAGGATTTAGCTGCTGTGGGCGTATGTTTCGTTGCCTGGCAACCTATCTTTTAAGTCACGTAATAACCTACTGATCTCGTATAGTAATGATTATTATGTTAGCGTTGAGTAAATCTGGTAATAACCTACTGACCCGTATATAATTATTATGTCAAGTAATAGCCTATCATGGTGATAGGCCACGTGACTTTTCGCACGTCGGCATATTTCCGAGTTCCGACTATACAAAGAAACTAATTTGTGCTAATTTATTATTATTGATATGTGCTTGCATTCTTTTTATTTTTATAAATTGACAAGTGATCACAATAATACAATTGTAAAAAAAACATAGTTATATTTACTGGTAGTTTTTCTTTTTACTAAATTATAACTTCCGTTTGGTTGGATGAAAGCGAAAGTAGGAATATGCATTATGCAAGTTGCTGAAATCTGACTATAAATTTCGATATTATTATCGATGCAGGGGCGGATCCAGGAATTTTTGCAGGAGGGGGTTTGCCAGGTTTCTGTTACGGGAATCTGCCATCATCGTCTCTAAATTACATAGGATTACATACAAATTGAGCTTTTTAAACAGAGAAATCATTTTTATACTGATGTCTGATCACTTTGTGATGTAATTGCATTGATGCAAGGCATTATTTTTTTTATGTAGCTGAGCAGGGGGGAGGGGGGGGTTGGACCCCCCAAACCCCCCCTCTGGATCCGCGCCTGCGATGTATGAATACAAGTATGCAATTACAACAAAGGTTTTGTTTATTCGAAGTTTAAGCTATTATTATTCGGAATACGTTATGCAATTATTAACGTGAATAAAGTATGCATAAACCAACATGTCTGTTGTTGAAAATACGACTATCCGTTAGGCTTACCCTTGGCCGGTTCATTTCAAAATGGATTAAGAACCCTGATGTGGAGGAACCAAAATAAAATTAGCACGATTCGACTCACAGCATTGCGTACGTGAGCGCGACAAATACCAACATGGCGGATAATTCGTTGTCGATTCGCGTGCAAAAACTATGGAAAAATGAA
Organism: Patella caerulea; assembly: GCA_036850965.1. NCBI lineage: Eukaryota > Metazoa > Mollusca > Gastropoda > Patellidae > Patella > Patella caerulea. Next base: position 1,930,148 of record JAZGQO010000008.1, on the reverse strand, counting down.
TTGTCTAAAGTAAGGCTAAAGAGCTTGTTATCATAAATTGTTCATTGAGATTGGATTGAGACTTTGAAATATAAATATAAAGTGACCGAAATAGGCTATTCTATTATTATATACGAAGGATTAAGTTACGGAAAACATCGAGTCGACTCATCAGCCCCCGACGCACGCACGAAATTAGACGAAGAGAACGATACTTGAGAGTGCTTTTTGGCATATCTTATCAATACTATCGATTTGTATTGATATTTTACGAAGCTCTACCGATGATATAGTAATACTTTCAACTCGTACTAAAAACGGTACGATAAGAGTTTTATCCCCCCCCCCCCCCCTAAACTGTAAGGATGCATTATTTTTGTAAAAGTAATAAATAACAACCTGTAACAACCATTTGACTGAGAAAAAAGATCTACACTACAATAAACAGATTAAGCTGATAATATAGTAATTTATGACTTGGCCTTGGATTTTTAATTTTTGGCCTACGATCAAGGTTGCACTTTGGCCTATCGTAGGCCAATGTTGGCCTTCGATCGAAAAAACGAATTTCGAGCCCTGGTTGTAAATGTTCTCCTTACTGATAAAAGAAACAATATGCGACAACCCTTGTTGACTGCTCGGACGACTTAGCTGTTGTGGGCATATGTTTCGTTGCCTGGCAACCTATCTTTCGTAGAATTCACAGAATTTCTTAAGAAGAATTTTACACTGAAGTCACCATGGTTTTGTGTGAACGTGTGAGACAGTGCATGATCAATGTAGACATTCATTCGTTCATCATCATGAAAAGTATAATGAATGAAACAAAAAATATAGCTCAACAAATAAAAGGAGAAGAATGAAAAATGGCCGATTCCATGATGGAAAATAATGATAACATCAGTGTTGATTTAAATTGAGAAATAATTCATGTTTTGAATGCCGAAGACTTTGGACGATATTGAGTTAGAGACTTGGCTACGTAGGAAGGTCAGTGAAGCAATAATATGGTGTCATGCGCAGTTGAATGCCACTTATTTTTCCCAAATTTGCCCATGTTTAACCTGCCTGTATGAAATAATTACTGTTGAAATCTTTGTTGATTTTATAAAATTAAATTGTTAAAATTGCCTAAAATTATTTTTATCAGCCACTGTTATTTCTGTTGGTAAAATATTTTTGTTTCCGTGAGTGTTGTTTCAGTCAAATATTACGGCGTGAGACGTCAACATTCCGGGATGTACCTTCACCAAAATAAATATTAACACTGGTTCCTCAGTGGTCACTATGATGAATTATGTATCAAACTGAAGGGAATTCCAGGCGCGGATCCAGGATTTTTTGCAGGGGGGGGGTTCCAGGTTTGATAATTGCCACCGCCACCATTACCGGGGGGTTTGGGGGGCCCTCCCGCAGAAAAATTTGGTAAATTAGATTCAATTTGGTGCATTCTGACATATTTCCGGAAGGTAAATTCCAAAATTACAGGTCTAAAAAATTTTCAAGCCTGAGCAGGGAGGGGTCCGGACCCCCCCCCCCCCCCCCCCTCTGGATCCGCGCCTGAAAGAAAACGCATTTTTTCCGTATGTACCTCCCAATAAATGAATTTTTACTGGTGTGAAATTCCCAAAATTGATAAATCAACACCCATGAAGAAATAATAAACCTTTCTTCTCCGTGATAAAGTCAAAATAGTGTAATTTAATATTTGAGAACCAATGTAAAAATTAAATTTAAATGACCATTCCATGAATTCGTCCGCTGCGTAAAAAACAACATGGCGGGCGCATCGATGACAACGGCAAATGATGGAACACAAATTGGCCGATATGAATATACTAAAACCTTGTTCTTTGATAAACCAAGAAATATCATCGCTTATAAATGACAGTTTGCTTGCAGGTTGATCGGTATTGCGTAAAATGTGACGGTCTTTGTAAAAAAAGCCGAAGTTTTTCAGTTAGAAAATGAGTGTGGTTAGGCTGTGTTGAATTGGAACTATGTTTCTTGTCGCCCGCGCGCTTAGGATCGGGGGGTCTATTTTCGGCCGCATAGCTTTTCAACACAAAAAATTTTGAAGTTTTATTTGAATGTTTCCGACATTTTTAACAATTATTTTAGAAATAAGTTACCCCGTAATGTCTCGTTTATCAATATTTACTGGCTAAACAATAATAAGTGACATTATGTTGCGGTCTGTTGCCGTGTTTAATACAGAAGAGTGATATAACAGTCGATTTTGTTGGTGGATAGCTGCAATTTACATAAATTTTATGCGCCCATGGCCACTTTGCTCTATTAGATGTATTTCAACTAGTAAAACTGTTAATATAAATCTAAAAACAGGTATTCCACAAGCGAAATTCTCGGCTTTCGCTCGGTGCAGCCATGTTTTTGCATACATAATGAAATTATTTTAAGAATAAGTTATTTGATTGGTCGGTCGCTAAGGTCAATGGTTGAAGTGTCCAATCAGAAACAAGCAGATCAGGTTATTAGGCATGCGCACTGAGCTGATGTCCTAGATATTCCTTCTCGTCGGTTTATCGCTAATATTCTTGATAAATACGTCATTGTTTGTAGATATTTTTGAAGACTTTCAAATAAAATGGCTTTAAATTTTTTGTAGATTACTCAATAAGTTTGACAGACACCCATAATTCAATAAAGAATAATAATACCATTACTAAGTTCTGCTGTTTTGAATAACATTTATGTCATTGTATGTCAAAGTTACATGTATATGTGTCAAAGTTACACATGTAAATATACACACAACAAGAAATAAAATAAGCCAATATTGAAATATTGTATAATTTATAAGAAATAAATATATGAAAAGTCATTTTATTAAAGTAAAATAAATTAATGGAACATATCTGCCTAACAGATCCCAAATCATTTTTTTCTACAGTTAACAATTTTAGTCAAAATTATATCTCTGAAAGTTATGGACAGATTTTATTGAAACTTGGAACCACTTCCTATACTGACTTTTTTTTCTACAGTTAACAATTTTAGTCAAAATTATATCTCTGAAAGTTATGGACAGATTTTATTGAAACTTGGAACCACTTCCTATACTGACTTTTTTTTGAAGTCTGCAAAATAGTTGCTGATGTATTGCACGAAGTAAAACATTTGGTGTTGAATATTGTTTGCCAATTGTTTGTTGAATCAAAAAGTTAATTTAGTAGGGGATATTGGTCAAACCAACTTTTATTTGGTGATGGCATTCAAGTTTTAAAAAGTATTTCAGACAACTTTTGTATTTTACTTCATTATTTCATTCATTCAGTTTACCATGTAGGTTAATACCTGGTAATATGAATTAACTTTGAGCTTTTGGGGGTAGAATAAAATCAAAATGATGGTTTGTGTTGGTTTGTATACTTTGTGTTGTAAAATACACTTTGTGTTGTGTTTGCCTCACACCCTCATTGGATTGTCACGAAGGTAGTGACAAGAAACATAGTTTCAATTCAACACAGCCTTATGTACAGGAAACCAAGCTGATTGGGACCATGGCTGATTGGGACAAAAGTCAAAGCTGATTGGGACCACATTCTTGACTGATTGGGACCACATTCCAGGCTGATTGGGACCACCACTAGGCTGATTCGGACCACACGATTAAAAAATACTAGAAACTTAGGTTTTGATATTGAATTAAGTTTAATATAAATTAAAGGAGTTTTATATCTATAACGTGACTATAATTATGTGCTTTTTTTTATGTAGGCCTGCGTTATTTATGTTTATATTCCATTTATTTATGTCACAGTTACACTATATTATATTAACAGAGATTATCTTATTAATCTTATGTAAATTATTATACGTTTTATGCAAGTCAAACAGACCATTTGTTATTTTATTTTATAAACTTCATAGCTTGTTTTGGAATCCATTATAGCCTATACATTGTGTGTATTTATATGTTAGAAAAACTGTTTAAAAACCAATTTATGCTAATTGCAATTAAGTCATACAAATTTGACAACTAATACCCTAGCCCCAAGCAATACAGTAGCATAACGAAAATCTGAAACAATTATACATGACCATATAATGTTTAAACCATACAAATTTGAAAATTAATACCAGCAATACAGTAGCAACGGAAATCGGTTATTTCAAATATGATGTACATAAAGGCAGTCAAAATGTATATCCTACCTTGTACAGAAAATAAACATAATAGATTTATAGACTCAATTTTAACACAAGTAAACAAGTAGGTGATACCTAGGAAAGTGTACTATGTTACTACATGAAAATTACTCAGACCTTACTGACAGCCACAACAGGGAATTTGTGTGACTAATGGATCTGATTGTTTATTGGATTATTAGGCTTGTCGTTAATTAACCATAAAAGGTGTGATTAGGGTCTTGTATATTGCTACTTGAGTTTTATACTATAAATAAAGTGTGATTTAATTAACTTTGTTTAATGTGTATTTGTGTATATTGCTAAGAAGATGTTACACATTTGTGACCCGGCGCAGCTAAATGAGTCGGAAGTCGCAAAGCTAGATTACGCGATAGAGTGCAATGATGGTTCAGTATGGCAAAATTTTCAAAATTCAAATTTTCTCATTAACCCTTTGAACCCGTAGTCCCGATCTATCGGGAATTTTAGTAAGTGCTCATACACCGTAATCCCGATACACCGGGATTCAAGGTATGCTGTCATACCTATTTAAAGAACGCTAAATATAACGACCAATCAGGGGTATGAATTGTGTGGTAATGCTGGGATAGCGTCACAAAGATGTCAGCCTCCATGCTTTTATCTTTGATTTGATTTTGAGGTTGATTTTTTGATAATATCAAAGCTAATTTCTACCTGTCAAAATGGAACCCAGTGGCAGCGGAACTAACAGGAAGCGTCAGTTCTATTCAGTCAAAGAAGTCGCTAATTTATTAGAGCTCAGACGAACAAAACTTAGACGAAGATTATCCTGCCGATGATATTTTATCGAAGAATTTGACAATGTGGTTTTAGACAATAATTCGAATAATTCGGAAGATATTGACCCAGGTATTCCTGACACGGCCGAGGCACAAGTCACGCCCCCATATAGAAAACGTAAGGCTCAACATGCTGCATGGACTGGCACAATAAGATTAAATATTATGATAATTTTAGCTAGTACATGCTATAATTATCATTTGGCATGCTTTTGAGTTGATTATAGGTTATAAAAATGAATGTTTCAACTGTTTTTCATATATGTTTGTAAATAGCTGATTTTCCTCCAGGAGGCTAGGTACCAGTACTGTTAAGTGCCAGGAGGTCAGGGTTCAAAGGGTTAAAAGCCTCAAAAGTACCTCTTTCGTCAATTAAAAGTTTAATTTTCATGAAAAGAACATCTATAAATGTTCAAAAATTGCATTTTGTTAAAGGCAGTCAGCAAAGAAGTCATTAATTATCTTGGAATAAAGCAAAACAATCATTCATTTACTTGCCGTTTTCATAAAATGTCCAAGCAACCCGGAGAACACCATATTCGGCACTATACAAGCCGTATCCTATATGTTTCAGAATAATGGAAAATCGTGCCATTTTGGATTTCCGCCATCTTGGATTTTTTATATTATATTTTATATTATATTTAAATTTGACGTCCCAAAAATCTCATGTTACAAAGCATGAAACCTATGTATACCATGATCCGGACATAATGTAGAGGAAGTTTCATATTTTTTCCGTCAATTTTGGCTACCATCTTGAATTTCCGCCATTTTGGATTTTTGAAATTGATTTTCAGTCCTATATTTGATTACACCGACCCCAAGAACCCAATATTTGGCACAACACAAGCCATATCCTATCTCTGCTTCCCAAAATAATAGAAAATCGTGACATTTTGGCCGCCATCTTGGATTTCTGCCATCTTGGATTTTGGTCACCATCTTGGATTTCTGCCATCTTGGAATTAAATTATTTTCTGTGACCATATTTGATTTCTTCGACCCCAACCCCAAGCTATGTATACCGCGATCCAGACATAGTACAGAGGAATTTTCATTTTTTTCCATCAATTTTGGTCGCCATCTTGGATTTCTGCCATCTTGGATTTTTGATATTTTATTTTGCGTCAATATATGAATTCGGCTTCCCCAAAAATCTCATGTTACACACCATGAAAGCTATGTATACCGTGATGCAGACATAATACAGAGGAATTTTCATTTTTCTGTCAATTTTGGACGCCATCTTGGATTTCCGCCATCTTGGAATTTTAAAAAAATTTTATTTTCCATATTTGATTTCTGCGACTCTCAACGTTCCATGAGAGCTATGTATACCATGATTTGGACATGATATATAGGAATTTTCATTTTTTCTTCATTTTTGGCCACCATTTTAAAAAATGGCGCTGCACCATCATAAGAATAATTATTTTTTTAAAAATTCTTCTTTATTCGTTTTTTGTAGCCCATTTCGCATTGGGAAAGCATCTGACGTTTTATTGAGTTTCAAAATAAATGTTTATTGTCCCATGAATATTGCAAAAATCTAAGTGTCATTTTCAGAGGCCATTTTCTCCGAATTTAGGAAACCAGGGATGTCCAGACCACCCAACTTCAAATCGCAATTTCTCAGAGATGAAACGTCGTAAAGCAATGGTGAAAAGCTGAGACTAGTCTCTCTTTGGTTATTCCAAAACCTCACTTTTGAACAATTGGTCACTGTGACTCATTTTGCTATGCCGGGTCACATTTGTCAACCAATTTAGTGCATTGCATTCAACACTTGTCTAGATCAGGAAATTCCAAACCAATTAAAATTAGATAAGGAGGGCAAGCTACAGTGATATCAAACAACAAAGATAGGCTGGCACTGCCAGGCAGGATACGCCCACATTTTTGAGAGATGGATAGAGAACAAGCAATACCGACAGGCCATAATTTATTAAGTTACAATTTGATATGCGCAAATATCGAAAAGAATAAAAATCTTTAGGTTATAAACAAGCATTTCAGGTTTCATCAAAATCAAATTAAAAATTGTGACCTCTACAGGGTCCACAACTTTGATATACCATATTTTCACACTGTTCGCGTACAAACGGCGGCCATTTTTTCTGGCAATTATGGTCCAATTTTCTCAAAATTTGAACTCAACCACCCGTAGGGTGTAACGGTGATAGAGACAAACGTTTTTTTAAATCAGATAATAATTGTGACCTCCAGAGGGACCATAGCTGATTTTTCGGACAATCAGGGGCCATAATTCAGGAAGTTACGATCCGATATGGGCAAATAACGAAAGGAACCAAGATCTTTGGGTTATAACCATGCATTTCAAGTTTCATCAAAATCAAATTAACATTGTGACCTGTACAGGGTCCACAACCATGATATACAATTTTTTAACAGTATTCGCGTACAAACGGCGGCCATTTTGTATGGCAATTTTTGGTCCGTTTTTCCCGAAATTTGAACTCAACCTTCCTTACGGTGTAACGGTAATATTATCAACCGTTTTATTAAATCGGATAATAATTGTGACCACCAGAGGGACCACAAGCTAAAATAAGGCGATTTTGCGTATAATCAGGGGCCATAATTCAGGAAGTTACGTTCCGATATGCGCAAATATCGAATGGAACCAAGATCTTTGGGTTATAACCATGAATTTCAAGTTTCATCAAAATCGATTTAAAAATGTGACTTTTACAAGGTCCACAAACCATGATATACAATTTTTTAACAGTATTCGCGTACAAACGGCGGCCATTTTGTAAGGCAATTTTCGTCCGATTTTCCCGAAATTCGAACTCAACCTTCCTTAGGGTGTAACGGTGATATAATCAAACGTTTTTTTAAATCGGATAATAATTGTGACCTCCAGAGGGACCACAAGCTAAAAAGGGTGATTTTTCGGACAATCAGGGGCCATAATTCAGGAAATTACATTCCGATAGGTACAAATATCGAAAGGAACCAAGATCTTTGGGTTATAACCATGCATGTCAAGTTTCATCAAAATCGGTTCAAAATTGTGACCTCTATAGGGTCCACAAGCTAAAAACGTGATTTTTCGTACAATCAGGGGCCATAATCCATGAAGTTTTCATCCGATACATGCCAATATCGAAAGGAACCGAGATCTTTTGGGGATAAACCTATATTTCAAGTTTCGTCAAAATCGGATAAGAATTGTGACCTGTAGAGAGTCCACAAACAAATTGTGGACAGACGGACAGGGGCGACGACAACATACGTCCACATAAAAATGTGGGCGGATAAAAACCAGATAAACAGAATGAAAAATAATGGAATTGTGGAGACAATATTGTGAAAATAAGATTACCACAAGTCATTTACTAAACAAAGCCGCGCATTTATATGGTCCGACTAAATTGAAAAGGAATTGAATCACTATATGAAATAAAATGATATTTACTAAGTAAAATATTATACAAAGAACAATATTTGTTTGTCATTAGCTCAGCTTCATTCATTACAAAATATCGCATTCATTGCAGTACCGGTAATTATACTGATATGAGGCTTTTTGATATTAGGTTACAATTTGATAATACTGGGTGGTATTTATTGCCATGCAAACATATTTAAAACACTCTTATCATTGGTCTGATCATGGTCCCAATCAGCCAAGAATCTGGTCCCAATCAGCCAAGAATGTGAAGCATATTCTCTGTGATTTAGCTCATTTGTATTGAAGCCGTCAATCACTAATTACACTATTATTTGTGACTAATTACACTATTATTTGTGACTAATTACATTATTTATTGCCATAGTTGTCTTATTATCAAAAATATGCAAACATATTTTAAATTCTCGCATCATTTAAGTAATGGTCCGAATAAGCCTCATCATGGTCCCAATCAGCCATAAATCTGGTCCCAGTCAGCCAAGAATCTGGTCCCAATCAGCCACAAATCTGGTCCCAGTCAGCCACAATTCTGGTCCCAATCAGCCAGGTCCCAATCAGCCATGGTCCCAATCAGCCAATTACCATGTACGGGGAGTGAAAACGAATGTAAGAACAGCCGTAACTCCACGTCTTACTTCCAATAACCATATAAAAGAGCTATTCTTTTGTGTATTCTTCGATACCTGAAAATTATCGCTTCCTTGGTATTCGGGGATCACGTGACAGAATGGTTGCAGTGTCGGAATATTATTATAAAAATTGGAAACCAAAAATGTCGTGTCCCTATCATTAACGAGATATTGTATTAGTATACACGTATGTAACTAATGCTCCATTATTTTCTTTGTTTCCCTGTGACAAGCTGACAATTTTAAATGGTACCTTGTTCTTTCAAGTCTTTTTTAATTAATTTTTTGGCTAAACGGGTACACAACGTAAGCTATTGAAAGGGACACAAGCAATTCTCAAAGACTGCTACTCATTTTGATTGTTGAAAGTTTTATTTTTGTCCCCCGCCTTTCGAAGAAAGTTGGGGGACTATTAAAATGGGTTCGTCCGTCTGTCTGTCTGTCCGTCTGTCTGTCCTTCTGTCTGTCCGTCTGTCTGTCCGTCACACTTTTTGGGACACAATAACTCTCTTCCTAATTGAGCTAGAATGTTCAAACTTGGTGTATGTGTTTATTAGGTCAATGCCTTGATGGAGTTCGAAGATGAGCATTTTCCGCTTAGGGTAAGCAGAGATAAGCAATTTGATTGGATGATGCTTTGGGACACAATAACTTTAGTTCTAATTAAGTGAGATTGATGAAACTTGGTGTATAGTTTCATTATAGTAATACCTTGACTAAGTTCGATAATGAGCATTTTCTGCTCAGGGTAAGCAGAGCTATACGCAATTTGATTGGTCGAGAATTTGGAACACAATAACTCTCCTTCTAATTGAGTTAAAATGTTCAAACTTGGTGGATATGCTTATTAGGTCAATGCCTTGATGGAGTTCGAAGATGAGCATTTTCCGCTTAGGGTAAGCAGAGATAAGCAATTTGATTGGTTGATGCTTTGGGGCACAATAACTTTAGTTCTAATTAAGTGAAAGTGATGAAACTTGGTGTATAGTTTCATTATAGTAATACCTTGACTAAGTTCGATAATGAGCGTTTTCTGCTCAGGGTAAGCAGAGCTATACGCAATTTGATTGGTCGAGAATTTGGAACACAATAACTCTCCTTCTAATTGAGTTAAAATGTTCAAACTTGGTGGATATGCTTATTAGGTCAATGCCTTGATGGAGTTCGAAGATGAGCATTTTCCGCTTAGGGTAAGCAGAGATAAGCAATTTGATTGGTTGATGCTTTGGGACACGATAACTTTAGTTCTAATTAAGTGAAAGTGATGAAACTTGGTGTATAGTTTCATTATAGTAATACCTTGACTAAGTTCGATAATGAGCATTTTCTGCTCAGGGTAAGCAGAGCGATACGCAATTTTATTGGTCGAGACTTTGGAACACAATAACTCTCCTTCTAATTGAGTTAAAATGTTCAGAGATAAGCAATTTGATTGGTTGATGCTTTGGGACACGATAACTTTAGTTCTAATTAAGTGAGAGTGGTGAAACTTGGTGTATAGTTTCATTACAGTAATACCTTGACTAAGTTCGATAATGAGCATTTTCTGCTAAGGGTAAGCAGAGCGATACGCAATTTGATTGGACGAGACTTTGGAACACAATAACTCTCCTTCTAATTGAGTTAAAATGTTCAAACTTGGTGTATATGCTTATTAGGTCAATGCCTTGATGGAGTTCGAAGATGAGCATTTTCCGCTTAGGGTAGACAGAGATAAGCAATTTGATTGGTTGATGCTTTGGGACACGATAACTTTAGTTCTAATTAAGTGAGAGTGATGAAACTTCGAAGATGAACATTTTCCGCTTAGGGTAGGCAGAGATAAGCAATTTGATTAGTTGATGCTTTGGGACACGATAACTTTAGTTCTAATTAAGTGAGAGTGATGAAACTTGGTGTATAGTTTCATTACAGTAATACCTTGACTAAGATCGATAATGAGCATTTTCTGCTCAGGGTAAGCAGAGCGATAAGCAATTTGATTTGCCGAGACTTTGGAACACAATAACTCTCCTTCGAATTGAGTTAAAATGTTCATGGTGTGTATGCTCATTAGGTCAATGCCTTGATGGAGTTCGAAGATGAGCATTTTCTTCTTACGGTAGGCAGAGATAAGCAATTTTTGGACGACACTTCGTGTTCAGTTTGATTGGGCGATACGTTTGAAAAAAATAAATGTGCTATTAATTAATATGTGTCATCTATTTATTTTGGGATTTCGGCGGGGGACATCAGCCTCACTGTTGGCTTGTTTTTTTTAATATATGAAAGTTCATTCATTGTTCAAGTTTTAAAGTTGAAATACTACTTAATATGGCTTGATTAAATTATTAGTAGGCAAGTCGTCAACATTTGGTGTCCCTTTACACGTGAAACTGCAATACTCCGGATCACATTAAACCTTTCCTTGGTGATTTTTCATGATACAATACTGATTTTCAAGTACAGTAGTTCATGTCGAGGGTTAGGGTCATACAAACTTCAACAATTTTGTAAAATCTTTTTTTTTTAAACATCTAAAGACACTTTTAAGTTTGTATCGAGAAGTTGGCAATATCCATGTAATCGACATTGGTTGACAATAGGTGTTGGCACAAATATTCACTATTTCTGCTTAGATTTCTTATGAAGGTGCCTCATTTGAATAATAATACATCATAAACACATTAATATATCTTATACATCCATAGAAATTTAGCATTAAAAGTCTAATTTGGTGTCCCTTTACACGAGAAATCTGTACGTAACCTGTCATGTAAAATCGTTCATTACTTTTTTTTGGAACTCAAGAATTAGAAATCATTAACTGTCCCGCCCGCAAATGGCATACATTACTCCTATCATTGGTATAAGTTTATCAGTGATTGAGATTACTTCAAATTTTAGTACCCATGTCCCACTTTGGACCCCTCATTTGTGGAATGACCCATTTATATGAAAAATAAAGCATAATATTAAGAATTAAAGATGGTTTTAGTAACTGTTGCAATTTTGAATAAGAAATCATTAACTGTCCCGCAAATGGCATACATTACTCCTATTATTGGTATAAGTTTATCAGTGATTGAGATTACTTCAAATTTTAGTACCCATGTCCCACTTTGGACCCCTCATTTGTGGAATGACCCATTTATATGAAAAATAAAGCATAATATTAAGAATTAAAGATGGTTTTAGTAACTGTTGCAATTTTGAATATAGTCTAGTGATCTGTTCATTTTATACTGTATTCTAGGGTTCTGCTCGTAGAAAGCGAAAGGTTCAGCATAGAACCACCATCACAGATGATAAAAAATTACAGAGTTCTTTAAAAAGGTTATCTGTTAATTCAATACCTGGTATAGAAGAGGTAAGGGTACTACAATGATTTTTATACACCCATATTTTCATGTGGACCCCAGTCCATCAGTCCGTCCATGATTTGTTTCTTGACAGTCTACAGGTCACAATTTTTATATGCCCACATTTTCATGTGGATGTACATCGTCGTCGCTCCTGTCTGTCCGTTCACAATTGTTTGTGGACACTATCACTATAAACCTCAAGAACACCAATTTTTGTCCAAACGTAAAATTTTTACCACATAAACGAGTTAAAAAAAAAATGCCTCGTTTGTCTGGAGTTCCAAAACATGGTTTTTATATGCCCACATGGAAATGTGGACGTATATTGCCGTCACACCATCCATCTTCCACAATTTCTTGCAAAAGCACTAGAGGCTAAAGTTAATATCCGATAGACTTTAAATTTATACACAGTGTTTAAGGTCATGAGACGAAGAAGCCTATTGATTTTCAGCGATTTCCGATAATTAGTGCCAGAGTTATGACCCTTGACCACTTTGAAAAATCTTGTGAACACTTTAGAGGCTAAAGTTAATATCCGATTGACTTTAAATTTATACACAGTGTAGAAGGTTATTAGACGAAAGCCTTTTTCAGCGATAATTACTGCCAAAGTTATAGACCTTGATCAGTTTGAAAAATATTGCGAACGCTTTTGTTAATATCCGATTGTCTTTAAATTTATACACAGTGTTTAAGGTCATGAGGCAAAGAGACCTATTGATTTTCAGCGATATTTAATTTCTGCCAGAGTTATGGCCATTGATCACTTTGAAATATTGTGTTGATGCTCTGGAGGCAAAAGTTCATTTCTGATTGACTTCAAATTTATACAAAGTGTTCAAAGTCAATAAGACAAAGGATCCTAGTTATTTTCAATGATTTCCAATTATTACTGCCCATACGACTTAGCTGTTGTGGGTGTATGTTTTGTTGCCTGACAACCTATCTTTTAAATTGCCTTGTTTTGGGAACAAGGTATTTTGATTAGAACGAGGCTGGGTAAAAATGCCTTGTCTACTGGCGCGTGTGTCAAGTAAAACTATTACACACACATAGGGGCCCCACAATTGTTAAAACCTATACCTGATTGGGGCAATAAAATAATCAAGGACACTGATTGGGGCAATAAAATAATCAAGGAATGTCTGTGTGTGCGTTTGTATACAGTGTATATCGAGGACACACATCTGAATACACACCTTCTAATCGGTTGAACCGAGGACTTTTTGAACTGAAACCAGGACTGCCATGATGTTCAGAAGCCTGGATTTAATATCCCATTTGATTTTAAAGTCGATCTGAGGTGTTCCGCGTTAGGCGGTATTCTACAGTTAGTGTGTATCTGTCGTGTGTGTGATCTCAAAAGGCAAAAATATGATTGTGTGTATCAAGTCCGCAGTTAGTGTTTATTGTACAGCGAGTGTATCAAGTCCTCGGTTAACCGATTTCAGCCATACACATCATATATGGTCACGTGGGAGAAATACGTTATAATTTCTGCTATATCTTAAATTTATAACTATTTTCAACCCGTGCGATATTTAAAAAATCTAGCCATATAGTCATTACATTATTTCTGTCTGAAATTTCAAAATTTTTATCTGGCTAAGTAATAGTTATTAGCACACTTTCCGAGGTGTATCGGTGAATATCAGGATAGTTTTGGTCGGGGGCTCAGCCGAGGCGGAGCCGAGGCGGCCCCGACCAAAACTGTCCTGATATTCACCGATACACCGAGGAAAGGTGCTAATAAGTTACTTACATCACATTTCTATCGAGTATTATGAAGCAAAATGTGAAAAATAGTAATTATTATCGAGTCGTTTCAACCGAAAAGTGACAAATATTTTCTGCTCTTTCATTTATCCCTTTCTGTACCTCACGTACATTTCATGGTAGAATTTACACGAGCTTAATACAGCCACGTGTTTGTTTAGACCACATCGTCAAAACAACTTGTCTATATGGCGTAGAGAACTACGGTGATATTAAATGTAGTGTAAAGGAAATGCGGGTCATTGCTGGTGAAAGTATGAATCGTAGAATTTATTTCTAATAAAGTTTATGACTTTCTAGTCGGTTTTTGTTTTATCCTGCTCATATTCAAGGCTTGTGAAGTGTCCAGCAAGAGAACCCCACCTTCTATCATCACAATTAGTTAAAATAATTATTCAGTATTCTAATTTATATATTTTGCATATTAATATAAATCAAACCAAATTAAGGAATAGATGCCAATTGATATGTATAATAACTGTTTTCGTAATATGTTGTTACGTTAATTTAATATCATTGTATATATTTTTGCACTACCATATTGTTCCTACCGGTTTGTTTTGTTACTATGATCTTGACTAGTTGTCTCCTGTACTAGCGTAATGCAGTGTGAATCTGGTTATCATTGCGATCTGGGTCGGACTAAACGTCCGCTTCTTGATGCTTGATAAGTTTCAATGACCGTCTAAAAGTAGCCGTGTATTAGAAATGAACAGTACTCTTTTTCGAAAGTGTACTGTTCATTTCTGATACACGGCTACTTTTATGCATGTATTGGAAATGAACAGGACAGTTTCATCAAAGGTTGCCAGTGGCAACGAGTAGAAGTGGGATGTAAACATAGAATAAGATTATTGCCGAAATACTAAGCATAGATTTAAAAAAAAAAAAACGAACAGCAATTGAAATATTAGTAAGTCGCGGAATTGAAGTAGTGACACCTGTTAGGACGTATTAAGGGGGTGGACAGTAGAAAATTTCAAATTCTTTAAAAATAGGGGTAATGTTACCATATTTACACATCTAAGAATACATCATGTGAGCAATGCAAAAATAATCAAAAAAATTTCCTTGGGGTAAACATTGCCATGGCAACGGTGGCCATCTTGGATTTCTGGTTATTATTTTAGTCATCCTATTTCTCAGGAACTATTCAACAAAATATATTCAAAGTTTGCAGAGGGGTTACTGATATGCTTCTTTGTGCAATAGGGAAGTTTCATTACAAGATAATAATTAGAAAAAAAGTTATGAACATTTTAGTGTGAATGTATAATATTTTCCGAGTGTCGTGGTTGCTATGGCAACTATATATCCGCAACCATATAGCAGATTGGAATAAAATTCTCCTATTGCACAAAGTAATCATATATGAAGCTCTGTTCCAAATTTGAATATTCCACAACAGGAGAGCAGGAGAGACAGACTTTTTAATTCATTTATGATTTAAACCCGAAGATATTACTTGAGATGTGATTTACCAATTTATTTGTCAGAATGGGACTCCGTTAAAATATAACCTCATAAAAGTACATTCTTTTTATGCAGCGTGGCTATTCGCGTCAGGATTATTGAAAAAAACTATTCAACATTTCAAATATCGTGGCAGTTTGATAACATCGTGGCAGTATTTTTTGACATCAATTATTTATGACAGATAAACATCGTTAATTTTACATATCAAATTACACCGAGGCCTATCGTGTCACGCGACTATCGTGGCACACGATAGCGACTGCTACACCGAGTTATTTATTGTGGCAATATCGTGCCGTTATCGTGGAAATTTTTTAACAAAAAACGACACGATAATCGTGTTTGATAGAACCTGCGCGATGCGTGTACTGTACATGACCTATGACATGTGACAGGAAGTGACTGTGAATATGAAAGCTTTAATATCTGCTTTGCAGATCTAGTCATTCTTCTCGTCAGTTTTAGCATTTTTATACGCCCACATTTTTATGTGGATGTATATTGTCGTCGCCCCTGTCCGTCCGTCCGTCCACAATTGTTTGTGAACAGTCTACAGGTCACAATTTTTATCCGATTTCAATGAAACTTAAAATATAGGTTTATCACCCTAAGATCTCGGTTCCTTTCGATATTGGCATGTATCGGACTGTAACTTCATGGGTTATGGCCCCTGATTGTACGAAAAATCACGTTTTTAGCTGGTGAACAGTGTAGAGGTCACAATTTTGATCCGATTTCGATGAAACTTGAAAGGCATGTTTATATCCAAAAGATCTTGGTTCCTTTCGATATTTGCGCATATCGGATCGTAACTTCCTGAATTATGGCCCCTGATTATACGCAAAATCGCCTTTTTTTTAGCTTGGAGGTCACAGTTACTATTCAATTTAAAAAACCGTTTGATTATATCACTGTTAAACCCTAAGGAAGGTTGAGTTCGAATTTCGGGAAAATCGGACGAAAATTGCCATACAAAATGGCCGCCGTTTGTACGCGAATACTGTTAAAAAATGGTATATCAAGGTTGTGGACCCTGTGGAGGTCACAATTTTGATTCGATTTTGATGAAATTTGAAATTCATGGTTATAACCCAAATATCTTGGTTCTAACCCAAAGATCTTTCTTCCTTTCGATATTTGCGCATATCGGATCGTAACTTCCTAAATTATGGCCCCTGATTATACGCAAAATCGCCTTTTTTTTAGCTTGGAGGTCACAATTATTATCCGATTTAAAAAAACGTTTGATTATATTACCGTTACACTGTAAGGAAGGTTGAGTTCGAATTTCGGGAAAATCAGACCAAAATTGCCATACAAAATGGCCGCCGTTTGTACGCGAATACTGTTAAAAAATGGTATATCAAGGTTGTGGACCCTGTAAAGGTCACAATTTTAATTCGATTTTGATGAAACTTGAAATTCATCGTTATAACTCAAATATCTTGGTTCTTTTCGATATTTGCGCATATCGGATCGTAACTTCCTGAATTATGGCCCCTGGTTATACGCAAAATCCCCCTTTCTTTAGCTTGTGGTCCCTCTGGAGGTCACAATTATTATCCAATTTAAAAAAACGTTTGATTATATCACCGTTACACTGTAAGGAAGGTTGAGTTTGAATTTCGGGAAAATTGACAGACAAAATGGCCGCCGTTTGTACGCGAATACTGTTAAAAAAAATGATATATCATGGTTGTGGACCCTGTATAGGTCACAATTTTAATTCGATTTTGATGAGGAAGGTTGAGTTCTAATTTCATGAAAATCGTACCAAAGTTGCGGGACGATATGGTCGACGTTTGTACGCGAATAGTGTAAAAATATGGTATATCATGGTTGTGGACTCTCTACAGGTCACAATTCTTATCCGATTTTGATGAAAAGTCACATTTCTAGGTTGTGTACCGTCACACCATAATCATTGTCGGTTTCGAGTTTCATTAATATCAGACTGGAACTGACTAACTAAATGGCTGCTCCCAATACAGTATGAAATACAGGACTTAAAGATGTAGGAAAAATCACTTTCGGTATTGCTTGTTCTCTATCCATTTCTCGAAAATGTGGGCGTATCCTGCCTGGCAGTGCCAGCCTATCTTTGGGGTTGAGTTCGAATTTCGTGAAAATCGGACCAAAATTGACAGACAAAATGGCCGCTGTTTGTACGCGAATAGTGTGAAAAAATGTTATATCAAGGTTGTGGACCCTATAGAGGTCACAATTTTGAACTGATTTTGATGAAGCTTGAAATATATGTTTATAACATACAGATCTTGGTTTCTTTCGATATTTGGACATATCTGATCGTAACTTCCTGAATTATGGCCCCTGATTGTACGAAAAGTCACACTTTTTAGCTTGTGTTCCCTGTGGAGGTCAAAATTGTTATCCTATTCAAAAAACCGTTTGATTATATCACCGTTACATAGTTTTGGGGGTTGAGTTCGAATTTCGTGAAAATCGGACCAAAATTGACAGACAAAATGGCCGCCGTTTGTACGCGAATAGTGTGAAAAAATGTTATATCAAGGTTGTGGACCCTATAGAGGTCACAATTTTGAACCGATTTTCATGAAACTTGACATGTATGTTTATAACCCAAAGGTCTTGGTTTCTTTCAATATTTGCGCCCATCGGATCGTAACTTCCTGAATTATGGCCCCTGATTGTCCAAAATATCACCCTTTTTAGCTTGTGGTCCCTCTGGAGGTCAAAATTGTTATCCGATTTAAAAAAAACGTTTGATTATACCACGGTTACATGGTAATGGAGGTTGAGATAGAATTTCGTGAAAATCGAACCAAATTTGACAGACAAAATGGCCGCCGTTTGTACGTGAATAGTGTGAAAAAATGTTATATCAAGATATAGAGGTCACAATTTTGAACCGATTTTGATGAAACTTTACATGTATGTTTATAACCCAAAGATCTTGGGTCCTTTCTATATTTGCGCCCATCTGATCGTAACTTCCTGAAATATGTCCCGTGATTGACCGAAAAATTGCCTTTTTTAGCTTGTGGCCCCTCCCCTCTGTAGGTCAAAATTATTATCCGATTTAAAAAACGTTTGATTATATCACCATTACATTGTTATAAAAGATGATGTGGAATTTGATGAAAATTGGACCAAAATTGACGGACAAAATGGCCGCTGTTTGTACACGAATAGTGTGAAAATATGTTATATCAAGGTTGTGGACCCTATAGAGGTCACAATTTTGAACTGATTTTGATGAAACTTGAAATAATTATAACATAAAGATCTTGGTTCCTTTCGATATTTGGACATATCTGATCGTAACTTCCTGAATTATGGCCCCTGATTGTACGAAAAGTCGCTATAATATTAAAGGGACAATCCCGATTAGAACAGAGTCTCAAAAATTAAAGTCCGAGTATTTATGGACCAAAATATAGTGGCATGGTGTATTTACCTTGTCTTAAAATTTCAGCTCAAAATATTGAGTTGTTTGGACGTGAACGTCAACACAGCTTATCCGGACACGTAACCCTTTTAAGATTTCGGGTCAATTTTTTCATTGTGTGACCTGATTAATGTTTCTTGGGAGGTTTATGCAGTGAATGACCCATGCCCTGTACTTGATAACAAGAGGTAAATTTCACCTACATATTATTTTTGTAGAAAAAAGTCTGGTTTTATCCAGATACTGTATAATAAAACGTTCTCCAACTCCAGATGAAGACTGCCAGGTTTGAGTTATTTACAAGCGTATCACAAGTATCGGGTTAGTAGGTGGGCCTTAGGTTATGGATTTTAAATGATTTTAACAAAATTAAGCAGTTTTATTCCCCAAAACGTTATCGGGATTCGCACTTTAAATGTTTCGTATCCAGTGGAGGTGACAGCTTATTCCATAATATTAAATGATTCGTATACTTTACATTAGCATGGAGCAGAACTTTATAAAAACCAAACAAATTCTAATGATTTTCTGATAATTACTTAATATGCGATAACTCTTGTTGACTGCCCGGACGATTTAGCTGCTGTGTGGGCGTATGTTTCGTTGCCTGGCAACCTATTGTTAATCAATCTTAATTGCTTTCATAATTTTTTTAAGGTAAATATGATCAAGGAAGATGGTCAGGTCATTCATTTTAATAATCCAAAAGTACAGGCCTCCTTGGCAGCAAATACCTTTGCAGTTACTGGTCATGCAGAAATGAAACGTAAGCTAGGATTTTATATCCCTTATGGAAATAAAGTCAAATATTGTTGTCGGGCAGTGGTCCACAATTGGTTAGCTAAATACAGAACTGTTTTGCAGATTTGTGGAAAATCATGTTTGTTGGTTTGTTTTTTTTTAGCTTGTTCTCTATCGATCTCTTGTATGGCAACCACTGGTTGTTTTAGTAATTATTGTCCCCGTCCGTTCGTCTGTCTGTCTGTCTGTCTGTCTGTCCGTCTGTCCGTCACACTTTTTGGGACACAATAACTCTCTTCCTAATTGAGCTAGAATGTTCAAACTTGGTGTATATGCTTATTAGGGAATGCCTTGATGGAGTTCGAAGATGAGCATTTTCCGCTTAGGGTAAGCAGAGATAAGCAATTTGATTGGTTGATGCTTTGGGACACGATAACTTTCGTTCTAATTAAGTGAGAGTGATGAAACTTGGTGTATAGTTTCATTACAGTAATACCTTGACTAAGTTCGATAATGAGCATTTTCCCCTCAGGGTAAGCAGAGTGATACGCAATTTGATTGGTCGAGACTTTGGAACACAATAACTCTCCTACTTCTAATTGAGTTAAAATTTTCAAACTTGGTGTATGCTTACATGTATTAGGTCAATGCCTTGATGGAGTTCGAAGATGAGCATTTTCCGCTTAGGGTAAGCAGAGATAAGTAATTTGATTGGTTGATGCTTTGGGACACGATAACTTTAGTTCTAATTAAGTGAGAGTGATGAAACTTGGTGTATAATTTCATTACAGTAATACCCTGACTAAGTTCGATAATGAGCATTTTCTACTCAGGGTAAGCAGAGTGATACGCAATTTGATTATTTGAGACTTTGGAACACAATAACTCTCCTTCGAATCGAGTTAAAATGTTCAAGCTTGGTGTATATATGCTTATTAGGTCAATGCCTTGATGGAGTTCGAAGATGAGCATTTTCCGCTTAGGGTAAGCAGAGATAAGCAATTTGATTGGTTGATGCTTTGGGACACGATATCTTTAGTTCTAATAAAGTGAGTGATGAAACTTGGTGTATAGTTTCATTACAGTAATGCCTTGACTAAGATCGATAATGAGCATTTTCTGCTCAGGGTAAGCAGATTGATAAGCAATTTGATTTACCGAGACTTTGGAACACAATAACTCTCCTTCTAATTGAGTTAAAATGTTCAAAATTGGTGTGTATGCTTATTAGGTGATGGAGTTCGAAGATGAGCATTTTCTGCTTAGGGTAGGCAGAGATAAGCAATTTGATTGGTTGATACTTTGGGACAAGATAACTTAGGTTCATCTTGATTGATGATTTTTATGCCAATACAATGGCTGCATTCTCATTCAGTAATGGATTCGACAGTATCAGTGTATAGAAACGATTGACTCAGACACGAGGGCCCTTTCCCTTGGCCAGAGGGGCCCTTTTGTCAAGCGTGGGGGCCCTTTTATCTGCCTTTAGGGTCCCCCTAACAATGGTACATTTTTATACGTCCACATTCATAATGTGAACGTATTATGCCGTCGCCCCTGTCTGTGTGTGTGTATGTATGTATGTGTGTGTGTGTGTCTGTGGTTCGCCTACAGGGCGCAATTCTTCATGGATTTTTTTATACGTCCACATTCATAATGTGAACGTATTATGCCGTCGCCCCTGTCTGTGTGTGTGTGTGTGTGTGTGTGTGTGTGTGTGTGTCTGTGGTTCGCCTACAGGCCGCAATTCTTCATGGATTTTCTTCAAACTTGGTATACTTATTCCTTATACCCCAAGGAAGATCCCTATTGTTTTTGGGGCATGCCCGACCCCCAGGGGCCGAGCCACGCCCATTTCTAGTATTTGTTTGTTTGTCGTCTACAGGCCATATTTCTTAACTTATAATTTTGAAACTTAGCATACACATTCTTTGTACCCTAAGGAACATCCCTGTCATTTGGGGTGTATGCCCCACCCCCAGGGGCAGAGCCACGCCCATTTTCTTTTCGTGTGTCTTTGTGTCGCCTACAGGGCGCAATTCTTACTGGATTTTCTTCAAACTTGGTATACGTATTCCTTATACCCTAAGGAAGATCTATATTGTTTTTGGTGCATGCCCGACCCCTAGGGACAGAGCCACGCCCATTTCTAGTATGTATTTGTTTGTTGTCTACAGGCCACATTTCTTAACTTATAATTTTGAAACTTAGCATACACATTCTTTGTACCCTAAGGAACATCCCTATCATTTGGGGTGCATGCCCAACCCCCTGGGGCAGAGCCACACCCATTTTCTTATCGTGTGTCTTTGTGTCGCCTACAGGTAGGGAGGTCAAGATAAATTTTGACTTTAATTATTATGAAAATGATATTGTTAGTCATTTTGTTCTCATTTACTTGAACATTTTAACGAAAAAAATATTGAAATCCGTTCAGTAGTTTTCGATTCGCAGCAAAATTAGTCAGTCATTTTTTCACCATTTTGGGAATATGTCCATACACAGACAATAGTAGTTTAAAGGGAGAATTACCAAGGTGACAATACCCTTTCAATGCAAAATTAATCAACTTTATTGCATTTTTACTCATAACTTTATTATTGATATGATCAACATAAAATTTGGAACATTTGTCGCACAAGTTTCCATGACGATAATGAATAAAAATTTAGTTAAAATATGCACATACATTATGAATTAATTTGCATAAATTATGCGTAATCGTCTTAATTTTTTCAATGTTTTCTATAAAAATGGACATTTGGCATCATTTAAGTGGAGAAATGAGGTTTTTATGTCCTTTTCAAAGTATTAGGGTGAATTTTGAGTAAAACAATACAAAACAATATAAGCTTATATGCAAATAAGCTTACCTAATTTGCATATTCTGTTTAATATCATGCAAAATCAGAATTGTATATTGTTTATTCTTTTATTCATTTTAAAAAAAAAAAATACCAGATTTAGGCTTCTTGGTACGTATCAATTTTCAAACATATGGACTAAAATTAAAATTATGAATATTTTTTCTCAATAAGCTAATTTGCATATTTTATGCTAATTAATTTGCGGTTTGCCTTTTATGTAGCCTATGCCTTCCACATGTAAAAATGCTTTGTATAAAATTGTTAACATTATTACATATTGAATAATCTCAAATACTAAAAACAAGGTGGTTGATTGAGCTTTGTAAATAATTATTTTCAATTTGCTGATTGCCTATTCTGCATAATTTATTATACTATTCTGGGTTGGGCCTATCTATCTATCTATATAAAATTGTTTCTTGTCAGTGTGTAATTGTTTATATTGTGGGACCGTCCTCCTGCACTTCAAACAGCCAAAGACCACAAAACAATGTAAATCTGGCTCGGTAAAAGTGAGAAGTTGTATTTCTTGTCATTTCTGACATCGAATAATCACATATCATACACAATTCCTAAATTTTTCATTCATATATTTTCCGGAGAAGAGAACAGGCATTAAAACTAGGGGGAGTAAAATACACAATGGAACAGCAGTTTTACACTGTTACAGGCAGAAAGACGTGCAGTTATGGCTGTTCTCACATCCGTTCTCACTCCCTGTACATATAACCAAGCTATTTTCTAACTGAAAAACTTGGACTTTTTTTTACAAAGATCGTCATATTTTACGCATTACTGATCAACCTTCAAGCAAACTGTCATTTATAAGCGATGATATTTCTTGGTTTATCAAAAGAACAAAGCTTTAGTATCTTCCTATCAACCAATTTGGGTACCATCATTTGCCGTTGTCATCGACGCGTCCGCCATATTGGTTTTTGAGCAGCGTACGAATTCATGGAATGGTCATTTAAATTGAATTTTTACACTGGTTATCAAGTATTAAATTACATTATTCTGACATGTTCATGGAGAAGAAAGGTTTATAATTTATTCATGGGCTGTGATTTATCTATTTTGGGAATTTCACGTGAGGAAAAATTCATTTATCGGGTTAGAAATGGTTCCACTACTGATGCCTTCCGTCATACTTCAGGCACAGTAGTGGCTTTTCCTACAGAGTTCCTTTGCGCAAGTTTTGTAGTCAAATGACTACAAAAAGTTTACTGGCCTATAGCTCCCTTAATTTACACAGACACTAACCCAAAACTGTACTGCACATAGCTTAACATATAATAAATCAATTCCCCATTGAAATAAAGGTGAAGCCTTACCGCATAATTAAATGATTTGATAAAATCAAAACCCCTTCATGAAAATTCTGAAGTTCTGAAATTATAATGGCCGCCCAGTCAAATAGAGCATGCGCAATCCAATTCACGTGATCATACGCCCCTTCCATACATGGCATATGACCGTAATTATATGCTAATGACCTTAGCGTGGGAAAATATGTCAGAAACAATAATAGACTGCGTGTTGGGGAGGTTGGGCATAAATTTGTCGCTCAAACCTGGACAAAAACTGATAATAGATTTTATTGTTCAAAAAAAGGATGTAATTGGCGTCTTTGACATTTCAGCCGAGATTCTCTTATAGTATCTGTGCTGGGTTAGCGTATCGTAGGCATTGCCTTATATGGAAAAAGATGGGCGGAGTTAAGGCGTCGCGGTATTTGGCGAGATTTCAACTGGCCTGTGTCATGGCTGCCTGCACATTACAAGAACACCGCTAAGAAAATGTAAAACGCATAACCACAAAGAAAAACTGTTCGGTAACTCTTTTAGTTGTTAAGACTTCATTATGTATGATATGATTACTTATTTTAATACAAACTGTAATGACAATTGTGCGTTTTAACCTATTTGAACTTGCGTCAACGGTCTTAGACTGTACCACTTGTAACGATAACCAGCTATAGTTATCGTTACATTATAGTAACTATTATCGGGTATTCTATGTGGAAAAATTGCGTTTTCTTTAAATAATCGGTCAATTGGGTCACGGGACTCTAGAAAATTCTATTTTCACAACAATCCCAGTATTCCTCAGGGAATTCCCTTCAGTTTGATACGTAATTCGTGATAGTAACCGCTGAGGAACCAGTGTTAATATTTATTTTCATGAAGGTATATCCCGGAATGTTGACGTCTCGCGCTGCAATGTTCGAGAGAAACAACACTTACGGAAACAAAATTTTACCAACAGAAACAACAGTGGCTGATAAAAAAATACTTTTGTGCAATTTTACACAATTTAATCTTATAAAATCAACAAAAACTTCAAAGATTTCCACAGTAATTATTTCAAACGAGCAGGTTAAACATAGTCAAATTTGAGAAAAGTAAGTGGCATTCAACTGCGCATGACGGCCATTTTATTGCGTCATTGACCTCCCTACTACAGGCCACAATTCTTATTGGATTTTCTTTAAAACTTTGTATACTTACTCTTTATACTCTAAGGATGATCCCTATCGTTTGGGGTGCATGCCCAACCCCCCAGGGGCAGAGCCACGCCCATTTTCTTTTTGTGTGTCTCTGTGTCGCCTAGAAGTCGTAATTATTTCAAACGAGCAGGTTAAACATAGTCAAATTTGAGAAAAGTAAGTGGCATTCAACTGCGCATGACGGCCATTTTATTGCGTCATTGACCTCCCTACTACAGGCCACAATTCTTATTGGATTTTCTTTAAAACTTTGTATACTTACTCTTTATACTCTAAGGATGATCCCTATCGTTTGGGGTGCATGCCCAACCCCCCAGGGGCAGAGCCACGCCCATTTTCTTTTTGTGTGTCTCTGTGTCGCCTAGAAGTCGCAATTTTAACTGTATTTTCTTAAAACTTTGTATACTTACCCTAAGGATGATCCGTATTGTTTTTTGGTGCATGCCCGACCCCCAATGGCAGAGCCACGCCAATTCCTTGTATTTATTTGTTTGTCGTCTACAAGCCACATTTATTAACGTATCATCTTGAAACTTTGAATGATTATTCTTTGTACCCTAAGGAACATTTCTATCATTTGGGGTGCATGCCCAACCCCCAGGGGCAGAGTCACGCCCATTTTCTTTTTGTGTGTCGCCTACAGGCCATAATTCTTAATCGGTCAACTTGAAACTTAAAATACTTTTTCCTTATACTTTAAGGATGATCCCTTTTGTTTTGGGTGCATGCCCGATCCCCGTGGGACAGCAACACCCATTTCTTGTATTTGTTTGTCTGTCGTCTACAGGCTGCATTTCTTAATGTATCATCTTGAAACTTTGAATACTTATTCTTTTTACCTTAAGGAAGATCCCTATTGTTTTTGGTGCATGCCCAACCCCAAAGGACAGTGCCACGCCCATTTTTTTTTTGTCTGTCTGTGTGTGACCTACAGCCCACAATTCTTAATCGATCGTCTTGAAAACTTTTTTTATACTTATTCCTTATACCCTAAGGCTGACCACTATTATTTTTGGTCCATGACGGACCCCCTGGGACAGAGCCACGCCCAATGCTTTGTGTCTTGTGTTCGCCTACAGGATGCAATTCTTAACAGATCCTTTTAAAACTTTACAAACTTATTCCTTATACCCTAAAGATGACCCCTATTGTTTTTGGTGATTTCCTAACCCCCAGGGGCAGAGCCATGCCCATTTTTACTTCGTGTCTATGTGTGTTGTCTACAGGCCATGATTCTTAATGGATCGTCTTTAAACTTGGGATATGTATTCCATATAGCCTAAGGACGTCAACTGCATGTTCCGACTCACACAGGCAAGACACGACCAATTTTTGTGTTTGTCGTTTACAGGCCGCAATTCTGAATGAATCAGCTTGGTACTTGGTTTATGTATTCTTTATAGCCTGAGGGCGTCCACTATTGATTTTGATGAATGTCCCGACCCCCAGGGGCAGAGCCACGCCCACTTTTTGCCTTTAGTGTTAGGAAGGCACAATTCTGAATGGATTATCTTGGTATAGTTATTCCTTATACTCTAAGGACGGCAACTATTAATGTTGGTGCACGACCCTCAACGCTAAACAAACCAAACGCCTGGCCTTCTTGACAAAGTACCATATCAATCAAAGCAGGAATGTGGACGTATATTGTAGCGTTAGCATTTTTCTTTATAAAACATTTTTGAATGACACTTCGTGTACAGTTTGATTGCTTGATACGTTTGAAAAAAATAAATGTGCGATTAATTAATATGTGTCATCTATTTATTTTGGGATTTCGGTGGGGGACATCAGCCTCACTGTTGGCTTGTTCTGTAAATGGTAGAAATATAGATTAAATTTAAGCCAAAAATTGACAAAAAGCACTTTGAAATTCATTATCAGAACCCACCATTATAGTGCTCCTACGGTTAATATTTTTTTTATGCCCACATTGAAATGTGGTCGTATATTGTCGTCGCCCCCGTCCTTCCGCCCTTTCCGTCTGTCGGTCCATCCGTGTCAGTCCGTCATTCACAATTTCTTGTGAACACTCATGATATGAAGAAGTCTATTGATTTTCAGCGAATTATGTTAATTACTGCCAGAATTATGGCCCTGGATCTTATGAACTCTCTAGATGCTAAAGTTAATATCCGATTGAATTTAAAGTTGTACACAGTGTTTAAGGTCAAGATAGAGAATCCTCTTGATTTTCAGCAATATCCGATTATTACTGCTAGACTTATATAAGCTTGATCTCTTTGAAAAATCTCATGGAAGCTGTAGAGGCCAAAGTTAATATCAGATTGACTTTAAAGTTATACACAGTGTTTAATGTCATGATTTTCATCCATAACAGCTAATTACTGCCAGAGTTATGACCCTTGATCACTTTGAAAAATCTTGTGATTGCTCTTGATCACTTCGAAACATCTTGTGGACGAAGACAAACATCAAAACAATTCTGTTAATTACTTAATGGGCTAGGCGTTACTTGTAATACGATTTTCATGTGTTGTAATCGTTATCCTTTATGACAAAAGAAAAAATATGCGACAACAGCTTGGACGAATTAGCTGTTGTGAGCGTATGTTTCGTTACATGTCACCCTATCTTTGATTAAATTTTGAATTGTGGTTACTTTTTTTACATGCCCACATTTTCATGCGGACGTATATTGTCGTCACCCCTGTCTGTCTGTTTTTATACACCCACATTTTCATGTGGAAGTATATTGTCGTCACCCCTGTTCGTCCGTCCATCCACAACTGTTTGTGAACAGTCTACAGGTCACAATTTTTATCCGATTTCAATGAAACTTAAAATATAGGTTTATCACCCTAAGATCTCGGTTCCTTTCGATATTGGCATGTATCGGACTGTAACTTCATGGGTTACGGCCCCTGATTGTACGAAAAATCATGTTTTTATACGCCCACATTTTCATGTGGACGTATTATGTTGTCGCCCCTGTCCGTCCGGACGTCCGTCCGTCCGTCCACAATTTGTTTGTGGACTCTCTACAGGTCACAATTCTTATCCGATTTTGACGAAACTTGAAATATAGGTTTATCCCCAAAAGATCTCGGCTGCTTTCGATATTGGCATGTATCTTCATGGATTATGGCCCCTGATTGTACGAAAAATCACGTTTTTAGCTTGTGGACCCTATAGAGGTCACAATTTTGAACCGATTATGATGAAACTTGACATGTATGTTTATAACCCAAAGATCTTGGTTCCTTTCGATATTTGCGCCAATTGGATCGTAACTTCCTGAATTATGGCCCCTGATTGTCCGAAAAATCGCCCTTTTTAGCTTGTGGTCTCTCTGAAGGTCAAAATGGCCGCCCTTTGTACGCGAATACTGTTAAAAAATGGTATATCAAGGTTGTGGACCCTGTGGAGGTCACAATTTAATAACCCAAAGATCTTGGTTCCTTTCGATATTTGCGCATATCGGATCGTAACTTCCTGAATTATGGCCCCTGATGATACGCAAAATCGCCTTTTTATACGCCCACATTTTTATGTGGACGTATATTGTCGTCGCCCCTGTCCGTCCGGACGTCCGTCCGTCCACAATTTGTTTGTGGACCCTCTACAGGTCACAATTCTTATCCGATTTTGACGAAACTTGAAATATAGGTTTATCCCCTAAAGATCTCGGCTGCTTTCGATATTGGCATGTATCGGATGAAAACTTCATGGATTATGGCCCCTGATTGTACGAAAAATCACGTTTTTAGCTTGTGGACCCTATAGAGGTCACAATTTTGAACCGATTTTGATGAAACTTGACATGCATGTTTATAACCCAAAGATCTTGGTTCCTTTCGATATTTGCGCCTATCGGAATGTAATTTCCTGAATTATGGCCCCTGATTGTCCGAAAAATCACCCTTTTTAGCTTGTGGTCCCTCTGGAGGTCACAATTATTATTCGATTTAAAAAAACGTTTGATTATATCACCGTTACACCCTAAGGAAGGTTGAGTTCGAATTTCGGGAAAATCGGACCAAAATTGCCATACAAAATGGCCGCCGTTTGTACGCGAATACTGTTGAAAAATGGTATATCAAGGTTGTGGACCCTGTAGAAGTCACATTTTTTATTCGATTTTGATGAAACTTGAAATTCATGGTTATAACCCAAAGATCTTGGTTCCTTTCGATATTTGCGCATATCGGAACGTAACTTCCTGAATTATGGCCCCTGATTATACGCAAAATCGCCTTATTTTAGCTTGTGGTACCTCTGGTGGTAACAATTATTATCCAATTTAATAAAACGGTTGATTATATTACCGTTACACCGTAAGGAAGGTTGAGTTCGAATTTCGGGAAAATCGGACTAAAATTGCCATACAAAATGGCCGCCGTTTGTACGCGAATACTGTTAAGAAATTGTATATCATGGTTGTAGACCCTGTAGAGGTCACAATTTTAATTCGATTTTGATGAAACTTGAAATGCATGGTTATAACCGAAAGATCTTGGTTCCTTTCGATATTTGCGCATATCAGATTGTAACTTCCTGAATTATGGCCCGTGATTGTCCGAAAAATCGCCTATGGTCCCTCTGGGGGTCACAATTATCATCCGATTTGAAAAAACGTTTGACTCTATCACTGTTACACCCTACGGAAGGTTGAGTTTGAATTTCGAGAAAATTGGACCATAATTGCCAGAAAAAATGGCCGCCGTTTGTATGCAAACAGTGTAAAAATATGGTATGTCAAAGTTGTGGACCCTGTAGAGGTGACAATTTTAATTCGATTTTGATGAAACCTGAAATGCTTGTTTATAACCTAAAGATCTTTATTCTTTTCGATATTTGCGCATATCAAATTGTAACTTAATGAATTATGGCCTTTGATTGTAGGAAAAATCACTTTCGGTATTGCTTGTTCTCTGTCTATCACTCGAACAATTATTATCTGATATAAAAAAAAACTCTGATTATATTACTGTAGCACCGTAAGGAAGGTTGAGTTCGAATTTCGTGAAAATCGTACCAAAACTGCAGGACGAAATGGTCACCGTTTGTACACGAATAGTGTAAAAATATGGTATATCATGGTTGTGGACTCTCTACAGGTCACAATTCTTATCCGATTTTGACGAAAAGTAACATTTATAGGTTGTGTACCGTCAAACCATAATCATTGTCGGCTTCGAATTTCATGAATATCAGACTGGAACTGACCAACAAAATGGCTGCTCCCAATACAGTATGAAATACAGGACTTAATGATGTAGGAAAAATCACTTTCGGTATTGCTTGTTCTCTATCCATCTCTCAAAAATGTGGGCGTATCCTGCCTGGCAGTGCCAGCCTATCTTTTTTTTAGCTTTTGGTCCCTCTGGAGGTCACAATTATTATCCGATTTAAAAAAACGTTTGATTATATTACCGTTACACCCTAAGGAGGGTTGAGTTCGAATTTCGAGGAACATCGGACCAAAATTGCCATACAAAATGGCTGCCGTTTGTACGCGAATACTGTTAAAAAATGGTATATCAAGGTTGTGGACCCTGTAAAGGTCACAATTTTAATTCGATTTTGATGAAACTTGAAATTCATGGTTATAACCCAAAGATCTTGGTTCTTTTCGATATTTGCGCATATCGGATCGTAACTTCCTGAATTATGGCCCCTGGTTATACGCAAAATCCCCCTTTCTTTAGCTTGTGGTCCCTCTGGAGGTCACAATTATTATCCGATTTAAAAAAAACGTTTGATTATATCACCGTTACACCGTAAGGAAGGTTGAGTTTGAATTTAGGGAAAATCAGACCAAAATTGACAGACAAAATGGCCGCCGTTTGTACGCGAATACTGTTAAAAAAAAATGGTATATCATGGTTGTGGACCCTGTATAGGTCACAATTTTAATTCGATTTTGATGAGGAAGGTTGAGTTCTAATTTCGTGAAAATCGTACCAAAATTAATGATGTAGGAAAAATCATTTTCGGTATTGCTTGTTCTCTATCCATCTCTCGAAAATGTGGGCGTATCCTGCCTGGCAGTGCCAGCCTATCTTTTAGCTTGTGAACAGTGTAGAGGTCACAATTTTTAACCGATTTGGATGAAACTTGAAATGCATGTTTATAACCCAAAGATCTTGGTTCCTTTAGATATTTGCGCCAATCGGATCATAACTTCCTGAATTATGGCGCCTGATCGTCCGAAAAATTGCCCTTTTTAGCTTGTGGTCCCTCTGGAGGTCAAAATTGTTATCCGATTTAAAAAAACGTTTGATTATATCACCGTTACATGGTTATGAAGGTTGAATTCGAATTTCGTGAAAATCGGACCAAAATTGACGGACAAAATGGCCGCCGTTTGTACGCGAATAGTTTGAAAATATGTTATATCAAGGTTGTGGACCTTGTAGAAGTCACAATTTTGAACCAATTTTGATGAAACTTGACATGTATGTTTATAACCTAAATATCTTGGTTCCTTTCGATATTTGCGCCCATCGGATCGTAACTTCCTGAATTATGGCCCCTGATTGTCCAAAAAAATCGCCCTTTTTAGCTTGTGGTCCCTCTGGAGGTCAAAATTGTTATCCGATTTAAAAAAACGTTTGATTATATCACCATTTCATGGTTATGAAGGTTGAGCACAAATTTTGTGAAAATCGGACCAACATTGATGGACAAAATGGCCGCCGTTGGTACGGGAATAGAGTGAAAATATGTTATATAAAGGTTGTGGACCTTATAGAGGTCACAATTTTGAACCGATTTTGATGAAACTTGACATGTATGTTTATAACCCAAAGATCTTGGTTCCTTTCGATATTTGCGCCCATTGGATCATAACTTCCTGAATTATGTCCCCGGATTGTCCGAAAAATCGCTTTTGTTCGCTTTTGGTCCCTGTCGAGGTCAAAATTATTATCCGATTTAAAAAAACGTTTAACTATATCATCGTTACATGGTAATGAAAAGAGAGTTTGAATTACGTGAAAATCGGACTAGAATTGACGGACAAAATGGCCGCCATTTGTACACGAATAGTGTGAAAATATGTTATATCAAGGTTGTGGACCCTATAGAGGTCACAATTTTGAATCGATTTTGATGAAACTTGACATGTATTTTTATAACCCAAAGATCTTGGTTCCTTTCGATATTTGCGCCCATCGGGTCATTACTCCTGAATTATGTCCCCTGATTTTACGAAAAATCACCCTTTTTAGCTTGTTTTGCCTCTGGAGGTCACAATTATTATCTGATTTAAGAAAAAAACGTTTGATTATAAAAACCAAACAAATTCTAATGATTTTCTGATAATTCCTTAATATGCGAAAACTCTTGTTGACTGCCCGGACGATTTGGCTGCTGTGTGGCCGTATGTTTCGTTGCCTGGCAACCTATTTTTAGATTGTGGACCCTATAGAGGTCACAATTTTGAACCAATTTTTATACGCCCACATTGAAATGTGGTCGTATATTGTCGTCGCCCCCGTCCGTCCGTCCGTCCGTCCGGCGTCCACAATTGCTTGTGGACGCTCTACAGGCTAAAGTTAATATCCGATTGACTTTAAATTTATACACACTGTTTAAGGTCATGAGACGAAGAAGCCTATTGTTTTTCAGCGATTTCCGATAATTAGTGCCAGAGTTATGGTCCTTGATCACTTCAAAAAATCTTGTGGACGCTCTAGAGGCCAAAGTTAATATCCGATTGACTTTAAATTTATACACAGTGTTTAAGGTCATAAGACGAAGAAGCCTATTGATTTTCAGCGATTTCCGATAATTAGTGCCAGAGTTATGGCCCTTGATCACTTCAAAAAATCTTATGGACGCTCTAGAGGCCAAAGTTAATATCCGATTGACTTTAAATTTATACACAGTGTTTAAGGTCATGAGACAAAGACGCCTATTAATTTTCAGCGATTTCCGATATTTAGTGCCAGAGTTATGGCCCTTGATCACCTCAAAAAATCTTGTGGACGCTCTGGAGGTCAAAGTTAATATCCGATTGACTTTAGATTTATACACAGTGTTTAAGGTCATGAGACGAAGAAGCCTATTGATTTTCAGCGATTTCAAATAATTACTGCCAGAGTTATCTCCCTTGATAACTTCAAAAATTCTTGTGACGCTATAGAGGCCAAAGTTACTATCCGATTGACTTCAGATTGATACATAGAGTTTAAGGTGTTGAAACAAACAAGTATTTTGATTTTCAATGAATTTAGATAACTGAACAGCTAAATCCATGATATTAAATGTTTCATGTATATACTAATTGTTAGGGTGGGGTAAAACTTTATAAAAAGCAATCAAATTCTAATGATTTTCTGATAATTACATAATGAGTTGTTACTCTTAATCAGTTTTTAGTGTATTACAAATGTTTCATTACCGAAATTAGTAAAAATATGCGACAACCCTTGTTGACTGCCCGGACGATTTAGCTGCTGTGGGCGTATGTTTCGTTGCCTGGCAACCTATCTTTATGAAACTCGACATGCCTGTTCAGTCGTTGTTTTTTGTATTTTAGGGGAGAGTCGAAAAAAGCTCCCCTTAATTGAAGAAATTGAAAAAAATCGCTCTCCTAAAAAAGCTCCCCCAGTTTCGATAAGAAGAGTGATTTAGGAGTTGAGGAGAGTGATCTGATATGAAGAAGAGTGATTAGTTTTCTGTATATGAAAAATGGTTCTTAAGATCAATAACTTGGTGCAAGGGGTCAATCCTGTTTACATAATTGATAATATACATCGTCTGCTAAATAATATCATTTGTTCTTAGTCGTACGGTCAAGTAAAACTTCTGCTATCGTCTATAACTACTTACGGTATTCCAATAGAAATACTTGTCAAAATTTCTAAATACATTTAGCTTGTATAATTATTTTTAGAAAACCTAACCCCCATTCAAAATATAATCATAAACGCTTAAAAATTCCATCAAAATATAATCCATTTCTTCCGAAATTATTCGCATTGGAAATTTTTACGTGCCATCTCTCGTAATTTTTAACGTCTCGCGAGAGTTCTACTTTTCATTTCAGTTAAATTAACCAATGGCGCATTGGCACCATCTATTTTTAGCAACATATTCATCGGAATTTTATTACCATGTGCGATCAAATACTAATCGAATACACCAAATAATTTAATATTACAATGACAGCATGGCGGAGATCGAATACATGTCCATGATTTACAAAAATGGAGAGCGATGTTCAATTTTAAGGTGAGGGAGAAAAACCTCCCCTCGACTGACATTCAGATGCGCGGCAGGCGCTCGCGAGCGATCGCGCACCTCAAAAAACAATGACTGCATGTTTATAGCCCAAAGATCTTGGTTCCTTTTGATATTTGCGCCTATCGGAACATAATTTCCTGAATTATGGCCCCTGATTGCCCGAAAAATCACCTTTTTATACGCCCACATTGAAATATGGTCGTATATTATCGGCGTCCCCGGCCAGCCGGCGTCCACAATTGCTTGTGAACGCTCTAGAGGCTACAGCGATGTTTAAGGTCATGATACGAAGAAGCCTTCAGCGATTTCCGATAATAACTACCAGAGTTATGTCCCTTGATCACTTCAAAAAACCAAAGTTAATATCCGATTGACTTTAAATTTTACATTGTGTAAGGTCATGAGACGAAGAAACCTATTGATTTTCAGCGATTTCTGATAATTAGTGCCAGAGTTATGGCCCTTGATCACCTCAAAAAATCTTGTGGACGCTCTAGAGGCCAAAGTTGGTATCCGATTGACTTAAGATTTATACACAGTGATTAAGGTCACGAGACGAATAAGCCTATTGATTTTCAACGATTTCAAAGAATTGCTGCTAGAGTTATTTCCCTTGATAACTTCAAAAAATCTTGTGACACTATAAAGGCCAAATTTATCATCCTATTGACTTCAGATTGATACAGTATTTTGATTTTCAATGAATTTAGATAACTGAACAGCTAAATCCATGATATTGAATCGAACAAGTATTTTGATTTTCAATGAATTTAGATAACTGAACAACTAAATACAATGATATTAAATGTTTCATGTATATACTAATTGTTAGCGTGGGGTAAAACTTTATATAAACAATCAAATTCTAATGATTTTCTGATAATTACATAATGAGTTGTTACTCTTAATCAGTTTTTAGTGTATTACAAATTATGTTTCAATACCAAAAAAAGTAAAAATATGCGACAACCCTTGTTGACTGCCCGGACGATTTAGCTGCTGTGGGTGATGTTTCGTTGCCTGGCAACCTATCTTTTAGCTTGTGGTCCCTCTTGAGGTCACAATTATTATCCGATTTAAAAAAACGTTTTATTATATCACCGTTACACCCTAAGGCAGGTTGATTTCGTATTTCCGGAAAATCGGACTAAAATTGCCATACAAAATGGCCGCCGTTTGTACGCAAACACTATTAAAAAATGGTATATCAAGGTTGTGGACCCTGTAGAGGTCACTTACTATGTTAATTCGATTTTGATGAAACTTGAAATTCATGGTTATAACCCAAAGATCTTGGTTCCTTTCAATGTTTGCGCATATCGGATCGTAACTTCCTGAATTATGGCCCCTGATTATACGCAAAATCGCCTTTTTTTATCTTGTCCCTCTGGAGGTCACAATTATTATCCAACTGAAAATAAATGTTTGATTATATCACCGTTACACCGTAAGGAGGGTTGAGGTTGAATTTCGGGAAAATCGGACCAAAATTGCCATACAAAATGGCTGCCATTTGTTCGCGAATACTGTTAAAAAATTGTATATCATGGTTGTGGACCCTGTAGAGGTCACAATTTTAATTCGATTTTGATGAAACTTGAATTGCATGGTTATAACCTAAAGATCTTGGTTCCTTTCGTTATTTGCGCATATAGGATCGTAACTCCTGAATTATGGCCCCTGATTGTCCAAAAAATCGCCTATGGTCCCTCTGGAGGTCAAAATTATTATCCGATTTGAAAAAACGTTTGACTCTATCACCGTTACACCCTACAGAAGGTTGAGTTCGAATTTTGAGAAAATCGGACAATAATTGCCAGAAAAAATGGCCGCCGTTTGTACGCGAACAGTGTAAAAATATGGTTTATCAAAGTTGTGGAGGTCACAATTTTAATTTGATTTTGATGAAACCTGAAATGCTTGTTTATAACCTAAAGATCTTTATTCTTTTCGATATTTGCGCATATCAAATTGTAACTTCATGAATTATGGCCTGAGATTGTAGGAAAAATCACTTTCGGTATTGCTTGTTCTCTATCTCTCGAACAATTATCTGATTTTAAAAAAAAACTCTGATTATATTACTGTTGCACCATAAGGAAGGTTGAATTTGAATTTCGTGAAAATCGTGCCTAAATTTCCAGACGAAATGGTGCCGTTTGTACGCGAATAGTGTAAAAATATGGTATATCATGGTTGTGGACTCTCTACAGGTCACAATTCTTATCCGATTTTGACGAAAAGTCACATTTCTAGGTTGTGTACCGTCACACCATAATCATTGTCGGCTTCGAATTTCATTCAGACTGGAACTGACCAACAAAATGGCTGCTCCCAATACAGTATGAAATACAGGACTTAATGAGGAAAAATCACTTTCGGTATTGCTTGTTCTCTATCCATCTCTCGAAAATGTGGGCGTATCCTGCCTGGCAGTGCCAGCCTATCTTTTTACCTTGTGGACCCTAAGGAGGTCATAATTTTATCCCTGTTACACATTAATGATGGTTGAGAGTGAATTTCTTGAAAATCGATAATTGAACAGCTAAATCCATAATATTAAATGTTTTGTATACTAAACGTTAGCATGGGGCAGAGCTTTATAAATATGGAAGGGTATCGCTGCCAATATTAAATGCTCTGCTAAAATGTCTTTTCCATTGATTATATGTAAAAAGTACAATGTACAAAGTCACAATACCGGTAATGATAAAGTCAAAATACGTCTAAAGCCAAAGTTAAACGACAAATGTTGTAATGCAGAATACTGTTCTTAGACATTTCTACATTATATATTTCTCTCATTACAAATCACATTTGCGCTCTGCAACATCTCATTTGTCATTCACGCTTTCTTTTCATCATCTTGCGCATACCATCTTCTTACAAATATAGTATGCCACGTGACTTATTAACATATATTATAAACGGAAACGTCCGATCTTTCTTGAATTAAGAATATGAATTATTTCTTCCAGTTAACGTGCTGCCATTCTTCAGTTGACTTCATGCCATTCATGGGTTCTTATTTAGCTAACAATTAAGTTAACCTTAGTTGTTTGTCCCGTACTAAGGGACACCTTTATTGGCCAACACAGGTCGATCCGTAAGCCCAAGTGGTTTCATGCACATAGAATGTCTTATCATTATTCCACTTTCTACATTTTTGTTTTTGTAAGATTATATAAAATTAAGTAGGTCAACGAATCGTTCTCCTTGTTTTTATACGCCCACATTTTCATGTGGACGTATTATGTCGTCACCCCTGTCCGTCCACAATTTGTTTGTGGACTCTCTACAGGTCACAATTCTTTTCCGATTTTGACGAAACTTGAAATATAGGTTTATCCCCAAAAGATCTCGGCTGCTTTTCGATATGTATCGGATCAAAACTTCATGGATTATGGCCCCTGATTGTACAAAAAATCATGTTTTTAGCTTGTGGACCCTATAGAGGTCACAATTTTGAACCGATTTTGATGAAACTTGACATGCATGTTTGTAACCCAAAGATCTTGGTTCCTTTCTATATTTGCGGCTATCGGAATGTAATTTCCTGAATTATGGCCCCTGATTGTCCGAAAAATCACCCTTTTTAGCTTGTGGTCCCTCTGGAGGTCACAATTATTATCCGATTTAAAAAACCGTTTGATTATATCACCGCTACACCCTAAGGAAGGTTGAGTTCGAATTTCGGGAAAATCGGATCAAAATTGACCGAGAAAATGGACGCCGTTTGTGCGCGAATACTGTTAAAAAATGGTATATCAAGGTTGTGGACCCTGTGGAGGTCACAATTTTAATTCGATTTTGATGAAACTTGAAATTCATGGTTATAACCCAAAGATCTTGGTTCCTTTCGATATTTGCACATATCGGATCGTAACTTCCTGAATTAGGGCCCCTGATTATACGCAAAATCGCCTTTTTTATACGCCCACATTTTCATGTGGACGTATTATGTCGTCGCCCCTGTCCGTCCGTCCACACAATTTGTTTGTGGACTCTCTACAGGTTACAATTCTTATCCGATTTTGACGAAACTTGAAATATAGGTTTATCCCCATAAGATCTCGGTTCGTTTCGATATTGGCATGTATCGGATAAGAACTTCATGGATTATGGCCCCAGATTGTACGAAATATCATGTTTTTAGCTTGTGGACCCTATAGAGGTCACAATTTTGAACCGATTGTGATGAAACTTGACATGCATGTTTATAACCCCAAAATCTTGGTTCCTTTCGATATTTGCGCCCATCGGATCGTAACTTCCTGAATTATGGCCCCTGATTTTCCGAAAAATTATCCCATTTAAAAAAACGTTTGATTATATCACTGTTACATCGTAATGAAGGTTGAGGTCGAATTTCGTTAAAATCGGACTAAAATTGACAGCTGTTCTTGTCAGGCCATCCATCCTTCATCACGAACAAGGGGAAACCACGCTAGAAATTCTAGATGAACTTTGTCACCCAATGCAGGGATCAAACACCAAACCTCAAGGCAACCAAGCCAGCATCTTACCCACTTAGCAACATGATCCCCAGTCGAATTTGAAGCCTACTGAAATGAACCTTTATAACCCAAATATCTTAATTCATTTCAATATTTGCACATATCAAATTCTAACTTAGTGATGTAGGAAAAATCACTTTCGGTATTGCTTGTTCTCTATCCATCTCTCGAAAATGTGGGCGTATCCTGCCTGGCAGTGCCAGCCTATCTTTTTAGCTTGTGGTCCCTCTGGAGGTCACAATTATTATCGGATTTAAAAAAACGTTTGATTATCTTACCGTTACACCGTAAGGAAGGTTGAGTTCGAATTTCGTGAAAATCGTACCAAAATTGCCGGACGAAATGGTCGCCATTTGTACGCGAATAGTGTAAAAATATGGTATATCATGGTTGTGGACTCTCTACAGGTCACAATTCTTATCCGATTTTGATGAAAAGTCACATTTCTAGGTTGTGTACCGTCACACCATAATCATTGACGGCTTCGAATTTCATGAATATCAGACTGGAACTGACCAACTAAATGGCTGCTCCCAATACAGTATGAAATACAGGACTTAATGACGTAGGAAAAATCACTTTCGGTATTGCTTGTTCCCTATCCATCTCTCGAAAATGTGGGTGTATCCTGCCTGGCAGTGCCAGCCTATCTTTCAATGAGGTGATCAGTTTTATGATCGCCTCAAGACACACAAGGAGATCAATTGATCTCCTAAAAAGATCACCTAATATGAAGGTTTACACAACATTTATTGATAACAGAACTAATGGGCGTCTGCGAGGTTAACAATTCCCTTGAACTTGAAGGCCATACCTTTGACATCTCTCCAACTGGCTTCAACACATATCACTGACAGATGAGTCGAACATATTTTGCACTGAAGTTTGGTTATATTACCGTCATTATCCAGTTGCAAATTTGTGAATTCGTCTTTGAAAGGCCACTTATTGAAAGTTTTCTGATGCGCTGTTTCAGGCTTTTTCGTCGCGATATTTGGCAGACTTCGCAAAGTGTAAAAAACGTGATATTTCATTGGCCATTTGTATTCGAGCTGGCCAATCAAACGCTTTATAACTTACGGGTCACTCTGACTTCGGTATGGTACACTCCGCGAAGCTCGTATTCACGAAAAATGTTCTTGCGGAAAAACCTGATTGAGGACCGAACCATGATTGCTAATACTATCTATGGAACGAACACGATTCGGCTAATTACTTTCAATCTTACGTACATGAAAATTGAATGCTGAATTTTGTTTTGAATAACACAAGGGGGAATTAAAATAAGGTGGACTATTCGTCACTTACCAGTACCAGTTATTTATTTTCCGTTCGCCTGCTGTTCATATTGTGATCGAAATTATGCTCCCCCTTGTTTAGATTTCTGTGATCGGCAGGCGATCGACAAGTTCGATTTCCTAATATGTCGAGGCCTGGGCTGTGGTTTCGATTCCTGGTGTGGGCGTATGTGGCATGGAGATAGGGTGCCTTCTCAACCTCGTGGGTTTCCTTCGGGCACTCCGGTTTCCTCCCACTGCTAAAGACCCCTATGCGAATTATTGAAATAAAATTAAACCATATTAGTCCCGAAATGACCTAGTTTGTGTTGAGTGGAAGTGAAACCCCATTTCTCTCTCTTTCACACATTTATAATATGATTATTGATACCGTATTGTAAGTGAAAAATTAATACATGTATAGGCCTAATAAGTAAATATTGTCGAGGTCTATATTATGACAATCACAACAGATGAAAAAGATCCCTGGCTTCTCCGTCCTTTCATTATCCAAACTGATCCCGCAGTGAATATTCGCTTGGCTGCTACAATCACTGATAAGCATGATATCAACGAGGCCTCATGAGTACGGCATATTAACTTTTTTACTCTGACAAATTAAATTCTCAAACATTTTTATATGCCCACATTTTCATGTGGACGTATTATGTCGTCGCCCCTGTCCATCCGGACGTCCACAATTTGTTTGTGGACTATCTACAGGTCACAATTCTTATCCGATTTTGGCGAAACTTGAAATATAGGTTTATCCCCAAAAGATCTCGGCTGCTTTCAATATTGGCATGTATCGGATCAAAACTTCATGGATTATGGCCCCTGATTGTACGAAAAATCACGTTTTTAGCTTGTGGAACCTATAGAGGTCACGATTTTGAACCGATTTTGATGAAATTTGACATGCATGTTGGTAACCCAAAGATCTTGGTTCCTTTCGATAATTGCGGCTATCGGAATGTAATTTCCTGAATTATGGCCAATGATTGTCCGAAAAATCACCCTTTTTAGCTTGTCGTCCCTCTGGAGGTCACAATTATTATCCGATTTAAAAATCCGTTTGATTATATCACCGTTACACCCTAAGGAAGA
Organism: Patella caerulea; assembly: GCA_036850965.1. Taxonomy (NCBI): domain Eukaryota; kingdom Metazoa; phylum Mollusca; class Gastropoda; family Patellidae; genus Patella; species Patella caerulea. Next base: position 1,888,859 of record JAZGQO010000008.1, on the reverse strand, counting down.
TTGAGTTCGAATTTCGGGAAAATCGTACCAAAATTGCCATACACAATGGCCGCCGTTTGTACTCAAATACTGTTTAAAAATGGTATATCAAGGTTGTGGACCCTGTGGAGGTCACAATTTTAATTCGATTTTGATGAAACTTGAAATCCATGGTTATAACCAAAAGATCTTGGTTCCTTTCGATATTTGCGCATATCGGATCGTAACTTCCTGAATTATGGCCCCTGATTATACGCAAAATCGACTTTTTATACGCCCACATTTTCATGTGGACGTATTATGTCGTCGCCCCTGTCCGTCCGGACGTCCGTCCGTCCACAATTTGTTTGTGGACTCTCTACAGGTCACAATTCTTATCCGATTTTGACGAAACTTGAAATATAGGTTTATCCCCATAAGATCTCGGTTCCTTTCGATATTGGCATGTATCGGATCAAAACTTCATGGATTATGGCCCCTGATTGTACGAAAAATCACGTTTTTAGCTTGTGGACCCTATAGAGGTCACAATTTTGAACCGATTTTGATGAAACTTGACATGCATGTTTGTAACCCAAAGATCTTGGTTCCTTTCGATATTTGCGGCTATCGGAATGTAATTTCCTGAATTATGGCCCCTGATTGTCCGAAAAATCACCCTTTTTAGCTTGTGGTCCCTCTGGAGGTCACAATTATTATTCGATTTAAAAAAACGTTTGATTATATCACCGTTACACCCTAAGGAAGGTTGAGTTGGAATTTCGGGAAAATCGGACGAAAATTGCCATACAAAATGGCCGCCGTTTGTACGCGAATACTGTTAAAAAATGGTATATCAAGGTTGTGGACCCTGTGGAGGTCACAATTTTGATTCGATTTTGATGAAACTTGAAATTCAAGGTTATAACCCAAAGATCTTGCTTCCTTTCGATATTTGCGCATATCGGATCGTAACTTCCTGAATTATGGCCCCTGATTATACGCAAAATCGCCTTTTTTTTTAGCTTGGAGGTCACAATTATTATCTGATTTAAAAAAACGTTTGATTATATTACCGTTACACCGTAAGGAAGGTTGAGTTCGAATTTCGGGAAAATCGGACCAAAATTGACAGACAAAATGGCCGCCGTTTGTACGCAAATACTGTTAAAAAAATGATATATCATGGTTGTGGACCCTGTATAGGTCACAATTTTAATTCGATTTTGATGAGGAAGGTTGAGTTCTAATTTCGTGAAAATCGTACCAAAATTGCCAGACGAAATGGTCGCCGTTTGTACGCGAATAGTGTAAAAATATGGTATATCATGGTTGTGGACTCTCTACAGGTCACAATTCTTATCCGATTTTGATGAAAAGTCACATTTCTAGGTTGTGTACCGTCACACGATAATCATTGTCGGTTTCGAATTTCATTAATATCAGACTGGAACTGACCAACTAAATGGCTGCTCCCAATACAGTATGAAATACAGGACTTAAAGATGTAGGAAAAATCACTTTCGGTATTGCTTGTTCTCTGTCCATCTCTCGAAAATGTGGGCGTATCCTGCCTGGCAGTGCCAGCCTATCTTTTTAGCTTGTGGTCCCTCTGAAGGTCACAATTATTATCCGATTTAAAAAAAAACGTTTGATTATATTACTGTTACACCGTAAGGAAGGTTGAATTTCGGGAAAATCAGACCAAAATTGCCATACAAAATGGCCGCCGTTTGTACGCGAATACTGTTAAAAAATGGTATATCAAGGTTGTGGACCCTGTAAAGGTCACAATTTTAATTCGATTTTGATGAAACTTGAAATTCATGGTTATAACCCAAAGATCTTGGTTCTTTTCGATATTTGCGCATATCGGATCGTAACTTCCTGAATTATGGCCCCTGGTTATACGCAAAATCCCCCTTTCTTTAGCTTGTGGTCCCTCTGGAGGTCACAATTATTATCCGATTTAAAAAAACCTTTGATTATATCACTGTTACACCGTAAGGAAGGTTGAGTGTGAATTTCGGTCAAATCGGAACAAAATTGACAGACAAAATGGCCGCCGTTTGTACGCGTTATAGTCTCGGTCACCCAGAACCCCCTAGTCTTCAACGCACGGAGGGTCTGGGTCGGTTGTCAATTTTTGACGAAAATTACTGGATAATCTACCACATAAAAAACCAAACATTTGGTTACGCATGGCCAATGGAACCTTTTGGCTAAGGTCTCAATTACCCTTAAGTATGAAACCTGGCCGATTTTGCTAGATTCTATAAAGCGTGGTTGACAGATGGCAGATTCTACAGTATACAATATTTTCTGTCCTAATTGTATACTTGTGTCTGATAAGGAAATGTATCTGATGAATATCATTATTAATAAAATTTACAAAATATTATTATTCATATAAATAAAGAAATATAACTAATATACTGTTTTCTTCTAAACAGAAGCATAAAAATATAATTTTGCGGAAAAAATATCGTTAGTCGCGGACGGAAAAAGTTCCCGTTACTCTTGCTCAGACAACACAATAAGTGTGGTCCGAGTCCAAGCGATCACTTGACAATGACACCTGTACGTTTTTAAGACTTATGTGGTATATTCCCTCTTCTGAAACAGAACTAATTGAATTCATGCCCAACAATCGTCAATAATTGACAATCAATAATAACATTCTGGCAATCGTTTTTTTCCGTCCAGAAAATTTGACGACGATAGTAATATATGAAAACGATCAATGTCAATCAAAAAATATCTTCCTACGATGAAATTTTTTATGAGAACTGAAATGAAAATCAATTCACTGAATAATTTGTGCTTTGGTGGAGATTCGAACGATATTTTAAAAGTAATTTGCATTTAAATAATTGTAACCGTCACAGAAAACCTGTTCCGTCCGCTAGGATCGAGATGGAACATTGTCGTAAGCGGTAGTTTGTGGTTGGTACAAGCGATCAACATCCCGGTGTTCCAGCTACGAAGCATGGCCGAAAATTCAAAGGTAGTATTATCGCAACGACTTTTTCGAATTAAATGGATTATTAAAAGATTTTGTTATTTGTTTCAATCTGTCTTCAATAAATAACGATAGCTGATTGTTGAAAATATTCCATTTAAATCAGAATAGGATGTTATTTATGGTGAAAATAGGTGTTGTAAATGAATGAGGAAATCTATCGCCAAGCAAGCCCGCTCAGTCAAACGGCAGGAAGTTATATAAATGTTCACAAAATGCCCGTATGATAAACAAAACAGTTGCTATCGTTATTTTTACATTGAAGAAGGAGGATCAACTTTGACTTCGAGCATGGCCCAGCCGATTTATGTTCACCTCTGCCCTAAACCGTTTGGCAGATATCTCGGCCCCAGTTTCAGAGTGCCGTTTGGCAGTTAATTAAACGAACACACATACGCCCCCCCATGGTCATGTGGACATAAGATCACATAAGTAGTACAATTAAACACAGAGGTACTTGTATTACCTTGGGTCATGCTAACTTAGCACATCTGTCTTCAATAAATAACGATAGCTGATTGTTGAAAATATTCCATTTAAATCAGAATAGGACGTTATTTATGGTGAAAATAGGTGTTGTAAATGAATGAGGAAATCTATCGCCAAGCAAGCCCGCACAGTCAAACGGCAGGAAGTTATATAAATGTTCACAAAATGCCCGTATGATAAACAAAACAGTTGCTATCGTTATTTTTACATTTAAGAAGGAGGATCAACTTTGACTTCGAGCATGGCCCAGCCGATTTATGTTCACCTCGGCCCTAAACCGTTTGGCAGATATCTCGGCCCCAGTTTCAGAGTGCCGTTTGGCAGTTTATTAAACGAACAACAACACACATACGCCCCCCCCCCCCCATGGTCATGTGGACATAAGATCACATCAGTAGTACAATTAAACACAGAGGTACTTGTATTACCTTGGGTCATGCTAACTTAGCACATCATGTGTACCTTAATTTTCCCCCCCCCCCCCCCAAACTGTGTAGTTTAATGTCCGCTGCAAAGCGTAATGACAGGACAGGCATTATGATTATTTGCCAATAATGAGGGTGAATTTTGTTAAGACAGCATCACATGGCAGTTGGCAATAGCATTACTATAAGAATAAGTCGAAAAAAATTAAACAGATTGAAGAGTGGGTCGGTATTTGGTCACTTCATAACTTCATCCCCAGTTAACTCAGCCCCATGTAAAGGTCATGGTGGAGGTCCCTGGTTCGCATCTGATCATTCAATGAATGTTTATAGACAGTACCAATTTGGCAATGACAATACATGTATATATTTGGATGTCTGATAGCCTTGGCGACTTTTACCAATGCAACGCTAGCTGTCAAGATCTTTATCTCCCATTCAACCAGGCAGGTTATCCCCAAGTTGTTCTGTTTCATCCTGCAGTAATGATCATTTGCACCATCTATGCCAAGGGCGAATTGAAACAGGCCTCCGGATGATAGATGGAATGATGCTGATTGTTGATATTTATCTGTTTCAGAAAAAGTTATCATATCGACAAAGATTATAAATAGAAAATCCACAAAAGTATGAAATCCATTTATAGAAACAAAAAGTTAGAAACAAAGTTTACAGGCAGAAAATGGCAGCTCTAAAAACTAAGAAACAAAAAAGTAGCAAAGAAAGAGAACAACTTGAGAAATACATGAAATCAACTTGTCACAGACAGAAAATGTTAAAAAGTCATTACCAAAGACAACAAGAAAATTTGTGAAAGTTTTTAATCACATCGAGACAAATCTTACACCTAGAAGAAAAAAGGCGCTTGAAGATTGTAGGAAGACAAAAGAAAAAACCAGAAGGAAATTATTTGAATTTTCATCCAAATTGAAAAAACGAAGTATAAACTTCAAGACCAAAAGAAGAAGAAGAATTGATTGTTTGTCTGCACGAACAACTCAGAAGATTAATAACTTCTACTATGTTAATAGTAGACCATTGCCAAACAAACGGTATGCCACTAAACATGGTCCGGGATACCTTCTACAACTCACACTAAAGAAGGTTTTTTGCATGTTTAGAAAAGAAAACCCATCCAGTTTTCTTGTGAGTTTCTCCAAATTTTGTATGATGCGACCGAAAAATATCAGATTACTGTCAAAATCGCATTGGGAGTATTGTGTTTGTACAGTCTGTCAAAATTTAAAATACAAGTTACAAGCTCTTTATTCAGTTGCTGTCAAGGCAGGGTTACCACATTGAGGCCGATCTATTCCTTAGTGAAATTGCAGCTTTACTCTTATGTAAAAAAACAGAAACCTCCAGATTTCATGAGCATGCATGTATTTACAGCAAATGTGAGCTTTGTAGTGACTATGGGACAACTTTAGAAACACATTACAGCAAACTGATAGATATGAATACAGAGATGGTATGGTATCACTGGGAAAGACAATTAGAATCTGATGGTAAAGTACGTAAGAACCTGTTGACCAAAAACGGCACTGTGAGAGAAGCTGTTGAAGAATTAATATCTGATGTAACTAAACCAGTTCAAGGATCTTCATTTTTCAAACACGCATTCCAAGGAAACTGGCAACAAAATCAGTTTCTATCACTCAAATCCAATCTACCCATCGATGTTGTACTTATGGTTGTTGATTTTGGTAAAAACCGGAACATACATCACCAAGATCAAGCAAAGTCGGATTATTTTGCTTCCAAACAGGCAACAGTCCACCCAGTGGTCATGTTTTACCGCAGTAAGGATATTCCAGACTTAACTGTCCGAGATGCCATGGTGTTTGTGAACAAACGACTTGAAACATGACAATGCAGCAGTACAGCATTTCATAGATAAATCTCTACATTACATTGATAAATGGAATTTCAAGAAAGTGGTAATACTTTCTGACGGGTGTGCTGCCCAGTATAAAGGTTCGAATAGTTTAGCAGCCCTTTCCACCAGAAAAACCTTGATTGAATGGAACTTTTTTGGTTCAGACCACGGGAAAAGCGAAGCAGCTACGGAGAGCTTGGCAGCCTGAATAGAGCACTTGATTTAGGCATTCTTGGAAGACAGGTTATAATTCGATGTGCACAAGACATAGTTGATTGGGCAAACGATAGAGAAAACCTTAGATTAGATGAAGCCGGTTCCAAACGTCATTTCCATTACGTTCCCACAGATGCAATCAATAGAGATGAAACTGTGAAAGCTGCAACTGTGAAGGGCCTCAGAAATTTTCACCAAGTAAAGAATGTTTGTAAAGATTATGAAATTTTAGTCCGGTCATTATCCTGCTATTGCAGAGGTTGTATTAACTATACAGAATGTCTAAATGGGGATTACATCGAAAATTTTGTGAAAAGGACAATTGAAGTTAAAACGTCTACTGTAGAAACTGAAGATATGACAGACACAGTCCCAGCTGACACTCTTTTAGTGTTCAATGGAAAGGTTAACAAAGAATTTCAAAACTTTTCAAACTTTGATTCTGTACAGAAATTCGTTAATGAAAATTTTAGTAAAATCCCGCAATTTCCTACACCAAATGTCAACATTTCTCTTCTGTCAACCAGAAAAAAGATAGATCAAAACTCTCTGACACTTGTACCTGATGATTTAGAAGAATATGGAGAATTGTATCCTGCTATAATAAATGGTGATGGCAATTGTCTGCCGAGGTGTGGGAGTCTTTTAGCTTATGGAACTGAAAGTAAGTTTAATGAAATTCGACAGCGAATAGTCATAGAACTGGTCAATAATGAAAAGCTATATTTGGAAAATGAAAACAACAAGATATTTTCAATGTTTTCTGAACATTATCATGGTCAAAAACTGACTCCATCTGGAATACGAAACATATTCAGACCTGAAGTATTAGAAATCTGTAAAAATGGAACTTTTATGGGTGTTTGGCAATTAGCCGCTTTGGCTAATGTATTAAATAGACCTATAAGATCTGTGTATCCAGTATATGGTAGTAAAACTGTCCGCAATGATCTCAACAGAATGTTCTATCCATTTCAACATAAAATGGTTCCATCAGGTTTTCCTAAAGCACATATTATGTGGACTAATGTTCAGGGTGCAGAATTACCAGAGAACAAGTGGATGCCGAATCATTTTGTGGTACTTTTGAGGACTCATCATGAAGACGGAATTATTGAAGAAATGGTTTCTGATGACGAAGAAATGGAATCCAATACAGATGAATTTGATGAAATGGTATCAGTAATATCTGTGGAACAACAACCTGATTATTCAAAGCCAAAGTGAGTAGAAAAATTTTAAATTTATGAACCAGTAACAGTAAATGTAGTTACATAGGTATTGCTAGAAACAAAATGTCAACTTGGATTATCTATGAAACCTTATTATTGCATGTTAGTATCCTACACCTTATTTAGGTTGTAAGCTTCTGTCTTAAGTCCGTTAAGGGGGTCGAGTGGGTTAGGATGCTTGCCGCTCATGGTGGTTCGCATCCCGGCAAATGCCTGTCTCTTGTTAACCTAACCAGTGCGTAAAATGGGGCATTAAACTCCATTTCAATTCATTTATGTCTTAAGTTTTATGTTATTAATTCACTTATTTAGTGTATATCTTGATGGGCAGTATGTTTGTGTAAAACATGGAATGTCTACTTTTCCTGCTGTTGTAAGTAAAAACAAAGTTCGAAGTTTACCCCGTTTGAGTTCAAGAAATTATAATTTGCGACATTGTTGTTTTTTTTATTTAATTTGTTGATCTTTTATTTTTAGATTGTTGTTCGTTAATTGTTTTTGTTTATTTTATTTTCTTACAAAAGTTGTAAATAGAGGATCTTACATGAGTGTCCATTTGATTATAGCACAAGCCTTTAGGCTAGTAAAATTATTGAACGAGTTTAATAAATTCAATATGCCATGGACACGAATGTAAGATTCTATTTATCACATAGCATTCATAATTTGAAAAAAAAACTTCTGGATTATTTAGATGTAGTTCTCAGTCTCCAGATGAAGTCAAATGCACATGACGTCACATAGCTCAGGACATTATATATTTTAACTAAACACAGAGCTGTAGCCATTTATGACACATGTATAATATTGTATTTATGACATGGACGTATGACGACAGTAAAAGGGGTCAGTTATGTGATAAATAAAAATATCAATAATAAATTGATGATTTATCCCATTGCATACATGTAGATACTTAGGAGATAAATGCATTCTCTTTAAATTTTAAGGTTGGTTGGTGATCAGATATTTAACCCTTAGAACCCGAAATGCTGCAAAACCGGCTTGACGTTGTATCGCATATACCAGAAATGTCGGTTTTGCAGCTTTGGGTGTGTCAAGCTCCAATTACGTTGACGTCATAATTAATATGACGTCCTGTAAATCCAGGGAGGGACGTGCAACACCCCATGTATAGTCAGTGTTCTAAAGGGTGTTGCACGTCCCTCCCTGGATTTACAGGACGTCATATTAATTATTACGTCGACGTCATAATTGCTTTTATCATTGATTCTCAAGACAGGTTAGTTCTCATTTTCCAGTCACTTCCGATGATGTCAATTGCTGATCTGGCATAATCCATGACGTTATAGATCAGTGTATGGCAACTTGTTTTACGCAGCTCTCATGAATGAAATGGTTCTTGCAGATCAATAAACAGGGGGTTAATTGTGAAGAAACCTCCTTTAATTGACATCAAATTTCTAGAAATTCATAGCCTCCCATAGTAACAAAGTACAATTGAAGGTAACCATATGAATGTATTTTTATTTTGTAGGTTGTTAATTGGCCATGGGTGTTTTTTTATAAACCAACTTGTGATGGCTTATGGATAGAAGGTGAAACGAAGTATACACTCATAGACACTGATGTTGTTAAAGTTTTAACTCCACCTAGCATTGAGGTTAAAGGACATCGCCTTTATTACAAGTTTGATGGTAAATTTACTTTCAAAATATTTTTTTAGGTAACATGCTGAGCTGAGGGATTGTTGCATGCAAGTAGATAAATTATAGCTTGTGGACGAATTCCGAGAAGCTGATTTACATGCAACAATCATTTTGACATCACATGTGTACTTCATTTTTATGTAGAACCCACTGGGCAGAATCCATCTTTGAAGATGTCACTTGCACATCTTTGATTTTGATAAATAAAAAGCACAAGTGAAGATATAAACGTTCTTTTATATTTTCAGAACACATTGGTTAGTACATGGGTCCTGAAAGAAACTAAACTGTTCTACTGTTACCGTGTTATACTGCTACTGTTACAGCTGTTATATGCATTAAAGATACATACTTTTACTGTTATCGCTGTTATATGCATTAAAGATACATAAAGGAACTAAACTGCTTTTTATTCTTCATATATATGTGAGATGATAATGACATACAAATAGTGTGGGGATTAAAATGCTGTTCAGTCCTTGCGCTCCTGTTAAAAGTTCTGATTTGTCCTGAAAATAACAAAAGATTCCATCCTTGTGCTCCTATAAAAAAAATGTCTGCTCCGTCCTGAATATAAGGTGTCTGCGATATCATTGAGTTGGCAGCGGACGTTACATAAACTAATTCACATACACTCCTGAAAATAACAATATCACCCATCATTCCGTCCTTGTGTACCTGTTAAAATGTCTGCTCCGTCCTGAAAATAACAATATCACCCATCATTCCGTCCTGGTGTTCCTGTTACAATTTCTGCTCAGTCCTGAAAATAACAATAGCACCCATCATTCCGTCCTTGTGTTCCTGTTACAATTTCTGATCCGTCCTGAAAATAACAATAGCACCCATCATTCCGTCCTTGTGTTCCTGTTACAATTTCTGCTCCGTCCTGAAAATAACAATAGCACCCATCATTCCGTCCTTGTTCCTGTTACAATTTCTGCTCCGTCCTGAAAATAACAATAGCACCCATCATTCCGTCCTTGTGTTCCTGTTACAATTTCTGCTCCGTCCTGAAAATAACAATAGCACCCATCTGTCTGTCCTTCTGCTCCTGTTACTGCAAATTTTCCGTCTACTGTAACAGTAGACATTTCAGTTAATAGGCCTCTCATTACACATGATTTTCTCTTTTATAGTCCAATAAACTGTTCTTTTATTACGAAATGATTCATACTGTCTTGTTAAATAACTATTAATACATTTATTGATTAATTCATTTAAAATTGGTAACTTTATTCCTTGCAGTTTTCCGTCTTTTTCTAAAATTGTTTAATTAAATATTATTCTAGATAGTCTAATTGAGTTATCATCTTGTAGGTGACAAAATTAGAAACTTGAAAGTGTCCTTTAAATTTGGGGTTGTAATTGTACACTTTCATAATTTTTTCGTATGCTACTCCCCCTGTTAAAATTCAGAATAGTAACAGGAGCACTCTGTCAACACAAGCAGAAAAAGCTTCAATATTTATAGAGAGAGTGACATAATCTACTGTTTTCTTCTTCGAAATGATAAAAAGATCAGTGTTGAACAGACTTAAAACGGTATTTCAAATCCAAAGCTACTTTTAAAATTATTTGTATTTGGGAAGTTGTCAAGTCAATTACTGTAGAATCTGCCATATATCCTACAATTCACTGGGCACATATCTATTATTAGAAACAAAATAGAGACGATGAAGAATTAAGAAGATTGTAAGAGGCCACACGTTTCAATTGAAACCTTTACAAACAAAATTTGAAAGAGTGTCCTTGTTGACAAACGAGCAGTTTTGATAGATTCAGTACGTGGTAACTTAAAAGACTGGATAATCCAGACAATGACATATTTTCCGTCAAATTTTGAGGACCCATCCAGACTAATATATTCATAGAATATTTGTGTGGATGATAGAGACTAACGTGAATACTGTTAAAAAATGGTATATCATGGTTGTGGACCCTGTATAGGTCACAATTTTAATTCGATTTTGATGAGGAAGGTTGAGTTCTAATTTCGTGAAAATCGTACCAAAATTGCCGGAAGAAATGGTTGCCGTTTGTACGCGAATAGTGTAAAAATTTGGTATATATTGTGGACTCTCTACAGGTCACAATTCTTATCCAATTTTTATGAAAAATCACATTTCTAGGTTGTGTACCGTCACACCAAAATCATTGTCGGCTTCGAATTTCATGAATATCAGACTTGAACTGACCAACTAAATGGCTGCTCCCAATACAGTATGAAATACAGGACTTAATGATATAGGAAAAATCACTTTCGGTATTGCTTGTTCTCTATCCATCTCTCGAAAATGTGGGCGTATCCTGCCTGGCAGTGCCAGCCTATCTTTGAATAAGTAAACATTGCACGAGCCGTTAAGCCAATGACTGCAGTCAACGCGCTATTGTAGAGTCAACTGTTACAGACATAATTTGTAAGTAATTCTCTGTGAAACAGATTGTTCATTATCCTGTTCCTGTTTAGTGTCATTAATTATTTTTGTCCCCCGCCTTTTGATATTAGGCCCAGCCTCAATCATCATTACTAAAGAAAGATTCAGCTCTTAGTCCTTACATAATGTATGTATGTGCATTTGAAAAATGTAGATCTCTTAAAGATGAATGAAAATTTTCAAATCCTTGATATATCAGTAAGTGCTTGGTCAAAATTTCTATTATAAAGAAAAATATTCATTAAAAACAAATACACTGTGTGGTTACCCCAGATGTTGAAAAAGCTCTAAAAAAAAAAATGGGCTTCTGCAAAGCAGTGAAGAATTTTGTAAATTGTTATATCATATGTATATTATATGTAAATAAAAATTACTGAAAAAATATAATATAATAGATATTCGTTCTTTTTTGGGGGGCGGAAAAAATATATGGCTAATAAATTTAAATGAAAAATTGGCGGAAGAAAAATTGAACCCAGAGTGAGCACTGTGGGACAATAACTATGGACAATAACGATGCTTAGACTGAACTAAACTGGATTTATTTGTGCATCATCTATAATATAATGGTATAATTTCATACTATTTATCAACCTGACTCAGACTTTTAATTAAGTTTAAGGTAGCTAATAGAATAAATATATCTATCAACCTTTATGACTTTTCAGTATTATTTTTGGTGGAAAGTCTCATTTTAACCTATCTGAATGCTAAATATTCATTTTGCCTCCGGGGTGGGGGGGGGCTTTGCCCCCCCCTGAATCCCCCACCAGGGCTTTGTCCTGGACCAACCGGGGACTGCGGCCCCTTGACCCTGGCTACTAGGCATTTTGGGTTTCAAAAGTTGGAAGGTATGCTATCAAAAATAAACATTTTACAATCAAATTGTTATTTTCATGATTGATTGGTTTGGGAGTTGTTTTTTTTTTTCAGAAATAGCAGAAATGTTACCTGGAATTTTAAATCAGTTAGGAGCAGAAAGTTTGAGTAGTTTGAAAAAATTAGCTACAACAGTTGCAGGTAAGATGAAAGATAATTTGGGGTTTTGTATTTTACTGTATTTGATCACAGACCAGTTATTTATGCAAATATAATAATGGGTTGATCCCCGTTAGACAATGGAAAATAAATGTCTTGTTTCCCGGGCAATTGGCACCTGAAAATTCCGGGGGGGGGGGGGGGCTTTTTTTTTTATACGCCCACATTTTCATGTGGACATGTATATTGTCGTCGCCCCTGTCGCCAATTTATTTGTGGACTCTCTACAGGTCACAATTCTTATCCGATTTTGATGAAACTTGAAATATAGGTTTATCCCCATAAGATCTCGGCTGCTTTCGATATTGGCATGTATCGGATCGAAACTTTGTGGATTATGGCCCCTGATTGTACGAAAAATCATGTTTTCAGCTTGTGGATAGGGTTGGGTTGTTTTAAAACAATTTGTTGTAAACAACTTGTTTAAAACAATTGAAAAAAAAAAAGGCTGATTTGTTTTTATACGCCCACATTTTCATGTGGACGTATTATGTCGTCGCCCCTGTCCGTCCGGACGTCCGTCCATCCACAATTTGTTTGTGGACTCTCTACAGGTCACAATTCTTATCCGATTTTGACAAAACTTGAAATATAGGTTTATCCCCAAAAGATCTCGGCTGCTTTCGATATTGGCATGTATCGGATCAAAACTTCATGGATTATGGCCCCTGATTGTACGAAAAATCACGTTTTTAGCTTGTGGACCCTATAGAGGTCACAATTTTGAACTGATTTTGATGAAACTTGACATGCATGTTTGTAACCCAAAGATCTTGGTTCCTTTCGATATTTGCGCCTATCGGAATGTAATTTCCTGAATTATGGCCCCTGATTGTCCGAAAAATCACCCTTTTTAGCTTGTGGTCCCTCTGGAGGTCACAATTATTATTCGATTTAAAAAACCGTTTGATTATATCACCGTTACACCCTAAGGAAGGGTGAGTTCGAATTTCGGGAAAATCGGACGAAAATTGCCATACAAAATGGCCGCCGTTTGTACGCGAATACTGTTAAAAAATGGTATATCAAGGTTGTGGACCCTGTGGAGGTCACAGTTTTGATTCGATTTTGATGAAACTTAAAATTCATGGTTATAACCCAAAGATCTTGCTTCCTTTCAATATTTGCGCATATCGGATCGTAGCTTCCTGAATTATGGACCCTGATTATACGCAAAATCGCCTTTTTTTTAGCTTGGAGGTCACAATTATTATTCGATTTAAAAAACCGTTTGATTATATCACCGTTATACCCTAAGGAAGGTTGAGTTTGAATTTCGCGAAAATAGGACGAAAATTGCCATACAAAATGGCCGCCGCTTGTACGCGAATACTGTTAAAAAATGGTATATCAAGGTTGTGGACCCTGTGGAGGTCACAATTTTGATTCGATTTTGATGAAACTTGAAATTCATGGTTATAATCCACAGATCTTGCTTCCTTTCGATATTTGCGCATATCGGATCGTAACTTCCTGATTTATGGCCCCTGATTATACGCAAAATCGCCTTTTTATTAGCTTGGAGGTCACAATTATTATCTGATTTAAAAAAACGTTTGATTATATTACCGTTACACCGTAAGGAAGGTTGAGTTCGAAATTCGGGAAAATCAGACCAAAATTGCCATACAAAATGGCCGCCGTTTGTACGCGAATACTCTTAAAAAATGGTATATCAAGGTTGTGGACCCTGTAAAGGTCACAATTTTAATTCGATTTTGATGAAACCTTGAAATTCATGGTTATAACCCAAAGATCTTGGTTCTTTTCGATATTTGCGCATGTCGGATCGTAACTTCCTGAATTATGGCCCCTGGTTATACGCGAAATCCCCCTTTCTTTAGCTTGTGGTCCCTCTGGAGGTCACAATTATTATCCAATTTAAAAGAACGTTTGATTATATCCCCGTTATACTGTAAGGAAGGTTGAGTTTGAATTTCGGGAAAATCAGACCAAAATTGACTGCCAAAATGGCCGCCGTTTGTACCCGAATACTGTTAAAAAAATGATAAATCATGGTTGTGGACCCTGTATAGGTCACAATTTTAATTTGATTTTGATGAGGAAGGTTGAGTTCTAATTTCGTGAAAATCGTACCAAAATTGCCGGACGAAATGGTCGCCGTTTGTACGCGAATAGTGTAAAAATATGGTATATCATGGTTGTGGACTCTCTACAGGTCACAATTCTTATCCGATTTTGATGAAAAGTCACATTTCTAGGTTGTGTACCGTCACACCATAATCATTGTCGGGTTCGAATTTCATGAATATCAGACTGGAACTGACCAACTAAATGGCTGCTCCCAATACAATATGAAATACAGGACTTAATGATGTAGGAAAAATCACTTTCGGTATTGCTTGTTCTGTCCATCTCTCGAAAATGTGGGCGTATCCTGCCTGGCAGTGCCAGCCTATCTTTGATATTTTATTTTGTGCCAATATTTGAATTCGGCATCCCCAAAAATTTCATGTTACACACCATGAAAGCTATGTATACCGTGATGCAGACATAATACAGAGGAATTTTCATTTTTCTGTCAATTTTGGATGCCATCTTGGATTTCCGCCATCTTGGAATTTTTAAAAAAATTCATTTTCCATATTTGATTTCTGCGACTCTCAACGTTCCATGAAAGCTATGTATACCGTGATTCGGACATGATATATAGGAATTTTCATGCACCATCATAAAAATAATTATTTTTAAACGTCCACATTCATAATGTATTATGCCGTCGCCCCTGTCTGTGTGTGTGTGTGTGTGTCTGTGTGTGTGTGTCTGTGGTTCGCCTACAGGGCGCAATTCTTCATGGATTTTCTTCAAACTTGGTATACTTATCCCTTATACCCAAAGGAAGATCCCTATTGTTTTTGGGGCATGCCCGACCCCCAGGGGCCGAGCCACGCCCTTTCTAGTATTTGTTTGTTTGTCGTCTACAGGCCACATTTCTTAACTTATAATCTTGAAACTTTGCATACACATTCTTTGTACCCTAAGGAACATCCCTATCGTTTGGGGTGTATGCCCCACCCCCAGGGGCAGAGCCACGCCCATTATCTTTTCGTGTGTCTTTGTGTCACCCACACGGCGCAATTCTTACTGGATTTTCTTCAAACTTGTTATACGTATTTCTTATACCCTAAGGAAGATCTCTATTGTTTTTGGTGCATGCCCGACCCCCAGGGACAGAGCCACGCCCATTTCTAGTATGTATTTGTCGTCTACAGGCCACATTTCTTAACTTATAATTTTGAAACTTAGCATACACATTCTTTGTACCCTATGGAACATCCCTATCATTTGGGGTGCATGCCCAACCCCCTGGGGCAGAGCCACACCCATTTTCTTATCGTGTGTCTTTGTTTCGCCTACAGGCCGCAATTCTTATTGGATTTTCTTTAAAACTTTGTATACTTACTCTTTATACTCTAAGGATGATCCCTATCGTTTGGGGTGCATACCAAACCCCCAGGGGCAGAGCCACGCCCATTTTCTTTTTGTGTGTCTCTGTGTCGCCTAGAAGCCACAATTCTAACTGGATTTTCATAAAACTTTGTATACTTACCCTAAGGATGATCCGTATTGTTTTTTTGGTGCATGCCCGACCCCCAATGGCAGAGCCACGCCCGTTCCTTGTATTTATTTGTTTGTCGTCTACAAGCCACATTTCTTAACGTATCATCTTGAAACTTTGATGATTATTCTTTGTACCCTAAGGAACATTTCTGTCATTTGGGGTGCATGCCCAACCCCCAGGGGCAGAGTCACGCCCATTTTCTTTTTGTGTGTCGCCTACAGGCCACAATTCTTAATCAGTCATCTTGAAACTTAAAATACTTATTCCTTATACCCTAAGGATGACCCCTTTTGTTTTGGGTGCATGCCCGCCCCCCGTGGGACAGCAACACCCATTTCTTGTATTTGTTTGCGGTCTACAGGCTGCATTTCTTAATGTATCATCTTGAAACTTTGAATACTTATTCTTGGTACCTTAAGGAATGATTATTCTTTGTACCCTAAGGAACATTTCTGTCATTTGGGGTGCATGCCCAACCCCCAGGGGCAGAGTCACGCCCATTTTTATACGCCCACATTTTCATGTGGACGTATATTGTCGTCGCCCCTGTTCGTCCGTCCGTCCGGACATCCGTCCGGACGTCCGTCCGTCCACAATTGTTTGTGAACAGTCTACAGGTCACAATTTTTATCCGATTTCAATGAAACTTAAAACATAGGTTTATCACCCTAAGATCTCGGTTCCTTTCGATATTGGCATGTATCTGAATGTAACTTCATGGGTTATGGCCCCTGATTGTACGAAAAATCACGTTTTTTAGCTTGTGAACAGTTTAGAGGTCACAATTTTGAACCGATTTGGATGAAACTTGAAATGCATGTTTATAACACAAAGATCTTGGTTCCTTTCGATATTTGCGCCAATCGGATCGTAACTTCCTGAATTATGGCCCCTGATTGTCCGAAAAATCGTCCTTTTTAGCTTGTGGTCCCTCTGGAGGTCAAAATTGTTATCCGATTTAAAAAAACGTTTGATTATATCAGCGTTCCATGGTTATGAACGTTGAGTTCGAATTTCGTGAAAATCGGACCAAAATTGACGGACAAAATGGCCGCCATTTGTACGCGAATAGTGTGAAAATATGTTAAATCAAGGTTGTGAACAGTGTAGAGGACACAATTTTGAACCGATTTGGATGAAACTTGAAATGCATGTTTATAACCCAAAGATCTTGGTTCCTTTCGATATTTGCGCCAATCGGATCGTAACTTCCTGAATTATGGCCCCTGATTGTCCGAAAAATTGCCCTTTTTAGCTTGTAGTCCCTCTGGAGGTCAAAATTGTTATCCGATTTAAAAAAACGTTTGATTATATCATTGTTCAATGGTTATGAAGGTCGAGTTCGAATTTCGTGAAAATCAGACCAAAATTGACGGACAAAATGGCCGCCATTTGTACGCGAATAGTGTGAAAATATGTTATATCAAGGTTGTGAACAGTGTAGAGGACACAATTTTGAACCGATTTGGATGAAACTTGAAATGCATGTTTATAACCCAAAGATCTTGATTCCTTCCGATATTTGCGCCAATCGGATCGTAACTTCCCGAATTATGGCCCCTGATTGTCCGAAAAATTGCCCTTTTTTAGCTTGTGGTCCCTCTGGAGGTCAAAATTGTTATCCGATTTAAAAAAACGTTTGATTATATCACCGTTCCATGGTTATGAAGATTGAGTATGAATTTTGTGAAAATTGGACCAAAATTGACGGACAAAATGGCCGCCGTTTGTACGCGAATATTGTGAAAATATGTTATATAAAGGTTGTGGACCTTATAGAGGTCATAATTTTGAACCGATTTTGATGAAACTTGACATGTATGTTTATAACCCAAAGATCTTGGTTCCTTTCGATATTTGCGCCCATTGGATCATAACTTCCTGAATTATGTCCCCGGATTGTCCGAAAAATCGCTTTTGTTCGCTTTTGGTCCCTCTGGAGGTCAAAATTATTATCCGATTTAAAAAAACGTTTGACTATATCACCGTTACATGGTAATGAAGAGAGAGTTTGAATTACGTGAAAACCGGACTAGAATTGACGGACAAAATGGCCGCCGTTTGTACACGAATAGTGTGAAAATATGTTATATCAAGGTTGTGGACCCTATAGATAGAGGTCACAATTTTGAATCGATTTTGATGAAACTTGACAGGTATGTTTTAAACCCAAAGATCTTGGTTCCTTTCGATATTTGCGCCCATCGGGTCATTACTTCCTGAATTATGTCCCCTGATTGTACGAAAAATCACCCTTTTTAGCTTGTGGTGCCTCTGGAGTTCACAATTATTATATGATTTAAAAAAAAAACGTTTGATTATAAAAACCCAACAAATTCTAATGATTTTCTGATAATTCCTTAATATGCGACAATTCTTGTTGAATGCCCGGACGATTTGGCTGCTGTGTGGGCGTATGTTTCGTTGCCTGGCAACCTATTTTCTCTTTGTGTGTCGCCTACAGGCCACAATTCTTAATCGGTCATCTTGAAACTTAAAATACTTATTCCTTATACCCTAAGGATGACCCCTTTTGTTTTGGGTGCATGCCCGAGCCCCGTGGGACAGCAACACCCATTTCTTGTATTTGTTTGTCTGTCGTCTACAGGCTGCATTTCTTAATGTATCATCTTGAAACTTCGAATACTTATTCTTGGTACCTTAAGGAAGATCCCTATTGTTTTTGGTGCTTGCCCAACCCCAAGGGACAGTTCCACGCCCATTTTTTTTTTTGTGTGTCACCTACAGCCCACAATTCTTAATCAATCGGCTTGAAAACTTTTTTTATACTTATTCCTTATACCCTAAGGCTGACCACTATTATTTTTGGTGCATCACGGTCCCCCTGGGACAGAGCCACGCCCAATGCTTTTGTGTCTTGTGTTCGCCTACAGGATGCAATTCTTAACAGATCCTTTTAAAACTTTACAAACCTATTCCTTATACCCTAAAGATGACCCCTATTGTTTTTGGTGATTTCCTAACCCCCAGGGGCAGAGCCATGCCCATTTTTACTTCGTGTCTATGTCTGTTGTCTACAAGCCACGATTCTTAATGGATCGTCTTTAAACTTGGGATATGTATTCCATATAGCCTAAGGACGTCAACTGCATGTCCCGACTCACACGGGCAAGATACGACCAATTTTGTGTTTGTCGTTTACAGGCCGCAATTGTGAATGAATCAGCTTGGTACTTGGTTTATGTATTCCTTACACCGTAAGGATGGATGAGTTCGAATTTCGGGAAAATCAGACCAAAATTGCCATACAAAATGGCCGCCATTTCTACGCGAATACTGTTAAAAAATGGTATATATCAAGGTTGTGGACCCTGTAAAGGTCATAATTTTAATTCGATTTTGATGAAACTTGAAATTCATGGTTATAACCCAAAGATCTTAGTTCTTTTCGATATTTGCGCATATCGGATCGTAACTTCCTGAATTATGGCCCCTGGTTATACGCAAAATCCCCCTTTCTTTAGCTTGTGGTCCCTCTGGAGGTCACAATTATTATCCGATTTAAAAAAACGTTTGATTATATCACTGTTACACCGTAAGGAAGGTTGGGTTTGAATTTCGGGAAAATCGGACCAAAATTGACAGACAAAATGGCCGCCGTTTTTACGCAAATACTGTTAAAAAAATGGTACATCATGGTTGTGAACTCTCTACAGGTCACAATTCTTATCCGATTTTGATGAAAAGTCACATTTCTAGGTTGTGTTGAGTTCGAATTTTGGGAAAATCGGACCAAAATTGCCATACAAAATGGCCGCTGTTTGTACGCGAATACTGTTAAAAAATGGTATATCAAGGTTGTGGACCCTGTAAAGGTCACAATTTTAATTTGATTTTGATGAAACTTGAAATTCATGGTAATAACCCAAAGATCTTGGTTCTTTTCGATATTTGCGCATATCGGATTGTAACTTCCTGAATTATGGCCCCTGGTTATACGCAAAATCCCCCTTTCTTGAGCTTGTGGTCCCTCTGGAGGTCACAATTATTATCCGATTTAAAAAAACGTTTGATTATATCACCGTTACACCGTAAGGAAGGGTGAGTGTAGATTTCGGGAAAATCGGACCAAAATTGATAGTCAAAATGGCCGCCGTTTGTACGCAAATACTGTTAAAAAAATGGTATATCATGGTTGTGGACCCTGTATAGGTCACAATTTCAATTCGATTTTGATGAGGAAGGTTGAGTTCTAATTTCGTGAAAATCGTACCAAAATTGCCGGACGAAATGGTCGCCGTTTGTACGCGAATAGTGTAAAAATATGGTATATCATGGTTGTGGACTCTCTACAGGTCACAATTCTTATCCGATTTTGATGAAAAGTCACATTTCTAGGTTGTGTACCGTCACACCATAATCATTGTCGGCTTCGAATTTCATGAATATCAGACTGGAACTGACCAACTAAATGGCTGCTCCCAATACAGTATGAAATACAGGACTTAATGATGTAGGAAAAATCACTTTCGGTATTGCTTGTTCTCTATCCATCTCTCGAAAATGTGGGCGTATCCTGCCTGGCAGTGCCAGCCTATCTTTTAGCTTGTGACCAGTGTAGAGGTCACAATTTTGAACCGAGTTGAATGAAACTTGAAATGTATGTTTATAACCTAAAGATCTTGGTTCCTTTCGATATTTGCGCCCATCGGATCGTAACTTCCTGAATTATGGCCCCTGATTGTCCGAAAAATCACCCTTTTTAGCTTGTGGTCCCTCTGGAGGTCAAAATTGTTATCGGATTTAAAAAACCCTTTGATTATATCAATGTTCCATGGTTATGAAGGTTGAGTTCGAATTTCGTGAAAATCGGACCAAAATTGACAGACAAAATGGCCGCCGTTTGTACGCGAATAGTGTGAAAATATGTTATATCAAGGTTGTGGACCTTATAGAGGTCACAATTTTGAACCAATTTTGATGAAACTTGACATGTATGTTTATAACCCAAAGATCTTGGTTCCTTTCGATATTTGCACCCATCGGATCGTAACTTCCTGAATTATTTATGGCCCCTGATTGTCAAAAAAATCACCCTTTTTAGCTTGTGGTCCCTCTGGAGGTCACAATTATTATCTAATTTTAAAAAAAAAACGTTTGATTATAAAAACCAAACAAATTCTATTGATTTTCTGATAATTCCTTATAGAGGTCACAATTTTGAACCGATTTTGTTGAAACTTGACATGTATGTTTATAACCCAAAGATCTTGGTTCCTTTCGATATTTGTGCCCATCGGATCGTAACTTCCTGAATTATGGCCGGTGATTGTCCGAAAAATTGCCCTTTTTAGCTTGTAGTCCCTCTGGAGGTCAAAATTGTTATCCGATTTAAAAAACCGTTTGATTATTTCAATGTTCCATGGTTATGAAGGTTGAGTTCGAATTTTCGTGAAAATCGGACCAAAATTGACAGACAAAATGGCCGCCGTTTGTACACGAATAGTGTGAAAATATGTTATATCAAGGTTGTGGACCCTATAGAGGTCACAATTTTGATGAAACTTGACATGTATGTTTATAATCCAAAGATCTTGGTTCCTTTCGATATTTGCACCCATCGGGTCATTACTTCCTGAATTATGTCCCCTGATTGTTCGAAAAATCACCCTTTTTAGCTTGTGGTCCCTCTGGAGGTCTCAATTATTATCTGATTTAAAAAAAAACGTTTGATTATAAAAACCAAATGATTTTCTGAAAATTCCTTAATATGTGACAACTCTTGTTGACTGCCCGGACGATTTGGCTGCTGTGTGGGCGTATGTTTCATTGCCTGACATCCTATTTTCTAAAAAGAAAAACATGGCATTTGTTAAATTGGTGTGATTGTTAATTGGTAGTTGCATTTGACATTGATTTATACTTGCAGGTGATAACAAGGGATCAAGTGGGGATATTGATGAAGATGATGATGTTCCAGGTTAGTGTGATAATTCAATATTATACGCCCACATTTTCATGTGGACGTATTATGTCGTCGCCCCTGTCCGTCCGGACGTCCGTCCGTCCACAATTTGTTTGTGGACTCTCTACAGGTCACAATTCTTATCCGATTTTGACGAAACTTGAAATATAGGTTTATCCCCAAAAGATCTCGGTTCCTTTCGATATTGGCATGTATCGGATCAAAACTTCATGGATTATGGCCCCTGATTGTACGAAAAATCACGTTTTTAGCTTGTGGACCCTATAGAGGTCACAATTTTGAACCGATTTTGATGAAGCTTGACATGCATGTTTGTAACCCAAAGATCTTGGTTCCTTTCGATATTTGCGGCTATCGGAATGTAATTTCCTGAATTATGGCCCCTGATTGTCCGAAAAATCACCCTTTTTAGCTTGTGGTCCCTCTGGAGGTCACAATTATTATTCGATTTAAAAAACCGTTTGATTATATCACCGTTACACCCTAAGGAAGGTTGAGTTCGAATTTCGGGAAAATCGGACGAAAATTGCCATACAAAATGGCCGCCGTTAGTACGCGAATACTTTTAAAAAATGGTATATCAAGGTTGTGGACCCTGTGGAGGTCACAATTTTGATTCGATTTTGATGAAACTTGAAATTCATGGTTATAACCCAAAGATCTTGCTTCCTTTCGATATTTGCGCATATCGGATCGTAACTTCCTGAATTATGGCCCCTGATTATACGCAAAATCGCCTTTTTGGAGCTTGGAGGTCACAATTATTATTCGATTTAAAAAAACGTTTGATTATGTCACCGTTACACCCTAAGGAAGGTTGAGTTCGAATTTCGGGAAAATCGGACGAAAATTGCCATACAAAATGG
Source organism: Patella caerulea (assembly GCA_036850965.1). Classification (NCBI taxonomy): domain Eukaryota; kingdom Metazoa; phylum Mollusca; class Gastropoda; family Patellidae; genus Patella; species Patella caerulea. Next base: position 1,866,096 of record JAZGQO010000008.1, on the reverse strand, counting down.
CCGCCGTTTGTACGCGAATACTGTTAAAAAATGGTATATCAAGGTTGTGGACCCTGTACAGGTCACAATTCTTATCCGATTTTGACGAAAAGTCACATTTCTAGGTTGTGTACCGTCACACCATAATCATTGTCGACTTCGAATTTCATGAATATCAGACTGGAACTGACCAACAAAATGGCTGCTCCCAATACAGTATGAAATACAGGACTTCATGATGTAGGAAAAATCACTTTCGGTATTGTTTGTTCTCTATCCATCTCTCGAAAATGTGGGCGTATCCTGCCTGGCAGTGCCAGCCTATCTTTAGCTTGTGGACCCTATAGAGGTCACAATTTTGAACCGATTTTGATGAAACTTGACATGCATGTTTGTAACCCAAAGATCTTGGTTCCTTTCGATATTTGCGGCTATCGGAATGTAATTTCCTGAATTATGGCCCCTGATTGTCCGAAAAATCACCCTTTTTAGCTTGTGGTCCCTCTGGAGGTCACAATTATTATTCGATTTAAAAAACCGTTTGATTATATCACCGTTACACCCTAAGGAAGGTTGAGTTCGAATTTCGGGAAAATCGGACGAAAATTGCCATACAAAATGGCCGCCGTTAGTACGCGAATACTGTTAAAAAATGGTATATCAAGGTTGTGGACCCTGTGGAGGTCACAATTTTGATTCGATTTTGATGAAACTTGAAATTCATGGTTATAACCCAAAGATCTTGCTTCCTTTCGATATTTGCGCATATCGGATCGTAACTTCCTGAATTATGGCCCCTGATTATACGCAAAATCGCCTTTTTTTTAGCTTGGAGGTCACAATTATTATTCGATTTAAAAAAACGTTTGATGATATCACCGTTACACCCTAAGGAAGGTTGAGTTCGAATTTCGGGAAAATCGGACGAAAATTGCCGTACAAAATGGCCGCCGTTTGTACGTGAATACTGTTAAAAAATGGTATATCAAGGTTGTGGACCCTGTGGAGGTCACAATTTTGATTCGATTGTGATGAAACTTGAAATTCAAGGTTATAACCCAAAGATCTTGCTTCTTTTCGATATTTGCGCATATCGGATCGTAACTTCCTGAATTATGGCCCCTGATTATACGCAAAATCGCCTTTTTTTTAGCTTGGAGGTCACAATTATTATTTGATTTAAAAAAAACGTTTGATTATATCACCGTTACACCCTAAGGAAGGTTGAGTTTGAATTTCGGGAAAATCGGACGAAAATTGCCATACAAAATGGCCGCCGTTTGTACGCGAATACTGTTAAAAAATGGTATATCAAGGTTGTGGACCCTGTGGAGGTCACAATTTTGATTCGATTGTGATGAAACTTGAAATTCAAGGTTATAACCCAAAGATCTTGCTTCTTTTTGATATTTGCGCATATCGGATCGTAACTTCCTGAATTATGGCCCCTGATTATACGCAAAATCGCCTTTTTTTTAGCTTGGAGGTCACAATTATTATCCGATTTAAAAAAACGTTTGATTATATTACCGTTACACCGTAAGGAAGGTTGAGTTCGAATTTCGGGAAAATCAGACCAAAATTGCCATACAAAATGGCCACCGTTTGTACATGAATACTGTTAAAAAATGGTATATCAAGGTTGTGGACCCTGTAAAGGTCACAATTTTAATTTGATTTTGATGAAACTTGAAATGCATGGTTATAACCCAAAGATCTTGGTTCCTTTCGGTATTTGCGCATATCGGATTGTAACTTCCTGAATTATTCGAATTTCGTGAAAATGGTACCAAAATTGCCGGACGAAATGGTCGCCGTTTGTACGCAAATAGTGTAAAGATATGGTATATCATGGTTGTTGACTCTGTACAGGTCACAATTCTTATCCGATTTTGACGAAAAGTCACATTTCTAGGTTGTGTACCGTCACACCATAATCATTGTCGACTTCGAATTTCATGAATATCAGACTGGAACTGACCAACAAAATGGCTGCTCCCAATACAGTATGAAATACAGGACTTAATGATGTAGGAAAAATCACTTTCCGTATTGTTTGTTCTCTATCCATCTCTCGAAAATGTGGGCGTATCCTGCCTGGCAGTGCCAGCCTATCTTTATTAATATGATCATTTCACCTATGGTCATGAGCATTTTCTGCTTTATACTTTACATTTTACAAAAGATAAATATGGCTTAGTAATCAAGGGTGTCGCGCTTTGACCACTAGCTGGAAGGTCAACTCAGGCTTGCAGTTGTGGTTTTGATCCCTGGTGTGTCCATGTGTTATTGGTAAATTTGGGTATGAAACATTTCTAAGCACATTTCAACCTAATAAAATTTGCGAAATTAAAGAATTTCCAGGTACCAAGTGTTTTAAATTTGGAGTTGGAGAATGTCTTCAGTTCAATCCTTGAAGCGTGTTCATGTTCCATGGCATTGTGGATACTAGTAGCAACCCCAGATGAATTTTTTGTTTAGATGAAAAACAATAAAAACACAATTACTATGCAGTCCTCAATAAATGCTTTCCAAAACAGTTTAGTTTGTATTGATAGGCCAACTAGATGCAAAGTTATGGCCAACTGAAGTCGAAAAAACGCACCGTTTTTTAGAAATTTAGTTCTATTTAAACATACACAATCCAAACTGCTGAAAACGGCACCGCGATTTCTTAAAAAAAATAGACATTTCCTTGTATCTTTTTTGTTATAAGAGATATCTTCATGAAAATTTCACTCTAGACTAAACTTTCGATATTGGCATGTATCGGATGAAAACTTCATGGATTATGGCCCCTGATTGTACGAAATATCATGTTTTTAGCTAGTGGACCCTATAGAGGTCACAATTTTGAACCGATTGTGATGAAACTTGACATGCATGTTTGTAACCCCAAGATCTTGGTCCCTTTCGATATTTGCGCCCATCGGATCGTAACTTCCTGAATTATGGCCCCTGATTGTCCGAAAAAATCGCCCTTTTAAGCTTGTGGTCCGTCTGGAGGTCAAAATTATTATCCGATTTAAAAAACCGTTTCATTATATCACAGTTACATGGTAATGAAGGTTGAGTTCGAATTTCGTGAAAATCGGATCAAAATTGGCATACAAAATGGCTGCCGTTTGTACGCGAATAGTGTGAAAATATGTTATTTCAAGGTTGTGAACCCTATAGAGGTCACAATTTTGAACCGATTGTGATGAAACTTGACAATTCTTATCCGATTTTGACGAAACTTGAAATATAGGTTTATCCCCATAAGAGTTCGGCTGCTTTCGATATTGCCATGTATCGGATGAAAACTTCATGGATTATGGCCCCTGATTGTACGAAATATCATGTTTTTAGCTAGTGGACCCTATAGAGGTCACAATTTTGAACCGATTGTGATGAAACTTGACATGCATGTTTATAACCCCAAGATCTTGGTCCCTTTCGATATTTGCGCCCATCGGATCGTAACTTCCTGAATTATGGCCCCTGATTGTCCGAAAAATCGCCCTTTTTAGCTTGTGGTCCCTCTGGAGGTCAAAATTATTATCCGATTTAAAAAAACGTTTGATTGTATCACCGTTACATGGTAATGAAGGTTGATATCGGAATTCCTGAAAATCGGACCAAAATTGACATACAAAATGGCCGCCGTTTGTACGCGAATAGTGTGAAAATATGTTATTTCAAGGTTGTGGACCCTATAGAGGTCACAATTTTGAACCGATTTTAATGAAATTTGACATGAATGTTTATAACCTGAAGATCTTGGTTCCTTTCGATATTTGCACTCATTGAATCGTAACTTCCTGAATTATGGCCCCTGATTGTACGAAAAGTCACGCTTTTTAGCTTGCGGTCCCACGAGAGGTCAAAATTATTATCCGTTTTAAAACAACGTTTGATTATATCATCGTTACATGGTAATAAAGATTGAGTTCAAATTTTATGAAAATCGGACCAAAATTGACAGACAAAATGGCCGTCGTTTGTACGCGAATAGTGTGAAAATATGTTATATCAAGGTTGTGGACCCTATAGAGGCCAGCATCTTACCCACTTAGCAACATGATCCCCAGTCGAATTTGAAGCCTACTGAAATGCACCTTTATAACCCAAAGATCTTAATTCATTTCGATATTTGCACATATCAAATTCTAACTTAATGATGTAGGAAAAATCACTTTTCGGTATTGCTTGTTCTCTATCCATCTTTCGAAAATGTGGGCGTATCCTGCCTGGCAGTGCCAGCCTATCTTATCAAGGTTGTGGACCTCATAGAGGTCACAATTTTGAACCGATTTTGATGAAACTCGACATGTATGTTTATAACCCAAAGATCTTGGTTCCTTTTGATATTTGCGACCATCAGATCGTAACTTCCTGAATTATGGCCCCTGATTGTCCGAAAAATCGCCCTTTTTAGCTTGTGGTCCCTCTGGAGGTCAAAATTGTTATCCAATTATAAAAAACGTTTGATTATATCACCATTCCATGGTTATGAAGGTGGAGTTCAAATTTCGTTTGTACGCGAATAGTGTAAAAATATGTTATATCAAGGTGGACCTTACAGACGTAACAATTTTGAACTGATTTTGATGAAACTTGACATGTATGTTTATAACCCCAAGATCTTGGTTCCTTTCGATATTTGCGCCCATCTGATCATAACTTCCTGAATTATGTCCCCTGATTGTCCGAAAAATCGCTTTTGTTAGCTTGTGGTCCCTCTGGATGTCAAAATTATTTTAAAAAAAGTTTGATTATATCACTGTTTCATGGTAATCAACAGAGAATTTGAATTTCGTGAAAATCGGACCAGAGTTAATGGATAAAATGGCCGCTGTCTGTACGCAAATTGTGTGAAAATATGTTATATCAAGGTTGTGGACCCTATAGAGGTCTCAATTTTGAACTGATTTTGATGAAACTTGAAATACATGTTTATAACCCAACTTCTAGAATTATGGCCCTTGATTGTACGAAAAATCACACTTTTTAGCTTGTGATCCCTCTGGTGGTCACAATTATTATCTGATTTAAAAAAACGTTTGATTATATTACAGTTACACCGTAGTTATGGGCGAGTTTGAATTATGATTTTCTGATGATTACTTAATATGCAACAACTCTTGTTGACTAGCCCGGACAATTTGGCTGCTGTGTGGGCGTATGTTTCGCTGCCTGGCAACCTTTTTTTTTTTTAACCGTTTCACCAGTGCAACTGAACCGTGACCGGTTAACGGTGGAGCCCTTTACTTTGTCGAACTATGGACTAGTGGATATTAATGCCGGGCTAGTGCCTGACAGCAGACTACTAGCCCAGAGTTATTGGATTTAAAAAAAAAATTTACGCCCCTGCTCTGGAGGTCAAAATTATTATCCGATTTAAAAAAACGTTTGATTATATCACTGTTACATGGTAATGATGGATGAGCTTGAATTTTGTGAAAATTAGGCCAAAATTGTCGCACAAAATGGTTGCCGTTTGTACGCGAATGGTGTAAAAATATGGTATATCAAGGTTGTGGACACTATAGATGTCACAATTTTAATTTGATTTTGATGAAACTTGAAATAAATACATGATTATAACGTAAAGATCTTGGTTCCATTGCATATCGGATCGTAACTTCCTGAATTATGGCCCCTGATTGTACAAAAAATCGCCTTTATTAGCTTGTGGTCCCTCTGGAGGTAACAATTAGTACCTTATTTAAAAAAAAAAAAGTTTGATTATTATCACCGTTACAGGGTAATCTAGATTAAGTTTGAATTTCGTGAAAATCGGACCAAAATTGACAAACTGGCTGCCACTTTTATGCGAATAGCATAAAAATATGGTATATGAAGGTTGTGGACCGGTAGAGGTCACAATTTTAATCCGATTTTGATGAAATTTGAAATACAAGTTTATAACCCAAAGATTGTGTTTCCTTTGGATATTCGAGCACATTGGACCATGACTTCCTGAATTATGGCCCCTGATTGTATGAAAAATCATGTTTTTCTTTTGTTGATCCTATGGAGGCCACAATTTTATTCTGAATTTAGAAAAGACTACATTTCCGTTACACATTAATGATGGTTGAGTGTGAATTTCCTGAAAATCGATAATTGAACAGCTAAATCCAAAATATTAAATGTTTCGTATACTTAACGTTAGCATGGGGGTAGAACTTTATAAAAACCAAACAAATTCTAATGATTTTCTGATAATTACTTAATATGTGACAACTCTTGTTGACTGTCCGGACGATTTAGCTGCTGTGTGGGCGTATGTTTCCTGGCCGGGCAACCTATTTTTTGCTTCTGAATTCTCCCGAGGTTACAATTTTTATACGCCCACATTGAATTATCGGATGACTTTAAATTTATACACAGTGTTTAAGGTCATGAAACAAAGAAGCCTATTGTTTTTCAGCGAAATCAAATAATTATTGCCATAGTTATGGCCCTTGATCACTTCAACAAATCTTGTTGATGCTCTAGAGCCCAAAGTTAATATCCGATTGACCTTAACTTTACACACAATATTTAAGGTCATGAGACGAAGAAGCCTATCCATTTTCAGCGATTTCTGGTAACTGCCAGCCCTTGATCACTTCAAAAAATCTTTTGGGCCTTCTGGTGGCCAAAGTTAATATCCGATTGAGTGTAAATTTATACAGTGTTTAACGTCATGAGATGAAGAATCCTATTGATTTTCAGTGATTTCCGATGATTACTGATAGAGTTATGGCCCTTGATAACTTAAACAAATCTTGTGGACGCTCTAGAGGCCAAAGTTAATATCTGATTGACTTTAAATTTATATGCAGTGTTTAAGGTCATGAGACGAAAGAGCTTATTGATTTTCAGTGATTTCCGATAATTAGTGCCAGAGTTATGACCCTTGATCACTTAAATAAATCTTGTGGACGCTCTAGAGGCTAAAGTTAATATCTGATAATTGACTTAAGATTTATACACAGTGTTTAAGGTCATGAGACGAAGAATCCTATTGATTTTCAGCAAATTTCGATAATTACTGCCAGAGTTATCTCCCTTGATCACTTTGAAAAATCTTTTGTAATGCTCTAGAGGCCAAACTTATCACCCAATTGACTTCAGATTGATACACAGAGTTTAAGGTCTTGAGATGAACAAGTATATTGACTTTCATGAGTAGCTAAATCCATGATTTTAAATGTTTCGTATACTAAGCGTTAGCGTGGGGCAGAACTTTAAAAAAAAAAAACTAAACAATTCTAATGCTTTTTTGATAATTAATTTATGAATTGTTAATCTTAATCAGATTTCAGAGTATTATAAATGTTTTATTACCGAAAAAGTAAGAATATGCGACATCTCTTGTTGACTGCCCGGACGATTTAGCTGCTGTGGGCGTATGTTTCGTTGCCTGGCAACCTATCTTTTATCTGATTTTGATAATGACTTCTAGGGATATGGCCCGTGCTTCACCTTGTAAATGTTCCAATGACAAAAGTAACCATCCGATCTGTATGAAATGTATCATTATTTAAATTAGTAAAAAGAAATTTCAACAATTTATGTAAGTAAGTTACTTTTAGTGTTAATGCCCTTGTTTTAGTTTGTAGAACCTTGTATGCCCTCAAAGAATGAAAATTATAATCTAATTTAACTGCTGTGGGCATATTGCCTAGCAACCTATCTTTATATTGGTCTAAAGGTAGAACTTATGGAAACCTTAATGGATTTTTTTCCCTTTTTCTTTTTCAGACTTGGTAGAAAATTTTGATGAAGCATCTAAGGGAGAAGGTGATTAGGAATACCATGTGCAAAACTAATCTGTATACAAATTTTATACCGCGACTGGTGTCATTCTTTTCCTAAACTGTTTAATTAATATGGCTGTATGACATGAGCTATCCCTGAACTTATCTTCTGCCACCTTTTATGTCAATAGTCCTGTCAATAATTGTAATATAAAAAATATACTTGGATATTACAAGATTCATATCAAATTACATCAAAATATTTTTAACTTTATATCAGTCTCAAGGTCCATGCCAAGTTCGGTTAATTTTCAATGACCATGTTGTATTTATGAAAACGAATGAAATTTGCTTTATAATTTAAGTCATTAAAAAAATTGAAGTGAATAGTTCTAATATTAAAATAAATCATGAGGTGCCATCAATGTTGTAGTCTGTCCATTTTGTCTGTTAAAAATACCACCATGGTTCAGTATATATTGCCAATACTGTGCTGGCTTTGTTTCTAATTGTTTAATCCCTTTACTGAATTTGTAAGTTTTAGAAATTGAGGCATTCATAAAAGTTAAAATGTAAGTTTTCTGTAGAATTGACAGCATGTTATAACTTAGTTATTTACATACATAATTTGTCATCCATAAAGTTCTAAGCTTTTCATGAATAAATTATCATTTATATTAACACATTTCTGAAATTAAAAGGCTTATTTATTTTTGACCACTCAAGAATAGAGGTACTAAGAAATTACCAAGCCATGCATAAAGATTATATGGCGTGTCGCTAATCCTAACCAAGAGAAGATCGTATCATTTATATTAACACATTTCTGAAATTAAAAGGCTTATTTATTTTTGACCACGCGAGAATAAAGGTACCAAGAAATTACCAAGCCATGCACGAAAATTATATGACATGTCGCTAATCCTAACCAAGAGAAGATGTTTAAATGACAAGTGCCCTAAGGCCCAAAAAATAAAATGTTCTGTTTCCGGTAACCCGACCGACCCATTACAAAACCTGCCGACTAAAATTTTTTTTTAGTGCCGATTCCGAGAGAGAAATTTTTTTTTTTTAACCAAGCGACCGTTCAAAAATCTCTAAACCTACCGAATTCTTGAAAATTCCTATATTATTTCTTGCTATAAATGATTATAAATGTCATCATTCTTTGAATCTGCATTTACCCATCGGAATAGGCGGGTACAGCGAACGTTTATTAAGAACTGTCATACTTTTGACGCGAGATTGCTAACCGACATGAAAAAACGAGACTACAGGTTTCGTATAGATTTACCACTGCGCTAGCATGGGGCAGATAGGCCTCGAAATAAGACGGCACAGGGTGATCAATAAATCGAACCCTTGAGGTATCAACCAGGTGACCAATCGATCACCTAAAATAGAGATTGCATGATGTTTGAATGTTGTTTCTTGAGTAACTTAAATTGCGTGACCATTTACTTAATTCATTTCAAAGAATAATAAATCCAAGATACAATTTGAAGAACTGATATACTCCTTGACAGTCATTTTAAGTGCAATAAAATATATGGTATTGCCAATAATTCAATCACAGGAAGTGAAAGTGCCTATCTATAAGAAAAAAACAAGCACACTATCGAAATTAGCTTTTCTGCTTTGCTTCCCACCATTGAATTATGAGTGCCATTTCAATGTTTCCGTCATCGTCCTTTCCTCAAAATCTCAAATTCGTCCTTCAATTCCCATTTTTTGAATGTTCTTCTATTGACTCTCATTTTTCTTCACTTGCGTGGCCATTTTGGCAACTCAACCAAAATCTTGTCAAATCCACACCAACCATCTTGCATAACAACAGGGACTCCCAGATTAGTTGGCATATCTGTCAGCGAAAGAGTCAGTCTTTTGGCACTGTCCCACGTTACCGCTGAATATGTAATTTCCGAAATCACACAGTATGCTATGAGATGTCATTTCGTGAAAGATCGTAAACAGGCGAAGTCGCCGCTTTCCTTATTTGGACACGAGCTTGTCAATTTGACCATTGTGTTCAACGTCACAAACTATGGAATTCCCCAGAAACAACCAAACTAGTCAACAATATTCTCCGTATGGATCTTGGTTTTTGGTAAGTTTCAGCCATGTAACTGATGACCATATAAAAAGTCCCATTTTTAGGGCGTGGTCGGCCATACTTTAGAGCGATCTGACAGGGGAAAGCCCCCAAACTTTTGGTTAGATTTTTGAAAATTGTATATTTACCAAGTGTAGATCTTTGTTTCTGGTAAGTTTCAGCCCTGTATCTTATGACCATATAAAAAGTCCCATTTTTAGGGCGTGGTCGGCCATACTTCATGTTACGCTATATACTGTAGGGGTTACCTTAGTTTGTAAACTATCTTCTGGTTTATGTATTGAAATTGTTAGTGACAACAAGAACTAGGCTAATAAGAATATGTCTGGAAGTTTAAAGTAGGGCAATGACATAAGTCTGATAATCCAAATGTGGTAATCCCACGAGTTAGAAACGTGGTTGTCTACTCTATGTGCCCATATAAGTACAGTGTCTTGAAATCCAGGGTAGCGTCTGTGTAGTTGACCAATCCGATAAAGGAAGCACCTGGTCAGTTTCCCGGGGCTCAATTCTGACTCATACAAGTAACCTCTTTATAAGAACATTCGAAGTTTAAGTATCTTTAGATATCATTCGAGAGATTCAAGGGGAAATTCCTACCGTGAACTGCCCTGCCTCACAAGCCGGTTTCAGATATCATGATGGGACGGTAGGAAATACATTTTAGATACCATTGTGGGGTTGAGAGAACACCACAGCCTTCCCGGCTGAGAGGCGAGGAAATGCCGCCTCAGAACACAAGCCAAGGATATTGAACTTGTATTCAATGATATTGTAGTTACCTGTATTATGGATGTTAGATATAAAAACATTTAACGTAAAAAGCGTTCCATTGTCAGTTTATTGAAGATCGGAATAATTGATCATATTTTAAACAACGTGAAGTCTATAAGAAAACCCTAGAAGAAAAATCCTAGACGATCATTGTCACCTCTGTGGCCTCGTAGTGTCGGCCTGCTTTTTAGTACCGTAACACAGGATAGTACCACATTGAGAGCGACCTGACCTTGAAAATTATAATTATCAAGTATGGATCTTTGTTTCTGGTAAGTTTCAGCCATGTAATTGGTCCCGTGAGGCGATATTGGGTGTGGTCTGACTTCGGGAAAGCCCTGGAAATTTGGGTTAGATTTGTGAAATATTTACTCCGACTATGGATACCAATGTCCTAGAAAGTTTCAGCCATGTAACTTATGACCTAATTTTAGGCCCCCTGGGCGCTACTTTAAGGTGCTGCTGTGGCTCAACGCCCCAGCAGTGCACGATCTGACCAATTGATTTTTGTACGCCCACATTTTCATGTGGACGTATTATGTCGTCGCCCCTGTCCGGACGTCCGTCCGTCCACAATTTGTTTGTGGACTCTCTACAGGTCACAATTCTTATCCGATTTTGATGAAACTTGAAATATAGGTTTTGACGAAACTTGAAATATAGGTTTATCCCCCAAAGATCTCGGCTGCTTTCGATATTGGCATCTATCGGATCAAAACTTCATGGATTATGGCCCCTGATTGTACGAAAAATCACGTTTTAGCTTGTGGACCCTATAGAGGTCACAATTTTGAACCGATTTTAATGAAACTTGACATGCATGTTTGTAACCCAAAGATCTTGGTTCCTTTCGATATTTGCGGCTATCGGAATGTAATTTCCTGAATTATGGCCCCTGATTGTCCGAAAAATCACCCTTTTTAGCTTGTGGTCCCTCTGGAGGTCACAATTATTATTCGATTTAAAAAACCGTTTGATTATATCACCGTTACACCCTAAGGAAGGTTGAGTTCGAATTTCGGGGAAAATCGGACGAAAATTGCCATACAAAATGGCCGCCGTTTGTACGCGAATACTGTTAAAAAATGGTATATCAAGGTTGTGGACCTGTGGAGGTCACAATTTTGATTCGATTTTGATGAAACTTGAAATTCATGGTTATAACCCAAAGATATTGCTTCCTTTTGATATTTGCGCATATTGGATCGTAACTTCCTGAATTATGGCCCCTGATTATACGCAAAGTCGCCTTTTTTTTAGCTTGGAGGTCACAATTATTATCCGATTTAAAAAAAACGTTTGATTATATTACCGTTACACTGTAAGGAAGGTTGAGTTCGAATTTCGGGAAAATCAGACCAAAATTGCCATACAAAATGGCCGCCGTTTGTACGCGAATACTGTTAAAAAATGGTATATCAAGGTTGTGGACGCTGTAAAGGTCATAATTTTAATTCGATTTTGATGAAACTTGAAATTCATGGTTATAACCCAAAGATCTTGGTTCTTTTCGATATTTGCGCATATCGGATCGTAACTTCCTGAATTATGGCCCCTGGTTATACGCAAAATCCCCCTTTCTTTAGCTTGTGGTCCCTCTGGAGGTCACAATTATTATCCAATTTAAAAAAAAACGTTTAATTATATCACCGTTACACCGTAAGGAAGGTTGAGTTTGAATTTCTGGAAAATCGGACCAAAATTGACAGACAAAATGGCTGCCGTTTGTATGCGAATACTGTTTAAAAAAAATGATATATCATGGTTGTGGATCCTGTATAGGTCACAATTTTAATTCGATTTTGATGAGGAAGGTTGAGTTCTAATTTCGTGAAAATCGTACCAAAATTGCCGGACAAAATGGTCGCCGCTTGTACGCGAATAGTGTAAAAATATGGTATATCATGGTTGTGGAGTCTTTACAGGTCACAATTCTTATCCGATTTTGATGAAAAGTCACATTTCTAGGTTGTGTACCGTCACACCATAATCATTGTCGGTTTCGAATTTCATTAATATCAGACTGGAACTGACCAACTAAATGGCTGCTCCCAATACAGTATGAAATACAGGACTTAAAGACGTAGGAAAAATCACTTTCGGTATTGCTTGTTCTCTGTCCATCTCTCGAAAATGTGGGCGTATCCTGACTGGCAGTGCCAGCCTATCTTTACTCGTCTGGACACCTGGTGCAAATTTGGGGGGTCAAACCTTTTTTAACTGATGACCATATTATTTTGTCATTAGCTCCTGGACTATTACGAATCCATCGCTCACCTAAATCCCAATCCAGGTGCATTTTTTGTTGCTGTCCTCCGTCGCTCAAATTCACTTTCCCCAGGTGTGTTTTTTTTTTTATTTCCACAAAAAATGCCAGAAATGGACGAATATCAGTCAGCGGGGATTCAGATTCCGATACCACTATGCCTATGGTACACACAAAACAAATTACTATATGTATAGAAAACTACCAATCCTTGAATGAGATCTGACATGTAAATACTGAAAATTTATTGTGCAGTATATCGTGTGCAAACAGACTGAAGTCACAAAAAAAAAAATCTGGTCGTAGTAAATAAAAATGTGCTACTGTAAAGGAAGATTTTTTAAGTTGTATAAAGTATTGTACCGTATATATCGGTAATTGTTTTATAATACATTTTGTCTTTTTTATCACACATTTTTGGCGGATAATATATTTCAGTCACTGCAAAAAATGTGATTTTTTATTGTCCCCCGCCTTTCGAAGAAATGGGTTCGTCCGTCTGTCTGTCCGTCTGTCCGTCACACTTTTTGGGACAGAATAACTCACCCCCTAATTGAGCTAGAATGTTCAAACTTGGTGTATGTGTTTATTAGGTCAATGCCTTGATGGAGTTCGAAGATGAGCATTTTCCGCTTAGGGTAAGCAGAGATAAGCAATTTGATTGGTTGATGCTTTGGGACACGATAACTTTAGTTCTAATTAAGTGAGAGTGATGAAACTTGGTGTAAAGTTTCATTATAGTAATACCTTGACTAAGTTCAATAATGAGCATTTTCTGCTCAGGGTAAGCAGAGCGGTACGCAATTTGATTGGTCGAGACTTTGGAACACAATAACTCCCCTTTTAATTGAGTTAAAATGTTCAAACTTGGTGTATATTCTTATTAGGTCAATGCCTTGATGGCGTTCGAAGATGAACATTTTCCGCTAAGGGTAAGCAGAGATAAGAATTTGATTGGTTGATGCTTTGGGAAACGATAACTCTAGTTCTAATTAAGTGAGAGTGATGAAACTTGGTGTATAGTTTCATTACAGTAATGCCTTGACTAAGAGCGATAATGAGCATTTTTTGCTCAGGGTAAGCAGAGTGATAAGCAATTTGATTTGCTGAGACTTTGGAACACAATAACTCTCCTTCTAATTGAGTTAAAATGTTCAAGATTGGTGTGTATGCTTATTAGGTCAATGCCTTGATGGAGTTCGAAGATGAGCATTTTCTGCTTAGGGTAGGCAGGGATAACCAATTAGATTGGTTGATACTTTGGGACAAGATAACTTAGGTTCATCTTGATTGATGATTTTTATGCCAATACAAAGACTGCATTCTCATTCAGTAATGGATTCGACAGTAACAGTGTAAAGAAACAATTGACTCGGACACAAGGCCCCTTGGCCAGCGGGGCCCTTTTGTCAAGCGTGGGGGCCTTTTTGTCTGTCTTTTGGGTCCCCCTAACTAGGGTACATTTTCATTTTTATCGTCGGTTTTAGCATTTTTCTTTATAAAAGACTTTTGGATGACACTTCGTGTACAGTTTAATTGTTCGATACGTTTGAAAAAAATAAATGTGCGATTAATTAATATGTGTCTTTTATTTTGGCATATCAGCGGGGGACATCAGCCTCACTGTTGGCTTGTTTATATAAAAAAATTAGCATCCATTTTGACGGGAAAGAAATGTAAGCGAGTGTGAGCTCTGCATACAAGGAGTAGGGTGAGTTTTCTTTGTGTGAGTTTTCTTTGGGTCCTCTGGTTTCCTCCCACTGCTAAAGTAAAGACCACGCGCAAGCAAACTATTCAAATAAATTGATCCATAATAAATTGAAATATTCGCCCTTTTACACAATTTGGGGGTGGCACAATTTACCCAAATCAAAATAAATCAAATGCAATTTCCAAGAAAATTTGGAAGTTGTAACCAAATCCATCATTTTTCTAATTCTAATTGTTCCAACACACTTGTATTTATTTACTTTTTAAACCCCCTGGCCCTTTACCAAACAAATTTCGGGGTTTACATTATTCCGGGGTTTACAATATTTCCGGGATCTTAAAAACAGTACATGTATTTATAATTTAGAGATACTTAAGAATGCAAGTATCCATCTATCCAATCTTACCCCACAAACCCCACCACAACAACCAAAAAAACCCCCAATGTTTCCCTCCGACCCCATATGTTTTTGAAGGGGATTGGACCTGGGGGTTACCGTAAAACAAACACATGCATTATCCCTAGCGCCAGTACCGAGTAGTGTCGAATGGTACTGAATGTTTGTATTGTTGACTCGCGTAATCGAGTGTGTCTATATATCTCTCTTCCGGTTCCTCCTCGGACCATGCTGTATTATTAAATATACATCTCATACAAAGTTGTTCATTGAGTGTTCGTCCAAAGTGTGGCACTATTGACTGGCGTGGCGGCCGGAGTGGGATACGAACTTTTCGCTCATTATAAACGTATAAATTAGTTTAAACATAACTGTCAAAAGTGTCGTCGCTTTTACCGAAACGGCGGTTGGACGAAACATTTTACTATAAAGTGTCTTCACTCAATTCTTCCATACTTTGTATTGTGTATATTGTTGTGTTAGCCAGCAACTTCACCCATGGCAAATAATACACGTGCACCAAAGCAGTGGTGCCTCACCAAACACGAGAATATTACTTCTTGGCGGCAGAACCTACAATATTGTCTATCGCTGGATCCCAATTTCGCACCTTTCCTGCTTGATGGTACCTTAGAGGTCTTCGGAATGACCCATAAGACGCACCAGACGTACAGCTCAACAAAAAGCGGCTCATCTAGACCTAGTGTTGAGTCAGATTGCAAATTATTGCCCGGTTGTTTCAAGGAACACTATTGTTAAAAATTCTACATCAATTAATCAAATCTGGCAATGTATCCGCCTTCATTTTGGTTTCCAGTCCACTGGTGCACACTTCTTAGACTTTAATAACTTTCGGTTGGATTCATCTGAACGTCCCGAGGATTTATATCAAAGACTCATGTCATTTATTGAAGATAATTTACTAAAGGCTAATGGTGATATATCACATCACGGTGAAGTACCAGTTCTTGATGAAGAACTCTCTCCATCCTTGGAAAATATCATCATTTTAGTATGGCTTCGCCTCATTCATCCTGATCTATCCCAATTAGTTAATAAACAGCGATATGGCACAGAACTTAGGTCACGTACCATTGCCAGCTTAAAACCTGAGATTTCACAAGCCCTTGATTCCCTTTTAGATGAAATACAATCCTCGTCAGAAGCTCGTGTCCTTCGCTCGTCTACTAATGATTACTACAAGAGACCATCCATGGGTAAAACTAAAAGACACCCTCCTGCCAAGTCATGTCCTATTTGTAAACAGGCTGGACGTCCTCGCTACGAACATTATCTCAGTGCTTGTCCGTTCTTACCGACAGCTGACCAAAAATTCCTATCGAAAGCCAGACTTATTTGTAGCTTTGAGGGAGACAATGGGGGTGATGAAGACGACAACCCTCCTTTACCTATTGAATCTCCTCCCAGTCATATTGCCTGTCGTGTTAGCATCATGCAGTCTCCTCACATCAAGGCATTTTACAACCACCACCCGTTACAACTAACCATTGATACTGGAGCCGAAATTAATATGATTAAATCATCCGTAGCAAATTATATTGGTGCCCCTATTGAAAAAAGCACACAATATGCTCTGCAAGCTGATGGGATCACACACCTGTCTGTTATTGGTGAGACTTACATTACCCTCACAAGAGGTAGTTCCACTTTACAACTGGAAGCTTTGGTTGTCGACGATTTAGACGTGGATATTTTGGCCGGTACCCCTTTTATGACAACGAATGATGTTTCAGTTCGACCTGCCTTGCAACAAGTCACATTAGGTGAAAATGTCATCCAATATGGTCCTAAGCCATTGCAGTCGCATTGATCTCATCATGCTGTTCGCAGAACTCAAGCATATGTTTTGCGCTCACCTACTACATCTACCATCATATGGCCTGGTGATTACCTTGAAGTTGATATTCCATCAGATATTGACCCAGATAGTACTCTTGCGATAGAAGGTCGATGAGATTCCCCCCACTCCCGCAACCGCAAACCATCACAGATATGGCCTCAGCCCACGATCTTAGACGCTGTTGCCGGTAAACTTCGCATTCCTAATACTTCTATTGAACCACAACCAATTTCAAAACACTCCCATTTCTGTCAAGCCAGACTGGTGAAGGACTATACACCCGGCGATACCGATCATTCATTAGCCGCCCCAGCCTCAGCTAATGTACCACCAACTACACAACCACAGGGTCATAACTCGGCAGCCATACGTCTAGATCCCGATAATATTTTGTCGTCAGATGACTTTTCTAAGTTCCAGAATCTATTACACACGTTTAATAATCTCTTCAGTAAGAACATGTCGTGCTATAATGGTGCTGCTGGTAATTTTCAGGCCGTAGTAAACATGGGCCCTGTCCAGCCTCCACAAAGAAAAGGCAGAGTTCCACAGTATGCTAGAAATAAACTTACAGCATTACAGGATGAACTAGAAGCAGCTGGAGTGTTTCGTCGCCCTGAAGATGTTGGTGTGTCAGTCGAGTGTCTCGACAACCCTTCATTTTTAATACAGAAGTCTAACGGTAGCTACCGCCTGGTTACCGCCTTTGCCGACGTTGGCCGATACAGCAAGCCTCAACCGTCATTAATGCCAGACGTTGAGTCTATCCTTCGCACAATTGCTTCCTGGCAGTATATTATTGTGACTGATTTGACAAATGCATTTTATCAGATTCCCCCTATCGAAAGACTCGATGAAATACTGTGGTGTCGCTACCCCATACAAAGGAGTTCGTGTTTACACCAGGTCTGCTATGGGTATGCCTGGCTCCGAGACAGCACTTGAAGAGCTTATGTCTCGTGTTCTTGGTGACCTCTTACAGAGTGGAGTTATTGCGAAACTCGCAGATGATTTGTATATAGGCGGCAACACCGTAGAGGAATTGTTATCTAACTTTCGCAAGACATTATCGGCGCTCAATTCTTGTGATCTTCGCCTATCTCCTTCAAAGACAGTTATTTGTCCTACTACTACGACC
This sequence comes from Patella caerulea, assembly GCA_036850965.1. Classification (NCBI taxonomy): domain Eukaryota; kingdom Metazoa; phylum Mollusca; class Gastropoda; family Patellidae; genus Patella; species Patella caerulea. The sequence goes on along the minus strand of JAZGQO010000008.1, from coordinate 1,848,124 downwards.
ATACTAGGTAGGATTTGGACGAAAGATTCAATATCAGCTAGTCTGCATCGGATCAGTACACTCTCGTCATATCCACCCCCTACAACTGTTCGTGGACCACGATCATTTTTAGGCGCATACAAGGTCTTAAGCCGAGTTATTCCTATCTGTTCCCATATACTTACCCCTCTTGAAGACTCGATCACAGGTTTACAGTCCAAAGATAAACTTACTTGGTCGGATGAACTTTTACTACACTTCACCAAGGCTCAACAGTCCCTACATACCAACCGATCCATCGTTTTACCACTGTCAACCGATCAACTGTGGGTAATCACTGATGGTTCTGTATCAAAACATGGTATTGGTGCAACTCTGTACGTTACCTGTTCTGAGAAGCCGCTATTAGCTGGATTCTTCAGCGCCAAGCTTCGCAAACACCAGGACCCGGTTCCTAGAAAATTCTTAAAAGTAAGCACAAAGTTATGCTTCACCTTTGCTTACGTAAGAAACTTTATGAAATACCGTCTCTATAGAAACTCCTCAAGACCGTTCTTACGTAAGATCAAGCCAAGTACGAGTCTAAGCACAGTGTGACTGGTAAATTGAGACTAAGATGCTCTTTAGCGTCACAAAAACAATCAATCTGTTTCACAGAGAATTACTTAGGAATTAACTCTGTAACAGATGAGTGTCCATAGCACGTGCGTTGACTGCAGTCATTGGCTCAACGGCTCGTGCAATGTTTACTTAACACCTAACTGCTTCGGGCAAAATGACGCATTTTACTCATTTTAATACCCATTTACACTTAATAGGAAATATTTTTTAACTTCAATTACTTCAAACGTCTTTATTTATTTTTCTGTTACCTCAAAAAAATGTTTGAGAATTTAATTTTTCGGAGTAAAAAAGTTAATATACCGTACTAATTAAGCCTCGCCGATGTCATGCTTATCAGTGATTTTAGCGGCCAAGCGAATATTCACTGCGGGATCAGTTTGAAAAACAATTTGGTATGCAATTAGAGTTATAAATAGATCAATGACATTAACTTCAAATAGTCGATTTAGAAGTATTTGACAAAATATGACATGAAATGAAATAGGTTTTAACTTCCTACTGTTTTGCTCCTAAGCTGGGCTAATAAATACTGGCATACGCCATAAAGTGTGCTACGAGGGAAAGTTTGTCCGGGCAGCGGCGCTACGGCTTACTCTTATATCGACTTACAACGGCCAGGGGATCTTTGACGTGCACGCCAATTTTTACACGGGACCTTATTTTTTCGTCTGCATCACTGACAAGGGGATGAACCTTCTCGGCCAATGCAGGAATCGAACACCTTTAACACGTTCTTGCACTTACATGTAGATTTTAAGTAGACTTTGCAAATAAGTAAACTTATCTTATTTCGTGTTAACGGAAAATTCTTAAAAACGTCCTTGTTCTTACATTTTAAGTAGACTTCAGTGTAAGCACAAGCACGTTATTATGTGTTCCAAGAAAAAACTTAAGCACAACTTCGTTCTTAAAATTGTCAATCTAAGCACAAATCCCAAGCAAGGTATAGGGCTTGCTTACCAACTTTTAAGCCTGTTTCTGCTTCAAACAATATGGTTGACCGTGGATTTATTCGACGATATTTGCTACATCTTTTGGTACCTAAGAGTCAATTGAAAGACAGAAAATCCCTTAGAAACATTTTCTCGGAAAGAATGCTATAGGAAATTTCGCTTCTACCTTAAACACAATTCATTTATTTCCAAATTGGTAAACAACACACACGCGGGCTACTTATGATCAGTCGCTCTCACAATTATTCGGTTTGTTTGCATGTACATGCGTTTTGGGTTGTTTTCTTTTGTTTAGTCTGGGGTATATTTTATATATGTAGGCCTATGGGAGACACGTCAAAGGTATCAGGGGATCACTTGACTAAGTGGGTAAGACGCTGGTTCGCTAGCCTGGAGGTCGGGTGTTCGATCCCTGCATTGGCCGAGAAGGTTCATCCAAATTTTCCGACGTGGTTTCTCCTTGTCAGTGATACAGGACGGAGGACAGCTGTCTTGTCATTCGGATGGGACGAAAAAACGAGGTCTCGTGTACAAACTGGCGTACACGTAAAAGATTCCTTGGCAGTTAGAATTCGATAGAGTAGTGCCGCTGCCAGGGCGAAATTTCCCTCATAGCACACTGTATGACGTATGTAGGTCTTCATTACCCCAGATTAGGAGCAAAATAGTAGGACGCGAAATTTCATTTCATTTCATTTGTTAAATAATAAAATACATGTAAATCGACTATTTTCCGGGAAGCTAATGTCATTGGTCTATTTATAACTCCATGCAGACCATTTAGCTATATATAGAAATTCTGTGATGCAGACGAATTTACATTTACCGTGTAATTTGCATACCAAAAATGTTTTTTGACGTTAGAGAGCATCGTACTCTCAATTTACCAGTCACAATGTGCTTAGACTCGTACTTAACTTGTGCTTACGTAAGAACGGTCTTGAGAATTTTCTGGAGACGGTATTTTATAAAGTTTCTTACGTAAGCAAAAGTGAAGCATAACTTTGTGCTTACTTTTAAGAATTTTCTAGGAATTGGCCCTGGCTGGCGTCTTACCCACTTAACCACGTGATCCCTTTGACATGGCCCCTATAGGCCTATAAGCTAGCCCCCCCCCCCAAAAAAAATAAACGCAAGCACACGCAAACAGACGGAATAACTGAGACAGCGCCCGATTTTAAAGTAGCCAAGTCTCTAATTCAATGTCATCCAGCATCTTCGACATTGAAAACACGAATTATTTGTCAGTTTAAATCAAAATTGATGATGTAATCTTATCGGAAAAAGATGGGCTTCTGATATCCAATATTTTACCATTGGTACACGAATCGGGACTTGTGCTTAGATTGACAATTGTAAGAACGAAGTTGTGCTTAAGTTTTTTCTTGGAACACATAATAAAGTGCTTGTGCTTACACTGAAGTCCACTTAAAATCTAAGCACAAGAGCGTTCTTAAGAATTTTCTGGGAACACAAAATAAGGTAAGTTTAATTAATTGCAAAGTCTACTTAAAATCTAAGTACAAGAACGGGCTTAAGAATTTTCTAGGAATCGGGCCCTGGTTACGTGGTTACCCTGTGAAATAGAGGCATTATGTATAGCAGCTGCATTCAAACATTTTAGTCCATACATCATCCAATCCAGACATAATACTTGCCTCCTAACAGACAGTAAACCATTTGTACAGGCATTTGAACGTCTGTGTCGTGGTGAATTTTCCACCAGCCCACGTGTAACTTCCTTCCTTTCGGTTGTCAGCAGATATCAAGTGAGCATTCGACACTTGGCAGGTACTGCCAACGTGCCATCTGACTTTGCCAGTAGAAATGCCCTTCCTTGCACAGAACCAACATGTCAGATCTGTCTTTTTATTAATACTACAGAAATCTTGATTCAGCTCTGGAACGAGTATCTGATTCCTGCCATGTTTGCGCCTCTCTTAAACAGCTTCCTCATGCATTTGTTGAACAAACATCAGAAGACCCACCAGAAGTAGTAGGTGTGTCGTTCGCTGCCGACGTCATGAAGAGAAACAGGCAACTTATTCTCATTCTTCGTGAAACCACTACGTCATATACATCCACTTGTATTCTTGAAAATGAACAACAGGCTTCTCTACGTGATGGTTTATTAAAACTAGACATTGCACTCCGTCCGCTTGATGGTCCCCATGCAGTTGTTCGAGTTGATCCTGCTCCTGGTTTTATTGCATTAAAGAATGATTCAGTATTAAATCGATACCATCTGTGTTTGGAAATTGGTTACCCAAAGAACCCCAACAAAAATCCGACTGCTGAGAAAGCCATAGCCGAATTAGAAAATGAACTTCTCCGTCAAGAACCGCAAGGTGGTACAGTTACCCCCATTTCCCTCGCTATTGCAACTGCACGACTTAATTCGCGCATTCGCGGACGTGGATTGTCTGCAAGAGAACTGTGGACGCACAGAAACCAATTCTCCAATCAACAAATTCCTGTCCTGGACAAAGACATCATCATGGCCCAGCACAGTCAGCGACTCCGTAACCATGCCTTTAGTGATGTTTCTAAAAACCTAAACCAACATGTGTGTCCTTCCTCATCCATGAACATTCAAATAGGCGACTTGGTTTATCTCTCCTCGAAAGGGAACAAGACTGGTGCTCGTGATCGCTATCTTGTCATGAGTGTTGACAATGGTTGGTGTTGTATTCGAAAGTTTGCAGGATCACAGCTTCGGCCCATGTCTTACAAAGTCAAGTTGCATGACATCTTTAAAGTACCAGAGCATATTGTTCGCTTTCATTCCCAACAATGTGAAATTAATGAAGATGAAACAGAAACCGTCACAACTGATAATGGTGATATAAATGAATATCAACCTTTAAGCCAACCTGTACCAGCGTTACCTGTAGCGCCAACCTTGCCCGAAGTCCCAGTCGAGCTAACTACCTCTTACTCTGATATGACAGAAACCTTAAAACCCAGCGCAGCTGAAATCGAAGTAACACCGTTACGGTACCCAATAATCAGTCGATTCCGCCCCGTCCTCAACGGATTCGTAGACCACCAACGCACCTTAAAGACTATGAGATTTAATAGACCTTTTACTCATAACTTTATTGTGATCATTTTATATGTTTCAATGTGTTTTTTCTGTAAATTAAAGGAGAAGAGAAGTCACCCCAGTACCGAGTAGTGTCGAATGGTATTGAATGTTTGTAGCCTATTGTTGACTCACGTAATCGACTGTGTCTATCTCTCTTCCGGTTCCTCCTCGGACCATGCTGTATTATTAAATATTCATCTCATACAAAGTTGTTCATTGAGTGTTCGTCCAAAGTGTGGCACTATTGACTGGCGTTGGGGCCTGATAGTAAAACAAATGTAAGGAAATAGTCCCTTTTCACAAAAAAGTGTGGCACTATTGACTGGCGTAGGGGCCTGATAGTAAAACAAATGTAAGGAAATAGTCCCTTTTCACAATACAGCCACAGATCACTAATTATTGCCCCATTGACTTTAATGTTAATTCTCGTCTCTTAGACCGGTTGTAACTTTTTCCCAAATATTCGTTGGGCAAAACGCTTTGTGCCACAGATGGAGAAACATGTGGCAGACTCTTGCCCAAAAGCATGTATGAGGTTCTTCATGAAAAACTTGAGATAGACAACCTGGAAGTAGAGACAGCAAACCTTGCAATTTTCGGCCCTCCCTTTCAACGTAACCAACCTGACAACTCTTGTATCCTGTTAATATTCCTGATTTTTAGACAAAATTAGGTGAAATTACAATGTTATTCACTTTATCTGTGCTTTCTGAGGCTGAATACACCAAAATTGGACATTGAAATATTTTCCTTACTGTTAGAAATTAAATAAAAACTGAAAATTGGAAAATTTGCAGTAAAATCACAATTTTTCCCAAAACTTTGATAATTTTTTTTCTAAATTTAATTTTTTTTAGTTTTTCTGTAGTCAAGTCATTTTATACATATTTTCTGACAAATTAGTCATCATATTTTCAAAACTAAGGCATATCAGTAACAGCCTTGTCATACACAGACAGGCCACAGAACACTAATTATTGCCCCATTGACTTTAATGTTAATTCTCGTCTCTTAGACCGGCTGTAACTTTTTCCCAAATATTCGTTGGGAAAAACGCTTTCTGCCACAGATGGAGCAACATGTGGCAGACTCTTGCCCAAAAGCATGTATGAGGTTCTTCATGAAAAACTTGAGATAGACAAGCTGGAAGTAGAGACAGCTAACCTTGCAATTTTCGGCCCTCCCTTTCAACGTAACCAACCTCACAACTCTTGTATCCTTCCGCCTCAAAATCATGAATATTCACCAAAACCTGGCAGAAAATGTATTTTCAAACCCTTTTCTTCGATTCTACACCCAAAATTCAACAAAAATCGCCATGTAAAAGGAGGAAAAAGGGAAAGGGAGAGAAGGACTAAAAATAACTTTCGCCCTTGTTTCGTGGGTGACTGCCCAGGAATATTTGGTGATCTGTGTCCTATATAGGGGTGAAACTTCGGATATCACCAAAAGGCCTTTTGTATTTGCTTCCCATATGTTCTGGCAACATGCTGGTGAAAGGAAATCAAAATCTCAGAATAATGTTAATTTTGCTCCTTTTCAGGCCTCTTTTATGTTGTCAACTATCTCATAACTACCTTTTTGACTTCATTTTTTAAGGCAATTGATGTAAAGGTCCAGGCATCTTACTTCAGTACAATAATTGCAATAAAGATTTGTATGATGCCTCTGAGGTTTGAGATGTTGAAAACATTAAACTATTTCAAAATTTGTGAAAATTGTGTATTCTGTGACCCTTTTGTTAGAGAGGGGTGGACATAGGCCGAATATACCTTTTTTATTCTTCCAGCAAGGCCTATTTTAACCATAATTCATATTAATTGCACCTATTTTAGCTTCTATGTACATATATTAGCCAGGGATGGTAAAACATATCTGTTAGACAGATTCCTTTGGTTATGTTAGCTCTGCAACCAAAGATAAGATTGATTCAGTCATTGACATTTTTAGGGGGTGGGGTTACATGTTTCAGTACAGACCTCTATAATTACAATCAATGCAATTGATTTGTGATTTTTCTGTTTGCATATTGTCCAGGGTTTCCAAAAATATATTACTTGCCAGTCTGGCTATCTAAAAAAGTGGAAAATTATTGGGTTTTTGACAGATGCTACATGTAAATTTTATACATTTTTCATGACATGGCAGTAAAAAAATATATTTTTGATAAAAATTCCAAATTATGAGTGTTTTCTATGTAGCTTGTTTGTAACTTGTCTAATTTTTTCACAGAGCTCAAATACTGCCTCTATTAAAAAGATTTTTTAAATTTTAGCACAAAAGGCCCAGGGGCCTGAGATGCACCACTGTACTTAAAGCAGCATGTATACTTAAAGGGCCATCATTTTTGCAGTTATTCTGAGATTTTGATTTCCTTTCACCAGCATGTTGCCAGAACATATGGGAAGCAAATACAAAAGGCCTTTTGGTGATATCCGAAGTTTCACCCCTATATAGGACACAGATCACCAAATATTCCTGGGCAGTCACCCACGAAACAAGGGCGAAAGTTATTTTTAGTCCTTCTCTCCCTTTCCCTTTTTCCTCCTTTTACATGGCGATTTTTGTTGAATTTTGGGTGTAGAATCGAAGAAAAGGGTTTGAAAATACATTTTCTGCCAGGTTTTGGTGAATATTCATGATTTTGAGGCGGAAGGATACAAGAGTTGTGAGGTTGGTTACGTTGAAAGGGAGGGCCGAAAATTGCAAGGTTAGCTGTCTCTACTTCCAGCTTGTCTATCTCAAGTTTTTCATGAAGAACCTCATACATGCTTTTGGGCAAGAGTCTGCCACATGTTGCTCCATCTGTGGCAGAAAGCGTTTTTCCCAACGAATATTTGGGAAAAAGTTACAGCCGGTCTAAGAGACGAGAATTAACATTAAAGTCAATGGGGCAATAATTAGTGTTCTGTGGCCATATACCATAGACATACTAATAATATAGACTGCTTGTTCCAATGACGTCAATATGGACAACAGTGACGCCACAGGAAGTAGAAAATCCGCCATCTTCCGCTGCCCTACATGACGCCATTGTTCAACAGAGTTAGCTTACGTCGGTTCCACTAGATATTTAAAATGCCGTGTTGTGCTGCATTCAACTGCAGCAACAAACCAACAAATGCGAACGTATCATTTCATAAGTACGTGACAATCATATTTGATTGAAATTAGACCAATTTAAGCGTAGTTTCTATGATTTTTTTCACTGTCGTCTGCTCGACAACCGACTGACCTAGATCAAGGCCCAGTTCTACATCGCTACGCTACTACTAGCCATTTATTTTCTAGGGTCGCTTCGGCTTCGGGCGTGTTTATGCCCGTCTTACGATAGACTTATTCGCTCGGGAGACAATCATGATGCAATATTAACTTCATGTCTATTTCGCTGCTAAGGAAACCCGAAAAATATATATAAATAGGCCTATATCAGTGATATATTTAAAAAAATCGACACCGTTGTCCGTACCGTAGCACAGGTGACCGTGGCCTACCGTCCCGAGCAAGTTGCCGATCGGTGCGCGTTTTGCTTTATATTAATAATGTCTTCTAGGCCCAAGATACCAGAAGTTAAAAGAGAAAGTGTCTAGCCCAACCAGAAAACTTACATACATTCTTAAATAATGTCTACTATTTTCACAGTTTTATCGAACTAGCTCGACAAAAAAATCAGCTTGTGAAAAAAAGGTGTCAAATTTTGCCTGGGGCTGGGGTCTCTGGAATTTTAATACATCATAGCTTGTTTCAGCCTATACTGATAGGCCTAATCTGATATTCTTTATTTGTGAAAAGGAAAATGTGAAATACGTTATGATTAAAAACTTTATAGTATAGGCCTATCTAGGCCCAAATAAAAAAATGTGTCAAGTGTGCATGTATGGATATGTGGGGTCTCTGTAAATTTAATACAGTACATCATACCCTGTTCCAGTCTTTTACTTATAGGCCTAATCAAGTAGTCTTTGTGAAACGAAAAATGTGAAGTACATAATGAATAAAAACTATATATTATATAGGCCTATCTAGGCCCAAATGAAAAAAATGTGTCAAGTGTGCATGTATGGATGTATGGGGTCTCTGTAAATTTAATACAGTACATCATACCCTGTTCCAGTTTAATACTTATAGGCCTAATCAAGTATTTTTTGTGAAAAGAAAAATGTGAAGTACATAATGAATAAAAACTATATAGGCCTATCTAGGCCAACACCATTTGATGTTGAAAATAAAATGTGTAGGCGAATTCAGTTACATTAATCACGAAATTATAGCAACATACAGAACAAACAGACATACATAAAAAATTATAGAAAAATAATTATTATCAACAAAGATTTAAAAGTAAAACTGCGATATCATCAGATTAGAAACTAGCAAGGGAGATAATATAGCTACTTGGAGGCAGACCACTGTTAATTAATTCATTGACGCTTGCAAGTCTTTCTAGTTGAAACATCGCCAAAAATTGGATAATGATTTCGGGATGCATTCGGTTACATTAATCATGTTATAACAAGGCATAAACAACAAACAAACAGACATAAATAAAGTAATAAAAATATATTACATATAAAACTGAAAAGTTAAACTACGATATTAACAGACTTGAAACTAGTAAGGGAGATAAATACCTACGTGGAGGCAGACCACCGTTAATTTCCAGATTGACTTTAATGGTAATTCAGTTTAGTTTAAACCTTCCAAAAAATTGGATAATAATTGAGGATTGTACTCGGTTACATTAACCACAAAACATACACAACAAACAGACATACATAGATGAAATTATGAATATCTTTTATAATAATACTCAAATGTAAAACATCGATATTATCCGATTATCAGCTAGCAAAGGAGATAATAGACCTGATTGAAGGATGACCAACGTTTACCCCCCCCCCCATTTACTACAATTATAATTGGTCTAGTTGAATCCAAAAATTAACGTAGAATTTCTGAATGATTTTTACAATTTTCACATTTTTATCAAACTGACAAGAACCTCTATGCCATTATAAGCCTTGTCTTGTCTTTGATAGTTTTTGGTAGTTGATAGAATTAAAAGAATCAAATTGTCAAATGTGCATGGAGATTTACGGCCTCTGCAATTTTAATACATCACATTGTTCAAGTCTTATAGTTATTAGACGTAATCAAATATTCTTTATTAATTTGTTAACAATGAAAGTACATTATGAATAAAAACTATATAGGTCTATCTGTCTATAAAACCGACATCATGTCTATAAAAAAAATATATAAAATGCGTAGTCACATTTAATTACATTAACCATGCTGCTATAACTAATATACAGAACAAACAGACATACATAAATAAGATTATAGATAAATAATTATTATTAATAAAACTTAAAAAGTAAAACTGCGATATCATAAGAATAGAAACTATCAAGGGAGATAATATACCTACTTGGAGGCAGACCGCCGTTAATTTCCAACCAGAGCCTGATTTCCCCCATTGACTTTATAAGTAGTTATATATCTAGTTGACCCCTGTCCAAGGGATAATTGCGTGGTCGCATTTGGTTACATTAATCATGTTATTATAACAAACATACGAAACAATCAGACATACATAAATAAAATTACAGATAAATAATTATTATCAATAAAACTGAAATGTAAAACTGCGACATCATCGGATTATAAACTATCAAGGGAGATAATATACATATTTGGAGGCAGACCGCCCGTTAATTTCCCCATCAATCCGACTCCAACGCGGATCCAACCTTTTTCCCAAATTGTATTATATGTTTTACCCCCTTTTTTTTTTAGATTTCCTCATGATAATCCAGCTATGATGTCAAAATGGTTAAACAATATTCGCAGAGAACATTATACCCCGTCCAAAACAGCAGTCTTGTGTTCCAGCCATTTCGAAGAGAAATTCCTTTACAAATTTGGAAGAAATGTAACGTTAAGAGAAAATGCTATTCCTACCATATTTTCCTTTCCACAACATCTACAAAAGGTATGTAACATCATCACGTCTGAACCAAAACAAAACCATGCATTAATGATTTAACAATATTATATTCAATATAAAATAAGCATACGACAGCTAGTACAGTCGATATAATTCGACAACAAATATGATGTGACCCAATTGTTAGCCTTGTTGTTGATACATAAAGCTTATGAATGCGTCATCGTTTGTCATATATTTTGTTTTATGCAATTGAAACTTTCAATGAGACAAGACATAATGAAATATTGGAGCATAGCGCGTATGCCTTTTTTGACATAAAATATTTCGGACGATTAACTGCCGACTTTAATTAATAAATGGAGCTAATTTTCTGTTTCTATCATTTTAGAAATCTGTAACTGAAAGAAAAACACCAAAGACCAGAATTACTGAAAATAAAATAGAAAAGGTTCATACTATGCCTGAAAAGCTGGAATCATTTCTTAATGTAGATCATACTTACTGTGTTACTGAAAGTCCCAAAACAATGAAAAGGAGATACGAGGCAGAAGTTAAACATCTCAGGAAAAAAATTAAAACATCACATCAGAAAAGCCGAAGACTCAAAAGGAAGATAACCAGCCTACAAACAATTGTTGAAATGCTAAAACAAGAGAAACTTATTTCCGAAAGTTGTAGTAGAACTCTTGAGAGTACATTTAGTGGCATACCATTAGCGCTTATGAAGCGTATTGTAACACAGAAACATGTCGCCTACACTAAGGAACTGCGCTCGTTTGCAATGACCCTACAATTCTATTCAGCTAAAGCATATGGTTATGTTAGAAAAACATTTGATCTAGCTCTTCCGCATCCATCTAGAATACGAAAATGGTATTCGCTCATTCATGCAGATCCTGGGTTTACCGAATCTAGCTTTACTGCTTTAGAAGCCAAAGTAAAAGCTGCAGCCGAAAATAATAAAAAAGACATTTGTTCGTTGGCAATTGATGAAATGTCTGTAAAAAACCATGTTCAGTGGGATGGGCAAAAATTTCGAGGTTATGTCGACATTGGATCGCTTACCACGAGTGACGATGACGCTATGCCTCTGGCTAAAGACGCTTTGGTCTTTTTAGTTACAGCCGTAAATGGTCACTGGAAGGTTCCGTGTGCTTTTTTTTTGATAGATGGGATGAGTGGGGAAGAGCGTGCCAATTTGGTACAGGAATGTTTAAGGCGTTTGCATGATATTGGTGTGCAAACAGTTTCGTTAACGTGTGATGGACCTTCATGCCATTTGTCTATGTTTAAAGCCCTCGGAGCATTAATATCCCCATCTAATATGAGCCCTTCATTTCCACACCCCTCAGATGAAAACTTAAATGTATATATTTTGCTTGATATTTGTCACATGTTAAAATTAATTCGCAATAGCTTCGCAAGTGGTGGATTGTTAAAGAATGGAAAAGGGGAAATAATTAAATGGAAATATCTGGTTGACCTTAATAATCTCCAGAACTCTGAAGGGTTGCGTCTCGCTAATAAATTAAGATCATCTCATATCAATTGGGATAAGCAAAAGATGAAAGTTAATTTAGCTGCCCAAGTCCTAAGTAATAGTGTAGCTGACGCTTTAGAGTTCTGTTGTGATGTATTAAAACTTCCAGATTTCCAAGGTTGTAAAGCAACTGTCGAATTCATACGGTTATTTAATAATTTATTTGACATATTTAATTCAAAAAACAGTTTCCAGAAAGGTTTTAAGTCTCCTTTGCGGGAAGTAAATTATAACTATTGGCATCCTTATTTAGAAACATGTTATACATACATCAGTCAATTAACTGACACTTCAGGTTTATTAATGACATCTACCCGTCGGAAAACTGGCTTCATTGGATTTTTGGTCGCAATAAGAACTTTTCAAGGGTTATATAATGACCTCATTCTAACGAAAACATTGAATTATATTCTCACTTATAAATTTAGTCAAGACCATATTGAACTTTTCTTTGGGACTGTACGGGCCTGTGGTCGTTTTAATAATAACCCTACAGCTCAACAATTTGTAGCTGCATATAAGCGGCTCTTATTAAGAAGTGCGGTTGGGGGTAAGGGGAATTGTCAGCGACAAGATGATACCGACATATTGTTTCTTGGGGACTCTATATCTGTTAATAATGTTGAGTGTTCTGCATCTGATATTTCTGTTAGAAGTAAATATGGTTTAGATCAGTCCCCAACTTGTCTAGATGACCATAATTATATAAAAGATAATATTCCAAATTTATGGACAAGTTCATTTGAACTATCAGAATATAAAGAAGTGGTTGTAGGGTATATAGCTGGTTATGTCGTGAATATGGTGAAAAGACATATCAAGTGTGTAGAGTGTCAAGATGTACTAACTCTCAATGATACTAATTATATAAATAAGTTAGTCATGTTTAAAGATAAAGGTGGGCTATGCAAGCCATCAAAAGATGTTGTTAACATTTGCCGTCTAACTGAAAAATGTATAAATCACATTTTGTTGGTAACACATGGTAAACTTCCCCACGGTCAAGACATAATGTTGGGTGTTACAACAACTGTGGTAAAAATGGTTGATTTTTCTCGTATATTTCAGCAATTAAATACGCATATTATCAATTCTTCATTAGATGATAATCACGTGCACAGGCTTGTTAAAGTAATAGCGAAATCGTATGCTTCTATAAAACTGTATCATCTTGGTAAGCAGCAAAAATGAGTTGGATAGTAATTCAAAAATTAGAAAACAAGTCTCTAAACTTGTCATATTCAAACATCAATAGGATGTTGCATTATGCTTATGTTATAGTACATATTTTGATATACATATATTTATTTATCTTAATTGACTAATTGCTTTAAAGTGGATAAGTTAATCTTTACTCCGAACCCTGATAGTTATAATCTGGACGTACTGTCTTATCTATTTACCTTTTCTGAACATCTATCTTAAAATAATTTAATATTACTTAACATGCATCTTAGTCATTGATTTAGTATCTACCAACGTTTGAGTTACGTCTCGGTAATGAAAACATGTTAATTTATATCACATTTTGTATTATATGTTTAACCCTTATCATGTGTATGTTCCAATACGTCTAGTTTAATTATTATTAAGATATTAAGTATAAATATAAGAGACGAAATACGGACAATTATGTTCATTCCTTAATAAACCCAGTTCGACGTTAAATAATTAGGGTTTCACACTGCGTAGCTTGTGTGCAACACTATTGTTTTTGTTCGGATTATTATTCTTATATATTTTTCCAACGGATCATATCTCAGAAACTACCTGACGGATCGATTCGATGTCTTCGGTTTACTGGAAAAGTGGGTTTAACTTAAATTTTAAAGCTATTTCTGACAATGCGAAATGTCCGAAATCACCAAAGTTGTATTTTTAGCCTTCAAAGCAGATATTTTTTTTCAAATGAGTCTGATTTGTATTTTTTTTACAATGATGATGTCTGACCCCAATCAACAAATAGATTGAACCCATACAATATATAGATACCAAAAAATAGTTTTTAACTTCTACAAATGCCGAGGAATAGACGATTTTCCACAATGCCTCATGCCATTTCTGATTTCATAAAACTAATTGAACATTTTCTTTATCACCGTATGGATACCCGCATTTCGTGATTTTTAGCAGTTTAACTTTGTTTATATTTATTTCACAGCTTGTTTAATATACATTGAGATTGTACCCTATGGTAAAATGGTGTGAAAATAAATAATAAGTATAGAGTTGATATTTTATGTAAGGTTATTGGTTATCCCATGTTTGTAGCTGTAATAAATAATTTCATACACCTTAAACTACGTTTTTTATATATGCATAAATATTATCTATGTCTAGCTGCATTGCAAAAGAAATTAATTTAAAAAAAATAAAGACCTACAAGTAAACATAAGAAACAACATAATAATACAGATTGCGTGCCGTAGTACTATTACAGTTGTTAAATGATTGGGCTTTTATAACACAACAAACTCAAAATATAGCCTTATTGAAATCATAAGAAAAAGACACAAAAATTATAAATATTTGATATTTAAAAATATTTATTAAAATAGCAAGAATGTGAAAGGAAATTCATAAGTATTAGGTTTTTATGAAACATTTATCCAGACTTTTTGTAATGAAATCAATAGCGCAAACGTCATCGAGGGGTAGTCCAATATGGCGGACAGTGGCGTCACTGGTCTGATGACGTTATCAGTCTATATTAGATGCAATCAGAGTTATCTTTTCCTGAATTTAATTCAAAACGAGGCTACCCATTCTGTGTTTTTAGGAGAACTGTCATTGACTTTGCGACTTTTTATCAATTCATGGTGACAACAACGTGACAGTGGCATCATATTACTCAACTTTTGTGTGTTGATATGTTATAACATAAGGTATGTATCAATTCAAGTTACGTCTGTTTATTAAATATTTTTCTGTGACACGACTCGTCCTATCGGGTCTGTCAAAACCGATCGATATCACGTACGCGGTCATCATAAAACGTATAGGGCCTAAAGTCATCATAAAGTAACGTTATGTGTCTGACAAAGTATATCGTGTTTCATTTAATGTTTAAAACATCATGAAATAGAACATGGAAAAGGTATTATGTAATTCGTATAGGTTTCTTCGTGTATGTGGTATATGAGGCCTTTGGATGACAGCGTGAGTTAGGTCTAAAAATAGATGCGAGTCCGCCCAGTTTGTGGTGACTACTAGTCTAGTAACTAGGCCTAGTACTCGCCTTGGTGTATCGTCAGTGCATAATAATTCAAAGGCAAATATTTTCAGACTGAAAACAAATATCAATGGCTTATTATGAACATTTATAAAAATTGTCATGTACACTGTATATATATATATATATATATATATATATATATATATATATATATCTTTATTGATCCTCCAAATATAGAGTCCATTTCTATTTCATAATTTTGGTTCATGAATAATGTAATATTCCTTATTATTTTCCATTGATGTAATTTCAGATCTCCATGGCTTCCAGGCATTCATCCAGGGGTGCAATGTGTTGTGTATATAATTGCTCAAATAGAACTTACACAAAGGAAAATGAACTGTCACAACATCATTTCTTTTGTATTCCATCGCGTGTTCTGAAATCTCAACCACCAAGGAACAGATGGTGTTCGTTAATTAAAAGACAGGATGGGCGTGATGGATTTAATTTAAAATCAACTACAGTGATATGTGACAAACATTTTAATGCACATGACATTAGCATATCTCTTGTATCAAAGAAGTGGTCATTAGAAGAAATGTCTGAGCCGTCCATATTTCCTTGGAAACAAGAAAAAACAGAGAGAAAAGGACCAAGACAGAGACTTAGTTTCTCTTTGCAAGAAAGCACACTTGTAGCTACAGATGGAAATCATGAGGTAAATTAATTTTTATTAAATAAAAGTGTCAAATTATTGTATACTGTATTATTTAGTTGCACAATATAACCAGATAATGTTCTTCTTATTCACTTGACAATACGGTCAAAATTTCAACCATATGCAATAAATAGAATTTTGTTTTATACAAAGTGTTCTTTTTTATTTAATCACAGTAAAAAATCCAGAAAAGAAAATTTGATTTATATACTATTCAAAAAAAGTAGGGGATATTTGATTTTGGGGGCATAATACTAAAATATGCAAATGACTACGAAAAAAGTCACTATAGAACCTAACAGAAGAAACATTTCCAGTTACATGTGACGCCCAAACGCACCAATAGCTACCGCATGGAATGCAGGTGATGCTTGGGATCATCATGGGGGTCCAACCCAAGATTTGCACGGCTCTGGCTTTGAATGTTACAGTCATTGTACATTGAAATCCAGGTTGGAAACATCAGTTTAATTGTTTTAGTGACCAGAAAACAAATTTTGATATGCGTGGGCTTACTCAAAATGAAAGGTTACGTGCCCTTCGCATGCTACAGATAGGTACAACACAGGCGGTTGTAGCGCGGACTATGAATGTTTCTCAGTCTGTCATAAGCAGGCTATGGTCCAGATACCGTGATACACAATCTGTACAGGACAGACCTTGCTCAGGTCGACCAAGGGCGCAACTCAAACCCAGGATCGATTTATCCGTACCTTGGCCTTCTTGGCCTTGAGAAATCGTGTCATAACAGCAAATCAGATCAGCGCTCGTCTTCAAACAGACACTGGTGTGAGAGTGAGTGGCCAGACGATTCGGAATCGACTGCATAGGGGTCACATTCGCGCCCGACGTCCTCGCGTGATCCCTTGTTTGAGAGATCATCACATTCGGGCAAGACGTCGTTGGTGTAGGGATCGTCAACACTGGAATAATCGACGCTGGAGCAATGTGATGTTTTCAGATGAGTCAAGGTTCACTGTTGATTTTTTGGACAGACGTAGGAGGGTGTGGCGTCGTCGAAACGAGCGTTTCCAAGACGTTAACGTCATCAGACATGATCGATTTGGGGGTGGTTCTGTTATGGTGTGGGGAGACATCACTGTTGCTGGAAGAACGGCTTTACATGTTGTTGCAGGGCGTGTTACAGGCCAGTACTACCGGGACAATATCTTGGCTGTCCATGTTGTGCCGTTCGCACGACCTCATGGCCGCCGTTTCATCTTCCAGGATGACAACACAAGATGTCACAGGGCCAGGATCGTTACAGGTTACCTCCAACAACAGAACATCACCACATTACCTTGGCCAGCACTGAGTCCCGACCTCTCCCCCATCGAGCATGTCTGGGACATGCTTGGACAGAGGTTACGTCAACGCCAACAACGTCCTGCCAATGTCCAAGAACTTGCTGCTGCGTTGCAACAGGAATGGGACAATCTGGACCAAAATGACCTTAGACGTCTCATAAGGAGTATGCCACGTCGGACCAATGCTTGTTTGGCAAACAGAGGAGGATTTACCCGTTACTTACTTTGTTGTGATACTGTGGTAAATTTGCTGTTTGACCCCGGGTATCATTTTACCCTTATAATGGTCAGTCTGCGCCTTACTTAGTCTAACGATCATTTGGAATAGAGCTGGGCGATATACCTAGAAACAGATATCACGATATTTTCAAAAAATATCGCGATATAATCACTATATCGCGATATTTTATAAAAGGTCAATACTTTTACTTTTTAAATGTATATAAACATGCATAAAAAGTTGGAAATACCCCCAAATATAATATTTTATAAAAAGCCAATACTTTCAGTTTATCACTTTTTAAATGTAAATAAACATGCATAAAAAGTTGGAAATACCCCTCAATATTATTGTTTCTAATCAATATTATTTTAGTAGCCTATACAGAACCAATTTCAAATTAACAAAACATTAATTCGAGCTGGTTCGAACACAGATCTATAGCCACGAAAACTTGCTAAAGTTGTTGTTTATTACAATTTTGATATTCAAAATATTAATTATATTTTATTAAAATTAAAAGTATTTCGAATAAAACAAAGTTTGTGTTCTTTCGGCCGTGCATATTTTTATAGTTGTTACGGGTACGATTGGACTTTGTTTACTCTTACAAACTCTTTCTTTCCCATTCAAAAGTATACCTTCTTGAAAATGCATAATTATACAATACAAGGATATTAAATTAAACTATAAAACATAAGTACTATGCCAAAAAGTGTCCATTAATTTCGTCAAATATTTTTTCCCGGATCACGACCTCCATTGGCATGACACGTCCGACGCTGAATGATAATCAGTCTAACGGAACTCTCAATGTAATTGGGATTATTTGTATTTCTGCTTTATTAAAATTTAATTCAATCTTAAAATCAGTGATCTCTTTCGAAAATCAAAGTATCGGTCTACACAGTTCGTCAAGATGTATAGAAATTGATCAGAAACAGGGATAATTCCATAACGGGTGGAAATGTGAGCGAGAAGTCACGTGACGTAAACAAGCTCCATATCGGCATTTGCAAATTTTGGGCAATGAATACTCGTGAGTTTATAGCAGTATTTTTTCATGATTAAGTAATAAAATATAGTAAATAACATAAAAAAGAAAACATTTTGTTCAATATTTATGTTAAATATCATCCAGGAATATCAAAACCGCGATATATCGCGGTATGTTCGGTTTTTCGATATTTTTCTGAAGACGGTATTTTTCACGGTTTTTATTTCTGTGACGGTTTTATATCGAAATACCGAAATATCGCCCGGCTCTAATTTGGAATAAATCGATGAATGTGAACTTCATTTCATTTTGTCATTTGTTTCTTCGTCAGTTTCATTAGGTGACTTTATTAACACTTAAAAATCAAATATTGTTGCGCAGTCTCTGCTAAAATACCTAAATCTGAAGCTGGTATTGACTCAACAGCACCTATGTTATCATCAATCGTATACACAATATTCTCATTAACAGCATTTTCTACTTTTAAATCTCCAATATTAATGATCGTCTGGTGCTCATCGTAGACCCGATTTTCCTCAATCTCCTGTGTACTAATATACTCTATAGAAGAGGGATTTTCACTAGCTGCCTGTAAAATTTGTTCTATAGATTGGAGGTTATTAGATGATATAATAGTCTGACTACCATCAGCATTAGTTTGTGTCATATGTGCATTTAATAAATCAGATATATCATATTCAGTTTCAATATGAATAACATTGGACTCTGTCACTTCTTCGATAGGTTCAACTTTTGGTTTCTTTTCTTTCTTAGATTTCATTTCTTCTCTTTGGTGCCGCTTCTCATGTGTTTTATAATGGCTCTCAATATTTCTTTTATCTACAAAACCTTTGCTACAAATTGTACAGGTGAAAGGGAATTTGCCTATCTGATGTGCTAGGAGTTTGTGACGACATAAATGACCAGATTGGGTGAAGGGCTGACCACAAACATCACAAATGTATGGTTTTTCTTTATTATGACTTCGCATATGAACTTTCAAGGCAGACGGATCAAAGAAAGATTTATTACAAAGCGAACACGTTGCATTTTTAATCTTTTTATGGCGATACATGTGCTTGTGAAGAGAATATATAGAGCCTAGAAAACTCCCACAAAAGTCACATTGAAATGTTTTAGGTGCAAACTCTTCATGTTTTAACATGTGTCTTTCGAAGTAAATTATTTAGTTAGTCTAACGATCATTTGGAATAAATCGATGAATGTGAACTTCATTTCATTTTGTCATTTGTTTCTTCGTCAGTTTCATTAGGTGACTTTAATAACACTTAAAAATCAAATATCCCCTATTTTTTTTGAATAGTATAGTATATGTTAAGTAACTAAGTCTCTAACTCAATCTCATCCTAAATCTTCGACAATGAAAACACAAATTATGTATTGATGTGAAGTTTAATTGGTATAGACCTGTTGGTGATGACCATCTACATATTTTTGCATACATCATATTGGAGTTTTTCCCCTTATATTTTACAGGTCCCAAAATATACAAGTTCTGCCTGTCAAACGGATACAGTATACAAGGATTCTCTTGACAAAGCTTGTCAGACCAACGAAGAGGATTTCCCCAGTACTTTGACATTTGATGGTCATCATTATTGTGAAAAATCAAATTTATCAAATTAAATTTTAAATTGAACAAACATATATGTCATTTAAAAGAGGGCATGGCAGAGCTTGAAACTGAAATTGAAGCAAACAAATTTTCAATTGAAAAAATAGAGGATGACAAGAATGCGATGTTATTTTACACTGGTTTTCCTGATGCCAAAGTATTCAACTCTTTTTATGTATACTTGTCACAGAAAATAGAAAAACTGAACTATTGGAGAGGTCAAAATAAGGCTGGTGATTCTGTTCCGGGTTATCAGGGGAAAAAAACCCAGGGAAGAAACGTACATTAACTGGAAAGGAGGAACTATTTATTGTGTTAGTGCGTTTGAAAGTTGGTTTGTTTGTAAGAGACTTGTCTGACAGATTTCACATTTCTCAAGGACACTTGTCAAAAATTTTTACAACTTGGATAAACTTTCTGTTATACGAACTTCAAGAGTTGTTCCCCTTCCCATCCCAAAAAATGACCAGACAAAATATGCCTGAAGAATTCAAGGATTATGCAACAACACGATTAATCATAGACTGTACAGAAATTTATGTTGAAGTCCCGTCATCCATGGTTGTTCAGTCACAAAAGTGGTCATCATACAAACATCACAATACTTTTAAGATTTTGATAGGTGTGAATCCAAATGGGTGTTGTACATTTGTGTCAGATCTTTGGGGAGGACGTGTCAGTGACAAGGAGATTACTAAGAAGTCAGGAGGTGTGCTTGATCTTCTCCAGCCAGGTGACAATCTCATGGCAGATAGAGGGTTTGATATTGAAACCATTCTTCCTGCTGGTGTTTCTTTAAACATACCGCCATTTCTAGGAGGACGTAGTCAGTTTACTGCTGAGGAAGTTGAGGAAACCATGAAAATAACATCACTGAGAATTCATGTTGAACGAGAGATCGGAAGAATTAAAAACTATCATTTATTAGATGGTGTACTACCACTTAGTTTAGCTCATGTTGCCGGACAAATTGTTAAAGTGTGTGCTTATTTGACCAACTTCCTACCCCCTTTACTTCTTCCACCACATGTATCGGACTGTAACTTCATGGGTTATGGCCGCTGATTGTACGAAAAATCACGTGTTTTACCTTGTGAACAGTGTAGTGGTCACAATTTTGAACCGATTTGGATGAAACTTGAAATGCATGTTTATAACCCAAAGATCTTGGTTCCTTTCGATATTTGCGCCAATCGGATCGTAACTTCCTGAATAATTATGGCCCCTGATTGTCCGAAAAATTGCCCTTTTTAGCTTGTGGTCCCTCTGGAGGTCAAAATTGTTATCCGATTTTAAAAAAAAAACGTTTGATTATATCACCGTTTCATGGTTATGAAGGTTGAGTTCGAATTTCGTGAAAATCGGACCAAAATTGACGGACAAAATGGCCGCCGTTTGTACGCGAATAGTGTGAAAATATGTTATATCATGGTTGTGGACCTTATAGAGGTCACAATTTTGAACCAATTTTGATGAAACTTGACATGTATGTTTATAACCCAAAGATCTTGGTTTCTTTCGATATTTGCGCCCATCAGATCGTAACTTCCTGAATTATGGCCCCTGATTGTCTAAAAAAATCGCCCTTTTTAGCTTGTGGTCCCTCTGGAGGTCAAAATTATTATCCGATTTAAAAAAAACGTTTGACTATATCACCGTTATATGGCAATGAAGAGAGAGTAAGAATTATGTGAAAGTCGGACAAGAATTGATGGACAAAATGGCTGCCGTTTGTACACGAATAGTGTGAAAATATGTTATATCAAGGTTGTGGACCCGATAGAGGTCACAATTTTGAATCGATTTTGATGAAACTTGACATGTATGTTTATAACCCAAAGATCTTGGTTCCTTTCGATATTTGCACCCATCGGGTCATTACTTCCTGAATTATGTCCCCTGATTATTCGAAAAATCACCCTTTTAGCTTGTGGTCCCTCTGGGGGTCTCAATTATTATCTGATTTCAAAAAAACCGTTTGATTATAAAAACCAAATGATTTTCTGAAAATTCCTTAATATGTGACAACTCTTGTTGACTGCCCGGACGATTTGGCTGCTTTGTGGGCGTATGTTTCTTTGCCTGGCAACCTATTTTTAATCATATGCTAGATAGCTATAAGACAATGAAATAATAATTAATGTCACTTCTGACCTAGCTAAAATGAATCGACTTGCATGTATACCGGTAGGCCTATATATTTTTTGAAATTTCACAGTGCTAAGCTCAAATCCGTGAGTAATGGTGTAGCTATGGTCTATGGAAATGAAAAGCCCTTGGGAAATAGGCCTAGTTTGACAAAACATTTATTCCAACGTGTAAGGCTACATTTAAAGTAATATCAATTTAACTTTTTAGATAAATTTCATCATAAGGCTACATTTATCTAAGATAATGAAAATTACAATCAACTTTAACTTTAAGTTTTAATAAACGTTTTAATATTTGGTAATTAATGAAATATTTTTAAAAATGTATTTTATTATGTTAAGAAGATTCAAAGGGTTATTTTTATTCAAAACGAAAATGGTAAATTGATATTTAATTCACATGTTGTATTTTTCAGATCACTTCCACGAGTGTAAATGACATACGCAGATTATGAAGTGACAGGAGAAAATAAGAAAAACTTTATCAAATTAATAAAAAGTGAATATTAGGAAAAGACACACCACGAACCAAAGTTATAGAAAGCAGCATTTTACAGATAAACGTGGGAGAATTTTTCAAATTCTAATAATTTAAATGTGCCGACAATTATGGCGGTATATTAGATTCAAAATTCTAACATGCTATCGTCTAATTTCTTACTTCTATTCATGTAATTTGTAACTTCCATTCATGTAATTTCTAACTTTCATTCATGTAATTTCTAAAATATACTATTCAAAAAAGGTAGGGGATATTTGATTTTTAAGTGTTAATAAAGTCACCTAATGAAACTGACGAAGAAACAAATGACAAAATGAAATGAAGTTCACATTCATCGATTTATTTCAAATGATCGTTAGGCTAAGTAAGGCACAGACTGACCATTATAAGGGTAAAATGATACCCGGGGTCAAACAGCAAAGTTACCACAGCATCACAACAAAGTCAGTAACGGGTAAATCCTCCTCTGTTTGCCAAACAAGCATTGATCCAATGTGGCATACTCCTAATGAGACGTCTAAGGTCATTTTGGTCCAGATTGTCTCATTCCTGTTGCAACCCAGCAGCAAGTTCTTGGACATTGGCAGGACGTCGTTGACGTAACCTTAGTCCAAGCATGTCCCAGACATGCTCGATGGGGGAGAGGTCGGGACTCAGTGCTGGCCAAGGTAATGTGGTGATGTTCTGTTGTTGGAGGTAACCTGTAACGATCCTGGCCCTATGACATCTTGCGTTGTCATCCTGGAAGATGAAACGGCGACCATGACGTCGTGCGAACGGCACAACATGGACTGCCAAGATGTTGTCCCGGTAGTACTGGCCCGTAACACGCCCTGCAACAACATGTAAAGCCGTTCTTCCAGCAACAGTGATGCCTCCCCACACCATAACAGAACAACCCCCAAATCGATCATGTCTGATGACGTTAACGTCTTGGAAGCGTTCGTATCGACGACGCCACAAACTCCTACGTCTGTCAAAAAAATCATCAGTGAACCTTGACTCATCTGAAAACATTACATTGCTCAAGCGTCGATTATCCCAGTGTTGACGATCCCTACACCAACGACGTCTTGCCTGAATGTGATGATCTCTCAAACAAGGGATCACGCGAGGACGTCGGGCGCGAAGGTGACCCCTATGCAGTCGATTCCGAATCGTCTGGCCACTCACTCTCACACCAGTGTCTGTTTGAAGACGAGCGCTGATCTGATTTGCTGTGATGGCACGATTTCTCAAGGCCAAGGTACGGATAAATCGATCCTGGGCTTGAGTTGTCGACCTGAGCGTGGTCTGTCCTGTACAGATTGTGTATCACGGTATCTGGACCATAGCCTGCTTATGACAGACTGAGAAACATTCATCGTCCGCGCCACAACCGCCTGTGTTGTGCCGATCTGTAGCATGCCAAGGGCACGTAACCTTTCATTTTGGGTAAGCCGACGCATATCAAAATTTGTTTTCTGGTCACTAAAACAATTAAACTGATGTTTCCACCCTGGAATTCAATGCCATAATGACTGTAACATTGAAAGTCAGAGTCGTGCAAATTTTGGGTTGGATCCCCATGATGATCCCAAGCATCACCTGCATTTCATGCGGTAGCTATTGGTGCGTTTGGGCGTCACATGTAACTGGAAATGTTTCTTTTGTTAGGTTCTATAGTGACTTTTTTCGTAGTCATTTGCATATTTTAGTATTATGCCCCCAAAATCAAATATCCCCTACTTTTTTTGAATAGTATATAATCCAATTTCTTTATTTGGTCAGTGTAAATCCTAATTCCTTTTCGTCTTACTTCTATTATTAAGAGAATTACATGAATGGAAAACTTGTGTATAATCCGCGGCCAACAGGAATATGAAAACAATGGATTGAAAAATCCAATGCGGAAGTGCTCCTCAATAGATAAATGTTTAAGTTGATGAAAACAGTGTTTGTGTCTCTTTTATTTATCAACTTTAACATGAATGGAAGTTAGAAATTACATGAATGGAAGTTAGAAATTAGACGATAGCATGTAAGAATTTTCAATCTAATTAGTAATATACCGCCAGAGACAATAGTTTTCAAAATATCAGCTCTTTGGCTAGGAAAACCCTACAGTGCCTCCAATACCCTACTATCCACTCAATTATTAGTATCAACGTTTTTGTGAATCCTTGGTAATGATGCGTGTGGGTTTTGTAATGAAGAGCCAGATATAATATATTTTAAAATTTTAAACATTCATAACTTCACTCAGAATAACGTAGTTTAAACGTGTGGCACCGCTCCTAAGTATCTGCGTGGAGTGTGGACGTGTTCAGTCTTACAATCTATCGCAAATATGATCGAAATCGAAAAATGCGACCATAGACAACTGATCATACCAAGTTACAGGGTGGCTAGAAGGTGGTCTCATTACCTGTGAACCTTCGTCAACGGACCTCATTAACATCATTCAAGAAACGTTTAAAAACTCATTCAAGTTATTAACTGTGAGCTAAAGACTTTATGTAGGCATGCTTTGTCAAACGCTACGAACACAATTTAAAACTATTATAGCAAGAACAGCGATCTCTTTATTACCAACACTTATGGATCTATCGTGTACCATTAAGGCATTATATTACTGCACGATGGAATATTGCAAGATAGCTTGATAAAAAAATAAGATTATTATCACCCAATAACACATTCTACAGTAGATATCGCTTGTGTGATAAATTTCATAATATACTGCATTATCATACGCATTTTTATTAAAATTTTGAATAGCCATTTTAGTGTTTGTTTTCTTTCTGAAAAGATAATTTATTTGCAGCTATTTTATGACAATGTACACATTACATTGTAATTTGTTTGGGCATATTTACAAATAATTGTTCAATACCGTGGTTGCTGCTAAAGCAATTTTCGAGAACATTGGGTATGATTTTCATTATTACTCTAATTTATGTTTTTTCTTTAAAACCAACATGGATTCTTTCATTCCATAGCCTGTGGCGCACTAGTCTCGGTCACCCAGAACTCCCTAGTCTTCAACGCACGGAGGGTCTGGGTCGGTTCTCAATTATTGACGAAAATTACTGGATAACCTACCACATAAAAAACCAAACTCACGGTTACGCATGGGCAATGGAACCTTTTGTCTAAAGTCTCGGTAAGTGATAGATATTATGAAGCCGGACCGATTTTGATAGATTCTATAAAGCGAGGATAAAATATATCCCACAATTCACTTGGCACATCTATTATTAGAAACAAAATAGAGACGATACAACAGCATGAATCGCGATTAAGGAAACTGTCAGAAGACATACGTTTGATTCATGACGAGAGAAAATTACCATTTCAATTAAAACCTAAAACAAAATTTTAGAGAGTGTCATCGTTGACAAGCGAGATTTTTTGATAGATTCAATACGTGGCAACTTAAAAGACTGGATAATCCAGACAATGACCGACTTTCTGTCAAATTCTGACTAATATTCGTAGAATGTTTGTTTGGATGATAAGAGACTAGGGGCGCACGAACAAAATTTCAATGGAAGGGGGCGTCATCAAAAATTCGTCCCACTCAACATTAGAAAATCAATTCGGCCCACTATTACCTTATTTTTGACACTCAATGAAAAAGGCATCGCCCGGCCCCGAGATGGAGAACTTCTTTTTTTTTAAATTATCAATTATTACCCCCAGCTAGAGGTTGAAAAGTAGTAAGTATAGCACTGTATAATTTTTGAATGACTTAGTTGAATATTGATTTGTAGGCCTCATTTTGTTTTTAATATGTTTAGGAGACAAAACGGTCCATTTTCCCGAAAGAATCTGGGCACTCGGCAAACAAAATCGCCCCCCCCCCATACCCTCTATTGTGCTGCCCTGTCCATAGCCCTTGTTGTGTCACATTTTAATATGCCATAAAGTGTATATTATTTATTTCCAGAAATCACACCAATCCCGATTTATAGGTCCTGCAGCAAATTGATCACCAGTAATCAGTTCAGAATAAAAAAAAAAACAAGCCAACAGTGGGGCTGATGTTCCCTGCCGAAATCCCAAAATAAATAGATGACACATATTAATTAATCGCACATTTATTTTTTTAAACGTATCGAGCAATCAAACTGTACACGAAGTGTCTTCCAAATTGTTTTATAAAGAAAAATGCTAAAACGACTAGAAAAATGAAAATGTACCCTAGTTAGGGGGACCCTAAAGGCAGACAAAAGGGCCCCTCTGGCCAAGGGAAAGGGCCCTCGTGTCCGAGTCAATCGTTTCTATACACTGTTACTGTCGAATCCATTACTGAATGAGAATGCAGTCATTGTATTGGCATAAAAATCATCAATCAAGTTGAACCTAAGTTATCTTGTCCCAAAGTATCAACCAATCAAATTGCTTATCTCTGCCTACCCTAAGAAGAAAATGCTCATCTTCCAACTCCATGAAGGCATTGGCCTAATAAGCATACACACCAATTTTGAACATTTTAACTCAATTCGAAGGAGAGTTATTGTGTTCCAAAGTCTTGGCAAATCAAATTGCCTATCGCTCTGCTTACCCTGAGCAGAAAATGCTCACTATCGAACTTAGTCAAGGTATTACTGTAATGAAACTATACACCAAGTTTCATCACTCTCACTTAATTAGAAATAGAGTTATCGTGTCTCAAAGAATCAACCAATGAAATTGCTTATCTCTGCTTACCCTAAGCGGAAAATGCTCATCTTCGAACTCCATCAAAGCATTAACCTAATAAACACATATACCAAGTTTGAACATTCTAGCTCAATTAGGAAGAGAATTATTGTGTCCCAAAAGGTGTTACGGGCGGACAGACGGACGAATCCATTTTAATAGTACCCCAACTTTCTTCGAAAGGCGGGGGACAAAAAAGCTTAGGCCTAGACACTAGAGGGTCTGAGCATTTGGCTTTGTTTTAAAAGATAGGGTCGGTATAGATGCAATTGCTTACCTATTAAAAAAATGGGGTCGGTGGGAAAACGTCTTTATAATTAGGTTTTTTTCCAGTTGGGGAATCGTAAACACAGACTTTTTATATTTGTTTTTAATTTTTTGGGTGCTGTTATACGCCTATAATCTATATGAATCCTAATATGAAAACAAATAGTCCAGCCAGACCACAATCAGCGCATTGCCCACACAGTCATACAGGCTCAGACTAGTAATTATTTGTCCATTGTCTTCAGGGACAATATTGGTGCCAGTCATTATCACACATGTGATAGAACTGACTAAACACTTTCCAAATACAATATTACCACAGAGATCATCGCTACCATAGAGGAGTAATAAAGGATTCATGAATCGGAAGTGACGAACGCCAAAGGAAAACACGAGTTATCTCTATGTGAATGACTGAAGTGACGAGTGATGACAGATAAACGGCCGAATTTCTGCTCACTAATAATTCCTTCGAAGACAAAAAGTTGTTATATGGGACCGCAAGAGGTTATCTGACGATACAGTAAAGTAATTAAGTGTCATAAGATAAGAGAACACGGGAAAAATAGAAATACTCCGTAAAGCCCCTTGTTTTTATTCATTCTATAGGGGAGACCCGGGCACATTGAACCACTTTGTTCACATACATGTTTGTCCTCATTTCATATCAAATGTTTTTATTAGAAGATCTCTTTATTTCATGATCAAAATTTAAAAAAAAAATCAATATGACCCCTTATATGGATCAAACCTCGGTTTATCTGGATTGTATAGATTAGACATATGAACTTAAGTACAAGAATTTCCTAGGCTAAGAAGTTAACAAATTTTTCTCTCTTAAGCGCTTTTTTGAGAAATTTACTGCCTAAGAAAATAACTGACAGCATGTGGCTTATTGATGGAGAAATGGGTCTAAGAAGTTATCTCACTTCTGTACGGTGTTGGGTTGTATAGTATTATTTATAAAGGATATATCCATGGTGGTTCAATGTGCCCCGGTCTCCCCTACCTTATAAAAACATGGTAATGCACGGACTTTTGATCTGTTTTTCTTTCCTGGTCTCTGATCTAGTGGCAGTCAATTCTTTTTATGAATTGTAAGATATTCTCTCACAGTGACAGACAGATGGAATTATTAGTGAACAGATATTCGCCCATGTATCTGTTCACTCGGCTAATCTCGACAGATTCCGTAAACTACATCTAGTCTCGGATGTATGACAGTAAGTGATATGTACCTACGCCCATACATTTGCGATGCGCCTACCGGTTTACTTTAACAGGAAAACTTGACGCTATTACACAAATTGGGAACCCATTCGGTTAGCGACCTATTCGACCGATCGAGCTTCGTTGGAAACCTATTTAGAGTAAAGACAACAGTCTCTATTTATCAACCAGTAAAATCCAACGTTATGTCTATCAAATGAAAGTAGAATATATTATTTTTTATCCATTCCTTCAGCTCAGAATAGAAGTGTAATTTCGTTATTATCTTACAGCTGGATCGATCGAATAGGTCGCTAGCCAAATAGGTCGCCAACTTGTGTTTGGAATGGGCGCAGCCATGTTTCATCCGGGACCTTTAAAGTAGTTCCAATATGGCGGAATTCATCATACAGCCGAGTTTAGATTCCCGAAATCTTCCGAGGTTTGCCGAGTGGTATCTGTTATCACTTGTCCCTTCAGTTAGTTATATAGAGGAATAACTCGTGTTTTCCTTTGGCGTTCGTCACTCCCGATTCATGAATCCTTTATTACTCCTCTATGGTAGCGATGATCTCTGTGTTAATATTATATTTGGAAAGTGTTTATTCAGTTCTATCAAATATGTGATAATGACTGGCACCAACATTGTCCTTTCAATGTTAAATGGCTGTAACATCACAGGCTGTAGCATTTTGCTCAACATTCCGTTGGTTCCAATCTTTATAGGCACAATGGAGACCACATTTGGCAATCTCCTCATCATAAATTTGTAGGTGGTTGACCATTTACATTTTTTGCTACGAGGATTTGAAGTTGAATGAGGGAAAAATCTCACTTCCGACACGATGATTGCTCTGCAGAAAGACACTTTACACCCCCTATCCCTCCGCTGTAATATCAACAATATTACCCAAAACTGCTATGAAATCTCAAATCTGATCCCTTTTCTCCAATTCTAGACCAAAAAAAGTCAACCTAAAAATGCAGGAAAAGGGGAGAAAAAAATTAAGGGAAAAATTGTCTATTAATAACTGGCACTACATTCGTCCATCATGAAATAATTACTAGTCTTACTCCTATACACCTCACATGTTGCTGCTGTCTGAACAAATCTGCTGTAATCTAATAAACAAAGATATATGCAATTCCCTGGCCAAAGATTATGAAAATCCATGCATTTTCAGATGAGCAGTGCGGCATTCTGCAAACACTATAATACATCAGAAAATGGCGGAATTTCAGACAGAAATTAAAAAGCACATGAATTTTGAATTCCACATTTTTATTTTTGAACATAAATTGATTCTGTAAAAAGATAACATAAATTCAATATAAATCAAACAAGAAAATCCTTGAAAACAGAAATTATCATGTAATATTAGATTTTTTTAACATTTTCAATGAAAAGTACACAGTTTTTCTCTGTTAACGCAGTTTTATGTGCCATACTGTGGTAAAATCTAAGATATTGAAACATGCTGTGCCTATAAATCTTAAAATGTCTTCTACATAGCACAATTAATTAAGTTCAGATAATCTGATTATGTAACACTGCAACAGTTTCATGAAATAAGGGGAAATAATTACTATTGTGTGTCCCATGGTAAATAATATACGGATTTCTACGATTATGAACAAACTACTCTACTTAAGTTATTATAAACTTACCTATGTGTTTAAAATCACCCCCGGTTAAATAAAATTAATTGCACAATTAAACATCCCAACGGAAAAAAGGGGTTCTCTCTTGGAAAGTCAATGTTTTTCCTTGTATTTTCGTCTGTGTCCATCACAACATTATGCACGTGAAGTTATGGGCTAAACCATCGTAATTATGTTGAAGGGGGTAATTTGTGACAACCACGTGTGTTGTAATTAAAACAGCACACGGCCTTTTCGATCGTTTGAGTTTGGGCAAGAAAATAGCAACTGGAGACAATGACATTGATTTTGAACCATTTTATTGTCAGTCTACTAAATTTTATTTACCGATTATACGAATACTCGTATATACATGTATAATATTGCTTTTCACCCCGTAATTTCACCCGTGTATAATATTATATATATTTTTATAAAACACATTTACAGCCCAGCCAATCATAGTCAACTTTGATAAGAACAGTTCAGGATGTCTAAACACCGTTTATCGTCTTTATAAAAATGTATTTAAAACAAAAAATCACACGTCAGATTGCGTGTATTATTTGGTTTTGTGTGTTGATTATGCAGACCGCGGGGAAAATTCGTGCAAGTTTCGCGGCACTAAATTTAACCATCTGTGTAGCATATACAATAACTCATATGACATGGTACCTTTTACGGCAATATAATTCAAAGCGTTGATTAGCTGGGACATGATCGCGATCTACGAAATGCCATCGGAAAATTCCATTCTACGTGGATTTCATAATTCGTTAACAACTGAGAATACAATCTTATGGATAAACAGCCTTGTGAATTTCACGATTATAAAATTCTGAACACACCAGAAATAATATTCAAAGAGAAATACAAATATATGGAACTATCTACCCATAAATAAACCTATACGCGGTATGATTTGTTGATAATAATTATTGGTATTTATCTATTAAAAAATAACGTTATATTCCTATTCAATGGCCACGGCTATTAATTTTGCCGAATGTAAAATGTAAAATACATCGGAATTTAGGCCTACCTCGGCTACAGCAGATTGCCGAGGTTAATTGGCAGGACTGCTTACGTTCATCATCAGGAAATATTAAAAATATTCATGGGTGATATTCAAGGCCAGTAAAACAAATGTAATTCAAAAGAAAAATATTCCCTCCGAATTCTCTAACCAATTAATACAAGGCGGAAACAAGATATCGGACTATGGGCGTATTTATGTTTCTAAACGCCCAAACTCATTACTGGGTCTCAGAGCAATGGCTTATTCATACATGTCGCGTTCGATTATTTGCTCCGTGCTTACTCGGCCAGGATCCTCGAGTACGTTTCGACATGCGCAGTGGGAGTGGATAATCGAAGGGTGCGGTGCTTTCTTCGGATATCAAAATGGAAGATAAACGCCTCTGAACAATTAAAGTTACATTATGGGAGATAAGATAACGAGATGGCAGTTTTCACTATAATAGTTAAAAACTAGATAGTGTAAAGGTAATTTGTTGAAAATTTCAGTCAAATTGGTCCAGTATTAGCCGAGAAAAAAGCATTTGAAATATTCACATAGCCTCGGTCAGCATTACTCAAATCATTACTATAAACAGCATAGTCTCGATTATCCACTTGATTGATTTAATTATCAACCGCTATTAAGCGGCATAATAGGAATTCAATCCGCAAACATCGAAGGCTAGCTTTAACTTTAAGAGTTTATTGTGGTCTGGATATGTTAATTAATGTCTAATTGATTATTTAGATAACATCGAAGGCCTAAAGAAAGACCTGTAATAAGCAGACTTTGCTCTTGCATAATGCCCTTTTAATTATGCTCGATGTTCTGATAAATAACAACGAGCCGACAATAATCCATCAACAAACTTTATACTTTTTCATTGGTACCTCATTGGAACTATTAAATCCAGAGAAGCCAAATAAAGCCCATATTACGCAGAACATAGGCTACTTTAAATCACATTTTCGTTCAACCAATGTAACGTTTGTTAACTTTGTTAACGAGCTCCATGACTTACAAGAATTGTAGTTAGAACGGCAAGGTTATGATCGCTCACTATATTGATTTATTTCGCTCACTATCTGACAGATTTGGAATATAGAATTCAACAAATGCTTATTGAACGAAAAGAACAAAGGAAGATCTCCTTCCGTGTTACAATTGCGCATTACTCCACAAACGTGAAGAAATTTATTACGGTTTTGCTAAATATTGTAAATTTCTCGGAATAATCGGAGGTATGGATGGCTGTCATATTCGAATTATGCCAAGATGAAGGACAATCGAATATCACACATAAACCGCAAAAAGGTCACTCGGTCGTACTCCAGGCTGTAGGCTATGCATAGAGGTATATATTGACTAGAGTGTATTGTGGTCACGTGATCCCCATTGACGTAACGTTAACGCCGTGGGCCGACACTGGAGACCGGCCGCCATGTTTCAACCGGGAAAGAATGACGGAAGTGCCCGGATGAACGCCATGTAAACAAAGGGAAATAGAATGACGAAGGGTTGATAAGTCCATTAAAAAGCAGTTGTAATTCAACAATATCAACCAAAAAAAAAATGATGATTGAAAGGTCTTATCTTACAGTCCTAAAACAAAATCGCTTTGGTCAACTGGCATATTATTTGGGGGGGCTTTATTATTAAGAACCGTGGCAATGTGTAAATTGTGCGCAGAACTACGAAATCATGTTTATTTTATTCATTGAGCTAAGTGAACGTCCTCGAATGTCCAGATATCTATAGAGTGTTCAGCAAAATTTTGAACATTGCTCCTCGCAGTTCACATAAAACTTTATTTTGGGTAGATCTAAACAATTTGTTGGACGATTTAAAATGAATGTTCTGTTTGATTGGCAGAGATAACTGACTATAGGGCCTACTAATAGCGTCATCCAGGTGATAAATAAAGAAATAAAATAGATTTTATCTAGGACATATATATATATCATTTACCAGTAGAATAATATCTGTCAATATAAACAGGACTAACAAGGCCTTAGTATGCCTATATGGTTTTCAATTTCCATGAGTCTGGAGTCTGACTTTTATTTGCATGAAAAATACGGCGGTATAGGCCTATTAAATTTTACAAAAAAAGAGACAAACCTCTTGATGAGATTTTCGTAGTAGCAGCAGATTAAAAAAAAATATTAGGCCTAATTAAAAATTTATATTTTACAAAATTTGTTTGGGGAATGAAGTTTTCAAGACTTTCACTTATTTGTCCTTATAATATAAGTAACCTTCCTTTTTTAAAAAATAGTTCGGGGGTTTTAAGCGGGTTTTCTGGAGAAAATAAAAGAAGCATAAACTGATATTGCAAGAAACTTTCGCTTTATATTCATTCTGTACATCTGTGAACACAAAGTCGTCCTAATTAATTAAATCCGAGGGAGTGAAACTAAAAGATAACAAAGCAACTACTGGCCAGTGAGTGCATGTCTGTGACAAAACACTCCACTCCAATAAACAGACTTACTCCTGGCGATAGTTTTCGTACTAAGCCGCATGTGTGTATAATATATACTTTGCGCAATTTTCGAATAATTAAATAAAACATTAATTTGGAGGTTTGTGTTGCATATATAATGCGTGCTGCCGGTTGTTTCATATCACTTGACATACTAGCCCAATATATATATATAACAAACTCCGGATCAGGATAATACTACATGTATTATTATAGAAAGCAACTTAATACACAGCACAATATTTAGGCCTATTAACGTAGCATTCTGGCAGACGAGCTACCCTCATCAGACTCCGCACTCTCCCTCTCTGTTCCCGCGTGCCGACTTTTTATAGTCTCGTTCAACGTGACGTCATAACGTCAGATATAATTAGTGGATACTCATTCACTCAACATCTCCCCCTTTTATATAATTAACATTCAAAATTGAATTTCTGACAAATGTAGCAGTATTGTAATATTATGACACTAATTTAACATGTTTGAATACGATATAGGCCTACTATTATCATAATGAACTAAATAATAATGCTATTTACTTAATAACCCAATAAACTTTGTTCAAATTACACTTTACTGCTTTACTAATATCTTACAAAGTCTTTGAATCGTGCAGGTGGTACAATATTACGACCTGAACGACGAAGTTGAATATCAGGCGGATCCGGTGGATTCAGATCCTGACGATAATCATCGTTTTCATTTGGCAAATTGAAATCAATTTCAACATCATTAGGCTTATCAAAAGCATTAGCAGAAAATCGTACTTTGTTAGCAATTAAGTGGCGATGATTACGTCTATATAAACCAAACTTATTTTCAATTACGTATGACCTAGGTTGAGTACATTTCTTAATAACAACACTGGGTGTACCCGACTTTTCTCCATCGAGTTTGGAAATAACTTTATCACCCGGTTTCAGTTCGTCTAATTCGCGTGTGTTGTGATGTCTATTAAAATTTCTACGTGTTTGAAACTTTCTATTGTCATCTCTTCTCCTCACATTTTTAAAATTAGGCCATTTCGGTTTTAAAATACTTGGTAAAGTTGGTAGAGTAGTACGAATTTGTCGTCCCATCAGTAGTTGAGTAGGACTCACACCTGTAACCTGTAACGGAGTTGATCTGTAGACCATTAATGCTAATGTTGGATCAGATTGATTTAATATCTTTTTCGCGGTTTGTACTGCTCTCTCTGCTTCACCATTCGCAGACGCAAAGTAAGGACTTGTTGTGACATGATTAATTCCAAATTCACAACAAAATTTAGAGAATTCCCTAGACGCAAACTGAGGTCCGTTGTCAGTAGTTAGTAACTCTGGTATTCCGAATCTCGCGAAACTATCTTTAAATTTATGAATAACATTTCGGCTTGTTGTAGTACTTAAATAAGGAATTTCAATGTATCGCGAAAAATAATCCACAATCACCATATATTCCTTGCCCTTGAAAGTCAATAAATCTGCACCTAAATGCTTCCAAGGACGACCTGGTAGTGGTGTTGGTAATAAAGGTTCTTTATGTTGATTCGGTCGTTGACTTTGACAAAATTGACACGATTGAACACGATGATCAATATCTTTAACAATCCTAGGCCACCAAATGCTCATATTTACTCGTTCTCGACACTTGTTGATGCCTTGATGTCCTGCATGAATTCGTTCTATCATTTCTTCACGCATAGACACTGGAATGACAATTCTACTACAGTATACTAGTAACCCGTTAACTTCTGTAAGTCTCTCGCGAACAGAATAATAATCATATAATTTCGGATTAACATCGCGTTTATTTTGTGGCCAACCATCGCGTACAAAACGTAAAACGTCTTGTGACGTTTCATCGTTTAAAATAGCTTGACGAATATTATTTAACAGTTTATCAGAAGCTGGCCATGAACTCACAATTGAGCTCATGTACATATTTATGTCACTTTTAAGTTCATTTATGAAATTTTCCCGTTGTGGACTTCTTGACAATGTATCGCTGATAAGCATTGTTTTTCCCGGTGAGTATTCAGCAATTGGGTTGTAACGCATAAGACGCATTATCATTCTTTGACAGCGAATAGGAATTTGGTCAATATCTTTCCTGTTTATCAGAGGAATTAGGGGTTTATGATCTGTAACTAGTCGATAAGAATTTAATCCCCAAAGGTATTTGTCAAATTTTTCACATGCCCACATTAGCGATAGACATTCCTTTTCGATTTGGGCATAACGTTTTTCAGCGTCAGTCAAAGTTCGTGAGCAAAATGCTACGGGTTTCCAAATACCATCATGCTCTTGCATGATACAGCCTCCTAATCCATACGAACTTGCATCCCCACTAACCATTGTTGGTTTGTGAATGTCAAATACAGCTAACACAGGTTTGGAAGTTAAAATATCCTTAATTTTATTGAAAGCTAAGTCTTGGGCTTTATCCCATCTCCAAGCAACATCTTTGTGTAATAACTCGTTTAATGGCTGCATAACATTCGAAAGGTTTGGTATATAACATCCTAAATAATTGATCATTCCGATAATACGACGCAATTCTGGAACGTTTTTCTGCACTTCAATGTTATTGATAGCATATACTTTATTAGGATGGGGAATTACCCCATTCGGCGTAATTTTATGTCCCAGAAAATCAATCTCGGTTTTCCGAAATATACACTTGTCTCTATTGAGTTTTAAACCACTTTCTTTTAACCTTTGTAACACATTTTGAAGATTTCTATCATGTTCCTCGAGGTTTGATCCAAAAATATAAATATCATCCATGTAAGTGGCGGTTCCTTGTAAATTCACTAAAACCTCATGCATTTTGCGCATAAAAATTTCTGGAGCGCTTGAAATCCCAAATGGTAGTCTCTTAAACCTATATCGCCCCGATGATGTTATAAAAGTTGTCAATTTCCGACTCTCCTCGTCGAGAGGTACCTGGTTAAATCCACCTGAAGCGTCTAACCGACTTATATAACGTGCATTTGCTAGCTTATGTAAAATGTCTTCAAACGTTGGTAAGACGTATCTTTCGCGTTTGACAGCTTTATTTAACTGCCTTAAATCGACACACAGGCGCACTTGACCCGAAGGTTTCAAAATAGGTGTTATGGGCGCACACCAATCTGATAGTTCTGTTACAGATTCGATAATGTCATTCTCAACTAATCTTTTGATTTCATCGTTTGTTTTCTCGTGTAACGGTATCGCGACTCGTCTTGCCGTGTAAACAGCATAAGGAACAGCATCGTCCTTTAACGTAATATGAACGGGTTGACAATGTAATAAACCTACTGGTCCAAACACTTCATCATTCACAGTTTCGATTCGTTTTATTAATCCCATTTTAACAGCAGTTGCACGACCTAATAAATTCTGGGAACTTTGTCCTTTAATCACGTAAACATCAAAACTATACCACTGATTTTTATACAGAGTTTCTACACTAAAGCATCCTAAACACATTAATTTTCCTCCTGGACCATTTAAAACGGTATCACATGGTTTTAATTTCGGTTTCGGATTTAATTGACTATATGTTTCCTCACAAAATACTGTGGTATCTGCACCTGAATCAATTTTAAAGTCAATAAGATTTCCGAAAATTGGCAAACTCACGTGCCACGGTGGTTCTGATTTATCATTACATTTGTTTACGTCACTATAAACACTTCCAAGAAATAAGTCCGAATCTTGACACAAATTGTTCGGAGGCAATACTTTCTGTTCTAAAGATACATTCTGAATTGAAGCATTTTGAAATTCTTGACACATTTGTCCGAATTCTCTCTCTTGATTATAATACCGATTATTATAAGAACTATTAACTTCACTTATTCTTTTTGAATGACATCTGACAGCAAAATGTCCTAAATTTCCACACTTTCTACAATGTGCACGCTGGGCAGTTATTATAACTATGACGTCTATTACACGATGAACAATTGTTATGTCTATACCGATTCCTTTGATGTTCATCTTGTACACGATTACTGTTAAATTTATATAAACATTGTTTATAATTGTATCCTTTATTAAACAGATGTTTTGGCTGGGATGTCCTCTGGGGTGATAAGTATTTACGCGGTACCCATGGTGACGGCACGTTCTGAGGGCTATCACGGTTGAAACGGTCTCGCCTTCTGTGACCTTGTCTACTCATCGAATTAATATCTAGTCTAGAATCTTCCGTTTCAAATTTATTTTGCGTTTTCACCAGTTCTGTATTTCGCGCGATTTCTATAGCTCTATCCAAAGTTATATTTGATTCAATTTGCAGTTTTAATGACACTGATTTATCCTTTATTCCGACGACTAGTCTATCCAAAATTCTCGTGTCAACGTCATCAAAATCACAATGTTCACTGGCTTCATATAATCTCCTGATAAATAATTCTACACTTTCGTCATCGTCTTGGGTCATTGTATTAAAAACACTTCTGTCAAATATAACGTTTCTTTTCGGCACAAAATAATTGTCAAATTTCGCTAACACTTTATCATAATCTTCCTAATCTTCATCTTCGTCGAATGTGAACATATTAAAAATTTTCTCAGCCGTTTCACCCATACAGAAGATTAGAGCACTGACCTGTATATCTCCGTCTTCTTGGTGTAATTTGCATCCTTTGCGATAACGACAAAATGACTGTTTCCAAACTGGCCATTCATTGGGCTTGTCAAACTGGAACTTTTCTGGTTGTCTCAATTTCGCCATTGTATTTTTTCAGCTTTATGAACGAATTTAATGTCCAAACAATTTAGTAGGTAATCCGTAATAAATTTATTAGTTGATGAACGAATTTAATGTCCAAACACAACTTTGCGATCCTCTTCTCAGTTGATGAACAAATTTAATGTCCTAATACAACTTTAAGGGAAACCTGTTTACTTCTGACACCATGTTGCATATATAATGCGTGCTGCCGGTTGTTTCATATCACTTGACATACTAGCCCAATATATATATATAACAAACTCCGGATCAGGATAATACTACTTGTATTATTATAGAAAGCAACTTAATACACAGCACAATATTTAGGCCTATTAACGTAGCATTCTGGCAGACGAGCTACCCTCATCAGACTCCGCACTCTCCCTCTCTGTTCCCGCGTGCCGACTTTTTATAGTCTCGTTCAACGTGACGTCATAAGGTCAGATATAATTAGTGGATACTCATTCACTCAACAGTTTGCTAAACAGACGGACCTTGTAATCATTACATAATAAAAGTATCAGTAGGCCTACTAATAGATTAAGTGAATGGACCCGCCGGTGTCAGTTTCAGTTGGTCGTTGGTGTGTGTTTGCTCT
The DNA here is from genome assembly GCA_036850965.1 of Patella caerulea. Classification (NCBI taxonomy): domain Eukaryota; kingdom Metazoa; phylum Mollusca; class Gastropoda; family Patellidae; genus Patella; species Patella caerulea. The sequence continues at coordinate 1,808,665 of JAZGQO010000008.1, read as the reverse complement.
TGGGCACTTGCGCATGTTCAAGACTGATGTTTGTGTTAGCAACACAGCTTTGTCCACTTCCGCCATTGTGAGATGGTTCCTCATAACTCAAATAGGCCTAACTGATCACTTCAGGAAAAAGTGTTATGTTCTTAGAGTTTTGTCATTAAAAAACATACTTGTTATCGTGATTAGCTGGGGTTTTTTAGTGATAAGATAAGATAAGATTTTATTGTATACGATCAACGGATTTAAGTATATTGGCTTGAGATTGATTGTTCTATAGTTCGTGATTTATTTCCGTTGTTTTAGTGATTAGTCGTTACACGCGTCAATCAGTGGAACTGGAAACCATACACATTGATGATTGGCTTGAAATTGTCAATTAATTCACCTCCAAAGGCAGATTAAGGCTTTGATGTTCTCGTGGCATCAAACAAGATTGCGGCTTATGGAGCTCTACTGATCACGCTAGTTCCCAGTGGTTATTTGTAGATTCTTTTTTTGTTAAAAACTTATAAATCACTTTTCGATGTTTTAACTATGTTTTAGTAATTAACTGTTTTGCAGATTGAATATTGGCCTATATATGATTGGGATTTCTCTGAATCATTATTTTAATTTTGTACATAATAAAATTTTTACAAGTTGCCTATGTGTTTTATTTTTCTCAAATACAAATACTTTATCATGCAAACCATGTGATCTACTTTACTAATTACTATAAATATCGGATATTTATCGGCTTTGGCCTCTATCCGAAAACCGATATCATCCGCTATTATAGTAACTAGGGATCTACATCTGAAACTAAATCTGAAAATACCACTATTTCTTGAACATACCGTACCATACAAAGAAAAGAATGTGGTAATAAATACTTCTTGTAAATTTGGATTCAAACATGCATGCACAATGCATTGCATACTCTACATTTATATATGTGACAGTTGTTTTCTCTTTCCACATATGATATGGACGGGTATATTCAATTTTTATAGCCGACTGAATCATAAGGATCGTCAATTTGTATTTCGCCTTTTGACTGAAATAAACTAACAGTAGAGACTCATACGGCGTGGGGAGGAAAAATCGGGATTACTTAGTTGGTTTGTGTCTTCCTATTTGAAAGGCTTTGTCATCGTGTAGTCGTCGTCTCCTCACATTTTAAAATTTAATCATAACTTGGTAATGACTAGACGAACCCAACGGAAAAGTCGCTAAGTAAAAAAAAAACAAACTTTAATCAGATTATATACAGCGCAAAATGTCTTTCTGTTAGCGATGTCAGTCAGACAGCCAGTCAGCCATTTGTAAACAACCGATTTTGCCAACCAATGGTGTCACGTGACTAATCGTGACGTCACGGCGAACATTGTGAACTGTATGGCGATGGTAATAACAGGATAAATCTAAAATCCAATCAGTCTTTTTACTTACAAACGATATAACGATAAAAAAAAATAAGGTGCACAGCGTGTATTGTTTACATTAGAAACACAAACGTCACGCTTTCGGCTCTTCTTGACTGAACCGGAAGTCAGCACTGATTTGTCGTCACGTCATTAGTAAACAGATTATGGCGTCATCGGTCTAGTTAATACATAGAAGTATTTCTATGGGTCCATCGACCATGGATATCTATGCTATCAACTCCTTGGGTCTATCCAAAGCCCCGTACGTATGTCATTGGAAATCACTCGGCTAATCTCGACAGATTCCGTAAACTACATCTAGTCTCGGATGTATGACAGTAAGTGATATGTACCTACGCCCATACATTTGCGATGCGGCTACCGGTTTACTTTAACAGGAAAACTTGACGCTATTACACAAATTGGGAACCTATTCGGCTAGCGACCTATTCGACCGATCGAGCTACCACCTGTTCGTTGGAATGTGGTAGAGAGTGATTTTATTTATTTTATGGGTATTTTAATGGGATCACAATACTAATTTAATCTTAGATAATATGTTACACATCACTGCTTCTTTAAACTATCCTGTCCTATACACTCTTCTTAAAGGGGTTTCCAGTGAGTTCGAGTTCACTCAGCTCACTGGTAGTTTATTTCAACTTTGACCTGAGGTTTTCTTAGTTTTGTATCATCATCACTATGGTCACTTCTTAGGAATGATTTCATGAAGGTCAGAGGATATTTTCATCCTCTGTAATTCATGGTTAGTTTGTGTTTAATTTTATAGAGTTTTGTAGTTGAATCTTCTTCAATTTAGTATAATATAGTGTATTATTGAGAGCAGGTGTTTTAATAAAGTTCCAGTGATAGAATTTAAAGGTATGTGTTGCTATTTGTTTTAATAGTTTTTATATTTCATTGTGTAATTGGTCTTTGTTAAAGTGGCGGCCATGTTAGTTTTATTGGTAAAGTTTTCAAATAAGTTAAAGTTAGTCTAGTTTTTATTGATTGCATTCTGCAAATACATCAATAGCATTATGCAAGAGCAAAATCTGCTTTTTACAAGTCTTTCTTTAAGTCTGAGATGTTATCTAAATAATCAATTAGACATTAATTAACATATCCAGACCATAATAAACTCTTTATGTCAAGGCTAGCCTTCGATGTTGACAGATTAAAATCGTATATGCCGCTTAATGGCGGTTGATTATTAAATCAATCAAGTGGATAATCGAGACTATGCTGTTTATATTAATGATTTGAGTAATGATGAACGAGGCTATGAATATTTCAAAAGCTTTTTTCTCGGCTATTAGTGGATAAATTTGACTGAAATTTTCAGCAAATTACCTTTACACTATCTAGTTTTCAACTATTATAGTGAGAACTGCCATCTCTTTATCTTATCTCCCATAATGTAACTTTATATATATACATAGTCAATAATAATAACGCTATTTAAAGCATTTCGCTTTAAAACTACATTTATTACTTTTCACACAACTTATATTATTTTATTACAGACTTCATAAGGTACTTCACCTTTGTTAAAGTCTGGTTAGCCAGGAAAACCCCTTTTCAGGGTAAGATGTTATGATTTTATTAATTAGCTTTATACTAATTAGGAACCTACGAGTTTCTGCATATGTCATGCGGGTTAACAGGAGGTAGTTTTACCTTTATACATGTAGGTCAATATTATAGATTAAGTGTAAGTAAATAGTACGGTAATTAGAAGTGTTTTATTATTAATATGTAATATATTATTTTAATGAATATGAACGCATTGATTTTTATGTTTGATTGTATTACTTATATTATAAATGTTTACTTTCAGGGTTTTTCTTTACTGGAATAAACAGTTGTTAAACTGAACCCTTGTGTGGTCGTTTATTGTCTCATAATTTGACCCCCTACAACATTTGGAGCCCGATAAGGGACTACAACAGTTAAACCTAATAAGAGGTACAACATTTGCAGTCTGGTAATGGTAATGGTTTACAGTATACAGTGTGATGTGAATTGATCAATCATCTCGACACCAGTCAACTTCATCAGTGAGCTCACACGCGTGCGCGTTGGCGAAATCAGCTTCAAGTTCAACAGCAATAGCAGTGACATTAACTTTATTTGTGTATTCATTTCTGTTTTGTGTTCCATGTGGATTATTATAAGGATATCTATGTAAGGTTCGTTACAATTTATTTCATTTTCATATATATATATATATATATTAATAAGTATTGGTATGTGAATTATCTCCCTTTACATAAGCTTTATTTATTATATATCTATTTACTTTATTTAGTTTAGATTTATAAGGTACCTGAAATTACTATATTAATTAGTGTATGAAAATAATATTTTCCGCTAGATATTCAGTCAACCTGTAGTATTTGCATTTAAGTCTTATTTAGTGAAAATTAGAGCATTTGAAAATTTTGTGTCTTAAAACTTCGGCCATTTTGTTTACGTTTTCAACTTCCTGTTGACATATATTTATTTATAGCTACTTCCTGTTAACCTACATTGGTACTTCCTGTTCACCTACATTTACCAACTTCCTGTTTTCCCATTGCATTCACTTCCTGTAAGTTTGCATAGAATTTTCTTTTAAAATAAAAACATTATACATTTACATTAGGAAATAAACATTAGTACATTACAAATATTACATACATTTATACGGTACTTATAAATTGGTGTTTTAAAATCTAGTTAGGTGTTTGTTTTCAGAATTCATTTTTGTTTTTCAGAATTAGAATTTTTTCATTTTCAGACTTTGTAAATTTAACTTTATTTTGGTCTTTACTTTCAAATTTGTGGATTTTGATTTTCAAATATTTTTTTTTGAATTTTGATTTTTGAATTTGGACTTCGACAATTTTCCGTATTTGAACTTGTGTTTGAGTTGAAAGGGTTTGTTTATATTTGAGTTGATTGTGAATTGAAAGTTTTTGTGCATTGAAGTTTGGACTTGAGTTTGTGGGAATTTATTTTCAGGATTGATTGTTCAGCATTCTTGTTTTGATACTTCTTCATTGTCTATATTGTTTCGACTTTTCATTTTGTTGTCATACATTTGAAAAGTATATTTTCTTGTATTTGTATGGAAGGTTTTGTCTTTTGAACTTCGACGTATATATATATATTCTACTCTGATCTTTATTTTTCCGTCTTCATTTCCGTCTTATACCACTGCACTTAACCACTAACTAACAACCTGCACTTAAACATTTATTTGATTTATATTGAGGGTTGGGTTTGAATTTTGATGTCATTGTTGAATAGTTTTATGAATTGATTGTGGGATTATTTATTTATCAGTTTGGTATTTCGAATTTTGTTTCGAAATTATTTTCAGTTTATGCAGTGTTGATTTGATTGTGATTTTTGTTGCTCTTACTTGGTCGTTTGACTATCAACTGATGTATTTTACCGTGTAAACAGATCCAGCATTAGTGTTTGTTGTTTTCCTGATTCCAGCGTTAGTGTACTTCATACTGACACCTTCAGGGAACAACGTGTTGTATTTTTTTTTTGTTGGATTGCGTGTATTTTCATATTTTTAGTTTTATATTTTGATAATTTGAGTTTCGCGTCAAGATGGCAACAGGTGGAGATCGCGATAATCCTGATAACTCCTTGTCAGAACAGGAAAAACAGAATTTAATTGATGCATTTTCAGATATGGGTGTGAAGCCGAAAACAGATTCGCCAGAACACTTGATCGACTGGATGTTCGGATATCTGAAGTCACAGGGTAGAATTAAGGAAGAAATGCCTGAAGAAAGAGTTGAACAACAACAAGACCATTTAGCATCTAGTTCGTCACCATCAACTGCAGACAGGTTTAAGTTTGTTCCCCAGCTGGGTTGGGTTTGAATTTTGATGTCATTGTTGAATAGTTTTATGAAATGATTGTGGGATTATTTATTTATCAGTTTGGTATTTCGAATTTTGTTTCGAAATTATTTTCAGTTTATGCAGTGTTGATTTGATTGTGATTTTTGTTGTTCTTACTTAGTCGTTTGACTATCAACTGATGTATTTTACCGTGTAAACAGATCCAGCATTAGTGTTTGTTGTTTTCCTGATTCCAGCGTTAGTGTACTTCATACTGACACCTTCAGGGAACAACGTGTTGTATTTTTTTTGTTGGATTGCGTGTATTTTCATATTTTTAGTTTTATATTTTGATAATTTGAGTTTCGCGTCAAGATGGCAACAGGTGGAGATCGCGATAATCCTGATAACTCCTTGTCAGAACAGGAAAAACAGAATTTAATTGATGCATTTTCAGATATGGGTGTGAAGCCGAAAACAGATTCGCCAGAACACTTGATCGACTGGATGTTCGGATATCTGAAGTCACAGGGTAGAATTAAGGAAGAAATGCCTGAAGAAAGAGTTGAACAACAACAAGACCATTTAGCATCTAGTTCGTCACCATCAACTGCAGACAGGTTTAAGTTTGTTCCCCAGCTGCCAAGAGTATCAACTTTCTCAGGAGATCCAACGACGAAGGGTGATACATCATTTGATCTTTGGAGATTTGAAGTGATGAGCTTAATGAAAGACAGACAACATTCATCAGAATCCATCAAGTTAGCTGTCATGAAATCTTTAAAGGGGGAAGCTGCTAGAGTGTCAATGCGACTCGGACACAGTGTTTCAACAAGAACCTTGTTAGACAAGCTACAGAGCCGATTTGGTGAAGTCGAGCAAGGCCAGTGTCTTCTTTCACAGTTTTATTCTGCTACCCAAGCACCTGATGAGTCAGTTTCGAAGTGGGCTTGCAGAATCGAAGATTTATTAGATAGAGCGAAAGAAGAAGGTGAGGTCGACATCGAGACATTCGATACCAAGCTCAAGTCGAAGTTCTGGAGTGGTCTGCACCAAGATTTAAAAGATAGATCAGCACACAAGTTCGAAAGAATATCAGATTTCGAAGATCTACTGAAAGAAGTGCGTAGAATAGAAAGGGATACTGTCGTAGCCTCGTCGCCTACTCCTTTGAAGCCTCCAACCAAATCGCACATGAAGATGGTACAGCAACCAGCAGAGGACGATTTGAGAGCACTAGTGGCAAGTTTAACTGCGTCAGTGCAATCGTTAAAGAGAGAGATGAAAGAGATGAAAGAGGAGAAAGAAAGACCACCAACATCGTCATTCTTACCATCTCAGATTTCAACACCAAAAACGTCATCACGTCATAATCCATCACGTAGTCCTACACAGCGCCAACCTGTACCCGACAACTTCCGATGTTACAGATGTGGACAACGGGGTCACATTGCTTTGGGCTGCCGAATGATTTTGCCTGGTGATTTAAACTAGGAAATGTCTCTGTCAAGGGACAGCCAGATGACATTTGTAATACCAGTCCCAAGAAAGTTATTGGACATAGCAACACAACAGTTATGGAAATAAACGATAGAGTGTGTTCTTCATTATTAGATACAGGGTCTACCATCTCAACAGTGTGTCTGTCATTTTACGAGAAGTACCTGAAGTCAGAGGATTGCGTAATGACTCCATTGGACCAGTTGCTTCTAATTGAAAGTGCTGGTGGCCATAGTTTACCCTACTTAGGATGTATTTCTGTTACAGTCAAGATTCCCAGTTTAAAGTCAAAAGCCATTGACTGTTTGTTTCTTGTGGTTCCAGATACTTCGTTCCATGCTACAACACCAGCTCTTGTAGGAACTAATGTGCTGAAGCCCATGTTGAATCAACTTTTAGCAGTTCATGGCCACAATTACCTTAACCAGTCGGTGTTGCCAGAAATTTGGAGTTTTACTTTTAGATGTATGCAAGTGCAGGAGAAACAACTAGATGGAAAGGTTGGAATTGTTAGGTGTTCCGAAGAATTACCAATAAGGCTTGGTTGTAATAGATCAGTGTGTCTTGCAGGGAAGATCAAGGATTTGAACTTAACCCATCGACAGCGTTTGATTTTCCAGAATTCACCCGATTCCCTGATATCGACTTCGATTGAAGTGACGCCTACCGTTTTGGAGGTATATCCAGGGGAAGAGGAGAAAGAAGTTATCGTTCGTCTGTCGAATCTATCCTTGTCACCAGTGAGAATTTACCCACACAGTATCCTTTGTGAACTTCAAGTAGTAGATCTAGTTCGGAAGACATCAGTGAATAGTGTTTTGCCATCATGTGACACAGACACCACAACTACCGGTACGTTCCTTGATCAGATGGACTTTGCTTCTTCAGCGTTGACTTCTGACCAACTCCATTCCTTCAAGAACTACCTACTTGAATGGTCGTCTATCTTTTCACAGAGTGATAACGATATAGGAAGCATAAGCCTAGTGAAACATGAGATCAACCTAACTGATAATGTTCCTTTCAAACAACCACATCGAAGAATACCACCTGGGATGTACGAAGAAGTGAAAGACCACCTTCAAGATTTGATGGAAGCAGGAATTATCAGGAAGAGTCATAGCCCTTATGCATCACCAATAGTGTTGGCAAGAAAGAAAGATTCCTCATTACGCATGTGTGTTGACTACAGAATGTTGAATAAGAAGACCATACGTGATGCCTATGCCTTACCCCGCATCGAAGAGATGTTGGACAACTTAGCCGGTTCCTAATACTTTAGTGTTGTTGATATGAAGAGTGGTTACCATCAGGTCGGCATTGAGGAAGCAGATATTCCTAAAACAGCTTTTACTGTCGGACCTCTAGGATTCTACGAGTACCAGAGACTTCCGTTTGGACTCACGAACGCACCAGCCACATATCAACGATTGATGCAGGATTGCCTTGGAGACCTTGATTGGAAGATCTGTGCTATTTTCATCGACGATCTTATTATCTTCAGTAAGACGTATGAGGAGCACCTTGACAGGTTATCTAAAGTGTTTGAGAAGCTGAAAGAACATGGCATCAAGTTATCACCGAAGAAATGCGAGTTCTTTAGGGAGAAAGTTAAATATCTCGGCCATATTGTGTCTGAAGATGGTGTTTGTACAGACCCAAAGAAGACTGATAAAGTTGAATCTTGGCCAGCTCCTACCAACGTTGATGAACTTCGTAGATTCCTTGGATTTGTGGGATATTACCGGAGATTTATTAAAGACTTTTCGAAGATTGCCAAGCCACTCAACGATCTGTTAGTTGGAGGTCCAACTAAAAAGAAGAGGGGGAGAAGAGTACAGGAGAAAGAAAGGAAAGAATGGATGTGGGAGAAAGAACAGCATTTGAGAAGTTAAGAACATCATTAGTTGAGCCACCAGTTCTTGCATATGCTGATTTTTCGAAGCCATTTATTCTACATACAGATGCCAGTGGTTTAGGACTGGGTGCAGTCTTATACCAGGAACATAATGGCTTAGAGAAGGTGATTGCCTATGCCAGCCGAAGTCTGAACCGGTTTGAACGCAACTACCCAGCACACAAACTTGAATTTTTGGCATTGAAGTGGTCTGTAACAGAGAAATTCCACCAATATCTATTTAACAACTACTTTACAGTCTACACTGATAACAACCCTCTCACATACATCCTTACAACAGCGAAGTTGGATGCCACAGGACATCGGTGGTTAGCTGCCCTCACCAACTATAACTTCTCCATACGATACCGAGCTGGAAAGAAGAACATGGATGCTGACGCTCTGAGCCGGAATGTGAAAGACGATTTCGTAGAGGTTAACCAGGATGTGGTAGAAGCCATAAAGAACATCGACCTAGAGGATGGGTACATTCAGACTGTGAGCATGTCTCATCAGGTGGTACCAGATATACCAAACATCACCACACCCTTAGCAAGTGTCAAAGAGTGGCAGAAGAACCAACGTCAAGATCCCTTACTGTTTCAGTTGTGTCAACATATAGAGCATGGAAGACCAGCTAATCATACTTTTACATCTCCAGAAGAAGCCGCACTTTACCGCGATTTTGAACACTTCGTTCTCAAGTCTGGTATTTTATACAAGCGTGCCACTATAGCAGGAGAGGAAATATTTCAGCTGGTTTTACCCAACGCCTATAGGAAATTAGCAATGGAAGGGGTACATGACGAACTAGGACACCAAGGCAGGGATCGTACCATCAGTTTGGCAAGAGAACGGTTTTATTGGCCCAAGATGACAGCGATGATAGAGACTTACATTCAGAACTGTCCACGCTTCATCAGAAGAAAGAGTTTACCATCTACATGCCCCTTGATAAACATTACCTCCAGTCATCCGCTTGAACTAGTCTGCATGGATTATATGTGCGTAGAAGAGTCGAAGGGAGGCTACGACAGTATCCTTGTCATCACCGACCATTTTACGAAGTATACCCAGGCAGTCCCAGTTAGAAACACCACCGCCAAGACCACAGCTAAAGCGTTCTTTGATTATTTCATTGTGCACTATGGGATTCCTCAACGAATACACAGTGACCAAGGTCAACAGTTTGAGGGAAAAGTGATCAAAGAATTGTGCCAGCTGACTGGGATGGAGAAATCTCGAACAACACCATATCATCCACAAGGGAATGGCCAATGTGAGCGTTTCAATCGGACGCTGCTCAACATGTTAGGTACCCTACATCCTGTGCAGAAGTCTGATTGGAAGTCTTACGTTGCGCCGCTGGTTCATGCCTACAATTGTACCAGACACTCTTCAACAGGGTATTCTCCGTATGAGCTAATGTTTGGTAGGAAGCCAACATTAGCTATTGATGTTATGCTTGGACTCGTACGGGATAAAGAGGCCACTAAGAGCTATCATTCATACGTTGAATCCCTGAAGGAGAGACTGGAACATGCGTATTTAACTGCATCAGCCCTTGTGGATGATACGCACCAGAACCAACGAGATAAGTACAACTTGAGAGCCAGAACTAACACCCTAGAGCCTGGCGATACAGTTTTGGTGCGGAGATTAGCTTTCAAGGAAGGAAGACACAAGATAGCAGATAAATGGGAGGATAAACCATATAAGATCATTAGGCAACCCAATGAAGAAATTCCAGTATATGAGTTGTTGGAAATAGGGGGAAAGAGAAAAAGGACGTTACATCGTAATCATTTACTACCAATTAGCAGTCTTCCTGAAATACAATCCACCAGTAATACCCATAGACCTACACCTAAACTACGGACAGTCCAACTACCACCGAAGGTGACAGAGGTTAGAGAACCGGAAGATACAGAAAGTGAAGAGGATGAGCCTGTTTATCAAATGGAGAGCGCAGATTTCCTGCACCCAGCTAGCCCAGCAGAGACACAGGATAGAGTAGATGTAATTGAACCTGAGCTTGATAGTATACATCAAGATGGTGCAGATAGGCCTCAAGCATCAGCCTCAGATTCGGAAGCATCAGATGAACCACTTTTGTCAGAAAGCCCCGCTCCAAGAAGATCAGGGAGAGAGAGGAAACCACCAACCCGGTATATGGATTACGTCATGTCGCAGCAGCAGGAAGTAATTTCTACTCCGCAGTTTCGAGCTGAGTTGGCGAAATCATTACTACCATCAGATTTTATGAGTCTGTCACCGGATCGATTACAGATTGTCCTGAGTTCGTTACCAGTTTTATGTAAGAGTCTTTTCCCGGATGTGTTTTATTAGTAGTTTTGGTTTTAAATGTTAGGGACAACATTTTCCCTAAGGGAGGGAGTATGTGGTAGAGAGTGATTTTATTTATTTTATGGGTATTTTAATGGGATCACAATACTAATTTAATCTTAGATAATATGTTACACATCACTGCTTCTTTAAACTATCCTGTCCTATACACTCTTCTTAAAGGGGTTTCCAGTGAGTTCGAGTTCACTCAGCTCACTGGTAGTTTATTTCAACTTTGACCTGAGGTTTTCTTAGTTTTGTATCATCATCACTATGGTCACTTCTTAGGAATGATTTCATGAAGGTCAGAGGATATTTTCATCCTCTGTAATTCATGGTTAGTTTGTGTTTAATTTTATAGAGTTTTGTAGTTGAATCTTCTTCAATTTAGTATAATATAGTGTATTATTGAGAGCAGGTGTTTTAATAAAGTTCCAGTGATAGAATTTAAAGGTATGTGTTGCTATTTGTTTTAATAGTTTTTATATTTCATTGTGTAATTGGTCTTTGTTAAAGTGGCGGCCATGTTAGTTTTATTGGTTCATGCCTACAATTTTACCAGACACTCTTCAACAGGGTATTCTCCGTATGAGCTAATGTTTGGTAGGAAGCCAACATTAGCTATTGATGTTATGCTCGGACTCGTACGGGATAAAGAGGCCACTAAGAGCTATCATTCATACGTTGAATCCCTGAAGGAGAGACTGGAACATGCGTATTTAACTGCATCAGCCCTTGTGGATGATACGCACCAGAACCAACGAGATAAGTACAACTTGAGAGCCAGAACTAACACCCTAGAGCCTGGCGATACAGTTTTGGTGCGGAGATTAGCTTTCAAGGAAGGAAGACACAAGATAGCAGATAAATGGGAGGATAAACCATATAAGATCATTAGGCAACCCAATGAAGAAATTCCAGTATATGAGTTGTTGGAAATAGGGGGAAAGAGAAAAAGGACGTTACATCGTAATCATTTACTACCAATTAGCAGTCTTCCTGAAATACAATCCACCAGTAATACCCATAGACCTACACCTAAACTACGGACAGTCCAACTACCACCGAAGGTGACAGAGGTTAGAGAACCGGAAGATACAGAAAGTGAAGAGGATGAGCCTGTTTATCAAATGGAGAGCGCAGATTTCCTGCACCCAGCTAGCCCAGAATGATTTCATGAAGGTCAGGGGATATTTTCATCCTCTGTAATTCATGGTTAGTTTGTGTTTAATTTTATAGAGTTTTGTAGTTGAATCTTCTTCAATTTAGTATAATATAGTGTATTATTGAGAGCAGGTGTTTTAATAAAGTTCCAGTGATAGAATTTAAAGGTATGTGTTGCTATTTGTTTTAATAGTTTTTATATTTCATTGTGTAATTGGTCTTTGTTAAAGTGGCGGCCATGTTAGTTTTATTGGTAAAGTTTTCAAATAAGTTAAAGTTAGTCTAGTTTTTATTAATTGCATTCTGCAAATACATCTTATATATATACATAGTCAATAATAATAACGCTATTTAAAGCATTTCGCTTTAAAACTACATTTATTACTTTTCACACAACTTATATTATTTTATTAAAGACTTCATAAGGTACTTCGCCTTTGTTAAAGTCTGGTTAGCCAGGAAAACCCCTTTTCAGGGTAAGATGTTATGATTTTATTAATTAGCTTTATACTAATTAGGAACCTACGAGTTTCTGCATATGTCATGCGGGTTAACAGGAGGTAGTTTTACCTTTATACATGTAGATCAATATTATAGATTAAGTGTAAGTAAATAGTACGGTAATTAGAAGTGTTTTATTATTAATATGTAATATATTATTTTAATGAATATGAACGCATTGATTTTTATGTTTGATTGTATTACTTATATTATAAATGTTTACTTTCAGGGTTTTTCTTTACTGGAATAAACAGTTGTTAAACTGAACCCTTGTGTGGTCGTTTATTGTCTAATAATTTGACCCCCTACAACAGGAAACCTATTTAGAGTAAAGACAACAGTCTCTATTTATCAACCAATAAAATCCAACGTTATGTCTGTCAAATGAAAGTAGAATATATTATTTTTTATCCACTCCTTCAGCTCAGAATAGAAGTGTAATTTCGTCATTATCTTACTGCTGGATCGGTCGAATAGGTCGCTAGCCAAATAGGTCGCCAACTTGTGTTTGGAATGGGCGCAGCCATGTTTCATCCGGGACATTTAAAGTAGTTCCAATATGGCGGAATTCATCATACAGCCGAGTTTAGATTCCCGAAATCTTCCGAGGTTTGCCGAGTGATTGGAAATACCACTCGACACTACAGCACAGTGACGTTAATATATATGAATACCTGACAACTCATCCCAAAGACAACTCATCCCAGACAACTCATCCCAATAAAAGACAATTCATCCCACTTTTAAAGACAACTCATCCCAAGTCAAAAGACAATTCATCCCAAGTCAAAAGACAACTCATCCCAACTTTTAAAACCCCCACTCATTCCAAGTTACAAAGAAATACCACAAATTAATCACTAAAAAATAATATGAATTTATTACATCAACAATTTATTAAATTATATTTTCTGGCATATCGACGTCAGGGCCAACTGATAAATGGGATGTTGTCTGGTCACTAACATTATGATATTTGTCTTTGAAGTGCTTAACCAATTTAATTAGTTTGTAATAGAGGTAAATACTACAACTCAGTTTCGTTAATCGTTGTTTTTGTTGGAAGTGCTTCATGATGAAAGAATAAAACAAACACATCTACCAATCTGTTATAACAACAAATGAATTGAAAGTGTTGATTAACTGAATTTTCTTTTAAGTAATTTTATATTATAAGATTCTTAATCAATCCAAATAGTTTGTCTATAATATATTGCATAACTGATACATTATAAAGTAATTTTATATTATATAAAATTCTTAATCAATCCAAATAGTTTGTCTTTAACTGATAAATTATTCAGCATGATTCTATAACAAAATATATGATGGTTAATATATTAAGTAACCATAAAATAATGAGATAATTGAAAGCCATTCTTTGGTTTGTCACTTGTTACCTTGAGATTAAGATTAAAGTGAAGTAAAACTATTGTCGTTTAATCTAACTGATTGATTGATTGAATGATTGACTGTAAATTAACACTTAATCTTTGATTAATAAAGTAATCTTTTCCTCAAAGATTCACTTTTTAAGTCACATGTCTAAAGAAGAATCATACATAAAAAGTAATAAAAGAAAATGTTGAATGCCTTCTTATAATTTGTTAAAACCGATTTAAATCTTTAAAAAAAAAATAACGAATTGGATTTGTGTCAGATACACCTAATTTATTTCTTTGTTGCTATCAAATTTGATGTTTATCATATGTAAATATTTATATGTAATTGAACAGTAATTGAATCTGATTGGATTTGGGCTGAGTGGTCTTCAAAGATAGCAACTGTATTGAAACAAATATCACTTATATTTCACCAATCTGATTGGATTTGGGCTGAGTGGTCTTAAAAGATAGCAACTGTATTGAAACAAATATCACTTATATTTGTTGGGATGAGTTGTCTTATAATTATAACCTGATTCTCTCTCTATCCATGTTTTAAAGTTGGGATGAGTTGTCTTTTATGATGGGATGAGTTGTTATACGTCATTGCTACAGCAGGTATCGACGATGAGGGTCAAGCAGTCAAGGTCATAAAACGGCTGCTGAGAACGTAACGTCCGCTCACTTCAGCTAAATGGTATCGACGAACAAAACTTGGAATACCGGTAATACTCAATTAGTCCTACTCCTATATTTATAAACTGATTATTTTACATTAATTAATATTGTGAATGTGATGTACTTTTTGACGTACAATCAATGGAATAACTGTATGTTGACAAAAGTTTGCTACGCTGGAGTTTAGGCAATAATATTTGTCTTCTTATTAGACTTAGTCCAGGCAATCTGCCTACTGTGTGAGTTCTGGTAAATAATAAACGGATTTCTTCGATTATGAACAAACTAGTTAACTTTGGTTATTATAAACTTACCCGTGTGTTTAAAATGAACTCCCGTTAAATAAAATCCTTTGCACCACTAAAAATCCCAACGAATAAAACCGGTTCTCTCTTGAAAAATTTGAATATTTACTTGTTATTTCGACAGAGTGGATAATAACATTGCTTTCGTCACATATTGGACGAATCCAACACACTGAAGCGAGGTTGTTTAAATTTGACGCATATTTTGGCAACCACGTGCTATGCTCAAAGCAAAGCGCCAACATTACGATCGTTTGAGTTTGGGCGACGAAAATATCAATTGAAGGCAATTAAATAGGAGCTTTATATTGAAACCATTGATCGCCAGTCTATCAAATTTTATTCACAATGAAAGAATCACTGATTGCACGGATACTCGTAAAAATAAAGTCATATATAAAATATAAATTTTAATATCCTATCTTCTTTATATTATAAATAGTTTAACACGGATCACGAAGCACACCTCCGAAGTGTCTGAGGACTCTGAGTGTATTATTAATTTGATCTCATTCTTTATTCGATCAAATAATAACCGCTTCAGTGACATTTTTAAGCGTGTTGCGGCAGCGTTCAAGGTGCCTAATGGCATTGGGTGGCTGATACAATGCCGATAAGTCCGTAACACCCTGTAAGAAGCGGAACATTAATTGTAAATGGCCTGTATATATGTTAAATAATAATATCATCATACCATATTATAAAGATGGGTAATATTTAAGGCCCGTGAAAAGAATGTAGTTATTTTTGTTCCCCATGCGTGTTAAAAAGAAAATTATCCCATCCGAGCCGCTAATCAAATAATTAAGTCGGTAACAAATTTTAAAAAATACAGGTTGTTATGTGTGCGAACGCTCAAACTCAATGCCGAGTCGAGACGTGCTTTTAAATGCCACATTTCCTATGCTGTCACCCCTAATACAAAGTGATATCTCCCGAGGTGTGACGTAACCAGCTGCCATATTGGTATTTTTCTTAACCGAAAGTTTGAGGGATTTCAATTTTTCAAGAGAGAACTGTTTTTATACGTTGGGACATTTAGTGGTGCAATGGATTTTATTTAACGGGAGTTCATTTTAAACACACAGGTAAGTTTATAATAACCAAAGTTAAATAGTTTGTTCATAATCGAAGAAATCCGTTTATTATTTACCAAAACTCACACAGTAGCTGAAACTGAAGCTGTTTGCTTGCTGTAGGCTTGTCTCCTATCATCATACCGTACTAAAAATGTTCCAAAATATTTTTCGTGGAAAGCGGTCAAATTGCGTAATATGATGATTTCATGTTTCAGAAATTGATTTAATAATACAATTTATCTATCAAATGTTCAAATGACAATGTGGTGGAAATCGTGGTTCTGTTTCAGTAACGCACACGACCGGTACCAGTTCGAATGCCAGTCAAGTCGCCCACACGGAAAATCTGGTAAAGTCGTCCACACCCGTTGGTGGGGTCATCCACAAGACTTAGTTTAATTTCAGGATATAATATAATAATACGTTGGTAAAGTCATCCACACGACATTGTTTACTTTCGGGACATGGGTAGGCCTATTCCTTATACCGTCAGTAACGCACTCTACCAGTTCGAATGCCAGTCAAGTCACCCAAACGGAAAATCGAATGGAACCAAGATCTTTGGGTTATAACCATGAATTTCAAGTTTCATCAAAATCGATTTAAAAATGTGACTTTTACAAGGTCCACAAACCATGATATACAATTTTTTAACAGTATTCGCGTACAAACGGCGGCCATTTTGTATGGCAATTTTCGTCCGATTTTCCCGAAATTCGAACTCAACCTTCCTTAGGGTGTAACGGTGATATAATCAAACGTTTTTTTAAATCGGATAATAATTGTGACCTCCAGAGGGACCACAAGCTGAAAAGGGTGATTTTTCGGACAATCAGGGGCCATAATTCAGGAAATTACATTCCGATAGGTACAAATATCGAAAGGATCCAAGATCTTTGGGTTATAACCATGCATGTCAAGTTTCATCAAAATCGGTTCAAAATTGTGACCTCTATAGGGTCCACAAGCTAAAAACGTGATTTTTCGTACAATCAGGGGCCATAATCCATGAAGTTTTCATCCGATACATGCCAATATCGAAAGCAGTCGAGATCTTTTGGGGATAAACCTATATTTCAAGTTTCGTCAAAATCGGATAAGAATTGTGACCTGTAGAGGGTCCACAAACAAATTGTGGACGGACGTCCGGACGGACAGGGGCGACGACAATATACGTCCACATAAAAATGTGGGCATATAAAAACGTGATTTTTCGTACAATCAGGGGCCATAACCCATGAAGTTACGGTCCGATACATGCCAATATCGAAAGGAGCCGAGATCTTAGGGTGATAAACCTATATTTAAAGTTTCTTTGAAATCGGATAAAAATTGTGACCTGTAGACCGTTCACAAACAATTGTGGACGAACAGGGGCGACGACAATATACGTCCACATGAAAATGTGGGCGTAGTAAAAACTCTGATTATATTACTGTTGCACCGTAAGGAAGGTTGAGTTCGAATTTCGTGAAAATCGTACCAAAATTGCCAGACGAAATGGTCGCCGTTTGTACGCGAATGGTGTAAAAATATGGTATATCATGGTTGTGGACTCTCTACAGGTCACAATTCTTATCCGATTTTGACGAAAAGTAACATTTCTAGGTTGTGTACCGTCACACCATAATCATTGTTGGCTTCGAACTTCATTAATATCAGACTGGAACTGACAAACAAAATGGCTGCTCCCAATACAGTATGAAATACAGGAATTAATGATGTAGGAAAAATCACTTTCGGTATTGCTTGTTCGCTATCCATCTCTCAAAAATGTGGGCGTATCCTGCCTGGCAGTGCCAGCCTATCTTTTTATTAGTTTTAACGATGTTTTTGTAATAAAGTGTTGATTGTTATTTGGCGTTATTATTTTAGCCTCAATTTGTCTGAAGATTAAAAACGCCGCCCCTCGTCGATTAGCTAAATTTAACTTGCTGTCATATTAATAAACGGGTATATACACAGACGGTAAAATATAACATTCACTACCTTCATTAGTTCTTACTGATATATATCATAAAATTCCTTACAGCCTATCTTTTTTAGCTTGTGGTCCCTCGGGGGTCAGAATTATTATCCCATTTAAAAAAACGTTTGATTATAATTAAGGTTGAGGTCGAATTTCGTGAAAATCTGACTAAAATTGACAGCTGTTCTTCTGAGGCCATCCATCCTTCATCACTAACAAGGGGAAACCACGCTAGAAAATCTAGATGAACTTTTTCACCCAATGCAGGGATCAAACACCCGACCTCAAGGCTACCGAGCCAGCATCTTACCCACTTAGCAACATGATCCCCAGTCGAATTTGAAGCCTACTGAAATGAACCTTTATAGCCCAAAGATCTTAATTCATTTCAATATTTGCACATATCAAATTCTAACTTAATGATGTAGGAAAAATCACTTTCGGTGTTGCTTGTTCTCTATCCATCTCTCAAAAATGTGGGCGTATCCTGCCTGGCAGTGCCAGCCTATCTTTATGGGATACCATCACTAGTTTTAATGTAAAAGCATGACGTTTCGACAAGTATCTTCTTATCATTATTGTGTATTTTAATGTATGTCCTAAGTCACCAATTTCTATAAATGACTATTTGGGGTTGACCAGTTGTATTGCCCTTTACATGTGAATATCGCTGCGACCTTGACTTTGACGCTGACTTCATATTTCCTATCGGACTCCGGGTCTTTGCGTTTATGGATGCCATGACCATATTTCTCGCTGTATTATTGAGGTTAAAGCTCAAGGTGAAAGCGGGGACAATGCTTTTTTGCTATTATTGACAAAACCCCTGGTATAGTAGATAGACTTTTATCTTATTTTTCAAGCTGGTTCAAATTAAAGCGTGTGGCAGCAAGATTACTCCTTGGTTTTCAGAATTTATTGTATTAGGGGCAAAGGTTCCAAAGGAAATTTGCTCTAGACTAGAAACAGGATATATATTATATACAGGATCAGAATTTATTGGAGACAAAGGTCGCGGAAGAAATTAACCGTCAAAAGGCGCAGTCTTCAGAGAACTCTCAAGGTTCAATAACCATAGAAGATCTGCAAAGGGCTGAGAAATCAATCATTCATTACGTCCAAGAAAAGCATTTTAGTGAACAAATACTTTTGACAGCTTTCAGAAAGACACCGGGGTAATCTTACACAAATTGAGTTCACTGAGTCGTTTGGACCCAATCTTAAAGGATGGAATTATTGAGA
This sequence comes from Patella caerulea, assembly GCA_036850965.1. NCBI lineage: Eukaryota > Metazoa > Mollusca > Gastropoda > Patellidae > Patella > Patella caerulea. Next base: position 1,789,356 of record JAZGQO010000008.1, on the reverse strand, counting down.
GTAGGGGGATGTCTTAGTAGGTCGATGTTACCATATGAATCACAACATCCTGTTTTTTTACCACATCATTCGCCTGTGTCAGCTTTAATAATCAGCAGTATAATAGTTTAGGAAAATCTGCTGTGTTAGTTGAACTTCGAACTCAATATTGGATCATTAAAGCTTCATCCATCATAAAGACTATTATATTGAGGTGTGTAATCTGCCGAAAGTATAAAGCCAAGGTTTCACAGTAGAACATGGCGGACTTTCCAGCTGAACATCTTTTAGCAGACAAACCTGTGTTTCCCCGAGTGGGCATGGATAATTTCGGGCCAATAGAAGTCAAAAGAGGACGCTCTACAGTAAAATGTTAGAGTGTAATACATGTATTTACGTGTTTGTCAGTTAGAGCAGTTCACCTTGAAGTGGCATACACAGTTTAGACATCGATTCTTGTATAATTCAGTAGTAGAAAAGGACCTAAAAAATATAATAGATCCGATAATGGGACCAATTTAGTTGTATCAGATAGGGAGCTAAGAGAAGAATTGGGAAAATTGAATGCCAAGAAGATCCACAATAGTATGCTTCAATCAGAAATCAAACTGGGAATTCAACCCTCCCGCAGCTTCTCATTTTGGAGGCATATATGATTATGAAAGGTTAATTAGGACAGTTAGGCGAATCCTATACACTTTACTTAAAGAACACTTAATACCACTTGACGACGAAGTTTTCCATACTTTCTTATACGAAGTAGAAGCAATCATGAATGGCAAACCTATTACAACAGTCTCTACAGATCCACATGATATAGAAGCAAGCGCTGAAATAAGCGGCCGGACACGGACAATGTCAGCGAATTGACCCCCTTTGACAGGCCAAATTGCCTTTCGTCCTGACATAATTGTCTGACACGTTCCACACTTAAAACAATCAAATGTGTAAACCTGATACGATTTCCTTCCGAGAAAATCATATTTCTTATTGCCATACATTGAAGTGTCACAATACTTCACTCTGGTAGTATTCATGCTATAGGAACAACTCTTCCGATTTGCACTAAAACCTGCTTCTTTCTGTCTCACACCATGAACACTAATATTAGCAACATTATGTCTTTCATCTGTGCTTTTGAAAGTTTATCCACATGGCAAATCGATAAAGCCATGGCCAAAGTCAGTTCTTCATGATCGTAGCAACCTCTCGTTTAACTTTCTCATTATTAGTTCCGCAAATAATTCTGTCCCTTATTAACTGATATAGTCAAATTTTCAAATTTACATTTTTTAGCAATTAACTTCAGGACGTCAGACACAAATTGATCGATTGATTCATTTTTACCTTGCACGCGAATATTGAACTTGTGTCTTTTAACTATTTTGTTTTGGATTATAACCATCAAATTTCTTGATCAACGGATGCAATTTGTCCTTCTCGCCTGGTTGGAACTTAAAAGTTTAGTAGATTTCTCTCCCATCTTGACCAATCATGTAAAGAAAAGCGTTGCACTGATCTTTTTCGGAACCATCAGACATCGCCAAGTCGAGATATAACTGAATCTTTTGCTTCCACCTGTGCCATCGCTCTGATAAATTACTGTCAGTGAAGTCCAATTCTGATGGCTGTTTCAAATTCAAATAGTCCATTATTGTGAATAAACAAACCTCACATGGGTTAAATTTTCTGACACCATGTAACAATATGATTTGGATAAAAATAATAACACGATGCCTTGGTTTTGTCTTTTATTCAATGACATATTAAGCAATGATTTATAATGCACATGCTAAAACTGAGTTACAATGACAGGCATAACCAACCGAGCACACCTTAATCTGATCAGCTTACAAAACTAGTCGATAAATATTTTAACATGATAATACTACAGCCATCAGCTCCATACATGGAACTGTAATCTTTTTGATGGGTGCAATACAAGATTTACCAGTCACGGGACTGCAATGGATGTTTCCTGTCGAGTCATCTAGACGAATATAAATTGCTACCCCATATATGCATATTCACTAGAGTCACTAAAGCTAAAGCTCACACGAAACTGTCCTGAAAATATTCAGGTTTGTAGCCGCTAATTAACCAGGTAACAGCATTTATTTTCATGTTTAACTTTTTTCCATTAAAATAAAATTGAAATGTGGTCGTATATTGTTGTCGCCCCCGTCAGTCCGTTGGTCCGGCATCCAGAATTGCTTGTGGACGCTCTAGAGGCTAAAGTTAATATTGACTTTAAATTCCGATAACCCCTTTTTATACGCCCACATTGAAATGTGGTCGTATATTGCCGTCGCTCCCGTCTATCGTCCACAATTGCTTGTGGACGCTCTAGAGGCTAAAGTTAATATCCAGTTGACTTTAAATTTTTACACAGTATTTAAGGTCATGAGACGAAGAAGCCTATTGTTTTTCATCGATTTCCGATAATAACTACCAGAGATATGGCCCTTGATCACTTCAAAAATTCTTGTGGAAGTTCTAGAGGCCAAAGTTAATATCCGATTGGCTTTAAATTTATACACAGTGTTTTAGGTCATAAGACGAAAAAGCCTATTAATTTTCGGTAATATCTGCTAATTACTACCAGAGTTATAACCCTTGATCACTTTAAAAATTTCGGTGAATGCTCTAGAGGCTAAAGTTAATATTTCTGATAATTACTGCCAGAGTTATGGCCCTTGATCACATCAAAAAATCCTGTGGACGCTTTAGGCCCATATTCTCGAACGCTGTCTAAATTAGTCATTGATTAGACTTTAATCACAGATTAGCTCATCAGAGATTAGAGGTTCATTTTAGTTGGTATTCTTGAAGCTCTGATCAGCTAATCTCTGACTAAAATAATTGCTAAATCAATGATTAAAACTCGAGATAATCTTCCTTGGCCAATGTGCCATAAACGAGAGATTATCTCTAATCAAAGATTAGTTAATCAACGACTTTGAGTTTTTGTCAATGATGTTAAGGGCCCTTTACAGGAAGTAGAAAAGAAAAGCACAGATATTTTGCTTCTCGCACCTTTCAGATCAATGTGGTGATTTAAATACAGTTTCCCAACCTACAGTGAGTAAGGTTATCAAAAAAAGTGTCGATTTACTTAGTTCCTCTAGAAACTGTCCATCGTCCGCTGAAAGACAGTTCCAAAAGGAACTATAGTTTTATTAGCTGAACAGTATAAGGCAATTAAAGTAAAGGCATGTTTTTGAAATTGACTAGTTTCCAAATGTTGTAGGGGCCATAGATGGGGCCCGCATTCAGATATCGAATCCTGGTGGAGATGATCCTGCTAGATTCATAAATAGGAAGAATTTTTTTTTTAATACTCAGGTTATATGTGATAGTGAAGTGCCCATGATAGTAGGATTTTTAATGAAATGTGGTCGTATATTGTCGACGCCCCTGTCCGTCCATGCGGCATCCACAATTGCTTGGGGACGCTCTAGGGGCTTAAGTTAACATTGGATCGACTTTAAATTTATATACAGCTATTTGTGATAATTATTGCCAGAGTTATGGCCCTTGATCACTTCTAAAAAATCTTGTGGACGCTCTAGAGACCAAAGTTAATATCCGATTGACTTTCAATTGATACACAGAGTTTAAGGTCTTGAGACGAATTTTGATAACTGAACAGCTAAATCCATGATATTAAATGTTTTGTATAGTAAACGTTAGCATTTCGCAAAACTTTATAAAAACCAAACAAATTCTAATGATTTTTCGATAATTACTTAATGAGATGTTACTGTTAATTAGATTTTATTGTATTATTAATATTTCATTAATGAAAAAAGTAAAAAAAAAAAAACATGCGACAACTCGTCGTCCGTCCACAATTTGTTTGTGTAGAGTCAATTTTTTTAAATCCGATTTTGATGAAACTTGAAATATAAGGTTAGGTTTATTTTCCAAAGATTCCAGTTCTTTTGATATTGGGATGAATCGGAAGGTAGAGGTCACATTTAGCTTTTGGACAATTGGCTTGTGGACCTTCCAGAAGTCACAATTTTTATCGTGATCTTAAATATATATTAATAACCTAAATATCACGGTTCCTTTTGATGTTAGAACATATTGGTCTGTTTCTTCCTAGATTATGACTCCTGAATGTGAGAAAGATCTCCATTTCAGCTTGTGGATCATCCGGAGATCACATTTTGTATCCAATTTAAAAAGATTTTAAAACCCAAAGATCTGGGTTCCTTTCGATACTTGCGTGTATCGGACCCAAACTTCCTGGACTATGACTCCTGCTTGTCCATTTGTTTCATGGCGATCGTTTGCGTTTGTTGAAATATTTGTATATCTGTTTGTTTTTTTGTTTTTTGTTTTTTTTTTTTGTAAAATTTGACGGGACATGTATTTAAGCCATGATAAAAGTCAATTCAAATGAAAGTATCAGATACTATAGTTTTGTCCTGTTTCGTCTTGTAAATTATAAATTTGATAAAAGCCACTTTACCTGAAAGTATATTTTTGTTGTTTTTTTTTTACAAATGATAAAATATCTGAGAATTTCTCTTGATTTTTTATTGAAAAATATTTTTTTACATACCCGACAAGAGCAATGATTAAAATGTAGCATTTTCCAGGCTTAATCAGACTTTAAACTACCCCCTTGAACTGACTAAATTTTGGCATGGTTTAGCCCTTGATTAAATTTTAGTCAACATTCGAGAATACCAATTTTTAGACTACCAAGATTAAATTAATCCCAGATTTAATTTAGTCAGAGTTTATGGGTTAGTCAACGTTCGAGAATATGAATTTAGTCGATATTCCCAAATGCAGACTAATTCTCTGATTTGGGTAATCATAGATTATTTTAATCTGAGTTCAAAATTTAAACAGTCTTTGAGAATACCATCACCAAGTTAATCAGAGATTAACTCTCTGATTAACACTAATCCATGTTCGAGAATATGGGCCTTAGAGGCCAAAGTTAATACCCTATTGAATTTAAATACACACACACACTGTTTAAGGTCATGAAATGAAGAAGCCCACTGATTTTGAGCAATTTCAAATAATTACTTCAGAGTTAAATTGTCTCCCTTGATCGCTATATAGAGGCCAAACTTATCATCCGATTGATCACTGCATTTACCTAGAAAGTTCATCAGTATTATATTCCACTATATGCCCTTCAGAAATCTCATATTTAAATTGCATATTTTCAACATTTAAAGTCTAAAAATAGCACAATTGCGCATGCAACACTGTGGCAACATCCGCCTAGAAACCAATCTCGTTCCCAGAGGCAGCCGCTGGTTTCGAGATTGCCTAGCAACATGTATAATGTATATATACGAGGTAGTTCTTGGCACAAGTTGTCTTTTTCTTTTTTGATCTAGACCATGACTAGTGGTACACTAGTCATATAGATACCCTATACTTTGGTTTGTTTTATCTTACCTTTATGTTGCGATTTTGTGGGAGAGAGGGAGAAATGAGGTTTAACGTCCACTCAACACAAACTAGGTCATTTCGGGACTATCACATGGTTTAATTTTATTTCAATAATTCGCTTGCGTGTAGGGGTCTTTCTTTAGTAGTGGGAGGAAACCGGAGTGCCCGGAGGAAACCCACGAGGTTGAGAAGGCATCCCCTATCTCCATGCCACATATGCTCACACCATTGCTCGAAACCACAGCCGAAAGCCAGAGGTGACCGTCCAGATAGAGGTCGAAGCGCGGCACTCTAGACCACTAGGCCATCCCCCCCCCCCCCCCCCCCGTTTTGGTTGGATCATAGATTCAACTCCTTATTTCCTAATTGCTACCGGTACGTTGTGCTGGTTCATACAGTTTTTGTGGCGTAGTTTCACGCCCGCTTAACGCTTTCTATTTATTAGGATAGATTTAGTAAATCTCCTAGCGATGATTTTGAAGGTTGTCCGGAGAGTCGGTTTGTAGATCTGTGGTTTGTCAGCATTAAGAAAGTATTGTTGTGTACATGTATATATTGACTTGTCTCTTTTTATACGCCCACATTTTTATGTGGACGTATATTGTCGTCGCCCCTGTCCGTCCACAATTTGTTTGTGGACCCTCTACAGGTCACAATTCTTATCCGATTTTGACGAAACTTGAAATATAGGTTTATCCCCAAAAGATCTCGGCTGCTTTCGATATTGGCATGTATCGGATGAAAACTTCATGGATTATGGCCCCTGATTGTACGAAAAATCACGTTTTTAGCTTGTGGACCCTATAGAGGTCACAATTTTGAACCGATTTTGTTGAAACTTGACATGCATGTTTATAACCCAAAGATCTTGGTTCCTTTCGATATTTGCGCCTATCGGAATGTAATTTCCTGAATTATGGCCCCTGATTGTCCGAAAAATCACCCTTTTTAGCTTGTGGTCCCTCTGGAGGTCACAATTATTATCCGATTTAAAAAAACGTTTGATTATATCACCGTTACACCCTAAGGAAGGTTGAGTTCGAATTTCGGGAAAATCGGACCAAAATTGCCATACAAAATGGCCGCCGTTTGTACGCAAATACTGTTAAAAAATGGTATATCAAGGTTGTGGACCCTGTAGAAGTCACATTTTTTATTCGATTTTGATGAAACTTGAAATTCATAGTTATAAACCAAAGATCTTGGTTCCTTTCGATATTTGCGCATATCGGAACGTAACTTCCTGAATTATGGCCCCTGATTATACGCAAAATCGCCTTATTTTAGCTTGTGGTACCTCTGGTGGTAACAATTATTATCCGATTTAATAAAACGGTTGATTATATTACCGTTACACCGTAAGGAAGGTTGAGTTCGAATTTCGGGAAAATCGGACCAAAATTGCCATACAAAATGGCCGCCGTTTGTACGCGAATGCTGTTAAGAAATTGTATATCATGGTTGTGGACCCTGTAGAGGTCACAATTTTAATTCGATTTTGATGAAACTTGAAATGCATGGTTATAACCCAAAGATCTTGGTTCCTTTCGATATTTGCGCATATCAGATCGTAACTTCCTGAATTATGGCCCCTGATTGTCCGAAAAATCGCCTATGGTCCCTCTGGAGGTCACAATTATTATCCGATTTGAAAAAACGTTTGACTCTATCACCGTTACACCCTACGGAAGGTTGAGTTTGAATTTCGCGAAAATTGGACCATAATTGCCAGAAAAAATGGACGCCGTTTGTACGCGAACAGTGTAAAAATATGGTATGTCAAAGTTGTGGACCCTGTAGAGGTGACAATTTTAATTCGATTTTGATGAAACCTGAAATGCTTGTTTATAACCTAAAGATCTTTATTCTTTTCGATATTTGCGCATATCAAATTGTAACTTAATGAATTATGGCCTTTGATTGTAGGAAAAATCACTTTCGGTATTGCTTGTTCTCTGTCTATCTCTCGAACAATTATTATCTGATTTTAGAAAAAACTCTGATTATATTACTGTTGCACCGTAAGGAAGGTTGAGTTCGAATTTTGTGAAAATCGTACCAAAATTGCAGGACGAAATGGTCACCGTTTGTACGCGAATAGTGTAAAAATATGGTATATCATGGTTGTGGACTCCTACAGGTCACAATTCTTATCCGATTTTGACGAAAAGTAACATTTCTAGGTTGTGTACCATCAAACCATAATCATTGTCGGCTTCGAATTTCATGAATATCAGACTGGAACTGACCAACAAAATGGCTGCTCCCAATACAGTATGAAATACAGGACTTAATGATGTAGGAAAAATCACTTTCGGTATTGCTTGTTCTCTATCCATCTCTCAAAAATGTGGGCGTATCCTGCCTGGCAGTGCCAGCCTATCTTTAGATTTTATCATTGCTTGATAACGACTAGAGAAGCCTAGTCGAAACGTCGCTCAGTAATAAGCAGTTATTGTATTCCATAGAATTGTGACCTGTATACTCTAGTTCAATTACTAAATGCCATTGAAACAGTTTAAGTTATAGTGAGAGCTCACTTTCTATGACGTCAGGTATCAAGCACGGGACATTTGACCCGATAACATCAGTCATTTGATTAACCAATTAGCGACAGCCATGCTTTTTAAAATCTACTTTTGTTTTGTTTTGATTTCTATACGCTGGTAATATCTACCCACAGTTCCACGCATGAAAAGGTCAAACGATCGATTCGACAGACCATTTGATTGGCTGACCTCTCATTTTAGGCAGAACACGAGTTAAATAACAAGTCCTCCAGATCCAAGAGTGGTAAAGACAAGTAAAAACGAAATTTTGAACTATAAAAAACGAAACCAAATTGTTTTAATCAGATTGTAATTCCCTTATCTTCTTCAGTATAGGTCTTAAATGGCAGTTGGCAGGGCTCGAAACGAAAGGCGCGCGAAAGCGCTCGCGCACCTTCCACGCACCTAAAGTGAAACCCAGGTACATATTTTTAGACGTACCTGAATTTTATAAACAACGCTCCTCGTACAGAAGGCTAACTCACGGTTCTCTTTTTAAAATATCCCCGACCTTTTAAATGAATTAACGCGAACGCTTTTAGTAAAATTCTCGTAAAAATAATCTATTTTTATTTAACGGTCTCAAGCAAGGCTCGACTCTGCCGTCGGTTTCGGCGGCAATGGCCTCCAAATTTTAGAATTTGGCCGCAGATTCGTGGCCGATTCTTTTATCTATCCATGTATGGTCGCCGATTTGTGTTGGGTATCAATAGTTATTTTTTACTATCGATAATCAGCATTGAAATGTCGATTGATAGTATCGAAACAATCTTATTTTCACGGTCGTAACCAAGAATGGGTTACGTATATAAAACTATAAAAGTCAAAACCATACGATGTTGCGATAGATCTAATAGATGTTTTTTGTTTGTCTAATTAATAATAAAGCGTCTCATATTACGTATAAATTGTACTTAATTTTTAAATGATGTAGCCTTGGCTCTGAATGATGAATTACCATTGATAGGCCGATGTATGCTGAGGAACCAAAATAAAATGAGCACAAGTCGATTCAAAACATTGCGTACGTACAGGATTCTTACTCAGATTATGAGCAACACTTATGTTTTGTGATTCCTGCTGACGTTTCTGGAGATCCATTATGGTCTTCGACATATGATCAAATCTGTCCTTCAATTGGGAAATATAATCCGAATAGGAGCGACAAATACCATCAAATTGCCAATTGAGATGAGTAAGATTTTTCGGTTTACGACCAAACACTAGTTCGTAAGGACAAAAACTACCTAATCGTGATGAAGAAAAGGAGTTGTATGCATAGCAGCACGTAGACACGTATCTGACCCAATCGGTTCCATATTGATTTAAGTTGACCTTTAAGAAGTCTGAAATTGACCTGATTTGTCGTTCGACTAGAAGGCTACCATGATTGGCAACACTAATCACTTTCTGACTAATACCAAGGGCTGTGCAGAGTGAAGACACTAGTTTTCCAGTAAAACTTGAAGCAGCATCAGATATGATAACTGATGGAGGACCAAATAGGCAAACAACCTTCTGAATTAAAGCTTCGCAAACTGTTTCTGCATCGACAGACTTTGTAGGAACACAAATAACAAAACGTGTTATCTCATCGCATACAACAAGAAGATGTTTGAAACCAGAAACTGATGTGGGCATAGACTTAAAATCAATGCTTAATTTGCTGAAAACATTATATTCCTCAGGGATTCGAGGATGAAAAACTCTGGCTGTATCTGTTTTGGGCTTGAATTGTTGGCAGGTTGAACATGTATTGACATACTGTGTAATTCGCTGAAACATGTTTGGAAAATAGAATAACTTCCGTAGGGTTAAATAGGTACGAACAACACCTTGATGATTGCATAACTGGCTATCATGATACTGATGGATTAATCCATTACACATTGATTCCGGAACGGCTAACTGAAGAGTAAAGCGATCATCATCATGTACCAGGAGGCGAAATAAAAGCTGTTCTGCTAAAATATACTCCTCTGACTGTAGTTTTAAACGTTTAGCAGCTTTACGATTGCTAGGCAAGATATCATGTGCCAGATAGTTATAAACCTGTTTGAAATAAGGAGATGTTTCCTGTTCTAAGCGAAGTTTATTCTGATCAAAAGGTAAGTTGTAATCTCTGATTATCTTACGCTTAATAACATTATAGAGTTTGGTCAGTTCAGCTTGCTTTGGAAAATGAGAAGAAACAACCTTTTCACAATTGTGAAGTAGGGGTTTGGGAGGAATACACAAGTCTATCGGAATTGAGTCATCGATTCCATCCTCAGGTTTGTCAACAAGACGCTCCTCGGGACAAGTTTCAGTTGTGGATACTACTGGTCTGTGTTTACCCAAATAGGTTGTATTTTGGTAAGTGGGCACTTTAGTCGAAGAAGGGGGCTTTGATGGTGTAGCAGGGTTGATAACCTGGTTGGAAACATTCTTATGTGGGATCTGTGCCTGAGACTGGTTATCAAATGATTCTGAATCTGGGTTGAAATCAGACGTAGGAGTGGTTGGAGGTATATCTTCTTGAGATACTGAAGATGGTATGCAAACAGTTGAGGAAGCTTTAGATTTGGGAAATAGATCTGGGATAGGTATTTGTTGTTCCTTTGCATACCGACGAGTAACAGGTCGATTAACTTGCGAGAGAATGGGAAAAGCAAAGTCTGAAAAGGCAAAGGCTGTGGGAACCACTTGATCAATTTCACAATCATAAGTATCAGTGGAGCTCCTGGACAAAAAATCAGCTAATACCATCTCTGTACCTTTTTTGTAACATGTTTGGAAGGAATATTGCGAAAGCTTGATGATAATCCTCTTAAGGCGTTGAGTACAAGGTTCTTTCTTAGAACTGAGAATGTGTACAATGGCAGAATGATCCACGACAGCAGTGAATTCTACTCCTTGGAGAAGGTACTGAAAATGGGTGATGTTTATTAGCAAACCAAACATTTCTAGTTCAGTAACACTGTAATTGGCACATGCTGGAGGTAATTTCTTTGAGTAATAACCTAAGATCCTTTCCTTGCCATTAATGACTTGTGTCAAATATGAGCCAGTTGCAGAACGGCTTGTATCGCTATAGAGAGTAAGATGACCTGTTGCCGTTGGAAGATACAAGACTGGTGGTGTAGTTAACAGAGATTTAACTTTCTGAAAGGCCTCTTCATGTACATTGGACCATGCAAACTTGGACTTTTTTGATGAAATGCTATGGAGAGGTTGCATTACTTCTTGTAATCTAGGAAGAAAATTGGATACGTAGTAATTTACAGCTCCTATGAATCGACGTACCTCTTTACTGGACTTAGGACGGATGAGATGCTGAATAGACTGACAACGATCTGCTAAAGCCTTCAGAATTACAAGTCCATCATCATTTACCTTTATGATGTGGCCCATATAGACGACCTCACGTCGGAAGAATGCGCATTTACCAGGGGAAATCTTTAAACCATTATCTATCAGGGCTTTGAAGACTGCTTGAAGATGCTTACTATGATCCTGGGCATCTTTACTAAAGATAATAATATCATCATGGTGTGCAATGCAGTAATGGCGGCTGTCAGGAACTTTAGATAGGATTTTATCCATTTTTGTCTGGAAAATGGCAGGCGAGACACTTAGGCCCTGGGTTAGCCTTTTAAAATAGAAATGTCGACCGCCATGATATGATGAGATTCCAGTATATTGTTGGGCATTAGGGGCAAGGGGCAAAGAGAAAAAGGCGGATTTTAAATCCAAACAACTGAGAACTTTGGGAGAGGCATTACCTATCCGCTGTAATGTTGAAGCCAGTAAAGGGAAGGGATGATTATACCTTTTAATGCGGTTGTTTAAATGACGAAAATCGACGACAACGCGTTTCTCAGTGCTGCCTTTCTTGGGCAATACCAATATCGGAGAGGTATAAGATTGATGACCCTCGGCTATAATACCTTGCTTGACTAATTTTTCAAGTTCTGCATCAATAACTTGTTTATCGCTTTCATTTGTGTGATATGGACGAATATAAAATGGACGCGAATCAGTGACTTCTATATCTACTTCTAAATTTGGACAGTGACCTATCTCACCGTACAAACTAAAGGCATCCTTATGTTTAGTTAGAAGGTGCAGAAACTCCTCTCTCTGAGTAGGCGACAAGATACAACCGTCAGACAAATTGATAGTCTGCTTAAGAATCTCTAACTCAGGTTGATGAGGTGAAAGAGTACTCTGAGAAAGATGAGAAATTTGTTGTGAATTGTGTACAAAATCTGATGAATCACATAAAAAGAGATTGTCAGTGTTAAAATAAAATAAATGTTGAGAAGGTCTAAGATGAAGAGTCTTCTTACCGGGATTAGATATAGGTACGATGGTTTTATTGCGTTGCAATGTTGCTAATATAAACGAAGAAGATGGTGCCTTTGACACTTTCTTAAGAAGAACTTCACGATTCCGGTATATAGATGGCACGTTACCATATAAGGTTACATAACGTGTATGGCCAGGGCGAATATAAACACTGTGGGTCGGAGTAAATGATACTTTCTTAGACTTGCAATGAAATTGATTTGTATCAAATTGTAAAGACCCTTTTAACTCTGACAGGGTATCTTGTCCAAAGATTAAATCAATACCAACTAAATGTGGGGCAATATGAACTTTAACATTAAAACAAGAGCCTTGTATAAAAATTTTAACCATCATGAACGAGAAGCAAGTCAATATTTGACCATTACCCATACGAAAATTTAAACTATTTTCCAACGTATGTACAGAAAGACTTGACAGATATGAAGATGAGTTAATAACAGACTGTGATACTAAAGACTTGGATGCACCACTGTCAAACAAAATAATAACTGATTTCTTATCAGGTAAAACACCTTTACAAAAGTTAGAACGATTTAACTGAACAATAACGTCTTGGTCCGCATTTGCAGAAATGGCTTTTGTTACAAAATTGGAATTGGGGAACATTTGTGGAGCATGATTATCAAATGTTCCCGAATTCAAAAATCCTGACGAGATATGGTAGGACCATTTGGATGGGTAGGCTCGTTCTGTGACAACTGTCGATGAGAAAGATGCTCTTGACGAACGTAACAAAACTGCCAAGTATGGCCAGGATAAAGACAGTAATCACAAAATATGACACGTGGTCTGGATGGATGAGGAGATCGATTTTCAGACCGATGCTTAGAAGGAAATTGTGTTCTATATGATGAACGAGAATTATAAGGATACTGTGATCTATTGCGGAAAGTAGAGTGATCCCTACGAGGTGATTGAGTCCTATAGAATGAACGAGAATTATGTGGTGATTGAGGACACGGTGATCTATTGCGGAAAGTAGAGTGATCCCTAAGAGGTGATTGAGTCCTATAAAATGAACGAGAATTATGTGGTGATTGAGAGCGATGAAACCTAGATTGAGAAACGTTTCTGTCTGTTGATGGGGATCTATGTAGTCGACGGTCTGACTGGACCTTCCTGACAGAACTATCAGTGTATGGGGAAGGAGTACTCAAATCCAATGTTAAATTTGAGACCTCATCCTGTAATTCAGACATACTGAAGGATACTTCTTTCGCTGTTGAAGAGGGAACACTGGAACTGACATCAAAGTATCGCTGGGCCTTAGCAGCAAGGATCTCTACTGGTGTGTCATCAGAACTGACCATGATGACTGACTGCTTACAATTGTTAGGTAGAACTGATATAAACTTATCTCGGATTTGAGAAGCATTATAATCCAACTGTGAAGCTAGTTTTGTAATCCTCTCTAGATTATCAAGTGGAGAAAGAGAACAGTCATACTGTAAGCTAGAATATTGCGAAAACAAACCCAGAGTAGTCTTGGTAGTAGAAAACTTATTGATAAACTGTTCTTTTAGACTAGCATATGAATCAAAATCACGGTTTTCAACCCATAACCGAGCTGAACCCTTCAGTGACTGTTTAAAAAGGCGAACTACATGTTCCAAATCTCCATCCTCGGGCGATATGTCCGTTTGATATAGATAGTCCTCAAAGCTTAATGTGTGGGCCCTAGCATTGTCCCTATCAATAATATTGCCATCGAATCGATCGATCATTTTCTCCATAATGAATAACTAACTAAAGATTACGTAAATTGATCAACGTCAAAAGGATGGTAGGAAGCTGAAAGGCAAAAAAAATGATTAATCATGTGATTTAAATAGTAATAGTAACAGTATTTACCAATTACATGTATATAGATTTAGAAACTTTAACAGTTTCACAAAAATGGAATTACTAGAATGAAAATCAAAAAAAAATGACCTATCAAAAGTGTTACACTTGATATACAAATTATCTGACAATATTACTAATTATTAGGTTTGTAAATGTCATAAATGAAATAAATCGAGGAACCCAATTTATAGTTCAAATGAAAACAATACAAAACTGTCTATTATATTTGTTATTTAGCTAGAATTTACAAAAGAACAAATTTTAAAGTCTGTGATCACATGTAGGTTACAGTGAAATTGCAATGAATGTCCTGGCTGGTAAAAAAACAACAATTGGAACTGTTCTTTGAAATGGACGGCTTCCACAAGTCCTTTAAACACTGCTTAAAACGGTCAAACACATATCCAATAGAGGACTGTCAAAGTTAAACAATTCATTTACAAGCAATGTTGAAAAACTTAGCTAATCACTCAATCAGTTTATCTGTATTAATGGTTATGATCGAGTTGCTGTATACAGGAGATCAACACAAGTTGAAATAAAAGGCCACTACATTTAAAATGTTACCTCACTCTACTGTAGGTTAGACCTATCTATGGTGGCTATAGTAGGCATACTATACTAAGAAAAATGCTGCGACAAATCACAAGTAATAATAAAATCCAATCAGCTAATGTTAGCTAGAGTAAACTATTGTAGTTACTAGGTTTTCAAGTTGATCTTCGAAACAGTCTCACTCAACCACTAATTAATAGTTTGAAAGTCTGACATTTCTCACATAGAAATCACTGGTGCCTAATGGAACACAACTAATCTCAATTCAATCCATGAAAATCGGAGTTAAAATCAGCCATCCAATAAAAATCAGCGTCAAATACTTATATTGGGGAACTTTTTGGCATCTCCACCATGTTGTGTATTGTCAAGTCCACACGTATTCATATATTTTCATTGGAAGACATTCATAGAAACAAAAGACTTCTTTCATAGGCACATGTTTATTCACTTTCTTTCAGGGGAGCTCACTCCTAATCATACAAGTTATCAAGTCTTACAACAGGCAATATGTAAGGGAGATAAATCATGTATCCTTAGTAGCAGGATACAGACCACAATAATACATGCTTAGAACTAATATATGGCTATACAACAATACCAACATGGCGGACAATTTGTTGTCAATTCGCGTGCAAAAATTAAAGAAAAAATTTAATAGCCTAAGTAACTTGTTATCACAAATTCGTAAATTGTTTATTATTATTAAAATAATGTAGCCTTGATTCCGAATGAAGAAATACAAACGTTTTTGTCATCTATCAGTCATTTATAATGAGCAGACGAATTCTGAAAGTTTAGGGGTAAAACTCCGGGTTATTTACTCATCCGTGTATATCCAATTTAGCGAATTCCACGATATGGGGATTATTGTTTCTAATGAAATGAGGGCGAATTTATTTCAACATTTTTTGGGGTGAAAAAGCTACATTAAGATTGAGACTAAGTAAATATAAAGTGACCGATGTAGGCTATTGTATTATTATACGAAGGATTAAGTCGCAGGAAATATTGAGTCGACTCAATATTTTAAAAATAATAAATATATTGAACGGGTTGTGATAGCCAGGCCTTTAACAACCGTTTGACTGAGAAAAAAAGATGTAAAATAAACAGATTTATAACATAATTTTACACATTAAAACCATCTAAATAAGTACAACTGAATTTAGGCAATTAATATAAACAAAATCTACTTTTGAAAAAACGCTCTCCTAGAATATCTGAGGTGCAGGTTTTTAGGAGAGCGATTTTCTGAATTTGTAATTTTAGGTGCAGCTTTTACAGCTCTCCATGATTTTATTCCTTTCAACCCCTGGTTGGAATTCGATATAAGAGTAGGCCGTAGCATCGCTGCCCGGGCAAAATTTCCGTCATAGCACACTGTATGGCCTGTGCCTGCCTTCATTATCCCAGGTTAGAAGCAAAACAGTAGGACATTAATTAAACTCCACTTCATTTCATTTCTTTTAAAATAATTTCTGTTTCTGCTGTCTGAATTTTCTTTCCCCTTCAGCATTTCATAAAGCCAAATCTCTGAAACAAAATGTGAACTTTTTATATAAAAAGACACAATTTCTATAGTTGAAAATGGTTTGAAATTAATTCAAATTAACAGCAGATAATGTATGTTCAAATTCATATGTTGAATATGACAAGAAAGAATCAAGTTCCTTACCGTAGCCATTATAATTGTCCTTACTGTAACAAACCAGAATAGTTAGAAGACTACCGGATAATTGTATATTATGGAACAATAATTGTGTAAATGTTGCTGTAGGATAATCGAATTGTCACTGTAGTAATTATCACCTATCTAAAACAATAGCAAAAGCCAATTTAAGAATTTATATCATCAAATGACAATCCTATAACAAAATGTGTCCATCCAGTAACAAAATGAGCCATTACAGGATGCAATGTTACAGGACAGACATTACAGACACTAATTTCGTGATTAAACAATAATTTCTCCCACAATGATGTTAATTATATTCCACTATAGCCCTTCGGGCTTCTCCGATTTATGATTGCATGTTTCTTGTGACGTCACTAGAATATGCACTAAATTCAACGTTTAAAGTAAACAAAACTCACACGTGCGTGTGTATATAACCATCACGTGTCCAGATCAGGGTATATAAACAGTAATCTAGCCATCATCAATGTCTTTTTTCTTGTTGATCCTAGACCATTGCACTACGTACGTTCCGTTGGTTCGTATTTCAGAATCGCTTCGTTTATCCATATTCTAGCTTTTTATCATTGTTGTAAGCGATCGTGGACTTATCGTTGATTTGTCCCTTATCTTTATATTTATCGCTATCAATCCGTTGGGTTGATAATTACAAGCAGATATGGATAATTTTGAGGATGGTCACATACCATCTAATAACAACGATCTAATAATTGATTATGATCCTTTGGATCTTAATAATTTTGGTTTTGGTGACGACCTTAACCATCAATCGTCCAATGAAAACACGGCTGTCGTCAGCAATGTTTCTATCGGATTCCCCGGAAGTAGTATTACCAAGAAAGAATGTAAACAAACTCCGGTGAATACCAGAAAACGAAAGGAAGGTAAAATTACATCTATAAAGACGATCAAAAACCCCAAAAGTCGCAAAATTGAAGGTGATTTAGTTAGTGTGATTGATCCGACTGTTGTCGAGTCGGCTGAGAAGATCGCACCCAGAATAACTATTAAAAAAGCTCCAAATATTGCCAAGGTCACTCAGCGTAATACCAACAAGCAATCTAATTCTAACACTAGTAGTTGTCATACTAATGTTTTGCATTCTACTTTTAGAAAAAATAATCTTAGGCCTGCACCTAGTGCTACTGTCACAAGCAATCCTAATCAGCATATTGATATTCCTGTACCTATTTCTAATAATAGTTTTGGTTATAATTATGAGGCACCGAATAATAGTAATACTACTAATAATGTTCTCATTGATAGGGCCGAATTTGATCAAATAAAACAGAGTCTGGCAGCTGTAAATGAGTTTTTACAATTCAATATGGGGGAACAAGAGGTTTATGTCAATAAATCCGATACAGGCCCATCTATTTCTTGTAATGCAACTGAAATGTATGATGGTGATGATTATACCAATGAACCTGTATTAGATAATGTTGACCCGCAATCCATGTATGACGAATTCCAAGAGGACCCGACTGAATCAGATTCTTTTGATGTGCC
The DNA here is from genome assembly GCA_036850965.1 of Patella caerulea. NCBI lineage: Eukaryota > Metazoa > Mollusca > Gastropoda > Patellidae > Patella > Patella caerulea. The sequence continues at coordinate 1,771,440 of JAZGQO010000008.1, read as the reverse complement.
TAAAATTTTTCAGGGCGATGACTTTTATGGCAAGCCCGTTGGTGACAATTTGCTTAATTTAGTCAATATTGCGACTTCAAAAAAAATAGAAGTTAACAAATTGGTAACAAAATATCCAATCCCTGAGAATTGTAAGAGGTTACAACCTCCTCTGGTTGAACCTGATATTTGGCAGGTATTGCCCAGACCTGCTCAAGCACAGGATAATTCATTACAGGAAGTGCAAAAATTAATAGGCCTTGGCATTGCCCCCTTACTAGGTTTACTACCCAAGTCTAATAACCAGGAATTTAAAAATACCCTGGTGGATTCTATTATCACTTTAGGCAATAGTATTTTAGAACTTTCCCTTAGACGTCGGATATTTCTTAAGAAATTTATGAGTAGACGTTACCACCCTCTCTGCTCAACAACAAGACCTGTAGGAGAAACACTTTTTGGGCCTGATGTTGCCAACAGAATGAAGGAGATTGATCAATCTAATAGGCTTTCATCCTCTCTCAATTTGTCAGGACGTTTGAATCCTAGGTCTAATAGGAGATCTTTTTTAGGACAGGGTTTCCAGAACAGAAGACCTCAGGATCGGAGAGGAAACTTCAGGGGAAGACCCTATACAAGCAGGGGGAGAGTACGAGGAAGGGGTCAGAGACCATTCCAAAATCAATATCAACAGTACCAACAACAATACCAATAAATAATTCAGTAAGTACTGATTTTACTGCTGGTAACATATCTAAATTTTACCATAATTGGTGTAATTTAACTTCTGATCAATGGATTCTTGATATTGTACAAGGTTATCAAATAGATTTTATATCTAAACCAGTTCAGTTTACCATTCCGGGTTCGCCACCCTTTAATGAGGAGCAAATGGACTTAATTGATGCTGAGGTTTCGACTTTACTAGCAAAAAACGCCATTGTTCGTGTCTTTAAATCTGACTCTGACCAATTTATATCAAATATTTTTTTAGTAGAGAAAAAGAATGGAAAATTTAGACCAGTCATTAATTTGAAATATTTAAATGAGTTTATTGCATATGAACATTTTAAACAGGAAACTTTAGCCTTTACATTGAAAATGATTAAACCTAATGATTATCTTGCATCTATTGATCTCAGCGATGCTTATTTTTCAATCCCTATTTTTAAAGGTCATAGAAAATACCTTCGATTTGTTTGGCGAGATGTTCTGTATGAATTCACATGTTTGCCGTTTGGGATTTCGTCGGCGCCCAGAATTTTTACTAAAACCCTGAAGCCTATATTTGCATGTCTTCGTGGTCAAGGCATTGTGTGTTCCTATTTTATAGATGATTCTATTTTTGCTGCTGATAATGAACAGGAAAGTCTGTTAGCAACTAATAAGGCCGCCAACCTTTTTAACAAGTTAGGTTTTTCTGTTAATAAAGAAAAATCACATTTTACACCTAGTAAGGAATTAGTTTTTCTCGGCTTTCTTATCAATACCGAGACCTATACCGTGTCTTTAACTCCTGAAAAAATTGATAAAATTAGATCACTTGCAAATGATATTCTTCTTGCACCTAAATTGACCATTCGTAAAATTGCTTCATTCATTGGGCTGTGTTCCTTTACAAGGACAGCTGTTTTAGTCGCACCACTATTTATTCATTTCCTGGATAGACAAAAGAATGTGGCTTTAGCGTGCAGTAATTTTGATTATGATGCAGCTATATCTTTGAATGAAGAGATGAGATCGGAGTTGCTCTGGTGGTATAATAATGTCAAGTCTTTTAATGGGTTTTTTATTCAACCACCCAAAATTGCCATAACAATGAAAACCGACGCATCCCTTACTGGTTGGGGTGTAGTGTTAGGAAACTCTCAGGCTAATGGCCTTTGGAATCTTTCTGAATCAAAGCAGCATATTAATGCACTGGAGCTATTGGCAATTTTGTATGGCTTACAATGTTTTTCCTCAATTATTGAATGGAAGCACGTTTCAATTTTGTCCGATAGTATGGTTGCTGTCTCATATATAAACAATGTAGGGGGATCAAGTGATCCATTATTTACCATCACTAAAGAAATATGGTTGTGGTGTTATAAAAGAAGCATTTTTTTGTCAGCTAAACATTTACCAGGCAAAGAGAATCAAACAGCTGATAGATTGTCTCGAGTTTTTTCTAACTCAACTGAGTGGAAACTTAACGAATATATATTTAATAAAGTTTGTAATAGATTCTTTCTGCCAGATGTGGATCTTTTTGCATCCAGAATAAATGCACAGATGGATTGCTATGTTTCCTGGGACCCTGACCCTTTTGCAGTTGCTTTTGATGCTTTTTCAATTTCATGGTCTAATTATCATCCCTATATGTTTCCACCTTTCAGTATTTTACCAAAAGTACTTTCCAAGATGAAGGAAGATTGTGTCTTGAAGGGTATATTAATAGTTCCAGCTTGGCCGTCCCAGGTATGGTTCCCTACTTTACTTTCCATGTTGATCGCCAAACCAGTGCTTCTACCTCTCAGGAAAGATCTCCTTCGTTTAGCACACAACAATTGCCTTCATCCTTTAAGGGGCAAACACATGTTCCTAACCGCTTGCCTTGTATCAGGCAATATCTCTCTAACAAAGGACTTTCAGACAAGTCCAGAGACCTCATTATTGGATCTTGGCGAGCAGGTACCAATAAACAATATGATCTTGCCTGGAAACGATGGTGTTTTTGGAGTATTCAGAGGAAAATTGATCCGTTGGATCCATCTGTAATTGATGTTATCAATTATTTGAGTTTTTTATCAGACCATCGTTCTTACAGTGTGGTCAATATTCATAGATCTGCGATATCTCAGACTTTGCAAATTTTAGGCAAAATTACTCTGAAAAATGAGCCACTAGTCTCAAGATTCATGAAAGGATTGTATGACAAAAATCCGCCTAAACCCAAGTACACTTTTAATTGGGATGTTTCAATTTTATTGAAGTATTTAAGTTCTTTGTTTCCTTTGGAGGATTTACCTCTGAGACTATTAACATATAAAACAGTGGCCTTATTAGCTCTCGCTTCAGCCCATAGATGTCAGACTCTTACGGCTCTCACTATTAATGGTCTGATTGATAGTGGTTTCTGTATAACTTTGATCACAGATAAGGTCCTTAAAACAACCAAGGCCTCCAATCCATTAAAACTAATTAAAATTAAAAGTTTCAAAAACACAACAATTTGTCCATGTTTTACTCTAAGACAATACTTGAAGTCCACTAAAAGCAGAAGAAAGTCTAAGCAACTCTTTGTGTCTTATGTAACTTTTAACTGTATTTCTGCTTCTACCATAAGCAGGTGGATTAAAGAAACTATGGCCCTTGCTGGAATTAATACTTCTGTTTTTTCTGCCCATTCTATGAGAGGAGCTTCGACTTCTAAAGCTTATTTGTCGGGCTGTCCTATTTCAGAATTGCTAGAGACTGCCAGCTGGAAGAATGAGCAGACGTTTTTTAAATATTATAAGAGGGAAGAGGTTACAGAAGCAAGTACAGTGTTTCAAGATTATGTTTTCACTGATAAATGATTTAGAGTATTAAAATTATTTAACTACTTTAAGTGTTAAGTGTTGTTTAATGTTAGTAAGTGACCAACCCTTTAAATATGCAATCATAAATCGGAGAAGCCCGAAGGGCTATAGTGGAATATAATTCCACTCTCATCCGAGCGCCCGAAGGGCGCGAAGGATGAGAAGAATTATATGAATATATAGCCCGAGGGCTCGAGGATTTATCTTCCCTCCCTCTGTCCTCCCTTGGCTATATTATTCATTTGGTTGTCCACTTATGGTTACACTTTACTTTAAAAAGACATTGATGATGGCTAGATTACTGTTTATATACCCTGATCTGGACACGTGATGGTTATATACACACGCACGTGTGAGTTTTGTTTACTTTAAACGTTGAATTTAGTGCATATTCTAGTGACGTCACAAGAAACATGCAATCATAAATCCTCGAGCCCTCGGGCTATATATTCATATAATTCTTCTCATCCTTCGCGCCCTTCGGGCGCTCGGATGAGAGTGGAATTGCTTTCATCAAGGCAAGGTCACTCATTTGCTAACAACATTATTTTTTTTTTACCGTAAATATATAAAGACGGGAGAACCCTCGTCGAAACGTCGCTGAAATAAAGGGATCCTTTATTTTTTTTACGCCCACATTTTCATGTGGACGTATTATGTCGTCGCCCCTGTCTGTCTGTCCGGACTTATGTCCGTCCACAATTTGTTTGTGGACCCTCTACAGGTCACAATTCCTATCCGATTTTGACGAAACTTGAAATATAGGTTTATCCCCATAAGATCTCGGTTCCTTTCGATATTGGCATGTATCGGATCGGAACTTCATGGATTATGGCCCCTGATTGTGCGAAATATCATGTTTTTAGCTTGTGGACCCTATAGAGGTCACAATTTTAAACCGATTGTGATGAAACTTGACATGCATGTCTATAACCCCAAAATCTTGGTTCCTTTCGATATTTGCACCCATCGGATCGTAACTTCCTGAATTACGGCCCCTGATTGTCCGAAAAATCGCCCTTTTTAGCTTGTGGTCCCTCTGGAGGTCAAATTATTATCCGATTTAAAAAAACGTTTGATCATATCACCGTTACATAGTAATGAAGGTTGATTTTAAATTTCGTGAAAATCGGACCAAAATTGACAGACAAAATGGCCGACGTTTGTACGCGAATAGTGTGAAAATATGTTATATCAAGGTTGTGGACCCTATAGAGGTCACAATTTTGAACCGATTTTGATGAAACTTGACATGTATGTTTATAACCCAAAGATCTTGGTTCCTTTCGATATTTGCACCAATCGGACCGTAACTTCCTGAATTATGGCCCCTGATTGTCCGAAAAGTTGCCCTTTTTAGCTTGTGGTCCCTCTGGAGGTCAAAATTATTATCCGATTTACAAAACCGTTTGATTGTATCACCGTTACATGGTAATGAAGGCTGACTTCAAATTTTGTGAAAATCGAACCAAAATTGACGGACAAAATGGCCGCTGTTTGTACGCGAATAGTGTGAAAATATGTTATATCAAGGTTGTGGACCCTATATAGGTCACAATTTTGAACCGATTTTGATGAAACTTGACATGCATGTTTATAACCTGAAGATCTTGGTTCCTTTCGATATTTGCGCTCATTGATTCATAACTTCCTGAATTATGGCCCCTGATTGTACGAAAAATCACCCTTTTTAGCTTGTGGTCCCTCTTGAAGTCACAATTATTTTCCGATTTAAAAAAACGTTTGATTATATCACCGTTTCACCTTAAGGAAGGTCTGAGATCAAATTTTGGGAAAATCGGACCAAAATTGACAGACAAAATGGCCGCCGTTTGTACGCGAATACTGTTAAAAAATGGTATATCATGGTTATGGACCCAGTATAGGTCACAATTTTAATTTGATTTTGATGAAACTTGAAATGCATGGTTATAACCCAAAGATCTTGGTTCCTTTCGTTATTTGCGCATATCGGATCGTAACTTCCTGAATTATTCGAATTTCGTGAAAATCGTACCAAAATTGCCGGACAAAATGGTCGCCGTTTGTAATCGAATGGTGTAAAGATATGGTATATCATGGTTGTGGACTCTCTACAGGTCACAATTCTTATCCGATTTTGCCGAAAAGTCACATTTCTAGGTTGTGTACCGTCACACCATAATCATTGTCGGCTTCGAATTTCATGAATATCAGACTGGAACTGACCAACAAAATGGCTGCTCCCAATACAGTATGAAATACAGGACTTAATGATGTAGGAAAAATCACTTTAGGTATTGCTTGTTCTCTATCCATCTCTCGAAAATGTGGGCGTATCCTGCCTGGCAGTGCCAGCCTATCTTCTTAGCTTGTGGTCCCTCAGGAGGTCAAAATTATTATCCAATTTTAAAAAGCGTTTGATTATATTACCGTTACACCGAAAAGAAGGTTGAGTTTGAATTTCGGGAAAATCGGACCAAAATTGCCATACAAAATGGCCGCCGTTAGTACGGGAATACTGTTAAAAAATTGTATATCATGGTTGTGGACCCTGTAGAGGTCATAATTTTAATTCGATTTTGATAAAACTTGAAATGCATGGTTATAACCCAAAGATCTTGGTTCCTTTCGTTATTTGCACATATCTGATCGTAACTTCCTGAATTATGGCCCCTGATTGTCCGAAAAATCGCCTATGGGGTCCCTCTGGAGGTCACAATTATTATCCGATTTAAAAAAACGTTTGACTCTATCACCGTTACACCCTACCGAAGGTTGAGTTCGAATTTCGAGAAAATCGGACCATAATTGCCAGAAAAAATGGCCGCCGTTTGTACGCGAACAGTGTAAAAATATGGTATATCAAAGTTGTGGACCCTGTAGAGGTCGGGGGGTTGGGATGGCCTAGTGGACTAGAGTGCCACATTTCGACCTCTAGCTGGTCGGTCACCTCTGGCTTGCGGCTGTGGTTTCGAGCCCTGGTGTGAGCGTATGTGGCATGGAGATAGGGGCGCCTTCTCAACCTCATGGGTTTCCTCCGGGCACTCCGGTTTCCTCCCACTGCTAAAGACCCCTACGCGTGAGCGAATTATTGAAATAAAATGAAACCATATGTTAGTCCCAAAACGACCTATTTTGTGTCGAGTGGACGTTAAACCCCATTTCTCTCTCTCTCCCTGTAGAGGTCACAATTTTAATTCGATTTTGATGAAACCTAAATTGCTTGTTTATAACCTAAAGATCTTTATTCTTTTCGATATTTGCGCATATCAAATTGTAACTTAATGAATTATGGCCTTTGATTGTAGGTAAAATCACTTTCGGTATTGCTTGTTCTCTGTCTATCTCTCGAACAATTATTATCTGATTTAAAAGAAAACTCTGATTATATTACTGTTGCACCGTAAGGAAGGTTGAGTTTGAATTTCGTGAAAATCGTACCAAAAAAAAATACGGTATATCATGGTTGTGGACTCTCTACAAGTCACAATTCTTATCTGATTTTGATGAAAAATCACATTCCTAGGTTGTGTACCGTCACACCATAATCATTGTCGGCTTTGAATTTCATGAATATCAGACTGGAACTGACCAACAAAATGGCTGCTCCCAATACAGTATGAAATACAGGACTTAATGATGTAGGAAAAATCACTTTCGGTTTTGCTTGTTCTCTATCCATCTCTCAAAAATGTGGGCGTATCCTGCCTGGCAGTGCCAGGCTATCTTTTTATAATTTAATGCTCTGTTACAAGATTGAAATAATTTCGAGGGACAGAAAATTTTTTGAAAATAAAGTTGAATTAAATTTATTTGCAACCATTACAGAAATCTATACCCTTTTTATACGCCCACATTTTCATGTGGACGTATTATGTCGTCGCCCCTGTCCGTCCGGACGTCCGTCCGTCCACAATTTGTTTGTGGACTCTCTACAGGTCACAATTCTTATCCGATTTTGACGAAACTTGAAATATAGGTTTATCCCCAAAAGATCTCGGTTCCTTTCGATATTGGCATGTATCGGATCAAAACTTCATGGATTATGGCCCCTGATTGTACGAAAAATCACGTTTTTAGTTTGTGGACCCTATAGAGGTCACAATTTTGAACCGATTTTGATGAAACTTGACTTGCATGTTTGTAACCCAAAGATCTTGGTTCCTTTCGATATTTGCGGCTATCGGAATGTAATTTCCTGAATTATGGCCCCTGATTGTCCGAAAAATCACCCTTTTTAGCTTGTGGTCCCTCTGGAGGTCACAATTATTATTCGATTTAAAAAACCGTTTGATTATATCACCGTTACACCCTAAGGAAGGTTTATTTCGAATTTCGGGAAAATCGGACGAAAATTGCCATACAAAATGGCCGCCGTTAGTACGCGAATACTGTTAAAAAATGGTATATCAAGGTTGTGGACCCTGTGGAGGTCACAATTTTGATTCGATTTTAATGAAACTTGAAATTCATGGTTATAACCCAAAGATCTTGCTTCCTTTCGATATTTGCGCATATCGGATAGTAATTTCCTGAATTATGGCCTCTGATTATACGCAAAATCGCCTTTTTTTTAGCTTGGAGGTCACAATTATTATTCGATTTAAAAAAACGTTTGATCATATCACCGTTGCACCCTAAGGAAGGTTGAGTTCGAATTTCGGGAAAATCGGACGAAAATTGCCATACAAAATGGCCGCCGTTTGTACGCGAATACTGTTAAAAAATGGTATATCAAGGTTGTGGACCCTGTGGAGGTCACAATTTTGATTCGATTGTGATGAAACTTGAAATTCAAGGTTAAAACCCAAAGATCTTGCTTCTTTTCGATATTTGCGCATATCGGATTGTAACTTCCTGAATTATGGCCCCTGATTATACGCAAAATCGCCTTTTTTTTTTAGCTTGGAGGTCACAATTATTATCCGATTTAAAAAAACGTTTGATTATATTACCGTTACACCGTAAGGAAGGTTGAGTTCGAATTTCGGGAAAATCAGACCAAAATTGCCATACAAAATGGCCACCGTTTGTACGTGAATACTGTTAAAAAATGGTATATCAAGGTTGTGGACCCTGTAAAGGTCACAATTTTAATTCGATTTTGATGAAACTTGAAATGCATGGTTATAACCCAAAGATCTTGGTTCCTTTCGGTATTTGCGCATATCGGATCGTAACTTCCTGAATTATTCGAATTTCGTGAAAATGGTACCAAAATTGCCGGACGAAATGGTCGCCGTTTGTACGCGAATAGTGTAAAGATATGGTATATCATGGTTGTTGACTCTGTACAGGTCACAATTCTTATCCGATTTTGACGAAAAGTCACATTTCTAGGTTGTGTACCGTCACACCATAATCATTGTCGACTTCGAATTTCATGAATATCAGACTGGAACTGACCAACGAAATGGCTGCTCCCAATACAGTATGAAATACAGGACTTAATGATGTAGGAAAAATCACTTTCCGTATTGTTTGTTCTCTATCCATCTCTCGAAAATGTGGGCGTATCCTGCCTGGCAGTGCCAGCCTATCTTTTAAGCAGGAGTTTACATATCTGTTCATTCAAGATGTTTTTATATGCCCACATTTTCATGTGGACGTATTATGTCGTCGCCCCTGTCCGTCCGGACGTCCGTCCGTCCACAATTTGTTTGTGGACTCTCTACAGGTCACAATTCTTATCCGATTTTGACGAAACTTGAAATATAGGTTTATCCCCATAAGATCTTGGTTCCTTTCGATATTAGCATGTATCGGATCAAAACTTCATGGATTATGGCCCCTGATTGTACGAAAAATCACGTTTTTAGCTTGTGGACCCTATAGAGGTCACAATTTTAAACCGATTTTGATGAAACTTGACATGCATGTTTATAACCCAAAGATCTTGGTTCCTTTCTATATTTGCGCCCATCGGATCGTAATTTCCTGAATTATGGCCCCTGAGTGTCCGGAAAATCACCCTTTTTAGCTTGTGGTCCCTCTGGAGGTCACAATTAATATCCGATTTAAAAAACTGTTTGATTATATCACCGTTACACCCTAAGGGAGGTTGAGTTCGAATTTCGAGAAAATCGGACCAAAATTGCCATACAAAATGGCTGCCGTTTGTACGCGAATAGTGTGAAAATATGTTATATCAAGGTTGTGGACCCTATAGAGGTCACAATTTTGAACCGATTTTGATGAAACTTGACATGTATGTTTATAACCCAAAGATCTTGGTTCCTTTCCATATTTGCACCCATCAGATCGTAACTTCCTGAATTATGGCCCCTGATTGTCCGAAAAATTGCCCTATTTAGCTTGTGGTCCCTCTGGAGGTCAAAATTATTATCTGTTTTAAAAACCCGTTTGATTATATCACCGTTACATGGTAATGAAGGTTGAGTTCGAATTTCGTGAAAATTGAACCGAAATTGCCATACAAAATGGCCGCGGTTTGTACGCGAATAGGGTGAAAATATGTTATATCAAGGTTGTGGACCCTATACAGGTCACAATTTTGAACCGATTTTGATGCAACTTGACATGCATGTTAATAACCCAAAGATCTTGGTTCCTTTCGATATTTGCGCCCATCGGATCGTAACTTCCTGAATTACGGCCCCTGATTCTCCGAAAAATCGCCCTTTATAGCTTGTGGTCCCTCTGGAGGTCAAATTATTATCCGATTTAAAAAAACGTTTGATTATATCACCGCTACATGGTAATTAAGATTGAGTTTAAATTTCGTGAAAATCGGACCAAAATTGACAGACAAAATGGCCGCCGTTTGTACGCGATTAGTGTGAAAATATGTTATATCAAGGTTGTGGACCCTATAGAGGTCACAATTTTGAACCGATTTTGATGGAACTTGACATGCATGTTTATAACCCAAATATCTTGGTTCTTTTCGATATTTGCGCCCATTGGATCGTAACTTCCTGAATTATGGCCACTGATTATCCGAAAAATTGCCCTTTTTGGCTTGTGGTCCCTCTGGAGGTCAAAATTATTATCCGATTTAAAAAAACGTTTGATTTTATCACCGTTACATCATAATGAAGGTTGAGGTGGAATTTCGTGAAAATCGGACCTAAATTGACTGAAAAAATGGCTGCCGCTTGTACGCGAAGAGTATAAAAATATGGTATATCAAGGTTGTGAACCCTGTAGAGATCACAATCTTCATTCAATTTTGATGAAACTTGAAACACATGTTTACAACTTAACAATCTTAGTTCCTTTCGATATTTGTGCATATCGGATTGTAACTTCCTGAATTATGGCCCCTGATTGTACGAAAAATGACCTTTTTTTTAGCTTGTGGTCTCTATGGGGTCAGAATTATTATCCCATTTAAAAAAAACCTTTGATTATATCACGGTTACATCGTAATGAAGGTTGAGGTCGAATTTCGTGAAAATCAGACCAAAATTGATAGCTGTTCTTGTCAGGCCATCCATCCTTCATCACTAACAAAGGGAAACCACGCCTGAAAATTTAGATGAACTTTGTCACCCAATGCAGGGATCAAACACCCAACCTCAAGGCTACCGAGCCAGCATCTTACCCACTTAGGAACATGATCCCCTGTCGAATTTGAAGCCTACTGAAATGAACCTTTTATAACCCAAAGATCTTAATTTATTTCGAAATTTGCACATATCAAATTCTAACTTAATGATGTAGGAAAAATCACTTTCGGTATTGCTTGTTCTCTATCCATCTCTCGAAAATGTGGGCGTATCCTGCCTGGCAGTGCCAGCCTATCTTTTGTTAAAAATATTGCATGAATAATATGTGAAATTTACAAAAAACAAACACCTAAATTTTCATAAAGTGCAAACGGACATCAGATTTTGGGCACTGAATCAAATATTTTGGGAATATTTTATGTCCACTATTTTTATACGCCCACATTTTCATGTGGACGTGTTATGTCGTCGCCCCTGTCCGTCCGTCCACAATTTGTTTGAGGACTCTCTACAGGTCACAATTCTTATCCGATTTTTACGAAACTTGAAATATAGGTTTATCCCCAAAAGATCTCGGCTGCTTTCGATATTGGCATGTATCGGATCAAAACTTCATGGATTATGGCCCCTGATTGTACGAAAAATCACGTTTTTAGCTTGTGGACCCTATAGAGGTCACAATTTTGAACCGATTTTGATGAAATTTGACATGCATGTTTGTAACCCAAAGATCTTGGTTCCTTTCGATATTTGCGGCTATCGGAATGTAATTTCCTGAATTATGGCCCCTGATTGTCCGAAAAATCACCCTTTTTAGCTTATGCTCCCTCTGGAGGTCACAATTATTATCCGATTTAAAAAAACGTTTGATTACATCACCGTTACACCCTAAGGAAGGTTGAGTTCGAATTTCGGGAAAATCAGACCAAAATTGCCATACAAAATGGCCGCCGTTTGTACGCGAATACTGTTAAAAAATGGTATATCAAAGTTGTGGACCCTGTGGAGCTCACAATTTTATTTCGATTTTGATGAAACTTGAAATTCATGGACATAACCCAAAGATCTTGGTTCCTTTCGATATTTGCGCATATCAGATCGTAACTTCCTGAATTATGGCCCCTGATTATACGCAAAATCGTCTTTTTTTTAGCTTGTGGTCCCTCTGGAGGTCACAATTATTATCCGATTTAAAAATACGTTTGATTATATTACTGTTACACCGTAAGGAAGGTTGAGTTCGAATTTCGGGAAAATCGGACCAAAATTGACGGACAAAATGGCCGCCGTTTGTACGCGAATACTGTTAAAAAAATGGTATATCATGGTTGTGGACCCTGTATAGGTCACAATTTTAATTCGATTTTGATGAGGAAGGTTGAGTTCTAATTTCGTGAAAATCGTACCAAAATTGCCGGACAAAATGGTCGCCGTTTGTACGCGAATAGTGTAAAAATATGGTATATCATGGTTGTGGATTCTCTACAGGTCACAATTCTTATCCGTTTTTGATGAAAAGTCACATTTCTAGGTTGTGTACTGTCACACCATAATCATTGTCAGCTTCGAATTTCATGAATATCAGACTGGAACTGACCAACTGAATGGCTGCTCCCAATACAGTATGAAATACAGGACTTAATGATGTAGGAAAAATCACTTTCGGTATTGTTTGTTCTCTATCCATCTCTCGAAAATCCGGGCGTATCCTGCCTGGCAGTGTCAGCCTATCTTTTCTATTTTATTTTTCAAATAAAAATGCAGAAAGACAAGAATTCCCTCTGATTTTGGTAATGACCCGTATGCATTTTGCACCATGAACATTGAATGATATTGGCAACGTTATCCTTCCATAAATTTGGAGCATTATAACAAGTCGGCAGTTCTTCTTAACAGCGAGGGAGGATAGCAACAATTTCTGGTAACTTATTCTTTTTTATATTGCCAGACAGTCAAAATGGGTGAAACCGGTCATCTTTACAAGAAATTACATGAAGATTTTATTGATGGTCACAATGGAACTACAATGTCAGAAATTTCTACAATTGCTGCAGTATCAGTAATAGCTGTTCTTCTCAGAGATAGTGTGATGATTGCTCTAAGTTTACAAACCATTCAAGTCTGGTAATCTATATTTAAAACGTCCTTTTATTTGTTTTACCTAGTATAAAGATAGGCTGGCACTGCCAGGCAGGATACGCCCATATTTTTGAGAGATGGATAGAGAACAAGCAATACCGAAAGTGATTTTTCCTACATCATTAAGTCCTGTATTTCATACTGTATTGGGAGCAGCCATTTTGTTGGTCAGTTCCAGTCTGATATTCATGAAATTCGAAGCCGACAATGATTATGGTTTGACGGTACACAACCTAGGAATGTCACTTTTCGTCAAAATCGGATAAGAATTGTGACCTGTAGAGAGTCCACAACCATGATATACCATATTTTTACACTATTCGCGTACAAATGGTGACCATTTCGTCCTGCAATTTTGGTACGATTTTCACGAAATTCGAACTCAACCTTCCTTACGGTGCAACAGTAATATAATCAGAGTTTTTTTTTAAATCAGATAATAATTGTTCGAGAGATAGACAGAGAACAAGCAATACCGAAAGTGATTTTTCCTACAATCAAAGGCCATAATTCATTAAGTTACAATTTGATATGCGCAAATATTGAAAAGAATAAAGATCTTTAGGTTATAAACAAGCATTTCAGGTTTCATCAAAATCGAATTAAAATTGTCACCTCTACAGGGTCCACAACTTTGACATACCATATTTTTACACTGTTCGCGTACAAACGGCGGCCATTTTTTCTGGCAATTATGGTCCAATTTTCTCGAAATTCAAACTCAACCTTCCTTAGGGTGTAACGGTCATAGAGTCAAAGGTTTTTTCAAATCGGATAATAATTGTGACCTCCAGAGGGACCATAGGCGATTTTTCGGACAATCAGGGGCCATAATTCAGGAAGTTACAATCTGATATGCGCAAATATCGAAAGAAACCAAGATCTTTGGGTTATAACCATGCTTTTCAAGTTTCATCAAAATCGAATTAAAATTGTGACCTCTACACGGTCCACAACCATGATATACAATTTTTAAACAGTATTCGCGTACAAACGGCGGCCATTTTGTATGGCAATTTTGGTCCGATTTTCCCGAAATTCGAATTCAACCTTTCTTAGGGTGTAACGGTGATGCAATCAAACGTTTTTTTAAATCGGATAATAATTGTGACCTCCAGAGGGAGCATAAGCTAAAAAGGGTGATTTTTCGGACAATCAGGGGCCATAATTCAGGAAATTACATTCCGATAGCCGCAAATATCGAAAGGAACCAAGATCTTTGGGTTACAAACATGCATGTCAAATTTTATCAAAATAGGTTCAAAATTGTGACCTCTATAGGGTCCACAAGCTAAAAACGTGATTTTTCGTACAATCAGGGGCCATAATCCATGAAGTTTTCATCCGATACATCCCAATATCGAAAGCAGCCGAGATCTTTTGGGGATAAACCTATATTTCAAGTTTCGTCAAAATCGGATAAGAATTGTGAACTGTAGAGGGTCCACAAACAAATTGTGGACGAACGTCCGGACGGACAGGGGCGACGACAATATACGTCCACATAAAAATGTGGGCGTATAAAAATGGAGAAACTATACCAAAGTAATTTACAGAAATTAATCAAGATGATGACAATTTTAAAAATAAATTATTTTTCTGCAAGGAGGCATACACGATGTAGTGTGCTACGAGGAAAATTTTCCCAGACATCTGCGCTATATGGCCATCTCTTAATTCTAATACTTATTTCGAATACAGCGCCTTACACACTTGAGTCACTGAGGCTCCTGGCTGAAGAAAGCTGTTCTCATGTCAAACATTTTTCAATTTCATAATAATAAGTAGATCTGCAAAACAGCTTTCATATTCATGATCACAGGTCATTGATTTTGTCAAGAATGTCAAGAGATATCCAATTTTACAAGAAAAATACTGGATTCCTTGAAAAACACTCATGAAGCGCATACAGGACAAAAACATAAGGGTTTCCCTAATTGACAACTAGGAATATCTGCATGCATGACATCGAAGGCTGCACGCGAAGAAAGAGAACTTTGTGTATATGTTGATAAACTTTATGATGTATTACATGTTCAACACTTTCTTGGATAAAAAACAGGGAAAAAGACACAGGCAGTGGATAAACCAAGAATTTAATTAGGATTCAATATTTGTAATAAATAGACAGCGATCACAGACAACATCGTCTTGTGTATGCAATGATTCTCCTCTGACTTCGCCACCGTTTCTATAGGTACGGAGAGAGGTATGTCACGTGACACAAACATGACCTCTTTTGATCGATTTTTATACGCCCACATTTTCATGTGGACGTATTATGTCGTCGCCCCTGTCCGTCCGTCCACAATTTGTTTGTGGACTCTCTACAGGTCACAATTCTTTTCCGATTTTGACGAAACTTGAAATATAGGTTTATCCCCAAAAGATCTCGGCTGCTTTCGATATTGGCATGTATTGGATCAAAACTTCATGGATTATGGCCCCTGATTGTACGAAAAATCACGTTTTTAGCTTGTGGACCCTATAGAGGTCACAATTTTGAACTGATTTTGATGAAACATGACATGCATGTTTGTAACCCAAAGATCTTGGTTCCTTTCGATATTTGCGGTTATCGGAATGTAATTTCCTGAATTATGGCCCCTGATTGTCCGAAAAATCACCCTTTTTAGCTTGTGGTCCCTCTGGAGGTCACAATTATTATTCGATTTAAAAAACCGTTTGATTATATCACCGTTACACCCTAAGGAAGGTTTATTTCGAATTTCGGGAAAATCGGACGAAAATTGCCATACAAAATGGCCGCCGTTTGTACGCGAATACTGTTAAAAAATGGTATATCAAGGTTGTGGACCCTGTGGAGGTCACAATTTTGATTCGATTTTGATGAAACTTGAAATTCATGGTTATAACCCAAAGATCTTGCTTTCTTTCGATATTTGCTCATATCGGATCGTAACTTCCTGAATTATGGCCCCTGATTATACGCAAAATCGCCTTTTGTTTAGCTTGGAGGTCACAATTATTATTCGATTTAAAAAAACATTTGATTATATCACCGTTACACCCTAAGGAAGGTTGAGTTCGAATTTCGAGAAAATCGGATGAAAATTGCCATACAAAATGGCTGCCGTTTGTACGCGAATACTGTTAAAAAATGGTATATCAAGGTTGTGGACCCCGTGGAAGTCACAATTTTGATTCGATTTTGATGAAACTTGAAATTCATGGTTATAACCCAAAGATCTTGCTTCCTTTCGATATTTGCGCATATCGGATCGTAACTTCCTGAATTATGGCCCCTGATTATACGCAAAATCGCCCTTTTTTTAGCTTGGAGGTCACAATTATTATCCGATTTAAAAAAACGTTTGATCATATTACCGTTACTCTGTATCGAAGGTTGAGTTCGAATTTCGGGAAAATCAGACCAAAATTGCCATACAAAATGGCCGCCGTTTGTACGCGAATACTGTTAAAAAATGGTATATCAAGGTTGTGGACCCTGTAAAGGTCACAATTTTAATTCGATTCGATATCATGGTTGTGGACTCTCAACATGTCACAATTCTTATCCGATTTTGATGAAAAGTCACATTTCTAGGTTGTGTACCGTCACACCATAATCATTGTCGGTTTCGAATTTCATTAATATCAGACTGGAACTGACCAACTAAATGGCTGCTCCCTATACAGTATGAAATACAGGACTTAAAGATGTAGGAAAAATCACTTTCGGTATTGCTTGTTCTCTGTCCATCTCTCGAAAATGTGGGCGTATCCTGCCTGGCAGTGCCAGCCTATCTTTATAGCAGGGTATTCCTCATACTCCGCGCAGCATTTTGTTTGATTAGAGGTAATCGCACTACACACTGCTATTATGAGTGGATATTGTTGTTTTAAATTTTTCTTGTTCAATAGTCCGACTACCAACCAATCACTAGCTGCCCTACAAAAGCTTTACATTTAAAACGAGTGCCAATATTGGACCAAATATGTTTACATAAGGTTAGGTCATGGCTCATTATTTTATTATGCCTAATTAACCCGTGCATAGCAGAATACTGCAGTAAAACTAATTGCGTGACAAACGAGGCTTAACGTTACATAAAGTTATGTCATGGCTCACGATTTTATTATGCCTAATTAACCCGTGCATAGCAGAATACTGCAGTAAAACTAATTGCGTGACAAACGAGGCTTAACCTTACATAAAGTTATGTCATGGCTCACGATTTTATTATGCCTAATTAACCCGTGCATAGCAGAATACTGCAGTAAAACTAATTGCGTGACAAACGAGGCTATCAAGTCGAATGAAATGTAAACAATACTGTTTGGAAACATACTTTCACCGTTTTTAATACCTTAAATCACTGTCCAAAGTTTTAGGGAAGACCCAGATTAAACGAAGGACTGTCATGTTGCTGTACTTAAGTGATAGCTTTCATTGAACGGAAAGAATAGACACACTTCCGCATAAGTTCAAGAAACAGCGGCTATTCCAGCAATGGCCAGAGAGGGATTTCTCGGGCCATTGCTTCAGGAATATGGGTATTCCTTGGGAGTTACAATGTTTTAAGAAGGATTTGAAGCAAAATGATGATAAACTAGATCTGCTACTGTCCCATGCAGATATGAAAGCTTTCATATTCATCGTCATGTGTCATTGATTGTATCAAGTATCCTAAATAAAAGGATAAGAAGAAAAAATTATAAAAATTGGTCAAAAACTCGCAAAATTACTCCTTGTCACGTACAACCGGGCATTCGAAAACAATCTAGTTATCTCAATGACAGGCGCGCATGCTAACCATTCAGCCGCCCAACCCCCTTTGAAATCAGACACGTGCAACATGTCATATAGGAAGAATAACAAGCCGCTCACAACAAAATGGTAAATTAATGAGTTTAGGGCAAAAAGGCGTCTACAGCACCCGGTGTTCCCACCCATCCAAGTACTAACCGGGCCCGACGTTGCTTAACTTCAGTGATCGGACGAGAACTGGTGTTTTCAACAAGGTATGGCCGTAGACGAGAGAATGTGGACAGAACCCGTAGTTATACTTACTTATATACTAAATTTCATAAAGATTGTACAAGTATTACAGCGACGAATTTTCGAAATTCAAATATGTGAAACTGCAGATGACAATGATTTTTTTCAAGGTATTCAAAGAAAAAAGAATGTTTTTTTTGGGGGGGGGGGTCGGTTTTAAAAAGGCGTCTACAGCACCCGGTGTTCCCAGGCGGTCACCCATCCAAGTACTGACCGGGTCCGACGTTAGTTAACTTCAGTGATCGGACGAAAACTGGTGTTTTCAACGTGGTGTGGCCGTAGACGAGAGAAGGTGGACAGAACCCGTAGTTATACTTACCTGAATTGACCCACTTTTTTGGGTTTTTTTTTTGTTTTTTGTTGGTTTTAAAATGGCGTCTACAGTACCCGGTGTTCCCAGGCGGTCACCCATCTAAGTACTGACAGGGCCCGACGTTGCTTAACTTCAGTGATCGGACGAAAACTGGTGTTTTCAACGTGGTGTGGCCGTAGACGAGAGAAGGTGGACAGAACCCGTAGTTATACTTACCTGAATTGACCCACTTTTTTGGGTTTTTATACGCCCACATTGAAATGTGGTCGTATATTGTCGTCGCCCCCGTCCGTCGGTCCGTCCGTCGGTCCGGCGTCCACAATTGCTTGTGGACGCTCTACAGGCTAAAGTTAATATCCGATTGACTTTAAATTTATACACAGTGTTTAAGGTCATGAGACGAAGAAGCCTATTGTTTTTCAGCGATTTCCGATAATTAGTGCCAGAGTTATGGCCCTTGATCACTTCAAAAAATCTTGTGGACGCTCTAGAGGCCAAAGTTAATATCCGATTGACTTTAAATTTATACACAGTGTTTAAGGTCATAAGACGAAGAAGCCTATTGATTTTCAGCGATTTCCGATAATTAGTACCAGAGTTATGGCCCTTGATCACTTCAAAAAATCTTGTGGACGCTCTAGAGGCCAACGTTAATATCCGATTGACTTCAAATTCATACAGAGTGTTTAAGGTCATAAGACGAAGAAGCCTATTGATTTTCAGCGATTTCCGATAATTAGTGCCAGAGTTATGGCCCTTGATCACTTCAAAAAATCTTGTGGACGCTCTAGAGGCCAAAGTTAATATCCGATTGACTTTAAATTTATACACAGTGTTTAAGGTCATAAGACAAAGACGCCTATTAATTTTCAGCGATTTCCGATAGTTAGTGCCAGAGTTATGGCCCTTGATCATCTCAAAAAATCTTGTGGACGCTCTGGAGGCCAAAGTTAATATCCGATTGACTTTAAATTTATACACAGTGTTTAAGGTCATAAGACGAAGACGCCTATTGATTTTCAGCGATTTCCGATAATTAGTGCCAGAGTTATGGCCCTTGATAACCTCAAAAAACCTTGTGGACGCTCTAAAGGTCAAAGTTAATATCTGATTGACTTTAAATTTATAGACAGTGTTTAAGGTCATAAGACGAAGAAGCCTATTGATTTTCAGCGATTTCCGATAATTAGTGCCAGAGTTAATATGGCCCTTGATCACTTCAAAAAATCTTGTGGACGCTCTAGAGGCCAAAGTTAATATCCGATTGACTTCAAATTGATACACAGTGTTTAAGGTTATAAGACGAAGAAGTCTATTGATTTTCAGCGATTTCCTATAATTAGTGCCAGAGTTATGGCCCTTGATCACTTCAAAAAATCTCTTGGACGCTCTAGAGGTCAAAGTTAATATCCGATTGACTTTAAATTTATACACAGTGTTTAAGGTCATAAGACAAAGACACCTATTAATTTTCAGAGATTTCCGATAGTGCCAGAGTTATGGCCCTTGATCACCTCAAAAAATCTTGTGGACGCTCTGGAGGCCAAAGTTAATATCCGATTGACTTTAGATTTATACACAGTGTTTAAGGTTATGAGACGTAGAAGCTTATTGATTTTCAACGATTTCAAATAATTACTGCCAGAGTTATCTCCCTTGATAACTTCAAAAATTCTTGTGACGCTATAGGGGCCAAAGTTACTATCCGATTGACTTCAGAATGATACATAGAGTTTAAGGTGTTGAAACGAACCAGTATTTTGATTTTCAATGAATTTAGATAACTGAACAGCTAAATCCATGATATTAAATGTTTCATGTATATACTAATTGTTAGCGTGGGGTAAAACTTTATAAAAAGCAATCAAATTCTAATGATTTTCTGATAATTACATAATGAGTTGTTTCTCTTAATCAGTTTTTAGTGTATTACAAATGTTTCTTTACCGAAATTAGCAAAAATATGCGACAACCCTTGTTGACTGCCCGGACGATTTAGCTGCTGTGGGCGTATGTTTCGTTGCCTGGCAACCTATCTTTTTTTTGTTTTTTGTTGGTTTTAAAATGGCGTCTACAGTACCCGGTGTTCCCAGGCGGTCACCCATCTAAGTACTGACAGGGCCCGACGTTGCTTAACTTCAGTGATCGGACGAGAACTGGTGTTTTCAACGTGGTATGGCCGTAGACGAGAGGGGGTGAACAGAACCCGTAGTTATACTAACCTGAATTGACCCGCTTATTGATTTTTTTTTGGGGGGGGGGGTCGGTTTTAAAAAGGCGTCTACAGCACCCGGTGTTCCCAGGCGGTCACCCATCCAAGTACTAACCGGGCCCGACGTTGCTTAACTTCAGTGATCGGACATGAACTGGTGTTTTCAACGTGTTGTGGCCGTAGACGAGAGGACAGAACCCGTAGTTATACTTACCTGAATTGACCCGCTTATTGATTTTTTTTATGGGGGGGGGGTGTTGGTTTTAAAAAGGCGTCTACAGCACCCGGTGTTCCCAGGCGGTCACCCATCCAAGTACTGACCAGGCCCGACGTTGCTTAACTTCAGTGATCGGACGAAAACTGGTGTTTTCAACGTGGTGTGGACGTAGACGAGAGAAGGTGGACAGAACCCATACTTGTACTTACTCAAATTCTTTTTGTGTCTTTTTCCCAGGGGAGACGGGCCGAGCGGAGAGCTGGAGTTGTGCAAAAGAGTGTGCGCTGTGGTCTGATTGGCGGAAAATTGATTTTTTCACGAAGAATCAGGGCAAAAAGGTGTCTACAACACCCGGTGTTCCCAGGCGGTCACCCATCCAAGTACTAACCGGGCCCGATGTTGCTTAACTTCAGTGATCGGACGAGAACTGTTGTTTTCAACGTGGTATGGCCGTAGACGAGAGAAGGTGGACAGAACCTGTAGTTATACTTACCTGAATTGACCCGCTTACTGATTTTTGTTTTAGAGTATTTAATTCTTTTAAAGAGACACATTAAGGGTTGTTCATAGTTAAATGAAAGTTTAATTTTAAATAAGACCAATAAAATTAGGATTTAATAATGCCAGACTAATATTAAAATAAAGTTTTAAATTAAGAATAATTAATTATTGGTCTAATGCAATGAAATGATTTGATTTGACGGATGAAATGTACGATGGGTGTCCACACTATGTGGCTAAATCGTTGGCCTGCTAGCCAGGAGGTCGGGTGTTCGATCCCTGCATTGGCCGAGAAAGTTCATCTCGATTTTCTGGCGTGTCCCCCCACCGGCCGTGTACACATTGGAGTGCGCGTAAAATATCCCTAAGCAGTTGGAATTCGATACTGTTGAATAAGCTCTATACGATGACTTAATGTGCAAATTGTAGTCACCCACGCTGCTTGTTTCGCTTCACAATGAAAGGGTGCAGTTTTCAATTTTCGATCCTGTTATTCTTCTACTCCTGATATTTTGGACTGTTGATCTATGGTTTCATATAAAAGACTATCGATAAGACTCTTTGTAGAAGAAGTTCCCCAAAAATATTATGTTGATTTAAGAGAAAAGGGGCTTTAAAAATGATCAAAATCGTAAAAATACGACTTTTTGGATTTTCGATCTCTTTTTTTCTGCTATCCCTGACATTTAAAAAAATTTTACAATGATTTCACACAACGGGCTAGCTATTAGACTCTCGATTGTCGGGAGTTTCACCACCCTCTCTTCATTATAACCGAAGTTATCGTGCCCTAAAGAATCAACAAATCAGCATATTTATCTCTGCTTACCCTAAGCAGAAAATGCTCATCTTTAATCTCAATCATGACATTGACCTAGTGAACGTCTACACCAAGTTTGAACATTCTAGCTTAATTAGAAAGAGAGTTATTATGTTTCAAAGTCTCGGCCCTTCAAATTGCTACTACTTTTCATATTCACTTCAAAATGGAATCCATCAGTAGACCTAAATCATAATTCTGCTCCCAGCGATTTTTGGGCCAACCTTCAAGGACTCAGTAAATATAACCCCCGTGTCTGTAAGTAAAATAGCAAAAAAGCCTTAGGGACTTTTCACGTTTCAAGATGGTGGCACTACCGGTTCGATCGACAAACTTCATATTTTGTGTACAAATCAGTAATTACTTATCTAGTATCCAAAAAAAAAAATCAGGTCATTCTGACCTATATTTCAATGATCTTTTTGAAAATTTTGATCCTTAATTTCGTCAAGGGGAGATAATTTTGAAAATTTCTAATTATTTTTTTGAAATCACATCGGTAGGTTCTACTTATATACTAAATTTCATGAAGATCGTACAACTATTAAAGAAGTTGTCAAAATGGTCTAAGCTTCCGGTTCGAAATCACAGCGACGAATTTTCGAAATTCGAAAATGTGAAACTGCAGATGAAAATGATTTTTTTCAAGGTATTCAAAGAAAAAAAAAATTGTAAGATCGGTCAAAAAATAACAAAGTTACGACTATGCATTGTCAGTTTTTTCGTTCGTAAAATTCGGTGATTTCGGATTCGTAAAACGTTTTGAAAATATATTTAAACAACGTTCGCACCCCATTTTTGGGGGGGTAGGTCAAAATTTCAAAAAGATCCTATGGATAGATTCTGGGAAATCCAATTTGCAGAAAACACACACACAAAAAAAATAATAACTTTAACAGAAACAATAAGCTTTCATATGTAATATGAAAGCTTAATTAATAAGTTTGAATTATATTTTTAGTCCAAATATGTCACCAAATCACCCAGTTTGTACGCAAGGAAAATATCTTTATGTTATAATGATGAACATTTCCAACAAGTTTTTATTAAAACTGTCAAAAAAGGCACCAAATGACCTACTTAATTGCTTGCAATCAACATTTGACCTGATTTTTAAGTTTATGAAAATGAAGAAAAAAACTGTGTGTTAAACAACTCGATCGTCACAAAGACGAAATTTAAAAATTTGAAATATTCAAATACCATAAAATCGACCCTGAAATTTCGCTCGTTCAGAAATACTTACGTATGCCATCTAGATCGTAATTGGTGTCTGGAGGATAGGCACCCACATAATCTTCATTCTCCCGTCTGTTGTCCCGCAAAGCCATAGGTAAAAAGTTGTGGCAACCCATGAAATTTACTGTGCCGACAGTGATCGTCATCACTTTACCACCATTCATAATTACATTGGGTTGCGCCAGGGAATGTTTGTGCAGTGTCTGTAAAATCAGCAGTCCATCGTAACCTTTGAAGATGTGAGCCACCAGGGGACTCAATTTGTGATTGTCATTTTTCCTACCGCCTACCACCGTACATGGAGCAGCGAGTTGTAAAAACCATTTTCCCACATTGTCCAGCGTATCTTGGCCTTTAATAACAATTTCCCGTGCTTGCAGGGTTCTTTGTCTTTGATGCAAAAGTGAAAGCATGTCTGCATGAGACATAGATTGGGAATGTGTTCACTGGAATCTTGCTGTCAAAGAAGATGAAGCAGGTCTACGTTCTCTTCTGTTTGTGTCTTGATTTGTGTCTTCCTGTCTTCGTTGATGGGTGGATTTAGCTTTCGCCATGTGCCACTTGACAGGTGTTGCAAAAATACAACCTTTCCACAAAGGCGGGCATGGACGAGTTCACATTGTAATGTCGGTTGTGTAAATAAAGGCTCAGGTGTTTTGGTGTTCCGGTTGTGTTGGTATCCATTTTCTCCCAAATACTTGGCATACACTTCCCATGTTTCCACACCCATGCCTGGTTCCAACGACGGTATCGATGAGGGCTTCCCTGTTTTCCTCGTATGCCATGAGTGGGGCCCTCTTCTGTAGTCTGTTCTTTTATCTTTCCCATAAAGGCATGTCCTGTTTGTTTGCATAGTGACAAGCGACAATGGCTCGTTGAAAACATGATTCGTCGGTATTATTAATGGTGACACACCCTTGCCTGGTTCCGTCGACAGTATCGATGAGGGCTTCCTGTTTTCCTCGTCTGCTATGAGTGGGGCCCTCCTCTGTAGTCTGTTCTTTTATCTGTCCCATAAAGGCATGTCCTGTTTCTTTGCATAGTGACAAGCGACAATGGCTCGTTGAAAACATGATTCATTGGTATTGTTAATGGTGACAAAATTTGAAGATTGTGTCTTCTTCAGGTTTGTTCCGCTGCCTCTGCCATCGGGAAGGGACATGTGACAAATACTCATGGATATGTGCTGGTCAAGTCAAGATTCTTCCTTTGTCTGTAACACGTCAGCCACTTTCTGTAAAATGTCATACGTTGTATAACATTGCATCACGTCTACATAATTTACACATCAAAGAAAACCACAGCGCGGACACGTTCATGTATCTCAGGGGTAATACTCTGGCCGGCACTACCCCTGATTATATTAAAATCACCTCCCAGAAAAAAAACTCTGCCCGAATTAGTGCATGGCTCCCTCACATTCTGAGAAGGACCGACATGGTCAATGCAAAAAGAGTTGTTTCCCCTCCTCCCTCTTCTTCTCCTTCTTCTTCTTCTTCTGTTTCCTTCTTTTTCTTTCTTTTCTTTCAGTGCGTCCTTCTGAAACCTACCTTAACAATGCGGATATACAAATAAAGTCATCAAAAAAGAATTTAACAAAGTCCATCAAAAAAGCAGAAATGAATTACTACAATATACTATTAAAGATTTTAATGTTAAGAAAGTTATACCATGGGTAACCACCTATGACCCCCGTCAACCAAATTTACATACCTTAGCTCAAGACAAGCGCCCGTATTTGTCTAAACTACTGGATAATTCTAAAATTGTAATTTCACAGAAAAAATGCAGGACAATTGGTGATAGAAGTAAATAGATTGAAAAAAACAAAAGTGCATGTAATGAATAATGTTTTTTATAGAGGATGCAAACCTTGTAATAATAGACCAAAATGCAAAGCATGTGCTACTATTGAAACATCCAATCATTTTACTAGTATAGACCCCAACAAATTTTGTATTAAAGCTAATTGTTTTTATTGACATAGTTCGTATGTAATATATTGTATAACTTGTGAATTGTGTAAAAAACAGTATGTAGGACAAAGGATAACCCATTTTAGCACTAGACTTAATAGCCATAGAAGTAACATTAAACTGAAAAAAATTGGAAAATCCCCCCACATTTTAATACACTTGGTCATGAATCTTATGTTTCCACTGTACTGGATAAAATCCCTCAGAATGATAGAGCTAAAGTTGATATTGCTGAATCACTTTGGATCCACAGATTAAATACTGTATGGCCTAGTGGTTTGAATTAAATGCCTGTAAATTAATTCTAACATTTTTTAGCTTTACATCCTTTATAATTATTATGTCATCAATGTTATGATGTCATATTTACATTATGACATCACTTGTTACGATGACTAACCTTGTATTTCAACTGCGTCATTTTTGTAGCTTATATTCTCTGAAGAAGTAGGTTTTTACTTACGAAACGTTAGATACTTTAAAAGATGGTTTTGTGATACCTTTGACTTTGTTTTTAACCACTCCTATTATTGGTGTCACTGTATCAAGTTTATTATGACTTTGATCCCGTCTAAGTTTATGTTATTCAAATGGTTTTGGATTCCTCTCACTTTATCAATCAGATCTTCTACAGACTCCACCGTACTCAATAATATAGTGATAACAATAATTATTACACAATAACACATCTACAGTAGATATCGATTTTTTATTTTCAAACTCATTTGCTGGCTTGACGGAGTCCACAGTTGCTTGTGGATGTTCCAGAGGCTAAAGTTAATATCCGATTGACTTTGAAATTATACACAGTGTTTAAGGTCCTAAGATAAAGACACCTATTTATTTTCACTGATTTTCAATAACTACTGCCAGATTTATGCCCCCTTGATCACTTAAAAATTAAAAAGACCTTGATGCTACACTTAATATCCAATTGACTTAAATTTATACACAGTGTTTAAGGTCATGAGACAATGATGCCTATTGATTTTCAATGATTTCCGATAATTACTTCCTTTATGACTTTGAAAAAACTTGTGGACACTCCAGTCCTAGAGGCCAAAGTTAATACCTGATTGACTTTAAATAATACACCATGAGATGAAGAAACATATTTATTTTCAACAATTTCTGATAATTATGTCAATTGACTTAAATTTATACACAGTGTTTAAGGTCATGAGACAATGATGCCTATTCATTTTCAATGATTTCCGATAATTACTTCCAGAGTTACGACCCTTTATGACTTTGAAAAAACTTGTGGACACTCCAGTCCTAGAGACCAAAGTTAATACCTGATTGACTTTAACATGAGATGAAGAAACCTATTTATTTTCAACAAATTCTGATAATTATTGCCAGAGTTATAGCCTTTGATCTTTTGTGATTCCTCTTTGGTGCAAGATATACAAGTTGAAGATAGGCAAATATGGGACCACTTCCTAATTACTGTTATTATTAAGCTTTCATATTTCATATGAAAGCTTATTGTTTCTGTTAAGATTATTATTATTTTTTTTTTGGTGTTTTTCCTGCAAATCGGATTTCACAGAATCTATCCATAGGATGTTTCTGAAACTTTGACCTACCCCCCCCAAAAATGGGTGGTGGCTGTTGATTAAATATATTTTTAAAACGTTTTGCGAATTCGAAATCACCGAATTTTACGAACGAAAAAACTGACAATGCATAGTCGTAACTTTGCTATTTTTTGACCGATTTTACTAATTCTTTTTTCTTTGAATACCTTGAAAAAAATCATTTTCATCTGCAGTTTCACATTTTCGAATTTCGAAAATTCGTCGCTGTGATTTCGAACCGGAAGTTTAGACCAATTTGACAACTTCTTTAATAGTTGTACGATTTTCATGAAATTTAGTATTTAAGTAGATCTTACCAATGTGACTTCAAAATTATAATGAGAAATTTTCTAAATTATCTCCCCTTGCTGAAATTAAGGATCAAAGACCTGAAAATTTTTTTCGATACTCGACAGGTAATTATTGATTCCTACACAAAATATGGAGTTTGTCGATCAAACCGGAAATGCCACCATCTTGAAACATGAAAAATCCCTAAGGCTTTTTTGCTATCTTACTTACAGACACGGGAGTTATATTTTCTGAATCCTTGAAGGATGGCCCGAAAATCGTAGGGAGCAGAATTTCGATTTAAGTCAACTGATGGTTGCCATTTTGAAGTGAATATGAAAAGTAGTAGCAATTTGAAGGGCTGAGACTTTGAAACACAATAACTCTCCTTCTAATTGAGCTAGAATGTTCAATCTTGGTGTAGACGTTCACTAGGTCAATGTCATCATTGAGTGCAAAGATGAACATTTTCTGCCTAGGGTAAGCAGAGATAAGCATGCTGATTTGTTGATTCTTTAGGGCACAATAACTTCGGTTATAATGAAGGGAGGGTGATGAAACTCTTGTCAATCGAGAGTGTAATAGCTAGCCCGTTGTGTGAAATCATTGTATCATTTTTTTTAAATATCAGGGGTAGCAGAAAAAAGAGATCGAAAATTCAAAAAGTCGTATTTTTACGATTTGGAGCATTTTTAAAGGTCCTTTTCTCTTAAAGTCAACATAATATTTTTGGGGAACTTCTTCTACAAAGAGTCTTATCGGTAGTCTTTTATATGAAACCATAGATCAACAGTCCAAAATATCAGGAGTAGTAGAATAAAAGGATCGAAAATTGAAAACCGCACCCTTTCATTGTTAAGCAAAACATGCAGTGTGGGTGGCTACAATCTGCACATTTAGTCATCGTATAGAGCTTATTCAACAATATAGAATTCCAACTGCTAAGGGATCTTTTACGTGCACTCCAATGTGTACACGGCGGATGGGGGGACACGCCAGAATATCGAGATGAACTTTCTCGGCCAATGCAGGGATCGAACACCCGACCTCCTGGCTAGCAGGCCAACGCCTTAGCCACATAGTGTGAACACCCATCCTACATTTCATCCGTCAAATCAAAGCATTTCATTGCATTAGACCAATAATTAATTATTCTTAATCAGTCCTCGAAATTAAGAATTTTCTACCACGGCACAAAAAAATGAAAAATGCCGTGGCAGAATGGTACTGCTACGGCACTACGGCATTTTTTTTTTTATTTCAAGATCAATGCTTTTCTTAACTATTCAAGATGGATAAAATTGATTTATTCACGTCACAAAATTTGACGCGAATCGGTTACGTGTGGTCGTGCGGACTCAAAAACACGCGAACGATCTCCTGGTTACGCAAATTGAAATATCAGTTACGTTAACAAATTTATGCACATTTGATCAATATTTTATACAAGATGACTTTGTGACACTGGTCTAAATAATTAATATTATACCATAAACTCAATTCATTCATTCTTCATTCTTGCCATTTCATTTCTCCATCAACAGTCTTACTGGTATTTTCACTTTGACAGATGACCTATTTTTGACATCAGGTATTGACCAGTTGTAAGCAGGTTGATTTAAAAAGGCCCCAAGCCTTAATTCTTTAAATGATAGTAGTGCCATAAATATTTAAACATGTCATCTATATTTCCAAATAATTTACTACACGTGTTCCTTTCACTTATATAGCCATGCTGTACGGTGCCGGTGGTACAATGGCCCGTATGTAGGTCGTCTACTTTGACACCCACATGGCATCGCTTGCCTGCCAATGTAAACGATTTTACTGTCCTGTCTATTTTAATATTATTTCATCACATCAAATTATTCTGTCTTCTTTTGAAACTTGGTTTGTAGAGTGTCTAGAATAATAAATACTATTTATTTTGTCAATCAGTCGGTACATTGAGGCTATTACGCTCCGTTACATAGGGCGTAGTAATTATAAACAAAGGATGTAAATCGGTTCAGGTCCATCGAATGTGACAAATGATACAGTTGTCTGTTAAAAATACAAATGACGAGAATGGTAACATTGTTCATACATTAGCCAGACTATTGACAACATTCCGTGTACATCTATGTCTATTTAGTTTATTACAATCGTTGAAAAAAAACACTGTAAACGGTACAGCATGAATATGCCTTCAGCACATGTAGAGCTTATTCAACAATATAGAATTCCAACTGCTAAGGGATCTTTTACGTGCACTCCAATGTGTACACGGCGGATGGGGGGACACGCCAGAATATCGAGATGAACTTTCTCGGCCAATGCAGGGATCGAACACCCGACCTCCTGGCTAGCAGGCCAACGCCTTAGCCACATAGTGTGAACACCCATCCTACATTTCATCCGTCAAATCAAAGCATTTCATTGCATTAGACCAATAATTAATTATTCTTAATCAGTCCTCGAAATTAAGAATTTTCTACCACGGCACAAAAAAATGAAAAATGCCGTGGCAGAATGGTACTGCTACGGCACTACGGCATTTTTTTTTTATTTCAAGATCAATGCTTTTCTTAACTATTCAAGATGGATAAAATTGATTTATTCACGTCACAAAATTTGACGCGAATCGGTTACGTGTGGTCGTGCGGACTCAAAAACACGCGAACGATCTCCTGGTTACGCAAATTGAAATATCAGTTACGTTAACAAATTTATGCACATTTGATCAATATTTTATACAAGATGACTTTGTGACACTGGTCTAAATAATTAATATTATACCATAAACTCAATTCATTCATTCTTCATTCTTGCCATTTCATTTCTCCATCAACAGTCTTACTGGTATTTTCACTTTGACAGATGACCTATTTTTGACATCAGGTATTGACCAGTTGTAAGCAGGTTGATTTAAAAAGGCCCCAAGCCTTAATTCTTTAAATGATAGTAGTGCCATAAATATTTAAACATGTCATCTATATTTCCAAATAATTTACTACACGTGTTCCTTTCACTTATATAGCCATGCTGTACGGTGCCGGTGGTACAATGGCCCGTATGTAGGTCGTCTACTTTGACACCCACATGGCATCGCTTGCCTGCCAATGTAAACGATTTTACTGTCCTGTCTATTTTAATATTATTTCATCACATCAAATTATTCTGTCTTCTTTTGAAACTTGGTTTGTAGAGTGTCTAGAATAATAAATACTATTTATTTTGTCAATCAGTCGGTACATTGAGGCTATTACGCTCCGTTACATAGGGCGTAGTAATTATAAACAAAGGATGTAAATCGGTTCAGGTCCATCGAATGTGACAAATGATACAGTTGTCTGTTAAAAATACAAATGACGAGAATGGTAACATTGTTCATACATTAGCCAGACTATTGACAACATTCCGTGTACATCTATGTCTATTTAGTTTATTACAATCGTTGAAAAAAAACACTGTAAACGGTACAGCATGAATATGCCTTCAGCACATGTAGAGCTTATTCAACAATATAGAATTCCAACTGCTAAGGGATCTTTTACGTGCACTCCAATGTGTACACGGCGGATGGGGGGACACGCCAGAATATCGAGATGAACTTTCTCGGCCAATGCAGGGATCGAACACCCGACCTCCTGGCTAGCAGGCCAACGCCTTAGCCACATAGTGTGAACACCCATCCTACATTTCATCCGTCAAATCAAAGCATTTCATTGCATTAGACCAATAATTAATTATTCTTAATCAGTCCTCGAAATTAAGAATTTTCTACCACGGCACAAAAAAATGAAAAATGCCGTGGCAGAATGGTACTGCTACGGCACTACGGCATTTTTTTTTTATTTCAAGATCAATGCTTTTCTTAACTATTCAAGATGGATAAAATTGATTTATTCACGTCACAAAATTTGACGCGAATCGGTTACGTGTGGTCGTGCGGACTCAAAAACACGCGAACGATCTCCTGGTTACGCAAATTGAAATATCAGTTACGTTAACAAATTTATGCACATTTGATCAATATTTTATACAAGATGACTTTGTGACACTGGTCTAAATAATTAATATTATACCATAAACTCAATTCATTCATTCTTCATTCTTGCCATTTCATTTCTCCATCAACAGTCTTACTGGTATTTTCACTTTGACAGATGACCTATTTTTGACATCAGGTATTGACCAGTTGTAAGCAGGTTGATTTAAAAAGGCCCCAAGCCTTAATTCTTTAAATGATAGTAGTGCCATAAATATTTAAACATGTCATCTATATTTCCAAATAATTTACTACACGTGTTCCTTTCACTTATATAGCCATGCTGTACGGTGCCGGTGGTACAATGGCCCGTATGTAGGTCGTCTACTTTGACACCCACATGGCATCGCTTGCCTGCCAATGTAAACGATTTTACTGTCCTGTCTATTTTAATATTATTTCATCACATCAAATTATTCTGTCTTCTTTTGAAACTTGGTTTGTAGAGTGTCTAGAATAATAAATACTATTTATTTTGTCAATCAGTCGGTACATTGAGGCTATTACGCTCCGTTACATAGGGCGTAGTAATTATAAACAAAGGATGTAAATCGGTTCAGGTCCATCGAATGTGACAAATGATACAGTTGTCTGTTAAAAATACAAATGACGAGAATGGTAACATTGTTCATACATTAGCCAGACTATTGACAACATTCCGTGTACATCTATGTCTATTTAGTTTATTACAATCGTTGAAAAAAAACACTGTAAACGGTACAGCATGAATATGCCTTCAGCACATGGGTTAAAAGTGTACCGGTATTCGGTAATTGCAATATATTTGTCAGACTTTCGTATACAAAATAATAAATTTACATGACGTTATTACACGGTTAGACGACATCCTCCTGGTACTATTCTATAACCGGTACATTTAGTCATTATAATTTTAAGGATCGTAAGATCTACCACGGCAAAAAAAAATGAATTATGCCGTGGCAGATGAGAGTTGCGTCGGCTTTTACCACGGCTTTGCCGTTTGCCGTGGTTAATTTCGAGCGCTGCTTAATTTAAAACTTTATTTAATATTAGTCTGGCATTATTAAATCCTAATTTTATTGGTCTTATTTAAAATTAAACTTTAATTTAACTATGAACAACCCTTAACGTGTCTCTTTAAAACAATTAAATACTCTAAAACAAAAAACAAAACAAAAAATCAATAAGCGGGTCAATTCAGGTAAGTATAACTACGGGTTCTGTCCAGCTTCTCTCGTCTACGGCCATACCACGTTGAAAACACCAGTTCTCGTCCGATCACTGAAGTTAAGCAACGTCGGGCCCGGTTAGTACTTGGATGGGTGACCGCCTGGGAACACCGGGTGCTGTAGACGCCTTTTTGCCCTGATTCTTCGTGAAAAAATCAATTTTCCGCCAATGAGACCACAGCGCGCACTCTTTTGCACCACTCCAGCTCTGCGCTCGGCCCGTCTCCCCAGGGAACAAGACACAAAAAGAATTTGAGTAAGCACAAGTATGGGTTCTGTCCACCTTCTCTCGTCTACGGCCACACCACGTTGAAAACACCAGTTCTTGTCCGATCACTGAAGTTAAGCAACGTCGGGTCCGGTTAGTACTTGGATGGGTGGCCGCCTGGGAACACCGGGTGCTATAGACGCCTTTTTAAAACCGACAAAAACCGCACCAAAAATCAATAAGCGGGTCAATCCCGAAAGTATAACTACGGGTTCTGTCCACCCCCTCTCGTCTACGGCCATACCACGTTGAAAACACCAGTTCTCGTCCGATCACTGAAGTTAAGCAACGTCGGGCCCGGTCAGTACTTGGATGGGTGACCGCCTGGGAACATCGGGTGCTTTAGGCGCCTTTTAAAAACCGACAAAAAACAAAAAAAAATCAATAAGAGGGTCAATTCAGGTAAGTATAACTACAGATTCTGTCCACCTTCTCTCGTCTACGGCCACACCACGTTGAAAACACCAGTTCTCGTCCGATCACTGAAGTTAAGCAACGTCGGGCCCGGTCAGTACTTGGATGGGTGACCGCCTGGGAACACCGGGTGCTGTGCTGTGCTTTTTAAAACCGACAAAACCCCCCCAAAAAATCAATAAGCGGGTCAATTCAAGTATGTATAACTACGGGTTCTGTCCACCTTCTCTCGTCTACGGTCATACCATGTTGAAAACACCAGTTCTCGTCCGATTTCCAAGTTAAGCAACGTCGGGCCCGGTTAGTACTAGGATGGGTGACCGCCGGGGAACACCGGGTGCTGTAGACGCCTTTTTGCCCTAAACTCATTAATTTACCATTTTGTTGTGAGTGGCTTGTACGTGTCTGATTTCAAAGGGGGGTTGGGCGGCTGAATGGTTAGCACGCGCGTGTTTTCGAATGCTCGGTTGTACGTGACAAGGAGTAAAGTCGCCTGTCCAACCTGTCATTTTTAATTTTTTTCCGGCAATTTTCATTTCATTTTCTCATCCGTCTCATTACAGTAATACAAGTTTCGGTTATTTCCCTTTAGTTTTCAGATTATTGTTATGCCTGGGTGCAATGTTTCATACTATATTTAGACTTGTAATTTTGCGAGTTTTTGACGAATTTTGATAATTTTTTCTTCTTATCCTTTTATTTAGGATACTTGATACAATCAATGACACGTGGCGATGAATATGAAAGCTTTCATATCTGCATGGGACAGTAGCAGATCTAGTTAGGCTTTCAGACTTTCGTCTGAAAGCCTATTGAGATTACTAAAATTATTATTAGGGTTTCACACTGCGAAGCTTGTGTGAAACACTATTGTTTTTGTTAAAATTATTATTAGGCTTTCAGACTTTCGTCTGAAAGCCTATTGAGATTACTAAAATTATTATTATTATTATTATTATTATTTACCGCGGGAGCGTAGATCTCTATGATCGAAAACTGATATCGATCTGGAATTAGAATTTCTATCGGGAAACCATGTGGTGGCTACTTGATAAAATATTTTTGAAATTTCTGCGCATACCGGAAGTGACCGAACTTTGTATTTTGTTTAAAAATTGAAAATTGGCCATAGTTTTGTCAATTCTTTATCCATTTTCAAACAAATTACCTTTTTGGAATTCCTGAATCTTTTCTTAGACAGTGGCTATCTCACATTTTTCGATTTCGAACATTCGTCTATGACTTTTAGCGTTCGAAAATTGAAAACATGTTGTTTACGAGACAATTTTTGTTATTTTTCAAAATTTTCAAATTTGACCTACATTTTTGGATACCTGAAGTTCATGCGATTCCAGCAATATAAGTTTCATTCAGAGTTATCGCCCTTTATTTTTCGATTTTTTTCGAATTTTCTTCCCATTTTGTGAGCTCGGGTTTCGTTTTATGGCAGAATTGACGTTTCTGGAACATGAAGTTATAGTCCAATACCAACGAATAAAGCAATTTCGACAAAAATCCTTAAACCGGAAGTGGTCGAAATAATGTGCAATATTTTGAAAAAAATGAAAAAAATGGATATTTTGGGGGAAAACGCGATTTCTCCGCCCGATATAAATGGATTAAAGAAATTAGGGTACCACTGGACTGCACTATGATTGTACTATCGTATGATACCAAATTCATACGGATACTATGAACAGGCAGCAAAATATGGCACGCTGAAAATCAAGTATTTTCTGATTTTTAGCATTTTCGGACGCCTGTATCTCGAAAACTACTCCAGCGATTTTTATGAAACTTTCTGTATGAAGAGACCTTGTGGTAGTCTTGTGTACGAAACATTCCATTACGACTTTGAAATATCTGGAATAGGTGAAATAACGGACTGAAAATCGAAAAAAGTCGAAAAATCGTGAAATTTTGGAAAATGCTCTACTATTTTTTTATTTTGAGAGATTTTCAAAAAAAGATTGTATATTCAGATAGCTGACCTAATTACAATTCTAACGATGTATAATATGTATGTAGTTATTGAAATTTAATTTTCGATATTTTAAATTTTTGGCATTTTTGGCACTTTTCAACATAGGATTTCTCAGGGGCATTTTATCTGATCAGATAATGCAATATATCATTACAGAGCCCTGTGGCTATTTTAGTGCCCAAACCGGCTATTAAAACTATTCCGAAAATAATAACCATACCGGAAGTATTCAAAAAATGAAAAAAAAAGGTTAAAAACATTGTCGCACTTGCGAAAAACTTGATTTCTCCCTTAGGTAATAGCGGACCAAAAGAACTAAAGGGTCGTTGGAAAGCCCTATTAATGGACCATCATATGGTATCTAAATAATACGATTTCGATGGTAGGGAAATAAATTATTGTATGCCAAAAATCTAGTATTTTCCGATTTTTTAACATTCTGAGACGCCCTTTTCTCGAAAACGACGCCGCAGATTTTTCTTAAACTTTTCTTACTCAAAGTCCTATCGGCTGTCTATATAGTGAATCCAAAATGAAAAGCATTGAAATAATATAGGTGGTCCAAAAATGGCATCAAACTTTGAAAAAAATTGAAAAATCATTAAATTTTTGTAAACGCTCTTTAATTTATCTTTTTTTCCAAAACTACTCAATGGATGTTTCTGACACTTCTGGTACAGAAAGTTAAGTATCGAAAGAACTTCGTAAAGCTATCGCGACAATGATCGTAAAACCGGAAGTAGTCGAACAAATGTCCGATATTTTGAAAAAAAATATTTTTTTTACGAATAGCTTTTTTATTTATGAATATATTTTGATGGTATTTTACACAGGGTTAAAATATCATCGTACTTGAGCAGAAATGAGAAAAAAAATTGTCAGGGTAATTTGCGTTAGCCGCCATCGGCTAATTTAGTTTTTCGTACCCAGAAAAATTATTTATTGTTCGATTTGTATAAAACAAAGTTCATATGCTCCGTGGTCCCAATTGTAATTTTTTTTGCTACGGTAAAATTTTTCTGTCGGCAACGAAAGTGACGTAATATTAACAAAAACTACAATTTTGACAGTTCGGTACCACTTTTTGAAAGCAAATATTTTTTTTTTCAAAACTGATATAACTAAAAGGATGCACCCTGCAAAGATGCACAAAATCCTTAGCTCAGATTTTTTAATTTCAATTTCATTTTCGGGCAATTTCGAATAAAATGTAAAATAAAGTGTAAAATTCAGTTATTTACAATTCATTCAGCGTCTTCATATTTTGAAATATTTATTTGTAATTTTCATAAACTCGTAGCAATAATCCAGACGAAGAGAATGTATGCGAAAATTAGTTTGTAATATGAGCAGTTGCCGAGAAATATGCAATTTTGCATGCATCACTTTTCACGTTATTTTGCCTATAAAAGAGTGAATTATCATTCGATCTGCAATATTTTTTTCCATTTGATGCCTAATGCCAATTTGGACTAGGTCAAGTCAATTTTACATTTTCACTGTGACCGGAAATGACGTCATTTGGGCAAAAACTGTATTTTTAACCAAAAAAAAATTATTTTATTCAAATGAGTGTGCCTTATAATATTTTTAAAATTATGATATTTGATCCCCATCAACGAATAGAATGAAGCCATACGACCATACAGATACCACAAAATGGTTTCTAACTTGTATCGTTACAGAGAAATAGGCGATCTTCTATAAGTCACTTTTCAAGGTTTTTGGTCTATAAAAGTCTCAATTATTATTTGATTTTTATAATTTTTTTACCATTAGATGCCTTATGCCATTTATGGCTTCTATGAACTAAGTTAACATTTTCAATATCACCGGAAGTAATGTAATTTTTGCAAAAAACGTATTTTTAGCCTTCAAAACAAACATTTTTTTGAAGGGATTTATATTTATTATTCGTTTAACTTGATAACGTCTGACTCTAATGGGCAGTAAGCTTGAATCAATACCATCATATTGATATCAAAAAAAGCCTTCTAGCATGTTCCCTTGTCGAATAATAGCCAATTTTCCCAGGGTCACTTTTAAGTTTTTTACCTTCTTAATTTCAGTTTATGGGTTATAGGGTAATTATTTATTGCCCAATATGTATAAAACAAAGTTTGTATTTTGTGTGTTGCGAATTTTCGACTTATTTTTCACCTATAAAAATATCTTTCGGTACCGGAAGTGACGTAATTTTGCCATAATTTACAATTTTGACCGGTCTTTTCGCCAGCAAATATTACTTTTACATATGATAGAGGGTTTCACTGAAGCAAAACAACTAAAGTATAGTTTGGTAGCTCAATGGATCGGTTATGGTATAAGAAACTTCCTGTATGATTCCTGAAAGCCGGTTCAGTGCTGCTTGCAGGTCTAGTTCTTATTATTATTATTATTCTTCTTTTGTCTTGAGTAGATCTCAGCAACTGCTTGTCGCATCGTTACGATTTCTTCGGTTTTACCGGGAAAGTGGGTGTGACTTAGAGGATAAAGCTATTTTGAACGTTCTGCGACAATGCGAAATGTCCGAAATCACCGAAGTTATCGTTTTTGAAAATATTGCAGTAATTTTAACAATAATCATTGGATTTTAACTTTCGATACATTTTGGCATAGCCTGAGACAGGGCACATAGCTACGCTACTTTCGATTTTTGATTTTCGGCAAATCTTCGAAGATATTAGGCGCCAAATTTCGAAAATTTAAAATTTTACAAAAAACTTTTTTATTTATGAATATTTTTTAGTCGTATTGTGCACAGAATTAAAGAGTCATCTGCTCAGTGCAAAAATGTTAAAAAATTTTGTCTCAGTAATTTTCCTTGGCCGCTATTGGCTAATTCACTTTTTCAGTCCTAGATTAATTTTTTATTGTTCGATTTGTATAAAACAAAGTTCATATGCTTCGTTGTCTCAATTGTCATTTTTTTTATTACCGGAAGTGTTATCTGTCGGCACCGAAAGTGGCATAATTTTACCAAAAACTACAATTTTGACAGTTAGGTACCATTTTTCGAAAACAAATATTATTTTTTGGAAAAATTATTTGACTCAAAGAGAGTGCCCTTTCAAGGCGCAAAAAATGGCGGAAGCAGTTTTTTTAATTTCGATTTCATTTTCGAGCAAATTCGATTAAATGGCTAAAAATGGTGTAAAATTGACCCATTTACAACCTATTCAGGCTTTTCAGATTTTAAAATATTTCTTCGTAACTTTTATAAACTTGTAGCTATAATCCATACGAAGAAAATGTATGTTAAAATTAGTTTGTAATATAAGCAGTTACCAAGAAATGGACAGTTCTGTACAAGTCACTGTTTTCGTTATTTTGCCTGTAAAATAGTCAATTATGATTGGATTTTTATAAAAGTGACATCATTTGATTCAAAAAGCATGTAGCGTCATATCAAGTTGATTACAATTTAAAATTGACACCGGAAGTGACGTCATTTGGTCAAAAACTGCATTTTAAACTTTTTAAATCAATGTTTTATTCAACCATGAATAACTTAATATGTATTAATAATTTTAACTTTTGGTTTAAATTCACATATAAATACAACTCATATGGTCATATAGATATCATAAAATTGTTTCTAACTTGTTCGGTTGCCGAGAAATAGACGGTTTTCTACAGGTCACTTTTGAAGGTTTCGGGGCCATAAACGTGTCAATTATTATTCGATTTTCATAAACGTTACACCATGTTATACCTAATGCCATTTGTGATTTCATACAAGTAATATAAGATTTTCATTATCACCGGAAGTAACGTCATTTTGGCAAAAACTGAATTTTTAGCCTTCAAAACAGTTATTTTATTCAAATGAGTCTGTTTTGAAATCTTTTTCAAATTATGGTATTTGATGCCAATCAACAAATAGAATGAACCCATACGATCATACAGATACCACAAAATGGTTTCTAACTTGTACGGTTGCAGAGAAATAGCAGATTTTCTACAAGTCACTTTTCAAGTTTTTTGGTCTTTAAAAGTGGCAATTATTATTCGATTTACATAAAATTGTCACTATATGATATCGTATGCCATTTCTGATTTCATAAGACTAATTGAACATTTTCATTAACACCGGAAGTAATTTAATTTTGTCAAGATCATTTACAAGTAACAAATGTATAAAATGACTTGATATTGCTGGATTGATTGGTTGATTCTACGTCCATTTTATTTGTGTGCAATGTTAATTTGGAAACCTGTTTAGTGGTTTCGTTGGTACCGGAAGTGACATATGTTCAAGTGTAACTTGGCACCGAAAGTGACATGTTTAAGAGTAACTTGGCACCAGTGAAACCCGTCATTCCTGCATGCAGGTCTAGTTATTATTATTATTATTATTATTTACCGCGTGGGCCTAGATCTCCATGATCGAAAACAGATATCGATCTGGAATTAGATTTTCTATTGGGAAACCATGTGGTGGCTACTTGATAAAATATTTTTGAAATTTCTGCGCATACCGGAAGTGACCGAACTTTGCACGTTATCTAAAAATTGAAAATCGGCCATAGTTTCGTCAATTCGTTATCCATTTTCAAACAAATTACATTTTTGGAATCCCTGAATCTTTTTTGAGACAATGGCTATCTCACATTTTTCAATTTCGAACATTCGTCTATGACTTTTATCGTTCGAAAATTGAAAACATGTTGTTTACGAGACCATTTTTGTCATTTTTCAAAATTTTCAAATTTGACCTACATTTTTGGATACCTGAAGTCCATCCGATTCCAGTAATATAAGTTTCATTCAGAGTTATCGCCCTTTATTTTTCGATTTTTTTCGAATTTTCTTCCCATTTTGTCAGCTCGGGTTTCGTTTTATGGTAGAATTGACGTTTCTGAAACTTCTAGAACATGAAGTTATAGTCAAATACCAACGTATAAAGCAATTTCGACAAGAATCCTTAAACCGGAAGTGGTCGAAATAATGTGCAATATTTTGAAAAAAATGCAAAAAATGGATATTTTGGGGAAAAACGCGAATTCTCCCCCTGATATCAATGGATTAAAGAAATTAGGGTACCATTGGACTGCACTAGGATTGTGCTATCGTATGATACCCAACTCGTACGGATACGATGAGCAGGCAGCAAAATATGGCACGCTGAAAATCAAGTATTTTCTGATTTGGAGCGTTTTTGGACGCCTGTATCTCGAAAACTTAACCGCAACTTTTTTTGTAATTTTTTCTATCGAGAGTCCTTTCGGAGGTATTTTGCATGAAGCCATCCAATAAGACTTTGAAATATCTGGAATAGGTGAAATAACGGACTGAAAATCGAAAAAAGTCGAAAAATCGTGAAATTTTGGAAAATGCTCTGCTATTTTTTTATTTTCAAAGATTTCCAAAAAAACGATTGTATATTCAGATAGCTGACCTAATTACAATTCTAACGATGTATAATATGTATGTAGTTATTGAAATTTAATTTTCGATATTTTAATTTTTTGCATTTTTGGCACTTTTGAACCTAGGATTTCTCAGGGGCATTTTATCTGATCAGATAATGTAATATATCATTACAGAGCACTGTGGCTATTTTAGTGCCCAAACCGGTTATTAAAACTATACCGACAATAATAACCATACCGGAAGTATTCAAAAAAATGAAAAAAAAGGTTAAAAACATTGTCGGCACTTGCGAAAAACTTGATTTCTCCCTTAGGTAATAGCGGACCAAAAGAACTAAAGTGTTCGTTGGATAGCCCTATTAATGGACCATCATATGGTATCTAAATAATACGATATCGATGGTAAGGAAATAAATTATTGTATGCCAAAAATCTAGTATTTTCCGATTTTTTAACATTCTGAGACGCCCTTTTCTCGAAAACGACGCCGCAGATTTTTCTTAAACGTTTCTCACTCAAAGTCCCATCGGTTGTCTATATAGTGAATTCAAAATGAAAAGCATTGAAATAATATAGGTGGTCCAAAAATGGCATCAAAACTTTGAAAAAAATTGAAAAATCGTTAAATTTTTGTAAACGCTCTTTTATTTATCTTTTTTTCCAAAACTGCTCAATGGATGTTTCTGACACTTCTGGTACAGAAAGTTAAGTATCCAAAGAACTTCGTAAAGCTATCACAACAACGATCGTAAAACTGGAAGTAGTCGAAAAAATGTCCGATATTTTGAGAAAAAATTATTTTTTTTACGAAAATCTTTTTTATTTATGAATATTTTTTGGTATATTTTACACTGGGTTAAAATATCATCGTACTTGAGCAGAAATGACAAAAAAAATTGTCTGGGTAATTTGCGTTAGCCGCCATCGGCGAATTTAGTTTTTTGTACCCAGAAAAATTATTTGTTGTTCGATTTGTATAAAACAAAGTTCATATGCTCCGTGGTCCCAATTGTTTTTTTTTATGTTACGGTGAAATTTTTCTGTCGGCAACGGAAGTGACGTAATATTAACAAAAACTACAATTTTGACAGTTCGGTACCACTTTTTGAAAGAAAATATTATTTTTTTTCAAAACTGATATAACTAAAAGGATGCACCCTGCGAAGGTGCACAAAATCCTTAGCTCATATTTTAAATTTCAATTTCATTTTCGGGCAATTTCGAATAAAATGTAAAATAAAGTGTAAAATTCAGCTATTTACAATTCATTCAGCGTCTTCATATTTTTAAATATTTATTTGTAATTTTCATAAACTCGTAGCAATAATCCAGACGAAGAGAATGTATGCGAAAATTAGTTTGTAATATGAGCAGTTGTCGAGAAATATGCAATTTTGCATGCATCACTTTTCACGTTATTTTGCCTATACAAGAGTGAATTATTATTTGATTTGCAATATTTTTTTTCCATTTGATGTCCAATGCCAATTTGGACTAGGTCAAGCCAATTTTACATTTTCACTGTGACCGGAAATGACGTCATTTGGGCAAAAACTGTATTTTTAACCCTAAAAAACTAATATTTTATTCAAATCAGTCTCCCTTATAATATTTTTAAAATTATGATATTTTATTCCCATCAACGAATAGAATGAAGCCATACGACCATACAGATACCACAAAATGGTTTCTAACTTGTACGGTTACAGAGAAATAGGCGATCTTCTATAAGTCACTTTTCAAGGTTTTTTGGTCTATAAAAGTGTCAATTATTATTCGATTTTTATAATTTTTTTACCATTTGATGCCTTATGCCATTTATGACTTCTATGAACCAAGTTAACATTTTCAATATCACCGGAAGTAATGTAATTTTTGCAAAAAACATATTTTTAGCCTTCAAAACAAACAAGTTCAATAAAATGCTTTAGTAAAATAAAAACGTTTTTATACGCCCACATTTTCATGTGGATATATATTGTGGTCGCCCCTGTTCGTTCCGTCCACAATTGTTTGTGAACAGTCTACAGGTCACAGTATTTATCCGATTTCAATGAAACTTCAAACATAGGTTTATCACTCTAAGATCTTGGTTCCTTTCGATATTGGCATGTATCCGACTGTAACTTCATGGGTTATGGCCCCTGATTGTACGAAAAATCACGTTTTTAGCTTGTGAACAGTGTAGAGGTCACAATTTTGAACCGATTTTGATGAAACTTGACATGAATGTTTATAATCCAAAGATCTTGGTTCCTTTCGATATTTGCGCCCGTCGGATCGTAACTTCCTGAATTATGGCCCCTGATTGTCCGAAAAATTGTCTGATTGTCCTTTTTAGCTTGTGGTCCCTCTGGAGGTCCATATTATTATCCGATTTAAAAAAACGTTTGATTATATCACCGTTACATGGTAATGAGGTTGAGTTCGAATTTCATGAAAATCAGACCAAAATTGACGGACAAAATGGCCGCCGTTTGTACGCGAATAGTGTGAAATTATGTTTTATCAAGATTGTGGACCCAGTAGAGGTCACAATTTTAATTCGATTTTGATGAAACTTGAGAAGTTTGTTTATAACCCAAAGATCTTAGTTCCTTTCCATATTTGCGCATATCAGATCGTAACTTTCTGAATTATGGCCCCTTATTATACGAAAAATAAGCTTTATTAGCTTGTGTTCTCACTTGGAAGTCAAAATTATTACCCGATTTAAAAGAATTTGATTATATCACTGTTACACTTCAATGAATGTTGATTTTCGAATTTCATGAAAATCAGACCAAAACTGACGGACAAAATGGCCACCGTTTGTACGCGAATAGTATAAAAATGTTATATCAAGGTTGTGGACCCAAGGTTGAAGTCACAATTTTAATATGATTTTGATGAAACTTGACATGTATGTTTATAATCCAAAGATCTTGGTTCATTTCAATATTTGCACCCATTGGATCGTAACTTCCTGAATTATGATCCCTGATCGTCCGAAAAATCTCCCTGTTTAGCTTGTGGTCCCTCTGGAGGTCAAAATTATTATCCGATTTTGAAAACCGTTTGATTACATCTCCGTTATATGGTAATGAAGAATGAGGTTGAATTTTGTGAAAATCGGACCAAAATTTACAGACAAAATGGCCGCTGTTTGTACGCGAATAGTGTGAAAGTATGTTATATCAAGGTGGTTGACCCTTTAGAGGTCACAATTTTAATTCAATTTTGATGAAACTTGAAATACATGATTATAAACTAAAGATTTTGGTTCCATTGCATATTGGATCGTAACTTCCTGAATTATGGCCC
This sequence comes from Patella caerulea, assembly GCA_036850965.1. NCBI lineage: Eukaryota > Metazoa > Mollusca > Gastropoda > Patellidae > Patella > Patella caerulea. Next base: position 1,727,545 of record JAZGQO010000008.1, on the reverse strand, counting down.
TGATTGTACAAAAATCACCTTTATTAGCTTGTGGTCCCTCTGGAGGTCACAATTATTACCTGATTTAAAAAAACGTTTGATTATAAAAACCAAACAAATTCTAATGATTTTCTGATAATTCCTTAATGTACGACAACTCTTGTTGACTGCCTGGATGATTTAGCTGCTGTGTGGGCGTATGTTTCGTTGCCTGGCAATCTATTTTTAGATTAGATTTAAAAGTCTGAAGTGATTCGCAGCCTCTTGCTGTTAATGGTAATTTATTCCACAGTTTAGGAGCTTTAACAGCGAACGACCTTTCTCCCGCTGATGACTTAGCGTTAGATTCACAAAGTAACCAGTTATCACTACTAGAGTGGAGTTGACGATTGGGTTGATATTGATTCAATAACTGAGATAATTACACAGGAGCCAAACCATTAAGACATTTATAGGTTAATAGTAGGATTTTATAGTCAATTCTGTAACTAATAGGTAGCCAGTGTAGGCGGGCGCGAAGGATGAGAAGAGTTATATGAATATATAGCCCGAGGGCTCGAGGATTTATGATTGCATGTTTCTTGTGACGTCACTAGAATATGCACTAAATTCAACGTTTAAAGTAAACAAAACTCACACGTGTACCATCACGTGTCCCCAGAACAGGGTATATAAACAGTAATCTAGCCATCATCAATGTCTTTTTAAAGTAAAGTGTAACCATAAGTGGACAACCAAATGAATAATATAGCCAAGGGAGGACAGAGGGAGGGAAGATAAATCCTCGAGCCCTCAGGCTATAATTCATATATTCCACTATAGCCCTTCGGGCTTCTCCGATTTATGATTGCATATTTAAAGGGTTGGTCACTTAGTAACATTAAACAACACTTAACACTTATAGTAGTTTAAGAATTTTAATACTGTTAATCATTCATCTGTGAAAACATAATCTTGAAACACTGTGCTTGCTTCTGTAACCTCTTCCCTCTTGTAATATTTAAAAAACGTCTGCTCATTCTTCCAGCTGGCGGTCTCTAGCAATTCTGAAATTGGACAGCCCGACAAATAAGCTTTAGAAGTTGAAGCTCCTCTCATAGAATGGGCAGAAAAAACAGAAGTATTAATTCCAGCAAGGGCCATAGTTTCTTTAATCCACCTGCTTATGGTAGAAGCAGAAATACAGTTAAAAGTTACATAAGACACAAAGAGTTGCTTAGACTTTCTTCTGCTTTTAGTGGACTTCAAGTATTGTCTTAGAGTAAAACATGGACAAATTGTTGTGTTTTTGAAACTTTTAATTTTAATTAGTTTTAATGGATTGGAGGCCTTGGTTGTTTTAAGGACCTTATCTGTGATCAAAGTTATACAGAAACCACTATCAATCAGACCATTAATAGTGAGAGCCGTAAGAGTCTGACATCTATGGGCTGAAGCGAGAGCTAATAAGGCCACTGTTTTATATGTTAACAGTCTCAGAGGTAAATCCTCCAAAGGAAACAAAGAACTTAAATATTTCAATAAAATTGAAACATCCCAAGTAAAAGTGTACTTGGGTTTAGGCGGATTTTTGTCATACAATCCTTTCATGAATCTTGAGACCAGTGGCTCATTTTTCAGAGTAATTTTGCCTAAAATTTGCAAAGTCTGAGATATCGCAGATTTATGAATATTGACCACACTGTAGGAATGATGGTCTGATAAAAAACTCAAATAATTGATAACATCAATTACAGAATACTCCAAAAACACCATCGTTTCCAGGCAAGATCATATTGTTTATTGGTACCTGCTCGCCAAGATCCAATAATGAGGTCTCTAGACTTGTCTGAAAGTCCTTTGTTAGAGAGATGTTGCCTGATACAAGGCAAGCGGTTAGGAACATGTGTTTGCCCCTTAATGGATGAAGGCAATTGTTGTGTGCTAAACGAAGGAGATCTTTCCTGAGAGGTAGAAGCACTGGTTCGGCGACCAACATGGAAAGTAAAGTAGGGAACCATACCTGGGACGGCCAAGCTGAAACTATTAATATACCCTTCCAGACACAATCTTCCTTCATCTTGGACAGTACTTTCGGTAAAACACTGAAAGGTGGAAACATATAGGGATGATAATTAGACCATGAAATTGAGAAAGCATCAAAAGCAACTGCAAAAGGATCAGGGTCCCAGGAAACATAGCAATCCATCTGTGCATTTATTCTGGATGCAAAAAGATCCACATCTGGTAGAAAAAAATCTATTACAAACTTTATTAAATATATATTCGTTAAGTTTCCACTCAGTTGAGTTAGAAAAAACTCGAGACAACCTATCAGCTATCTGATTCTCTTTGCCTGGTAAATGTTTAGCTGACAAAAAAATGCTTCTTTTATAACACCACAACCATATTTCTTTAGTAATAGTAAATAATGGATCACTTGATCCCCCTACATTATTTATATATGAGACAGCAACCATACTATCGGACAAAATCAAAACGTGCTTCCATTCAATAATTGAGGAAAAACACTGTAAGCCATACAAAATTGCCAATAGCTCCAGTGCATTAATATGCTGCTTTGATTCAGAAAGATTCCAAAGGCCATTAGCCTGAGAGTTTCCTAACACTACACCCCAACCAGTAAGGGATGCGTCGGTTTTCATTGTTATGGCAATTTTGGGTGGTTGAATAAAAAACCCATTAAAAAACTTGACACTATTATACCATCAGAGCAACTCTGATCTCATCTCTTCATTCAAAGATATAGCCGCATCATAATCAAAATTACTACACGCTAAAGCCACATTCTTTTGCCTATCCAGGAAATGAATAAACAGTGGCGCCACTAAAACAGCTGTCCTTGTAAAGGAACACAGCCCAATAAAACAAGCAATTTTACGTATGGTCAATTTAGGTGCAAAAAGAATATCATTTGCAAGTGATCTAATTTTATCAATTTTTTCAGGAGTTAAAGACACGGTATAGGTCTCAGTATTGATAAGTAAGCCGAGAAAAACTAATTCCTTACTAGGAGTAAAATGTGATTTTTCTTCATTAACAGAAAAACCTAACTTGTTAAAAAGGTTGGCGGCCGTATTAGTTGCTAACAGACTGTCCTGTTCATTATCAGCAGCAAAAATAGAATCATCTATAAAATAGGAACACACAATGCCTTGACCACGAAGACATGCAAATATAGGCTTCAGGGTTTTAGTAAAAATTCTAGGAGCCGACGAAATCCCGAACGGCAAACATGAATTCATACAGAACATCTCGCCAAACAAATCGAAGGTATTTTCTATGACCTTTAAAAATAGGGATTGAAAAATAAGCATCGCTGAGATCAATAGATGCAAGATAATCATTAGGTTTAATCATTTTCAATGTAAAGGCTAAAGTTTCCTGTTTAAAATGCTCATATGCAATAAACTCATTTAAATATTTCAAATTAATGACTGTTCTAAATTTGCCATTCTTTTTCTCTACTAAAAAAATATTAGATATAAATTGGTCAGAGTCAGATTTAAAGACACGAACATTGGCATTTTTTGCTGGTAAAGTCGAAACCTCAACATCAATCAAGTCCATTTGCTCCTCATAAAAGGGAGGCGAACCCGGAATGGAAAACTGAACTGGTTTAGATATAAAATCTATTTGATAGCCTTCTACAATATCAAGAATCCAATGATCAGAAGTTAAATTACACCAGTTATGGTAAAATTTAGATATATTACCAGCAGTAAAATCAGTACTTGCTGACTTATTTATTGGTATTGCTCTTGGTACTGTTTTTGGAATGGTCTCTGACCCCTTCCTCGTTCTCTCCCCCTGCTTGTATAGGGTCTTCCCCTGAAGTTTCCCCTGAGGTCTTCTGTTCTGGAAACCTTGTCCTAAAAAAGATCTACTATTAGACCTAGGGTTCAAACGTCCTGACAAATTGCGAGAGGATGAAAGCCTATTAGATTGATCGATCTCCTTCATTCTGTTGGCAACATCAGGCCCAAAGAGTGTTTCACCTACAGGTCTTGTTGTTGAGCAAAGAGGATGATAACGTCTACTCATAAATTTCTTAAGAAATATCCGACGTCTAAGCGAAAGTTCTAATATGCTATTGCCCAAAGTTATAATTGAATCCACCAGGGTATTTTTAAATTCCTGGTTATTAGACTTGGGTAATAAACCTAGTAAGGGGGCAATGCCCAGGCCTATTAATTTTTGCACCTCCTGTAGTGAATTATCCTGCGCTTGAGCAGGTCTGGGCAATACCTGCCAAATATCAGGTTCAACCAGAGGAGGTTGTAACCTCTTTCAATTCTCAGGGATTGGATATTTTGTTACCAATTTGTTAACTTCTATTTTTTTTTTAAGTCGCAATATTGACTAAATTAACCAAATTGTCACCAACAGGCTTGCCATAAAAGTCATCGCCCTGAAATATTTCAGGCACATCAAAAGAATCTGATTCAGTCGGTTCCTCTTGGAATTCGTCATACATGGATTGCGGGTCAACGATATCTAATACTGGTTCATTGGCATAATCATCACCATCATACATTTCAGTTGCATTACAAGAAGTAGAGGCGTGTATCTGATTTATTGACATAAACGTCTTGTTCCCCCATATTAAATTGTAAAAACTCATTTATGGCTGCAAGACTCTGTTTTATTTGATCAAATTTGGTCCTAACAATGACAACATTATTATTATTATTATTATTATTAGGTGCATCATAATTATACCCAAAACTATTATTAGAAATAGGTACAGCAGTATCAATATGCTGATTAGGATTGCTTGTGACAGTAGCACTAGGTGCTGGCCTAAGATTATTTTTCCTAAAAGTAGAGCGCAAAACATTAGTATGACAACTACTACTAGTGTTAGATTGCTTAGTATTACGCTGAGTGACCTTTGCAATATTTGCAGCTTTTTTAATAGTTATTTTGGGTGCGATCTTCTCAGCTAACTCGACAACAGTCGGATCAATCACACTAACTAAATCACCTTCAATTTTGTGACTTTTGGGGTTTTTGATCGTCTTTATAGATGTAATTTTACCTTCCTTTCGTTTTCTGGTATTCACCGGAGTTTGTTTACATTCTTTCTTGGTAATACTACTTCCGGGAAATCCGATAGAAACATTACTAACGACAGCCGTGTTTTCATTGGACGATTGATGATTATTAAGGTCGTCACCAAAACCAAAATTATTAAGATCCAAAGGATCCTAATCAATTATTAAATCGTTGTTATTAGATGGTATGTGACCATCCTCAAAATTATCCATATCTACTTGTAATATTTATCAACCCAACGGATTGATAGCGATAAATACAAAAATAAGGGACAAATCAACGATAAGTCCATGATAAAGCTAGAATATGGATAACAAAACTAAAAGGTAAACGAATCAGTGATTCTGAAATACGAACCAACGGAACGTACGTAGTGCAATGGTCTAGAATCAACAAGAAAAAAGACATTGATGATGGCTAGATTACTGTTTATATACCCTGTTCTTGGGACACGTGATGGTTATATACACACGCACGTGTGAGTTTTGTTTACTTTAAACGTTGAATTTAGTGCATATTCTAGTGACGTCACAAGAAACATGCAATCATAAATCGGAGAAGCCCGAAGGGCTATAGTGGAATATAAATAAAATTGGTGTTATATGATTAAATTTTGAAGATCCAGTTATAATTTAAATGTGTGTAAACCTTGTAATCCACAAAGAAGTATTATTTGTAGGAATATTAAAGGGATTAACTGGGACATTTTGAAAAATGATTTGTGCATATCTAAGCTTGTGTTGGAACCGTTGACTGATGTTGATGAACAAGTTGACCTCTACAATGACACTCTCCTTGAATTGCTTGATAAACATGCACCTGCTGTCTCTAAAACAATTACCATACGAAATGCACCGTGGTATAAGAGTGCACTCGGCTAATCTCGACAGATTCGGTAAACTACATCTAGTCTCGGATGTATGACAGTAAGTGATATGTACCTACGCCCATACATTTGCGATGCGGCTACCGGTTTACTTTAACAGGAAAACTTGACGCTATTACACAAATTGGGAACCTATTCGGCTAGCGACCTATTCGACTGATCGAGCTGCAACCTGTTCGTTGGAAACCTATTTAGAGTAAAGACAACAGTCTCTATTTATCAACCAATAAAATCCAACGTTATATGTCTATCAAATGAAAGTAGAATATATTATTTTTTATCCATTCCTTCAGCTCAGAATAGAAGTGTAATTTCGTCATTATCTTACAGCTGGATCAGTCAAATAGGCCGCTAGCCAAATAGGTCGCCAACTTGTGTTTGGAATGGGCGCAGCCATGTTTCATCCGGGACCTTTAAAGTAGTTCCAATATGGCGGAATTCATCATACAGCCGAGTTTAGATTGCCCGAAATCTTCTGAGGTTTGCCGAGTGATAACAGTGATGTCTAACTGTCAAAACATGTACGTAGACGAGCGGAACAAAAATGGCGTAAGACAAATCTAGAAATTCATCGTCAAATTTATCATGAGTCGAAATTGAACTCATTGGAAGCCATCCAGCACGCTAAGCGATTGCATTGTCAAACATACATTCAGAACTGCTACAAGGATCCTCGAAAAATACACCATTTTTTAAAGTCACTTCTGGGTTGCCCCAAAGAATCTGAACTTCCAAATACAGATTCTAACATAAATCTTGCAAATAGATTTAATAGCTTCTTCGTCAATAAGATAGAGAAAATTCGTCATGGGCTTAAATCATCCACAAATAACACAGATAATGAGTCAGAATTCAAGTTATTCAGCGGACAGCAGTTAGACTGTTTCAGGCCTTTCAGTGAAAAGGAAATAAGAGAAATCATCAAGTCATCTAAACCTACAACTTGTCTTACAGATCCAATTCCTACTCCTTTAATATTTCAACTTCTGGATCAACTCATACCCTTCATCACTCAGTTGATAAATAACAGTTTAACTACTGGTGTATTTCCCGCAAAATTCAAATCAGCTGTAGTTTTTCCGCTTCTTAAAAATGACAGCCTGGTTCAGGATGTGCTCACGAATTTCCGCCCTGTGTCCAATCTTCCTTTTATATCCAAGGTTCTAGAGAAGGCTGTAAGCATAAGGTTAAAGGAACATTTGGCTACAAATTCATTACTTGATAAATTTCAATCTGCCTATCGCCTGGAGCTGTTGACAGTGGTAATATTGCCTCACTAGTAATGCTGGATCTGTCGGCAGTATTTGACACTATAGATTACACCCCAATGCTGTGGGGTTGTAAACATGCCCATAAACTGGTTTAGATCGTATCTAAAAGATCGGACCCAGTCCGTTCTAATCGGTGATGAGCTGTCAGACAAAACTTTCTTGAACTGTGGTGTCCCCCAGGGATCGGTTAGGGTCCTATTCTCTTTGTGCTCTACACCAGCCAACTAGCATCTATAATTGAAAATCACAATCTTTCGCACCATTCGTATGCTGATGATACGCAAGTCATAGATGATTTTCCACCAGAGAGTAAAACAGATTCCTTTCTTAAAACAGAAAAATGCACACAGCAAAGCAAAACATGGATGACAGCAAGCACGCTTAAATTAAATGATGACAAAACAGAAGTAATGATCGTGGGTACAAGACATAATCTTCAGAAACTTGATTCATCAATATTAATTATTGCCGACTCTGAAATAAAAACTCAAGATATGGTTAAAAATCTCGGTGTATTTTTAGACTCAAGCCTAACAATGGAAGCTCATGTAACCAATCTGTGCAAAATTTGTTATTTTCGTTTGAAATCCATAAGTAATATTAGACACCTGCTAACAAAAGATGCTACTCACACACTTGTCCGATCTTTAGTGTTTTCACGATTGGACTAAGTACTGCAATAGTATCCTTATCAGTCTAAAACAAAGTTTACTCTCTAAACTTCAAGTTATCCAAAACACTGCTGCCAGGATAGTTAGTCAATCATCCCGACGATCTCACATTAAACCCATACTGAAGGAACTACACTGGTTACCAGTTCACTCAAGAATCAACTACAAACTTCTTTGTGTTGTTTATAGATGTCTTCATGGTTCCAGTCCTGCATATCTATCAGAGCTAATAAATCATTACGTACCATCCTGTAACTTAAGATCCCAAGATATGTGCTTATTACGCATTCCAAAGTATAATCTACAAACTTTCGGCTCAAGAACATTCCAGTACAGTGCACCTTTTTTGTGGAATTCCTTACCCCATTATCTTAAAACAGCTCCATCACTTAAATCTTTTAAAATGAAATTAAAAACTCTTCTATTTACCACCACATTTTATATAGTTGAAATGGATCAGGATTTTTATGAAAATAGTGACCATAATGTACATTGTACGCGTCTAGAGCATGCATTTGTGGATGAATTGGCACTTTACAAATATACATTATGATTATTTTTATTATCACTTTGAAAATTCTTGTGGACGCTCTTGAGGCTAAAGTTAATATCCGATTGACTTTAAATTTATACACATTGATTAAGGTATTGAGACGACCAACTATATCGATGATTTTTATACGCCCACATGGAAATGTAGTTTGATATTATCGTCGCCCTGTCTGTCTGTCTGTCAGCCTGTCGGTCCATCTGCGGTCCGTTCGTCATTCCATCCGTCGGCCATCTTTTCTTGTGAATGCTGTAGAGGCTAAAGTTAAATTTATACACAGTGCTTAAGGTCATGAGACGAAGATGCCTATTAATTTTCAGCGATATATGACCCTTGATCACTTTGAAAAATCTTGTGAATGCTCTAGTGGCTAAAGTTAATATCCGATTGACTTTTAATTTATACTAAAGCTGTACGATATTCTCGATATAGTCATTTATCGCGATATAGTATTTTCAGACCCAACTACGATATCATGTGGCCAAAAATCGTCGATATAGTGGTTTATCGATTATCGTCAATAGGATTGCAAAGGGTGTGAAACTTTCCAGGAATATTTGGTGTTGGGAATTTTCAAATCTATTTTTAGAACTGAAAAATACTAAAATTACAATTATTTACTGGAATTTTCTTTTTCTCTTTTAAACTTTCATCTATATAACTATTAAAACTTATGTAACCATGTTAGTTGTGTTCCAAATGGTAAAACTAAAGAGATAAATTGATGTAAATTCTGCTCTCAAAGGTATACAAAAAAAAGATAAGATCTAATTTGACACTCTTTGAACGATCCTTTCAGCACAGAAATTTCAGATATTCATGAGGATTCATTTGAACCTGAAATCTCCCTTTTATCCACCAATGATGATGTAGATAATGATTTTGAAGTTGATGAAATGGCAGAGTTACCTAACTTTGAGCATTAATTATAGACTGCATAACCTGTGTATGAACATTTTAACAGAACTATCCCATTATTAGTTATTAGATTTTAGTATATAAGATATATCAGATAATATACTATTCAAAAAAAGTAGGGGATATTTGATTTTGGGGGCATAATACTAAAATATGCAAATGACAACGACAAAAGTCACTATAGAACCTAACAGAAGAAACATTTCCAGTTACATGTGACGCCCAAACGCACCAATAGCTACCGCATGGAATGCAGGTGATGCTTGGGATCATCATGGTGGTCCAACCCAAGATTTGCACGACTCTGACTTTGAATGTTACAGTCATTGTGGCATTGAATTCCAGGGTGGAAACATCAGTTTAATTGTTTTAGTGACCAGAAAACAAATTTTGATATGCGTCGGCTTACCCAAAATGAAAGGTTACGTGCCCTTGGCATGCTACAAATCGGCACAACAGAGGCGGTTGTGGCGCGGACGATGAATGTTTCTCAGTCTGTCATAAGCAGGCTATGGTCCAGATACCGTGATACACAATCTGTACAGGACAGACCACGCCCAGGTCGACCAAGGGCGACAACTCAAGCCCAGGATCGATTTATTCGTACCTTGGCCTTGAGAAATCGTGTCATCACAGCAAATCAGATCAGCGCTCGTCTTCAAACAGACACTGGTGTGGGAGTGAGTGGCCAGACCATTCGGAATCGACTGCATAGGGGTCACCTTCGCGCCCGACGTCCTCACATGATCCCTTGTTTGAGAGATCATCACATTCAGGCTAGACGTCGTTGGTGTAAGGATCGTCAACACTGGGATAATCGACGCTGGAGCAATGTGATGTTTTCAGATGAGTCAAGGTTCACTGTTGATTTTTTGGACAGACGTAGGAGGGTGTGGCGTCGTCGAAACAAGCGCTTCCAAGATGTTAACGTCATCAGACATGATCGATTTGGGGGTGGTTCTGTTATGGTGTGGGGAGGCATCACTGTTGCTGGAAGAACGGCTTTACATGTTGTTGCAGGGCGTGTTACAGGCCAGTACTACCGGGACAACATCTTGGCAGTCCATGTTGTGCCGTTCGCACGACGTCATGGCCGCCGTTTCATCTTCCAGGATGACAACGCAAGATGTCACAGGGCCAGGATCGTTACAGGTTACCTCCAACAACAGAACATCACCACATTACCTTGGCCAGCACTGAGTCCCGACCTCTCCCCCATCGAGCATGTCTGGGACATGCTTGGACAGAGGTTACGTCAACGTCAACAACGTCCTGCCAATGTCCAAGAGCTTGCTGCTGCGTTGCAACAGGAATGGGACAATCTGGACCAAAATGACCTCAGACGTCTCATTAGGAGTATGCCACGTCGGATCAATGCTTGTTTGGCAAACAGAGGAGGATTTACCCGTTACTGACTTTGTTGTGATGCTGTGGTAACTTTGCTGTTTGACTCCGGGTATAATTTTACCCTTATAATGGTCAGTCTGTGCCTTACTTAGTCTAACGATCATTTGGAATAAATCGATGAATGTGAACTTCATTTCATATTGTCATTTGTTTCTTCGTCAGTTTCATTAGGTGACTTTAATAACACTTAAAATCAAATATCCCCTACTTTTTTTGAATAGTATCTTTTAGTTACCGGTATTAAAATATTACTGTCACTTGCAACTCATTTAATAGCGACACAGGTTTCAATTTATGACGCCAAATTCAAAATTCCCGGGAAATTTACCCTGTTTGAAAATTGCTGGGAACTTTGCAACCCTAATCGTGGATATAGGCATTTATCGAATATTGAAAAAAATTGTCATAAAAATAGACAATAAATACACAATACAGCAGTGGAAATTAGGGGACGGCAATAAACTATAATAAAACTAATGTTTTGAGAATAGTTAAATTTTGAAAACACTTGCGCAGTGTCCGCAACCATTTTTCCTTGCATTGTGTATGCTTTACTTTTACTTTGTTTTTAGTCGACATGTAAAGCTTAGGCCTACTAAACGCCTGAAATTTTCCACTACCGCGGCTAATTACCAGGCTCTAAATAGGTTGTCATATTTTTTGAAAACTCTACGAAACTTAATTTCTGAAAGCAAGAATAAAACGATCTATAAATAGATTACTGTCACAATTATGTCAGGAATACTGCAGCCAATCTAATGCTTGAATGGAAGATAATCCGGATCATTAGTATTTGTTAAGCTGTTTGAACTTACAAGACTGCATCTACTTACTTCCGCTGCACGTGATATTTATATTAAAAAGCATTGAAACGTTTTTATCCAAAAGGATGTGGTTTTGTTCATTTTAATAAAACTATTTATAAAAAAGCAGAGTTTAAAGTGTATGGATAAAGCAATTCTTACCTACAATTCTTACTCACACTGTAGTAAGCCATAATGCATTTATATTTAACTTATTTAAAGCAAAGTGACATTATTATTGAATGTTGCGATATTTAACTATATCGTTGAAAAAAATGCCAATATTGATATCGTCCCTTTTTGCAATATCGTACAACCCTAATTTATACACAGTATTTAAAGTCATGAGACGAAGAAACCTATTGATTTTCAGCGATATCCAATAATTTCTGCCAGAATTATTTCCCTTGATCACTTCGAAAAATCTTGTGGATGCTCTAGAGGCTAAAGTTAATATTCAATTGAATTTAAATTTGTACACAGTTTTTAAGGTCATGAGATGATTAGTGCCAGAGTTATGGCCCTTGATCACGTTGAAATATTTTGTGGATCCTCTAGAGGCTAAAGTTTAAATCCAATTGACTTTAAATTTCTTATTTTCGTGTGTTGTAAACGTTCTCCTTACTGACAAAAAAAAAATATGCGACAACCCTTGTTGACTGCCTGGACGACTTAGCTGTTGTGGGCGAATGTTTCGTTGCCTGGCGACCTATCTTTTATTAATTTGTACAGTTAAATGTGTGATATTAAAGGACAATATTGGTGCCAGTCATTATCACATATGTGATAGAACTGATTAAACACTTTCCAAATATAATATTATCACAGAGATCATCGCTACCATAGAGGAGTAATAAAAGATTCATGAATCGGAAGTGACGAACGCCAAAGGAAAACATGAGTTATTCCTCTATATAATTAACTGAAATGACTAGTGATAACAGATACATGGGAGAATATCTGCACACTAATAATTTCCTCGAAGACCTAAAGTTGCTGTGTGACACTGTGAGAGAATATCTTACAATTCATAAAAAGAATTGACTGCCACTAGATAAGAGAACAGGAAAGAAAAACAGATTAAAAGTCCGTGCATTACCATGTTTTTATAAGGTAGGGAAGACCGGGACACAATGGATATATCCTTTATAAATAATACTATACAACCCAACACTATACAGAAGTGAGATAACTTCTTAGACCCATTTCTCCATCAATAAGCCACATGCTGTCAGTTATTTTCTTAGGCAGTGGATTTTTCAAAAAAGTGCTTAAAAGAGAAAAAAAATTTCCATACATGTTAACTTCTTTGCCTAGGAAATTCTTGTACTTAAGTTCATATATACAATCTATACAATCCAGATAAACCGGGGTTTGATCCATATAAGAGGGCATATTGATTTTTTTTTAAATTTTGATCATGAAATAAAGAGACATGTATGTGAACAAAGTGGTTCAATGTGCCCCGGTCTCCCCTATAGAATGAATAAAAACAAGGGGCTGTACGGAGTATTTCTATTTTTCCCGTGTTCTCTTATCTTACGACACTTAATTACTTTATTGTATCGTCAGATAACCTCTTGCGGTCCCATATAAGAACTTTTTGTCTTCGAAGGAATTATTAGTGAGCAGAAATTTGGCCGTTTATCGGTCATCACTCGTCACTTCAGTCATTCACATAGAGAGATAACTCGTGTTTTCCTTTTGTGTTCGTCACTTCCGATTCATGAATCCTTTATTACTCCTCTATGGTAGCGATGATCTCTGTGTTAATATTATATTTCGAAAGTGTTTAATCAGTTCTATCACATATATGATAATGACTGGCACCAATATTGTCCTTTAAATGTTTGTATACTAAACATTAGCATGGGGCAGAACTAGAACCCAAACAAATTCTTCTGATTTTTGATAATTACTTAATGAATTGTTACTCTTAATCAGATATTAGTGTATTGTAAATGTTTCATTATCATCAAAAGAACTTAGCTGCTGTGAGTGTATGTTTCGTTGTCTGGCAACCTATCTTTTATTTTATAGGTCAAAGTTTTTTCTAGATTTTGTGTGCATAATTCTACCATTGTTTTTGGGTCCAACAATGTTCAGTGAGCACATTTTTATATTTTTCACATCTTTGGTATGTTTGATTATATTAAGCATATTCATGTCACTTGCCAAGAAGACAGAGGGTCGAAATGAAAAATATACAAGTAATGGTGTATTTAATATTGATATGTCGGAGAGAAGACCATTTATTAACTACTTTCGTGCTATTCTAAATGTGCAGACTGCAGTTGTAATTTTAGCTGTAGACTTCACAATATTTCCACGCCGATATGTGAAAACTGAAACATATGGTACAGGTTCGATGGATGTAGGTGTTGGATGTTTTATTATTGGAAATGCAATCGTATCACCGGAAGCAAGAGGAAAATATAAAGAAAGAAGGTAATCTATTAAATATTAGTGTTAGGTCTATATTTGTTCCCAGTCTTTGGAAGAAAGCAGGAGACTGTGGGTCTGTCTGACAATCTGTTGCACTTTTTGGGAAACAATACGGTAACTCTCCCTTTAGAATGTTCAAACTAGGTGTAGGTGCTTTGATGGAGTTCAAAGATGAGCATTTTCTGCTTGCCGTCATTTTGACTAACTTATACCCGGCTGAGTGGAGTGGAAGTCCATCTCACCTCTGTTGTATCTATAACGTACTAGGTAATTAGAAAAACAACGGGATAGAGTTTTATTTACACTCTTTTCTCGTGTCCCTTAGCCATCAAATAATTCACTACTTTCAGTTATGACCAGTTAAGACAAGCGTTTGCCGAGCAAGATATGCCCACATGTTTCAAGAAATGGATGGCGAAGAGGTAAACAAAATAGGGCATATCCACTCATTCAAGATCTTTTTATCCATAACATATTTAAGTTTCTACAGAATGGGACTACAAAGCTATTTCACACACACACACACACCCTCACACACAGGACTACAATATTTCAAATTTTGCATGAAAAGCAGGGGCTTTAACTCTGATGCAACCAAAGTCGAACTTATCCAAGAACTTATAATTCTTAATAAAATAATAATAATAACTAGACCTGCAAGCAGCACTGAACCGGCTTTCAGGAATCATACAGGAAGTTCATTATACCATAGCCGATCCATTGAGCTACCAAACTATACTTTAATTGTTTTGCTTCAGTGACACCTTCTATCATATGTAAAAGTAATATTTGCTGGCGAAATTGTAAATTATGGCAAAATTACGTCATTTCCGGTGCCGAAAGAAATTTTTATAGGTGAAAAATAAGTCGAAAATTCGCAACATACAAAATACAAACTTTGTTTTATACATATCGGGCAATAAATAATCAACCTATAACCCTTAAACTGAAATTAAGAAGGTATAAAACTTAAAAGTGACCCTGGGAAAATTGGCTATTATTCGACAAGGGAACATGCTAGAAGCCTTTTCTTGATATCAATATGATGGTATTGATTCAATCTTACTGCCCATTAGAGTCAGACGTTATAAAGTTAAACGAATAATAAATATAAATCCCTTCAAAAAAATGTTTGTTTTGAAGGCTAAAAATACGTTTTTTGCAAAAATTACATTACTTTCGGAGATATTGAAAATGTTAATTTAGTTCATAGAAGTCATAAATGGCATAAGGCATCAAATGGTAAAAAAATGATAAAAATCGAATAATAATTGACACTTTTATAGACCAAAAATCTTGAAAAGTGACTTATAAAAGATCGCCTATTTCTCTGTAACCGTACAAGTTAGAAACCATTTTGTGGTATCCGTATTGTCGTATGGCTTAATTCTATTCGTTGATGGGAATCAAATATCATAATTTTAAAAATATTATAAGGCAGACTCATTTGAATAAAATATTTAAAGTTAAAAATACAGTTTTTGCCCAAATGACGTCATTTCCGGTCACAGTGTAAATGTAAAATTGGCTTGACCTAGTCCAAATTGGCATTAAGCATCAAATGGAAAAAAAATATTGCAAATCGAATAATAATTCACTCTTTTATAGGCAAAATAACGTGAAAAGTGATGCATGCAAAATTGCATATTTCTCGGCAACTGCTCATATTACAAACTAATTTGCGCATACATTCTCTTCGTCTGGATTATTGCTACGAGTTTATGAAAATTACAAATAAATATTTCAAAATATGAAGACGCTGAATGAATTGTAAATAACTGAATTTTACACTTTATTTTACATTTTATTCGAAACTGCCCGAAAATGAAATTGAAATCAAAAAATCTGAGCTAAGGATTTTGTGCACCTTTGCAGGGTGCATCCTTTTAGTTATATCAGTTTTGAAAAAAAATAATATTTGCTTTTAAAAAGTGGTACTGAACGATCAAAATTGTAGTTTTTGTTAATATTACGTCACTTCCGTTGCCGACAGAAAAATTTCACCGTAACAAAAAAAATTACAATTGGGACCACGGAGCGTATGAACTTTGTTTTATATAAATCGAATAATAAATAATTTTTCTGGGTACGAAAAACTAAATTAGCCGATGGCGGCTAACGCAAATTACCGAGACAATTTTTTTTCTCATTTCTGCTCAAGTAGGATGATATTTTTAACCCTGTGTAAAATATCATCAAAACATATTCATAAATAAAAAAGGTTTTCGTAAAAAAATTAATTTTTTTCAAAATATCGGACATTTTTTCGACTACTTCCGGTTTTACGATCGTTGTAGTGATAGCTTTACGAAGTTCTTTGGATAATTAACTTTCTGTACCAGAAGTGTCAGAAACATCCATTGAGTAGTTTTGGAAAAAAAGATAAATTAAAGAGCGTTTCCAAAAATTTAACGATTTTTCAATTTTTTTCAAAGTTTGAGGCCATTTTTGGACCATTTATATTATTTCAATGCATTTCGTTTTGGATTCACTATATAGACAACCGATAGGACTTTGAGTAAGAAAAGTTTGAGAAAAATCTGCGGCGTCGTTTTCGAGAAAAGGGCGTCCCAGAATGTTAAAAAATCGGAAAATAATATATTTTTGGCATACAATAATTTATTTCCTTACCATCGAAATCGTATTATTTAGATACCATATGATGGTCCATTAATATGGCTATCCAGCGACACTTTAGTTCTTTTGGTCCGCTATTACCTAAGGGAGAAATCAAGTTTCTCGCAACTGCGACAATGGTTTTAACCTTTTTTTTCATTTTTTGAATACTTCTGGTATGGTTATTATTGTCGGAATAGTTTTAATAGCCGGTTTGGGCTCTAAAATAGCCACGGGGCTCTGTAATGATATATTACATTATCTGATCAGATAAAATGCCTCTGAGAAATCCTATGTTCAAAAGTGCCAAAAATGCAAAAAAATTAAAATATCGAAAATTAAATTTCAATAACTACATACATATTATACATCATTAGAATCGTAATTAGGTCAGCTATCTGAATATACAACCTTTTTTTGAAAATCTCTTAAAATAAAAAAATAGTAGAGCATTTTCCAAAATTTCCTGATTTTTCGACTTTTTTTGATTTTCAGTCCCTTTTTTATCATATTCCAGACATTTCAAAGTCCTATTGGTTGGCATAATTCACAAGACTATCGAATGGACTCTCGATAGAGAAAGTTAAAAAAAAAGTTGCGGTTAAGTTTTCGAGATACAGGCGTCCAAAAACGCTCCAAATCAGAAAATACTTGATTTTCAGCGTGCCATATTTTGCTTCCTGCTCGTCGTATCCGTACAAATTGGGTATCATACGATAGCACAATACAAGTGCAGTCCAGTGGTACCCTAATTTGTTTAATCCATTGATATCGGACGGAGAAGTCGCGTTTTTCCCCAAAATACCCATTTTTTGCATTTTTTTCAAAATATCGGACATTATTTCGACCACTTCCGGTGTACAGATTATTGTTGAAATTGCTTTATTCCTTGCAATGGTCATTTGGCTTCATGCCTCAGAAATTTCAGAAACGTCAATTCGGCCATAAAACGAAACCCGAGCTCGCAAAATGGGTAGAAAATTCGAAAAAAATCGAAAAATAAAGGGCGATAACTCTGAATGAAACTTATATTACTGGAATCGGATGGACTTCAGGTATCCAAAAATGTAGGTCAAATTTCAAAATTTTGAAAAATAACAAAAATTGTCTCTCAAACAACATTTTTCATTTTTCGATCACAAGAAGTCAGCGATGAAGTTTCGAAATATCGAAATTTTCAACTGCTATCGTCCGAGAAAAGACTCAGGGTTTCCGAAAATGTCATTTGTATGAAAATAGGTACAGAATTGACGAATCTACGGCCGTTTTTTGATTTTTTGACACCGCACGAAATTCGACCACTTCCGGTCTGCGCAGAAGTTTCAAATATAGTTTATCAAGTAGCCAACACATGGTTTCCCGATAGAGAATTAGGTCCCAGATCGGTATCTGTTACAGGCACTGAGAAATAGGCTCCGGCGAAAAAAAAAATAATAATAATAAATAATAATTTTAGTAATCACAATAGGCTTTCAGACGAAAGTCTGAAAGCCTAATAATCGTTTTCTATAGCGCAGTCAGTCTGACTGCTCTGTGGCGCTTTACAATGTAGATATGTTATAAAATAAGAAAAAACAAAAGAAAACATACATGTATATACAAATAAACACAATAATAGTAAATACAAAGGAATACTTCAGTTACAATATACAGATAAAAAGTGAAGCATTTCAATTATTGTTTAAAAGTTTGGGTAAAAAACAGGGTTTTTAGACGTCGTTTGAATACAGCCAAGTTTGGACTATTTTGGACTTCCAGGGGCAATTTGTTCCATTCTTTTGGTGCTGCGTACACAAAAGCTCTCTCACCAAATTTTGACTTTTGTACTGGACATACAAGCTGGTTTTTATGAGATGAACGTAAGGAACGAGAAGGTACATATTGCTTAATCAAATCGGATAAATAGCATGGTGCCAAAGGATCGTTTAAACAATTGAAAGTGATTGTGTTAATTTTGAACATAATGCGTTGATTAACAGGTAGCCAATGTAACTGTTTTAGAACAAGTGTAATATGGTCAGATGATCTGGTGAGAGACACAATTCGAGCCGCTTTATTCTGGATTTTCTGTAGCTGACATACAAGAGTTTTAGGAAGAGAATACAATAATGAATTACAGTTTAAGTTTCATATTGAAAGGTCAACAAACTTCATTTATATAATAGGCAGGGGCAGATGCGCACGAAAATTGAACTCTAAGAACTAGTGATACTCGTTTTAAGTTTCATATTAAGTATATAATTGTGACCTGTAGATGGTCCACAACCTTGGTATTTTACATGCTCTTATTATACTTTTTTCGCATAAAGGGGAGTGGGTATTTGACAGGGAAGCTTTGGTCCAATTTTGAGGAAATAATTATAGTGTAAAGGTGATATATTTAAACAGTTTTGAAAATAAGATACAAATTGTGATTTCTAGAGGGCCCATATGCTACTACCCGTTAACTGGATACTTCATACAATCAGAGGGTTTAATCCAAAAAGTTACGACCTAATACGCACCAATATCAGAAGGAACCCAGATCTTTGGGATGTATATCTATATTTTAAGTTTCATCAGAATTGCATAAAAAAAATGAGCCGCAGGATGGTCTACACCTTGGGTATTATGCTCAAATGTAAGTATTAAAGCCAGTGGCAGATTTCGTCAACATCATGAGATATGTTCAGGGCTAGGGCATGTAATTGTTGCCGAGGATTGTGAAACTTAAACTATGGGTTTATCACCCTAAGATCTTGGTTCCTTTTGATATTGGCATGTATCGGATTCTAACTTCATATGTTATGCCCCTTATTGTACAAAAAAGCATGTTTTTAGTTTCTGAACAGTGTAGAGGTCACAATTTAATTTTGAACCGATTTTGATGAAACTTGAAATGCATGTTTATAACATAAAGATCTTGGTTCCTTTCGATATTTGCACAGATCGGATTGTAACTTCCTGAATTATGGCTTCTGATTGTACAAAATATCTTGTGGTTCGTCTGGAGGTCACAATTATTACCTGATTTAAAAAAAAATGTTTGACTATATCACCGTTACACTGTAATGAATGTTCGGTTGAATTTCATGAACACTGGACTAAAATTGCTGAACAAGATGGCCGCCACTTTTACAATAATGGTGTAAAAATATGGTATATCAATGTTGTGGACCCTGTAGAGGTCACAATTTTAATCCGATTTTGATGAAATTTGAAATGTAAGTTTATAACCCAAATATCACAGTTCCTTTTGATATTTGGGCTTATTGAACCATAACTTCCTGATTCTACTAAAGATCATGTTTTTTTTCCTTGTGGACCCTATGGAGTTTGATTTTCTTGAAAATCAATAATTGAACAGCTAAATCCATAATATTAAATGTTTCATATACTAAACATTAGCATGGGGCTGAACTTTATAAAAACCAAACAAATTCTAATGATTTCTGATTATTACTTAATATGCGACAACTCTTGTTGACTACCCAGACGATTTAGCTGCTATGGGCGTATGTTTTGTTGCCTGGCAACCTATTGTTAAATGTAACATATCAATCCAAGCAGGAATGTGACATATATTTCAACGGTAGCAATGCTCTTGTTTACCCTACATGTATTTACAAGACGCTCCTACTCAAAACATTGATGTTGTTACCCTAAATTGTTTATATTGGTTAGGTACGATAAAGCACGTAGTCGAATTAAAATCCTGCAATCGGTTGGAAATGAACAAATCATGCAGAATTTTCTGTGAGTTATCTTAAAGTGGCCATTTTACATACATTGAAAACTATGTCAGCCTAAAACGTATGTAATTGTTTCTTGGTGGGTCTACAGTAACATTCAAGATACCATGCTATAGAGTGTTTTCTATTCACAGGCATTACGATCGATTTTTGGCAATATGTAACAAAGAACGATTTCTTTCCCGAATAAAATCTCTTTATTTTAAGTACAGTATTAAAGGTGGGACACAATTACGCATTTTAGAACTTTCGAATTTTCCATTTCTTCACCATACCAGGTTTGACATTTGTTATATAAGTATATAACCAACTACATATTGGATAATGATCCAATTTAATATTGTTAGCACATGTGGCTGTATCATAAAGCCTGTCGTTGAGTCAACTGGTGTGGTTTCAAATCCTACGTTGTACGTGACAAGGAGTAATTTGGTCTGTCCAACCTCGTGGGTTTTCTCTGCATCATCCAGTTTCCTCCCACTGCTAAAGGCCCCTGCTCGCAAGCGAATTATTGAAATAAAGTCAAACCGTGTTAGTCCTGAAATGACCCTAGTTTGTGTCGAGTGGGCGTTAAACCCCATTTCTCTCTCTCTCATTTCAAATTTTCTGTAGTTACCTTTTTCTATCTGGATTGTCGCCCTTATTTTATACCTTTATAACTACATTTTACATACAATTTCTTCAGCATACCTGTTTGCATTTCGTGTGTTTAGTATTACATATTATATTTTATGCTATTATATAACTTAATAATTCCGATTAGGTGTAAAACTGATAGTTTATTAACCTTTTGGTCGCCCTTTTTATTGTGGTGTTTTGTCAATTTCTAAAATTTTGATGTCATTGACAACCCACTGGTTTTTATACGCCCACATTTTTATGTGGACGTATATATTGTCGTCGCCCCTGTCCGTCCGTCCACAATTTGTTTGTGGACCCTCTACAGGTCACAATTCTTATCCGATTTTGACGAAACTTGAAATATAGGTTTATATAGGTTCATATGCTATTTTCACTTTAGGCTTAAAATATGTATTTAGGGCAGCTTTTGCTCGGTCATAATCATCGTCTTCACCTGTGTTTGGAAGCGTTCCGAAAACATCATCAACATCCGGTCCAGCATAATGTAATAAAAGCGCACGTTTTCTTCTTGAGTCTTCGTCGTCAACATCCAAACTTATCATCAGTCTTCCTAATCTTTTCAACCATTTCTCCCAACGAGGACCAGCGTTTCCCTCTTCAGGGTGAACTTCAAATTGTGGGAACGGGGGCAAAGAAGTCATTTTTTACCTTTACCAGGTACTCTTCTTTCTTTTTTTTTTCAGTCGAATAAAATATGAAATATCCAGGAATATGTTTAAACTAGAGCGTCTTTACTTATCTTATTGAGTTCTTGAAATCCTCGTCGCCATATGTTATGTTTGTGTTTTCCCTGATGGATAATAACTAAATAGGAATTCACTGGATTGATAATAAAGCATTTATTATAGCTGTCTGACATCTTACATGTGTTCATTCTGCCAGAGAGATATACAAGGGGAACAACACTAGTGAACATGTACATTAGGAATCAGACTACATAATTATATTACTATTATTATTATTATAATTGAACCTTACAAAGGTCACAATTTTTTTTCTGATTTTAAAAACTGTTTAGATATATCACGATTCCACCATAATGAAGGTTGAATTGGAAATTCGGGAAAATCGCACTGAAACTGCCAGGCAAAATGCCTGCTCTTTGTATGCAAATTGTATATGACACAGGCCACGATAAGGTGTAGAACTAACATGGTTTTGCGAAAATTGATTTTTCCCAAAGCTAGGACAAATCCAATTTAATTTTTGGTATGGTTATACACAAAATATAATAAAGAGATAATAAACACAACTTCATGATCAAAATAGTTCAAATAAAGTATTTATTGCGAGACAAAAATAAAAATACCCGCTTTTTTTATGTCTAAATTTGTCCCTCTTGGTTAAAAAAGGGTGAGTATTTTGATACTGAAGACATAGATTGAAATCTACAAGTTGTTTCTTAAATTGAAGATAAAGGATATTTCTATCCATCAGAAGTGTCAAATTCCAAAAATCGTAATATTTTTCAATAAAAAAAATTGTTTAAAAAGTGTGTAACGGACGTGACAAATTCCGTCCAAAAAAACGATTTTTTAATGCATTGAAAGAGTTACTCACCACCTGCATCTATATGTATGTTTATGTTACAAATCAAGAGGCATAATTGAGTCATATGATGTAAGTATTTCTGTTGATTTAGAGACGTTTGAGAAGAAACTATTCGCATTTTCGATCGTCCACTCGAGATTCCGTCAAAGAATCACGTCTGTTATTTGCGTTTACGATGATTGATATTTCCCCTCCCGTTTCAAATCCATGGCTCTTCCGTGGTTATTAGCTCCTTTGTTCTACACACAGTTGGTATACATCATAGAACTGTACAATACGATTTATGTATGCATCACACATTTGCGGGTAATTAAAAACGGTCGTCGCGGGGACCCCCACAAGGAAATTCTGTCCTCAAACTTTTGTTGTCGTCACGTCCGTTATATTATTACAAGAATTTGGCAAAAACTGAGGATATTAAAGATGTCAAAGCTGCCTGCTTTGCGCTCAAAATCAAGAAAAAAATTAAAGAATCATGCAAATTAGATTGATAAGTTTGACTTTTGGTTTTACGTGTAACGGACATGATGGTGGACGAAATTGATAATGTCAAACATCACTACCGTTACACAAAGAAGTTAAATTTAATAAAATTACATAGATTGCCTTCTTTTTAAATGTCCTCAAACTATGCATGGAAAGGATCGTTAAACACCTCAAATACACCTCTCACACTGTTAATTGGGTCAATAGTGACGTCCGTTGCAAAAGGTCACGTCCGTTACATAGTATTTTGTGCAAAATTTACCAAACAGTACAGAGAAGTAAAATTTAATAACAAAATAATAATTGATCAAATATTGTAACATAATTGCTAAGAATGAAATCATGCCCAAGAAAGAGTGTAAAAGAGTTATCAGTTCAGACATTTCACACTGTTTTGAAACCAGATGTCCATGAAAGATCTTTGCCAATTTTTTGGGGTAAACAGCGCACAAAGACATTTCTTTACATTCTAGAATATAGATTTTGATATTATCACACTCAAATCAACTGGGCTGGTAGTTATTAGCAAATTTGGGGCAAATATTAATTGGACATGTAACGTCTGTTACAAGCTTATATGGTCCGCAAAATATGTATTTGCACAAAAACAGAACAACAAGTTATCTTTTCCTTTACAAAATTTGAAAGATGAATTATTAATACAAGTTTTTAACCCCCTAAGAATTCGTTAAAATTTATTTAAATTTAAGTGCTTTTTCATCTGAAGTTCTACACCTTTTCGTGGCTTGTGTCATATAAGTATGTCACAATTTTTATCAACCTTTATATTCCATAGATCTCAGTCCATTTTGATATTTGATTAGTACACCAAAAATGATCTTTGTAGCTCAATCCGGAAGTGCCACCATCTTGAAATGTGAAAATCTACAGGGCTTTTTATACGCCCACATTTTCATGTGGACGTATATTGTCGTCGCCCCTGTTCGTCCGTCCGTCCATCCGGACGTCCGTTCGTCCACAATTGTTTGTGAACAGTCTACAGGTCACAATTTTTATCCGATTTCAATGAAACTTGAAATATAGGTTTATCACCCTAAGATCTCGGTTCCTTTCGATATTGGCATGTATCGGACCGTAACTTCATGGGTTATGGCCCCTGATTGTACGAAAAATGACGTTTTGTAGCTTGTGAACAGTGTAGAGGTCACAATTTTGAACCGATTTGGATGAAACTTGAAATGCATGTTTATAAACCAAAGATCTTGGTTCCTTTCGATATTTGCGCCAATTGGATCGTAACTTCCTGAATTATGGCCCCTGATTGTCCGAAAAATCGCCCATTTTAGCTTGTGGTCCCTCTGGAGGTCAAAATTGTTATCCGATTTAAAAAACCGTTTGATTATATCACCGTGCCATGGTTATGAAGGTTGAGTTCGAATTTCGTGAAAATCGGACCAAAATTGACGGACAAAATGGCCGCCATTTGTACGCGAATAATGTGAAAATATGTTATATCAAGGTTGTGAACAGTGTGGAGGTCACAATTTTGAACCGATTTGGATGAAACTTGACATGTATGTTTATAACCCAAAGATCTTGGTTCCTTTCGATATTTGCGCCAATCAGATCGTAACTTCCTGAATTATGGCCCCTGATTGTCCGAAAAATCGCCCATTTTAGCTTGTGGTCCCACTGGAGGTCAAAATTGTTATCCGATTTAAAAAAACG
This sequence comes from Patella caerulea, assembly GCA_036850965.1. NCBI lineage: Eukaryota > Metazoa > Mollusca > Gastropoda > Patellidae > Patella > Patella caerulea. Next base: position 1,702,842 of record JAZGQO010000008.1, on the reverse strand, counting down.
TTTGATTATATCACCGTGCCATGGTTATGAAGGTTGAGTATGAATTTCGTGAAAATCGGACCAAAATTGACGGACAAAATGGCCGCCATTTGTACGCGAATAGTGTGAAAATATGTTATATCAAGGTTGTGAACAGTGTAGAGGTCACAATTTTGAACCGATTTGGATGAAACTTGACATGCATGTTTATAACCCAAAGATCTTGGTTCCTTTCTATATTTGCGCCAATCGGATCGTAACTTCCTGAATTATGGCCCCTGATTGTCCGAAAAATCGCCCTTTTTAGCTTGTGGTCCCTCTGGAGGTCAAAATTGTTATCCGATTTAAAAAAACGTTTGATTATATCACCGTTTCATGATTATGAAGGTTGAGTAGGAATTTCGTGAAAATCGGACGAAAATTGACGGACAAAATGGCCGCCATTTGTACGCGAATAGTGTGTAAATATGTTATATCAAGGTTGTGGACCTTATAGAGGTCACAATTTTGAACCGATTTGGATGAAACTTGACATGTATGTTTATAACCGAACGATCTTGGTTCCTTTCGTTTCGATATTTGCGCCCATCGGATCGTAACTTCCTGAATTATGGCCCCTAATTGACCGAAAAATTCCTTTTGTTCGCTTTTGGTCCCTCTGGAGGTCAAAATTATTATCCGATTTAAAAAAACGTTTGACTATATCACCGTTACATGGTAATGAAGAGAGAGTTCGAATTACGTGAAAATCGGACTAGAATTGACGGACAAAATGGCCGCCGTTTGTACACGAATAGTGTGAAAATATGTTATATCAAGGTTGTGGACCCTATAAAGGTCACAATTTTGAATCGATTTTGATGAAACTTGACATGTATGTTTATAACCCAAAGATCTTGGTCCCTTTCGATATTTGCGCCCATCGGGTCATTACTTCCTGAATTATGTCCCCTGATTGTACGAAAAATCACCCTTTTTAGCTTGTTGTGCCTCTGGAGGTCACAATTATTATCTGATTTAAAAAAAAAACAGGTTTGATTATAAAAACCAAACAAATTCTAATGATTTTGTGATGATTACTTAAAATGCAACAACTCTTGTTGACTGCCCGGACGATTTGGCTGCTGTGTGGGCGTATGTTTCGTTGCCTGGCAACCTATTTTTTGATATTTTACTTACAGATACGAGAGTTATATTTTCTGAATCCTTGAAGGAATGCCTGATAGTCACCATTTTGAATTGAATATGAAAAATAATGAAAAATCTACATTAACAGGCTTGTAAATAAACACAATAGGCCGTAGTATGTTCCATGAGTCCCCTATTTCTGAAATTAATGCATTTCAGGATAGCCTGGCTCATGGTCAAATGTTTAATATTTGAATATTTCAAATTTGAATATTGCTCTTGAAATTTTTCTGGCCGACAAAGTCATTTACAAGTGAAAAAATCCTATTAACGGCTTGAAAATAATCTAAATCGGCCGGCGTTTCGTGAATTTGTCACTTATTTCCAAAATCAACATATTTCTGGTTAGCCTCTTTTCAAGAATAGATGGTGACTTTGGAATCATTATATTTTCAAAACGTTTTACGAATCCGAAATTACTGAAATTTACTGATGAAAAAATTGACCTACACAGCTGTAACCTTGTGACTTTGTGATCTACTATTTCCGATTTTCAAAATTCAAATATTACGTCATTGACAGCTTATCCCATAAGTAAAACCAACATGATAACTTCTTGAATATTATGTCCCTTGATTGTACGAAAAATCATGTTTTTAGCTTATGGGTGGACCCAATCTGATTAAAATACAGATCCTATTTCGTTCCGTTTTTATAGTTCAAAATTTCGTTTTACTTGTCTTTACTATATTAGGATCTGAAAGACTTGTTATTTAATTGGTGTTCTGCTTGAAATGAGGGGTCAGCCAATCATATTGTCTGTTGAATCGAGGGTTTGACCTTTTTTGCGCAGAATTGTGGGTAGGCATTTTGAGTGATAGAAATCAAAACAAAGCAACAACGATTCTTATTGATTAATCGAATGACTGAGGTTATAGTGTCAAATGTCGCGTGCTTGACATCTGAACTGGCTGAACGTGACCTCCCGACCTGTTATAACTTGTAGTGTAGGCCATCGAAATTATAAAAAACGAAACGAAATATAGATTTGAAGTTTAATTAGATTGCTTGATAAAACTTGACATGCATTTTTATAACCCAAAGATCTTGGTTCCTTTTGATTTTAGGTCTCGTACCCAACTAGAAGTCACAATTTTGATTCCATTTTGATGAACTTTAAATACATGTTTATAACCCAAAGATCTTGGTTCTTTTCGATTTTCACGCATAACGGATCGTAACTTCCTGAATTAAAGCCCCTGATTGAACAAAAAATGTATCCATTTCTTGCAAAATGTGGTCATATCTTGCCTGGCAACCGCTGGTTTGTTCAAATTCAAACACGTCTTGTTCAACACAACACTCATAAGGAAGACCCCTATCAAAAATCTGAATTAAACCAATTATGCGTCAACCCCTTTTTATGTGAACCTCACACAGGTCAGAGCTCGTAGTAGAAGTGTTAAGTGAGATGGTTGATTCTGTGGATTTCCAAAATGTTTGGATCGCAAATCTCAAAATCATTGAGCTAATTGTATGTGAACAGTCTATAGGTCACAAATTTTTATCCGATTTCATTGAAACTTGACATATAGGTTTATCACCGTAAGATTTCGGTTCCTTTCCATATTGGCATGTATTTTGAGCTGATTTTGATGAAACTTGAAATGCATGTTTATAACCCAAAGATCTTTATTCTTTTCGATATTTGCGCATACCAAATTGTAACTTCATGAATTAGAGCCATTGATTGTAGGAAAAATCACTTTTTTTTTAGCTTGTTCTCTATCCATCACTCGAAAATTTTGGCCTATCCTACTGCTGGTTAATGCTTAAAATATAGATTTAAATTGTGGATATTTTAAAATTAATCTTTATTGTGTATTTAATTTCTAGATTTTTCTCTGATAAAGTACTGATTATAGAAAATATGATAAAGAGCAGTATACCATTGATTGTTTTGGGTTTATTAAGAGTGTTGTTTGTTAAAAGTGCAGATTACCAGGAACATGTTTCAGAATATGGTGTTCATTGGAATTTCTTTCTTACTTTAGCTACTGTAAAGGTAATATTAACTGGTATTATAAATTTGTCCTTTACCGGGAATTCTCGTATTTAAGCCCTGGGCTTAATTTCGAATTTGGCCATTTATTCTGAAATTAAGCCTAGGTCTTAAATTCGAAAAGAGGAAAAATGACAAACATTTTAATTGTCACATTTAGTGTCTAAGATGTCACCAGCAGTTGGATTGCAATGAGTTTTAAAGAAGTGAAACTATCTCATGACACTAATAGTATAATGTACACCAATTCGATGCGACTCCATCAATGTAAACACATGTGGTTTGAAAATTCAAACGGGAGGCTACTCTAAAATGAATTTTACATTTAAGCCCCTACGCTTAAATTCGAAATTTAAACTCATTATTAAGCCCATGGGCCTAATAATGGGAGGGTTTAAATACAAGGATTCCCGGTAAGTGGTGCTATGAAGTTTACATTGAGCTTACTGGAAGCAAATTACCTTAAGTTCACATATTATTATAAATAAGTCTGTTAAGTGGTGCTTTGATATGTCACATGAACTTCCACAATAAATTTGAGTTAATGAATCATTGCGTTCACTTTACATTGAGCTACAACCCAAAGATCAGATCAATACTCGAAGCAGTTGACCTAAAGTGTGAGTTCACATAGATTACATTAGTTAACTTTGTATACTAATCCCAATGTGTATATAGTATAATGTTCTATCATATTTTGTCATTGCTTGATAAAGACTAGAGAAACGCCATAATAAACAGTTATGTATTCAAAGGATTGTCCGTCCGTCTATCCATCACACTTTTTGGGACTCAGTAACTCTCCTTCTAATTGAGCTAGAATGTTCAACATTGGTGTAGGTGTTTATTAGGTTAATACCTTGATGGAGTTCGAAGATGAACAATGAGCAATTTGATTGGTTAATGCTTTAGGACATGATTGATAACTTAAGTTTTAAAGTGAAAGTGATGAAACTTTTTGCTCAGGGTAAGTAGATCGAGAAGCAATTTGATTGGCCAAGAGATTGGAACACAATATCTCATTTCCTGGTGAAAGTAGAATATTCAAACTACATGTAGGTGAAGACATTCATTAGGTGAATGCCTCGATAAAGTTCGAAGGTGAACATTTTCTACTTAGGTAAGCAGAGACATGCAATTTGATTGGTTGATGTTTTTGGACACAATAACTTTGGTTCTAATTAAGTGAGAGTGATGAAACTGATTGTATAGTTTTATTACATCAGTACCTGGACTAAGTTCGATAATGAGAATTTTTGGCTTAGGCTATTAAAGTAGAGGCTTCAATTTGATCAGTTGAGACTTTGGAACACAATACATGTAACTTGCCTTCTAATTGAGGTAGAATGTTCAAACTTTGTGTAAGTGCCTATTAGGTTAAGTGCCTTGACATATATATCATGCACAATTTCCACTAAGGCTAAACAGAGATAAGCAATTCGATTGGTTTAGACTTTGGAACAAGATAACTTTGGTTTTACTTAGTTAAGAGCGATGAAACTCTGAATATAGATTTGTTACATCAATACCTTACAAGTCTATGTTTGATAATGAGAATTTGACAAAGACTTTGGCAATTTGGCTTTTAATTGAGACAGAATGTTTAAACTTGACGTAGATGTTCATTAGGTGAATGTCTATACTGAGTTCAATGATTAGCCTTTCCCGCTAAAACTAAGCATAGCTAAATAGTTTCTTTGGCCGATGCTTTGGGACAAGATAACTTTGATTGTAACAAATGGAAAGTGATGAAGCTTAGTGTATAGTTTCACTACCAAGTACTTCAAAACCTTGTCTGAGTTTGATTGTGAACATTTTATGCTTTGTTAGATAATCAGTTTCATTGCTTGATATTTTTGAAAAAGATAAATATGCAAGTAATTAATATGTGTCATCTATTTATTTTTGTGATTTCAGCGAGGGACAGGTCCTGAGTTTGCTCCCGGTGTTGGCCGAGAAAGTTCATTGAAATTTTCTGCTGTTGTTTCCCTTTGTCAGTGGTGCAAGACGGAGGGCCTGACAAGGACAGTTGTCAAGTCGTTTGGATGGGACAAAAAATCAAGGTCCCGTGTACACATTGGCGTGCATGTAAAAGATCCCTTGGCAGTTGGAATTTGAAATGAGTCAGCTTAGTGCTGCGAGAGTGAGCCGTAGTGCCGCTATCCAGGCACACTGTATGACGTATGCCCATCTTTATTAGGACAGTCGGAGTAGAACAGTAGGACGTTAAACGCAATTTCATTTAGGCGGGGGACATCAGCCTCACTGGCGGCTTGTTAAAATAAGAATGTGTTTCATTTTTCAGATCATTTCCACAGTAATATTATGTATTTTGCCAGTTACTACAAGTTGTATATTAAGTGTAATAATAACAGTTTTATATCAGTATGCATTGTGTAGATGTGGATTATCACAGTATATATTGTATGGTAGTGATGTTCAGGGAACCAGATATGGTATATTAGATGCTAACAGAGAAGGACTGTTTTCGTGTATAGGCTATACAGCTTTATATTTTGCAGGTGTTCAGCTTGGACAATATCTGTTTATTAAAAGGTGAATATTATTATGTAATGATTAATCCATTTGTATGATTATAAATGACAAAATTAGAACATAACATACAAGTTTCTTATGGTCACCTGTCAGACACATAAGATTGATATAATTTTTCAATTAATGATAGCATTATATCATCTATTTAACAAATTATTGGGCTTTGTTTTAGTAGAGAAGTTATCTCACACACTAGAATAATGAGTTACGGATTGACACATACAAAGATCTATAAAACCAAATCATGGCTGGTTCTATGTGTAAACAAAATATCACCAGATCAGTTGTGATCGGAAAATTACAATTTGACTTAATAGTAAGTGCAGGGGGACTGTCTGTATCACACAAAATTTTACACAAAAACAAATATATGGACAATCATCAGAATTAATTACGTAATATTTGACCAATTAGATAATGGAAACACAACTGAAGGCTGGAAAACTATCATATCTCTGGAAATTCGTCAGACAACCACCATCTGGATTCAGAATGCCCTTTTATGTAGTAGAAAAGCCATATGATGTAATAAGATGCAATTACACTGTGATAGGTTGAATGCAAAGTTAACCACAAGCCTTTGTAGACGAATTATTGTCAGAGGCAACAACAATTCAGTGTTTCAATGTGGGAGGCACTGGGAGCATATAAAATTGACAACGGTTTTGGAATGTCGATTCGAATATTGATATAGATTAGATAATTATAATCTAGCTGTTATCTTATTTCAAAGGAAACAAGACACAAAATCTAAATATAAGAAAATTATAAGAAATATCCAGAAGTCTCATTTTCTTTCTTATACATAAACTTGATACAAGAAAATATTCTTAGGATAGTTTTCTTATTCCAAGAAAAATTTCTTATTTTAAGAATTATAATCTTAATTGGGAATATATTTCTTAATTTAAGTAAATATTTTGATATTCAAAATATTCTCTAGAAAATTATCCCGATATTTTCTTATTTTCAGAAAATAATTTCTAGTTATAAGATTATTTTCTTAAAATTGGAAAATGATTTTTTACTGTGAAGACGTGACGTAGTTTGGGCATGGGCTTTATCAACCTGTTTCACAGAGAATTACTAACGAAATATCCCTGTAACGGATGGCTGTCTAAAACACGTGCGTTGACTTGCACGCCTCGTAGTCATTGGCTCAACGACTCGTGCAATGTTTACTTAACACCTAACTGCTTCGGGCAAAATGATGAATTTTACTCATTTTAATACCCATTTACACTAAATAGGAATTATTTTCTAACTACAAATACTCGTAGTCATTGGCTCAACGACTCGTGCAATGTTTACTTAACACCTAACTGCTTCGGGCAAAATGATGAATTTTACTCATTTTAATACCCATTTACACTAAATAGGAATTATTTTCTAACTACAAATACTTCAAACGTCTTTATTTATTTTTCTTTTACCTCAAAAAAATGTTTGAGAATTTAATTTGTCGGAGTAAAAAAGTTAATATGCCGTACTCATTAAGCCTCGTCAATGTCATGCTTATCAGTGATTGTAGCGGCCAAGCGAATATTCACTGCGGGATCAGTTTGGGGCTTTATCTGTAGTTATTATTAAATTTTTATATGTTAGCAGTGACGTCAAATCTTAAACGTGCACGAAATCAGAAAATTGTCGATATTTCATTTAATATTCAATCAATTTTTGAACCAATTACATATTTGAGTAGCTGAAATGAATGCGATTTCGAAGTCTTGTGTACGGTATGACATCGACAAAAGTCAGAATTGGTCATAATTGGAACGTTTTGCATACAGATAAAGCATACATAGAGAGCTTTTTTTGAAAGTGACAATATTTGAACTTAGGGTGTTTTAATGGTAACCAATATGTGGTACTGGTGCTTTTCGAGTGAAAATAATTCATTTTAAAAAATAACAGTTACTCCTGAAATTAATATCCCAGGATGTTTAATTGACGTCATCATTTGATACCAGTGAAAATAAAGCTCTCTGTTGAAGCTATTTATAAAGAAGGCACCACTCTGTCTGCGATATCACTTATGTGGAAGCAGACGTTAAACACCAAGTAGTAGTAGTACCACTCTGTATTAATGTTGAAAGATTCTGGATTTTGGTTATTATCTTACACTAACAATACTTTTTTTTTGTCCCATTCGGAAAACTGTTTTTTTTTTTTAATTCTCTGAAACTAAAACAGATAGTTCTGAATAATGATTTTTCAAATGTTTTAAGCATTTAGTACTTAGAACTATTGCGACACTTTTCCATATTTCTGGATTTTGTGATTTTGGGTATTGAATCTTGGATCAATTTTAACTTATTTATCATTTGTGTGCCTCAATCAAAGAATCAACAAACACATCTGGGTGTAGTGTAAAATGTCATTTATTATATATAAACATATAAATGACTGTAACAATAAAAAATAAGATATTAATCAACTGAGCATTATACATAAGTAATAATTAACATGCAAGCCACCCCTACCTATGACTCCTGTTGGGCTAAATTAGAGCCCCCATTTATGCCCCTAAGGCATATAAACAAGTCAGCATAGGGAGGAGGTAAGTGCTCCTAAGGCATATAAACAAGTCAGCATAAGGAGGAGCGTGGGGAGGCGGACGGTAAACACTGCAGAAAACACTAACACAAAGCACAATTCTTTCCCCAAACAAGTATGTGTACAACAAAAGCTAGAATGCCAGAGATCCCGTTGTCTCAAGTATGTAAATCTCGTGACCTAATTAATAGCGTCACTTGACTGAGACAACTGATTATAAAGATTCTGATTGGTTGAATCACACAAATTTTATTATTTTCATAATTTGTATTTGTGTGCCTCAATCAAAGAATCAACAAACACATCTGGGTGTAGTGTAAAATGTCATTTATTATATATAAACATATAAATGACTGTAACAATAAAAAATAAGATATTAATCAACTGAGCATTATACATAAGTAATAATTAACATGCAAGCCACCCCTACCTATGACTCCTGTTGGGCTAAATTAGAGCCCCCATTTATGCCAAAAGCATCCACCGCTGGACTCCAGCGTAGGATGTCTAGCCCAACTGAGGACATTGACCACAATAACATGTATTTTGAATTTCGGCCATGATCATGTCTGCCCCACTATGTATTTACAGAATTAGCCATAAACTTTGAAAGCTCAACAGAACAGTGTGATATACATACTAACCTAACTACTATATATACACTTACTATTTAATAGAGATGCTATGACTAGTGTAAATTAAGCTAAAGTTCAATATAAAGAGATCTTACACTTTACTTATACATGCAAAAGGATAAACAAGATAAAGCTAGATAAGCCAACACTGGGCTAATTAACAACACACAAGGCTTCTCCAGTCAACATTGACTGTTAGCGTAGCTAAGCATGCAAAATAATATACAAGGTAAAAGTAAGATAAATCAAACAATGGGTGAAAAATTTAATTATGGATGCATAATGATATACAAAAAATTTGGCACTTAAACACTTTAATACAATGAGATCCAACAAATATGAGTTCATAATGGTATACAAGAGCACATTATAGGGTTAACCAATAACAATAATACAATGAATGGGACACATATGACTTTGCTATCTAAGGATGAGCAAGATAACAAACAAGGAGCCACTGCAGCAGCCTACACTGACAACAAATGACTCCTAATAATGTAAATGTTTCTGACATTATCTAGAGTTGGAGGACGGGAAGGCGAATATAAGAACGCACCGCATTACTATGCCACCGCCCAAACAGTCTGATTTGAGCCTCTGATTGTCCGTTCAAAAAGGCTGTGGTTGCAGCCCCAATGCGAAAGGAATGCAATTTAACACGGGTGGTGTCTAAACCAATGAATGCTACTAAGCAGGTTAATGAAGAGTTGACAAACTGATAAGATACCGCGGTTCCATTATGCCATTGGAACAGTGGACCAGTAGAGTGGGGGAAAAAACGTACATATTTAAGCAATAGACAAGGGGCACACGATTGAACCGATGAACTACATGAACATTTAATATGCAATAATACTGGTTGTATGGACGGCTGATGTTTGAAATGGTGTAGCGGGAGTTCTAAAGACATTAATCTATTTTGGTTGAAACTAAATTGAATGTGAGATATTTGTACTACCTGAGATAAGTTCGATTGTGTCTTAACGACTAATTCGCCAATGCGGAAAAACCCTGCAAACGTTAGTGAAAACAAAGTCTGTAACAAAATGTATTGCGATCGACAGCTAAATACAATTGGTATGGCATTGAGAAGTTTCAACAAAATAGGCAAAGTAATCGGAAGCCGAGACGCGGGAATTGAAGTTTTCAAACGTTTAGCTCCCCTCACGAGACAGTGAACCAAAAAATTATTGCAGGGGTCAGGAAAACCTAACGATTTATGGACAAAGGAAATGACCGAGATGTGCGACGAAATGGTACTTATCGCCAAACCATTTTCAAATAAGGACGCCAAAAAATTTACGATAACAACATGCGCAACGGGAAAGTTAGGATTGATATTGGTCATTGAACAGAAATTAAGAAACTTATTCCAAGCTCTGGCATAAGATGCGCGAGAGCTAGGAGCCAATGTATGAGCAAGCAAACAGCGAGCTGCAGCGGTCAGAGTGTTAACTTGGTGTGGCAAACGGCTTGAGGCTTCAGATCCAACCATGGAGCCCAATTCTTGGCTGTCTGAAATTGAAAACGAGACAAGCGGTCAGCCACTAGATTTGTTTTTCCTTCGATATGCTTGTTGGCCCTGATGAGAATGTTAAATGTTAAATGTAACCAGACGTCTGATTAACTTCATGATGTTTGCACATTTTGATGATGCCTTGTTTATAACAAAGGTAACACACTGATTATCTGAAAGTATTAATAGTTTATGATTGCGTAATAGCGGACCCCAAGTCTCAATGGCCAGGACGATAGGGAATAACTCCATCACATTAATAGATAAATGTTTCATAGTATCGGGCCAAGAGTAAGCGAACCATTTTGAACCGAAGACTGCCGCAAACCCGGTTGAAGAAGCTGCATCTGTAAACAGTTTCAGCGTATCTGAAGCAAGCCAGCTATCGTTCAAGAACAAGCAACGACCATTAAATTTATCCAAAAATGTGGACCAAACTAAAAGGTCAAGGCGTGCTGCATTTGTGATCCGAATTTTATAATGTGGTTTTGCAACATTTCTTGTTAAATCGTAAAGGCGACGCAGAAAAGTGCGACCTGGTACTATAACTAAGGTAGCAAAATTAAGCAGACCTAACAGTGACTGCAACTGTCGGAGCGTTACTTTACGACATGACTTTAAGGCCGTAATCGCCGCACGAATCTTTACTAACTTGTCATTTGGCAAACGGATTAACATTAACTCAGAATCTACCTCGATACCATAAATGGTCAAAGTAGTCGCAGGTAAAACGGTTTTCGAGGCCTTGATGGGAATACTTAAATGGTCTGCTAACGAAAGGAAGTTATTGAGAGAATCCAAACATTTTGAAGAATTTGCTGGACCAGCAAAGAAAAAATCGTCTATCATGTGACTCATGACCGCATTATATTTAGTTTCCATAATCCATTGGAGAGATGTACTGAAACGTTAAAAAGTTTGGCAACTCATACTCAAGCCCATAGGTAGACACATGTCAGCAAAGTATAATAATTGGTGATCAAGCAAAACTGTAAAGCCAAGGAGCTCATAATCACCAGGATAAATAGGTAATAATCTGTATGCATCCTGGATATCTGATTTGGCCATTAAGGCTCCCCGACCCATACGTTTCACTATGGCAACAACATCATCAATATTATCATACGATACCATGGTATGTTCCTCTGAGATACTAGGATTTATTGAATTATTCAACGGAAAGGACAAATCATGGATTAAACGGAACGCACCCTTCTCTTGTTTCAGAATTACACCTAATGGAGAACATATTAATTTGGGGAAAGGAGGGACAAGAAATGGACCCATTATTCGATTATGCATCAATTCCTGATTTATTTTTTGAAATAATATATCGAAATTCTGGGAGCAAGAAGAATGGTTTCTTGCAACGGAAAAGTCTCGTGTACCTGTATATGGGATACGAAATCCATTAGTGAAACCATCTACCAAAAAGGTACATTCCTCGGGGTTATATCCGTCTAGGGCAGATAAGAGTCTAATTGGGTTAATTGGGGTGGGCACTTTTGCTGGCAGAGGCACCACCTTTCCGAAAGGAATAGCGTGAATTCGACGGATTAATGTAAGGTGTAGCTCTAGGCTGGTTTTGGGGAATTGGTGCAGTATTGGATGGAGGCACAGGGTATGATGGTTGCGTAGACGAATGAAGCGCAGTCGGGAGTTGAGGACGCAGCGGCGGAGGCATAGCAGGGTTTATCCCCGTATTTGACAAGGACGGACGTTTAGAAAAACACGACATCATAGGATGTTTATACGAACACAATCTACAAACATGCGGGTATTTACAATGGAGACGGCTACACCCCCTGGCTGAATTATAGTTAAAGCACACCGAATTGGCTGAGTTGGGTTGACCCCGTGAAGTGGTAGAACCTTTTGCTTCCACAGTACCATGGGTTTTTGCAGCATACACGGTGGATGCCTTCAGCCACAATTCGGAATGCATTTGATTCCAGGGCAGGTGGTATGCAGAGCGGAGCGGAATTGGTGGTCATAGAACTGATAAGCTTTCACGCCAAAAGATGAATATAGATCTATAATAGATTGCAAATATGTCAACAAGCTAGATATACATTGGGGAAATTTTTGACAGTAAATATCCATAAAAATTAAAAAGGCTCTGCGCCATTGCTCGAAATTGATTGATTTTGTTTTTGGGGATGATGATATTTGAAAGGTGGAGCTATCATCCCCTTCCGAAATATTTAAGGACAAGGTATTGGACTGTAATCCAGGCAACAGCAACGAAAATTCAATATACTTGTCCAACCAAATATCAGCCTTAACCTTATCCGACACATGGCTGGAAATGGATGTTGGGGGTATGGGCACTTGCGGATTTAAGGGAGCGCCGTTACCTGGATTAAATAATTCATCGGCCCGTACAGAAAAGACTGAAGGGCCTGGAGCAGCTGGGGTGACTTCTGGTGACCAACCAGACGTTGAAGCCGTTGTGGCAGCTGAAGCATTAACAGCTGCTGGTATTGCTGTATCTTCTAACGCCCCCTCTTCAAGTCGCATTTCTGTCGATGAAAGTGGTGTTGGTCCTTTTAATGTCTGGTCTTTTACTGACGCTGAAGGGCCACTTTTGGTTGTCTGTTTCATAACCATTCCCTTCTTAACTAATTTTCTAAACAAGATGTCTGTCAAGCGGTCTTCCGCTGATGTCATTGGTGGAGAGGCATCTGCACATTCTTGTTCTGAATCACTGGAGGGGCATCTACGTTTAGGCATGACTCTGAAATAACAAACTATCATGCAGGAGAATTTTACACACATAACAAACACACACGGAAAGCAAAAGTTCCAAAAGGGAAACATAAAAGGGGAAAGTTAAAAGTTCCACCAGGGAATACAAAAAAGTTCCAAAAAGGAAAAATAAAAAATTCCACAAGAAAAAGTAAAAGTTGCACCAAGGCAAGCAAAAGCATAAAGTTCCACATGGGAAAGCATAAAGTTCCCAGAGGGAAAGCATAAAGTTCCCAGAGGGAAAGCATAAAGTTCCACAAGGGAAAGCATAAAGTTCCCAGAGGGAAAGCATAAAGTTCCACAAGGGAAAGCATAAAGTTGTACATGAAAAGCAGGCATTTGCACTGACAAGGCAAAGCTTGATTGTATGGTTCAAGGAAAGCCAAAGTTCCAAAGAAACGCACAATTTCCATAGGTTTAGGTAGTTATACTAATTAAGTTGTGGTTATAACAGCAATTGACACCATCTCATGTGTCTTAGCAAAGCGTCCCTGATGCTCTTCATAAACAGGATACATCCCACGGAATCCGACAAATGAATGCCTTGCGAATCGTAAATATATACAATTGGCTGACATAAGCCAGCCTTATGTTTCCAAAAGGTTATTTTCGAAAAATGTTGACACAACAATGACAAACGATAATTAGTTTGAAAAACACGATCATTATATTGTTCATCAACAACGACGTGACGTTTTATCAGTTGAGAGATTATCACACTTTGGGGACCGAACCTATCTAAAATGTCAGAAGCAAAGTCCACAATAGCCTGTGCTAAAACATCTGGCGACACTGACGTATCACACAAATCGTTAGAGCCTAAATGAAGATACACGATATCCGTGCTTAAAAAACGGTCAAAGCCCTTGTACAATCGCTGGAATCTGTCGTTCAAAACGCACAACCCACCAAATCCAAAACACGAAATAGAACACAAATTGAGAGGTAGATGTAAATTAGGATGCACATCGCTTAATTGCGGGATTAAACGTTTTATATACGACGAACCAAACAGAGTTACCTTGATCGGAACCACAGGAAATGTGTCGGTATCTAAATCTAATGACGCAAAGGTCGGGTTGTACGAAGCACCCACTGCCATTTCACCGAGCGGCCATTTTGACAACGAACAAAGGAATCGGCAAATTATAGGCAAGCGAAAGTTTTTTAAAAACCGATACGGAGCAACACAGATTTAATCGCGTAAACAAAGTTGTGCAACCGACATTATATCCAATTTACCTTTGGATTACACGTGATTACAATGAATAATCTATGCTGCGATCTATGTTGCTATAAATAGACTCGCCATTGTGAACAGAACAAAGGAATCGTGCCAGTGCCGTGAAAGGCGACGGACAGAAGAAAGTTTAACGTAACCGACACGGAACTAATTATGTAAACAAAAAGTTTACACCGAGTACGTTATAATAAAGTTACCTCTGAAGTAAGCGAGCAAAGCACAAAAGTTGAGATTAAACACTGCAGAAAACACTAACACAAAGCACAATTCTTTCCCCAAACAAGCATGTGTACAACAAAAGCTAGAATGCCAGTTGTTGTTGTTCTTGGTGTTTAACGTCCGCTTCCACCGAAGGTGATATCGCAGACAAGTCTTATTTTTCATTTTCATTATCTTAGCGCACGCGTAGGGGTCTTTGCTGTGGGAGGAAACCGGAGTGCCCGGAGGAAACCCACGAGGTTGAGAAGGAGCCCCTATCTCCATGCCACATACGCTCACACCAGGGCTCGAAACCACAGCCGCAAGCCAGAGGTGACCGGCCAGCTAGAGGTCGAAGCGCGGCACTCTAGACCACTAGGCCATCCCAACCCCCCTCTAGAATGCCAGAGATCCCGTTGTCTCAAGAATGTAAATCTCGTGACCTAAATAATAGCGTCACTTGACTGAGACAACTGACTATAAAGATTCTGATTGGTTGAATCACACAAATTTTATTATTTTCATAATTTGTATTTTCGTTGCACATTTGGGTTGGTATGATAGAATTCTTTTACTGGTTCTGTTTGATCACCCTTTCATTTACACTAAAGTGAAAGGATTTAACTGTGTAAACATACTTTGTGGATAATAATACTCACTAATAGACTTGGATATCCAACTCAAGTACATCAATCTAATTTGTTGAACTATGAAAGGAAACCATCACAGGGTTAAGTATTCTAAAGAGACCCTTCTTAAATTAGAACACAATTATAATTTGTCACCACATCAAGATCAACATTTCAACTTGATCCGGAAATCAATATCAAAGTACTATGTGACAGAACAATCAAACTAACATCAACCTTACCAGACACTACTTAGAACCTTCTCGATCAGCAGTTCATATTACCTCACATTACTACCAGATTTGATTCTGATGATAACTAGACCTGTCAGAATTCCACACCCTCAAAATCTGATTAGAATGAAAACTCTGAAGAATGATAGTGTAAAATCTCTGCAGACTACAGTTTGTCTGCTAAACAGTCGATCCGTTAAAAATAAAGTATTGGTTGGAACTAAATTATTACTGACAACACGTTGGACATATTAGCATTAACAGAGACAGCTCTGATTCCACAGTAATTTCTGGATTAGTACCTATCGGTTATTCGATTACACATATTCCTCGAGCCAGTAGAGGCGGAGTAGTTGCTTTGATTTACGAATCTAGCATATCAATATCAGTAGGCAACCGAACATGTCAAACTTTGAATATTTAGGCACAACCGCTGTAATCAGTGGTCAACGTATTCAATTAGCTGTCATATACCGTTCACCATCTAAATCTGATTGTCTTTTCTTGGAGGAATTTGCCACCTATTTGGTAGGGCTGGACGGTAATTTCGATAAATCAATATATCGCGGTTTGGAAATTATATTGACGGTAATTTTAAGACCCCCAAAAAACCGCCATATACCGCGGTATGCACTGCAATATTCTCTTAATTCAGTCCCGAACTTGCTTTAGAAACCCCCGAATAACTACATATTTATCGGGTAAATCCGGACAAGTTGAGGTCCAGTCACACAGTATACAATGAGATCTCGTGGCTGGTACATCGAGACAACAAAAAAAGTCGAAAGTGAAAATACAAAAAAAACCTCGGAAAAACCGATGCTATTTACGGCATTTATTTAGTCTTTATTAACAATTTTCAATTTTAATTTGTAAAGTTGCGGCTGGTTGTCGATGTCTATATCTATCGGTAGATTTACAAAATGGCAGACGACGTAGTTGAAGTTGGAAGTTGAAGGGACAACTTCAGAGTCCCGAAGCCGAAGAGAAACTGTACAGGGCCTACTTCGGATTGACGTAAACGATACTGGTCAAAATAAAATTATATGTAGATTGTGTAGAAGAAACGTAGCTACCAAGAATGAAAACACAAGTAATTTGTACGCTCTCTTCTCGGGTTTTAATATTTTGAAGAAGACATAATTTATCACGTCTTGTGTTATTTCATTTTAAAATCTAAGATTAACAAGCGTGGTTCGTAAACTGAGGGTTTACTCCAGTGCATTACAAAACTGTAAATGTTTTTTTTTTTTTTTGTTTTTTTTTTTTAAAAAAAAAACCCTTTAAAATAATTTAATTTTAATTGAAAGTAGAATTTAATTTTATTTTAAAACCCTTCAACTGCAGTCGTGTTTTGTTCAATTTTTTGTATAATTGTTTGGTGATACAAAACTGAAAATAACTGTAGTGTGGATGAATGATTGATAAATGTTATATTGTAACAAAATTAATTTCATTATTCTCTTTTGTGTTCATATACATGTGCTGATTATAAAATAAAAAGTGTTTTGTTTCTGAAGAAGTACGCCTAATTGGTTGTAATAGGATCAACTGAACTCTGAACGGAACATGACATGGTTCTAGTTAAATAAAATATATATTTAGTATGATGCAGCTGATTAATTAAAACAACCAGTAAGTTAATAAACTCAAGGGGTGCCTCATTGCTGTTGGAGAGGATAAGCACCCCCTTTTCTAAGGCTTTTCGACAACACTTGCTTGGTGCACCAAAATATCGCAATACTGACAATATATTGAGGAATTTTGAAAAAATATCGCAATATTGAAATTTTCAAATATCGTCCAGCCCTACTATTTGGAAAGTATAACCACAACCAAGAATGAACTATTGATATTAGGGGATTTCAATTACCATGTTGACAATGTATTTAACTCAGCTGCAAACAACTTCAGAGAATTACTACACCACCATGGCCTACAAAAGTACAACAACATGTAGACAAACCAACTCATTAAACAGGCCATACACTGGACCTGGTTATTACCCAGGAAGGTAGTTCGCCATTGTGTGATAGTTTCACAGTTTATGATGATTTGATTTCGGACCATTATCCTATAAAGTTTAATTTGTCAATCAAAAAACCACCACTTGTAACTAAATTAATCTCATATCAAAACTTGAAAAATGTAAATTTGAATTCACTCAGAGATGAACTTGAAAAATGTGAATTTGGAAAGATATGTTTTCTTGGCAATATTAACTCGAAAGTGACTAGCTACAGTACAATTCTACAAATCAGCCTTGGGCTATATTGTTAATAAACATGGGTTATCATACCACTTGTACGCAGATGACACCAAGCTTTATATTTCATTTAAATCTAATCAGAGTGACTTCGATGTCTCGAAACTAAGTATAGAAAGCTGTATAAAAGACATCAAGTCCTGGATGACCAGCAACTTTTTAAAATTAAACGCTGATAAAACAGAATATTTAGTGATAGGATCTAATCCTAACTTTACTAAATTAAGTGACTGTAATCTAACTCTTCAGATTGATGATAATAATATTTCAAATTCAGCATCCGTCAGAAACACCGGAGTAATATTTGACTCTAACATGACAATGGAAGGTCACGTAAATAAAATTTGCAAAACTGGTTATTTCAATTTAAGAAATATCAGCAAAATACGAAAGTACATTACAGTCTCTGCCACAAAAACTCTAGTCTGTTCACTAGTTACAGCACATTTAGATTCATTTAATCCCCTTCGCCAAATTAATTAATTACAAAAACTACAAAATTCAGCCGCAAGATTTATAACGGGAACCCCATACAGAGACTCTTCTCACACCTTTTCATTTTACACTACACTGGCTCCCTGATTCCTTTAGAATATTGTACAAGATAATATTAACATTTAAATGTTTGAACAACTTTGCACCATCATACATTTACAAGTTACTTACTCTGTACAAACCGAGTCGCAGTTTGCGCTCTACCGAAGATAACTTTCTACTTGTTCAGTAAAATGGCAACCTTAAATCTTTTGGAGAGAGGTATTTTGGAATTTCAGCCTCTAAACTTTGGAATAAACTTCCACACAATATCCACTTTATTTCATCTTTAGAAAAATTTAAAACTAGTCTCAGAACTCACCTTTTCACAATAGCCTTTAATTGATATTCAATACATGTATATTTATACATAGTTTATTATCTGTGATATGCCTATTTAAGTGAGTTTTTTTTTATATACATTTTTGTTTTAACAGTTTTTCTAGTGTTTGATTTTTAATTGGTTAATATATTTTGATACCTATCCTTATGTTTTTGTATTTAATTGTAAAGCGCTATTGAGAACTATATAGAGGACACAGCGCTATGTAAGTGTCCTCATAATTATAATAATAAAAAAAGTGGCACAATTCAGTGCACAACTTTTAATTCAGTGGGAGCTTATTTTTATACGCCCACACCCCCTTGGGGTGTAGGGGGTGATAAGAATATACCCTTCGTATGTCCTGCGTGTCGTAAAAGGATCCCTGTAATGGGGCAACGTGTTTGCCGTGCGTTGCGACCCGTGTCGGTGGAGAGTGGAATCCTGGTAATTGAGTGGGGATTTGGTTTGCGAGCCCTATCTCGGCAACACATTGCTTTGGCCCATGGTTCGCCTAGACGGGAAGTCAGAGTGGCCCACTCTGATCAATTGGCTTTGGTCGTTTGTAGCTCTGTAGAATGTACCCTTTCCAGTTTAATGCTCTGTTGTTTATTCACTCAGCATACTATCTACCTTTGTGTCCTTAGTACATTCTGCAGAGCGGCGGCTTGGGTCAGTCAGGTTGGAGTAGTATTTTTACTTTCTGGCTTGAGTATACCCTTCGTTGAGTCCTGAGGCCAAGCTCAGGTTATCCGTGCTAGTCCACCCCTTTGTAGGCAGGGAAGTAATCTGGGGAACGACGAGGGGTGAACCTTAAAAAAATACTTTCATGGATTCCCCAATCCCCCCCACACCAATTAAAGAAAGAAAAACAAAACAGAAACGCCCTAATACAGAGGACGTTTCTGAATTATTTAATTTAAAAAGTAAAATTTCAAAGGCATGGCCGAGGTCCCTCTACAGACCTTTCCAAAGTTTCACCATTTTTAATAACCAAGGGCATTGCTGACTTAGCCGGTGAGCCCAAGGCTATTAAAAAACTTAAAAATGAAACACTCTTGATAGAATGTGCTAAGGAGCAGCATGCTACCATGCTGCTTACATCAACATCTTTGGCAGACATCCCTATCAAGGTGTCTCCACACAGCAGTGAGGATGAAATGGTGCAGTACCTTTCATCTCAAGGCGTCTCACATGTAAAAAGAATTAGTGTACGCCGAGGAGATAAGGTGATTGCCACAAGCACCTATATCCTCAGATTGGATCGTCCCAAGATACCAAAGACTCTCAAAGCAGGTTATCTAAACATACCTGTGGATTCGTATATTTCCAACCTTCTTCGCTGTTATAAATGCCAAAAGTTTGGACACAGCAAGACTGTCTGCAGAGGTAAAGACACCTGCGCTCGCTGTGGTCATGATGGCCACGAGAGCGCTACCTGCCAGGCGGATTTCTGTTGGGTCAATTGCAAGGGTAAGCACTTTGCTGAATCTCGCGAATGTCCTATTTGGCAAAAAGAGAAACGAATCCAACAGGTTATGTCTGAACGGAAAATGTCATACTTTGATGCTAAAAAGCAAGTAGAACTTTCTACACTTTTTCCCATTGCACCACAAGGGAAATCGTACTCAAGTGTGGCCAAAGTTTCTACTAGAACCATTTCTGTTCAGACTGATTCAACCTGGCATGAAAAAGAGGATGTGCCTAAAGTAATACCATCAGATCATATTAAAGGGGTATCGGGCTCTTCACAAACGAGTGAGAGCGACTATAATTAAGCTTTCATATTACATATGAAAGCTTATTGTTTCTGTTAAGATTATTATTATTTTTTTTTTGTGTATTTTCTGCAAATCGGATTTCTCAGAATCTAACCATGGGATCTTTCTGAAACTTTGACCTACCTCCCCAAAAATGGGGTGCGAACGTTGTTTAAATATATTTTCAAAACGTTTTACGAATGCGAAATCACCGAATTTTACGAACGAAAAAACTGACAATGCATAGTCGTAACTTTGTTATTTTTTGACCGATTTTACTAATTCTTTTTTCTTTGAATACCTTGAAAAAAATCATTTTCATCTGCAGTTTCACATTTTCGAATTTTGAAAATTCGTCGCTGTGATTTCGAACCGGAAGTTTAGACCAAATTGACAACTTCTTTAATAGTTGTGCGATTTTCATGAAATTTAGTATATGAATAGATCTTATCGATGTGACTTCAAAAATATAATTAGAAATTTTCTAAATTATCTCCCCTTGACGAAATTTAGGATCAAATTTTTCAAAAAAATCAAAGAAATATAGGTCAGAATGACCTAATTTTTTCTTGGATACTAGAGAAGTAAGTACTGATTCGTACACAAAATATGGAGTTTGTCGATCGAACCGGAAGTGCCACCATCTTTAAAAGTGAAAAATCAAAAAGGCTTTTTTGCTATTTTACTTACAGACTCGGGAATTGTATTTTCGGAATCCTTGAAGGAATGCCTAAATATCTGTCGGATCAGAATTTCGATTTCGGTCACGTGATGGTCGCCATTTTGAATTGAAAATGAAAAATAGAAGCAATTTAAAGGGTCGGGACTTTGGAACACAATTACTCTCCTTCTAATTAAGCTAGAATGTTCAAACTTAGTGTAGACGTTCACTAGGTCAATGTTATGATTGAGTTCAAAGATGAGCATTTTCTGCTTAGGGTAAGCAGAGATAAGCATGCTGATTTGTTGATTCTTTAGGGCACGATAACTTCGGTTATAATGAAGGGAGGGCGGTGAAACTTTTGTCAATAGAGAGTCTAATAGCTAGCCTGTTGTGTGAAATCATTGTATCATTTATTTTAAATATCAGGCATAGCCGAAAAAAAGAGATTGAAATTCCAGAAAGTCGTATTTTTACAATTTGGAGCATGTTTAGAGAGGTCTTTCTCGTAAAGTCAACATAATATTTTTTGGGAACTTCTTCTACAAAGAGTCTTATTGGTAGTCTTTTATATGAAACCATCGATCAACAGTTCAACATATCAGGAGTAGAAGAACAAAAGGATCGAACATTGAAAACGGCACCCTTTCATTGTTAAGCGAAACATGCTGTGTGGGTGACTACAATCTACACATTTAGTCATTGTATAGAGCTTATTCAACAGTATCGAATTCCAACTGCTTATGGATATTGTACGTGAACTCCAATGTGTACACGGGACCTTGGTTTTTCGTCCCATCCGAACGACTAGACAGCTGTGCTTGTCAGGCCCTCCGTTCTGCCTCACTGACAAGGGGAACCACGCCGGGAAATCGAGATGAACTTTCTCCGTGCAGAACTTTCAATTCAGGCAAAACGTTTATTGCATACGATTAAGCTGGTCAGTTGGAGCTTATTTTCAAAAGTTTTGTAATAATCGGTTGGTAATTAAAGTACAGTGCACATTAAACTGTTAAAACAGAAAATTTCGCCCGGTTGAAATGTTTCTTGCTATAAGTCAGCAATTTTCCGAATTCAGGGAGGCTGAATGACTGAATGGTTAGTATGTGCGCGCTGTATCGTAACGTCTGTCATTGAGTCAACGGGCGTCGTTTCGATCTCCAGGTTGCACGTGACATGGTGTATGATGTCCAACCTTGTGAGTTTTCTCCATGTTCTTCGGTTTCCTCCCAACGGCTAAAGACCAGTACGCGCAAGGGGAGTTTCTTAAATAAAATTAAAAAACATATGTTAGTCCGGAAATGACCTAGTTTGTGTCGAATAGATGTTAGGCCGCATTTCTCTCTTTCTCTTTTATTTTTAAAGTTTTGTTATAATCGGTTGGTAATCAAAGGTACTGTAAAAGTGATAAAACAGAAAATTTCGCCCGGTTGTAATGTTTCTCATTTTAAAGTCAGCAATTTGCCGATTTTAAGGGGCAAACGTTTATTGCGAACGATTAAGCTGGTCAGGGGGAGATTATTTTTAAAAGTTTTGTAATATTCGGTTGATAACTAAAGGTACCGTGCAAATTAAACTGTTAAAATAGAAAATTTGGCCCGGTTGAAATGTTTCTCGCTGTAGGTCAGCAATTTGCTGATTTTAGGGAGGTTGCGTGGCTGAATGGTTAGCACGTGCGCTCTGTATCATAACGTCTGTCATTGAGTCAACTGGCGTTGTTTCGATTTCTTGGTTGTACGTGACAAGGAGTATGGTCGCCTGTCCAATCTCGTAGGCCGTAACGCCGCTGCCCGGGTAAAATTTCCCTCATTGCACACTTTATGGCGTATGCCCGTATTCATTAGCCCATTGTAGGAGCAGAACAGTAGGACGTTAAACCCCATTCAATTTCATTTCATTTTCTCTATGTTGCTTATTTATTATAGTGGATAAATATTTTTCTGGTTCTAGCAATTATTTAATTTCTGCATAGAAATCTTGCTTTGGCCAGTTTTTTTATTGCAGAGTGCCATTCTTGTATATTGCAGTCTATGACCCTTTGTTTAAAACATGCTTAAGAAGTCGTCACGATTTCCTACATATAACCGAACATATTGGAAACCATAATTATATAACATATCTTGGAAGCCCGATTACAGCTATGCAAGTTTCAGTTATTTCCCTTTAGTTTAAAGATTATTTTTTTGCTCGGGTGCAATGTTTCTCACTACATTTAAATTTGTAACTTTGTGAATTTTTGACCGATTTTGATATTATGTCTTTATAATTTTCCAAATCTACATATTTAACGTACATATTCAAACAGTCGAGTTCAACCTGTTTTAGTTTTGTTCAAAGTTATCTCATTTAATTTTTCGATGTTTTCTTACCATTTTCATTTCATTTTTCTGAAAGTTTTGAAGTGGGAAGTCACCCGATTACAGCAACACAAGTATCAGTTATTTCCCTTTAGTTTTCAGATTACTCAATGTTTCATACTATATTTAGACTTGTAACTTCGCGAGTTTTAGACCAATTTTAATAGTTTGTTATTTTTATCCTTTTATTTGAGATACTTGATATAATCGATGACACGTGACGATGAATATGAAAGCTTTCATATCTGCATGGGACAGTAGCAGATCTAGTTATTAATACTTTGCCTGACGAGGGTCCGCCTTCCTTACCTCAAACTGAGGATGTTAGGGTCATTCCTAACACTTCGACCCAGAAGGGCAAGGGGTTATCTCCCTCGCCTCCCCTTGAAACTGTCATCCTTGATTCCAGTTCTACTGGATCAGGGTCGCAACTAAAGGGTACTTCATCCAAAAAAGAAAAGCTAGCAAAGTTTAAAGAGGGAGGAGAGAAGGGTTCAAAAGACCCTATCTCCCTCTATAATAGATATGGGGATGATCTGATGGACGGTGTTGCCTATGCGGATGTCCATACGGACCCTTATGGGAAGCCGTCAAAAAATAAAATTCCCTGACAATGTTAAATTCCATTATTCAATGGAATTGTCGTGGTTTAAAACCAAATTTTAATGAAGTCCAATTATTAATTCAAAAACACAATCCTTTAGCTATTTGTTTACTGGAAACTTTTTTAAGGAATTCTGACACTTTGTCTTTTCGACATTTTGTTGGTTATCATCACCATTCAGTTGGTGATGGTAGAGC
This sequence comes from Patella caerulea, assembly GCA_036850965.1. Taxonomy (NCBI): domain Eukaryota; kingdom Metazoa; phylum Mollusca; class Gastropoda; family Patellidae; genus Patella; species Patella caerulea. The sequence goes on along the minus strand of JAZGQO010000008.1, from coordinate 1,678,658 downwards.
TTATGGAGGTGTTTCTATTATTCTTAATGGATATATCCCTCAAAGTCAAGTCACCCTCAACTCGCCTTTACAGGCAGTTGCAGTTAGGGTGACTTTGCATGTTCCTATTACACTCTGCTCTGTATATCTTCCACCAAGTTTACATCTTAATCCCAGAGATCTCGATGACCTTATTGCACAACTTCCTCTCCCGTTTATTATTACGGGGGATTTCAATGGTCATCATTCACTCTGGGGTAGTCCAGATGATAACAACAGAGGTAAACAAATAGCGGACTTCATTAACATTAATAATTTGTGTTTATTAAATGATGACTCCCCTACTTATCTACATCCTGCCACAGCTTCTTTTTCTTCCCTGGATCTCACCATTTGCTCTCCGGTCCTGTTTCAGGATTTTACATGGAGAGTAAATGAGGATCTATGTGGTAGTGACCACTTTCCTATCATAATTGATAATAATGGTCCCTTTCCGGTCGAAAGACCCCAGAGGTGGAAGTTGCATAAGGCTGATTGGGCTCTATTTGAATCTTTGTGTCTTTTCTCCTTTGATACAAAGGAGTTAGAAGATGCAGATGAGCCTATGGCCTTATTCACTTCAATTCTTCAAGATGTAGCTGAGCAGGCGATTCCAAAAACCACGACTGAACCAAAACGTTTCAATAAACCATGGTTTAACGACGATTGCAAATCCGCTCTCAAAGAGCGTGATCGTATCCTGAGACAACTAAAAAACCATCCTTCCATGGAGAATATTGCGGCACACCAAATGGTCTGGGCGAAGGCCCGTAGAACCATACGCCAAGCAAAGAAAGCTTCATGGCAAAGTTATGTCTCCAGGATCAATTCCCGTACCACATCTAAGTCAGTATGGGATATGATTCGTAGGATTAAAGGTAAAAGTAGTGCTTTATCAGTTAACCATCTCATTGTTGATAATACCACCATGACAACATTTCCTGACATTGCTAATTCTCTGTCCAGTACTTTTTCATTCAGTTCATCATCCAATTTCTCCTCCGATGCCTTTCGAGGCATTAGACAACAACAGGAGAAAAGGCGACTTAATTTCAAGTCCCGTAATGATGAATGCTATAATGATCGTTTTTCCATTGCGGAGCTCCGTGACTCTTTAAAGCGAGCTCGGGACACTGCAACTGGTCCAGATGAGATACACTATCAAATTTTAAAACATTTACCTTATCCAACACTTCTAATTTTACTGGATCTTTTCAACCGGATTTGGGTTGATGGGAATTTCCCTCCTTCGTGGCATGAAGCCACAATAGTTCCCATCCCTAAACTGGGTAAAGATCATACGAATCCTACCAACTGTCGTCCGATCGCTTTAACTAGCTGTATTTACAAAACCATGGAGAGATTGATCAATCGAAGGCTTGTTTGGTACCTCGAGTCCAACAACCTCATTACAGACCTCCAATGTGGATTTCGGTCCCAAAGGAGCACTCTTGATAATCTCGTCAGATTTGAAACGTTCGTCAGGGACGCTTTCATCCAGAAGCAACATTTAGTTGCTATATTTTTCGATCTGGAGAAAGCATATGATACTACGTGGAAACATGGTATCATGCGCGACCTCCATAACCTCGGCCTAAGAGGTCACTTACCTATATTAAAATTTTCCTGGAAGATAGGTCATTTAAGGTACGACTGGGATCAATATTCTCTGACCCATTTCCTCAGGAAATGGGGGTCCCCCAGGGAAGTATTTTATCTCCAACATTATTTGCAACAAAAATTAATACTATCCCAGCGTGCCTTAAACCAGGTACAAACGGCGCTCTTTATGTTGATGACTTTCAGATGTGCTATGGTTCTACAGACATGCGGATAATCGAATGTAAGTTGCAGCTTTGTTTGAATTCATTTCAACAATGGGCAACCGAAAATGGTTTTCGTTTTTCGAAATCAAAGACTGTCTGCATGCATTTCTGTCAGAAACGAGGTTTACATCCAGATCCAGAACTTTTCTTGGATGGCAACCGCCTTCGAGTTGTGGATGAAACCAAATTTCTGGGACTGATATTTGATAAGAAATTATCATTTATCCCCCATATTAAAAAACTAAAAAAGAAATGTCTGAAAGCCCTCAACATATTGAGAGTCTTATCAAATACTGACTGGGGAGCAGACCGTAAGGTCTTGCTCTGATTATATCGAGCTTTAATTCGATCTAAACTCGATTATGGGTGTATTGTGTATGGGTCTGCCCGTGAGTCTTATCTCAAAGAGCTTGACACCATACACATCAGGGACTTAGAATCAGTTTAGGAGCATTTCGTACATCTCCAGTGGAGAGTTTATACGTCGAGGCGCATGAGCCCTCACTGCACAACAGAAGTGATAAACTGGCCTTGCAGTATGCTACGAAAATTGCATTACTTCCAAATCACATTTCATTTAACACGATATTTAGACCTCTCCATGAGCATTTGTATCTAGTGAAGACTAATACTATTCCATCATTCGGTATTCGCATAAAACCCCTTTTGTCTGAGGCTGGTATCAGCCTTGACAGTATTGCGAATATCCCTCTCTTTGAGACTCCACCGTGGGATGTATCTCACCCAAATAAAAGATCGATTTTGATCTTACTGAACATAAAAAGAGAGATACTAGCTCTACTGTTTTCCAGTCTCTCTTTCGAGAGCTAAGGTCTAAATATGGTGATTATGCTTCAATATATACAGATGGTTGAAAGATGATGATCGGGTAGCTTCAGCTACCGTGACACCATCTGAGGCCATTTCTGTCCGCCTCCCACCTACTGCTTCCAACTTTACAGCTGAACTCTTGGCCATTCTCCAGGCTTTGGAGTTCATTCAATCATCAACTAACCTAAAATATATAATTTTTACTGATTCTTTGTCCTCATTGCAAACAATACATAACAAACAGCTTGATCACCCATTAGTAGTAGATATTTACCATCTGCTACTATCATACGAGTTGAACAGCAAGGACATTGTTCTTTGCTGGCTCCCCAGTCATATGGATCTAAAGGGAATGATCAAGCAGACTCGGCTGCTAAGTCAGCTTTAGATCTTCCCATTTCCGAATTTGACATTCCTCATAAGGATTTTAAATTTATTATTAATTCATTTATTAATGAACGCTGGCAACGGTCTTGGGATCTTCAAGGCACAAATAAACTTCATAACATTAAGCCTTTCTTAGGAGACTTGCTAATAGAACTAACAGAAGGGAAGAGGTTGTTTTGTGTCGCTCTAGTATTGGTCATACCTTTTTATACGTCCACATTTTCATGTGGACATATTATGTCGTCGCCACTGTCCGTCCGTCCACAATTTGTTTGTGGACTCTCTACAGGTCACAATTCTTATCTGATTTTGACGAAACTTGAAATATAGGTTTATCCCCAAAAGATCTCGGCTGCTTTCGATATTGGCACGTATCTGATCAGAACTTCATGGATTATGGCCCCTGATTGTACGAAAAATCATGTTTTTTCGCTTGTGGACCCTATAGAGGTCACAATTTTGAACCGATTTTGATGAAACTTGACATGCATGTTTATAACCCAAAGATCTTGGTTGCTTTCGATATTTGCGCCTATTGAAATGTAATTTCCTGAATTATGGCCCCTGATTGGCCTTAAAATCACCTTTTTATACGCCCACATTTTTATGTGGACGTATATTGTCGTCGCCCCTGTCCGTCCGGACGTCCGTCCGTCCACAATTTGTTTGTGGACTCTCTACAGGTCACAATTCTTATCCGATTTTGACGAAACTTGAAATATAGGTTTATCCCCAAAAGATCTCGGTTCCTTTCGATATTGGCATGTATCGGATGAAAACTTCATGGATTATGGCCCCTGATTGTACGAAAAATCACGTTTTTAGCTTGTGGACCCTATAGAGGTCACAATTTTGAACTGATTTTGATGAAACTTGACATGCATGTTTATAACCCAAAGATCTTGGTTCCTTTCGATATTTGCACCTATCGAAATGTAATTTCCTGAATTATGGCCCCTGATTGTCCGAAAAATCACCCTTTTTAGCTTGTGGTCCCTCTGGAGGTCACAATTATTATCCGATTTAAAAAACCGTTTGATTATATCACCGTTACACCCTAAGGAAGGTTGAGTTCGAATTTCGGGAAAATCGGACGAAAATTGCCATACAAAATGGCCGCCGTTTGATCGCGAATAATGTTAAAAAATTGTATATCATGGGTTGTGGACCTTGTAAAAGTCACATTTTTAAATCGATTTTGATGAAACTTGAAATTCATGGTTATAACCCAAAGATCTTGGTTCCTTTCGATATTTGCGCATATTGGAACGTAACTTCCTGAATTATGGCCCCTGATTTTACGCAAAATCGCTTTATTTTAGCTTGTGGTCCCTCTGGTGGTCACAATTATTATCCGATTTAATAAAACGGTTGATAATATTACCGTTACACCGTAAGGAAGGTTGAGTTCGAATTTCGGGAAAATCGGACCAAAATTGCCATACAAAATGGCCGCCGTTTGTACGCGAATACTGTTAGAAAATTGTATATCATGGTTGTGGACCCTGTAGAGGTCACAATTTTAATTCGATTTTGATGAAGCTTGAAATGCATGGTTATAACCCAAAGATCTTGGTTCCTATCGTTATTTGCGCATATCGGATCGTAACTTCCTGAATTATTCGAATTTCGTGAAAATCATACCAAAATTGCCGGACAAAATGGTCGCCGTTTGTAATCGAATAGTGTAAAGATATGGTATATCATGGTTGTGGACTCTCTACAGGTCACAATTCTTATCCCATTTTGCAGAAAAGTCACATTTCTAGGTTGTGTACCGTCACACCATAATCATTGTCGGCTTCGAATTTCATGAATATCAGACTGGAACTGACCAACAAAATGGCTGCTCCCAATACAGTATGAAATACAGGACTTAATGATGTAGGAAAAATCACTTTCGGTATTGCTTGTTCTCTATCCATCTCCCAAAAATGTGGGCGTATCCTGCCTGGCAGTGCCAGCCTATCTTTTAGCTTCTGGTCCCTCTGGAGGTCACAATTATTATCCAATTTAAAAAAACATTTGACTCTATCACCGTTACACCCTACGGAAGGTTCAGTTCGAATTTCGAGAAAATCGGACTATAATTGCCAGAAAAAATGGCCGCCGTTTGTACGCGAACAGCGTAAAAATATGGTATATCAAAGTTGTGGACCCTGTAGAGGTGACAATTTTAATTCGATTTTCTTGATACCTGAAATGCTTGTTTATAACCTAAATATCTTTATTCTTTTTGATATTTGCGCATATCAAATTGTAACTTAATGAATTATGGCCTTTGATTGTTGGAAAAATCACTTTCGGTATTGCTTGTTCTCTGTCTATCTCTCAAACAATTATTATCTGATTTAAAAAAAAACTCTAATTATATTACTGTTGCTCCGTAAGGAAGGTTGAGTTCGAATTTCGTGAAAATAGTACCAAAATTGCCGGACGAAATGGTCACCGTTTGTACGTGTATAGTGTAAAAATATGGTATATCATGGTTGTGGACTCTCTACAGGTCACAATTCTTATCCGATTTTGACGAAAAGTAACATTTCTACGTTGTATCGGCTTCGAATTTCATGAATATCAGACTGGAACTGACCAACAAAATGGCTGCTCCCAATACAGTATGAAATACAGGACTTAATGATGTAGGAAAAATCACTTTCGGTATTGCTTGTTCTCTATCCATCTCCCAAAAATGTGGGCGTATCCTGCCTGGCAGTGCCAGCCTATCTTTTAGCTTCTGGTCCCTCTGGAGGTCACAATTATTATCCGATTTAAAAAAACGTCTGATTATACCACCGTTACACCCTAAGGAAGGTTGCCATACAAAATGGCCGCCGTTTGTACGCGAATACTGTTAAAAATTTGTATATCATGGTTGTGGACCCTGTAGAGTCGATTTTCATGAAACTTGAAATGCATGGTTATAACCCAAAGATCTTGGTTCCTTTCGTTATTTGCACATATCTGATCGTAACTTCCTGAATTATGGCCCCTGATTGTCTGAAAAATTGCCTATGATCCCTCTGGAGGTCACAATTATTGTCCGATTTAAAAAAACGTTTGACTCTATCACCGTTACACCCTACGGTACGTTGATTTCGAATTTTGAGAAAATCGGACCATAATTGCCAGAAAAAATGTCCGCCGTTTGTATGCTAACAGTGTAAAAATATGGTATATCAAAGTTGTGGACCCTGTAGAGGTCACAATTTTAATTCGATTTTGATGAAACCTGAAATGCATGTTTATAACCTAAAAGATCTTTATTCTTTTCGATATTTGCACATATCAAATTGTAACTTAATGAATTAATGGCCTTTGATTGCAGGAAAAATCACTTTCGGTATTGCTTGTTCTCCATCTATCTCTCGAACAATTATTATCCGATTTAAAATAAAACTGTAGAGGTCACAATTTTAATTCGATTTTGATGAAACCTGAATTGCTTGTTTATAACCTAAAGATCTTTATTCTTTTCGATATTGCGCATTTCAAATTGTAACTTAATGAATTATGGCCTTTGATTGTAGGAAAAATCACTTTCGGTATTGCTTGTTCTCTGTCTATCTCTCGAACAATTATTATCTGATTTAAAAAAAAAACTCTGATTATATTACTGTTGCACCGTAAGGAAGGTTGAGTTCGAATTTCGTGAAAATCGTACCAAAATTGCCAGACGAAATGGTTGCCGTTTGTAGGCGAATAGTGTAAAAATATGGTATATGATTGTCCGAAAAATTGCCCTTTTTAGCTTGTGGTCCCTCTGGAGGTCAAAACTATTATCCGATTTACAAAACTGTTTGATTATATCACTGTTACATGGTAATGAAGGCTGACTTCGAATTTTGTGAAAATCGAACCAAAATTGACGGACAAAATGGCCGCTGTTTGTACACGAATAGTGTGAAAATATGTTATATCAAGGTTGTGGACCCTATATAGGTCACAATTTTGAACCGATTTTGATGAAACTTGACATGCATGTTTATAACCTGAAGATCTTGGTTCCTTTCGATATTTGCGCTCATTGATTCATAACTTCCTGAATTATGGCCCCTGATTGTACGAAAAATCACCCTTTTTAGATTGTGGTCCCTCTTGAAGTCACAATTATTTTCCGATATAAAAAAACGTTTGATTATATCACCGTTTCACCTTACGGAAGGTTTGAGATCTAATTTCGGGAAAATCGGACCAAAATTGACAGACAAAATGGCCGCAGTTTGTACGCGAATACTGTTAAAAAATGGTATATCATGGTTGTGGACCCTGTATAGGTCACAATTTTAATTTGATTTTGATGAAACTTGAAATGCATGGTTATAACCCAAAGATCTTGGTTCCTATCGTTATTTGCGCATATCGGATCGTAACTTCCTGAATTATTCGAATTTCGTGAAAATCATACCAAAATTGCCGGACAAAATGGTCGCCGTTTGTAATCGAATAGTGTAAAGATATGGTATATCATGGTTGTGGACTCTCTACAGGTCACAATTCTTATCCCATTTTGCAGAAAAGTCACATTTCTAGGTTGTGTACCGTCACACCATAATCATTGTCGGCTTCGAATTTCATGAATATCAGACTGGAACTGACCAACAAAATGGCTGCTCCCAATACAGTATGAAATACAGGACTTAATGATGTAGGAAAAATCACTTTAGGTATTGCTTGTTCTCTATCCATCTCTCGTGGGCGTATCCTGCCTGGCAGTGCCAGCCTATCTTTTATATTTCACGTCAAGTAAAACATGGCAATTTGGAAACTGGAAAAAAACGTTTCTTAAGATTAACAATTTGGATATTTTATTTTTTTGCCACAGTTGACAAACGTTAAGTAATTTCTGCATAGTTTTGTTTACATTCTCTGTTGGGGCAACTAATTTTAGAATGTGTAGTTGTTGTTCTTGATGGATATAATTTTTTATACGGTCACATTTTCATGTGGACGTATATTGTTGTCGCCCGTGTCCGTCCGCCCACAATTTATTTGTGGACTCTCCACAGGTCACAATTCTTATCCGATTTTTACAAAACTTAAAATATAGGTTTATCCTCGTAAGATCTCGGCTGCTTTCGATATTGGCATGTGTCGGATAGAAACTTCATAGATTATGGCCCCTGATTGTACGAAAAATCATGTTTTTAGCATGTGGACCCTATAGAGGTCACAATTTTGAACAGATTTTGATGAAACTGGAAATGTATGTTTATAACCCAAAGATCTTGGTTCCTTTCCACATTTAAACCCATCGGATTGGAACTTCCTGAATTATCGCCCCTGATTGTCCGAAAAAAAGCCCTTTTTAGCTTGTGGTTCCCCTGTTGGTCAAAATTATTATCCGATTTAAAAAAAACGTTTGATTATATCATCGTTAAATGGTAATAAAGGTTGACTTAGAATTTCGTGAAAGTTGGACCAAAATTGACAGACAAAATGCCCGCCGTTTGTATGCGAATAGTGTGAAAATATGTTATATCAAGGTCTATAGAGGTCACAATTTTAATTCGATTTTAATGAAACTTAAAATACATGTTTATAACCTTAAGATCTTGGTTCTTTTCAATATTTGCGCACTTTGGTTTGTAACTTCCTGAATTATGGCCCGTGATTGTACTAAAAATTGCCTTTTTAACTTGTGGTTCGTCTGGGAGGTCACAACTATTATCTGATTTTAAAAAACATTTGATTATATCGATCGGCGTTTCACTGTAATGAAGGTTGAGGTCAAATTTCGTAAAATTCGGACCAAAACTGTTGGACAAAATGACTGCCGCTTATACGCGAATAGTGTAAAAATATGATATATCAAGATCGTGGACCCTGTAGAGGTCACAATTTTAATCCAATTTTGATGAAATTTGAAATATAAGTTTATAACCCAAAGATCCTGAATTATGGCCCCTGATTGTACGAAAAATCATGTTTTTTACCTTGTGGACGCTATAGAGGTCACAATTTTATTTCGAATAAAAAACAGTTTGCCTATATCCCTGTTACACAATAATGATGGTTGAGTGTGAGTTTCTTGAAAATCGATAATTGAACAGCTAAATCCATGATATTAAATGTTTTGTATACTTAACATTAGTATGGGGCAGAACTTTCCTATAAAAAGCAAACAAATTCTAATGATTTTCTGATAATTACTTACTATGCGGCAACTCTTGTTGACTGCCCGGACGATTTAGCTGTTGTGTGGGTGTATGTTTCATTGCCTGGCAACCTATTTTTTACTTTGTGGACCCTATGGAGGTCACAATTTTATTCTGGGTCAGAACTTTATAAAAACCAAACAAATTCTAATGATTTTAGGATAATTGCTTAATATGCGACAACTCTTGTTGACTGCCCGGACGATTTAGCTACCATGGGCATATGTTTCGTTGACTGGCAACCTATTTTGTTGTCTTGTATTCTTATAACATGTATCAACCTTCTACAAAATGTTATTTCTCAAGATGTGAATGTTTTATTTACAGGACTCAGTTACGTGAATGGTTGAAATGCTTATGTTCCCTAGTAGCGATGTGTATGTTAAGCATGTGTTTTTTATGGTTTCTCAGTAATGCTGTGGAACCAGTATCAAGAAGATTGTGTAATGCTTCTTATATTGTCTGGATGGTAAGAATCATTTATAAAGTTACCTATCAAATATCTCTGAGTAGCCAAACTTTCGGCCATTTCTGTCTGGCTGTTTCCGAGATATGGTGGTTACCACACATTTCATGTGGCAAGGCTACAATCTGCAGTAACCAACCAATAAAGTCACAGATTATGCTAACATTAAACATACATTATGCAAGAGCTAAATCTGCCTATTGCCTAGTTTGTGTCGAATGGATGTTAAACCCCAGTTCGCTCTCTGTCTGAACTATCAATTAGACATTAATTATCTTATCCTGACCATAATTAACTCTCAATAGCATCGCTAGCCTGCGATTTTTAGTGGATTATGATCGGATTTACTGCATAACTTTCCTTCACAATTTAATGATTTTTAAATAGATAATTAAGACTATGGTTTTTGACATACCGACTTAAGTAATGATGATCGAAGTTGGGCGGAAATTTCAATTAATTTTCATGTGGACGTATCATGCGGTCGCCCTTATTCTTCTGCCTGTCCACAATTGGTTTGTCGACACAATTTTTATCCAATTTCAACGAAACTTGAAATGTAGGTTTATCTCCCTAAGTTCTCAGTTCCTTTTGATATTGACATGCATATTTATAACCCAACTTCCTGAATTATGGCCCCTGTTTTTGACTTGTGGTCCCTACCACAGCATTCCCTTATATGAGAACGACCGCCACCTTACAACATTCATTATGATATATCTGATGAGACCAACTAAATGTCAAAGTGGACATTCTAAAAATAATGCAACTCTAGGTTTGGCATATTTTGCAAAATTCACTTTTTTTGCTTCGTCAAAATGGAAATTTTTTTGTGCATCTTTTCATCTGATTGTTGTATTTCTAAGCCAATAAAACTGAAGCATTACAATAGAATCTGTATGAGCAGCCACTCCTATTCAGCGACATCACTTTGTAAGCGGTCATAATAAATTCCCCCTGTTTTTGACTTGTGGTCCCTACCACAGCATTCCCTTATATGAGAACGACCGCCACCTTACAACATTCATTATGATATATCTGATGAGACCAACTAAATGTCAAAGTGGACATTCTAAAAATAATGCACCACCTTACAACATTCATTATGATATATCTGATGAGACCAACTAAATGTCAAAGTGGACATTCTAAAAATAATGCAACTCTAGGTTTGGCATATTTTGCAAAATTCACTTTTTTTGCTTCGTCAAAATGGAAATTTTTTTGTGCATCTTTTCATCTGATTGTTGTATTTCTAAGCCAATAAAACTGAAGCATTACAATAGAATCTGTATGAGCAGCCACTCCTATTCAGCGACATCACTTTGTAAGCGGTCATAATAAATTCCCCCTGTTTTTGACTTGTGGTCCCTACCACAGCATTCCCTTATATGAGAACGACCGCCACCTTACAACATTCATTATGATATATCTGATGAGACCAACTAAATGTCAAAGTGGACATTCTAAAAATAATGCAACTCTAGGTTTGGCATATTTTGCAAAATTCACTTTTTTTGCTTCGTCAAAATGGAAATTTTTTTGTGCATCTTTTCATCTGATTGTTGTATTTCTAAGCCAATAAAACTGAAGCATTACAATAGAATCTGTATGAGCAGCCACTCCTATTCAGCGACATCACTTTGTAAGCGGTCATAATAAATTCCCCCCGTCAAAATTCTATTGTTTCAACTCTTTATTCAACGGTCACTCCTCTAACGTGGCCAGCGGTCACTATTTTGCAAATAAATTTAACAAAACATCGCCCATTCAATGGCCATTGTTGAATGATAACATCTTGTCGTTCTTCGTAACACCCCCGATAGTCCCGTGAGTAGTAATCAAATAACTGGACTGCAGATTTTATTGACAATCAAATGAAATATAGCCAGTATTGTTTTATGATTAAATATACATTATTGAAATCTATGAAATTGAAGCAAGTAAAGGTAAATATTTTCCGGAGATACGTTGTTGCTGTATAAAAGTGCAAATAACTAGCTTTCACTCATTGTCCCCGGCCTTTCAAAGAAAGTTGGGGGACTATTAAAATGGGTTTGTCTGTCTGTCTGTCCGTCACACTTTTTGGGACACAATAACTCTCTTCCTAATTGAGCTAAAATGTTCAAACTTGGTGTATGTGTTTATTAGGTCAATGCCTTGATTGAGTTCGAAGATGAGCATTTTCCGCTTAGGGTAAGCAGAGATAAGCAATTTGATTGGTTGATGATTTGGGACACGATAACTTTAGTTCTAATTAAGTGAGATTGTTGAAACTTGGTGAATAGTTTCATTACAGTAATACCTTGACTAAGTATGATAATGAGCATTTTCTGCTCAGGGTAAGCAGAGCGATACACAATTTGATTGGTCGAGACTTTGGAACACAATAACTCTCCTTCTAATTGAGTTAAAATGTTAAAACTTAGTGTATATGCTTATTAGGTCAATGCCTTGATGGAGTTCGAAGATGAGCATTTTCCGCTTAGGGTAAGCAGAGATAAGCAATTTGATTGGTTGATGCTTTGGGACACGATAACCTTAGTTCTAACGAAGTGAGAGTGATGAAACTTGGTGTATACTTTCATTACAGTAATACCTTGACTAAGTTCGATAATGAGCATTTTCTGCTCAGGGTAAGCAGAGCGATACGCAATTTGATTGGTCGAGACATTGGAACTGTTACGAATAATTTAGCTCATTAATTAATTAAAACATTATTGTATGTCATAGATACATTTATTATCCAAATATTTCGTATTAATTAGTACTGGTTATAATATTAGACCATAGAAATAGACTGTATTTCTATGATTGATTAGACCTAGCTAGCTGTCATTTTACTCGCTTTGTTTTTGTTTACATCTAGGCCTTTCGCCGGTCTCGTTGTCACGTTAAACCGGAAGTGCACTTCCATGGTGGAATTTAGTCTATTTTCACCATAAGTATATATTGTCAGTGATTAGTAATGTATTTAATGAATTCCTTGTACATTAATTACTTTTATAACTTACATTATAGTGTATTTTACTTACATATTTAGTAGATTCAGGTTAAGATTCACCGCTTCCATTTACCGCTATGTTAACTGTTGGAAGACGAGCACGCGCCTCGTCAAGCGTTCCTATTGGACGACAGAAAATCCAATGCCGGGATTGGTTAATATAGTCACGTGATATCTATGGAAGGTTATATAAGCAACCGCGTTCGGTTGTTTCGGCGCACTATGCCCTGGCTCATTTTCACGTCTGTTAATTATTAGACAGTGATCAACAGTAGAACATTTAGTCTATTTAAGACTAAGCATACCAAACCATGGAAGATTTAATGGTAAGAAACGAGTCAGTCTGAAAATTAAGACATTATATATTTTATAGCCGGTTAATTATTATTCGCGGCGCTTACGACTATTACGAGTCTAGTCTACCGATAACTGCGATAGCCTAGTCCTATTCCGACTATTTAGCCACATATTGACTAACATTAGTAACATTAACTTGACTAAGCTAACTTAGCCAAGTCTTGATTTAGTCCTAAGACTAAACTATTCTATACTATTGTCATATAATTAAATATATTAATAACGTATTATTAACATTACCGTATCCGCGGTATCCCTGGCATTAGAAATATATTTTACTTTAGACTTAGTAGTAATACTGTAGCAGTCTTACTCTTAGTCTTACATATTTATTATTACCTCATATAAATAATATAAATAAAACTTATATTGATTATTAATTAATGTCTTGTGTCATTCTTTCGGTCAAATGCTAGTTACTGAGTCGAACCCACAATAGGATTGTTTTGAGCTCTTTAGCGAGCCACAAAAGACAGTCCCGTTACAGAACACAATAACTCTCCTTCTAATTGAGTTAAAATGTTCAAACTTGGTGTATATGCTTATTAGGTCAATGCTTTGACGCAGTTCGAAGATGAGCATTTTCCGCTTAGGGTAAGCAGAGATAAGCAATTTGATTGGTTGATGCTATGGGACACGATAACTTTAGTTCTAATTAAGTGAGAGTGATAAAACTTGGTGTATAGTTTCATTACAGTAATACCTTGACTAAGATCGATAATGAGCATTTTCTGCTCAGGGTAAGCAGAGCGATAAGCAATTTGATTTGCCGAGACTTTGGAACACAATAACTCTCCTTCGAATTGAGTTAAAATGTTCAAAATTGGTGTGTATGTTTATTAGGTCAATGCCTTGATGGAGTTCGAAGATGAGCATTTTCTTCTTAGGGTAGGCAGAGATAAGCAATTTGATTGGTTGATACTTTGGGACAAGATAGCTTAGGTTCATCTTAATTGATGATTTTTATGCCAATACAATGACTGCATTCTCATTCAGTAATGGATTCGACAGTAACAGTGTATAGAAACGATTGACTTGGACACGAGGGCCCTTTCCCATGGCCAGAGGGGCCCTTTTGTCAAGCGTGGGGGCCGTTTTGTTTGTCTTTTGGGTCCCCCTAACTAGGGTACATTTTCATTTTAACATTTTTATACGCCCTCATTTTTATGTGGACGTATATTGTCGTCGCCCCTGTCCGTCCGTCTGTCCGTCCGTCCGTCCACAATTGTTTGTGAACAGTCTACAGGTCACAATTTTTATCCGATTTCAATGAAACTTAAAATATAGGTTTATCACCCTAAGATCTCGGTTCCTTTCGATATTGGCATGTATCGGACTGTAACTTCATGGGTTATGGCCCCTGATTGTACGAAAAATCACGGTTTTAGCTTGTGAACAGTGTAGAGGTCACAATTTTGATCCGATTTCGATGAAACTTGAAATGCATGTTAATAACCAAAAGATCTTGGTTCCTTTCGATATTTGCGCATATCGGATCGTAACTTCCTGAATTATAGCTCCTGATTGTCCGAAAAATCACCCTTTTTAGCTTGTGTTCCCTGTGGAGGTCAAAATTGTAATCCGATTCAAAAAACCGTTTGATTATATCACCGTTACATAGTTATGGGGGTTGAGTTCGAATTTCGTGAAAATCGGACCAAAATTGACAGACAAAATGGCCGCCGTTTGTACGCGAATAGTGTGAAAATATGTTATATCAAGGTTGTGGACCCTATAGAGGTCACAATTTTGAACCGATTTTCATGAAACATGAAATGCATGTTTATAACCGAAGGATTTTGGTTCCTTTTGATTGTTTGCGCATATCGGATCGTAACTTCCTGAATTATGGCCCCTGATTGTCAGAAAAATCACACTTTTTAGCTTGTGTTCCCTGTGGAGGTCAAAATTGTTATCCGATTCAAAAAAACGTTTGATTATATCACCGTTACATAGTTATGGGGGTTGAGTTCGAATTTCGTGAAAATCGGACCAAAATTGACAGACAAAATGGCCGCCGTTTGTACGCGAATAGTGTGAAAATATGTTATATCAAGGTTGTGGACCCTATAGAGGTCACAATTTTGAACCGATTTTCATGAAACTTGAAATTCATGTTTATAACCGAAAGATCTTGGTTCCTTTCGATATTTGCGCATGTCGGATCGTAACTTCCTGAATTATGGCCCCTGATTGTCCGAAAAATCACACTTTTTAGCTTGTGTTCCCTGTGGAGGTCAAAATTGTTATCCGATTCAAAAAAACGTTTGATTATATCACCGTTACATGGTTTTGGGGGTTGAGTTCGAATTTCGTGAAAATCGGACCAAAATTGACAGACAAAATGGCCACCGTTTGTACGCGAATAGTGTGAAAAAATGTTATATCAAGGTTGTGGACCCTATAGAGGTCACAATTTTGAACCGATTTTCATGAAACTTGACATGTATGTTTTTAACCCAAAGGTCTTGGTTTCTTTCAATATTTGCGCCCATCGGATCGTAACTTCCTTAATTATGGCCCCTGATTGTCCAAAAATCACCCTTTTTAGCATGTGGTCCCTCTGGAGGTCAAAATTGTTATCCGATTTAAAAAAAACGTTTGATTATACCACTGTTACATGGTAATGGAGGTTGAGATCGAATTTCGTGAAAATCGGACCAAAATTGACAGACAAAATGGCCGCCGTTTGTGCGCGAATAGTGTGAAAAAATGTTATATCAAGCTATAGAGGTCACAATTTTGAACCGATTTTGATGAAACTTGACATGTATGTTTATAACCCAAAGATCTTGGGTCCTTTCTATATTTGCGCCCATCTGATCGTAACTTCCTGAATTATGTCCCGTGATTGACCGAAAAATTGCCTTTTTTAGCTTGTGGCCCCTCTGTCGGTCAAAATTATTATCCGATTTAAAAAAACGTTTGATTATATCACCGTTACATTGTTATAAAAGACGATGTGGAATTTCGTGAAAATTGGACCAAAATTGACGGACAAAATGGCCACTGTTTGTACGCGAATAGTGTGAAGGTTGAGGACCCTATAGACGTCACAATTTTGAACTGATTTTGATGAAACTTGAAATACATGTTTATAACATAAAGATCTTGGTTCCTTTCGATATTTGGACATATTTGATCGTAACTTCCTGAATTATGGCCCCTGATTGTACGAAAAGTCGCCATAATATTAAATGTTTCGTATGTTATTTCTTGATAAGTGCAGACAGTTACATACTGTTAAAATGGCTAAGCATACATTTTTTTACAGAAAAGTTTCAGAAATACGTACAACATTTTAAATACAAGATTTTGACATGACGTTTTTATAAGACATTTTGATTCTTAACCTCTGTGCTAGCTTTGGCTATCCTGAACTATTTTGCAAAATCCAGATAAGTAAGGGTTATCAATTGAGACAGAGGGGTTCAAGTTAGATGAACACCCGAGCTCGTGCAAAGTTGTTCAATGCACGGGCGCGGGTGTTTATCTAACTTGACCCCGAGGTCAAGGTTGATAACTGACTTACACACTGGATTCTTTGTTTGTGTAAGAAGTTGAATGAGTGAATGAAAATGGACAGATACGAGGGAGACGCAAGTTTATCACAGGCCCTTTATCGTACAAAAATAATTTGACCAATTTGTCTGTAACAGGTATCAATACATTATTTTGCATGCCATATATTGTTGTTTACTCAGCAAATTGGGGAGTGGGTCAATGACCCGAACATAACCAGTGTATATCTGTTTATTTACGATGCATACAAATCAGACCTTTCCAGTGTCAGGTTTTTGATATGCAATTATGCAATTTTAAGGAATTTGGATTGGTATTTGTATAAATGTATTTTAAGCCTTTTTGCTGATGGCCATAAGACGAAGATTTCCGATAATGACTTCCAGATTTATGGCCCTTGATATTTAATGTTTTGAGTACTCAACTTCAGTATAGGCCAGAATTAGAAGCCAAACAAGTATGGCAATTACTGTTTGTTATTCGCAATTATATCTTAGTATGTTGTAAATTTTTTCCTTACCACCAACGTGGGTTCGATTTCCGAATGGTTAATGCTTGCTCGTTCTATCATAAGGTCTGCCACTGAGTCAACTGGCATGGTTTCTATTCACTGGTTGTACGTGACAAGGAGTTAGGTAGCCTGTCCAACCTCATGAGTTTTCTCCGGGTCCTCCGGTTTTCTCCCAATGCTAAAGATGCCTACGCGCAAGCGAATTATTGAAATCAAATTGAACCACATTAGTCCGAAAATGACCTAGTTTGTGTTAAGTGGGTGTTAAACCCCATTTGTCTCTCCTTACCGAGAAAAGACAAAATATGCGACACCCCTTATTGACTACCCGGACGACTTGGTTGCTATGAAGGTATGTTTCCTTGCCTGGCAATCTATCTTTTACGATTTGCCAGCCACATAACAAACTAACCATACATGTGCGAAAAAAATAGCATGTATGATGATGTAGGAAAGGTATTTTACAAGATTACAATTAACTAAAACATGGTCAAACAGAAATTTATCCAAAGTTTGCAAGGTTTTGTGTATTTGTTCCTTATACTATTGGATGCGTTTTCTAGTTAATGATATTATTTCACAATCTACATTGAAAAAATATTTATTTATTGTTTTAACTACATGTATTTATCTTTTGTATTTAACATGGTGTTTCTTGTTATTTCTAATGCAGTTCACCCACGCAATTACCCGGTCTGTTTTGACAATCACCGGGTTGGTATGTTGGGGTGTTCATTTATATGAACACCTACTTTTCCTCAGATTACCTGTGCACGTGCTAAAACAATACAATACAGGTTGATCAGTAACTTGAACACCTGAGTCAGAACAAAGGGTCCAGCGTGTAAAACCTTTTGATTCCCCACCGACAAAATGTGCTTTCAAAACACGGGCTATTTTACAACGTATATACTATAACTACCAAAAATGTCAAAAAGAAGATACTAACTCTCTACACAAGATTCATAAATCTCATCCAAATGCGCCAGGCAAGGAAAAATGAAATTTTGAAGAACATTTTAAACTACATAACACTGAATCTTCTAAACTGTTTTATATATTTTGCAAAGAGAACACAGGACATTTATGAAAACAACGCCATATAAAAGTTTAACCACGACAACCAAATGCATGGTGTCAATTACTCTTAAAAATTGATGAATTTTTGTTTCTCTGAAGTTGTACCTTGACATCTTAAGAAAAAAAAATGGTTTAAAAGCCCAAACTTTACACTCAAAATTTGGGACTTTCTGGTACTCCAATTTTGGTAAACTTTTAGGATGTCAAAACCATCAAAAAACCATTTTCTTACCATTTATTGGGGGACTACCCCCCCCCCTTTTTTCTTGTAAATTAACTCGACTAAAACTCAACCTACGATCAAGGGCAAATAATTTGAGTATATGAACACCCCATAGATTACCCCAGGGTATAGTCAGGTAGAGTGGTTTCAAATCCCTGGTGGTACGTGGCAAGGAGTAGGGGTCGCCTGTCCAGCCTTGTGGGTTTCCTCTCACTGCTGAAAGACCGCTACGCGCAAGGGAATTATTGAAATAAAATTAAACCATATGTTAGTCCCGAAATGACCTAGTTTGTGTCAAGTAGAGGTTAAACCCCATTTCTCTCTCGGGTAGCACGGAATGAGATAACTGGGTATATCGACGATGCGGGTTAGGCAGGCAAACCTATTCCTTGTTCCTTACAACCGGGTAGTTAGATGGCCTAATGGTTAGCACATGCACACTGTATCAATCATAAAGCCTATCATTGAGTCAACTGGCATGGTTTTGAATCCCTGGTTCTAAATGATAAGGAGAAGAGTCGTCTGTCAACCCTGTGAGTTTTCTCTGGGTCCTGTGGGTTTCCTCCCACTGCTAAAGAACCCTACATGCAAGTGAATTATTGAAATAAATTGAACCATATGTTAGTCTCGAAATAACCTAGGTTGTGTCGAGTGGACATTAAACCACATTTCTCTCTTTCTTTGTATACAAAACAGGCTTATGTATAATTGAAAATGCTTACATAATACATACTATTATGCTAATTAACATCTTTTTACCTCTCTTAGATTGTTGTAAATTTACAGATGATTAGTGGATTCCTGTTTGGTGATATACTTATAAAATTATTAATTTACCTAACTCAAGGTATTCATCATTTACAATTTTTATACTCCCACATTTTCGTATTGTCATTGCCACTGTCTGTTCAGACAACAATTTGTTTGTCCACACTCTATTATTGGTCACAATTTTAATCTGATTTAGCTGAAACTGGAAATATAGGTTTATCTCCCAAAGATCTTAGGTCCTTTTGAAGCTGCTTGACAAAATGGCCACTTCTTGTACGCAATAAGTAGACACCTTTTAAAGTCACAATTTTTATCCAATTTTATATCCAAGAGTTCTTTGTTTCTTTCGATATTCATGCATATTAGACTGTAACTTCCTGGATTTTTTTAGCTTTTTCTTTCCATCTCCTGCAAAATGTAGGTGTTTTTTGCATGGCAACTGCTTTTCAATTCTAAGCCAACTTTTGATAGGATTGATTCAGTTTTTGGGGTGAATGCATTTTCATACGACTACATGGAAATGTTTATGTATATTTCTGTTGTCCCCTCCATGCAATTTTTTTAAAACTGACATTACCTTTACATTAGTAAGATTCAATATTTTTTGTTAATTACGTCTAGAGTTATGTCCCTTGTATGAAATTAATATGCGTCTTTTATTAAGCTAGTAAAAGAAGAATCCTATTGAAGAATTTCAACAATTTCTGGAGTTATGGCCCTTGTTTTACTTTGTGAACGCTCTTAAGACAAGTGGTATCATTTGATCTGTATGAAATTTGTATGCATCATTTAGGTTAGTGAAATGAAAAATTATATTTAATTTCAACAATTTCCGTAAATTACTTCTAGATTTATAGCTCTTGTTTTACTTTGTTTTACTTTGTGAACCTCCAAACGATGAAAATTATAATCTGATCTGTATGAAATTGTCTTGTAAATGGCCCTAGTTACTTACTAAAGAATAAAAATGCGACAACCCTTGTCTACTGCTTGGACGATTTAGCTGCTGTGGACATGTTGCGTTGCCTGGCATCCTATCTTTATTCACCACATGTTTTAATAGTTTTGCCCCTTTTTTGCCAAAACCTATCCACACTGCTTGTAATGCTTATTGGAATGTTAAATGCCAGAGTTTCTGTGCTACACTTGTTAATGTTGACATATATTGTAAGTAGTGGATCTTTTTATACGCCCACATTTTCATGTGGGCGTATATTGTCATCGCCCCTGTCCATCCAGAAGTACGTCAATCCACAATTTGTTTGTGGACTCTCTACAGGTCACAAGTCTTATCTGATTTTGACGAAACTTGAAATATAGGTTTATCCCCATAAGATCTCGGTTGCATTCGATATTGACATCTATCGGATCGAAACTTGGTGGATTATAGTCCCCTGAATGTACGCAAAATCACGTTTTCAGCTTGTGGACCCTATAGAGGTCACAATTTTGAACCAATTTTGATGAAACTTGAAGTGTATGTTAATAACCCAAAGATCTTGGATCCTTTCGTTATATTTGCATCCATTGGATCTTAACTTCCTGAATTATGGCACTTGATTTAGCTTGTGGTGCCTCTGGAGGTAAAAATTATTATCCGATTTAAAAAACCGTTTGATTATATCATCCGTACAGGGTAATGAAGGGTGAGTTTGAATTTCGGGACAATCGGACCACAATTGACGGACCAAACGGTCGCCATTTGTACGCGAATAGTGTGAAAATATGTTATATCAAGGTTATGGACTCTCTACAGGTCATATTTCTTACCTGATTTTGACAAAATTTGAAATATAGGTCTATCCCCATGCGCTCTCAGCTGCTTTCGATATTGGCATGTATCAGATCGAAACTTTATGGATTATGGCCCTTGATTGTACGAAAAATCATGTTTTTAGCTTGTGGACCCTAAGCTATAGAGGTCACAATTTTGAACCGATTTTGACATGTATGTTAATAACCCAAAGATCTTGGTTCCTTTCAATATTTTTGCCTATCAGATCGTAATTTCCTGAATTATGGCCCTTGATTTTCCGAAAAATCACCCTTTTTAGCTTGTGGTTCCTCTAGAGGTCAAAATTATTATCCAATTTAAAAAAACGTTTGATTGTTTTCACTGTTACATGGTAATGAAGCTTGAATTCGAATTTCGTGAGGTCACAATTTTAATTCGATTTTGATGAAATTTGAAATGTAAGTTTATAACCCAAAGAACGTTTGACTCTATCACCGTTGCACCCTACGGAAGGTTGAGTTCGAATTTCTTACCCACTTAGCAACATGATCCCCAGTCGAATTTGAAGCCTACTGTTGAATAATGAAAAATTATCGTGTGTTTAAAAATACAAAGGTATGCTTTCAAATATTTATGTCAGAACTAAAGTTTTTAAATCAATTTGATTTCAACTGGTTTATACGTGAATTGTCAAAGCTGCAAGATGGAGAAATGAAATGTCAAGAAAGAATGAATAGAAGAGTACAATGTACCTACAAAAAATGTCTATACAGTTTTAAGTTTTACTACAGAAAATCTATTGTTATGGCTGAGTTTTTTCTTGGAATTTGAGAAATGTGAGATGTTTTGCAGTTTACTTATCTATATTGTCACTAGTTTAATTCACAAACCAGTGAAAGGACACTAGTCCAGGAATAGTACGGCTAAATAGATCAGTAGCCCATAATTTGTACCCCGCCTTTCGAAGAAAGTTGGGGGAGTATTAAAATGGGTTCGTCCGTCACAATAACACTCTTCCTAATTGAGCTAGAATGTTCAAACTTGGTGTATATCAATGCCTTGATGGAGTTCGAAAATGAGCATTTTCCGCTTAGGGTAAGCAGAGATAAGCAATTTAATTGGTTGATGCTTTGGGACACGATAACTTTAGTTCTAATTAAGTGAGATTGATGAAACTTGGTGTATAGTTTCATTACAGTAATACCTTGACTAAGTTCGATAATGAGCATTTTCTGTTCAGGGTAAGCAGAGCGATACGCAATTTGATTGGTCGAGACTTTGGAACACAATAACTCTCCTTCTAATTGAGTTAAAATGTTCAAACTTGGTGTATATGCTTATTAGGTTAATGCCTTGATGGAGTTCAAAGATGAGCATTTCCCGCTTCGGGTAAGCAGAGATAAGCAATTTGATTGGTTGATGCTTTGGGACACGATAACTTTGGTTCTAATTAAGTGAGAGTGATGAAACTTGGCGTATAATTTCATTACAGTAATACCTTGACTAAGTTCGATAATGAGCATTTTCTGCTCAGGGTAAGCAGAGCGATACGCAATTGGTCGAGACTTTGGAACACAATAACTCTCCTTCTAATTGAGTTAAAATGTTCAAACTTGGTGTATATGCTTATTAGGTCAATGCTTTGATGGAGTTCGAAGATGAGCATTTTCTTCTTAGGGTAAGCAGAGATAAGCAATTTGATTGGTTGATACTTTGGGACAAGATAACTTAGGTTCATCTTGATTGATGATTTTTATGCCAATACAATAACTGCATACTCATTCAGTAATTGATTCAACAGTAACAGTGTATAGAAACGATTGACTCGGACAAGAGGGTCCTTTCCCTTTGGCAGAGGGGCCCTTTTGTCAAGCGTGGGGGCCCTTTTGTCTGCCTTTAAGGGTCCCCCTAACTATGGTAAATTTTTCTCGTCGGTTTTAGCATTCTTCTTTATAAAACACTTTTGGATGACACTTCGTGTACAGTTTGATTGCTCGATACGTTTGAAAAAAATAAATGTGTGATTAATTAATATGTGTCATCTATTTATTTTGGGATTTCGGCGGGGGACATCAGCCTCACTGTTGGCTTGTTTATTTTTGGTAGCCACGGGCGCCGGGGTTGTGGATTTTTACGCCCCTGGGATATATGTTGAATTTTTAAATAAAAAAAGAAACAAACAATTTAATCCACTTGACCATAGTGGTTCAATCATTGAACTTCAATGTATTCGTCTTTACAAAATAGTTGGGAAAGGTTTAACCACAAAATGGGGTACATTGAACTGTGGTAAAAATTCAATGTTAACATAGATCTAAGATTTAGATCTCAAACCTAGTCACTTGTTTCGTAGTGTTTAGGTCAGAACAAATATCCACAGATTTGACATTAGTTCAGCGATACAAACACGCAGGAGTGTGGATCCCCTAGGCTGCTACACATTGCCTTAAATTGCACATAAGTTGGCAGTTTGGTGGGATCAAATTCTACTTTTTATACGCCCACATGGAAATGTGGTCGTATATTGCCGTCGCCTCCGTCCGTCCATCGTCCACAATTTCTTGTGAACGCTCTAGAGGCTAAAGTCAATATCCGATTGACTTGAAATTTATACACGGTGTTTAAGGTCGTGAGACGAAGAAGCCTATTGATTTTCAGCGATATCCGATAATTGCTACCAGAGTTATGACCCATGATCTCTTTGAAAAATCTTGTGAACGCTCTAGAGGCTATAGTTAATATCCGATTGACTTTAAATTTATACACAGTGTTTAAGGTCATGAGACGAAGAAGCCTATTGATTTTCGGTGATATCTGATAATTACTGCCAGAGTTATGACCCTTGATCACTTTGAAAAATCTTGTGAACGCTTTAAAGGCTAAAGTTAATCACCGATTGACTTAAAATTTATACACGGTGTTAAAGGTCGTGAGACGAAGAAGCCTATTGATTTTCAGCGATATCCGATTATTACTACCAGAGTTATGACCCTTGATCACTTTGAAAAATCTTGTGAACACTCTAGAGGCTATAGTTAATATCCGATTGACTCTAAATTTATACACAGTGTTTAAGGTCATGAGACGAAGAAGCCTATTGATTTTCGGTGATATCTGATAATTACTGCCAGAGTTATGACCCTTGATCACTTTGAAAACTCTTGTGAACGCTTTAAAGGCTAAAGTTAATATCCGATTGACTTAAAATTTATACACGGTGTTAAAGGTCGTGAGACGAAGAAGCCTATTGATTTTCGGTGATATCCGATAATTACTACCAGAGTTATGACCCTTGATCACTTTGAAAAATCTTGTGAACGCTCTAGAGGCTAAAGTTAATATCCGATTGACTTTAAATTTATACACAGTGTGTAAGGTCATGATACGAAGAAGCCTGTTGATTTTCAGCAATTTCCGATAATTAGTGCCCGAGTTATGACCCTTGATCACTTTGAAAAATCTTGTAAACGCTCTAAAGGCTAAAGTTAATATCCGATTGAATTTAAATTTATACACAGTGTTTAAAGTCATGATACAAAGAAGCCTATTGATTTTCAGCAATATCTGATAATTACTGCCAGAGTTATGACCCTTGATCACTGTGAAAAATCTAAAGTTAATATTCGATTGACTTTAAATTTCAACACACTATTTACGGTCATGATACAAAATACAATGTAGCCTATTTATTTTCAGCGATATCCAATAATTACTGCCAGAGTTATGACCCTTGATCACTTTGAAAAACCCTGTGAATGCTCTGAAGGCTAAAGTTAATATCCGATCGACTTTAAATTTGTACACAGTGTTTAGGGTCATGAGACGAAGAAGCCTATTTAATTTTCAGTGATATCTGATAATTTCTGGCACTTGATCACTCTGAAATATCTTGGGGACAAAAGCCTTGAGACAAACCATCAAAACTATTCTAATCATTTCTGATAATTATTTAATGGGCTATTACTCGTAATAAGATTATCATGTGTTGTAAATGTTCTCCTTACTGATAAAAGAAACAATATGCGACAACCCTTGTTGACTGCCCGGACGACTTAGCTGTTGTGGGCGTATGTTTCGTTGCCTGGCAACCTATCTTTTTGTGTATCAAACAAAAATTTGTTCAATATTTTGTCGTAATTCTGACAGACTAATTTGCTAATGAGCGACTCTAGTCCGAAGACCCATTGCGCGCCGACATGGAACAGCCAAGTTTTGAACACTACTCCCATGAAGTTTTAATTCCTTTTTATACGCCCACTATGTGGACGTATATTGTCGTCGCCCCTGTCCGTCCGTCCACAATTGTTTGTGAACAGTCTACAGGTCACAATTTTTATCCGATTTCAATGAAACATAAAATATAGGTTTATTACCTTATGATCTCGGTTCCTTTCGATATTGGCATGTATCGGACTGTAACTTCATGGGTTATGGCCCCTGATTGTACGAAAAATCATGTTTTTAGCTTGTGAACAGTGTAGAGGTCACAATTTTGATCCGATTTCGATGAAACTTGAAGTGCATGTTTATAACCAAAAGATCTTGGTTCCTTTCAATATTTGCGCATATCGGATCGTAACTTCCTGAATTATGGCCCCTGATTGTCCGAAAAATCACACTTTTTAGCTTGTGTTCACTGTGGAGGTCAAAATTGTTATCCGATTCAAAAAACCGTTTGATTATATCACCGTTACATAGTTTTGGGGGTTGAGTTCGAATTTCGTGAAAATCGGACCAAAATTGACAGACAAAATGGCCGCCGTTTGTACGCGAATAGTGTGAAAAAATGTTATATCAAGGTTGTGGACCCTATAGAGGTCACAATTTTGAACCGATTTTCATGAAACTTGACATGTATGTTTATAACCCAAAGGTCTTGGTTTCTTTCAATATTTGCGCCCATCGAATCGTAACTTCCTGAATTATGGCCCCTGATTGTCCAAAATATCACCCTTTTTAGCTTGTGGTCCCTCTGGAGGTCAAAATAGTTATCCGATTTAAAAAAAAACGTTTGATTATACCACCGTTACATGGTAATGGAGGTTGAGATCGAATTTCGTGAAAATCGGACCAAAATTGACAGACAAAATGGCCGTCGTTTGTACGCGAATAGTGTGAAAAAATGTTATATCAAGCTGTAGAGGTCACAATTTTGAACCGATTTTGATGAAACTTTACATGTATGTTTATAACCCAAAGATCTTGAGTCCTTTCTATATCTGCGCCCATCTGATCGTAACTTTCTAAAATATGTCCCGTGATTGATCGAAAAATTGAATTATGGCACTTGATTTAGCTTGTGGCCCCTCTGTAGGTCAAAATTATTATCCGATTTAAAAAACGTTTGATTATATCACCGTTACATTGTTATAAAAGATGATGTGGAATTTCGTGAAAATTGGACCAAAATTGACGGACAAAATGGCCGCTGTTTGTACACGAATAGTGTGAAAATATGTTATATCAAGGTTGTGGACCATGGGTTCCATTTCGGCCGTATATGCCGGTCGGGACCTACAGCTTTGGAAAATGACCGAATCTGGATCAGACCCGTAGGTCATTTTGCACGCCGGAAAAATAGCATATTTTGTGCTAAATCATAAAATCCAGGAGACGACGAAACTCCGTGCGTGGCGTGATTTAAACTATCAGGTATAATAAAATTAACAGTGTTCAGTACTCCACGAATGGAAACCACTGCCAATCAATTATCCTTGTGTATAATGCTCTAATCACAATTAGCAAAGGGGCTACATCAAACAGATTAAAAGCTCAACATTTAATCAATTTACTTAGTTTTGTTTTGTTTTATAATTAGTAATACTGTGAGCGTGATCATTCTTGAGTTGTTGTTACAGCATATTTACCGACTTTCATCATTCGTGCGGCAATTCACTGTTTGAACATCAAACAAATTAAAAACTTTTCTTTGATGTCTTCACTTGATCACAAGAGTTAATCATGTCAATCTTGCAAATGATATATATATATATATATATATACAAGAATGTTAGCATTCTATATATCATTTCAAAATGTTGAAATTCCTCACCTCCCAGAATAACAAAAGAAAGCGAGATGATGATATTGCTGTCAATGAATCCGATTCCCCTTCTTCAACATCGAACCACGAGGGTGACAGTTCCGCCCCAAAAAACAAAGTCAGACGTAAATTCTCTACTAAATGGTTACAAATATTCCCGTAGTTAAGATATGATATTCCCACACAAAAATATGTATTCCCAGGTGTGTTTTTAATCCATTTATATAACAATCGGTAGACGTCATTTGGTTAAAACAATGAGCTTTACGATCGCCGCCATTTTGAAATATGTGCAAATATCTTTACATGTTATAGAGTTAAAATACTAGCACGATATTATTTGAGCTCTCAAAATATCAATATGAGTTAATAAATTGATAAATTTAAGAATTATGTTAATTATTATACATGTGTATCACTTTGAATTATTTACGTGTGCTAATCATTCGGAACTACTTTTTCCCCGTGTATGGAGAAAATAGTCAACCGCCGAATAATGTCACGTACGCCACTGAGAACCGGGATTCTAGCACCAAAACATAATTAAAACCAAGTTACGATGTTCCTTGAGCATGAAAAATCTTGACGAATTAATGAGAATTTCAACCGGCACGTGCTTTACAGAAATGGAAATCCTCTAGAAACCGACGACTATATACGGGTGATGTCGTAAACAAATTATAGAGGTCACAATTTTGAAATGATTTTGATGAAATTTAAAATACATGTTTATAACATAAAGATCTTGGTTCCTTTCGATATTTGGACATATCTGATAGTAACTTCCTGAATTATGACCCCTGATTGTACGAAAAGTCGCTATAATATTAAATGTTTCGTATCCAGTGGAGGTGTCAGCTTATTCCATAATATTAAATGATTCGTATACTTTACATTAGCATGGAGCAGAACTTTATAAAAACCAAACAAATTCTAATGATTTTCTGATAATTACTTAATTTGCGATAACTCTTGTTGACTGCCAGGACGATTTAGCTGCTGTGTGGACGTATGTTTCGTTGCCTGGCAACCTATTTTTATATGCCCACATTGAAATGTGGTCGTATATTGTCGTCGCCCCCCCGTCCGGCGTTCACAATTGCTTGTGGACGCTCTAGAGGCTAAATTTAATATCCGATTGACTTTAAAAATTTATACACAGTGTTTAAGGGCATGAGACTAAGAATCCTATTGTTTTTCAGCGATTTCCGATAACTACCAGAGTTATGGCCCTTGATCACTTCAAAAAATCTTGTGGACACTCTAAAGGCCAAAGTTAATATCTGATTAACTTTAAATTTATACACAGTGTTTAAGGTCATGAGACAAATAAGCCTATTGTTTTTCAGCAATTTCTGATAATTAGTGTCAGAGTTACGGCCCTTGATCACTTCAAAAAATCTTGTGGACACTCTAAAGGCCAAAGTTAATATCTGATTGACTTTAAATTTATACACAGTGTTTAAGGTCATGAGACAAATAAGCCTATTGATTTTCAGCGATTTCTGATAATTAGTGTCAGAGTTATGGCCCTTGATCACTTCAAAAAATCTTGTGGACGCTGAAGAGGCCAAAGTTAATATCCGATTGACTTTAAATTTATACACAGAGTTTGAGGTCATGAGACGATAATTACTGCAAGAGTTATGGCCCTTGATCACTTCAACAAATCTTGTGAATGCTTTAGAGGCCAAAGTTAATATCCGATTGACCTTAGATTTATACACAGTGTTTAAGGTCAAAGAAGTCTATTGATTTTCAGAGATTTCCGATAATTACTGCCAGAGTTATGACCCTTGATCTTGTGAATGTTCTAGAGGCTAAAGTTAATATCTGATTGACTTTAAATTTATACACAGTGTTTAAGGCCATGAGACAAAGACGTCTATTGATTTTCAGCAAATTCTGATAATTACTGCCAGAGTTATCTCCCTTGACCACTTTGAAAAATCTTTTGTAATGGGATTACTCATGTTTTCTTTTGGCGTTCGTCACTCCCGATTTATGAAACCTTTATTACCCATCTATCAAAGCAATGATGTCTGTGTTAAAATTATATTTGGAATGTGTTTAACTAGTTCTATCACATGTGATAATGACTGACACCAAAATTGTCCTTTAAAGGCTAAAGTTAATATCTCATTGACTTTAAATTTAAACACAGTGTTTCATAGACCAGGAGCCCAGGGGGTCAACCTAGCTGAAAAATGTACCAATTTTCTCCTGTATGGTATCAATGCATGTCTATCTGGTATCAGAATGTAAGTCTGCTGGGTTTTTGGTGGTGGGTGTGGTATTCCAAGCTCCAAAATGCCATGCCCCTCACCTGGGCTAGATTATCTCAAAAGTGTACCACATGAAAATCATACAGCAGAGTACCCTACATCTTAGGTATTACAAAAACACTCCGACAAACGTGTCTAGTGGTGGGTTACCCCTGACAGAGCTATGTAATTGCCAGACATTTGTAGTGGTGGAGTATTCCTGACATAAGGTAAGATAAGAAGTTTATTGCATCAAAATGTCCATTATAGACAGCATGCATACATACATTTAATAATACATGTACATACACAAAACATTCATACAAACAATATACTACATGTATATCTAAGGGGCTTCAGTTAGATGAAGTTGCTGCTAAATTTGAATTCGCTGTCGTATCAAAAGCTAAAAACTCATATAAAGCTACTGCCCTGGCAATAAATTTTGGTGGGTTTAACAGATTAAGAAAGTTGTAGGAAATCATAGGGTTTACTAAGTAGGCGGGGTATGAATGGACATGGCGTATTTTTTCATACTTGCTACAGTGTAACAAAAAATGTTGCTCGTTTTCAATCGAGTATAAATGCAAAATTTGCATAGATGCTGATCAACAGGAATTTTTTTGTATCGGCCCCTCTCTTTTTGTAAGTGATGTGTACTGAGTCTAAGTGTGGTCATAGCTTTCTTATGGTCACTAAATTTCCAGACCATAGCTAGGCTAGATTAGCTGAAATTTGTACCACTTAAATCGTAGCTGGTCCATTCAGGTTTGCTGCATGAAGAGGTAACGTCCAGTTGTTAATGAAAGAATCAAAATGTCCTCTATCTGTAGTAATCATACTCACAAGCGTATGATGGCGTACCATACTCCTCGCAGTGTTTCGTTTGGTTAGTGTGATAAACGCACTTAACACTGCTGTATTTGAAACAAATTTATGTTGCAAATTATTACTGGTCAATAATCTGATTACCAACCAATAGCTAACTGCATAACAATATCATTACACTTTAAACAGAGCGCCAAATTGGACAAAATAAATTATGTCTATATAAAGTTACGTCGTGGCTCATCGTTTTATTATACCCAATCAACCAATGCATAACAGAATGTTGCAGAAAAAGTAATTGCGTGATAAATAAGGCTATCTAAACTATTCAATACCTTAAATCATAGTTTCGGGGGGTTGGGATGGCCTAGTGGTCTAGAGTGCCGCGCTTCGACCTCTAGCTGGCTGGTCACCTCTGGCTTGCAGCTGTGGTTTCGAGCCCTGGTGTGAGAGTATGTGGCATGGAGATAGGGGGGCCTTCTCAACCTCGTGGGTTTTCTCCGGGCACTCTGGTTTCCTCCCACTGCTAAAGACCCCTACCCCATTTCTCTCTCTCTCTTTCTAAATCACAGTTTCAGGGAAGACACGAGATTAAACGAACGGCTGTTATGTTGATGGCCAACAATGATCAGAGACGGAGTTCTTAGGCCATTGCTTCAGAAAGAATTATCTGCTGGCTAACCAGAATCCCAAACAACCACCGCATATGGTTTTTTAAACATTTGTTTCTGTTCTAAGCCAAGAGAAAATCAACTTTCATTTTCCAATCGTTTTCAAACCAAAATATCACTCTATGCTGACCTGAATTACAACCATCCAATCGGACTGTTGCGGCTGCATTCACAAATAATAATTGATATCCGAAAAATGTGGCACAAAGTAAAGTGACTCCAGACAGAATGTTTTAATCCAAATTCGTGTTACCCAATTAAAATAAAAGAAAAATATGTGTTTTATCAGATTTCGGGCACTCTATTTTGCCAACCAGATAATATTTTTTGTTTTCACTTTACCCGTCTGCCTGAAAGGTCAAATTGCCTATTACTATTAGTCAGGGAGCCCAGTGAGGTTTAATCAAAATATTGAGTCCAAAAGGTTTGAGGTCTACAACACATATTTTACCCCTAGATCATTATGGAAAGGCAAGTCTTAAGTTTTGTAACCTGTGCATATACCTGGGAGCACTCCCCCTAACCCTCTAAAATTTAATGGGAGTTAAAATTTAATGTTCATCCACATTTTTCTTGCAAGAATTTCATACTTAACACTTTGAAACAGAATGCATGACTTCAGATCCTAAATTAATTAGCATTAATTAGTGGCCGTAATTAAAATTTACAGTCCATGACTGAAACAAAGCCTAACAGCTATCTAACCAAATCAGGTCAGTTTTTGGGTTTTATTAATGGGGATTGAATCTATAGCTGAAACAAAGCCTAAATAGTAGCTAACCAGGCCAGAAAGTCACAAATATCACTTAAAAGTGACAAAAGTGGGTCAAAGGTGACAAACTGGTGACAAAGTTCATATTCCAATTAATCTAAATATTGAAAATGGAAGTATAAAACTGGATGATTCTCTGGTTTTAAAAAACGCAGACAATTGGATAATAAATTCGACCACATGAAGATATAATATATAAATCAAAACATTTATGTCTTCTCCTTAACATGGATATTTACAGGAATGTCTTCAAAAAAACTAATGCAACGTTGGTGAAAAAAAGGGGTTAAAATTCAAAAGTTATTTGCAGTATAATGCTAATGCTATCAAGACTTGTTTATACGGTTTACTTACAAGATATTGTGCTGGATAAGATGTTAATTGCATCAAAATGTTCAATTGGGACATTTTTAGACATAGTTGTATGACCGATGTCTAGGTCATGTTATTTTATTATTTTTCAATTCTGTTTTAAATTTCAAAATCTATATTTCAAATTTCATTAATGCTTGGTTAGTCATTAAACAACAATTAACCTGTCAGTCAAATTATGACAACAGATCAACTACTTCAGTTGCCAGTTTAAGTCTCTTCTAACTATTGTTTTAAATGCTTTAAGTCTTAATCCTTTGATAATTATATGTTTATGTCAACACTTTCTAATAACTGATTTGTATAAAATAGACAAATGTATGCTAGATACAACTGCCCAACATACAACTGTCTCAACAAATTTCAACGAATAGGGTTTAGGAAAAAACCGGACCAGTGACATTTGGGCAAATGTCAAATGACATCTTAAATAAATACAAACTAAAAGACACAATAATCGAGACAAAAACCTTCCCCGATACACCTCCTTGGCAATTAAATAACCCAACCACCAATTCCCAACTAAGTCAAACCATAAGCAAACATAATAACCCAATAGGGTTTTTTGGGCATCGATTATTATTTGTGAATGTATAGTAGATGCAACAGTCTGATTGGATGGGAGGAATTCAGAGTGGGATTTCGGTTAAAAAACCATTGTACACTTTTGGAGTTGCTCACACGGGCTAGAATAGCACTAAACGCATTTGCGGTGGTTAAATTTTCAAAATATCTCCAGGAGGGCGAGGCCCCAATACTTCGCGATGATTGGTTGTTTGGTTGGGATTCAGGTCAGCGAGGTAGGCTATATTGAACCATATTAAAGTTGCTGTATTCACGGGATGGAATAGCAGGAAAACATGTTTGCAGCAGTTAAATTTTCTCCCAGCGGTCCCGTCTTCATGGTCTGTCAACGATTGATCTGGTGATTGGAATTCGAAAGTTATTTGCAGTATAATGCTAATGTGGTCGCCATTTTTGAATTTTAACGTGTGTAAATACACATTTTGCTCAAAAACTTTACATAGTCTTGGACACTGCTGGGAATGGAGGCGGAGCTGGAATCTCAGTAGTGTGAATATTTCTAGTTCTTGTAGTGTACATGAGAGAATAAATCGTGAATGATGGCTTGAAGATTTGTCTTTAGATCAGATTTCGTATCATGTGCTGCAACAGGGATTAGAATTGTTTGCCAGAAAATGATGCTGAAAATACCCACAAAGTGCATTTTAGAGCGTCTAGTTTTCCATAAATTTCGTGGGAGGACACCCCCCCACCCCCTCATTACCTGCGCATGGACTGTCCCAACATTATTTTGGGGCGATCTGTGCCCCTGTGTATGATTATAATCCAAAGATTTTGGGTCCTTTTGATATTTGTCCTTCCTTAATTATGGCCCCTGATTTCAGGTTAAGGGGCCCTCAAGATGTCACAATTTTTGTCACATTTTAAACATATCACTGATACACCCTATATATGTAATATAAAATTTGTGGACCCTAAAGATGTCCCAATTTTTGACCAATTTTGATGAAACTTAAAATTCAAAATCATTATTAAACTAACAAAAAAGTTACCAAGGTTGTGGACTCTCAGATTTTGATGATACTTGAATTACATCTTCATATCTCAAAGATGTCAATCCCTTTCGATTTGCTCATTTCAGGCCATGTCATCTAGGATTATGGCCCATGAATGTACCAAAATCGTGGGTGTATCTTGTCTGGCAGCTGCTGATTTAATTGATACGGGAACTAGCGTCAGTTTAAGGGTAATGTTCATGTGAAACCTGTTATTACTGCATCGCAGTTCATCTTGTTATCATTATTAAGTTTACAAAAAGTTATCAAACATTTTCATTTATTTTCAGGAGCTAAAACATTGACCAAACCAGATATACAAGCTTGCATTTTATCAGCTGTAAATTATAATGCACTATTTTATTTTTTATTGGCAAATATTTTAACAGGGTTAGTAAACATATCTATACACACAATCTATACATCCACATTTATGTCTTTTCTTATACTCTTTATATATTTACTTTTATTATCATTTGTTGCCATGTTTTTATATCATAATAAAATATCAATTAAATCTTGGTAAATAAAAAAAATATAGGTATGTTTTATTTATGTGTTGAAACCATGCACACAAAGGTCTATTGCAACATGTCAACAGTGAGTCTGAGGTCCCCCGCCAAAATTCCAAAATGAATTCATTGCACATTTATTTTCAGGCGGGGTCCAGAGGGGAGTGCACCCAATGCACGCTCCCTTTTTTTTTTCTTTTTTTTTTTATTATTATTATTAGGTGGTGAACAATTTTAGCTCCGTATATTCTCGCGGGAAAGGAGAACAAAAATAGTTTAGGTTGGAAATTGTAACTTACAGTACTAGTATGAAATTAGCCCTTGTGGGCATTTTTCCCACTCAAAAATCATGGAAACTGGAGAACCCGGAGAACCCACGAGGTTGGACAGACGGCCCTACTCCTTGTCACGTACGACCAGAGATTTAAAACCACACCAGTTGACTCAATGACAGGCTTTACGATACAGCACACGTGTGCTAACCATTCGGCCATCCACACACCTCCCCCACCCCAATACTAACTAAAAAAAACCTGACAAAAGTCAAAAGTAAGGGTGATATATACCATTCACCTTTAAGAAGAAGAACGATAAACATATCTAATACCTTATCAGTGAACAGTAAAAAAACCCCTTACATTTCAATTAAAGGGACAATCCCGATAAGAACAGCGTCTCAAAAATTAAAGTCTGAGAGTTTATGAAATTTATGGACCAAAATATAGAGGCGTGGTATATTTATCTTGTCTCAAAATTTCAGCTCAAAATATTGAGTCGTTTGGACGTGAAGGTCAACACTTCTTATCCGGACACGTAACCCTTTTAAGATTTTGGGTCAATTTTTTGATTGGGTGACATGATAATTGATTCACATTTCTTGAGAGGTCTATACAGTGAATGACCCATGTACTGTACTTGATAACAAAAGGTAAATTTCACCTACATATTATTTTTATAGAAAAAAGTTTTGTTTTATCCAGATACTGTATAATACAACGGTCTCCATTTTCAGATGAAGACTGTCAGATTTAAGTTATTTACAAGCGTATCACAAATATCGTGTTAGTTGGTCGGCCTTAGGTAATGGGTTTTACTGGATTTTAACACAAAATTAAGCAGTTTTATTCCCCAGAAAGTTATCGGGATTGGCCCTTTAATTATACCTGCAGACAATACCCCCCAGACATTCATCTGTAATTGAATTATCTACTTCACACTACTTCATATACTTTACTATACATAGTCACATATGACAACCATATGTTATTAAAGATAATGCAAAATCTATAGAAACGTTCAACTTTTCTACCTTATATACTATGCTACAGCATGCAGATCTAAAAAATAATTTGGATTGGTTCGTAGATAAAGTCTTTAATGGAGCTTGCGGGTTTTTTTTTTAAACAAGATATTTATTTTCCATCATTCTTATATTATATACTACACAGTAATCCCACCCCCTAACAAACTACATGGGTCAATTATTATTTAATTTTCAATAATTTTTATACGCCCACATTGAAATGTGGTCGTATATTGTCGTCGCCCCCGTCCTTCTGTCGGTCCGGCTTCCACAATTGCTTGTGGACGCTCTAGAGGCTAAAGTTAATATCCGATTGAATTTAAATTTATACACAGTGTTTAAAGTCATGAGACGAAGAAGCGAGAGAGAGATAAATGGGGTTTAACGTCCACTCAACACAGGTCATTTCGGGACTAACATAAGGTTTTAATTTTATTTAGTGGGAGGAAACCGGAGTGCCCGGAGGAAACCCACGAGGTTGAGAAGGCGCCCCTTTCTCCATGCCACATACGCTCACACCAGGGCTCGAAACCACAGCAGCAAGCCAGAAGTGACAGGCCAGCTAGAGGTCGAATTTTGGGAAAATCGGACCAAAATTGCCGTACAAAATGGCCGCCGTTTGTACGCAAATACTGTTAAAAAATTGTATATCATGGTTGTGGACCCTGTAGAGGTCACAATTTTAATTCGATTTTGATGAAACTTGAAATTCATGGTTATAACCCAAAGATCTTGGTTCCTTTCGTTATTTGCGCATATCAGATCGTAACTTTCTGAATTATGGCCCCTGATTGTCCGAAAAATCGCCTATGGCCCCTCTGGAGGTCACAATTATTATCCGATTTAAAAAACTGTTTGAATATCACCATTACACCCTACGGAAGGTTGAATTTGAATTTTGAGAAAATTGGACCATAATTGCCAGAAAAAATGGCCGCCGTTTATACGCGAACAGTGTAAAAATATGGTATATCAAAGTTGTGGAGCCTGTAGAGGTCACAATTTTAATTTGATTTTGATGAAACCTGAAATGCTTGTTTATAAC
The DNA here is from genome assembly GCA_036850965.1 of Patella caerulea. Lineage (NCBI taxonomy): Eukaryota > Metazoa > Mollusca > Gastropoda > Patellidae > Patella > Patella caerulea. The sequence goes on along the minus strand of JAZGQO010000008.1, from coordinate 1,642,379 downwards.
CTAAGAATCTTTATTGTTTTCGATATTTGCGCATATCAAATTGTAACTTAATGAATTATGGCCTTTGATTGTAGGAAAAATCACTTTCGGTATTGCTTGTTTTAGCTTGTGGTCCCTCTGGAGGTCACAATTTTTTTCCGATTTAAAAAAAACGTTTGATTATATCACCGTTACACCGTAAGAAAGGTTTGAGTTCAAATTTCGGACCAAAATTGACAGAAAAAATGGTCGCCATTTGTACGCAAATACTGTTAAAACATAACGCTAACGCTACAATATACGTCCACATTCCTGCTTTGATTGATATGGTACTTTGTCAAGAAGGCTAGGTGTTTTGTTTAGCGTTGAGTGTCGTGCACCAACATTAATAGTTGCCATCCTTAGAGTATTAGGAATATGTATACCAAGATAATCCATTCAGAATTGTGCCTTCCAAAAGCTAAAGGCAAAAAGTGGGCGTGACTCTGCCCCTGGGGGTCGGGACATTCATCAAAATAAATAGTGGACGCCCTCAGGCTATAAGGAATACATAAGCCAAGTACCAAGCTGATTCATTCAGAATTGCGGCCTGTAAACGACAAACACAAAAATTGGGCGTGTCTTGCCTGTGTGAGTCGGGACATGCAGTTGAAGTCCTTAGGCTATATGGAATACATATCCCAAGTTTAAAGACGATCCATTAAGAATCGTGGCCTGTAGACAACACACACAGACACGAAGTACAAATGGGCATGGCTCTGCCCCTGGGGGTTAGGAAATCACCAAAAACAAAAAATGGGCGTGTCTTGCCTGTGTGCGTCGGGACATGCAGTTGACGTCCTTAGGCTACAGACGATCCATTAAGAATCGTGGCCTGTAGACAACACACACAGACACGAAGTAAAAATGGGCATGGCTCTGCCCCTGGGGGTTAGGAAATCACCAAAAACAATAGGGGTCATCTTTAGGAATAGGTTTGTAAAGTTTTAAAAGGATCTGTTAAGAATTGCATCCTGTAGACGAACACAAGACACAAAAGCATTTGGCGTGGCTCTGTCCCAGTGGGTCCGGCATGCACCAAAAATAATAGTGGTCAGCCTTAGGGCATAAGGAATAAGTATAAAAAAAGTTTTCAAGACGATCGATTAAGAATTGTGGCCTGTAGGTGACACACAGACAAAAAAAAAATGGGCGTGGCACTGTCCCTTGGGGTCAGGCATACACCAAAAACAAATGGGATCTTCCTTCGGGTACCAAGAATGAGTATTCAAAGTTTCAAGATGATACATTAAGAAATGCAGCCTGTAGACGACAGACAAACAAATACAAGAAATGGGTGTTGCTGTCCCACGGGGATCGGGCATGCACCCAAAACAAAAGGGATCATCCTTAGGGTATAAGGAATAAGTATTTTAAGTTTCAAGTTGACCGATTAAGAATTGTGGCCTGTAGGCGACACACAAAAAGAAAATGGGCGTGACTCTGGCCCTGGGGGTTGGGCATGCACCCCAAATGATAGGAATGTTTCTTAGGGTAGAAAGAATAAGCCTTCAAAGTTTCAAGATGATACGTTAAGAAATGTGGCTTGTAGACGACAAACAAATAAATACAAGGAATGGGCGTGGCTCTGCCATTGGGGGTCGGGCATGCACCAAAAAACAATACGGATCATCCTTAGGGTGTAAAGAGTAAGTATACAAAGTTTTAAGAAAATCCAGTTAGAATTGCTGCCTGTAGGCGACACACAAAAAGAAATTGGGCGTGGCTCTGCCCCTGGGGTTTGGGTATGCATCTCAAACGATAGGGATCATCCTTAGAGTATAAAGAGTAAGTATACAAAGTTTGAAGAAAATCCAGTAAGAATTGCGCCCTGTAGGCAACACAAAGACACAGGAAAAGAAAATGGGCGTGGCTCTGACCCTGGGGGTTGGGAATGCACCCTAAACGATAGGGATGTTCCTTAGGGTACAAAGAATGTGTATTCAAAGTTTCAAAGTTAAGAAATGTGGCTTGTAGACGACAAACAAACACCTACTAGAATTGGGCGTGGCTCTGCCCCTGGGGGTCAGGCATGCACCAAAAACAATAGAGATCTTCCTTAGGGTAAAAGGAATACGTATACCAAGTTTGAAGAAAATCCAGTAAGAATTGCACCATGTAGGCGACATAAAGACACACAGAAAGAAAATGGGTGTGGCTCTGCCCCGGGGGGTGGGCATGCAACCCCAAACGATAGGGATGTTCCTTAGGGTACAAAAAATGTGTATGCAAAGTTTCAAGATTATAAGTTAAGAAATGTGGCCTGTAGACGACAAACAAACAAATACTAGTAATGGGCGGGGCTCTGCCCCTGGGGGTTGGGCATGCGCCAAAAACAATAGGGATCTTCCTTGGAGTATAAGAAGTAAGTATACCAAGTTTGAAGAAAATCCATGAAGAATTGCGCCCTGTAGGCGACACACACACATATGGTGTAAATCGAGGACTTTGACTGGATCCTCCTAATTGAGGTCTTGATAAATACTGCATGTAGCTGAAAAACATCATTATTTCTGAACTCTATTACATCAAAGGATTATGGAAAGGTATAAATTATACCTCAATTCATATATTTTATGCATTTGACTTTTTACGGAAGAAATGCGGACACACAGGAGCGAATATTTGGGGAAATACGGCTGAACGAGTCCCATGCTAGATACACCTTATCGAGGACACACATGGTGTGTGTTGGGAACGCGGCCAAACGAGGTCATTTTGCTCTATACTACCATACTGTGGACTTGACACTTACTGTGGTCTTTATCCTGTAAATAAGTACATTTTTGTCCCCCGCCTTTCGAAGAAAGTTGGGGGACTATTAAAATGGGGTTGTCTGTCTGTCTGTCTGTCTGTCCGTCCGTCTGTCTGTCCGTCACACTTTTTGGGACACAATAACTCTCTTCCTAATTGAGCTAGAATGTTCAAACTTGGTGTATGTGTTTATTAGGTCAATGCCTTGATGGAGTTCGAAGATGAGCATTTTCCGCTTAGGGTAAGCAATTTGATTGGTTGATGCTTTGGGACACAATAACTTTAGTTCTAATTAAGTGAAAGTGATGAAACTTGGTGTATAGTTTCATTATAGTAATAACTTGACTAAGTGTCTGGTATGTTCGAGTAAGCAGTCGCAAACTTTGGAGCTCAGAGAGAAATAAATGAAAAATAGTGTTTGTATCGGCACTTTAAAGGCTTCCTGGTGTATAGATAGATGGTAATTAATCTTTGGAACACTGATAAAGTACTTTTGACGTGTAATTATAATCTGGATTACTATTTTCCAAGTTCAATACGAATACAAGTATTTGTTTACATATCGCTAAGGGCGCCATATTGTTTTTACTGTCTCAAACGATAACAGGTACAGCCAACAACATCTCTCATCTGACTTATTTTATCTAGTGATCTGAATAGACTAAACTATGATGGAATCGCCAGTATCTACCAGGAAAAGACCCCCTACAAGATCACCAATAGAGATGCAGCAAGACATTCTAATGGCCGCAAACAAAAATGAGACACTAAAGAAACAGCGAGTGGTCCAACAGGACATAAAATCAATGCTAACAAAAACAAGTTACCCCACAGAACCATCACCCCCCACTGTTAGAGAATTATTTTATTCAGAGGGTATTACAGAACAAGACGACAATTTTGAGGACCTGTTACACTTTCCTGAGGCAATCAAGGATATTGACAAATCTTTGTTAGCAGACACTGTTAGTACAATTGCCTCGAAAGTCGCAGACTCTTTCAGGCAGGCTCCTGTTCAAAATTTGTTACGAAATATGATAAGTGAGATAGTAAATGACAGCCTGGAAAAATTTGTGTCTCCACTGAAGGAAGAAGTGAATTGTTTAAAGATAGAGCTAGCTAGAGTTACAAACTGCCTGAACAATAAAATACAAATGAGAACAGATGAATTAGAACAGTATAGCAGAAAGAATTGTATCAGAATAAATGGAATCGAAGAGCAAAATAAAGAAGATGTTGAAAAGAAGTCACTGGATGTTTTGCAGATTGTATGCCCTAATGTTGTTTCTAGTGATATAGAGAACTGCCATAGAGTTGGTAAACCAGAGAGGGGACCTAGACAGATAATCCTCAGATTTAACAGCTATAAAAGTAAGAGAAAGATATTTAGTGACATGAAGCAACACAAGAACCTACCTGAAAATGTCTATATCAATGAAGATTTGACAAAATATAGATCATATATCTATAGTCTTACAAGAAAGGCCTACAAATCTAAATCAATTAGTCAATGTTGGACCAGAGATGGTAAGGTATTTGTAAGACTTAATCCTGTCTCCGAAGACGAACTTGGCAAGGTCAAGAGAATTCTAACTCCCTTAGATATTCCTGGGTACGCCCCCAGCGAGGAGGAAATAATAAAGTATTGCGGTGAATCCATGACGCCAGCTCCCGAATAACATACCCACCGAAAGATTCAAACCTCATTATAATATTTGTTATGTAATTCTATTAATATTTATTACCTACCTTATCTACTATAGAGTTTACCTATGCTTAGGCAACGAAGAAAAATCCGACATTTATTTAGCATACAGGTACGTAGTGTCTGTATTATTTGAATCAATGAATTATCAGATACCATACCCATACCTACCTTTATTCCTTTGATAGCCCTGTCATTAAAGTTTCTGCAACTTTGAAACATTTGATATCTAACTCGTACTGGTCTCTATCTGACATGGTTAATTGCAACGTTGTTGAACAGCTTGACATGCCAGGTGTGAAATTAAATGTCAAATCCATAGATATGACTGTTAACCATTATTCATTTGCTAATAAAAGTATACTCACCTACTAAACTAAAATAAACAGAGCCTTTATTGTTGCCTATCATAAAATAATTGATATTCATACCTACCTTTGATTTCTAATCAACTATTGATTATCATGTATTATTTAATCAAGTTAATGTACACATGGATACCTATCTTATTCATTAACATTGTCTTTATTGTTGATTATTATGAAATACCAAAATTGACACTCATAAATAAGTTATAGTAAACAATGTCCATAGTTAAATACTAGACATCCATATGCATACCTACAGTTGAAAAACTTGATATCCGTTTTTGATATCCATACCATGGATCATGCACCTACAGTGTTGCAGCAGTGAAACTCTTGATATTTACTTTACTGTGATCAATGTAGTTTGTGCTGAACAACATTGAAATATACATTATCCATAATATTATGGATCATGTATTGACTGCTTAAACATTATCAAAAACATTTCATATCAACATTAGTATAGATAAGGTATTAACTGTATATTGAAATATTTGATAACTATAGTAGTATACTCTAGTTATTTAGAGTTGGAAGACCACTGAAATGTTGGATGTACATATGGCTATAGAACATGTATTCACTATTTGACAACATTGAAATATCTATACACATATTGTTATAACTAATGTAATTATTGCATGGCGTTATTTCAACTAATGTTATTAGTGTATGGCCTTATTACAACTTATGTTATTACTATATGGCCCTATCACAACTTATGCTATTATGCATACCTACCGTTACTATAGCAATGTGTCTGTTGAAAAACTTGATATCTCTTTTTGATATCCATACCATGGATCATGCACTTACAGTGTGTGCAGCAGTGAAACTCTTGATATTTACTTTACTGTGGTCAATGTAGTTTGTGCTGAACAACATTGAAATATTCATTAACCATAATATTATGGATCATGTATTTACTGCTTAAACATTATCAAAAACATTTCATATCAACATTAGTATAGATAAGGTATTAACTGTATATTGAAATATTTGATAACTATAGTAGTATACTCTAGTTATTTAGAGTTGGAAGACCACTGAAATGTTGGATGTACATATGGCCATAGAACATGTATTCACTATTTGACAACATTGAAATATCTATACACATATTGTTATAACTAATGTTATTATTGCATGGCGTTATTTCAACTAATGTTATTAGTGTATGGCCTTATTACAACTTATGTTATTATTGTATGGCCCTATCACAACTTATGCTATTATTGTATGACCTATATTGAAATATTAACATTGAAAATGTACTTACTGTGTGTTCAACATTGAAATGTTTGATATCAAAAGACTACAGATAATAAAATCAATTTATCTACTGTATGTATAACTCTGAAACATTGTTACCATATTAATACAGATAATGTACTTACTGACAAATAACACTGAAATGTTAGATATCCATATTACTATATTCATTTTACTAAATCCATATTATTATAGTATTATAACATATAATTGATATTCATATTATGTGTGTTCAACACTGAAATATTTAAATCGCATATACTATAGACATTGTACTATCAGTTCAAACAACCATGTCACTATATTCAATTTATTTAATGTGTAATTATATTAATATAGTTATTACTATAGATAATGTATCTACTGTATATTCAACATTGAAATATTTGATATCCATTTTACAATATAAATATGTATTTAGTGCTTAAATGATGCTGAGCTACTTGGTATCCCTATTACTGCTAAAACAACTTTTAAATATTTAACATCCATATTACTGTAGATAAATTAAAAAAAAAACCCACTTAGCTATATTACAATAGATAATGTATTTACTATATATTCAACATTGGAATACCTATTATTGCAGACAGTGCACATGTATTTACTGTGTATTCAACATCGAATTATTTGATATCCTTATTATTGTAGATAATGTAGTTACTATATATCCAACACTGAAATATCTGTTATTGTAGATAATGTAACTACTGTGTATTCAGCATGGACATATCTGATATCCATATTTCAAAGAAAATGTATTCACTGTTTGTTCAACATTGAAATATTTAATATCCACATTACTGTTATTATTATATGCTCTGTTTAGCCAACATTGAAATATTCAATATCCATGTTATAGATAATGCATCTACTGTAAACAGTCTATATTGTTTCACAAACTTTGAAATATGTGATATTATATCTAAATTTTACTTATAATATCCATCACTATTGATATCTAACATTTAATACCAATATTACTGTAAAAATGTGTTCACCAACGTTGCATTACTATGGATAATGTATTTACTGTCTGAACAACCTTGGAATACCTGATGTATTCATTGTGTGTATAAAATTGCAAAATTTTAATATCAATATTTCTTCAGATAATATATATATATATATATATATATATACATATACTTTATAATAGATGACTATGTACTTCTTCAATATCTTTAATACACTTGATAGCTATATTACCATAGATGATGTATTTACTGTATATCGAACATTGAAATACCTATTATTGTAGTTAATGTACTTACTGTGTATCAACATGGAAATATTTGATGTCCATATGTTATAAACAATGTATTTACTGTGAATTCAACATAGAAATATTTAACATCCAATAATTAATACCCATATCACTATAGAAAATGTATGTAATGTATGTTCCATGTATTTTATGTACTAACTGTATGTTCAATATTGATGTCCATATGTTATAAACAATGTATTTACTGTGAATTCACAATAGAAATTTTTAATATTCAATATTTATTAATACCCGTATTACTACAGAACATGTATGTAATTTGCGATCCATGTATCTTATGTATTTACTGTATGTTCAATATGTGATTCAAGTATTTTATGTATTTACTGTATGTTCAATATTGAAATATTTGATGCCCATTTTACCGTAGACAACGTATGCACTGTGTAGTCAAAATTGAAATATTCTATATCAATGTTATGTATATAATGAACAACATTGAAATAGTGATACCCATATTACTGTATATAGCCTATCTACTGTTTGAGCACCCGTGGATCACCTGATTCCATATTATTATAGCTTATGTTTTACTGTATGGACTATATTGAAACTTTTGACATGAACTATTATAGTTAATATATTTACTGGATGAGCTATATTGAAAAACTGGATACCTATATTTCTGTAGATAATGTATTTACTGTATGAACATTATTAATGTATAATCAAATTTCTGTGTACATTTATGTACTACAATGGTACCTTCAGTTATTTACTATATACAGCCAATGATTTTATACTATTTTGAAATACGTGATAGCAAAAATTTACACAAAACTGTGGCCCGAACATTTTCAACTATAACTTCATTATTGTTTAAACTCTCTGAGCCCCGATATATTTCGATCGCATACTCGAAACATGACAACTTATGATTTTCCCCTACTTAGTTGTATATACCACTACTTAATGGTATTAAGGACTCTTGATCATTTAAAATCTTATCCTACCCGAACTGTGCACCTAGTTTTACAGAATTATACATCAACACTCCTATTCTTAAACCCCTCATTAATCAGCCATATATTTTTTAAAATCAGGGTAATTCTATTATCAGGTAATGTAGAACCCAACCCAGGTCCATTAGCTAAGTCGTCCGTCTCTTACAGCTGTCGTTCCGTTAATCAGTCCTCAACTTCTAGTCTCTTGTCCGTTGTCCACATCAATGTCCGTAGCCTAAGAAAAAAAGTTGATTTAATTGCCGCAGAGTTATCTTCCTTTGATATTATATCTATAACTGAATCATGGCTTGACGAAAACATACCAACTGACACACTCTTAATTCCAAGTTACTATACACCAGTACGCAAAGATAGGACTAACAGCAGTGGGGGAGGGGTCGTTGTTTATGTACGTAATACCATATCGTTCAAACGTCGTACTGATCTTGAGAACAACTCCATCGAATCACTTTGGCTAGAATTGAATACTTTCAATAAAAAATTCTTACTTGGCTCTTACTACAGACCTCCAAACTCCGATAAGAAAACTGACAATCAAATATTTGACTCATTTCTCTTGGCTAACAATGACGATGTCTCTAAATGCTTAATAGTGGGAGATTTTAATATTGACATGTTACGGACTACTCACTCGATAATACATGACGCAATAAATTTACTCGACTTCGAACAATTAGTGACAACACCTACCAGATACCAAGAAAACGGCACCAATTCTTTAATTGACTTAATCTTGACCAATTTTCCTCAATTTACTAAACATTGCGACGTATCTGGTAATTTCTGCAGTGACCATTGCCCTGTATCATGCGACTTATCTTTCAAAATTTCGAATGCACAATGTTTTAAAAGAACGATATGGGACTACAATAACATTGACATCGAAAAACTAAAACGGGATACCATAAGAACAAATTGGTACGATCTGATCTATGGAAAAGACATTGACCGTGCTTCTATAGACTTCACAAGTGAGTTAATATCAATTGCCAAGGTCAACATACCTAATCGAATTGTAACTATTCGTCCAAACGATAAACCATGGATGACAGCAGAAATTAGGAAACTACGCAAAAAGAAAAATCGAATACATAAAAAAGCAACGAAATCAAATTATGACATACATTGGCAACATTTCAGATCTATCCGCAATCAATATATTAATCTAATTCGAACTGCAAAAATTAAATACTGTGAAAAACTTGACAATAAAATTAATGATTCAGAAAATTTTGGAAATAACACCTTTTGGAAACTTATTAACTCATTTGTGAAAGGCCAGGGGACAACCAAGACAGATATGACACCCTTAGTTGTGAACAATGACACCTTTTTTACATCAGCAGATAAAGCCAATGCACTCAATAATTTCTTCATCGAACAATCCAAATTAAACGATACTAACACCGCTTTTCCCTCTATTAGACAAAATCCGAACTCGCTAACGCAGATCGTACCAACCCAACAAGAAGTTAAAGATATCATCAACAGTTTGATTATATCAAAAGCATCCGGTCCTGATGACATCAGTGCAAAATTACTTAAAACCATTTCAAATGAAATTTCCCCTCCACTTTGTATTCTATTCAAACTCTCCCTAGAAACCAAAAAGGTTCCCCAAATTTGGAAATTTGCCAACGTTACGGCCATATTTAAGAAAGGATCTCCTAATGAATGTGGAAACTACAGACCTGTCTCATTGTTAAGCATTATAATTAAAGTATTTGAAAAAGTAATTTATAAGCATGTCTTTAACTTCTTGCGGGATTGTCAAATACTAACAACGTTCCAAAGCGGATTTCTTCAAGGTGACAGTACTATATACCAACTAATAGAATTAACACACATGTTTTTCCAAGCCATTGATAACAGTTCACACACCAGAATTGTCTTCTGTGACATTAGCAAGGCCTTTGACCGTGTCTGGCACGCTGGACTATGTTGGAAGTTGGATGGCGTTGGAATCAGGGGAGACTTGCTAGATTGGTTTGGAAATTATCTTTCAAATAGACAGCAGAAAGTTGTACTAAATGGGGTTGCCTCTGAAACCAAAGTAATCCCTGCTGGTGTCCCCCAAGGCTCTGTACTCGGTCCTTTGCTCTTTCTCATTTACATAAACGATATTGTTGAGAACATTAAATCAAATGTCAGATTATTTGCCGATGATACCTCGCTTTTTCTCAAAATCGATGACCCGATTGCAAGCGCCAATACTCTTAATTCTGATCTCGAAACTATTAATGACTGGGCTAAAACCTGGCTGGTTACCTTTAACCCCCTTAAAACTGAAACTTTGACTATCAGCACTAGAACAAAAATTACTAAACCACCACTAGTTTTCAATTCTGTAAAAATAAATGAAGTCTCTTTCCACAAACATTTAGGCCTTACGTTCCAAAATAACGGCAAGTGGGATGTCCACATAGGGAATTTATGCAAAAAAGTATCAAAACTAGTAAACTGCTTGAGGTCTTTGAAATATCGCTTGAAACGGAGATCCTTACTGTCTATCTATAACGCTTACATATTGCCTCACTTCGACTACGCGGACATCGTTTGGGATGGGTGTTCGGAACTACTAACAAATCAACTTGAGCACTTGCAACTTGACGCACTACGCACAATCTGCGGAGCGGTTAAAGGTACGAGCCACGATTCTCTTTACAAGGAGACCGGTTTCATTCCTTTAAAAGAACGTCGACTTAGACATAAACTTATTCTTGTATATAAAATTTTCAACAATACTACACCCAATTATCTTTCTACACTTTTTCCACCTTCTAGAAAATCTTCGTACAATTTCAGAAATATGAATGATTTCTCTGAATATCGGTGTAGAACGAAGTTATTTTCCAACTCATGTGTACCATCAGCAATAAAGGAATGGAACCGGTTAGACCAGTCAATAAAACGTTCAACAACTCTCTCCTCCTTTAAACAAAAGCTCTCCGAACAGGACTCTAAACCCCCAAAACACTTCTACATTGGTTCTAGGAAATTTGAAATTATCCACAGCAAACTACGACTCTCGTGCAGTGACTTAAATGGTCACATGTTTTTTTAGACACATCTCTGAAAATCCAGCTTGCAATTGTGGTCACCCTTTCGAGGATAGCGAACATTATCTTTTACACTGTCCAAATTTCAATACTTTCCGACAACTAACCATTTCTACATTACCTGATGAGTATAAGAACAGCAAAACTCTACTCTACGGCCTGCATGACTCCACCAGCGAAATCAATAACCTTATCTTTACAACAGTTCAATCATATTTCAATTTAACTAAACGATTTTAAATTATTATTTAACTAAACTACTTTATATTATTATTTAACTAAACTATTTTATATCATTATTGTTGTTGTTACAAATATTACTACTATTACATACTATAATACTTTAGGTGTATTCAACTAAGTAAGGGTTGTATATATTGTATATACTGCTTTTTATTATTAGTATATAATTTATCATTGTAAATAGGGATAGGGGTCTGACATAGGCATTTTGCCTGTTCCCCAATTTCCCATTCATTTATAGTGAATAAAATATGTTTATAAAAAAAAAAAACTTGACTAAGTTCGATAATGAGCATTTTCTGCTCAGGGTAAGCAGAGCGATACGCAATTTGATTGGTCGAGACTTTGGAACACAATAACTCTCCTTCTAATTGAGTTAAAATGTTCAAACTTGGTGTATATGCTTATTAGGTCAATGCCTTGATGGAGTTCGAAGATGAACATTTTCCGCTTAGGGTAAGCAGAGATAAGCAATTTGATTGGTTGATGCTTTGGGACACGATAACTTTAGTTCTAATTAAGTGAGAGTGATGAAACTTGGTGTATAGTTTCATTACAGTAATACCTTGACTAAGTTCGATAATGAGCATTTTCTGCTCGGGGTAAGCAGAGCGATACGCAATTTGATTGGTCGAGACTTTGGAACACAATAACTCTCCTTCTAATTGAGTTAAAATGTTCAAACTTGGTGTATATGCTTATTAGGTCAATGCCTTGATGGAGTTCGAAGATGAGCATTTTCCGCTTAGGGTAAGCAGAGATAAGCAATTTGATTGGTTGATGCTTTGGGACACGATAACTTTAGTTCTAATTAAGTGAGAGTGATGAAACTTGGTGTATAGTTTCATTACAGTAATACCTTGACTAAGTTCGATAATGAGCATTTTCTGCTCAGGGTAAGCAGAGTGATACGCAATTTGATTGGTCGAGACTTTGGAACACAATAACTCTCCTTCTAATTGAGTTAAAATGTTCAAACTTGGTGTATATGCTTATTAGGTCAATGCCTTGATGGAGTTCGAAGATGAGCATTTTCCGCTTAGGGTAGGCAGAGATAAGCAATTTGATTGGTTGATGCTTTGAGACATAATAACTTAAGTTCTAATTAAGTGAGAGTGATGAAACTTGGTGTATAGTTTCATTACAGTAATACCTTGACTAAGATCGATAATGAGCATTTTCTGCTCAGGGTAAGCAGAGCGATAAGCAATTTGATTTGCCGAGACTTGGGAACACAATAACTCTCCTTCGAATTGAGTTAAAATGTTCAAAATTGGTGTGTATGCTTATTAGGTCAATGCCTTGATGGAGTTCGAAGATGAGCATTTTCTTTTTACGGTAGGCAGAGATAAGCAATTTTTGGACGACACTTCGTGTTCAGTTTGATTGGGCAATACGTTTGAAAAAAATAAATGTGCGATTAATTAATATGTGTCATCTATTTATTTTGGGATTTCGGCGGGGGACATCAGCCTCACTGTTGGCTTGTCTCCCCTTTGACCACACATGTGAAAAAATCAATATAACTGTTTAAAATTGATGCATGGTACAATATCGTAGTAGAACAGTCGTTTATTTATTAATGTGATCAACCGAGGACGCACATTATGTTTTAATACCGTCAAATGAGGACTGAGTATGGTGAACACCAACAGCCGAGTACATACACACTCACATCCGAGGACGTTACAGGTGTATGCCAATAATATAAATTGAGTTGGTTCAACACTCTATATTCGAGAACAGGTCCCCTTTGACCACAGCAGCAGCCCAATGAAAAAACATTTTTTTTATTGATTCAGCCATTTGAAACTTTCTAAACTGATCTGACTGAGGTCTTACGGAGTGTATGTAACCAATCGAGGACCTCTGGGCTTGAAACTCACTGTGGTCTTAAACCTTTAAATAACTAAATTTTTGTCCCCCCTTTGACCACATATGGGATAAAAAGACAAATTAACCTTTTATAATTGATGTTCGGTGCATAATACCGCGATATAACAGTTATTTATTAATGTGACCAACCGAGGACGCACATTTTGTTTTAATACCGACAAATGGGGACTTTGTGTATGGTGAAAACTAACAACCGAGTACACACACACTCACATCCGAGGACGTTAGAAGTGTATACCAATGCGGTGTGTACAAACTCTCTAATGCTCCTTTGTTGTAATATTACAACAAACGATAATCCCAAAACGGATCCTCATTTAATTATAAACAAGCTGTTACTTACTTTTAAAGACATTAATGTGAATCTTCAAGATATGGCCATGAATTTCAAAGGCACTAACTTGATTTGTAAGAAACACTTTACGTCTGAGGATCGCCCTTCGATTGTGGGTGAAAAGTTAGTTAAACAAATTTTACTTGAAAAGTCATGTTGACATTTGAAGAGTCATGTTGACATTTGAAAAGTCATGTTGACATTTGAAAAGTCACGACCGGACAGACTGGCTCGTTCGATTGTCCAATCAGTGAGTCTCGACTACTACCCCCAATTCTCGGCTCACGGCGTGCTCTAGATGGTCTCGTGCCCGTCCCGGTGCCCGTCTCGTTTCAACGTAGCTCGAGCGAGCGAATCGCCGGACGACTTTGCGGTCTTGTGGTCTCCCTCAGCGAACGAGGCCAGCGACGTTCAGTCCTTGCTACTGTCCTCCCGCTCTTTCGCGCCCCCCCCCCATCTCGCCCCCGCTCTTCTGTTGCTCACCTTCCTTTCGGGGGAGTAGAGCAAAGGGAGACGGATGCCTGCGACTGGGGGTGTTTACTCGTTAGTTCTCTCTCGAACTCGTGGAGGCTATATGGTTGATCCTGCCAGTGAAGCCATCGAAGTTTCCGTTCAGGCTTGTTCCTTTCGGGAAGCGAGCCGAAACTGCAGATTTTCGTTGAGGGGAACGGCATTTATCGTCTATTATAACAGATCGCCGTAGCGACGGGGCGGGGAGAAGAGGAAAGCGCAAGTACCTATGGTCAGACGAGGAACCCGCTCGTGAGGGGAGGTTGGGATTGTTCCTTCGGGGACAGTCTCGCCTACAACAGGTTAACCGTGCCAATAGTCTTTGTGCTGGAAATCAGGGCTTGCAACTTCGTGAACGAGGAATTCCGAGTAGGCGCTGGTCATCAGCTGGCGCTGATTAAGTTCCTGCCTCATGTACACACCGCCGGTGGCTACCTCCGATAGAATGTTTCCGAAGCATCATTACCGTATCTTCGATCTCTTTCTCCTCTGTGCGAGAGATGATGGAACACTAACCATCGAAACTTTACAGTTTCACTAGGTCGCTCTTCTTCTATTTCAGACGCTAGGAGGCTTGTCCTTGCATGGCTTCGGTTGTGGCTTCTCTCTTGTTGGTAGTGTTTCGCGACCCTCCCTCCTCGTTCATCTCTTTCCCTCCTCTCCTCCGTCACTCGGCGGAGAGAGAGATACGGAGAGCGAGCGAGCGGGCACGTTCGGTCATCAGCACCGGATCTTCTCAATCGGTCTCTTTTTTTGTCACACTAGGATGGTACGTTTATGACACGGGCCGTCGTCGTGAAACTTCAGCGACTTATTTCTTTTTCCGTAGCATCCCCGAATGAAATATCCTCAAAGGGCCCCTGACATGCCTAGGGGGGAGATTGGGGGTCGTCGCAAGCCATAAGTAACCATCGGGTGGCCTCGGGATTACTGCAAAAAATTTCAAAGTTTGTATTGAAAATTTGGCCGATATTTTGTCCGATACTTCCCCGAAGCTTCTGCAAAATACTATTCCAGAGGCACCCGATTTAAATATCCTCAAAAGTCCCCTGAACTTTTCGCAGTTCTCCACAAGGCTAGCTATGCCCATGGAGCTCCCCTGGGACACCGACAAATCTGTCCCCGACACCTAACCCTGTTCCTGAAACAAGGCAATCATCCCCGGAGTTTCCTTGTTGATCTGGAAAGCTCCGTTGATGCCTTCTCGGCTTGTTTTCCTGTCAGTTCTCCCGTTGAGTAAGCGGTAAACCTGTTCCCAACGCCTTTTTATACGCCCACATTTTCATGTGGACGTATTATGTCGTCGCCCCTGTCCGTCCGGACGTCCGTCCGTCCACAATTTGTTTGTGGACTCTCTACAGGTCACAATTCTTATCCGATTTTGACGAAACTTGAAATATAGGTTTATCCCCAAAAGATCTCGGTTCCTTTCGATATTGGCATGTATCGGATCAAAACTTCATGGATTATGGCCCCTGATTGTACGAAAAATCACGTTTTTAGCTTGTGGACCCTATAGAGGTCACAATTTTGAACCGATTTTGATGAAACTTGACATGCATGTTTGTAACCCAAAGATCTTGGTTCCTTTCGATATTTGCGGCTATCGGAATGTAATTTCCTGAATTATGGCCCCTGATTGTCAGAAAAATCACCCTTTTTAGCTTGTGGACCCTCTGGAGGTCACAATTATTATTCGATTTAAAAAAACGTTTGATTATATCACCGTTAGTACGCGAATACTGTTAAAAAATGGTATATCAAGGTTGTGGACCCTGTGGAGGTCACAATTTTGATTCGATTTTGATGAAACTTGAAATTCATGGTTATAACCCAAAGATCTTGCTTCCTTTCGATATTTGCGCATATCGGATCGTAACTTCCTGAAATTCATGGTTATAACCCAAAGATCTTGCTTCCTTTCGATATTTGCGCATATCGGATCGTAACTTCCTGAATTATGGCCCCTGAGTATACACAAAATCGCCTTTTTTTTAGCTTGGAGGTCACAATTATTATTCGATTTAAAAAAACGTTTGATTATATCACCGTTACACCCTAAGGAAGGTTGAGTTCGAATTTCGGGAAAATCGGACGAAAATTGCCATACAAAATGGCCGCCGTTTGTACGCGAATACTGTTAAAAAATGGTATATCAAGGTTGTGGACCCTGTGGAGGTCACAATTTTGATTCGATTGTGATGAAACTTGAAATTCAAGGTTATAACCCAAAGATCTTGCTTCTTTTCGATATTTGCGCATATCGGATCGTAACTTCCTGAATTATGGCCCCTGATTATACGCAAAATCGCCTTTTTTTTTTAGCTTGGAGGTCACAATTATTATCCGATTTAAAAAAACGTTTGATTATATTACCGTTACACCGTAAGGAAGGTTGAATTCGAATTTCGGGAAAATCAAACCAAAATTGCCATACAAAATGGCCACCGTTTGTACAATTTTAATTCGATTTTGATGAAACTTGAAATGCATGGTTATAACCCAAAGATCTTGGTTCCTTTCGGTATTTGCGCATATCGGATCGTAACTTCCTGAATTATTCGAATTTCGTGAAAATGGTACCAAAATTGCCGGACGAAATGGTCGCCGTTTGTACGCGAATAGTCTAAAGATATGGTATATCATAGTTGTTGACTCTGTACAGGTCACAATTCTTATCCGATTTTGACGAAAAGTCACATTTCTAGGTTGTGTACCGTCACACCATAATCATTGTCGACTTCGAATTTCATGAATATCAGACTGGAACTGACCAACAAAATGGCTGCTCCCAATACAGTATGAAATACAGGACTTAATGATGTAGGAAAAATCACTTTCCGTATTGTTTGTTCTCTATCCATCTCTCGAAAATGTGGGCGTATCCTGCCTGGCAGTGCCAGCCTATCTTTTCTGTATACATCCGCAAGGCAAAATTTGTCCAGTGGTATCTACACATTATATAAGACAATTGTGACTGTCTTAATACATCCTATCAGGTTTCACTACTTCAAATTCCGCGACTTACTAATATTTCAATTGCTGTTTTTTTAATTTACGCTTATTATTTCGGCAATAATCTTATTGTTTAGCCAGATAAAAATTTCGAAATTTCAGACAGAAATAATGTAATGACTATATGGCTAGATTTTTTATAAATATCCCACGGGTTGAAAATGGTTATAAATTTAAGATATAGCAGAAATTAAAACGTATTTCTCCCACGTGACCATATATGATGTGTATGGCTGAAATCGGATTTCAGCCATACACATACACTCGCTGTACAATAAACACTAACTGCGGACTTGATACACACAATCATATTTTTGCTTTCAGAGATCACACACACGACAGATACACACTAACTGTAGAATACCGCCTAACGCGGAAAACCTCAGATCGACCTTAAAATCAAATGGGATATTAAATCCAGGCTTCTGAACATCGTGGCAGTCCTGGTTTCAGTTCAAAAAGTCCTCGGTTGAACCGAGGACGTCCTCGGTTGACCACACGTCCGCGATTAGAAGGTGTGTATTCAGATATGTGTCCTCGATATACACCATATACAAACGCACACACACCCATACATACGATTTTGATGAAACATGAAATGCATGGTTATAACCCAAAGATCTTGGTTCCTTTCGTTATTTGCGCATATCGGATTGTAACTTCCTGAATTATGGCCCCTGATTGTCCGAAAAATTGGCTATTGTCCCTCTGGAGGTCACAATTATTATCCGATTTAAAAAGATAGGCTGGCACTGCCAGGCAGGATATGCCCACATTTTCGAGAGATGGATAGAGAACAAGCAATACCGAAAGTGATTTTTCCTACATCATTAAGTTAGAATTTGATATGTGCAAATATCGAAATGAATTAAGATCTTTGGGTTATAAAGGTGCATTTCAGTAGGCTTCAAATTTGACTGGGGATCATGTTGCTAAGTGGGTAAGATGCTGGCTCGATAAGCCTTGAGGTTGGGTGTTTGATCCCTGCATTGGGTGAAAAAGTTCATCTAGATTTTCTTGCGTGGTTTCCCTTTGTTAGTGATGAAGGATGGATGGCCTCACAAGAACAGCTGTCAATTTCGGTCCGATTTTCATGAAATTCGACCTCAACCTTCCTTACGATGTAACGGTGTTATAATCAAACGTTTTTTTAAATGGGACCTACAGAGGGACCACAAGCTAAAAGATAGGCTGGCACTGCCAGGCAGGATACGCCCACATTTTTGAGAGATGGATAGAGAACAAGCAATACCGAAAGTGATTTTTCCTACATCATTAAGTCCTGTATTTCATACTGTATTGGGAGCAGCCATTTTGTTGGTCAGTTCCAGTCTGATATTCATGAAATTTGAAGCCGACAATGATTATGGTTTGACGGTACACAACCTAGAAATGTTACTTTTCGTCAAAATCGGATAAGAATTGTGACCTGTAGAGAGTCCACAACCATGATATACCATATTTTTACACTATTCGCGTACAAACGGTGACCATTTCGTCCGGCAATTTTGGTACGATTTTCACGAAATTCGAACTCAACCTTCCTTACGGTGCAACAGTAATATAATCAGAGTTTTTTTTTAAATCATATAATAATTGTTCGAGAGATAGACAGAGAACAAGCAATACCGAAAGTGATTTTTCCTACAATCAAAGGCCATAATTCATTAAGTTACGATTTGATATGCGCAAATATCGAAAAGAATAAAGATCTTTAGGTTATAAACAAGCATTTCAGATTTCATCAAAATCGAATTAAAATTGTCACCTCTACAGGGTCCACAACTTTGACATACCATATTTTTACACTGTTCGCGTATAAACGGCGGCCATTTTTTCTGGCAATTATAGTCCAATTTTCTCGAAATTCAAACTCATGCGATATGCGCAAATAACGAAAGGAACCAAGATCTTTGGGTTATAACCATGCATTTCAAGTTTCATCAAAATCGAATTAAAATTGTGACCTCTACAGGGTCCACAACCATGATATACAATTTTTTAACAGTATTCGCGTACAAACGGCGGCCATTTTGTATGGCAATTTTGGTCCGATTTTCCCGAAATTCGAACTCAACCTTCCTTACGGTGTAACGGTAATATAATCAACCGTTGAAGTAAATCGGATAATAATTGTGACCACCAGAGGAACCACAAGCTAAAATAAGGCGATTTTGCTATATAATCAGGGGCCATAATTCAGGAAGTTACGTTCCGATATGCGCAAATATCGAAAGGAACCAAGATCTTTGGGTTATAACCATGAATTTCAAGTTTCATCAAAATCGAATAAAAAATGTGACTTCTACAGGGTCCACAACCTTGATATACCATTTTTTAACAGTATTCGCGTACAAACGGCGGCTATTTTCGTCCGATTTTCCCGAAATTCGAATTCAACCTTCCTTAGGGTGTAACGGTGATATAATCAAACGTTTTTTTAAATCGGATAATAATTGTGACCTCCAGAGGGACCACAAGCTAAAAAGGGTGATTTTGCGGACAATCAGGGGCCATAATTCAGGAAATTACATTCCGATAGGCGCAAATATCGAAAGGAACCAAGATCCTTGGGTTATAAACATGCATGTCAAGTTTCATCAAAATCGGTTCAAAATTGTGACCTCTATAGGGTCCACAAGCTAAAAACATGATTTTTCGTACAATCAGGGGCCATAATCCATGAAGTTTTCATCAGATACATGCCAATATCGAAAGCAGCCGAGATCTTTTGGGGATAAACCTATATTTCAAGTTTTGTCAAAATCGGATAAGAATTGTGACCTGTAGAGGGTCCACAAACAAATTGTGGACGGACGTCCGGACGGACAGGGGCGACGACAATATACGTCCACATAAAAATGAGGGCGTATAAAAAGGTCATTTTTCGGACAAACAGGGGCCATAATTCAGGAAGTTACGAATCAATGAGCGCAAATATCGAAAGGAACCAAGATCCTTGGGTTATAAACATGCATGTCAAGTATCATCAAAATCGGTTCAAAATTGTGACCTCTATAGGGCCCACAAGCTAAAAACATGATATTTCGTACAATCAGGGGCCATAATTCATGAAGTTCCGATCCGATACATGCCAATATCGAAAGGAACCGAGATCTTATGGGGATAAACCTATATTTCAAGTTTCGTCAAAGTCGGATAAGAATTGTGACCTGTAGAGAGTCCACAAACAAATTGTTGACGGACGTCCGGACGGACAGGGGCGACGACATAATACGTCCACATGAAAATGTGGGCGTATAAAAACGTTTGACTCTATCACCGTTACACCCTACAGAAGGTTGAGTTCGAATTTCGAGAAAATCGAACCATAGTGTAAAAATATGGTATATCATGGTTGTGGACTCTCTATAGGTCACAATTCTTATCCGATTTTGATGAAAAGTCACATTTCTAGGTTGTGTACCGTCACACCATAATCATTGTCGGCTTAGAATTTCATGAATATCAGACTGGAACTGACCAACAAAATGGCTGCTCCCAATACAGTATGAAATACAGGACTTAATGATGTAGGAAAAATCACTTTCGGTATTGCTTGTTCTCTATCCATCTCTCAAAAATGTGGGCGTATCCTGCCTGGCAGTGCCGTGCCAGCCTATCTTTTTTTTTACCTTCATCCATACCTAAGTCGAAGTGGAGTATACGACGAAGGCCGGACTTAGGCGGGAAAAAGTATCGACTTATACCCCGAAAAATCAGGCAACATAAATTATTCAGAACTAAGCAGTGTGGACAATTTTGTTTTTGTTTTTTGCACTCCGCAGTGTTTACTTCAAAGTGGAAATTTTAAATCAAAGTTTGCTCAAATTCTGACATACATGATCTGCCTGACAATGAGTCATTTGTAACAAGCCAACAGTGAGGCTGATGCCCCCTGCCGAAATTCCAAAATAAATAGATGACACATATTAATTAATCGCACATTTATTTTTTTCAAACGTATCCAGCAATCAAACTGTACACGAAGTGTCATCCAAAAGCGTTTTATAAAGAAAAATGCTAAAACCGACGAGAAAAATGAAAATGTACCCTAGTTAGGGGGACCCTAAATGCAGACAAAAGTGCCCCTCAACCAATCAAATTGCTTATCTCTGCTTACCCTAAGCGGAAAATGCTCATCTTCGAACTCCATCAAGGCATTGACCTAATAAGCATATACACCAAGTTTGAACATTTTAACTCAATTAGAAGGAGAGTTACTGCGTTCCAAAGTCTCGACCAATCAAATTGCATATCGCTCTGCTTATCCTGAGCAGAAAATGCTCATTATCGAACTTAATCAAGGTATTACTATAATGAAACTATACACCAAGTTTCATCAATCTCACTTAATTAGAACTAAAGTTATCATGTCCCAAAGCATCAACCAATCAAATTGCTTATCTATGCTTACCCTAAGCGGAAAATGCTCATCTTCGAACTCCATCAAGGCATTGGCCTAATAAACACATACACCAAGTTTGAACATTCTAGCTCAATTAGGAAGAGAGTTATTGTGTCCCAAAAAGTGTGACGGACAGACAGACAGAAGGACAGGCAGACAGACAGACGGACGAACCCATTTTAATAGTCTTCGAAAGGCGGGGGACAAAAAAAGAAAGTGTTTGGACATATAGTAACTAGGGAAGGTGAAATAACAGCTGAGAATGGGCCTAGAATAACGGGAAATTATGCCAAAATTGACAATGATTGACAACACGTCAGAACGATATACATAGCAACCACTTGAACCCTAGGCATCACGTAGTTTTATAGGGTATTTTGAGGGATGTATCCAAGAACTGCTCTACTCCGAACAAGAACCAGCAATAAAATTGTGTTGACAGTCTGCAAATAAAATAATAAAGGCTAAAAACTCACCCATGTTATCACAAACTACGAAAACGAAGCCATGATTGTTGCCAAGAAGAGTTACCTCTGTATAGTCTCAGTCAACAGGCCGTAACTAACTCGTTCACGATTGGCACTGCCGGTCAAAAAGACCACACTAAGACTAATTTATTTATCTTCTTAAAAGTCTTCAAACGTTAAAAATACTTTATTTGAAATATTCGAAAAACATTTTCTTCCATAATTTATTTACCAGAGACCAAAGACTCAAGCATTTTAAACTTGAATTTATCTTCGCTAGGATTCGACCAATAATTCGGCACACCTCTGTAAAACAGCAGTCCGTTATCAAGTTACGTCACAACGTTGTCTGACGTCAAAACTGATTTTTACGTCATTCAAACCGATTTGCTGTTTTGCGAATTTTGAAGTTTACACAATAAAATAAGTTCTTTTAAAATCCTGAAAAAGAACGTGTTACAATGTCGATAAACACCTCCTGTTTCGCATTTAGAGGGGTGTTATTGTCCAATAGACATGTCTAAATGCGAAACAGGGGGTGTTTATCTCCTAAGCGTATTATATATTTTAGCACTATGACATTGTGAAGCCAATATTATTTCAATGTTCACAGTGTAAAATGCATACGTCAACAGTTCAAAATATAGTATTTCTATAATTGAAAAATATATTCTGTATTTTAACACTGTGACATTGGTATTGTAGTGCAATGGAAATTGAAAATTGTAAACTAAAATACCTATTTTGAATTGCTGATATATGCATTTTGCACCATGAACTTTTAATAATATTGGCAACGTTATCCTTTCATAAAGGAGAAGGGTACAACACCTGTCCCACCTCATGGCTTTTCTCCAGGGCTTTTCTCCACCCACTGCTAAAGACCCCTACGCGCAAAGTGGAGTATTTAAATAAAATTGAACCATGTGTCGAGTGGATGCCAAAATAATTCTATCATGCCAAAATCTTGGATATTGTTTGACTGAAACTTGTCTCAGAAAATAACAGATTCATTCAGTCATTTTTACTTCCCTACTGACCATATTTATGAAACAGATCAGAGGTTAGTCACCTTCACTGTGTCAATGCAACATTTATTCGGTGGTATTATCCAGTAATCCTGGCATATTTGCACAGAAATTCTCTCTGACAAATGAAAACAAGTGAACATGTTCCGTTTTGTAAAAGGTGTGTGTGTGAATTAGCTTTATTTAACGTCCGCTTCCACCGTATTCCCTCGTCTATTTATGGCTATTGACCTGTGACCCAATGACATTGTTTGCTTTTATGGTTTGTGATTGGCTTTGAAGAAATTGACTTTTCACCCTATTATGGCTACACTTGACAAATATAGTTTGAGGCTAGATGTATTGTGCAATGCATCGGAAAAGAAATGTTTATGACAGCGACGGATGGCCTACTGGTTTACTTACGCAACAAAGCGTCAGATTTTCACCTGAAATTTGCTGGGGCAAAATGAAACTATTTTCAGGGATAAATCACAGTCTAATTGGTTTGCGTTACCTGTCTCTATTGATTGGAAGTTTCGCATGAATATGTGAGCATAAAAACACCAATACAACATGCTTTTTTTTGCTTTAATATTTTCTCCAAATAAATGTGTGATTCAAATAAATGAGCAATGGTTATGAAGAATCCATAGTTTGAGTACTGGTAATTTTTCTTCAACCAGCATTATAAATGATGTTGATTCACTACATCTGAAATAATAACAAAAACAAAGATAGGTTGCCAGGCAACGAAAGATACGTCCACAGCAGCTAAATCATCCAGGCAGTCAACAAAAGTTGTCGCATATTTTTACTTTTTTCAGTAATAAAAGATTTATAATACACTAAAATCTGATTTAGAGGAACAACTCATTAAGTAATTATCAGAAAATCATTGGCTTTTATGAAGTTCTGCCACATGATAACGTTTAATGTACGAAACATTTAATTTCACGGATTTAGCTGTTCAGTTATCTAAATTCACTTTAAACCAATATAACGTGGACTCTATCAAATCCGACATCGGACGGAAGTCACAGAGTGTCGGAATACCCATTTTTGTCAAAACCGTAAATATTGTAACTTCGAAAACCGGAAGTATTATTACAATGTTGATTCGAATCACCAGAACGTTATTGCCTTTAAAAGTGATAAACTCTAACATTAATGCGTAGGCATTTTAAATAGGACGTTAATTTATCTTCTTCGTCGTCTTCAGTTGATCGCACACTTGTGTTTGCTATCACTTGTTCATTGATAATCTGTCGTTCTATTTCAAGGTCGTACGTCGTCACACCCTCCGGTGAGATCCGTAGGGTTGACCCTCATTGGCGAAAGCTGCGGTCAATGGTTAAAATACTACGGGGCGTTTGTTATACATTTCATCCGCTCACATAAACGGCTAAACACTGTGTTTTGTTAACCGCAGCTATTGACGATGAGGGTCAAGGTCATAAATCGCAACATCCGCTCATTTCAGCTCAAAGTGGACAAATAGGTTTGGGAATATTTGTACAACAGAATTCATGTGAAAATTCATAGATATTTATTTGTCACAATTACTGTCTTACAAGAGATTATAAAATTATCAAGGTAATCAACAAAGACCTACACAATAGCGAGTTTTAATCTTACCGATAATTGATTGGTGATTGCTTGCGAATCTTTTGTGTCTTCACACCCATCAAGTTTTAATCTAACGGACAATCGATTGGTAATTGCTTGACACCTACTGATTTAAGGCCGGGTTATACGGTGACGATTCAATGGGAATTAAGTGACGGGACGGCTGATTGATGTCGTAATCCGGAACATACAGACAGAGTCCGGATTTACCAGAGATTTTTTGGCTGAAGTAATAAGGAAATAAATCTGGACATTAAAATCATGTCGGATGTCACAGAGATCCTGATTTATCAGATATCGGATGTGACAGAGTCCAATGTACTTGTTCGTCTCAGGACCTTAAATACTTTGCATTAATTTAAAGACAATCAGATATTTAATTTGCCCTTTAAGAGCGTCCACAAGATTTTTCAAAGTGATCAAGGGCCATAACTGGCAGTATTTATTGGATTTTGCTAGAAATCAGTAGGCTTCTTGGTCTCAAGATCTTAAACTCTGTGTATAAATTTAATGTCAATCAGATATTAAATTTAGCCTCTATAGCATCCACAAAATAGTTTGAACTGATCAAGGACCATTACCTTAAACACTGTGTATAACCGTAACCCATTTTTGAGATAACATTTCAGGCCTAAAGGCAGACCTGCAATACATGTAAGTAGATTTAGCTCTTGCATAATGTATGTTTAATTACATAAGAAGCAGTGTTAAAGTTTTCTCAAGTCTCAACCAATCAAATAACTCCTATCTGCTCGACTTAAATAGAAAATGCTCCTTATTGAATTCAGTCTACATCGAGTTTTTATACGCCCACATTGAAATATGGTCGTATATTGTTGTCGCCCCCGTCCGTCCGGCGTCCACAATTGCTTGTGGACGCTCTAGAAGCTAAAGTTAATATCAGATTGACTTTAAATTTATACACAGTGTTTAAAAGGTCATGAGACGAAGAAGCCTATTGTTTTTCAGCGATTTCCGATAATAACTACCAGAGTTATGGCCCTTGATCACTTCAAAAAATCCTGTGGACGCTCTAGAGACCAAAGTTAATATCCGATTGGCTTAAAATTTATACACAGTTTTAAAGGTCATGAGACGAAGAAGCCTATTGATTTTCTGCGATTTCCGATAATTAGATAATTTTTTGATCACTTCAAAAAATCTTGTGGACGCTCCAAAGGCCAAGTTAAAATCTGATTGACTTTAAATTTACACACAGTGTTTAAGGTCATAAGACGAAGAAGCCTATTGATTTTCAGCGTTTTCCGATAATTAGTGCCAGAGTTATGGCCCTTGATCACTTCGAAAAATCCTGTGGACGCTCTAGAGGCCAAAGTTAATATCCGTTTGACTTTAAATATACAAACACTGTTTAATATAAGGTCATGAGACAAAGAAGCCTACTGATTTTGAGTGATTTCAAATAACTACTTCCAGAGTTGTCTCCCTTGATCACTTCAAAAAACCTTGTGATGCTATAGAGGCCAAACTTATCATCCGATTGACTTCAGATTGATACACAGAGTTTAAGGTGTTGAAACGAACAAGTATTTTGATTTTCAATGAATTTTGATAACTGAACTGCTAAATCCATGATATTAAATGTTTCCTATACTAATTGTTAGCGTGGGGCAAAACCTTTATAAAAAGCAAACAAATTCTAATGATTTTCAGATAATTACATAACGAGTTGTTACTCTTAATCAGATTTTAGTGTATTACAAATGTTTCATTACCAAAAAAAGTAAAGATATGCAACAACCCTTGTTGACTGCCCGGACAATTTAGCTGCCGTGGGTGTATGTTTCGTTGCCTGAAAACCTATCTTTGATGTATATTATAGCCAGAACCAAAGTTATTCTGCCCCAAAAAGTGTGACGACATCAGGGAAGACATACTCATTTTAATATAGTTTCCAGCTTTCATAGAAAGGTGTGGTACAAACAATAAAGATGGTACAATTTTAAAGTTTACTGATTCCTTCTATTTTATAAATTGCATAGTGGGATATGTGGGGCTTCTCATTTATGAAATTCAAACTACCCAAAACTTATTCAATTATTAGATATAATAATTACTCACTATGAATGATGTTGGTGCATTTTCAATCTTTTTTTATGTTATTAACTGATACATAGTGATATAAAACTACCAATAAAAATAGTGTTACTCCTAATGCATTAGCAAAAATAGCTAACTGTACATCACTAATCATTTTAACCTAAAAAAAAAGTAAAAACAGGATCACGACTCATATACATGTATAATAACCATACTTGAAAACTCATCCAATTCTTAATACTTCCACATCTGAACTAGTTCAGCTCTGAACATAGGTCTCATTACACTCGCCATTACTACAGTAGGTTCAGATCTCGTGCCATTCAATCCATGTCGAAACTATAATCTGTCCCAGTCAATTTTACTGGGCAACTTTTCACGGCTAAACGGTAGCGTGTCAGTCCCTGTGAACGCCTGAACAATGTAAATGAACATCTTAGTGAGAAAATAAGACATTGCTTACCTGGCTAGTAGAACCAGTATGACCGATATAACATTTTACCTCAATTTGAAGAAGAGTTATTGTGTTTCAAAGTCTGAACCAATCAAACTCTAGTTTGCCTCAATAGAATATACATATATTTATCTGATAAATATATAACCCGGACTAGTCGATGTCCTGATGTCTACTCACACAATATACAATAAAATCTAGTGACTGGTACACCGAGACTATAAAAAGGTCTAAAGTTAAAATAAGACAAAGACAAGTCTTGAATATTAATGTTCAATTTTAATTAAGTTTCGGCTGGTCGTTGATGTCTATAGCCATTGGTAGATTCACAAAATTGAAGTAGTAGTAGTAGAAGGGACAACTTCGGATATTGTCTCGAAGAAAAACTGTACAAGCTTCGACTTAAGTGTTTAAGTGAATGTGAGCAAAAATTTCGATTTCACTCCTTGATTTGATTTTTGATTTTGGTGATTTAAATACAGAGCTAGCTGTAATAGCTTCATTTCATTTCTAACTTTCAAGTAGATGAAAAATTATATGACTCAAAGAGCGAGTCCTTTAAAGGCGCAAAAAATGTCGGAAGCAGTTTTTTTAATTTCGATTTCATTTTCGAGCAAA
The DNA here is from genome assembly GCA_036850965.1 of Patella caerulea. Lineage (NCBI taxonomy): Eukaryota > Metazoa > Mollusca > Gastropoda > Patellidae > Patella > Patella caerulea. The sequence continues at coordinate 1,614,308 of JAZGQO010000008.1, read as the reverse complement.
TTTGATTGAGAGGCTAAAAATGGTGTAAATTTGACCTATTTACAACCCATTCAGGCTTTTCAGATTGTAAAATATTTCTTCGTAACTTTTATAAACATGTAGCTATAATCCATACGAAGAAAATGTATGTCAAAATTAGTTTGTAATATAAGCAGTTGTCGAGAAAAGGGCAGTTTTGCATAAGTCACTGTTTTCATAATTTTGTCTGTAAAATAGTCAATTATTATTGGATTTTTATAAAAGTGACATCATTTGATTCAAACTGCATGTAGCGTCACATCAAGTTGATTACAATTTAAAATTGACATCGGAAGTGACGTCATTTGGTCAAAAACTGCATTTTTAACTTTTTAAATCAATGTTTTATTCAACCAAGAATTATTTAATATCTATTAATAATTTTAACTTTTGGTTTAAATTCACATATAAATATCACCAAATAGTGATACTGAATTTTACTTCTTTTTCAAATTTCATTTTTAAGAATATACAGAATTTATTTATTAAGCATTTAGACAATATAGCTAATATTAAGGTTATCAGTTGGTCTTTCCTTGCATTTAATGTCAATATTTTGATTTAAAGTAATTGCCTAAAAGCATGATTGGCTTTGACTGTTTTATAATCTTTGGATGCCAGTAGGCTTATTAAGAGAAACCTTGAGCAAAGATTTACACAGTTAACAATGCAGTCTGATCAATGCCAATCAAGTGTGAATGCTTTTTAATTGTTATGGCTTAAAGCTTATTAGATCCTATAAATTACATTTCACTACGAAACTCTCAACCAATGAAATTTATATATTTATTTAACTTCTTTTAATTTGATGTGTTACAATAATTTTATCTTTCATCTGATTTGTCAAAATTGTTCCTTTGTGTGTATGCAAATTAGTGTCTTTAAAAGACCCATACACAAACAGATGAGATATACAGACAGACAAGGAGATCAAATTAATTTGTAAATAATGTATTTTTTAAACTGGATATAAAGTAATATTGAAATGGATTTGGAATTGGACTTTTAATGAACAGTGACCGCCTTCACTAGAATACTTCTCCAGGAATGAGCTATACACCCCCAATCCTAGCTCATCCATATGTATGAAATATTACATATCGTCGCTGCGCTTCCAAAACCTCGTATCTCGGATTTAGCCAAAAACTTTTTTGGGGCTTATTACATTCACATTTCATTGATACATGTCCTTTCAAAACCTCGGATCTCTAAACCAATTAGAGATGCTTATTTTAGCTTGTGACTAATTGTCGTATTTCGATTGGACAAAAAATATTTTCGTCAAAACCTCGTATCTCAAAACCACGTCGAAACGACGTCAACAGAAGCCTGCATTTGTTTAATACGGTAAGTTTTTAGGATATTTAACCTCTATAAATCAACAACAAGAAATAATATTAATATTTTATATATAATTAAGTTACCTAGATGTGATTTAGTAGCAATTGGAGTTAATTTTAGGTATGTAATGTAGATATTTGGTCAGCTCAGCTAATATTGCCTAGAAATTAGTCATTTTATTCCCACATTGACAAATAAACAACAACGTAGTACATTAAGGCTTTTTATATTTTAATTAAAGTATTACAATGTCTATTATATTCGCCAACACTTCCAAATTTGAGATACGACATTTTGGAATAAAACATTTGGAAAATTTTTTTACGACATACGATATTTTGACGTAATTTTATAATTTTACATTTCAGAATGATAAGAAGATTTTAGAGATGTCTCAACGGCCTTTACTACCATTTTCTCGGGGGAAAATGATTCTTAAACTTGCTAATGCCAATTTCAACAACATAGGTTCGTCTTTAGAAAGACCGCCAATAGCTAATAAATCACATGAAGGTAATATAAACAGAAATGGTAAACAACAGAACATAACCAACAACCACAACAAACCAACCCATTTACTAAGTTCAAATTTAGATGAAAATTCTATTGAATATTCTTTCAAAACATCACCTCTGGTATCCGATGATAATGCTCAAACCATTGTTAGTTTAGACGATATTGAGGTCGAAGAGGATATTGGTGAAATTAGTATATCTGATATAGGAGATATTGGTATAGACTCAATTATAACCAGCATAATTGAAGCACCGCCCGAAAACGTAACAGCAACCATAGAGTTAGATTATTCTGTAAATGATAAAGTTGTCTCCAAACTGAGTACTAGTACATGTAGTACACAAAATATTAAACAATGCCACAAGAGCAATCCTGCAACTGATCTTACTGATGTGTATATTGAGCCGGATATAATTATTAAAGAACCAATGGTAAACAGGGGTGGACTAACAGAAGAAATGGATCTTGATGACTCCGTGAAAGATCCGGATTGGCAACCTAATTCTGGCACAGAAGATGATGAAGATGGAAACAGTGATGATATACATGTAAGAACTGGCGAGAAGAGACGTACTTCAGATGATAAGAGTTTTTACTGGAAGAAAAAGGTTAACAAGCGTTTAAGGATGGAAGGAAAGAAGTATAAAGGATTAACTGAAGTAGATGGGCAGTATACATTTAAAATTGACAGAGAAGAAAGAAAACTGAGACCAAGGGAGTGTACAGACAGGTGCAAGAAACTTGGACGGAAATGTAATGAAATAAGTGAAGAATCAAGAGAGGGTTTTTTCAAGGGGTTTTGGAATGATATGAATTGGGAAGAGAAAAGGGTCTATGTATGTGGATTGGTTGAAAGTGGAGAGGTAAAGGAAAGAACGACCGAGGGGGCGAGCAGACGACAAAGTTCATTTAAATATTATTTGAAATATAATAATCAACGATATCAAGTGTGCAAATCCATGTTTTTGAGCACACTCTGTCTTGGAGAAAAGACTGTTTACCAGTGGAAGGCGGACTGTAATGAGTATGGAATACCAGCCAAATTTCCAGACAACGCAATTTCAAAACCAGCACGTTCTACACTAAAGCCAAAGGGTGATACTGCCAGAGATTTTCTCAACGACATCCCTAAACTACCGTCCCATTACTGTAGATCAACAAGCACCAAACTTTATTTGGAACCCACATTTTCAACAAGAGCCGATATACAAGGTGTATAGAACCTATTGTGAATCCAATAACAAAACATTTTGTGGCCGTAAATTATTCTTTCAGATTTTTGACGAAATGAATTTGTCATTATATGTACCCAAGAAAGATCAGTGTGATACGTGTATTGCTTATCAAACCAAGAACATAAGCGAAGAGGAGTATAATTCACACATTGAGAAGAAAGAAGCTGCCAGAGAAGAAAAGGGTCGAGATAAAGAAAGAGCCTTAGAAGATAAATCGTTATTAATGTTAACATTGGATTTACAGGCTTTACTCATGTGTCCTAAGTTAGAGGCTAGTGCACTCTACTATAAAACTAAGTTAGGGTGCCATAATTACACTATTTTCAATGTAGCCACTCGTCAAGTTAAATGTTACTTCTGGTTTGAGTCAGAGGGAGACCTTACTGCCAACTCATTCGCTTTCTGTTTGTCTGATTATCTAGAAGTGGCCGTTGATGATTCAATCACGGAAGTTATTATATACACAGATGGCTGCACATATCAAAACAGAAATCTAATTGTATCTCAGGCTCTTCTACTGCTTTCTCGCAAAAAAAATATTGTTATTACTCAGAAGATTCTTGAAAGGGGTCATACACAAATGGAGTGCGACTCCATTCACAGTGTCATTGAAAGAGCTATAAAACGAAAGCCAATCTATTCACCCCAGAACTACGTGGATAAAATCCGCGAAGCTAGACCCAAACAGCCCTATGAAGTGGAATTTCTCACTCACGAGTTTTTCAAGGAGTACTCTAAGCTAAAATACTATAACTCAATAAGGCCAGGAACAAGGACAGGAGAACCAGTAGTCACTGATTTACGAGTTATAAGATATAATCCAGATGGAGTTATTGAGTATAAATTAAATTATGGTGACGAGTTTTCCCCCTTACCAAGGAGAGCCAAGATAGGAGAGCCCTCACCAGTTGATGAAGTACCTCAACTTCACGAAGATCCTCTACCAATCAAAAAGAAAAAGTATGGCCACTTGCAGGAACTTAAGGTTGTCATCCCCAAAGACTACCATACATTTTATGATAATTTACCACATGAAAACTGATTTGGATTAATTACATGTTTAACAATAATAGAATTGTGTTACAAGTATAAATATATTAAACAACATACTCTCCGCTTTTTTTTCTGTCTGAATTAAAAACCAACAGAGACTGGGGAAACAATAAGGTTTGTGTTCTATTAATGGAAACGTAAATTTTGACTTAATACCCACTTTGATACCTCTCTACTTACCTAAAGCCTTGTAAGGCTAAATATGCACTCATGTACACACTCATTCGCTGACCCACCGACATCCCAAATTACTTATAACCAACCTATTTCAATAAACTCACCCATGAACTCACCCATCCGCTCAGAAACTCATCCATTCGCTTTATAACTCACAAACCCACTCATAACCTGCTTTGTAACTCATCCACCCACCCACGCAGAAACTCACTAACCGGCTTTGTAACTCACCCACCCACTCAGAATCTCACTAACCCGCTGTGTAACTCATCCACCCACCCACGCAGAAATTCACTAACTCGCTTTGTAACTCACCCACCCACGCAGAAACTCACTAACCCGCTGTGTAACTCACCCACCCACCCACGCAGAAACTCACTAACCCGCTTTGTAATTCACCCACCCACTCAGAAACTCACTAACCCGCTATGTAACTCATCCACCCACCCACGCAGAAACTCACTAACCCGCTTTGTAACTCACCCACCCACTCAGAAACTCACTAACCCACTTTGTAACTCACCCACCCATCCACCCACTTACTCAGTAACTAACTCACCGCGCAGTATTTGATCAATTTATCCAGTATCACGCCCTTCGGTAACTCATCCACTCTCCCAGATTCGTGATTGTGCTTTATTAAAATAATCTTTTACTGACCATACAACTTTTAAAAACTCGTATCTCATTTTTTTTTTAATATAGTAGAGATACGAATATCGTATCTCATTCATTTTGGAGAAAAAAAATTCCTTAAAATATCGTATCTCATTTTTTTTTATATAGTAGAGATACGAATATCGTATCTCATTCATTTTGGAGAAAAAAAAATCTTTAAAATATCGTATCTCGTTTTTTTAATTTGGTGTTATAGGTACATGCTACACACTCATACACCCTTGAAGGTAGTCTTATTTAGCATGTATGTTATCGAAGGAACCACTCAATCCGCCAGTTATTATTAGATCTGTAAAGTTTTTTGTGTCTCCTGAAAAGTAGCAAAGTTCGAGATACGAGAATTTGGAAGCGCAGCGACGATATGTACATATGTATCACCGGGGTGCATATTCGGACTAAAAGAATAGCCCCCGAGAAGAGAGCCGGTGATATAAACATAACTCATATGGTCATACAGATATCATAAAATTGTTTCTAATTTGTTCGGTTGCCGAGAAATAGACGGTTTTCTACAGATCTCTTTTGAAGGTTTGGGAGCCATAAAAGTGTCAATTATTATTCGATTTTCATAAATTTTACACCATATTATACCTAATGCCATTTAGAATTTCATACAAGTAATTTAAAATTTTCATTATCACCGGAAGTAACGTCATTTTGGAAAAAACTGTATTTTTAGCCTTCAAAACAGATATTTTATTCAAATGAGTCTGTTTTGAAATCTTTTTCAAATTATGATACGATTTCGATGGTAAGGAAATTATTCTGAGACGCCCTTTTCTCGAAAACGACGCCACAGATTTTTCTTAAACTTTTCTTACTCAAAGTCCTATCGGTTGTCTATATAGTGAATCCAAAATGAAAAGCATTGAAATAATATAAGTGGTCTAAAAATGGCATCAAACTTTGAAAAAAATTGAAAAATCATTAAATTTTTGAAAACGCTCTTTATTTTATCTTTTTTTCCAAAACTACTCAATGGATGTTTCTGACACTTCTGGTACGGAAAGTTAAGTATCCAAAGAACTTCGTAAAGCTATCACAACAACGATCATAAAACCGGAAGTAGTCAAAAAAATGTCCGATATTTTGACAATTTTTTTTACGAAAAGCTTTTTTATTTATGAATATTTTTTTATATTTTACACAGGGTTAAAATATCATCCTACATGTACATGTACTTGAGCATAAATGAGAAAAAAAAATTGTCTTGGTAATTTGCATTAGCCGCCATCGGCTAATTTAGTTTTTCGTACCCAGAAAAATTATTTATTGTTTGATTTGTATAAAACAAAATTCATATGCTCCGTGGTCCCAATTGTAATTTTTATGTTACGGTGAAATTTTTCTGTCGGCAACGGAAGTGACGTAATATTAACAAAAACTACAATTTTGACAGTTCGGTACCACTTTTTGAAAGCAAATATTATTTTTTTTTCAAAACTGATCTAACTGAAAGGATGCACCCTGCAAAGGTGCGCAAAATCCTTAGCTCAGATTTTTTAATTTCAATTTCATTTTCGGGCAATTTCGAATAAAATGTAAAATAAAGTGTAAAATTCAGTTATTTACAATTCATTCAGCGTCTTCATATTTTGAAATATTTATTTGTAATTTTCATAAACTCGTAGCAATAATCCAGAATGTATGCGAAAATTAGTTTGTAATATGAGCAGTTGCCAAGAAATATGCCATTTTGCATGCATCACTTTTCACGTTATTTTGCCTATAAAAGAGTCAATTATTATTCGATTTGCAATATTTTTTTTCCATTTGATGCCTAATGCCAATTTAGAGTAGGTCAAGCCAATTTTACATTTTCACTGTGACCGGAAATGACGTCATTTGGGCAAAAACTGTATTTTTAACCTAAAATAACAAATATTTTACTCAAATGAGTCTGCCTTATAATATTTTTAAAATTATGATATTTGATTCCCATCAACAAATAGAATGAAGCCATACGACCATACAGATACCACAAAATGGTTTCTAACTTGTACGGTTACAGAGAAATAGGTGATCTTCTATAAGTCACTTTTCAAGGTTTTTGGTCTATAAAAGTGTCAATTATTATTCGATTTTTATAATTTTTTCACCATTTGATGCCTTATGCCATTTATGACTTCTATGCACTAAGTCAACATTTTCAATATCACCGGAAGTAATGTAATTTTTGCAAAAGAACGTATTTTTAGCCTTCAAAGCAAACATTTTTTTGAAGTGATTTCTATCTATTATTCGTTTAACTTTATAACGTCTGACTCTAATGGGCAATAAGATTGAATCAATACCATCATATTGATATCAAGAAAAGGCTTCTAGCATGTTCCCTTGTTCCCTGTTCCCATTTATGACTTCTATGAACTAAGTTAACATTTTCAATATCACCGGAAGTAATGTAATTTTTGCAAAAAATGTATTTTTAGCCTTCAAAACAAACATTTTTTTGAAGTGATTTATATCTATTATTCGTTTAACTTTATAACGTCTGACTCTAATGGGCAGTAAGATGGAATCAATACCATCACATTGATATCAAGAAAAGGCTTCTAGCATGTTCCCTTGTCGAATAATAGGCAATTTTCCCAGGGTCACTTTTAAGTTTTTTACCATCTGAATTTCAGTTTATGGGTTATAGGTTAATTATTTATTGCCCGATATGTATAAAACAAAGTTTGTATTTTGTATGTTGCGAATTTTCGACTTATTTTTCACCTATAAAAATTTCTTTCGGTACCGGAAGTGACGTAATTTTGCCATAATTTAGAATTTTGACCTGTCTTTTTGCCAGCAAATATTACTTTTACATATGATAGAGGGTGTCACTGAAGCAAAACAACTAAAGTATAGTTTGGTAGCTTAATGGATCGGCTATGGTATAATAAACTTCCTGTATGATTCCTGAAAGCCGGTTCAGTGCTGCTTGCAGGTCTAGTTCTTATTATTATTATTCTTTTGTTTTGAGTAGATCTCAGCAACTGTTTGTCGCATCGTTACGATTTCTTCGGTTTTACTGGGAAAGTGGGTGTGACTTAGAGGATAAAGCTATTTTGAACGTTCTGCGACAATGCGAAATGTCTGAAATCACCGAAGTTATCGTTATTAAAAATATTGCAGTAATTTTAACAATAATTCGTGGATTTTAACTTTCGATACATTTTGGCATAGCCGGAGACAGGGCACATAGCTACGCTACTTTCGATTTTTGATTTTCGGCAAATCTTCAAAGATATTAGGCGCCAAATTTCGAAAATTTAAAATTTTACAAAAAACTTTTTTATTTATGAATATTTTTTAGTCATGTTGTGCACAGAAGTAAAGAGTCATCTGACTAGCGCAAAAATGTTAACAAAATTTGTCTCAGTAATTTTCCTTGGCCGCCATTGGCTAATTCAGTTTTTCAGTCCTAGATTAATTTTTTATTGTTCGGCAAATTGCTGACTTTAAAGTAAGAAACATTACAACCGGGCAAAATTTTCTGTTTTATCACTCTTACAGTTCCATTGATTACCAACCGATTATTACGAAACTTTAAAAATAAAAGAGAAAGAGAGAAATGCGGGTTAACGTCCATTCCACACAAACTAGGACATTTCGGGGCTCACATATGTTTTTTAATTTTATTTTAAAACTTCCCTTGCGCGTACGGGTCTTTAGCCGTGGGAGGAAACCGAAGGACACGGAGAAAACCCACGAGGTTGGACACCATACTCCATGTCACATGGAACCTGGAAATCGAAATGACGCCGGTTGACTCAATGACAGACGATACGATACAGCGCGCACATGCTAACCACACAGCCACCCTAAAATTGGAAAATTGCTGACTTATAGCAAGAAACATTTCAACCGGGCATTTCAATCGAAACAACGCCAGTTGACTCAATGACAGACGTTACGATACAGAGCGCAGGTGCTAACCATTCAGCCACGTAACCTCCCTAAATTTGGCAAATTGCTGACCTACAGCGACAAACATTTCAACCGGGCGAAATTATCAACTGAATATTACAAAACTTTTAAAAATAAGCTCCCCCTGACCAACTTAATCGTTCGCAATAAACGTTTGCCCCTTAAAATCGGCAAATTCACGACTTTAAAGTGAGAAACATTACAATCGGGCGAAATTTTCTGTTTTATCACTTCTACAGTACCAGTACCATGGATTACCAACCGATTATTACAAAACTTTAAAAATAAAACAGAAGGAGAGAAATGCGGCTTAACGTCCATTCGACACAAACTAGGTCATTTCGGGACTAATATATGTTTTTTAATTCTATTTATAAACTTCCCTTACGCGTACTGGTATTCAGGAGTGGGAGGAAACAGAAGGACACGGAGAAAACCCACGAGGTTGGACACCATACTCCATGTCACGTGCAACCTGGAAACGAAACGACGCCGGTTGACTCAATGACAGACGTTACGACAAAGCGCACGTATGCTAACCATTCAGCCTCCCTAAAATCGGGAAATTGCTGACTTATAGCAAGTAACATTTCAACCGGGCGAAATTTTCTGTTTTAGCAGTTTAATTTGCACGGTACTTTAATTACCAACCGATTATTACAAAATTTTTGAAAATAAGCTCCAACTGACCAGCTTAATCGTATGCAATAAACGTTTGGCGTGAATTGAAAGTTCTGCACCGAGAAAGTTCATCTCGATTTTCCGGCGCGGTTCCCTCTTGTCAGTGAGGCAGAACGGAGGGCCTGACAAGGACAGCTGTCTAGTCATTCAGATGGGACGAAAAACCAAGGTCCCGTGTACACATTGAAGTGCACGTAAAAACTAAAATATCCCTAAGCAGTTGGAATTCGATACTGTTGAATAAGCTCTATACGATTAACAATGACAGGTTGCAGTTTTCAATTTTCAATCCTTTTATTCTTCTACTCCTGATATTTTGGACTGTTGATCGATGATGGTTTCATATAAAAGACTATCGATAAGACTCTTTGTAGAAGAAGTTCTCCTAAAATATTGTGTTGATTGAAGGGAAAATGACCTTTAAAAATGCTCAAAATCGTAAAAATACGACTTTTTGGATTTTTGATCTCTTTTTTTATACTATCCCTGACATTTAAAAACAATGATACAATGATTTCACACAACGGGCTAGCTATTAGACTCTCGATTGGCAGGAGTTTCACCACCCTCTCTTCATTATAACCGAAGTTATCGTGCCCTAAAGAATCAACAAATCAGCATATTTATCTCTGCTTACCCTAAGCAGAAAATGCTCATCTTTAAACTCAATCATGACATTGACCTAGTGAACGTCTACACCAAGTTTGAACATTCTAGCTTAATTAGAAGGAGAGTTATTGTGTTTCAAAGTCTCGGCCTTTCAAATTGCTACTACTTTTCATATTCACTTCAAAATGGAATCCATCAGTAGACCTAAATCAAAATTCTGCTCCCAGCGATTTTTGGGCCAACCTTCAAGGATTCAGAAAATATAACTCCCGTGTCTGTAAGTAAAATAGCAAAAAAGCCTTAGGGATTCTTCACGTTTCAAGATGGTGGCACTTCCGGTTCGATCGACAAACTTCATATTTTGTGTACAAATCAGTAATTACTTATCTAGTATCAAAAAAATATTTTTGAAATCACATCGCTAGGATCTACTTATATACTAAATTTCATGAAGATCGTACAACTATTAAAGAAGTTGTCAAATTGGTTTAAACTTCCGGTTCGAAATCACAGCGACGAATTTTCGAAATTCAAAAATGTGCAACTGCAGATGAAAATGATTTTTTTCAAGGTTTTCAAAGAAAAAAGAATTAGTAAGATCGGTCAAAAAATAACAAAGTTACGACTATGCATTGTCAGTTTTTTCGTTCGTAAAATTCGGTGATTTCGGATGCGTAAAACGTTTTGAAAATATATTTAAACAACGTTCGCATCCCATGGATAGATTCTGAGAAATCCGATTTGCAGAAAACACAAAAAAAAAAAATAATAATAACTAGACCTGCAGACCTGCAGTGCTGAATCGGCTTTCATGAATCAATCAGGAAGTGCGTCATACAATAGCCGATCCATCGAGCTACCAAACGATACTGTAGTTGTTATGATTCAGTGACACCCTCTATCAGATTTGTAAGTAATATTTGCTTGCGAATACACCGGTCAAAATTGTAAAATCTGGCAATATTACTTCACTTCCGGTGCCAAAAGAAATCATAAGTTGAGAATTCGCAATTGAAAATTGTTTTATACACACCAGGCAATAAATAATAAACTTGGAACCCATAAACTGAAATTAAAAAGGTAAAAAACTTAAAGGGAGACAAACTATATCTCAAATTAACCGGCACTACCGAGATGAGAGAAATGGGGTTTAACGTCGACTAGACACAAACTATGTCATTTCGGGACTAGCATGGTTTAATTTTATATCAATAATTCCCGTGTAAAATATCATCAAAAAATATTCATAAATAAAAAAGGTTTTCGTAAAAGAATTAATTTTTTTCAAAATATCGGACATTTTTTCGACTACTTCCGGTTTTACGATCGTTGTTGTGATAGCTTTACGAAGTTCTTTGGATACTTAACTTTACGTACCAGAAGTGTCAGAAACATCCATTGAGTAGTTTTGGAAAAAAAGATAAATTAAAGAGCATTTACAAAAATTTAACGATTTTTCAATTTTTTTCAAAGTTTGAGGCCATTTTTGGACCACTTATATTATTTCAACGCTTTTCATTTTGGAGTCACTATATAGACAACCGATAGGACTTTGAGTAAGAAAAATTTAAGAAAAATCTGTGGCGTCGTTTTTGAGAAAAGGGCGTCTCAGAATGTTAAAAAATTTGAAAATACTAGATTTTTGGCATACAATAATTAAGCTTTCATATTACATATGAAAGCTTATTGTTTCTGTTAAAGTTATTATTATTATTTTTTTTTTTTGTGTATTTTCTGCAAATCGGATTTCTCAGAATCTAACCATAGGATCTTTCTGAAACTTTGACCTACCCCGCTATAAATGGGGTGCGAACCTTGATTAAATATATTTTCAAAACGTTTTACGAATCCGAATTCACCGAATTTTACGAACGAATGCATTTGACCTACAATGCTGTAACTTTGTGACTATTTGACCTATTTAATTAATTCTTTTTTCTATGGGTACCTTGAGACATTTACTTTAAATCTGCAATTTCGGATTTTCGAATTTCGAAAATTCGTCGCTGTGATTTCGAACCGGAAGTTTAGACCAACTCGACAACTTCTTTAGTAGTTGTACGATTTTCATGAAATTTAATATGTAAGTAAACCTTAATGATGCGACTTGAAAAATGACTTTAGAAATTTTCTAAATTATCTCCCCTTAAAATCATCTTGATTTTTTTTTTGGTTACTAGCTGCGAGACCACTGATTCGTACACAAAAAATGGAGTTTGTAGCTCAACCCGGAAGTGCCACCATCTTGAAATGTAAAAACCTCAAACGCCATTTTGCTATTTTACTTACAGACACGGGAATTATATTTTCTGAATCCTTGGAGGAAGGCCTAAAAAACGTCGGGAGTAGAATTTTCATTTAGGTCAACTGGAAGTCACCATTTTGAATTGAAAATGAAAAATGGAAGCAATTTGAAGGGCCGAGTTTTTGGAACACGATAACTCTCCTTCTAATTAAGCTAGAATGTTTAAACTTGGGGTAGACGTTCACTAGGTCAATGTCATGATTGAGTGTAAAGATGAGCATTTTCTGCCTGGGGTAAGCTGAGATACACATGCTGATTTGTTGATTCTTTAGGGCACAATAACTTCGGTTATAATGACGGGAGGGTGGTGAAACTCTTGTCAATCGAGAGTCTAATAGCTAGCCTGTTGTGTGAAATCATTGTATCATTTTTTTTTAAATATCAGGGATAGCAGAAAAAAGAGATCGAAAATCCAAAAAGTCGTATTTTTACGATTTAGAGCATTTTTAAAGGTCCTTTTCTCTTAAAGTCAACATAATATTTTTGGGGAACTTCTTGTACAAAGAGTCTTATCGGTAGTCTTTTATATGAAACCATCGATCAACAGTCCAAAATATCAGGAGTAGAAGAATAAAAGGATCGAAAATTGAAAACGGCACCCTTTCATTGTTAAGCAAAACATGCAGTGTGGGTGGCTACAATTTGCACATTTAGTCATCGTATAGAGCTTATTCAACATTATCGAATTCCAACTGCTAAGGAATCTTTTACGTGCACTCCAATGTGTACACGCCGGTGGGAGGACACGCCAAAAAATCGAGATGAACTTTCTCGGCCAATGCAGGGATCGAACACCCGACCTCCTGGCTAGCAGGTCAACGCCTTCGCCACATAGTGTGTACACCCATCGTACATTTCATCTGTCAAATCAAAGCATTTCATTGCATTAGACCAATAATTAATTATTCTTAATTTGAAACTTTATTTTAATATTATTAAATCCTCATTTTATTGGTAGACGTTCGTCTTATTTAAAGTTAAACTTTCATTTAACTATGAACATCCCTTAACGTGTCTCTTAACAAAACAAATAAATACTCTAAAACAGTAGCTCAACCTTTTGACCTAAGCTCATTAATTTACCATTTTGTATATGAGCGACTTGTTATTCTTCTTATATGACATATTGCACGTGTCCGATTTCAAAGTGGAGTTTGGTGGCTGAATGGTTAGCACGCGCGCGCTGTATCATAAAGCCTGTCATTGAGTCAGCTAGCGTGTTTTCGAATCTCCGGTCGTACCTGACAAAGGAGTAAGGTCGCGTGTCCATCTTGGTGGGTTTTCTTCATTTCCTCCGGTTTCCTTCCACTGCTAAAGACCTCTACGCACAAGCGAAATATTGAAATAAAATCAAACTATATATGTTAGTTCCGAAATGAACTAGTTTGGTACACAATTACTCTCTTTCTAATTCAGCTAGACTTGGTGTGGGTGTTTATTAGGTCAATACCTTGATGACTCTGGAACACAATAACTCTTTTTCTAATTGGGGTACAATGTTCAAACTTGGTATAGGCATTCACTAAGTCAATGTCTTGATGAAGTTCGAAGTAGAATTTTGATTTAGGTCAACTGGTAGTCACCATTTTGAAGTGAATATGAAACATAGTGAAAAGTCGACATTTACGGACTTGTAAACAAACACAATAGAGCATAGTATGTTCAATGCGTCTCCTATGTCTGAAATTAATACATTTCAGGATAGTCGGGATACGGTATTTGAATATTTCAAAAATTCGATTTTTGCCTTTGATGTTTTTCGTGCTGACAAAATTCTTTACGAGTGAAAACTTCACTAGATTGTGACCGATTTTAATGATTTTTTTTCCTTGTTCGGATTATTCATACGACACATGACATGTGACAGGAAGTGACTGTGAATATGAAAGCTTTCATATCTGCATGGGACAGTAGCAGATCTAGTTTATTTCCTTACCATCGAAATCGTATTATTTAGATACCATATGGTGGTCCATTAATAGGGCTATCCAGCGACACTTTAGTTCTTTTGGTCCGCTATTACCTAAAGGAGAAATCAAGTTTTTCGCAAGTGTGACAATGTTTTTAACCATTTTTTTTCATTTTTTGAATACTTCCGGTATGGTTATTATTGTCGGAATAGTTTTAATAGCCGTTTTGGGCATTAAAATAGCCACAGGGCTCTGTAATGATATATTACATTATCCGATCAGATAAAATGCCCCTGAGAAATCCTATGTTCAACAGTGCCAAAAATGCAAAAAAAATAAAATATCGAAAATTAAATTTCAATAACTACATACATATTATACATCGTTAGAATCGTAATTAGGTCAGCTATCTGAATATACAATCTTTTTTTGAAAATCTCTTAAAATAAAAAAATAGCAAAGCATTTTCCAAAATTTCACAATTTTCAGTACGTTATTTCACCTATTCCAGATAAATTGTATTTCAAAGTCTTATTGGATTGCTTCATGCAAAATACCTCAAAAAGGACTCTCGATAGACAAAATTTAAAAAAAAGTTGCGGTTAAGTTTTCGAGATACAGGCGTCCAAAAATGCTAAAAATCAGAAAATACTTGATTTTCAGCGTGCCATATTTTTCTGCCTGATCATAGTATCCGTATGGATTGGGTATCATACGATAGTACAATCCTAGTGCAGTCCAATGGTACCCTAATTTCTTTAATCCATTGATATCGGGCGGAGAAATCGCGTTTTCCCCGAAAACATCCATTTTTTGCATATTTTTCAAAATATTGCACATTATTTCGACCACTTCCGGTTTAAAGATCCGTGTCGAAATTGCTTTATCAGTTGGTATTGGACTATAACTTCATGTTCCATAAGTTTCAGAAACATCATTTTGGCTGTAAAACGACACCACAGCTCACAAAATGGGAAAAAAATTCGAAAAAAATAAAAAAATAAAGGGCGATAACTCTGAATGAAACTTATATTACTGGAATCGGATTGACGTCAGGTATCCAAAAATCTAGGTCAAATTTCCAAATTTTGAAAAATAACAAAAATTGTCTCGTAGGCGACGTATTTTGAATTTTCGAACGATAGAAGTCAGCGACGAAGTTTCGAAATCGCAAAATGTTAGATTGCTATTGTCTCTGAAAAGTCTCAGGCTTTCCAAAAATGTGATTTGTTTGAATATAGGTAGAGAATTGACGAAACCACGGCCGATTTTTAATTTTTTACCAACGTTCAAAATTCGGCCACTTCCGGTCTGCGCAGAAGTTCAAAAATTGCTTTATTGAGTAATTATGGCAAAATTACGTCACTTCCGGTGACGAAAGAAATTTTTATAGGTGAAAAATAAGTCGAAAATTCGCGACATACAAAATACAAACTTTGTTTTATCATATCGGGCAATAAATAATTAAGGTAAAAAACTTAAAAGTGACCCTGGGAAAATTGGCTATTATTCAACAAGGGAACATGCTAGAAGCCTTTTCTTGATATCAATATGATGGTATTGATTCAATCTTACTGCCCATTAGAGTTAGACGTTATAAAGTTAAACGAATGATAAATATAAATCCCTTCAAAAAAATGTTTGTTTTGAAGGCTAAAAATACGTTTTTTGCAAAAATTACATTACTTCCGGTGATATTGAAAATGTTAATTTAGTTCACAGAAGTCATAAATGGCATAAGGCATCAAATGGTACAAAAATTATTAAAATCGTATAATAATTGACAATTTTATGGACGAAAACCCTTGAAAAATAACTTATAGAAGATCGCCTATTTCTCTGTAACCGTACAAGTTAGAAACCATTTTGTGGTATCTGTATGGCCGTATGGCTTCATTCTATTCGTTGATGGGAATCAAATATCATAATTCTAAAAATGTTATAAGGCAGACTCATTTTAATAAAATATTTGTTTTTTAGGTTAAAAATACAGTTTTTGCCCAAATGACGTCATTTCCGGTCACGGTGAAATTGTAAAATTGGCTTGACCTAGTCCAAATTGGCATTAAGCATCAAATGGAAAAAAAAATTGCAAATCGAATAATAATTCCCTCCTTTATAGGCAAAATAACGTGAAAAGTGATGCATGCAAAATTGCATATTTCTCGGCAACTGCTCATATTACAAACTAATTTTCCCATACATTCTCTTCGTCTGGATTAATGGTAGGAGTTTATGAAAATAACAAATAAATATTTCAAAATATGAAGACGCTGAATGATTTGTAAATAACTGAATTTTACACTTTATTTTACATTTTATTCGAAATCGCCCGAAAATGAAATTGGAATTAAAAAATCTGAGCTAAAGATTTTGTGCACCTTTGCAGGGTGCATCCTTTTAGTTATATCAGTTTTGAAAAAAATAACATTTGCTTTCAAAAAGTGGTACACAACTGTCCAAATTGTAGTTTTTGTTAATATTACGTCACTTCCGTTGCCGACAGAAAAATTTCACCGTAACAAAAAATATTACAATTGGGACCACGGAGCATATGAACTTTGTTTCATACAAATCGAACAATAAATAATTGTTCTGGGTACGAAAAACTAAATTAGCCGATGGCGGCTAACGCAAATTACCGAGACAATTTTTTTTCTCATTTCTGTTCAAGTAGGATGATATTTTAACCCTGTGTAAAATACCATCAAACAATATTCATAAATGAAAAAGGTTTTCGTAAAAAAATTATTTTTTTTCAAAATATCGGACATTTTTTCGACTACTTCCGGTTTTACGATCATTGTCGTGATAGCTTTACGAAGTTCTTTGGATACTTAACTTTCTGTACCAGAAGTGTCAGAAACATCCATTGAGTAGTTTTGGAAAAAAAGATAAATTCAAGAGCGTTTCCAAAAATTTAACGATTTTTCAATTTTTTTCAAAGTTTGAGGCCATTTTTGGACCACCTATATTATTTCAATGCTTTTCATTTTGGATTCACTATATAGACAACCGATAGGATTTTGTGTAAGAAAAGTTTAAGAAAAATCGTAGGCGTCGTTTTCGAGAAAAGGGCGTCTCGGAATGTTAAAAAAGCGGAAAATACTTGATTTTTGGCATACAATAATTTATTTCCTTACCATTGAAATTGTATTATTTAGATACCATATGATGGTCCATTAATAGGGCTATCCAACGACACTTTAGTTCTTTTTGTCCGGTATTACCTAAGGGAGAAATCAAGTTTTTCGCAAGTGCGACAATTTTTTTAACCTTTTTTTTTTCATTTTTTGAATACTTCCGGTGTGGTTATTATTGTCGGAATAGTTTTAATAGCCGGTTTGGGCACTAAAATAGCCACAGGGCTCTGTAATGATGTATTACATTATCTGATCAGATAAAGTGCCCCTGGGAAATCTGGTGTTCAAAAGTGCCAAAAATGCAAAAAAATTAAAATATCGAAAATTAAATTTCAATAACCACATACATTTTATACATCATTAGAATCGTAATTAGGTCAGCTATCTGAATATGCAACCTTTTTTTGAAAATCTCTTAAAATAAAAAAATAGTGGAGCATTTTCCAAAATTTCACGATTTTTCGACTTTTTTCGATTTTCAGTCCCTTATTTTACCTATTCCAGATATTTCAAAGTGGTAATGGAATGAATGATTCGTACGCAAGACCACCACGATGTCTTGCGATAGAGAAAGTTTCATAAATATAACTGGCGTAGTTTTCGAGATACAGGCGTCCAAAAATGCTAAAAATCAGAAAATACTTGATTTTCAGCGTGCCATATTTTGCTTCCTGATCATAGTATCCGTATGAATTGGGTATCATACGATAGTACAATCCTAGTGCAGTCCAATGGTACCCTAATTTGTTTAATCCATTGATATCTGACGGAGAAATCCCGTTTTCCCCAAAACTATTCATTTTTTGCATTTTTTCAAAATATTGCGCATTATTTCGACTACTTCCGGTCTACGGATCATTGTTGAAATTGCTTTATTCCTTGCAATGGTCATTTGGCTTCATGCCTTAGAAGTTTCAGATTCGCCAATTCGGCCATATAACGAAACCCGAGCTCACAAAATAGGTAGAAAATTCGAAAAAAATCGAAAAATAAAGGGCGATAACTCTGAATGAAACTTATATTACTGGAATCGGATGGACTTAAGGTATCCAAAAATATAAGTCAAATTTGAAAATTTTGAAAAATGAAAAAAATTGTCTTTTAAACAAAATTTTTCAATTTTCGAACGCTAGAAGTCAGCGACGAAGTTTCGAAATTACAAAATCTTAGATTGCTATTGGCTCGGAAAAGATTCAGGGTTTCCGAAAATGTCTTTTGTTTGAAAATGGGTAAATAATTGACGAAACTATGGCCAATTTTCAATTTTTTGACAACGTACAAAGATCTGCCACTTCCGGTATGCGCAGAATTTTCGAAAATACTTTATCAAGTAGCCACCACATGGTTTCCCGAAAGAAAAGTTGATTTCAGATCGATATCTGCTTTCGATCATGGAGAACTTGGCCCCCGCGGTAAATAATAATAATAATAACTAGATCTGCTACTGTCCCATGCAGATATGAAAGCTTTCATATTCATCGTCACGTGTCATTGATTGTATCAAGTATCCTAAATAAAAGGATAAGAAGAAAAAATTATCAAAATTGGTCAAAAACTCTCTAAATATAGTATGAAACATTGCACCCAGGCATAACAATAATCTGAAAACTAAAGGGAAATAACTGAAACTTGTATTACTGTAATGAGACGGATGAGAAAATGAAATGAAAATGGCGGGAAAAACAAATTTAAAATGGCAGGTTGGACAGGCGACCTTACTCCTTGTCACGTACAACCGGGCATTTGAAAACACGCTAGTTAACTCAATGACAGGCGCTCGTGCTAACCATTCAGCCACCCAACCCCCCTTTGAAATCAGACACGTGCAATATGTCATATAGGAAGAATAAGAAGTCCCTTACAACAAAATGGTAAATTAATGAGTTTAGGTCAAAAGGTTGAGCTACTGTTTTAGAGTATTTAATAGTTTTAAAGAGACACGTTAAGGGTTGTTCATAGTTAAATGAAAGTTTAATTTTAAATAAGACCAATAAAATTAGGATTTAATAATGCCAGACTAATATTTCCAATATGTTTGGTTATAAGTAGGAAATCGTGACGACTTCTTAAGCATGTTTTAAACAAAGGATCATAGACTGAATTATACAAGAAGGGCACTCTGCAATAAAAAAACTGGCCACAGCAAGATTTCTATGCAGAAATTAAATAATTGCTAGAACCAGAAAAATATTTATCCACTATAATAAATAAGCAACATAGAGAAAATGAAATGAAATTGAATGGGGTTTAACGTCCTACTGTTCTGCTCCTAAAATGGGCTAATGAAGACGGTCATATGCCATAAAGTGTGCAATGAGGGAAATTTTACCTGGGCAGCAGCGTTACGGCCTACGAAGTTGGACAGGCGAACATACTCCTTGTCACGTACAACCAAGAAATCGAAACAACGCCAGTTGACTCAAAGACAGACGTTATTCAGCCACGCAACCTCCCTAAAATCGGCAAATTGCTGACCTGCAGCGAGAAACAGTTCAACCGGGCCAAATTTTCTATTTTAACAGATTAATTTGCACGGTACCTTTAGTTATCAACCGAATATTACAAAACTTTTAAAAATAAGCTACCCTTGACCAGCTTAATCGTTCGCAATAAACGTTTGCCCCTTAAAATCGTCAAATTGCTGACTTTAAAGTGAGAAACATTACAACCGGGCGAAATTTTCTGTTTTATCACTTTTACAGTACCTTTGATTACCAACCGTTTATTACAAAACTTTAAAAATAAAAGAGAAAGAGAGAAATGCGGCCTAATGTCCATTAGACACAAACTAGGTCATTTCGTGACTAACATATGTTTTTTAATTTTATTTAAAAACTCCCCTTGCGCTTACTGGTCTTTAGCCGTTGGGAGGAAACCGAAGGACACGGAGAAAACCCACGAGGTTGGACATCATACTCCATGTCACGTGCATCCTGGAGATCGAAACGACGCCCGTTGACTCAATGACAGACGTTACGATACAGCGCGCACATGCTAACCATTCAGCCATTCAGCCTCACTGAATTCGGAAAATTGCTGACTTATAGCAAGAAACATTTCAACCGGGCGAAATTTTCTGTTTTAACAGCTTAATGTGCACGGTACTTTAATTACCAACCGATTATTACTAAACTTTTGAAAATATGCTCCAACTGACCAGCTTAATCGTATGCAATAAACGTTTGGCCTGAATTGAAAGTTCTGCACGGAAAAAGTTCATCTTGATTTCCCGACGTGGTTCCCCGTTGTCATTGAGGCAGAACGGAGGGCCTGACAAGCACAGCTGTCTAGTCGTTCGGATGGGACGAAAAAAAAATATCCTTAAGCAGTTGGAATTCGATACTGTTGAATAAGCTGTATACGATGACTAAATGTGTAGATTAACAATGAAAGGATGCCGTTTTCAATGTTCGATCCTTTTGTTCTTCTACTCCTGATATGTTGGATTGTTGATCGATGGTTTTATATAAAAGACTACCAATAAGACTCTTTGTAGAAGAATTTCCCCAAAAATATTAAGTTGACTTTACGAGAAAGACCTCTAAACATGCTCCAAATTGTAAAAATACGACTTTTTGGATTTTCAATCTCTTTTTTTCGCCTATCCCTGATATTTAAAATAAATGATACAATGATTTCACACAACAGGCTAGCTATTGGACTCTCTATTGACAAAAGTTTCAC
The DNA here is from genome assembly GCA_036850965.1 of Patella caerulea. Taxonomy (NCBI): domain Eukaryota; kingdom Metazoa; phylum Mollusca; class Gastropoda; family Patellidae; genus Patella; species Patella caerulea. The sequence goes on along the minus strand of JAZGQO010000008.1, from coordinate 1,593,043 downwards.
AGCCCTCCCTTCATTATAACCGAAGTTATCGTGCCCTAAAGAATCAACAAATCAGCATGCCTATCTCTGCTTACCCTAGACAGAAAATGCTCATCTTTGAACTCAATCATGACATTTACCTTGTGAACGTCTACACCAAGTTTGAACATTCTAGCTCAATTAGAAGGAGAGTTATTGTGTTTCAAAGTCTCGGCCCTTCAAATTGCTACTACTTTTCATTTTCAATTCAAAATGGTGACCATCACGTGACCGAAATCAAAATTCTGCTCCCTACGATTTTTGGGCCATCCTTCAAGGATTCAGAAAATATAACTCCCGTGTCTGTAAGTAAAATAGCAAAAAAGCCTTAGAAGGGATTTTTCATGTTTCAAGATGGTGGCACTTCCGGTTCGATCGACAAACTCCATATTTTGTGTAGGAATCAGTAATTACTTGTCGAGTATCGAAATTTTTTTTTAGGTCATTCTGACCTATATTTCGACGATTTTTTTGAAAACTTTGATCCTTTATTTCACCAAGGGGAGATAATTTAGAAAATTTCTAATTATTTTTTTGTAGTCACATTGGTAAGATCTACTTGTATACTAAATTTCATGAAAATCGTACAACTATTAAAGAAGTTGTCAAATTGGTCTAAACTTCCGGTTCGAAATCACAGCGACGAATTTTCGAAATTCGAAAATGTGAAACTGCAGATGAAAACGATTTTTTTCAAGGTATTCAAAGAAAAAAGAATTAGTAAAATTGGTCAAAAAATAGCAAAGTTACGACTATGCATTGTCCATTTTTACGTTCGTAAAATTCGGTGATTTCGAATTCGCAAAACGTTTTGAAAATATATTTAATCAACAGCCACCACCCATTTTTGGGGGGGTAGGTCAAAGTTTCAAAAACATTCTATGGTTAGATTCTGAGAAATCCGATTTGCAGGAAAAACACAAAAAAAAAAATAATAATAATCTTAACAGAAACAATAAGCTTTCATATGAAATATGAAAGCTTAATAATTTTAGTAATCTCAATAGGCTTTCAGACGAAAGTCTGAAAGCCTAATAATAATTTTAGTAATCACAATGTAATTACATTGTACAGACGTCCACACGGAGTGACACCCATCGTTTAGCAGTGAAAAGTTGCCCAGTAAATTTGGGGGTCAAATTATTTTCGACATTGATTGAATGGGCCAGCCCCTGAACGTTCAGGGTGAGTGTAATGGGACCGACGTTCAGAGCTGAACTAGATCAAGGCTGGCTGAATTTAGCATCTTTAATCTTAAAATGAAATGGGCAATTTAAATTTTATCTTGTTAAGTATTTGTAAATTCTGTACAAAAATACACACTACTACAGTGCATACACTTTGTCTTGGGTTTAAACATGCAAAAACATAATTATAAATAGCCCACCTTTATTTAAACTATGAATATTTTATTCTGGCATCTAATACCATTCATTTTAATGATAAAACTTGTTTTTTGGAAGAAATAAACAACTGATTCCCCAGAAATGATACCAATTATAGTAAAGAGCTTTTTATTTTATAAATCAAAATGTTGTCATTTGATGGCAGGTTTTAAATAGTCAACACTGAACAGGGTAATATTTAATGCTATCAAGTATCAAGTGGGACATGTTGTTTAGACTAACATACCAGCCAATTAAATGTTAGTGAACTGGACACAACACAAACATCTAAAATTTAGCCTGTTTTTGGTACCTGGTCTATATTGGAATCAGAAGCCAATCTTTTCCCGGTAGAAGAATCAGATCACAAGACACAACTTCAACTTGATTTAAATTGACAAATAATTCGTGTTTCAATGGAATCAATAATATGTCGAAGACTTTGGGTGATTTGAGTTAGAGACTTGGCTACTTTAATATGTAGACAGCTATACTGGTACACTACTTTCTATTCTTACCTATTCGAATTTGCTGAATTCCTATAAGTAAAAGCATCAATTGAATTAGGCCTACCAATCACAATGCATACGTGTCGGGTTTATCGTTGAGCTCAATCAAGAGCGGATGTTACGATTTAAGACCTTGACCCTCATCGTCGATAGCTGTGTTTAATAAACACAATGTTTAGGCCTACCCGTTTATGTGAGCGTATGAAATGAATAACAAACGCCCCGAAGTATTTTAACCATTGACGACACACAATAATTGTATCCCCCATTTCTGTGGCACCATAGATAATACCGTATTATCTATGGTGGCACCGAAGATATTTCCTGAATGTCACCGAGATATTCCGTAAAACAGGTTAAAGTAGTCTCTATCATCCACACAAATACTCCAAACTGATCCCGCAGTGAATATTCGCTTGGCCGCTACAATCACTGATAAGCATGACATCGGCGAGGCTTAATTAGTACGGTATATTAACTTTTTTACTCCGACAAATTAAATTCTCAAACATTTTTTTGAGGTAACAGAAAAATAAATAAAGACGTTTGAAGTAATTGAAGTTAAAAAATATTTCCTATTAAGTGTAAATGGGTATTAAAATGAGTAAAATGCGTCATTTTGCCCGAAGCAGTTAGGTGTTAAGTAAACATTGCACGAGCCGTTGAGCCAATGACTGCAGTCAACGCACGTGCTATGGACACTCGTCTGTTACAGAGTTAATTCCTAAGTAATTCTCTGTGAAACAGATTGACAAATACTCCTCAAAATTTGGAGTCGACCCTAAGTCCAAATCGAATAGCCCATTGACGTCATATATAGATAGACCGCTCACGCCTTATGATTGGCCAGGGCCGCCATGACACACAGCGCGAGATTTCCCTTCAGGGCAGAAGCCGCGAAAACCAATGTAAACAAACGGCAAACTGATGGTGAAAGTCAATCAATTTTTGGTGGAATTTAGGGTCCTATCGACAAACCCAACACATTAATTTATTTAATTGAAACCGTAGCTTTATTTTTGTATACTTTTTGGGGAATTATAAAGCGTTAAACATTTATTTCATAGGGAAATACAGACCGATACCGTGACGATAGCGCTTGTAAAAAGTATTTTGAGAATAAAATAAATCAATAATTTAATATTGAAAAATAAAATTCATTGCTTTAAAAACTTGCGCTCTAAAAGGCTATGTCCTGCGATTTACAAAAATGTTTAGTTTGAAATTTTAGAGTTAGTAGTTTTTGTTTAAATCAAATTTTAAAACTGCCACGCCCATATTTTAATCTTGAAAATTTGGCACCCATATTTTATTCTATTTTTTTTGTAATAGTAGTAATTGAGAGAGCTATTGGAACTTCTACAACAACTTTCATAAGTATATGAAAAATTATAAACATGAAGATCATATTTTTTTACTTCATTATTTATATTTTTAAAAGGTATGTCAATACAGATGTTCTTGAAGAAAAAACTTGGAAGTTTTAGGGTCCAATTATGGAATTTAATTTTTTTTTGTCAAAATCATAATTTAGATGACTGCTGGAAATTGTGTCACAACTTTCTTAAGTGTATGAAATAATTAAAAATGCAAAGATCATATTTTTTATTTCAATTTTTATATATTTTAAAAATTACACAAACTAGCCGGTATTGTGGTGGTGGGGGGATTTTGAAATTGCTACAACCATTTTTTTATGTTGGAAATTTTTGTTACCAAAATTTTATTCTATTCTATAGCTACCTTCTTAAGCATATGAAATAATTAAAAACGTGTAGGTCATTTTATTTACTTCATTATTAAAATTTTATACCTAAACCTGATAGTTCATTTAAAAATTTCTCATTTGCCCCTTGACTCAGTTATACTTAGACAAGAAATTTGGTATGATTTATCAAAATAGATAAAAAGTAATAATGAAAATGTATTTTAATATGAACAAACCAACAATGAGGCTAATAAAAAGAGTAATTAGTAGATGGCACACTTGACATTTTTTAATTGCTTATTTTCGCCATGTATCAAAGTTCAAATTGCTCATCATCGAACTTAGTCAAGGTAATAATGAAATGAAATGGGGTTTAACGTCCTACTGTTCTGCTCCTAAGCTGGGCTAATGAACACCGGCATACACCATACAGTGTGCTATGAGGGAAAATTTGCCCGGGCAGCAGCGCTACGGCCTACTCTTATATCAAATTCCAACTGCCAAGAGATTTTTTTACGTGTACGTACGTCTGTGTGTACATAGGACCTCTGTTTTTTGCACCATCCAAATGACTAGACAGCTGTCCTTGTCGGGCCACCCGTCCTGCACCACTGACAAGGAGAAACCACGCCGAAAAATCTGGACGAACTATCTCTGCCAATGCAGGGATCGAACACCCGACCTCCAGGCTAGCCAGCCAGTGTCTTACCCACTTAGCCACGTGATCCCCCTTAGTCTAGGTATTGGTGTGATGATAATTTTTTCAATAATTCACTTGCACATACGGTTCATTTGCAGTGGGAGGAAACCGGACGACCCGGACAAAACCCTCAAGGTTTGATAGCCGACCCTACACCTTGTCATGTACAACCAAGGAGTCAAAAACCACCCCAGTTCACTCAATGACAGACCTTATGATACAAGGCACTTACACACATGGCCCCTGTATAATACTGGCAATACAAGGCACATACACACATGGCCCCTGTATAATACTGGCAATACAAGTTATATTGCTTGTCTGACAAATTACCACACACTTATGATTTTTTTGCTTCATTGACTTATCTTTTCAAAATAAGAATATTCTTAAAATTGTAATCACATGATTTCTGAATGTACAGGTAAGCCTCTGTGGACGATTCTAACATATGATTATTTTGCCTCATTTACTTTTAGTCAATGATGCAGGATGGTGGGCCTGACAAGGACAGCTGTCTAGTCATTTGGATGGGACAAAAAACTGAGGTCCGGTGCACATGTTGGCATGCAAGTAAAAGATCCCTTAGTAGTTGGAATTCAATATAAGAGTAGGCCCCCACTTCAACGTCACGTTTCAAATTGGGTCCTGGAACTCACCAACTTGAAACAATTTCCACGTAATCTGGATGTCAGGTGGCTATTTTCATATATATGAATGAATACACAAAAATATAAAAGTTTTTGAAAAAAGAACTACATTATTTGTCGATTACTAGTACTTTCGCTTATTTTATTAAGCTCTTCAGATAATCAACATTTAGTTAATACAACAAATAATGTAGTTCTTTTTTCAAAAACTTTTATATTTTTGTGTATTCAATACCTAAGAGTATTTATCTTCAACTTTTCATATATGAATGAATATATAGACCTAGGTAAAGTTATTCATATCTTGCAATGTATTCATATCCTTTAAGTGAGGGCCTTCCAAATTGGGCCCTGCATTTTCTACAACTGGAACTGACTGGACGTATGTTTTGTTCTCCATCCGAACGAGTAGACCACACTGTCTTTGTTAGAACGTTATAGAACAATATTCATCACAAAAATATCAACAAATAAGAATCATATTCATAAAAATAATTTCTTTATTCATTCTTGAACACTTTTTGTCTGTTATATGAGTTGCTGGTTTGCTCTCGGTATTGGCCGAGAAAATTCATCTGGATTTTCCGGCGTGGTTCTCCTTGTCAGTGGTGCAGTAGGCCTACAGAGGGCTGCACTTGTACAATTTTCGAGTCATTTAGATGGGACGAAAAACCAAGGTCCAATGTACACATTGCACAGCCCGGGCAGAACAGCAGAATGTTAAACTCCATTTCGTTTCGAATTCTCTTGTGAGTCGAAATGTTTGAATCTTTTAGTTAAATAACAGGAAAATATCATTTTCTGTGTGACATAAAGTCTTCTTTTGAAAAACTTGTTATGTTATTCATGGCTGAATGTAGCAGGAAACATTTCATCTTATGAGACCTACAAATACAAAGAAAGTAGTACAGGGTTTAAAAATGTATCATCACTTGCATAAAAAATATCAAGTAGTCCGAGAGGAGGTCATATTTCCAGGGCCTGTGTGTCAACCCTTTATTGTACCTAAATTTACATTTTGAAGAAAGCTAATTTAAATTAATCCCTCTTTCTGATCAAATATATATATATACAAATCGCTTTTATTGAAGTTTTAATGCATATCTTTATAAATAGCATTTGAATTGACAAAATGCCTAGACCCTTTTTTTTTTTTTAAGTAGAAATTTTTATTGGGAATTGGTTTATAATTTTAATCGAATGTCAAACACGAGCGTCTGGTTATTCCAGTCTATATATTATTTTTTGTGTGTGCTCTGCAAAAAAGAATATGCTTCACCGTCTAGCCTCGTTCTTTAAGTCTCTAGTTAAAAATGGCCTGAAATGTATTATGGTACACGATTCGTATACCAATGGTAAATTTTTTATTTTGTCTTATATATTGCATATCAGAAGCCCATCTTTTCATGGTAAGATCACAACATCAATGTTGATTTGAACTGACAAATAATTTGTGTTTTCAATGTTGAAAACTTTGGATGATATTGAATTAGAGATTTAGATACTTTAATTTAAGTTAATGGAAATTTGGGTCTATTAATATTACTATCATTATCATCATATGGGCCTAGATCTATTGTGTAATATATAATTATTTTGGGTTCAGCCCCTTTTAAATAAAGTAATCTTAATTATCCTATTTTAATACAAAAAAAGTTATAATCGACAGGTTTTTTTTTCTTGCAAAACAAAAATTAAATTTGTAAAATAATTAAAATGGTAGGCCTATGAATACGACTGGCTGGGTAAATAAAGAAACAATGATTGATAAATAATAATACTGCTAAACATGAATACTATATATGTTGTAGGCCTTAGCGATGTCACTTAAAATTAATTGTTCTTTATTTCTTAAATTTATCTTGTTTTGAATTGGTAATAAAATAAGTTTTATAACGCCACGGTACGGCCCATGTCATTGCACTGTCACCGTTCCAACTTACGGCAAGGCCTAACGATAAACTGCTTATTATACGAACGAAATATTTACTGAAAACTAATTATATCGATAAAAAAATTTACTTACGCACTTTCAAATATTTATTTCGGGCACAGTTTGTCAGTTTTGCAGTGGTAGTTTTGATTTTCTATTATTCCAAAACTCAAAACACTGTCGTACAGATGGCAGCCATATTGGTTTCTTCCCTCAACGGAAGTCGCAACGTCTCTACCATACGACACACCTGTGCTTGCCTACTCCATGATCAAACACGATAGCAGATGGCTTCCATCTTGTTTACTGACGGTACTACTTATTTTAAGACAGACTCGGCTTTCCAATTTATAATATCTACGTCATTGGGGATTTCCAATTTATACTCACTGGTTGCTATGACCCGCTATGGCGTTGTCTAGAAACGCGCGTGCTCGCGTTAGTTTAAAATTTTTGCTATACGTTTAACATGGACTATTTGATGTAATTTGCCTGATTTGATTTGGCCCCATTTCCATAAATTTAGGTTGTTTTTTAGAAATTTTTAGCAAATGTTAATCTTAGGTGTTTTTTAATTCTAGCCGAAGTAAATTTTTTTACAATTTATAGCGAGTTAAGTTATCGTCTCTAAGAGGCGGGCGTAGTATTTTAAATGGCGGCCATTTGCCATCATGTGTATTCTTGAAGTAGGTACACATGATGTAATCGTATGCGTCTCTACCACGCGATTCTGGCGAATAGGCGGTCTATCTATATATGACGTCAATGGAATAGCCAGTCGTATAAACCGGTCGGTGGCTTATTAAAATTTTGGAATAGTATGTAATCAGTAAAAGTTAAAAGAAAAACGCACTAATACCAATATCTTTTGTTATTGTTTTTGTCTATTTTAGTCTTCAGTCGAATAATCCAGTCGTATAAACCAGTCGAATAATCCAGTCGATTAAACCAGTCGAATAAACAAGTCGCGCAATATAAGCAGCGTTGCATTGAACTAAGATAATATTTTATCAATTCATGCTCGTAGGTATAGCTGAAGTAGCGGGGGCATGGGGTAGAGGCCCGGGCGCCGGGGCCTTCCCAACTAGTTTCAAGTTCGATTTTACGGGCGAAAGTAGTTGGGTAAGTAAGCTATTCAGACCATAGCAAAGCTCTAACTGAAAGAGAGAGAGAGGAATGGGGTTTAACGTCCACTCGACACAAAGTATGTCATTTCGGGACTCACATATGGTTTTTAATTTTAGTTCAATAATTCTCTTGCGCGTAATGGTCTTTAGCAGTTGGAGGAAACAGGAGGACCCGGAAAAAAATCCACGAAGTTGTTCAGGCGACCCTTCTCCTTGTCACGTACAACCAGGGATTCGAAACCACGCTAGTTGACTCAATAACAGGCTTCATGATACCAGCAAACACATGGAAACCGTTCGGCCATCAACTCCCTGCCCCACCCATAAATGAAGGAGTCAGATGCTTGGTGGGGAAGGGAGGTGGGGTGGGGGTGGGGGGGTTGTGGAGGAGGTTTTCATCAGTCTTAACATCAGTCAAATAGTTCAGTCGTGTAACTCAGTCGTATAGTTCAGTCGTATAATTCAGTCGTATACTTCAGTCGAATAATCCAGTCGAATAAACCAGTCGTATAATCCAGTCGTATAAACCAGTCGTATAATCCAGTCGTATAAACCAGTCGAATAATCCAGTCGTATAAACCAGTCGAATAAACAAGTCGCTCAATATAAGCAACGGTGGCAGTGAAATAAGATAAAAGTTTACCAATTCATGCTCGTAGCCATAGCTGAAGGGGCCGGGGGCACGGGGTAGCGTTCGGGGGCCAGGGGCCTTCCCAACTAGTTTCAAGTTCGATTTTACGGGCAAAAGTAGTTTGGCAAGTAAGGTATTCAGACCATAGCTAAGCTATAGCTGAGAGAGAGAGAGAGAAAGAGAGAGAGAGAGAGAAAGAATGGGGTTTAACTCCACTCGACTCATGTCATTTCGGGACTAACATATGGTTTTTAATTTTATTTCAATAATTCGCTTGCGCGTAGGGGTCTTAAGCAGTTGGAGGAAACAGGAGGACCCGGAGAAAATTCACGAATTTGGTCAGGCGGCCCTTCTCCTTGTCACGTACAACCAGGGATTCGAAACCACGCCAGTTGACTCAATGACAGGCTTCATGATACAGCAAGCACATGGAAATCGTTCGGCCATCAACTCCCATCCCCACCCATAAATGAAGGAGTCAGATGCTCGGTAAAGAAGGGGGAGGGGGTGGAGGTGGAGGAGGTTTTCATCAGTCTTAACATCAGTCGTATAGTTCAGTCGTATAATTCAGTCGTATAGTTCAGTCGTATAACTCAGTCGTATAGTTCAGTCGTATAACTCAGTCGTATAATTCAATCGTATAACTCAGTCGTATAGTTCAGTCGTATAATTCAGTCGTATACTTCAGTCGAATACTCCAGTCGAATAAACCAGTCGTATAATCCAGTCGTATAAACCAGTCGTATAATCCAGTCGTATAAACCAGTTGAATACCTGGTTGTACGTGACAAGGAGAAGGGTCGCCTGACCAACTTCGTGGATTTTCTCCGGGTCCTCCTGTTTCCTCCAACTGCTTAAGACTCCTACGCGCAAGCGAATTATTAAAATAAAATTAAAAACCATAAGTTAGTCCCGAAATGACATACTTTGAGTCGAGTGGACTTTAAACCCCATTTCTTTCTCTCTCTCTATCTCTTTTTCAGTTATAGCTTAGCTATGGTCTGAAAACCTTACTTACCCAACTACTTTTGCCGGTAAAATCGAACTTGAAACTAGTTGGGAAGGCCACTGGCCCCCGAATTCTATCCCGTGCCCCCGGCTCCTTCAGCTATGGCTACGAGCATGAATTGATAAAATATTATCTTAGTTCACTGCCACCGTTGCTTATATTGAACGACTTGTTTATTCGACTGATTTATGCGACTGGATTATTCGACTGGTTTATACGACTGGATTATACGACTGGTTTATACGACTGGATTATACGACTGGTTTATTCGACTGGAGTATTCGACTGAAGTATACGACTGAATTATACGACTGAGTTATACGACTGAACTATACGACTGAACTATTCGACTGAATTATTTGACTGTTCTTAAGATTAATGAAAACCTCCCCTACCCCCCCACCCACCCCACCCCTTCCCTACCGAGCATCTGATTCCTTCATTTATGGGTGGGGATGGGAGTTGATGGACGAACGGTTTCCATGTGCTTGCTGTATCATGAAGCCTGTCATTGAGTCAACTGGCGTGGTTTCGAATCCCCGTTGTACGTGACAAGGAGAAGGGTCGCCTGACCAACTTCGTGGATTTTCTCCGGGTCCTCCTGTTTCCTCCAACTGCTTAAGACCCCTATGCGCAAGCGAATTATTGAAATAAAATTAAAAAACATATGTTAGTCCAGAAATGACATACTTTGAGTCGAAGTGGACGTTAAACCCCATTCCCCCTCCCCTCCCTCTCTCTCTCTCTCTCTCCCTTTCAGCTATAGCTTAGCTATGGTCTGAATACCTTACTCGCCAAACTACTTTTGCCCGTAAAATCGAACTTGAAACTAGTTGGGAAGGCCCCTGGCCCCCCGAACTCTACACCGTGCCCCGACTCCTTCAGCTATGGCTAGGAGCGTGAATTGATAAAATATTATCTTAGTTCACTGCCACCGTTGCTTATATTGAGCGACTTGTTTATTCGACTGGTTTATACGACTGGATTATACGACTGGTTTATACGACTGGATTATACGACTGGTTTATTCGACTGGAGTATTCGACTGAAGTATACGACTGAACTATATGACTGAGTTACACGACTGAACTATGCGACTGAACTATACGACTGAATTATACGACTGAACTATTTGACTGTTCTTAAGATTAATGAACAACCCCCCCCCCCCCCCCTTTCCCTACCGAGCATCTGACTCCTTCACTTATGGGTGGGGGGAGGAGTTGATGGCCGAACGGTTTCCATGTGCTTGCTGTATCATGAAGCCTGTCATTAAGTCAACTGGCGTGGTTTCGAATCCCTGTTGTACGTGACAAGGAGAAGGGTCGCCTGACCAACTTCGTGGATTTTCTCCGGGTCCTCCTGTTTCGTCCAATTGCTTAAGACCCCTACGCGCAAGCGAATTATTGAAATAAAATTAAAAACCATATGTTAGTCCAGAAATGACATACTTTGAGTCGAGTGGACGTTAAACCCCATTCCCCCCTCTCTCTCTCTCTCTCTCTCTCTCTCTCTCTCTCTCTTTCTCTCTCCCATTCAGCTATAGCTTAGCTATGGCCTGAATACCTTACTTGACAAACTACTTTTGACCGTAAAATCGAACTTGAAACTAGTTGGGAAGGCCCCTGGCCCCAGCCTCTACCCCATGCCCCCCGCTCCTTCAGCTATGGCTACGAGCATGAATTGATAAAATAGTATCTTAGTTCACTGCCACCGCTGCTTATATTGAGCGACTTGTTTATTCGACTGGTTTATACGACTGGATTATTCGACTGGTTTTTACGACTGGATTATACGACTGGTTTATTCGACTGGATTATTCGACTGAAGAACACACCCCCCCCCCCTTTCCCTACCGAGCATCTGACTCCTTCACTTATGGGTGGGGTGGGAGTTGATGGCCGAACGGTTTCCATGTGCTTGCTGTATCATGAAGCCTGTCATTGAGTCAACTGGCCTGGTTTCGAATCCCTCGTTGTACGTGACAAGGAGAAGGGTCGCCTGACCATCTTCGTGGATTTTCTCCGGGCCCTCCTGTTTCCTCCAACTGCTTAAGACCCCTACGCGCAAACGAATTATTGAAAAAAAAAATTAAAAACCATATGTTAGTCCAGAAATGACATACTTTGAGTCTAGTGAACGTTAAACCCAATTCCACCTCCCTCCCTCTCTCCCTCTCTCTCTCTCTCCCTCTCTCCCTATGGTCTGAATACCTTACTCGCCAAACTACTTTTGCCCTTAAAATCTATAGCTGAAAGGGAGAGAGAAAGAGAGAGAGAGAGAGAGAGAGCATGAATTGATAAAATATTATCTTAGTACACTGCCGCTGTTGCTTATATTGAGCGACTTGTTTATTCGACTGGTTTATACGACTGAATTATACGACTGAACTATTTGACTGTTCTTAAGATTAATGAACACCCCCCCCCCCCTTTCCCTACCGAGCATCTGACTCCTTCATTTATGGGTGGGGGTGGGAGTTGATGGCCGAACGGTTTCCATGTGCTTGCTGTATCATGAAGCCTGTCATTGAGTCAACTGGCGTGGTTTCAAATCCCTGTTGTACGTGACAAGGAGAAGGGTCGCCTGACCAACTTTGTGGATTTTCTCCGGGTCCTCCTGTTTCCTCTAACTGCTTAAGACCCCTATGCGCAAGCGAATTATTGAAAAAAAAAATTAAAAACCATATGTTAGTCCCGAAATGACATACTTTGTGTCGAGTGGACGTTAAACCCCATTCCTCTCTCCCTCTCTTTCTCTCTGACCTTCAGTTATAGCTTTGCTATTGTCTGAATACCTTACTTGAATACCTTACTTGTTGGGTAGGCCCCTGCCCCCCCCCCCCGGCCTCTACCCCATACCCCCGGCTCCTTCAGCTATGGCTACGAGAAAGAATTGATAAAATATTATCTTAGTTCACTGCCGCCGTTGCTTATATTGAGCGACTTGTTTATTCGACTGGTTTATACGACTGGATTATTCGACTGGATTATACGACTGGTTTATTCGACTGGATTATTCGACTGAAGTATACGACTGAATTATACGACTGAACTATACGACTGAGTTATACGACTGAACTATACGACTGAACTATTTGACTGATGTTAAGACTAATGACCCCCCCCCCCCCCCCCCCGCCACCACCACCCCCTCCCCTTCCCTACCGAGCTTCTGACTCCCTCATTTATGGGTGGGGTGGGAGGTGATGGCCGAACGGTTTCCATGTGCTTGCTGTACCATGAAGCCTGTCATTGAGTCAACTGGCGTGGTTTCGAATCCCTGGTTGTACGTGACAAGGAGAAGGGTCGCCTGACCAACTTCGTGGATTTTCTCCGGGTCCTCCTGTTTCCTCCAACTGCTTAAGACCCCTACGCGCAAGCGAATTTTTGAAATGAAATTAAAAACCATATGTTAGTCCAGAAATGACATACTTTGAGTCTAGTGGATGTTAAACCCAATTCCACCTCCCTCCCTCTCTCTCTCTCTCTCTCCCTACGGTCTGAATACCTTACTCGCCAAACTACTTTTGCCCTTAAAATCTATAGCTGAAAGGGAGAGAGAGAGAGAGAGAGCATGAATTGATAAAATATTATCTTAGTTCACTGCTGCCGTTGCTTATATTGAGCGACTTGTTTATTCGACTGGTTTATACGACTGGATTATTCGACTGGATTATACGACTGGATTATACGACTTTATTCGACTGAAGTATACGACTGAATTATACGACTGAACTATACGACTGAACTATACGACTGAACTATACGACTAAATTATACGACTGAACTATTTGACTGATGTTAAGACTAATGAAAACCTCCCCCCCCCCCTTCCCTACCGAGCTTCTGACTCCTTCATTTATGGGTGGGGGTGGGAGGTGATGGCCGAAGGTTTTCCATGTGCTTGCTGTACCATGAAGCCTGTCATTGAGTCAACTGGCGTGGTTTCGAATCCCTGGTTGTACGTGACAAGGAGAAGAGTCGCCTGAACAACTTCGTGAATTTTCTCCGGGTCCTCCTGTTTCCTCCAACTGCTTTAGACCCCTACGCGCAAACGAATTATTGAAAAAAAAAATAAAAACCATATGTTAGTCCCGAAATGACATACTTTGTGTCGAGTGGACATTAAACCCCATTCCTCTCTCCCTCTCTCTTTCTCTCTGACCTTCAGTTATAGCTTTGCTATGGTCTGAATACCTTACTTACCCAACTACTTTTGCCCGTAAAATCGAACTTGAAACTAGTTGGAGTGGCCCCTGGCCCCCGATCTCTACCCCGTGCCCCCGGCTCCTTCAGCTATGGCTACGAGCATGAATTGATAAAATATTATCTTAGTTCACTGCCACCGTTGCTTATATTGAGCGACTTGTTTATTCGACTGGATTATTCGACTGGTTTATACGACTGGATTATACGGCTGGTTTATTCGACTGGATTATTCGACTGAAGTATACGACTGAATTATACGACTGAACTATACGACTGAGTTATACGACTAAACTATACAACTGAACTATAGGACTAAATTATACGACTGAACTATTTGACTGTTCTTAAGATTAATGATAACCTCCCCCAACCCCTCCCCCTTCGAGCTTCTGACTCCTTCATTTATGGGTGGGGGTGGGAGGTGATGGCCGAAGGTTTTCCATGTGCTTGCTGTACCATGAAGCCTGTCATTGAGTCAACTGGCGTGGTTTCGAATCCCTGGTTGTACGTGACAAGGATAAGGGTCGCCTGACCAACTTCGTGGATTTTCTCCGGGTCCTCCTGTTTCCTCAAACTGCTTAACGCGCAAACGAATTATTGAAATAAAATTAAAAGCCATATGTTAGTCCCGAAATGACATACTTTGTGTCGAGTGGACGTTAAACCCCATTCCCCTCTCTCTCTCTCTTGTTTATTCGACTGGTTTATACGACTGGTTTATATGACTGGATTATTCGACTGGTTTATACGACTGGATTATACGACTGGATTATACGTCTGGTTTATACGACTGGTTTATTCGACTGGAGTATTCGACTGAAGTATACGACTGAATTATTCGACTGAATTATACGACTGGGTTATATGACTGAACTATGCGACTGAACTATACGACTGAATTATACGACTGAACTATTTGACTGATGTTAAGACTAATGAAAACCTCCCCCAACCCATCCCCCTTCCCTACCGAGCTTCTGACTCCTTCACTTATGGGTGGGGTGGGAGTTGATGGCCGAACGGTTTCCATGTGCTTGCTGTATCATGAAGCCTGTCATTGAGTCAACTGGCCTGGTTTCGAATCCCTCGTTGTACGTGACAAGGAGAAGGGTCGCCTGCCATCTTCGTGGATTTTCTCCGGGTCCTCCTGTTTCCTCCAACTGCTTAAGACCCCTACGCGCAAACGAATTATTGAAATAAAATTAAAAACCATATGTTAGTCCCGAAATGACATACTTTGTGTTGAGTGGACGTTAAACCCCATTCCTCTCTCTCTTTCTCTCTCTCTCTATCTCTTTCAGTTATAGTGTTGCTAAGGTCTGAATGCCTTACGTACCAAACTACTTTTGCCCGTAAAATCGAACTTGAAACTAGTTGGGAAGGCCCCTGGCCCCCGGCTCCTTCAGCTATGGCTATGAGCATGAATTGATAAAATATAATCGCTTATATTGAGCGACTTGTTTATTCGACTGGTTTATACGACTGGTTTATTCGACTGGATTATTCGACTGAAGTATATACGACTGAACTATACGACTGAGTTATACGACTGTTTAGAATGATAAGACCTTCCCCACCCCCTTCCCTACCTAGCGCCTGACTCCTTCAGTAATGGGGGTGGGGTTGATGGTCGAATGGTTTGCAGGTGCTCGCTGTATCATGAAGCATGGGACACAGACTACAACACTAGCTGTTTCTCGCACGGCCATTGTTTATGTTTGTTTTCAGTCGATGACGTCAGTCGTTGACCTTTAACCCGAATTTGATGATTTTACTCGCTAAGAGTGGTCAACAGGTTGTTTAGGGGATTGCTATTGAAGAAAAATCTCAATAAAGTTTTGATTTCAATTGTCAGATTTGAACTTCGGTGAAAATAAACAAAATAGACAAAAACGATTTCAGGAAATTTGAGTTAGTGCGTTTTTTATTTACGCCAAACAAACTATTCCCAAATTTTAACCCAACCATCGACCGAATTTGCTGACTGGCTATTCTTGTAGTACTTAGGGGTAATTGAAAATTTGACGGAAAATAGGTCATTGTCTGGATTATCCAGTCTTTTAAGTTACCACGTACGGAATCTATCAAAACAGTTCATTTGTCAACAATGACACTCTTTAAAATTTTGTTTGTAAAGGTTTCAATTGAAATGGTATTTTTCTCTCGTCACGAATCAGACGTATGGCTTCTCACAATCTTCCTAATTCTTCATCGTCTCTATTAGAAATGGTTCCACTACTGATGCCTTCCGTCATACTTCAGGCACAGTAGTGGCTTTTCCTACAGTGTTCCTTTGCGCAAGTTTTGTAGTCAAATGACTACAAAAAGTTTACTGGCCTATAGCTCCCTTAATTTACACAGACACTAACCCAAAACTGTACTGCACATAGCTTAACATATAATAAATCAATTCCCCATTGAAATAAAGGTGAAGCCTTACCGCATAATTAAATGATTTGATAAAATCAAATCCCTTCATGAAAATTCTCAAGTTTTGAAATTATAATGGCCCCCAGTCAAATAGAGCATGCGCAATCCAACTCACGTGATCATACGCCCCTTTCCATATATGGCATATGACCATAATTATATGCTTATGACCTTAGCGTGGGAAAATATGTCAGAAACAATAATAGACTGCGTGTTGGGGAGGTTGGGCATAAATTTTTCGCTCAAACCTGGACTAAAACTGATAATAGATTTTATTGTTCAAAAAAAGAATGTAATGGGCGTCTTTGACATTTCAGCCGAGATTCTCTTATAGTATTTGTGCTGGGTCAACGTATCGTAGGCATTGCCTTATATGGAAAGTGATGGGCGGAGTTAAGGCGTCGCGGTATTCGGCGAGATTTCAACTGGCCTGTGTCATGGCTGCCTGTACATTACAAGAACACCGCTAAGAAAATGTAAAACGCATTACCACAAAGAAAAACTGTTCGGTAACTCTTTTAGATGTTAAGACTTCATTATGTATGATAGGATTACTTATTTTAATACAAACTGTAATGACAATTGTGCGTTTTAACCTATTTGAACTTGCGTCAACGGTCTTAGACTGTACCACTTGTAACGATAACCAGCTATAGTTATCGTTACATTATAGTATAGTTATCGTTACATTATAGTAACTACGTCTCTATTAGTAAGTGCAGGGGGACCGCACTACACGAAAAACAAAAACCTATAAGATTAACCTGCGGAAAATATCAAATCAAGTGAATGGATCCGGGGGCCAGCCGTAAGCGTGCACTGCGCTGTACAGTCCCGGGCATTGAGTTATATTATAACTCTATGGTCCCGGGCCTGTTATAGTACAGGCTTCACTAAAAATGATTTGAAAAAAAAAGAGGTAACAGAAATAATGCGACCGATCTTTACAATGGTCGTCTCTTCAATGGCGATAGTCTGCCATGCAGTTGACGTCAGATGTTAAAACGCCAAAATAATAAGTGTAGCGAGCAAACAGGAGCAAAGCCCGACAACGAGAACATTCTACAGTACGAAGGGCTAAAACTAAAACTCTACTCTAATAGTAAGTGCAGGGGGACCGCACTACACGAAAAACAAAAACCTATAAGATTAACCCGCGGAAAATATCAAATCAAGTGAATGGATCCGGGGGCCAGCCGTAATTAGCGTCCACTGCGCTGTTCAGTCCCGGGCCTGTTATGGTACAGGCTTCACTAAAAATGATTTGGAAAAAAAAGAGGTAACAGAAATAATGCGACCGAAATAATGGTCGTCTCTTCAATGGCGATAGTCTGCCAATTGACGTCAGATGTTAAAACGTCAAACAATTTCAACAAGGGCGATAATCCGGATAGAATCTCGGAAAACGCCAAAATATTTTGTTTCTAATAAAAAAAGATGTGCCAAGTGAATTGTGGGATATATTTCAACCACGCTTTATAGAATCTAGCAAAATCGGCCCGGCTTCATAAGATCTAGGATTCAGTTAAGAAGTCACGTGACTTGAAATGGGTGTTTACAATGACGTATTAATATATACGTCATTGGGTGTTTACATCACGTGACGTCCTCGCTGACCCTTTAAATTCCAAGAGTTATATTGTTCTATGACCATTTTTTCAAGTTTAGAGAAAAATGCGATTGAAAAGGTGATGTTTTAATGCCGAGAAATTTACATGCGTATTTATGTCAAATTTTGCTTAATGACAGACAATATTAACACAACGATTGTTTATGGTGTAATTTTAATCTATCATCTTTTTTTTAACAATGGGGGCCACATTCAATTTATGGTAAAATGGAGATAGAACAAAAAAAATTTGAAATTTTAACAAAAATTTAGTTCAGATGAGAAAAATTGTTCTATGTCCAAGGGAAATTTTTCATTTAACACTTGAATAGAATCGTATGTGCTTTTATTACACATACCGGTATAAATAAAGAACGTTCATGGACCTGACAATGTTCAAACAAATGTTATCCTATAAGATAGTCTTTCTCGGCATGGTAACACCCCCATGTTTGCAGATTTGGTCTAATTAACAAAGCCAAACAGTATGAAAATAAGTACAATTTAAACCGTTCTAACCTTAATTCCAAGTTATAGATCAGAGAGAGAACTTAACGTCCATTCCCCGTCTCATAAAACCTTGGGTCACTTGATTAAATGCCAGACCTTAAGATGTAAAGCACACGTATTTTACTACTCGACTGCCCCACCCCCTCAAGTTTGAAAGGGAATTTGACAAAACTCTGATGTCAATGACTTTCTGTGTAATACAAGCACTTAACCCTTATTACTGAATTTGTCAAAACAACTCACTCCTGTCTTTTTGTTTCCAAGGTAATAAAGTTAATTTGTCATAATAATGTTGAAATACCATGAACAGGTTATACAAGATGAAGTAAGCCAACAGCAAAGTCTTTATTATTGATAAAATATTTACATCTAGAAATATTCATAATCTAGAGAGAGAAAAACGTGTTTAATGTCCACTCAACAAACTGTGGCATCATTATCACATATATGTCATAGAATTGGTAAAGCACAATCCAAATATAATTTTAACACAAAGATCATTGCTACGATAGATGGGTAAAAAAAAGTTTGATGAAACGGGAGTGACGAACGCCAAAGGAAACCCTGAGTTATCCATCTATATAACTGACTGAAGTGGCGCGTGAAACAGATACACGGCCTAATTTCTGTTCACTTATAATTTCTTCGAAGAACAAAAGTTGTTGTATGGGACTGCAAGAGGATATCTGAGTGTCATCAGATAAAACAACACAAGAAAAATAGATTCCGTTTTTTTATTCCTTCTATACCTTAACAAAAACATGGTAATGTACTGACTTTTTCGTATTCTCTTATCTAGTGGCAGTCAATTCTTTTGATAAATTGTCAGGTATTCTCTCACATTCTCATACAACCATTTTTGATCTTCGAAGAAATTATAAGTGAGCAGAAATTCGCCCATTTATCTGTTATAACTCGTGATGTCAGTTATATAGAGGGATAACTTGTGTATTTCTTTGGCATTCGTCACTTACAATTGTTGAAACCTTTATTACTCATCTATAGTAGCAAATGTCTCTGTGTTAGAATTATATTTGGAAAGTGTTTAACAAGTTTTATCACATATGTGATAATAACTGACACCGATATTGTCATTTAACTTCAAAGGTAGGGTCAGCTACCTCATCATCAATGTCCGAATTTGTATCAGATGAACTATTGGACTATACCATTACTTGGGGTGTAAGCTGAATTTCAATAGGAATAAATCTAACAGTAGCAGACCTTAAATGAAACAGTGTATAAAATTTGACATACACCCATGAATCACAACACGCTGATCAACAGTGAATATTCCCTAGGCCGCTACAATCACTGATAAGGATGACATCGAGGTCACTTTATTATACCCTCATGTTAACTTTTTTCTTTCGAAAAATTAAATTCTAAAAGATTTTTTGTGTGTATTAGAAAAATAAGTAAAGACGTTTGAGGTATTTGTAGGTAAAATGTATTTCCTATTTAGTGTAAATGGGTATTATAATGAGTAAAAGGCATCATTTTGCCCTCAGCAGTTACATCTTATGTAAACAATGCACGAGCCATTGAGCCAATGATTGTCGCCACGTTGTATTACTGCAAGCGTTGAAGACAGTCATCTGTGACAGAGATAATTCCTAAGTAATTCTCTGTGAAACAAATTGGAATCAGAAATAAGAAGAGAATTAAAAACCTATGTCTACGCGCCAAATTCAAAATAAGATGAAATTAGATTTAGATTGTTCTATCTCCAAGGCCACACTAACCAGAGTGTTTTTGGTATATTATTATTTTAATGTCTTAATTGTTTCTACCTTTACATTTTTATTTTTCAAAAGTACTCGCTGTTTCTTGTTCATAACATCATCTTCACCTTCAAAACTTCATCAATGACCTTAGTTAGACAAGCCAAGCCTAGGAGACGCCATTTTGGAAAAGGATCACGTGACCATTATTGGGCAGTTTCATTGGATATTGGACATAGAACATTATAACTGTAAATTTTGCTTTTATTAATGAGATAGAACAATTAAATTTTGCATTTTACTCGTATAGTTCTTTAAAATCTGCCCTGGTAATTTGTTTTCTCTAAAATATTGAAGTTATTTTAATTACTGGATATAATAACTCCATTTCTTATAAAAGTGGAGATAGAACACTTTAATTCTGAGGTGACGATTAATGTAACGTGTTTGCCTTCGAGTTTATTCTTCATCTTACTGCATATTTATAACTTTTATTGTTTTTGTCAGTATTGATACTGTTTAATAACTATTTAGTGAGAACAAATAACATTTATTTCTTCATCTTGAGTATAATTTAACTTTATTTAACTACCTTTTTTATAACCTATTTCTTACTAGCCTACGTTGATTGTAAAGAAGCGTGCAGTGCAAGTAAAATTCGTCATTGATTGACTATTTGTGTTTTCATTGATATAAAACTTCTGCTATTCGTAAAATAGTTACGTTCTCCATTGGAAGCTTTATCTGTCTTGACTCATAGGCATACCGGCCGATTTTCTTGGTGGGCTTTATCATTTTTGCCCCCAAAACACAGCGGCAGCGCCCGAAGTACAGGGATACATGAAGCTGTGACTAGGGGTGGCTGTCCAAATGCGGGCGCTGTCCACCCAAAACCCCAAACAACAATATGTTTTAACATTCCGGTACAACATATGTAACATATATCGTATTGGCTGTCTAGGTAACAAACCTCATCTCTCAACCCCCCGTGTTTCGAGATGAGTTGGTCCTATATACAGTTTGTGTCAAGTGCCGGAGTTATATACATGGGCTCTTTTTTAAGCGCAATTGACAACATTTTTTTTTTATCAAAACAACGACTGATTATTGTCATTTTTAACATTTCTGACAAATCCATCTACAATTAAGAAAATACAACCTTACAAAGAAAGTCTGACACTTGGAACTAATTAAGGGCACCGAATCGTAGCTAAAACAAGCATGTCAGTTAATTAGGTCTCGTATATATAGTTAATTGCCTGAAGCAACGACGGAAGGTTTTCGAAAATCTAGCCGTTGATAGATTAGTGTGAATTTCTCAAATCGGTATGTCCCTTTACCACAGACTTTTAATACAAACACAATACATATACGTTTACATGTTTTGAAAGCTTTCCTTTTCGCTGTAAAACAACCTTGTATAATGTAAGAATATGGTCTTTAAGACCATATTGTGTCTTTGGGGAAATTGTTAAAAAACAACTATTTTTATAAAGTCAAATTCACATGCACCTAGTGCACTGAATTGAAAGCTATACATAAAAAACAAGTGATGTTTTGGTAAAATCCTAATCACTGTCAAAGTGTCCATCACGTTCTACTTGTTATTTAACCTATGGTTGGACGACCATATAAAGAGTATCGCCTGATTGTAGTGGTGAGAATTGTAAGGCTTTATTCCATATTTGGAATGGAATTTAGGTTCAAAGTTAATCTTGAGCCTGCAGGAACTGGGGGATATAAAATAGGGGGTAGAGCGGGATTCGTTAGAAACTCACCCAAATATTCTAGCAGCCATTATCTGTTGAGAACAAGGGACCTGTAAACTTGTTAGCTTGACAATAAAGTTTTTATACCTTAAACACTGTGGTATTAGTTTACGAAGTAGCAGTAGTACTACAGTGTTGATTTGGTGCCGTGAATTCCAGGGACAGATAGAATTAGCCAAATTTTATTTTTTGTGAGTATCTCTTTTCGATTTTTCACTAATTTCTATCTGTAATAATGGCTGAAGAATTTTATAGAAATTTAGGTGCCCAGTTGATAGGTTTGTCTTCCTCAATTTCCACAAATTCGGTAGCTAATATAATTGAACCGTATAAAGGGGATCCAAAACAATTTAAAGAATGGATCAAAAATATTGAAAAATACTGTGTTCTCGCCACAGTACCTGAAGACCGGGTAAAGTGAGTCGCTTTTCAATCAAGTAGGGGGGGGGGGGTCGTAAGTCATTTTATTCAAAGAAAAATGATGGCAGATGCCAATTTAACGTGGGATGCTTTAAAACAGGATTTGATTAACACTTTTTCGGAAATTACAGACACACAACAGGCATGGGCAATTCTAGCAAAAATCAGACAAAAACCCGAAGAAAACGTGCAAGTTTTTGCTGAAAGAATTCTATCTCTAGCCGCTGAAGCATTTCCAGGTTATGCCGGACAGCGAGAATTTGATAGGCAATTAATTAATTTTTTTGTCGACGGACTTCAGCTCGAAAATATCAAAACAAAAATTTTACGAGACGACCCGCGGACTGCCGTAGATTTGGCCAGCCAAGAACAAAATTTTAGGAAAAGATTTGCGTTAAGATTAGGCGGACAACACACACGCGTATATACAAATAGCGAACATGAACCCGTGGATGTTGATTATGTAAGAAACCGCACGTGTGGAATATGTTTTCGTCGTGGTCATGTAAGCCGCGAATGCAGACAAAAGCGAGGTGTAAACGAGGTTAAGGCGAGTTTTCAAGGAAATACGACGTGTTGGTTTTGTGGCGTAGAGGGACATTTTAAACGTGACTGTAGGAAATTTGATGACTATCTTAAATCAAACCCAAGATATAAACAACGGGATAAATCAGTTAAGCTTAAAATTCCACATAAACAAGGAACTAAGATACTCTTTTCGGGGGGCTTACGGGAAGAGTAGATATAAAAAGCCCTTCTCTGGTATAAATGTTTCGGGTTGTTCAAGTTCATGTTTGATTAAAATAGAAAAACGAAATTTTCGATCATTAGTTGACACCGGGGCTCAAGTATCTTTAGTTAGTAAGCAGGTATATGATTCTTAAAAAAAAAGCCAAAATTGGACAAAAGTAAAATTATATTACAGTCAGAAAATGGACTTGAACTTAAATTGGTCGGTTCTGCAAATTTCGAATTTCTAATTAAGGGTAAAAAGTTAAGACACGTGTTTCATGTTGTTTCCAATATGAATAGAAACGTAATTTTAGGTCGGGATTTTCTCGTTTCTCATGGCTGTAGGCTTTTCTTTGATTTAGGATGTATGAAAATTGGAAAAATGTATGTTTCCTTGGATAATGACGCAGAAATATCTTCTGTTTTGCGAATAGCAAACGATGTCATTTTAAAACCCCAGACAAGGTACATCGTTCATGCGAAATTGAAGAGACATAGTTACGACAGTAGGCAAGATGTTTTCATGGTTGAACAAGCAACTAAAGGGTTTGTGAGTAGCGAACCAGGACTTATGGTCAGCAATTCTTTGTTCAGCATGGAACGTGCGAAAACTTTTGGTAAAAGAATCCCAGTCTTTCTTGTAAACGGTACGAACTAAACGTTTCGATTAAAAAGCGGATGTGTTATTGGTCGTGCTGTCGATGCGATTGACAGTACGATAGCGTCTGTGGATCAGGTTTTACAAGGTGCTTCGCAGTGTACTAATGCTAATTTAAATGAAAAATTTGCTAAAATCAATGTGCCAGATACGGAACGCGTTAAGTTATTTAATCTTTTGAGGAAAAATCATGATTTATTTGCGATCAGTGACTCAGAGTTAGGACATACCGATACTGTAAAAATGACTATTGACACAGGTAACCATTCCCCCATCAAACAGCGGGCATATCGTACTCCATTGACGTCTAGACCCGTTGTTAATGAGGCTATCGACGACATGTTACGTAATAATATCATAAAAGAGGGTAACAGTCCTTGGTCATTTCCTATTGTCTTAGTAGACAAGAAGGATGGAATAAAAAGATTTTGCGTTGACTTTCGGAAGCTTAATAAAATTACTAAAACCGTCAGGCCCCTACCCCTCATTGAGGACATGTTAGGGCGATAAGATAAATCAGAATACTTCACAACTCTCGATATGAAATCAGGGTATTGGCAAGTTTTGGTCGATGAAAAAGATAAGGAAAAAACAGCGTTTGTATGCCATAGAGGGTTGTTTGAATTCAATGTTATGCCATTTGGAATTAACAATTGTCCAAGTATTTTCTCGCATTTAATGGCACGGGTTCTTAAAGGACTTGAAGATTTTGCAATAGCATATATCGATGATATACTAATTTATTCTCGTTCAAAGCGAGAACATTATGAACATATTAAGCTTGTATTTGATCGTTTGCGACAACATGGGTTAAAATTAAAACCCTCTAAATGTAATTTTTTTCAACAAGAAACTAAATATTTGGGTTTTGTCATCACTCCTCAAGGAATTAAAACAGATCAGGATAAGGTTTGTGCTATTAAGGGTATGGATCAACCTCGTACGGTAAAAGTAGTTAGGAGTTTTATGGGAATGTGTAGTTATTATAGACGCTTTATTCCAAATTTTTCTACCATTGCTGAACCTTTAATCAAATTAACGAAAAAATATGCAAAATTTAAATGGACATCTGAATGTCAAACTGCTTTTGAATTTTTAAAAGAGAGTTTAACGACGGTGCCGTTATTAGCTTACCCAGATCCTAATTTACCGTATATCCTTTATACTGATGCAAGCGATACATCTATAGGCGCAGCGTTAGTGCAGGTGCACGAGGATGGAAACGGAGGGAAAGTCGAACGCCCAATTTACTTTTTGTCACACAAGTTGTCAAAGTCTCAGGTGAAGTGGAGTGTTGTAGAACGTGAGGCTTATGCCATCCATTAAGCGTTACAAAAGTTGGATTATTATTTACATAATGCCAAATTTACGATCCGAACTGATCATAAGCCTTTGCAATATCTTTTGGAATCACCTATGCAAAATAAGAAAATACAGTTATGGGCATTGGGGATCGCGAGATTTAATTGTACGATTGAATATGTACCCGGAAAACAAAATTCTATAGCTGATCTTCTCTCTCGGGTTCCATCAAAACAAGAAGCAAATGATAATAACGCTGACGGTGAAACAATCGAATCGCGCACTAATATGTTTGAGATTAGTGCATTCAATTCAAATGAATTCGTTCCACATAATTATGCGAAATGTACTGTTCCGGATAAAGATCTGCTCGATATGGTGCTCCGTTAGAGTTGGTTACAGACAACGGTAGCGAGAACGTCAATAGGATAATGGAGAAAACACTTAAAGAATTAGGAGATAAACACTTCCTGTTACGTATTTAGAGGGGGTTTATTGTCCATTTAACCATGCTTGAATCATTAGAACACGAGACGCGATATCGCGTCTCGTGTTCTAATGATTCAAGCATGGTTAAATGGACAATAAACCCCCTCTAAATACGTAACAGGAACGTGTTTATCGATATTGTAGCTCAAATATTTAGGGATTTTCTTAGGAAACATTTTTACACCTATTTCAAACATTTTTACACCTATTTGCCCACGTGCTTGCGTTCATTTTTCAAAATATTCTCAACACAGATTTAGGCCGTCCTGGCCTTCCTTCAAATTTTAAATTCTGGATTCTCGAGTGTCTAGTAAATGAATTATGAAAGAAAATGTTATTCGGATATCGATATAATCTTTTTTTAACGTTTGAAGATTTTTTTAAAAGAACGGGAAATTAGTCTTACTGTGTCATTTTAAGAGACGGGTGTTAGCGTGATAGAAATAATTCCGGCCTGCTATCCGAGACTAAAAGAGGGGTAACTCTTGGCAACAAAGGTTTCTTCGCTTCGTGAGTTTCATGTAAGTTTTCAGTCTTTATTATTTTATTTGCAGACTTTTATCACAACCCAGCAGCTTGTTCATGTTCAAACAATTGCATTTCGTACTTACATCTGCAAAAGTACTGTATAAAACTATGACAGTGGTGGCTAGCCTAAGATTTCAAGTGGTTGCTATGTATACTATTCTGACGTGTTGTCAACAAATGTCAATTTTGGCATGTTTAGATATTCAGCTGCTATTTTCGACCCCCTCATTGTATTTTTAAGCGGTTTCTTGTGACTAATGGCTTATTATTAGGTAGATCATGTTAGCCAGACTTTGATCAAACCGTGATTTAATAAAAAAATCCACCTGATTAAGTAAAAATTGATTGGTGAGTGAAGCTATATCCTACCAAAAAAGAAAATAAATTTGTCCATACTGTGACAGCCTAGTTACGAATATATTTAGATACCTGAAAACGGTTTTAATTAATATATGGACTGATTTTCTACTGTTTTATGTATTTCAGAAATGTGTTTTCATAAAAGATGATGTTTGAAAATGGTGTGATAGTCATATGTGCAGAATTTCTTGAAGATATTTGCCAATAAAGATTTGAGTTGAGGAAGATCATGGAGCACAAAAATGAAAAAAAGTAGGCTACACTGAAATATTTATACGCAGTAATTCGCCTTGATAATTCAGAGGGGGTTTATTGTCCATTCGACCACACTTTTCGACCAATCAGAATCGAGGAAATTTCTAATTTGTGCTACAATTAAATATTAAACACGTCCTTACGTCGTTTTACCACCCGCAAGCGAACGCGCGTGTTGAGCGCATGCACCGCACGATGCACGACATATTATTTAAAAAGATCGCCGAAAGTTATAACACTTGGGATTTATACTTAAATCAAACTTTGGCCGCTATTCGATTTAATGTCAATGAATCTACAAAATTTTCTCCTTTTTACTTGTTGTATAATCGCGATCCTGTATTGCCATTGGACAACATTTTGAAACCTCGAAGGAAATATTTGGGAACCGATCCTCACGAAAAAGCGTTGCAAAATCAGTATAAGGCTTTTCTTTTGGTTCACAAGAGGTTAAAGAAAACCCAGCGTAAAAACGCTGAATATGTGAATAGAAATGCAACTGACACCCTTTTTAATGTGGGTGACCCAGTGTATTACAAAAACCATCTTCGAAAACACAAATTACAGGAAAGATGGACACCATATTATCGGATAATTGAACAAACGTCGCCGGTCTCCTTTATAATACATAATCAATTAACAGGCCGAACTACAAAGTCAAATGCACAAGATCTGCGTTTAGCAAAACTTGATAATTGGCAAATTCCGGAAAAACAATCCGATAAGGAAAAGTTGCTACGCAAGGCACAATATGTTGAAGATCCATCGAGTTCCGATTCTAGCTCAGAAAACGAAACCAGTGAGCCCGATGATGATGTACCATTGGCACAACTGGCTACACGATTTAGGCGGGAAAGATCGGAAAGCGCGTCGGACGGGGAATATGTTCCATTAATGGAATTATCCAAGCGTCTGAAGGCTCGTGATGATCAAGATACTGAAAATGTTATGGACACGAATAGCTTGTCATCTAGTGGTACTGACACCTCTGATGATGAACGCAACATAGATGCGGATGTCCTTGAATGTGATATAAAGAGCGATGGTAAGTTAAAACCTGAAAAATCGCCGACCAAAAAAACGAAACAGTTGTTAAAACTGATTGCCAGTATGCTATAATATTTGATTTTCTTACGTTAATGACTAATTAACTAAGGCAATTTTTAGTTAGGAATGCCAAAAACAGTTGTGTTGTTCCAAAAACGGTTGGGTTACTAAAATTCTTAGACTTACTAGACTCACGATTTCTCTTGATTGAAATGTTACTCCTATGTGTAGGTAGACTGTAATTATGTTTCATAAAACTAGAAAATCATTCGGATAAAAAACTTTAGACACTCTTTCGGAAACCTCTACTCATGATCATCAATAATTATACAATTACTAAATTACCTCTAAAATTATAGAATTGCAAGGGCAATTTCTATGCAAGGGTTAATTTATTTAAGTGTTACAAAATTTGAGGTACTTAGAGAAAGACAAACCCTGACCTCTATGTTATTATTTAATAATACTTATTGGTTCAACACTTGTAATTCTCATTGGCTTTATATGTTGCTATAAATGCAACCCGAAATTTAAAAAATTCGTAAGTCATTATTTTAGAATGAAACAATGTGGAAATCGTCCTGAGATCAGTACAAGAGAAGAAATGGTTCTATCAAGAAAAGGCGAGTTAACAACTAATGGGAATGAAGTAGCAACCATCTCGCCACAGCCCAACATTATTCAATCAACACCTGTACTTGGTACGTCTCCTACGTCCTCAAGAACAACGACTGTTCCTGTCACTACTGGTAAGAGGATTCCAAAGGAAAGGAAGTTAGTGGAGAAATTACCTCCCGACTTTATTCTGCCCAATATAAAGGAAATTTTCCAGGTGACTTCATATTAAGTGTTGTGGTAAACAGTCATTCACGGAATGTGTGTAATTCATACAACTATTGTGTTATGGGTGAATAACCCACAAATCAGTGACTGTTTGTGCGCGCATCTGTCGACAGCTTTTATATAATATTCCTATTGCGCTTATATAATATATCCATATACTTGTATCTATATAGACATATATATCCAGAGTGTTTCAGTTCCAGTACACATTGTTCAGTAGCTATGTTGTCTATCAAACTGTCATTAACAATTAAACATGGTGTAACTTTTCACCTTTTGTGGTAGCCAGAAGTCAAATATGTGACCCTACTCGTGTAGACTGAGTGTATATTATCAACAAACTATGGAGGTCAACTTCATTAGGTCACATATTATACAATGTGTGTTCTAGCAGGACTGTATTTCATATCATTCATGCCACCCATGAACGTTTAACAACAGTTTTGTGTCGTGTTTTACCATACTTGTGTAGTAGTGGGAGTCGTTATCGTGTTTAGGACACTTCAAGAATTAAGAACTTTTTTAGTTAACATTAAAGTGAATTTTTTATCATTTTGCAATATTTTATGCATGATATTATATTATATTGATGTACCCTCATGTTTCTTTGCCAGGCTTCCTTGTTCTCTCGTCTCCCCTTATTACCCTTAAGACCTATATTTTTTTTTATTATTACATGTTTTTACTATGGTAAGAACATGTCTTTAGTGAGGGAAGGTATGTAAGAATATGGTCTTTAAGACCATATTGTGTCTTTGGGGAAATTGTTAAAAAACAACTATTTTTATAAAGTCAAATTCACATGCACCTAGTGCACTGAATTGAAAGCTATACATAAAAAACAAGTGATGTTTTGGTAAAATCCTGATCACTGTCAAAGTGTCCATCACGTTCTACTTGTTATTTAACCTATGGTTGGAAGACCATATAAGGAGTATCGCCTGATTGTAGTGGTGAGAATTGTAAGGCTTTATTCCATATTTGGAATGGAATTTAGGTTCAAAGTTAATCTTGAGCCTGCAGGAACTGGGGGATATAAAATAGGGGGTAGAGCGGGATTCGTTAGAAACTCACCCAGATATTCTAGCAGCCATTATCTGTTAAGAACAAGGGACCTGTAAACTTGTTAGCTTGACAATAAAGTTCTTATACCTTAAGCACTGTGGTATTAGTTTACGATCACAAACACAACAAAACAAGAAGTCCTAGAAGTAGCAGTAGTACTACAATAATGGAAGCACGTAAAATATAGAATATGTAAGTCAATTTCCTGGCTAAGGTCATTGTTGGGAGCAAACTCTTATGAACAATAGGATAATAAATGGGCAAGAATCTCGAAGTAACCGTGAATATGATAGGCCTACTGAGGACATAGTATAGTAGGCCTATAAGACTGCAGAGTGGTGGAATAATCATGAAGTAGTGCCCAAGGAAATCGAGTGCCGTATAGTAGGCGCGAAATAATTTTATATAGCTACGTATTGGGCCTATAATATGGAAAGGAGCTTTTAATTATTGGGTCTTAGAAATTTTAGTCAATTTCCTGGCATTTTAGTTAATCGATAGCAAATTATTGTGACCAAAATGAAAATGCGCCCTTTAATTAAATCCGCGTCTGTCCCTGAAAGACCTTGAAAAATAACGGCACTTGACGGAGATATTTTCTATTGGACAATTTTAATTACGGCTAAAAAGTTGTGGCTCGACACTCTTCTTCAAATATAATTTATAAGCGCGTTTTCTTTGCATCGTGCCCAATTAAAGCATCGGGCAAAAAATGAACAGGCCTATGTCAATATGTGTGTTTTGTATACATGTAATGAAGTAGGCCTAATGGAGATCTCTTTTTATTTTAAAATTACAAATATTAAATAAAGTGTTATTTTTTAGAGGTAAAGAACGAAATGACAAAGGTGGGGCAGTATTATTAGTATTGCGGAGAAAGTAGTCTACAAACAATAAGCCTAAATAGGCCTATGCTTAATAAATTCAAACCATATTATTGTCAAAAGTAGGCCTACATATCCACAAGCGACAATATTTATTAAATACCGTTGTTAAGCAGGTAGGCTAGGTTAGTCAGTTAATAAGCTGAATTTTGTTTTAAAAAATAAATAATTGTAGGGCGATAGGATAGGCTATTGGCACTATTGCCTAGTATTATAGGCCTAAATTGATCGGCATCATTAATCATTAAGCGATCGGCCCTTACTGTTTTTGATTACCGGTAGCTAGCCTACGCGATAGTTGCTGAAACACATAGGTGGACTATGTCAGGCTAGTCAACTATTTGCACAAAAAGTTACCTTATCCTCTGGGATATAAGGCGAAACAAGAACAAACGAAGGCGACGCTATATTGTCACGTGACGTCCTTGACAACCTTAGCTGAATCTGTCTATTGCATAGAAATATAGACACGTGACTTGAAATGGGTGTTTACATCACGTGACGTCCTGACTGGACCGTTAAATTTCATTTAAAGTAACGCTATTTCCTTCGTGTTTATTTTTCATATTACTGCATATTTATAACTTTTATTGTTTTGATCAGTATTGATATTTTTTAATAACTATTTAGTGTAAACAAATAACGTTTCTTCATATTAAGTGTAATTGGACTTATTTAGTAGGCCCCTATCCACGTTAAATAAGTTTATAATAATAATAACTTTATTTCCAATCAAGGGTCCACAGGGGACATGTTACAGATCAACAAAGAGAGAAAACCCAAATGACAGACAAATAATAAAATATAACACATAGTATGGCTCCCAACGGGGGAGATATAAAATATAAGTACATGTATGCGTAAAGGATCTATGTCAAATAAAAAACAATTGGCTTGTTACATTATAATGAAAGGGAGATAAATCCACTTAACCATATATTATGTTACAGGACAAAATTAGTCCGCAATTACTTAGGCCTATGCAGGCCTATTATTCACTGTATGGTGCTTATCCAAGATAAAGAAAATAGTTCTATGGCAAGTTCTTGTGCAAAAAGCGACCAAGTTCATTTAATATGTCTACATTTTCACAAGTTAGTAACCAAATATATTTATCCAGATTACCGGTACTCAAGTTAATAAAGTTTGAATTGGATTTTTTAATAACCTCAAATAAACCGTTCCTGTCTGCTGCCAGATATGCACAATCAATTAAAAAATGCACTTCGTCCTCAACTTTCCCAGACAGGCATTTTTCACAGAGGCGTGATGCACGATTTATTCCAATATACCAGTTTCTATTTTGAGCCTATGTGAGGATATTTTGAGCTTAGTGATATCCCTTCGGAATTCATATTTCTTCAAGGATAGATAATTCTCAAATCCAAAGTTAATTTTAAGTTGGACATATAAATCTAGTTTACCAGTTTTCAATGATTCCCTTTGCTTGAGCCAAGTTTCTTTATGACATTTGACCAGCAACTTTTTCAGATGGGTCTTAAATGTCGAAAAAGTGTTTATTAAGGGCATTTTCAATAACTGACATAGTTCAGTTACAGTGCTAAACCATGACTGACCAACATTGGAAAGTTCTTTGCTAGTTGCAAGGGCATGCGCTAATAAAGTATCTGGAGATGAGTTCTCAAGGTGATGTCAAAAACACAGGAGAGACTTAACAATCTCCAAATACATTGGAGATCGACCTAATTCGGCCAGAACTGCAAAATTTGAACTCTTTTTGTGTACCCCTAAAAGAAATTTACAAAACTTAATATGAAGCTTATCAGGTTCTATTGCATTATATATTTTTTTCTAAAGAGAAACCATCATTGAACTTTGGACTAAACGTATTAAATGCTCCCCATATTTCACTGCCATACAATATTATGGGTTTAATAGTATGGTCAAATATATGCAAACTTGTTTTAATTTGAGGATTTAAAGACAGTACATCTTTACACAATTTAAAATATGCTTTTAAGCCTTTTTGATATAAGCTGTTCTTCGTTAGTGAAAAAGAACCTGATGCAGAAAATATTACACCAAGATATCGGTAAGATGAGACATTTTCAAGTGTGATATCTTGTTTAAGTAAGCGACCAGTTTTGTTAAAAATAAGAATTTTTGATTTATCAATATTTACGGAAAGACACCAGTCTTTGCAAAAGTCGTCTAATTTATCAAGTTTTGATTGTAATCTACTTTTACTAGTGGATAAAATAACCACATCATCAGCATAAAGTAAGCAATGGGTAATGCTGGGTCCAAGAGTTACTTGGTCAGGGCAATTGGAGAAGTAATCTGGCAAATCATTAATAAAATTTTTAAAAAGGTTAGGACTTAAATTATCGCCTTGTCGAACTCCGAGGTCCAGGGAGAAAGACTCTGTGAGCTTGTCCTTGATTTTGATAGACGACCTACTTTTCTGATACATATTTTTAATCAAAAAGTAAAAATTTGAACCAACTCCGATTTGAAGAAGTTTTTTATAAAGTCCAACATGAATTACTGTGTCAAACGCTTTTCTGAAGTCAATAAAACACGCAAACAGTTTCCCCCCTTTGATTGACAGTATTTGCCTGTCAGAGTTTTCAAAATGAACATATGATCTGAAGTTCGATGATTTTTAGAAAAGCCAATTTGACACTCATGTATGATGTTGTTAGAAAATAGAAATTTATTCAATCTCTTGTTTAGCACTGCATTAAAAAGTTTTCCCAAATTACTCGTTATAGAAATTCCTCTATAGTTGGACGGATTTGCCTGTTCACCACCTTTATGCAGTGGCATAATATAACCAACTGCCCAACATGATGGATAGGATGATTGCGAAAGACACATGTTAAATAATTTCTGGAAACATTTCCCTAAAATAAGCTTGCTACTCTGCAACATTTCATTACAAACTCGGTCTAAACCGGTGGCCTTATTGTTTTTTAAATCAGAAATGGCTTTATTAATTTCATCCAGGGTAATATTCATGTCTAATTGGTTGAAACATTTCTGTTTCTCCATCTCAGAAAGTTCAAGCCCAAGTATTTTGATACGATCATGAAATGAGCAGTTGGGGGTATTTAAAGCGCGAAAGTGTTTAAGCCATGTCTGTGGTTTTATTTGGTTGTTAATGTTGGTTTTTGTCGTATCTCTTAATTCTGAAAGTAAATTCCAATACGATTTTGGGTTGCTGTTATGTAACTCTCTATTTTCTTTAAAAGATCTAATTTAAACTGTTTAGCCTTTTTTTCCTGGATTTTGTGTATTTACGATATAATTTATAGTATTTATCATGAACAGCTTTATCATTTGGATATAATGAATAAATTCTACCATAATACATCATCAATTTATTTCGCATGGACCTCAGATCTTTGTCAAACCATTTTTTTGATTTCGTTTGAACCATTCGCTTTTTGGACTGAAATTTGTTTTGTCTAGTTAAGACTTTTGAAGCCGAGTCTATAATAATGGAATTTAGATCTAATGCAGCAGCATCAACATCAGCAGCTGCAGAATTAAGAAAATATCCAATTCTTTCCTGATTTTCCATTCCTTTAAGGACTGACTGAAAAAGATCCGAGGACCTATCATTCCACTTAAATTTAGTGGGCATATCATGAGTAATTTGCTTGGTTTCATCAGAATGGTCAATATCAAAATCAGCTAATATACTTAACGAGAGCTTACAATGACAATCGCTAAGGGTGGGTAAAAAAGGTGAAACCGCAAAGTATAAAATTTTGTTTAACAAGCAATCTGATGCAATTGCATAATCGACCACAGAGCACCCATTTGGGGTGTAACAGTGTAATTTCCAAACAAGTCTCCAAGAACTCGTCCATTGAGAAACCGTAGTTGGTTGCCAATGCAGGTATCAATAAGTTCTCTACCCCTTTTATCAATTACACCATCTCTACTATATCTCTGTTGGATGTTAACATCAAGTCGATAGTCATCATATATAGGAAGATAAGAACCATTATCATTACATATGAAGTCATTAAGGCTACTGGTTCTTGCATTAAAATCACCACATAACAATACATCTGCGTTGGACTGATAGCTATTAATATCATTTTCTAGTAATTGTAAGATATCATTGTCTAAATTTTGGATGTATGCAGATCGACGAGGAGGAAAGTACACTAAACATATAAATAAATCTTTTTTAAAATGAAAAAAACTTTTGTCAAGTTTTAACCATTGGTAGTCTCTATTAGTGTTCGGTAACACTGTGACATGTGAGGAAATTGTCTGTCTTATAAATATACCTAGACCGCCAAAATGTCTCCCATTCTTTGAAAGGGATCTACATACATTAGAGTAGTTAAACTCAGGAAGATATAAGTTTTCATCGACCCCCACATGCGTTTCTGCTAACAGTATTATATCATTGTGAAGTAATTCCGAAATGAAAATATCATCATCAAGCTTACTTTCTCCTTTTCTAAAAATCCCACCAACATTCCAAAAACACACCTTAACCTCTGATTGATGACCATAGGCCTGATGTCTTAACAAAGTCATTAAGTTTTAACAATAACTAAGTTTACAAACAATGATAAACAGCAAATAAATAGAAATTCAAATAGTATCAATAACTATAAAGTATTGGTATACCTTAATGAAAACAAAATTTTACTAAATAAAAATTTTACTAAATAAAATTTTTTAACAGAAGACCAATCTGTTTAAAATATTACTTATCAGTAGCTTAATATACAACCTTAAAGTACAAATACTAACTGTAAACTAACGGAAATGGTAGCAAGGAGGACTTCTAAATCGAAACCTGCGTCAACCTCGGCTGCCCCTAATATAATTGTCTATGTAATGAGGACTATCATGATAATACATGTCATTGTATTCGTCATTATCCAATGCGATTTCGGTTTAGGGGAGGATGATTGAAGTTTAGGGGCAGATCTATTAATGGTAATGGTAACGTGGAGGCCTTCTAATTCGAGACCTGTTGCCTCCTCGGCTGCCCCTATTATAGTTGTCCGCATAATATTGACTATCTCTATCTTGATAATACATATCATGGTATCGATCATGATTTACAATATGATTATTCTTATACCACATCGGTTTATAATTGTCATTATCCAATGGAAAAATTGGTTTAGGGGTGGATGATTTCAGTTTATGGGGAGGTGTGGGATTTGGAATCTTAAGTACATCCAATAAGGCATGCTTTATATTACTAGCCAATCGGGACACCCCCAATTCTGATAGATGGTATCCGTCCTCAACTAGGAACTTTTTATTTGGCAAGTTGTTATTTGAGTTTGTCATATTATCGTTGTGTGACAAAACAACATGAGGATTATTACCATACAACTTAATTAAATTTAAATTCAGGATTTGCAAGTTTAAATAAACATCTTCGCTATCAGAGCGAGGAGTACCCAGGGAAACTATAATATTACAGTTTGGCCATTTATGACATATCGAGTCAATAATAACACCTAGTAAGTGCACATACTGATCTACTGATAGATTTCTGATGTCGTTGGTTAAAGAGTGTAAAACAATAGCATCAGGCATTTCATCATTACAAGTACACGAATAGTCATCAATAACACTTTGGGTTTCAGCCAAAGTATACGCAATTTTCTTGGCAACAGTAGTCATTTGACATAGTTTGTCCTCTTTAATGTTTTTAATATTTGAGGTCCCAATTAACAGGACTTTGTAATTTTTATGCACATTGGCTTGAGACATTAGATTTCTAACAACACCACAAGAAGAAGGACTATTAGGAAGAACCGTGGAATCTTGTTCAGCAGGCGCTAGTTTACTTTGAATATATGTCAAAATATCATGCTGAGAATCAATGTTCTTTTTTAACAAGAGAATATCTTTCTCCAATGCACCAGACATGGGTTTTATCGCTTGAGAGACACTGGATTTTATGATGACTTCCAGATTTTGATTATTCTGTCTGTCAAGATGAGAGGATTGCTTTAAAGTGAGATTATCATTCTCCAGCGATTTGGTTTGTTGTGATATATAGGATTGAATAGTTTGCAGATCAGGTTTCTCTTGTTTTGCAGAGTCAGATGACTGTTGTTTTAATATGATAATATTATTTTCTAATGGTTGCATAGCTTGCGAAACACTGGACTTTATTTCAGCAGCTAAAGCCGTAGTGGGAGCTAATGATGTGGACAGATTATTATGTAACGCATCAAAACACTGAGCTGTGTGTTGATTTTGGACTTTCGAAAAATCCTGTATCGCTTTGACAAATGAGCTTTCAATACATCGAGTAAAGTTTTCGAGTTTATCACCAATACTGACGAGATGTGATGTGAGTGCAAAATTGATTTGATTTATGATTTCCGGCATACATGTATAACCAGGTTAGACTTCTTCAATAACAGGTGAGGTGGTACTACATGTTGTACTATTTGTTGAGATATCACTAGTAGTGCACTGATCTTTGGGCTGACTTGTAATAGCAAACCCTGTCTGATTCTGCCGTTTCACACTTTTAGTATTTTCACAGGAATTTTCTGAGTCTTCTTTCGAATCATTGACATTAAGCCGAAGCGCATCATCAGTTATATTCTTCTCTTGTAATATGAAATCTGTTTGAGTATCGTTCACTTGTATAACAACATTGAGAATATCCTTCAACGACTGGAAGTGATCCAGAAAAGTTATAACTTGACCCTTGGACCATAATGGTTCCTGTTGGGAGACAAAATGTTAGACTATATAGTAGACTATTGCTTACGGTGGAGTTTAGCTTAATTACAATCGAGTTACCAATGTTATCTCGGTCTTCCCAGCATGAGGGGTCATCTATCCATTCAATGTTAAGATTATCATCTAGCCCTAAGTTGTCAAAATAGAAAATCTCCAGAGTTTTAATCCAGGGCAATATTCTGTCCAAGGAAGTGTGAAGTGCAACCATACGGGCTGCAAGTTCATATATTTCCAGATCGATGGCCTCAAACAGCGAGTTCTTCGCTTTCCCTGTTCTCTTTTTCAAGGCAGTTGGAAGGCATTTATGGGGATAATCAGCTTTCGTTTTTGTCAGGTCAAGATTGATTTTTAAATTCTTCAATTTGAGATGGTGCGAGGTATCGGGGTGTTTTCTATAGTTCTGAGCACTGTTAATACTTATTATACTAGTACTACTAGTACTAGTACTATTACTACTATTAGACGTTGACCGCTGACTGTCCGCCA
Organism: Patella caerulea; assembly: GCA_036850965.1. Taxonomy (NCBI): domain Eukaryota; kingdom Metazoa; phylum Mollusca; class Gastropoda; family Patellidae; genus Patella; species Patella caerulea. The sequence goes on along the minus strand of JAZGQO010000008.1, from coordinate 1,555,337 downwards.
TAACTGTAGGTAGACCTATAACAAAGGTTTCAGGTCAGTTCCATTAAAAGTGTGTTTCAAAAGTTGCACCAATGTTAGTGCAGTTGATATGAGTGTTTTCCCTGGGATTACAATCCTTTTCAGCGCGAGGTTTTGCAGTATTTCGTTAGAATTAAGAAAACACGTTGTCCGCCATACCGAAAGTCTCTCATACTACGTTGTTGATCATCATGGTGACGCCGTCGTCGTCAACAGATCCCGGCGTAGACCTATCATTCGCATCTACATGCTCCTGTTGTAAATGGCATGTGCGATGTTGCCAATGTATTCTAAAGAATGACCATATCATTTGGACCAAATCCCACAGAAACTCCCCTAAAATTAGTCCGGTTACGAGGGCTAACTGGTTAAAGAAGGGTGGAGGTAAAAAAAACGTCGGAGAAAAGAGCTACAAATTTCTCCGTGAAAACTATGTCTATGATGTCTGCATCGTTTATGTGAAAGATATTAGTAATCATGTTAAAGCTAGATGTTACCGCTCATTGAAGAAAAACGAAGAGTCTCATCATTTATTTCTAACTTTAAAAGAATCTAGTGGTTTGGAATCTGATAATGGTAAATTTGCTGAGATTTGTACCGCCCACTGCTCATGTAAAGGAGGCAGTGGTGGACACTGCAATCATGTTTTTGCTCTCTTGTACCAGCTAAACGACTTTTCAAGTCTTGGAATGAAAGATATTCCGTTGAATAACATGTCATGTACTAGTCAACCCCAAACATGGCACATTCCGAGAGCAAAAAGCATATGTCCCTTACCTGTGATGGGAACACATTTTGCTCGTTCCACAACAGATCAGAACGAAAGAAAACGGGATCCTGTCAAATCGAAGTTGTATGATGCTAGAGGGGCTGATTCTAAATGTGGATTGAAAACGGAGCACATATTTTCCCACGCAATGGATCTTAAGAGTAAAGACCCCCCACCTCCATTTTCATATCTATTACTTGACCAAGAACCCACTTTTGCAGTTGATAGGCCTACTGTGTTTGGCTACATGCCTGTTGGATCCTGTTTGTCATATCAGTTGGAAGACTTTGGCAGAGAACCACCTAAATTTTTTTCCAACCAACCTGCGCCAATTGATTCCGTACATTATACGTTTTCAGCATTTCCCGACATCCCGATTCTAAGAGATAATAAAGTCTTCGATCTTGACCACGATTTAGGGGTATTTCGTGTTTCAAATGTTTGCAGGGAATTTTTAGTTAATAGTATGTTGATTTCTGTCGAAGATGCTATTAGTTTGGAAAAGAGAACAGTTTTACAAAGTGATTGTTTAGAGTGGGTTAATCAACATAAAGTGAGATTAACTGCGTCCAATTTTGGCAAATTATTCAAGCGAATACAAATGCCTACAGAGGCATTGTGAAAGTCAATTTTTGGAGCTGAAGACCTAGGGTATGTAAAAGCTATTTCACATGGCAAACGAACCGAAAGTACAGCAAAGGATATTTATGCCAAATATAACATGCAGAAGAGGGTTTTTTTAATATTCGATGCAGGTTTGTGTATACGTTCTACATTCCATATCTGGGAGCAAGCCCCGACGGAAAAATATTCGATCCAACTGCAGCAGACCCTTATGGGCTTCTAGAAATAAAATGTCCATATAGTAAAAGAAATGAAACTTTGGAACAAGCTCTTTTAGATCCAGGATTTTATTTGCCAAAGGTAGGAGATACCATCAAATTGAAGGTCGATAGCGAATACTATTGTCAAGTCCAGGGTCAGTTGGCACTCACTGGTATAAATTGGTGTGATTTTTGTGTGTTTTTATCTGACTGCATGCAAAGAAATGTGCATAGACAGAATTTATTTTGATAGTAATTTTTGGAACAGCAAGCTTTTACCAAAACTATCAATGTTTTACTTTAATCACGGGGTACAATTCTTGAGAATGAAATAAGACGTGCAGTCTTATTCTGTCATTTCCGCATTAAGAACTGGGTTTTGGGAATTTGAAAGGAGACAGGCAACTGTCCATATCTGGTTAATGATACCAAACATTGAAATTGGGATAATAGAGTTAAATATTCGAAACCTGCGGATCTTACAAATGGCTCTTTCGACATGAATTCGGTGCCTTGCAATAGTTTGTGTTTTGATGACATCTTCTTCATTAAATCCAACTTTGTTTTTAAGAAAAGGTGGAACAATACCATCTCCTTTTTGAAATTTCATCTACCAGTAGTTTCTGCTTTAGCACTTCTAAAAATCCCGACCTGCTAACAATTTGTTTATCACTTATTGATCCCTCAAATAATTGAGACACAAACATAATACCTCCATTAGGATCAACACCCAACAAACCTTTTAATGTCGTGTGGGATTTATACGAACTATAACTTTCGCTATGTTTCTGCAAGGCACTAGGGACTTGAACTTTTAGTTCTGTGGCCTCAATAATCACAAAATTATTTGGATATTGATCCAAAAATTCACGTGAGCTATGTTCAATAATTACATGTATATCGCGGCGTGGCCAAATTTTCAAACTACCTAATACAAGATATAAATAATTAATCCAACTAATAATAATGTTATTAATCGTACCTTCCGACAGACAAAATCTTTCGGCCAAATCTATGTGTGATAATCCCATTCGCAGTTTGAGAAGAGTGAGTAAAAATTCGTCTTCCAGCGTAAGTTTATGTGCCATGGGTCTAGTGTTGAAAAGCCTCGAGTTTGAGGGATAATCATCCATACAGTCGGTATGGGGAGATCCATACTCATACAAATTTTCTGTATCAATGCGACTCGATTTCCCCGTTGCACTAGTTTAGTTTAGTTTAAACAATATTTTATTCATTTGAAAAGGATTGAACAACAGGCAAAGCCTATATAAGTTCTTTCCCGGGAATACAGAAAATAATAAACAATAATATAATCATCAACATAAAAATAAGATTAAATACTATAAATAGTAAAACCGAACATATATACAGTTTCATGTGGAAATGATATATACGAAATATAGTAAAACAAAATGTAAAAGGGATTCAGAACCTTTTGCTACATTTAATAAAATTATGGACTGCTTCAAAAATTAAAATATTAGAGGTGCCCGAAAGGTCGGTAGAGCCATTTAAAATTAAATCTAGATTAATAATTTCTGTGAATACCTTTAATGAATTGAATAGTTCGTTTCTAATAGTTGAATAAGATGGGCAAGAGAAGAAAAAGTGATGGTTATCTTCTTCCGCAGAATCCCAATAGATAATATGCTTCCTGTCTAGATCAGGAACTAAAAATGAAAGAGTCTTTTTGAAGGCATCATAAGAATTAAATCCAGTGAAATGAGCAAACAGTTTATATTCTTTAGTTGAGGTATTAGACTTTGATAACAGATGAGATACCGAAAACCTGTGATGACATGGTAAAGGAGTGTGCAAACAAAATACGCCATTGAATGTTTGTGTTTTCCTTGACACAGAACGTGTGTTACTAGTTGTAAGGCCCCCCCCCCCCCCCTCTGAAGCCTCATCTGTCTCATCTTCGTCCTCGTCTCTCTTCCTTTTAAATTTTTCTAATGTTTTTTAATTACGGCTAGGTTTTTCCTTCACCCATTCAAAAATGTGTGGCACCGCATCCTTCTTCAAACGTTTCTTCTTGGCATCGGGCTCAATAAAAGCATCCGGCAAAAAATGAACACTGCATATTTTAGTGTGTTTTGTTACATTGAAGAAACGGGGATCTCGTTTTATTTTAGTGATCCAAGCATTAAGTAGGGTGCTATTATTTAGTGGTAAAGAATGAAATGAGAGATCTTTTCTGTTTTCAGAATTGTTGGTACAGCCACCAGCATAACAAAAGTGGGGCATTATTATGGAGAATGTAGGCCTCGGGCCTAGTCCAGGCTTACTCAAACAAAAATGATCAATTCAAATCATATTAAAAAAGGCCTACTGGTATTATTTGTATTATTATATTGTCGAACACATATTCACTTACATTAGCCTAGTAGGCTAACAACGTCAATATTATTTAGGCCTATCAAATACCGACCGTCGGCCTACAGGTAGGCTAGATTAATTCGTTAGGCCTATAACTTATTATAATAGGCCTATAAGTCGAATTTTGTGTAAAAAATTGTTATTGTAAACAAAACATGTCTGTAGGACTGAAGTATAGTAATGTTCACAATCATAGGTAATGTTAATACGGTGGGCTAAGATCCTAGTAGCCTATGTAGGGAGATTTTTACTCTGTGCTGTATGTAGCCTATACTATTTTACTAGTAGGCTAATTTTATAATTATAATACGGCCTAGGCCTATATTATCAACTCATCGGTAAGCGATCCTTGCTGTTTGTGTTATTACCAGTAGGCTAGGGCCTACGTGATCCTTGCTGAAGCACAAATGAATGTTGGCTTTATCAGGTAAGTCAATTAAAAGGCTTATTATTTTTGTTTACACAAAAGGTTACGTTAGTCAGTATGTATATCGCAGAACAAACGAAGGCGACGCCATTATTATATAACGGTTACCACCCAGTTCGGGTCACGTGAAATATAGACTAGAATAGCAATGACGCCTTTTACAACGACGTCATAAGTCGTCCATATTGGAAGTTGTATGACGTGAAAAGTAAACACTATATATTGCGAGGAGCTTTCTATTCTTTGCGTCTTTATGATATTGATAGTGCAACCTATTATTTTGAACTATGACCGTGCGGCAATTTTGTTGTCACGTTGATGTTACAATTTCTAATAAATGTAATTGATTAAATAGTGCCAACTAATTTATATTATCTTGCATTTACGCTTATTCTTATTTCATTCTTTGGCGCAGAATTTGTGGAATTTACCGAAGAATTTAAAATTTGTTGCGAAAAAGTATTCGGTTGGAAAATATCGTTAAAGGGACAATAAGGCTTGGTAGCTCCAGAAAATAAATAATAATAATAGCCTTATTCTAAGTACTAGATGTTTTAGTGTCTTACCTGTTGTGTAAATTATCCATTACATCCTATTTTTACTTTTCCAGAGGGCTCGAAAATATTTTAAAATCCAATTCACATTTGGAAAGGTTTATGTTACACTTTTCAAATCAATAAGTTGAATTTTCCCAATATTTTTTCAAATTAGGTGTGTTAAAATGAAATTTATATCATCAATTAATTGCAGTATTGTAAAAGAATACAATTTGTTGACCAGAATGAAGATTGGGGCATATTATTCAGTTATAACAAGAGTGATATTGGGGCTTTAATAAATGTCTCTTGAATCCACAGAATTTAGGCCTAATTTACACATTTAATTATTAAAATTAATTACTGATTTGTGTATTCGTTGCTCTACTGCAGTATCAATCTTTCACTCCTAAACTGACTTGATAAACAAAAGCCACAGACAGTTGAACTTTGATATTAATTTATATATTCATATTTTAGAATCCAAGTTCTACATATTTTTCAACAGCAGTGTCATAGATCTTTCCTTTGCATTAAATTTTAAAGCATGATTTGAGCCGCATGCTATTACTTAGCGGAATCCACGTCAAATCGGATAATGGAATGGCATAAATCGGATACTTACTTACAGCTAATTATAGAAAATCGCACAAGAAACTCAATCAAACAACTATTTTTTTCATTGGTCGGAGGCGTCTAACCGCGGGAAAATTTACCGTTACTACTGGCTGACAGCATGCATGCACGAATCAAATCATCTAATTGGAGAGAGAGAGAGAAAGAAGAGAGAGAGATGGGTTTAACCTCCACTCGACACAAACTAGGTCATTTTGGGACTAACATATATTTTAATTGTATTTCAATAATTCGCTTGCGTGTAGGGGTCTTTAGCAGCGGGAGGAAACCGGAGGATCCGGAGAAAACCCACGAGGTTGGCATCTTATTTGGATATTGCATACTTTATAGAATAATGGTTTGACACTTTATAGAATAATGCTTGGATCGATAACCTCAACGACCAGCATGTATTACCTTTTATTAATGTTCTTCCTAGTTAGTCATTAATATGCAATAAAAATAATGAATATTTTCGCATGAACAAAAATATTTACTAGCCATTTGGTTTTGCGGACCAAAACCAAAATTCCCATAGGACAATTATTCGAAGATTGTTTTACATGGGCTTTATTTGCAGTTTGGGGGTTCGTTTTTGACAAATGTGCAAACTGTGACGACAGCGATTTTATCCTCTGAGTACAGCAAAAAAAGAGAAGCTCTTCTATTTTGACATTTGCGCGAGTCGAGAAAAGTGATCGCTATCACCCGCATCAAACATGAAACAATGCTATCATATCGTTACTAATGTACAGAATGAAATATTAAAAATACATAATACTTGTTTTTTTAATTTGTGGGGGGGGGGGGTCTTAAAAAGACAATAATTGTTGCAGCAGATCTACGCCACAGTGTTTGGCACTGGTTGATCATTATGATTATGGTATTGAAAACTGCATTGAGACCCCATATTTTCTATTTGACAGGGGGTGCAATAACTGAGGGGGCACACAATCTCTATTCCATGTGACCAAAGCGTATCATTGCGTTCCCTCAGTTAGAACTCAGTCGGATGAATGCAGTTTCTCCGTTCATAACCATAGATGTAATTTTTCGAAGCACAGATTTTTCATCACGAAGTACATCTATATCTGTAAGCAAGTTGAAATAGGCGATGGACAACTATAACACATGTTTTGATTTTATGGAATTTACAGACATGATACAACTAACATGATGGCTCAGTGAGTAAGATGTTGGCTCGCCGAGCTTAAAGTTCCATGTTCGATCCCCGAACCGAACAATAGACTTTAAATCATTGGGAGGAAATCCCAAGAAACTCTTCAAATATAGTTCACATTGTTTGCATTCCAACTCCATGTTTTGGTAAATGTCATCTCTGCTTCTTGTTTCTTCTTTTTAGTCTGAATCTTTATTTCAGTTATCGAGAATTCTACAACAGCATAACGTCGTCTGAATCTTTATTTCGGCTATCGAGAATTCTACAACAGCCCAAAGTCGTCTGTCAGATTTCGGAGCGTGTGTCGTACTCTTACCACTTCTGGAACTACGAGTGCTTTTGGCTTTAGTCTCGACACCCAAATTCCTGTCTGCTAAAATATTTTTTTTTTTAAATTAAACTGTCTAGGGAACCCCGGTATTCTTTCTGCAGTAATATCATACAGCGCAGTGTCTTCGTTAGGAACGGTCTCGTCTTCAAGTGTTAGATATTCAATTTTACTCAAACTTTCAGTAAATTCAATTCTGTGGACGTTAAGGTCTATCAAGATTTTATTAATATCAAGACTTTTAATTTGGCGTCTAATAAGCATTTTAAAATAAGTATTCAAACCAAAATAAATATATTTTTTAGGTTAATAAAAGGAACTGTGTATACTTTAACTATTTGGCTGATGTTAAGTCTGATGAAAACTTCCCCCCCCCCCCTTCTCTACCGAGCATCTAACTCCTTCATTTATGGGTGGGGTGGGAGTTGATGGCCGAACGGTTTCCATGTGCTTGCTGTATCATGAAGCATGTCATTGAGTCAACTGGCATGGTTTCGAATCCCTGGTTGTACGTTCATGCTCGTAGCTTAGCTGTGGTCTGAATGCCTTACTTACCCAACTACTCTACCCCGTGCCCCCCGGCTCCTTCAGCTATGGCTACGAGCATGAATTGATAAAATATTATCTTAGTTCACTGCCACCGTTGCTTATATTGAGCGACTTGTTTATTCGACTGGTTTATACGACTGGTTTATTCGACTGGAGTATACGACTGAAGTATACGACTGAGTTATACAACTGAACTATACGACTGAATTATACGACTGAACTATTTGACTGTTGTTAAGATTAATGAAAACCTGCCCCACCCCCTCCCCCTTCCCTACCGAGCATCTGACTCCTTCATTTATGGGTGGGGTGGGAGTTGATGGCCGAACGGTTTCCATGTGCTTGCTGTATCATGAAGCCTGTCATTGAGTCAACTGGCGTGATTTCGAATCCCTGGTTGTACGTGACAAGGAGAAGGGTCGCCTGACCAACTTCGTGGATTTTCTCCGGGTCCTCCTGTTTCCTCCAACTGCTTAAGACCCCTACGCGCAAGCGAATTATTGAAATAAAATTAAAAACCATATGTTTGTCCAGAAATCACATACTTTGAGTCCAGTGGACGTTAACCCCCCCCCCTCTCCCTCTCTCTCTCTCTCTCCCTATCTCTCCCTTTCAGCTATAGCTTAGCTACGGTCTGAATACCTTACTTGCCCGTAAAATTGAACTTGAAACTAGTTGGGAAGGCCCCTGGCCCCCGAACTCTATCCCGTGCCCCCGGCTCCTTCAGCTATGGCTACGAGCATGAATTGATAAAATATTATATTATTTCACTGCCACTGTTGCTTATATTGAGCGACTTGTTTATTCGACTGGTTTATACGACTGGATTATTCGACTGGTTTATACGACTGGATTATACGACTGGTTTATACGACTGGATCATACGACTGGTTTATTTGACTGGATTATTCGACTGAATTATACGACTGAACTATACGACTGAGTTATACGACTGAACTATACGACTGAACTATACAACTGAATTATACGACTGAACTATTTGACTGATGTTAAGTCTGATGAAAACCTCCCCCACCCCTTCCCTACCGAGCATCTAACTCCTTCATTTATGGGTGGGGTGGGAGTTGATGGCCGAACGGTTTCCATGTGCTTGCTGTATCATGAAGCCTGTCATTGAGTCAACTGGCGTGGTTTCGAATCCCTGGTTGTACGTGACAAGGAGAAGGGTCGCCTGACCAACTTCGTGGATTTTCTCCGGGTCCTCTTGTTTCCTCCAACTGCTTAAGACCCCTACGCGCAAGCGAATTATTGAAATAAAATTAAAAACCATATGTTAGTCCCGAAATGACATACTTTGACTCGAGTGGACATTAAACCCCATTCCCCTCTCTCTCTCTCTCTCTCTCTTTCAGCTATAGCTTATAGTAATGACACTATATGTGTTGTCCCTTTAATGTAAGGTTGTATGTATGTGTGAGAGAGTGTATACTCCAGTTAGCTTGAGGTTGTTTCTTGGTAAGGACATCATTCTTGTGATGTAACAGTTCATCAGAATAAACGCCTCAAGAACTTATATACTTGTTTCATCTTCTACTTTTCATAAATAGGCCAAGGGCCTATTTGACATGGTGGAGATTGCCATGATCCCACTCTCAGGATATTTATTCATGAAGTGGAATTTATACAGTTTGTTTGGTAAATCATAACGGAATACTGTGATTTGTGACTATTCTGAATAATTATGTTATAGTTTGACTGATTGGTTATAGAATGTGACATGACTTTCAACTCTGCCTTCAGAAGTTTATCGGTTTACAGAACTCTGTGATTATTTAACTTGATACTGTTTTATCCAAGTTTGATTAATTTCAAATCGAAGAATGTGATATAACTTTTAAGAAATCTGCATGATTAGTATGGCGGGGTATCGAGTTCAAAATGCGATCTGCAGTAGAAAGTAGAAAATAAAAAACAAAAGAGAAAATTCTTATCCAAAATGGACATTTTCGTGTGGGAAACATATACCGCTCGTGCTTTTCAACCTAATACGTCCACATTTTCAACTTTAAGTCGTAAATATTCTACTTTCAACAACAAAATTTCTACTTTCAACAGCAGAATTTTTACTTTCTATAATCAACTTTTGACATTCGGACTTTCAACTTCAGATTTTCTACTCCAGATTTTCTGCTTGAGATTTTCTCTAAGCATATTACGGAAATAAATTTGATCACGTGACTATTTTTGCATGTCATTAAAATACGGAAATTACCCCTAAGTACCGCAAGGATTTCAAGTTAGCAAAGTCCGTGGATGGTCGGGTTAAAATTTAGGAATAGTTTGTCTGACGTAAATAAAAAACGCACTAACTCAAATTTCATTACATCATTTTTTGTCTATTTTGTCCCCCCCCCCCCCCAAGCTCAAATCTGACAATTGAAATCAAAACTTTATTGAAATTTTTCTTTAATAGCAATCCCCTAAATAACCCGTTGACTTCTCTTTGAGAGTAAGGTCATCAACTTCCAGTATAAAATGTATAAAAGGTATTAAGGGTCAACGACTGATGTCAGCGACTGAAAACAATGGCCGTGCTAGAAACGTTAGTGTCCGGTGCATAAAACTTAGGATAGTATAGTATCTAGTCGCTTCGGAATGAAAACAAAGATGTGGAGGGATTTATAGAGGGGTAGGCTGCATGTTCCATAGTTCAGCTCTGAACGTCGGTCTCATTACACTCACCCTGAACGTTCAGGGACTTGCCCATTCAATCAATGTCGAAAATAATTTGACCCCCAATTTTACTGGGCAACTTTTCACTGCTAAACGATGGGTGTCACTCCGTGTGGACGCGTGTACAGTGTAAAGGAACATCTCAGTGAGAAAATAAGACATTGCTCATTTCGCTAGAGTCAGTATGAGCATCCCAACACGCTGTGTGATGGTGGCGAAAGGATAGATTGATAGGAGGGGGCGTATTTTAAACAGCGTGTTGTTTCGCTCATACTGAGTCTAGCGAGGTAAGCAAGGTCTTATTTTGCCACTAAGATGTTCCTTTACATTGTACATACGTCCACATAGATTGACACTCCAATGTTTCGCAGTGAAAAGTTGCCCAGTAAAATTGACTGGGGTTCAAATTATTTTCGACATTGATTGAATAGGCCAGTCCCTGAACGGTCAGGGTAAGTGTAATGAGACCGACGTTCAGAGCTGAACTACATGTTCCATTACTGCTAAATAAAGTCACGCTTTACGTTTTCCTTGTCGTATTGAGCGACTCGGTTATTCGACATGATTTTTCGACTGGATTATTCGACTGAATTATCTGCCTGTTTTTTTTTCGACTGAGATATTTCACTGATTTTATTGGCTGACTTGTTCGACTGAGTAACTTCTTCTTTAATATATAATATGTACATTAACATATGGTTTTTAATTTTATTTCAATAATTCGCTTGCGCGTAGGGGTCTTTAGCATGTACAGGTCACAATTTTATGCAATACAATACTGTTTATTACTGAGCGACGTTTCAACTGGGCTTCTCTAGTCATTATCAACCAATGAGACCAGCTTAGAAAGACTGTATATACTAGTGGGGGTTTTGATTTATAGAAAGTTATAGGTTGTTTAATCGTTGCTGGGTTTTTTATTTGCTCCTGAAATTGGTCCTGAAATAAAGTGTTGAAGATCCATTCCAATAATCTGTGTTGAAATTGTACATATTATATATTAAAGAAGAGGGGGTGAATATCAACTTTATTCCTCCTTCAGTAGTGGTACAGTAATACGAAATCTGGATCAACTGAATATCACAGGGTCTTGAAAGAGGGGGCTTCTCGGGAAACTAATTATCCAGAAAGGAAAAGAAATATCGTTCGTTTGCCCAGATAGAAAGAGTTAGACAGAGACCGCTTGAATTTTTTGCAAAGATGGGTGCCCAAAACGTACATGTTTCTGTGGCCTCCACTAAAAAGGATGTGGGTTTTTAAAATGTTCCGGATACTAACGATGTATCTGTTTCTAACAACCTCGTGTGAATGGTGACAAGAGAAACAATATGTCATCTTGCCAGTAGCCATGTTGAGTTTGCAGCAATGCAAGTTGTTTCAAGTTTTAGTGCAAAAGCACCAGTAGTCAAGACCCAAGATCATATTTACGTAGGTGTTTGTTCAGAAGATCCACCTGCATAAGTCCTTAGACATTTTTGGCCTTACACGAATTCTTTGTACAGAAATAAAAATTATTATCGTGAAAATAGTTATAGATTATGTTATTTTGATTATTGGAAAAATAAGGATTTTGATTGTATTAATATTTAAAAGATGTTTTTGTTTGAAGTAGGGTGGATACATATGACTAATGTATAGGTAACATGTTACTTTAGTATTGTTTAACTCTATTTTTAATTTCAAATCTATATTTTAATATACATTAATGCTTGGTAAGTCAGATGAAGCAGACAGCAATTGGTCACTCGATTTAAATTATGGCAACTAAAGTGGTTGATCTGATCAGTTAAATGGCTTTAGACTTAGTCCAAAAATTATATGTGTAAGTTAACACTTTCATAGTAAGTAACTAATTTATATAAAGAGAGAAATGTATGTACGATTAATAATAGTTGGGGAGACCAGCTTAGGGAACCTATATACTAGCTAGTTGAAGGGCCGATTTATAGGAAGTTATAGGTTGTTTACTTGTTATTGTTATTATTATTGCTCCTGAAATAAAGTGTTGAAGATCTATTCCAAGAATCTGTATTCATTTCTAATACTTAAAGAACACACAAGATATAATCCTAGAAAATGGAACCCTGTTATGAGCATGAAAGGGCTACTTCAATGCTCTACTCCAAACTAGGCTAATGAGCGAAATTTTCCCCGGACAGCGGCATCAAGCATCTTACCCACTTAGCTACTGTAATCCGCCGCTACTTTATGAAATGGAATGGGGTTTAACATCCTACTGCTGTGCACCGACTGGGATTACGAAGACGGGTATACGCCATACAGTGTGCTACAAGGGAAATTTTGCCTGGGCAGCAGCGCTACAGCCTACTTATATATTGAATTCCAAATGACAGGGGACCTTTTACATGCGTGCAAATGTGTACACGAGACCTTGTTTTTCGTCCTATCCAAACGACAAGACAGTTGTCCTTGTTGTCAGGCCCTACGTCCTACCTCACCAGCAAGGGGAAACCACCCGGAAAATCCCGAGGAACTGCCTCGAGCAATATCGGGAACGAACCCGCTACCCCCAGGCCAGCATTCTAGCGTCTTACTCACTTAGACACGCTTGCTCCAGGCTACTTATTGTTATCTTAGTTCATTCCCATTAGTGCCTTTGAATGCTTGTTTAGAGACAGACAGCAAGTAAATTTGTAAAGTCGATTTAAATTATGACAGACTGGCAACTCAACTAAAGTGGTTGATCTGTTCAGTTTCTTTAACTTTTATTTGCCTTAAGAATTGTTCCTTCAATAATTATGTTTATGTCAACACTCTCTTAGTAACTATTTTACATAAAAAGACAAATGTATGTAAGAGAGAGAGAGAGAGAGAGAGAGAGAGAGGGGGGGGGGTAACGTCCACTCGACACAAACTAGGTCATTTCAGGCCTACACATGGTCTTTACAGTGGGAGGAAACCGCAGTACCCGGAGAAAACCCACAAGGTTGAACAGGCGACCCTTATCCTTGCCACGATGTATGTAAGATGAATTATAGTTGAACTTGGGGGAAAATAAACAAAACAGACAAAAAAACGATATAATGAAATTAGAGTTGGTGCGTTTTTTATTTAAGTCAAACAAACTATTCCCAAATTTTAACCCAACAATCCAGTGGTACCTAAGGGTAATTGCCGAATTTTAATGACATGCAGAAATAGTCACGTGATCAAATTTATTTCCGTAATATGCATGGAGAAAATCTCGACCAGAAAATCTGGAGTAGAAAATCTGAAGTTGAAAGTCGAATGTCAAAAGTTGATTATTGAAAGTAGAAATTCTGTTGTTGAAAGTAGAATATTTACGACTTAAATTTGAAAAGCACGAGCGGTATATGTTTCCCACACGAAAATGTCCATTTTGGATTAGAATTTTTATTTTCTACTTTCAACTGCAGATCGCATTTTGAACCTGATACCCCGCCATAGATTAGGAGTGTATCTGGTTCACGGAACTTTGTGAAGAGTGGATTTTTAGATTGGATATGCAGTTTATAAAGAATTTGTTCGTGTGTGGATTTTTCATATTGAATTTGCAGCACATTTAGGATTTGTGTATTTCATATTCGGATTCGCAGTTTATTTTCTACTTCTAGGATAATTTGTGCAGAATACTTTTTTATCATTATCTGAACCAGGCCTGTATCTAGACACCATTAAGCAGGGGGCATTACCTTTCGGTAGGGGGGCGAACATTTTGAGGATATTTTCGGAAAGGTCATTCTAACAGACTGTTGTAATCACCATGCTATGTAGTTACCTAGGCGTCTAATAAGCATTTTAAAATAAGTATTCAAACCAAAATAAATATCTTTTTTAGGTTAATATAAGGAACTGTGTATACTTTAATGGTTGTTAGCCCATTTTTACAGCATTTATTGATTTATTTCGTGTAGTATAGTAAAGTGAGCAAAATAGGCCGAAGTTGACCTGCACTTAATGACAGATGAAGTCCATCGATACATTGTATTAACTGTCAAGTTCCAAATCTTCTGCACCTGGCTATAGTATAGAAGTCTCCATACACTATTGTTTATATTTTACTGAGACTGATTGATATACTGTGAATTATTAACTGTTATATAACCGTAAATTTTTGACTATTGTTCAACAGTTTTTTACTATATTGTTTAGAGGTCATAATACCTAGAATTTAAAGTGACAATTCATACGAAAAAAAAAAAAAAAAAAAAAAAATCAAATACCTCTCAATTATTTGTATGTGAATTAGTTGTAGAATTGATAAATTTGGATGTTTGTGTACGAATGTTTGTGTACGAATGTTTGGTTTTGTTCTGTGTTTTTTTTTTAAAACCATTAATCATTTATTGGCGGGTGTGTGATTGTAACCTTACTAGGCCTAATTCATTTATTCTATATCCTTCACTACTAAGAATTTATATTGCATTTTTTTATAATGTATGCATTTACGTATCCGTCCGTCGCCATCAATACATAGTCTGTCGTAGAAATGGTTCCACGACTGATGCCTTCCGTCATACTTCAGGCACAGTAGTGGCTTTTCCTACAGAGTTCCTTTGCGCAAGTTTTGTAGTCAAATGACTACAAAAAGTTTACTGGCCTATAGCTCCCTTAATTTACACAGACACTAACCCAAAATTGTACTGCACATAGCCTAATATATAATAAATCAATTCCCCATTGAAATAAAGGTGAAGCCTTACCGCATAATTATATGATTTGATAAAATCAAATCGCTTCATGAAAATTCTCAAGTTCTGAAATTATAATGGCCGCCCAGTCAAATAGAGCATGCGCAATCCAACTCACGTGATCATACGCCCCTTTCCATATATGGCATATGACCATAATTATATGCTAATGACCTTAGCGTGGGAAAATATGTCAGAAACAATAATAGACCGCGTGTTGGGGAGGTTGGGCATAAATTTTTCGCTCAAACCTGAACAAAAACTGATAATAGATTTTATTGTTCAAAAAAAGGATGTAATGGGCGTCTCTGACATTTCAGCCGAGATTCTCTTATAGTATTTGTGCTGGTCAGCGTATAGTAGACATTGCCTTATATGGAAAGTGATGGCGTCGCGGTATTTGGCGAGATTTCAACTGGCCTGTGTCATGGCTGCCTGCACATTACAAGAAACACCACTAAGAAAATGTAAAACGCATTACCACAAAGAAAAACTGTTCGGTAACTCTTTTAGTTGTTAAGACTTCATTATGTATGATAGGATTACTTATTTTAATACAAACTGTAATGACAATTGTGCGTTTTAACCTATTTGAACTTGCGTCAACGGTCTTAGACTGTACCACTTGTAACGATAACCAGCTATAGTTATCGTTACATTATAGTAACTAAGATCGATCATGATACCGCTGATATACCTGAGATTGTTAGTCTGTTTAGACAGACGCTTAAGGGTGAAGCCCGCCTCTGGATCGAAGGGCTCACATTTCGCTCTTTAATGACTTAAAACAAAACTTTCTGGACCGCTTCACCAATAAGAAAACTCAGCTCGGTCTATATAAAGAGTTTTCGACTCTTGTCTATGACAGTACAAAATCACCCATTCGTAACCTGGAAGATCTTCGTGGCCTAGCCTCGCGACTCAATTACAATGACGATCTCCTTCGGGATCGTTTTCTATCCATTATTCCACTGGCTTGTCAACAAGCGGTGATAATGTCTAGTACTGATAATACGCCAGTAAACCAACTCGCTGTTAAAGCGCAACGTTTCTTCGATGCACATGGTACTCCATCGCGTTCTGCAAATCAGGAGCGCCATGTTGTTTTTGCTACCAATAGTCGCAATGCCCTAGAAGATGCGTTTGACAATCTTACATTAAAAGAAGACCATAGTCATATGTCATGTTCACCGCAGCCGCACCACAAACAGCATCACGAACGACAATCACCTCAGCGGAAGTCGTCTCATAGGTATTCTTCAGATCATCAGGAATATTCACAACATCGACGATCTTCACAGTCCCCGTACGCGCGTCACTCTTACCGTCGACGTTTATCTCAGTCACCTCATAGGTCGTATCCTTCCTCACCACACAAAAATAATCAACAGTTTTCTGCGGAATCAGCTCGTCATTCGCGTCGACCACATGATGGTTACAATTTACCCTCAAGACCTAGCAAGCCAGTTATTTTCTGCGACTTTTGTTTTGCGCCAGGACATGCATGACAGTATTGTTATGAGGCCAGAAGCTCATCCGACAACGCAACTTTGTTAATGGCAAATCTTCGGATTTTTGAAAACAGGGATATCCGATAATGCTCCTCGTGTATCCCTGAATTCTATCTGGCCAAATTCTGTAAATACGTGTTCTCAACCCGGTTCTACCGAAGATGTTTCTATCAGTTTAGATTGTCATAATTTTTGTCATGGTTCTCTTACAGACGGAAAATCTGTTCTTCTTTTGTTTGATAGTGGTGCATCTAAGACACTGATTTCGTCATCACCTATCCAATCTTCTGCGTACTTACGTAGCTTGCCTGTAAATATGTTAGATAAACCCTTGCAATTTCGTAAGGGTAATGGTTCTGCCCTAATTTGTGTTTCTTCAATTAAGTTCCCTGTTGTTGTTCAAGGCTTCAAACTTCCAGTTGAGGCCTGTATTGTACAAAATCTTGTAGGAATTGATATTATTCTTGGACAGGAAACTTTGGCTCATCTCCATGGCGTACTCGACTTTAAGTCAAATACTTTTCGCTGTGAATCCAGACAAATTGCCTTTTCGTTCAGTCATGGTGTTTATATAAAGCCCAACCACACACGACAAGTAATAGTTCATGGTAAAGTCCTTAGAGTTGTAAAGAATCGGGAGATTCTTCTTAAAGCAGAATCATCATTATCTGATTCTTGTCCTTCATTAATGCTTGTCTCTCTCAATAGAAAAGGGGCGGTTATTCCAATAACTAATTCTACAAACCTGTCTGAAACACTACGCACCATTGGTCATTCTGGAGCAACAGCGTCAAGCTGTCTTAATTTAAAGTCAGCATTCTTTGCTTTGCCCTTGTCACAAAATGCTCGGCAGTATACTGGCATTTCATCGTACCACGGTGGTAAGCATTATTTCTTCAAACGCTTGTCACAGGGCCTAAGCATTTCCCCTGCCATTTTTCAATCCCACATTGATAAAATTTTGTCCGAAATTCCAGAAAGTAGAAAGTTCTGCATTGCTCATCATGATGACATCATTCTATTTAGCCCAAATCTTGAAATCAATAAGACTCACCTAAAGCTTGTTCTCAGTTGTTTAATCAAGCAGGGCCTAAAGATATCCCCTCATAAGTGTGCTTTATTTCAACATGAAGTTACCTACATGGGCCACATTCTTTCCACAGACAAAAATGGGTCTTTAACCATAAAACCCCTTTCTAATCGATGTCAAGCAATTAAGAATTTACCACGTCCTAAATCTTCTAAAGAGGTTAGACGATTTATTGGAGCTGTAAACTACATCTCCAGTTTTATGCCAAGACTACAGCTTGTTCTGCGACCACTTCACAAGATCTCAAACAAGAAAGCTAAGTTTGAATGGACAGCTCAGCATGAAGATGCATTCGAAGAGGTAAAAGCTCTTCTTGTCAAACCACCTATTCTTCATTTGCACCAGAGTATCGGGCGCCTTACTTTATATAGTGATACATCACGCTTAGCTACAGGTTCGTATCTTACTCAACTTGTGAACAATGAAGAACACATTTTAGGATACTACAGTAGAAGATTACCACCTGCATGCCAACGGTACAGTGTAACAGAGTTAGAACTCTTCGGCTTGCTTATAAATATAACTATGGTCTGAATACCTTACTTGCCAAACTACTTTTGCCCGTAAAATCGAACTTGAAGCTAGTTGGGAAGGCACCTGGCCCCCGAACTCTACCCCGTGCCCCCGGCTCCTTCAGCTATGGTTACGAGCATGAATTGATAAAATATTATCTTAGTTCACTGCCACCGTTGCTTATATTGAGCGACTTGTTTATACGACTGGATTATTCGACTGGTTTATACGACTGGTTTATACGACTGGATTATACGACTGGTTTATTCGACTGGAGTATTCGACTGAAGTATACGACTGAATTATACGACTGAGCTATTTGACTGAGCTATTTGACTGATGAAAACCTCAACCACCCCCTCCCCCTTCCCTACCGAGCATCTGACTCCTTCATTTATGGGTGGGGGTGGGAGTTGATGGCCGAACGGTTTCCATGTGCTTGCTGTATCATGAAGCCTGTCATTGAGTCAACTGGCGTGGTTTCGAATCCCTGGTTGTACGTGACAAGGACAAGGGTCGCCTGACCAACTTCGTGGATTTTCTCCGGGTGCTTCTGTTTCCTCCAACTGCTTAAACCCCTACGCGCAAGCGAATTATTGAAATAAAATTAAAAACCATATGTTCGTCCCGAAATGACATACTTTGGCTCTAGTGGACGTTAAACCACATTCTCTCTCCCTCTCTCTCTCAGCTATAGCTTAACTATGGTCTGCATACCTTACTTGCCAAACTACTGTTGCCTGTAAAATCGAACTTGAAACTAGTTGGGAAGGCCCCTGGCCCCCGGCCTCTACCCCATGCCCCCGGCTCCTTCAGCTATGGCTACGAGCATGAATTGATAAAATATTATCTTATTTCACTGCCACCGTTGCTTATATTGAGCGACTTGTTTTTTCGACTGGTTTATACGACTGGATTATTCGACTGGTTTATCCGACTGGATTATACGACTGGTTTATACGACTGGTTTATTCGACTGGATTATTCGACTGAATTATACGACTGAGTTACACGACTGAACTATACGACTGAACTATACGACTGAATTATACGACTGAACTATTTGACTGATGTTAATTCTGATGAAAACCTCCCCCACCCCTTCTCTACCGAGCATCTAACTCCTTCATTTATGGGCGGGGATGGGAGGTGATGGCCGAACGGTTTCCATGTGCTTGCTGTACCATGAAGCCTGTCATTGAGTCAACTGGCGTGGTTTCGAATCCCTGGTTGTACGTGACAAGGAGAAGGGTCGCGTGACCAACTTCGTGGATTTTCTCCGGGTCCACCTGTTTCACCCAACTGCTTAAGACCCCTACGCGCAAGCGAATTATTGAAATAAAATTAAAAACCATATGTTAGTCCCGAAATGACATACTTTGAGTCGAGAGGACGTTAAACCCCATTCCCCCCCTCTCTCTCTCAATATTCGATTATCCAGACAAAACATTATATAGTTGTGATTAACCAGACTTAAGTAGATATTTGAGGGTTATTAAATAGAAGATATAACATCCCCCCGGCGAAAAAAAACCAAATATTATTTGTTTAATAAAACCCGATGATATCTACTGAAGTGGTTAAGAGTTGTGATTTACATAAACAAAAGCAAAGTACATGTACGTAAACAATAATGAGACAATATGGGACCATAATAACTATAGCATAAAACTATTGGATTTGCATTTGCTTACATAGTGAAGGTGTCTGAGTATAAGTACGCTCCCTTGACAGAAACAGAACAATTAACCAATCTAATAATAGAAAGCTATTTGCATCAACATGTGCAGAAATAGGCCATTATGACAACTAGGTAAGCAACAATTAGGAAAAGACATCACATACAGAAAATCCAAATGAGATAATATACGGACTACTGCTGGTAGTTAGGAAGACTGCATGAATAATAAACATGTGAAAAATGGATAATAAGCAAGAAAATGTTCATTATACAGAAGGGCAAAATTATTTAAAAAATCCAGGCAAATTTATGGAAAGAAAACAATGTCAAAAATGCAACTATGGATGCAACCACAACAATTTCAGGCAAAATTATGGAGAGAAAACAATGTCAAAAATGAAAATATGAAAATGATTACACAATTTTCAGGCAAAATTATGGAGAGAAAACAATGTCAAAAATGCAACTATTCAAATAATTACACAATTTTAAAGTAAATGTCATTGTCTTAACACATATTGGATGTTAAATAAAAGGCGATGGTTTCATTAATATGGCATGTTTAGCTTTAGCATTAAGCTTGGATCCAGTGACCCAAAAGGATTTTTGAGCAGGTTCACCCACAATATGAACTAAATATTCTTTTACACCAGTGGGACTGACACGCTGTCCTAAAACTCTCTTAATCTTGTGGAAACCACTGTCACTGAGGGAAGTACTAAAGACACAATCGGTCTGATCCGATTCACGATAACGCAAAGGTTTACGAATTGTACGAACTGGTCTGGCACACGTTTTAGACAATGTGTTACTATTTTTGTCCTTCGATAGAACACTCTTGCTGTCATTAATTGGAACCGGTAAACGCGAATGTGCTGTAGTACTGAACTTAATCGACAATTTAGGTGATTGCTTTGGAACATTAATTAAAGTATCTGTACGTATAGGTATTTTTGATTTCGCATTACTTTTCTGAACGTGAGAGGTTGTCACTTTATCAGGAAAATATGGCATGGGATTAGGTGAACGCACATAGGCCATTTTTAAGCGATCTAAATGAACACATGACACAATGCGATTAGTTACAGGATGTTTCAAATTGACTAAGTGATCACTGCGGATATAATGTACAACATATGGTCCAGAATAACAATATTGTAACTTCTGTCCAGAGCCTTTAGGAGTAATATGTAAATAAACATAGTCACTAACACTGACTTTCAGCGGATTTGTCTTAGCATTGGCACGTTCTAACATGCTACATTGAGCTTTGCGAGTATTAATGCACACTTGTTCACGAATAAGTTTGAGCTTGCTGTGCTGCTGCTTTATGAAGCTGTGCATATCAACTGGAATAGTCTGTAGCATAGTATCTGTGAATTGACCAGTGAGTGGGAAACGAGGCCTGACACTATAAATGACTTCAAATGGCGAGTATCCTGTTGCAGCATGCACAGAATTGTTAATGGAAAACGCAATTGAAGACAATTTTTCATCCCATGTATTGCGATTTTGAGACACGAATGGAGTTAAACGCTCTGCCAAGGTACGATGTGATCGTTCGCAAGCACAAAAAGCAATGATGCACGAAACTTGGCGTAAATTCTTGTTGAATATCTAACAGACGACACACTTCTTTGGTACATCGCGATATAAACTCACTGCCATTATCACTAATTAAAGTGTTGCAAACGCCATAGGTTGTGAAAAGATCAAATATAGCTGTACTAACAGTTAAAGAATCACAATTTTGGATAGGTATAGCATACACAAATTTCGAAAACATATCGATAGCAGTAAACACATATGAATGACAACTAGGTGTTGGGGTTAAAGGGCCATACAAATCTATCTGCCATACTTCAAATGGTGATCCTGGTGTATGATAAGCTGTAATACCCGATTTGGTGTGGAACTTTGTTAGCTTGCGACGTTGACGTAAGTCACATGACTTGACATAATCCGAGACAACAGTACTCAAATTACTGAAATAGTAGGTATCTTTAAGTCGTTCGATAGTATCTTGAATTCCGCCATGCCCTGCTAATGGAGTATCATGGTATAAATACAGTAACTTCTTAACCAAAACTGAGGGAACAACCAACCGATAACAGTCCGGTGTCTTTGATCGTTTTGATTTAACAACCCTTGCACGAAATAACATCTTATCTACAACCAAATATTCATTAATATCTAGAAGTTTCTTTGCCAATTTTTGTGAAACTGGAGGCTTATTATGTAAATAATAATCTAATATAGGCTTTAAAGTAGGATCTTCGTACTGGAGCTTAGCAAAGCCCTCAAAACTATAGTTAAAATGTTTAATGAGGTCAATATTTTTCGCATCGCAGATAAACCGATCTGTTTCAACTATAACAGAGTCAGTAACATCAGACACAGTGGATAAATCATAGGCATGTTGATCCGAAGGGTCAAAAGGTGCACTAGTAGTACAGTTATCAGATGTAAAGACAGCGCAAATGTCATTAATGTTAGTCTCAGGCTCTGAAACCGTAACTGAATTGTGTTTATCTGGCTTGCCTACTGGAATGTTTGAACGATTACAATTGGCTTTAACATTCAAATGTTTATGTTTATGCGCATACCGACGTTTTGTGCATTTAGGATTAGCATCAAAACGTTCCATCTCTGTATCACCATCATATGCATTATCATCATTTAGACTGAAACTTGGAGCACAATTATTGACACAATGTTCATCAGTGCTATTGAGAAGATCATTTAATGTTAAGCCACCTGGCAATGTTATATGGTTTTCCTTATCGAAAACATAAGGAAAATAGGGATCCCCTTCAGCCGGGCTGTCGACACAAGGATTAGACTTTGTGTTGCGAATACGACTAAGAGCATCAGGTACACACATTTGTGTTGCTGGCTTGTACACAACTTCGAAATCAAATTGTTGTAAAAGCGCAATCCAACGCTCATATATGGCACCACGTAATTTTTTCTGGAAAATGGGTTGAAGCGCTTGATGGTCGCATTCTACGACAAAATGGCGGCCTCGAAGATAAGGTGCACAGTCTAGAATTGCAATTGTCATGCCCAGTAGTTCTAATTTCGTGGGACTGTAAGACCTCTGCCACTTAGAAAGACTTTTTGATCCAAATTTAACGATGCGTGTTCGCTGTTTTTCATCCGTGCCGTTAGGAAATTCAGATTCTGGATAAATCTGGTACAACATGTATCCGACGCCTAAACTTGAAGAATCAACACTGAGACGAAAAGGTATATTGTAACGAGGAAATGCAAGTGCTTGAGAGTTCAATAATAACGCTTTCAAACAGTCAAATGCGTCTTGATGCTCGGATTGCCAAAGGAAAAATGTTCCTTTTTTCAGTAAGGTTTGCAAAGGATTAGTGACAACACTATGATTAGGTATAAACTTCCGGAACCAATTAGTTAAACCCAGAAAACGTCCAGCTGAGTCCAGCTGATTTTAAACGAGTGAACACTACAGTTAAGTCAGCCAAATGTTGTTCAAACGTAGCACTGTGAATCAAGACATCATCCAGATAACAAAGTACAGACGAAAATATCAACCCCTGGAATACTTTGTCCATCAATAACTGGAACGAATTAGGGGAAGATTTCAATCCCATAGGTAATCTTAAAAATTTAAATGTTCCGAAACATGTGGCAAAAGCTGTATATTTGGACGAATCAGGAGCACGGGGCATTTGAAAAATCCCACTACTCAAATCAATGGACGAAATAAAGTGAGGCTGTTTATCACCAAAGGATTCAGTGAGTTCTTGTAAATCAGGAATACTGTAATGAAAATCCTGGGTCTGTGAGTTTAAGTACCGGAAATCACAACAAAATCTATACATTGATAGACTTGATTGTTTAGACCCTGGAACGGCATTGTCATTAGGCTTAGAGCGCTTAGTGACCAAGACAATCGGACTGGTTATAGGAATATCCTCAGTTTCGCTGACACGACAAATGACACCTTGTTGCATTAATTCTTCTAGTTGATGTTTTAACACTTCACGTTTGTCTGGAGGTAAGCGATAGGGGCGCTGGTGTTTTGGAATGGCACCACGTTTTAACTGTATCTGATGCTGCACAAAATCAGTTTTCCCAAGTTCGGGTTTTTCTGGTGTAACAAATATATCACTAAACTGATAAAGACAGTCCTGTAATTGACTAAGTTCATTACTAGAGACATCAGTTGTAGAAAAATCAAAATTGTTGCAAAACTGGGTCTTATCATCACTTGTATTGGCATCATGATCAATATGGTTGAGTTCACCCTTGGCAATTGGTGAATGAGGTTTGGAGGACGGAAGATCGACCGGCGTTATATCATAGTCTTGATCAATAACACTAAAGTTTGCTAAAGAACACCCTTTAAATAAAGTTATGGGGGCTGCTCTCAAGTTTAGTATTTTCAAAGGCGTGGTGTTCTGACGAGATATAACCGAAATACTCTTACAAATGAGGACATTTTTACGACAAAGAGTTGGATGTACAATAGATATACCCTGTAAACCATGAGCCAAATCTGGATTAACACGACCCGATATAATTGATTCAGAGTTTGGAGGAAGTTCAACTGTTTTTAAACATTTGACACATGACTGTAAGGTAGGTAAAGGTTTACTGAAGTCTAATAAAACACGATTTTCTCGAAGAAATCCAGTTCCCAGAATCAAGGGTTGAGATGACTACTTTAACACAAAAAAGTCAACAGCTCTAGATTTAGTAGTTGACGTTTTAAGTCGAACTGATGTAACCCCAAGGACATCGACTGGTTTACCATCTGCTAGGTGAATGGTTGCATATGGCAAAGGTTTAACTGTAGTCTTGACATGTGAAAGTAGTGTCTTATATAGATCAGCTGCTAAAATATTGATGGAACTGCCACTATCCAGTAAAGCATACAACTTCAGCTGATGAATTCGTACTGGTAAATATAAAAATGTTTAGACGATGAGGAAGAGCACGACTGGAACAAAAGTTTACTGATTCCTTCCCAAGGGCCTGTGCTCTGGAGCTCTTGGGGGCTGCAAGTTTCCCTGTTGTTGTCCATATTGTTTACAATGGAGACAATGAAGATCAGGTCTGTAATTACCACTCTTGATCCAGTTGCATTCGGCTTGACGGTGACCTGGAGCGTGACAAGCAAAACAGGTAGGCATTGGCTGTGAGGGTACAGGCAGTGAATGACTAGTTGACTGCTGACTGTAAGACCGGGCTGGGGGCGGTGGCTGAGTCGAGGGCTGAGACTGAGATATAGGCATCTGTGAGAACCGCTCTGTCAGTGCAGAAACTTGCTGATGTAAGTTTACAAAATCTGAGTAGCTTACAGATGGAGGGCTAGAGGAAAACTGTTTCCTATCGCCATGATGATGACTTGTGATGCAAGGATTAATGGCTTTATCACCTGAACTGTCATTGGTACGTAGTGAACTAGGCTGACCCAGGATTGGTTCTTGACGTCGATAACCATAAGCTTCTCCAAGTTTGGCTACAGTGATTGCATCTTGCAAAGTCTTTGGCTGTCCTGTACGTACAAAAAAGGCTAAATGTGGAGGCAAAGCATCTATAAACCTCAGCAAAATGTCATAATCAGGCTTTTGAAGACGGGTACCAAGATCTAACAAATGACCACTAAATTCTTGTATGGAGAAACCAGGGTGCAATGCTGCAGTATTATAGGCCTGAAACTGTAAAACTCGATCACCCTCAATAAAACTATGAAGAAATTTAACACACAATGCACTCCATGACATTTTGTCGACTGGAGATAGGTGGGTGAACCAAGTGCGTGCTGGACCACGTAGTTGTAGGTGAAAAGCTGCAATTTTCTTACAATCAGTGTCGATTTCTTCTAACAAACAATACGAATCAAAGGCAGAAATGAAATACTCAGCCTCCTGCGTACTACCATCAAATTGCGGCAAGAGATTATTAAACCTGTATTGGCGGTGAACTGTAGAACCGTCCGAACTCAATTCATCAGATAAATTCTGGCGTTGACCATACGTAGGTTGGACTGGGAACCAATAGGGATCGCCAAGATCGACAGCAATGGAATCTTGTAAATACATGTTATTCTGAGCACTTGCTGGATTGGTAAATGGAGTAGAAGACTGCAAATTCATGTACATGGCTTGACTTGACTAAAGTAATACTAACTACTGTAGTGCAGGCGTAGTAAGTACTTAGGCATATCATATAGCGGTACCGCTACAGAACGTCATCAGATTTCCTGAGGTATGCCTGGATCGGTAAAAAGGAGTAGATGCCTCCAACTGCATGGACGTGGCTTCATTGGCTTGTCTATTTATTAGTATTACTAAAGTACTAACGAATGATAGTCTTAGTGATCAGCATTGTGGAAGGTGACTTCGGCAGACATCAACATGGCTGAAAAACGTGGTCGGGCGTGTTGAGATTACCAAACAATTTTGACAGAACGAAACAGCGTGGAATTCATACTCTGTATTGTGTTTAACGAGCTACGATCGACTCACCAGACTTTAGCATCTCCACCATGTTATCTTACAACGACGGGGGGGTTATGCGCCGCGCAGACTTATAAATTAAAATAGGAAAAATTGATTGATGATTTGATGTTTATTCCGCCATTCTACGATGTCAACCTCAAAAACGAGGCTCTCAATATTCGATTATCCAGACAAAACATTATATAGTTGTGATTAACCAGACTTAAGTAGATATTTGAGGGTTATTAAATAGAAGATATAACACTAGCTACGAGAATGTAGCTAAAAACGTTGAGATATGGGCTACTGATGTGTTATTGTTTTTGTTTTTAGCTACGATTTGAGGCCTTTAGTTGCAAGTTGCAAATTCAATTTCTTTATTAATATGCATATAACATCTTTAAAATAAGATAAGTTAATACTGTTATCACTAACTAAACTTACAGGAGGGGTCAATGTGATGGCACAACTATCGCCTAACTCCAAATATTCGCATTTAAATTACTGAAGCCATATTTTAGTTCGGCATTCACCTCCATTGAAATCCACGTGGATGTCATTTTAATTTTATGCGTTTCACGGAGATTGACAATCTCGTTCCCAGAGGCAGCCGCGGATCCGAAGGCCTCTGGCACATTAGACCGTCCATTTTTTCCAATCTTTTTCAAACCTAAGCCCCGCCCATTCTGATCTCTGATTGGTCAATCTTTATGGGTCGATTTCTCGAAAACTAGAGGTCGGATCGTTGTTTCGTTTGTTGTAAAATGATCTTTGAGTCAAAGTCAACTCACTGACATAAAAAAATTGATCCTAAACGAACAAATTCAAGTTTTTGTAAAGATCTATTTTTCTACGCGTGGGTGTATTTTTAAGTGATTCGGTCATCCAGGCACGTAAAATCAGGGGCGTACGACGCAAATAAACGAGAAATTTCGCGCGTAGGAATTACATGTCACCTTCCGGGAAAATGGCTACCCCGATTCACCAGAGAAATTTCTTCAAAAATTTTGCTGGTTTCGAGATTGGGAGATTGATTGTAGCTTAAAGTGCACATTTCCGCAGCCAGCGGATACTTACGATGAAAGCAAATACGCTTCGAAACTGTTGACGGGGTTGAATTAGAGTTTCATACGTTGTAGCAATGTTTGCACACGGTCAGACAGTCATAGACGGGTGAAACTATAGGTTGCCAGGCAACGAAACATAAGCCCACAGCAGGTAAATCGCCCGGGCAGTCAACAAGGGTTGTCGCATATTTTTACTTTTTTCGGTAATGAAACATTTGTAATACACTAAAATTTGATTAAGAGTAAGAACTCATTATGTAATTATCAGAAAACCATTAGAATTGGTTTGCATTTAAAAAGTTTTGCCACACGCTAACAATTAGTATACGAAACATTTATTATCACAGATTTAGCTGTTCAGTTTTCAAAATTCATTGAAAATCAAAATACATGTTCGTTTCAACACCTTAAACTCTGTGTATCAATCTGAAGTCAATCGGATGACAAGGTTGGCCTCTATAGCGCCAAGGGAGATAACTCTGGCAGTAATTATTTGAAATCGGTGAAAATCAATAGGCTTCTTTGTCTCATGATCTTTAGAGCATCCACAGGATTTTTTTTGAGGTGATCAAGGGCCATAACTCTGGCAGTAATTATTGGAAATCGCTGAAAATCAATAGACATCTTCGTCTCATCATCTTAAACACTCTTCTATCATTTCAGATGCCAAGGCTAATGTTTCATTCACAGAGTGGATTGATTGACCTCAACACAAGCTTTAAAAAGACAAAAAGAAGCAAAACAGGTGAGATAAATGTGCATTTCATACAATTTACGAAGTACATCCAACCTGATCTATGGTGGCTGATTGGTATCATGTCGTATTGTCGTGATGTCGCCTTTCATAACGCGACAACCCGACAACCCGACATCACGACATTTCTACCCGACAACACGACAACCCGACAACCCGACATCACGACATTTCTACCCGACATCACGACATTTTTACCCGACATTACGACACTAAAAATGTCGTGATGTCGGGTAAAAATGTCGTGATGTCGGGTAAAAATGTCGTATTGTCGGGTTGTCGCGTTATGGAACAAAAAACTGGCAATAAAGAAAATGGTTGATCAAGTGGAAGTAGATTCACACTCACATTGCAGTTTGAGTTGCATTCGTATCCATTTGTATACGTCCACATTCATAATGTGAACCGTCTTCATTAGCTCAGTCGGATCAGAACAGTAGGACGTTAAAACCCCATTTCAGTTCATAATGTGAACATATTATGCCGCCGCCCTTGTCTGTGTGTCTGTCATTGAGTCAAGTGGTGTGGTTTCCAGCCCAAGCTTGTCCATGACAAAGAGTAGGGTCGTCTGTCTAACCTCGTGGGTTTTCTCCGTCTAACCTCGTGGGTTTTCTCCGGGTGCATGCCCTACCCCGCGAGGTGGTGCCAATCCCGCTGTAAATATTCTACAGGTTGCAATTATTAACAGATTTTGTTCAAATTCGGCATGATCAATCATTTCAATAACAGGATGGTACCTATATTAATATTTAGTCTGTAATTAAACACTCTACAGGCCGCGATTCTTAATGGATTTTCTTCAAATTTGGCATGAGCATTATTTTTAAAGAGACAATGGCACCTACTGATGTAAATGCATGCCCGACCCATAGGGGCGTTGTCACGCCCACTTTTCGTGAATATTTTGTCTGAAAACACCTTTCAGGCTGTAATTCTTAAGAGATTTTGATTAGATTTGGCATGATCAAGACAGGATGGTAAACACCCTACAGGCTGCAAATTTTATACGCCCACATTGAAATATATCAAGGGCCATAACTCTGGTAGTAATTATTGGACATCACTGAAAATCATTAGGCGTCTTCGTCGCACGAACTTACACACTGTGCATCAATTTCAAGCGAATCGGGTGGCAACGTTAGCCTCTAGAGCGTCCACAAGATTTTAAAAAGTGAAACGTGATCATGGGCCATAACTTTGAAAATAATGCTCATGCCAGTCATCCGATTGATTTGAAATTTATACCAAGTGTTTATGTTCATGAAACTCTGGCAGTAATTATCTGGCAGTGAAAATCGATGGGCTTCTATGTCTCATGGCCATAAAGATTGTATATAAATTTAAAATCAATCCGATGATAAATTTAGGCCCCAGAGAGTCCACAATCTGACCGACGGGCGGACTGACGGACAGACGGGGGCGACGACGATTTATTTAAATGTGGACGTATGAAATTTGCAACCTGTAGGGTGTTTACCATTCTGTCTTGATCAAGCTAAAACTGAACAAAATCTCATAAGAATTACAGCCTGAAAGGTGTTTTCAGACAAAATATTTACGAAAAGTGGGCGTGACAACGTCCCTATGGGTCGGGCATGCATTTACATCAGTAGGTGCCATTGTCCCTTTAAAAATAATGCTCATGCCAAATTTGAAGAAAATCCATTAAGAATCGCGGCCTGTAGAGTGTTTACAGACTAAATATTAATATAGGTACCATCCTGTTATTGAAATGATTGATCATGCCGAATTTGAACAAAATCTGTTAATAATTGCTACCTGTAGAATATTTACAGACAAAATAATAACAAAAAAGCGGGATGGGCACCATCCCGCGGGGTAGGGCATGCACCCGGAGAAAACCCACGACAGACGACCCTACTCTTTGTCATGGACAAGCTTGGGCTGGAAACCACACCACTTGACTCAATGGCAGACACACAGACAAGGGCGGCGGCATAATATGTTCACATTATGAACTGAAATGAGGTTTAACGTCCTACTGTTCTGATCCGACTGAGCTAATGAAGACGGTTCACATTATGAATGTGGACGTATACAAATGGATACGAATGCAACTCAAAGTGCAATGTGAGTGTGAATCTACTTCCACTTGATCAACCATTTTCTTTATTGCCCGTTTTTTGTTCCATAACGCGACAACCCGACAACCCGACATCACGACAACCCGACATCACGACAACCCGACAACCCGACAATACGACATTTTTACCCGACATCACGACATTTTTACCCGACATCACGACATTTTTAGTGTCGTAATGTCGGGTAAAAATGTCGTGATGTCGGGTAGAAATGTCGTGATGTCGGGTTGTCGGGTTGTCGTGTTGTCGTGTTGTCGGGTAGAAATGTCGTGATGTCGGGTTGTCGGGTTGTCGCGTTATGAAAGGCGACATCACGACAATACGACATGATACCAATCAGCCACCATACTGATCCCCACTTCTGCTGACTAAAGGGCTGGAAATTTGGTACTGCATAGGGTTTTCTTCTCCCCTTGGCATGTAACCGAATGACAGAATTGCACATTTTGACCATTTTCTGGATGTCAATGATCCATTTACCTAGATAGTATTCACCCGAGAATGCTCATTATCACCCAAATTTAACATTTCAGGTCTACATCTCAAACCCCGATAACTTCCTGGACTGGCTTTAGTAGAATGATGATCTCTATAACACCGGTGGTGAAAGTGGAAGGCAAATCGTAATCAGTTTGGGTTCCAGCTGAGGACCCCTGTAAACTTTGCTTTTTGATGATGATTTCATTTCCGAGCTTGAACAGGACACCCTTGTGTTTATCATGACCTCTCATACTGGAAGATAACATGAATGCCAATAAATGGCCTGTGTTGACGGTTGTTCATATCTCTTTTCCAGGAAAGTTGTAGGCACTATCACCATTGTAAATCAGAGTGAACAGGGTGACCTATGATTGGTCAGCAGTGTATCTGATTCACTACTGGGGGGGGGGTGAAAAAAACTGTTGTAGTTTTACATAATCAGATTTTTTCCACTAACTTATCCTGTGGAAATACAGCTATAGGTGATATTTTGATATTCATAGGCACTTCATGTTTCAAAAATCTTAGATTTGACCACAATTAGGAACTTGAAGCTATGTTAACAGAGACAACTGTGTGTTTTTTGATGAAAGTGTCTAAAAGTCTAATATTGCACCAATGATTACTGTTTTAAAGTATTTTCATGTTTCATTTATAATGAATTTATCTCATCTTTTTACAGAATGCATTTATGTTCAATAATAAAAATGTTCTGTGGAATTCAAAATTCATGTGCTTTCAAATTATACGATTTTATACTGGGGAGTGGGGTTGAAAAAGCTGTTGTAGTGTTACACAATCAGATTATTTCAACGACAGTCGGTGAATAATCACCGGATTGGATTAATTAAACAAACAGCGATAAACAATGTAAGACTATTTAATGGCGGTAATAATACAGTGAAGGCAGGAAGAACACAAGATCACATGGTTAACTGACCACAGGGACTAGTAAGATAAATAACATAGGGATTCGTACTAAACTAAAACAATATCAATATAAAATATAGTCATGATATCGCGATGGTTTTGTCCTTGGCCGCTGGGGTCGCCGATGATAGTTGATATCAAACTGAGGCTCTTCAGAATCTGAGGCGATGATATCTGGATCCTGCGGTTCATTGTGGAGTTGCAGAGTTGTGTCTTTTAACTCACGAGGGACAATGACACTATCATCATCACTATCAGAATCGGAGAGAGGGTCGTTCAGCTGGTGTGGCTTGGTATCAGATACACCTCCGATGGTTTGACGACATACGTTCGGGATTGAATATTAGATTTTGTAAACTTTTTAACATGGAGTAAACTATCATGAACACTAACCACAATATATTTATCACGTGCTTTGAGTTTGTTGCCATCGCTATATAATTACACTAAATCACCGACATCAGCAGTAGAGTCTGGGAGGGATGTGCCTTTGGGATGTTTTGATTTTTCACTATGTGGATGGTTAGCTTTGCGGCGGGATTGTTGCTTATCGATTAACAGTTGATCGTCTATAGGAAGCTGTATATTAGTCATTTGATCTCTCTGACACCAGATTTCGCGAGCAGATAAACCACCATTACGGACCCTCGAATTTAAACGAGCGATTACAAGGCTAGGTTGGAGGGGTGTGATTTCACCTCCTGCAGGGAACTGAGAATTTCCTGTTCGACTTCCTGAACTGCACGTTCGGCGACTGGGTTCTTGTTAACGTTTTGATACGTCCTATTTCTAAGCGAATTCCATATTGTACCAATAATTTATCATCCGACATAGCCTTAAAACACGGTCCGGGGTCACAGCGAATTACACAGTTACCTTCAATGGGTAACATATCAATAGCCAACTGTAATAGAGCATCACGGACAGTTTTTGTCTGTTCGTTGTTGATAATACTAGCAGCAGTACGCGATGTTACACACTCACGAAGAACTAATATGCGTTGTTTATAACGACATATTACATCACATGCGAAATACGAACCAACAGTAGTTGGAGGAGGTTCTGTAGACTGTTTAACTAAAGACGACGGAACCTTCTGCAAGGCTGAACACGGAGAACAATTTTTTGCTATGGAATCGACAACACTGTCCATATCTAACGCGTAAAAGTATCTGTGGACGATTTTACGAAGCTGGTACGCAGTGGGATGGTCTAAACGGATGTGGAGAGCTGTCAAAATTCCCGGGAGTAAAGATCGGGGAACAACAATTAATTCGCGGTTAGTCATAAGAGGATCTGTTTTTTTAACCACAAGAGTTCCATCAGCCGAAATAGATATATTGTTGAGGTAACGTTTGACATCGTGTGCATTCGTAACCTTCTTGGAGGGTCTTGTGTCCTGTGATAAATGAGCATGCCCGCGACGTAAGTCCTTACAATCCAATTGAGCGGATGGCCACATCGTTCTATTTAAAAATGGTAACTTGACAGTTCCGTCCATGATATCTTTGACAGAGACAGCACGGACAACAGATTCAGCAGTTTCAGAAACAAAAGTACAAATCTGACATGAAACCAATTCGCATTCTGGAGCATTGCGACTGCCGAAGTCAGTTGGTACATTCGCTGATCCGGCCAGATGGCGAACGTGGATGTGAAATCGACTTGCCGTGGACAAAAGGTTGCTACACGAGGGCTAGCTGAATACTCACCCCTACACAGTTTAGCGAAGGCTTCGACACAAGGTTTACTATCTGTGAGAAGCTGGGTAACTTTGTCCGATTGAACGATATAGGGAGAGAAGTGTTTCACGGCGGCAGCTATTGATAATGCCTCAACCTCACAGGGGCTCCATCCAAACTTTCGATGAGGAAGCTTTGCACTGTAACATCCTGCGACTTTAAGCCTACTGTCGCGAACGAGATAAAGTGTGGACGCTAAACCATGATCTTTAACTGCACCATCGGTGACAATCCAGAGTTGATCAGACGGTATGGGTAAGTCGATGGCTTTAGCACTGCGCAAATAGTCCTGGGCCACCTGAAACATGCAGATAGTATCATCAGTCCATGCCAATTTATCTTTTGATGTGGCACCTCCTACCATAGAGTCAAACGGGGTAAGGTATTTAGAACACTGAGGTAGTACTCTGGCCAGGAACTTGTAAGCACCAATAAAGGCTCGTAGGTCGCGGACAGTTTCGGGGCGTTGACATGTCGATAAAGTAGCAAGTTTGTGAGGACTAGCACTTAACGTACCTTGGCACCAAATCCAGCCAAGTATGACAGTTTTATGAGGAGCAATTACGATTTTCGAAGCTTTCAAACTAAGTTGGGCTTTTTGTAAGGCTGTGAGAACTTTTTGCCAATTTGAGATGAGTTCCTCGTGAGAGTTTCCGCCACAGTAGAGGTCGTCTGCAATTTTAGCTACAAACCCATCTTGAATCAGGTCACCGAGCACACGGCACATGAGCTCTTCGAGAGCAGTCTCCGACCCTGGCATACCCATGGCACAACGCGTGTACACACGAACTCCCTTAAAGGGGGTAACAACTCCACAGTACTTCATGGACTCCGGGGATAGCGGAATCTGGTAAAAAGCGCTCGACAAATCTGTAACGATGATGTATTTCCATTTAGCAATAGATCGCAGTGTTGATTTGAGTCTATATCTGGCATTAGTGAAGGCTGTGGCTTAGCATACTGACCCACCTCGGCGAAAGCTGTTACGAGTCTATAAGAGCCGTTTGGTTTTTTGACGAGGAAGGAGGGATTTAAATATTCTGCTACAACATTAACATCCTCGGGGCGCTTGAATACACCACACAGCTCCAAATCGTCGAATTTCTGTTGCATCTCGTCGAGTTTGTCTTTGGAATACAGGGGAATGCGACCCTTTCGTTGTGGAGGTAAAACCGGTCCCATATTAACAGTAGCGGAAAATGGTCCAAATGCCCCATTGTATCCTCTTAGGTCAGGGTGAAAAACGTCATCGTAAGTATGTAATAATTCCTGAAATCGATGCCGGGTGGATTCAGGAAGTAGATTATCAGGATCTAGCTGAACAGCTTTGGAGTATGTATGAGGTCCATTGTTGGAAGGCAGTTTTCCAGTTGATGATCCGCCGGTGTCGTTTTTCGCAGGAGTATATGTGGGCAAAATGTGGGAAAAGTGGCTATTGCGGCGTACGGTAATAGGGAAATCAGTATTATTGGGTATGCGAACTTTGCCTCCAACACTGTGAACGAGCGCAGATGTGGGCCATTCTATTGTGACATCACCTGTGGTATTAAAAGGATCTGGTCTCGGTTCCAAAGCTAGGTCTTGAGTGTCTTTGATGTCATCAGGTACAATGACCTCGATAAACTGGCCAGGCCATAAGGTAGTTAAACACTGGCGCGAAGAATCGATGGATGAGTAGAGCGAGCGGTGGTGTCCTGTGAACTGGGAGTAGTACCATAAGAGTAAGTGTCAGTGTCGCCGATAATAACTTGACACTTAGAAGGACGAATTGATATGTCATTCAATGACATAAATGGTGTTCCTCCCAATAAATCGACGTCTAGCGATTCAACAACCAAGGCACTCAGAGTAAGAATGTGATCGTCTCGAGCAAGATTAAAGTGAACTTCACCCCTAACATCAAGTAGAGTTTTTCCGTCCGCCTGAGTTGCATGTTGAGAATTTTTACTGATGGTAAGTCCTAGGAATAGTGTTAAACGTAAACTGATCATATTGGTTTCAGCGCCGGAGTCGATGGTGATACGAACACAATGCTCGTTATAAAATGTATCTATATACGGAGACTGGTTGACTTGAACACGGCGTGGCGAAGTTGGTAGAACTTGGATAGCATCACAGTGTATCGGAACGTTAGATACGGAAGTCTCATCTTCGTCATCAACAAGAATTTGTCGTGCGCGGGGCATACATTTCCTATCAAATTTCTGGCAGATATGGACATAAACTAAGGAAGTGATCTGAAGCTGGGGCCAGTTTCACAAAGCAACTTACGATGAACAATTTGCGTAAGTTTATCGTGAAGTAAACTTACGTAAAAATCGCGTTTCACTAAACTTCTTAACTTACGAAATTCGTAACTTTTATCGTACAGTTTACGGCAACTCTAACCTTGTCGTAAGTTGGAAATTTTTCGTATCTTTGACGAAATGGTCGCCTTTATACTTTATGCGTATCAGGGGGTAGTTTCACAAAGCAACTTACGATGAAAAATTTATCGTAACGTAAACTTACGAAAAAATTGCGTTTCACTAAAATTCTTAACTTACAAAATTCGTAAATTTGATCGTAAAGTCTACGGCAACTCTCACCCTGTCGTAAGTTGTATTTTTTTTACGTATCTTAGACAAAATGGCCGCCTTGTTACTTTATGCCAGTGGTTCCCAACCTGTGGTACGCGTACCACGAGAGGTACGAGCGGACCTTCCAGGTGGCACGCGAGCACTTTCGGGGTAATGAACGTTTTTAGTTATTTTTTACTTCACAAAAATGTTTACTGCCTAACACAAGATAAAGTGCAGCTATAGCGGGTGTGGCGCCAGACAGGGTAAGCTTACTCTTCCGGGCACCTGTTACCACTGTTTGTCGTGTAATTTGTACACGGGGAGCAGTCCATTTTCTGATTACACTATTTTGCCTATTACGGTTTTTTAGGACTGCGAATTCTGTCTTATGGTTTGGATTGTTCGTACTTGGTTTTATTTTATTTGATCGAATTCAGTTTCTCTGGAATCAGGTGGTAGCCTACGTGGCGACTGTATGGGACCTCCGGACAAGTGGTACTCTATCACAAAAAGGTTGTCAACCATTGCTTTATCCCGATCGACAACTTCGGCGAGAGAGAATATTTAGGGACACCTATACGGACGAGGAGTTAGTTTCACGTAACAAACTTGATTGGACCAGTAGGCCCCCTATATTACATGTTGTTTACTGTATTAAAGCGGGAATTTCATATTTTCCAAGAAAGTCAAAACATATTTATTTCTGTCTTTTGCTCAATAGGTTGTCAACTCACTATTATGCAATCATAGGCATTATTTTCCACACTGAAACATCTTTCACATGGAAAATAATAACACAATTACCTCCTTGTTTTCCCATTCCCCCTGTGCAATAGCTATCTTCAAACGTTTGAATTTAATGTTGAAATTGATATTTTTTCCAATTTCTCAACTGGCAATAGTGAATTATAGGATTATTCTTTAACAAGGTTGGACTGTTGATAACATCTATTTTAAGGCTTTATTTTGAATATATTTTAAAAATATAATTTAAAAATATGAAATTGCCGCTTTAAAGGGACAATAACATTCTTGCTGGCTTAGTAGCTCCAGAAAATAAATAATACCCTTATTCTAAGTACTAGATGTTTAAGTGTCCTACCTGTTGTGTAAATTATCCAATACAACCTATTTTACTTGTCCAGAGGGTTCGAAAATATTTTAAAATCCAAGTCACATTTGAAAATTTTTACGTTAGACTTTTCAAATCAATTGGTTGAATTTTTCCAATTTTTTAAAATAGGTGTGTTAAGATGATATTTATATCATCATTTAATTACAATATTCTAAAATGATACGATTTGTTGACCAGAATGAAGATTGAGACATATTATTCAGTTACAACAAGAGTGTTATTGGGGCTTTAATGATGATATCAAAACCGCAACTTACCGATCGAAATCCTACTGTACAACTTACAAGTCCTGATTGCATTACGGTAGGCCTACTATGACACACCTAACTTCCAAAAACTCATCACTGATGCACATGATCATGGGGTTGGAGTACCATCAGTGTCTAGAGTAATTTATCGTGTTTCACGAGCAATAACAACCCGTGTTGACGATTAATTATCAATAAATTTCCCTTAAAGAGTTGGCCTACGCCTATCGCGGCAAAGACCGACAGGTGGACCTACTTCGCACAAATATTCTCCCAAGCTCAGTCTTTCGATTACCTAGTCAGACTGCTGCTCAATTTTCCTTTCAGAATTCCATAATTCTGCTCTACGCCCTCAATCGAAACACCGAAAGCTGTCCCAATTTTGTTTTCAATTTTTTAATGTTCATGCTTTCTACTAATTTCGGCTTTTGACAGACTGTCAGACGACGTATGCTACTATGTCACGCGCTATGGCGTAGCAAAGAAAAACATGTGAACAAAAGGCATGAAAATAGCTTTTTATTCATAAGTACACAGCTACATCTTAGCGTATATATAAGGAATATATCATTTCGTCGTTTATATTTCAAAAGTTAGGATAAAACCAAACATAACGGTTATAATGCCGAATTTGTCAACATTATGACTGTGGGAATGTTTACAGAAGTTTGAATGAAGTGACGTAACATGACGTCACGACCATTCGTGGCGTATCTACGTAAAAAGATACGAGAAAAAGTTAAGAAAAAACTTACACCGGTCGTTGTGAAACCGGCGTAAATAATTCGTATCTTTTTCGTAAGATTTTTTAACGTAACTTTTTTTCTAAAATTTTACGAACTTTTTTTAAACTGCCCTCAGGAACTTCGTTGGGAGAGAATATTCAGGGATAGATTAAACCCCCCCGACATCCATACAGACGAGTTAGTTTCGCGGTACAAACTTGATCGGACCAATAAATATATTACACGTTATCAACTGTATTAATTATGATATCGAAACCGCAACTGAACGATCGAAATCCTTGTCATCTGTAGTGTACAAACTACAGTACAAGTCCAGATTGCATTACGATAGGGGGGATCACGTGACTAAGTGGGTAAGGTGCTGACTCGCTAGCCTGGAGGTTGGGTTCGATCCCT
This sequence comes from Patella caerulea, assembly GCA_036850965.1. Classification (NCBI taxonomy): domain Eukaryota; kingdom Metazoa; phylum Mollusca; class Gastropoda; family Patellidae; genus Patella; species Patella caerulea. The sequence goes on along the minus strand of JAZGQO010000008.1, from coordinate 1,516,904 downwards.
GCATTGGTCGAGAAAGTTCATCTTGATTTTCCGAAGTGGTTTCCCCTTGTCAGTGATAGAACGGGGGGGGGGGGGCTGACAAGGACTGCTGTCTAGTCGTTCGGATGGGACGTAAAACCGAGGTCCCGTGTACACATTGGCGTGCACGTAAAAGATCGCTTGGCAGTTGGAATTCGATATATGAGTAGTCTGTAGTGCCGCAGCCCGGGCAAAATTCCCCTCATTGCACTCTGTATGGCGTATGCCCGTCTTCCATTAGCCCAGGTTAGGTGTAGAAGAGTAGGACGTTAATCCCAATTTCATTTCATGCATTACGATAGGCTATTATGCCACAAGAAGCTTCCAAAAACTCATTGCTAATGGCACATGGGGTTAACGTACCAGATGAATCGCCTTTTAAGTTTTGTGGTCAGGATCGGGTTTACCTACTATAGTACCGGAAAGGTATGTCAATATATATAGCCTATAGGCTTGGTAGACTCAGGCTTAAAACTAGGGTATCGTGAGCCTTCGGTTGTAGGCAAGCATTTTCACTACAAGTAGGCCTACAACATAGTATTTAATTTGATTTATCACAAACAGGAACCCAGGAAAAATAATCTCGGTAGGTTAGTTTTCATTAAACAAGATTGTGGTTAACGCTCGGTATTACTATTATTATGCCCAGTATTACTACTACTAGACCCTGTAGGCCTATAAGTAACTAGGGCTTTAAGAGTATGCCTATCGCGGCAAAGACCGACACTAACAAAACTTATGCGCCATAGAAAACGCATGACTTAGTTTTTCGTATAACAAAATGATCCTGTAAACATATCTTTTTTATTTTGCTTCTTATTGTGAACAATATTCAAATGGGAACACATCAATAACAACATATTTGTACACTTATAGATGTTTAACCTGTAACCAACGGTACAAAGTCAGAGGGGTCATAAGTGTACAAATGTGTTGTTATTGATATGTCCCCATTTGAATATTGTTCACAATTAGAATCAAAATAAATAAGATATGTTTACAGGATCATTTTGTTACACGAAAAACTAAGTGATGCGTTTTCTATGTCGCTCAGTATATTCTCCCGAACTCTGACTTTCGATGACTTGGTCAGGCTGCTGCTCAAATTTCCTTTTAGAATTCCCCAGTTCTGCTCAACTGCCCCAATCAAAAAGCAGAGAGCTGCAGGGGTCCAATGCTACTGTGACACGCGCTATGACGTAGCAAACAAAAACAAGTAAACAAAAGGCTTGAAAATATCATTTTATTAATAAATACACAATTACATCTTAGCGTATATATAAAGAATATATCATTTCGTCGTTTATGTTTCAAAAGGTAATGATCAAATAGCGGGTATAATGCCGACATTGTCAACATGTAGGCCGTGGGAATGTTTACAGAAGTTGAATGAAGTGATGCAACATGACGTCATGAATGGTCACGACGTATTTACAAGAAAGGATACGTGAAAAAGTTAAGAAAAAACTTACGCCAGCCTTTGTGAAACCGACGTAAATAATTCGTATCTTTTTCGTAAGTTTTTCTTTACGCAGTTTTTTTTTTTTAAAGTTACGAACTTTTGTGAAACTGCCCCCAGGTCTTTTAGATTGTAGACACAATGGACACGATTTTCTGTGACTTGCAAGCAAATTACAGGAAGGTTTATTACGCACAGGCTTACCGCTACGGTAACTGCCCATTCTCATACATCGTACCTCTTCACTAACTGCAAGTTCGTCTAACAATGATGGTAACGATTGGGAAATATCATGTTTCAAAGACGCAAGTGTAACAGAACGTAATTGCGTTGCATATTTTTGCTTAACTAACTTGGGTAAACCAGGGTTGATTAAGCGTAGCCAAGTTACAACAATTATGTTTTCAAGGGATGGCGTAATTTCTTCTTCGACAATTCTGTTACCGTGATGTGTTAAACCGCATCCATCCACAAGCAGATTATCCTCAATAAACGCCACAATTCTCTGATATAAATCTTCAGGTCGTTCTTCCAATTCCAATTTAAAGTCAGTAAAATCCAAAAACTGAGCACCATTGTTTTGAAAACCAAAATGAGCCCGAATGGCTTGCCACACGCAGGTAATGCTGACAGAATGTTTCACTATTGTTCCACGGGCTATAATAGGGCAGTAATTGGCTATCTGACCAAGCATTAATTCCAAGAGCACAACTTTTTGTCTTGCTGTTTTGCCATTTCTACCCTCGTCGCCTGCGAAACCCCTGTCTGGGTTATTTCGTCCCTTCTTTTGCCATACACAATCGTCACTTAGAAATGGCGCAAAATTTTCATCGAGGGACAAAATGTAAGTCAAATTTTGTTTCCATGACTCAAATGACGTAACAGTTTCTGTTTTTGTAAGTACTCGTTGTTTAGGAGCTCTTAATGTTGATGAGGCCATGGCATCAGTATATTACCACCAAATTAAGTCCTAAAAAAGCGTGATTTAACCACACGCAAATTGTCATCTATCGTACGAATCAAGTACGCCTGCTTGCTGTCCAAAGACAAATTTACCTTTTCCGGGAAAATGTAGTATGTTTTCTTTTACGAAAGTTAATACCTTCAGAAGAATGGAGTCTAATCCACGAGTGTCGGTGAATAATCACCGGATTGGATTAATTAAACAAACAGCGATAGACAATGTAAGACTATTTAATGGCGGTAATAATACAGTGAAGGCAGGAAGAACACAAGATCACGTGGTTAACTGACCACAGGGACTAGTAAGATAAATAACATAGGGATTCGTACTAAGTCTAGTACTAATGACTATGGCGCAACTTACTTATCCTATGGAAATACAGCCATATAGGAGACAGTTTAAAATTGATAGGCACGCAGGTTTCAACATCTTAGATTTAACCATAATTTGGCACTTGAAACTAACTGCGAAAAACTGTGTGGTTTTTGATGAAACTGTTAAAAAGTCTAATATTGCATCAATGATTGCTGTTTTAAAGTATTTTCATGTTTGATTTACATTGAATTAATCTCATCTTTTTACAGAATGCATTTATGTTCAACAATAAAAATGTTGTGTGGAATTCAAAATTCATGTCCTTTGAAATTTCTGTCTGAAATTCCGCAGTTTTCTGACGTATTATAGTGTTTGCAGAATGCAGCACTGCTCATCTGAAAATGCATGGATTTTCATAATCTTCGGCCAGGGAATTTCATATATGTTTGTTTATTAGATTACAAAAGATTTGTTCAAATAGCAGCAACATGTGAGGTATATAAATAAACTATCATAAGATAAGATAAGATAAGATAAGATTTTATTGCATCGAAACGTCCATTTAGGACAGCATACAATATAAACATGGACATTTGATAACAATATGACCAATAATGTTAACATTCATGTATAAGACAATGGTAATTTTCATATAGCTTATAATAATAATAATAACATATAGATTTACAGATCACTAAATATTCATGGGTGCGAAAGTTATTTTTAGTCTTTCTCTGCCTTTCCCCTTTTTCTCCTTTTTGCATTGCGATTTTTATTGACTTTTTGGTGTAGAATCGAAGAAAATGGTTTAAAAATACATTTTCTGCCAGGTTTTGGTGAATATTCATGATTTTGAGGCAGAAGGATACAAGGGTTGTGAGGTTGGTTACGTTGAAAGGGAGGGCCGAAAATTGCTTGTTTAGTTGTCTCTACTTCCAGCCTGTGTATCTCAAGTTTTTCATGGTGAACCTCATACATGCTTTTGGGCCAGAGTTTGCCACATGTTGCTCCATCTGTAGCAGAAAGCGTTCTACCCAACTCATATTTGGGAAAAAGTTACAGCCGGTCTAAGAGACGAGAATTAACATTAAAGTCAATGGGGAAATAATTGGTGATCTGTGGCCATAACATGAGCATAGGGCCTACTCTGAGCGGTACTTATCTAAAATGATTTCATTTATTTATTTCAAAACAAGTTTCGGCGTCAATGACGGAAAGGGACAATTGACACAATATTTTAGCTATAATATTGAATTGTTTATTGCACTATATATGTTTCATGCATGCAGGGGCGTGGGGGGGTCCACAACTTGGGTGGGGGGGTACCCCCATAAATTTTGTTTAAAGTCTCAGCCTTCTGTAAACATTGTTTGGCATAATTTACGGGGTTAAACTAAAATATCACACCAATACAACGTTTATCATGTTTACAGACAGCGGCACCGGTCTTACCCCCACCTAAGACAATTTTGGAGTGTTGAACGACTGCAAACACTTTTTCCTGCTATTTCGGCCCATGAACAAAGCAATTTTAAAGTTGTCTAATATCCTAATTAAGGTGGCTTGCTGACTCGAATTCATTTTGTTTTTCTACACTTTTTATTTATAGGTTTGTCTCCTTGTAAAATTATTCATACTTAGTGTAATATAGGATTTCCGTCAGGCATCCTGTTAGTAATTCTACTTTCATTGTGATTGCTTGCTTGCTTGTTTCATTACCAATCTCTTTGTTTATAAGTTGCCATTAATTAGATTCAATCTAGATTACAGCATTGTTATCAATATTATTACTATATTGTCATATTTCACACTCATTATTCCCAAGCTACATTGTATTTGCCAAAGTAATCTAAAAACCTTAACTTTAGCATTGCTTCTTTTTATTTTTGTTAATCAAAGTTTTTTTTTTTATTAATTATGTCCCTACAAATAGGTTTCTGGAATGTCAATGGTCTAATATCAAAACTCAATAATAACAAAACTCGGAATGATATGTTTCAGTATTTTGGCCATTTAGATATTATCTGTTTAATTGAAACATGGTCTAGTGATGAACATGAAAACTTAGGTCTACTACAAAATGTATTTAGTGGTTTCACAGGATTTATATTCAGTAGAAAGGGAAATAACTCTTCAAAATTCGTTCATAGATCAATACGAGAGAGAGAGAGAGAGAGAGAGAAATGGGGTTTAACGTCCACTCAACACAACTAGGTCATTTCGGGACTAACATATGGTTTAATTTTATTTCAATAATTCGCTTGCGCGTAGGGGTCTTTAGCAGTGGGAGGAAACCGGAGTGCCCGGAGGAAACCCACGAGGTTGAGAAGGCGCCCCTATCTCCATGCCACATACGCTCACATCAGGGCTCGAAACCACAGCCGCGAGCCAGAGGTGACCGGCCAACTAGAGGTCGAAGCGCGGCACTCTAGACTACTAGGCCATCCCCCCCCCCCCAGATCAATACGAGATTCATAAGAGATCAATATAAACATGGTATCCAAATTCTTGACGCCTCGGATGGGGACATAATATGGTTTAAACTAAACAAATCGGTTTTCAATATCAGTAATGATCTTTATACTGCTTCTGTTTATATTCCGCCCCAAAATTCACCAATTTGGCAAAAGAAAAAATACAATCCGTTTGATGAACTTGAAAATAACATTAGTAAATATAAAGACTTAGGCGATATACTTCTAGGAGGCGATTTTAATTCACGAACATTTAATCTTCCAGATATATTTACTTCAGATATAGATGCGTCTAATAGTAATAAACCTTTTCCAAAAACTGACAACTCAAATAATATAAATAAAGATAAATTTCCAACAATTAGGAATAATAAAGATTCTGTTATCAATACCTGGGGAAGGGAACTTATACAACTATGTAATACAACAGATGTTTATATTCTTAATGGTAGAACACTTGGTGATTACATAGGCAATTATACTTGTATTAATTATAGGCTACAGCTCGGTAGACTACATTCTTACAAGTACATCATTAACTGCCAAAATTAATTCTTTTAAAGTGTCAATCCCGGTAACTTTTTGGGGAATAAAACTGCTTAATTTTGTATTAAAATCCTTTAAAATCCATTACCTAAGGCCCACCTACTAACCCGATATTTGTGATACGCTTGTAAATAACTTAAACCTGACAGTCTTCATATAGAAATGGAGAACGTTTTATTATACAGTATCTGGATAAAACCACACTTTTTTCTATAAAAATAATATGTAGGTGAAATTTACCTTTTGTTATCAAGTAGAGGGCATGGGTCATTCACTGTATAGACCTCTCAAGAAACATTAATCGATTATCAGGTCACCCAATGAAAAAATTGACCCGAAATCTTAAAAGGGTTACGTGTCCGGATAAGCAGTGTTGACGTTCACGTCCAAACGACTCAATATTTTGAGCTGAAATTTTGAGACAAGGTAAATACACCATGCCACTATATTTTGGTCCATAAATTTCATAAATACTCAGACTTTAATTTTTGAGACTCTGTACTTATCGGGATTGTCCCTTTAAAGTTTCAGCCTTAACCTATTTGTCCGATCATTGTCTGATATCTTGCAAAATTTTGGTTAAACCTATTCAGGACATATTATCCCCTACAAGAGGTAACTATTCTGGCAATAACCCCTCTAATACTATACAGAAACCTTATAAATTCATATGGAAAGCTGATTCGAACCAATCCTTAATCAAAGAACTAAATAAACCTTTTTTCCGGACTCAAGATAACAAATTTTTGTCAAAGACTTTCGATGCTAATGACACAGACAAGGCTAACTCAGATCTGACTAATATTTTACTTGACGCGTCAAGAGCATGTGTCAGGGTTATGAGGATAAAGAAAACAACTAAAAAACACAAATTGTTTGATAAAGACCGTAATAGACTACGTAGGGATATGTTAGAGGCCCAACATAATTCCAACAAAAGCCCACAAAATAACTACTTAAGGGAAATCTATTATAGCAGAAAAAAAAATTATAAAAAGGTAACAAAATATAAAAGCCGTGAAGCTAAAAATTCAATTATCAAGAAACTTAATGAGTTAGAGACAAATGATCCCAAAATTTATTGGAAACTGGTTACTTCTTTGTTAGACGATAATGATGATAAACCTAAAACAGACAGTGACATCCCTATTGATAACTGGCACCAGCATTTTTATAAATTATTTCAGAATAATAATATGAACGATTCTGACTCACAGGAAATAGATAAATTAATCCACAATCTTCAAATACCAAATAATGTAAACCTTGATTTAAACCAAGAAATTTCAGGCAAAGAAGTAAGAAATGCATTTAAAAAGTTAAAGCCTGGAAAATCAAATGGCCCAGACTTAATTCTAAACGAAATGCTAAAGGCTTCTTCAGAAATCCTAATAGATCAGTACATGAAATTTTAAAATCTAATCCTCTCTTCCGGAGTAATACCTTCAAACTGGAATCAATCCTACATAGTACCAATTCACAAAAAAGGTCCAAAGGAAGACCCTGGAAATTACCGAGGAATTGCCCTGGCTAGTTGTCTTTCTAAATGTTTCCTGTCCATTATTAATAATAGAATTATAGATTATCTTGAATCAAACAACATGTTAGATCCAACTCAAGGTGGCTTTCGTAAAAGTCATCTTACTACTGACAATTTAATACATTCTTAAAACTATCCTAAATAAATATAAAAGTAAGAATCAAAATGTTTTTATCAGTTTTATAGATTTTACTAAAGCATTCGATAATATTTGGAGAAAGGGTCTATTACTTAATTACTTAAACATGACGAAACATCTTTAACATAATAAATTCAATGTATAGCAGTACTTCATATATAGTTAAAACCAACAATGGACTTTCCAAACAAATCAGTTCAGGTATTGGTGTCAAACGGGGTTGTGTTTTAAGCCCTACGCTATTTAATATTTATGTTAATGATTTGCAAACTTATATTGGTAACACAGCAGCTCCTTGTCTCGGTGATCTCATCTCACCTCCTATTTGCAGATGATCTTGTATTATTCTCCACTTCTTCGCTAGGTCTTCAAAAATCTCTCAACCATCTGCATGAATTTTATTCAAAGTGGAGATTGGAAGTAAACCCAATTAAATCCAAAATAATGTGTTTCATAAATACACCCAAAGATAATAAAATTTTCAAGCGTAAAAATGTAAAAAACTTTCTTTCGGTAATACTTCTCTGGATATCGTTAATTCATATATGTATTTAGTAGTAAATATAACAAATAACAATTCTTTTAAAGGAGCCATGTCTGACCTTTGCAAAACGGCAAGGCGAGCTTGGTATAGTTTTAAAAGTAAAGTATGCACTCCTAATCAATTACCTACAGAAGTTCTAATTAAACTGTACGACTCAGTTGTAAAGCAAATTGGATTATATGCATTCTGATGTGTGGGGTTCTCATTTAGTGCACAATGTCAAATTAAATTTACCTAAGTGGAGTTATATAGAACACAACAAGATAACCATAAAAACCTGTATGTCAATATTGTGCCAACCCCCTAAAACTACCAATATAGGTTGCCTTGATGAGCTTGGAATTTTCCCACTGCAACTAGATATATACCATAGAATGCTACTCTATTAAAAAGGACTAAACCATCCCGACCTGAAAGATTCAAACCCGTTACTGGCTGAAACTTATAATGATGATATTAAAATAGCTAAGTCTAATATTAAACTCTCATGGACTGCCTCTATAACTCACTTAATAAATTATTTCAATATAAATCCATCAAACCTCACTAAATTTAATATCAAATCATCACTCCAATCCAAATTCAACTCCCTTTTTACTGAATCCTGCCAATCCAGTCCATTTAAAGCTACAAAGCTTAGGACTTACGATCTATTTAAAATGGAAATTTCTAAACCCGCCGAATATCTCTGCTGTGTACATAATAAGAACTTTAAAATAGCCATGACCGCACTCCGACTTAGTTCCGACTCACTCCAAGTTGAAATGGGCAGATACAAAAATGTCCCCCCAGATCTAAGAATATGCCAACAATGCTCTATGCACAAAACTGAAGATGAAGCACATTTTTTACCAGAATGTCCATTGTATGAAAATTTACGTACCGTTCACATATACCCAGCATTTACATATAATTATCTACCCTCTCTAGAAAATCTATTTTTAACCCAACCAAAACAGTTGCAAAATCAGTCAGTACATTTGTATTTCATGCTATGAATCTAAGAACATAAATTGTGTATAGATACATGTACACCTATCACTACCTTTTTATATCAAAATTATTATCTAGATTTCCATGTATTAATATATTTCATTTCATATTTTACTACTTATATAATGCCTCTTGCATTCCAATATCATATTTCCATGTCAACATCCATACTAAGTCTTTCTGCTATTTATGTACATCTAATATTTATACCCATAATATTCATCATACTTGTGTTGAATGTTATGCCATTATCAGACCAGTTTGAGATAAATGTGTATTTTGAGATGATTATCATCATAATGTATACTATTCAAAAAAAGTAGGGGATATTTGATTTTGGGGGCATAATACTAAAATATGCAAATGACTACGAAAAAAGTCACTATAGAACCTAACAGAAGAAACATTTCCAGTTACATGTGACGCCCAAACGCACCAATAGCTACCGCATGGAATGCAGGTGATGCTTGGGATCATCATGGGGGTCCAACCCAAGATTTGCACGACTCTGACTTTGAATGTTACAGTCATTGTGGAATTGAATTCCAGGGTGGAAACATCAATTTAATTGTTTTAGTGACCAGAAAACAAATTTTGATATGCGTCGGCTTACCCAAAATGAAAGGTTACGTGCCCTTGGTATGCTACAGATCGGCACAACACATGCGGTTGTGGCGCGGACGATGAATGTTTCTCAGTCTGTCATAAGCAAGCTATGGTCCAGATACCGTGATACACAATCTGTACAGGACAGACCACGCTCAGGTCTATTTATCCGTACCTTGGCCTTGAGAAATCGTGTCATCATAGCAAATCAGATCAGCGCTCGTCTTCAAACAGACACAGGTGTGAGAGTGAGTGGCCAGACGTTTCGGAATCGACTGCATAGGGGTCCTCGCGTGATCCCTTGTTTGAGAGATCATCACATTCAGGCAAGACGACGTTGGTGTAGGGATCGTGAACACTGGGATAATCGACGCTGGAGCAATGTGATGTTTTCAGATGAGTCAAGGTTCACTGTTGATTTTTTGGACAGACGTAGGAGGGTGTGATGTAGTCGAAACGAGCGCTTCCAAGACGTTAACGTCACCAGACATGATCGGTTTGGGGGTGGTTCTGTTGTGGTGTGGGGAGGCATCACTGTTGCTGGAATAACGGCTTTACATGTTGTTGCAGGGCGTGTTACAGGCCAGTACTACCGGGACAACATCTTGGCAGTCCATGTTGTGCCGTTCCCACGACGTCATGGTCGCCGTTTCATCTTCCAGGATGACAACGCAAGATGTCACAGGGCCAAGATCGTTACAGGTTACCTCCAACAACAGAACATCACCACATTACCTTGGCCAGCACTGAGTCCCGACCTCTCCCCCATCGAGCATGTCTGGGACATGCTTGGACAGAGGTTACGTCAACGTCAACAACGTCCTGCCAATGTCCAAGAACTTGCTGCTGCGTTGCAACAGGAATGGGACAATCTGGACCAAAATGACCTTAGACGTCTCATTAGGAGTATGCCACGTCGGATCAATGCTTGTTTGGCAAACAGAAGAGGATTTACCCGTTACTGACTTTGTTGTGATGCTGTGGTAACTTTGCTGTTTGACCCCGGGTATCATTTTACCCTTATAATGGTCAGTCTGTGCCTTCCTTAGTCTAACGATCATTTGGAATGAATCGATGAATGTGAACTTCATTTCATTTTGTCATTTGTTTCTTCGTCAGTTTTATTAGGTGACTTTAATAACACTTAAAAATCAAATATCCCCTACTTTTTTTGAATAGTATATGTCTTGCTAGTATATGCGTAATCCAGATTACATTATCATTTGTTTTGTTTGTAAATATATATATACATATATTATTTGTCATATTGCTATATCTTTATGTACACATGTTCATATTGTTATTGTATGCTGTCCTTAATGGATGTTTTGATACAATAAAATCTTATCTTATCTTATCTTAAGTTCAAGAAACAGACGCTCTTCCAGCAATGGTCAGAGAGGGATTGCTTCAGGAATATGGTTTACGGGGCGAAGAAGCGGAGCTGACCTTGAATCCCCATGCAATGAGGGGAAAACCCCTTTAAAAGGGAAAGGCGGGGGTCGACTTTCGCCCTATATTCGTGACGGCGTAGCATTATTTGACGAGCTGTGTCCAGATACTATAATTTGCTGTCTTCAGTTTTATGCATCGGACACAGACTAAAAAAGACGCTATTTTTAGTCCTGCCGTTTTTTTCAGTTGGTGACCCTTAACCCGCACAAAAAGAGGTTAATCATTTTTTTAGGAGGTTACTATTAAGGAAAATCTCAATAAAGTTTCGATTTCAACTGGGGTGAAAATAAACAAATTAAGACAGAAACATAACATAACCGTGTTTTGTGTAAGAGTACATGCAGCGCTATAGCAGCCGATATATCAACCATCAACCGTGCAAGTACTATACGTTCAGTCGGCAGTTGAATGTAAATATGATCTAGACCAGATTTTAAAAAAAAAATCTTTTGTGTCATAATAGTCCTGTATCTAATAGATAAAATTTGTTTGGTCGTAAAATGCGTAATGAATTTGAGACCAAATTCCAGTTCACACCATGAGCACGGACCAGTCTTAACTTGTTTTCCTAATTAATTGCAACGGCCATTACGGGTCTGGTAAACTTGCCGTATCTTTTCTATATCGAAGTTTTTGTAAATATCGGTATCTGGCATCTGGCATAGGTCGGTAAACCTTACATGTATATAGAAATGGCGATCGGATCCATTTTATGTAAAACAAGCTCACTGTACGGCGGTATTTTCACAAAAAACACACACTGGCCTATGGTAGGGTGCCCCACCCTAAATGAATATCTCCAAATATCTCGACAATTACACCACAATACTAATATATTTAGAAAGCCCTAAATCTGTTTCACACATTTATAGTCACTAAATAAACGACCATGCTGTACTTCATAAGCTATGATCATTTAAACCATACATAAATAATACTGAAAAATGGTTTGGAGTGGCGTCCATAACATCCAGACACTTTTGAGTAAAAGATAGGTTACGTGCCCTTGTTTTGAAATTAGTCTCGCTTAACTAGTCTACCGATCATTCTACGTCTAATTGACGGGTCGGGATAATCAAGACTACTTTTTTTACGAAACAGGGAACAAGAAATTGAATTTAGAAGCACCAACATCAGGCGTCTCAACAATATTTTTAAGAACCTTGTAAAAGTAAAATGAAACTACTGCTTTGATCATTATTCTTCCATACGGACGTTGAGTCAGAGATATTATTTGTACTTATTTAAGTTAAATATTATTGCTATTCAGAATCGTCAACAATAGATTTTTTACGGCTGTAGTAGTGTTTGGTGTTTTGAACATTTCCGCATGCTGTTGCTATTTATAGCCTCAACGAGTGTGCGAGACTGTTAGAAATCAGTAGTAAGTCATTGAACTAAAACGTGCAGGATCAACGTGTCAAGAACAACTTTTCAGTTGGCACGTGGGGCACCCAACCTATGGGTTATAGTCTACGAATAAGGCCAGGGTCTGCGCATGACCGAAAATGACGTCAAAATGGAAACCCTATACATATCTGAGTTAGTGCGTTTCTTATCTAAGTCAAACAGACAATTCCCAAATTTTAACCAACCATCGACTGAGTTTTATTGGCTTGAAATGGTAACCGTTTTTTTCCATCCACCGGAGCCTGGTCTTATGACATCGTGTGTGGATTCTAGGTTAGGATAAGGGTTAGGCTTGGCCCAGGGTTAGGGTTAGGGCTAGCCCTGTCTACATCTCGAGACTGTGGCGAAATCTGCAGGCCACAGCCCTTATCCTAACCCACAATCCTTATATGACGTCATACGACCAGCCTCCGGTGGATGGTAAAAAACGTTTACCGCTGGAAATTGTAGTGTTGAGGTGATCTGAGCGGACGTTAGTTCTCAGCAACCGGTTCATGACCTTGAACCTCATCGTCGAAAACTGCGTTTAACTACACTCGGCAAACCTCGGAAGATTTCGGGAATCTAAACTCGGCTGTATGATGAATTCCGCCATATTGGAACTACTTTAAAGGTCCCGGATGAAACATGGCTGCGCCCATTCCAAACACAAGTTGGCGACCTATTTGGCTAGCGACCTATTCGATCGATCCAGCTGTAAGATAATAACGAAATTACACTTCTATTCTGAGCTGAAGGAATGGATAAAAAATAATATATTCTACTTTCATTTGATAGGCATAACGTTGGATTTTATTGGTTGATAAATAGAGACTGTTGTCTTTACTCTAAATAGGTTTCCAACGAAGCTCGATCGGTCGAATAGGTCGCTAGCCGAATGGGTTCCCAATTTGTGTAATAGCGTCAAGTTTTCCTGTTAAAGTAAACCGGTAGGCGCATCGCAAATGTATGGGCGTAGGTACATATCACTTACTGTCATACATCCGAGACTAGATGTAGTTTACGTAGTTTACGGAATCTGTCGAGATTAGCCGAGTGCGGTTAACTAAACACTGTGTTTAGCCGTTTATGTGAATGTACTAAGTGAATTACAAATACCCATTACTATTTAAACCATTAAATACACACAATAATTGTATAAGTCTTTGTCCCCCATTTCTGTGGCACCATACATAATTCCTGAAAATCACTATAATATGCCGTAAAACAGGTTGAAGTAATTACCGGTATAAACCAAAAACATCGGAATATACTGATCTCCTTTACAGGTCAATTTTCATTTACCAAACCCGAATGTTTCTTTCGTCCTGAGCCACACAATACACGACATGGGGTGATAGGGTATTTATCCATCTTATATATAGCAACCTAGAATATTACTATAATATAAGTCCTCAAAATATTCTTAAATCCGCGCGATATTTTTTGTCAGTTGTTACTTACCAAAATTAAGTCATCAGCCACCTAATAATTGGTATGGAATAACTTAAGCGTTTAATCCTCTTTCATATGGCAACATGGATTATTCCTGAAATACCTCTACATCAGAAATCCGTCCCCTAAAATCATTACCCCCTCAAATTTTATTTATTTGAGCCACCCAACACATGGTATGAAATGAAAGAGTGTTTGTCCCACTTTGGTTTAAACAGTATTTATTTCGAGAATATTATACAGTATAAAAGAGCATAAATCACTTCCCCTCCCTATCTATTTTGTTAATATTTCATTTAATTTTCTAACGTCCGCTGCCATTTTATTTATTTGAGCCCTACACATGGTATGAAATGAAAGCGGGTTTCTCCTTCTTTTATGTGTTACCATTTATTATTCCTGACAGCCCTCGACTTAGTCTGTAATCCGTCCCCGAAAATCACTCCCCCCCCTACCTATTTTTTAAAAATATTTCATGTAATTTTTTAACGTCCGCTGCCATTTTATTGATTTGAGCCACCCTACATAAGGTATGAAATGAAAGAGGGTTTATCCCTCTTTGATGTGGTACCATTGATTATTTCTAACAGCCCTCGACTTAGTCTGAAATCGGTCCCCGAAAATCAATACCCCCCCCACCTATTTTTTAAAAATATTTTATTTAATTTTCTAACGTCCGCTGCCATTTTATTGATTTGAGCAAGCCTACACTTGGTATAAAACGAAAGAGTGTTTATCCCACTTTCATGTGGTACCATTTATTATTCCTCACAGACCTCGACTTAGTCTGAAATCCGTCCCCGAAAATCATTTCCCCCCCCCCACACACACACACCTATTTTTTTTAAATATTTCATTTAATTTTCTAACGTACGCTGCCATTTAATTGATTTGAGCCACCCTACACATGGTATAAAACGAAAGAGTGTTTATCCCACTTTTCATGTGGTACCATAGATTATTCCTAACAGCCCTCGACTTAGTCTGAAATCCGTCCCCGAAAATCACTACCCCCCCCCCCCCGACCTGTTTTATTTAATATTTCATTTAATTTTCTAACATCCGCTGCCATTTTATTTATTTGAGCCACCCTACACATCGTATGAAATGAAAGAGGGTTTATCCCTCTTTTATGTGGTACCATTTATTATTCCTGACAGCCCTCGACTTAGTCTGAAATCCGTCCCCGAAAATCACTACACTACCCCCCCCCCCCCGGCCCCCGGCCTGTTTTTTTAATAATTCATTTAATTTTCTAACGTCCGCTGCAATTTTATTTATTTGAGCACCATGTGTAGGGTGGCTCAAATCAATAAAATGGCAGCGGACGTTAGAAAATTAAATGAAATATTTAAAGAAAATAGGTGGGGGGGGGGAGTAGTGATTTTCGGGGACGGATTTCAGAGTAAGTCGAGAGTTGTCAGGAATAATAAATGGTACCACATCAAAGAGGGATAAACCCTCTTTCATTTCATACCATGTAAAGGGTGGCTCAAATAAATAAAATGGCAGCGGACGTTAGAAAATTAAATGAAATATTAACAAAATATGTAGGGAGGGGTAGTGATTTTCGGGGACCGATTTCAGACTAAATCGAGGGCTGTTAGGAATAATAAATGGTACCACATGAAAGTGGGATAAACACCCTTTTATTTTATACCATGTGTAGGGTGCCTCAAATCAATAAAATGGCAGTGGACGTTAGAAAATTAAATGAAATTTTTAAAAAAAATAGGTCGGGGGGGGGGGGGTGATTTTCGGGCACGGATTCCAGAGGGCTGCCGGGAATAATAAATGGTACCACATAAAAGATGGATAAACCCTCTTTCATTTCATTCTATGTGTAGGGTGGCTCATATCAATAAAATGGCAGCGGACGTTAGAAAATCAAATGAAATATTTAAAGAAAATAGGTGTGTGGGGGGGGGGGTAGTGATTTTCAGGGACGGATTTCAAACTAAGTGGTACCACATGAAAGTGGCATAAACACGCTTTCATTTCATACCATGTGTAGGGTGGCTCAAATAAATAAAATGCCAGCGGACGTTAGAAAATTAAATGAAATATAAAAAAATAGGAGGGGCTAGTGATTTTAGGGGACGGATTTCAGACTAAGTCGAGGGCTGTCAGGAATAATCAATGGTACGACATGAAATAGGGATAAACCCTCTTTCATTCTATGCCATGAATTGTGTGGCTGAAATAGCAGCGGACGTCGTTAGAAAAGGAAATGAAATAGAACAAAAAATAGACTGGGGGGGAGGTAGTCATTTTAGAAGACATATTTCATACTAAGCCGAGGGATTTCAGGAATAATCAATGGTACCACATGAAAGAGGAATAATGCCTCTTTCATTCCATACCATGTATTGGGTGGCTCAAAGAAAAATGTCAGCGGAAGTTATAAAAGGAATTGCATTTTACAATTATCTTGGATTAACGATTACAAATAATTCTAGCTTTAAAACAGCATTTTGTGACCAAATGAAAAAAGCCCGACGAGCGTGGTATGCGATCATTCCATACCATGTATTGGGTGGCTCAAAGAAAAATGTCAGCGGAAGTTATAAAAGGAATTGCATTTTACAATTATCTTGGATTAACGATTACAAATAATTCTAGCTTTAAAACAGCATTTTGTGACCAAATGAAAAAAGCCCGACGAGCGTGGTATGCGATAAGACAGAAACTATGCTGTACTGAATCCCTGCCCTCTACAGTAATGATAAAACTTTATCATTCTATTGTTAAGCAGATAGCCCTTTACGGGGCAGAGATTTGGGGTTCATGCGTTATCAAAAACAAAACCAATATTAAGATTGACAGGTGGGATAAATTTGAAGAAAATAGAGGTACAATCAACATTTGTAAATCTATTTTAAATATGCCTAAGCGTGCCAGTAACATGGGATGTCTAGCTGAATGTGGTATCCATCCACTATCTCTGGACATATATCAGCGTATGCTTCTTTACTTCAAACGATTATTATCGGATAACAAAAACAAACTCCTTAATACGTCATTTGTAGCGGATTATGAACTTTCTTGCAAAACTGCTGGTTCAAGAAAATCATTTTGTCATAGCATAGGGGTTTTAACCAAATATTTTGAACTTGAACAAAATGACCTAAAATATTGTGACATAAAATCTGCCATCGAAAATAAATTTGTCGATCTTTTCCTAATAGTTACCGATCAACAAAACAATTCGCAATCGAACCATAAACTTCGAACGTATGGAAAAATTAAGTCAAATTTTTATGCGATACCGTTCTATCTGCACTCCGTCAAATCGAAAGCCCATAAAATTGCGTTGACTTCGATTAGGCTAAGCACACACCATCTCGAGATAGAGCGTGGTCGCTATAAAAAATATCCCGCCACATGCTCGTCTATGTAGGCAATGTAATAATAATCAAATAGAAGACGAATACCATTTCATATTTGATTGTAATAAATATGATAATCTTAGAAATTCAAAATTTACACCAATTTTCAAAAGCAATCCGCACATCTCGTGCAATATGATTAATGCTTTAAATCCCCAAAACGAAATTGCTAGTCAGGTTGCTTCATATATATATGTGTGTCTCCAAGAGAAAGAACATCAGAGTTACCTGTTAACCAACACCCCTGTTCGATATAGTATGTTTATTATACTAATACTTACGGTAGAAATAGTTTGTTTACTTCCCAAGCTAATTTAGATAATTTTCATTTTCGAGCTATACTGATTTGGATTTTACCAACCATCTTTTAATGCTTATAAACTTATTATATCACATTGTACATCCATATAGGATAACCCCAGATGTTATGTTATAATTGTATGATCAACTTTTGTTTCAACTGTGTATGCTGTCCTTATAGTGGAAGAAATGATATAATAAAATCTTATCTTATCTTATCTTATCTTATCTTTAACAAAAAAAAATAGACTGGGGGGGGGGGGGGTGATCTTCGTGGACAGATTTTATACTAAGCCGAGGGATATCAGGAATAATCGATGGTACTACATGAAAGTGGGATAAACACTCTTTCATTTCATACCATGTGTAGGGTGGCTCAAATAAATAAAATGTCAGCGGACGTTAGAAAATTAAATGAAATATGAAAAGAAAATAGGTGGGGGGGGGGTGATTTTCGGGGACGTGGGTCACCGGGGCCATAGTATTATGGCAAGTGGACTGGTTAGTATTACAATTGGAGTGAGCACCAGGGTAAGTACTAGTTTGTGCAGGTGAGACATTTATTTCTGTGAATATTAAACAGTGATCAGAGAGGTATGTTAGGGGCGAAACTTTAAATGATAATACTTGATCAAACAGAGCTATATCGAGGGCTGTCAGGAATAATAAATGGTACCATATGAAAGAGGAATAAACCCCCTTTCATTCCATACCATGTATTGGGTGGCTCAAATAAATAAAATGGCAGCGGACGTTAGAAAATGAAATGAAATATTACAAAAAAAATAGACTGGGGGGGGGGGGTCATTCTAGGGGACAGATTTCATACTAAGCCGAGGGATTTCAGGAATAATAGATGGTACCACTTGAAAGTGGGATAAACACCCTTTCTTTCCATACCATGTATTGGGTGGCTCAAAGAAAAAAATGACAGCGGACATTAAAAAAGTAAATGAAATATAACACAAAAATAGACAGGTGGGGGAGGGGGTAGTGATTTTAGTGGACGGATTTCATACTAAGCCGTGGGATATATGGAATAATAGATGGTACCACTTGAAAGTGGGATAAACACTCTTTCATTTCATACCACGTGTAGGGTGGCTCAAATAAATAAAATGGCAGCGGACGTTAGAAAATTAAATGAAATATAAAAAAAATAGGTGGGGGGGGTAGTGATTTTCGGGGACGGATTTCAGACTAAGTTGAGGGATGTGAGGAATAATCAATGGTACCACATGAAAATGGGATAAACACTCTTTCATTTCATACCATGGGGACGGATTTCAGACTAAGCCGAGGGATGTCAGGAATAATCAATGGTACCACATGAAACAGGAGTAAACCCCTTTTCATTCCATACCATGTATTGGGTGGCTCAAAGAAAAAAATGACAGCGGACATTAAAAAAGTAAATGAAATATAACACAAAAATAGACAGGTGGGGGAGGGGGTAGTGATTTTAGTGGACGGATTTCATACTAAGCCGTGGGATATATGGAATAATAGATGGTACCACTTGAAAGTGGGATAAACACTCTTTCATTTCATACCACGTGTAGGGTGGCTCAAATAAATAAAATGGCAGCGGACGTTAGAAAATTAAATGAAATATAAAAAAAAATAGGTGTGGGGGGAGTGATTTTCGGGGACGGATTTCAGACTAAGTTGAGGGATGTGAGGAATAATCAATGGTACCACATGAAAATGGGATAAACACTCTTTCATTTCATACCATGTGTACGGTGGCTCAAATAAATAAAATAGCAGCGGACGTTATATTAGAAAATTAAATGAAATATTTAAAATAATAGGTTGGGGGGTAGTGATTTTTGGGGACGGATTTCAGACTAAGCCGAGGGATGTCAGGAATAATCAATGGTACCACATGAAAGAGGGATAAACCCTCTTTCATTTCATATCATGTATTGGGTGGCTCAAATAAATAAAATGGAAGTGGGCGTTAGAAAATGAAATGAAATATAACAAAAAGATAGACTGTAGGTGGGGTGGGGGTCAGTGATTTTAGGGGACAGATTTCAGACTAAGCCGTGGGATATATGGAATAATAGATGGTACCACTTGAAAGTGGGATAAACACCCTTTCATTTCATACCACGTGTAGGGTGGCTCAAATAAATAAAATGGCAGCGGACGTTAGAAAATTAAATGAAATATAAAAAAAAATAGGTGGGGGGGGTAGTGATTTTCGGGGACGGATTTCAGACTAAGTTGAGGGATGTAAGGAATAATCAATGGTACCACATGAAAATGGGATAAACACTCTTTCATTTCATACCATGTGTACGGTGGCTCAAATAAATAAAATGGCAGCGGACGTTATATTAGAAAATTAAATGAAATATTTAAAATAATAGGTTGGGGGGTAGTGATTTTTGGGGACGGATTTCAGACTAAGCCGAGGGATGTCAGGAATAATCAGTGGTACCACATGAAAGAGGGATAAACCCTCTTTCATTTCATATCATGTATTGGGTGGCTCAAATAAATAAAATGGCAGTGGGCGTTAGAAAATGAAATGAAATATAACAAAAAGATAGACTGTAGGTGGGGTGGGGGTCAGTGATTTTAGGGGACAGATTTCAGACTAAGCCGTGGGATATATGGAATAAGAGATGGTACCACTTGAAAGTGGGATAAACACTCTTTCATTTCATACCACGTGTAGGGTGGCTCAAATAAATAAAATGGCAGCGGACGTTAGAAAATTAAATGAAATATAACAAAAAAATAGACTGGGGGGGGGGGTCTTCGTGGACGGATTTCGTACTAAGCCGAGGGATATATGGATTAATAGATGGTACCACATGAAAGTGGGATGAACACTCTTTCATTTCGTACCATGTGGGGTGGCTCAAATAAATAAAATGGCAGCGGACGATGGAAAATTAAATGAAATATAAAACAAAAAAATAGGTTGGTTGGGGGGAGGTGTAGTGATTTTTGGGGACGGATTTCATACTAAGTCGAGGGCTATGAGGTATAATCAGTGGTACCACATGAAAGAGGGATAAACACTCTATCATTTCATACCATGTGTAGAGTGGCTCAAATAAATAAAATGGCAGCGGACGTTAAAAAATTAAATGAAATATAAAAAAAAAAAAATAGGTTGGGGGAGGGGGTTTAGTGATTTTCGGGGCACGGATTTCAGACTAAGACAATGGCTGTCAGGAAGAGCCCTGGGTGGCTCGGGAAGAAAGAAACATTCGTGTTTTGTAAATGAACATCGATGGGAGATATTCCGATGTTTTGTGGTGTATAGCCTACCCGTAACTACTTCAACCTGTTTTACGGAATATGGAAGCCTATTGCGGCCATTTCAGAATCTCGTCCCCTCGCCGCGAGAAGTCGAGGGCGAGAACACGAGAAGTCGAGGGCGAGGGAGCGAGAAGACGAGAACTCGAGGGAGCGAGAAGTCGAGGGCGAGGGAGCGAGAGAGCGAGAACGCGAGGAAACGGGGCGAGAATACGAGGATCTCGCCCCGAGAACACGAGATTACTTTCACCTCGACTTCTCGTTTTCTCGTCCCTCGACTTCTCGCTCCCACGTGTTCTCGCCTTTGAAAAACCTCGAGTTCTCGCTCCCTAGCCCTCGACTTCTCGCTCCCTCGCGTTCTCGCCCTCGACTTCTCGCCCTCGACTTCTCGCTCCCTCGAGTTCTCGCCTTTGAAAAACCTCGACTTCTCGCTCCCTCGCTCCCTCGCCTTTGAGTCAATCTCGTCCTCTCGTGTTCTCGCTCCCTCGCTTCGTCACAATCTCGTCTTCTCGTGTTCTCGCTCCCTCGCCTCGGAAGTGTAGTTATTACGCATGTCCACTGACTATACCGTATCGGCATTTGTATTTTGACATGGATTATAATAGACGAAAATGTTTGAAGTTCTAGAAAATGTAATAGTCCTAAACAAGTTTAATCTCTTCTTGCACAGATAGTATTGTATTCTGTAGTTGATTTTAAGTCTTCAGTCAAATCTTTCTTTGCTCTCTAAAAATATTCATCGGGTGTTTTCACTTGATGCGTGGTTTTGTCAGTGCTGCAGGATGGAGAGCCTGACAAGGGACAATGTATAGTTGTTCGAATGGGATTTTAAAAAACGATGTCCTGTGTCTGGAATCGCAAGGAAGTTGGTTCTACGGTGGCTCACTGGGTAGGACGTTTGCTCTGTAACTTCAAAGTTCCTCGTGATTTTTGGCGATGTTCATTATTGTCAGTGGTGTAGGACGGAGTAATTAGCAAGAGACAAAGTATAATAGTTCGGATGGAATAAAAATAACCGAAGTCCTGTAGAACGGAGAGCTTAGCAAGAGTCAAAGTATAATCGTTCGGAATGAATAAAAATAACCGAGGCCTCGCGTCCGGAATCTAATTGAAGTAGGAACTACGGTGGGTCAGTGAGTGGGACGTTTTTTCTCTTACTTCAGTGGTGTAGGAGGAAAGAATTGACAGGGGACCACGTATAGTCGTTCGGGTGGCATAGAAAAACAACGTCCCGTGTTCGGAATCAAAATGAAGTGGGAGCTACGGTGGCTCAGTGAGTAGGACTTGAATGTTTGGAGCCATGGCTGCTAAGTGGGTAAGACGCTGGCTCACTAAACTGAAGGTCACGTGTTCGATCCCTGCATTGGACTAGAAAGTTTATCGGGTTTTCCGACGTGGTTTCCCCATGTCATTGCATTGGTGCAGGACGGAGGGTTTGGCAAGGACAGAGTTGTCTATTTGTTCGGATGGGATGAAAATCCTAGGCTGTAAATTGACGTACACGTAAAAGATTCCTTGGCAGCCTGGATCCGATATAAGAAGAGACCTAGGTGCGGCTTTCCGGCCACAATTTCCCTTATAGCACAGTCGGAGCAGAACAGTAGGACGTTAAACCCTATTTCATTTCATTTCATCAAAGTTCATCGGAAATATTCTAGCGGGGTTTTTTCCATATCAGTGGAGAAGGAATGGTTGGGTTAAAAGAGCGAGGTCATGTGTCCGGATTCGAAATGAAGTTGGAGCTGCGGTGGCTCAATGCGTAGTCTAGCCTTTCTTGCGAGGTACCCTCTTATCACTGTAGGACGGAAGGCCTGGGGACAGCATGTCGTTCGGATGGCATGGAAAACCGAGGTCTCGTATAGGCTACACATTGGCGTGGGGGTGTGTTTGCAGGGGGGGGGGGGGCTCGGTTTCGATACCCGCTTCTTTCTATGATGCTAATATTATCAAATAAACTACCCGTAGTTTACCCGCCTATACACGGGCCCAAATTGATCGCCCGGGGTCCAAGTTCGCCCATGGCCCAAATTTGCTAGGGGCCCATATTCGCCCATTGCCCAAATTCCCACGGGACCTAAATTCGCCCGAGGTCTTATTCGTTCGTGGCCCAAATTTGCCTGTAGGACAGATCCGATGGCTTAAAATACATACGTAGCCGTTCTTTTCATTTTGATACGAGATATGTGGGGGTTAAGCGCCCCGACGAAGCGTAATTCGCCTTGGGCCCGAACTCACTGGCCTAAAACATTCTTGTTGTGATGCTGGTTAATTTAATAACACATAATAATGTGTAGGTGGAGTGTGGCGACGAAACGTGATGGGCGAAAAAACATACACAAAAACACACACACTCATACACACATAGATTTTATTATATATATATAGGCCGTGGTATGAAATTTCTAGCTCAGTAGCTAGCCTGCTTCTGTTTTCCGTCCTAGCAAGTTTCGGGTACAAAAAGCTACATCATCTAATTCTTCTAGTATTACTTCATTGCCACGCGACTTTTCTGTTATCCATTCTTTGACGTTTGACAGAAACCGTAAAATAAATACAGGCTTACTTAATGTGCGATGGTATTTGAATTTCGCGGTGATTTGGTTTTAACAAATCACGTGACATAGCTCGCCAATCAGACACACAATGCAAGGTCGAGTAGAGTCAAAGGTCACCGCTCTGGTTAGATAGTAAATATGGCGTAAGGATAGCGAAAACTGAATACTTGTGAATATTTTGTTAAAAACACTAAGCTAAAACCGTTCAATGCGACAAGCTGGGAACAATTTTAGGTATTGGCTAACCATTGGATCGAAGTAGATGGAAATGACAGGTTTGTGCCGGTGTCACAGTTTCAGTTGGTCGCTGGTGTGTGTTGGTTCCTGGCGCATGCGCAGTTGTAGGAGTCATCTCACACTGTTATAGACACAGTGTGTGTTGACTCCCCGTGATAGGATGACCCCTACGATTTTCTTACGGTCAGATCGGTTTCTACTATTATCTACCAATTTATTACTACTGACAGTAGCCGAGGATGTTGAGTTTCTATTGTTTGTTTATTTCATTAAAAAGGAGAAATACAAATTAACGATCTCATAAAAATTGAAAAATTCCCGTCCACATGCAGAAACAGAAAAAACTAGACCTGCATGCAGGAATGACGGGTTTCACTTTTGCCATGTTACCTTTGAACTTGAACTTGTGTCACTTTTGGTGCTACGTTACCCTTGAACATATGTCCTTTCCGGTACCAATGAAACCAATATACAGGTTTCCACATAAGCATTGCACACATCAAATAAAATGGAAACAGAATCAAACAAATCCAGCAATTTTATTTTATACATTTGTTACATGTAATTGATCCTGACAAAATAACAGTACTTCCGGTGATAATGTAAATGTTCCCTTAGTCTTATGAAATCAGAAATGGCATAAGGCATCATAATATGGTGAAAATTTTATGTAAATCGAATAATAATTTCCACTTTTATAGACCAAAAACCTTGAAAAGTGACGTGTAGAAAATCGTCTATTTCTCGGCAACCGTACAAGTTAGAAACCATTTTTTGGTATTTATATGACCGTATGGGTTTAATCTATTTGTTGATTGGAATCAAATATCATAATTGTATAAACATTACAAATCAGACTCATTTGAATAAAATATCGGTTTTGAAGGCTTAAAATACAGTTTTTGCCAAAATGACGCTACTTCCGGTGATAATGAAAACGTTAAATTAGTTTTATAACATCGTCTATGACATTAGGCTTCAAAGGGTGAAAATTTTATAAAAATCAAATAATAATTGACACTTTTATGGGCCAAAAACCTTCAAAAGTGACTTTCAGAAAATCGCCTATATCTCGACAACCGAACAAGTTAGAAACAATTTTATGATATCTATTTGACCGTATGAGTTTTGTTAATATGTGAATTTAAACCAAAAGTTAATTTTATTATTACATGTGACATAATTCTTGGTTGAAAAAAAGATCGATTTTAAAAGTTAAAAATTGAGTTTTTGACTAAATGACGTCACTTCCGGTGTCAATTTTAAATAGTAATCAACATGATATGACGCACACTTGCTTTTTGAATCAAATGGTGTCACTTTTGTGAATATCCATTAATAATTGACTATTTTACAGGCAACATTACGAAAACAGTGACTTATGCAAAACTGCCCATTTCTCGGCAACTGCTTATATTAGAAACTAATTTTAACATACATTCTCTTCGTATGGATTATAGTGACAGGTTTATAAAAGTTAAGTAAAAAAATTTTAAAATCTGAAAAGCCTGAATGGGTTGTAAATAGGTCAATTTTACGCCTTTTTTCACCCCTTAATCCAATTTGCTAGATAACACTTTTGGTAATAAAAAAAATAGCAATTGGGACAACGAAGCATATGAACTTTGTTTTATACAAATCGAACAATAAAAAATTAATCTAGGACTGAAAAACTGAATTAGCTAATGGCGGCCAAGGAAAATTACTGAGACAAATTTTTTTAACATTTTTGCGCTAGTCAGATGACTCTTTAATTCTGTGCACAACACGACTAAATAATATTTATAAATAAAAACGTTAAATCGAATAATAATTGCCACTTTTAAAGACCAAAAAACTTGAAAAGTGACTTGTAGAAAATCGGCTATTTCTCGGCAACCGTACAAGTTAGAAACCATTTTGTGGTATCTGTATGATCGTATGGGTTCATTCTATTTGTTGAATGGCATCAAATACCATAATTTGAAAAAGATTTCAAAACAGACTCATTTGAATAAAATATCTGTTTTGGAGGCTAAAAATACAGTTTTTGCCAAAATGACGTTACTTCCGGTGATAATGAAAATCTTAAATTACTTGTATGAAATCCCAAATGGCATTAGGTATAACATGGTGTGACGTTTATGAAAATCGAATAATAATTGACCCTTTTATGGCCCCGAAACCTTCAAAAGTGACCTGTAGAAAACCGTCTATTTCTCGGCAACCGAACAAGTTAGAAACCATTTTATGATATCTATATGACCATATGAGTTTTGTTTATATGTGAATTTAAACCAAAAGTTAAAATTATTAATACATATTAAGTTATTCTTGGTTGAATAAAACATTGATTTAAAAAAGTGTAAAATGCATTTTTTGACCAAATGATGTCACTTCCGGTGTCAATTTTAAATTGTAATCAACTTGATATGACGCTACGTGCTTTTTGAATCAAATGATGTCACTTTTATAAAAATCCAATAATAATTGACTATTTTACAGGCAAAATAACGAAAACAGTGACTTATGCAGAACTGCCCATTTCTTGGCAACTGCTTATATTACAAACGAATTTTAACATACATTTTCTTCGTATGGATTATAGCTACAAGTTTATAAAAGTTACGAAGAAATATTTTAAAATCTGAAAAGCCTGAATAGGTTGTAAATAGGCCAATTTTACACCATTTTTAGCCTCTTAATCGAATTTGCTCGAAAATGAAATCGAAATTAAAAAAACTGCTTCCTACATTTTTTGCGCCTTGAAAGGGCACACTCTTTGAGTCATATAATTTTTCAAAAAAATAATATTTGTTTATGAAGATCGTAAATAACTGTCAAAATTGTAGTTTTTGGTAAAATTATGCCACTTCCGGTGCCGACAGATAACACTTTCGGTAATAAAAAAAACGACAATTGATACAACGAAGCATATGAACTTTGTTTTATACAAATCGAACAATAAAAAATTAATCTAGGACTGAAAAACTGAATTAGCCAATGGCGGCCAAGGTAAATTACTGAGACAAAATTTTTTAACATTTTTGCACTAGTCAGATGACCCTTTAATTCTGTGCACAATACGACTAAAAAATATTCATAAATAAAAAAGTTTTTTGTAAAATTTTAAATTTTCGAAATTTGGCGCCTAATATCTTCGAAGATTTGCCGAAAATCAAAAATCGAAAGTAGCGTAGCTATGTGCCCTGTCTCAGGCTATGCCAAAATGTATCGAAAGTTAAAATCCAATGATTATTGTTAAAATTACTGCAATATTTTTAAAAACGATAACTTCGGTGATTTCGGACATTTCGCATTGTCGCAGAACGTTCAAAATAGCTTTATCCTCTAAGTCACACCCACTTTCCCAGTAAAACCGAAGAAATCGTAACGATGCGACACGTAGTTGCTGAGATCTATTCAAATTGGAATCTGAATAATAATAATAATAATAATAATAACTAGATCTGCTACTGTCCCATGCAGATATGAAAGCTTTCATATTCATCGTCACGTGTCATTGATTGTATCAAGTAACCTAAATAAAAGGATACGAAGAAAAAATTATTAAAATTGGTCAAAAACTCGCGAAGTTACAAGTCTAAATATAGTATGAAACATTGCACCCAGGCATAACAATAATCTGAAAACTAAAGGAAAATAACTGAAACTTGTATTACTGTAATGAGACGGATGAGAAAATGAAATGAAAATGGCGGGAAAAAAAAATTAAAAATGGCAGGTTGGACAGGCGACCTTACTCCTTGTCACGTACAACCGGGCATTCGAAAACACGCTAGTTAACTCAATGACAGGCGCGCGTGCTTACCATTCAGCCACTCAACCCCCCTTTGAAATCAGACACGTGCAATATGTCATATAGGAAGAATAAGAAGTCGCTCACAACAAAATGGTAAATTAATGAGTTTAGGTCAAAAGGTTGAGCTACTGTTTTAGAGTACTTAATAGTTTTAAAGAGACACGTTAAGGGTTGTTCATAGTTAAATGAAAGTTTAATTTTAAATAAGACCAATAAAATTAGGATTTAATAATGCCAGACTAATATTTCCAATATGTTTGGTTATAAGTAGGAAATCGTGACGACTTCTTAAGCATGTTTTAAACAAAGGATCATGTTTGTTTAAACAAGAATGGCACTCTGCAATAAAAAAAACTGGCCAAAGCAAGATTTCTATGCAGAAATTAAATAATTGCTAGAACCAGAAAAATATTTATCCACTATAATAAATAAGCTACATAGAGAAAATGAAATGAAATTGAATGGGGTTTAACGTCCGACTGTTCTGCTCCTAAAATGGGCTAATGAAGACGGGCATATGCCATAATGTGTACAATGAGGGAAATTTTACCCGGGCAGCGGCGGTTACGGCCTACGAGGTTGGACAGGCAACCATACTCCTTGTCACGTACAACCAAAAAATCGAAACAACGGCAGTTGACTCAATGACAGACGTTATGATACAGAGCGCACGTGCTAACCATTCAGCCACGCAACCTCCCTAAAATCGGCAAATTGCTGACCTACAGCGAGAAACATTTCAACCGGGCCCAATTTTCTATTGTAACAGTTTAATTTGCACGGTACCTTTAGTTATCAACCGAATATTACAAAACTTTTAAAAATAAGCTCCCCCCTGACCAGCTTAAGCGTTCGCAATAAACGTTTGCCACTTAAAATCGGGAAATTGCTGACTTTAAAGTGAGAAACATTACAACCGGGCGAAATTTTCTGTTTTATCACTTTTACAGTACCTTTGATTACCAACCGATTATTTTCTGTTTTATCACTTTTACAGTACCTTTGATTACCAACCGATTATTACAAAACTTTAAAAATAAAAGAGAAAGAGAGAAATGCGGCCTAATGTCCATTCGACACAAACTAGGTCATTTCGGG
This sequence comes from Patella caerulea, assembly GCA_036850965.1. Taxonomy (NCBI): domain Eukaryota; kingdom Metazoa; phylum Mollusca; class Gastropoda; family Patellidae; genus Patella; species Patella caerulea. The sequence continues at coordinate 1,488,347 of JAZGQO010000008.1, read as the reverse complement.
ACTAACATATGTTTTTTAATTTTATTTAAAAACTCCCCCTGCGCTTACAGGTCTTTAGCCGTTGGGAGGAAACCGAAGAACACGGAGAAAACCCACAAGGTTGGACATCATACTTCATGTCACGTGCAACCTGGAGATCGAAACGACGCCCGTTGACTCAATGACAGACGTTACGATACAGTGCGCACATGCTAACCATTCAGCCATTCAGCCTCCCTGAATTCAGAAAATTGCTGACTTATAGCAAGAAACATTTCAACCGGGCGAAATTTTCTGTTTTAACAGTTTAATGTGCACGGTACTTTAATTACCAACCGATTATTACAAAACTTTTGAAAATAAGCTCCAACTGACCAGCTTAATCGTATGCAATAAACGTTTTCGCCTGAATTGAAAGTTCTGCACGGAGAAAGTTCATCTCGATTTCCCGGCGTGGTTCCCCTTGTCAGTGAGGCAGAACGGAGGGCCTGACAAGCACAGCTGTCTAGTCATTCGGATGGGACGAAAAACCAAGGTCCCGTGTACACATTGGAGTGCACGTAAAATATCCCTAAGCAGTTGGAATTCGATACTGTTGAATAAGCTCTATACGATGACTAAATGTGTAGATTGTAGTCACCCACACTGCATGTTTCGCTTAACAATGAAAGGGTGCCGTTTTCAATGTTCGATCCTTTTGTTCTTCTACTCCTGATATGTTGGACTGTTGATCGATGGTTTCATATAAAAGACTACCAATAAGACTCTTTGTACAAGAAGTTCCCAAAAAATATTATGTTGACTTTACGAGAAAGACCTCTAAACATGCTCCAAATTGTAAAAATACGACTTTTTGGGTTTTCAATCTCTTTTTTTCGGCTATCCCTGATATTTAGAAAAAATAATACAATGATTTCACACAACAGGCTAGCTATTAGACTCTCTATTGACAAAAGTTTCACCGCCCTCCCTTCATTATAACCGAAGTTATCGTGCCCTAAAGAATCAACAAATTAGCTTGTTTATCTCTGCTTACCCTAAGCAGAAAATGCTCATATTTAAACTCAATCATAACATTGACCTAGTGAACGTCTACACCAAGTTTGAACATTCTAGCTTAATTAGAAGGAGAGTAATTGTGTTCCAAAGTCCCGACCCTTCAAATTGCTTCTATTTTTCATTTTCAATTCAAAATGGTGACCATCACGTGACCGAAATCAAAATTCTATTCGCGACATTTTTTAGGCCTTCCTACAAGGATTCAGAAAATATAACTCCCGAGTCTGTAAGTAAAATAGCAAAAAAGCCTTATTGATTTTTCACTTTTAAATATGGCGGCACTTCCGGTTCGATCGACAAACTCCATATTTTGTGTACAAATCAGTAATTACTTATCTAGTATCCAAAAAAAAAATCAGGTCATTCTGACCTATATTTCGATGATTTTTTTGAAAATTTTGATCCTTAATTTCGTCAAGGGGAGATAATTTAGAAAATTTCTAATTATATTTTTGAAGTCACATCGGTAGGATCTACTTAGATACTAAATTTCATGAAAATCGTACAACTATTAAAGAAGTTGTCAAATTGGTCTAATCTTCCGGTTCGAAATCACAGCGACGAATTTTCGAAATTCGAAAATGTGAAACTGCAGATGAAAATGGTTTTTTTAAAGGTATTCAAAGAAAAAAAAATTAGTAAAATCGGTCAAAAAATAACAAAGTTACGACTATGCATTGTCATTTTTTTCGTTCGTAAAATTCGGTGATTTCGGATTCGTAAAACGTTTCGAAAATATATTTAATCAAGGTTCGCACCCCATTTTTGGGGGGGTAGGTCAAAATTTCAGAAAGATCCTATGGATAGATTCTGAGAAATCCGATTTGCAGAAAACACACAAAAAAAAAAATAACTAGATCTGCTACTGTCCCATGCAGATATGAAAGCTTTCATATTCATCGTCACGTGTCATTGATTGTATCAAGTAACCTAAATAAAAGGATACGAAGAAAAAATTATTAAAATTGGTCAAAAACTCGCGAAGTTACAAGTCTAAATATAGTATGAAACATTGCACCCAGGCATAACAATAATCTGAAAACTAAAGGGAAATAACTGAAACTTGTATTACTGTAATGAGACGGATGAGAAAATGAAATGAAAATGGCGGGAAAAAAAAATTAAAAATGGCAGGTTGGACAGGCGACCTTACTCCTTGTCACGTACAACCGGGCATTCGAAAACACGCTAGTTTACTCAATGACAGGCGCGCGTGCTTACCATTCAGCCACTCAACCCCCCTTTGAAATCAGACACGTGCAATATGTCATATAGGAAGAATAAGAAGTCGCTCACAACAAAATGGTAAATTAATGAGTTTAGGTCAAAAGGTTGAGCTACTGTTTTAGAGTACTTAATAGTTTTAAAGAGACACGTTAAGGGTTGTTCATAGTTAAATGAAAGTTTAATTTTAAATAAGACCAATAAAATTAGGATTTAATAATGCCAGACTAATATTTCCAATATGTTTGGTTATAAGTAGGAAATCGTGACGACTTCTTAAGCATGTTTTAAACAAAGGATCATGTTTGTTTAAACAAGAATGGCACTCTGCAATAAAAAAAACTGGCCAAAGCAAGATTTCTATGCAGAAATTAAATAATTGCTAGAACCAGAAAAATATTTATCCACTATAATAAATAAGCAACATAGAGAAAATGAAATGAAATTGAATGGGGTTTAACGTCCGACTGTTCTGCTCCTAAAATGGGCTAATGAAGACGGGCATATGCCATAATGTGTGCAATGAGGGAAATTTTACCCGGGCAGCGGCGGTTACGGCCTACGAGGTTGGACAGGCAACCATACTCCTTGTCACGTACAACCAAAAAATCGAAACAACGGCAGTTGACTCAATGACAGACGTTATGATACAGAGCGCACGTGCTAACCATTCAGCCACGCAACCTCCCTAAAATCGGCAAATTGCTGACCTACAGCGAGAAACATTTCAACCGGGCCAAATTTTCTATTGTAACAGTTTAATTTGCACGGTACCTTTAGTTATCAACCGAATATTACAAAACTTTTAAAAATAAGCTCCCCCCTGACCAGCTTAAGCGTTCGCAATAAACGTTTGCCACTTAAAATCGGGAAATTGCTGACTTTAAAGTGAGAAACATTACAACCGGGCGAAATTTTCTGTTTTATGACTTTTACAGTACCTTTGATTACCAACCGATTATTTTCTGTTTTATCACTTTTACAGTACCTTTGATTACCAACCGATTATTACAAAACTTTAAAAATAAAAGAGAAAGAGAGAAATGCGGCCTAATGTCCATTCGACACAAACTAGGTCATTTCGGGACTAACATATGTTTTTTAATTTTATTTAAAAACTCCCCCTGCGCTTACAGGTCTTTAGCCGTTGGGAGGAAACCGAAGAACACGGAGAAAACCCACAAGGTTGGACATCATACTTCATGTCACGTGCAACCTGGAGATCGAAACGACGCCCGTTGACTCAATGACAGACGTTACGATACAGTGCGCACATGCTAACCATTCAGCCATTCAGCCTCCCTGAATTCAGAAAATTGCTGACTTATAGCAAGAAACATTTCAACCGGGCGAAATTTTCTGTTTTAACAGTTTAATGTGCACGGTACTTTAATTACCAACCGATTATTACAAAACTTTTGAAAATAAGCTCCAACTGACCAGCTTAATCGTATGCAATAAACGTTTTCGCCTGAATTGAAAGTTCTGCACGGAGAAAGTTCATCTCGATTTCCCGGCGTGGTTCCCCTTGTCAGTGAGGCAGAACGGAGGGCCTGACAAGCACAGCTGTCTAGTCATTCGGATGGGACGAAAAACCAAGGTCCCGTGTACACATTGGAGTGCACGTAAAATATCCCTAAGCAGTTGGAATTCGATACTGTTGAATAAGCTCTATACGATGACTAAATGTGTAGATTGTAGTCACCCACACTGCATGTTTCGCTTAACAATGAAAGGGTGCCGTTTTCAATGTTCGATCCTTTTGTTCTTCTACTCCTGATATGTTGGACTGTTGATCGATGGTTTCATATAAAAGACTACCAATAAGACTCTTTGTACAAGAAGTTCCCAAAAAATATTATGTTGACTTTACGAGAAAGACCTCTAAACATGCTCCAAATTGTAAAAATACGACTTTTTGGGTTTTCAATCTCTTTTTTTCGGCTATCCCTGATATTTAGAAAAAATAATACAATGATTTCACACAACAGGCTAGCTATTAGACTCTCTATTGACAAAAGTTTCACCGCCCTCCCTTCATTATAACCGAAGTTATCGTGCCCTAAATAATCAACAAATTAGCTTGTTTATCTCTGCTTACCCTAAGCAGAAAATGCTCATCTTTGAACTCAATCATAACATTGACCTAGTGAACGTCTACACCAAGTTTGAACATTCTAGCTTAATTAGAAGGAGAGTAATTGTGTTCCAAAGTCCCGACCCTTCAAATTGCTTCTATTTTTCATTTTCAATTCAAAATGGTGACCATCACGTGACCGAAATCAAAATTCTATTCGCGACATTTTTTAGGCCTTCCTACAAGGATTCAGAAAATATAACTCCCGAGTCTGTAAGTAAAATAGCAAAAAAGCCTTATTGATTTTTCACTTTTAAATATGGCGGCACTTCCGGTTCGATCGACAAACTCCATATTTTGTGTACAAATCAGTAATTACTTATCTAGTATCCAAAAAAAAAATCAGGTCATTCTGACCTATATTTCGATGATTTTTTTGAAAATTTTGATCCTTAATTTCGTCAAGGGGAGATAATTTAGAAAATTTCTAATTATATTTTTGAAGTCACATCGGTAGGATCTACTTAGATACTAAATTTCATGAAAATCGTACAACTATTAAAGAAGTTGTCAAATTGGTCTAATCTTCCGGTTCGAAATCACAGCGACGAATTTTCGAAATTCGAAAATGTGAAACTGCAGATGAAAATGTTTTTTTTAAAGGTATTCAAACAAAAAAGAATTAGTAAAATCGGTCAAAAAATAACAAAGTTACGACTATGCATTGTCATTTTTTTCGTTCGTAAAATTCGGTGATTTCGGATTCGTAAAACGTTTCGAAAATATATTTAATCAAGGTTCGCACCCCATTTTTGGGGGGGTAGGTCAAAATTTCAGAAAGATCCTATGGATAGATTCTGAGAAATCCGATTTGCAGAAAACACACAAAAAAAAAAATAATAATAACTAGATCTGCTACTGTCCCATGCAGATATGAAAGCTTTCATATTCATCGTCACGTGTCATTGATTGTATCAAGTAACCTAAATAAAAGGATACGAAGAAAAAATTATTAAAATTGGTCAAAAACTCGCGAAGTTACAAGTCTAAATATAGTATGAAACATTGCACCCAGGCATAACAATAATCTGAAAACTAAAGGGAAATAACTGAAACTTGTATTACTGTAATGAGACGGATGAGAAAATGAAATGAAAATGGCGGGAAAAAAAATTAAAAATGGCAGGTTGGACAGGCGACCTTACTCCTTGTCACGTACAACCGGGCATTCGAAAACACGCTAGTTTACTCAATGACAGGCGCGCGTGCTTACCATTCAGCCACTCAACCCCCCTTTGAAATCAGACACGTGCAATATGTCATATAGGAAGAATAAGAAGTCGCTCACAACAAAATGGTAAATTAATGAGTTTAGGTCAAAAGGTTGAGCTACTGTTTTAGAGTACTTAATAGTTTTAAAGAGACACGTTAAGGGTTGTTCATAGTTAAATGAAAGTTTAATTTTAAATAAGACCAATAAAATTAGGATTTAATAATGCCAGACTAATATTTCCAATATGTTTGGTTATAAGTAGGAAATCGTGACGACTTCTTAAGCATGTTTTAAACAAAGGATCATGTTTGTTTAAACAAGAATGGCACTCTGCAATAAAAAAAACTGGCCAAAGCAAGATTTCTATGCAGAAATTAAATAATTGCTAGAACCAGAAAAATATTTATCCACTATAATAAATAAGCAACATAGAGAAAATGAAATGAAATTGAATGGGGTTTAACGTCCGACTGTTCTGCTCCTAAAATGGGCTAATGAAGACGGGCATATGCCATAATGTGTGCAATGAGGGAAATTTTACCCGGGCAGCGGCGGTTACGGCCTACGAGGTTGGACAGGCAACCATACTCCTTGTCACGTACAACCAAAAAATCGAAACAACGGCAGTTGACTCAATGACAGACGTTATGATACAGAGCGCACGTGCTAACCATTCAGCCACGCAACCTCCCTAAAATCGGCAAATTGCTGACCTACAGCGAGAAACATTTCAACCGGGCCAAATTTTCTATTGTAACAGTTTAATTTGCACGGTACCTTTAGTTATCAACCGAATATTACAAAACTTTTAAAAATAAGCTCCCCCCTGACCAGCTTAAGCGTTCGCAATAAACGTTTGCCACTTAAAATCGGGAAATTGCTGACTTTAAAGTGAGAAACATTACAACCGGGCGAAATTTTCTGTTTTATGACTTTTACAGTACCTTTGATTACCAACCGATTATTTTCTGTTTTATCACTTTTACAGTACCTTTGATTACCAACCGATTATTACAAAACTTTAAAAATAAAAGAGAAAGAGAGAAATGCGGCCTAATGTACATTCGACACAAACTAGGTCATTTCGGGACTAACATATGTTTTTTAATTTTATTTAAAAACTCCCCCTGCGCTTACAGGTCTTTAGCCGTTGGGAGGAAACCGAAGAACACGGAGAAAACCCACAAGGTTGGACATCATACTTCATGTCACGTGCAACCTGGAGATCGAAACGACGCCCGTTGACTCAATGACAGACGTTACGATACAGTGCGCACATGCTAACCATTCAGCCATTCAGCCTCCCTGAATTCAGAAAATTGCTGACTTATAGCAAGAAACATTTCAACCGGGCGAAATTTTCTGTTTTAACAGTTTAATGTGCACGGTACTTTAATTACCAACCGATTATTACAAAACTTTTGAAAATAAGCTCCAACTGACCAGCTTAATCGTATGCAATAAACGTTTTCGCCTGAATTGAAAGTTCTGCACGGAGAAAGTTCATCTCGATTTCCCGGCGTGGTTCCCCTTGTCAGTGAGGCAGAACGGAGGGCCTGAAAAAACAGCTGTCTAGTCATTCGGATGGGACGAAAAACCAAGGTCCCGTGTACACATTGGAGTGCACGTAAAATATCCCTAAGCAGTTGGAATTCGATACTGTTGAATAAGCTCTATACGATGACTAAATGTGTAGATTGTAGTCACCCACACTGCATGTTTCGCTTAACAATGAAAGGGTGCCGTTTTCAATGTTCGATCCTTTTGTTCTTCTACTCCTGATATGTTGGACTGTTGATCGATGGTTTCATATAAAAGACTACCAATAAGACTCTTTGTACAAGAAGTTCCCAAAAAATATTATGTTGACTTTACGAGAAAGACCTCTAAACATGCTCCAAATTGTAAAAATACGACTTTTTGGGTTTTCAATCTCTTTTTTTCGGCTATCCCTGATATTTAGAAAAAATAATACAATGATTTCACACAACAGGCTAGCTATTAGACTCTCTATTGACAAAAGTTTCACCGCCCTCCCTTCATTATAACCGAAGTTATCGTGCCCTAAAGAATCAACAAATTAGCTTGTTTATCTCTGCTTACCCTAAGCAGAAAATGCTCATCTTTGAACTCAATCATAACATTGACCTAGTGAACGTCTACACCAAGTTTGAACATTCTAGCTTAATTAGAAGGAGAGTAATTGTGTTCCAAAGTCCCGACCCTTCAAATTGCTTCTATTTTTCATTTTCAATTCAAAATGGTGACCATCACGTGACCGAAATCAAAATTCTATTCGCGACATTTTTTAGGCCTTCCTACAAGGATTCAGAAAATATAACTCCCGAGTCTGTAAGTAAAATAGCAAAAAAGCCTTATTGATTTTTCACTTTTAAATATGGCGGCACTTCCGGTTCGATCGACAAACTCCATATTTTGTGTACAAATCAGTAATTACTTATCTAGTATCCAAAAAAAAAATCAGGTCATTCTGACCTATATTTCGATGATTTTTTTGAAAATTTTGATCCTTAATTTCGTCAAGGGGAGATAATTTAGAAAATTTCTAATTATATTTTTGAAGTCACATCGGTAGGATCTACTTAGATACTAAATTTCATGAAAATCGTACAACTATTAAAGAAGTTGTCAAATTGGTCTAATCTTCCGGTTCGAAATCACAGCGACGAATTTTCGAAATTCGAAAATGTGAAACTGCAGATGAAAATGTTTTTTTTAAAGGTATTCAAAGAAAAAAGAATTAGTAAAATCGGTCAAAAAATAACAAAGTTACGACTATGCATTGTCATTTTTTTCGTTCGTAAAATTCGGTGATTTCGGATTCGTAAAACGTTTCGAAAATATATTTAATCAAGGTTCGCACCCCATTTTTGGGGGGGTAGGTCAAAATTTCAGAAAGATCCTATGGATAGATTCTGAGAAATCCGATTTGCAGAAAACACACAAAAAAAAAAATAATAATAACTAGATCTGCTACTGTCCCATGCAGATATGAAAGCTTTCATATTCATCGTCACGTGTCATTGATTGTATCAAGTAACCTAAATAAAAGGATACGAAGAAAAAATTATTAAAATTGGTCAAAAAGTCGCGAAGTTACAAGTCTAAATATAGTATGAAACATTGCACCCAGGCATAACAATAATCTGAAAACTAAAGGGAAATAACTGAAACTTGTATTACTGTAATGAGACGGATGAGAAAATGAAATGAAAATGGCGGGAAAAAAAAATTAAAAATGGCAGGTTGGACAGGCGACCTTACTCCTTGTCACGTACAACCGGGCATTCGAAAACACGCTAGTTTACTCAATGACAGGCGCGCGTGCTTACCATTCAGCCACTCAACCCCCCTTTGAAATCAGACACGTGCAATATGTCATATAGGAAGAATAAGAAGTCGCTCACAACAAAATGGTAAATTAATGAGTTTAGGTCAAAAGGTTGAGCTACTGTTTTAGAGTACTTAATAGTTTTAAAGAGACACGTTAAGGGTTGTTCATAGTTAAATGAAAGTTTAATTTTAAATAAGACCAATAAAATTAGGATTTAATAATGCCAGACTAATATTTCCAATATGTTTGGTTATAAGTAGGAAATCGTGACGACTTCTTAAGCATGTTTTAAACAAAGGATCATGTTTGTTTAAACAAGAATGGCACTCTGCAATAAAAAAAACTGGCCAAAGCAAGATTTCTATGCAGAAATTAAATAATTGCTAGAACCAGAAAAATATTTATCCACTATAATAAATAAGCAACATAGAGAAAATGAAATGAAATTGAATGGGGTTTAACGTCCGACTGTTCTGCTCCTAAAATGGGCTAATGAAGACGGGCATATGCCATAATGTGTGCAATGAGGGAAATTTTACCCGGGCAGCGGCGGTTACGGCCTACGAGGTTGGACAGGCAACCATACTCCTTGTCACGTACAACCAAAAAATCGAAACAACGGCAGTTGACTCAATGACAGACGTTATGATACAGAGCGCACGTGCTAACCATTCAGCCACGCAACCTCCCTAAAATCGGCAAATTGCTGACCTACAGCGAGAAACATTTCAACCGGGCCAAATTTTCTATTGTAACAGTTTAATTTGCACGGTACCTTTAGTTATCAACCGAATATTACAAAACTTTTAAAAATAAGCTCCCCCCTGACCAGCTTAAGCGTTCGCAATAAACGTTTGCCACTTAAAATCGGGAAATTGCTGACTTTAAAGTGAGAAACATTACAACCGGGCGAAATTTTCTGTTTTATGACTTTTACAGTACCTTTGATTACCAACCGATTATTTTCTGTTTTATCACTTTTACAGTACCTTTGATTACCAACCGATTATTACAAAACTTTAAAAATAAAAGAGAAAGAGAGAAATGCGGCCTAATGTCCATTCGACACAAACTAGGTCATTTCGGGACTAACATATGTTTTTTAATTTTATTTAAAAACTCCCCCTGCGCTTACAGGTCTTTAGCCGTTGGGAGGAAACCGAAGAACACGGAGAAAACCCACAAGGTTGGACATCATACTTCATGTCACGTGCAACCTGGAGATCGAAACGACGCCCGTTGACTCAATGACAGACGTTACGATACAGTGCGCACATGCTAACCATTCAGCCATTCAGCCTCCCTGAATTCAGAAAATTGCTGACTTATAGCAAGAAACATTTCAACCGGGCGAAATTTTCTGTTTTAACAGTTTAATGTGCACGGTACTTTAATTACCAACCGATTATTACAAAACTTTTGAAAATAAGCTCCAACTGACCAGCTTAATCGTATGCAATAAACGTTTTCGCCTGAATTGAAAGTTCTGCACGGAGAAAGTTCATCTCGATTTCCCGGCGTGGTTCCCCTTGTCAGTGAGGCAGAACGGAGGGCCTGACAAGCACAGCTGTCTAGTCATTCGGATGGGACGAAAAACCAAGGTCCCGTGTACACATTGGAGTGCACGTAAAATATCCCTAAGCAGTTGGAATTCGATACTGTTGAATAAGCTCTATACGATGACTAAATGTGTAGATTGTAGTCACCCACACTGCATGTTTCGCTTAACAATGAAAGGGTGCCGTTTTCAATGTTCGATCCTTTTGTTCTTCTACTCCTGATATGTTGGACTGTTGATCGATGGTTTCATATAAAAGACTACCAATAAGACTCTTTGTACAAGAAGTTCCCAAAAAATATTATGTTGACTTTACGAGAAAGACCTCTAAACATGCTCCAAATTGTAAAAATACGACTTTTTGGGTTTTCAATCTCTTTTTTTCGGCTATCCCTGATATTTAGAAAAAATAATACAATGATTTCACACAACAGGCTAGCTATTAGACTCTCTATTGACAAAAGTTTCACCGCCCTCCCTTCATTATAACCGAAGTTATCGTGCCCTAAAGAATCAACAAATTAGCTTGTTTATCTCTGCTTACCCTAAGCAGAAAATGCTCATCTTTGAACTCAATCATAACATTGACCTAGTGAACGTCTACACCAAGTTTGAACATTCTAGCTTAATTAGAAGGAGAGTAATTGTGTTCCAAAGTCCCGACCCTTCAAATTGCTTCTATTTTTCATTTTCAATTCAAAATGGTGACCATCACGTGACCGAAATCAAAATTCTATTCGCGACATTTTTTAGGCCTTCTTACAAGGATTCAGAAAATATAACTCCCGAGTCTGTAAGTAAAATAGCAAAAAAGCCTTATTGATTTTTCACTTTTAAATATGGCGGCACTTCCGGTTCGATCGACAAACTCCATATTTTGTGTACAAATCAGTAATTACTTATCTAGTATCCAAAAAAAAAATCAGGTCATTCTGACCTATATTTCGATGATTTTTTTGAAAATTTTGATCCTTAATTTCGTCAAGGGGAGATAATTTAGAAAATTTCTAATTATATTTTTGAAGTCACATCGGTAGGAACTACTTAGATACTAAATTTCATGAAAATCGTACAACTATTAAAGAAGTTGTCAAATTGGTCTAATCTTCCGGTTCGAAATCACAGCGACGAATTTTCGAAATTCGAAAATGTGAAACTGCAGATGAAAATGGTTTTTTTAAAGGTATTCAAAGAAAAAAGAATTAGTAAAATCGGTCAAAAAATAACAAAGTTACGACTATGCATTGTCATTTTTTTCGTTCGTAAAATTCGGTGATTTCGGATTCGTAAAACGTTTCGAAAATATATTTAATCAAGGTTCGCACCCCATTTTTGGGGGGGTAGGTCAAAATTTCAGAAAGATCCTATGGATAGATTCTGAGAAATCCGATTTGCAGAAAACACACAAAAAAAAAAATAATAATAATAATAACTTTAACAGAAACAATAAGCTTTCATATGTAATATGAAAGCTTAATAATAACTTTAACAGAAACAATAAGCTTTCATATGTAATATGAAAGCTTAATAATAATACTAGATCTGCTACTGTCCCATGCAGATATGAAAGCTTTCATATTCATCGTCACGTGTCATTGATTGTATCAAGTAACCTAAATAAAAGGATACGAAGAAAAAATTATTAAAATTGGTCAAACTCGCGAAGTTACAAGTCTAAATATAGTATGAAACATTGCACCCAGGCATAACAATAATCTGAAAACTAAAGGGAAATAACTGAAACTTGTATTACTGTAATGAGACGGATGAGAAAATGAAATGAAAATGGCGGGAAAAAAAAATTAAAAATGGCAGGTTGGACAGGCGACCTTACTCCTTGTCACGTACAACCGGGCATTCGAAAACACGCTAGTTTACTCAATGACAGGCGCGCGTGCTTACCATTCAGCCACTCAACCCCCCTTTGAAATCAGACACGTGCAATATGTCATATAGGAAGAATAAGAAGTCGCTCACAACAAAATGGTAAATTAATGAGTTTAGGTCAAAAGGTTGAGCTACTGTTTTAGAGTACTTAATAGTTTTAAAGAGACACGTTAAGGGTTGTTCATAGTTAAATGAAAGTTTAATTTTAAATAAGACCAATAAAATTAGGATTTAATAATGCCAGACTAATATTTCCAATATGTTTGGTTATAAGTAGGAAATCGTGACGACTTCTTAAGCATGTTTTAAACAAAGGATCATGTTTGTTTAAACAAGAATGGCACTCTGCAATAAAAAAAACTGGCCAAAGCAAGATTTCTATGCAGAAATTAAATAATTGCTAGAACCAGAAAAATATTTATCCACTATAATAAATAAGCAACATAGAGAAAATGAAATGAAATTGAATGGGGTTTAACGTCCGACTGTTCTGCTCCTAAAATGGGCTAATGAAGACGGGCATATGCCATAATGTGTGCAATGAGGGAAATTTTACCCGGGCAGCGGCGGTTACGGCCTACGAGGTTGGACAGGCAACCATACTCCTTGTCACGTACAACCAAAAAATCGAAACAACGGCAGTTGACTCAATGACAGACGTTATGATACAGAGCGCACGTGCTAACCATTCAGCCACGCAACCTCCCTAAAATCGGCAAATTGCTGACCTACAGCGAGAAACATTTCAACCGGGCCAAATTTTCTATTGTAACAGTTTAATTTGCACGGTACCTTTAGTTATCAACCGAATATTACAAAACTTTTAAAAATAAGCTCCCCCCTGACCAGCTTAAGCGTTCGCAATAAACGTTTGCCACTTAAAATCGGGAAATTGCTGACTTTAAAGTGAGAAACATTACAACCGGGCGAAATTTTCTGTTTTATGACTTTTACAGTACCTTTGATTACCAACCGATTATTTTCTGTTTTATCACTTTTACAGTACCTTTGATTACCAACCGATTATTACAAAACTTTAAAAATAAAAGAGAAAGAGAGAAATGCGGCCTAATGTCCATTCGACACAAACTAGGTCATTTCGGGACTAACATATGTTTTTTAATTTTATTTAAAAACTCCCCCTGCGCTTACAGGTCTTTAGCCGTTGGGAGGAAACCGAAGAACACGGAGAAAACCCACAAGGTTGGACATCATACTTCATGTCACGTGCAACCTGGAGATCGAAACGACGCCCGTTGACTCAATGACAGACGTTACGATACAGTGCGCACATGCTAACCATTCAGCCATTCAGCCTCCCTGAATTCAGAAAATTGCTGACTTATAGCAAGAAACATTTCAACCGGGCGAAATTTTCTGTTTTAACAGTTTAATGTGCACGGTACTTTAATTACCAACCGATTATTACAAAACTTTTGAAAATAAGCTCCAACTGACCAGCTTAATCGTATGCAATAAACGTTTTCGCCTGAATTGAAAGTTCTGCACGGAGAAAGTTCATCTCGATTTCCCGGCGTGGTTCCCCTTGTCAGTGAGGCAGAACGGAGGGCCTGACAAGCACAGCTGTCTAGTCATTCGGATGGGACGAAAAACCAAGGTCCCGTGTACACATTGGAGTGCACGTAAAATATTCCTAAGCAGTTGGAATTCGATACTGTTGAATAAGCTCTATACGATGACTAAATGTGTAGATTGTAGTCACCCACACTGCATGTTTCGCTTAACAATGAAAGGGTGCCGTTTTCAATGTTCGATCCTTTTGTTCTTCTACTCCTGATATGTTGGACTGTTGATCGATGGTTTCATATAAAAGACTACCAATAAGACTCTTTGTACAAGAAGTTCCCAAAAAATATTATGTTGACTTTACGAGAAAGACCTCTAAACATGCTCCAAATTGTAAAAATACGACTTTTTGGGTTTTCAATCTCTTTTTTTCGGCTATCCCTGATATTTAGAAAAAATAATACAATGATTTCACACAACAGGCTAGCTATTAGACTCTCTATTGACAAAAGTTTCACCGCCCTCCCTTCATTATAACCGAAGTTATCGTGCCCTAAAGAATCAACAAATTAGCTTGTTTATCTCTGCTTACCCTAAGCAGAAAATGCTCATCTTTGAACTCAATCATAACATTGACCTAGTGAACGTCTACACCAAGTTTGAACATTCTAGCTTAATTAGAAGGAGAGTAATTGTGTTCCAAAGTCCCGACCCTTCAAATTGCTTCTATTTTTCATTTTCAATTCAAAATGGTGACCATCACGTGACCGAAATCAAAATTCTATTCGCGACATTTTTTAGGCCTTCCTACAAGGATTCAGAAAATATAACTCCCGAGTCTGTAAGTAAAATAGCAAAAAAGCCTTATTGATTTTTCACTTTTAAATATGGCGGCACTTCCGGTTCGATCGACAAACTCCATATTTTGTGTACAAATCAGTAATTACTTATCTAGTATCCAAAAAAAAAATCAGGTCATTCTGACCTATATTTCGATGATTTTTTTGAAAATTTTGATCCTTAATTTCGTCAAGGGGAGATAATTTAGAAAATTTCTAATTATATTTTTGAAGTCACATCGGTAGGATCTACTTAGATACTAAATTTCATGAAAATCGTACAACTATTAAAGAAGTTGTCAAATTGGTCTAATCTTCCGGTTCGAAATCACAGCGACGAATTTTCGAAATTCGAAAATGTGAAACTGCAGATGAAAATGGTTTTTTTAAAGGTATTCAAAGAAAAAAGAATTAGTAAAATCGGTCAAAAAATAACAAAGTTACGACTATGCATTGTCATTTTTTTCGTTCGTAAAATTCGGTGATTTCGGATTCGTAAAACGTTTCGAAAATATATTTAATCAAGGTTCGCACCCCATTTTTGGGGGGGTAGGTCAAAATTTCAGAAAGATCCTATGGATAGATTCTGAGAAATCCGATTTGCAGAAAACACACAAAAAAAAAAATAATAATAATAATAACTTTAACAGAAACAATAAGCTTTCATATGTAATATGAAAGCTTAATAATAACTTTAACAGAAACAATAAGCTTTCATATGTAATATGAAAGCTTAATAATAATAATAACTTTAACAGAAACAATAAGCTTTCATATGTAATATGAAAGCTTAATAATAATAAGAACTAGATCTGCTACTGTCCCATGCAGATATGAAAGCTTTCATATTCATCGTCACGTGTCATTGATTGTATCAAGTAACCTAAATAAAAGGATACGAAGAAAAAATTATTAAAATTGGTCAAAAACTCGCGAAGTTACAAGTCTAAATATAGTATGAAACATTGCACCCAGGCATAACAATAATCTGAAAACTAAAGGGAAATAACTGAAACTTGTATTACTGTAATGAGACGGATGAGAAAATGAAATGAAAATGGCGGGAAAAAAAATTAAAAATGGCAGGTTGGACAGGCGACCTTACTCCTTGTCACGTACAACCGGGCATTCGAAAACACGCTAGTTAACTCAATGACAGGCGCGCGTGCTTACCATTCAGCCACTCAACCCCCCTTTGAAATCAGACACGTGCAATATGTCATATAGGAAGAATAAGAAGTCGCTCACAACAAAATGGTAAATTAATGAGTTTAGGTCAAAAGGTTGAGCTACTGTTTTAGAGTACTTAATAGTTTTAAAGAGACACGTTAAGGGTTGTTCATAGTTAAATGAAAGTTTAATTTTAAATAAGACCAATAAAATTAGGATTTAATAATGCCAGACTAATATTTCCAATATGTTTGGTTATAAGTAGGAAATCGTGACGACTTCTTAAGCATGTTTTAAACAAAGGATCATGTTTGTTTAAACAAGAATGGCACTCTGCAATAAAAAAAACTGGCCAAAGCAAGATTTCTATGCAGAAATTAAATAATTGCTAGAACCAGAAAAATATTTATCCACTATAATAAATAAGCAACATAGAGAAAATGAAATGAAATTGAATGGGGTTTAACGTCCGACTGTTCTGCTCCTAAAATGGGCTAATGAAGACGGGCATATGCCATAATGTGTGCAATGAGGGAAATTTTACCCGGGCAGCGGCGGTTACGGCCTACGAGGTTGGACAGGCAACCATACTCCTTGTCACGTACAACCAAAAAATCGAAAAAACGGCAGTTGATTCAATGACAGACGTTATGATACAGAGCGCACGTGCTAACCATTCAGCCACGCAACCTCCCTAAAATCGGCAAATTGCTGACCTACAGCGAGAAACATTTCAACCGGGCCAAATTTTCTATTGTAACAGTTTAATTTGCACGGTACCTTTAGTTATCAACCGAATATTACAAAACTTTTAAAAATAAGCTCCCCCCCTGACCAGCTTAAGCGTTCGCAATAAACGTTTGCCACTTAAAATCGGGAAATTGCTGACTTTAAAGTGAGAAACATTACAACCGGGCGAAATTTTCTGTTTTATCACTTTTACAGTACCTTTGATTACCAACCGATTATTTTCTGTTTTATCACTTTTACAGTACCTTTGATTACCAACCGATTATTACAAAACTTTAAAAATAAAAGAGAAAGAGAGAAATGCGGCCTAATGTCCATTCGACACAAACTAGGTCATTTCGGGACTAACATATGTTTTTTAATTTTATTTAAAAACTCCCCCTGCGCTTACAGGTCTTTAGCCGTTGGGAGGAAACCGAAGAACACGGAGAAAACCCACAAGGTTGGACATCATACTTCATGTCACGTGCAACCTGGAGATCGAAACGACGCCCGTTGACTCAATGACAGACGTTACGATACAGTGCGCACATGCTAACCATTCAGCCATTCAGCCTCCCTGAATTCAGAAAATTGCTGACTTATAGCAAGAAACATTTCAACCGGGCGAAATTTTCTGTTTTAACAGTTTAATGTGCACGGTACTTTAATTACCAACCGATTATTACAAAACTTTTGAAAATAAGCTCCAACTGACCAGCTTAATCGTATGCAATAAACGTTTTCGCCTGAATTGAAAGTTCTGCACGGAGAAAGTTCATCTCGATTTCCCGGCGTGGTTCCCCTTGTCAGTGAGGCAGAACGGAGGGCCTGACAAGCACAGCTGTCTAGTCATTCGGATGGGACGAAAAACCAAGGTCCCGTGTACACATTGGAGTGCACGTAAAATATCCCTAAGCAGTTGGAATTCGATACTGTTGAATAAGCTCTATACGATGACTAAATGTGTAGATTGTAGTCACCCACACTGCATGTTTCGCTTAACAATGAAAGGGTGCCGTTTTCAATGTTCGATCCTTTTGTTCTTCTACTCCTGATATGTTGGACTGTTGATCGATGGTTTCATATAAAAGACTACCAATAAGACTCTTTGTACAAGAACTTCCCAAAAAATATTATGTTGACTTTACGAGAAAGACCTCTAAACATGCTCCAAATTGTAAAAATACGACTTTTTGGGTTTTCAATCTCTTTTTTTCGGCTATCCCTGATATTTAGAAAAAATAATACAATGATTTCACACAACAGGCTAGCTATTAGACTCTCTATTGACAAAAGTTTCACCGCCCTCCCTTCATTATAACCGAAGTTATCGTGCCCTAAAGAATCAACAAATTAGCTTGTTTATCTCTGCTTACCCTAAGCAGAAAATGCTCATATTTAAACTCAATCATAACATTGACCTAGTGAACGTCTACACCAAGTTTGAACATTCTAGCTTAATTAGAAGGAGAGTAATTGTGTTCCAAAGTCCCGACCCTTCAAATTGCTTCTATTTTTCATTTTCAATTCAAAATGGTGACCATCACGTGACCGAAATCAAAATTCTATTCGCGACATTTTTTAGGCCTTCCTACAAGGATTCAGAAAATATAACTCCCGAGTCTGTAAGTAAAATAGCAAAAAAGCCTTATTGATTTTTCACTTTTAAATATGGCGGCACTTCCGGTTCGATCGACAAACTCCATATTTTGTGTACAAATCAGTAATTACTTATCTAGTATCCAAAAAAAAAATTAGGTCATTCTGACCTATATTTCGATGATTTTTTTGAAAATTTTGATCCTTAATTTCGTCAAGGGGAGATAATTTAGAAAATTTCTAATTATATTTTTGAAGTCACATCGGTAGGATCTACTTAGATACTAAATTTCATGAAAATCGTACAACTATTAAAGAAGTTGTCAAATTGGTCTAATCTTCCGGTTCGAAATCACAGCGACGAATTTTCGAAATTCGAAAATGTGAAACTGCAGATGAAAATGGTTTTTTTAAAGGTATTCAAAGAAAAAAGAATTAGTAAAATCGGTCAAAAAATAACAAAGTTACGACTATGCATTGTCATTTTTTTCGTTCGTAAAATTCGGTGATTTCGGATTCGTAAAACGTTTCGAAAATATATTTAATCAAGGTTCGCACCCCATTTTTGGGGGGGTAGGTCAAAATTTCAGAAAGATCCTATGGATAGATTCTGAGAAATCCGATTTGCAGAAAACACACAAAAAAAAAAATAATAATAATAATAACTTTAACAGAAACAATAAGCTTTCATATGTAATATGAAAGCTTAATAACTAGATCTGCTACTGTCCCATGCAGATATGAAAGCTTTCATATTCATGGTCACGTGTCATTGATTGTATCAAGTATCCTAAATAAAAGGATAAGAAGAAAAAATTATCAAAATTGGTCAAAAACTCGCGAAGTTACAAATCTAAATATAGTATGAAACATTGCACCCAGTCATAACAATAATCTGAAATCAGCCGTGGGAGGAAACCGAAGGACACGGAGAAAACCCACGAGGTTGGACACATGTCACGTGCAACCTGGAAATCGAAACGATGCCGGTTGACTCAATGACAGACGTTACGATACAGCGCGCACATGCTAACCATACAGCCATTCAGGCTCCCTAAAATCGATAAATTGCTGACTTATAGCAAGAAACATTTCAACCGGGCATTTCAATCGAAACAACGCCAGTTGACTCAATGACAGACGTTACGATACAGTGCGCAGGTGCTAACCATTTAGCCACGCAACCTCCCTAAATTTGGCAAATTGCTGACCTACAAGGAGAAACATTTCAACCGGGCGGAATTTTCTATTTTAACAGTTTAATTTGCACGGTACCTTTAATTATCAACCGAATATTACAAAACTTTTAAAAATAAGCCCCCCCCCCCCCTGACCAGCTTAATTGTTCGCAATAAACGTTTGCCCCCTAAAATGAGCAAATTGGTGACTTTAATGTGAGAAACATTACTACCGGGCGAAATTTTCTGTTTTATCACTTTTACAGTACAGTACAACCGATTATTACAAAACTTTAAAAATAAAAGAGAAAGAGATAAATGCGGCTTAACCTCCATTCGACACAAACTAACATATAGATGGGACGAAAAACCAAGGTCCGGTGTACACATTGGAGTGCACGTAAAATATCCCTAAGCAGTTGGAATTCGATACTGTTGAATAAGCTCTATACGATGACTATGCAAACCATTATTAATCGATGAAGGTGTTAAAATGTACACAATATAAACAGTATTAATCTAAATCAATAACATAAATGATTAAAAATATTTTTTTTAGATAGTTTTAAAATAGAAAACAAATAATTATATCAAATCAAACCTATTCAATTTCAATTAATATGAGGACTGGCTGCAAAGTTCTAAGCCTATGTGTGCAAGACCTATATATTGTTGATGTTTCCTTTTATTTTTCTATATAGTTTCCATCAAAGCTCAATTTTTTCATCAGTTATTTACGGTGATTTTGGATTCGCAAAACGTTTTGAAAATATATTGATTCCAAGGCCACCACCCATTTTTGAAAGGAGGCTAACCAGAAAAGTAAAATAGATCACAAAATCACGAAGTAACACAGCTGTCAAGGTCAATTTTTTCATCAGTTGTTTTCGGTGATTTTGGATTCGCAAAACGTTTTGAAAATATATTGATTCCAAGGCCACCACCCATTTTTGAAAGGAGGCTAACCAGAAATGTATTGATTTCCCAGATTTGAGACAAAATCGCGAAACTGCGATCCATTTGATTATTTTCAAGCTGTTAATCGGAGTTATTCACGCGAAAACAACTTTGTCGGCACGGAAAACATCAAAGGCGAAATTTGAAATTTTGAAATTTGCAAATACCAAAAATTCGACAATGAGCTAGGCTATCCCCAAATGTATTAATTTCAAAGATAAGAAACGAATTCAACAAACTACGGTCTGTTCTGATAATTTACATGCCCGTTAATGTCCATTTTTCACTATTTCTGATATTCAATTCAATATGGTGACTATCCATTGACTTAAATCAAAATTCTACTGCCAACATTTTATAGCCATCCCTTCAAGGATTCAGAAAATATAACCCCCGTGTCTGTATGTAAAATAGCAAAATGGCGTTTGAGGTTTTTACATTTCAAGATGGTGGCACTTCCGGATTGAGCTACAAACTCCATTTTTTGTGTACTAATCAGTGGTCTCGTAGCTAGTACCTAAAAAAAAAATTCAAGATGATTTGACCTATATTTCGTCGATTTTTTTGAAAATTTCGATCCTCAATTTCTCCAAGGGGAGATAATTTAGAAAATTTCCAAAGTATTTTTTCAAGTCGCATCATTAAGGTTTACTTACATATTAAATTTCATGAAAATCGTAAAACTACTAAAGAAGTTGTCGAGTTGGTCTAAACTTCCGGTTCGAAATCACAGCGACGAATTTTCGAAATTCGAAAATCCGAAATTGCAGATTTGAAGTAAATGTCTCAAAGTACTCATAGAAAAAAGAATTAATTAAATAGGTCAAATAGTCACAAAGTTACAGCATTGTAGGTCAAAAGCATTCGTTCGTAAAATTCGGTGATTTTGGATTCGAAAAACGTTTTGAAAATATATTTAATCAAGGTTCGCACCCCATTTTTGGGGGGGTAGGTCAAAGTTTTAGAAAGATCCTATGGTTAGATTCTAAAAAATATCCCTAAGCAGTTGGAATTCGATACTGTTGAATAAGCTGTATACGATGACTAAATGTGTAGATTGTAGTCACCCACACTGCATGTCTCGCTTAACAATGAAAGGATGCCGTTTTCAATGTTCGATCCTTTTGTTCTTCTACTCCTGATATGTTGGATTGTTGATCGATGGTTTTATATGAAAGACTACCAATAAGACTCTTTGTAGAAGAAGTTCCCAAAAAATATTAAGTTGACTTTACGAGAAAGACCTCTAAACATGCTCCAAATTGTAAAAATACGACTTTTTGGATTTTCAATCTCTTTTTTTCGCCTATCCCTGATATTTAAAATAAATGATACAATGATTTCACACAACAGGCTAGCTATTGGACTCTCTATTGACAAAAGTTTCACAGCCCTCCCTTCATTATAACCGAAGTTATCGTGCCCTAAAGAATCAACAAATCAGCATGCCCATCTCTGCTTACCCTTGGCAGAAAATGCTCATCTTTGGACTCAATCATGACATTGTCCTAGTGAACGTCTACACCAAGTTTGAACATTCTAGCTCAATTAGAAGGAGAGTTATTGTGTTTCAAAGTCTCGGCCCTTCAAATTGCTACTACTTTTCATTTTCAATTCAAAATGGTGACCATCACGTGACCGAAATCAAAATTCTGCTCCCTATGATTTTTGGGCCATCCTTCAAGGATTCAGAAAATATAACTCCCGTGTCTGTAAGTAAAATAGCAAAAAAGCCTTAGGGATTTTTCATGTTTCAAGATGGTGGCACTTCCGGTTCGATCGACAAACTCCATATTTTGTGTAGGAATCAGTAATTACTTGTCGAGTATCGAAAATTTTTTTTAGGTCATTCTGACCTATATTTCGACGATTTTTTTGAAAACTTTGATCCTTAATTTCACCAAGGGGAGATAATTTAGAAAATTTCTAATTATATTTTTGAAGTCACATCGGTAAGATCTACTTGTATACTAAATTTCATGAAAATCGTACAACTATTAAAGAAGTTGTCAAATTGGTCTAAACTTCCGGTTCGAAATCACAGCGACGAATTTTCGAAATACGAAAATGTGAAACTGCAGATGAAAACGATTTTTTTCAAGGTATTCAAAGAAAAAAGAATTAGTAAAATCGGTCAAAAAATAACAAAGATACGACTATGCATTGTCAGTTTTTTCGTTCGTAAAATTCGGTGATTTCGGATTCGTAAAACGTTTTGAAAATACATTTAATCAAGGTTCGCACCCCATTTTTGGGGGGGTAGGTCAAAATTTCAGAAAGATCCTATGGATAGATTCTGAGAAATCCGATTTGCAGAAAACACACAAAAAAAAAAATAATAATAATAATAACTTTAACAGAAACAATAAGCTTTCATATGTAATACATATGAAAGCTTAATAATAATTTTAACAAAAACAATAGTGTTTCACACAAGCTACGCAGTGTGAAACCCTAATAATTGCCCCTTGTATAAACGCAGAATTTGGGTGATTCATGTTCAAGAACCTGTGATAAATGAAGCCACGAGAATATCAAAGGCCTTAATCTGCCTTTGGAGGTGAATTAATTGACAATTTCAATCCAATCATCAATGTGTGTGGTTTCCAGTTCCACTGATTATACGCGTGTAACGACTAATCACTAAAATCAACGGCAAAAAAACACGAACGATAGAACAATTAATCTCAAGCCAATTAACTTAAATCGGTTGATCGTGTAACTACTGATCACTAAAAAAACAGCTAATCACGATAACAAGTATGTTTATTAATGACAAAACTCTAACTAAGAACATAACACTTTTTCCTGACGTGATCAGTTATTTGAGTTATGAGGAACCAATCTGTTTCACAGAGAATTACTTAGGAATTAACTCTGTTACAGATGAGTGTCCATAAGCACGTGCGTTGACTGCAGTCATTGGCTCAACGGCTCGTGCAATGTTTACTTAACACCTAACTGCTTCGGGCAAAATGACGCATTTTACTCATTTTAATACCCATTTACACTTAATAGGAAATATTTTTTAACTTCAATTACTTCAAACGTCTTTATTTATTTTTCTGTTACCTCAAAAAAATGTTTGAGAATTTAATTTGTCGGAGTAAAAAAGTTAATATGCCGTACTTATTAGGCCTCGTCGATGTCATGCTTATCAGTGATTGTAGCGGCCAAGCGAATATTCACTGCGGGATCAGTTTGATGAGGAACCATCTCACAATGGCGGAAGTGGATAAAGCTGCGTTGAGCGTGTTACTAACACAAACATCCGTCTCGGACATGCGCAAGTGCCCAGGAACCAACACACACCAGCGACCAACAGAAACTGTGACACCGGAGACAAATGCTGATTTGTAAGACAAAGAACTCCGGGAATGTGCAGACAAAGTTCTCAATCAATGGGGTATACTAATAATACAGAGTTCTCACATTTCAACGTAAAAAAAACCAACAACTGTGTATGAAACATTATCACGATTCCAAACTTATTGACGAAAGTTAGAAAGGGATGTTAGAAGCAAGCAGCTAAAATTTTAGTGTAAATTTTACAAACAAAAAAAAAGAATAATAGGTCTGGTTAATTTGTTAAGGGGATCATTTAACAAGTTGATTGATATTACTGATAAAGATATATATTCCCGTATTCCTAAATGCATGACAACTCGCAGTCACCAATTAAGGAGTAAGGACTACTCGAATCAAGACCACTCAGACCAATCCAATAGAGGACTAATTATGGTAAGACTGTGTCACCATTGAGCTGAAACACCATGCACAGTACTTTAAGAAATATACCCAAGATGTATGGAGAAAAAGAGAACCAAAATAGATGAGTTGGTACAAGAGCACATGTTAGGCCCTATTTATGAAAAAAATATGTATGAATTAATTCCACACCAGATTGACTGGATGAAATTGTTGCTTTGGCCCTTGCACCACCAATCAAAACGGGGGCCTATTCTGGCGCATTCCCTCTGGGTTGCCTTACTGTAGCTGCAAAAAATTTTGCCCCTTTTGTTAAACACTACTGTTTAAAATGACAGGGTTAGGGTGACTAGAGATTAAGCACCAAATAAAATTTTCACTGTGGATACAAATCAGGCTGCATTACAGATAGATGTACTTGTTACAAGTGAAAACTTTCTTGTATGGATATGTGTAAATTGTTCGACAGTGACATTGATTTTAATACTGATGATGATATCTATGAAATTATGTGATTTTTTATGAGTAGGCTTAAACCTGTATTCATGTACATGTATTTTTGTAAGCAGTTTTTAAATACATTTAATACATATTTTAACAAATGTTTTAATTAAATGTACTGTACATGTCAATAAATTTTCATGTTATATTTTGTCACTATGCTGATTAATATTGTATGGTTTTGTTTTATTTTTATTCTTTTTCATTTCCGAGGTGGTTTATCTTGTCAGTGGTGCAGGCCGTGGGCGGGGGGGGGGACTGACAATTAAATAAGGTACAAGGACAGCTGTCTAGTCGTTTGGATGTGATGAGAGTAGGCTGTAGCGCCGCTGCCCTGGTAAAATTTCCATGATAGCACACTGTATAGCATATGCCCATCTTCATTAGTCCAGCTTAGGAACAGAGCAGTAGCACGTTAAACCCTATTTTATTCTTTTTATTCTGTTTCATTTCCGACGTGGTTTCTCCTTGTCAGTGGTGCAAAAGGAGGGTCTAACAAGGTACAAGGACAGCTGTCTAGTCGTTCAGATGTTACGTAAAACCGAGGTCCCTTGTATTCATTGGTGTGTATGTAAAAAGGTACGATGACAGCCGCAAAGGCGTTTTATAGCTGAGGTGCTGGAGGCGCCAGCCTCCCCGCGAAAAAAAATCAAAGAAGATGAAAAAATAAAATGGGAGA
Organism: Patella caerulea; assembly: GCA_036850965.1. Classification (NCBI taxonomy): domain Eukaryota; kingdom Metazoa; phylum Mollusca; class Gastropoda; family Patellidae; genus Patella; species Patella caerulea. The sequence continues at coordinate 1,463,045 of JAZGQO010000008.1, read as the reverse complement.
AAAATGCTAAAACCGATGAGAAAAATGAAAATGAACCCTAGTTAGGGAGGGTCCTGAAGGCGGACAGAAGGGCCCCACGTCTGACAAAAGGGCCCCTCTGGCCATGGGAAAGGGCCCCGAGTCCGTGTCAATCATTTTCTATACACTGTTACTGTCGAATCTATTACTGAATGAGAATGTAGTCATTGCATTGGCATAAAAGTCATCAATCTAGACCCCCCCCCCCACGAAAGAGGGCCCTCAAAATAGTGTAGCCTCCGCAATGATTAACCTTAAAACGCCCCTGGACAGCTGTCTAGTTGTTTGGATGTGACGAAAAACCGAGGTCCCTTGTATACATTGGTCATTGGTGTGCACGTAAAAAGACCCCTTGGCAGTTGAAATTCGATAGCACACTGTATAGTATATGCCCGTCTTCATTAGTCCAGCTTAGGAACAGAGCAATAGAACATAAAACCCCATTTTTTATTCTGTTTCATTTCCAACGTGGTTTCCCCTTGTCAGTGGTGGAGGGGGGCTGACAAGGTACAAGGACAGCTGTCTAGTCGTTTGGATGTGACGAAAAACTGAGGTATCTTGTATACATTGGTGTGCGTGTAAAAAGGTACAATTACAGCTGTCTAGTCGTCCGGATGTGATGAAAAACCGAGGTCCCTTGTTTGTATACATTGGTGTGCACATAAAAAGATCCCTTGGCAGTTGGAATTTGATATAAGAGTAGGAAATAGTGCTGTACCCGGCCAAATTTCCCTCATAGCACACTGTATGGTGTATGCATGTTTTCGTTAGCCCAGTACATGTATAGGAACAAAACAGTAGGACGTTAAACTCCATTTCATTTCTAATTCATTTTACTGGAATCATTTAGATAACTATTTGTTTTTCTCTTATATCTATTTTTATTTACTGGTATATATCTTTTAATTGTGTACAGTGTAAATGGGCACAAGACCTGATCTGTGTATATTCTGTGAATATAACAATCTGAACAGCAGATTAGAAACCGTACTCCAGAACAATGATATTATTATACATGTAATTATTATATACATTTTTCATCAATACTAGTGGTGTGTTAGATCCCTGCATTGGCCGAGAAAGTTCATCTCGATTTACCGGTGTGGTTTCCCCTTGTCAATGATGCAAAACTGAGGGGCCTGACAAGGACAGCTGTCTAGTCGTTAAGATGGTATGGGAAACCGTGGTCCAGTGTACACATTGGCGTGCACGTAAAAGATCCCTTGGAGGTTGGAATTCAATATAAGAGTAGGCTATAGCGGTGCTGCAAAGGCAAAATTTCCCTCATAGCACACTGTAAAGCATATGCTCGTCTTCCATTAACCTAGGTTAAGTGCAGAAGAGTAGGACGTTAAAACCCATTTCATTTCATTTATTAGTAGTGGGGGTGGTGGCCTAGTGGTCTAGAGTGCCACGCTTCAACCTCTAGAGCTGGCCGGTCACCTCTTGCTTGCGGCTGTGGTTTCGATCCCTGTGTGAGCGTATGTGGCATGGAGATAGGTTGCCTTCTCAACCTCGTGGGTTTTCCTCCGGGCACTCCAGTTTCCTCCCACTGCTAAAGACCCCTACGCGCAAACGAATTATTGAAATAAAATTTAACCATTTGTTAGTCTGTAAATGACCAAGTTTGTGTCGAGTGGACGTTAAACCTCATTTCTCTTACTAGTAGTGTATGGTATTGTTGTGTATGAGGAAATTTATATTATTGCATTTGTTTATTTTTGCTAAAATCGTTTTCAGGGGTATTTAGTATATTGTTTTACTGAAATAGTTTATTTTAAAAAATACTAGTTTCCAGTAAGTAACAGATTCTTTCAATCATTGGTGCTATTTCTCTACTGTTGACCATATTTATTCCACAGATCTGGGATTAGTCGTTTTCATCGTGTTACTGCAACATTTAATATGTGGTATTATACAGTAATCCGGGCATATTTTGAGAAAAATTCTCTCTGACAAATGTAAACAAACCAACATGTTCCGTCTCGTAAAAGGTATTCCATGGTCTAATTATGGCTATTGACCCGTGACCCTATGACGTTGATTTATGGTTTCTGATTGGCTTAGAATTTGATTTTTTCACCCCAGTATGACTACACTTGACAAATATAGTTCGAGGCGTAATTCTAGTGCTGACGTATTGTGCAATGCATCGGAAACGAAATGTACGCGACAGTGACGGCTATCTGGTTAACTTATGTAACAAAGCGTCAGATTTTCACCCGGAATTTGCTGGGACGAGATAAAACGGTTTTCGGGGCTAAATCGCAGTCTAAGTGGGAGAAACCGGAAAAACCCCACACGGCGAATCGAAACCGAATGACTATACGTTATTCCTTGCCAGGCCCTCCGTCCTCCATCCTACACAACTGACATGGGAGGACATCTCCAGAAATTTAGCCCGATGCACTTCGATGAAGCTAGAGAGCAAACATCCTACACACTGAGCCATTGTAGCCACCACTTCATTACGATTTCGGACACCTCGTATTTTATATATACCGTTCAAACGACTATACGTTGTCCCTTGCCAGGTCTTCAGTCCTATACCACTGACAAGCAGGAACCCGACCGAAAAATCCTGAAAAACTTTGATAAAGTAAAAGAGCAAACGTCGATCCTGCTCACTGAGCCATCGTAGCTCCATTTGTATTCCGGCCACGGGATCTCGGTTATTTGTATTCCATCCGAACAACTATTCATTGTCCCTTCTCAGGCCCCCCGTCCCACACCACTGACACCACTTGGTATTCGATCCCTGCATTGGCCGAGAAGTTTAAACAGATTTTTTTTTCGGGCGTGATTTCTCCTTGTCAGTGATGCAAAACGTAGGGCCAGTCAAGGGCACCTATTGGCGTGCACATAAAAGACCACTTGGAAGTTTAAATTCGATATAAGAGTAGGCCTTAGCGCCACTGCCCGGGCAAAATTTCCTTGATAGCACACTGTATTATTGTATCGTATGCCCGTCTTCATTAGCCCAATTTAGGAACAGAACACTAGGACGTTAGACCCCATTTTATTTCATTTCATTTCATTTAGATTCCGGACACGTCACCTCCTCGGTTATTTTTATTTCATCCGAACGATTATACGTTGTCTCTTGCTAGGCTCTCTGTTCTACACCACTGACAAGGGTGGACATAGGCAGAAAAATCACGATGAACTTCGATTAAGTTAGAGAGCAAACCTCCTACGCAGTGAGCCACCGTAGAACCAACTTCATTTCGATTCCTGACACGGGACCTGGTTTTTTAAAATCCCATTCGAACAACTACACATTTTCCCTTGTCACTGTCAGGCTCTCCATCCTGTAGCACTGACAAAACCACGCATCAAATGAAAACTCCCGATGAATATTTTTAGAGAGCAAAGAAAGATTTGACTGAAGACTTAAAATCAATTACAGAATACAATACTATCTGTGCAAGAAGAGATTAAACTTGTTTAGGACTATTACATTTTCTAGAACTTCAAACATTTTCGTTTATTATAATCCAAGTCAAAATACAAATGCCGATACAGTAGTGAGTGGACATGCGTAATAACTGCACTTCCGAGGCGAGAACACGAGAAGACTAGATTGTGACGAAGCGAGGGAGCGAGAGGACGAGATTGACTCAAAGGCGAGGGAGCGAGAAGTCGAGGTCTTTCAAAGGCGAGAACACGAGGGAGCGAGAAGTCGAGGGCGAGGGAGCGAGAAGTCGAGGGCGAGGGAGCGAGAAGTCGAGGGCGAGGGAGCGAGAACACGAGGTTTTTCAAAGGCGAGAACACGAGGGAGCGAGAAGTCGAGGGACGAGAAGACGAGAAGTCGAGGTGAAAGTAATCTCGTGTTCTCGGGGCGAGATCCTCGTATTCTCGCCCTGTTTCCTCGCGTTCTCGCTCTCTCGCCCTCGACTTCTCGCTCCCTCGTCTTCTCGCTCCCTCGCCCTCGACTTCTCGTGTTCTCGCCCTCGACTTCTCGCGGCGAGGGGACGAGATTCTGAAATGGCCGCAATAGGCTTCCATAACGGAATATTCCGGTTACATTCGGGAATTATCTTTGGTGCCAGAGAAATGGGGGATAAAGACTGATACAATTATTGTGTGCCTTAAATGGTTAAAATACTACGGGCCGTTTGTTGTTCATTTCATCCGCTCACATAAACAGTTAAACATTGTGTTTATTAAACACAGCTATCGACGATGAGGGTCAAGGTCATAAATCGTAACGTCCGCTCTGATCAGCTCAACGTTCTTCTAATTGTGAATCAAGCATGGCGACGGATTCTACCAAAGTTGCTACAACAACTAATCATTCTGGTATTCCAGAGTCTGATTTTGTGGATAATGTTGAGGAATTCATGCACAAACCCGACAACGAATCTGCGGAAGTAGTATTACGTAAATTAGATGAGCGTCATAATAAATATAAGTTCATGGAGTACAATTTGAATACCAAGAAAACGAGACTCAAAACTCAAATTCCTGACATTAAAACTTCTCTAGATATTGTAAAACATTTACAACAGAGAAAAGATATTCCGGATCCATTAGAAACGAGATTCTTGTTATCCGATCAAGTATATGCCAAGGCAAGAATCCCCCCAACTGATAAAGTATGTTTGTGGTTGGGAGCAAATGTCATGTTAGAATACAATTTAGATGATGCCCAAACATTATTGGAGAAAAATCTTGGAACTGCCAAGAAGACCCTTGGACAAGTTGATGATGATCTCAGTTTTTTGCGTGACCAGACAACTACCCTTGAAGTCAACATGGCCCGTGTTTATAATTGGGATGTGAAGCGAAGACAGAAAATGCCAGCCATGCCTTAGCTTATAATTAACATAAATAAAAACTATGTCAAATATGTGTGAACATTAATAGTAATATATATTCAACCGTAGGTTACAATTACAATATGTGTAGATCTATCTAGAACTAGTATTTCTTTATAATGTAATAATATTCTAAGTTTTTCTAAGCTATTTTTGTGTATGTTATAATTAAAAACTATCATAATTTGTAAACAAGTCCATTTATATTTTAGTCATTATTAATTTATTTCAAGAATAAATACCGTTCATGTTTATAAAAAGATACATTTACTCAGTTAATGAGTTATGTGGCTTGCAAATATGTATTTATCAATGTTATTATCATGGTTATTGTTTGTTTTTTCTTGTGTTGCATAGCATGTTAGGATTGCATAAGAAGGGCTGTCGCTAATTTTTCACAGTTGATTAGCAGCACTGCTAATCAAAAGGTCCAATTTTGCCAAATAGGTCATTCCAATGGTGGGAACATGACCCCCTCCAAAAAAATTATAAAAAGTATATGTTATAGTATATGGTCTTCAGCTAACAAATCCAAAATTTTTACCTATGGCCATTTTAAATTAGGGTACTAAACGGACTATAAATTGAAATTTTTTTTTCAGGTTTTCAATTGCTTTAATTAAAGTCACATTTCTAATTGGAGTAGAGCTCTCTAACTTTGTAATCTGATAGTGATACAACTTTTGGTGTAGATTAAGAATTTAGCATCACATGTAAAATGCAGAACAAATGAACAATTCACTTTTTTTTTCACGATTTCCACAGCCTCTGGCAAAGTCACTGTTGCATACATAACCTCCCAAATTGGCACTGTTAATGTCAGTATTTTATCAATGTACAAAAGATTCTGCGTCGATTGAATAATATATACTTTTCAAAATATTTAGCCTCAAAATTCAATGACACAGAAAATATACAAAATTTACCCATTGTCTCTTTCAATTTCGGTTATGTGGCACAGAGGTTAAAATTTTGAAAAAGGTTGATAATAGAACTTCATTTACCCTATTATAACATACATTAAAGTCCATCTTGTGTATTTCGGGTCTTATATTTTTAATTCGCACTAGAAATCTGGGCGGTGTTGGAGTTTTATAAGGACTATTATCAAAATTGTTGACTTTTCACATTGATTTTAAAATAACTTCTAAATGACCTATACCAGTACCTCTCAAATGTGTCTATATATATATAGTACCATATTGTCTAGATCACGAATATGTAATAATTTTGCATTTAGATCATACCGTTTAAAATTTTGGACACTAAGAAGTCCTAGAAACGCAAGGTTATCAGTTGAGTTTGGAAGGTTAGTTTTAGACTTTCTTTGTTTGATACTGATTTAGATTTCGCCAAATTATCAAGTAAAACATATTGACTACCTCTCTATCACATTCTAAAACGGCACCCATGTAATATCATTCTGTCTGGGGCAGTCTGGGCCATGTTAAATTACAATTATTTCTTTTGATAGACTTCACTTACACGTACCTGTTCTCTTCTGATTTTTCTACAATACTTCCTAAAAACCAATCATCGTCTTAAATACAGGCAACATAATAACCAAGTTGTAAACTTTCGTATAAACTCACTTCAGTATCTTCCTTGCTAATTTCAACGTTTGTAAATATACCATCTGATACGTAATCATTAGAAATTCAATACATTTTCAAATTCCCAGTTCCACTCGGAATAAAACAGTGATGAGAACGAATACTAGGGATTGTGCGAACAGATTCATCTCTACATTTAAGTTTGAACTTTTCAGTATTGGCAGCAACTATTCAAACGAAACATAAAGGAATTTCACACCTTGAATTGTCGAATAGTTGACAGGGGTTAGAATTTGTTACATGAAGTCGTTCCCGTAGCCTGTATACTGGCTTTTGATGCCAATGATGCTGAAAGGACAAATATGAGGGGCCTAAGTCTTTCAGAAGTAATTTTAATCGGATTGTCAAAGCCCTATATTACAATTTGGGAGGCAAAATAAATTTCGAAAGGTATGATGTAGTTGCAAATTTAACATTAACAGTGCCAATTGGGAGGTTATGTATACAACAGTGACTTTGCCAGAGGCAGTGGAAATCGTGAAAACTCTGCTGATAACCTTGTGTTGGCAAATGATTTCTCAGACATCAATCTATCCAAAATTTTAAATGGTATGATGTAGATGCAAAATTATTACATATTCATGATCTAGGCAATAAGGTACTATAAATAGACACATTTGAGGGATGTAGATCATTTAGAAGTTATTTTAAAATCAATGTGAAAAGTCAACAATTTTCATAATAGCCATTAAAACTCCATCACCACCCAGATTTTAAGTGCGAATTGAAAATATAAGACCAAAAATACACAAGATGGACTTTAATGTATGTTATAATAGGGTAAATGAAGTTTTATTTTCAATCTTTTTCAAAATGTTAACCTCTGTCCCACATAACCAAAATTGAAGGAGAAAATTGGTAAATTTTGTACATTTTCTGTGTGATTGAATTTTGAGGCTAAATATTTTGAAAAGTATATATCGACTCAGAATCTTTTGTAAATTGATAAAATACCAACTGACATTAACACTGCCAATTTGGGAGGTTATGTATACAACATTGACTTTGCCAGAGACTGTGGAAATCAAGAAAAAAAGTGAATTGTTCATTTGCTCCACATTTTGCCACATGGTGGCCCAAAAAGTTTGAATCGCACATTAAATGTGATGCTAAAGTCCTAATCTACACCAAAAGTTTTCCCAGATTACAAAGTTAGAGATTACTACTCCAATTAGAAATGTGAGTTTAAAGCAATTGAAAACATGAAAATAAAAAATGTTCAATTTATAGTCCGTTTCAGTACCCCAATTTAAAATTAAATGGTCATATCTCAGTGAGTTTTTAACCTAGAGAGGTAAAAATTTTAAATTTATTAGCTTAAGACCATATACTAAAAGATATTATTTTGTCCCCCGCCGTTCGTCTGTCTGTCTGTCTGTCCGTCTGTCACACTTTTTGGGACACAATAGCTCTCTTCCTAATTGAGCTAGAATGTTCAAACTTGGTGTATGTGTTTATTAGGTCAATGCCTTGATGGAGTTCGAAGATGAGCATTTTCCGCTTAGGGTAAGCAGAGATAAGCAATTTGATTGGTTGATGCTTTGGGACATGATAACTTTAGTTCTAATTAAGTGAAAGTGATGAAACTTAGTGTATAGTTTCATTACAGTAATACCTTGACTAAGTTCGATAATGAGCATTTTCTGCTCAGGGTAAGCAGAGCAATTTGATTGGTCGAGACTTTGGAACACAATAACTCTCCTTCTAATTGAGCTAAAATGTTCAAACTTGGTGTATATGCTTATTAGGTCAATGCCTTGATGGAGTCCGAAGATGAGCATTTTCCGCTTAGGGTAAGCAGAGATAAGCAATTTGATTGGTTGATGCTTTGGGACACGATAACTTTAGTTCTAATTAAGTGAAAGTAATGAAACTTGGTGTATAGTTTCATTACAGTAATACCTTGACTAAGTTCGATAATGAGCATTTTCTGCTCAGGGTAAGCAGAGCAATACACAATTTGATAGGTCGAGACTTTGGAACACAATAACTCTCCTTCTAATTGAGCTAAAATGTTTAAACTTGGTGTATATGCTTATTAGGTCAATGCCTTGATGGAGTTCGAAGATGAGCATTTTCCGCTTAGGGTAAGCAGAGATAAGCAATTTGATTGGTTGATGCTTTGGGACACGATAACTTTAGTTCTAATTAAGTGAGAGTGATGAAACTTGGTGTATAGTTTCATTACAGTAATACCTTGACTAAGTTTGATAATGAGCATTTTCTGCTTAGGGTAAGCAGAGCGATACGCAATTTGATTGGTCGAGACGTTGGAACACAATAACTTTCCTTCTAGTTGAGCTAAAATGTTCAAACTTGGTGTATATGCTTATTAGGTCAATGCCTTGATGGAGTTCGAAGATGAGCATTTTCCGCTTAGGGTAAGCATAGATAAGCAATTTGATTGGTTGATGCTTTGGGCCACGATAACTTATTAGGTCAATGCCTTGATGGATTATTTATTTTGGGATTTCGGCGGGGGACATCAGCCTCACTGTTGGCTTGTTTATTATTTTATTGGTGGGAGTCATGTTCCCAACTTTCCGAAATTTGGTCTGCAGTCAGTTGACATAGAATGACCCAAATTTGATTAGAAAGTTCAAAAATTAATTAACAGTTTTTCCAATTTTAACATAAAACATCTAAAGAACAAATTATTACTTTTAATTCATAACAAATGAATAGATTTCATTCTTAGATTTTTTAGGCACTGTTACAGGTAGCTGTGACAATTTGTGAATGTTATTGTAATGTAGACTTTTGGTTAGGTCTTATGTCTGAAGCCAATTCTTGACAGTGGCTACCGAAGTCTAATGCATTTTTATACGCCCACATTTTTATGTGGACGTATATTGTCGTCGCCCCTGTCCGTCCGTCCGTCCACAATTTGTTTGTGGACCCTCTACAGGTCACAATTCTTATCCGATTTTGACGAAACTTGAAATATAGGTTTATCCCCAAAAGATCTCGGCTGCTTTCGATATTGGCATGTATCGGATGAAAACTTCATGGATTATGGCCCCTGATTGTACGAAAAATCACGTTTTTAGCTTGTGGACCCTATAGAGGTCACAATTTTGAACCGATTTTGATGAAACTTGACATGCATGTTTATAACCCAAAGATCTTGGTTCCTTTCGATATTTGCGCCTATCGGAATGTAATTTCCTGAATTATGGCCCCTGATTGTCCGAAAAATCACCCTTTTTAGCTTGTGGTTCCTCTGGAGGTCACAATTATTATCCGATTTAAAAAACCGTTTGATTATATCACCGTTACACTCTAAGGAAGGTTGAGTTCGAATTTCGGGAAAATCGGACCAAAATTGCCATACAAAATGGCCGCCGTTTGTACGCGAATACTGTTAAAAAATGGTATATCAAGGTTGTGGACCCTGTAGAAGTCACATTTTTTATTCGATTTTGATGAAACTTGAAATTCATGGTTATAACCCAAAGATCTTGGTTCCTTTCGATATTTGCGCATAGCGGAACGTAACTTCCTGAATTATGGCCCCTGATTATACGCAAAATCGCCTTATTTTAGCTTGTGGTACCTCTGGTGGTAACAATTATTATCCGATTTAATAAAACGGTTGATTATATTACCGTTACACCGTAAGAAAGGTTGAGTTCGAATTTCGGGAAAATCGGACCAAAATTGCCATACAAAATGGCCGCTGTTTGTACGCGAATACTGTTAAGAAATTGTATATCATGATTGTGGACCCTGTAGAGGTCACAATTTTAATTCGATTTTGATGAAACTTGAAATGCATGGTTATAGCCCAAAGATCTTGGTTCCTTTCGATATTTGCGCATATCAGATCGTAACTTCCTGAATTATGGCCCCTGATTGTCCGAAAAATTGTCCCTCTGGAGGTCACAATTATTATCTGATTTGAAAAAACGTTTGACTCTATCACCGTTACACCCTACGGAAGGTTGAGTTTGAATTTCGAGAAAATTGGACCATAATTGCCAGAAAAAATGGACGCCATTTGTACGCGAACAGTGTAAAAATATGGTATGTCAAAGTTGTGGACCCTGTAGAGGTGACAATTTTAATTCGATTTTGATGAAACCTGAAATGCTTGTTTATGACCTAAAGATCTTTATTCTTTTCGATATTTGCGCATATCAAATTGTAACTTAATGAATTATGGCCTTTGATTGTAGGAAAAATCACTTTCGGTATTGCTTGTTCTCTGTCTATCTCTCGAACAATTATTATCTGATTTAAAAAAAAACTCTGATTATATTACTGTTGCACCGTAAGGAAGGTTGAGTTCGAATTTCGTGAAAATCGTACCAAAATTGCAGGACGAAATGGTCACCGTTTGTACGCGAATAGTGTAAAAATATGGTATATCATGGTTGTGGACTCTCTACAGGTCACAATTCTTATCCGATTTTGACGAAAAGTAACATTTCTAGGTTGTGTACCGTCAAACCATAATCATTGTCGGCTTCGAATTTCATGAATATCAGACTGGAACTGACCAACAAAATGGCTGCTCCCAATACAGTATGAAATACAGGACTTAATGATGTAGGAAAAATCACTTTCGGTATTGCTTGTTCTCTATCCATCACTCAAAAATGTGGGCGTATCCTGCCTGGCAGTGCCAGCCTATCTTATTATATACGCCCACATATAGGTTTATCGCCCAAGATCTCGGTTCCTTTCGATATTGGCATGTATCGGACTGTAACTTCATGGGTTATGGCCCCTGATTGTACAAAAAATCACGTTTTTAGCTTGTGAACAGTGCAGAGGTCAATTTTGAACCGATTTGGATGTAACTTGAAATGCATGGTTATAACTCAATTTTGGAATTAACCTTCTGGAAATACGTCAGAATACACCAAATTGAATCTAATTTACCAAATTTTTCCTGGGGAGCCCCCCTCCCCTTAATTGGTTTTGCGCTGGCGGCGGTGGCAATTAGTTAAGCAATTATCAAACCTAGACCACCCCACCCCCACCCGCCGCTGCAAAAAATCCTGGATCCGCGCTTGGTGTGACGTATGCAATTTAGGCAAACGGATTTTTCACGCAAATACATAGTATACTATTCAAAAAATAGGTTGCCAGGCAACGAAACATACGCCCACACAGCAGCCAAATCGTCCAGGCAGTCAACAAGAGTTGTCGCATATTAAGGAATTATCAGAAAATCATTAGAATTTGTTTGGTTTTTATAATCAAACGTTTTTTTTTTAAATCAGATAATAATTGTGACCTCCAGAGGCACAACACAAGCTAAAAAGGGTGATTTTTCGTACAATCAGGGGACATAATTCAGGAAGTAATGACACGATGGGCGCAAATATCGAAAGGAACCAAGGTCTTTGGGTTATAAACATACATGTCAAGTTTCATCAAAATCGGTTCAAAATTGTGACCTCTATAGCTTGATATAACATTTTTTAACACTATTCGCGTACAAACGGCGGCCATTTTGTCCGTCAATTTTGGTCCGATTTTCACAAATTCGAATTCAACCTTCATAACCATGTAACAGTGATATAAGCAAAGGTTTTTTTAAATCGGATAACAATTTTGACCTCCAGAGGAACCACAAGCTAAAAAGGGCGATTTTTTGGACGATCAGGGGCCATAATTCAGGAAGTTACGATCCGATGGGCGCAAATATCGAAAGGAACCAAGATCTTTTGGTTATAAACATACATGTCACGTTTCATCCAAATCGGTTCAAAATTGTGACCTCTATAAGGTCCACAACCTTGATATAACATATTTTTACACTATTCGCGTACAAATGGCGGCCATTTTGTCCGTCAATTTTGGTCCGATTTGCACAAATTCGAACTCAACCTTCATAACCATGGAACGGTGATATAATCAAACGTTTTTTTAAATCAGATAACAATTTTGACCTCCAGAGGGACCACAAGCTAAAAAGGGCGATTTTTCGGACAATCAGGGGCCATAATTCAGGAAGTTACGATCCGATTGGCGCAAATATCGAAAGGAACCAAGATCTTTGGGTTATAAACATGCATTTCAAGTTTCATCCAAATCTGTTCAAAATTGTGACCTCTACACTGTTCACAACCTTGATATAACATATTTTCACAATATTCACGTACAAATGTCGGCCATTTTGTCCGTCAATTTTGGTCCGATTTTCACGAAATTCGAACTCAACCTTCATAACCATGGAAGGGTGATATAATCAAACGGTTTTTTAAATCGGATAACAATTTTGATCTCCAGAGGGACCACAAGCTAAAAAGGGCGATTTTTCGGACAATCAGGGGCCATAATTCAGGAAGTTACGATCCAATTAGCGCAAATATCGAAAGGAACCAAGATCTTTGGTTTATAAACATGCATTTCAAGTTTCATCCAAATCGGTCCAAAATTGTGACCTCTACACTGTTCACAAGCTAAAAAACGTGATTTTTCGTACAATCAGGGGCCATAACCCATGAAGTTACGGTCCGATACATGTCAATATCGAAAGGAACCGAGATCTTAGGGTGATAAACCTATATTTTAAGTTTCATTGAAATCGGATAAAAATTGTGACCTGTAGACTGTTCACAAACAATTGTGGACGTCCGGACGGACGAACAGGGGCGACGACAATATACGTCCACATGAAAATGTGGGCGTATAAAAAAGTAGGGGATATTTGATTTTTAAGTGTTATTAAAGTCACCTAATGAAACTGATGAAGAAACAAATGACAAAATGAAATGAAGTTCACATTCATCGATTTATTCCAAATGATCGTTAGACTACGTAAGGCACAGACTGACCATTATAAGGGTAAAATGATACCCGAGGTCAAACAGCAAAGTTACCACAGCATCACAACAAAGTCAGTAACGGGTACATCCTCCATTTTTTCCCAAACAAGCATTGATCCGACGTGGCATACTCCTAATGAGACGTCTAAGGTCATTTTGGTCCAGATTGTCCCATTCCTGTTGCAACGCAGCAGCAAGTTCTTGGACATTGGCAGGACGTTGTTGACGTAACCTCTGTCCAAGCATGTCCCCAGACATGCTTGATGGGGGAGAGGTCGGGACTCAGTACAGGCCAAGGTAATGTGGTGATGTTCTGTTGTTGGAGGTAACCTGTAACGATCCTGGCCCTGTGACATCTTGCGTTGTCATCCTGGAAGGTGAAACGGCGGCCATGACGTCGTGCAAACGGCACAACATGGACTGCCAAGATGTTGTCCCGGTAGTACTGGCCTGTAACACGCCCTGCAACAACATGTAAAGCCGTTCTTCCAGCAACAGTGATGCCTCCCCACACCATAACAGAACCACCCCCAAATCGATCATATCTGATGATGTTAACGTCTTGGAAGCGCTCGTTTCGACGATGCCACACCCTCCTACGTCTGTCCAAAAAATCAACAGTGAACCTTGACTCATCTGAAAACATAACATTGCTCCAGTGTCGATTATCCCAGTGTTGATGATTCCTACACCAACGACGTCTTGCCTGAATGTGATGATCTCTCAAACAAGGGGTGCGAAGGTGACCCCTATGCAGTCGATTCCGAATCGTCTGGCCACTCACTCTCACACCAGTGTCTGTTTGAAGACGAGCGCTGATCTGATTTGCTGTGATGACACGATTTCTCAAGGCCAAGGTACGGATAAATCAATCCTGGGCTTGAGTTGTCGCCCTTGGTACGAACTGAGCGTGGTCTGTCCTGTACAGATTGTGTATCACAGTATCAGGACCATAGCCTGCTTATGACAGACTGAGAAACATTCATCGTCCGCGCCACAACCGCTTGTGTTGTGCCGATCTGTAGCATGTCAAGGGCACGTAACCTTTCATTTTGGGTACGCCAACGCATATCAAAATTTGTTTTCTGGTCACTAAAACATTTAAACGGATGTTTCCACCCTGAAATTCAATGCCACAATGACTGTAACATTCAAAGTCAGAGTCGGGCAAATCTTGGGTTGGACCCCCATGATGATCCCAAGCATCACCTGCATTCCATGCGGTAGCTATTGGTGCGTTTGGGCGTCACATGTAACTGGAAATGTTTCTTCAGTTAGGTTCTATAGTGACTTTTTTCGTAGTCATTTGCATATTTTAATATTATGCCCCCAAAATCAAATATCCCCTATTTTTTTTGAATAGTATATTTGGGATCTATTCTGGCATTGTCTTTGAGACCGACTGTATGGAACCCATTACTGCCTTATGTGGCTATTTATTAGATGGTTAAGTAGTTTTGTCATTACATGGGGTGATTCTATCATTAAGTGCGCTGATTTCGACATTACATGAGGTGGTTTTGGCATTAAATTTTTTGTGATTCTGTCATTACAGGCGCTGATTTTGTCATAACATGCGGTGATGTTGACATTATATGTGGTGGTTATTTCATTATCTGATGTGGCTATATCGTTACGTGATGTGGTTATGTCATTACGTGATGTGGCTATGTCGTTACGTGATGTGGCTATATCATTATGTGATGTGGCTATATCATTATATGATGTGGCTATGTCGTTACGTGATGTGGATATGTCATTACGTGATGTGGCTACATATGTCTTTACGTGATGTGGTTATGCCACGTGATGTGGCGATGTCGTTATGTCACGTGGTTATTGCATAACGTGATATTCATTCTTGATTACGTGTGGTGAATTATCATAACTACTATTTACGTTATTAGTAGCCTACTGGTAGCATGTGACGTAGGACAAGCGCGACGTCATTTAGAACAGATTATCCAGTCTAAAAGGGGATAACTCACAACACCTAAGCAAGCATGGTGTCGATTCGAAAAGTTTTAGAAGACTGCGGTTTGCCAAACCTATTGATTAACTTTGAATCTAATAGAATGGACAACGTAGAAATTATTACAAAGCTCACAGACAATGAGCTCGTACAGCTAGGTGTAGAAACCATAGGCGACAGAATTAGAATAAGGAAAGGGGCCAGACGCCTATAATAACGCCAGTGCCCCAAAGTCAGGGTTTGTAGCTGGTTAGATCTAATTATTAATGCCACCTGCAGATTTCAACATGGTCACGAGGCGGTTTGCCAAACCTATTGATTAACTTTGAATCTAATAGAATGGACAACGTAGAAATTATTACAAAGCTCACAGACAATGAGCTCGTACAGCTAGGTGTAGAAACCATAGGCGACAGAATTAGAATAAGGAAAGGGGCCAGACTTGCATCCCAGCCGACGCCTATAATAACGCCAGTGCCCCAAAGTCAGGGTTTGTAGCTGGTTAGATCTAATTATTAATGCCACCTGCAGATTTCAACATGGTCACGAGGCGTAAACAGAGCTAGCTCTAGTACCTCTAGTCTTAGCTTTAAACCTGTTCGATGGGCTTGACTCAGATAAAAGTTCCAGTAATATATTATATGCACTCTATACACTACAATTAAAGAAACTACAAAGACGATTGGTTGTTATTGTTGTATTGTAGATAATACCATACAGAAGAAAACGATATCTTTATATCTATACATGTATATATTCTGAAAATAGAATGAACAATCATAAGAAAGTATTTATAAAAGTGAAATACATAATGCATGGGAAACAATTCTGCTCAGAACTCGCACTATAATAGTAAGTGCAGGGGGACTGCACCACACACAATTCTACACAAAAACAAATATACAGATAAGACATCATACTAAGAGACCACAAACATTAGCTCCCTTGCGTTAATTTATTTTACCGGGTTTTGCTTCAAATTATTCAAAATCCAAATATTATTTAAATCTACCTGCAGAGGCGGATTCAATGTATTCGACAGTGCCCTTTTTGACTGCTAAAAGTGCCTTTTCTCAGGCCAAATATGTCCGTTCCGAATGTTTATTTAGGCGAAAATATCGACCAAATAGCTCTTGGAATGGCTACAGATGCAAGGAAATGACGGATAATAATCTTAGGGGACCCCTCCACCGCTTAGCGGCTTGCCCCGTCTCCGCGGTCACTGCCTTCATTTTGTGCCCCCCCCCTTTCAAAATTCCTAGATCCGCCCCTGACCAGTAAACATTTTACGACTACTAAATTCTCTTAACTTTACATTTATATAAATTATGTACTAGTATACCGAACTCTCAATGATTAAAAGATTGAAAACATGTAAACTTAACAAACACTTGTGTCTCGAGAAACAATAGGCCTATAGGTCCATACTCCATGCTATTACAATGACTTCAACATCAAAATTTACATCATGTCGCTTACTCTGCATTTACCACTAACAGTAAACATTAAATGGACAGAAATATAATAAATCAAATACCTGAAGAGTTTTTATCTAAAGCCCTATATAATGTCACAATGATAGAAAGTTTCAAGAAATCTTAACTCTCTGCAAAAATGGCACACTGCAGAAGACAAAATGACGTAAGCTCTGAGGGGCATAATTAATAAAGAAAAGATAACCCTGCTCCAAATTCTAAATAAGTAAAATATACGAAAATTAATTATAAAACAAAGTTTTCGGAACAAAACCTAATCCCTACCCTAACCCCAATGGCACTGACGTGTTTCAAATAAAGGATTCAAATATCAAAGTAATATTTTGTAACATTCTATAGACTCACTGGAACTACTGAAGTGTGCAAATTCTCCCATAGCCTCTTGACGTATGGTCGTCTTCATCTGATCAACTGGTGCCGAAAAGCAGGACGTTAAGTCCCATTTAACTTTCTCTAACCCCCGTATTAAAACATTTACACAAATTAAGTGATGACGTCATCAATATGAAATGTTTATGAGGCGATACAGAGACCTGTTGTCATACACTCAACCAATCTCGAAACCAGAAAAATTTTTGAAGAAATTTCTCTGGTGAATCGGGGTAGCCATTTTCCCGGAAAATGACATGTAATTCCTACGCGCGAAATTTCTCGTTTATTTGCGTCGTACTCCCCAGATTGTACGTGCCTGGATGACTGAATCACTTAAAAACAACATACCCAGGCGTAGAAAAATAGATCTTTAACTTGAATTTGTTCGTTTAGGATCCAATCTTTTATGTCAGCGAGTTGATTTTGACTCAAGGATCATTTTACAACAAACGAAACGACGATCCGACCTCTAGTTTTCGAGAAATGGACCCAACAAGATTGACCAATCAGAGGTCAGAATGGGCGGGGCTTAGGTTTGAATAAAAATTGGAAAAAATGAACGGTCTAATGTGTCAGAGGCCTTCGGCTCCGCGGCTGCCTCTGGGAACGAGATTGACACTCGACGAGAAATCATATCAGATATGCAAATTAGGCTTCTATGGAGTGTACACTTCAATAGCATCACTTCTTACATACTGTCGTTTTTGATCATTGATTTCTGTGACACCACACAGCAACATGTTATCCACACTTCTGGTGCTTTATCATTTCCCCGCACATTTTTATACGTCCACATTCATAATGTGAACGTATTATGCCGTCACCCCTGTCTGTGTGTGTGTGTGTGTGTGTATGTATGTAGGTGTGTGTGGGTGTGTCTGTGGTTCGCCTACAGGGCGCAATTCTTCATGGATTTTCTTCAAACTTGGTATACTTATTCCTTATACCCCAAGGAAGATCCCTATTGTTCTTGGGGCATGCCCGACCCCCAGGAGGCCGAGCCACACCCATTTCTAGTATTTGTTTGTGTGTCGTCTACAGGCCACATTTCTTAACTTATAATCTTGAAACTTTGCATACACATTCTTTGTACCCTAAGGAACATCCTTATCGTTTGGGGTGCATGCCCAACCCCCAGGGGCAGAGCCACGCCCATTTTCTTTTCGTGTGATTTTGTGTCGCTTACACGGCGCAATTCTTACTGGATTTTCTTCAAACTTGGTATACTTATTCCTTATACCCCGAGAAAGATCCCTATTGTTTTTGGTGCATGCCCGACCCCCAGGAGCAGAGCTACGCCCATTTCTAGTATTTGTTTGTTTACGACCTATTCAAAAAGATCTGAATACACAACCACTTGCGGAAACAGATGATGAAGAAATTATACATGTACTTGAGAAGTGTTTAAAGTGTGAAGTAAAGTATCCAATGTCGCAGCTTCGTAAACACGTCGATGAATGCATAGGTACCCTTGATGATGATTCCAATGTGCCAGAATTTAATAGTGGTATGACAGATCGTCTGTATCTACGCCAATGGAAGAACTAATACCAGAAATTGACATGCAATTAAACGATGCAGTGACGGAAACATTGGATTCAATAATCGATTCATCAATTCATTTTTGCAGAACAAATAATATCCACGATCCAGTTGAAATTCTATGTTTATTACAAAAGAAGATCGTGAGTGGTAGAAAATTGGATTTGGAAAGCCCAGAAGAAACAATTGATGGCGATACCAACATCATATTCATTAATCGTGATGATATTTTGAATACTGGTTTCGATGAAATACAGCAAATTTCGAGAGATAATCTAAGGAAAACTCTCGAGGTTCAGTTTTATGGGGAGGTAAGGACATATACTTTGGTGGTTCGTTCGACAATCAAGTGGTCGGGGTATGGATAAGCATTATTTTTGCAAAAAATATTGTTACAGTTTTGACTTTCACTTTCAGTGCTGTTTAAAGGTCAAGTTATTATCACGATCATCAACAGTATATTGCAATACCTAATATATAACTCCCTATTCTTTGATTATCTAAATATAGCATAATGTAGCAATATGCAAATTAATTTTAGGTAGCTGTAGATGTTGGCGGTCCGCGGAAAGAATTCTTCAGGCTGATTCTTCGGGCGATTGAAGAAAACTGTTTAATCCTACAAAGGAATGGTCTCATGAATACGAAACAGTAGGAAAAGTAATACAGTAATAGGTGAGTTAAATACATTCAAACCTTCCAGGTGGGGTATATACGTCCAAAAGTAAAAGCTAAGGTATAGACATCCAAAAGTAATAGGCAAGATATATATATGTCCCAAAGTAATAGGTAAGATATACAAGCACAAAAGTAATGGGTAGATAAGCACAAAAGTATCGTATTATAAATTAATGGGTAGGGTATGTACGATTTTGTTACAGAAAAACAAAACAAAAATAGTTAGAAATATTTTTCATCTCCTATCAGTGTAGATTAACAAGTCCGCTTCCTACTTTTCTGAAATTATTTTGAATTATAATGCGGGTACAATTTTCCAGTGTGGTGGCAAAATGGTTTTCTGTTACAATTTCCAATTACTATCTGTAACTAAGCTTTGTACTCTGTAATTGAATATATGTATTAACATTTGGTTTTATTTTTCATCTCAAAGCCTTAAGTTTACTCCAAAATGGTCCTTTGCTAAAATTATTAACACCTGAATTAGTAACAGAGCTGTTTGATGCAACCGAGCCAAGAGCATTTATTATGGATTTGAGAAGAGGCTTGGATACACTTGGAATTTTTAAGGTATAATCGTGGACCCTATGTCTAAATATACTATTCAAAAAAAGTAGGGGATATTTGATTTTGGGGGCATAATACTATAATATGCAAATGACTACGAAAAAAGTCACTATAGAACCTAACAGAAGAAACATTCCCAGTTACATGTGACGCCCAAACGCACCAATAGCTACCGCATGGAATGCAGGTGATGCTTGGGATCATCATGGGGGTCCAACCTAAGATTTGCACGACTCTGACTTTGAATGTTACAGTCATTGTGGCAATGAATTCCAGGATGGAAACAGCAGTTAATTGTTTTAGTGACCAGAAAACAAATTTTGATATGCGTCGGCTTACCCAAAATGAAAGGTTACGTGCCCTTGGCATGCTACAGACCGGCACAACTCAGGCGGTTGTGGCGCGGACGATGAATGTTTCTCAGTCTGTCATAAGCAGGCTATGATCAGCGCTCGTCTTCAAACAGACACTGGTGTGAGAGTGAGTGGCCAGACGATTCGGAATCGACTGCATAGGGGTCACCTTCGCGCCCGACGCCCTCGCGTGATCCCTTGTTTGCGAGATCATCACATTCAGACAAGACGTCGTTGGTGTAGGGATCGTCAACACTGGGATAATCGACGCTGGAGCAATGAGATGTTTTCAGATGAGTCAAGGTTCACTGTTGATTTTTTGGACAGACGTAGGAGGGTGTGGCGTCGTCGAAACGAGCGCTTCCAAGACGTTAACGTCATCAGACATGATCGATTTTGGGGGGGGGGGGTCCGTTATGGCGTGGGGAGGCATCTCCGTTGCTGGAAGAACGGCTTTACATGTTGTTGCAGGGCGTGTTACAGGCCAGTACTACCGGGACAACATCTTGGCAGTCCATGTTGTGCCGTTCGCACGACGTCATGGCCGCCGTTTCATCTTCCAGGATGACAACGCAAGATGTCACAGGGCCAGGATCGTTACAGGTTACCTCCAACAACAGAACATCACCACATAACCTTGGCCAGCACTGAGTCCCGACCTCTCCCCCATCGAGCATGTCTGGGACATGCTTGGACAGAGGTTACGTCAATGCTTGTTTGGCAAACCGAGGAGGATTTACACGTTATTGACTTTGTTGTGATGCTATGGTAACTTTGCTGTTTGACCCCGGGTATCATTTTACCCTTATAATGGCCAGTCCGTGCCTTACTTAGTCTAACGATCATTTGGAATAAATCGATGAATGTGAACTTCATTTCATTTTGTCATTTGTTTCTTCGTCAGTTTCATTAGGTGACTTTAATAACACTTAAAATTCAAATATCCCCTACTTTTTTTGAATAGTATATTATTATCATGGCCATGAGAGGAAATAAAATTTAAAAAATGATGGGGTTAGCGTCCTACTGTTCTGGTCCGACTGGAATAATGAAATGAAATGAATGGAGTTGAACGTCCTACTGTTGTACTCCGAACCGGGCTTATGAAGACGGGTATATGCCATACAGTGTGCTATGAGAGAAATTTTGCCCGGACAGCGGCACTATACAGCCTTCTTTTAATATCGAATTCCAATTGTCAAGGGATCTTTTACGTGTACGACAATTTGTACACCGGATCTCGGTTTTTCGTCCCATCCGAACGAATAGAAAGTTGTCTTTGTCGGGCCCTCCGTCCTGTATCAGTGTCAAGGGGGAACTACGACGGGAAATCTGGATGAACTTTCTCGGCCAATTCAGGGATCAAACACCCGACTCCAGGCTGTCTTATATCCACTTAGCCACCATGACCCCTCCCCTACCCCCATCCCCCGGCTACTGAAGACGGGCATGCGCAGTGCAGTGTGACAAGGGAATGAGGGAAATGTTGAATGTGTACGCTTGACCTCGGTTTTTCGTCCCATCAAAACAACTTTATGTTGTCATTTGCCAAACGGGGGGTTGGGATGGCCTAGAGTGCCGCGCTTCGACCTATAGCTTGCCGGTCACCTCTGGCTTGCGGTTGTGGTGTTGATCACTGCTGTGAGCATATGTGGCATGGAGATAGGGGCGCCTTCTCAACCTCGTGGGTTTCCTTATTTTTATTTTTTTATTGACCATGGCAGAGAAATCTTGGCGATTAGATATATGCATGAATTGTTCAAGGGTGAGTTAGTAGTTCGACTAAAACGCATCCATCCTCCTGTTGTTTTCAGCTTGCAGGTAGTTTGAAATGTCTTCAGTTCTTTTTCCATGGGCCAATGGGCCAATTATTTCGCCGAGTGGGCTATGTTTTGTTCGCAAAATTGGGCTGGTTTGTCTGACTCTCTTACACATTCAATCAAACAAAATTCAGGCGTGCAAATCAATATTCCATTGAGTCATTTTGAAATTAAATGCTATACTTATTATTATTATATTTATTATTACACACATTTGTTATAGCCCCCCTTTCACAGATACGTGTTCAGGGGTGCTTTACAATAGAACAAATATAGAATTATGAAACCCTAAAATTAAAAAAATACAATACAGTCAATACTAAAAAGAATCAATCAAATTCCAATATATACATGTTTATCCGCAACGCCTGGAGAAATAGTGGGTTTTTAGTTTTTTTCTTAAAAGTATTAACATTATTACAGGATCTGGTGTCATATGGTAACCAATTCCATAAAGCGGGTGCCTGAACACTAAAAGCTATTTCACCGATTGTTAAAGGAGAATTTCACCACAAAAGTTTTTAAACGCCCACATTTTCATGTGGACGTATATTGTCGTGGCCCCTGTTCGTCCGTCCGTCCCACAATTGTTTGTGAACAGTCTACAGGTCACAATTTTTATCCGATTTCAATGAAACTTAAAATATAGGTTTATCACTCTAAGATCTCGGTTCCTTTCGATATTGGCATGTATCGGACTGTAACTTCATGGGTTATGGCCCCTGATTGTACGAAAAATCACGTTTTTTAGCTTGTGCACAATGTAGAGGTCACAATTTTGAACCGATTTGGATGAAACTTGAAATGCATGTTTATAACCCAACGATCTTGGTTCCTTGCGATATTTGCGCCAAGCGGATCGTAACTTCCTGAATTATGGTCCCTGATTGTCCAAAAAATCGCCCTTTTTAGCTTGTGGTCCCTCTGGAGGTCAAAATTGTTATCGGATTTAAAAAAACGTTTGATTATATCACCCTTCCATGGTTATGAAGGTTGTGTTCGAATTTCGTGAAAATCGGAACAAAATTGACGGACAAAATGGCCGCCGTTTGTACGCGAATAGTGTGAAAATATGTTATATCAAGGTTGTGGACCTTATAGAGGTCACAATTTTGAACCGATTTTGATGAAACTTGACATGTATGTTTATAACCCAAAGATCTCGGTTCCTTTTGATATTTGCGCCCATCGGATCGTAACTTCCTGAATTATGGCCTCTGATTGTCCAAAAAAATCACTTTTGTTAGCTTTTAGTACCTTTGGAGGTCAAAATTATTATCCGATTTAAAAAAAACGTTTGACTATATCACCGTTACATGGTAATGAAGAGAGAGTGTGAATTACGTGAAAATGGGACTAGAATTGACGGACAAAATGGCCGCCGTTTGTACACGAATAGTGTGAAAATATGTTATATCAAGGTTGTGGACCCTATAGAGGTCACAATTTTGAATCGGTTTTGATGAAACTTGACAAGTATGTTTATAACCCAAAGATCTTGGTTCCTTTCGATATTTGCGCCCATTGGGTCATCACTTCCTGAATTACGTCCCCTGATTGTACGAAAAATCACCCTTTTTAGCTTGTGGTCCCTCTGGAGGTCACAATTATTATCTGATTTAAAAAAAAAAAAAAAAAACCGTTTCATTATAAAAACCAAACAAATTCTAATGATTTTCTGATAATTCCTTAATATGCGACAACTCTTGTTGACTGCCCGGAGGATTTGGCTGCTGTGTGGGCGTATGTTTCGTTGCCTGGCAACCTATTTTTTTTAAAAATAGGAAAAATAACGTTAATATTTACTAAGTACTTTATGACCTAACTAGGGGTAATAATTGATTTTCTAATGCTGAATGGGCCAATCTTTTGATGGTGCCACCCCCGAAATATGTTTGTGCGCCCTTATAAATAGTGTAGCCCTACACCACAGCACAGCCAATCTTTTGATGGTGCCATCACTGAAATATGTCGTGCGCCCTTATAAATAGTGTAGCCCTTCACCACAGCTAGCGTTTATCATGAGCCCACATGGACATGCTGTAAATTTCTGCACTTATTTTGTGATCGACTATTTTTCTCCCTTGAAGAAATTTTGTTGTTAGACCAACATACTGACAACAGAATATGCAATTTAGGCTCACGGATTCACGCAAATATATAGTACATGTATTTGGGATCTATTCTGGCATTGTGTTTGAGACCGACTGCAGTGACTGCACTGATTTTGAGACCGACTATTTTTCTCCCTGGGTGAAATTTTGTAGTAAGACCAACATTATGAGAGTGAAACACAACATCTTTTCAAACATGATAAGTTGACAAGGTTATTTTATACTAAGACTGCCCCTATTTTGCGACCGACTGCACAGATTTTGTGACCGACTCATTTTGATCGCGACTACCTCTACTTTGCGACCGACTGCACTGATTTTGCGACCGACTATTTTTGTTTTGCTAGGGAGTGGGGGGCGGGCTGTGCCCCCCTACCCACATTTACGCCCCTGTGAGTAAGATCCACGCATAGTCGTACGATCAGGACAATGAAAATAGTGAAGTTTTGTTAACTATGTTTATCTCAGACCTGGGTCCGTATTCAAAGGTTTTCTAAAAGTTAAGTAAAAATACTTAATTTTTCCATTTAACCAAGTGTCTTACCTTAAATCAGGGGCGGATCCAGGAATTTTTGCAGGAGGGGGTTTGCCAGGTTTCTGTCACGGAAATCTGCAATCATCGTCTCTAAATTACATAGGCATACATATAAATTGAGCTTTTTAAACAGAGAAATCATTTTTATACTGATGTAGGATCACTTTGTGATTTAATTTCATTGACCCCCCAAACCCCCCCTCTGGATCCGCGCCTGTAAATCGGTATTCAAAGGTTGTATTTTACACATACTTGGCTATGTGAAAACTTAACTGCACACTTGAATTATGGAATACACACATTCGCCAAAAAGCATGATTTTTTTTATTTATGGAATACCATCCACTGCCAAAAATAACGAATTTCTGACATTGCCAGCTAGTTATGCCCCCTTAAGAGCACCGCTGTATTCTATTAAATTCTTAGTTTACATCACCAGGAAAATGTTTGTCGAAATATTATATTGTAACCCATGAAAATGGTATGATTATAATTTAGGATAAGTATAGGATATTACATTAACCTACCCGAGTTTGATATGATAGAGAACACGTGGGCGCAGCCCAAGTGTTCTCTATCATATCAATCCGAGTGAGAGTAGGTTCATATCTGACATATACAACGTTCACCCTTAAATTTAATGGACTCTTCTAAAAAAAGGCAACAGTGATTGGTTAATTGACGTGTTTTTTTATACGCCGCCATTTTGTAGTAATAGAACTGAAGAAAGCTAAAAAAAAAAATGGATAGTAAAACGAAGTCAGACGAATAATCAATCCTTTTTAGTCATCATATTGACGATAGAATAGATGTGAATGGAACTATGATGAGGATCTATACAAAGCCTGAAGAAAATTTGGATCAAAAGGCAATCTTTTCCGATAATTCTGACAATGAACCGTGACTGAAGGTTACTTTTCGGTATGTTCAGAGAAAGATTTGACCGACTGTTTTGAGTGGATTGTAGCCGTAGCCAAAAATACTTTACAAAGGAACTCTTGGGTGATAAATACTTTCACGTCTTGGGATGTGTGGAGAAATGATTTGGGCAGAAAGAAAATTCTGAAAGATATCTTAGACATGGACTGGAGTGTGGATAACCGATTTAAATAAGCCGATAAGTACGCCGTCTATTTAGGTCCTGAATGCTACAAACTGTATCAAAACAATTTTTGTTTTTATTGTCAAAAGAATAAAATTTTATTTCTGTGTTCTTTGTATTATTTGGATCATCTACGTCAAGAGCGGTTGATATGAGCCGAATATATCGACCTGTAATGACGTCATCAGCGGTTGATATGAACCGAATATATCAACCTCTGATGATGTCACGAGAGGTTGTTATAAGATATAACTGCTATGGACATCAAAGAAAAAAACTACTACCAGTTGTATATATTATGATAGTGTGCATCCTTTGCCGGAACAGCTGTTTTCATAGATTTTTTTTTAAAAAAAAACAAAACATTCCAATAGATTACAATAAATAGTGGGAGTATAATGATGGATATTGTAAGCTTTAATTTTTTAACAATATATCGCGAATAGAAAACATCATATTATTAGCAATACACAATGACCCTTGTCTTTTAAGTTAGACTGGACAAATTATACAGTGTTGTTTGTAAATCTAATTTGAGAAATTCATAGATATTGTGTATGTACCTACCTACACTTTAGATTTTGACAGGTCTGGCATTGACGGTACATTGTGTGTACAAAATATTCATGCTTCATTATATTTTACCTAAATAAATACTACCGATTATGTATATATGGGAATGAGTTGTAAAAATAGATCACGCCTTGCTTCTAGAGGTAGGATAAATAATTTCCAAAATCTATAAAGCCATGTCTCCACGAATGAATTTAACTTTATTATATGACAGCCATGGAAACATACAAACATACCATGATAAATGATAAGGGGAAATATCCTTAACTACATCGGTGGTAATAACCTTATACTCTATTATGGCACTACAACATCAAAGTTGACGACGAAAAGATATATTTGAGGTCAGCTACGGTCGGCGACATTGTCTTTGTTTTAATCTGAATTCCTTATCTTTTAAAATCGCCATTGGGCCTACGGGATTGCTTCTACAGCATTAAAAGAAATCATTATAAATCTCACTTAACTTGGTGGCTTGGCAGCTTGAGAAAAAAAATAATAGCCTTATTCAATACTAAGTACTAGATGTTTAAGCATCCTACGAACCTATTACAACCTATTTTACTTGTTCAGAAGAATCAAAAATATACTATTCAAAAAAAGTAGGGGATATTTGATTTTGGGGGCATAATACTAAAATATGCAAATGACTACGAAAAAAGTCACTATAGAGCCTAACAGAAGAAACATTTCCAGTTACATGTGACGCCCAAACGCACCAATATCTACCGCATGGAATGCAGGTGATGCTTGGAATCATCATGGGAGTCCAACCCAAGATTTGCACGACTCTGACTTTGAATGTTACAGTCATTGTGGCATTGAATTCCAGGGTGGAAACATCAGTTTAATTGTTTTAGTGAACAGAAAACAAATTTTGATATGCGTCGGCTTGCCCAAAATGAAAGGTTACAGATGCTACAGATCGGCACAACACAGGCGGTTGTGGCGCGGACGATGAATGTTTCTCAGTCTGTCATAAGCAGGCTATGGTCCAGATACCGTGATACACAATCTGTACAGGACAGACCACGTTCAGGTCGACAAAGGGCGACAACTCAAGCCCAGGATCGATTTATCCGTACCTTGGCCTTGAGAAATCGTGTCATCACAGCAAATCAGATCAGCGCTCGTCTTCAAACAGACACTGGTGTGAGAGTGAGTGGCCAGACGATTCGGAATCGACTGCACAGGGGTCACCTTCTCGCCCGACGTCCTCGCGTGATCCCTTGTTTGAGAGATCATCACATTCAGGCAGGATGTCGTAGGTGTAGGGATAGTCAACACTGGGATAACCGACTCTGGAGCAATGTGATGTTTTCAGATGAGTCAAGGTTCACTGTTGATTTTTTGGACAGACGTAGGAGGGTGTGGCGTCATCGAAACGAGCACTTCCAAGACGTTAACGTCATCAGACATGATCGATTTGGGGGTGGTTCTGTTATGGTGTGGAGAGGCATCACTGTTGCTGGAAGAACGGCTTTACATGTTGTTGCAGGGCGTGTTACAGGCCAGCACTGCCGGGACAACATCTTGGCAGTCCATGTTGTGCCGTTCGCACGACGTCATGGCCGCCGTTTCATCTTCCAGGATGACAACGCAAGATGTCACAGGGCCAGGATCGTTACAGGTTACCTCCATCAACAGAACATCACCACATTACCTTGGCCAGCACTGAGTCCCGACCTCTCCCCCATCGAGCATGTCTGGGACATGCTTGGACAGAGGTTACGTCAACGTCAACAACGTCCTGCCAATGTCCAAGAACTTGCTGCTGCGTTGCAACAGGAATGGGACAATCTGGACCAAAATGACCTTAGACGCCTCATTAGGAGTATGCCACGTCGGATCAATTCTTGTTTGGCAAACAGAGGAGGATTTACCCGTTACTGACTTTGTTGTGATGCTGTGGTAACTTTGCTGTTTGACCCTGGGTATCATTTTACCCTTATAATGGTCAGTCTGTGCCTTACTTAGTCTAACGATCATTTGGAATAAATCGATGAATGTGAACTTCATTTCATTTTGTCATTTGTTTCTTCGTCAGTTTCATTAGGTGACTTTAATAACACTTAAAAATCAAATATCCCCTACTTTTTTTGAATAGTATAGTTATACAGCTAAATCTAAATGTTCATCAGCACTGTCATTACAACATGTCTTCAATGTCTCTGGTGGTGGAGTCTTGAACTTGATTTTTATTTCTCTTCACCAGCATGTTAAAAAATGGTCTGTAAAAAAAGGAAAGAATTTTTCTTAACATTTAATTTAATGCAATACAAATTACAAGAAGTCTCTTCAATTACTGATTATTATAGGCCACTTTACCTGGAATCGTGGGCTGAATACCAAACAAAACCAAAATAGCATAATATAATTTTATACAAAATATCTTTTCTACAAAAAAAAAAAAAAAATAGGAGAGATATCATAACCTATATCATAATCAGAATTTGACTCACCCTCTTATCTGCTCTCTGCTGCGAGTGCAGTCTCTACGTCTACTTTCTTCGGTAGCCTCTCGTTTTAATATAACTGTTATTTTCAAACGGAAATTAATTATAGAGTGAACGTTATTGGGTTTTATTATCACAGCCATAAGCAATACACCTCATGTCAGATCTTTTGGCGTCATTAATATCGTTCCTGTCAACGACAACATTACAGTCTTCGGGATTCCCTTGTTTACGACTGACATTGCACACTCGTGACTCGTGACGTCGACCAGTCAAAGGTCACGAGAGGTTCCATTCACATTGGGATTATCGTTTCAGTTGAGAATTTTAGTTTTCCGTCTATATCGAGAGAACGAGTTGATGGATTTCGTTAAAACATTTAGAAACATTTTATTTGGGCATTTGGGATATAATGATAATATAATACGGGAGGTCTCAGGTTAATCTTTAAAGATTTCATCGTTTTAGGAACTCGTTCAAAGGGTATACCACTGTGCACGACTAACTTTCGATTAGGTTGCATTTCTTCAAACGCTCATAAGGGCTCATGGCCTGGGCCTAAGGCTTGGTATTCTTGTACTATATCGACCCCGGGAAGACTTGGTGACGTTAAAATTGACTTTCGGGACCGGAAGTGGGTGAAATCGATAAAAATATCGCGATTTACCTTGACCCTAACCTTCAAAGGTCAAATTTAGGTCACCAGGATCATCCCTGGGGTCGATTTAGTTTAAGAGGTTGCGAGCTCTGATTCGTCGGTACAGATCCAGACTGACTGCGTGGGTCCCACAGAACCCAGACCGGGGTCGTGGGTCAAGGTCGTCCGATTGGGTCGGAACTCGGTTACCTGATAGTTCGTCACAACATTTGTTCTTCATTTTTTAATATCGTCAACCAAAAGTCCTCACATTGATCCGCTGTGGGCCTCGGAATTATTTTTGATTTTTGCCCCTAGCGAGCCCTGGATGAGGTCACACCCACAGGACTTTGACCTCATGTCCCGCATGATCAATGTAGGTCAAGGTCATCTGAATGGTTCAAGGTCATCGATTCATGGGCTTAATTCGGCCCAATTAAGCTCTGATAAAGGGTCTGTACTCAGCCGCTATCGTCGTGAGGAGAGCCATATTTTTACTACGCGATGAGCTATTGGTTGAGGTACCCATTATAATAATTTCAATCACCCCTCTTGATGGGTCGGGTGTAGCGATAATCCACCTTAAAACAGGGCGAAAAGGGAAAAAGTCGATTTTTGGCATATGGTACCCCCCTGGAAAAAGCCCGTAACTCAGATCCTATAGGTAATAGGTCAATTAAATTTTGAGGGTTCCCGGTAGGGATACGTAGGCAGGTACCCACCGAAAATGGGCACGATCGGCCTGGGGGTTCTAATTTCAGTAAAAGTCTCCGGCAAAACTCGAATTTAGGGTAGGTAAGTACCGGAATCGAACCTTAATTAGACATTTTCAGTTGCATATGCTAAATAACTTTTTTCAAAATGTTTTTAGCTCTTCGAAAGTACGGCTACCCCACCATTTTCGACCCTTGTACTGGAAGTGAGTGTTATGCGATCCTGCGGAGGGTCCTATATGGCAGGTACCCAGTCAATCTACATTTGTCTAGGCGAGGGGCGATATACTGAGGTATCTGCCCTGCGAATTTAATGCCAATCGCCCTTCTAAAAGGGGTTGGCGTAGCTGTAATTCCACCCGATAACAGGGCAAAAGGGCAAAATGTTGATTTTGGGTATATTCGAACCCCCCGGTAAAAGCCCATAACTCCACCCTTATAGATTAGTGGGTCCATAAAATTTGGAGGGTTCCCGGTTAGGGGTCCGTGGGCATGTACCCACCGAAAATGGACACGATCGAATTTTGGGTAGGTAAGTATATACCGGATCCGAACTTTACTAGACATTTTCAAAAATATTCTAAGCTCTTCAAAATTACGGCTACCCCACCATTTTTGACCATTATACGTCCGAATCTGGTCAAGCTATTGGAACCCCCCGGTAAAAGCCCATAACTCAACCCTTATAGGTTAGTGGGTCCATAAAATTTGGAGGGTTCCCGGTTAGCGGTCCGTGGGCATGTACCCACCGAAAATGGACACGATCGAATTTTGGGTAGGTAAGTATATACCGGATCCGAACTTTACTAGACATTTTCAAAAATATTCTAAGCTCTTCAAAATTACGGCTACCCCACCATTTTTGACCTTTATACGTCCGAATCTGGTGACAAAATAAAAATCGGAGCATTCTAAGATTTTTGAGAAAAAAAAAAAAAACATTCGGTAATCTCGAGAAAATGGCCACGGCTCGACAGGTAGACTTCAGAATTGGAAATGAGTGTTATGCAATCCCGCGGAGGGTCCTATGGCGGTGACATAATTTGTCTAAGCGAGGGGCAAAAGGCTGAGGTACATGCCCTCAGAATTTGGTGCCAATCGCCTCTCTCAAAAAGGAGTAGGGCGTAGCGGCAATCCACCTGAGAACAGGGCGAAAAAGAAAGGTTGATTTTTGCCATTTTGGTACGGACACGATCTTCCCCGGGGTTTCTAATTTTATTAAAATTCTCGAATTGAGGGTAGGTAATTATAAAGTGTCGGATTCTAGCCCTTCTAGACGTTTTCAATTGAATATTCCTAATTTCTATTTTCAAAATGGTCCAAGCTCTTCAAAATTTCGGCCCTCACCCATTTTCAACCCTTGAACATCAAAATAGAAATCGGCGCATTCTAAGATTTTTGAAACAAACAAGATCTACCTCTGGCCAGACATTTACTGTATAGGTTGAACAGAGCGACTTTTGCTCGGATATAAATGCATATAACTGAGTCACATTTAATTTACTAATTCGACTAGTGTGGCCATGGCACAAAATTTACAGCCAAAACCCACCCCTCGGACCAGTCAGTTACTGTATCAGTTGAAACGAGCGGCTTTTGCCAAGATTTGTAATGTATGCACCCATAGCGACATTGACATTGCAGCAAAAACTTATCCCTTTATACAAATATATAATGTCTAACAGAGCTACCCTTGGCAGCCAAATCCACCCTTACCTCTAGATATTTTTGGTATGCATCACTTTATGCCCCCAACAGAGCCCCGTTTACCGCCCAAAACCGACCTCTCTCTTGAAGAGAGACATTAAAACCTACCCCCATCCAAACATTTGATATGAAAATTTACCCTTTATTCGAAATGTTAATATTCCAGTCAAATTTTAGCAAAGTTCTGCTAATGTGATTAACTCTAGCGAAAGTCTTAAAGGATAAAAACAATAGATCTGCCAGTAATAACAACTTAGAGGTTGCTGGACTAGAGTATAACACATGCATCTTTATAATAGCACAAGATCATTCAAAACATTATATTGCCAACTACACATAGGCTTACTTAATTAAAAAAAATAGGTTGCCAGGCAACGAAACATACGCCCACACAGCAGCTAAGTCGTCCGGGCAGTCAACAAGAGTTGTCGCATATTAAGTAATTATCAGAAAATCATTAGAATTTGTTTGGTTTTTATAAAGTTCTGCCCCATGCTAATGTTAAGTATACGAATCGTTTAATATTATGAAATTAGCTGTCACCTCCACTGGATACGAAAAATTTAATATTATGGCGACTTTTCGTACAATCAGGGGCCATAATTCAGGAAGTTACGATCAGATATGTCCAAATATCGACAGGAACCAAGATATTTCAGTTATGAACATGCATTTCAAGTTTGACCAAAATCGAATTAAAATTGTGACCTCTACAGGTTACACAACCTTGATATACCATATTTTTTACACTATTCGTGTAAAAATGGCGGCCATTTTGTTCATCAATTTTGGTCCGGTGTTCACAAAATTCAAACTGAAAATTCATCACAGTGTAACGGTGATATCAAATGTTTTTAAACTCCAGACCGATCACAAGATAATAAAGGCAATTTTCCGTATAATCAGAGGCCATAATTCCGTAACTTACAATCCGATATGCGCAAATATCGCAAGGAACCAAGATCTTTAGGTTATAAAAATGTATTTCAAGTTTCATCAAAAACGAATTAAAATTGTGACCCTTATAGGGTCCACAACCTTGATATACCATATTTTTACACCATTCGCGTACAAACGGCTGTCATTTTGTTTGTCAATTTTGGTCCGATTTTCATGACATTCAAACTCAACCTAGATTACCCTGTAATGGTGATATAATCAAACGTTTTTATACGCCCACATTTTTATATGGACGTATATTGTCGTCGCCCCTGTCCGTCCGTCCGTCCGTCCGACCGTCCGTCCGTCCGTCCACAATTGTTTGTGAACAGTCTAGGGTGCGGACCCTATAGAGGTCACAATTTTGAACCGATTTTCATGAAACGTGAAATGCATGTTTATATCCGAAAGATCTTGGTTCCTTTCGATATTTGCGCATATCGGATCGTAAATTCCTGAATTATGGCCCCTGATTGTCCGAAAAATCACACTTTTTAGCTTGTGTTCCCTGTGGAGGTCAAAATTGTTATCCGATTCAAAAAACCGTTTGATTATATCACCGTTACGTAGTTTTGGGGGTTGAGTTCGAATTTCGTGAAAATCGGACCAAAATTGACAGACAAAATGGCCGCCGTTTGTACGCGAATAGTGTGAAAAAATGTTATATCAAAGTTGTGGACCCTATAGAGGTCACAATTTTGAACCGATTTTCATGAAACTTGACATGTATGTTTATAACCCAAAGGTCTTGGTTTCTTTCAATATTTGCGCCCATCGGATCGAAACTTCCTGAATTATGGCCCCTGATTGTCAAAAAAATCACCCTTTTTAGCTTGTGGTCCCTCTGGAGGTCAAAATTGTTATCCGATTTTAAAAAAAGGTTTGATTATACCACCGTTACATGGTAATGGAGGTTGAGATCGAATTTCGTGAAAATCGGACCAAAATTGACAGACAAAATGGCCGCCGTTTGTACGCGAATAGTGTGAAACAATGTTATATCAAGCTATAGAGGTCACAATTTTGAACCGATTTTGATGAAACTTGACATGTATGTTTATAACCCAAAGATCTTGAGTCATTTCTATATTTGCGCCCATCTGATCGTAACTTCCTGAATTATGTCCCGTGATTGACCGAAAACTTGCCTTTTTTAGCTTGTGGCCCCTCTGTAGGTCAAAATTATTATCCGATTTAAAAAAAACGTTTGATTATATCACCGTTACATTGTTATAAAAGATGGTGTGGAATTTCGTGAAAATTGGACCAAATTGACGGACAAAATGGCCGCTGTTTGTACGCGAATAGTGTGAAAATATGTTATATCAAGGTTGTGGACCCAATAGAGGTCACAATTTTGAACTGATTTTGATGAAACTTGAAATACATGTTTATAACATAAAGATCTTGGTTCCTTTCAATATTTGCGCATATTGGATCGTAACTTCCTGAATTATGGCCCCTGGTTGTACTAAAAATCGCCTTTATCACCTTGTGGTCCCTCTGGAGGTAACAATTATTACCTGATTTAAAAGATAGGTTGCCAGGCAACGAAACATACGCCCACAGCAGCTAAGTCGTCCGGGCAGTCCATAAAGGTTGTTAATTTTATGCGTTTGTTGGTAATGGGAACATGTACAAGGCCTTAAAGAAACTTAGGAAAGATTTTGCGATATTCGACATTAAGTAGATTATCAGGTTGATGTTGATGTAAAAAAAAAAACATTCCTAATTTTACAAATTTTGTATCTAAAATCAGTTGGGATTTGGTGGCAAAGGGAGAGAACAGAACTTTTGAATAATTGATATTGTTAACTGCTTTAATATAATTTCATTATCTTGTTGATATTGATATGGGGGGGGGGGGATTTGGGGATGGGGGATCCCAAGGAGCATTTATGAACTACATTAATTAAGACATGTTTGCAAATTACTGTGATGGCTGAAACTACCCCCCCCCCCATCACCCATGGTGTGACTGCCCTGATATCTGTAATGGGGAGAGCCATACCGGATACGTTTTTTTCTTGACATGCACTACAGAATCTGTAATGTGTTTTTTAAATCAGCATATTATTATGATTACGCTACACATTATTGGACTTCTCATTTCAGTGGTGCTGGAATGAGGGCATGACAAGGACTGCTGTCTAGTTGTTTGGATATGACCAAAAAATGGAGCCTCCATGTACACATGGGTGTGCGTGTAAAAGGTCCCTTGACAATTGGAATTCAATATAAGAGTAGGGTGTAGGACTTAGGACTGCTGTCCAGGCAAAGTTTCCTCATAGCACATTGTATGTCTCTGTTCACAAGCCCAGTCGAACCAGAACAGATGGACGTTAAACCTCTTTTAATTTCATTTCCCCACTGGACTTGAAGACACCCTAAATTTGCCACTGGTTTGTGTTGCATATTAACCCCAGCATCTCTTTTTCACTCATTCCCTTCCTGCATTGTTATAGGAATTTGGTGAATGTTCACCCATTATTTACATGACTTTCTGATGCTCACTTCATAAAGAGATATAAACTGAATAGCATGTAATTAAGTTGCAACAGTATTCAAACAAAAAGAAAAAAATATGTGAAATAAAAAAATTTAATCATAGATTCATATATGTGACATAAATAGTTAATATATACACATAATAGTAATATAAGAAATTAATTAAACTTGTGAAACTTTAAGTTGAGATCATTACATTCAAAAAATTATTATTTTGAATTACCGGCACACATGTAACAGGTATTGGAGTTTATACAAATTTGAATATTGGATAATCTATTTTGTTTTAGCTATGCTTTCATTAAAGATGAAGAAAATACAAGTAAATAATTAATAGAAAAGCAGGGTTCATACCCAAAATATTTCTTCTAAACTTTAGAACTTATTTGGTCTGTTCAGGGATTTTAATGGGGTTTTTTCAAATAGTTCAAATAAAAATTTGTGTTAACTCTTTTTGCTGCGAGTCGGCTACTCAACCCTACTCCATCAAAGTGGAGGGGGAAGTACGATTTTTCCAATACTCTGTCCAGCAGTTACATGTAAGGTGTTCACTCACCCAAGCAAAATCAAATAATAAAAAATCTTAAAGTACTTGTGACAGTAAAACTGTAAAAGGTAAATATCATTAAATAAATTGAGATTACATCATTAAATTAGCACATGCAAAATAGCACTAGGCAAATTTAAATCGCACAAAATTTACAAAATAGTAAAAAAATAAATGAAAAGTGACATATATTGACTAAACTCAACTATGTATTATTATTTGTCAAGATTCATAAAAATTCAATAAATTTAAATAAATTTTTGTAATATTTTGATTAAGTTTGTATTGTGTAGAAATTTGTTATCACAGTTCGGCCATACACAAGTTATTGTTGAATTATGAGGTCAGCATACTAATTAAAATCCAAAACATAACACAAATGAACATGCACAATTAATATTCGTTAATAAAACATAAATTGAAGTGTAAGGATAAAACATAACACAAAGATAAAAAAAAAATACATTTATAACAATGATTTTAGCATAATGGAAGGTCTTTTGAAGCTTTGCGGTGTTGTGAATTAATCTGAAAAATATAAAGCAAA
Source organism: Patella caerulea (assembly GCA_036850965.1). Classification (NCBI taxonomy): domain Eukaryota; kingdom Metazoa; phylum Mollusca; class Gastropoda; family Patellidae; genus Patella; species Patella caerulea. The sequence continues at coordinate 1,426,634 of JAZGQO010000008.1, read as the reverse complement.
TTTCAAATAAATATATTTTAAAAATATGTGCAAACCTACTGGCAGATAAGGACTTTTTAGTACAAATTGCTAATGATCATTAATAATTAATATTACCAGTAGAAATATGAAGGTATTTCTCCCATTTTTGTTTACATGAATTTTAACTTGGTAGATTTATCAAAGCAATCTGATTAAAAGACAGATTTTATTTTGTTTTGTTCTTTATAGTTTAAAATTCTGTTAATTGTCTTTACTACACCATGCTTTGGAAACGTTAAATAACCCACATTCTAGTTGATGTCCAGGATAAATTGTCTTTTACATTGAATTCTTATCGTGTGGTGTACTGAAATGTGGGTATACATTCACAGCAATAGAAAACAAACCAAAAGTTGTATTTCTGAATAGTAACTGCTATGCTGATTAGTTAATCGAATGACTACATGATCACAAGTTACACTGAATAAACTTACTTTGCATTCAACAATTTCAATCAATAAAATTTTATCAACAGCTATTTGTTTTCTATATAGTCATGAAAGTTTTATTTTAGAACAAACAGCATATTTTTACACCAGAGGTTAATAGTACACATACTTGGTTTATAGTATATACAGGCCTAATATTATATTTTGAGTTTACAAAGCAGTACTGGCTAGTACCACACATATAGGGTACATATGTGTGTATATTATTACACTGGTAGGGTGCCCCGAGCTCTCTAATAAAGTTTGTCTTACCTCGAGAGGTGTTTACTCTGCCAAGACGAATTTCTCAACGATGACGAAACAGGCTCGGGCACAATGGGAGCACGTGCACAGACCAAATATTCACCGTATACAGCCATGCACGTGGTATTGTCACAACATAAAATTGTAAATAAAGACACGTTAAAAATATTTTCATCACGCGTTTGTCTTTCAATATTATTGGATCGCTAACTACGTTAAAAATTCTAAAAATGATTGTCGTTTTTATTTTTCAATTCGCTATTTATTTACAGAGTGCTGTCGCTTAGTTTCGGCGATTTAACATCTCCTAATAACACGTTTTGGAAAAGATAAGAGTACAACCGGTATTTTTCTTTTAATTTTGAAAGGTTCGTGAAATCGCCGTTGTACTGGCCTAGTTGTGTAATATCAAATTAGGAAATATAACAATTGTTTCGTATTTTTAAATTTGCTACCGGGAATTTATCGAAGCGAAATGTAGTCTCGATTGACCAGATTTCTGTTCGAGACTACTTGCTTTTAGGGTTAAGGGGAAACAAATCTTTTTATTTTGTTAAGGAATTGACCGACGGTCTTTTTAATTTAAAATTGTTGTCAATCGATTCGAATAGCAGGCATGACGTCCAACAATGAATTACTATCCAGCAGTGGTTCGGGCGATAACTATGATCTCGGCACAATAATAAAATTTGCCTTTGCAAGAACAACAGGCTAGTACTAGGTACCATTAATAAATTTCCGACCAATACAGAGCGCCAGTCTATAATTACTGCTTTACATGACGTCAGTGTGACGTTTGAAGACAACGGTATTCGAAAGCAACTGATCAGACTGAAGACAAAGGCTAAAAAGCTGGGTAAACATTGGAAACTTCTAATAAATCTTTAAAATTATATAACGAGTATCTCGACAGCCCCCTTTTTCCCTGGATAGTGGACAATACACCATCGAAAGATACCAGCAAGACACATTTAATTAATAGAGAGACACAGACATCTGTCGCTTCGGCCAAATTAAGTAGGAAAAATAGGTATTTAGTAAGTAGGATCAATAGGTATAAAAAAAAAAAACAATTTTCAGTTTAACAAATCGACTACGGAAGACCTCAAACGAATTGATTCACACGAAGGCTAATAATAATAAAGTTTTGACAAATAAAAAAAACTGGTTGTACGTCCCAACCTAGTGTGGAAGAAGTAATTTTGTATGATGTCGAAAATCAAAGATACGCTTCAGAATACCATAATTTTGCCATGCAAGAAAAATGGGAACATCGACGCGGTTATAACCGCATTTTTTGCTTTCGCGGAACTCAAATCTAATTACATTCCAACAAAAACTACAGTCCAAAGAATATCTTTAAAACATGTTTCGGAAACCCCAAAGTCAGCGAAAAACACCACTTTATATACCGACGAAACAACTAAATATGACCCCAAATTCGGCACATATGCAATAACCGCTGACTCGACTCATACGCCAATGATTATTGGTCTTCGAAATATGTCAGATAAATCTGCGCAAATTACTCTTGCAACTTTAAATGAAATTTTGGCAGATCTTGATGACATAGCCGGGATTAGTAAATACGTAATTTTGAAACTAGAAATACAATGCCGCAATTGTAAATTATATGGCCAAGCATATAACAAATTTTCTTGGTGATTTTAAAACAGAAAATAGATTGATATACCATTACGAAAGAAGATCTAACATACTGGCCAAGAAAATATGTGTTTTTGTTAATGTAATCGATCGCTTTCAGTCCCTATAAAGTTATAGGAAATACACCGTCTTCCATTAGCCCAGTTCGGAGCAGAACAGTAGGACGTTAAGCCCCATTTCATTTCATTTATAGGAAATACATGTTAACATATTCAGCATATTTATTCTTGTGTAAATGCTATCATACAATAAGGCACGGGATCCCGAATTTGAATTTGTTCTTAATTATGTATCTTCTAGTTTGTATTCACTTATTCCAATCCAACTTCAAAATGTCAATGTACATCTCAAATCTGTACATAACTTGAACAGCTATCGCATATTTTTCATTCAGATTGATTAAAATAGTCTGTCATTATTTATTTAATACTGTTAATTATTCCATAAAACTTTCCTTAAATAAACATACTTCAAACATTATACAAGGGGTATTCCGGGACCCCATGACCATATCCTTAACGTTTGTGAGAAATTGGTTCATAATTGTCTAGCGAGAATGTTATACATTGTCAGTTACTTAATGTCGAGTATGATGCTGCAAATAGAATGGACGTTAGAGTATTACACTATCGGACACCAGGGGTCTTGTGGAACCCCCATACCCCTCCCTCCCTTTCAATATTTTGCTTTTTACAAGTGTGTAATCTGTTCTGTAATCGGTGCTAGCTTTGTATTAGGAATCTTTCTTACTGATGATATTGTTTTGGTTATTCTAGTAATCTAGATCTGAAAGCAAATCAAGGTACCCTACCAATCCCATCAAAAGACGATTCTACATGGAACATGACAATTACGATATTAATTTAGATTTGTATGGTTTTAAAAAAACTTATAATTCCTATCGTCAGTGGTAATACCTGAAATAATTTGTTTTAGCCTGATTGATTATTGTTCTGTCTTGATATGAAGCTGTAGTTTGATCGTATTTGAATACAATTATTCATCCAAAACCTATTTATGTTTGGGGTCTTAGGTTACCCCTTGTTGCCGACAACATTTTTCGCGCGACGTGTACGCATAAGGATTAAATGGGACATCAAATATAAATTTACAAAGGCACGTTCACATCTATGGGTATAGAAACTATAAATAGATCGGTCCATTGTATCAACAAAAACTTAAACAAATGTAAATTAGACAGCACACATTTAAATTACACAGGAATGGCCAATCCAAACACTGGGACGTATTGCGTGCGCATGCTTGGAGATCTGAAATCCAATCGATACATGGAGGAGATTTTGTTAGATAGCAAATTACGATATAAACGAAGAGTCCCGAATGGTTGTGGTGGTAAATGGCCGATCCAAACACTGGGACGTATTGCGTGCGCATGCTTGGAGATCTGAAATCCAATCGATACATGGAGGAGATTTTGTTAGATAGCAAATTACGATATAAACGAAGAGTCCCGAATGGTTGTGGTGGTAAATTCTTATCGGAAAAGAAATCCATAATTTTCAATTTCCAAGAAAACATAACTCTGTCAACCGCTAGTACACAAAAGGACACAGATCACTAAATATTCATGGGCCGTCACCTTACGAATGTAGGGCGAAAGTTATTTTTAGTCCTTCTCTCCCTTTCCCTTTTTCCCCCTTTTGCATGTCGATTTTTGTTGACTTTTTGGTGTAGAATTGAAGAAAAGGGTTTAAAAATACATTTTCTGCCAGGTTTTGGTGAATATTCATTATTTTGAGGCGGAAGGATACAAGGGTTGTGAGGTTGGTTACGTTGAAAGGGAGGGCCGAAAATTGCTTGTTCCCAAAAGTCAAAAGATGCACGAAGTGTCAAAAAATAGGACACTTAGAGAAATTTTGCAGAAGCCAAGCCATCTGCGGCAAATGTGGGAACACCCACAAAACAGAAGAATGTAGAGCCACAAGCAGAGAGGGACCCAGAAACAGAGCTCAATGATATGCCCCCACCCTCCACTCCAAATTCAAAAGAAGGCCGCAGAAGCCGAAGTCAATCAAGACCAGCTGTCAAAAGAAACATCGATTCAGTTGTCAGCGAGGAAGAAGACAACTCACTCAGACATGGCACTAATCCCATGATTACAGACAATGAACCAATCAATCAGGATAAGCGCAAATGTAGTGTTAGCAACAATGAGGGTACACTGTGAATAAATTTAACACCCTTAAAATAACAAATCATTATTATACACAATGGCGAAGCCAATTAACATTTTTCAACTCAACGTGAATGGACTGCGGTCCCGTTTGATAGAAATCAAACAATATGTCTATCACAACAAACCAGACATATTGCCATACAGGAGACGAGACTCACTCCCAAAAACAATGACATCAAACTAGAAGGCTACACAATGTCAAGACAAGACAGAACAGGCCACAAAAAGGGGGAGGGCTAGCCATCTATGTAAACAACAACATCCCTTTTAGCAGATTAACATTGAATCAATTAAACAAAGTAGAATTAATGGCCATCAACATAGTCACAAATAACAAACAATCCTAGAGCATAGTAAATGTTTACAATCCACCAGACACCAAAACAAAAAAATGTGATTACGATAGGATTTTTAGGCAAATTCCAGGAGACAATTTAGTTATATGTGGGGATTTCAACTGTCATCATACGGCATGGGGCTCACCAGCAAGTGACACGGATGGGAACGAATTGTGCGAGTATATAGAAGGTAGCAATCTCAAACAGAGTTACACTAATGATGGTGTATCGTGCTCTAATACGATCTGTATTAGACTACGGCTCTCTGGCCTTCATGAACTGCGCGCCATTACTCTTAAGGAAGCTTGACACCATCCAATACAAAGCTCTGTGTTTTGCGACTGGCGTAGGGCAAGGGGCTAGGAGAGAGGCACTACTGCAGGAAGCCGGGGAGTTGCCCCTATCCCTAAGAAGAAAAGAACTAGCGACAAGGTACTGGGCTAAGATCTCGCAACTGGGCGCAAGATCTCCAACTTTTGTCAGTCTACAAAAGACAAGATATGTGAGAGATCCAAGAAAGAAAAGCTTTGGCCAAGGTATCAGGGAAACAATCAAGGAACTGCGACTGGGGGAGCTCGTGATAAATGAACACGACCCCCCAGCGATCACCCCGTGGACGCTCCCTATACCGCCGGTCAATCTAGATCTGTTACAGAAAACCGACAAGAAAAACAACCCCACTGCTGCACGAGCTTTCTCGCTAGAACACCTGGAAGACAACTGGCCGTCTGATGACTGGGACCATGTGTACACGGATGGCTCACGCAACCCTGAAAGGGGCACCAGCTCGTTTGGAATATACCTGCCAAACGGGGAACAGGGAATAAGCAGGAAACTGCCCAATAATTGTTCGATGTATACTGCAGAGCTTGTGGCCATTCGTGACGCTATATCATGGATTTCCCACAAAAAGACTAGTAAGTTCGTCATTCCAAGCGACTCCCTGAGCAGTCTGATTTCAATCCAAACTGACAACTCGGACTCAAGACCAGAAGTCATTTTGGAAATCAGGCAGCTGTACCAGAGGGTCTTAAAGAAGGGGAGCAAAGTAGAGCTCGTGTGGATTCCATCACATGTCAACATTAGAGGAAACGAGGAGGCAGATCGACTCGCAAACGAAGGTCTCAAGGATACAGCACCACTCCGCACCATAGACTACAGCACCACGGAAATCTACAGTATGGTTAAAAGACAGGTCAATTCAATCTGGGAATTACAACTCGTTGAACTTGACACATACAGATTCCGGCTGGATGACAAATCTACACGAAGACGGCAATCAATCACCCTAGAAGAGATATATGCAGATTTATATCGAAACTAAGGGTGAGAGAGCGGCTGCGAGACCACAAACACCAAGTCATCGTCTGTGAGTGCGGGGAAGAATGTACCACCAACCATGTCCTGGTAGACTGCGAGGTATACAAGGAGGAGAGAAGGGAACTAGTGAGAATAATGGAGAACAACAACATACCGTTCAACACTAAGAACCTACTCTTCCCTAGACCAGATCTGAAACTGCAAATCTTTGAACAAATCCACACCCTAATGGACACAGTTGGACTAAGTAGAATAGTGAAGTAAGAGGGGGTCATGATTAGACGGGCCCGGCATCTAAACACTAAACTACATAGGGGATTTATACCAAACTGTCAGGATAGTGGAGTAAGGGAGGGTCACGATCAGACGGACTCGTCATCTAAACACTATTCCGCCAAAAAACAGACACTAAACAGAATAGGATAGTGGAGTAAGGGGAGGTCACGATAAGACGGGCCTGGCACCTAAACACAAAAACCACAGATGACATCTGCCAAACTAAGCAGGATAGTGGAGTAAGGGGGAGTTTCGGTCAGACGTACTCGGCACCTAAACACTATTTCGTAAATAAAACTGATACCAAACCCACAGAGTGGGATAGTGGAGTAAGGGGAGGCCACGATAAGACGGGTCTGGCACCTAAACACTAACCCCAAACGATGACACCAACCAACCCAGAAGCAAACGAGATCATCTACCAAATGATATGTTTTTTAATAAATAAAGGGAAGAACTTCCCACTAAACCCAATCCATGGCTTAAAGCCAAATAGAAAGATTGCAAAATCATATTCTAAAAAACAGGAATCAGTTTCGGCTCTCCTTAGTCTTGTCTGCGATATCACTTATGTGGAAGCAGACGTTAAACACTAAGTAGTAGTAGTAGTAGTCTACTACTCAACGATAATAACAGCGAACCAACTTTCGTAGGGAAACAAAGTAAAAAAGGGACCCATATAGACTTAACATTAGTCTCGACGAGACTGTTTCCAAATTGCAATTGGAGAATAGGAAACGAAACTCTAGGTAGTGATCATATAGCCATCCATACCACTATAGCTTGCAACATCAACACAGAAAACACCAAGTGTCAAGCTAGGTGGAGAATGGAAAAGGCTAATTGGAATACTTATAAATATTTGTGTAATCTCTGGGATTTTGAGTCAATAAGACATGACAACATAGACACCTTTTCAGAAAACCTTACTAAGGCTATAATTAGCTCAGCAGAGCAAGCTATCCCCCGATCTAAAGAAGCAACAAGGAAATCACCCAAACCTTGGTGGTCGGATAGATTACAAATACTGGTAAACACCAGGAAATCGGCACTACGAAGATACAAACGTAGGTCGAACGAAGAAACTAGATCCGACTACCTTGAAGCAAAATCCTCAGCAGAGACAGAAATCAAACAAGCTAAAACAGAAAACTGGCAACACTTTTGCAATACACTTAACGATCGAACAAGTATAAAAACAGTATTGAACAAAATATCAAGCATAACAGGAAAAAAAGTACAACAAAACATACCTCTACTAAATTACAAAAACGACACGGCATTAAACAACATACATAAAGCAAACTTGCTAGGTCAGACATACGCAGACGGCTGCAGCAATAGCCAACACAATGCAACTTTTAGGGATAACAAAAACAAATTCTTAGAAAACCAATGTCATATAGAGCACGAAGAAGCAGATAATGAATTAGAATTCAACAGTCCAATTAGCATAGATGAGCTGAAAAAAGCATTGTGGGCTAAATCTGACAGTGCAGAAGGGCTAGATTGTGTGAAATACTCTATGCTAAAAAATCTACCCGAGAAAGCGCTGGCGTTAGTCCTAGATATCTTTAATCTCTCATGGTCAAAAGGCAAAACTCCGCAAGACTGGAAGACTGCCTCAGTCATCCCACTGCATAAACACAATAAAGACAAAAATGAAACAACGTCATACAGGCCAGTCAGTCTCACATCAACCCTGTGCAAAACATTAGAAACAATAATCACAAACAGACTCAAATACCACTGTGAAAGCAACAACATCTTTACAAATCAACAAAGTGGCTACCGTTCCGACCACATCATTAGATTACAACATGATATATCCAAAGCATTCACTGCAAAACAATACCTGTGCTCAATTTTCGTCGACTTGACCAAAGCCTTTGACCTAGTATGGGTGGATGGTCTTTTGCACAAACTCCACAATGCAAAAATCAAAGGCCGCATGTACAAATGGATAGATGATTTTCTCAGAGATAGGCATATCAGAGTAAAAGTAGGCAACTGTTTAAGCGAAAAATTCAAAATGGAAAACGGCACGCCACAAGGGTCCGTCATAAGCCCAATACTATTTAACATAATGATAAACGATCTTCCGAGTTATGGGGGGAAGGACATAGAATCGGCGCTCTTCGCAGACGACAGCTCGTTCTGGAAAGCATCAAAGGATATAGGTAATATCAAAAAAACACTTCAACATACACTAGACAAAATTTCGAAGTGGGCAAACGACTGGGGCTTCAAAATATCCGAAGGGAAAACAGTAGCAATGTTATTCCATCCCACCGATAGTAATAGGACAATTGATTTAAAATTAAACAACACAAAAATAGAATTCAAAAAGGAGGCTAAATTTCTGGGCATGACATTCGATACAAAACTAACTTGGAAGCCACATATAGATAGCATAATAAGCCGCACTTCTAAAACGCTGAACATAATGAAATACATCAGAGGGACTCACTGGGGCGCAAACAGAAGCACATTAATGTTAATTTACAGGTCACTCATCCGCTCGGTTATCGACTACGGATGTCTGGCGTACGCAAATGCAGGCGAAGTTCAACTAAGCAGGCTAGACAAACTACAGTCCAGGGCCATAAGACTAGCAACTAGGGCAGCCATAGGAACAAAAACAATAGCACTCTTACATGAAATGGGAGAGCTTCCGCTTGATCTCAGGCGTGAAGAACTCTCACTCAAATACTGGGGCAAGCTGCAAACTCTAAAACAACGATGCCCAACATACAACTGTCTCAACAAATTTCAACGAATAGGGCTTAGAAAAAAGACCAGACCAGTAACATTTGGGCAAATGTCAAATGATATGTTAAACAAACATAAGCTAAAAGACACAATAATCGAGACAAAAACCTTCCCCGATACTCCTCCTTGGCAACTAAATAACCCAACAACCAATTCCCAACTAATCCAAACCACTAACAAGCATAATAACCCAACAGAAGCAAGAACACTAGCAATGGAACTTATAGATTCAAGATGGAGTGACCATCTCAAAATATTCACAGACGGGTCCAAGGATTCCACGAAGGGAGCCACAGGATACGGAATCTACATCCCAAAAGAAAAGCTAAACATCAGGAAAAGGCTACCAGAACACTGTTCGGTATACACTACAGAACTGATGGCCATTAAAACTGCACTCGAATGGCTAGCTACGCAGAGGCATCAAAAAACCGTTATCCTGTCTGACTCCCTGAGTTGCATCAAATCAATAGAAACAAATTCCACTAAGAACAGGCAGATTATAATCCACCAAATCAGGGAAATCATTCAAACAATCAAAAATAGGGAGAGAGAGGTGATCCTAGCATGGATCCCCTCTCATGTAAACATCTTAGGAAATGAACAGGCCGACAAACTGGCCAAAGAGAGTTTGTCATTAAACGAAATAGACAGTCTAGAATACAGCAGTCAGGAATTTGCAAGCATAGCAAAAGAGAAGATTAAAAATGCATGGAAAGCCCGTCTCAAACAAGAAAATACACATCGCTATCAATTAGACAGCAATCTTGTTGACAAGGTCTACATCAATCATCCTTCTATCAAAATATGCAAACTCATCACGAGGCTCAAAACAATAGAGGTAGTCAAAGATTACACTTATACACCAATCAAATGCCCGTGTGGACATGTTGCAACCACTTCACACCTGTTAATCAACTGCAATCAACTAAAAACAGAACGTCAACCGCTAGTAGACAAACTGATAGAAAGGGGGAAATCACTTAATCTCAATTCCCTACTTTCTCCACCACCAGAAGACAGATACTGGACCTCTCAGCTCATCTGGGACTTCATACAGGAAATAGGTTTAACAAAACATATATAGCAACATGCGTAAGCCAGGTGGAACGCAAAAATGTCTCCTAGAGAGAAGCGTAACCCATCTGGCAACTTAACTAATCAATTAAAAAACACAATGCAGGACGGTGCGCAAAAATGTCCCCTCGAGGGAAACGCACCGTCCTGCAGAAATCAAATTATTATTATTATCGTTTATCATCAATTATATACTTAAATCATGATTGATTGTACATCCATGTAATTTCACATAATGTTGTATTGTAATTACAAATGGATTTGAAATAAAGAATTATAAAATGTATTTATGAATATACTATGCTTTATTTGAACCTTATGCCTACTACTACTCTTACCGGACTCTATCCAATTTATTTTAATTCTACCTTTCATTCCATTCCATTTTTTTTTTTTTTTTTTTTTCTGCCACCATCCCCCCCCTCCACTGAAGCCTTATCTCAGACGAAATAATCCCAGATTGGCTGTAAGACCAGATACTCTTTTTTTCTTCTTTCTTTTCAGGTGCTGGATTCTTCCTTCAGAGAACCAACAAACAAAAGGAATGAACACAAAAAACGAAGATGAAACAGAACCACCATACCGGACAACAAAACCAAATGGAAGGAAGAATGGATCAGGCCTATCACTCACCGACAAGCCCCAAGGAAGAGTTGCACCGCCCTGCCATTCTACCGGACAGAACGACCAGACCGACAAAATGACCAAATATATATATATGTACATATCATGTCTCTGTATGTAAATGTTCTTGTCTGTTCGTAATTGTCCATTTTGTCTATATGTTCGTTCATGTTTATGTAGGTCTTGCACTGTGCTCATCTGTCTATGTCTGTGATCGTCTCAAATACCACTTTTTTACTTTACACCAGTTAGTCAATGTTTCTGTACATATATATATATATAAATATATTCAATTATCTATTTTCCACTAATCACTTTGTAAATATTCTCACCATACACAAATAACATGTTATTGTCTGCGATATCACCTCGGTGGAAGCGGACGTTAAATAAAGCTATTTCACACATTGCTTGTTTAGTTGTCTGGACTTCCAGCCTGTGTATCTCAAGTTTTTCATGGTGAACCTCATACATGCTTTTGGGCCAGAGTTTGTCACATGTTGCTCCATCTGTGGCAGAAAGCGTTCTACCCAACGAATATTTGGGAAAAAGTTACAGCCGGTCTAAGAGACGAGAATTAACATTAAAGTCAATGGGGAAATAATTAGTGATCTGTGGCTTGTCTATGTATGACATGGCTGTGACTGATATGCCTTAGTTTTGAAAACATGATGACTAAATTGTCAGAAAATATGTATAAAATATTTTGAGAAGAGAAAAACTCAAAAAATGTTAAATTTTAAAAAAAATTATCAAAATTTGGAGAAAAATTGTGATTTTACTGCAAATTTCTCAATTTTCAGGTTTTATTTAATTTCTAACAGTAAGAGAAATACTTCAATGTCCAATTTTAGTGTATTCAGCCTAGGAAAGCACAGACAAAGTGAACAACATTGTAATTTCACCTAATTTTGTCTAAAAATCAGGAATATTCACAAAAAATCTACAGATTCCCCAATTTCGATGTAGAAATTAATGCCTTCATGCCTACTCAAAAGAGTCAAAATTTCTAAAACTTCCCTTATTTCCATTGCTAATGTAACTTAGATGGGATCTATAAGTTTGTCAGGTTGAGAAATAGCTCCAGTTTTCCTACAGAAAATTGAAAATTGGCAACACTGAGTTAATAATAATCAGCAGATGGGTTTGTACAAAATGTTCAAAACAGGGGTTGGTTCAATTTTGCCACCAATTTAGACAGGAAAAGCATTTTTTTTCCCTTTGAAACGTTAAATTCTTGTATTTCCTTCATGAAGGAAGCAATATCCCAGACTTTATAGACATTTTTCATACCAATGTTAATTTTGCCCCGTTTCAGGCCTCTTTTATGTTGTGAACTCTGTCATAACTGCCTTTTTGACTTCATTTTTCCAGGCAATTGATGCAATGGTCCAGACATCTTGATTCAGCACAAGAATTGCAATAAAGTTTTGAGATGTTGAAAACATTGAACTATTTTCAAATTCGTGAAAATTGTGTATTCTGTGACCCTTTTGTTACAGAGGGGTGGTCATAGACCAAAAATGGCATTTTCTTCTTTCATCAAGGCCTATTTTTAACCATAATTCATATTTATTGCACCTATTTTAGTTTTTATGTACACATATTAGCCAGGTATGGTAAAACATATCTGTTAGACAGATTCCATTGGTAATGTTAGCTCTGCAACCAAAGATAGGATTGATTCAGTCATTGACATATTTAGGGGGGTGGGGTTACATGTTTCAGTACAGACCTCTCTAATTACAATCAATGCATCTGATTTGTAATTTTTCTGTTTGCATATTGCCCAGGGTTTCCAAAAATATATTATTTGCCAGTCTGACTATCTAAAAAAGTGGAAAATTATTGGTTTTTTGAAAGATGCTACATGTAAATTGTATACATTTTTCATGACATGGCAGTAAAAAATATATTTTTGAAAAAAAAATCCAGATTATGAGTGTTTTCTGTGTAATTTGTTTGTAACTTGTCTTATTTTTTCACAAAACTCAAATACTGCCATTAATAAGAAAGATTTTTAAATTTTAGCACAAAAGGCCCAGGGACCTGAGATGCACCGTTGTACATAAAGCAGCATGTATACTTAAAGGGCTATCATTTTTGGAGTTATTCTTTGATTTTGATTTTCTTTCACCGGTGTGTTGCCAGAGCATATGGGAAGCATATAAAAGAGGCCTTTTGGTGATACCTAAAGTTTCACTCCTATATAGGACACAGATCACTAAATATTCATGGGCCGTCACCTACGAATGTAGGGCGAAAGTTATTTTTAGTCCTTCTCTCCCTTTCCCTTTTTCCCCCTTTTGCATGTCGATTTTTGTTGACTTTTTGGTGTAGAATTGAAGAAAAGGGTTTAAAAATACATTTTCTGCCAGGTTTTGGTGAATATTCATGATTTTGAGGCGGAAGGATACAAGGGTTGTGAGGTTGGTTACGTTGAAAGGGAGGGCCGAAAATTGCTTGTTTAGTTGTCTGGACTTCCAGCCTGTGTATCTCAAGTTTTTCATGGTGAACCTCATACATGCTTTTGGGCCAGAGTTTGCCACATGTTGCTCCATCTGTGGCAGAAAGCGTTCTACCCAACGAATATTTGGGGAAAAGTTACAGCTGGTCTAAGAGACGAGAATTAACATTAACGTCAATGGGAAAAAATTAGTGATCTGTGGCCAAAAGGACACAGATCACTAAATATTTAGGGCCATGTTATTTTTAGTCTTTCTCTCCCTTTCCCTTTTCCCCCCTTTTGCATGGCGATTTTTGTTGAATTTTTGGTGTAGAATCGAAGAAAAGGGTTTGAAAATACATTTTCTGCCAGGTTTTGGTGAATATTCATGATTTTGAGGCGGAAGGATACAAGAGTTGTGAGGTTGGTTACGTTGAAAGGGAGGGCCGAAAATTGCAAGGTTAGCTATCTCTACTTCCAGCTTTTCTATCTCAAGTTTTTCATGAAGAACCTCATACATGCTTTTGGGCAAGAGTCTGCCACATGTTGCTCCATCTGTGGCAGAAAGCGTTTTTCCCAACGAATATTTGGGAAAAAGTTACAGCCGGTCTAAGAGACGAGAATTAACATTAAAGTCAATGGGGCAATAATTAGTGTTCTGTGGCCTGTCTGTGTATGACAAGGCTGTGACTGATATGCCTTAGTTTTGAAAATATGATGACTAATTTGTCAGAAATTATGTATAAAATGACTTGACTACAGAAAAACTAAAAAAAAAAAATAAATTTAGAAAAAAATTTATCAAAGTTTTGGGAAAAATTGTGATTTTACTGCAAATTTTCCAATTTTCAGTTTTTATTTAATTTCTAACAGTAAGAAAAATATTTTAATGTCCAATTTTGGTGTATTCAGCCTCAGAAAGCACAGATAAAGTGAACAACATTGTAATTTCACCAAATTTTGTCTAAAAATCAGGAATATTAACAGAAAATCTCCAGATTCTCCCATTTCAATGTTTTCATACCTACTCAAATGACTCAAAATTTCTAAAAAAAATGCCCTTATTTTTATTGCTAATGTAATGTGGGAGAGTGATTTTATTGGGGAATATTTTAAAAAGTCACCAATACTAAGTTTTAAATGTTAGATAATATGTTCCACTGCACTAACTTTAGCTATCCTGTGTTTTCTATTCACTATCTTAAGTTAGAGTGAGTTCCTGCTCACTGTTGGTATGTTGTCTTGGTTTTAACCTTTGACCCTGAGTATATTGTGGTCAGGTGATTTTGGTATCCAGGGGAATGTTTGGTCACTTAGGTAATAGAGTTTGAGGCAATAGGTTGACTATTTCAGTTCTCCATGTTGCAACCTATTTCTGTATAGTTTATTTAGCTAGTTTTAGGGATTACATTTCTGATATAGTTTATATAGAAGTCAGATTAAAGCGTTCAAGAGTTCCAGTGATTGCCAGATACTTCAAAGGTACTTCACCTTTGATAGTCTGGCTAGCCAGCAACAACCCTCTTTAGGGGTTTTTGTTATATATGAATAAATCGTTGAAACGAACCCTTGGTGTGGTCTTTTTACAACTAGAGAATTGACCCCCCGTAACATTTGGAGCCCGATAGGGGACTAAAGATTAATGGTATAATGGTGATCAGTTTAATGGTGATTTTGAAGAGTCTAGACTACTATAGAAGATAAAATTCAGTGAGCTCACACGCGTGCGCAATCAACAGCAATAGCAGTATACCAGTGCAGTGACATTAACTTTATTTAGTATATTTTGGTGATTTGTGTTTCATTTGGATTTATAAGGATTTTCCATAAGGTCTGTTAATTAATTTATTACTAAATAATTACATAACTAAGATTATTTAATTAAGATTTATTTCTGTTTTGATATGTGTAATAATATTGTTAGGTCTATAATTTAAAATCATTTCATAGATTATCTCCCTTTAATTGGTATTTTATATACATAAAAGTGGTTAATTATTGAAACTTAAGTAATTCTCGGTACTTATTAGTAGAAGGTACTTGTAATTAAGAGTAGTTCTTTTCAATAGGCATAAATATCTTGTCCTAGCCCTATTATTTACAGCATTAGTCCCTAAATTTTCATAATTAGTGCATATTTAAACTTTGGAGCAAAGAAACTTCATCCATTTTGTATGTTTACAATTTGTGTTTCCTGTCGGCCATATTTGTGTATGGTTATTGCTACTTCCTGTTTACATAAATAGTAATTTCCTGTTGACCCAAATAGTTACTTCCTGTTAACCTACATACAATTTCTTGTTTACATTTACAATTTCTTGTGAGTAAAAACAAAGTTTTACATTACGTAAAGCAGAGAAAAAAAAACATAGTACATTAACATTATAACATTAGTAAATTATACTTAAAGATATTTTCAGGTGCATTACACAATATATATACATTACATTCAATTTTCATTTTCAGAATTAGATATTTTGGTTTTGTGTTTTGGATTTGGGTGTTTATCCAGATTCTGAGTTTGTCAAGTTAGACTTTGTGACTTTTCAGAATTGGGGATTTGTGAAGTTGAAGTTTTAGATTTTGCTCATTTTCAGATTTGAATAATTTGACTTTGAAGTGTATTGATATTGTGGTTTTGATTTTGGAAAGTCAATGGTGTTGTTACATTTGACTTAGTCCATATTCGACTTCATATATTGTCGATAATTTGTGTTTGTATTTTGAAGTTTATTTTCATTTGTATTTGGCGGTACGTTATCTATACTTAGTTTATATTTCGTCATATTTCATTTCATACTCTATTTCCATCTTCGATATATTTCGTTTCATACTCTATTTCCGTCTTCATTTCTCCTTATTTCACATCACTTAACCACCAACTAACAAACCTGCACTTATTTATTTAAATTTTATTTAGTGGGTTTTATTGATAGTGTGGATTTGTTCTACATTATACCTCGGTTTGAGTTGATGTGTATTTTGTAAAACTTATTTGTAGTTTTGCAGTTTATTACTTTGAAAGCTTGTTTCAAAGTTTGGTTTAATTTGTATTTTGTTTGACTTGATCGTTTATCAACTTGTGAAAATCCAGTATTTGTTCTCTGCGTTTTTGAAGATCAGTGAATTGTGTTTAATAGTGTTTCGTGGGATTTCTCAGTATTTCGCGATATATGTTTTATTGTATTTCGCGATATTTTCTCAAGATTGGTGTTGTTTATTCGCGACATTTATCTGTATTTTGCGACATTCTATTGTATTTCGCTATGTTTCACTGTGTTTAGTGTGTTGTTTTTGCGATCGTTTACAGTGCTTAACCCGTTGTATTTCGCGATATTTTACTGTGTATAGCATTTTGTGTTCGCGTTATTTTTGTGTTAATCAACAAAGATGGCTGGAGTAGGTGATGGTGAGGCCGATGTTACCATGTCAGAAGAAGAAAAGGCTAGTTTGTTGGATGCATTTGCAAGCATGGGTGCTAAACCAAAGGCCGATACACCGGAACAGCTGATTGATTGGATGTATGGGTACCTAAAATCAACTGGGAAGGTTAAGGAGGAAGAACAACCTGTTCAACATCAAGAACGAGTAGGCGCATCAGTTAGTGATATTCCTCCAACACCAAAGAAAACATCAGCAAGTTTACATATGGTTCCACAGACTCCACGAATTTCATTCTTTTCAGGCGATCCAACTGCCAAAGGAGATGTCAATTTTGATTTATGGAAGTTTGAGGTGATGACCTTGATGAAGAATGGACAACACGCCACCGATTCCATCAAGATGGCTGTGATAAAATCACTGAAGGGAGAAGCTGCTCGAGTGGCGATGCGTCTTGGCCACCAGGTTACAACAAGAACTCTTCTGGAAAAGCTTGAAAGCAGGTTTGGGTCAGTGGAACAAGGACAGTGTCTCCTTTCTCAGTTCTACTCAGCCAAGCAGTTTACTGACGAGTCAGTGTCCAAGTGGGCCTGTAGAATCGAAGATTTGTTGGACAGGGCTAGAGATGAGGGTGAAGTGGATGCAGATACTTTTGAGAGCAAGATTTGTTTGTCTGGCAAGATTCAAGATTTAAAACTGGGTACCCGACAGCGAGTTATTTTCCAGAATTCTCCCGATTCTCTAATTCCAACGGAAATAGAGGTAACACCAACTATTTTGGATTTGTACCCAGGTAAGGAAGGGAAGGAAGTTGTAGTACGATTGTCGAACCTGTCGCTATCGCCTGTGAAGATTTATCCACATAGTATCCTCGGCGAACTTCACGTAGTGGACTTAGTGCGAAAGACGACAGTGAACACTATTTTACCATCATCTACTACAGAATCAACCACCACTGATACGTTCTTGGACAAGATTGACTTCGCTAATTCTGCGTTGAATCCAGATCAACTTCATACGTTCAAAGATTTCCTAAACCAGTGGTCCTCAATATTTTCACACAATGACAGAGACATCGGGAGTATTAGTTTGGTGAAGCATAAGATCCAGCTATCAGACGAAATTCCTTTTAAACAGCCTCATCGTCGAATTCCACCAGGCATGTATGAGGAAGTGAAGGAACATCTTCACGATTTAATAGAATCAGGGATAATAAGAAGAAGCCATAGCCCTTATGCATCTCCAGTAGTGTTTGCCCGGAAAAAAGACAACTCGCTCAGGATGTGCGTTGATTACAGGATGCTGAATAAAAAGACCATTCGCGACGCCTATGCTCTACCACGAATAGAAGAGATGTTAGATAACCTGGCAGGGTCCAAGTATTTTTCGGTTGTTGACATGAAGAGTGGGTATCATCAAGTGAGCATCGAGGATTCTGACATACCGAAGACAGCGTTCACAGTAGGACCACTAGGATTTTATGAATATGTGAGACTCCCGTTCGGACTTACTAATGCCCCTGGAACGTACCAGCGTCTAATGCAAGACTGTCTTGGAGATCTAAATTGGAAAATATGTGCTATTTTCATAGACGATCTTATTATTTTCAGTAGGACTTACAAAGAGCACATCGAAAGACTGACACATGTATTCACAAAACTCAGGGAGAATGGAATCAAGCTGGCACCAAAAAAATGTGAGTTTTTCCAGGAAAAAGTACGCTATCTAGGCCATATTGTATCTGAGGACGGAATAACAACAGATCCGAAGAAGACAGATAAGGTTGAATCCTGGCCAGTTCCAACCAACGTAGATGAACTAAGGAAGTTTTGGGGTTTTGTGGGCTACTATCGGAGATTCATCAAAGATTTTTCCAAGACAGCCAAGGTTTTGAATGATCTACTGGTTGGAGGACCAACTGTGAAACAGACCGGGAGAACAGTGAAGGAGAAACAGAAGAAAGAGTGGAAATGGGAAGAAGCTCAGGAAGAGGCGTTCCAAAAACTCAAAACATCATTAGTTCAGTCACCAGTACTTGCCTACGCAGATTTTACTCAACCGTTCATCTTACATACAGATGCCAGTGGAGTTGGGCTAGGAGCAGTACTCTACCAGAAGCAGGATGGATTTGAACGAGTCAGTGCATATGCGAGTAGGAGCCTTACCAAAGCCGAAAAGAACTATCCAGCTCACAAGCTTGAGTATCTGGCACTGAAATGGGCTATCACGGATAAATTCCACCAATATCTGTTCAACAACAACTTCACAGTTTTCACGGATAATAATCCTCTCACCTACATCCTGACCACGACAAAGTTGGACGCCACTGGACACCGTTGGCTTGCTGCTCTATCCAACTACAACTTTTCGATAAAGTATCGTGCCGGAAGGAAAATGATTACCAGGAAGTGAGCCCAGATGTGATGGAAGCAATACGAAATAGCGACACTGATGAGGGCTACATCCAAACCGTCAGCATGTCACACCAAGTATCACCAAACATGATGACTTTAACAACTCCCATTGTTAGCCTAGGAGAGTGGGAAGGGAGACAGGGTGAAGACCCATTACTTCGACAACTCCGCAATGACATCCTGAATGGAAGACCAGCTAGGACAAAACAGGATCACCAGATGAAGCTGCATTGTACCGCCATTATGAACATTTCGTTTTTAAGTCTGGTACCCTGTATAGGCGCACAACGGTGGCAGGAGATGAGATTTTACACCTGGTTTTGCCTGAAGCCTACAGACGTTTGGCGATTGTCGGAGTCCATGACGACTTAGGACATCAGGGAAGAGATCGAACTATAGGTTTAGCTCAAGAAAGGTTCTACTGGCAGAAAATGACGTTGCAGATAGAGGAGTATATACGAAACTGTCCTCGGTGTGTGCGTAGGAAGGCTTTGCCATCAACCTGTCCTTTAGTCAACATCAAAACCAGTCAACCGATGGAATTGGTCTGCATGGACTACATGTGTGTGGAAGAGGCGAAAGGAGGCTATGATAGTATATTAGTCATCACTGACCATTTCACCAAATATACCCAAGCAGTGCCAGTTAGGAACGCCACAGCAAAAACAACTGCCAAGGCATTATTTGACAACTTTATCGTGCACTATGGGATCCCTCAACGGCTACATAGTGATCAAGGCCAGCAGTTCGAGGGGAACATCATTAAGGAATTGTGCCAGTTGACTGGGATCGAAAAGTCTAGAACAACACCATACCATCCACAAGGAAACGGACAATGCGAACGTTTTAATCGGACTTTGCTGAATATGCTCGGAACTTTGCATCCTGAACAGAAGTCTGACTGGAAATCTTACGTTGCTCCACTCATCCACGCATACAATGGTACAAGACATTCATCAACAGGATATTCACCGTACGAATTGATGTTCGGAAGGAAACCAACCTTAGCCGTTGATGTCATGCTAGGAATTGTGGATAGTACAGAGGCCAAAGGAAACTACAACTCGTATGTTGGATCTCTGAAGGAAAAGCTGGAACACGCATATCTTACAGCATCAGCTTTTAGGGAGGATACGCAGGAACTTCAGCGGAAAAGGTGTAACCTAAGAGCCAGGGTAAATGTGTTGGAACCAGGGGATTGTGTTTTGGTGAAACGCCTATATTTTCCAGAGGGCAGACACAAGCTAGCAGATAGATGGGAAGATAAGCCATGTAAGATTTTGAGACAGCCAAACAAGGACATACCGATTTACGAACTGCAAGCGATTGGTGGAAATGGTCGGAAAAGGATATTACACAGGAACCATCTTTTACCCATCAGTACGTTACCGGAAATTTCACCAGATGTCAACACTAGAACAAGACCAGTACCACGACGAAGAACTAGACAACCAAAGGTCATACCAGAACCGGAAGAGTCATCCAGTAGTGAAGAAGATGAGGATCATGTGTACTTAGTGGAGGATGCAACCTACTTGCAACCTGCTAGCACCACTGAGGTACATGATGGGGACGAAGAACAAGCTGAGATCGACACCAGTGTTCAAGATGGTGGAATCAGGCCTGAACCACCAGACTCAGCTGTTTCTGAAGTGTCAGACGAAAATTCACAGCCAGATGACCCGGAGCCCAGAAGATCGGGAAGAGAAAGAAGACAACCGCTCCGGTATGAAGATTATGTCATGTCACAGCAACCAGCATCTTCGGTACCTTCTACCCTACAGTTGTGTGCTGAACTGGCAAGATCGCTGTTACCACCAGATTTCATGCGTTTGTCACCAGATAGGTTGCAGGCCGTGCTAACTATGTTGCCAGGTTTATGCAAGTCTTTGTTTCCGGATGTATTTTAGTTTAGTTGGTGTTGTAGACGGCCAGGTCATATTGTGATCGGATGCTGAATATGGTTAATGTCGGGGACGACATTTGCATTGGGGGGAAGTATGTGGGAGAGTGATTTTATTGGGGAATATTTTAAAAAGTCACCAATACTAAGTTTTAAATGTTAGATAATATGTTCCACTGCACTAACTTTAGCTATCCTGTGTTTTCTATTCACTATCTTAAGTTAGAGTGAGTTCCTGCTCACTGTTGGTATGTTGTCTTAGTTTTAAACTTTGACCCTGAGTATATTGTGGTCAGGTGATTTTGGTATCCAGGGGAATGTTTGGTCACTTAGGTAATAGAGTTTGAGGCAATAGGTTGACTATTTCAGTTCTCCATGTTGCAACCTATTTCTGTATAGTTTATTTAGCTAGTTTTAGGTATTACATTTCTGATATAGTTTATATAGAAGTCAGATTAAAGTGTTCAAGAGTTCCAGTGATTGCCAGATACTTCAAAGGTACTTCACCTTTGATAGTCTGACTAGCCAGCAACATCCCTATTTAGGGGTTTTTGTATGAATAAATCGTTGAAACGAACCCTTGGTGTGGTCTTTTTACAACTAGAGAATTGACCCCCCGTAACAGTAATTTAGATGGGATCTATAAGTTTGTCAAGTTTAGAAATAGCTCCAACTTTCCTACAGAAAATGGAAAATTGGCAACACTGAGTTAATGATATTCAGCAGATGGGTTTGTACAAAATGGTCAAAACAGGGGTAGGCTCAATTTGGCCACTATTTTACCCAGAACAAGCATTTTTTTCTTCTTTAAAGCATTAAATTCTTGCATTTTCTTCATGTAGGAAGGAATATCCCAGTCTTTGTAGACATTTTTCACCCCATCTTTCTGTTTAGAGGGGCTATAAATGCCCCACCCCACCCGTTTTTATTAATGTGTTTTGAGATATTTAATTGCACCTGTGTTGACAATTAAATGATAATAATTGGAATTTGTTGTTGAATTACAGATGGGAATGTTATTTTTTGCCAATAAATGGTCATTTTGTACATTTCAAGGATTTCTGACCTTTTTTGTTCATAGTCAAACTTAGAACCTTGAGACATGTCAAGACAGTAAGACCACATCCTGATACAGAACTGGTGTAGATGTGCAAATGTCAGCTTAATGGTCAATATTTTCTTATCAAAATTTAGGATTTGTGGTGTTTGTTGCATTTATGTCACTTATAGAACAGTAAAATGTTAATTCTGCTCCTTTTCAGGCCTCTTTTATGTTGTCAACTATGTCATAACTACCTTTTTGACTTCATTTTTTTAAGGCAATTGATGTAAAGGTCCAGACATCTTGCTTTAGTACAATAATTGCAATAAAGATTTGTATGATGCCTCTGGGGTTTGAGATGTTGAAAACATTAAACTAGTTCCAAATTTGTGAAAATTGTGTATTCTGTGACCCTTTTGTTAGAGAGGGGTGGACATAGGCCGAATATACATTTTTTATTCTTCCAGCAAGGCCTATTTTAACCATAATTCATATTAATTGCACCTATTTTAGCTTCTATGTTCATATATTAGCCAGGGATGGTAAAACATATCTGTTAGACAGATTCCTTTGGTTATGTTGGCTCTGCAACCAAAGATAAGATTGATTCAGTCATTGACATTTTTAGGGGGTGGGGTTACATGTTTCAGTACAGACCTCTATAATTACAATCAATGCAATTGGTTTGTGATTTTTCTGTTTGCATATTGTCCAGGGTTTCCAAAAATATATTACTTGCCAGTCTGGCTATCTAAAAAAGTGGAAAATTATTGGTTTTTTGACAGATGCTACATGTAAATTTTATACATTTTTCATGACATGGCAGTAAAAAAATATATTTTTGATAAAAATTCCAAATTATGAGTGTTTTCTATGTAGTTTGTAACTTGTCTAATTTTTTCACAGAGCTCAAATACTAGAATCGAAGAAAAGGGTTTGAAAATACATTTTCTGCCAGGTTTTGGTGAATATTCATGATTTTGAGGCGGAAGGATACAAGAATTGTGAGGTTGGTTACGTTGAAAGGGAGGGCCGAAAATTGCAAGGTTAGCTGTCTCTACTTCCAGCTTGTCTATCTCAAGTTTTTCATGAAGAACCTCATACATGCTTTTGGGCAAGAGTCTGCCACATGTTGCTCCATCTGTGGCAGAAAGCGTTTTTCCCAACGAATATTTGGGGAAAAGTTACAGCCGGTCTAAGAGACGAGAATTAACATTAAAGTCAATGGGGCAATAATTAGTGTTCTGTGGCCTGATGGATCACTATATGGACACAGATCACTAAATATTTCTACAAATTGTAGGGCCAAGTTATTTTTAGTCGTTCTCTCCCTTTCCCTTTTTCCCCCTTTTGCATGGTGATTTTTGTTTACTTTTTGGTGTAGAATCGAAGAAAAGGGTTTGAAAATACATTTTCTGCCAGGTTTTGGTGAATATTCATGATTTTGAGGCGGAAGGATACAAGAGTTGTGAGGTTGGTTACGTTGAAAAGGGGGGCCGATAATTGCCTGGTTTGCTGTCTCTACTTCCAGCTTGTGTATCTCAAGTTTTTCATGAAGAACCTCATACATGCTTTTGGGCAAGAGTTTGCCACATGTTGCTCCATCTGTGTCAGAAAGCGTTCTACCCAACGAATATTTGGGAAAAAGTTACAGCCGGTCTAAGAGACGAGAATTAACATTGAAGTCAATGGGGAACTAAT
This sequence comes from Patella caerulea, assembly GCA_036850965.1. Classification (NCBI taxonomy): domain Eukaryota; kingdom Metazoa; phylum Mollusca; class Gastropoda; family Patellidae; genus Patella; species Patella caerulea. The sequence goes on along the minus strand of JAZGQO010000008.1, from coordinate 1,402,765 downwards.
TAGTGATCTGTGGCCTGTCTGTGTATGACAAGGCTGTGACTGATAGGCCTTAGTTTTGAAAATATGATGACTAAATTGTCAGAAAATATGTATAAAGTATTTTGACTACAGAAAAACTAAAAAAAAAGGTTAAATTTTTTAAAAAAAATCAAAATTTGGAGAAAAATTGTGATTTCCCTGCAAATTTCCCAATTTTCAGTGTATGTCCAATTTTGGTGTTTTCAGCCTCAGAAAGCATAGATACAGTGAACACCTTTGTAATTTCACCTAATTTTGTCTAAAAATTAGGAATATTCACAAAAAATCTGCAAATTCACCCATTTCGATGTAGAAATTAATGCCTTCATGCCTACTCAAATTAGTCAAAATTTCTAAAAATGCCCCTTATTTTCATTGCTATTGTAAGTTAGATGGGATCTATAAGTTTGTCAGGTTTAAAAAAATAGCTGCAGTTTTCCTACAGAAAATTGAAAATTGGCAACACTGAGTTAATAATATACAGCAGATGGGTTTATACAAAATGTTCAAAACAGGGGTTGGCTCAATTTGGCCACCAACACTATAAACCGCAGATTGCCTCGTTCGGCATTTCTGTCCAAACGAGGTAAAACAAATGCCTCGTTGTCTGGAGTTCCAAAACGAGGTTTTTTAAATTACCCTGTTTTTGGAACGACGTATTTTGTTCAGAACGAGGCTTGGTAAAAATGCCTCGTTTCCTAAACGTGGTTTTTTCAAGATAGTTATTAGCAGTATTTCCTATCAGCGAATTTGTAAAAATTAAAATTTATGTTATTTAATACGAAAATAAAACCAGTCCAAACTATGATATTATAATCAGAGAAATAGACAAGACAAGAATACACGCCATAGATGTAGGTGTAAAGCAACATCAGCTACCTTGATTGGTTTATTGGCCCAATCAGTTATAGGTGTTAAGAAACAACTGTGGTGTTGTGACAATTTATTGGGGCCAATAAATAAATCAAGGTAGCTATGTGTCTGCAATAGTTTTACACCTAACTGATATCGCAGACAACAAATTAGTGTTTATCTGGTCTAAATACAACAAATAATCCATTCTTATTAATCAAAAAAACATATAATTTCATTTCTTATTTCCAATACGCCAGTTTATTATTTTTAAAAAAATTACTTGACTATAGGTGTTAAGAAACAACTGTGCTTTATTTCCCATTTAATTGACAATGGGTATAAGCCAACAAATTCATCGCTGCGCGTTTATGTAATTTTGCTCCAATAATATTTTGTGCAATGTTATGGGGTTTCAACAGAAACAGTCAATGCTATAGTCAAGTTATTTTTTTTACAATAAATATAAATAATAAACTGGCGTATTGGAAATAAGAAATGAAATAACTTGACTATAGGTGTTAAGAAACAACTGTACTTTATTTCCCATTTAATTGGTATAAGCCAACAAATTCATCGCTGCGCGTTTATGTAATTTTGCTCCAATAATATTTTGTGCAATGTTATGGGGTTTCAACAGAAACAGTCAATGCTATAGTCAAGTTATTTTTTTACAATAAATATAAATAATAAACTGTCGTATTGGAAATAAGAAATGAAATTATATGCTTTTTTGATTAATAAGAATGGATTATTTGTTGTATTTAGACCAAATAAACACTAATTTGTTGTCTGCATCAGTTAGGTGTAAAACTATTGCAGACACATAGCTACCTTGATTAATTTATTGGCCCCAATAAATTGTCACAACACCACAGTTGTTTCTTAACACCTATAACTGATTGGGCCAATAAATCAATCAAGGTAGCTGATGTTGCTTTACACCTACATCTATGGCGTGTATTCTTGTCTTGTCTATTTCTCGGATTATAATATCATAGTTTGGACTGGTTTTATTTTCGTATTAAATAACATAAATTTTAATTTTTACAAATTCGCTGATAGGAAATACTGCTAATAACTATCTTGAAAAACCACGTTTAGTAAACGAGGCATTTTTAACAAGCCTCGTTCTGAACAAAATACCTCGTTCCAAAAACAGGGTAATTTAAAAAAAAACTCGTTTTGGAACTCCAGACAACGAGGCATTTGTTTTACCTCGTTTGGACAGAAATGCCGAACGAGGCAATTTGCGGTTTATAGTGCAATTTAGCCAAAAAAAGCATTTTTTTCTTCTTTGAAACATTAAATTCTTGCATTTCCTTCCTGAAGGAAGCAATATCCTAGTCTTTATAGACATTTTTCTCCCCACCATTCTGTTTACAGAGGCTATAAATGCCCCACCCCACCCCTTTTTATTAATGTGTTTTGAGAGTTTTAATTGCACCTGTGTTGACAATTAGATGATAATAATTGGAATTTGTTGTTGAATTACAGTTAGGAATGTTATTTTACACCAATAAATGGTTATTTTGTACATTTCAAGGATTTCTAATCTTTTTGGTTTGAAGGCAAACTTAGAACCCTGAGACATGTCAGGCCAATAAGACCATACCCTGATACAAAACTGGTGTAGATGTGTAAATGTCAGCTTAATGGTCAATATTTTCTTATCAAAATCAAAGATTGGTGGTGTTTGTTGCATTTATGTTACTTACTTTTGATCCTTTTCAGGCCTCTTTTATGATGTCAACTCTGTTATAACTACCATTTTGACTTCATTTTTTCAGTCAATTGATGTAAAGGTCCAGACATCTTGATTCAGCACCAGAATTGCAATAAAGATTTGTATGGTGCCTCTGAGCTTTGAGATTTTGATAACATTGAACTATTTCCAAATTTGTAAAAATTGTGTATTCTGTGACCCTTTTGTTAGAGAGGGGTGGACATAGGCCAATTATGGCATTTTTTTCTTTCAGCAAGGCCTATTTTAACCATACTTCACATTTATTGCACCTATTTTAGTTTTTATGTTCATATATTAGCCAGGGATGGTAAATCATATCTGTTAGACAGATTCTTTTGGTAATGTTAGCTTTGCAACCAAAGATAAGATTGATTCAGTCATTGACATTTTTAGGGGGTGGGGTTACATGTTACAATACAGACCTTTATTATTTAAATCAATGCAACAGTTTTGTGATATTTCTGTTTGCATATTGTCCAGGGTTTCCAAAAATATATTATTACTTGCCAGTCTGGCTATCTAAAAAAAGTGGAAAATTATGGGGTTTTTGAAAGATGCTACATGTAAATTCTGTACATTTTTCATGACATGACAGTAAAAAAATATATTTTTGAAAAAAAATCCAGATTATGAGTGTTTTCTGTGTAATTTATTTGTAACTTGTCATATTTTTTCACAAAACTCAAATACTGCATTTAATAAGAAAGATTTTTAAATTTTAGCACAAAAGGCCCAGGGACCTGAGATGCACTGCTGTACATAAAGCAGCTTGTATACTTAAAGGGCCATCATTTTTGCAGTCATTCTTTGATTTTGATTTTCTTTCACCGGTGCGTTGCCAGAACATATGGGAAGCATTTAAAAAGGGCATTTTGGTGATACCTGGAGTTTCACCCCTATATATTGATATTGCAAATGCATTATTCATGGCCGAGTTTCAAGGTACTATCACCGGCTTTTCTGGGCAATGCTTTTAGTTCGAATATGCACCCTGGTGATACATATGTATTATGATGGATGAGCTAGGATTGGGGGTGTATAGATCATTATTGGAGAAGTATTCAAGTGAAGGTGGTCACTGTGTATCATAAGTCCAAGTCCAAACCCATTTCAATATTACTTTATATACAGTTTAAAAATACATTATTTACAAATTATATACAAGGCATTCGATCTCCTTGTCTGTGTGTGTCTCCAATCTGTCTACCTAATCTGTTTGTGTATGGGTCTTTTAAAGACACTAATTTGCATACACACAAAGGAACAATTTCGACAAATCAGATGAAAGATAAAATTATTGTAACACATCAAATGAAAAGAAGCTAAATAAATATATAAATTTCATTGGTTGAAAGTTTCATAGTGAAATATAATTTATAGGATCTAATAAGCTTTAAGCCATAACAATTAAAAAGCACTGACACTTGATTGGCATTGATCAGACTGTATTGTTAACTGTATAAATCTTTGCTCAAGGTTTCTCTTAATAAGCCTACTGGCATTCAAAGAATATAAAACAGTCAACACCAATCATGCTTTTAGGCAATTACTTTAAATCAAAATATTGACATTAAAAGTAACGAAAGACCAACTGATAACCTTAATATTAGCTATATTGTCTATATACTTTAAGAAATAAATTCTGTATATTCTTAAAATAAAATTTGAAAAAGAAGTAAAATTTATTATCACTATTCGGTGATAAATGCCCCTGTCCTATAAAATTCATGCGTCATCGCATGATATATATACACAATATACTTGATGAAATTATTAATAATTATATAAAAGAAAAACATATGCTTATAATTGAATATTTGTATAAAATTTTGTATCACAATATATTGAGTGGATTATGTTGTTATATGATTATAATTATACAGGCTAAAGTCACTTAGGTAATCCTTTGTTGTCGCCTTATGCATAATACATTCTTGTCACACACATAATATCACTTGCAATAATTATGAGAAGAAAAAAAAATTTTAAGGAATGCAAAATTCCAATTTAATGGGGTTTTTTTTCGGTCAAACGGAATAAAGATAATAAAATATAAAAAGTCAATGGTAATTAAGAGTCATATAATAAAATATTAGCACTATGCTGACGGAAGTTTTAATATCTTTACTTTTTAAATTTAAAGCCTGCATCACCAGAATATTTATAATTTTCGTTTGGAGATAATTATCTCTAGCAGTAGTTGAAAATTGATTGTTTCCAATGTAGAACACATACACTTATGTAGATCTATATGACCAAATATGTAAAGCCCTTGATGAAGGCAAAGAAGTGCGATCAGTATATTTTGATATAAGTAAAGCCTTTGACCGGGTTTGGCATCGAGGTCTTCTGTCTAAGCTTCACGCTGTTGGGATCCGTGGAAATATTCATAGACTTTTAGAGAGTTACTTATCAAATAGACAACAGAGTGTGGTGATAGACGGAGTATCTTCAAATTCGTCAACGATCCATGCAGGAGTACCACAGGGATCAGTACTAGGCCCTCTACTCTTTGTCGCCTACATAAATGATCTCGTGAATGATATAACATCAAACATACGACTTTTTGCAGACGATACGTCGCTCTATCTGGTCATTGAAGACCCCGCTTCATCTCAACGAATCCTAAATTCGGACCTTTGTACCATTAGCAAATGGGCTTCTACATGGAAAGTCGCTTTTAACCCCAATAAAACCACCAGTATCACTTTCTCCAGAAAACAAAACCCCTCGTTCTTCCAATTAACTTTCAACAACACTGCTCTAAGTGAAGTCTTTTCTCATAAACATTTGGGCGTCTACCTTCAACAAAACTGCAACTGGACAGATCATGTAAATTACATCATATCCAAAATCTCTAAAACTGTCGACCATTTTCGAAGTTTTAAGTACAGACTCTCCAGGCATTCACTCGAAACAATATACAAGTCTTTTATTCTCCCCTTATTTGACTACGCGGATGTCCTATGGGATAATTGTACAGGCCAGGAGGCTTTTGAACTTGAGAAACTTCAGCTTGATGCATTGAGGACAGTAATCGGACTTGTTCGGGGAACATCACATAAAGTCATATATGCAGAATCTGGATTTATCCCATTAAAAGAGAGACGACATAGACACAAACTCATTGTATTTTACAAGATGATACACAAACACACGCCCAGTTACCTATCATTACTCGTTCCACCTAGAGTTGCAGCCCTAAATCCATACGCTACACGTAACCGATCACATTACCGAAACATATATGCTTCAACAACTACATATAAAATGTCTTTTCTCCCTTCTACGATCTCTTTCTGGAATAACCTCCCCGAAGATGTAAAGCAAAGTTCATCTTTGAAAGAGTTCAAAGGTCACCTAAGCAAAAACGACCAAAGGACTCCTAAACACTACTATCAAGGAGATCGAAGACTCCAAATTATTCACACTAGACTTAGATGTCAGAAAAGTGGTCTGAACTACCATAAGTTCCTAATGAATATTTCCGACGATCCATCGTGTACATGCGGTCACACTATGGAGGACAGCGAACATTATTTATTATACTGCTCCAACTTTACTAGACAAAGACAAGAAACTATATTACTATTACCATATACACACCGGGAGATTAGAACCTTGTTATATGGAAACAACCTCTTGGCGTCTTCAACAAATATAGTAATCTTTACCGCAGTTCAGTTATTCATAACCCGAACCAATAGATTTAAGTAAAAATTAAACACAGTACTTACCGTCTACTTGTTTTTGACACTTACTGCTTCCAAATGTGCTTTCTTACTGTCTCTTGGTTGATGATACTTATCACTTCAGACTGCCTCTACTTACCATCTCTTGATTGATGTTACATATCGTATCCCGATATTTCCTACTTACGGTATCTTGCTGATCATCGTGTCCTACTGGTTTGATTTACAACCTTTTGATAGATGGCCTTTATGGTAGATGATACTTACCATCTTTTTATATATAATACCTATCGCGTTACGATGGGTTTAGTTACTGTTATTATAACTGGTGATACATTTCCTGTCCTGATACGTATTGTGTGACGCTTGGTTTATTTTGGGTCTCTAGATTGGTGACACTTAGCTTGTCCTAATGATACTTATCGTGACCTGCAGGTTTAAATTGTTGTCTCATCGTTAATTTCTTTTTTTTTTTTTTTTTTTAATGATCCGTCCATGTGTTGATACTTATCGACTGACGATACTTATCCTGTTCTGCTGGTCTTATGTACAGCACCCGTTGTATTCACCAACTCTCTCTTTGACCGTTGATACTTATCGTGTCCTGCTGTTTCTACTAACACCATCTTGCTCGAATGGTGATATTAAATATATCCTGATGGTTCTCTTACTAACCGCCTTTTGAATGATGATACTTATCGTTTTTATTTGGTTTTATCTACCGTCTACTTATTAATGTTCGTTATCGTATCATGCTGGTCTTTTTTCCTTTTTTCCTATCGTCTTTTGATTGCGGTGTTACCCTCGGATGCTTTTCATTTCTCGTTTTAGATATTTAGACTTCAAAATTTCTCTCTCTCTCCCCCATCCATAATTTTGGGTTCGCACACCTCCCCACTACTATCAACATCATCAAATAATTGCTTCGCTAACCACAATTGCACCACATTACATTACATTACATTATATTACAATACATTACTTTCTGTATATTAACCCCCTTTGTACTTAAACTACGATATGTCCTATATAATATTGCAACATTGAGAATATACATTTTTCTTTGTAATTTAAACGGTTATATAATTTATGATTATAATTCCAAACACTGTATTTATATTGTTGTAAATATAAAAGATGAATTTATATAAGCCCTTGGCTTGTTTTCAGATCCCAGATTTATATATATTATATTTATATCATGTAAATTATTTACTGAATAAATAGTGTTAGAAAAAAAAAATACACATTTATAGCTATTTACATGGTTATATAAAAATAATCTCTGCTGCAACACACAACTTTAATGAATTCGCTGCACTTATATACACAAATTTTATCAGGAACACTTTAAATTTTCAGCAATATCTGGAACATTATAATTTATTGGATCAGGGATTATGACTGTAAGGTTCACCACTTTCATCTTATTAGTCTAGCACATTTTGTTATCTGGTTACCTTGCAGTCTCATGCGCTGGTAGTTCTTCTTCTTGACATGGAGAAGTCTCACTTGGTTTGACAAAGTCAACCTTGCCCAGAATTGAAGATATCAGCTTCAAACTTCTTTGGTCCAGTCTGTTATCAGAGATGTTGTCCAGCAAGATGAAACCTGAAATATCTCTTGATCATCTCATATAATAACATTCAATGTGTGACAATAAATCAGTAATGTTAAATAATTTTGAATCAAAAGAATGTGGTCATTCCCTGTACTCAACCTGACTAAAATGTAATACCATTTTCACTTTCCGTTCCAAATATAATTGTGTATGGCCTCAACACTGTTAAATTGTCAAGACTGTGCAAAGGCTCAGAAGATACTCTATTCTTTTATTCTTTTTTTTTCTCATAAAGTATTATCCAATATTTTAGTTATTACCATGATCATTTCTTATTCTTATACGATCATTTCTTATTCTTATATTATGATCATTCCTTATTCTTATATTATGATCGTTTCTTTACTTATGTGATCATTTCTTTTATGATCTAATTCATTTTCTTATTTATTTTCTTATTTATTCTTATATATTATTTATGATCTATATATTGTCATATGTCATTTATTCTTTATTCATTTTCATGTTATAATTATTAAACAAACAAAAAATTGGGGGGGGGGGGGGGGGGGTGTATTTTTCACAAAATGTGAAAAAGAAAACAATTTATATTTATATATACATATCATTCAATATATTAATAATCATATTGAGAACTTTTATTTTATTTCATGAAAAACATAGTAATGTTGTTATTATCTTATGTTTAAAATTAAAAGAACTAGGTCTATGTGGTCAAATCAAACTTTCTAAAAGATTTTGGTAGTTGGTCTGATTTGATCTAACAGTGTCTCAGAGATAAAAGATATGCTTGTTCCTTTGTCAAAAAGGCTTTTAACAATACATGTATTATTACCTATATAGTGACAGTCACAAAATCTTTGTTCAGGAAGACAATAGCATTTTTATCGGTTTTCAATGACTTGATATTACAATTTAGGTCTTTTGAGTGAGACGGTGTGTTCCCACTTAGCCGGCAGACTGTTAATCCTTTGATTGATCTTAAAACTATAGTCTGTTTAAAAGTAGTCACTCAAGAACTGTTCACTAGTGTTCAGCGTTTATTTATTTATTTATTTATTTATTTATTTATTTATTCTTCAAGTAAAGGTTACAACATGACAACAATAAATTAAAGTACATGAGCTGCATTGTATGATCTGGAAAGAGTCAACAATATAATATATTAAGTTGTGCATATAAAATAAAGGACGTTCTGGAGCATTGTATGATTAGGAATGAGAAATGAGAAGTATGATAGGTATGATGTCATAAAGAGACCTTTACTTAGGATAGCCCAAAAAGCTAGACGTAAATAACATCAATTGCTTATTTCCATTGGGGTTAATGAGCTCTTAATCCCTCTTAATAATAATAATATTAGGTAGAACCCGTAACATTGGTTTAAATTTGAACCCATCAACGATATTTACCGATTTTGAGACCGCAGCACAAAATGCCGCAAGGATTGTTTTTAATTCTGATGTTAAAGGGTGCATGTTTCATTTTCGCCAGGCCATTTGGAAAGCTGTTCAACGTTGTGGAATCCAGACATTATTCCGGGACAACCCTCTTCTAAGACAATTTGTACGCCACGCATCAGTTTTGCCATTGATAAGAATGTGTGATATCGAGGATTTTTGGTTCTTTGCTTTGGAAGCTGTAGATTTAATCATTCCACAAGTAGGGCGGTTCGCTGATTATACGACGGAGCAGAGGGTTGATAACAATGGCCGTAATGTGTGGAACCATTTTGATACAACAGGGCCCCGAACTACCAACCACGTAGAAGGTTTGCATTCTAAGTTGAATAAAATGACAGCATGCCATCCTAATATTTACAAGTTCATTAACTTAATAAAACAAGAACAATCCTATGTCGAAATCACCATTTCACAGATATTATTTGGTGGTACCAAAAGGCCTCTAGTTAAGAAATAACGACAACTTGATACAAGAATTGAACATTTGAAAATACAGTTATTAAAATGGCTCTTTAAGTGTAAATCGGTATGGAACAAATATTTCCTATTTAGAGGGGCTGTAAAATGATTGTTATGTTGTAAGGCATTTATTTATAAATTATATAATGCTATTTAATAAAAGTTAAATGTGTAAATTGTAATGCCTTTTATATGTGTAAATCATTTAATGTCATTTAATAAATATTAAATTTGTTAAAATCAATATATTTTTATATGTGTAAGCTATTTAATGTTATTTAATAAAAGTTAAATTTGTTAAAATCAATACAATTTTAGTCTTAAAAAAGATATGGACTATAGTTTATAACACCATTGTTCTATGATTAACTCTGGATTAGCGGCAAAATTTGACATCAAAGCCTGCCGGCTAAGTGGGAACACCCCAGTGAGAATAACCCATCTTAATGATTCTGACTTAGGTTGAAATCAACTAGTAAATAAGTCTATTTTAAAAAAGAAAGATAATTATTGTCACACACTAAATGTAAATTTTCGAGAATATTACAAGAAATAGTTGATTTAACTTACCAAACTAATTCTCTGATCTCATATGAACCAAATCTAGGAATCCACGTGTATCTCCAATCTGTTCTTGAATGTCTTTGTTCAAACCATTAAATCTTCAGTTATCCTCGCTTGGCATGTTAGGGGTTCCGAGTCTTGAATTCATCTTCCACCATTATATCACCTACGTTTCGGGGGCTATTCTTAGTTCGAATATGCACCCAGGTGATACATATGTATTATGTTAGATGAGCTAGGATTGGGGGTGTATAGCTCATTATTGTAGAAGTATTCTAGTGAAGGTGGTCACTGTGTATCATAAGTCCAAGTCCAAATACATTTCAATATTACTTTATATACAGTTTAAAAATACATTATTTACAAATTATATACAAGGCATTCGATCTCCTTGTCTGTGTGTGTCTCCAATCTGTCTATCTAATCTGTTTGTGTATGGGTCTTTTAAAGACACTAATTTGCATACACACAAAGGAACAATTTTGACGAATCAGATGAAAGATAAAATTATTGTAACACATCAAATAAAAAGAAGTTAAATAAATATATAAATTTCATTGGTTGAAAGTTTCATAGTGAAATATAATTTATAGGATCTAATAAGCTTTAAGCCATAACAATTAAAAAGCACTGACACTTTATTGGCATTGATCAGACTGTATTGTTAACTGTATAAATCTTTGCTCAAGGTTTCTCTTAATAAGCCTACTGGCATTCAAAGAATATAAAACAGTCAACACCAATCATGCTTTTAGGCAATTACTTTAAATCAAAATATTGACATTAAAAGTAACGAAAGACCAACTGATAACCTTAATATTTGCAATATTGTCTATATACTTTAAGAAATAAATTCTGTATATCCTTAAAATAAAATTTGAAAAAGAAGTAAAATTTATTATCAGGCCACAGATCACTAATTATTGCCCCATTGACTTTAATGTCAATTCTCGTCTCTTAGACCGGTTGTAACTTTTTCCCAAATATTCGTTGGACAAAACGCTTTCTGCCACAGATGGAGCAACATGTGACAGACTCTTGCCCAAAAGCATGTATGAGGTTCTTCATAAAAAAATTGAGATAGACAAGCTGGAAGTAGAGACAGCTAACCTTGCAATTTTCGGCCCTCCCTTTCAACGTAACCAACCTCACAATTCTTGTATCCTTCCGCCTCAAAATCATGAATATTCACCAAAACCTGGCAGAAAATGTATTTTCAAACCCTTTTCTTCGATTCTACACCAAAAATTCAACAAAAATCGCCATGCAAAAGGGGGAAAAAAAGAAAGGGAGAGAAGGACTAAAAATAACTTTCGCCCTTGTTTCGTGGGTGACTGCCCATGAATATTTGGTGATCTGTGTCCTATATAGGGATGAAACTTCGGATATCACCAAAAGGCCTTTTGTATTTGCTTCCCATATGTTCTGGCAACATGCTGGTGAAAGGAAATCAAAATCAAAGAATAACTGCAAAAATGATGTCCCTTTAAGTATACATGCTGCTTAAAGTACAGTGGTGCATCTCAGGTCCCTGGGCCTTTTGTGCTAACATTTAAAAAATCTTTTTTAATAGAGGCAGTATTTGAGCTCTGTGAAAAAATTAGACAAGTTGCAAACAAACTACATACAAAACACTCATAATTTGGAATTTTTTATCAAAAATATATTTTTTTACTGCCATGTCATGAAAAATGTACAAAATTTACATGTAGCATCTTTCAAAAAAACAATAATTTTCCACTTTTTTAGATAGCCAGACTGGCAAGTAATATATTTTTGGAAACCCTGGACAATATGCAAACAGAAAAGTCACAAAACTGTTGCATTGATTGAAATTATAAAGGTCTGTACTGAAACGTGTAACCCCACCCCCTAAAAATGTCAATGACTGAATCAATCTTATCTTTGGTTGCAGAGCCAAATTTACCAAAGGAATCTGTCTAACAGATATGATTTACCATCCCTGGCTAATATATGAACATAAAAACTAAAATAGGTGCAATAAACGAGAATTATGGTTAAAATAGGCCTTGCTGAAAGAAAAAAATGCCATAATTGGCCTATGTCCACCCCTCTCTAACAAAAGGGTCACAGAATACACAATTTTCACAAATTTGGAAATAGTTTAATGTTTTCAACATCTCAAACCTCAGAGGCATCATACACATCTTTATTTCAATTTTTGTACTGAAGCAAGATGTCTGGACCTTCACATCAATTGCCTTAAAAAATGAAGTCAAAAGGGTAGTTATGACATAGTTGACAACATAAAAGAGGCCTGAAAAGGAGCAAAATTAACATTTTACTGCTCTGTAAGTGACATAAATGCAACAAACACCACAAATTCTAGATTTTGATAAGAAAATATTGACCATTAAGCTGACATTTACACATCTACACCAGTACTGTATCAGGGTGTGGTCTTACTGGCCTGACATGTCTCAAGGTTCTAAGTTTGACTATGAACAAAAAAGGTCAGAAATCCTTGAAATGTACAAAATGACCATTTATTGGCAAAAAATAACATTCCAATCTGTAATTCAACAACAAATTCCAATTATTATCATTCAATTGTCAACACTGGTGCAATTAAATCTCTCAAAACACATTAATAAAAACGAGTGGGGTGGGGAATTTATAGCCTCTCTAAAAAGAAAGATGGGGTGAAAAATGTCTATAAAGACTGGGATATTGCTTCCTACATGAAGAAAATGCAAGAATTTAATGCTTCAAAGAAGAAAAAAATGCTTGTTCTGGGTAAAATAGTGGCCAAATTGAGTCTACCCCTGTTTTGAACATTTTGTACAAACCCATCTGCTGTATATTATTAACTCAGTGTTGCCAATTTTCCATTTTCTGTAGGAAAGCTGGAGCTATTTCTAAACTTGACAAACTTATAGATCCCATCTAAGTTACATTAGCAATGAAAATAAGGGCATTTTAAGAAATTTTGAGTCATTTGAGTAGGTATGAAAGCATTAATTTTTACATCGAAATGGGAGAATCTGGAGATTTTCTGTGAATATTCCGGATTTTTAGACAAAATTAGGTGAAATTACAATGTTGTTCACTTTATCTGTGCTTTCTGAGGCTGAATACACCAAAATTGGACATTGAAATATTTTTCTTACTGTTAGAAATTAAATAAAAACTGAAAATTGGAAAATTTGCAGTAAAATCACAATTTTCCCCAAAACTTTGATAATTTTTTTTTTAAATTTAATTTTTTTTAGTTTTTCTGTAGTCAAGGTATTTTATACATATTTTCTGACAAATTAGTCATCATATTTTCAAAACTAAGGCATATCAGTCACAGCCTTGTCATACGCAGACAGGCCAGTTTATTCTCGTCTCTTAGACCGGTTGTAACTTTTTCTCAAATATTCGTTGGACAAAACGCTTTCTGCCACAGATGGAGCAACATGTGGCAGACTCTTGCCCAAAAGCATGTATGAGGTTCTTCATGAAAAACTTGAGATAGACAAGCTGCAAGTAGAGACAGCTAACCTTGCAATTTTCGGCCCTCCCTTTCAACGTAACCAACCTCACAACTCTTGTATCCTTCCGCCTCAAAATCATGAATATTCACCAAAACCTGGCAGAAAATGTATTTTCAAACCCTTTTCTTCGATTCTACACCAAAAATTCAACAAAAATCGCCATGCAAAAGGGGGAAAAAGGGAAAGGACTAAAAATAACTTTCGCCCTTGTTGTGAATATTTGGTGATCTGTGTCCATCACTATTCGGTGATAGTACAATAGCGCAGAAGAGGAGTGCGCGTCACGTGACTGGCTGTATCGTCTGTTCTATAAATATCGTCTGCTGCTATTTGTGTATATACACTACACAGACTAGGTACCAAAAACGGGCTAAATTTTGGATGTTTGTCTTGTGTCCAGTTCACTGACATTTAATTCGCTGGTATGTTATATCTAAACAACATGTCCCACTTGATAGCATTATTACCCTGTTAAGTGTTGACAACTTTTAACCTGCCTGCTATTGAGAGTATCAAATGACAACATTTTGATTTAGAAAATAAAAAGCTCTTTACTATAATTGGTATCAGTTGTTTATTTCTTCCCAAAACCAAGTTTTATCATTAAAATGAATGGTATTGGATGCCAGAATAAAAATTGACATCTTTCAATAAAGGTGGGCTATTTACAATCATTTTTTTTTTCTGAAAACAGAAGATATGTAGTTTAATTGGACAAGGATTTGCAGGGTTAGACCCAAGACAAAGTAGTGTGTATTTTTGTACAGAATTTACAAATATTTTAAGATTAAAGGTGCTAAATTGATAATATTAATGTAATATAAATGTACATAAATTGATTTACATTCAATTGTTTCCGTTTTTACTATAATTTCAAATATTTGTGTTCAGCGACATACACCAGAAGTCTCAATCGAATAGCAATCTAAAGAATCTGGTTATTCCAATCTACCTCCACAGTATTTATTGTGCATGCTCTACAGATAAGAATACAGGTCACCGTTTGACAGAACTTGTGGAATATGTCTAGCCTCGTTCTTTGAGTCCCTTGTAAAAAGATAGGCTGGCACTGCCAGGCAGGATACGCCCACATTTTTGAGAGATGGATAGAGAACAAGCAATACCAAAAGTGATTTTTCCTACATCATTAAGTCCTGTATTTCATACTGTATTGGGAGCAGCCATTTTGTTGGTCAGTTCCAGTCTGATATTCATGAAATTCGAAGCTGACAATGATTATGGTGTGACGGTACACAACCTAGAAATGTGACTTTTCATCAAAATCGGATAAGAATTGTGACCCGTAGAGAGTCCACAACCATGATATACCATATTTTTACACTATTCGCGTACAAACTGCGACCATTTCGTCCGGCAATTTTGGTACGATTTTCACGAAATTAGAACTCAACCTTCCTCATCAAAATCGAAATAAAATTGTGACCTATACAGGGTCCACAACCATGATATACCATTTTTTAACAGTATTCGCGTACAAACGGCGGCCATTTTGTCTGTCAATTTTGGTCCGATTTTCCCGAAATCCAACCTCAACCTTCCTTACGGTGTAACGGTGATATAATCAAACGTTTTTTTTAAATCGGATAATAATTGTGACCTCCAGAGGGACCACAAGCTAAAGAAAGGGGGATTTTGCGTATAACCAGGAGCCATAATTTAGGAAGTTACGATCCGATATGCGCAAATATCGAAAAGAACCAATATCTTTGGGTTATTACCATGAATTTCAAGTTTCATCAAAATCGAATTAAAATTGTGACCTTTACAGGGTCCACAACCTTGATATACTATTTTTTAACAGTATTCGCGTACAAACGGCGGCCATTTTGTATGGCAATTTTGGTCCGATTTTCCCGAAATTCGAACTCAACCTTCCTTACGGTGTAACGGTAATATAATCAAACGTTTTTTTAAATCCGCTAATAATTGTGACCTCCAGAGGGACCACAAGCTAAAAAAAAAGGCGATTTTGCGTATAATCAGGGGCCATAATTCAGGAAGTTACGATCCGATATGCGCAAATATCGAAAGGAACCAAGATCTTTGGGTTATAACCATGAATTTCAAGTTTCATCAAAATCGAATTAAAATTGTGACCTCCACAGGGTCCACAACCTTGATATACCATTTTTTAACAGTATTCGCGTACAAACGGCGGCCATTTTGTCGGTCAATTTTGGTCCGATTTTCCCGAAATTCGAACTCAACCTTCCTTAGGGTGTAACGGTAATATAATCAAACGGTTTTTTAAATCAAATAATAATTGTGACCTCCAGAGGGACCACAAGCTAAAAAGGGTGATTTTTCGGACAATCAGGGGCCATAATTCAGGAAATTACATTCCGATAGCCGCAAATATCGAAAGGAACCAAGATCTTTGGGTTACAAACATGCATGTCAAGTTTCATCAAAATCGGTTCAAAATTGTGACCTCTATAGGGTCCACAAGCTAAAAACATTATTTTTCGTACAATCAGGGGCCATAATCCATGAAGTTTTGATCCGATACATGCCAATATCGAAAGCAGCCGAGGTCTTTTGCGGATAAACCTATATTTCAAGTTTCGTCAAAATCGGATAAGAATTGTGACCTGTAGAGAGTCCACAAACAAATTGTGGACGGACGGACGGACGTCCGGACGGACAGGGGCGACGACATAATACGTCCACATGAAAATGTGGGCGTATAAAAATTGGCCTGAAACCAGAGCAGTTATTTTAATTTGAGGAAGCTCATTTCGTCCAGTCCTTATTTGTTATACGACTACATTTTGTTGTGGATTTATACTGCTGTCGACCCTGTCCATTTATCTGTCCATAATTTATTTGTGGACACTCTACAGGTCACAATTTTTGACTTAACTTAATTGAAATATGGGCATTTCTCCCAAAGATTTTGGTTTCTCTCGATATTGGCATAAATCGAGCCAGATCTCGTTTTAGCTTCTAAATCCTCTAGAGGTCACAATTTTCATCCAGTTACATATTTATATCCCAAAGATCTGGGTTACTAATCTTGATACTTCAGACCGTAACTTGCTGGATTATGACCCCTGATTGTACAAAAAACGCCTTTTGTAATCTTGTTCTGTCCATCAAATAAAGACGGACATTCGCTAAATGAGTTATGACGGGAATTTTGCCCAGGCAGTTGCATCATGGCCTACCCTTATATCGAATTCCAACTGCCAAGGGAACTTCTACATGCACGCAATGTATACCCTGGGCCTCGTTTTTTCGTACCATCCGAACCACTGACAAGGTGAAGCCAGACAGAAATATCCCGATGAACTTTCTTGTCAAATGTAGGGATCGAACATGCGGCCTCCAGCCAGGCTAGCGAGCCAGTGTCTTACTACCGTGGTTCTCAACAATTTAAGATACTGATGATGAATAGAAATTTTAGAATGTTAAGGATCTTTTGTATACAATTTGTTCATGTCTTTGTAAAGCTGTGTATCTTTGTATAATTATGTACATGTAAGCATATTTATCTTTGCTTATTGCGTGTATCTTTCTTTTATTTCTATTTGTATATGCACATGACCTTATAATTTTTTTTTATGCAATAAAGCTTCTTCTATTATCTTATTTAAAATACATGTATCATAAGCTTAGTAGTATAATCTTATGTAATATTTGAACCAAATGTAATTTTTATTTATTAAATATTTACTTTATTTTTTTTTATAACTTGAACACTCTAAACATATAGAGCAGTGTAATATGATACTTAACATGCCCCCTACACCACATCATCACAAGGTATTGTCTTTGACAACTTGATGACAGGATTCTCTTTAACGAATTTGTATTGTCTGTGGGGGTCACATTCCAAAATTTGAAGAAAACTGGCTGATTTTCACCTAGTCCCACCACTGTATAATGTGGGTTGTATGGATTTGGACTTTACTACTTTACTTAATAATTAATGGCATGTTGTGTTAATTGAAATGTATAGAAACTATATATTAGGCCCTGTAAAAATAAAATCAACATATTAAAAACGTGTTTGAAATCAAATTTAAATTTGACCTGTCTTTCTTTACCGTTCTTTTTAGATTTAGAACATTCAGAGTCGCCATCACAGCTGATATTGAAAAAGCCTTTTTAATGATTTCGATGAAAGAAATGGATCGAGATGTACAGAGATTTTTGTGGATAGATGATAGAGAGGACGAACCCGATTTGATGTTTTTACGTTTTACCCGAGTTGTTTTTGGAATATCATCCAGCCCGTTTCTTCTTAATGCAACTCTAAAGTACCACATGGAGAAGTTTGAACAAATCGATTCGGAGTTTGTCAGACTATTTATGAGGTCCATTTACGTCGACGATCTTATCTCCGGAGCTAAAAATGATGATGAAGCTTTCGAATTGTACCAGAAATCAAAATCTTGTTTATCAGAAGGAGGATTTAATTTAAGAAAGTTTGTCACAAGTTCAAGTCCACTAAGAGAAAGAATTTGGAGTGAAGAAGCCCAAATAAATAAGATAACTTTACCATTAGAATTACCCGTCAAACAGATTATTTGTGAAGAAGATGAGTCATTTGCCAAGAGCACAGTTGGGCCACTAACTGAAGCAGAACAGGGAGAGCAAAAGATACTTGGAGTATGCTGGAACTTCATCACAGACGAATTTATATTTGACCTCCAAGATATAGCCCGGTTCGCTGAAAAGGCCACACCAACTAAGCGAAACGTAGTGAGCACAGCATCAAAGTTTTTTTACCCTCTTGGATTCATCTTGCCATTAACGATACGTTTCAAGATACTTTTCCAAGATTTATGTAAACTCAAAAAAAGATTGGGATGAATTACTAGAAGGAGAATATTTAAGCCAATGGTTAGAATTAGTACAAAGCCTTTCACAGATCCAACACTTAACCATACCCAGATGCTATTTTTACCAAAACCCAGAAGATGTTTTATCATGCAGACTTGTTGGATTTTGTGATGCCTCCAGAAGAGCTTATGCAGCAGTGGTATATCTGTTAGTCACAACTACAACTGGAAATTATGTAAAGTTTTTGGCCGCGAAGACGAGAGTTGCCCCACTTGTCCACCAAACAATTCCCAGGCTAGAACTTTTGCCAGGACTTATCCTTTCACGTCTGATATCAACCATTCAACACGCTCTGGAGACCGAAGTCACTCTGGAAGACCCCCAATGTTATACTGATTCTAAGGTTAGTTACTATTGGATAGTTCAACTTTCTAAAGAATGGAAGCCTTTCATCCTGAATAGAGTCAACGAGATTCGAACCTTGATACCAGTCACTTCATGGAAACACTGTCACGGATTAGACAATCCAGCTGATATACCTTCAAGAAGAAAAAGCCCAAAGGACTTCTTAAATGATCAACTATGGATCGAGGGACCAAAATGGTTACTCCACAATGATGAGGAAAGCACATATTCCAATCACACAGAAGACTTACCCACTGAATGTGTTGAAGAAATGAGATCCAAAGATTAGGTCACATATGATACAGCTCTTATTGTTAGTCACGAATTCTTCTATTTACCAGAAGTAATCACCTATGAAGATTATAGTAACATTAAACGACTTTAAAGAAATTACTGCTTAGGTTTTTCGATTTATTGCACGTCTTAAGTCAAGAATATTTGATAAACCATTCGACGATACCTACCATTCCAGAAGTGATAAATTAACACTTGACGAAATTAAAACAGCAGAAAAACACTGGATTAGAGACATTCAGAAACAGTTGAAGCAGCACAAGAATTTTGAAAACTGGAAAAGACAATTTGATGTTTATATAGACAAAGACCTCATATTAAGATGTCGTGGAAGATTAGCCAATTCAGATTTACCAGTAGATACCAAATTGCCTGTATTATTAGACACCAAACACTATCTTACATCCCTTATCGTCAGAGATTGCCACTCTAGAGTTATGCATAGCGGAACCAAGGCCACGTTAACAGAGCTTAGAGCACGATTTTGGATAATTAAAAGTCGTCAATTTGTTAGAAAAATTATCCACAGCTGCGTCACATGTCGAAGATATGATGGTAAACCATATGATAAAGCACCAGCCCCTCAACTACCAGAATTTAGAGTCACAGAGAATCCACCTTTTAGTCACATTGGCGTAGATTTTGCCGGCCCACTATTTGTTAAAACCATCGACAAAAAATTGAAGAAGGTATGGATCTGCTTATTTACCTGTTGTTCCAGTCGAGCAGTTCATTTGGAGTTAGTTCCTGATTTAGCCACAACAACCTTTCTTAGATGTTTTCGAAGATTTTCATCTCGTCGAGGAGTTCCAGAAAGAGTCATCTCGGACAACGCCAAGACATTCCAGTCAGCATCCAGAGAACTTGAAAGGTTATTATCAAACCCAGATGTTATACAGTACTTCCAGGGTAAAGGCATTCACTGGTCCTTCAACCTTGAAAAGGCCCCATGGTGGGGTGGAATATTCGAAGAGATGTCTTAAAAAGACAATCGGAGGAGCACGACTCACCTATGAAGAATTGGGAACCGTCCTTTGTGAAGCCGAAGCCGTTTTAAACTCGCGACCCCTCACTTATGTCTCGACAGAGGATGCAGAAGAACCTCTGACCCCATTTCACCTTTTGTATGGTCGTAGAGTCACCAACTTACCAGATGTTAACACAGTTAACCATGAAGATCCTGATTTTAACACTAACCAAAATGATTTAACCAGAAGGATGATAAACCTCAGAAATACTATCAACCATTTTTGGAAACGATGGAAGAATGAATATCTTCTTGAATTACAATCTAGCCATCGGATGCAGCCACAAGGAAGTTCGATAGGGTCAGTTGGAGATGTAGTCATTGTTCATGATCAAGATCACTCAAGAGGTCAGTGGAAATTGGGTAAGATCGAACAACTTATATTAGGAAGGGATGACCAGATACGCGGAGCAGTAGTACGAGTTCACAACTAAGATGGTAGATACAGTACACTACGGAGACCTGTCCAGAATTTATATCCCATGGAGGTTAAATCTACTGAACCAGTGCCCGATCAGATAATACCAGATCAACTACCAGGGGCCGGTTGTTCAACTTTTAGTTAAATTTAACCATGTGGTTACTTTAACCATTGGTTATATATTTAACTAATCGTTACATAACCAGTGGTTAAATTTGTGTTGTTCAACTACATTTAACGACGTTGTTAAGTAACCAAATGATTAAAATTTAACCATTCCATAACCATTTGGTTAAAATTTAACCATTCAACAAGTATCCCATAATTCTCCTCACTGGCAACCAATTCAAGATGGATGACACTGTTAGGAGTGGTGGGGGGCAAAAGAAAACCAATTAATATCCTCAATCAAATATTTCTAATGTTTAAAAATATTTAGCTGAATGGGAAATTAGACTTCATGTTGTGTGTTTAGCAAAGACTTTCAATCTTCAATGACATAAGTGTCGTGGCTAATCGAGACTGGAGAGGGGTAACTCTTGACAACAAAAATTGTTTCGCTTGTAAAGTTTGCATCCTGTAAAATGTGGTAAGTTTGTTTTGGTTTTTTTAGCTTTTTAAAGTCTTATTTGCAGACCTTTGGCACTATTTTTATTAGTTCCCATGCAGACAAAAGTAGTTCGAGGCTTATATCCACCAAAAAAACCCTGTAAAATTATGTGATGTCTCAGATGCTAGCGAAAGCGGTTGCTACGTGATGTCAATAATGTAAACATACAAAGGATAATGAAGAAGTGTCAATTTCCAATTCCAAATGGTTATAATTAATTTGTGACTGATTTTCTACTGTTTTATGCATTTCAGGGATGTGTTTGGATATAAGATTGAAAATACATGTAGTGTGATTGACATTTGCAGAATTTCGGGGATGTGTTTCTTTTGATATATAAGATGAAGCGTGATTGACATTCACCATGAAAACCTATCTGCCTAGACAATATTTTTATTAAAGACATTTATTTGCCTTATTAAAGCAGAGTGTTTTTTTGTGTGGTTTGTCATACTCTTCTACCAATAAGAAGCAAGGAAATTTCAGATCTGTGCTGCGATACATTTAAAGGACATAGACAATACAAAGGAAATAGATGTAATAGTTTCAAGGTTGTGATGTACAAATGACATCTAGGCCTATCTTCAAGTGAACCAAGATCGACTTGCAAGTTTACACAACAGACTCCATACCGATAGAGCCTACATAAAGAAGTTACATGATTCTGACATAGAAGGTCTTACAAATAGCATAAGTTATATTATACAGAGATTGAAAAGTTCTAAATATTCATGTACCACCAATAAATCCTAATGCATTTAAATTATTAATTAATTATCTTTGTGACCTTTGATTTATGCTGAAGAAATCTGTTTATTTTCATTTTCAAAGTTAAATGGGACAAATAATTTAACGAGATACTGTTGTTTTGCATAAAAAGAATCATTTGAGAGATTGGATGTCATTGGGCCACAATTACCTAGCATTGGGGAAACTGGGTTCTTTGTGAACAATGTCAATGATTTAGAGAAAGGAACCACTTGCATAAAAGCGCATGGCAATGAATACCTGCTGCTTCACTTCTTTGATAATTAGTTGCACTCTTTAGCTCACTGCCAAAAAGTACCCCTGTCCTGTATACATTTTTTTTCTTTTATTTGGGAGCCACAGTGGCACAGTGAGTAAGACGCTGGTTTGCTAGCCTGAAGGTCTCAGGTTCCCTCCCCATTTCATTCTTTTTTTATGTTTAAAATGGGAAACGTGACCATGAGAACTTGTCTGGCAGCCACCTTGAGTGATTTAACGACCGGTTAAATAATTTAACGATGCCCTGCTAGGTGGGTTAAATATGGACCATTTTAACGATGACATAACCATGCGTTAAATTTAACGACGCAATGAACAACAGACTTTTTCTTTCGTTAAATTTAACGATGTCGTTAAATTATTTAACAACATTGTTAAATTTAACGACAAGTTGAACAACTGGGCCCAGAAGTTAATCCAAATCAACCACAATTTACACCAGTCCCATTAGATGCTGATCCAGCACCTGATTTATTCGAACAAGTTCGTCAGACGAGAACGGCAGCAAAAGCAGCTAACCAGAAACGACGATTGTGGATAAAAGACTTATCTTAATTTGTTTATGCATGTGTTTTTCATCATTTCTATTTTGAATTGTACAAATTGAAGAACTATAACGGCTTTAAGGTTTAAAGTGATATTTTCAAAGCTCGGTGCACTCAAACCGACTTGATTCAAGTGATTATTTTATCTGTGTGATGACCAGCTCCATAAGTAAAATTAGGACTATGAATTCCACTGGTCATCATGGGGGAGTGTGACTGAGTTATATATTGTAATTCTAAAGCCCCTGTGTTCTGTTCTTTTTACGAGCTCCTTTGATGTGTTGATTAGAGTTAATTCCCTTTGTTTATTAGCGGGCGAATGAACGAATGTGGATGTCTGCCATGATTATTTCATTATTGTCGTTATGCATAGATAATTCAGATTTATGGATGAAGTTTTGTTAAAACTTTATGCCTTATGAATAAATAGAATCCTCAAGATTCAGCACGTATTGATTTGAACCCAACATAGCTATTTATAGCGCCATAGGTCAAGTACAGAAATTGAAAAAATAAATACGGCCCTTGTTAGCTGATATTAGTAGATAACAAAGGTGGCCTTTGTTAGCTGTTACTGTATAGCAGCTAACAACAGACCCCAGAGGCGCAGGGGCAGTCCTTGTTACTGTTACTAGCATCTAAAAATGACTAATAACTTTCTACTACTAGCAGGCTAAAAAAAAGGCGGATGGGGTGGTAATTTTGACAAAAATCAGATAAATTCGACAATTTTACGAAGCTTTATCCCCATTACTTTCAAACTGATATTCAAACAAATGTAGTATAATACAGACTCCTTCACAGCTGCTATGTTTTCGCAACATAATGTTTGTATGACAACTCTTACTGCAACTGGAAGTGAAAATTTGCTAAGATTCGCAATATTTCACTCTTAAATCTCTTAATGTACAGATCTCATTATAAGCTGCAGTTGAGACTGAGAGAACTGTCATAGCTCCTGTAGTTATTAGAGATTTTTGGCAAGTGGCATTTTCCCTATCCGTATCCGTATCTTATACGTCACACGTTGCGTCAGGCTAGTTTTAGAGTTTTGGCACGTATGCGTCACTGAGCTGAGCTTAGTTCTGTACAGCATGATGGCGGTTATCTACCGAGATCGCTATCAGTACTAGTCACGTGCCTTGCCTACAATTTCTCGGAGTGCGTGAAGTCACTCGACAGTCGCTGAGCTTTTAAAAATATTAATGTCGCATCTTATTAAAAAAATCTTTGAATTTAACTCGACAGGAGTTTTTAGTTTCAATAATTTATCATTTACATCCCTTTACCATAGAATCACATCATTTACAGATTTGCAACCCATATCTACCTAAATCTAGCGCGCAGATCAACCAGCGTGTGGACAGACAGGAAAAGTATGAAAATTCCGAGAAAAACCCATCAAAAATAATGATTAAATTACAGTCTTTATTATGACTAAATTCACATCAAATATACACCTATTTGTTCTAAGATACACATATATTCATCAAAAACGCTATGATACAACATTTCAGCGTCTAAAGAGACGACAATGTTATACGGACCTTCTCCGTATGAAAGCTGTTCGATACGGGCTGCCGTATCCGTGTGCCGTATCACGTATGGGAAATACATACACATTAATGGCGTCACACCCAAAATCCACACGATACGCACAAGGAATTTACGCTTGCCAAAAGTCTCTATTGAATAGTAAAATGTAGGCCCAAATCCTCAAGATTTAAAATAAACTCTACTCTTAAAAGTTCCAGGTCAGCACGACTAAAAGGGCAAGATTTTTTTCTTTTCTTTCAATTTTCAGGACCTAGGTTATCTTTACCTCTACCTGCG
Organism: Patella caerulea; assembly: GCA_036850965.1. NCBI lineage: Eukaryota > Metazoa > Mollusca > Gastropoda > Patellidae > Patella > Patella caerulea. The sequence goes on along the minus strand of JAZGQO010000008.1, from coordinate 1,377,918 downwards.
AGTAGTAGTAGGCCTACACTCTTAAATTACGATGATAATATCATCTTCACAAAAAGCCCCCAAAATAAACAAAACCCTTTTTTTCAATTGGCTTAATGTAGCAATATATTATATTAGGTGTACGTATATATCAGAATATCGAACAGCAACAATGGGTACTAGTAGTAGAGGAGTTTTATACATGTTGGTCTAACTCGTAACAATTTTTTTAACTTGTTGTATGTAAAGCAGAAAGGTAAGAATATACAATCGCAGATTAAATACTAAATTGGGCAATGCCCGTTATTGACCGCGTGAGTCAATCCTTAATCCTCACTAAATATCAAATATATACAAAATTTTCTTTCGGGAAGGAATACTAATCCTTACAAAATATCACATCTAATTACATTCATGAACCCTCACAAAATATCAAATGTAATACAAAAACTACATTCATAATTTTTCACAATACATCAGAGTAGCGATGCCAAACGCCGCTAGAGGCGCTGGCTGTCATATTTCTGGTACGCTAAAAAACCTGACCGAAAAAAGTACCGTTTCTATTACGGGCTCTCGTGAATATTTGGGAAGTCAAAAAGTGGTCAAGTGGCATTTTTCCGGAAGCTAGTGAGCTGAAGTTCGCGGACTGCCACATCAGGTAAGATTTTGATCGAATTTTCGCTTATTTTTCGTGTTTTTAATTTTTAGATGTAATAGAAACATTGAAAAAAAGAGCATTCCGCTCGAAATATCAGCATTTTTCGATAGCCTGGTATATATTTTGTATAGTTTGAGCTTTTGTTTTGCCAAAATCCCCCGTAGGAATTGGCAGTAGGACGGAAAGTGAAATCGGGGAGGAATCGGGGAAAGACAACTCTTGGTAGAACATGTGTGGAATCAGACCACAATGAATAATTATTTGTATCTAACCTTTGCAAACCGTACTTATTTAAGTGTGAAGTATTTAGATGATTTTTGCAAAATGTCAGTATCAATTTTTATTTTATTTTGATAAAGTTACTAGTAAAAACAATGACCTTTTAAGAAAAATATATTCCCAAATAAGACTGACTTGGCATAGGCAAAATGAAAATGTGCCATTAGCGATTAGCATTGATATTGTATGCATTTTTTTTACTCATTATGTATAGTTGTAAATCTTTCTCTTTTTTTTAAATTTTATAACCAGATATAGTTGTTATAATTTGTTATTTCTAGAAGAGGGGTGATTCTTTGTTTGGTAAATAATGTCATAAGATTTGATTACTTTATCTTATACATCTATATTTTTTGTATTTGCAGATGACTTTGATGACGTCCAGTCATGAATGCCAAAAAAAGAAAAGATTTTGTCATTTGTAAACCCTATGATTATATCATATATTGTTATTTTTTTTTAAATTTTAATTTTTTAGTTTTGTTTTGTATTAAGTACTTTTCATATGATTGAGGTTGAACATGATACACAGTTTTGTTTTTTGTTATTGTATTATTTAGGTCAGAAGTTTTGACCCAGAAAAATTCTGATATTTTATTTGTTTTTGGTTGATTTTAAATTTAAGTTTTATTGGTTTTGTTAATTGAAATAAAGATATTTTCTATTGGTCAGACTCATAATTCTTGTGATTTTCAATTCCTTAAACAACTATTTTTGTCAGCCAAAAGGTGAACCATGGACCATGTATTATAAGGTCCATGGGTGAACACAGTCTATGTGTTTTCTCATGTATATGTATCCAGGAAAAGACTGAAAATTCCATCGCCTCCGGACCTGCAGTTGACCCGTGGCCTTTCCCTTTCTGTATGACCTTGACACGGTATAGACAAAAAATGCAATTTGAGTAGCTAGTGTCTAAAAAAATAAATACGATAACAATTCGAAAACATTTTTTCTGTATTCATCACATCAAGAAACAGATTGGGTAAAGATTTCAAAGCCCTGAGACTTCTACATGGTTTGTTACTAACTGACAGGCCATTTTTTTGCTGTGACCTTGAACAAAAATTGTCTCGGTCGTAAGTTCGAGAGTCTATAGCATAAATACAATATAACCGAAGAGTCTCGTGATAATTTTCTTCGAACAAGTTCATCCCGAACTTAATTTTCTGCAAGTTTCATGGATCTACCTATTATAGTTTCTGAGATATAAGCTTCGGTCAGTTTTTTTGCGTTTTTAAAAAAAGCCGTATTTTAATGCCTCCAATTCGCCGTCTTCAAAATGCCATAACTTTCTTAATTTTCAATATTTTTTCAAAATTCTTCCAGATTATTGCATCAAAATAGTTGACGCTGACAGTGACATAATTATTTCGGAGACATTTTGTGTATTTAAAAACCCTTTGGCAATGCTAATCAGAGACATTCAACGAATCCTTTCCTTACAAAATATCAAATACAGTATTATACAAAATTTACATTCATGAACCCTCGCAAAAATATCATACAAAATTTACATTCATCAATTTTTACAAAATATCCAGAAAACCACATACGGCAGCCGCCATCTTGAATGGCTGGATTATCCAGCCTGGATACTGGAACTGATAGTTTTGACAGAGCGGGTTCTACGACAGTCTGAGTCGGTTCGACAGACTAGTCTGTCAATTGCCGATGGTATCGAGTCGTTAAGCATCCATATTCTGTCACTATATTGATTAGAACATATAAATATCAGATGATCCAATATCAAAATTGTTAAAACTTAGACAATGTTATCGCGCATGCGTATGAAGATATATGGAATTTTATTTTTTTAATCGAGAGACCTGATACCCGGTTACTAACAACCACAAAAAAACATGGGACCCCGCGGCAGTGGAGATATCGGGCCATAAAGTTGGGGTACTTTATAGGGTTGGATTTATACCCTTCGGGAAAAACCAAATGGCACCCCTCAGTGGAAAGATAGATTTTTTTTTGATTTTTTTTTTTGAAACATTACTACCTAGCCTAATATATCGAATCATCATTTGTTTCATAAGTACTCATTTACAACCTGAAAAACAGCAGCTAACATTGCCTAAAATTGACGAAAAAATTAGCAAAAAGACCCCCAAAACACCCGTTTGTCATATCTCAGCTAGGGTCAATTTCTAAGATCGGCGGTTTTGGCTATCAAGTAGTCTCATAGGCATGACCAAACTCTATGAATATGAATGGAATCGACCGACCCCTCACCTTCCCGATTTTGCACGATTTTGCATGGTTTTCTCGTGGACATGCACTTAAATAACATAATAGTAATACAATCATTTACGAACTAAAATACATCACTAACTTAAATATATTATAATAAATATATTAAATATGCTTGAAGTTTTTACCAAATCGAATAGTAATATATAAGTAACTTATCACATACCCAAAGAGGGGTTTGTTTTAAAGAAGACTACCAAGATGGTAAACAAAATCTTCAGACAACTTTATTCTGGAAAAAAACATTATTCTAATCATAAACACCCGTTTGCCGTATATCAGCTAGGGTCAATTTCTGAGATCGGCGGTTTTGGCTATCAAGTAGTCTCATGGGCATGACCAAACACTATGAATATGAATGGAATCGGCCGACCCCTCACCTTCCCGATTTCTGCATGGTTTTCTCGTGTACTAGCACTTAAGTGTCTTAAAGTTCATCAAAATCTGCACAAGCATGATAAGTGTGTGGGTATTGTGAAGTCTGCTGACCGAAATTCTATATTGTAACACAGCAATCTACAGTTTAGTTGGAGGATCAACTTCCAAAAAGAGGGGGAGGAAGAAGTCAGATGACCAGTCGATACCAAAATGGAAATGGCGACCAGAACAAGATACATGTAGTTCTTTTGAAGAACTAAAGACAAGGTTACAGTCACCACCTATTTTGGTTTACCATGACTTTACCAAACCATTTGTTTTACACACGGATGCGAGTAGACGAGGTTTAGGCGCTGTTCTGTACCAATTGCAAGATCAAAGAGAACGAGTAATGCCAGCAGAGGATTATCGAAATCAGAGAAAAACTATCCTGCACACAAGTTGGAATTTTTAGCATTGAAGTGGGCAGTGACTGACAAGTTCAAAGAATATCTTTACGGAAACACCTTTACCATCTATACAGGTAACAATCCACGTACTTACGTTCTTACAACAGCAAAACTTGATGCAACTGGTCACCGCTGGTTAGCAGAGTTAGCGAACTACAACTTTAACATCAGGTACAAACCAGGAAAACGAAACATCGATGCTGACTGTCTTTCAAGAATACCCAATCCACGGGAAGATACTTACAAGGAGATGGGTCCCGATGTTAACAGAACCCTCCTGAACATCCTTGGAACTCTTGAGAACATCAAGAAGGCAGATTGAAAGACACTTTTACCATCTTTAGTGCACGCCTATAATTGTACCATTCATGAAACCACCGGTTATTCACCTTTCTTTTTGATGTTTGGGAGGAAGCCTCATCTTGCTGTAGATGTGTTGCTTGGTTTTGTTAATCAAGAGTCTGCAAACAGCTACAGTAAGTATGTCGCTGATCTCAAAGATAGTTTGGAGATGGCTTATTGCAAGGCTTCTTCTGAAATTAACAAGGCTCAGTCACATCCAAAGAAAGGTTATGACCGGAAGGCCTGGAATTCCATCTTGGAAAAGGGAGATCGTGTGCTTGTGAAAAGATTGTTATTCAAAGAAGGTAGACAAAAGATATCAGACAAATGGGAAGATTGTGTCTACATCATAAAAGAACAGCCCAATCAGGATGTACCGGTGTATGTGCTGCAGCGGGAAAATGGAACTAGTACAACACGTACCTTACACAGGAACCATCTTCTTCCCATAGGAACTGTGCCAATGGAATTAATCCAGCCACCACCAGTACCAAAGCCTAGAAGGAAAGTAACACCTATTCCTGGAATAATTCCAGAGGAACCAGGTACCTTAAGTGGTGATGATCTGGAGATTGTGATTGTGGAAAGGAATGATGTAATCGATTCCCCAGCTAGCCCCACAGTACCTATCCGTGTTGAAGAAGAATTGGACTCTCTATCCAGCCCTTCTTCTGAGGAAGCAGATGTAGATGAGCCTGTACCAAGGAGATCCTCAAGGAATCGACAGCCACCAGCTCGTTATAAAGACTATGTATTAGCCCAGACTTCAACTTCTTCTGTTCAGACACTAATTTTACTTGCAACTGGCCTATAATAACATCTCTCCTTTAACTTGACTATTTAACCTGTACTGTTTTCTTAGAGCCCAAATCTTGGGGTGAGTACTATTCTACTCCCTTGGTTACAAGCAAGTTTTCTTTCTAACCAAACCTCTCTTTGGACATCAGACTTTCGATAGATTTCGAAGTGTAAGGACAATTTGATACCTTTCATCAAATTGTTTTACTTTATTTTCAAATCTAGTTAGGTTATTTTCAGAGAATAGTTCCAGTTATACTACTTTAGTATTACAGGTATGTGTGCTTATTCTCTTATTTTGGGTAATTGGGGTTTAGATAGAGTGGATGTTGGAATGATAGAAATTGTAGTATTAGTTAAAGCGACCATTTGATTTAAATAATATATAGAAAATAACATGAAAAGATAATTAGTTTACCATATATACTCTCCCAAAAAAGAAACGCAACGTTACATTTCGTCGTCAGTATGTCCTCGCTCTACTATCGCCTTGTTGCAACAAAAACGGCGACACGTCGCTGAACCAAACTGCTCTCCAGTGTTGCTGTGACCATACCCTCAGTGCCTGAACCCATGAAAGTTGGATTTCATGGTGTCGGCGTATTTCAAAACAGAAGCTCTAACGAGGACGTCTGCCTCGTTATTCGGTTTCACGTAGGCGTTTGCCTACTGTCTGGTACGAGATTCTACGCCGTCCTTGAATTGCTGCTGCAGTAGAGGTCGCTGTTGAAAACCATTTACGCAATGACGTAACCGAAAGTGACGACCCGGGACAAGTGTGACCACACTTGTTTGGCTTGAGCTTGGGCGTTCACGTGTTGAACTTCGCTGTCGGTACCTATCCCAAAGGCGAGAAATGGAACTAAGGGAAACATTCAGCAGCCTGGCTACATCTGTTTTGGAGTCACCTGCTTGTAATCCACCAATAGCGTTGTTGCGTTGGTCTTCGTTCGGATGTGTCATCACTTGGGTCTTTGAGTGTTTACATGTGCAACTGATTTGGAAACCGAGAACCCCGGGATTTTAAAGACCTTGGATTTCGGTTCCATGCGAAAAGCTCGCGAAGTTGTTAAATTCATGTTTCTTGGTGCAATCAAGCGATAAAAAATTTCGACAAAAAGGATCACCAGTCACAATTAGTGACCCTACCTTTAAAACAAGTAAGATTTACCGAAACAAAAAACCTGGTTCAAATAAAAAAAATATCAAAAATGGGTTGTGCGTTTCTTTTTTTGAAGAGTATATATAATATATATTAGAATATAAGGTATCGTATTGAAAGTACATTGTATATATGATTAGAATAATGTTGTTTTCCAGAATATAGTTGCCTGGAGATTTTGTTTACCATCTTGGTAGTCTTCTTTAAAACAAACCCTTCTTTGGGTATGTGATAAGTTACTTATATATTACTATTACATTTAGTAAAAACTTCAAGCATATTTAATATATTTATTATAATATATTTAAGTTAGTGATGTATTTTAGTTCGTAAATGATTGATGTATTTCATCATTAAGTATGCATGTATTACTATTATGTTATTTAAGTGCATGTCCACGAGAAAACCATGCAAAATCGGGAAGGTGAGGGGTCGGTCGATTCCATTCATATTCATAGGGTTTTGTCATGCCCATGAGACTACTTGATAGCCAAAACCACCGATCTTAGAAATTGACCCTAGTTGAGATATGACAAACGGGTGTTTTGGGGGTCTTTTTGCTCATTTTTTCGTCAATTTTAGGCAATGTTAGCTGCTGTTTTTCAGGTTGTAAATGAGTACTTATGAAACAAATTATGATTCGATATATTAGGCTACGTAGTAATGTTTCAAAAAAAATGAAAGAAGAAAAATCTATCTTTTCACTGAGGGGTGCCATTTGGTTTTTCCTGAAGGGTATACATCAACCCCCATAAAGTACCCCAACTTTATGCCCCGATATCTCCACTGCCGCGGGCTCCCATGAATTTTTTTGTGGTTGTTAGTAACTGGGGATCAGGTCTCTCGATTAAAAAAATAAAATTCCATATATCTTTATACGCATGCGCGACAACATTGTCTAAGTTTTGACAATTTTGATATTGGATCATCTGATATTGATATGTTCTAATCAATATAGTGACAAAATATGGATGTTAAACGACTCCATACCATCGGCAGTTGACAGACTAGCGTTTCAAACCCGCTCAGCCTGTCGTAGAACTCGCTCTGTCAAAACTATCAGATCTGGTATCCAGACTGGATAATCCAGCCCATCAAGACGGTGGCTGCCGTATGTGGTTTTTCGCAGTTTTTATACGCCCACATTTTCATGTGGACGTATTATGTCGTCGCCCCTGTTCGTCCGGACGTCCGTCCGTCCACAATTTGTTTGTGGACTCTCTACAGGTCACAATTCTTATCTGATTTTGACGAAACTTGAAATATAGGTTTATCCCCAAAAGATCTCGATATTGGCATGTATCAGATCAAAACTTCATAGATTATGGCCCCTGATTGTACGAAAAATCACGTTTTTAGCTTGTGGACCCTATAGAGGTCACAATTTTGAACCGATTTTGATGAAACTTGACATGCAAGTTTATAACCCAAAGATCTTGGTTCCTTTCGATATTTGCGCCTATCGGAACGTAGTTTCCTGAATTATGGCCCTTCATTGTCCGAAAAATCACCCTTTTTAGCTTGTGGTCCCTCTTGAGGTCACAATTATTATCCGATTTAAAAAAAAAAACGTTTGATTATATCACCGTTACACTCTATGGAAGCTTGAGTTCGAATTTCGGGAAAATCGGACCAAAAAATGCCATACAAAATGGCCGCCATTTGTACGCAAATACTGTTAAAAATGTTATTGTGACCCTGTAGAGGTCACAATTTTAATTCGATTTTGATGAAACTTGAAATTCATGGTTATAACCCAAAGATCTTGGTTCATTTCGATATTTGCGCATATCGGATCGTAACTTCCTGAATTATGGTCCCTGATTATACGCAAAATCGTCTTTGTTTAGCTTGTGGTCCCTCTGTATGTCACAATTATTATCCGATTTAAAAAAAAAAAAACGTTTGATTATATTACCGTTGCACCGTAAGGCAGGTTGAGTTCGAATTTCGGGAAAATCGGACCAAAATTGCCATACAAAATGGCCGCTGTTTGTACGCGAATACTGTTAAAAAATGGTATATCACGGTTGTGGACTCTGTAGAGGTCACAATTTTAATTCGATTTTGATGAAACTTGAAATGCATGGTTATAACCCAAAGGACTTGGTTCCTTTCGATATTTGCACATATCGGATCGTAACTTCCTGATTGAATAATGGCCCCCGATTGTACGCAAAATTGCCCTTTTTATACGCCCACATTGAAATGTGGTCGTATATTGTCGTCGCACTGTCCGTCCGTCCGTCGGTCCGGCGTCCACAAGAGGCTAAAGTTAATATCCGATTGACTTTAAATTTACACACAGTGTTTAAGGTCATGAGACAAAGAATCCTATTGTTTTTCAGCGATTTCCGATAATAACTACCAGAGTTATGGCCCTTGATCACTTCAAAAAATCTTGTGGACGCTCTAGAGGCCAAAGTTAATATTCAATTGGCTTTAAATTTATACACAGTGTTTAAGGTCATAAGACGAAGACGCCTATCGATTTTCAGCGATTTCCTATAATTAGTGCCAGAGTTATGGCCCTTGATCACTTCAAAAAATCTTGTGAACGCTCTAAAAGCCAAAGTTAATATCCGATTGACCTTAAATTTATACACAGTGTTTAAGGTCATAAGACGAAGAAGCCTATTGATTTTCAGCGATTTCCGATAATTAGTGCCAGAGTTATGGCCCTTGATCACTTCAAAAAATCTTCTGGACGCTCTAAAAGTCAAAGTTAATATCCGATTGACTTTAAATTTATACACAGTGTTTAAGGTCATAAGACGAAGAAGCCTATTGATTTTATTTTTAGCGATTTCAGATAATTTGTGCCAGAGTTATGACCCTTGATCACTTCAAAAAATCTTGTGGACGCTCTAAAAGCCAAAGTTAATATCCGATTGACTTTAAATTTATACACAGTGTTTAAAGGGACAATAACATTCTTGCTGGCTTGGTAGCTCCAGAAAATAAATAATACCCTTATTCTAAGTAATAGATGTTTAAGTTTCCTACCTGTTGTGTAAATTATCCATTACAACCTATTTTACTTGTCCAGAGGGTTCGAAAATATTTTAAAATCCAAGTCACATTTGAAAAGGTTTACGTTAGACTTTTCAAATCAATTGGTTGAATTTTTCCAATTTTTTAAAATAGGTGTGTTAAGATGAAATTTATATCATCATTTAATTGGAATATTCTAAAATAATATGATTTGTTGACCAGAATGAAGAGTGGGACATATTATTCAGTTACAACAAGAGTGTTATTGGGGCTTTAAGGTCATAAGATGAAAAATCCTATTGATTTTCAGCGATTTCCGATAATTAGTGCCAGAGTTATGGCCCTTGATCACTTCTAAAAATCTTGTGAACGATCTAGAGGCCAAAGTTAATATTCGATTGACTTAAAATTCATACACAGTGTTTAAGGTCATAAGACGAAGAATCCTATTGTTTTTCAGCGATTTCCGATAATAACTACCAGAGTTATGGCCCTTTATCACTTCAAAAAATCTTGTGGACGCTCTAGAGGCCAAAGTTAATATTCAATTGGCTTTAAATTTATACACAGTGTTTAAGGTCATAAGACGAAGACGCCTATCGATTTTCAGCGATTTCCTATAATTAGTGCCAGAGTTATGGCCCTTGATCACTTCAAAAAATCTTGTGAACGCTCTAAAAGCCAAAGTTAATATCCGATTGACCTTAAATTTATACACAGTGTTTAAGGTCATAATACGAAGAAGCCTATTGATTTTCAGCGATTTCCGATAATTAGTGCCAGAGTTATGGCCCTTGATCACTTCAAAAAATCTTCTGGACGCTCTAAAAGTCAAAGTTAATATCCGATTGACTTTAAATTTATACACAGTGTTTAAGGTCATAAGACGAAGAAGCCTATTGATTTTATTTTTAGCGATTTCCGATAATTAGTGCCAGAGTTATGACCCTTGATCACTTCAAAAAATCTTGTGGACGCTCTAAAAGCCAAAGTTAATATCCGATTGACTTTAAATTTATACACAGTGTTTAAAGGGACAATAACATTCTTGCTGGCTTGGTAGCTCCAGAAAATAAATAATACCCTTATTCTAAGTAATAGATGTTTAAGTTTCCTACCTGTTGTGTAAATTATCCATTACAACCTATTTTACTTGTCCAGAGAGTTCGAAAATATTTTAAAATCCAAGTCACATTTGAAAAGGTTTACGTTAGACTTTTCAAATCAATTGGTTGAATTTTTCCAATTTTTTAAAATAGGTGTGTTAAGATGAAATTTATATCATCATTTAACTGGAATATTCTAAAATAATATGATTTGTTGACCAGAATGAAGAGTGGGACATATTATTCAGTTACAACAAGAGTGTTATTGGGGCTTTAAGGTTATAAGATGAAAAATCCCATTGATTTTCAGCGATTTCCGATAATTAGTGTCAGAGTTATGGCCCTTGATCACTTCTAAAAATCTTGTGAACGATCTAGAGGCCAAAGTTAATATTCGATTGACTTAAAATTCATACACAGTGTTTAAGGTCATAAGACGAAGAAGCCTATTGATTTTCAGCGATTTCCGATAATTAGTGCCAGAGTTATGGCCCTTGATCACTTCAAAAAATCTTGTGGATGCTCTAGAGGCCAAAGTTAATATTCGATTGACTTTAAATTCATACACAGTGTTTAAGGTTATGAGACGAAGGAGCCTATTGATTTTCAGCGATTTCCGATAATTAGTGCCAGAGTTATGGCCCTTGATCACTTCAAAAACTCTTGTGGATGCTCTAGAGGCCAAAGTTGATATCCGATTGACTTTAAATTTATACACAGTGTTTAAGGTTATGAGACGAAGAAGCCTATTGATTTTCAGCGATCTCTGATAATTATTGCCAGAGTTATTGTCCTTGATCACATCAAAATATCCTGTGGACGCTCTAGAGGTCAAAGTTAATATCTGATTGACTTTAAATTTACACACACTATTTAAGGTCATGAGACGAAGAAGCCTACTGATTTTCATTGATTTCAAATAATTACTTCCAGAGTTATCTCCCTTCAAAAACCTTGTGACGCTAAAGATGCCAAACTTATCATACGATTGACTTCAGATTGATACACAGAGTTTAAGGTGTTGAAACGAACAAGTATTTTGATTTTCAATTAATTTTGATAACTGAACAGCTAAATCCATGATGTCAAATGTTTCCTATACTAATTGATAGCCTGGGTCAAAACTTTATAAAAAGCAAACAAATTCTAATGATTTTCAGATAATTACATAATGAGTTGTTTCATTACTTAAAAAAGTAAAAATATGCGACAACCCTTGTTGACTGCCCGGACGATTTAGCGGCTGTGGGCGTATGTTTCGTTGCCTGGCAACCTATCTTTTAGCTTCTTGTCCCTCTGGAGGTCACAATTATTATGTCCGATTTAAAAAAAAAAGCGTTTGATTATATCACCGTTACACCTTAAGGTTTGAGTTCGAATTTCGGGATAATCGGACCAAAATTGACAGACAAAGTGGCCGCCGTTTGTACGCGAATACTGTTAAAAAATGGTATATCATGGTTGTGGACCCTGTATAGGTCACAATTTTAATTCGATTTTGATGAAATTTGAAATGCAAGGTTATAACCCAAAGATCTTGGTTCATTTCGTTATCTGCGCATATCGGATCGTAACTTCCTGAATTATGGCCCCTGATTGTCCGAAAAATCGCCTATGGTCCCTCTGGAGGTCACAATTATTATCCGATTTAAAAAAAAACGTTTGAATCGCCTATGGTCCCTCTGGAGGTCACAATTATTATCCGATTTAAAAAAACGTTTGACTCTATCACCATTACCCCCTACGGAATTTGAGTTCGAATTTCTTACCCACTTAGCAACATGATCCCCAGTCGAATTTGAAGCCTACTGAAATGCACCTTTATAACCCAAAGATCTTACTTCATTTCGATATTTGCACATATCAAATTCTAACTTAATGATGTAGGAAAAATCACTTTCGGTATTGCTTGTTCTCTATCCATCTCTCGAAAATGTGGTCGTATCCTGCCTGGCAGTGCCAGCCTATCTTCTACTTTAAAATGCGGCGTTTTCACTGTATATCCTAAAGAGACTGAGCATGTTTTATTGATAATATTGTCTATAACTACACTCTCAAAAATAGTAAGTAATTTTGACAAAAATTGGATAAATTCGACAATTTTACGAAGCTTTGTCCCCAATATTATCAAACTGATATTCAAACAAATGTAGTATAATACAGCTGCTATGTTTTCGCAACATAATGTTTGTATGACAACTCTTACTGCAACTGGAAGTGAAAATTTGCTAAGATTCGCAATATTTCACTCTTAAATCTCTTGATATGTACAGATCTCATTATAAGCTGCAGTTGAGAGAACTGTCATAGCTCACAGTAGTTTTTGAATAGTAAAATATAGGCCTAAATCCTCAAAATTTAAAATAAATTCTACTCTAAAAAGTTCCAGATCAGCACGACTAAAAGGGCAAGATTTTTTCTTTTCTTTCAATTTTCAGGACCGATGTTATCTTTACCTCTACCTGCATGTAGTAGTAGTCCTACACTCTTAAAGTACGATGATCATCATCTTCACAAAAAGCCCCCCAAAATAAACAAAACCCTTTTTTTTATACGCCCACATTTTAATGTGGACGTATATTGTCGTCGCCCCTGTTCGTCCGTCCGTCCGTCCGTCCACAATTGTTTGTGAACAGTCTACAGGTCACAATTTTTATCACCCTAAGATCTCGGTATGGCATGTATCTGACTGTAACTTCATGGGGTATGGCCCCTGATTGTACGAAAAATCACGTTTTTAGCTTGTGAACAGTGTAGAGGTCACATTTTGAACCGATTTGGATGAAAGATCTTGGTTCCTTTCGATATGTGCGCCCGTCGGATCGTAACTTTCTCAATTATGGCCCCTGATTGTCAGAAAAATCGCCCTTTTTAGCTTATGGTCCCTCTGAAGGCCAAAATTGTTATCCGATTTAAAAAAAAAACGTTCGATTATATCACCGTTACATGGTTATGGAGGTTGAGTTCAAATTTCATGAAAATCGGACTAAAATTGACAGACAAAATGGCCGCCGTTTGTACGCAAATAGTGTGAAAATATGTTATATCAAAGTTGTGGACCCTATAGAGGTCACAATTTTGAACCGATTTTGATGAAACTTGACATGTATGTTTATAGCACAAAGGTCATGGTTCCTTTCGATATTTGCGCTCATCGGATTGTAACTTCCTGAATTATGTCCCCTGATTGTCCGAAAAATCGCTTATTTTAGCTTGTGGTCCCTCTGGAGGTCAAAATTTTTATCCGATTTAAAAAAAAAACGTTTGATTATATCACCGTTACATGGTAATGAAGAATGAGTTTGAATTTCGTGAAAATCGGACAAAAATTCACGGACAAAATGGCCGCCGTTTGTATGCGAATAGTGTGAAAATATGTTATATCAAGGTTGTGGACCCTATAGAGGTCACAATTTTGAACCGATTTTGATGAAACTTGAAATACATGTTTATAACCTAAAGATCTTGGTTCCATTGCATATTTGCGGATATCGGATCGTAACTTTCTGAATTATGGCCCCCGATTGTACGAAAAATTGCCTTTATAGCTTGTGGTCCCTCTGGAGGTCACAACTATTATCCGATTTTAAAAAAAAAACGTTTGATTATATCACTGTTTCACTGTAATGAAGGTTGAGGTCGAATTTCGAAAATATGGTACCAAAACTGTCGGACATAATGGCTGCCGCTAATGCGCGAATAGTGTAAAAATATGATATATCAAGCTTGTGGACCCTGTAGCTAGTAGAGGTCACAATTTTAATCCGATTTTGATGAAATTTGAAATTAAGTTTATAACCCAAAGATGCGGTTCCTTTCGATATCCAGGCGATTATGTTTTATTACCTTGTGGACCCTATGGAGGTCACAATTTTATTCCAAATTAAAAAAAAAACCTTTGACTATATCCCCGTTATACATTAATGATGGTTGAGTGTGAATTTCTTGAAAATCGATAATTGAACAGCTAAATCCATAATATCAAAAGTTTCGTAGGCTTAACCTTAGCATGGGGCAGAACTTTATAAAAACAAAACAAATTCTAATGATTTTCTGATAATTGCTTAAGATGCGACAACTCTTATCGACTGCCCGGACGATTTAGCTGCTGTGTGGGCGTATGTTCGTTACCTGGCAACCTATTTTTTCAATTGGCTTAATGTAGCAATATATTATATTAGGTGTACGTATATATCAGAATATCGAACAGCAACAATTGGTACTAGTAGTAGAGGAGTTTTATACATGTTGGTCTAACTCCTAACAATTTTTTTTTAACTTGTTGTAAGTAAAGCAGAAAGGTAAGAACATACAATCACAGATTAAATATACTATTCAAAAAAAGGAGGGGATATTTGATTTTGGGGGCATAATACTAAAATATGCAAATGACTACGAAAAAAGTCACTATAGAACCTAATAGAAAAAACATTTCCAGTTACATGTGACGCCCAAACGCACCAATAGCTACCGCGTGGAATGCAGGTGATGCTTGGGATCATCATGGGAGTCCAACCCAAGATTTGCACGACTTTGAATGTTACAGTCATTGTGGCATTGAATTCCAGGGAGGAAACATCAGTTTAATTGTTTTAGTGACCAGAAAACAAATTTTGATATGCGTCGGCTTACCCAAAATGAAAGGTTACGTGCCCTTGGCATGCTACAGATCGGCACAACACAGGCGGTTGTGGCGCGGACGATGAATGTTTCTCAGTCTGTCATAAGCAGGCTATGGTCCAGATACCGTGATACACAATCTCTACAGGACAGACCACGCTCTGGTCGACCAAGGGGCGCAACTCAACCCCAGGATCGATTTATCCGCACCTTGGCCTTGAGAAATCGTGTCATCACAGCAAATCAGATCAGCGCTCGTCTTCAAACAGACATTGGTGTGAGAGTGAGTGGCCAGACGATTCGGAATCGACTGCATAGGGGTTACCTTCGCGCCCGACGTCCTCGCGTGAACCCTTGTTTGAGAGATCATCACATTAAGGCAAGACGTCGTTGGTGTAGGGATCGTCAACACTGGGATAATCGACGCTGGAGCAATGTGATGTTTTCAGATGAGTCAAGGTTCACTGTTGATTTTTTGGACAGACGTAGGAGAGTGTGGCGTCGTCGAAACGAGCGCTTCCAAGACGTTAACGTCATCAGACATGATCGATTTGGGGGTGGTTCGGTTATGGTGTGGGGAGGCATCACTGTTGCTGGAAGAACGGCTTTACATGTTGTTGCAGGGCGTGTTACGGGCCAGTACTACCGGGACAACATCTTGGCAGTCCATGTTGTGCCGTTCGCACGACGTCATGGCCGCCGTTTCATCTTCCAGGATGACAACGCAAGATGTCACCGGGCCAGGATCGTTACAAGTTACCTCCAACAACAAAACATCACCACATTACCTTGGCCAGCACTGAGTCCCGACCTCTCCCCCATCGAGCATGTCTGGGACATGCTTGGACAGAGGTTACGTCAACGTCAACAATGTCCAAGAACTTGCTGCTGCGTTGCAACAGGAATGGGACAATCTGGACCAAAATGACCTTAGACGTCTCATTAGGAGTATGCCACATCGGATCAATGCTTGTTTGGCAAACAGAGGAGGATTTACCCGTTACTGACTTTGTTGTGATGCTGTGGTAACTTTGCTGTTTGACCCCGGGTATCATTTTACCCTTATAATGGTCAGGGTGTGCCTTACTTAGTCTAACGATCATTTGGAATAAATCGATGAATGTGAACTTCATTTCATTTTGTCATTTGTTTCTTCGTCAGTTTCATTAGGTGACTTTAATAACACTTAAAAATCAAATATCCCTACTTTTTTTGAATAGTATACTAAATGGACCGCGTGAGTCAATCCTTAATCCTCACAAAATATCAAATATATACAAAATTTTCTTTCGGGAGGGAATACTAATCCTTACAAAATATCACATCTAATTACATTCATGAACCCTCACAAAATATCAAATGTAATACAAAAACTACGTTCATAATTTTTCACAATACATCAGAGACATTCAATGAATCCTTTCATTACAAAATATCAAATACAGTATTGTACAAAATTTACATTCATGAACCCTCGCAAAATATCATACAAAATTTACATTCATAATTTTTTACAAAATATCAGAAAACCACATACGACAGCCGCTATCTTGAATGGCTGGATCATCCAGTCTGGATACCGGAAATTATAGTTTTGACAGAGCGTGTTCTGCGACAGTCTGAGCGGGTTCGATAGGCTAGTCTATCAATTGCCGATGGTATCGAGTCGTTTAGCATCCATATTTTGTCACTATATTGATTTGAACATATAAATATCAGATGATCCAATATCAAAATTGTCAAAACTTAGACAATGTTATCGCGCATGCGTATGAAGATATATGGAATTTTATTTGATGACCTGATACCCAGTTACTAACAACCAAAAAAAAAAAATCATGGGACCCCGCGGCAGTTGAGGTACTTTATAGGGTTCGATTTATACCCTTCAGGAAAAACCAAATGGCACCCTTCAGTGGAAAGATACATTTTTTTTTTATTTATTTGAAACATTACCACCTAGCTTAATATATCGAATCATAATTTGTTTCATAAGTACTCATTTACAACCTGAAAAACAGCAGCTAACATTGCCTAAAAAAATGAGCAAAAAGCACCAAAAAAACACCTGTTTGTCGAATCTCAGCTAGGGTCAATTTCTGAGATCGGCGTTTTTGGCTATCAAGTAGTCTCATGGACATGACCAAACCCTACGAATACGAATGGAATCGGCCGACCCCTCACCTTCCCGATTTCTGCATGGTTTTCTCGTGGACTGGCACATAATATTAATCAACTGTGATATGTATATTAATGTTAATGTATATATTTTCAGGGTTTTTAATAAAGGTTTAGAAACTACAGAGCATAGTTTCTATTGATATACCCTCCCCCCCCCCCCCCGCGGTTACTCGCACTTTTCATGTTGATTAAAATTTTAATTACCGATGAGGCCAAGTGGTATTTTCATTATTTTTGAGATTATGTGATACTTATAGCCATAACTTCATTTATTTTATATGTCATATTTTTGCCCCTAGCAGTATAAAACTTGATCATGCAGTTTTGTGTTAAATACCTGAAATAGATCACGAGATAACGAGAGAGAGAGAGAGAGAGAGAGAGAGAAATGGGGTTTAACGTCCACTCGACACAAACTAGGTCATTTTAGGACTAACATATGGTTTCATTTTATTTCAATAATTCGCTTGCGCGTAGGGGTCTTTAGCAGTGGGAGGAAACCGGAGTGCCCGGAGGAAACCCACGAGGTTGAGAAGGCGCCCCTATCTCCATGCCACATACGCTCACTCCAGGGCTCGAAACCACAGCCGCAAGCCAGAGGTGACTGGCCAGCTAGAGGTCGAAGCGCGGCACTCTAGACCACTAGGCCATCCTGTAAATTATTAACGAACTAACACTCAGTTATGAAAGTAATTTTATATTCTGTACTTTGAACATGTGCTTTTTCTACAATCAAACAAACAGGAAGTACTGACTTTTCTAACTAAAACTAATCTCAGACTAAGAAGAGTAAGATAAGAGAGTTTTAAATGGAGTTATCTCCCTTCAATTACTAAACTCTTAAGAGAACCATTTCAATATTCTACAACACACTCCCCCCTATTGATTAGGGAGAGTCAATAAAATAACCGAATTGAAATGGACAATTTTTACGCAAAAAAACTTAAGAAATGTTTCTTATCTCAATGATTCTATAAACTATACTCAGTAAAAGAAAATCAAAAATACACATGTAACAAAATCAGTCTATGGACAATACACATTAATTACTGTCACTCACAAGTTCGACTGGAAAGACTGGATAGGACGATTCTTTTCAATCATTTTACCAAGTTTATTAGGTATCCGGACTACTGCGGAACGAATATTGTTATCTCGTCCTATTAATGGTTTCATTACTCGCGCCATATTCCAATTCATACGTGGCACTTTATCTTCAAAAACAAGTACGACGTCCCCCTCTCGAATATTAGGACCACGTTTAACACGAACGCGATGATGCTCACGAAGTTCTGTAACATATTCAAATTTCCAGCGTTTCCAGAAATGTTCCAATACCATGCACAAATAAGGTTTGCGCTTCACACCTTCTTGTTCAATATTACTACAGGTAGGCTGTTTATCAATAACAGAGGTTGGTTCCGTTAAAAGTCGTCTTCCAATTACAAGATGGGAGGGAGTAAGTGCATTAACACAATATTCATCTACATAAGTGAGAGGCCTTAAATTTATAACCCCTTCAATTTGAACTAATAAAGTTAACAGTTCTTCATAGGTTAACCGCGCACTACCAAGTGTTTTCTTTAAGCATCGTTTAACGGAGCGAACCATTCGTTCAAAAAATCCGCCCCACCATGGGGACCGCTCAACATTATAAGACCACTTAATGTTCTTAGAATTAACAAAGACTCGTAACTCTTCACTCTTGAAAGTTTTGCCATTATCAGAAATGACAAACGAGGGAATTCCACGTCTGCCGATAAATCTTTGAAAACTTCTGATAAACGTAGATGAGCTAGCATCGGGAACTAGGTCTAAATGGACAGCACGAGAACTCGCACACGTATAAATCACGATAAACACTTTATACATATCATCGCTCTTGGAATAAATATCTTTGACATAAAGTGGACCCGCGTAATCGACGCCAATACTCGAGAATGCAAAATCATTCGACAATCTAAATTCAGGAAGAGGAGGAGGTAAAGGAACACCATAGGATTTTCGTTAAAGTTTTCTACATACTACACATCGTTGAATAATCTGGCGAACTTTCTGACGACCGCGACACACCCAATATTTTGTGCGAAGCTGAACCAACGTTTCTTGAGTACGATTATGAAAAACATCTTCATGGCATTGTGCAATAATCAGCCTTGTTAACGCATGATTTTCAGGAAGAAAAACAGGAAATTTGGTGTCGTATGGAACACTTGCAATTTGTATCCGACCGTAACAGCGTAAAAGTTTGTTTTCATCTTCTTTGATATTAAGAGATAATTTGCATTGCTTGAATTTATCATCCTTAGGTATTTGATTCTGAATATCTCTTAACCATATTGTTTCTGAGCACCTCAACTCATCATTAGACAATTCACCGCTCTTAACTTCATTTTGGTTTAAACGTGCTTTGATATTAAATATAAATCGCAATACATAGGCTGTTACACGCAATACTTTTTGGAATTTACTATACTTAGAAACATCCACCAATTGTTCGATGTTACAATATGCACTAGTACTACTTAAACAAACTGAAGTCTTTACTTCGGGCTCTATTTCTACAAACTCAGGTTCAGAAATTTGCAATTGTATATTTAAATCTTGAAACATGAATTTATTACCATTCCACCATAACTCGTTATTAATCAAATCGTTTGCTTTGCAGCCACGCGAACATACATCCGCTGGATTATCTTTAGTTTTACAGTAGTGCCACTCGTTCGTTGAAGATGATCTTCGAATTTCTAAAACTCGATTTTGAACAAACTGCTTATATTCTTTATTTACGTTTTTAATCCAATTACGTGCGACTGTTGAATCAGTCCAATAATAAACAGTTGCATCTAGACCGTCCTTTAATGATTCTATTACACTGGAGGCTAAACGAACCGAAACTAAACAGGCCAACAACTCTAGTCTCGGAATCGTAGGTTTGCTTAAAGGAACAACTCTTGTTTTAGATGCTATCAAATTACAGTGAATTTCTCCGGAAGGATGTATGCAACAAAGGTATACACATGACCCATAAGCTCTTTCGGAGGCATCCCCAAATATGTGAAGTTGAATAACTGTATCGGCGTAGAGTTTGTTACATACACATCTTGGAAATGATATAGATTTAACCTCATTCAAGAGTTCTTTCCACCAGTCACAAAAATTCCCCTCTAACGGATCGTCCCATTCGAGCTTTCTTTTACACAAACTTTGAAATGCTATTTTAAATGACAACACCACTGGAGAAATAAGACCAACGGGATCATAGAACTTTGCGGTTGTACTCAAAATTACTCGTTTAGTTAAAGGGTATTTTAAATCAACACTTGAAATTATTTTCGTGAATTCAAATTCAAAATTATCAGACAATGAGTTCCATTTCTGGCCTAATACACTTGACGCTTCAAAATTACTCTGGTGGAGAAATGAACTGTAACTGGTATCTTCTTCTGTTACGACTTGTAAAGATTTACTCTCCGTACTGGATTCAACTTCTGGAAAAACGTCACTATCTCTTAACATTTGCATAAGACTTTGTGAATTACTATTCCATTTACGCATATTAAAACCACCCGTTTGTAAACAAAGCTTTACTCTTTTACACAAATCGAATGTAGTTTCATCATTATTTGAACCCGATGCAAAATCGTCAACATACAACTATTTTATTAGTTTATCAACAAATTCTAAGTCATCTGAAAAATGTTCATTTAAATGATGTCTGATAGTCGCGTTAAGAATAAAAGGACTAGAGGTAACACCAAAAACAACACGTTTGAATCTCATTGCTCTAATTATTGGATTTTGCTTAAAGGGATCATCTACCCACAAAAATCTTAAATAATCTCTGTGTTCGGGCACAATGGAAATATTTAGAAACGCTTTTTGTATATCAGCCATAACAGCAGCAGAGTTTATTCTAAATCTAATTAAAATGTCAAATATGAGGGGGTTTAACGATGGTCCGGTGTATAAGCAATTATATAAACTGGGACCATGAATCTTAGCAGAAGCGTCATATACCACACGTAATTTTGTAGTATCCTTTTCCATTCGTAAGACTTCATGATGAGGAAGATAATGAATTTCACCTGGGTTAGTAGACAAATCGATGTCGAGAATTTCTACAATATCTTCGTTTACCTGTTCTTGTATTATTCGATCATATTCACGCAAGACATCTGGTTTATTCTGAAGGCGTCGTAGTAATGAACCCAAACGGTTGACGGAATGCGAATAACCATCGGACAACACGGGGTGATTTTCTTTGAACGGAAGTTTTGCTTCATATCTTTGAGAGAATTTATCAAAGCTAATCTCTTGTAAAAAATCTGTGTATACTGAAGACTCATCTTTCCTTATTTCTAACGTCTCAAGATCCCAAAATTTATTTAATTCGTCTTTTAGGTAATTTTCTTGTCTTGACTCTGGTACAGCATCAATGTGCAGAACATGCGTGGAACTAAGACTTACTGTACATTCTTCGCTCTTTGAATAATTCAATATTGGACCGGAAAGCACCCAGCCAAGTCTACTTAGTAAGGCAACAGGACCATTGGTCTCCCCCCGTCTGATAACACCAGTAAAAAAACTCCAGTAAAAATCGGCCCCAATCAGAATATCTACTTCAAATTCTAAACTCTGTGACCCAGTTGTAAACCTTGTAAGTGAGGATACTGGTTAACAGCTATCTGTATAGGTTGGTCACTGGTTGGACTACAAATCGAAGGGATACAATAGGCCTTAATATACACCTGCATACCATCTAAACATGCAACGGAAATCTGAACGATATCACAAAATCTCAACCTAGGAGTTTCATCACCAAAAGTTTTGACTAATAAATTTTCATTTTCAATTGATTTTAAATTTAAACGTTTTCTAAGTTTTTCTCTTATGTACGTTCTCTGACTGCAGGAATCAAATATCAGATTAGCATTTACACCCTCCGGTAAATCTGGATTACTGACACGTGTATGGCTGTCTGTAGTAATATAGACGCAGAACTATTCTCGCACATTGTTGAACTGGATTTCGAAGATGGCGTACATGTTGCACTTTCCGTATGTGTCTGGGGTTGGTGGGGATTCGGGTTAGCATCACATATTGCTCTATTATGTCTTGCACCACAGTCATAACATTTATAATTTATCGTAAATCTCTCATTAGGTGACCTGATCGGAGACAGATGAAACATTTGCCTTTACGTCTAAGAATTCCCCTTCGAGCAGCTTTGTTTGTTACTACACTACAATCAGCCGAAGAATGTTGTTGGGTACAGAAAACACAATATATCTTTGAAGAACTGGTCTGACTGGATTCCTTATTTGTAAACAATGTTGACGCTGTGTGCGGTTGTGGTTTGTATTTACTGAACTCATACCTTCTTGACTGACTCGTTGAATGACTGTTACTGGTCCCTGTGGAATTTATTAAACTAATTCTTTCTCGAGCTTCTATCTCATCTTTTAACACCGATAAAAGATCATCTATATTCCAACTGTCTTTGTCAGATCTACGGCTAACAAGAAGACGAAATTCGTCTGGAATTTTATTCAATATGATGGGAATAAGTACTGTACCGTAACTGTCTGAATCGATGCCTAATGTCTTCAGGCTTCTAATATTAACTTCAATCGAATCATATAAACTTCTAATACGTTTAATATCACTGGAATTGGTTGCAGCAGGTAAATTCAAAAGGGCGTCCATCGTCCATATGACTTGAAATCATTATTTGTTTGTTAGCAAAACGATCGGTCAATATTTTAACCGCAGAGTCATAATTATCTTCAGTCAAAGACATCCCAGCAATACAGGAAGAAGACTCATCCAAAAGACTTTTAAGATAATTAAATTTATCTACCTTAGATATACTATTATTGCTATGTACAGCTGCTTGAAAACAGTCCCAAAAAGACTGCCACTGTTTTGGATATCCGTTATATTTACAAAGAGTTAATTCAGGAAGCTTCGTTCTACATTGTATTAACGGTACTCGTTGGAACGATTTCATTCTTACTATGTGTAACTGCACCAGACCCCTTTGGAGTAATTAAACTATTAATTTTAGACAAAGTTGTATTTATGAGTTCATTTAGCTCACCGGATTCAAAAATGTCATGAATTATGTCTTCTTCATCGTCAAATGTATCTAAAACCATATCATCATAACGTTCAAGAACTCTCTTCTTATCAATCAATGTTTCTTTATAAGTATTCAATCGTTCTAAATCTTTTGAAGATCGTTCCTGGTTGTCCAAAATATCAACTGCATTCTGTACAGTTCTTTTCGCAAATGCTCTGTGGCCACCGCGAACTCTTTTATTTCTACTTGCAGTGTCACTATTCGAAGCACTGGCTGACTCAGCTGTAGTAGTAGTATCTTGAGCTTTACTCTGAGACATTTTCTACATAATATAAATAATCTTCTTTACACGCATAAACAAGTCTCCAGTATCCGTCTCGTCGGACCATGTAAATCGTTAACGAACTAACACTCAGTTATGAAAGGAATTTTATATTCTGTACTCTGAACATGTGCTTTTTCTACAATCAAACAAACAGGAAGTGCTGACTTTTCTAACTAAAACTAATCTCAGACTAAGAAGAGTAAGATAAGAGAGTTCTAAATGGAGTTATCTCCCTTCAATTACTAAACTCTTAAGAGTAGGGTGCCCCACGTGCCAACTGAAAAGTTGTTCTTGACACGTTGATCCTGCACGTTTTAGTTCAATGGCTTACTACTGATTTCCAACAGTCTCGCACACTCGTTGAGGCTATAAATAGCAACAGCATGCGGAAATGTTCAAAACACCAAACACTACTACAGCCGTAAAAAATCTATTGTTCAATTTCTTGTTCCATGTTTCGTAAAAAAAGTAGTCTTGATTATCCCGACTCGTCAATTAGACGTAGAATGATCGGTAGACTAGTTAAGCGAGACTAATTTCAAAACAAGGGCACGTAACCCATCTTTTACTCAAAAGTGTCTGGATTTTATGGACGCCACTCCAAACCATTTTCCAGTATTATTTATGTATGGTTTAATGATCATAGCTTATGAAGTACAGCATGGTCGTTTATTTAGTGACTATAAATGTGTGAAACAGATTTAAGGCTTTCTAAATATATTAGTATTGTGGTGTAATTGTCGAGATATTTGGAGATATTCATTTAGGGTGGGGCACCCTATTAAGAGAACCATTTCAATATTCTACAACACGTCCCAACCCCCCACGAGATAACGAAAAAATAGTTCAGAGTAAAATCGAAAAATTGCAAATTGGTGACCATTGACCTCTTCTTAAGTGACCTTTGCACCAAAAATTCCATTCTTAAGTTATGTTTCCTGGTTCAGGGTCCAATCCGCTATCAAATGCCACTGAAGTGGAACCCGCACCTTCCATGTTGAATAAACCGATTTGGGGGGTACTATTAGTCGGGAGGGACGTCAAATGCCAAATTTTGACTGAACCCCCTTTTCCCTGATATATAATGTTTCTCGGTGGATTATTGTTGGGTTGGGTCCCCTTGATTTTCCCAGGGTGGGTGTGGTCGTGTCACCCTTGGGGAAAATTAAATATTCAAGGTGGCGCCCAAAAGTGGCGGGAAAAATACAAAAAAATCATTTTTCATCATCCTAGGTCGTGTAATATATCAGTTTTCAGGGTCGCTGAATGCGAAGGCGGATATATTTTTAACATCCGACAAAGATATTCAAAATGGCGTCCCAAAATGACGATGGGAGTACAAGAATTTCATATTTCGCCATACTAGGTCGTATAATACATCGTTTTATAATTATGTTTTGGGTGTCGCATAACATTAGACCCACCGTTAAGGCGGAAAATAGAAAAGGAAAGTTCACACTCCTGGATTTATGATAAATCGTTCCAGAAATTTAAAATTTAGCTAAAACTATAAGTAACAAAAAGATACGATATGTGAAATATATAACCAAAGCAATTTTAATATTAATGTATCATATTGTGTCATCTTCATCATCTTCTTCGTCTTCATCATCACTATCCTGAGTTCCAATCTCAAATGATACGGAATTAAAGTATTTGTCTGAATTGAAACAACAAAAATCAGAACATGATAAATCTGACATTTTACAGCCACAAAAACGGTCGCTTTGACATAGCGGCTCAGACTGACACCCTCATTTTATAACTTTTTTCAGAACATTCGGTACCATTCTGGACACTAGTGATTTTTTAGACTGTAAGAATTCCCACTACCTAGTGGACTTAAGTCTGGTGGATCGACTTCCAGGGCTGAAAAGCATACTTATACTTTTAATTGAAGGTAGGCTCGTTTTAGGTTCATCTTTACAGCTACGTCTGTTGCTGATAATGCCTCAAGTTTAGGTGCCATTGCTTGATTTCTATCTATTCTCGATGTCAAGCTCCTAACCCAGCCAAACACCACTAGCCCCCAAACCCTCCGCACCTTTCATGTTGAATAAAACCCACCTAGCTCCCGGACTATTACTGGATTTTCTTCAAACTTTGAATACTTATTCCTTATACCCTAAGGACGATGCCTATTGATTTTGGTGTATGCTCAACCCCCAGGAACTTTGTTGTATTTGTTAGTTTGTCGTCTACAGGCCACATTTCTTGATGTATCATTTTGAGACTTTGCGTACTTATTCTTTGTACCCTAAGGCACATCCCTATTGTTTAGGGTGCATGCCCAACCCTCAGGGGCAAAGCCACGCCCATTTGCTTTTAGTGTGTCTCTGTGTCGCCTACAGGCCACAATTCTTAATTGATCATCTTGAAATTTACAAACCTATTCTTTATACCCTAAGGAGGATCCCTATTGTTTTGCCCGACCCCCTGGGACACAGCCACGCCCATTTCTTGTATTTGTTTGTCGTCTACAAGCCACATTTCTTAACATATCATCTTGAAACTTTGAATATTTATGCTTTGTACCCCAAGGAACATCCCTATTATCTGGGGTGCATGCCCAGCCCCAGGGGCTGAGCCACGTCCATTTTCTTTCTGTGTGTCGACTACAGGCCACAATTCTTAACCGATCATCTTGAAACTTAAAATACTTATTCCTTATACCCTAAGGATGATCCTAATTGTTTTGGGTGCATGCCCGACACCCTGGGACAGAGCTACGCCCATTTCTTTTATTTGTTTGTTTGTCGTTTACAGGCTGCATTTCTTAACGTATCATCTTGAAACTTTGCGTACTTATTCTTTGTACCTTAAGGAAGATCCCCATCGTTTGGGGTGCATGCCCAACCCCCAGGGACGGTGCCACACCCATTTTTTGTGTATCTGTGTGTCACCTACACGCTACAATTCTTAATCGATCCTCTTGAAACCTTTTATATACTTATTCCTTATACCCTAAGGCTGACCACTTTTCTTTTTGGTGCATGCTCGGCCCCCTGTCTTGTGTTCGCCTACGGGGTGGAATTCTTAACAGATCCTTTGCATATCTATTCCTTATACCCTAAGGATGACCACTATTGTTTTTGGTGATTGCCCAACCCCAAAGGGCAGAGCCATGCCCATTTTTACTTCGTGTCTGTGTGTGCTGCCGACAGGCCCCGATTCTTAATGGATCGTCTTTAAACTTGGGATATATATTTTTGCTCCTAGCAGTATAAAACTTGATCATGCAGTTTTGTGTTAAATATCTGAAATATATCACGAGATAACGAAAACATAGTTCAGAGCGAAATCGAAAAATTGCAAATTGGTGACCATTGACCTCTTCTTAAGTGAGATTTCCACCAAAATTCCATTCTTAAATTATGTTTCCTGGTTCAGGGTTCAATCCTCTATCAAATGCCACTGAAGTGGAACCCGCACCTTCCATGTTGAATAAACCGATTTGGGGGGTACTATTAGTCGGGAGGGGCGTCAAATGCCAAATTTTGACTGAACCCCCTTTTCCCTGATATATAATGTTTCTTGGTGGATTATTGTTGGGTAGGGTCCCCTTGATTTTCCCAGGGTGGGTGTGGTCGTGTCACCCTTGGGGAAAATTAAATGTTCAAGGTGGTGCCCAAAAGTGGCGGGAAAAATACAAAAAAAACATTTTTCATCATCCTATGCGAAGTATGTGTACATGTGATCGTTTTACAAGGTTGCAAATGTCAGCATGGGCCTTATAATACAAGGTCCATGATGTCAGGAATGGAATCTGTGATCCCGAAAACATTTATATTGACTTCAAACACCACTACTTAATCGAAATTAGCACATCGTCCGATTTTTCCGCCGAAATCGGGCGCCATCTTGGAAATATAATCATGAAATGATGGAAAACAATCTTAAATGTAGTCATGAACCCTGCCAAAATTGATACATTGCCAAATCACAGTTGGTATCAGAGACGGATCCAGGATTTTCAGAGAGATCCGAGGGTGTGTGCTAAACTCACTTGGGATTTTGAAGCCCGGTGTCACAGTTAGTTGGTCGTTGGTGTGGGTTTGCTCCTGGGCACTTGCGCATGTCCAAGACTGATGTTTGTGTTAGCAAAACAGCTTTATCCACTTCCGCCATTGTGAGATGGTTCCTCATAACTCAAATAACTGATCACTTCAGGAAAAAAGTGTTATGTTCTTGGTTAGAGTTTTGTCATTAAAGCTGAACTCCGGTTACAAAAATACCGAAATAATGTAATAAAAAAAAAGTTAACGCCTTCAAGCCGCCATACTTGTTTCCAGTTTGTGAAATAAGTATGGCGGACATGGAGGCTTATGACCTGGAAAGGTTAGCCGATCTCACTTCCAGTTTGTTTCTTGTCAGCCAGCTCTGCACATCCGGCTTATTTCTCTTCACACGGTTCACTGATTGCTGTATATTTCCTCAACAGGATACCAAATTATTGAAGATTGCAAAATGTCTGATCAGGTAAGACTGTAAATGATAATATGAACTGCGTCTACTACAATATAGCCTAAGCTTTACTACAAAACAAAATATGTAAAAGATGGCTTACCCAAACCTGTTTTTTTTTCAACCAAAACAAATCACGTATACAAACTATTGTCTTCTTCATATCTTCCATGTTGAATAGTGTTCATGAAAATGATCAAGGGACATAACTACGTGTTTTGGGCCGGCTCTCATTGGGGGGGGGGGTGTTTGACAGTGCTAAATTTATTGACGTTATGTTTTTTTTCCTCCATTTTACCAAGGTGGAAGAAATTGATATTGTAGTAGACGCAGTTCATATAATTATTTACAGTCTTACCTGATCAGACATTATGTAATCTTCAATAATTTGGTATCCTGTTGAGGAAATATACAGCAATCAGTGAACCGTGTGAAGAGAAATAAGCCGGATGTGCATAGCTGGCTGACAAGAAACAAACTGGAAGTGAGATCGGCTAACCTTTCCAGGTCATAAGCCTCCATGTCCGCCATACTTATTTCACAAACTGGAAACAAGTATGGCGGCTTGAATTTCTTCCACCTTGGTAAAATGGAGGAAAAAAAACATAACGTCAATAAATTTAGCACTGTCAAACACCCCCCAATGAGAGCCGGCCCAAAACACGTAGTTATGTCCCTTGATCATTTTCATGAACACTATTCAACATGGAAGATATGAAGAAGACAATAGTTTGTATAGGTGATTTGTTTTGGTTGAAAAAAACAGGTTTGGGTAAGCCATCTTTTACATCTTTTGTTTTGTAGTAAAGCTTAGGCTATATTGTAGTAGACGCAGTTCATATAATTATTTACAGTCTTACCTGATCAGACATTATGTAATCTTCAATAATTTGGTATACTGTTGGGAAAAATACGGCAATCAGTGAACCGTGTGAAGAGAATAAAGCCGGATGTGTATAGCTTCCTGACAAGAAATAAACTGGAAGTGAGATCGGCTAACCGTCCCAGGTCATAAGCCTCCATGTCCGCCATACTTATTTCACAAATCGGAAACAAGTATGGCGGCTTGAGGGTGTTAATTTTTTTTATTACATTATTTCCGTATTTTTGTAACCGGAGTTCAGCTTTAATAAACATACTTGTTATCGTGATTAGCTGTTTTTTTAGTGATCAGTAGTTAGCCTACACGATCAACGGATTTCAGTTAATTGGCTTGAGATTGACTGTTCTATAGTTCGTGATTTGTTGCCGTTGTTTTTAGTCATTAGTCGTTACACGCGTACAATCAGTGGAACTGGAAACCATACACATTGATGATGGGCTTGAAATTGTCAATTAATTCACCTCCAAAGGCAGATTAAGGCCTTTGATATCCTCGTGGCTTCAAATTAGATTGCGGCTTATGGCCGGAGCTCTACTGATCACGCTATTTCCCAGTGGTTATTTGTAGATTCTTTTTTTGTTAAACACTTATAAATCACTTTTCGATGTTATAACTATGTTTTAATAATTAACTGTTTTTCAAATTGAATATTGGCCTATATATGATTGGGATTTCTCTGAATCATTATTTTAATTTTGTACATATAATAAAATTTTTAAAAGTTACCTATGTGTTTTATTTCTCAAATACAAATACTTTATCATGCAAACCATGGGATCTACTATACGATATCATCCGCTATTACAGTAACTATTGTAGTTACTATTTCTTGAACATGAATCACCCAATTCAATACAAAGAAAAGAATGTGGTAATAAATACGCCTTGTAAATTTGGATTCAAATGCATGCACAATGCATTGCATACTCTACATTTATATAAGTGGCAGTTGTTTTCTCTTTCCACATGTGGAGTAGTTCAGCTCTGAACGTCGGCCTCATTACACTCACCCTGACCGTTCAGGGACTGGCCTATTCAATCAATGTCGAAAATAATTTGAACCCCAGTCAATTTTACTGGGCAACTTTTCACTGCGAAACATCGGAGTGTCAATCCGTATGGACGTCTGTACAATGTAAAGGGACATCTTAGTGACAAAATAAGACCTTGCTTACCTCGCTAGACTCAGTATGAGCGAAACAACACGCTGTTTAAAATACGTCCCCTCCTATCAAACTACCCTTTCGCCGCCATGACACAGCTTGTTGTGATGCTCATACTGACTCTAGCGAAATGAGCAAGGTCTTGTTTTCTCACTGAGATGTTCCTTTACGCTGTACACGCGTCCACACGGAGTGACACCCATCGTTTAGCAGCGAAAAGTTGCCCAGTAAAATTAGGGGTCAAATTATTTTCGACATTGATTGAATGGACCAGTCCCTGAACGCTCAGGGTGAGTGTAATGAGACCGACGTTCAGAGCTGAACTACATGTGGAGGGGATATTCAATTTTTATAGCCGACTGAATTATAAAGATCGTCAATTTGTATTTCTCCTTTTTACTGAAATAAACTAACAGTAGAAACTCGACATCCTCGACTGCTGTGACACCGGAACAGTGATTTTTGAGTGGGAAAAATGCCCACAATGACTAATTTCATACATATACTGTAAATTAGGATTTCCAACCTAAACTATTTTTGTTCTCCTTTCTCGCAAGAATATATGGAGCTAAAATTTGTTCGCCACCTCAAAAAATAGAGAGGGGTGCGCCGGGTGCGCCCCCTCTGGATCCGCGCCTGACGTCGATAACATTATAAATAAGATGAAAGTAAGAAAAAATATAAATGGCTACCCACAAATAATGGCCTCCCATACTATGAAGACCTTCTCGGAAAAAAAATGTCAACATTGTATGATTGTAATTCAACATCAAAACTTACAAAATAAAGCTTATTTCATGATTTCTACCCGAAAAGCCGACGGATGGGAATTGTTTAACAAACCAAATCGGACTAAATTGCCCAAACTGGTTTCCGTAGTTTAAATATATCCTACCTCGCGAGCAGTCCAGTAAGGTGACGAAGAACGGACACTGTGTGTGCCCCTTCATATACTTCTTGGGAAGTATCTATTCTTCATAAAACCGTCGGCAGGTAGTGAGTGTGTGAGCGAAGGTGGGGTTTCCCTGAGTATGTTTCTACAAACTGATAACGTTTAGAATAGAAGAAAAATGAGGGTTTACAGTTCGTGTTTATTTTTGCTTGCCTGTGCATTTCTAGGATTCACATACTCGCAAACATTAAAACCAGGTAAGTTTGAATATCTTTTTGATAAAAGAGCAATGTTGTGTGTCAAGCTTCGCAAGTCTTACATCGATACTGGAGGCTCGCGCTCGAAGATGACACGTCGTTTGCATTCCAATATATAATATGCCCAATTGTCTTGGCGAATGCATCTTCTATAATTAACAAATATCAGTTTGTTTATTTTTGTTTATAGAAAAGTGGAAAGTGGTTAACAAAATTAAAATGATCGACAGTAAGTAGTGGGTATTTGTCGCACCTGTAAAGTCGTATGGACTCCATATCTAGAGTTGGCAAATTGCCATTTGTAATGAAGGCCAGATAAGCGGTTTTGTACAATGTACATTTATATACCGTACAGTATTATAATGTTAATATAGACAACCCGCCAACCAAAGTATGTTTATAAATAAAAGTGTGTCTACGTGTACCACCTCGCCAAAATTCATTGTCAAAAATTAAGGGTACAAGAATATTTGTGAGGGAAGGGTTGTGTGCTTTTATACTTTCTTAATTTGTCCCTCAACTTTTGCACCTTTTTAATCTCAGGGATATCTAAATCACAGGTGGTTAATTCAGATTTATACATTCTTTTCTAATACACTTATTTCTAATTGACAGATTATGTTAATGGATATAGTCTAATATATATTTATATATATAAAAATGGTATTGGGTTTGGGTCGTAGCCTGCTCATAAAAATTGGTGGGGCTAAGGAATTTTTTTGGAGGGGCTTAGGATGTGCCCCAGCCACAGGCAGCCGCAAGTGGGTGGGGGAATAGGTATCTAGGGGTCGACGGGTATCTGTGGGGGGGTATGTAGGGGGTCGGTCCTCCCCCCAGAAAATTTGGTGCTCACTCTCATCTGAGTGCATTCCTGGACCTCAAATTGAAGTGCTGCAGAAAGGGTTTTATGGCTGAATTTTCTGAAATTTCCTTCTTCGACTCCTCACGCCAATATCATCTTGAGGGTAGTATATAGTATCTACAGCAATACAGCTATAGTATCAAATTTCAAGTGACAGGGCTGGTGGAAGCAGTTCTGGATTTGGGAGCTACCACACTATATCCTAAGGCGAGGGTCCAGGGACCGCATAGGCCCTGAAGCTCATTGGAGACGCTTTCTGAGCAATTTCTGGCTAATAAAAAGCAAAGATGTGAAATTTTATTTCTTTATTACTTCGGTACCATTAAAACTCAATGGTGGTTTAATTCTGTGCATTATATACTATTCAAAAAAAGTAGGGGATATTTGATTTTTAAGTGTTAGTAAAGTCACCTAATGAAACTGACGAAGAAACAAATGACAAAATGAAATGAAGTTCACATTCATCGATTTATTCCAAATGATCGTTAGACTAAGTAGGGCACAGACTGACCATTATAAGGGTAAAATGATACCCGGGGTCAAACAGCAAAATTGTCACAGCATCACAACAAAATCAGTAACGGGTAAATCCTCCTCTGTTTTCTGTTTGTCAAACAAGCATTGATCCGACGTGGCATACTCCTAATGAGACGTCTAAGGTCATTTTGGTCCAGATTGTCCCATTCCTGTTGCAACGCAGCAGCAAGTTCTTGGACATTGGCAGGACGTTGTTGACGTTGATGTAACCTCTGTCCAAGCATGTCCCAGACATGCTCGATGGGGGAGCGTCGGGACTCAGTGCTGGCCACGGTAATGTGGTGATGTTCTGTTGTTGGAGGTAACCTGTAACAATCCTGGCCCGGTGACATTTTGCGATGTCATCCTGGAAGATGAAACGGCGGCCATGTCGTCATGCGAACGGCACAACATGGACTGCCAAGATGTTGTACCGGTAGTACTGGCCTGTAACACGCCCTGCAACAACATGTAAAGCCGTTCTTCCAGCAACAGTGATGCCTCCCCACACCATAACAGAACCACCCCCAAATCGATCATGTCTGATGACGTTAACGTCTTTGAAGCGCTCGTTTCGACGACGCCACACCCTCCTACGTCTGTCCAAAAAATCAACAGTGAACCTTGACTCATCTGAATACATCACATTGCTCCAGCGTTGATTATCCCAGTGTTGACGATCCCTACACCAACGACGTCTTGCCTGAATGTGATGAACTCTCAAACAAGGGATCACGCGAGGACGTCGGGCGCGAAGGTGATCCCTATGCAGTCGATTCCAAATCGTCTGGCCACTCACTCTTACACCAGTGTCTGTTTGAAGACAAGCGCTGATCTGATTTGCTGTGATGACACGATTTCTCAAGGCCAAGGTACGGATAAATCGATCCTGGGCTTGAGTTGTCGCCCTTGGTCGACCTGAGCGTGGTCTGTCCTGTACAGATTGTGTATCACGGTATCTGGACCATAGCCTGCTTATGACAGACTGAGAAACATTCATCGTCCGCGCCACAACCGCCTGTGTTGTGCCGATCTGTAGCATGCCAAGGGCACCAGGGCTCTATAAAAGTTGAGTGTGCCTGCACACACACTTGAAAATGTGCCTGCAGGTTCATACTCAAAAAGAGAGTATTCAATTGCCAGGTATATAGTATGATGGGGGGGGGCTTACGAAAGCTTCTTGGGTTGGACTCAACAGAAGAAATTATAAATAATCTTTAGTGCCTTTTTATACGCCCACATAGAAATGTGGACGTATATTGCCGTCGCCCCCGTCCGTCCGTCTGTCGGTCCGTCCGTCCGTCCGTCGGTCCGTCCGTCCGTCCGTCCGTCCATCGTCCACAATTTCTTGTGAACGCACTAGAGGCCAGGGTTAATATCCGATTGACTTTAAATTTATACACAGTGTTTAAGGTCATGAGACGAAGAAGCCTATTGATTTTCAGCAATATCCGATAATTACTGCCAGAGTTATGACCCTTGATCACTTTGAAATATCTTGTGAACGCTCTAGAGGCTAAAGATAATATCCGATCGACCTTAAATTTATACACAGTGTTTAAGGTCATGAGACGAAGAAGCCTATTGATTTTCAGCGATATCCGATAATTACTGCCAGAGTTATGACCCTTGATCACTTTGAAAAATCTTGTGAACGCTCTAGAGGCTAAAGTTAATATTGGATTGACTTTAAATTTTAACACAGTGTTCAAGGTCATAATACGAAGAAGCCTATTGATTTTCACGGATTTCCGATAATTAATGCCAGAGTTATGGCCCTTGATCACTTTGAAAAATCTTGTGAATGCTCGAGAGGCTCAAGTTAATATCCGATTGACTTTAAATTTATACACAGTGTTTAAGGTCATAAGACGAAGAAGCCTATTGATTTTCACGGATTTCCGATAATTAATGCCAGAGTTATGGCCCTTGATCACTTCAAAAAATCTTGTGGATGCTCTAGAGGACAAAGATGATGTCCGATTGACATCAAATTTATACACAGTGTTTAAGGTCATGAGACGAAGAAGCCTATTGATTTTCAGCGATTTCTGATAATTAGTGCCAGAGTTGTGTCCCTTGATCACTTCAAAAATTCTTGAGGATGCTCTAGAGGCCAAAGTTAATATCTGATTGACTTTAAATTTACACACACTGTTTAAGGTCATGAGACAAAGAAGCCTACTGATTTTCAGCGATTTCAAATAATTACTTCCAGAGTTATCTCCCTTGATCACTTCAAAAAACCTTGTGACGCTATAGATGCCAAACTTATCATCCGATTGACTTCAGATTGATACACAGAGTTTAAGGTGTTGAAACGAATAAGTATTTTGATTTTCAATGAATTTTGATAACTGAACAGCTAAATCCATGATGTTAAATGTTTCCTATACTAATTGTTAGCGTGGGGCAAAACTTTATAAAAAGCAAACAAATTCTAATGATTTTCAGATAATTACAAAATGAGTTGTTACTCTTAATCAGATTTTAGTGTATAACAAATGTTTCATTCCCAAAAAAAGTAAAAATATGCGACAACCCTTGTTGACTGCCCGGACGATTTAGCTGCTGTGGGCGTATGTTTCGTTGCCTGGCAACCTATCTTTTATTATGGCTTCTAAATTTTATTAATATATTATAGATTACTTTAGAAATAAAGAGTATGTTTGGTGTGCATATTCAATGTTGTTGTTTTGGGATGATATAAACACAGAATAGATGCCTACCGGTATTATATCCCTTTGTGCAGCCAGGTTGTCATTCGTTCAAATTAACTTCCGGTATAATTCGGATACTAACAAGACTTGTCTGTTTTTGACCATAGGTCATTGCAGTCTTCGGTGGGGTGATTTCTCTGTATATGCACTTTATAATTTTTAAATAAAATAACATCACCACAAACTCGGCAAGAGACTTTGTTCTTTTTTCCACTTGATACTCGATAGGAAGCCATCGTTATAGAATTATCAGGTGTTAGTGTGGTTACTCCTTGGTACTGGTGTTTAGGGGTCGCCGAGGTCGCAGGTGATAGTTCATACGTCGCGTGCTATTCTTTTAATCATCGACGCTGGCATTCTACTAGAATTGTTACTAAATTAAGCAGAGGTCATAGGTGATAGGTCACAAGTCACAGGTGGAATCGCTAACGTCGCGTGCTGATGTTTTTATCATCGACCAGCTTATTCTAGTAAATTATTATACGGTAATCAAAGTAAACAAAAAAACAACAACAAAAAAATTAAATAGTATTCTTTATTTTACATGGTTTACGTGACAGTAATAATTTTTAAAAATGTGCTTGCAAAAAAGTTTTTTTAAAGCAAATGTGCCTGCGCACGCCGTGCGTATGTGCGCGGAAATATCGATGCCTGTAGGGCACGTAACCTTTCATTTTGCGTAAGCTGACGCATATCAAAATTTGTTTTCTGGTCACTAAAACAATTAAACTGATGTTTCCACCCTGGAATTCAATGCCACAATGACTGTAACATTCAAAGTCAGAGTCGTGCAAATCTTGGGTTGGACCCCCATGATGATCCCAAGCATCACCTGCATTCCATGCGGTAGCTATTGGTGTGTTTGGGCGTCACATGTAACTGGAAATGTTTCTTCTGTTAGGTTCTATAGTGACTTTTTTCGTAGTCGTTTGCATATTTTAGTATTATGCCCCCAAAATCAAATATCCCCTACTTTTTTTTGAATAGTATAATAATACCAAAGTTGTGGACACACTAGATGTCTCAATTTTTATCCGATTTTGATGAAACTTGCAATGTATGTATATCTTGCAATGAATGTAGATCTGGGTTCATTTCCATATTGGTGTATAGGACCTTCGCTTCCTGGATTATAGCATAAACGATTACATTTTAGTTTGTGGACCTGGTAGATAAAGGTCAAGATTTCGGTTTTGTTACTTTCGAAATTGGCATGTATCGAGCCATAACTTCATGGATTATGAGCTCTGATTGTAAGAAAAATCAAGTTTTTAGCTTACCGACACTCTAGGGGTCACAATTGTCCTCCAGTTTGATGAAATGTATGTTTTGTTACGAAAAATCTGATACGAAAAATCACCTTTATTTATAGCTTGTGGTGCCTCTGGAGGTCACAATTATTATCAGATTTAAAAATAACACTTGATTATATTACTGTAATGAAGGTTGAGTTTGAATTTCGTGAAAATTGCCAGACAAAATGGCCACCACCTGCACGCAAATTGTGTAAAAATATGGTATATTATTTCAAGGTTTTGGGCCCTGCAGAGGTCACAATTTTAATCCAATTTTGATGAAACTTGAAATGCATGAGTATAATCCAAAGATCTTGTTTACTGTCAATATTGGTGCATATTGGATCAAAACTTCCTGAATTTTGGACCCTGATTGTATGAAAAATTGTGTTTATAGCTTGTGGTTCCTGTAGATGTCACAAGTATTATTTGATTTAGAAAAACGTTTTAGCAAATCACCGTTTAACCCTAATGATGGTTGAGTTTGAAATTTGTGAGAATCTGTCAAAACTGCCAGACAAAATGGCCAAACCTCATACGCAAATAGTAGTGTAAATATCTGGTATATCAAGGTTGTGGACCATCTAGAAGTCACAATTCTTATCCGATTTTTATGAAACTTGAAATGTATCTTTATAACCCAAAGATTTTTTGTCCCCCGCCTTTCGAAGATTGATGAAACTTGGTGTGTAGTTTCATTATAGTAATACCTTGACTAAGTTCGATAATGAGCATTTTCTGCGCAGGGTAAGCAGAGCGATACGCAATTTGATTGGTCGAGAATTTGGAACACAATAACTCTCCTTCTAATTGAGTTAAAATGTTCAAACTTGGTGTATATGCTTATTAGGTCAATGCCTTGATGGAGTTAGAAGATGAGCATTTTCCGCTTAGGGTAGGCAGAGATAAGCAATTTGATTGGTTGATGCTTTGAGACACGAGGTGTAAATTCTCTCTTCGGATATAACAGACTTCGATTGTTTGTTGAATTCTTTAATATACCGGAACATAAATAGAAAGATATCGTCATACAGTACTGACAAGCCAGATATTGCACTTAGTAAGGGATCCTAACTAGTGAATGCCTTCAATGTACAATTTGTGTGATATTTAAGGCAATACAGACAATAGGATTAAAGTAAAATTGATAAATGTTGTAATTAAACCTGACATGAACAATGCATTAAAGATTAAACAATAATATAAATCAACAAAAACAATAGATTGGATTAACCTCGTTACCAATGACGGCTTGACAAGTGATGACAGGTTAACGACTTACTAGCCAGTTGACTTTAAAGTGGTTAATTTAAGAAACATTAAATATATTAGCCATTGGCAGATTATCACACCATTATACTATCATAAATATCTTTTGAGTCTACGTTGTGAAAATCGGTATTATATATTTTGTAAAAATTAGTACTTATATCTTCCAAAGGAGTTCTATTACAATTAATATGTGTATTTACCGCACTTTCAAATTTGCTCGCTTCCTGCACATATTGCAGGATACATTTTCCTATTCCTTTTAAGATGAATTGGTGTTTTTCTATATATTGATTATCGATCTTATTTATTGTATCAAAATATTCACTAACGTATCGAATATTATTGTTAAAAAGAAACTTTAAAAATATAATTTTATTATTAATCTTTATATTTGTATTATTCCAAATAATTTGATTTGCAGCGTGCGTAATGTTCTTTATATGCGTTGTTTAAATTGTATACCAGTTAGCATACAGGTTTTTATAAAAAGGAATGATTAAATTTAACTTATCTGGAAAGTTGCATGCAGGTAATAAATTTCCTCCATATTCAGTCATAATGAATTCATATGGTAAGATAAGATAAGATAAGATAAGATAAGATAAGATTTTATTGTATCATAACACCCATTATGGTATGAGCCATGTTTATATTGGTGACTGGTATATTTTTTTAATCCAAAAAATGCACTTACATATTAGGAATTCTTTTAAGTCAATCATTTTTAATCTGCTGTTTTTATTGTTTTGTATAAGAATATCTCGTTTTATTCTGTCAGGACCGTTCCATATAAATTTGTAAAATATTGAATTAAGTTGTTGAATAGTAGAAGGCCGTTTCATATAAATTTGTAAAATATTGAATTAAGTTGTTGAATAGTAGAATCCGTTAACAGTTGCTGGGTAAAGAATTTTTGAAATACAAAATGTTTTAATTATTTGTATTTTTCCAATTAAAGATAATTTATGTTTATCCCATACTTTTAATATTCTTTCTATTTCATTTAGTTTATTTGTAAAGTTTAGTTCACTGGTAATTTGAGTGTCTTTTGAAAAATGTATCCCGAGGATTTTTATAGATTTTTCGCATAAAACTATACTATTTGATTTTAATTTTTGCATTATATTCATATCGCAGCTATTTTAATCTATCGCCTCTGTTTTATTAACATTAATTATAAGCCCCGAAACTAAACCGAAAAGTCTCAATATCTCAAGCAAATGTCGTGCAGAGCTAAAATCTTTTAATAATGCTGTTATATCGTCAGCAAAGGCTACAACTTTTATGGATTTTCAACCAAATTTTATTCCATTTATACTTACATCGTCTCTAATAGCATATAACAAAAGTTCTATGATCAAATTAAAAAGATTGGATCGCCTTGTCGAACACCTTGTTTTACATGAAAATAAGGGGTTGTAAATCCATGCTTATTACACAACAGGTGATATTCTTGTAAAGGGTTTTTATCCATCTAATAGAGTTACGTCCGAAACCGTACGACGATAAATCTTGTATTAAAAAGTTATGGTTTATGCTATCGAAGGCTTTTTGGAAATCTATAGCCAAAAAGAAATCCTATTATTCTTTTTTGTTTTGCAAGATCAAAGCAGCCGGAGATAATACGGGTATTTTCATGAATGTGGCGACCTGGTATAAATGCGAATTGATTGGGGTGTATTAACTGGTTTAAAAATGGTTTTAATCTATTAGACAAAACTTTGCTCATCAACTTCACTTCGACATTAACAAGCGTAATGGGTCTCCAGTTAGTTAAGCACGTTCTATCTTTATTACCTTTAGGAATGAGTTTAATAACTGACGTTGTGTTACGGATAAAGATTCTTCTTCAAAGCTACAGTTATACGAGTCTAATAATAATACATAAATTTTAGGCCAAAAATGTTGATAAAATTCAATTGTGATACCATCATTTCCTGGAGATTTATTTATTTTAAATGAGTTTAAGGCCTTCTGATGTTCAAAGTAGTCAACTTTGAATTCAAATAAATCCTTCTGATATTCATTTAGCCTTTCTACTGGTCTAAAATTTGTTATAAAATTGTTTTCCTTTTTAAAAGACATATCTCTCGGCGCTTATAAGTTTTTATAAAATAGAAATATTTCACCCGATATTTCAATGGGGTCAAATATAGTAGAATCGTTTGATTTTTACAAGAGCACATAAAACCAGAAAACGAAACTGATTGAACTTATAGACATTGGTTACTATATGCATTTTACGGCAGTTTAACATCAATCTGATGAAAAATAATTCAGATATCGTCTCTTAAAGTCGCAAATATAGACCTCCCGTAAAAACGACTTGGCCAATTATCGAAAACACTCTTAATCCCCTCAGATGCCAGTTACGTCACAGTGACCGAATGCATATTCGGAATGTTTATTCTTTAATTACCTATGTACAGTCGGCGTTTGTATTCATTAACGCCTGACTGATTCCTTAATCCACCTAATTAAATAAAACAATTGACTACGGAAAAATTGGTTAATTAATTAATTATGTAATTTTAATTTAAAATCCATTTTAGAATTTGTTTCATAATGTACGGTCGTTTTGATTTCTCACGACAGCGATTTCAATACCCTCTACCATCGTGTGCAGTCCAAACAATTCGAGATACATTTTCCTCAGAAGAGTATCGTTGTTCTAATTTAGAATTTGTTTCATAATGTCCGGTCGTTCTATTTTCTCACGGCAGTCCAAACGATTCGGGATACATTTTCGTCAGAAGAGTATTGTGGTTCTTCTAATTTCCCCCCGAGTAAAAAAGTACGGGGGTAAAAAGATGTTGTCATGCCAAATGTATCATAAAGATCAAATATGATTGAAACGTGATTTGTAAGTGACAATCCGTTATCGTCATACGGCGCCTTTCTTTCTGCATACGGCTTTGACTTCATTACACTGAAATAGACCGTAAAAATGAAATACGAAAAAATGTCTCAATATATGTCAGAATTAACAGTACAAATACATTTTGTTGGTAACCATCTTAATGGAATAACAGATT
This sequence comes from Patella caerulea, assembly GCA_036850965.1. Taxonomy (NCBI): domain Eukaryota; kingdom Metazoa; phylum Mollusca; class Gastropoda; family Patellidae; genus Patella; species Patella caerulea. The sequence continues at coordinate 1,336,941 of JAZGQO010000008.1, read as the reverse complement.
GAGAAGGGTCATCTAACTACTTCATGTATTGATGGCAAGTGTAGCGTCGTTTATACCTGCCATAAATCAATCAGAGATTGGGTCATAAATTAATTCTTAAAAGAATGTTGATTAGGTAATTATCATTTTTTACGCCGACCAGATTAATTAGCTTTGTTCACCGATGTTTTTGTAATAAAGTAGCCTCGTATTATTTGTTGATTAGTGTTCAAGCATCTAAATAGATCTGCGTCTCGATTTTGACAATTGCCATAGACTCAGTGTTAAATTGACTTTCCGATTGTTAACTTTCCATTTATTAGTAGTAACATTCCTGTATCACCAGCTTATGGAGTGTTTGTGTCTCAGCTAATTCGTTACGCGAGAGCTTGTTCTTTTTATTCTGATTTTTTAAGTAGATCGAGACATTTGTCAACTAAGCTTCAACTACAAGGATACTTACGCACTAAACTTATAAAATCCTTTAAAAAGTTTTATGGCCGTCATATTGACTTGATTGGTAAATATAACATGTCGCTCTCAGCTATTATTCTTGATATATTTAATTGACGCGTATCCTATTTACTATCTCTCTAATTATGTCTACTACACTGTTAACAATGTTCATCAAGTGCATTTTGCATACCTATAGTCCATTGGCCAATCACGTTATTTTACCTACATTTTGCCTAGTAGTTTGGATGCAGCGATGGCGGGTGTGGCGCGCCAGGCAGGGTAAGCTTACTCTTCCGGACACCTGTTACCACTGTTTGTTGTGTATTTCGTACACGATGAACAGTCCATTTGCTGATTACACTACTTTGCCTAACTATTTTGCCTATTACGTTCTTTAGGACTTCGATTTTTGCCTAATGGTTTGGATTATTCGTACTTGGTTTTATTTTATTTGATGGATATATGTTTGCGCGATAAGATCAGGTTATAATGTCTAACATCGTTTAACTTTTTTTAATAATAAAGGCATGTTCTCTGCATATCACTGTTGTGACTGTACGTTGCCAATCAGGATTTGAATTGTTTATAAACGCAATCCACTCTTTCCGTAAGATTTCATCCTTGGGAAATTTGTGAAACGCCGGTACATTATTCACCTTTTCCTTGCTGGAATTTCCACAACTCTCAATAACACAACGAGAACGTGGCATCTTGAAATATATAATCTATTACAACTCAAGACGAGAAAGGATGACTTTTGAAAATGCTTTGACTTGTATAGTGATATGTAGCTTACATGTAAATAATGACGAGTTAATGATTGTGCCAGTCAAATGTTAATTGGACCGACGAATACACACGTGTTAACTGGTGGTGTGTATACGGTGATATATTGTGTATATTATGTGTATAGATTATGTGTAGTGCCTGTGACGTCACCAACCAATCAACCGGATTAAGGTTGTGATTGAAAATTTGAAAAACGTTAATATCTGAATTAATTTTAATCAGATTGCTGTGAACTTGACGTAAAATGAATGTAGTAACCCTTGTTTATCAATATATCCAATTAAGAATCACTATTTTATGTGGTCTTTAAGTTATCTAGTATAATAAGTGAACTGGTCATTGTCAGATATAGGGCTATATGTATTGACTAAAACTAAGATATTATTATCATTAAAGATATTTATTATTAAAATAACCTTTTTCATCGGATTGGTTTTTAATAACATTTATGTTGTTATACACAAAAACACATACTTATGGAATAACAGCTACGTAATTTATTTAGGCGATGTTTCGAAGAGTATTCTCTCAACGTTATCAAGCTAATACAGTAAAACAAGAAATATGAGACCAATATATACAGAAAAACTATAACAACGATATGTTATGTTGTTGTTACTTTTTAAAAAAATAGCTGTCCCTGCTGAGTTAGTTCTACCGTGTGAAAACAATATGCGATCAGCCCATTCGCTCTGCCAATCGGTTTCATCGCATACACTGCTGTGAGTTTCTTGAAGGAAATTAATAGCACATAATTGTTCGTTTAACCAGTTTAATATCTTTTTTCTTTTTAAGGCATTTTGAATTCCTCTTACATTGATGGATAGAAGTTTAATTGACATCATTTAATACTATTTAAAAGTAGATAAAAAAATTTAAAGCTACGATGGAGATAATAGATCTGTGTGTAGGAAAGCCCATTTTGAGTATATAATTGTATTTAATAATAATAATAATAACTAGACCTGCATGCAGGAATGAGAGGTTTCACTGGTGCCACGTTACCTTTGAACTTGTGTCACTTTCGGTGCCACGTTACCCTTGAACATATGTCACTTCCAGTACCAAAGAAACCAATAAACTGGTTTCCAAAAAAGCATTGCACACATCAAATAAAATGGACGCAGAATCAACCAAACCCAGCAATATCAAATACATTTGTTGCATGTAAGTGTACAGTACTTCCGGTGATAATGAAAATGTTCAATTACTTTTATGAAATCAGAAATGGCAAAAGGCATCACATGGTGAAAATTTTATGCAAATCGAATAATATATGCCACTTTTATAGACCCAAAACCTTGAAAAGTGACTTGTAGAAAATCGGCTATTTCTCAGCAACCGTACAAGTTAGAAACGATTTTGTGGCATCTGTATGATCGTATTGGTCCATTCTATTTGTTGATTGGCATCAAATATCATAATTTTATAAAACATTACAAATCAGACTAATTTGAATAAAATATCTTTTTTGAAGGCTAAAAATACAGTTTTTGCCAAAATGACATTACTTCCGGTCACACTATAAACGTTAATTTAGTTTTATAACATTGTCTTTGACATTGGGCTTAAAAGGGTGAAAATTTTTGAAAATCGAATAATAATTGACACTTTTATGGGCCAAAAACCTACAAAAGTGACTTTTAGAAAAACGCCTATATCTTGGCAACCGAACAAGTTAGAAACAATTTTATGATACATGTATCAATATGACCATATGAGTTTTGTTAGTATGTGAATTTAAACCAAAAGTTAATATTATTATAACATATTAAATAATTCTTGGTTGAAAAAATATCGATTTAAAAGTTAAAAATGCAGTTTTTGACCAAATGGTGTCACTTCCGGTGTCAATTTTAAATTATAATCAACTTGATATGACACATACTTGCGTTTTGAATCAAATGATGTCACTTTTGTGAATATCCATTAATAATTGACTATTTTACAGGCAAAATTACGAATACAGTGACTTATGCAAAACTGCCCTTTTCTCGGCAACTGCTTATATTACAAACTAATTTTCACATACATTCTCTTCGTATGGATTATAGCTACAAGTTTATAAAAGTTATGTAAAAATATTTTAAAATCTGAAAAGCCTGAATGGATTGTAGATAGGTCAATTTTACGCCTTTTTTCATCTCTTAATCCAATTTGCTAGAAAATAAAATAGAAATTAAAATACTGCTTCCGCCATTTTTTTCGCCTTGAAAGGACACACTCTTTGAGTCATATAATTTTTCAAAAAAATAATATTTGTTTTCGAAAAATGGTACCTAACTGTCAAAATTATAGTTTTTGGTAAAAATATACTGCCGACAGATAACTCTTTCCTTAGGTTTCCTCCCAACAGCTAAAGACCAGTACGCGCAAGGGAAGTTTTTAAATAAAATTAAAAAACATATTGTTAGTCCCGAAATGACCTAGTTTGTGTAGAATGGACGTTAAGCCGCATTTCTCTCTTTCTCTTTTATTTTTAAAGTTTTGTAATAATCGGTTGGTAATCAAAGGTACTGCAAAAGTAATAAAAAAGAAAATTTCGCCAGGTTGAAATGTTTCTCGCTGTAGGTCAGCAATTTGCCAAATTAAGGGAGGTTGCGTGGCTGAATGGTTAGCACCTGCGCTCTGTATCGTAACGTCTGTCATTGAGTCAACTGGCGTTGTTTCGATTGAAATGCCCGGTTGAAATGTTTCTTGCTATAAGTCAGCAATTTCCCGATTTTAGGGAGCCTGAATGGTTAGCATGTGCGCGCTGTATCGTAATGTCTGTCATTGATTCAACTGGCGTCGTTTCGATTTCCAGGTTGAACGTGACATGGAGTATGGTGTCCAACCTCGTGGGTTTTCTCCGTGTCCTTCGGTTTCCTCCATCAGCTAAAGACCCGTACGCGCAAGGGAAGTTTTTAAATAAAATTAAAAGACATATGTTTGTCCCGAAATGACCTAGTTTTCGTTTTGTGATTTCGAACCGGAAGTTGAGACCAACTTGACAACTTCTTTAATAGTTGTACGATTTTCATGAAATTTAGTATGTATGTACACATTACTGATGCGACTTGAAAAATGACTTGGTGAAATTAAGAATCAAATTTTTCAAAAAAATCGTCGAAATAAAGGTCAGAATGACCTAATTTTTTTTTCGATACTAGACAAGTAATTACTGATTCGTACACAAAACATGGAGTTTGTCGATCGAACCGAAAGTGCCACCATCTTGAAATGTGAAAACACAATAGAACTTTTGCGATATTGCACTTACAGACATGGGAGTTACATTTTCTGAATCCTTGAAGGAAAACCTAAAAAACGTTCAGAGCAGAATTTTGATTTAGGTCAGCTGATGATCACCATTTTGAAGTGAATATTGAATATAGTGAAAAATCGACATTTCCGGACTTGTAAACAAACACAATAGGGCATAGTATGTTCAATGCGTCTCCTATGTCTAAAATTGAATACATTTCAGGATAGCCGGGATACAGGTCGAATTTTGGGAATTTGAAGATTTAAAAAACTTGAATTTCGCCTTTGATGTTTTTCGTTCCGACAAAGTTGTTTATGAGTGAAAAATCACATTAATTTCGCTAGATTGTGACCGATTTTAATGATTTATTTTTTCTGGTTCGGATTATTTATATGACCCATGACATGTGACGGGAAGTGACTGAATATGAAAGCTTTCATAGCTGCATGGGACAGTAGCAGATCTAGTTATTTTTTTTTTCGCCGGAGCCTATTTCTCAGTGCCTGTAACAGATACCGATCTGGGACCGAATTCTCTATTGGGGAAACCATGTGTTGGCTACTTGATAAACTATTTTTGAAACTTCTGTGCAGACCAGATGTGGTCGAATTTCGTGCGGTGTCAAAAAATTAAAAAACGTCCATTGATTCGTCAATTCTGTACCTATTTTCATACAAATGACATTTTCGGAAACCCTGAGTCTTTTCTCGGACGATAGCAGTTGAAAATTTCGATATTTCGAAACTTCATCGCTGACTTCATGCGATTGAAAAATGAAAAATGTTGTTTGAGAGACAATTTTTGTTATTTTTCAACATTTTCAAATTTGACCTACATTTTTGGATACCTGAAAACCATCCGATCCAAGAAATATAAGTTTCATTCTGAGTTATCGCCCTTTATTTTTCGATTTTTTTAAATTTTCTGCCCATTTTGTGAGCTTGAGTTTCGTTTTATGACCGAATCGACGTTTCTGAATCTTCTGGACCATGAAGTTATAGTTCAAAACCAACTTATAAAGCTACATGTATTTCGACAAACATCTATAAACCGGAAGTAGTCAAGATAATGTCAGATATTTTGAAAAAAAACGCAAAAAATGAATGCTTTTGGGATAAACATGATTTCGCTGTCCGATATCAACGGATTAAAACAATCAAGGTATCGTTGGGTTGCATGAGAATTGCAGTATCGTATGATACACAATTCGTACAGATGAGCAGGAAACAAAATATGGCATGCTGAAAATCAAGTATTTTCTGATTTGGAGCGTTTTTGGACGCCTGTATCTCGAAAACTTAACCTACGTTTTTTTGGTTTTTTTTCTATCGAGAGTCCTTTTGGAGGTATTTTGCATGAAGCCATCCAATAAGACTTTGAAATGTCTGGAATAGGATAAAAAAAGTGACTGAAAATCGAAAAAAGTCGAAAAATCGTCAAATTTTGGAAAATGCTCTATTATTTGTTTATTTTATCAGATTTTCAAAAAACGGTTACACATTCAGATAGCTGACCTAAATCCGATTCTAACGATGTATCATATGTATTGAAATACTGAAATTTAATTTTCGATATTTCGCAAATTTTTGCATTTTTGGCACTTTTGAACATAGGATTTCTCAGGTGTATTTTATCTGATTAGATAATGTAATATGTATATCCTTACAGAGCCCTGCTGCTATTTAATTGCCCAAACCGGTTATTTAAACTATCTCGACACTAATCACCATACCGGAATACCGGAAGTATTCAAAAAATGGAAAAAAAGGGTTTAAAAAATTTGCGTTCTTGCGAAAAGCTGAATTTCTCGGTCAGATATTGCCGAACCAAAAGAAGTAAAGTGTCTATGGATAGTCCCATTAATCAACTATTATATAGCATCTCAATGGTACGATTTCGATGGTTAGAGAGAGCGAGAAATGGGGTTTAACGTCCACTCAACACAAACTAGGTGATTTCGATGGTTAGAAAAAATAAATAATGGTACGCCAAAAATCTAGTATTTTCCGTTTTTGGAACCTTTTTAGACTTCTTTTTCTCAAAAACGATGCCTACGATTTTTCTGAAACTTTTTTAACGCTTAGTCATATCGGTGGTCTGTGGCGTGAATCCAAAAGGAAAAGGTTTGAAATAATATAAGGGGTCCAAAAATGACCTCAATCTTTGAAAAAAGTTGAAATATCGTTTAATTATTGAAAGTGTTTTTTTATTTATCATTTTTACAAAAAACTACTGAATAGATGTTTCTGACACTTCAGGGACAGAAAATTAAGTATCTAAACAACTTGTTAAAGCTATTCCGACAATGATCAAAAAACCGAAAGTAGTCGAAAAAATGTCGGGTATATGGGAAAAAAACACAAAAAAGTTTAAAAAAAAGAAAGAAAAGAAAATACAAAAAAACAATTGGTCACTGAATCAAAACAATTAAAGTATTGTTTGGTAGCTCGATGAATGGGCTATTTTACGCAAGCGAATTATTGATATAAAATTAAACCATGCTAGTCCTGAAATGACATAGTTTGTGTCAAGTCGACGTTAAACCACATTTCTCTCATCTTGGTAGTGCAGGTTAATTTGAGATTTATTTTGTCTCCCTTTAAGTTTTTTACCTTTTTAATTTCAGTTTATGGGTTCTAAGTTTATTATTTATTGCCTGATATGTATAAAACAATTCTCAATTGCGAATTCTCAACTTATTTGTTACCGATAATGATTTCTTTTGGCACCGGAAGTGAATCAATTTTGCTAGATTTTACAATTTTGACCGGTGTATTCGCAAGCAAATATTACTTACAAATCTGATAGAGGTGTCACTGAATCATAATAACTACAGTATCGTTTGGCAGCTCGATGGATCGGCTATTGTATGACGCACTTCCTGTCTGATTCCTGAAAACCGATTAAGCACTGCAGGTCTGCAGGTCTAGTTAGTTATTGTTATTACTAAGATTATTATTATTTATTCTTTATTCTCAACCAATTTTTCTGATATTTACATTTTTGGATAGCTGGAGACATTTCTCAGTCGATAGCAGTTCAAAAATGTCAAATTTAGAAACTTTGTCGCTGTCATTTTTTTGGTGAATTTCCAAAATTTTTATTTTTTGAAATTTTGAATTATGGCTTATATTTTTGATTGCTGACATCGATCCGATTCCAACAATATAAGTTTTGTTCTGAAATGTTGACTTTGATTTTTCACTTTTTTTCGCATTTTGGTCAAATCGTAGAGTTCTTATTTTTTTTAAAATGGCTCCAACGATATTTCTGAAACTTTAGGAATATGAAGTCGAAGGACCAAACCAGTCCATGAACTATAAATGAAAATCCTCTAATCACCGGAAGTGGTCAAGAAAGGTATCTGAACTTTGACAAAATTCAGAAAAATGGGTGCCTGTGCGGAAAATGCGATGTATTCATTGTAATGTTGCCAATTAGATAATTTTTTATATGATTGAATAGCCTATTGAATTATCTATCTGATGATACTAAAGCGACAAGTTATAGGACTTTGAAAAGTAAGTTTTTTACGATTTTGAGCCATTTTAAATGCATGTTTCTCGGAAACGCCACCTACGATTTTTTTAAAACTTTCTCAGTCGAGAGTCTAATGGGTGGTGTATTATGCTAAAGCATTGTACATGCACTAAGAGTTGATACAATCTGTACATATTACAAACGTTTAGAGCATATTAAAAAGTCCTTTTTTTTCTCACAGTGACGATATTTAAGGTAAAAGTTTTTCAACTTTGAGTATTTAAGTTTATTCAAAATATGGGTTTAATGGCCCTGTAACAGAAATAGTTGATTGCTGTGTGTAATAATTATTCTTTGAATTAATATTGTTTCTTCTTTGTCAAAATTATCCCATAAACGTAATCATCTTGACACAAGTCCTTTTTTTTCTCACAGTGACGATATTTAAGGTAAAAGTTTTTCAACTTTGAGTATTTAAGTTTATTCAAAATATGGGTTTAATGGCCCTGTAACAGAAATAGTTGATTGCTGTGTGTAATAATTATTCTTTGAATTAATATTGTTTCTTCTTTGTCAAAATTATCCCATAAACGTAATCATCTTGACACAAATCGACGACTCACGTTGTTTATAAACAAGTCCAATTTTTAACAGGTTGCAGTATCGTAGTATCTTGCAGTAGTATCGTGCAGAAGTACGAATATTGCACCTGTGACAGAAGGCATGACTTAGTTTGAGCATATACTCTATCTGTAAAAAAATATTAAATTTTTATATGCTAGTGGTGCCAAATCTTTAACGTGCACGAACTCAGAAAATTATCGATATTTCATTGAATAATAAATCAATTTTGGAACCAGTTACATATTTGAGTAGCTGACATGAACGCTACTCCAAAGTCCCGTGTACACATTGGTGTGACATCGACTAAAGTCCGAATTGGTTATAATTGGAACGTTTTGCATACGTATAAAGCATATATAGCGAGCTTTTTTTTTTAAAACTGGCAATATTTTAACTATGGGCGTTTTAATGGTAACCAATATCTGGTACTGGTGCTTCTAGGGTGAAAATAATTCATTTAAGTAATTAACAGTTACTCTTGAAATTAATATCCCAGGTTGTTTGTCTACATGACGTCATCATTTGATACCAGTGAAAATAAAGCTCTCTGTTGAAGCTATTTATAAATAAGGCATCCCTCTGTTACAATGTTGAAAAATTAATGTTGAAAGGTGTGATTTGGGGTTTTGGTTATTGTCTTATACTTAAGATACCTTATTGTGTCATTCGGAAAACTGTTGTTTTTTTTATAGTCATTCAGATCTCTGAAACTAAAACAGATAGAGTTGGTTTTTCCTTTGTTTTAAACAGTTAGTACTTAGATCTATTGCGAAAGTTGTGAAGAGATGTAAGTGATGTAAATCTTTAACGTTATATTTTTGTAGAGCCGGGGATATTGTGGATGCGATAAAGGTCGAATTGCAATACCACGCAGTTCTCTTTTTTTCCTGAATATTTGAAAATGTACTGATATTGTAATTTTTTGGAATTTTTGAGTTTTTGATTGCGTATTTAGATTCTACCGATCCAAGTTCATAATATTGTAAATTGTTCAATTATATTTTTCACTTTCCTTCTATCATAATGCGCATGCACATGCACAGAAAGTGTCAATATCTGAGTTGTTTAAGTGTGTGTGTGTGTGTTTTAAGGGGTGAGTGGTGGGCATTTTGTGCTGCCTTGGGTAAGGTGAAAGCCTTCAGCCTTGCAAGCAAGTCTAGTTGTTATTATTATTATTAAACATCAGTAAGTCTTATTTATTAAACAAAAGGCAAAGACAATTAAAGGGAAGTAACTCTTCCAAGCTTAACTAAGATTCAGACCACAATTAATTACTTATGTAACAAGACTTATCACTATATAACATCAGTGAAACGAGGAAGCATATATATTGAATTTCAGCAATTTACAATAATTACTTCTAGATTTATGACCCTTGTTTCACTTTGTTCAAAGTTATCATCCGATCTTTGTGAAATTAATATGCATTATTTGAATTAGTGAAGGAAAGTAGCCTAATGAATTTCAGGAATTTTCCTTAATTACTTCTAGTGTTATGGCACTTGTTTCACTTTTTTGCACCATGTGAACGCTGTCAAATATAAAGTTATCTGCCGATCTGTATCAAATTTGTATGTGTCATTTAAATTAGTAAAAAGAAGAATCCTATCGAATTTCGTTAATTTCTGTTTATTACTCTTAGAGTTATTGCCCTTGTTTTACTTTTGTTGCACCTTGTGAACGCTCTAACATCAAAAGTTATCAGCCGATCTGTATGAAATTTATATAAATTATCAAAAAGATGAATCCTATTGAATTTCAGCAATTGCCGTTAAAAATGTCTAGAGATATTGCCCATGTTTGACTTTGTTGAACCTTGTGAGTACTCTATTGAATTTCAGCAATTTACAATAAATATTTCTAGAGTTATGGCCCTTAACCTTGTTAATGCCTGATTGATAGTTATCATCTGATATATATGAAATTTATACGCCTATTTTTTTTTGTTTATTGTTAACAGGCCCCAATTCTGAATGAATCAACTGTTACTTGATATATGTATTCCTTATAGCCTAAGGGAGGCAACTATTGATTTCAGTGGAGTATCCGACCCCCAAGGGGAACAGCCATGCCCATTTTTTGACTTTATCGCCTGAAGGCCACTATTCTGAATGGATTAACTTGAAACTTGGTATCCTTACTCCTTATACCCTGATGTTGGTGCATGTTCTTCCACCCTCCTCCCTCCACCCCTGCTTCAGTGGTGCCACACCCACTTTTTGTTGATACTCAGCAGTAAATGAAATACCAAACTGATCCCGCAGTGAATATTCGCTCGGCCGCTACAATCAGATAAGCATGACATCGACGAGGCTTAATGAGTACAGCATATTAACTTTTTTACTCCGACAAATTAAATTCTCAAACATTTTTTTGAGGTAAAAGAAAAATAAATAAAGACGTTTGAAGTATTTGTAGTTAAAAAATATTTCCTATTTAGTGTAAATGGGTATTAAAATGAGTAAAATGCATCATTTTGCCCGAAGCAGTTAGGTCTTAAGTAAACATTGCGTGAGCCGTTGAGCCAATGACTAACGCCGTGTGCAGTCAGCGCACGTGTTGTGGACAGTCATCTGTTATAGAGATAATTTGTAAGTAATTAATTCTCTGTGAAACAGATAGATGAAATACATGTTGCAATAATTTAAAAATATGTTCAACCCCCTGGGGCAGAGCCACGCCCAATTTTTGTGTTTTTTGTCTACAGACTGGAATTCTCAATGGATCATCTTGGTTTGACACCTTTGAAACGTGTAATAGAATCTGCCATAACTAATATATATATATATATAAGGACTAAATTAAATATATTTGGTTGAGTTAGAATTTCAGGAAAATCGGACCAAAATTGACAGACAAAATGGCCGCCGTTTGTACGCGAATACTGTTAAAAAAAATGGTATATCATGATTGTGGACCCTGTATAGGTCACAATTTTAATTCGATTTTGATGAGGAAGGTTGAGTTCTAATTTTGTGAAAATCGTACCAAAATTGCCGGACGAAATGGTCGTTGTTTCTACGCGAATAGTGTAAAAATATGGTATATCATGGTTGTGAACTCTCTACAGGTCACAATTCTTATCCGATTTTGATGAAAAGTCACATTTCTAGGTTGTGTACCGTCACACCATAATCATTGTCGGCTTCGAATTTCATGAATATCAGACTGGAACTGACCAACTAAATGGCTGCTCCCAATACAGTATGAAATACAGGACTTAATGATGTACATGTAGGAAAAATCACTTTCGGTATTGCTTGTTCTCTATCCATCTCTCGAAAATGGGGGCGTATCCTGCCTGGCAGTGCCAGCCTATCTTTTAAAAATATGAAAACCTATTTATAACCTGGTAATCGGCCACGGTAGTGGGAAATTTAAGGCGTTTTGTAGGCCTAAGCTTTACATGTAGTAACAACTGACAATTTATTGTCGACTAAAAACAAAGTAAAAGTAACGCACACATGATGCAGTGTCTGCGGACAGTGCGCAAGTGTTTTCAACATTAGTTTTATTATAGTTTATTGCCGTCGTCTAATTTCCAGTATCTATTTTTATGATATATTTTTTCGATATTTGAAGTATTTGGCAATATTCGATAAACCACTATATCAACGATTTTTGGCCACATGATATCGTAGTTGATATCGTATTGCGATAAATGAATATATCAAGCATATCGTACAGCCTTACTTGAAATACATCTTTATAACCTAAAGATCTTGGTTTCATTCCATATTTGCGTATATCAGATTGCAACTTCCTGAATTATCGCCCCTTGTGTACGAAAAATCGCCTTTTATTAGCTTGTGGTCTCTCTAGAGGTCATGATTATTATTTGATTTATAAAACCGTCTGATTATATCACCATTACACTGTAATGAAGATTGTGTTCGAATTTCGCGAAAATCTGACTAAAATTGCCAGACAATTGCCGCCATTTGTACGCGAATAGTGTAAAGATATGGTATATCAAGGTTGAGGACCCTACAGAGGTCACAATTTTAATTCGATTTTGATGAAACTTGAAATACATGTTTATAACCTAAAGATCTTGGTTCCTTTCGATATTCACGCTCTTGGATTGTAACTTCCTGAATTATGGCCTCTGATTGTACGCAAAATCGACTTTTTTAGCTTGTGGGCCGTCAGAGATCTCAATTATCATCCGGTTTTAGAAAACGTTTGATTATATCGCAGTTACTCTGTAATATAGGTTGAGGTCAAATTTCATAAAAATGAGACCAAAACTGCCATACAAAATGGCTCCACTAATACGCGAATAATGTAAAAATATGATATATATCAAGGTTGTGGGCCCTGTAGAGGTCACAATTTTATTCCGATTTTGATGAAATTGGAAATGTAACTTTTTATAACCCAAAGATCGCAGTTCCTTTCAATATTCAGGCACATTGGACCATAACTTCCTGAATTATGGCCCCTGATTGAACGAAAAATCATGGGGTTTTTTACCTTGTGGACCCTATATGGAGGTCACAGTTTTATTCCGAATTACAAAACTGTTGACTATATCCCCGTTACACATTGATGATGGTTGAGTGTGAATTTTTTAAAATCGATAATTGAACAGCTAAATCCATAATATTAAATGTTTCGTATACTAAACGTTAGCATGGAGCAGAACTTTATAAAAACCAAACAAATTGGTAACTGCGCTTAATTGAATACTGAATTATTTGGACTTGTGGGAAAAACAAGACAAAATGGATTTTTATACGCCTACATTGAAATGTGGTCGTATATTGTCATTGCCCCTGTCCGTCCGTCTGGCAGTCTATGGAGGCTAAAGTTAATATCCGATTGACTTTAAATTTATACACAGTGTTTAAGGTCATGAGACAAAGAAGCCCATTGTTTTTCAGCGAAATCCGATAATTATTGCCAAAGTTATGACCCTTGATCACTTCAAAAAATCTTGTGGACGCCCTAGAGGCCAAAGTTAATATATGATTGACTTTAAATTTATACACAGTGTTTAAGGTCATGAGATGAAGAAGCCTATTGATTTTCAGGGGTTTCTGATAATTACTGCCAGAGTTATGGCCCTTGATCACTTCAAAAAATCTTGTGTACGCTCTAGAGGCCAAAGTTAATATCCGATTGACTTTAAATTTATACACAGTGGTTAAGGTCATGAGAAGAAAAAGCTTATTGGTTTTCAGCGATTTCCGATAATTAGTGCCAGAGTTATGGCCCTTAATCACTTCAAAAAATCTTGTGATCGCTTGAGAGGCCAAAGTTAATATCCGATTGACCTTAGATTTATACACAGTCTTTAAGGTCATGAAACAAAGAAGCCTGTTGATTTTCAGCGATTTCCGATAATTACTGCCAGAGTTATGGCCCTAGATCACTTTGAAAAATCTTGTGAATGTTCTAGAGGCTAAAGTTAATATCAGATTGACTTTAAATTTATACACAGTGTTTAAGGTCATGTGACGAAGAATCCTATTGATTTTCAGTGTTTAAGGTCATGAGACGAAGAAACCTATTAATTTTCAGCGATTTCCGGTAATAACAGCCAGAGTTATATCCCCTGATCACTTTGAAAAATCTTTTGTAACGCTCTAGAGGCCAAACTTATCACCCAATTGACTTCAGATTGATACACACAGTTTAAGATCTTGAGATAAACAAGTATATAGATTTTCAATGAATTTTGATAACTGATCCGCTAGATCCATGATTTTAAATGTTTCGTATAGTAAGCGTTAGCATGGGGCAGAACTTTATAAAAACAAATTCTAATGATTTTCTGATAATTACGTTATGAATTGTTAATCTTAATCAGATTTCATTGTAATATAAATGTTTCATTGCCGAGAAAAAGTAAGAATATGCGACAACTCTTGTTGACTGCCCGGACGATTTAGCTGCTGTGGGCGTATGTTTCGTTGCCTGGCAACCTATCTTTTTACCGGCAGTATTGTTTTCTCCAATTTAACGATTTATTAATTAAATTAGTCATGATACTTTTATAATATTGAAGTGGACAATATGTGATTGACTAAGAATGGACCATTTCTCGCCTTTGATAAGATTCCCAAATATCAATTAACTTTTATTGTTCTACTACCAGACTCTCATCATTAATTATCAGCACAACACCCAGTATGATCTATTGACGACACTATAACACCAATCTTTATGTGCGCATTATTCTGTACTGGCCGTACAATTTTATAGCTATATGGCCACAGATCACTAATTATTTCCCCATTGACTTTAATGTTAATTCTCGTCTCTTAGACCGGCTGTAACTTTTTCCCAAATATTCGTTGGGTAGAACGCTTTCTGCCACAGATGGAGCAACATGTGGCAAACTCTGGCCCAAAAGCATGTATGAGGTTCACCATGAAAAACTTGAGATACACAGGCTGGAAGTCCAGACAACTAACAAGCAATTTTCGGCCCTCCCTTTCAACGTAACCAACCTCACAACCCTTGTATCCTTCCACCTCAAAATCATGAATATTCACCAAAACCTGGCAGAAAATGTATTTTTAAACCCTTTTCTTCAATTCTACACCAAAAAGTCAACAAAAATCGACATGCAAAAGGGGGAAAAAGGGAAAGGGAGAGAAGGACTAAAAATAACTTTCGCCCTACATTCGTAGGTGACGGCCCATGAATATTTAGTGATCTGTGTCCTATATAGGAGTGAAACTTTAGGTATCACCAAAAGGCCTCTTTTATATGCTTCCCATATGTTCTGGCAACACACCGGTGAAAGAAAATCAAAGAATAACTCCAAAAATGATGGCCCTTTAAGTATACATGCTGCTTTATGTACAAGGGTGCATCTCAGGTCCCTGGGCCTTTTGTGCTAAAATTTAAAAATCTTTCTTATTAATGGCAGTATTTGAGTTTTGTGAAAAAATAAGACAAGTTACAAACAAATTACACAGAAAATACTCATAATCTGGATTTTTTTTCAAAAATATATTTTTTACTGCCATGTCATGAAAAATGTACACAATTTACATGTAGCATCTTTCAAAAAACCAATAATTTTCCACTTTTTTAGATAGTCAGACTGGCAAGTAATATATTTTTGGAAACCCTGGGCAATATGCAAACAGAAAAATTACAAATCAGATGCATTGGTTGTAATTATAGAGGTCTGTACTGAAAAAAGGGGGAAAAAGGGAAAGGGAGAGAAGGACTAAAAATAACTTTCGCCCTACATTCGTAGGTGACGGCCCATGAATATTTAGTGATCTGTGTCCATATAGTAGATGTTAATTGTAGCCATGTTTGAAAATTTGGGTTTGAAAGAAAAGGCTTTTTTTCGTCGTGCAAAATGACTGATGGGTCAGATTTAGTTATGGTCCTTTTCCATAGCCCTTGGTTGTGACCAGCATATACGGTTGACATTGAACCCATTCTGAAGTTGATCTCGAAAACTATGTATTTGCGTGCATCCTTGAGCAAATTGTATACTTCACACAAAACTGCTTGTCATGTTTGAAAAAATGATTGTCCAGTCGTCCACAAGAATTTCTCCCAGCAATGACCTCACATGCCAGAATATTGAATCAATTTTTCAAAGTTTTCTCAAATTACCCTGTGTTATAAGCACAATCATCATATGTTACCCTCCAGCACAAAATCAGTCGCATGTTCCACGACTCTATTTCTATATACATGGCAAAATACATTATTTGGGTCAAAACTACCGAAAAATTTTTTTTAGCACTAAACGCTTAAAAAAAGCATCTATTTTTCATTAATTCAAAAGTTTTTGCGAAAATATAATAAAAAATGCATAAAAATGGGTATTTTGTGGACACTGTGGAAAAAAAAAGAACCGTAAATGCTGTAACTCTGTTGCTAGTTTTTGTAAATCATTGTAGAATAGAAAAATTATAATCAGGTGAAATTCATATGTGTCGTTCCAGGACTTCAATCAAATAAAGTGGGTTTGAATATGATTATAATTCGTTTTTTGGAAAAATGTTGCCATGGTAACCAGCCAAAATCAGTACTTTAAAGTTTTTAGATATCACACACAAACCTAAGCTAATCTGTTTTGATGTATAAAACTAATATTTTAATATGTCAAACTTTTGTTAATATGGGACTCCGTTTTTGTGAACATAACTAAAATAAATCATGTGATTCCAGGTATTTTAGAAAGTTAAAAAAAAAAATGAGTTGTTATTGTGATTGTTTAATTCAATGTCACTGCATAAGATTGTGTGAAAATGAGCCATGTGGTAACATTTCTACTCTAATAAGAGGGGTTTGGTTTTGTTTTAGCCTTCGTATTTGAAGTAAAACCAATTATTTGTAAAACTGTTACCATGGTAACGGGCAAAAATAATTTTATTTCGGGGACTCTAGAAACATTATCATTTAAAAAACAAAGCAAATTAAGTTGGGCAAAATGATTTTTTGTGGAAAAAATTACATTTAAGATGTGGAACCAGGCATTTGTAGCCATAACAAAGCCAATTCAAAGAAATATGGATTTTAGGTAAATTTCAGCCCCTCCCCCCCTCAAAAAAAAAAATAAAATAAAATAATAATAAAAAAAAATGTAACTAAAGAAATACAAAGAAATATGTTGATAAAATTTTGTACAAATATTGGTATACAACACATTATTATATGCACAAAAATTCATTTTGATGTATGCAATAGATATGTGTTCCTATTGGATTTATTTTGGCTGTTTTAAAATGCAAATTTCTCATTATTTTGTATTTGGCAGCACCACGTCTATGGAAACTTCAGATGGCCATAACTCAGACAATTTTTGTGTGATTTGCATATTTTATATATCAACAGGAAGCAATTCCAGTCCCCTTTAAGACAAGCATTAAATCACAGTTTTTAAAAATTGAAACATGTGACTGGTTTTGTAGCGGATGGTCACATATATCACATAAACTATACGTGATTGGTGTGGGATTGTTGGTGACGGCCTAGATTTAAAACCGCCTATTCCCCACCCCAATATTCCCTAGAAAACTAGCACCTGTGGTGCTCGGCTGCTGATTGCGTCACTCGTACAGGGGGGGAGGGGGTTTATGTACATCTGTCGGTCACATTTTGGCTACCCCTCCCCCCCCCCCAAAAAAAAAATCGTTATGTATGCCCCTGATTGTGCATGTAAGAAAATGTTGGGTGATAAAAAAAAATTATCGTATTCACCTAACTAAAGTCGTCAAACAAATCTTTCATTTGCCTTTTTTACCACTGTGATAAATTTGACCTATCAATAATCTAGTCTTCTTTTTTTTATTTCAGATGAAACTGCCCTCTTCCCAGTGATATTTAATTTAGCTTCACATGCCAGTATTAAAGCTAATGCCACTTGTGGAGAAAATGAACCAGAAGTGTTTTGCAAATTAGTTGAACATGTTCGGATATTTCCTGCCGAGAACCTCCATTGCGATGTATGTGATTTACGTGGAAATAACAGAAAACAGATGCATCCTATCTCTAATGCTATCAATGGTCGAAACACTTGGTGGCAGAGTCCTTCAATAACAAATGGTCGGCAGTTAAACTTTGTCACTGTAGATCTAGATCTTGGTCAGGTGAATATAGCTTACTTTTAAAATTGACACCAAAGCAGATGTGTGCAATATTGACTGTACCCAGTGCCCTATGAATTTTGTCTGTTTATGTCATATTTATTGCAGTGTGAGTCATTGAAAATTGCTGTATGAGGAATTGCTCCAAGTTTTTGTCATATTAGACCCATATATATTATTTGTATCATATTGCTAGGGAAACAGAATATATTGTCATAACTCATCAATCTTTATGGAGCTGATCAAGTGAAGGGCACTATCTGGATTAGTCTAATACAATTTCCCCCATTATAGATAAATATTGTATTTATAGGTCTGATATCTTTCTTAATATTCAATACAATAGAAAATGGTGTACCTATTATGTTTTTCAGCTTTGGGTGTACTGAGGACTTTGTTAGAGGCCTATAATCTACAATGGGTTATAGCTTCACTTTATTTCAGGAGACAAAATAGATTTACTGGAATAGTCATTTCTTTTTAAGATGTCTTTTAATTTTACTAAATGAACCATTTTTATATGCCCACGTTGAAATGTGGTCGTATATTGTCGTCTAGACTGGTGGCCAGTCTTCTCCACACACCAAAAATTGGCCAGTCCTCTCAAAAAAAAAAAACGAAAACAAAACGTAATCTCTAGAGACTGGGCAAATAGAGCTTCATTCTCATCTAGTAGGTCAATCTGCATTATGTAGGTCGTGTGACGTCGTGCACGGGATTACTGCATTTGCACTGGCAAACTGGTGTAGGTGCGAGATGTTTGTTGTGGATAACAGTTATTGTTATTTAGTGATACTTTAACGATCTAAGAATTTTGTTGACGGATAATATCTGTCGAATGAACGGATACAACGTATGGGATGAGGTGAATGAATGTAAATAATTGCACACGACATCATTATAACAACTTAACGAAGCCAGTTCATGCGTATCGGGACGAAGCCGAATGGCGAATGGAAACAAAAACGTGACATCAGCCCGCAGACGGTTTCAGCATGACTGTTTTGCACTCCATTCGAGACGCATGATTCATGAAGGTAAATATCGAACTTAATTTATCTTAGACATCACATTTACAAATTCGTGTCACGTGACTCGGGGCTTGCTTGACAACTGTCAATCATTCCAAATAAGGAACAACGTAAAACAGGACAAGAAACGCCCATTTTATTGTGAAGCTCGCAAATTGTCCAGTCTCTGGTGCTGGTTACAGGTTTACTCAAATTTTTTTTTTTATACAAATGGAAACGAAAGTGTTGGTTTACTAAAAATTACTACTTTTATATAAATCGAAATGTAAAATAAATAGAAGAGACTGGGCCAGTCTAATTGTCGTCATCCCGTCCGTCCGGCATTGTGGACGCTTTAGAGGCTAAAGTAAATATCTGATTGACTTTAAATTCATACACAGTGTTTAAGGTCATGAGACGAAGAAGCCTATTGTTTTTCAGCGATATCCGATAATAACTACCTGAGTTATGGCCCTTGATCACTTCAAAAAATCTTGTGGACGCTCTAGAGGCCAAAGTTAATATCCGATTGACTTTAAATTTATACACAGTGTTTAAGGTCATGAGACGAAGAAGCCTATTGATTTTCAGCAATTTCCGATAATTAGTGCCAGAGTTATGGCCCTTGATCACTTCAAAAAATCTTGTGGACGCTCTAGAGACCAAAGTTAATATCCGATTGACTTTAAATTTATACATAGTGTTTAAGGTCATGAGACAAAGAAGCCTATTGATTTTCAGTGATTTCCGATAATTGGCATTAGATTTATACACAGTGTTTAAGGTCATAAGACGAAGAATCCTATTGATTTTCAGCGATTTCCAATTATTAGTGCCAGAGTTATGGCCCTTGATCACTTTAAAAAATCTTTTGGACGCTCTAGAGGCCAAAGTTAATATCCGATTGACTTCAAATTTATACATAGTGTTTAAGGTCATGAGACGAAGAAGCCTATTGATTTTCAGCGATTTCTGATAATTACTGCCAGAGTTATGGCCCTTGATCACTTCAAAAAATCTTGTGGACGCTCTAGAGACCAAAGTTAATATCCGATTGACTTTAAATTTATACATAGTGTTTAAGGTCATGAGACAAAGAAGCCTTTTGATTTTCAGTGATTTCCGATAATTGGCATTAGATTTATACACAGTGTTTAAGGTCATAAGACGAAGAATCCTATTGATTTTCAGCGATTTCCAATTATTAGTGCCAGAGTTATGGCCCTTGATCACTTAAAAAAATCTTTTGGACGCTCTAGAGGCCAAAGTTAATATCCGATTGACTTCAAATTTATACATAGTGTTTAAGGTCATGAGACGAAGAAGCCTATTGATTTTCAGCGATTTCTGATAATTACTGCCAGAGTTATGGCCCTTGATCACATCAAAAAATCCTGTGGTCACTCTAGAGGCCAAAGTTAATATCCGATTGACTTTAAATTTACACACTCTGTTTAAGGTCATGAGACGAACGAAGAAGCCTATTGATTTTCTGCGATTTCAAATAATTACTCCCAAAGTTATCTCCCTTGATCACTTCAAAAAACCTTGTGACGCTATAGAGGCCAAACTTATCATCCGATTGACTTCAGATTGATACACAGAGTTTAAGGTGTTGAAACGAACAAGTATTTTGATTTTCAATGAATTTTGATTACTGAACAGCTAAATCAATGATATTAAATGTTTCCTATACTAATTGTTAGCGTGGAGCAAAACTTTATAAAAAGCAAACCAATTCTAATGATTGTCTGATAATTACATAATGAGTTGTTACTCTTAATCAGATTTTAGTGTATTACAAATGTTTCATTAACAAAAAAAGTAAATATATGCGACAACCCTAAGGCTTGTTGACTGCCCGGACTGTGGGCGTATGTTTCGTTGCCTGGCAACCTATCTTTAGAATTATTATTTATGATGATGATAATTGGAGGGGATATTAATTGCAGAATAAAGGGTTGTTCATATATTCCTATCAGATAAACTTTGTGACACAAAATGAGTAAAAAAAGCCACCCAAAATTAGTGTTGTGTTGTAATTTAGATCAAATTATTAGAAACTTTAGGGTCATTAATTACACGTCAAGTGGGTCAAATAAGGTAATCCCTTAATAGAATTAGAATTAGTGTTGGTCCGATAATCTGTTTCAACATTGGTAATTCGCCGATAGTGGCCGATCGGGAGAAATTGGTATCCGCCGATACACAGCTATATTGCTGATACTTGAGTTGCCGATATCTGTTCAAAACAACTCAGTAATTACCTTTAATCATTATTTTGCTTAACATACGGTGCCAAGTGCATGTGCGCGTGACTATTTAGATGTAAAGGTAATAGGTGACTCTCATAATAATATTGACTGTAAAAAGGAAAAAATAAACTTGTTCGTTTCAACACCTTAAACTCTGTTTATCAATCTGAAGTCAATCAGATGATAAGTTTGGCCGCCATAGCGTCACAAGGTTTTTTGAAGTGATCAAGGGAGATAACTGTGGTAGTAATTATTTGAAATCGCAGAAAAATACGGTTACCGCGCCCGTTGCTATTTACACTCTCATGGGGGCCGTAAAAATGAAAGAAAATACTGTAAAAATCCTCATCGGTCTCCGTTATATAAATATCCATGCGCATGACAACTGAAATAAAAGCACAAAATCCTTACCGTTATTTTTTAAATCCTTATTCACACACAGTTTAAGAATTCGGTTCTCTCAATCCGTTTTTTGACAATACCATTCTGCCCATGTACACAGAGATATTAAAGTACAATGGTACACCCGATAAAATTTTTGATGATCAAGTCATGGAATTGGAGAACAGTCATTACGTCGTGGAGACCTCTCTTCGATATGTTTCAATGTGTGCTGATATTACAAGATCACAAACTAGAACAACACCTAATTACGGTTTCACACTGCGTAGCTTGCGTGAAACACTATTGTTTTTGTTAAAATTATTATTCTTATTAGGGTTTCACACTGCGTAGCTTGTGTGAAACACTATGCGAAGCTTGTGTGAAACACTATTGTTTTTGTTAAAATTATTATTATTTTATTTTTTGGGGGACCCTATTTCTCAGTGTCTGTAACAGATACAGATCTGGGACATAATTTTCTATCAGGAAACCATACGGTGACCACCTGATCGACTGTATTTGAAACTTCTGCGCAGACCGGAAGTTGACAAATTTCGTGCGATGCCAAAATATAAAACGGCCGTAAATTCATCAATTCTGTACCGATTTTCATACAAATTACATTTTCGGAAACCTTGAGTCTTTTCTCAGACGATAGCAGCTGAAAATTTTGCAATTTCGAAACTTAGCCGCTGACTTCTAGCGTTCGAAAAATGAAAATATGTTGTTTAAGACACATTTTTTGTTATTGTTCAAAATTTTCAAATTTGACCTACATTTTTGGATACCTGAAGGCAATCTGGTTCCAGTAATATAAGTTTCATTCAGAGTTATCGCCCTTTATTTTTCGATTTTTATACGTCCACATTCATAATGTGAACGTATTATGCCGTCGCCCCTGTCTGTGTGTATGTATGTATGTATGTATGTGTGTGTCTGTGGTTCGCCTACAGGGCGCAATTCTTCATGGATTTTCTTCAAACTTGGTATACTTATTCCTTATACCCCAAGGAAGATCCCTATTGTTTTTGAGGCATGCCCGACCCCCAGGGGCCGAGCCACGCCCATTTCTAGTATTTGTTTGTTTGTCGTCTACAGGCCACATTTCTTAACTTATAATCTTGAAACTTTGCATACACATTCTTTGTACCCTAAGGAACATCCCTATCGTTTGGGGTGTATGCCCCACCCCCAGGGGCAGAGCCACGCCCATTTTCTTTTCTTGTGTCTTTGTGTCGCCTACAGGGCGCAATTCTTACTGGATTTTCTTCAAACTTGGTATACATATTCCTTATACCCTAAGGAAGATCTCTATTGTTTTTGGTGCATGCCTGTCCCCCAGGGACAGAGCCACGCCCATTTCTAGTATGTATTTGTTTGTCGTCTACAGGCCACATTTCTTAACTTATAATTTTGAAACTTAGCATACACATTCTTTGTACCCTAAGGAACATCTCTATCATTTGGGGTGCATGCCCAACCCCCTTGGGCAGAGCCACACCCATTTTCTTATCGTGTGTCTTTGTGTCGCCTACAGGCCGCAATTCTTATTGGATTTTCTTTAAAACTTTGTATACTTACTCTTTATACTCTAAGGATGATCCCTATGCCCAACCCCCAGGGGCAGAGTCACGCCCATTTTCTTTTTGTGTGTCGCCTACAGGCCACAATTCTTAATCGGTCATCTTGAAACTTAAAATCCTTATTCCTTATACCCTAAGGATGACCCCTTTTGTTTTGGGTGCATGCCCGACCCCCATGGGACAGCAACACCTATTTCTTGTATTTGTTTGTCTGTCGTCTACAGGCTGCATTTCTTAATGTATCATCTTGAAACTTTGAATACTTTTTCTTGGTACCTTAAGGAAGATCCCTATTGTTTTTGGTGCATGCCCAACCCCAAGGGACAGTGCCACGCCCTTTTTTTTGTCTGTCTGTGTGTCAACTACAGCCCACAATTCTTAATCGATCGTCTTGAAAACTTTTTTTATACTTATTCCTTATACCCTAAGGCTGACCACTATTATTTTTGGTGCATGACGGACCCCCTGGGACAGAGCCACGCCCAATGCTTTTGTGTCTTGTGTTCGCCTACAGGATGCAATTCTTAACAGATCCTTTTAAAACTTTACAAACCTATTCCTTATACCTTAAAGATGACCCCTATTGTTTTGGTGATTTCCTAACCCCCAGGGGCAGAGCCATGCCCATTTTTACTTCGTGTCTATGTGTGTTGTCTACAGGCCACGATTCTTAATGGATCGTCTTTAAACTTGGGATATGTATTCCATATAGCCTAAGGACGTCAACTGCATGTACCGACTCAAACAGGCAAGACACAACCAATTTTTGTGTTTGTCGTATAGTTATTCCTTATACTCTAAGGACGGCAACTATTAATGTTTGTGCACGACCCTCAACGCTAAACAAACCAAACGCCTAGCCTTCTTGACAAAGTACCATATCAATCAAAGCAGGAATGTGGACGTATATTGTAGCGTTAGCGTTATGTTTTTTTAATTTTATTCACATTTTGTGAGCTTAAGTTTCGTTTTACGGCCGGATCAACGTTTCTGAAATTCCTGGAACATGAAGCAATATGGTCAAACCACCGTTTACAGCAATTTCAACAACAATCCGTAAACTGGAAGTAGTCGAAATAATATGCGATATTTTGAAAATAATGTGAAAAATTGGTGTTTTGGGTAAAAACACAATTTCTCCGTCCGATATCAACGGATTAAACAAATTAAGGTATCATTTGGTCGGGCGCTGATTGGACCCAATTCGTACGGATACGATGAGCAGGAAGCAAAATATGGCACGCTAAAAATCAAGTATTTTCTGATTTGGAGCGTTTTTAGATGCCTGTATCTCGAAAACTGCGCCACAGTTTTTTATGAAACTTTCTCTATCGAGAGACCCTGCGGTAGTCTTGTGTACGAAACATTCCATTACGACTTTGAAATATCTGGAATAGGTGAAATAACTGACTTTGAAATATCTGGAATAGGTGAAATAACTGACTGAAAATCGAAAAAAGTCGAAAAATCGTGAAATTTTGGAAAATGCTCTACTTTTGTTTTATTTTAAGAGATTTTAAAAAAAAGATTGTATATTCACATAGCTGACCTAATTACGATTCTAACGATGTATAATATGTATGTAGTTATTGAAATTTAATTTTCGATATTTTAAATTTTTTGCATTTTTGGCACTTTTGAACATAGGATTTCTCAGGGGCATTTTATCTGATCAGATAATGTAATATATCATTACAGAGCCCTGTGGCTATTTTAGTGTCCAAACCAGCTATTAAAACTATTCCGACAATAATAACCATACCGGAAGTATTCAAAAAAGGTTAAAAACCTTGTCTCACTTGCGAAAAACTTGATTTCTCCCTTAGGGTAATAGCGGACCAAAAGAACTAAAGTACCGTTGGATTTCGATGGTAAGGAAATAAATTATTGTATGCCAAAAATCTAGTATTTTCCGATTTTTTATACGTCCACATTCATAATGTGAACGTATTATGCCGTCGCCCCTGTCTGTGTGTGTGTGTGTGTGTGTGTGTGTATGTATGTGTGTGTGTCTGTGGTTCGCCTACAGGGCGCAATTCTTCATGGATTTTCTTCAAACTTGGTATACTTATTCCTTATACCCCAAGGAAGATCCCTATTGTTTTTGGGGCATGCCAAACCCCCAGTGGCCGAGCCACGCCCATTTCTAGTATTTGTTTGTTTGTCGTGTACAGGCCACATTTCTTAACTTATAATCTTGAAACTTTGCATACACATTCTTTGTACCCTAAGGAACATCCCTATTGTCCCCCAGGGGCAGAGCCACGCCCATTTTCTTTTCGTGTGTCTTTGTGTCACCTACAGGGCGCAATTCTTCATGGATTTTCTTCAAACTTGGTATACGTATTCCTTATACCCTAAGGAAGATCTCTAGTGTTTTTGGTGCATGCCCGACCCCCAGGGACAGAGCCACGCCCATTTCTAGTATGTATTTGTTGGTAGTCTACAGGCCACATTTCTTAACTTATAATTTTGAAACTTAGCATACACATTCTTTGTACCCTAAGGAACATCCCTATCATTTTGGGTGCATGCCCAACCCCCTGGGGCAGAGCCACACCCATTTTCTTATCGTGTGTCTTTGTGTCGCCTACAGGCCGCAATTCTTATTGGATTTTCTTTAAAACTTTGTATACTTACTCTTTATACTCTAAGGATGATCCCTATCGTTTGGAGTGCATGCCCAACCCCCAGGGGCAGAGCCACGCCCATTTTCTTTTTGTGTGTCTCTGTGTCGCCTAGAAGCCGCAATTCTAACTGGATTTTCTTAAAACTTTGTATACTTACCCTAAGGATGATCCGTATTGTTTTTTGGTGCATGCCCGACCCCCAATGGCAAAGCCACGCCCATTCCTTGTATTTATTTGTTTGTCGTCTACAAGCCACATTTCTTAACGTATCATTTTGAAACTTTGAATGATTATTCTTTGTACCCTAAGGAACATTTCTATCATTTGGGGTGCATGCCCAACCCCCAGGGGCAGAGTCACGCCCATTTTCTTTTTGTGTGTCGCCTACAGGCCACAATTCTTAATCGGTCATCTTGAAACTTAAAATACTTATTCCTTATACCCTAAGGATGACCACTTTTGTTTTGGGTGCATGCCCGACCCCCATGGGACAGCAACACCCATTTCTTGTATTTGTTTGTCTGTCGTCTACAGGCTGCATTTCTTAATGTATCATCTTGAAACTTTGAATACTTATTCTTGGTACCTTAAGGAAGATCCCTATTGTTTTTGGTGCATGTCCAACCCCAAGGGACTGTGCCACGGCCATTTTGTTTTGTCTGTCTGTATGTCACCTACAGCCCACAATTCTTAATCGATCGTCTTGAAAACTTGTTTTATACTTATTCCTTATACCCTAAGGCTGACCACTATTATTTTTGGTGCATGACGGACCCCCTGGGACAGAGCCACGCCCAATGCTTTTGTGTCTTGTGTTCGCCTACAGGATGCAATTCTTAACAGATCCTTTTAAAACTTTGCAAACCTATTCCTTATACCCTAAAGATGACCCCTATTGTTTTTGGTGATTTCCTAACCCCCAGGGGCAGAGCCTATGTGTGTTGTCTACAGGCCACGATTCTTAATGGATCGTCTTTAAACTTGGGATATGTATTCCATATAGCCTAAGGACGTCAACTGCATGTCCCGACTCACACAGGCAAGACACGACCAATTTTTGTGTTTGACGTTTACAGGCCGCAATTCTGAATGAATCAGCTTGGTACTTGGTTTATGTATTCCTTATAGCCTGAGGGCGTCCACTATTGATTTTGATGAATGTCCCGACCCCCAGGGGCAGAGCCACGCCCACTTTTTGTCTGTAGTGTTAGGAAGGCACAATTCTGAATGGATTATCTTGGTATAGTTATTCCTTATACTCTAAGGACGGCAACTATTAATGTTGGTGCACGACCCTCAACGCTAAACAAACCAAACGCCTAGCCTTATTGACAAAGTACCATATCAATCAAAGCAGGAATGTGGACGTATATTGTAGCGTTAGCGTTATGTTATTTGTGTGCAATGTTAATTTGGAAACCTGTTTAGTGGTTTCGCTGGTACCGGAAGTGACATATTATGTTCAAGGGTAACTTGGCACCGGAAGTGACATGTTTAAGGGTAACGTGGCACCAGTGAAACCCGTCATTCCTGCATGCAGGTCTAGTGTTTTTAGGCTTTCAGACTTTCGTCTGAAAGCCTATTGAGATTACTAAAATTATTATTATTAGGCTTTCAGACTTTCGTCTGAAAGCCTATTGAGATTACTAAAATTATTATTATTAGGCTTTCAGACTTTCGTCTGAAAGCCTATTGAGATTACTAAAATTATTATTATTATTAAGCTTTCATATTACATATGAAAGCTTATTGTTTCTGTTAAAGTTATTATTATTATTATTTTTTTTTTTGTGTGTTTTCTGCAAATCGGATTTCTCAGAATCTATCCATAGGATCTTTCTGAAATTTTGACCTACCCCCCCAAAAATGGGGTGCGAACCTTGATTAAATATATTTTCGAAACGTTTTACGAATCCGAAATCACCGAATTTTACGAACGAAAAAAATGACAATGCATAGTCGTAACTTTGTTATTTTTTGACCGATTTTACTAATTCTTTTTTCTTTGAATACCTTTAAAAAAACCATTTTCATCTGCAGTTTCACATTTTCGAATTTCGAAAATTCGTCGCTGTGATTTCGAACCGGAAGATTAGACCAATTTGACAACTTCTTTAATAGTTGTACGATTTTCATGAAATTTAGTATCTAAGTAGATCCTACCGATGTGACTTCAAAAATATAATTAGAAATTTTCTAAATTATCTCCCCTTGACGAAATTAAGGATCAAAATTTTCAAAAAAATCATCGAAATATAGGTCAGAATGACCTGATTTTTTTTTTGGATACTAGATAAGTAATTACTGATTTGTACACAAAATATGGAGTTTGTCGATCGAACCGGAAGTGCCGCCATATTTAAAAGTGAAAAATCAATAAGGCTTTTTTGCTATTTTACTTACAGACTCGGGAGTTATATTTTCTGAATCCTTGTAGGAAGGCCTAAAAAATGTCGCGAATAGAATTTTGATTTCGGTCACGTGATGGTCACCATTTTGAATTGAAAATGAAAAATAGAAGCAATTTGAAGGGTCGGGACTTTGGAACACAATTACTCTCCTTCTAATTAAGCTAGAATGTTCAAACTTGGTGTAGACGTTCACTAGGTCAATGTTATGATTGAGTTCAAAGATGAGCATTTTCTGCTTAGGGTAAGCAGAGATAAACAAGCTAATTTGTTGATTCTTTAGGGCACGATAACTTCGGTTATAATGAAGGGAGGGCGGTGAAACTTTTGTCAATAGAGAGTCTAATAGCTAGCCTGTTGTGTGAAATCATTGTATTATTTTTTCTAAATATCAGGGATAGCCGAAAAAAAGAGATTGAAAACCCAAAAAGTCGTATTTTTACAATTTGGAGCATGTTTAGAGGTCTTTCTCGTAAAGTCAACATAATATTTTTTGGGAACTTCTTGTACAAAGAGTCTTATTGGTAGTCTTTTATATGAAACCATCGATCAACAGTCCAACATATCAGGAGTAGAAGAACAAAAGGATCGAACATTGAAAACGGCACCCTTTCATTGTTAAGCGAAACATGCAGTGTGGGTGACTACAATCTACACATTTAGTCATCGTATAGAGCTTATTCAACAGTATCGAATTCCAACTGCTTAGGGATATTTTACGTGCACTCCAATGTGTACACGGGACCTTGGTTTTTCGTCCCATCCGAATGACTAGACAGCTGTGCTTGTCAGGCCCTCCGTTCTGCCTCACTGACAAGGGGAACCACGCCGGGAAATCGAGATGAACTTTCTCCGTGCAGAACTTTCAATTCAGGCGAAAACGTTTATTGCATACGATTAAGCTGGTCAGTTGGAGCTTATTTTCAAAAGTTTTGTAATAATCGGTTGGTAATTAAAGTACCGTGCACATTAAACTGTTAAAACAGAAAATTTCGCCCGGTTGAAATGTTTCTTGCTATAAGTCAGCAATTTTCTGAATTCAGGGAGGCTGAATGGCTGAATGGTTAGCATGTGCGCACTGTATCGTAACGTCTGTCATTGAGTCAACGGGCGTCGTTTCGATCTCCAGGTTGCACGTGACATGAAGTATGATGTCCAACCTTGTGGGTTTTCTCCGTGTTCTTCGGTTTCCTCCCAACGGCTAAAGACCTGTAAGCGCAGGGGGAGTTTTTAAATAAAATTAAAAAACATATGTTAGTCCCGAAATGACCTAGTTTGTGTCGAATGGACATTAGGCCGCATTTCTCTCTTTCTCTTTTATTTTTAAAGTTTTGTAATAATCGGTTGGTAATCAAAGGTACTGTAAAAGTGATAAAACAGAAAATAATCGGTTGGTAATCAAAGGTACTGTAAAAGTCATAAAACAGAAAATTTCGCCCGGTTGTAATGTTTCTCACTTTAAAGTCAGCAATTTCCCGATTTTAAGTGGCAAACGTTTATTGCGAACGCTTAAGCTGGTCAGGGGGGAGCTTATTTTTAAAAGTTTTGTAATATTCGGTTGATAACTAAAGGTACCGTGCAAATTAAACTGTTACAATAGAAAATTTGGCCCGGTTGAAATGTTTCTCGCTGTAGGTCAGCAATTTGCCGATTTTAGGGAGGTTGCGTGGCTGAATGGTTAGCACGTGCGCTCTGTATCATAACGTCTGTCATTGAGTCAACTGCCGTTGTTTCGATTTTTTGGTTGTACGTGACAAGGAGTATGGTTGCCTGTCCAACCTCGTAGGCCGTAACCGCCGCTGCCCGGGTAAAATTTCCCTCATTGCACACATTATGGCATATGCCCGTCTTCATTAGCCCATTTTAGGAGCAGAACAGTCGGACGTTAAACCCCATTCAATTTCATTTCATTTTCTCTATGTTGCTTATTTATTATAGTGGATAAATATTTTTCTGGTTCTAGCAATTATTTAATTTCTGCATAGAAATCTTGCTTTGGCCAGTTTTTTTTA
Source organism: Patella caerulea (assembly GCA_036850965.1). Lineage (NCBI taxonomy): Eukaryota > Metazoa > Mollusca > Gastropoda > Patellidae > Patella > Patella caerulea. The sequence continues at coordinate 1,306,515 of JAZGQO010000008.1, read as the reverse complement.
TTGCAGAGTGCCATTCTTGTTTAAACAAACATGATCCTTTGTTTAAAACATGCTTAAGAAGTCGTCACGATTTCCTACTTATAACCAAACATATTGGAAATATTAGTCTGGCATTATTAAATCCTAATTTTATTGGTCTTATTTAAAATTAAACTTTCATTTAACTATGAACAACCCTTAACGTGTCTCTTTAAAACTATTAAGTACTCTAAAACAGTAGCTCAACCTTTTGACCTAAACTCATTAATTTACCATTTTGTTGTGAGCGACTTCTTATTCTTCCTATATGACATATTGCACGTGTCTGATTTCAAAGGGGGGTTGAGTGGCTGAATGGTAAGCACGCGCGCCTGTCATTGAGTAAACTAGCGTGTTTTCGAATGCCCGGTTGTACGTGACAAGGAGTAAGGTCGCCTGTCCAACCTGCCATTTTTAATTTTTTTTTCCCGCCATTTTCATTTCATTTTCTCATCCGTCTCATTACAGTAATACAAGTTTCAGTTATTTCCCTTTAGTTTTCAGATTATTGTTATGCCTGGGTGCAATGTTTCATACTATATTTAGACTTGTAACTTCGCGAGTTTTTGACCAATTTTAATAATTTTTTCTTCGTATCCTTTTATTTAGGTTACTTGATACAATCAATGACACGTGACGATGAATATGAAAGCTTTCATATCTGCATGGGACAGTAGCAGATCTAGTTATTATTATTATTATTATTTACCGCGAGGGCCTAGATCTCCATGATCGAAAACAGATATCGATCTGGAATTAGCTTTTCTATTGGAAAACCATGTGGTGGCTACTTGATAAAATATTTTTGAAATTTCTGCACATACCGGAAGTGACCGAACTTTTTACTTTCTCTAAAAATTGAAAATCGGCTATAGTTTCGTCAATTCTTTATCCATTTTCAAACAAATTACATTTTTGGAATCCCTGAATCTTTTCTGAGACAATGGCTATCTCACATTTTTCAATTTCGAACATTCGTCTATGACTTTTATCGTTCGAAAATTGAAAACATGTTGTTTACGAGACAATTTTTGTTATTTTTCAAAATTTTCAAATTTGACCTACATTTTTGGATACTTGAAGTCAATCCGATTCCAGTAATATAAGTTTCATTCCGAGTTATCGCCCTTTATTTTTCGATTTTTTTCGAATTTTCTTCCCATTTTGCGAGCTCGGGTTTCGTTTTATGGTAGAATTGACGTTTCTGAAACTTCTGGAACATGAAGTTATAGTCCAATACCAACTGATAAAGCAATTTCGACACGGATCTTTAAACCGGAAGTGGTCGAAATAATGTTCAATATTTTGAAAAAAATGCAAAAAATGGATATTTTTGGGAAAAACGCGATTTCTCCGCCCGATATCAATGGATTAAACAAATTAGGGTACCATTGGACTGCACTAGGATTGTACTATCGTATGATACCCATTTCATACGGATACTATGATCAGGCAGCAAAATATGGCACGCTGAAAATCAAGTATTTTCTGATTTTTAGCATTTTTGGACGCCTGTATCTCGAAAACTTAACCGCAACTTTTTTTTTGACTTTCTCTATCGAGAGTCCATTCGATAGTCTTGTGAATTATGCCACCCAATAAGACTTTGAAATGTCTGGAATAGGTGAAATAACGGACTGAAAATCGAAAAAAGTCGAAAAATCGTGAAATTTTGGAAAATGCTCTACTATTTTTTTATTTTAAGAGATTTTCAAAAAAAGATTGTACATTCAGATAGCTGACCTAATTACGATTCTAACGATGTATAATATGTATGTAGTTATTGAAATTTAATTTTCGATATTTTAAATTTTTTGCATTTTTGGCACTTTTCAACATAGGATTTCTCAGGTGCATTTTATCTGATCAGATAATGCAATATATCATTACAGAGCCCTGTGGCTATTTTAGTGCCCAAACCGGCTATTAAGACTATTCCGAAAATAATAACCATACCGGAAGTATTCAAAAAATGAAAAAAAAAGTTTAAAAACATTGTCGCACTTGCGAAAAACTTGATTTCTCCCTTATGTAATAGCGGACCAAAATAACTAAAGTGTCGTTGGAAAGCCCTATTAATGGACCATCATATGGTATCTAAATAATACGATTTCGATGGTAGGGAAATACATTATTGTATGCCAAAAATCTAGTATTTTCCGATTTTTTAACATTCTGAGACGCCCTGTTCTCGAAAACGACGCCGCAGATTTTTCTTAAACTTTTCTTACTCAAAGTCGGATGTGTATATAGTGAATCCAAAATGAAAAGCGTTGAAATAATATAAGTGATCCAAAAATGGCCTCAAACTTTGAAAAAAATTGAAAAATTGTTAAATTTTTGGAAACGCTCTTTAATTTTTTCCGAAACTACTCAATGGATGTTTCTGAAACTTCTGGTACGTACAGTTAAGTATCCAAAGAACTTCGCATCGCAAAGCTATCACAACAACGATCCTAAAACCGGAAGTAGTCTAAAAAAATGTCCGATATTTTGAAAAAAAATTATTCTTTTACGAAAACCTTTTTTATTTATGAATATTTTTTAATGATATTTTACACAGGAATTATTGATATAAAATTAAACCATGCTAGTCCCGAAATGACATAGTTTGTGTCTAGTCGACGTTAAACCCCATTTCTCTCATCTCGGTAGTGCCGGTTAATTTGAGATATATTTTGTCTCCCTTTAAGTTTTTTACCTTTTTAATTTCAGTTTATGGGTTCCAAGTTTATTATTTATTGCCTGGTGTGTATAAAACAATTCTCAATTGCGAATTCTCAACTTATTTGTTACCTATAATGATTTCTTTTGGCACCGGAAGTGAAGTAATTTTGAAAGATTTTAAAATTTTGACTGGTGTATTCGCAAGCAAATATTACTTACAAATCTGATAGAGGGTGTCACTGAATCATAACAACCGCAGTATCGTTTGGTAGCTCGATGGATCGGCTATTGTATGACGCACTTCCTGTCTGATTCCTGAAAGCCGATTCAGCACTGCGGGTCTGCAGGTCTAGTTATTATTATTATTCCAATTCCACTTTGACTATATCTCAGCAACTAATTGTAACATCGTTACGATTTCTTTTGTTTTACTGGGAAATTGGGTGTGACTTAGAGGATAAAGCTATTTTGAACGTTCTGCGACAATGCGAAATGTCCGAAATCACCGAAGTTATCGTTTTTAAAAATATTGCAGTAATTTTAACAATAATCATTGGATTTTAATTTTCGATACATTTTGGCATAGCCGGAGACAGGGCACATAGCTACGCTACTTTCGATTTTTGATTTTCGGCAAATCTTCGAAGATATAATTAGGCGCCAAATTTTGAAAAATTTAAAATTTTACAAAAAACTTTTTTATGTATGAATATTTTTTAGTCGTGTTGTACACAGAATTAAAGAGTCATCTGACTTGCGCAAAAATGTTAAAATTTTTTGTCTCAGTAATTTTTCTTGACCGCCATTGGCTAATTCAGTTTTTCGGCCCTAGATTAATTATTTATTGTTCGATTTGTATAAAACAAAGTTAACATGCTCCGTTATCTCAAATGTCATTTTTTTTGTTACCAATAATGTTATCTGTCGGTAACAGAAGTGGCGTAAATTTACCAAAAACTACAATTTTGACAGTTAGGTACCATTTTTCAAAAGAAAATATTATTTTTTTTTAAACTTATATATAACTAAAAGAGTGTTCCTTTAAAGGCGCAAAAAATGTCGGAAGCGTAAAATTGACCTATGTACAACCCATTCAGGCTTTTCAGATTTTAGAATATTTTTACGTAACTTTTATAAACCTGTAGCTATAATCCATACGAAGAGAATGTAGGTGAAAATGAGTTTGTAATATAAGCAGTTGCCGAGAAAAGGGCAGTTTTGCACAAGTCACTGTTTTCGTAATTTTGCCTGTAAAATAGTCAATTATTAATGGATATTCGCAAAAGTGACATCATTTGATTCAAAAAGCAAGTATGCGTCATAACAAGTTATATTTTTTAATTATAATTCAAAATTGACACCGAAATTGACGCCATTTGGTCAAAAACTGCATTTTTAACTTTTAAAATCGATATTTTTTTCAACCAAGAATTATTTAATACGTAATAATAATATTAACTTTTGGTTTAAATTCACATACTAACAAAACTCATACGGTCAAATAGATATCATAAAATTGTTTCTAACTTGTTCGGTTGCCAAGATATAGGCGGTTTTCTAAAAGACACTTTTGTAGGTTTTTGGCCCATAAAAGTGTATTATTCGATTTTCATAGTTTTCACCCTTTGAAGCCTAATGTCATAGACGATGTTATAAAACTAATTTAATGTTTTCATTATCGCCGGAAGTAACGTCATTTTGGCAAAAACTGTATTTTAAGCCTTCAAAACAGATATTTTATTCAAATGAGTCTGATTTGTAATGTTTATAAAATTATGATATTTGATTCCAATCAACAAATAGATGAAACCCATACGATCATACAGATACCACAAAATGGTTTCTAACTTGTACGGTTGCAGAGAAATAGCCGATTTTCTACAAGTCACTTTTCAAGTTTTTTGGTCAATAAAAGTGGCAATTATTATTCGATTTACATAAAATTTTCACTGTATGATATCTTATGCCATTTCTGATTTCATGAAACTAATTGAACATTTTCATTATCACCGGAAGTACTGCAATTTTATCAGGATCAATTACATGTTACAAATGTATAAAATGAATTGATATTGCTGGATTTACTGTAATTTTATCAGGATCAATTACATGTTACAAATGTATAAAATGAATTGATATTGCTGGATTTTTGTTGATTCTGTTTCCCTTTATTTGATGTGTGCAATGTTTGTGTGGAAATCTGTTTATCGGTGCCATTGGTTCAAGGGCAACATGGAAGCGAAAGTGACATAAGTTTAAAGTTAAAGTGGCACCAGTGAAACCCGTCATTCCTGCATGCAGGTGTAGTTTTTAAATTGTTTCTGGCAAGTAATAACAATGTCCTCACAATAGTTATTTGTCTGTCACGATTCTCGATAATAAAATCAGAGTAGGAATTACATCATAATCAACGTATGACATATTATATTCTGGAGTAATTATCGTTTCTGGAGTTTAACATCCATATCCACCAGGGGAGATATCGTAGACAAAATAGATCAAGTGTATTTGTGATTGTGTAGGAAGCGTGACACAATTTTATTTCTTCAAAAATGGAGCGTTCGTGTTTTATTCTGAGGTAAAATAGTACCATGCGTTTCCCGACTAATAAAGACAAATATCTACATAGATTAGGATGTCATTTATGACATTTTAATGTGTAATAGTTTTATATCCACCACTATCGGTAATTTATCTGTATCGGCTGATATTTTTGGATGTCAATATCTGATATCAGTAAAACTGATAGGTGCCATATCGGACCATCACTATTTAAAATGATTTGAAGATTTGTTGAAACTTCTTTACATTGATACAGTCATGTATGGTAATATATTTGATTTTAATTTGTCAAATCTTTATTCAGGTTTATCAGATAGCATATATCATCTTAAAGGCAGCTAATGCTCCCAGACCAGGAAACTGGATATTAGAAAAGTCTATAGACGGTATAACATATACACCTTGGCAATATTTTGCTATTAGTGATGGAGAGTGTAGAGAATTTTATAATGTTCAACCTGCCATTGGTGTTCCTAAATTCACTAGAGATGACCAGGTTATTTGTACCTCGAGATATTCTCGTCTTGACCCTTTAGAGAATGGTGAAGTAAGTATGATATATACAGTATATATATCTCCCACTTAAAATTAAATAGTTACTTAATGAATACAGTATGTACAATATGAGAGAGATTATATCTTAATTTTTTATTCCAAAAGATCCCATTTTGCAAGGTGCAATAGATTCCTGGTATGATTAAGACATTACAAATGTTTTGAATTATTATTAGAAATGAATATAATATTTATTACAGATATTTGTATCATTGGTTAATGGTAGACCCGGTGTTGAAGAGCCATCTCAAACTTTACTGGTAAGATTCTTCATAATCTATTTAAATTAAAAAAATAACTGATAATAGGACAACCCGACACATAGAAGCCTACAAAAAACAACACACTTTAATTTAATTTATCTATTTTTAAACATTTTATAACAATTCAAATAATATGGTTGTTTTTCTCAACTGTATATCTTTATATAATATGCAAGGTAGTATTAATTAGATGTAGTAGATATTATCAGGGCTCAAAAAATCTGTAGAAAAAATTACTGCAGTACAAGAAATATTGGGTTAATGTTTATGTTAATATGCGTTACAATTTCAGGATTTTACCTCTGCAAGATATATACGTATTAGACTTCAAAAGATACGAACATTACATGCTGATTTGATGACCTTCCAAAACAACAAAAACCTGAAAGATTTGGATCCAACTGTCACTAGGAGGGTATGTTGAGAAATAATGTTAAATGTTGGCTATTTATGAGAATTATAGATCTGTAAAAGGTAAATTAATTTTCTTAGCGTTTCCAGTACATGGCCCATGAAGAACTTGTTTTTTTTTTGCCAAGTATATTTCTTTTATGCACGCCACGAAATTTTCCACAAACGATACCAATCGGTTATGTACCATCGCACCAGCTCAAAAACACGCGTCCGGTTACGTAAACAAATTTCAATAACAAATTTATTCACATTTGATCAATATTTATACACGCTCATTTTGTGACACAGGTTTAAATTATTAGTACGATATCACACAACTCAATTCATTCATTTTTATACGTCCACATTCATAATGTGAACGTATTATGCCGTCACCTCTGTCTGTGTGTGTGTGTGTATCAGAGTTGGGATTTCGCCCGTATATTCCGGACTTGTCCGAATTTTTTTTCCAAACGCACAATATTGTCCGACCGGGAATATGCCCAATCGGACATCAAGACATAGTGAATAATATTCAAAATTCCAAAATTAATATAGTGTACTTAGAGTATAACTACCACTCAACCCAATAATCGTTGACAATAGGCAAGATTGATTAGGTAATTAAGTGATCAACGTATTTATCGTGTTATACCGTCAATAAACCTACCTAGATTAACTACTTAATCTGCCTTGATTGATTGACTTAATCCTTTGTCGGACAATTCATCAATCTAATCTTAAACAAAAGTCATTGCTTTCCCTTTGTCGGACTATTCATCAATCCAATAAGAGTGATTATAATTTTAATTCACCTGTTTACCTCGTGGTCTTCAATTGTCGGGCATTTTAATCGCATTGATTTGAGCCGACACCATCTATCAACTAATCATAGATGTCACATATCGTAAGAGTATATTATTTTATAACACCTTAATTCATTTTGTCTACGATATCCTTTACGTCTTTTAAGAATCCATATATAAATTCTCATCCACAGTGGCACTTTCCCGTGATCTCGAGCGCCGCACGAATATTGCTTAACATGTTAGGCAGTGCTTACTATGAAGCTGTGTGCTGTAAGTCACGTACGCCATAGCGGCAATACGCTGAAGTCAGCTATGCCTTTTGTCATCACCACAAGTATTATTTCGAACGCTTTTCTTTCATTTGCTGCCGTGTTCTTATTTCTATTACGCACGGATTTGAATATTTTGTTGACATTTTATAAAGAAAAAACGATGTTCTGACATCACAAACTATTCTTATTTCGGAAGTTCGGCATTCATTTGCTGCCACGTAAATCTAAAGGAATATTACGGTTGTGAATTTTATGCCGAAGCAGGATCGACAAGCTTTCATTCAATGTATTACGAAAATGCTTAATTTTGTACGACATTTACTGACATAAATTTGAATGCCGTACGGGAATTAGGTGTGAAAAATAGCGAGGTTCACCAATTTTTATTACGTACGGGATTTGAATATTTTGTTGACATGTGATTTTTAATTGTGGTATGAATTGAATACCGTACGGGAATTAAATATGAAAAATAGCGAGGTTCACCTACTTTTGTTATGTACGTGATTTGAATATTTTGACATGTGACTTTTAATTGTGGTATGAATTCGTCTGCTTAAATAATGATAAGAGTTACGCCCCTTTATTTTCGGTAAAATGTCCGACACAAAAAATTTTGAAATCCCAACTCTGGTGTGTATGTATGTATGTACTGTGTGTGTGTGTGGTTCGCCTACAGGGCGCAATTCTTCATGGATTTTCTTCAAACTTGCTATACTTATTCCAGGGAATATTTTACTTTTTTACATTTGATTAGCAGTTTCCAGAAAAAATGTGTAAGAATGCTAATCAATTGTATAATTGAGTAGCAAAATTTACCAATTGATTAGCAGTTTTTTTAGTATGTAATAGAATTCTTATTTCACATAATTAGGCCTACATGTGACAATAACAATACCCACATTATTTGTATTACCAAACGGTTGTTTATATTTATATATAAAATAAAAATAAAAGTATATGACCACATGTTATTCTTTGTACGAAACCTGGACATTCTTTATTTACTTCATACTCTATAGTCAGATCTTTTCTGCGTCATATTTCCTCGCCCAATCTTGAACTGTTGCTAATTTTAATGTCGAATTTGAAGACAGAACATAATATCATGTGTTTGAATTTCGCGACGTACCCTCGATCATCCGGTAATTTTATCTTGTAGTGTTTTGAATGTCTGTCTTGACGAATGTGACTACCACAGATATAGAAAGAAAGTATGTAGTGTTGTCATCTCTGTCATCAAAACCTTTTATGTCTATAAATAGCAGACGTCAACATGTACTGCCCTCGTTCCACTGGACCGTTGCAGAGGCACGTAAAGAGTCTTGATGATATATATATAGACAATAAAATTGCGAGATTTGAGATTTGTTTTGATGTGTTTTACGATACTGAATGGTTTTAAAGTTAAAATTAATTTTCAAAACTTTGATTCGCGCTGAAGCAGGGTTTTATGCTAATAATGGTAATCAAGTATGAATTTGATTCGCAAAATCGGACGTTTGAGTCTGAAATTGCGATACGAACCCGGTTAAAATATTCCCTGACTTATTCCTTATACCCCAAGGAAGATCCCTATTGTTTTTGGTGCATGCCCGACTCCCAGTATTTGTTTGTTTGTCGTCTACAGGTCACATTTCTTAACTTATAATCTTGAAACTTTGCATACACATTCTTTGTACCCTAAGGAACATCCCTATCGTTTGGGGTGTATGCTCCACCCCCAGGGGCAGAGACACGCCCATTTTCTTTTCGTGAGTTTTTGTGTCACCTACAGGGCGCAATTCTTACTGGATTTTCTTCAAACTTGGTATATGTATTCCTTATACCCTAAGGAAGATCTCTATTGTTTTTGGTGCATCCCCGACCCCAAGGGACAGAGCCACGCCAATTTCTAGTATGTATTTGTTTGTTGTCTACAGGCCACATTTCTTAACTTATAATTTTGAAAATTAGCATACACATTCTTTGTACCCTAAGGAACATCCCTATCATTTGGGGTGCATGCCAAACCCCCTGGGTCAGAGCCACACCCATTTTCTTTTCGTGTGTCTTTGTGTCGCCTATAGGCCGCAATTCTTATTGGATTTTCTTTAAAACTTTGTATACTTACTCTTTATACTCTAAGGATGATCCCTATCGTTTGGTGTGCATGCCCAACCCCCAGGGGCAGAGCCACGCCCATTTTCTTTTTGTGTGTCTCTGTGTCGCCTAGAAGCCTCAATTCTAACTGGATTTTCTTAAAACTTTGTATACTTACCCTAAGGATGATCCGTATTGTTTTTTGGTGCATGCCCGACCCCCAATGGCAGAGCCACGGCCATTCCTTGTATTTATTTGTTTGTCGTCTACAGGCCACATTTCTTAACGTATCATCTTGAAACTTTGAATGATTATTCTTTGTATACCCTAAGGAACATTTCTATCATTTGGGGTGCATGCCCAACCCCCAGGGGCAGAGTCACGCCCATTTTCTTTTTGTGTGTCGCCTACAGGCCACAATTCTTAATCGGTCATCTTGAAACTTAAAATACTTATACCCTAAGGATGACCCCTTTTGTTTTGGGTGCATGTCCGACCCCCGTGGGACAGCAACACCCATTTCTTGTATTTGTTTGTCTGTCGTCTACAGGCTGCATTTCTTAATGTATCATCTTGAAACTTTGAATACTTATTCTTGGTACCTTAAGGAATATCCCTATTGTTTTTGGTGCATGCCCAACCCCAAGGGACAGTGCCTTGCCCATTTTTTTTTTTGTCTGTCTGTGTGTCACCTACAGCCCACAATTCTTAATCGATCGTCTTGAAAACTTTTTTTATACTTATTCCTTATACCCTAAGGCTGACCACTATTATTTTTGGTGCATGACGGACCCCCTGGGACAGAGCCACGCCCCATGCTTTTGTGTCTTGTGTTCGCCTACAGGATGGAATTCTTAACAGATCCTTTTAAAACTTTACAAACCTATTCCTTATACCCTAAAGATGACCCCTATTGTTTTTGGTGATTTCCTAACCCCCAGGGGCAGAGCCATGCCCATTTTTACTTCGTGTCTGTGTGTTGTCTACAGGCCACGATTCGTAATGGATCGTCTTTAAACTTGGGATATCTATTCCATATAGCCTAAGGACGTCAACTGCATGTCCCGACTCACACAGGCAAGACACGACCAATTTTTGTGTTTGTTGTTTACAGGCCGCAATTCTGAATGAATCAGCTTGGTACTTGGTTTATGTATTCCTTATAGCCTGAGGGCGTCCACTATGGATTTTGGTGAATGTCCCGACCCCCAGGTGCAGAGCCACGCCCACTTTTTGCCTTTAGTGTTAGGAAGGCACAATTCTGAATGGATTATCTTGGTATAGTTATTCCTTATACTCTAAGGACGGCAACTATTAATGTGGGTGCACGACCCTCAACGCTAAACAAACCAAACGCCTAGCCTTCTTGACAAAGTACCATATCAATCAAAGCAAGAATGTGGACGTATATTGTAGCGTTAGCGTTATGTTTGTTATTTCATTTCTCCATCAATGTTATGTGTAGGCCCACTTTCAGTTTGACAGATCACGTATTTTTAACATCACGTATTGACCAGTTGCAAGCAGGTTAAATGATTTTAAAATGCCCCCGTTCTAATTGTTTAAATGATTAGTTATGCCATAAATATTTGTCAGCTATATTTCCAACACCTTTTCTCACTTGATTTGATATTTTTAGCAGGTTAATTTTATAGATTTTTGTTTTTCGTGTAGTGCGGTCCCCCTGCACTTACTATTAGAGTAGAGTTTTAGCCCTTCGTACTGTAGAATGTTCTCGTTGTCGGGCTTTGCTCCTGTTTGCTCGCTACACTTATTATTTTGACGTTTTCCGAGATTCTATCCGGATTATCGCCCTTATTGTTGAAATTGTTTGACGTTTTGACATCTGACGTCAACTGGCAGACTATCGCCATTGAAGAGACGACCATTGTCAAGATCGGTCGCATTATTTCTGTTACCTCTTTTTTTTTTCAAATCATTTTTAGTGAAGCCTGTACCATAACAGGCCCGGGACTGTACAGCGCAGTGGACGCTTACGGCTGGCCCCCGGATCCATTCACTTGATTTGATATTTTTAACAGGTTAATTTTATAGATTTTTGTTTTTCGTGTAGTGCGGTCCCCCTGCACTTACTATTAGAGAAGAAGAATTAAGGACGACTATTTCTGATTAGAACTTTATTAGAATAATAACATAAACCAGAACGAGGCTGGGCGTTATGGACAACCAAGTATACAAAACTACGAAACTAGTACTGTTGATTATGGAGAGCAATGAGCATCAAAATAGAACATAACATAGTGGCGCAAAGAATTTATACATGTGTTCCTTTAACTGTACCAATGGCCCATATATATATATGTATGTCATCAACTCATACGATTACATCATGTGTACCTACTTCAAGAATACACATGATGGCAAATGGCCGCCATTTAAAATACTACGCCCGCCTCTTAGAGACGATAACTTGACTCGCTATAAATTGTAAAAAAATTTACTTCGGCTAGAATTTAAAAACACCTAAGATTAACATTTGCTAAAAATTTCTAAAAAACAACCTAAATTTATGGAAATGGGGCCAAATCAAATCAGGCAAATTACATCAAATAGTCCATGTTAAACGTATAGCAAAAATTTTAAACTAACGCGAGCACGCGCGTTTCTAGACAACGCCATAGCGGGTCATAGCAACCAGTGAGTATAAATTGGAAATCCCCAATGACGTAGATATTATAAATTGGAAAGCCGAGTCTGTCTTAAAATAAGTAGTACCGTCAGTAAACAAGATGGAAGCCATCTGCTATCGTGTTTGATCATGGAGTAGGCAAGCACAGGTGTGTCGTATGTCATCAACTTTGACCCCAAGCCGCACATGGCATCGTCTGACTGCTAATGTAAAACGATTTTACTGTCCTCTCGTTTTTATACGCCCACATTTTCATGTGGACGTATATTGTCGTCGCCCCTGTTCGTCCGTCCGTCCACAATTGTTTGTGAACAGTCTACAGGTCACAATTTTTATCCGATTTCAATGAAACTTAAAATATAGGTTTATCACCCTAAGATCTCGGTTCCTATCGATATTGGCATGTATCAGATTGTAACTTCATGGGTTATGGCCCCTGATTGCACGAAAAATCGCGTTTTTTAGCTTGTGAACAGTGTAGAGGTCACAATTTTGAACAGATTTGGATGAAACTTGAAATGCATGTTTATAACCCAAAGATCTTGGTTCCTTTCGATATTTGCACGCATCGGATCTTAACTTCCTGAATTATGGCCCCTGATAGTCCGAAAAATCGCCCTTTTTAGCTTGTGGTCCCTCTGGAGGTCAAAATTGTTATCCAATTTAAAAAAATAGGTTGCCAGGCAACGAAACATACGCCCACACAGCAGCTAAATCGTCCGGGCAGTCAACAAGAGTTGTCGCATATTAAGTAATTATCAAAAAATCATTAGAATTTGTTTGGTTTTTATAAAGTTCTGCTCCATGCTAATGTAAAGTATACGAATCATTTAATATTATGGAATAAGCTGTCACCTCCACTGGATACGAAACATTTAATATTATGGCGACTTTTCGTACAATCAGGGGCCATATATCGACAGGAACCAAGATCTTTCAGTTTGATCAAAATCGAATTAAAATTGTGACCTCTACAGGGTATACACAACCTTGATATACCATATTTTTACACTATTCGTGTAAAAATGGCAGCCATTTCGTTCATCAATTTTGGTCCGATGTTCACAAAATTCAAACTGAAAATTCATTTCAGTGTAATGATGATATAATCAAATGTTTTTGAACTCCATCAAGGCAATTTTCCGTATAATCAGAGGCCATAATTCAGGAAATTACAATCCGATATGCGCAAATATCGCAAGGAACCAAGATCTTTAGGTTATAAAAATGTATTTCAAGTTTCATCAAAAACGTATTAAAATTGTGAGACTCACAATCTTAATCGGCTGTTTTTTGTCGGCTTTAGCCGATTGATCTTTAATCTAGCCGGTTTGTAAAACAATGAACCGACCACTATGGTATCATTAATAATCAACTTTCGGCCGATAACAAAGGGTTAATTATTACTCGTCGATTAAGAAACCCATCAAAGAATCAGTCAATACAATATGAATACCTTCAGCTTCAATCCGTATCGGCTCATTTCCTAAATAAACAACTTAATTAGTTGTGTCAATCAAGGAAAAGAATGTATATAATCCAATGTCGGTTCATTCATTTCTGTCTAACACAATGTTGAAGTACTTGAACACCTCACAGAATGACAATAGAAAACGTAAACGAGTTTTAGCCGACGATAGTGATGGCGGCATTGACCTTGAACTTCAAGCATGCACGTCGTCATTAGAAGTTCACAGAAAATGTTTTGTCTCATAAGTTATTAATTTAGTCTTCTTTTTTAAGTCAGGTAATAACCTACTGATCTCGTATATTAATAATTATTATTATTTTGTTAGCGTTGAGTAAATCTGGTAATAACCTACTGACCCGTATATAATTATTATGTCAAGTAATAGCCTATCATGACAATTGGCCACGTGACTTTTTGCACGTCGGCATATACACAGAAACTAATTTTTGCTAATTTGTTATTATTGATATGTGCTTACATTCTTTTTATACGCCCACATTGAAATGTGGTCGTATATTGTCGTCGCCCCCGTCCGTCCGTCCGTCCGTCCGTCGGTCCGGCGTCCACAATTGCTTGTGGACCCTCTACAGACTAAAGTTAATATCCGATTGACTTTAAATTTATACACAGTGTTTAAGGCCATGAGACGAAGAAGCCTATTGTTTTTCAGCGATTTCCGATAATAACTACCAGAGTTATGGCCCTTGATTACTTCAAAAAATCTTGTGGATGCTCTAGAGGCCAAAGTTAATATCCGATTGACTTTAAATTTATACACGGCGTTTAAGGTAACAAGACAATGAAGCCCATTGATTTTCGGCGATTTCCGATAATTAGTGCCAGAGTTATGGCCCTTGATCTCTTTAAAAAATCTCGTGGACGCTCTAGAGACCAAAGTTAATATCCGATTGACTTTAAATTTATACACGGCGTTTAAGGTCACAAGACAGTGAAGCCTATTGATTTTCGGCGATTTCCGATAATTAGTGCCAGAGTTATGGCCCTTGATCTCTTTAAAAAATCTTGTGGACGCTCTAAAGGTCAAAGTTAATATTCGATTGACTTTAAATTTATACACAGTGTTTAAGGTCATAAGATGAAGAAGCCTATTGATTTTCAGCGATTTCCGATAATTAGTGCCAGAGTTATGGCCCTTGATCACTTCAAAAAATCTTGTGGACGCTCTAGAGGCCAAAGTTAATATCCGATTGACTTTAAATTTATACACAGTGTTTAAGGTCATAAGACAAAGAAGCCTATTGATTTTCAGCGATTTCCGATAATTAGTGCCAGAGTTATGGCCCTTGATCACTTCAAAAAATCTTGTGGAGGCTCTAGAGGCCAAAGTTAATATCCGATTGACTTCAAATTTATACACAGTGTTTAAGGTCATAAGACGAAGAAGCCTATTGATTTTCAGCGATTTCCGATAATTAGTGCCAGAGTTATGGCCCTTGATCACTTCAAAAAATCTTGTGGATGCTCTAGAGGCCAAAGTTAATATCTGATTGACTTTAAATTTATACACAGTGTTAAAGGTCATAAGACGAAGAGGCCTATTGATTTTCAGCGATTTCCGATAGTTAGTGCCAGAGTTATGGCCCTTGATCACCTCAAAAAATCTTGTGGACGCTCTGGAGGCCAAAGTTAATATCCGATTGACTTTAGATTTATACACAGTGTTTAAGGTCATGAGACGAAGAAGCCTTTTGATTTTCAGCGATTTCCGATAGTTAGTGCCAGAGTTATGGCCCTTGATCACCTCAAAAAATCTTGTGGACGCTCTGGAGGCCAAAGTTAATATCCGATTGACTTTAGATTTATACACAGTGTTTAAGGTCATGAGACGAAGAAGCCTATTGATTTTCAGCAATTTCAAATAATTACTGCCAGAGTTATCTCCCTTGATAACTTCAAAAATTCTTGTGACACTATAGAGGCCAAACTTACTATCCGATTGACTTCAGATTGATACATAGAGTTTAAGGTGTTGAAACGAACAAGTATTTTGATTTTCAATGAATTTAGATAACTGAACAGCTAAATCCATGATATTAAATGTTTCATGTATATACTAATTGTTAGCGTGGGGTAAAACTTTATAAAAAGCAATCAAATTCTAATGATTTTCTGATAATTACATAATGAGTTGTTACTCTTAATCAGTTTTTAGTGTATTACAAATGTTTCATTACTGAAAAAAGTAAAAATATGCGACAACCCTTGTTGACTGCCCGGACGATTTAGCTGCTGTGGGCGTATGTTTCGTTGCCTGGCAACCTATCTTTATTTTTATATATTGACAAGTGATCACAATAATACAATTGTAAAAAAAACATATTTATATTTCTTGGCAGTTTTTCTTTTTACTAAATTACAACTTCCGTTTGGTTGGATGAAAGCGAAAGTAGGAATATGCATTATGCAAGTTGCTGAAATTTGACTATAAATTTCGATATTATTATCGATGTATGAATACAGGTATGCAATTACAACAAAGGTTTTGTTTATTCGAAGTTTAGGCTATTATTATTCGGAATACGTTATGCAATTATTAACGTGAATAGGGTTCACAACCTTGATATACCATATTTTTACACCATTCGCGTACAAACGGCAGTCATTTTGTTTGTCAATTTTGGTCCGATTTTCATGAAATTCAAACTCAACCTAGATTACCCTGTAACGGTGATATAATCAAACGTTTTTTTAATAATTGTTACCTCCAGAGGGACCACAATTTTGAATCGATTTTGATGAAACTTGACAATACGTGACATGTATGTTTATAACCCAAAGATCTTGGTTCCTTTCGATATTTGCGCTCATCGGATTGTAACTTCCTGAATTATGTCCCCTGATTGTCAAAATTATTATCCGATTTAAAAAAACGGTGGATTTTATCACCGTTACATGGTAATGAAGCGAGAGTTTGAATTTTGTGAAAATCGAACTAGAATTGACGGACAAAATGGCTGCCGTTTGTACACAAATAGTGTGAAAATATGTTATATCAAGGTTGTGGACCCTATAGAGGTCACAATTTTGAACCGATGTTGATGAAACTTGACATGTATGTTAATAACCCAAGGATCTTGGTTCCTTTCTATATTTGCGCCCATCGGATCATAACTTCCTGAATTATGTCCCCTGATTGTACGAAAAATCGCTTTTGTTAGCTTGTGGTCCATGGTTCAATTTAGTCTAAAACCAATGTGTAGCAAATTTTTGTGACAGATTCACATTTTGGCTAATCAATTCAAAATTTGAATAGCATTTGCTCAGATTCGAGGAGCAGTAAAACATAGCCTAATCACAAAAATGTGCAATTCTGATTTTTCGGGGTATAAGTGGATACTTTTTCTGCCGAAGGCCGGCCTTCGTTGTATACCCTGCTTCGGCTTATGTGCGGATGAAGGTAAAACAAAAAAAGATAGACTGGCACTGCCAGGCAGGATACGCCCACATTTTTGAGAGATGGATAGAGAACAAGCAATACCGAAAGTGATTTTTCCTACATCATCAAGTCCTGTATGTCATACTGTATTGGGAGCAGCCATTTTATTGGTCAGTTCCAGTCTGATATTCATGAAATTTGAAGCCGACAATGATTATGGTGTGACGGTACACAATCTAGAAATGTTACTTTTCGTCAAAATCGGATAAGAATTGTGACCTGTAGAGAGTCCACAACCATGATATACCATATTTTTACACTATTCGCGTACAAACGGTGACCATTTCGTCCAGCAATTTTGGTATGATTTTCACGAAATTCGAACTCAACCTTCCTTACGGTGCAACAGTAATATAATCAGAGTTTTTTTTTAAATCAGATAATAATTGTTCGAGAGATAGACAGAGAACAAGCAATACCGAAAGTGATTTTTCCTACAATCAAAGGCCATAATTCATTAAGTTGCGCAAATATCGAAAAAGAATAAAGATCTTTAGGTAATAAACAAGCATTTCAGGTTTCATCAAAATCGAATTAAAATTGTCACCTCTACAGGGTCCACAACTTTGACATATCATATTCTTACACTGTTCGCGTACAAACGGCGGCCATTTTTTCTGGCAATTATGGTCCAATTTTCTCGAAATTCGAACTCAACCTTCCTTAAGGTGTAACGGTGATAGAGTCAAACGTTTTTTCAAATCGGATAATAATTGTGACCACCAGAGGGACCATAGGCCATAATTCAGGAAATTACGATCGGATGTGCGCAAATAACGAAAGGAACCAAGATCTTTGGGTTATAACCATGCATTTCAAGTTTCATCAAAATGGAATTAAAATTGTGACCTCTACAGGGTCCACAACCATGATGTACAAATTTTTAACAGTATTTGCGTACAAACGGCAGCCATTTTGTATGGCAATTTTGGTGCGATTTTCCCAAAATTCAACTCAACCTTCCTTACGGTGTAACGGTAATACAATCAACTGTTTTATTAAATAGGATAATAATTGTAACCACCAGAGGGACCACAAGCTAAAATAAGGCGATTTTGCGTATAATCAGGGGCCATAATTCAGGAAGTTACGTTCCGATATACGCAAATATCGAAAGGAACCAAGATCTTTGGGTTATAACCATGAATTTCAAGTTTCATCAAAATCGAATAAAAAATGTGACTTCTACAGGGTCCACAACCTTGATATACCATTTTTTAACAGTATTAGTGTACAAACGGCGGCCATTTTGTATGGCAATTTTCGTCCGATTTTCCCGAAATTCGAACTCAACCTTCCTTAGGGTGTAACGGTGATATAATCCAACGTTTTTTTAAATCGAATAATAATTGTGACCTCCAGAGGGACCACAAGCTATGAATGTGGACGTATAAAAAAGGACGATTTTGCGTATAATCAGGGGTCATAATTCAGGAAGTTACGATCCGATATGCGCAAATATCGAAAGGAACCAAGATCTTTGGGTTATAATCATGAATTTCAAGTTTCATCAAAATCGAATTAAAATTGTGACCTCCACAGGGTCCACAACCTTGATATACCATTTTTTAACAGTATTCGCGTACAAACGGCGGCCATTTTGTATGACAATTTTCGTCCGAAATTCGAACTCAGCCTTCCTTAAGGTGCAACGGTGATATAATCAAACGGTTTTTTAAATCGGATAATAATTGTGACCTCCAGAGGGACCACAAGCTAAAAAGTGTGATTTTTCGGACAATCAGGGGCCATAATTCAGGAAATTACATTCCGATAGGTGCAAATATCGAAAGGAACCACGATTTTGGGTTATAAACATGCATGTCAAGTTTCATCAAAATCGGTTCAAGATTGTGACCTCTATAGGGTCCACAAGCTAAAAACGTGATTTTTCGTACAATCAGGGGCCATAATCCATGAAGTTTTCATCCGATACATGCCAATATCGAAAGCATATTTCAAGTTTCGTCAAAATCGGATAAGAATTGTGACCTGTAGAGGGTCCACAAACAAATTGTGGATGGACGGACAGACGGCCGGACGGACAGGGGCGACGACAATATGCGTCCACATAAAAATGTGGGCGTATAAAAACCCTGACATTTTCACAAAAAAAAGTTACCGTCTCTCCACGATGCCGAACGCATTAAATGTCTAAAAAAAAAACTACATGTACTTTAAGTTACACCACTCCAATCGAAATTTGTGTAGACGTGGCTTTGCTTTTATTTCTTTATCTGAAAACATCCCCCCTCTCCGCCTTCAAAATATTATCAACCTGAGAATATGCCATCGTTTCACACGTCTTGCGAGATGTCTACTCTTAGTTTCCAGTTAAGTTAACCAATCATATCATTGAATCATATTATACTGCGTTGTTATTATTATTCTATTTTTAGTAACATATTTTATAAACACGTGTGATTAAAAACGGAGTCTGCATTGTCTTCTAGTTATCGGATATATTGAAATAAAAACTGGTTCAAATTAATCACGACCACAATTTGGCATATTAAACAAGTTAGTCCGGCATTTATAAATTGATTTTTTCGTAGGCCTAATTATATTCCACATTTATTCAAAATGTAATGAATCGCACTTCACAAGTTCTAAAGCAATTTTTGGCTAATGAATAAAATAACTCTTATCACTTTTACACCGATTTGGGTCGCTTTTTGCGATGCGATGCCGCTTAAATTGAACCCTGTTGTGGTCCCTCTGGAGGTCAAAATTATTATCCAGTTTAAAACACCATTTGATTATATCAACGTTTCACTGTAATGAAGAGACAATTTGAATTTCGTTAAAATCGGACTAGAGTTGACGGATAAAATGGCTGCCGTCTGTACGCGAATTGTGTGAAAATATGTTATATCAAGGTTGTAGACCCTATAGAGGTCACAATTTTGAACTAATTTTGATGAAACTTGAAATACAGGTTTATAACCTAATGATCTTGGTTCCATTGCATATTTCCCCATATTGGATCGTAACTTCCTGAATTATGGCCCCTGATTGTATGAAAAATCACCCTTTTTAGCTTGTGGTCCCTCTGAAGGTCACAATTATTATCTGATTTAAAAAAAAACGTTTGATTATATCAGGTACACAGTAGTGATAGGTGAGATTGAATTATGATTTCCTGATGATTACTTAAAATGCAACAACTCTTGTTGACTGCCCGGACGATTTGGCTGCTGTGTGGGCGTATGTTTCGTTGTCTGGCAACCTATTTTTGATATTATTTCATGACATTAAACTATTACTTTTCCTTTTGATTGAGACTTTGTATTTTGTCAACCAGTCACTACCTATGATTGAGACTTTCTCATGTTATGTGCTTGGAAAAAAGATCACAAATGACAAGTGTACTAATATGAAGGATGTAGGATGTCTCCATTGACCAAAAACGATGTGGTTGCTACCATTCCTAGTTTTTGAATGTTAGATATCATATAAAAAAGGAAATCCATTAGTTATTTTTGGAACCGATTGATAAAAGACTTATTAAAATTTGGAACACAGTGGGATTAAAGTCATAAACTCTTAACCTCAAAATATAATATTAAATATAAAAGAATATAAATTAGTCGAGTTATTTTTTTTTAAAAATACATCCACTGCAAGTGGAGATGCATAGCAGCATCAATTAAATCAGGATAAAACATGAAAATGGCGCAAACATTTTATGTAACCAAATGGTTACGTAATGATTATCTGGCGTAAGCAAAGAAATTGGTTACGCAGAGCTTAAACCCGTAACCATTTTTCTGGTTAAGCCAAAATTTGAAATTTGGTGGCCTGTATATGTCTAGTTTAAATTGTAAAACTCACAATAAAAGCCTTCAGGACTGACAAAGATTAGAACATATGACCAAGGTAGATTGTGCACTGCTTCCCTGTGAAAAACTGCCTACTCCCATCAGATACTAAACCAAGTTATAATAATGATTGCTAATCTATTCATTTGTCACTTTAGGAAATTATATGTGAATGTGAAATTATGATCTGTCTTATAAGACTCTCTCATTAACCTAATTTTGTTCTTACAATGATATGTATCTAAACTACTTCAATAAAATGGCATATTTGGTTGGATTATTTGACGTGGAAATAAATTGTAAATTAAACTAACTTAAATCTTTCATTTAGCATTACATGCTCCATTGTCAAAAATCTTGGATCTTTTGGTTAAAATGTATTCAATATTCTAAAATAAAAAAAAAACTAACATGGATATGATATGCCTGAATGATTTATACTAGTGCATTCTACTTTCTGTGACCGTTTTAACAATGTCAAATATCTCATTTAATGGTGATATAACTTTTGGTTTAAACACTACCATTCAGAGACCAAAAATGGATTGAAACGGTCTTTTGAGAAAGATAAAACAATCAAATTCTGCTCTAAACGGAGGATTAGTAAAAAACTGTCAGTCAAAACTTTTGTGACACAATAAGTCTTTAATTGAGCTAGAATGTTCATACTTGGTGCACATGTTTACTATGTAATCAAGTGAGAGTGTCAAAACTCAGCTCACAGACTCATCACATCAGTAGGCCTATCTTGACTGAGTCGATGATGAGAAGATTATTTTGACACCATGTCGCAATAAGAAATTTGGAACATGTTCAAACTTGGTGGATATGTTTATTAGGTGAATATCTTGACTGAGTTAGATGAGTAACAGATAAGCAGAGATAAGCAATTCGATTGGTCAATGATTCTAATTGAGGGAATGATAAGCAGTTTATATGCTCGATGCTTTACAAAATGATAAATGTGCAATTGATATGTGTCATCTATTTCTTTTGGGATTGATGCAGGGGTAATCATTCTCACTGTGGGCTTGGGTATTTTTTGCAGTATTTTTATTCTATAAAAGATATATCTATTGGAGGGCAATGTATATGTTATGGACATGCTAGACTCTGTAGACCCAAAGATGGAAATCGTACGGTAAGTATATATCACATCACTTGCTTTATATGAAAATAACGTGCAAAATATGCAAATATTTTACCTTCACATGTCTGCGTAGAGATAGAGATACTTTCAGCTAGACCTGTTGTAGCTATGACAGGTTTTATTGGTTTTCTTTAACACTGTTTTAATAACATTTTAACATTTTAAAGTACTTTTCGTCCGTCTTGGGACTATTCATAAATATTGTTATTGTATAAAGATGGACATTATAGTATATTTATGCATATTTACATAGTAACACTTTAGTTTTAATTGGTTATAGTTACCATTGTCCATGGTTACATAGTATATTGTTAACTACCGTAATAGAAAACATGTACACCTGTAAACTACTTGTAAACTCCTTTATTACATCCAGACTCGATTATTGTAACTCACAGCTTGTTCGACTTCCCGTAAAAAGTTTATACCCTCTTAAACTCTTTCAGAATAAAGCTGCCCGCATCGTTTTACTAACATCGTATCGTTCACCCATCACCCCTGTCCTTAAACAACTTCACTGCCTCCCTGTTTCTTTTCGCATCGATTTTGTGTCTTGCATATCTGTCAATCATAGGTCCTGAATTGCCTGCATATCTCAAAGATCTTCTAAACCATTATAAACCCCTACGCCAACTCCATTCTTCAAATCTTCATCTCCTTGAGATTCCAAAAACTAAAACACTTTTCACCCAACGCTCCTTTTCGTTGGCAGCACCGAAATTTTGGAACAAAATATCCTTTAAAACAAGGACCAGTTCAAGTTTTAACGTTTTTAAAAAGAACCTAAAAATAGAATTGTTCCAAAGAGCCTTCATGTAATTTATTTCTTTTACCAATTATTTTAATGTTTTATGCTGTTTTTGTACACTGCTATTAATTTGTTTTACCAAATAGTTTAATTTTAATTTGTGATTTTCTTCTTTTTTTTTTTTAATGCTCTTATTTTGTTTTATCAATCAGTTTTATTTTTATTCTTATATGATTTTCTATCTATATTGTTTTACATTGTGTATTCATAATCATATATTTTGTTTTGTACAAGCGCCACCAAGCAGCTTTACGAGCTGGATTTGGACGCTATACAAATTCAATAAATTACTAGGCTTTCAGACTTTCGTCTGAAAGACTATTGTTTTTAAAAATATTATTATTATTATTAAGCTTTCATATTGCATATTGCATTATTATTATTATTAAGCTTTCATATTGCATAAGTTTAGACCAATTTGACAACTTCTTTAATAGTTGTACGATTTTCATGAAATTTAGTATATAAGTACATGTAGATCTTACCAATATGACTTCAAAAATGTAATGAGAAATTTTCTAAATTTTCTCTCCTTGGTGAAATTAAGGATCAAAGTTTTAAAAAAAATCGTCGAAATATAGGTCAGAATGACCTAATTTTTTTTTTGATACTCGACAAGTAATTACTGATTCCTACACAAAATATGGAGTTTGTCGATCGAACCGGAAGTGCCACCACCTTGAAACATGAAAAATCCCTAAGGCTTTTTTGCTATTTTACTTACAGACACGGGAGTTATATTTTCTGAATCCTTGAAGTATGGCCCAAAAATCGCAGGGAGCAGAATTTTGATTTAGGTCAACTGATGGTTGCCATTTTGAAGTGAATATGAAAAGTAGTAGCAATTTTAAGGGCTGAGATTTTGAAACACAATAAGTCTCCTTCTGATTGAGCTAGAATGTTCAATCTTGGTGTAGATTTCACTATGTCAATGTCATGATTGAGTGCAAAGATGAGCCTTTTCTGCCTAGGGGAGGAAGAGATAAGCATGCTGATTTGTTGATTCTTTAGGGCACAATAACTTCGGTTATAATGAAGAGATGGTGGTGAAACTCTTGTCAATCGAGAGTCTAATACCTAGCCTGTTGTGTGGTAGCAGAAAAAAGAGATCGAAAATCCAAAAAGTCGTATTTTTAGGATTTGGAACATTTTTATAGGTCCTTTTCTCTTAAAGTCAACATAATATTTTGGGGGAACTTCTTCTACAAACAGTCTTATGGGTAGTCTTTTATATGAAACCATCGATCAACAGTCCAAAATATCAGGAGTAGAAGAATAAAGGGATCGAAATTGAAAATGGCACCCTTTCATTGTTAAGCAAAACATGCAGTGTGGGTGGCTACAATCTGCACATTTAGTCATCGTATAGAGCTTATTCAACAGTATCGAATTCAGACTGCTTAGGGATCTTATACGTGCACTCCAATGTGTACACGGCGGGTGGGGGGGACTTGCAAGAAATTCGAGATGAACTTTCTCGGCCAATGCAGGGATCGAACACCCGACCTCCTGACTAGCAGGCCAACGCCTTAGCCACATAGTGTGGACACCCATCATACATTTCATCCGTCAAATCAAAGCATTTCATTGCATTAGACCAATAATTAGGGTTTCACACTGCGTAGCTTGTGTGAAACACTATTGTTTTTGTTAAAATTATTCTTCTTATTATTATTCTTCTTTTTCCAATTTGCTTATATCTCAGCAACTTCTTGTCAGATCAATACAATGTCTTCAGTTTTACTGGGAAAGTGGGTGCGACATTGTGAAATGTCCAAAATCACCGAAAATATCGTTTTTTGAAATATTGCCGTAATATTAACAAAATAACCATTGGATTTTAGCATATGATGCATTTTGACATAGCCAGAAACAGGTAACATAGCTATGTTACTTTTGATTTTTGATTTTCGACGAATCTTGGAAGATATTAGGCGCGAAATTTTGAAAATTTAAATTTTTACAAAAAACTTTTTTATTTATTAATTTTTTTATATGACATTTTAACCAAGGTTAAAGAGTCATCTGATTTGAACAAAAATGTCAACATGCATTTTGACATAGCCAGAAACTGGGGACATAGCTATGTTACTTTTGATTTTTGATTTTCGACGAATCTTGGAAGATATTAGGCACCAAATTTTGAAAATGTAAATTTTTACAAAAAACTTTTTTATTTATTAAAAGAGTCATCTGATTTGAACAAAAATGTCAACAGTTTTTGTTTCCGTAATTTTCCTTTGCCGCCATTGGCTAACTTAGTTTTTCAGTCCTACATTATTTATTTATTGTTCGATTTGTATAAAACCATGTTCATATGTTCCGTGGTTCAAAATGCCATTTTTTTGTTACCGGTAAAGTTTCCTGTAGGCACCGGAAGTGGCGTAAATTCAGCAAAAACTACAATATTGACAGTTTGGTACCACTCTTTGAAAGCAAATACTATTTTCTGCTAATCTGATCTTACTCAAAAGATGCGCCCTGTTAAGGTGCACAAAATCTTGGACTCAGTTTTTTTAATTTCGATTTTGTTTACGGGCCATTTCGGTGAAAAGGTAAAAAAAGGGGTAAAGATAAGCGATTTACAACCCATCCAGTGTCTTCATATATTATAATATTTCTTCGATACTTTCATAAACTTGTAGCAATAATCCATACAAAGAGAATGTATGTGAAATTTAGTTTGTAATATAAGGAGTTGCCGAGAAATGGGCAATTTTGAAGAGTCACTTTTCGTGTTATTTTGGCTGTAAAAGAATCAATTATTATTTGATTTTCAATTTTCTTTAACTGTCTGTTGCCTTTTGCCACAGTGGACTATTCCAAACCATTTTAACCCTATACACTCACCCCCTAAATTGGCGTTTTACCACTGGTATCTGTTACTGGGCAAATGGTAAAAAAATAATTCTTAAAGTTCCAATTTCATATTTTCTAAGAAAGTCAAAACATAATTATTTCTATGTCTTTTGCTCAAAAGGTTGTCAACTCACTATTATACGATCATGGGCAAAATTTTTGGGGCATTAAAATGGGTGACACAGGTTGATTGAGGAAATAGTTACTCAATTACCTCCCTTGTTTTCCCATTCCTCTCCATGGACGGGCATCTTCAAACGTTTGAATTTGAAGTTGAAAATGATATTTTTGCCAATTTCTCAACTCGCAATAGAGACTTATAGGATTAATAGGATTATTCTTTAACAAGGTAGGACTGTTTATTGGTTCAATCTATTTTAGGGCTTTATTTTAATACATTTTAAAATGCTATTGGAACTTTAAAAGAACCACATGTTATATGTTTCTGATTAGGGCATTGGCAGGGCTTTCTATAGGGGATCATTTCGTTGACCTCACATGCATAAACTTTGACCTTGACCTTTTTTATTTGACCTTTGACCCCAAAAATAAGTTTAACTTTTCCATTTGACCTCAAACAGGCCACAGGGATTATAAGCTGGTAGGGTTTTTTATGTAGATTCAAAGAAAACAACTATTTTGCCATAAATCTATGTATTATTCATAATTGTAGCATTAAAATCAAAAAAGTTATGAAACATCAAAGATGATAATTGTTGCGAAAAAATACAGCAATGAAAGTTTAAGTATTCACATCGTGGCAATTGTGATTTAATTTATAGATTTAGAGATAACAAAATTAAATATCACAAATATATGATTAGAATCAAAGAATAAAGACATAATTAAGTAATTATGCAAATGACCTTTGACCCCACTATTGACCTTTGACTCAATGGGTTGACCTTTGACCTGACACACTGACTTTCGACCCCAAAATTAGTATTTTTATACTTTTTTTGCTAATATATTACCCACAGCTGCTATTATGAAAATAAAATACTACAGCATTTGCCATAAGGAAAACACCACCCCAAATACTACAGCATTTGCCATAAGGAAAACACCACCCCAAAGACAATAGCACTTTTTTACACCGAAATATGAAACTACGCACAAGGCTATAAGTACGAAAAATTCAGAAGGAATACATACAATCAAGTAGATACATGTAAACAGGCCTAGGAAAATCATGCAACAATCAATAATTATATTATTAACAATAAATATAACAATGACAAAAAATCTGCTATATTATCTAGTTTTTTCCCTTCAAACAGATCAAGTTCCACTGTGCCAACTGCCACCTCATGAGACTCCAGTTCGATGTCTCGGAGTCAACTTTGCCATACTGGGCTCTGTATCTATAATCTATACACTGTTCATGCTTCCATTCTTTTGTGCTAATATTATGACTAATCTTCTGACGACGACAAGGTTGGGATGCACATGGCTGTGTTCTCTTCAATGGTGAATTTTCTTCACAATAATCTTCTGCATGGGAATGCTTTTACTTTTATGCTGATTGACCCCTTGACCTGGTGGTACATGTACTTTTGTTATTCTGTTGTACCCAAACTTCCTCAACAATATCATTGGGTCTACCACTATTTCCATCTTCAGATATGGGCCTTCAAATATAAATAAATAAAACATTCAGTACAATAAAAA
This sequence comes from Patella caerulea, assembly GCA_036850965.1. Lineage (NCBI taxonomy): Eukaryota > Metazoa > Mollusca > Gastropoda > Patellidae > Patella > Patella caerulea. Next base: position 1,279,007 of record JAZGQO010000008.1, on the reverse strand, counting down.
AAAAATAACAAAAGACTTCTACAATGAGTAACCTTAGGTAAAATAATTGGAAAGAAGAAGAACATAAATCATAAATCAATATTATATACTAGTAAATCTAGGCATACAATCTAAAGCTGTAGAACATTTAGACAGTTTAGGTTTATACTTGTTTTGAATGTAAAAATATTACATTATACATAACAAACAAAACTCACACATTGAAATCTATGCTTGTATCACTACCCATGTCTATGTGCAATATCTTCAGCTGAGGTTGAAGGCCTAGAAAAAAAATAAAATTAAATAAGACATGTAGTAACACAGAAGGATAGTCACACAAGCTTTCTTAGGCATTTATAACATAAGTACATGTATATAATTTATTTTTACCAAATAGTTGAGGTAGAATAAGAGATCTAAACAATCATAAATACAGTAGTGATATAGCCTAAGCCTAGTCCAAACAACGGTCCAACCCCTCGATGGAACGAAAGAAAACAAACGGAAACTGACAATAATTAGAGGCCAAGACTTTTTGAAATTTTAATACTAACTGCGAGTTTCTGCATTTCATGTCAAAATAGTCTAATTGAAACAGAAAACATCTCATTTGCATCAAGTTCAGCCATACGCGGACTCCGCCATGTACGCACGTATGACGTGGCCGACTAGCTGTCAAAAATGCCATTACATTTTAGGCCCACATATTTGAACAAATTTACCGATAATTCGATGCTAAATGGATATTTCATGGTAGAAATGCACACACATTTAAATAATTATCATAATCAAGCTTACGTTTGTTCGGATGTAAATTAGTAAACAAAACTCACTCATCCATTCTAATCAGTGTCGATTCTCTCGTTGACAATTCTTCGTCGGCCGAATCTAGGTCACCTCTTTGCTTTGCTCGTTCATTTTAATTCATCGACATCACTCACATATTCAAGATCAGACGTGTCTAATCATTGTAAAACTTAAAAACACTTCTATTCTTAATTTTCGGTTTAGTAATTTCTCTTTTAGACTTAATTAACCGCCTTTTTACGGCTATAAGTACACGACAGAATAGGACTTCTGCTAAATATAAGTAACACGACGTCATTTGTTTGGACTAAGACTAGTAATTATTTCTAGTGCGATTTATAAATAGACAATTTTTCCCTTATTTTTTTTCTCCCCTCTTCCTGCATTTTTGGATTGACTTTTTGGTCTAGAATTGGAGAAAAGGCATCAAATTTTCAATTTCATAGCAGTTTTGGGTAATACTGAGGATATTACAGCGGAGGGATAGGGGGTGTAAAATGTCTTTCTGCGGAGCAATCATTGTGTCAGAAGTGAGATTTTCACCCCAATCAACTTAAAATCCCCGTAGCAAAAAATCTAAACGGTCAACCCCCTACAAACTTATGATGAGGAGATTGCCAAATGAGGTCCCGATTGTGCCTAAAAAGATTGGAAGCAACGGAATGTCGAGAAAAAAACTACAGCCTGTGATGTTACAGGCATTTAACATTGAAGTCAATGGGCAAATAATTACTAGTCTGAGTCCGTTTACGCTCACAGAGTTACCCATCTTTGTTAGAATCTAGACTCGTATAACACGACTTCTATGTTGAATAGTCACCCGTTCTTAGTCTCATTTTAAAGGGAATTTTCGTGGCTTTCGAATGATATAAATTATATTCGTTTACTAAGAATACTTTTTCGCATATGACGTGATGAATTTATCGATCGCCGGCGATCGATTTTACGAAGGGGTGAGTGTATAGGGTTAACACTTTCACTGTTACCGGAAGTGACGTCATTTAGGCAATAACTGAATTTTTAGCCTTAAAAATACATTGTAATATTTTTAGAATTATGAAATTTGGTTCCCATCAACAAATAGAATGAATCCATACGATCATATAGATACCACAAAATGGTTTCTAACTTGTACGGTTGCAGAGAAATGGACGATTTTCCACAAGTCACTTTTTACTTTATTTTGGCTCTAAAAGAATTGGTTACTATTCGATTTTCATAAAATTTTTACCATATGATGTCTTATGCCATTTACGATTTCATAGAACTAATCTAGCTGTTTTAGTATCACAGGAAGTGATGTCATTTTGTTAAAAACTGTATTTTTAGCCTGCAAAACAGATATTTTATTCAAATGAGTCTGATTTGTAATGTTTTCAAAATTATGATATTTGATTCCATTCAACAAATAGATTGAACCGATACGATCATACAGACACCACAAAATGGTTTCTAACCTGTGCGGTTGCAGAGAAATAGTCAATTGTCTACAAGTCACTTTTCAAGGTTTTTGGTCTATAAAAGTGGCAATTATTATTCTATTTACATAAAATTTTCACTGTATGATGTCATATGCCATTTCGGATTTCATAAAACTAATTTTTATTATCACCGGAAGTAATGTAATTTTGTCAGGATCACTTACAAGTAACAAATGTATAAAATGAATTGATATTTGCTGGATTTGGTTGATTCTGCGTCCAATTTATTTGATGTGTGCTATGCTTATGGGGAAACCTGTTTAATGGTTTCATTGGTACTGGAAGTGACATATGTTCAAGGGTAAGGCACCGAAAGTGACATGTTAAAGGGTAACGTGGCACCAGTGAAACCCGTCATTCCTGCATGCAGGTCTAGTTAGGGTTTGACACTTATGTGAAACACTATTGTTTTTGTTAAAATTATTAAGCTTTCATATTACATATGAAAGCTTATTGTTTCTGTTAAAGTTATTATTATTATTTTTTTTTTGTGTGTGTTTTCTGCAAATCGGATTTCTCAGAATCTATCCATAGGATCTATCTGAAATTTTGACCTACCCCCACAAAAATGGGGTGCGAACGTTGTTTAAATATATTTTCAAAACGTTTTACGAATCCGAAATCAACGAATTTTACGAACGACGAAATGGCAATGCATAGTCGTAACTTTGTTATATTTTAACCGATTTTACTAATTCTTTTTTCTTTGAATACCTTGAAAAAAATCATTTTCATCTGCAGTTTCACATTTTCGAATTTCGAAAATTCGTCGCTGTGATTTCGAACCGGAAGTTTAGACCAATTTGGCAACTTCTTTAATAGTTGTACCATTTTCATGAAATTTAGTATATAAGTAGATCTTACCGATGTGATTTCAAAAATATAATGAGAAATTTTCTGAATTATCTCCCCTTCACGAAATTAAGGATCAAAATTTTCAAAAAAATCATCGAAATATAGGTGAGAATGACCTGATTTTTTGGGGGGATACTAGATAAGTAATTACTGATTTGTACACAAAATATGAAGTTTGTCGATCGAACCGGAAGTGCAACCATCTTGAAACGTGAAAAATCCCTCATTCTTTTTTGCTATTTTACTTACAGACATGGAAGTTATATTTTCTGAATCCTTGAAGGATGGCCCCAAAATCTCAGGGAGCAGAATTTTGATTTAAGTCAACTGATGGTTACCATTTTGAAGTGAATATGAAAAGTAGTAGCAATTTGAAGGGCCGAGACTTTGAAACACAATAACTCTCCTTCTTATTGAGCTAGAATGTTCAATCTTGGTGTAGACGTTCGATAGGTCAATGTTGTGATTGTGTGCAAAGATGAGCATTTTCTGCTTAGGGTAAGCAGAGATAAGCATGCTGATTTGTTGATTCTTTAGGGCACGATAACTTCGTGCGGGAGGGCGGTGAAACTCTTGCCAATAGAGAGTCTAATAGCTAGCCTGTTGTGGGAAATCATTGTATCATTTTTTTTAAATATCAGGGGTAGCAGAAAAAAGAGATCGAAAATCCAAAACGTCGTATTTTTACGATTTGGAGCATTATTAAAAGTCTTTTTCTCCTAAAGTCAGCATAATATTTTTGGGGAACTTCTTCTACAAAGAGTCTTATCGGTAGTCTTTTATATGAAACCATCAATCAACAGTCCAAAATATCAGGAGTAGAAGAATAAAAGGATCGAAAATTGAAAACGGCACCCTTTCATTGTTAAGCAAAACATGCAGTGTGTGTGGCTACAATCTGCACATTTAGTCATCGTATAGAGCTTATTCAACAGTCTCGAATTCCAACTGCTAAGGGATCTTTTACGTGCACTCCAATTTGTACACGGTGGGTGGGGGCACGTCAGAAAATCGAGATGAACTTTCTCGGCCAATGCAGGGATCGTACACCCGACCTCCTGGCTAGCAGGCCAACGCCTTAGCTACATAGTGTGGACACCCATCGTACATTTCATCCGTCAAATCAAAGCATTTCATTGCATTAGACCAATAATTAATTATTCTTAATTTAAAACTTTATTTTGATATTAGTCTGGCATTATTAAATCCTAACTTTCATTTAACTATGAACAACCCTTAACGTGTCTCTTTAAAACAATTAGATACTCTAAAACAGTAGCTCAACCTTTTGACCTAAACTCATTAATTTACGATTTTGTTGTGAGCGACTTGTTATTCTTCCTATATGACATATTGCACGTGTGTGATATAAAAGGGGGGTTTGGGTGGCTGAATGGTTAGCACGCATGCCTGTCAATGAGTTAACTAGCGTGTTATAGAATGCCCGGTTGTACGTGACAAGGAGTAAGGTCGCCTGTCCAACCTGCCATTTTTAATTTTTTTCCTGCCATTTTCATTTCATTTTCTCATCCGTCTCATTACAGTAATACAAGTTTCAGTTATTTCCCTTTAGTTTTCAGATTATTGTTATGCCTGGGTGCAATGTTTTATACTATATTTAGTAGGGATGGACGATATTGGAAAATTTCAATATTGCGATATTTTTTCAAAATTCCTCAATATATTGTCAGTATTGCGATATTTTGGTGCACCAAGCAAGTGTTGTCGAAAAGCCTTAGAAAAGGGGTGCTAATCCTCTCCAACAGCAATGAGGCACCCCTTGAATTTATTACCTTACTGGTTGTTTTAATTAATCATCCTGCATCATACTAAATATATATTTTATTTAACTAGAACCATGTCATGTTCCGTTCCGAGTTCAGAAAAACAGTTGATCATATTACAGCCAATTAGGCCTACTTCTTCAGAAACAAAACGCTTTTTATTTTATAATAAGCACATGTATATGAACACAAAAGTGAATAATGAAATCATTTTGTTACAATATAACATTTATCAATCATTCATCCACACTACAGTTATTTTCAGTTTTGTATCACCAAACAATTATACAAAAAATTAAACAAAACACGACTGCAGTTGAAGGGTTTTAAAATAAAATTAAATTCTACTTTCAATTAAATCATTTTAAAGGTTTTTTTAAAAAAAACCCAAACATTTACAGTTTTGTTAAGCACTGGAGTAAACCCCCAGTTTACGAACCATGTTTATTAATCTTAGATTTTAAAATGAAATAACACAAGACGTGATAAATTATGTCTTCTTCAAAATATTAAAACCCGAGAAGAGAACGTACAAATTACTTGTGTTTCCATTCTTGGTAGCTACGTTTCTTCTACAGTCTAGATAAAATTTTATTTTGACCAGTATCGTTTACGTCAATCCGAAGTAGGCCCAAATGCCGAATCTGGCTTGTACAGTTTCTCTTCGGGACTCCGAAGTTGTCCCTTCAACTTCCAACTTCAACTACGTCATCTGCCATTTTGTAAATCTACCAATAGCTATAGACATCGACGACCAGCGCAACTTTACAAATTAAAATTGAACATTGATAATCAAGACTAGATAAATGCCGAAAATAACATCGGTTTTTCCGAGGTTTTTTTATTTTCACTTTCGACTTTTTTGTTGTCTCGATGTACCAGCCACGGGTCTCATTCTATACTGTATGACTGAACATCGACTAGTCCGGATTTACCCGATAAATATATATATTTCTCAATTAGTCTAATTAACTTTAGTTATTCGGGGGTTTCTAAAGCAAGTTCGGGACTAAATTAAGAGAATATTGCAGTGCATACTGCGGTATATGGCGTCAAACGATATATTGGAATATTGCGTTTTTTCTGAGGGTCTTAAAATTACCATCAATATAATTTCCAAACCGCGATATATTGATTTATTGAAATTACCGTCCAGCCCTAATATTTAGACTTATAACTTCGCGTGTTTTTCACCAATTTTGGTAATTTTTTCTTCTTATCCTTTTATTTAGGATACTTGATACAATCAATGACACATGACGATGACTATGAAAGCTTTCATATCTGCATGGGACAGTAGCAGATCTAGTTATTCTTATTACTAGGCTTTCAGACTTTCGCCTGAAAGCCTATTGAGATTACTAAAATTATTATTTTTAAGCTTTCATATAACATATGAAAGCTTATTGTTTCTGTTAAGATTATTATTATTTTTTTTTTGTGTGTTTCTCCTGCAAATCGGATTTCACAGAATCTAACCATAGGATGTTTCTGAAACTTTGACCTACCCCCCCCCCCCCCCCCCCCCCCCAAAATGGGTGGTGGCTGTTGATTAAATATATTTTCAAAACGTTTTGCGAATTCGAAATCACCGAATTTTACGAACGAAAAAATTAACAATGCATAGTCGAAACTTTGTGATTGATAGACCTATTTTATTAAAAAAAAATTCTCTGAAAACCTTGACGAAAGCCAATTTCACCTGCAATTTCAAATTTTCAAATTTCGAAAATTCGTTGCTGTGATTTCGTTCCGGAAGTCATGACCAATTTGACAACTTCTTTAATATATACACGATTGTTATGAAATTTGGAATGTATGTAGATCTTCGCGATGCGACTTTAAAAATGGAGAAATTGAGGATCGAAATTTTCAAAGAAATCGACGAAATATAGGTCAGATCATCTTGAATTTTTTTTTAGGTACTAGCTACGAGACCACTGATTCGTACACAAAAAATGGAGTTTGTAGATCAATCCGGAAGTGCCACCATCTTGAAATGTAAAAACCTCAAACGCCATTTTGCTATTTTACATACAGACATGGGGGTTATATTTTCTGAATCCTTGAAGGGATGGCTATAAAATTTTGATTTAAGTCAATGGATAGTCACCATATTGAATTGAATATCAGAAATAGTGAAAAATGGACATTAACGGGCATGTAAATTACCAGAATAGACCGTAGTTTCTTGAATTCCTTTCGTATCTTTGAAATTAATACATTTGGGGATAGCCTGGCTCATTGTCGAATTTTTGGTATTTGAAAATTTCAAAATTTCGACTTTGATGTTTTCGGTGCCAACAAAGTTGTTTTCGCGTGAATAACTCTGAATTAACAGCTTGAAAATAATCAAATAGATCGCAGTTTCGCGATTTCTTCTCAAATCTGGGAAATCAATACATTTCTGGTTAGCCTCCTTTCAAAAATCGGTGGTGGCCTTGGAATCAGTATATTTTCAAAACGTTTTGTGAATCCAAAATCACCGAAAACAACTGATGAAAAAATTGACGTTGACAGCCATGTTACTTCGTGATTTGTGATCTATTTTACTTTTCCTTTCAAAAATGGGTGGTGGCCTTGGAATCAATATATTTTCAAAACGTTTTGCGAATCCAAAATCACCGAAAATAACTGATGAAAAAATTGAGCTTGACAGCTGTAACTTCGTGATTTAGTGATCTTTTTACTTAATATTTTTCTTTGAATACCTTATAACATTTACTTTAAATCTGCTATTTCCAATTTTTTTAAATTCGAATATTACGTTATTGACATCTTATCCCGGAAGTAAAACCAACATGGCAACTTCTTGAATATTAGTTAGATTTTCATTCAAGTAGATCTTGTTGATCTAGCTTCACCGGTATCATTACAAATTTTCTAACTTATCTCCCCTTGCAGAAATTGAGGACCTACACGAGTTGGATAAAAGGATAAAAAAAAACCTTATAAGATTTACTTTAAATCTGCTATTTCCGATTTTTTTAAATTCGAATATTACGTTATTGACATCTTATCCCGGAAGTAAAACCAACATGAATATTAGTTCGATTTTCATGATATTGGGAATGCAAGTAGATCTTGTTGATATCATTACAAATTTTCTAATTTATTTCCCCTTGCAGAAATTGAGGACCTACACGAGTAGGATAAAAGGATTTAAAAAAACAGTTTCCCCAATGGGACAAAAAAAAAGAAAAAAAAAGGAATCATAGGAATCATATGTCTAAGATAACTACCAAAACCGAACCCATAATAACCTGCGTTGGTTTTTTATTATTCGTATCGAAAGCGAAACATTCTATCATATGCCAATCTGTTGGACCTCTTGCTGATTTGTCTTTTGAATATTTGAAAGAAAAGTCTGGCGTGAGTTTAAAATTAAGATAGCAGGGCTTTAGTTTGTATAACGATGGTTATTTCATTGATTTAACACTTTTTTGGGCTTGTGTCCGATCAACCATCAACGTAACTTGTCGGCCATGTGTTCTGGAAGTCAGCGAAAGAATGAGAAACCCCATTCAGTTCACTTTTAGACGTGTCTCCAAAAGAAGTGTCAGATATTCATGTTCCGGTCACTTAGGCTGATTGTCAGCATGTTTTTTTTTAATTTTCTGTCTGTGAAGCATAGGAGTAGGACACGTAACACACTAGGCCTACACAGGAGATGAGTAGCCTACACACAGAAAGATGAGATATATGACATTTCTGGAAACCTACAACTGGCTATATCCCTACTAATACTATATTTATTACGGGATGACCTTGGCTAAGTCTTGTCTGGATTTGATATAAATTTGAATATGGGCCAAGAAACTTCTGATGTTTTGCCGAATTAATTATGCAGTAGGGAATTCGAACTGAAAACCTGTGGAATAATGTTAGGTAAATCGTAAACATCCAGTAAGATGGAACAGGGTGTGTCCATATTCAGTCAGACGAATTCATCTCCCCCATTTTGAAAGGTAATTCATTGAGCCGCGTAAACAGCTTGCACATGTTTGTTTGTTATGTAATGTTTATTCAGTGTAAATCAACTAATACAAATAATAAAAAAAATATTTAAATTAAGAGGTATTCATACATGTAACATAATTGCTCTCAAAAATGTATATAGTGCCACCATCTTGAAAGGTGAAAAAGCAATAGAACGTGCGATATTGCGTTACAGACATGGGTCTTAAATTTTCTGAATCCTTCAAGGAAAACCTAAAAAACGTTCAGAGCAGAATTTTGATTTAGGTCAGCTGACACTGAGAAATAGGAAGGTGTTAAAATTAAAATTTGCTTCATAAAAATCTATCTCAAAGTGTCAATAACGATGTATCTGAATAAAAACATAAAATTCGGATTATAACTCCTCATTATGTCTTAAAATCTCTAGATAAGGTGTGTTAATTAACAAGGGTGAAAAATGGACTGAAAGTCGAGTTAATTATCGCTGGGGTTGAACAACTCTCTGACGGTGCGTTTTCTGTACTGAGTGTGTTAATTAACGGACGGGTTAGAAACGAATGACACGGTGTGTATTGTTTAATTGGTGTGTTTACTCAAAAGTTGTTATAACTGCGCCAAAAGGGTATAATCGAGGAGCAAGAGACATTATCTGACGCGTGAGTGTTAAAATCAAAAATTGTTTTTACTGCGCGATTTCTCATTCGCCGGTGTGTTTTACGCAAATAGGTCCTTGCATGTGAAGTTGTACGGTGCTGTTTCTACGGGGATTTTTTGTATTTGTTGATGAACATAAAGACACAGTACAGGTTTAATAGTCACGCCACTTATAAAGTTGCAAAATAAAATATAAATTTAGACCTTAATCTGTCGTAAAAAGGCGAAAACAATGTCGTCATTTATACGTATCCAGCAGTCAGACCCCAATTTGATTATATCCAGGTATATATCGATAAGCTTAATTTTCCGTATGTCTATATATTTTCTTTTGTTCTGACAATTTATTGTTGTGCGTGTTGAAATGAGTACCACGTAAACAGTAACTCATTGTCAGTTTATTGTTTTGTGTGTTGAAATGAGTACAGTGCAACCCGTAACTCATAGCCATTTTATTGTTTTGCATATTGAAATTAGTACAACGTACGTAACACGTACGTGTTTCATTGCAACTTATAATAAAAAAAACTCTATACAAAAAACAATAGAAATGTTAGCAGTTCAATAGTAATTATTCGCGGGCTGCAGTTATTTATTTTTTTTGTTTTTTTGTGGATTTCATTTGTTAACATTATTGTGGTACCACTGAACTATAAATGCATGTGTCTTAAAATTGGTCGCATGCAATATCACTATTTACCGATATCCTGATAAACCTCCATTTGTTTATCCGATACATGTATTAGTCCGAAAATATTTTGCTGACTTTTTAATTTCGGCACAAAAGAGTGTGGGTGGTTGCATGCTGTCAATCAGGGTTCAATAATGTGAATTGAAACGTGGCATCATAAGAAACTGATTGACAGAATATAGACGCCCCTTTATCAACACATTGTTGCCTTGTAAACTTTAATTGTAGATTGACATAGTTATAATTACAGTAGGCCTACAAACAAATTTTGACACATTAATGAACAATCAAAACTGTTACGCTATCGCCAATGATTACTTAAACTCCTTTCCCATGCATTCTTAATTTTATGTCCGGTTGAAATTCATGTCTCACTTAGCAGTGTTATATTCTGCTAAATATGAAAACGCTTTGGACTATGAACTTTTGATGTCAGGATGGGGGTGGAGAATTTTCCGCAAAGAAATGAGATAGCATATTTAGTTTAATAATGTTTAATCATACTAGAATAGACCTCAATATCGGTCAATTTCAATTGATGTTGATACTCTTATTTTGCCGGGAGAATATAGGATCCTAATATTCAATATTTAAGATTGAATTAACATTAAATAATCAGTACACTAGACGTGTTTTACAATGGTTTCGGCTGCCATTTTGAAATGAACAAAATAAAATATCCTACACCACAATATAATTAGTGAAGGCTGATTCACAAACCAGAAAACAGTATCTAAAAAGAACATAGAATGGACTAAGCAGGCGTAAATGACAGCCGTACATTACCAAATATTTTTATTAATTTACAAACTCTAACCAACGGTGATAGTAATAATACCTTGCAAATGAATATGCACATTTTTAATACAGTCCACAAATTTATACATTTATCTAAAAGGCTCTAATAACCATCGTAAAATACTAGCTGAATTATCGGTAATTAAATTATTGGTTAATATACATCTGACGTCCTGAAAACGCATTATGAAATGGTTAGGCACTTTTGTGACACAAACTATTAAATTACTTGCATGCACGATTAATAGTGAATTCAAAATACCGTACTGTTAAAGGTATTTTGTATGTGAAGTGTATATATTATACATTTGTTTTAGTATATTTATTAATTAAAGAGACAAATTTATAAGCTTTTGGCTTGTTTTTGAATCCTTAACTTTTGACAGTGTATAAAATCTATCTTTTTTTGAATAAAATCAATCTCGAAACCAGAAAAATTTTTGAAGAAATTTCTCTGGTGAATCGGGGTAGCCATTTTCCCGGAAAATGACATGTAATTCCTATGCGCGAAATTTCTCGTTTATTTGCGTCGTAGGCCTACTCCCCAGATTGTATGTGCCTGGATGACTGAATCACTTAAAAACAACATACCCAGGCGTAGAAAAGTAGATCTTTATGTCAGCGAGTTGATTTTGACTCAAGGATCATTTTACAACAAACGAAACGACGATCCGACCTCTAGTTTTCGAGAAATGGACCCAACAAGATTGACCAATCAGAGGTCAGAATGGGCGGGGCTTAGGTTTGAAAAAAATTGGAAAAAATGGACGGTCTAATGTGCCAGAGGCCTTCGGCTCCGCGGCTGCCTCTGGGAACGAGATTGGAATAAAATATTGTTAAAATCAAGATAAAATCTTGAGAGAGGCAAAATACACATTCACTAAAATTGCTGAGCTGCGGTGATAATCATTTAATTACCCCCAATAAAGTCTGACAATATATTAGCAGTTGTTATATAATATCTAGGTCAGCGTTGATCTAAGTTAGTGTTCAGTGAAGCATATTTCCTGCTTTGATGACAGTTTGTGTAGTAATATGTAACTTTGAAATGTTTAATAATTTAACCAATTCAAGAAGAACAACCAATGGCATTAAATTTTCGCATATTTCCAATACAAAGTTTTTTTCGTTTTGAAATATACTGTAGTAAAATAACTTAGTCCTCTAATTTTCAGTACGACATGATAATAATGTCATAATATTTAAAATTTCATCCTATATGTTTAATCTTACAATCACTCTTGTTGTTTTCAGGTACCGTGAAGGTATAGGAATCGAAATCCCAGATAGGATATAAATTTTGATATTATTTGTAAGATATTTGCTGACAATTATACTGAATTTTGATATTATTTGTAATATATGCTTACAATTATACTCATCGAGCATTTTGGCGCTGGTAATATCATAATACAAGTTTGTAGCCTCATCTAAAACAGTGACACATTTTTCGTATACCAATGAAACGTTTATCCTGAACTGTTTGGCCCAAACAATCATAGGTTTACGCACTTGTACAATGGAGGGGGGGCAAAAAGAATAAAACTGAGATCAATATATACTCGCAGAGGTATATTATACATAGGTACGCAGGCCTGTAAAGGAAAAAAAATAAGATAAGTGCTTGGTAGTATTGATTAAATGTAGCATAGATTGTTTATTATTGTAGCAAAAGGCCTACTCAGCAAATCTCGAGTTAATTCAATGGCGCCAGACCCCCCCCCCCCCCCCCCCCCCCCAAAGCTAAAATGCAGTAGGAAGGTGTCAAAAATGCAGTAGAAACCATGATTTGGCAGTAGATTTCCAAAATTGCGTAAATTCGCACTTTTAAGGGTAATTAAATGACACAAATATTTTATTCAATTAATCAATAATTTGAATGAGTAAAAAAATATATAAACACACATGAGCAATATTTAAAGCATAAACATTTAATTGATTTAAACAATATTTATTCATAAAATATCATATAACACATTACAGTTATAAAGATATGATACAAAAACAAGCTAAAAGCTTATATAAATTTGCTTCATATATGTGTATTTTACTTACTTTTGATATTTCAAGAATTTGATAATGTACTTATTTCTTGACGACGAAATCGTAAATTAATAAAGATAAATAAATGAGTAACAGACCGTTCCAACCACCACGCCAACTAACTTAATTGCATTATTAGATATTCAGTTAAAGTTGAAGAGTAATTATTGATTATTTGTCCAAAGACCTATTCCAGTTGTTCGCAAAAATGATTTTCTAGGTCTCAAAACGTTTTGTTAGTTTTAAGTAATCATGAACTATCTGGAATATATTTTCGTTTACATCATCACCAAGATCATTGTGACCTTTAAGCAAACAAGTGATAGACCGTTGGTCATATGGCAGTTTATTTATAGTTACATTGCGGATAGCTAAATAATTATTACAGTAGAGAAAATAATGTTCGGGATTCTCTATTTGATGGCCACATGAGCACGCTGGGTTTTCACCGATATGCATAAGGAATTTATGGAAGTTTAGATTACTTTTGTTGTTACGAATCCTGCAATGAATAAGCTGGTATTGACGTTCGACAAAGTAGTAATATCTTGGGATTTTAAATTGGCTGGTAATGTTATACAGCTCCCGCTTAAAGGTAGAAATATTTTGGGCGTCTTTAATTTTTTCAGGCAAAATATTCCATTCGTCAATTACTGACGGAAAAAAAGAGTTTTTGTATAACAAACTTTTAGCAGGAATTTTTCTATATTGGTTTTGATTTCACACTGGATAGGGATTTAAATCAGTAACTTTTGGGGGTACAAGGTTACTTAAGTATCCGGGGGTTTGATGTTTGGACATTTTATAAAATAAGACAAGTTTATGCATATACCTTCTATCTTTAAGAGATGGAAGACCCGATTCGGCATAGAGTTGTTTGTGCGAGGTGCCTATCTAACAAGGCCTGTGATGCGTCTAAGTGTAGTTTTTCGAGTTTAGCGGCGTCGTCCTGACAAGGCCTGTGATAGTACTTAATGCGTCTAAGTGTAGTTTTTCGAGTTTAGCGGCGTCGTCCTGACTACAATTATTCCAGACCACGTCAGCGTAGTCAAATATTGGCAGAATAAAACTTTTGTAAATAACTTCAAGTGATTTACGCGAGATCCTGTATTTGAAACTGCGAAAACATTCGATCATCTTACTGGCTTTAGTAATAACATAATTTACATGGGAAGACCATTTACAGCTTTTATGAAATATTATTCCGAGATGTTTATGTTCGTCAACGTCTTTAAGTTCAGTCCCGTTAAAATTCAGTTCAATATTAGTTGGCGTATGTTTTTGGGAGAAAATCATGGAAGTTGTTTTTGTAGGGTTGAAATTTACTTTCCACTTGGCTGCCCAAGTTTTAATCAAGTCCAAATCCGTATTAAGAGTTTTACTGCATTCAGATTTATCTTCTATGGCCATGTATAACGACGTATCATCAGCAAACAGACGTATACTAGATTTAATATCATTTATTACATCGTTAATATAGATCAAAAAAGGGAGGGGTCCCATGACTGAGCCCTGGGGTACTCATGAAGATACAGTTTTTAACTTGGAATATTCACCTTTAAGTACAACTGCCTGTTTTCGATTTTGTAAATAATTTTCGATAAGTGAAAGTAGTTTACCCCTTATGCCAATGGCATTTAGTTTATGTAGTAGACCTTTGTGCCACACGCGATCGAACGCTTTACTGATGTCAAAAAATATTACTTTAACTTCAATACCTTGGTCAAGGGAATTTGAAATTTGATCATAAATATCTAAAAGTTGGTAGACTGTGGAGTCGTTGGGTCTAAATCCGGACTGAAAGACAGTTAATATAATATCATGGGTAAGAACAAAGTTATGAATAAACTTATAAATACACTTCTCGAAAACTTTACCTAAGGTACTAAGCAAAGATATAGGTCGATAGTTACAACAATGATGTGGATCGCCCTTCTTAAATATTGGAACAACATTTGCCATTTTCCACTTGTTTGGAAAAATTGCATTTTGCTGACAAAGATTGAAATTTTACTTAGTGGATCTGCCAGGCTAACTGAACACGCCTTTAATATTTTGTTATTAATATGATCAGGGCCACTAGCTTTATTTGTGGGCAGTGAATTTAGTATATCACAAACAATATTAGATGTATATATTGGTTCTTCAATTTCAAAATCATTGAAGACAATGGTAGGGACTTTATCATCAATATTGTCTAAAATTGTCTGGTTAATAAAGAAGGAATTTAAAATATTTGCCTTGTCCTTATCTCCATATATAATTTTATTATCAGAATCAAGTAGAGGTGGCAAGTCCCTGATTAATTGATTAATAAATGATAGTTAAAAAAACACCGTAAACTGTGTTGATAACTATTTTGATATTCCAGTTTTCTGTCGAGTTGATAATAGATGCTGTGAAATAATATGTGAGAGGTTAAAAAATCTCATTTCTTTGCGGAAAATTCTCCGCCCCCAGCCTGACATCAAAAGTTCATAGTCGGGGAAGCAATGTTAAGAAAATGGTGGTATTGTAAGGTTTCCAGCCAATTAATTTCGTCGGTTGATCCTGCAACAAAGATTATACCCAGGTCGCGAATATCAAAAAACGAACATTGCATAAGGAAGGGACCCACCTATTATGCAAATCAAAATACAACTAGACCTGCATGCAGGAATGACGGGTTTCACTGGTGCCATGTTACCTTTGAACTTGAACTTGTGTCAATTTCGGTGCCACGTTACTCTTGAACATATGTCACTTCCGGTACCAATGAAACCAATATACAGGTTTCCACATAAGAATTGCACACATCAAATAAAATGGAAACAGAATCAAACAAATCCAGCAATATCATTTCATTTTATACATTTGTTACATGTAATTGATCCTGACAAAATTACAGTACTTCCGGTGATAATGTAAATGTTCTATTAGTTTTATGAAATCAGAAATGGCATAAGGCATCACATGGTGAAAATTTTATGTAAATCGAATAATAATTGCCACTTTTATAGACCAAAAACCTTGAAAAGTGACGTGTAGAAAATCGTCTATTTCTCGGCAACCGTACAAGTTAGAAACCATTTTTTGGTATTTATATGACCGTATGGGTTTAATCTATTTGTTGATTGGAATCAAATATCATAATTGTATAAACATTACAAATCAGACTCATTTGAATAAAATATCGGCTTTGAAGGCTTAAAATACAGTTTTTGCCAAAATGACGTTACTTCCGGTGATAATGAAAACTTTAAATTAGTTTTTTAACATCGTCTATGACATTAGGCTTCAAAGGGTGAAAATTTTATGAAAATCGGATAATAATTGACACTTTTATGGGCCAAAAACCTTCAAAAGTGACTTTTAGAAAATCGCCTATATCTCGGCAACCGAACAAGTTAGAAACAATTTTATGATATCTTTTTGACCGTATGAGTTTTGTTAATATGTGAATTTAAACCAAAAATTAATTTTATTATTATATGTGACATAATTGTTGGTTGAAAAAAATATCGATTTTAAAAGTTAAAAATTGAGTTTTTGACTAAATGACGTCACTTCCGGTGTCAATTTTAAATAGTAATCAACATGATATGACGCAGACTTGCTTTTTGAATCAAATGATGTCACTTTTGTGAATATCCATTAATAATTGACTATTTTACAGGCAAAATTACGAAAACAGTGACTTATGCAAAACTGCCCATTTCTCGGCAACTGCTTATTTTAGAAACTAATTTTAACATACATTCTCTTCGTATGGATTATAGTTACAGGTTTATAAAAGTTAAGTAAAAATATTTTAAAATCTGAAAAGCCTGAATGGGTTGTAAATAGGTCAATTTTACGCCTTTTTTCACCTCTTAATCCAATTTGCTAGAAAATGAAATAGAAATTAAAAAAACTGCTTCCGCCATTTTTTGCGCCTTGAAAGGACACACTCTTTGAGTCATATAATTTTTCCAAAAAATAATATTTGTTTAAGAAGAAGGAAACTAACCGTCAAAATTGTAGTTTTTGGTAAAATTATGCCACTTCCGGTGCCGACAGATAACACTTTTGGTAAACATAACGCTAACGCTAAAATATACGTCCACATTCCTGCTATGATTGATATGGTACTTTGTCAAGAAGGCTAGGTGTTTGGTTTGTTTAGCGTTGAGGGTCGTGCACCAACATTAATAGTTGCCGTCCTTAGAGTATAAGGAATAACTATACCAAGATAATCCATTCAGAATTGTGACTTCCTAACACTAAAGGCAAAAAGTGGGCGCGGCTCTGCCCCTGGGGGTCGGGACATTAATCAAAATCAATAGTGGACGCCCTCAGGCTATAAGGAATACATAAACCAAGTACCAAGCTGATTCATTCAGAATTGCGGCCTGTAAACGACAAACACAAAAATTGGTCGTGTCTTGCCTGTGTGAGTCGGGACATGCAGTTGACGTCCTTAGGCTATATGGAATACATATCCCAAGTTTAAAGACGATCCATTAAGAATCGTGGCCTGTAGACAACACACATAGACACGAAGTAAAAATGGGCATGACTCTGCCCCTGGGGGTTAGGAAATCACCAAAAACAATAGGGGTCATCTTTATGCAGCCTGTAGGCGACAGACAAACAAATACACGAAATGGGTGTTGCTGTCCCATGGGGGTCGGGCATGCACCCAAAACAAAAGGGGTCATCCTTAGGGTATAAGGAATAAGTATTTTAAGTTTCAAGATGACCGATTAAGAATTATGGCCTGTAGGCGACACACAAAAAGAAAATGGGCGTGACTCTGCCCCTGGGGGTTGGGCTTGGGCATGCACCCCAAATGATAGAAATGTTCCTTAGGGTACAAAGAATAATCATTCAAAGTTTCAAGATGATACGTTAAGAAATGTGGCTTGTAGACGACAAACAAATAAATACAAGGAATGGGCGTGGCTCTGCCATTGGGGGTCGGGCATGCACCAAAAAACAATACGGATCATCCTTAGGGTAAGTATACAAAGTTTTAAGAAAATACAGTTAGAATTGCGGCTTCTAGGCGACACAGAGACACACAAAAAGAAAAATGGGCGTGGCTCTGCCCCTGGGGGGTTGGGCATGCACCCCAAACGATAGGGATCATCCTTAGAGTATAAAGAGTAAGTATACAAAGTTTTAAAGAAAATCCAATAAGAATTGTGGCCTGTAGGCGACACAAAGACACACCATAAGAAAATGGGTGTGGCTCTGCCCCAGGGGGATTGGGCATGCACCCCAAATGATAGGGATGTTCCTTAGGGTACAAAGAATGTGTATGCTAAGTTTCAAAATTATAAGTTCAGAAATGTGGCCTGTAGACGACAAACAAATACATAGTAGAAATGGGCGTGGCTCTGTCCCTGGGGGTCGGGCATGCACCAAAAACAATGGAGATCTTCCTTAGGGTATAAGGAATACGTATACCAAGTTTGAAGAAAATCCAGTAAGAATTGCGCCCTGTAGGCCACACAAAGACACACGAAAAGAAACTGGGCGTGGCTCTGCCCCTGGGGGTGGGGCATACACCCCAAACGATAGGGATGTTCCTTAGGGTACAAAGAATGTGTATGCAAAGTTTCAAGATTATAAGTTAAGAAATGTGGCCTGTAGACGACAAACAAAGAAATACTAGAAATGGGCGTGGCTCGGCCCCTGGGGGTCGGGCATGCCCCAAAAACAATAGGGATCTTCCTTGGGGTATAAGGAATAAGTATACCAAGTTTGAAGAAAATCCATGAAGAATTGCGCCCTGTAGGCGAACCACAGACACACACACACACACACACATACATACATACACACACACACACACACACACACACAGACAGGGGCGACGGCATAATACGTTCACATTATGAATGTGGACGTATAATAAAAAAAATGACAATTGAGACAACGAAGCATATGAACTTTGTTTTATACAAATCGAACAATAAAAATTTAATCTAGGACTGAAAAAGTGAATTAGCCAATGGCCGCCAAGGAAAATTACTGCGACAAATTTTTTTAACATTTTTGCGCTAGTCAGACGACTCTTTAATTCTGTGCACAACACGACTAAAAAATATTTATAAATAAAAAAGTTTTTTGTAAAATTTTAAATTTTCGAAATTTGGCGCCTAATATCTTCGAAGATTTGCAGAAAATCAAAAATCGAAAGTAGCGTAGCTATGTGCCCTGTCTCCGGCTATGCCAAAATGTATCGAAAGTTAAAATCCAATGATTATTGTTAAAATTACTGCAATATTTTCAAAAACGATAACTTCGGTGATTTCGGACATTTCGCATTGTCGCAGAACGTTCAAAATAGCTTTATCCTCTAAGTCACACCCACTTTCCCAGTAAAACCGAAGAAATCGTAACGATGCGACACGTAGTTGCTGAGATCTATTCAAATTGGAATCTGAATAATAATAATAATAATAATAAGAATAATAATTTTAACAAAAACAATAGTGTTTCACACAAGCTACGCAGTGTGAAACCCTAAATAGCTTAATGACACGTGACCTGTATTTGTTTTTTTAACACAGGTAAATGTCTACGATGCAGCAGATATTAATATACATAATCAAATCCACAATGTCGTTTATAACAGCATTGGTTCAACATGGGAGACGACATGTCTACGCATCAAAGAACATTGTCTTGAAAGAATCGTGCAGTTGTCTATTTTTACATGTTGTATTCGTTTCGATCACAGGGATACTGAGAGTTCAAAGGTTGATTGACAACTTAGTTCTTTTGAAGCCAATCACATACAAATTACTTTGTGTTCTGCATTAACAACTCTTATAGCAATGTAAATTTTGTGAGGAGATAAACGCAACGTAATTGATAATTTATTTGTGATTTTTAAATTTCCTGTGATCTACACTTATATTGGAAGGTGTGTTGCGATATTCTATTTTATGGATTTTATTTCGATAAAGGTAAGATACTCTATAAATAGAGTTGTAACTCAAACTAAATCTTAAAGCGTTTTCATATTAGCCTGCTAACACTGCTAAGTGAGACATGAATTTTAACCGGACATAAAATTACGAATGCATGGGAAAGGGGTTTAAGTAATCATTGGCGATAGCGTAACAGTTTTGATTGTTCAATAATGGGTCAAAATTTGTTTGTAGGCCTACTGTAATATAACTACTGGCAATCTACAATTAAAGTTTACAAGGCAACAATGTGTTGATAAAGGGGTGTCTATATTCTGTCAATCAGTTTCTTATGATGCCACGTTTCAATTCACATTATTGAATCCTGATTGACAGCATGCAACCACCCACACTCTTTTGTGCCGAAAATAAAAAGTCAGCAAAATATTTTCGGACATTGTCTGCGATATCACCTCGGTGGACTGGAAGCGAAAGTTAAATAAAGCTATTTCACACACACATTTTCGGACTAATACATGTATCGGATAATCAAATGGAGGTTTGTCGGGATATCGGTAAAAAGCGATATTGCATGCGACCAATTTTAAGACACATATATAAATGCATTCATAGTTCAGTGGTACCACAATAATGTTAACAAATGAAATCCACAAAAAGACAAGAAAAATCAATAACTGCAGTCCGCGAATAATTATTATTGAACAGCTAACATTTCTATTGTTTTTTGTATAAAGTTTTTTATACACCCACATTTTCACGTGGACGTATATTGTCGTCGCCCCTGTTCGTCCGGACGTCCGTCCACAATTGTTTGTGAACAGTCTACAGGTCACAATTTTTATCCAATTTCAATGAAACTTAAAATATAGGTTTATCACCCTAAGATCTCGGTTCCTTTCGATATTGGCATGTATCGGACTGTAACTTCATGGGTTATGGCCCCTGATTGTACGAAAAATCGCGTTTTTATACGCCCACATTTTCATGTGGACGTATATTGTCGTTGCCCCTGTTCGTCCGTCCGGACATCCGTCCATCCACAATTGTTTGTGAACAGTCCACAGGTCACAATTTTTATCCGATTTCAATGAAACTTAAAATATAGGTTTATCACCCTAAGATCTCGGTTCCTTTCGATATTGGCATGTATCGGACTGTAACTTCATGGGTTATGGCCCCTGATTGTACAAAAAATCACGTTTTTATACACCCACATTTTCATGTGGACGTATTATGTCGTCGCCCCTGTCCGTCCGTCCGTCCGTCCACAATTTGTTTGTGGACTCTCTACAAGTCACAATTCTTATCTGATTTTGACGAAACTTGAAATATAGGTTTATCCCCAAACGATCTCGGCTGCTTTCGATATTGGCATGTATCGGATCAAAACTTCATGGATTATGGCCCCCGATTGTACGAAAAATCACGTTTTTAAATTGTGGACCCTATAGAGGTCCCAATTTTGAACCGATTATGATGAAACTTGACATGCATGTTTGTAACCCAAAGATCTTGGTTCCTTTCGATATTTGCGGCTATCGGAATGTAATTTCCTGAATTATGGCCCCGAAAAATCACCCTTTTTAGCTTGTGGTCCCTCTGGAGGTCACAATTATTATCCGATTTAAAAAACCGTTTGATTATATCACCGTTACACCCTAAGGAAGGTTGAGTTCGAATTTCGGGAAAATCGGACCAAAATTGCCATACAAAATGGCCGCCGTTTGTACGCAAATACTGTTAAAAAATGGTATATCAAGGTTGTGGATCCTGTAAAGGTCACAATTTTAATTCGATTTTGATGAAACTTGAAATTCATGGTTACAACCCAAAGATCTTGGTTCTTTTCGATATTTGCGCATATCAGATCGTAACTTCCTCAATTATGGCCCCTTGTTATACGCAAAATCCCCATTTCTTTAGCTTGTGGTCCCTCTGGAGGTCACAATTATTATCAGATTTAAAAAAACGTTTGATTATATCACCCTTACACTGTAAAGAAGGTTGAGTATGAATTTCGGGAAAATGGGACCAAAATTGACAGACAAAATGGACGCCGTTTGTACGCGATTACTGTTAAAAAAAATGGTATATCATGGTTGTGGACCCTGTATAGGTCACAATTTTAATTCGATTTTAATGAGGAAGGTTGAGTTCTAATTTCGTGAAAATCGTACCAAAATTAATGATGTAGGAAAAATCATTTTCGGTATTGCTTGTTCTCTATCCATCTTTCGAAAATGTGGGCGTATCCTGGCTGGCAGTGTCAGCCTATCTTTTAGCTTGTGAACAGTGTAGAGGTCACAATTTTGAACCGATTTGGATGAAACTTGAAATGCATGTTTATAACCCAAAGATCTTGGTTCCTTTCGATATTTGCGCCAATCGGATCTTAACTTCCTGAGTTATGGCCCCTGATTGTCTGAAAAATCGCCCTCTTTAGCTTGTGGTCCCTCTGGAGGTCAAAATTGTTATCCGTTTCAAAAAACAATTTTCCATGCCAAGTTTTGATTCAACACTCACGCATCAGATAATGTCGCTTGGTCCTTGATTATACCCTTTTGGCGCAATTATAACAACTTTCGAGAAAACACACCAATTAAACAATACCCACCGTGTCATTCGTTTTTAACCCGTCGGTTAATTAACAAACTCAGTACAGAAAATGCACCGTCAGAGAGTTGTTCAACCCCAGCGATAATTAACTCGACTTTCAGTTCATTTTTCACCCTTGTTAATTAACACACCTTATCTAGAGATTTTAACCCATAATGAAGGGTTATAATCCGAATTTTATGTTTTTATCCAGATACATCGTTATTGACACTGAGATAGATTTTTATGAAGCAAATTTTAATTTTAACACCTTCCTATTTCTCAGTGCTATCTCAGCAACGGTTGGTCGGATCAAGCTAAAATTTGAAATATCATTTTTTTCTGTCCAAATAAGCATATACACCAAATTTCAGCTAAATTGAAGGGGGTACGGTTTAACTCATTGGGTGATTTGACACGGAATGACCCTTGTTGACTATTAAGTCAAGGAATGTATTTTTTGATAAAATGATTTTCAATTAGTTTTCTTTTTGTGGTGTCATCGACTTTCATTTTATAAAAAGGGGAAATTTTATTTCTAGGTGTTGCGCACATTTAAAGATATGTCTATTTACAAATAAGGGCCCATTTTCAATATTACAATCCCATTGATGGTTGCATACTCTATCACGTAGAAATATAAATATATATTATAAATATAATATATATTATAGAAATATAAAGTTTCTAGAAAGAAAAAACTAATAATTTCATCTTAGCTAGCGCTTTCACCCACTAAGGGGATCGTCAGGCTTTTATATACTTTTACATGAGAGTAGAATCTTTTATTTATTCTATTTTATGTATATATATATATTTTTATGTATTATATATACACTATTTGTTGAATATACCGGTAGTTGAAAAATAAGATTCTGATTTTGAATATCCTTTTTCATTACACATATAAATCATATGGTACATTGTAATTATCATAACGATAAAATATATAAGGATTTTATAATGATTAAGATAAAATATACCTTGAACATTTTTCTGCAGAATCTACAATGTCAGTGTGAACACAACACTTGTGGTAAAAACTGTGAAGAATGTTGCCCTGGATTTAACCAAAAACAGTGGGGAAGAGGCAAAAATGGTAATGGTTTCCAATGTGAAGGTAATTAAAGTTGGATGGCTTTTTTCTCATTTTTGTTTGCTTATTGCTTCTTAGTATTTAAACTTGAAATATGTTATATCAAGGTTGTGGACTCACTATAAGGCACAATTCTTATCCGATTTTGACAAAACTTGAAATATAAGTTTATCCCCATAAGATCTCGGCTACTTTCGATATTGGAATGTATCGGATCGAAACTTCATGGATTATGGCCCCTGATTGTACGAAAAATCATGTTTTTAGCTTGCTGACCCTATAGAGGTCACAATTTTGAACGATTTTGATGAAACTTGACATGTATGTTAATAACCCAAAGTTTCCTTTTGATAGTTTTGCCCATCGGATCGTAACTTTCTGAATTATGGCCCCTGATTGCCAGAGGGGCCCTTTTGTCAAGCGTGGGGGCCCTTTTGTCTGCCTTTAGGGCAGGGAATATTTTAACCGGGTTCGTATCGCAATTTGAGACTCAAACGTCCGATTTTGCGAATCAAATTCATATTTGATTAGCATTATTAGCTTAAAACCCTGCTTCAGCGCGAATCAAAGTTTTGAAAATTAATTTTAACTTTAAAACCATTCAGTATCGTAAAACACATCAAAACAAATCTGAAATCTCGCAATTTTATTGTCTATATCATCAAGACTCTTTACGTGCCTCTGCAACGGTCCAGTGGAACGAGAGCAGTACATGTTGACGTCTGCTATTTATAGACGTAAAAAGTTTTGATGACAGAGATGACAACACTACATACTTTCTAGCTTCGTCTACACTAGGCTTGAAAAAGCCGGCTTTTTAAAAACCCGTTTTTTTCAAAACCCGGCTTTTTCAAGTGTAGCGTCTACACTGACTGAACGGAAAAAGACGATGAACACCGACCTTCGTTATTTGTGGAACTTTCGGTTTATTTATTACGCCATCGGCTTCGGTCAATTTTGCAGAGATAATAATATAATAATAATGATTACTTTGGTTACTTTGGTGCAATTATATATCCAGCTTATGGAATATAGCAGATCACTGACAGACTTACGGAAGAGGGCGAGAAAACGACGTGCACCCATTTTAGGTTACGCCAGTAGGCATATTAATATGTAGTTATCTCCCTTGAAGAATATCGAGAGTTATCCTCTCGCTATTGTTTATCCCGCCATTGTGAGTTTTGCCATTAAACATCTACTAACCAAGTGTTGTCTCGTTGTGGTTATTTCCTATCGACTGGCGTGGTGGCTGACCCGGATTTCGAACCGAACAAACTCATCTGTTCTTCAAATAGCCACGTCGATACCAGGTAATAACCTTTCAACGACTCAGTTTATTCTATAACTGTCGAGACACTTATCGTTAGTCAAATCACGTGGCCGTATAATAATGGCAAGTTCTAGAGCACCAAAACAATGGACACTCACGAAACACGAAAGCATTACGTCTTTTGAAGCATGGCACCAAAATTTCCAGTATATTCTTTCCCTCGACCAACATTTTGCACCCTTCCTGATCGACGGAGTTAATTGGGGCAAAAAATCCAACACCAACCGATTGAGAAATTTCACCGACGACAGCCGCTCAATGCCAGATGATAGACGACTTACAGCCCAACAGAAAGTCACACATTTAGAATTAATGCTTGGACAAATAGCTAATTTCTGCCCAGTAATTTCCCGCAATATCATTGTCAAGAATTGCACGTCTCTTGCATCAATCTGGCAAGCTATTCGCTTACATTACGGTTTTCAATCCACTGGTTCTCATTTTCTGGATTTCAACAACATTTTTCTTCAACCCGATGAACGCCCTGAAGATCTATACCAACGACTGATGTCCTTCGTAGAGGATAGCCTCTTACACAGTGATGGCACCATTACACACCACGGAGAGACCCCTCCTACTGACGAAGAATTGACACCTACCTTGGAAAACCTAATAGTCCTTACCTGGTTACGTCTCATCCACCAAGATTTACCACAACTGGCACTACGACTACCGTATCGTCTAAAATTGTAGTTTTACCGATAGTTTCTATTCATATCGTGTAATTTCAAAACATCGTTCAATAAATGATAAAACTCGTTGAAAATAACAAAAATGATTTAATTAGTACCATGGTTTAGATTAATAGCAACGGGTTTAGTTTCTCCGAGATGCGTTTAAAAATGGACGATCCGTGCACTTATTTATGGCAATCATTTATTGGCCGAACGGTTGAGTTTCCCCGAGATGGGTTTAAAAATGGACTTCCCGTTCACTTATCTATGATGTCCAGTTATTAGACGATACGTCGAATTTCCCGAGATACGTCGAATTTCCCGAGATACGTATATAAATCAACATACGAATAATTTATCTATGGTGTTTTATTATAAGATAAAACTTGTAATTTCCCGCGTGCCGTTTATCCGATCAATTCATTTTGATTACGATTATTTACATACGGAGTACGAATGAAAATTTGAGTGTAAAAAAAATGCGCACACATAGATACTCACCTTACCGGCTTTGTGATTTTAACGGATTTAGTAATTTGAACACTGATACATAAGGTGATCAACCATGCCGCTCGTATTGTGTAATTGATCTATGTATGTACTTTGGTGTATTCTGGCTGTGCTATACTGTACTATTGTTCTATAATATGTATATTATTATGATTGAAGATGGGTGAATTAAAAAAAACCTAAACATGTAAAACATATTTATCCAATACAATTGGTGTATGTACGAGTCAAGTATTTAGCACGATTACTTTATTATATTGGGCATGTGTGAAATGACTTCCAAGCCATTTTATATCGGCACATGCACCATTCCTTAAATAGCGCCATCCCCTTTAACAAAGAATTGCATGCTTTTTTGTGAGGCAAAGAGTCTTTGTACCCTGTCATAGTTCTCCAGACAAATTGTCGCCTCGATAATCCAAATGTTCCTATTAATAATCTGTTTATCTGTGGGATAGGTTGCAATTCATAAGATCGTGTTTGATATTTCTTCCGAGTGATGACACATAAAACAATGACAATTAGTATTTGTGGCTGTGATAATTACTGGAAACTGAACGGGGTTTAATTGGAATACGTATCGTCTTTTGTATGAATACGGTAAGCAGTTTGTATTTTGAATTTGTAAGTAAAAAAACTTCAAGTACAAAAATATTTTGTAAAAGGGATGACGTGGCTATATTTAAGAAATGACTGAAATGTCATGTAATTATAAATACACCATGCGTGAATGTAATTCCCAATTGCATGAAAATTCCAAAACCAAAATATATATATATAAAAAATCTCATGTAATAATTGCATTGTTTGCCATTCCTTCATTTAATTAGCTACGTGAAAGTTGGGTTGTATTTACATACGTTATTCATTTTTAAATAAAAATTCAAACACTTAAATATAAAACTCTAAGGTCATTTTTGTTTTGGTCTTCTCCAACTAAACACTGAAACCGGGCGATATAATAAAATCGATAGAAATAAAAGATTATGCAAATGTTGAAGATGAATATCACTTTCTGCTGTGCTGTCCCGCTTATATATTCATCCGTAGAAAATATTTTGGGTCTTTTCGATCACTTCAAAAATTAAAAAAAAAAATCTCACGAATCACAGTGATAATAATATAAAACTGCTAAATCTTGGAAAATATTTGTACCACTCAATAAAAAATAAGAGAAAACCCATACCTAATGGCAAATGGTTTGGGGTTGGGTTATGTATATATCTATCTATATTTCAGTTTACAAGGGTGAGAGGGGGATTATATATTATATACTGTTATTGTTATCTGTAGGTATATTTATATTACAATGCATAATATTTATATCTGTATATAATATTGGGCAATAGCAAACTTTTTGCTTCGCCTGTAATAAAAGTTCAATTAATTGTTATGGATTGGCAATAAAAACATGATTAACTGAGTGGGTTGTATGAAACAATTCTTTAAAAACAAATGGTTTTCTCAAATTAGCTTAAAGTTCATATAGACACAAATCATTAAATCAGCTGTGATACCTGACAAAAAGTTACTACACTAAAACAATGACTTCGGATTGTAATTCATGTAAATTTAGTGAAATTCCACGTGACGCTCTTTCTATTATTCTTAATATTGTAACAGATTGTGGTATATTTTAAATGATTCATATTCATGTAATTATCAATGTATAGAATTCGCTTGTTGTTATTACATCATCGTAGCCAATTCAATTTCGGGGAACTAATTAAACAATGCGATATACTTTATTATTACTAAAACATCGGTGAACTGACCTAAAAATTTAAATTAAAACGCCAATTCAAAAATACTAATATACAACCGTGAACTAATCTCGTTCGTGATCGGTAATCAACAAAAATCAAAGTGTAAAACTTATTTATTCCATACATTATTGTCTATTTAACAATAAGTAAGCGTTTAACAGTTTATTGAACAATAAGTGCAACTTGGTTAATACGCCCAAGTCTTGTCAGTCTCATTTTAAGAATCCACATAGAATTTCGTATCTGAAATGACACTTGCGCATTTTCTCTGCAGGATAGAAATCTTAGCTTACCATCTTGGCACTGCTTATTATAATCCCGCGATTACGTAACATCAAGGCACCAATCATTGAAGCGTATTTCCTGGGTGACTTCTTTTTGCGCCAGTACATGTCTAACTCTCTCGCAGGTCTATCGCACTGCCATTTGGCCACATGTACACGTTAATTAATTTGTGATTTAATGAAGATGCATTACCTATGTGATTTACCGAGTTCTGATTGTATAATTACCCAGGACGAGATTTACCAATTTTTGACGTATTTGTCAATGGTGGAATACTATTTTTAATAGGATAATGGATAATATATAGTACGGCCACGGTAGGGTGAATAACATGATTTACCGATTTTTGACGTATTTCTCAATGGTGGAATACTATTTTTATAGGCTAATGGATAATATATAGTACGACACGGTAAGGTGAATATCTATGTGTGCGCATTTTTTTACACTCAAATTTTCATTCGTACTCCGTATGTAAATAATCGTAATCAAAATGAATTGATCGGATAAACGGCACGCGGGAAATTACAAGTTTTATCTTATAATAAAACACCATAGATAAATTATTCGTATGTTGATTTATATACGCATCTCGGGAAATTCGACGTATCTCGGGAAATTCGACGTATCGTCTAATAACTGGACATCATAGATAAGTGAACGGGAAGTCCATTTTTAAACCCATCTCGGGGAAACTCAACCGTTCGGCCAATAAATGATCGCCATAAATAAGTGCACGAATCGTCCATTTTTAAATGCATCTCGGAGAAACTAAACCCGTTGCTATTAATCTAAACCATGGTACTAATTAAACCATTTTTGTTATTTTCAACAAGTTTTATCATTTATTGAACGATGTTTTGAAATTACACGATATGAATAGAAACTATCGGTAAAACTACAATTTTAGACGATACGGTAGTCGTAGTGTTAAACAAAGGTATGGTACAGACTTGCGGTCTAGAACTCTTGCATCCTTAAAACCTGAAATTTCACTTGCCATGGATTCCTTACTCGACGAAATTCACGCCAACAATGAAGCCAAAGTTTTACGCTCTGGACTCAACCAGCGCCCTCCTGCTAGTTATGAGAGAAGATATTCACCATCTACAACTCAAAAACCACCCATTACTTCTCGCAATTGTCCAATTTGCAAACAAGCTAATCGACCGAAGTACAACCATTATTTGAGTACTTGCCCATACTTACCCCCCGCCGATAAAAGGTTCATGACTAAAGCCCGACAAACTCTTTGTGAAGACGAATACTTCGATGATTTTGATCAGTCTTCCCCTGAACCCCAAGTGAATGATGAATCAAATTGTGAACATCGCATTCATGCGTGTCGTGTCAGCACTAAGCAATCACCCACCATTAAGGCATTCTACAGCTACCACCCACTCCAACTAATATTAGACTCTGGAGCTGAAACCAACATGATAAAGGCGTCAACAGCACACCACATCGGAGCAAAAATTGACAAGAGCTCCCAAAGGGCCCTTCAAGCCGATGGCATAACACCACTCACAGTCATTGGGGAAACTCATATCACGTTGTCTCGTAATCACCACAACCTTCGTCTTGATGCCTTAGTTGTAGAGAATCTCGATGTAGACGTTCTGGCCGGCACACCATTTATGACAGCCAATGACATCTCTATCCGCCCCTCAAAATTACAAGTTATGATCGGCGACACCGATACCATAACTTATGGACCAAGAACAGTACCCGAGAGTAGTAGTCCTACCATACGTCGCACACAGGCATACCTCCTACGCTCGCCACCAGTAACCCAAGTAATATGGCCAGGAGAGTATTTGGAACTACAAACTCCTCCTGAATTTGGCCCAGATGATACTATTGCCATCGAAGCTCGTCATGACTGTCATAGCTTCCATGATACAAAACCATCTCAAGTTACAACCAACTATTACAGACACTGTTGCCGGTCTCATCAGACTCCCTAACACACATACAGAACCTATCACCATTAGACGCAACGAACACCTTTGTCAAATCAGGTTCACAACGTGTATCTCACCCAGTGTGTCACCGAATAACCTCCCTATACCTGTCCAACTATCACAAACCCACACCAAGAACAGAATGCTCCACTCAGCCAGTGTTCAACTGGATCCTAACTCCATCTTAGCACCTTGTATGAAACGCCAGTTCGCTGACCTCCTTCAAACACATGATTCCGTTTTTGACCCAACCATCCGTGGCTACAACGGAGCTGCTGGACCATTCGAAGCTACAGTCAATATGGGCCCTGTCCAGCCCCCTCAGCGCAAAGGACGCGTCCCCCAATATTCACGGGACAAACTACAAGATCTACAACACTGCTTTGATGAACTGGAATCAGTTGGGGTTTTCCGTCGACCTGAGGACATTGGTATTACAGTCGAATACCTCAACCCATCTTTTCTCATTAAGAAACCATCCGGTGCATACCGCTTAGTGACAGCATTCGCAGATGTGGGTAGATACAGCAAACCACAGCCATCTTTAATGCCGGACGTAGACTCTATTCTCCGCACGATAGCATGTTGGCAATATCTTATCGTCACTGATCTCACAAGTGCTTTTTACCAAATACCTCTTGCACGGTCATCGATGAAGTACTGCGGTGTCGCCACACCCTTTCGTGGAATACGTGTATACACTCGATCAGCAATGGGCATGCCTGGTTCTGAAACCGCTTTAGAAGAACTCATGTGTCGGGTACTTGGCGATTCATTACAGCAAGGCACAGTGGCGAAACTAGCTGACGACCTTTACATTGGTGGCCAGACTCCAACAGAACTCCTTCACAACTTCTCCGTAGTGTTAGCCTCACTTCAACGATGCAGCCTACAATTATCCGCAAGCAAGACTATTATTTGAGCCAAATCAACAACCATACTCGGTTGGAAGTGGCCCCAAGGATTTATCAGTGCTCATTCACATCGCATTTCAACGCTGTCAACATGTAACCCTCCTCAAACAGTTAAAGGATTACGGTCATTTATTGGAGCATACAAAGTCCTTAGTCGCGTTTTACCTCATTGTTCTCAGTTTATCGACCCCCTTGAAACAGCCATTGCTGGAAAAGAGTCTAAAGACACTGTCATATGGACGGACGATCTCATTTCACACTTTACCGCTGCTAAAACTCACCTCGACACGACGCGAGACATTCTTTTACCACAACCTACAGACCAACTATGGATAGTCACAGACGCATCAGTTTCCAAAAGAGGTATTGGAGCAACCTTATACGTAACCCGTGCCAGTAAGACCTTCTTGGCTGGATTTTTTAGTGCCAAGCTACGCGAACACCAAATTCCATGGCTCCCATGCGAAGTTGAAGCCCTGTGCATCGCAGCCTCGGTGCGACATTTCAGTCCATATATCATTCAGTCCAAACTACAAGCATGTGTCCTTACAGATAGTAAACCATGCGTCCAGGCTATTGATAGACTATGCAGAGGAGAATTCTCTTCAAGTCCACGGGTAACGTCCTTCCTGTCAACAGTTAGCCGGTATCAAGTAAGTGTTCGACATCTAGCTGGAACGGCCAACCTACCATCAGATTTCTCGAGTCGGAACGCCCCAGATTGCGAGGAACCTAACTGCTAGATTTGTTCCTTTATAACACGAACTGAAGATGCTGTCGTTCGACCAGTATCCGTTCAAGACATTTCTTCTGGAACCATACGAATGCCATTTACCAGTCGTGCCGCTTGGTTTCAAACCCAATCAGAATGTCCTGACCTTCGTCGCGTTCATGCACATCTTAAACAAGGCACTCGCCCTTCAAAAAAACTCACAAATTTAAAAGATGTCAAAAGATACCTCAACAGTGTATCAATAGCCAGAGATGGTCTTCTTGTTGTTCCATACCACGAACCACTAGCTCCAACACGAGAACTGATTGTGGTACCCAGGGGTGTCCTAGATGGCCTACTGACAGCCTTGCATATCAAACTCGACCACCCAACGCAGCATCAATTGAAACAAGTCACCAAGAGAAGTTTTTATGCTCTAGATATGGACAAAGCTTTAACTACCGTCTCTGAAACTTGTCACACTTGTGTTTCCCTTAAGCATTTTCCACCATCAGTTACTAGTCAAACCTCATCTGCCCCACCAGATCTCGTTGGGGTTTCTTTTGCCGCAGATATCCTTCGACGTAACAAACAGATAATCCTTCTCGTCAGGGAAACCGCAACGTCTTACACCGCCTCATGTCTATTGCAAACCGAACAACATGATGCTCTTCGCAATGGATTAGCTCTTCTAACTTTACAACTCAGATCACTCGATGGACCTCCGGCCATTGTACGTGTTGATGCTGCACCGGGATTTGTCTCGTTGCTACATGATAAAACCCTTCACAAACTTGGTATATCACTTGACATTGGTCGAATCAAGAATCCTAACAAAAACCCAGTAGCAGAAAAGGCCATTGCTGAACACGAAAACGAACTTTTACGTCAAGATCCACACGGTGGACCACTAACCCCACAATGTTTAGCTCTTGCAACAGCCCGTCTTAACTTACGAATACGGAACAGGGGACTATCTGCCTACGAAATTATGTCTCAGCGATGCCAATTTACCAATACACAACTACCATTGTCAGATCGCCAACTCATCCAACAGCAACATGAAAAAATTTTACGTAACCACCCGTACAGTGAAAAATCCAAGAGTGTCCCCAGCAGTTCTTTATCTGCTCAGCCAAATGAAGGTGATCTGGTGTATTTAAAACCCGATGGACATAAACACCAAGGCAGGGACAGGTATTTGGTTGTATTAATTGACGGTCAATGGTGTCACATCCGCAAATTCACCGGTTCCCAATTACGTTCTGCAGCCTACAAGGTGAAACAGTCTGAATGCTACCTTGTTCCCAATCACTTTGAATACCTTTCTACCACCCAGTACCCAAGTCAATATCACGACGACAGTGATGATACCGATCCACCAGTTGTATCATCTCCGCCTCCCAAACCAGCTCATATACCCACATTACTAACAGAGCCCGAGTTAACGATCGACTATCAACAACAACACGTGGAGACCCAGGAGTCGACGGAGTCTGAAGCCTCTCCACATAGTTTCTCCGAAAGAACAAGACCACAACGTGATCGTCGCACTCCGAAGTCCTTAGATGACTTTGTTCTCTAACCACTTAAGGATAAACATTATTTTGTAATTTACATTTACTTTACCCTTAAATCTCTCATCCCACATAACAGATGGGCGTTATTTTTCGCATGTTAAATTCAGCTCGAGATACATGTATATTGTAACTTGAATCAGTTTATTCAACATAATTATTTTCAAATTTAAGTTGTCCATTATACCTATATGTATATGCACAAAAAAAAAAAGAATTACGCCAGTAGGCATATTAATATGTAGTTATCTCCCTTGAAGAATATCGAGAGTTATCCTCTCGCTATTGTTTATCCCGCCATTGTGAGTTTTGCCATTAAACATCTACTAACCAAGTGTTGTCTCGTTGTGGTTATTTCCTATCGACTGGCGTTAGGCATGTTGAAATTAAATAGGCTAACTTTAAAACCATTCAGTATCGTAAAACACATCAAAATAAATCTGAAATCTCGCAATTTTATTGTCTATATCATCAAGACACTTTACGTGCCTCTGCAACGGTCCAGTGGAACGAGAGCTGTACATGTTGACGTCTGCTATTTATAGACATAAAAAGTTTTGATGACAGAGATGACAACACTACATACTTTCTTTCTATATCTGTTGTAGTCACATTCGTCAAGACAGACATTCAAAACACTACAAGATAAAATTACCGGATGATCGAGGGTACGTCGCGAAATTCAAACACGTGATATTATGTTCTATCTTCAAATTCGACATTAAAATTAGCAACAGTTCGAGATTGGGTGAGGAAATATGACGCAGAAAAGATCTGACTAGAGTATGAAGTAAATAAAGAATGTCCAGGTTTCGTACAAAGAATAACATGTGGTCACATACTTTTATTTTTATTTTATATATAAATATAAAAACCGTTTGGTAATACAAATAATGTGGGTATTGTTATTGTCACATATAGGCCTAATTATGTGAAATAAGAATTCTATTACATACTAAAAAACTGCTAATCAATTGGTAAATTTTGCTACTCAATTATACAATTGATTAGCATTCTTACACATTTTTTCTGGAAACTGCTAATCAAATGTAAAAAAGTAAAATATTCCCTGCTTTAGGGTCCCCCTAACTAGGGTACATTTTCATTTTTCTCGTCGGTTTTAGCATTTTTCTTTTTAAAACACTTTTGGATGACACTTCGTGTAGAGTTTGATAGCTCGATACGTTTGAAAAAAATAAATGTGCAATTAATTGATATGTGTCTTCTATTTATTTTGGGATTTTGGCAGGGGACATCAGCCTCACTGTTGGCTTGTTATGCCAATACAATGACTGCATTCTCATTCAGTAATGGATTCGACAGTAACAGTGTATAGAAACGGATACGAGGGCCCTTTCCCTTGGCCAGAGGGGCCCTTTTGTCAAACATGTGGGCCCTTTTGTCTGCCTTTAGGGTTCCCCTAACTAGGGTACATTATCATTTTTCTCTTCAGTTTTAGCATTTTTCTTTATAAAACACTTTTGGAAGACACTTCGTGTACAGTTTGATAGCTCGATACATTTGAAAAAAATAAATGTGCGATTAATTAATGTGTCATCTATTTATTTTGGGATTTCGGCAGGGGACATCAGCCTCACTGTTGGCTTGTTATTTACATAGTCCTGATATCTCTGGTTTTAGTCAAAATTTTCCCTGTTATAATGTAACTGTTACGTACATAGCCCAGTTTCTTCTATAACTTAGTGCAGCTTGGTTACTAACATTCTGTTTCTTCTGTTAATTTATGTTATCTCATATGATGAAGTCTGTGTGGTAACTAATTGGAATTAGTCCAACCTTTTTACACCATAAGCAAAAGTTTTATTAGGGTTTCACACTGCGAAGCTTGTGTGAAACACTATTGTTTTTGTTAAAATTATTATTCTTATTATTAAGCTTTCATATTACATATGAAAGCTTATTGTTTCTGTTAAGATTATTAAGCTTTCATATTACATATGAAAGCTTATTGTTTCTGTTAAGATTATTATTATTAAGCTTTCATA
Organism: Patella caerulea; assembly: GCA_036850965.1. NCBI lineage: Eukaryota > Metazoa > Mollusca > Gastropoda > Patellidae > Patella > Patella caerulea. The sequence continues at coordinate 1,243,618 of JAZGQO010000008.1, read as the reverse complement.
TTACATATGAAAGCTTATTGTTTCTGTTAAGATTATTAAGCTTTCATATTACATATGAAAGCTTATTGTTTCTGTTAAGATTATTAAGCTTTCATATTACATATGAAAGCTTATTGTAAGCTTTCATATTACATATGAAAGCTTATTGTTTCTGTTAAGATTATTAAGCTTTCATATTACATATGAAAGCTTATTGTTTCTGTTAAGATTATTATTATTATTTTTTTTTTTGTGTGTTTTCTGCAAATCGGATTTCTCAGAATCTATCCGTAGGATCTTTCTGAAATTTTGACCTACCCCCCCAAAAATGGGGTGCGAACCTTGATTAAATATATTTTCAAAACGTTTTACGAATCCGAAATCACCGAAATTTACGAACGACGAAATGGACAAAGCATAGTCGTAACTTTGTTATTTTTTGACCGATTTTACTAATTCTTTTTTCTTTGAATACCTTGAAAAAAATCATTTTCATCTGCAGTTTCACATTTTCGAATTTCGAAAATTCGTCGCCGTGATTTTGAACCGGAAGTTAGGACCAATTTGACAACTTCTTTAATAGTTGTACGATTGTAATGAAATTTAGTATATATGTAGACCTTACCGATGTGACTTCAAAAATATAATTAGAAATTTTCTAAATTATCTCCCCTTGACGAAATTAAAGATCAAAATTTTCAAAAAAATCATCGAAATATAGGTCAGAATGACCTGATTTTTTTTTTGGATACTAGACAAGTAATTACTGATTTGTACACAAAATATAAAGTTTGTTGATCGAACCGGAAGTGCCACCATCTTGAAACGTGAAAAATCCCTAAGGCTTTTTTGCTATTTTACTTACAGACTCGGGAGTTATATTTTCTGAATCCTTGAAAGATGGTCTAAAAATTGTTCAGAGAAGAATTTTGATTTAGGTCAATTGATGGTTGTCATTTTGAAGTGAATATGGAAAGTAGTAGCAATTTGAAGGGCCGAAACTTTGAAACACAATAACTCTCCTTCTAATTGAGCTAGAATGTTCAATCTTGGTGTAGACGTTCACTATGTCAATGTCATGATTGAGTTCAAAGATGAGCATTTTCTGCCTAGGGTAAGCAGAAATAAGCATGCTGATTTGTTGATTCTTTAGGGCAAGATAACTTCGGTTATAATGAAGGGAGGGCGGTGAAACTCTTGTTAATCGAGAGTGTAATAGCTGGCCTGTTGTGTGAAATCGTTGTATCTTTTTTTTTAAATATCAGGGATAGCAGAAAAAAAGAGATCGAAAATCCAAAAAGTCGTATGTTTACGATTTGGAGCATCTTTAAAGGTTCTTTTCTCTTAAAGTCAACATAATACTTTTTGGGAACTTCTTCTACAAAGAGTCTTATCGGTAGTCTTTTATATGAAAACTTCGATCAACAGTCCAAAATATCTGGAGTAGAAGAATAAAAGGATCGAACATTGAAAACGGCACCCTTTCATTGTTAAGCGAAACATGCAGTGTGTGTGACTACAATCTGCACATTTAGTCATTGTATAGAGCTTATTCAACAGTATCGAATTCCAACTGCTTAGGGATATTTTACGTGCACTCCAATGTGTACACGCGACCTTGGTTTTTCGTCCCACCCGAACGACTAGACAGCTGTCCTTGTCAGGCCCTCCGTACTGCCTCACTGACAAGGGGAGGACCACGCCGGAAAATCGAGATGAACTTTCTCGTTGCAGAACTTTTAATTCAGGCCAAACGTTTATTGCATACGATTAAGCTGGTCAGTTGGAGCTTATTTTCAAAAGTTTTGTAATAATCGGTTGGTAATTAAAATACCGTGCGAATTAAACTGTTAAAACAGAAAATTTCGCCCGGTTAAAATGTTTCTTGCTATAAGTCAGCGATTTCCAGATTTTAGGGAGGCTGAATGGTTAGCATACGCGCGCTGTATCGTAACGTCTGTCATTGAGTCAACCGGCGTCGTTTCGATTTCCAAGTTGCACGTGACATGGAGTATGGTGTCCAACCTCGTGGGTTTTCTCTGTGTCCTTCGGTTTCCTCCCACGGCTAAAGACCCGTACGCGCAAGGGAAGTTTATAAATACAATTAAAAAAACACATGTTGGTCCCGAAATGACCTAGTTTGTGTCGAATGGACGTTGAGCTGCATTTCTCTCTTTCTCTTTTATTTTTAAAGTTTTGTAATAATCGGTTGGTAATCAAAGGTACTGTAAAAGTGATAAAACATAAAATTTCGCCCGGTTATAATGTTTCTCACTTTAAAGTCAGCAATTTGCCGATTTTAGAGGGCAAATGTTTATTGCGAACAATTAAGCTGGTCAGGGGGAGCTTATTTTTAAGGGAGGCTGAATGGCTGAATGGTTAGCATGTGCACGCTGTATCGTAACGTCTGTCATTGAGTCAACGGGCGTCGTTTCGATTTCGAGATTGCACGTGACATGGAGTATGGTGTCCAACCTCGTGGGTTTTCTCCGTGCCATTCAGTTTCCTCCCAACAGCTAAAGACCAGTACACGCAAGGGAAGTTTTTAAATAAAATTAAAAAACATATGTTAGTCCCGAAATGACCTAGTTTGTGTCGAATGGACGTTAAGCCGCATTTCTCTCTTTTTTTTTATTTTTAAAGTTTTGTAATAATCGGTTGGTAATCAAAGATACTGTAAAAGTGATAAAACAGAAAAATTCGCCCGGTTGTAATGTTTCTCACTTTAAATTCAGCAATTTGCCGATTTTAAGGGGAATACGTTTATTGCGAACGATTTAGCTGGTCAGGGGGAGCTTATTTTTAAAAGTTTTGTAATATTCGGTTGATAACTAAAGGTACCGTGCAAATTAAACTAATAAAATAGAAGATTTCGCCCGGTTGAAATGTTTCTATCTGTAGGTCAGCAATTTGCAGATTTTAGGGAGGTTGCGTGACTGAATGGTTAGCACGTGCGCTCTGTATCATAACGTCTGTCATTGAGTCAACTGGCGTTGTTTCGATTTCTTGGTTGTACGTGACAAGGAGTATGGTCGCCTGTCCAACCTCGTAGGCCGTAACGCCGCTGCCCGGGTAAAATTTCCCTCATTGCACACTTTATGGCGTATGCCCGTCTTCATTAGCCCATTTTAGGAGCAAAACAGTAGGACGTTAAACAACCATTCAATTTGATTTCATTTTCTCTATGTTGCTTATTTATTATAGTGGATAAATGTTTTCTGGTTCTATTAATTATTTCATTTCTGCATAGAAATCTTGCTTTGAACAGTTTTTTTTTTATTGCAAAGTGCCATTCTTGTATATTGCAGTCTATGACCCTTTGTTTAAAGCATGCTTAAGAAGTTGTCACGATTTCCTACTTATAACCAAACATATTGGAAACCATAATTATATAACATATCTCTAATTTTGGAAGCCCGATTACAGCTATACAAGTTTGGGTTATTTCCCTTTAGTTTAAAGATTATTTTTTTGCCGAGGGTGCAATGTTTCTCACTACATTTAAATTTGTAACTTTGTGAGTTTTGACCGATTTTGATAATTATGTCTTTATAATTTTCCAAATTTACATATTTAACGTAAATATTCAAACAATTGGAATCAACATGATTCAAAAGTTTTTAGTTTAGTTCAAAGTTTTCTCATTTAATTTTTCGATGTTTTCTTACCATTTTCATTTCATTTTTCTGAAAGTTTTGAAGTGGGAAGTCATCCCGATTACAGCAACACAAGTATCAGTTATTTCCCTTTAGTTTTCAGATTATGCAATGTTTCATACTATTTTTAGACTTGTAACTTCGCGAGTTTTTGACCAATTTTGATAGTTTGTTATTCTTATCCTTTTATTTGAGATACTTGATATAATCTATGACACGTGACGATGAATATGAAAGCTTTCATATCTGCATGGGACAGTAGCAGATCTAGTTATTATTATTATTATTCTTCTTTTGTTTTGAGTAGATCTCAGCAACTACGTGTCGCATCGTTACGATTTCTTCGGTTTTACTGGGAAAGTGGGTGTGACTTAGAGGATAAAGCTATTTTGAACATTCTGCGACAATGCGAAATGTCCGAAATCACCGAAGTTATCGTTTTTACAAATATTGCGGTAATTTTAACAATAATCATGGGATTTTAACTTTCGATAGATTTTGGCATAGCTGGAGACAGGGCACATAGCTGCGCTACTTTCGATTTTTGATTTTCGGCAAATCTTCGAAGATATTAGGCACCAAATTTCGGAAATTTAAAATTTTACAAAAAACTTTTTTATTTATGAATATTTTTTAGTCGTGTTGTGCACAGAATTAAAGAGTCATCTGACTTGCGCAAAAATGTTAAAAAATTTTGTCTCAGTAATTTTCCTTGGCCTCCATTGGCTAATTCAGTTTTTCAGTCCTAGATTAATTTTTTATTGTTCGATTTGTATAAAACAAAGTTCATATGCTTCGTTATCTCAATTGTCATTTTTTTTATTACCAAAAGTGTTATCTGTCGGCACCGGAAGTGGCATAATTTTACCAAAAACTACAATTTTGACAGTTAGGTACATTTTTTGAAAACAAATATTATTTTTTTGAAAAATTATATGACTCAAAGAGTGTGTCCTTTAAAGGCGCAAAAAATGTCGGAAGCAGTTTTTTTAATTTCTTTTTCATTTTCTAGCAAATTGGATTAAGAGGTGAAAAAAGGCGTAAAATTGACCTATTTACAACTCATTCAGGCTTTTCAGATTTTAAAATATTTTTACGTAACTTTTATAAACTTGTAGCTATAATCCATACGAAGAGAATGTATGTGAAAATTAGTTTGTAATATAAGCAGTTGCCGAGAAATAGGCAATTTTGCATGAGTCACTTTTCACGTAATTTTGGCTGTAAAAGAATCAATTATTATTCGATTTTCAATTTTCTTTCGCCATTGGATGCCTAATGCCATAGTGGACTATGTCAAACCATTTTACCCCTTGCGCTGCCACCGGAAATGACGTCATTTGCTCAAAACTTAAATTTTAGCCTTCAAAAATCAATATTTTATTCAAATGAGTCGTATTTGTTATTTTTTTCAAATTGTGATATTTGATTCTATTGATCAAATAGATTGAACCCATACGATCATATAGATACCATAAAATGGTTTCTAACTTGTACGGTTGCAGAGAAATGGGCGATTTTCCTTAAGTCACTTTTCAAGGTTTTTGGTCTATAAAAGTGTCAGTTATTATTCGATTTTCATAAAATTTTCACCATATGATATCTTGTGTCATTTATGATTTCATAGATCTAATTTAACATTTTCAGTATCACCGGATGTAATGTCATTTTGGCAAAAACTGTATTTTTAGCCTTCAAAACAGACATTTTTTTCAAATGAGTCTGATTTGTAATATATTTCAAATTATGATATTTGATTCCAATCAACAAATGGATTGAACCCATACGATCATATAGATACCAAAAGATAGTTTTTATCGTGTACGGTTGCCGAGAAATAGACGAATTTCTACAAGTCACTTTTCAAGGTTTTTGGTCTATAAAAGTGGCAATTCTCATTCGATTTACATACAATTTTCGCCATTATGCTGCCCTATGCCATTTCTGATTTCATAAAACTAATTGAACATTTTCATTATAACCGGAAGTAATGAAATTTTGCCAGGATCACTTACAAGTAACATATATATAAAATGAATTGATATTGCTGGATTTGGTTGATTCTTCGTCCATTTTATTTGATGTTTACAATGCTTATGTGGAAACCTGTTTGATGGTTTCATTGGTATCGGAAGTGACATATGTTTAAGGGTAACGTGGCACCGAAAGTGACGTGGCACCAGTGAAACCCGTCATTCCTGCATGCAGGTCTAGTTATTATTATTGTTAAACGAAAGAACAAGCATTAGATTGTTTTAACTTTGTTTAATTACAGCATGTAATTGTCACGGACAAGCTAGTGATTGTGTATACAATAGTACAATAGCAGCTCTAGGTCTGAGTTTAAATAAACAAGGTCAATATGATGGAGGTGGTGTCTGTATCAATTGTCAGGTAAGCTCATTTACATTTATTTGCACACTTTAAATACTTCTATTCCTGTTTTTAAAAGGTAAGTCTTAATGGAAGTTATGTCAAATTTTTACCATTGCAAATTATACGTATAATTGTTTTCTTCATATTATTGTTGTTTTCATGTGGCCGTATATTGTCGTCGTCCCTGTTTGTCCGTCCATCCGTTCGTCCACAATTGTTTGTGAACAGTCTACAGGTCACAATTTTTATTCGATTTCAATGAAACTTAAAGAGCACTTAAATTGGTCCTCAGAATTTTTTTATATGTATACTCCATGACTATTTTATCTACTTTACGGCAAATTCACATCAATCCGACTAAAATTAATTCAGTTATCTTCACTCAAAGTCGTTAAAATAGACTTCCCGTAAAAAATGACTTTGCCAATTATCGAAAACATTCTTAATCCCCTTAGACGCCAGTGACGTCACAGTGACCGAATGCATATTCGGAATGTATATTCCTTAATTACCTATATACACTCGGCGTATGTATTCATTAACGCCTGACTGATTCCTTAATCCCCCCAATTAAATACAACAATTGACTACGGAATAATTTGTGATGTAATTTAGAATTTGTTTTATAACGGCAATTGTTGTAGCCATAATCTTTTTGATCAGAATAAGCCGACCGTAAGCCAACAATAATTGGCCGCTGATTGAAACAAGATTGCTGTAAAATTGTCATAGCCGGCGCTGCGGACATCTTTGAAGCCAATAGAAATAATTAATTGTCGGCTTTTAAGAAACGAAATGGTTTCAAATAATAATCATATAAACTTAGTTCATCAACAATCGTTATTGATCATTTTATCATACACCGAGAGAATGGAGGCAGAATATTTCGAGTTATCCAGTAGCAGTATTTCTTTTAGCTCGGGCAGTGTATCGTACACAGATACGTCGCGAGAAAAAATTAATATAACGCCATATATGTTTGAGCCATATTTATCTGACAGTAGTTCCGTGGAGGATGGCGATGTAGAGAAGACGGGATCTAACAATGACAATCACCCGACTGTTGGGGTTCTCTGGAATGGTGCGTACCGGAATGCATAATATTTTATACACTTATTTTGTGTTCGAATTTTTTGACTGAATGACAGTCTTCAAATTTTATTAATTTATAATATCTATAAAAAACAGTTTTTTTGTAGATCTGTACCATTGCATAATAATAATATATTGTATTCAGATACAGATGTCAGTGTGAAAAGTGTATGTTAATGCCCACAGAAGACAAGTCTGTATGCTACATTGAAATACACTGTACAAAAGATAAGATGGCCGCTTTCGAAGAAATGCAGTACCCAATACATTGTATAACCGACCACCCAGGATTCCAGTCTAACTGCCTTGATATATACGTCTTAGAAACGCCGGTACATTATTCCCCTTTCCCTTGCTGGAATTTCCACAACTCTCAATAACATAACGGTAATATGGCATCTTGAAATACACTCGGTAATATTCTAGTCACAAATATATAAACTATTACAACTCAAGACGAGAAATGTTGGCTTTTGAAAATGCTTTGACTTAGATAGTGACATAGTGATATGTAGCTTACATGAAAATAATTAGGCCTACACGTTAATGATTACGCCAATCAAATGTTAATTGGACCGACAAATACACACGTGTCAACTGGCTGTGTGTATATTGCACGGGCAGTGATATATTGTATAAATGATGTGTATACTATGTGTAGTGCCTGTCACGTCACCAACCAATCAACCGGATTAAGGTTGTAATTGAAGGTTTGAAAACCGGTTTTGGCCGTCGGATACTAAAACGTAAATATCTGAATTAATTTTAATCAGATTAGTTTGAACTTGCCGTAAAATGGATTTTGTAACCATTGAGTACCTGTATGGAAAAATTTTCTGAACCATTTGATGTGGTATTTAAAATATAGGTTTATCACCCTAAAGTCTCGGTTCCTTTCGATATTGGCGTGTATTGGACTGTGACTTCATGGGTGATGGTCCTGATTGTACAAAAAATCATGTTTTAGCTTGTGAACAGTGTAGAGGTCACAATTTTGAACCGATTTGGATGATACTTAAAATGCATGTTTATAACCCAAAGATCTTGGTTTCTTTCGATATTTGTGCCCATCAGATCGTAACTTCCTGAATTATGTCCCCGGATTGTCCGAATAATCGCTTGTTTTAGCTTGTGGTTCCTCTGGAGGTCAGAATTATTATCTGATTTAAAAAAACTTTTGATTATATCATCGTTACATGGTAATAAAGAATGAATTAGAATTTCATGAAAATTGGACCAAAATTGACGGACAAAATGCCCGTCGTTTGTACGCGAGTAGTGTGAAAATATATCAAGGTTGTGGATCCTATAGAGGTCACAATTTTGAACCGATTTTGATGAAACTTGAAATACATGTTTATAACCTAAAGATCTTGGTTCCATTGCATATTTGCACATACCTGATTGTAACTTCCTGAATTACATGTACGTATGGCGCCTGATTGTACAAAAAATTGTCATTTTTAGCTTGTGGATCCTTTGGAGCTCACAATTATTAACGGATTTGAAATAATGTTTGATTATATCACTGTTTCATGGTAAAGAAGGGTGAGGTTGAATTTCGTGAAAATCGGACCGAAACTGATGTGCAAAATGGCCGCCGCTTGTCCGTCAATACTATAAGAATATGTTATATCAAGGTTGTAGATCCTGTAGAGGTCACAATTTTAATCTGATTTTGATGAAACTTTAAATGCATGTTTATATTCCAAAGATCTTAGTTCCTTTCGATATTTGCGCATATCGAATTGTAACTTTGTGGCCATGATTGTACTAAAAATCGCCTTTTTAGCTCGTGGTGCCACTGGGAGGTCACAACTATTATCTGATTTTAAAAAACGTTTGATTATGTGGGGGTTTCGTATTTTACAGATCATTGAAATAGCTGTGACCTCGGTTATTGAATTCTCGTCCCGTAGATAGAAATGGCCTATTGCCGGTAATATCACGTGGGAATTCTATGGAAACCCGCCATCTTGTTGAATGTCCTGGGCTGTGTAAGTTCGGCGCTTCTGATTGCTGTAAGTTCGGGCTGAAGCAGGCATTACACTGTGGTTTCTGTAATTGTAGAATTATGAGTGTCTAACAGAGTTGGGATTTCAAAATTTTTTGTGTCGGACATTTTACCGAAAATAAAGGGGCGTAACTCTTATCATTATTTAAGCAGACGAATTCATACCACAATTAAAAGTCACATGTCAAAATATTCAAATCACGTACATAACAAAAGTAGGTGAACCTCGCTATTTTTCATATTTAATTCCCGTACGGTATTCAATTCATACCACAATTAAAAATCACATGTCAACAAAATATTCAAATCCCGTACGTAATAAAAATTGGTGAACCTCGCTATTTTTCACACCTAATTCCCGTACGGCATTCAAATTTATGTCAGTAAATGTCGTACAAAATTAAGCATTTTCGTAATACATTGAATGAAAGCTTGTCGATCCTGCTTCGGCATAAAATTCACAACCGTAATATTCCTTTAGATTTACGTGGCAGCAAATGAATGCCGAACTTCCGAAATAAGAATAGTTTGTGATGTCAGAACATCGTTTTTTCTTTATAAAATGTCAACAAAATATTCAAATCCGTGCGTAATAGAAATAAGAACACGGCAGCAAATGAAAGAAAAGCGTTCGAAATAATACTTGTGGTGATGACAAAAGGCATAGCTGACTTCAGCGTATTGCCGCTATGGCGTACGTGACTTACAGCACACAGCTTCATAGTAAGCACTGCCTAACATGTTAAGCAATATTCGTGCGGCGCTCGAGATCACGGGAAAGTGCCACTGTGGATGAGAATTTATATATGGATTCTTAAAAGACGTAAAGGATATCGTAGACAAAATGAATTAAGGTGTTATAAAATAATATACTCTTACGATATGTGACATCTATGATTAGTTGATAGATGGTGTCGGCTCAAATCAATGCGATTAAAATGCCCGACAATTGAAGACCACGAGGTAAACAGGTGAATTAAAATTATAAACACTCTTATTGGATTGATGAATAGTCCGACAAAGGGAAAGCAATGACTTTTGTTTAAGATTAGATTGATGAATTGTCCGACAAAGGATTAAGTCAATCAATCAAGGCAGATTAAGTAGTTAATCTAGGTAGGTTTATTGACGGTATAACACGATAAATACGTTGATCACTTAATTACCTAATCAATCTTGCCTATTGTCAACGATTATGGGGTTGAGTGGTAGTTATACTCTAAGTACACTATATTAATTTTGGAATTTTGAATATTATTCACTATGTCTTGATGTCCGATTGGGCATATTCCCGGTCGGACAATATTGTGCGTTTGGAAAAAAAATTCGGACAAGTCCGGAATATACGGGCGAAATCCCAACTCTGGTGTCTAATTAGTCAAGGTTTCTGTTGGGTGATGTAAGATTTGTGACGTCTTTTAGTGTAAATATTATTAGTTCAAATTAAGCTAGGCGTCAATTACTGTCCATATATTTCCTAAAGTTTGATTCATTCGGCCGTTTTCATTCGGAAGACATCGACTTTTGTGTAGACGGGACGCTCAGTTTCTTGTTGGTAAAGAGACGTAGTTAATGAACTGGGCACCATTGGAGCGAAGAAGACCAACAGTTACGAACGCGCCTTTCGGGATTTCAATTTCTGTATTTTCCGAAATAAAAACTTTGAAACTTTATAAATGTGTTCTCTTTTGCTTTAGTTCACGTGAGAAACCTGACATCCTACGTACGAACCTGGACTTCCGGTTTGCATAAGAGCGGTCACTCTCGTCGCTCGAGTGCAAACCAATAACACCCAGGGTTCAGTTTAGTGTAAAACCAATGAGTAGCAAATTTTTGTGACAGATTCACATTTTGGCTAATCAATTCAAAATTTGAATAGCATTTGCTCATATTTGAGGAGCAGTAAAACATAGCCTACAAATATTTGCAATTCAGATTTCTCGGGGTATAAGTGGATACTTTTTTCCGCCAATGTCCGGCCTTCATTGTACACTCCGCTTCGACTTATGTATGGATGAAGTTAAAAAAAATTGACATCTCAAAAAAAAATTTCAATTTCAGTTACCGTCTATCTCTGATCGTCTAAATCAAAGCTACATGTACTGTGCAGTACTTTAAATTACACCATTCCAATCGAAATATTTGTAGGCGCGGCGTTGCTTGTTTATTTCTCTATATAAAAACATCCTCCCCTCAGCCTTTAAAATATAAACCCGAGAATATGCCATCAGCATAACCTTTTTGTCAGACATTCGCCAAACTGGCACGTTTCACGTGTCTCGCGAGACGTCTGCTTTTAGTTTTCAGTTAAGTTAACCAATCACACAATAATGCGTCGTTTTATTCTATTTTTAGTAACATATTTTATAAACACGTGTGATTAAAAACGGAGTCTGCAATGTCAGTTCTAGTTATCAAATATATTGAAATAAAAACTGTTTCAAATTAATCACGACCACAACTTGGAATATTGAACAAGTGAAGTTAGTCCTGCATTTATAATTAAACTCCACACTCATCCAAAATATAATGAATCGCACTTCAAAAGTTTGAAAACATTTTTTCGCTAATGAATAAAATAATTCTATCGCTTTTACCGCGATATGAGTCGCTTTTTGCGATGCGATACCACTTAAATTGTACTCTGATAACACCCCGTCCTGTTACAATTATATCATCGTTTCACTGTAATGAAGGTTGAGGTCGAATTTCGTAAAAATCGGACCAAAACTGTCAGACAAAATGGCTGCCGCTAATACGCAAATAGTGTAAAAATATGAGGTTGTCGACCCTTTAGAGGTCACAATTTTAATCCAATTTTGATGAAATTTGAAATATAAGTTTATAACCCAAATAGTAAGTGCACAAGGACTGCACTACACGAAAACCAAAACCTATAAGATTAACCTGCGGAAAATATCAAATCAAGTGAATGGATCGCAGTTCCTTTCGATAATGGTGCACATTGGACCATATCTTCCTGAATTATGGCCCCTGATTGTAGGAAAAATCATGTTTTTATACGCCCACATTTTCATGTGGACGTATTATGTCGTCGCCCCTGTCCGTCCGGACGTCCGTCCGGACGTCCGTCCGTCCACAATTTGTTTGTGGACTCTCTACAGGTCACAATTCTTATCCGATTTTGACGAAACTTGAAATATAGGTTTATCCCCAAAAGATCTCGGTTCCTTTCGATATTGGCATGTATCGGATCAAAACTTCATGGATTATGGCCCCTGATTGTACGAAAAATCACGTTTTTAGCTTGTGGACCCTATAGAGGTCACAATTTTGAACCGATTTTGATTAAACTTGACATGCATGTTTGTAACCCAAAGATCTTGGTTCCTTTCGATATTTGCGGCTATCGGAATGTAATTTCCTGAATTATGGCCCCTGATTGTCCGAAAAATCACCCTTTTTAGCTTGTGGTCCCTCTGGAGGTCACAATTATTATTCGATTTAAAAAACCGTTTGATTATATCGCCGTTACACCCTAAGGAAGGTTGAGTTCGAATTTCGGGAAAATTGGACGAAAATTGCCATACAAAATGGCCGCCGTTAGTACGCGAATACTGTTAAAAAATGGTATATCAAGGTTGTGGACCCTGTGGAGGTCACAATTTTGATTCGATTTTGATGAAACTTGAAATTCATGGTTATAACCCAAAGATCTCGCTTCCTTTCGATATTTGCGCATATCGGATCGTAACTTCCTGAATTATGGCCCCTGATTATACGCAAAATCGCCTTTTTTTTAGCTTGGAGGTCACAATTATTATTCGATTTAAAAAAACGTTTGATTATATCACCGTTACACCCTAAGGAAGGTTGAGTTCGAATTTCGGGAAAATCGGACGAAAATTGCCATACAAAATGGCCGCCGTTTGTACGCGAATACTGTTAAAAAATGGTATATCAAGGTTGTGGACCCTGTGGAGGTCACAATTTTGATTCGATTGTGATGAAACTTGAAATTCAAGGTTATAACCCAAAGATCTTGCTTCTTTTCGATATTTGCACATATCGGATCGTAACTTCCTGAATTATGGCCCCTGATTATACGCAAAATCGCCTTTTTTTTTAGCTTGGAGGTCACAATTATTATCCGATTTAAAAAAACGTTTGATTATATTACCGTTACACCGTAAGGAAGGTTGAGTTTGAATTTCGGGAAAATCAGACCAAAATTGCCATACAAAATGGCCACCATTTGTACGTGAATACTGTTAAAAAATGGTATATCAAGGTTGTGGACCCTGTAAAGGTCACAATTTTAATTCGATTTTGATGAAACTTGAAACGCATGGTTATAACCCAAAGATCTTGGTTCCTTTCGGTATTTGCGCATATCGGATCATAACTTCCTGAATTATTCGAATTTCGTGAAAATGGTACCAAAATTGCCGGACGAAATGGTCGCCGTTTGTACGCGAATAGTGTAAAGATATGGTATATGATGGTTGTTGACTCTGTACAGGTCACAATTCTTATCCGATTTTGACGAAAAGTCACATTTCTAGGTTGTGTACCGTCACACCATAATCATTGTCGACTTCGAATTTCATGAATATCAGACTGGAACTGACCAACAAAATGGCTGCTCCCAATACAGTATGAAATACAGGACTTAATGATGTAGGAAAAATCACTTTCTGTATTGTTTGTTCTCTATCCATCTCTCGAAAATGTGGGCGTATCCTGCCTGGCAGTGCCAGCCTATCTTTTTACCTTGTGGACCCTAAGGAGGTCACAATTTTATTCCGAATTAAAAAAATGTTTGACTATATCCCTGTTACACATTAATGATGGTTCAGTGTGAATTTCTTGAAAATCAATAATTGAACAGCTAAATCCATATTAAATGTTTCGCATACTTAACGTTAGCATGGGGCAGAACTTTATAAAAACCAAACAGATTCTAATGATTTTCTTAGTATGCGACAACTCTTGTTGACTGCCCGGACGATTTAGCTGCCGTGCGGACGATTTAGCTGCCGTGCGGGCGTATGTTTCTTTGCCTGGCAACCTATTTTTTCTTGTTTATCGTCGGTGGGGAGTCAAAAGGTCGTATCTGGCATATTTTGCGAAAATAACTTTTTGCTTCTTCAGAATGAGAATTTTTGTGCACATCTTTTCTTCTGGTAGTAGTATTTCTAAGCCAATAAGAAGAGGTTTTATAAATGCTTTTTCAAAATGTCGTATATTGGGTGTTCGAAAATGTCATATTTTCTTGAAAAAATCAACCAAGACATTATAATCAAACAAAGAATAGCCAGTATTGTTTCATGGTTAAATACATAATATTGAAATTATTGCTGAGGCTCTACTGTGTGAAATCTATGAAATTGAAGTAAGTAAAGGGGATTTGTTTTCCCTGAAATACTTCTTTGTTGTATAAAATTGCAATTCACTAGCTTCCACTCCTTATTTCTACACTAAATTTTGAGCTTGATAAATATGGGGAGCCGTTAGTAAAATAATTATTTAATTTTTTTTATAGCAAAAAACGTTAGATTTAACTCCGAATATATATATTTAGATAATTATTAGAACAAAAATGGCATATATGTAAATATCAAAAAATATTGTAGCTAAAAGTCAAGTTTTTGGTCTATGAAAAAATTTAAATATTATATCTTGATTTCACATCCCTTAGTTAAATATATAACTAAATGTGCTGTTTTTCGTAGGTATAAATGCTAAATACTAAATCACTGAAAAATCTAAAGTTAAATATTTAGCTAAATATATAAACATTTAGCTAAATATATAAAAACATTTAGCTAAATATATAAACATTTAGCTAAATATATAAACATTTAACTAAAAACATTTAACTAAATATATAAACATTTAACTAAATATATATATTTAGTTAAATATATAAACAGTTAACTAAATATATAGATTTCGCTAGCCTGGAGGTCGGGTGTTCGATCTCTGCATTGGCCGAGAAAGTTCATCTCGATTTTCTGGCGTGATTTCACCTTGTCAGCGATGTATGGCGTATGGCAGTCTTCGATTAGCCCAGGTTAGGTGCAAAAGAGTAGGACATTCAACCCCATTTCATTTCAAATATATAAATATCATTCTAAATATATATGTTTAGCTAAATGTATAAATATTTAACTAAATATATATTTGTGATCCCGCCAATATTTCTATTATCGTAAGCGACACAAAAAACTGTGCATAAAATGATGACGTGTACCCGACACGTGAGCCTTGGCACAATAGGCCTACTAGCAATTAGAAATGGAAGCTGACCACGAATTTGTAACTTGAATCATGGTTGCGGTACTCCGTGCCGTTCGCACAGATCAAGGCAATGAGGAAATCTTACCTATAGGTGAACTTAAATTTATCTCGTTATCTTATTTATTGTTGTACACTACGTCATCATTTAGAGTGAAGTCGCTTACAACAATAATTATTTTTCAAAAGGCATGGTATGGTTGCCCTTTGTAAATTTAACTATATGTTTGGCTAAATATATAATTATTTAGTTAAATATAATTAGCTAAATATATATTATTTAGCTAATATATATTATTTAGCTAAATATATATATTATTTAGCTAATATATATTATTTAGCTAAATATATAAATGTTTAACTAAATATATAAATATAAATGTTTAACTAAATATATAAATGTTTAACTAAATATATAATTGTTTGACTAAATATTTTAACATTTAACTAAATATTTAGCTAAATATTTATATATCATCAAATCTCTTGTTTTAATCTTATATTTCAATGCTAAATGTTAAATATGAAAATAGAGACAAATCAAGAAATAGTTATATATATATTATGTTAAGTATTGAGTTTTTGTTGTATTTTTAGTTTAAATATTAAAAATCAAAAATTTGCATATATAAATTTAAATTAAATCTAGTGTTTTTTGCTATATAAAAAGGTAAATAATTAATTTATAAACGGCGCCCCATATATAAATGCAGATCGATGTTTAAATGGCTACGAATACATTTTGTAAATAAATATTTGACATTTTGAGGTGACGGTTTTATAAGACATTTCGATTCTATACCTCTGGGCTAGTTTTGGCTTCCCTGGAAAGTTTTGCAATATCAAGACACAATCTTTTTTTACTCACCACCAGGGTTATGTTTAAGTCATTTGTACTTGTGGTAACATTGAATGCATATTTTACTATTTAAATACCTTAAGTCACGAATCTGTTCAATTCAAATATTAAATCATTTGGTTGGTTTTGATGACATTTCGACTATATAGAAATTTTTATACGCCCACATTTTCATGTGGACGTATATTGTCGTCGCCCCTGTTCGTCCGTCCATCCACAATTGTTTGTGAACAGTCTACAGGTCACAATTTTTATCCGATTTCAATGAAACTTAAAATATAGGTTTATCACCCTAAGATCTCGGTTCCTTTCGATATTGGCATGTATCGGACAGTAACTTCATGGGTTATGGCCCCTGATTGTACGAAAAATCATGTTTTTTAGCTTGTGAACAGTGTAGAGGTCACAATTTTGAACCGATTTGGATGAAACTTGAAATGCATGTTTATAAACCAAAGATCTTGGTTCCTTTCGATAATTGCTCCAATTGGATCGTAACTTCCTGAATTATGGCCCCTGATTGTCCGAAAAATCGCCCTTTTTAGCTTGTGGTCCCTCTGGAGGTCAAAATTGTTATCCGATTTAAAAAACCGTTTGATTATATCACCGTTTCATGGTTATGTAGGTTGAGTTCGAATTTCGTGAAAATCAGACCAAAATTGACGGACAAAATGGCCGCCATTTGTACGCGAATAGTGTGAAAATATGTTTTATCAAGGTTGTGAACAGTGTAGTGGTCACAATTTTGAACCGATTTGGATGAAACTTGAAATGCATGTTTATAACCCAAAGATCTTGGTTCCTTTTGATATTTGCGCCAATCGGATCGTAACTTCCTGAATTATGGCCCCTGATTGTCCGAAAAATCGCCCTTTTTAGCTTGTGGTCTCTCTGGAGGTCAAAATTGTTATCCGATTTAAAAAAACGTTTGATTGTATCACCGTTCCATGGTTATGAAGGTTGAGTTCGAATTTCATGAAAATCGAACCAAAATTGACGGACAAAATGGCCGCCATTTGTACGCGAATAGTGTGAAAATATGTTATATCAAAGTTGTGGACCTTATAGAGGTCACAATTTTGAACCAATTTGGATGAAACGTGACATGTATGTTTAGAACCGAAAGATCTTGGTTCCTTTCGATATTTGCGCCCATCGGATCGTAACTTCCTGAATTATGGCCCCTGATCGTCCGAAAAATTGCCCTTTTTAGCTTGTGGTCCCTCTGGAGGTCAAAATTGTTATCCGATTTAAAAAAACGTTTGATTATATCACCGTTACATGGTTATGAAGGTTGACTTCGAATTTCGTGAAAATCGGACCAAAACTGACGGACAAAATGGCCGCCCTTTGTACGCGAATAGTGTGAAAATATGTTATATCAAGGTTGTGGACCTTATAGAGGTCACAATTTTGAACCAATTTTGATGAAACTTGACATGTATGTTTATAACCCAAAGATCTTGGTTCCTTTCGATATTTGCGCCCATCGGATCATAACTTCCTGAATTATGGCCCCTGATTGTCAAAAAAAATCGCCCTTTTTAGCTTGTGGTCCCTCTGGAGGTCAAAATTGTTATCCGATTTAAAAAAACGTTTGATTGTATCACCATTTCATGGTTATGAAGGTTGAGCATAAATTTTGTGAAAATCGGACCAAAATTGAAGGACAAAATGGCCGCCGTTTGTACACGAATAGTGTGAAAATATGTTATATAAAGGTTGTGGACCTTATAGAGGTCACAATTTTGAACCGATTTTGATGAAACTTGACATGTATGTTTATAACCCAAAGATCTTGGTTCCTTTCAATATTTGCGCCCATTGGATCATAACTTCCTGAATTATGTCCTCGGATTGTCCGAAAAATCGCTTTTGTTCGCTTTTGGTCCCTCTGGAGGTCAAAATTATTATCCGATTTAAAAAAACGTTTAACTATATCATCCTTACATGGTAATGAAGAGAGAGTTTTAATTACGTGAAAATCGGACTAGAATTGACAGACAAAATGGCCGCCATTTGTACACGAATAGTGTGAAAATATGTTATATCAAGGTTGTGGACCCTATAGAGGTCACAATTTTGAATCGATTTTGATGAAACTTGACATGTATGTTTATAACCCAAAGATCTTGGTTCCTTTCGATATTTGCGCCCATCGGGTCATTACTCCTGAATTATGTCCCCTGATTGTATGAAAAATCACCCTTTTTAGCTTAGCTTGTTGTGCCTCTGGAGGTCACAATTATTATCTGATTTAAAAAAAAAATGTTTGATTATAAAAACCAAACAAATTCTAATGATTTTCTGATAATTCCTTAATATGCAACAACTCTTGACTGCCCGGACGATTTGGCTGCTGTGTCGGCGTATGTTTCGTTGCCTGGCAACCTATTTTTCCTTTATTTCTGAATATTAGTTGATTTTGTTGGACTTTATCAGAAAAAGCTGATAATATACCATTAGTTATTGTTGACATGAAGTAACAATACCAGAAAATCCATTTGAATGGAAATATTTGAATATTTTTGTGGCCTTTGTATAATTTGAAAGAAGGTATATACTATATTGATAAAATGGATGATTTTATGCAGAAAATTGACCAATCTTATATACTTGTACATCTTCTTTATAATGGTTTAAACAGAAGGAATTTGTTTTGTTAAAATATAAAATAAAATTGTGTTGTTATTTTAGGATAATACAAGTGGTGTTAATTGTGAGACTTGTATTGAAGGATATTATAGACCAGCTGGAATAGCAGCTACTGCTGACCAACCATGTAGACGATGTAACTGTCAGGAAACACAGACTTCCACTTCAAGATGTTTGCCAGATGACACAAAACAACATGAAGATCTGGTAAATATTTATATTAGAACACTCATATTTTCTATCAGCTTATTTCTAAGCAATATTAACAAATGTTGTTAAAGAATGAATTGTTCTTGAAAAATTTAAAGGGTTTGTTAATGTAAAAAAATACTTTATTGAAATATGTTGATATAAAATAATATGATAATATATTTAATAATCCCAAGAGGACGATAAAACCTCACACACGATAAGAATAGAGGGGCGGAAGAGTCCCCATAAAAGTGCAGGCAAGTTTGGATCTCAGTGATGCATCCGAGGAGAAACAGGAACCATTCGTTGTAGAAAAATCATAATAAAAAATCCCTGGTAACAAACTAGACAAGACTGTGTAGATATAAGAAGGTTTTATCCAGGACGCGTTTCGGGCGTTCGCCCTTTATAAACTGGTTACAAAAATAATCCTGTTGCCGGGTATATATAGACAATAGAATTGTTGCGCATGCGCATAATGTTGAGAATTAATAATCCCTATACTACTAGGATTATTTAATCCCTATACTGGGATTAAAAAAATAAATATAGACAAAATTAAGGTTACTTATATAAATAAAAAATTTTTAAAAATGATAGGGGGGTTGGGATGGCCTAGTGGTCTAAAGTGCCGCACTTCGACCTCTAGCTGGCCGGTCACCTCTGGCTTGCGGCTGTGGTAACGAGCCCTGGTGTGAGCGTATGTTGCATGGAGATAGGGGCGCCTTCTCAACCTCGTGGGTTTCCTCCGGGCACTCCGGTTTCCTCCCACTGCTAAAGACCCCTACGTGCAAGCGAATTATTGAAATAAAATTAAACCATATATTAGTCCCGAAATGAACTAGTTTGTGTTGAGTGGACGTTAAACCCCATTTCTCTCTCTCTCTTTAAAAAATGATAAATATAAATAATCTACTTTTATTCATAGAGGTGACCAACAACCTTCCTATATTTACTCGTAAAAACGATCTATCGTCCTTCAGCATCACTGATTTCACAATCCAGAGTTAAACAATTGCTACTCATTTGAAATCATAACTACGCATTTTAAGGGCCGATTGCAGCAAACTCCTTACGTATAGGCCCATTCTACCTTTGCACGTTTGAAGACTAGGAGGTATTTATCTCTACGGAAACCACCACCATTGATGTTACCTTACTATGTACAGTCACTTGACGATAGACGTGTTCATATATATTTTTGTTTTGTTTGATTTTTTAAAATAACTTGGTGTTGTTTGTATATCCATTTTTATTTTATTTTTTTATTTTTTTTTCATATATATTTATCATTTTTTATACGTCCACATTCATAATATGAACGTATTATGCCGCCGCCCCTGTCTGTGTGTTTGTGTGTGTGTGTGTCTGTGTCTGTGGTTCGCCTACAGGGCGCAATTCTTCATGGATTTTCTTCAAACTTGGTATACTTATTCCTTATACTCCAAGGAAGATCCCTATTGTTTTTGGTGCATGCCCGACCCCCAGGGGCAGAGCCACGCCCATTTTTAGTATTTGTTTGTTTGTCGTCTACAGGCCACATTTCTTAACTTATAATCTCGAAACTTTGCATACACATTCTTTGTACCCTAAGGAACAACCCTATCATTTGGGGGTGCATGCCCAACCCCCAGGGGCAGAGCCACGCCCATTTTCTTTTTGTGTGTCTTTGTGTCGCCTACAGGGCGCAATTCTTGCTGGATTTTCTTCAAAATTTGCATACTTACTCTTTATACTCTAAGGATGATCCCTATCGTTTGGGGTGCATGCCCAACCCCCAGGGGCAGAGCCACGCCCATTTTCTTTTTGTGTGTCTGTGTGTCGCCTGCAGGCAGCAATTCTAACTGGATTTTCTTAAAACTTTATATACTTACTCTTTACACCCTAAGGATGATCCGTATTGTTTTTTGGTGCATGCCCGACCCCCAATGGCAGAGCCACGCCCATTCCTTGTATTTATTTGTTTGTCGTCTACAAGCCACATTTCTTAACGTATCATCTTGAAACTTATTCATTGTACCCTAAGGAACATTCCTATCATTTGGGGTGCATGCCCAACCCCCAGGGGCAGAGTCACGCCCATTTTCTTTTTGTGTGTCTCCTACAGGCCACAATTCTTAATCGGTCATCTTGAAACTTAAAATACTTATTCCTTATACCCTAAGGATGATCCCTTTTGTTTTGGGTGCATGCCCGACCCCCGTGGGACAGCAACACCCATTTCTTGCATTTGTTTGTCTGTCGTCTACAGGCTGCATTTTTTAATGTATCATCTTGAAACTTTGAATACTTATTCTTGGTACCTTAAGGAAGATCCCTATTGTTTTTGGTGCATGCCCGACCCCAAGGGACAGTGCCACGCCCCTTTTTTTTGTCTGTGTGTCACCTACAGGCCACAATTACTATTCTTAATCGATCGTCTTGAAAACTTTTTTTTATACTTATTCCTTATACCCTAAGGCTGACCACTATTATTTTTGGTGCATGCCGGACCCCCTGGGACAGAGCCACGCCCAATGCTTTTGTGTCTTGTGTTCGCCTACAGGATGTAATTCCTAACAGATCCTTTTAAACTTTACAAACCTATTCCTTATACCCTAAAGATGACCCCTATTTCCTAACCCCCCAGGGCCGAGCCATGCCCATTTTTACTTTGTGTCTGTGTGTGTTGTCTACAGGCCACGATTCTTAATTGATCGTCTTTAAACTTGGGATATGTATTCCATATAGCCTAAGGACGTCAACTGTATGTCCCGACTCACACAGGCAAGACACGCCCAATTTTTGTGTTTGTCGTTTACAGGCCGCAATTCTGAATGAATCAGCTTGATACTTGGCTTATGTATTCCTTATAGCCTGAGGGCGTCCACTATTGATTTTGATGAATGTCCCGACCCCCAGGGGCAGAGCCACGCCCACTTTTTGCCTTTAGCGTTATGAAGGCACAATTCTGTATGGATTATCTTGGTATACTTATTCCTTATACTCTAAGGACGGCAACTATTGATGTTGGTGTACGACCCTCAACGCCTAGCCTTCTTGACAAAGTACCATATCAATCAAAGCAGGAATGTGGACGTATATTGTAGCCTTAGCGTTATGTTTTATTTATATAAGTAACCTTAATTTTGTCTATATTTATTTTTTTAATCCCAGTATAGGGATTAAATAATCCTAGTTGTATAGGGATTATTAATTCCCAGCATTATGCGCATGTGCAACAATTCTATTGTCTATATATATACCTGGCAACAGGATTATTTTTGTAACCAGTTGATAAAGGGTGAACGCCCGAAACGCGTCCTGGATAAAACCTTCTAATATCTATCTAGTCTTGTCTAGATTGTTACCGGGGATGTTTTACTATAATATACTGATAGTTGAAAATGTGCAAAAAAAGTATGAACAATCCACCTTCAGTTAAATTGTTTAATGGATTTTAGTGATATTTGGTAGAAATGTTGTGAACAAAGAAATTCATCAGCGTTCCCAAATAAATAAAATTTAAACATTTCTGACTAATCCCTTACATCATTCATACCATGATTGCATCAGAATGTTTTAGAAATCTTTCCCTGTTAGTATTTGGTACATAAATATCTTAAAAGATAGATTTTTAACATTTTTACATCTTAACCCCACTGTTGTGAATATTTTGCACTGCTGCTAATATATACTGGCTTTTCAAATTCAACTTGTTTTACCTGTAGTGTTAAACAACAAATCCTCTATTGATTCAAATGGTATTATTAATTTACATCATAATTTATTTTCTATGAGAATTCCAAGGTTGATCTCATTATTTTTAAATTTTATTTCTATAGGAACCTGGCGACTGTATTTGTAAACCTTCGTTTGGCGGTAAAAGATGTGAACGGTGTCAGTTTGGTTACTATGACTACCCCAACTGTAAACCATGTCCATGTAATCCAGCAGGAAGTGCTAATCCTGAAATATGTGATAGAAGATGTGTGTGTAAGGTATATGTATATCATTTTATTTATAGCACCAAAATGTTGATATTCCCTTTAAGAGGTGTACTGCAATACACAACATTTAATTGTTTTCAGGTTTAATTTCAGAATTTACCAATTAATCTCATTGTCTTTTTGATATTCGAGAATTGTTCTATTAACTTACTGTCATTGTGTTAAAATCAGTTATTAAAAACCATATAATGCCCAAGTTTAAAATTCATTTGAAATTGAGTGGAACCTGAATTTACAAAAATTTACAATATTTTGGCCATATAATAAATTGCTGATTAATTAATGTATTGCAGAGAAATGTAGAAGGTGTTAACTGTGATCAGTGTCGACCTGGGTACTTTAACCTGGATAGAAAGAACCCTAATGGATGTACAAAATGTTTCTGTTTTGGTGCTACAACAACTTGTAACAGTACTGACTGGGGAAAATCTCAAGTAAATGTATTTTCATATTTGACTTTATTTGGAATTGAAATGTTTCTTTCCCCATTTTGTTGAATTGAAATGATAGAAGTCCTTCAAGCAGAATTAACTGTTGTATTCACTAGCATATGTCTAAAGACTGTGTGTTTTTGTAATGTGTACAGGTAACAGAAATGAATGGTTGGGTTTTAACCACAAGGATGACAGATGGTTTAACATTATTACCTAGATCATTTAATAGTTGGCTAGAAGCTAAAACTTATATTTTAAGTGGGAATGATGTGGAAGGAACCAGTACATGGCCGATCACAGGAACAGATATACATTATTGGTTGGCACCCATGGTTTTTACTGGAAATAGAGTGAGTTTTTATACGCCCACATTTTCATGTGGACGTATATTGTCGTCGCCCCTCTTCGTCCGTCCGTCCGTCGGTCCATCCACAATTGTTTGTGAACAGTCTACAGGTCAAAATTTTATCTGATTTCAATGAAACTTAAAATATAGGTTTATCACTCTAAGATCTCGGGTTCCTTTCGATATTGGCATGTATTGGACTGTAACTTTGTGGGTTATGGCCCCTGATTTTACGAAAAATCATGTTTTTAGCTTGTGAACAGTGTAGAGGTCCCAATTTTGAACCGATTTGGATGAAACTTGAAATGCAAGTTTATAACCCAAAGATCTTGGTTCCTGTCGATATTTGCGCCCATCGGATCATAACTTCCTGAATTATGTCCCCGAAAAATCAATTATGTTAGCTATTGGTCCCTCTGGAGGTCAAAATTATTATCCGATTTAAAAAAACGTTTGATTATATCACCGTTACATGGTAATGAAGAGAGAGTGTGAATTTCGTGAAAATCGTACTAGAATTGATAGACAAAATGGCTGCCGTTTGTACACGAATAGTGTGAAAATATGTTATATCAAGGTTGTGGAACCTATAGAGGTCACAATTTTGAACAGATTTTGATGAAACTTGACATGTATGTTTATAACCCAAAGATTTTGGTTCCTTTCGATAATTGTGCTCGTCTGATCATAACTTCCTGAATTATGTTCCCTGATTGTCCGAAAAATCGCTTTTGTTAGCTTGTGGTCCCTCTGGAGGTCAAAATTATTATCCGATTTAAAAAACCGTTTGATTATATCACCGTTTCATGGTAATGAACAGAGAATTTGAATTTCGTGAAAATTGTACCAGTGTTGACGGATAAAATGGACGCCGCCTGTACGCGAATTGTGAGAAAATATGTTATATCAAGGTTGTTGACAGTGTAGAGGTCTCAATTTTGAACTGATTTTGATGAAACTTGAAATACATGTTTATAACCTAATGATCTTGGTTCCATTGCATATTTGCCCATATCGGATCGTAACTTCCTGAATTATGGCCCCTGATTGTACGAAAAATCACCCTTTTTAGCTTGTGGTCCCTCTGGAGGTCACAATTATTATCTGATTAAAAAAAAACGTTTGATTATATCACAGTTACACCGTAGTTATGGGCGAGTTTGAATTATGATTTTCTGATGATTACTTAAAATGCAACAACTCTTGTTGACTGCCTGGACGATTTGGCTGCTGTGTGGACGTATGTTTCATTGCCTGGCAACCTATTTTTTGATTTAGGTCAAAGATAAAATTGTTGATTTCATTGGATTTGATATGTTTGGTCTGATGGCTGAAGGGGGGAAATCGCCACCCGAGCTGTGAATTTATGAAATCAAGTTTTTCTAGACCAGTTTTTTGTATACATTCTGAATCTGGTTGGTGATCAGGCGTTTGAGGGGGGGCGTTTTCGAGATATTGGGTGTCTAACACATGGGTTCCATGTCGGCCGTATATGCCGGTCGAGACCGTTGGCTATGGAAACAGGGCGTAACTAGATGTGACCCAGCGGTCATTTTGCTCGCCGGAAAAATAGCTTTTTTTAAAAACCCAATTTTCAAACATGGCTACGATCGACATCCACTATGTAACTATGATATTGTACGGCAAGTGCAGAAAATGTGTATGTAAAGATAAAAAAAGCCACATAATCTCATGATTGATGTTATAGAGTTGTATACATAGCAGTCAATAGATTGATTATACTGGCTATTGTGTTGATAATTAAAATGATGATTGTTGTGTAGTAGAACAATAAAAGTTAATTGATATTCGGGAAAACAAAGGAGTAAAACAATCCATTCTTAGTCAATCACGTATAGTCCACGTGTCATAAGAATTTTCTTGAACAAAGCCTTTAACACTATTACAGTTACGCACGATGTAAACGAGATTATTATGATCTTTGAAAAAAGCTAATTGATATTCGAAAATCTTATCATAGGCGTGAATCAGTCCAATCTTAGTCAATCACGTATTGTCTATGTGTCATAAGAATCTTCTAGAACAAAACCTTTAACGCTATTACAGTTACGCACGATGTGAACGAGATTATTATGATCTTCGAAGAAAAGGGAAATTAATATGAAGTACTGATCTTCGATTCCAACCAACGGTCATATTAAATAAAGCAACATGGATATTACGTATATCTTCAACAACGTACGTGTTGGGATAAAATTGCAATATAATTTTTTATAGTGATATTACCGACTTGTGGGATATGTAGAAATAAAATCTAGAGATTAATTAACTTGCTTACTGAAAAATTAAGAACATAACATATTCCAGTGCTATTGTGTAGCAATATTGATAAGTCCACGGGTTACAAAAATTGTCGTTCATATATTGTAAATCTTATACACAACGATATTATAGGGGGCTCTAGTGTTGCTAGATGTGATCGAAGTAATAGCTATCCGTCAGTTATTCATCATTAAGATTTATGTCACTATTCTGCGGCCTGTAACGCCATAAGAGATATTCTGAAGCCAATAAATGGGAGATATATGCCGTGGATAATTATATATTTATCTTCATATCGAAGTTATTGTATTACAACTCATAATTATCCAGGTCAGTGTGTTTTCTATAGAGCATGTAATTATGTGTCAGCCACTGGAATGTTTTTTTCTACGGCCAATTCAGCTTTTTCGATTCTTAGCAAATACAAGAGTATTTAAATGCATTCTCAACCACCCTAATGAACAAAATAATATTAATATTTTATTGAAGAGGCATTTTCCACTCATGTTGGATTCCTACATTTATAAAGTAGTTATAAATAAACTTTTTAATATACATTTTTAAGCTGTCATCATATGGTGGTATGTTAAAGTTTACTATAAAGTATATATTAGACTCGAGTTTTGAACAGAAATATCATCTGAGTGAACCAGATATAATTATTGAAGTAAGTACAACTATGACGTTATATCAATGCACACATTTCAATTTGGATGTATTATGTTGTTATCTATATCCGTCCTTTGGTCTGTTGACAATCCTCTTGTGAAGGCAATACCCGTTTTTTTTTTTTAATAGATTTGGTATAGAGAAAACACACGAGGTTGGACAGGTAGCCCTACTCCTTGTCACGTATAATTGGGGATGTCGTAACCATGTCAGTTGACTCAATGACAGGCTTTATGATACATTGGCATGTGCTTATAATTCGACCATCCACGCCCCATGCTTTGAAATGACTGGCTAACACTCACAATACATTGATTTTTTTTTTTTGGCTCCTTATTAATAGTTTAATTTTTCAAATATCACTTATGTAGACAATTCTGAAATAAGAAAAATGATTGGAAATAAACTGTATGCCTTTTCTGGTTGATTTTGTTTAGAGTGATTTACTGTCGTCATATTTAAGGGTGGAGGCATGATGATAACTAATGGACAACAGTATCTAAGAGAAGAAGTAGAAAATCGTGTCAGTATTAGATTGGTGGAATCAGAATGGAGAAAGCTAAGTTCTGTAAATAACAGATTAGTTGAGGATACATTAAGTAAGGGTGATATGATGACGGTGTTGCAGAGTTTAATGAGGGTAATGATTAGAGCTACTTATCATACAGCACAGGATACAGTTTTGTAAGTGATATCAATTTTACAATTATTGTTATATCAGTGACTTAAAAAAAATACAAAACTGTCTGAGGCCTAGATTCTACATAATAAACCTGTACCGTATAAGGCTTTAATTATGATGTGATCTTTTTGCAATTTTTATCTGTTGATCAGATTTAAACTCTTTGGATGACTTATCTTGTGGTGGGCATATTTTCTTTTGCCTGGCAACCTATCTCACTCTCTGCTTAAGATCTCATTATGGCTAATTTTGTTGATCAAATCGCGATTCCTCCTTTTGCCTCGAAATCCAATTTTTTTTATTCTATCAGCTGTGAGAGATATGTAGAATCAAACCGGTCCAGAGCCAAGGTGGTCGATAAGAAGCACTCATTCGACATTTACGCATAACTGAAGGTGAACAGGCCTACCCAGCCAGTTAGTACAATGGACAATCTCACCTAAGTCTACAAAAGAGAGACATATACTAGTCGCCTCCTACTTCTGATTTCCATGGCATAGTCCAGACCTTGACTCTAATATAAACAAGCCAACAGTGAGGCTGATGTCCCCCGCCGAAATCACAAAATAAATAGATGACACATATTAATTAATCGCACATTTATTTTTTTCAAACGTATCGACCAATCAAACTGAACACGAAGTGTCATCCAAAAATTGCATATCTCTGCCTACCGTAAGAAGAAAATGCTCATCTTCGAACTCCATCAAGGCATTGACCTAAGAAGCATACACACCAATTTTGAACATTTTAACTCAATTCGAAGGAGAGTTATTGTGTTCCAAAGTCTCGGCAAATCAAATTGCTTATCGCTCTGCTTACCCTGAGCAGAAAATGCTCATTATCGATCATAGTCAAGGTATTACTGTAATGAAACTATACACCAAGTTTCATCACTCTCACTTAATTAGAACTAAAGTTATCGTGTCTCAAAGAATCAACCAATCGAATTGCTTATCTCTGCCTACCCTAGGAGGAAAATGCTCATCTTCGAACTCCATCAAGGCATTGACCTAATAAGCATATACACCAAGTTTGAACATTTTAACTAAATTAGAAGGAGAGTTATTGTGTTCCAAAGTCTCGACCAATCAAATTGCGTATCGGTCTGCTTACCCTGAGCAGAAAATGCTCATTATCGAACTTAGTCAAGGTATTACTGTAATGAAACTATACACCAAGTTTCATCACTCTCACTTAATTAGAACTAAAGTTATCGTGTCCCAAAGCATCAACCAATCAAATTGCTTATCTCTGCTTAGATTAAGTGAAAATGCTCATCTTCGAACTCAATCAAGGCATTGACCTAATAAGCATATACACCAAGTTTGAACATTTTAACTAAATTAGAAGGAGAGTTATTGTGTTCCAAAGTCTCCACCAATCAAATTGCGTATCGCTCTGCTTACCCTGAGCAGAAAATGCTCATTATCGAACTTAGTCAAGGTATCACTATAATGAAACTATACACCAAATTTCATCACTCTCACTTAATTAGAACTAAAGTTATCGTGTCCCAAAGCATCAACCAATCAAATTGCTTATCTCTGCTTACCCTAAGCGGAAAATGCTCATCTTCGAGCTCCATCAAGGCATTGACCTAATAAGCATATACACCAAGTTTGAACATTTTAACTCAATTAGGAGGAGAGTTATTGTGTTCCAAATTCTCGACCAATCAAATTGCGTATAGCTCTGCTTACCCTGAGCAGAAAATGCTCATTATCGAACTTAGTCAAGGTATTACTATAATGAAACTATACACCAAGTTTCATCAATCTCACTTAATTAGAACTAAAGTTATCGTGTCCCAAAGCATCAACCAATCAAATTGCTTATCTCTGCTTACCCTCAACGGAAAACGCTCATCTTCGAACTTCATCAAGGCATTGACCTAATAAGCATATACACCAAGTTTGAACATTTTAACTAAATTAGAAGGAGAGTTATCGTGTTCCAAAGTCTCGACCAATCAAATTGCGTATCGCTCTGCTTACCCCGAGCAGAAAATGTTGTTTTTATGCATTTTTATACGCCCACATTTTTATGTTGAAGTATATTGTCGTCGCCCCTGTTCGTCCGTCCTTCCACAATTGTTTGTGAACAGTCTACAGCTCACAATTTTTATCCGATTTCAATGAAACTTAACATATAGGTTTATCACCCTAAGATCTCGGTTCCTTTCGATATTGGCATGTATCGGACTGTAACTTCATGGGTTATGGCCCCTGATTGTACGAAAAATCACGTTTTTATACGCTCACATTTTCATGTGGACGTATTATGTCGTCGCCCCTGTTCGTCCGTCCGGACATCCGTCCATCCACAATTGTTTGTGAACAGTCCACAGGTCACAATTTTTATCCGATTTCAATGAAACTTAAAATATAGGTTTATCACCCTAAGATCTCGGTTCCTTTCGATATTGGCATGTATCGGACTGTAACTTCATGGGTTATGGCCCCTGATTGTACATCCGTCCATCCGTCCACAATTTGTTTGTGGACTCTCTACAGGTCACAATTCTTATCCGATTTTGACGAAACTTGAAATATAGGTTTATCCCCAAAAGATCTTGGCTGCTTTCGATATTGGCATGTATCGGATCAAAACTTCATGGATTATGGCCCCTGATTGTACGAAAAATCACGTTTTTAGTTTGTGGACCCTATAGAGGTCACAATTTTGAACCGATTTTGATGAAACTTGACATGCATGTTTGTAACCCAAAGATCTTGGTTCCTTTCGATATTTGCGGCTATCGGAATGTAATTTCCTGAATTATGGCCCCTGATTGTCCGAAAAATCACCCTTTTTAGCTTGTGGTCCCTCTGGAGGTCACAATTATTATTCGATTTAAAAAACCGTTTGATTATATCACCGTTACACCCTAAGGAAGGTTGAGTTCGAATTTCGGGAAAATCGGACGAAAATTGCCATACAAAATGGCCGCCGTTTGTACGCGAATACTGTTAAAAAATGGTATATCAAGGTTGTGGACCCTGTGGAGGTCACAATTTTGATTCGATTTTGATGAAATTTGAAATTCATGGTTATAACTCAAAGATCTTGCTTCCTTTCGAAATTTGCGCATATCGGATCGTAACTTCCTGAATTATGGCCCCTGATTATACGCAAAATCGCCTTTTTTTTAGCTTGGAGGTCACAATTATTATCCGATTTAAAAAAACGTTTGATTATATTACCGTTACACCGTAAGGAAGGTTGAGTTCGAATTTCGGGAAAATCAGACCAAAATTGCCATACAAAATGGCCGCCGTTTGTACGCGAATACTGTTAAAAAATGGTATATCAAGGTTGTGGACCCTGTAAAGGTCACAATTTTAATTCAATTTTGATGAAACTTGAAATTCATCGTTATATCCCAAAGATCTTGGTTCTTTTCAATATTTGCGCATATCGGATCGTAACTTCCTGAATTATGGCCCCTGGTTATACGCAAAATCCCCCTTTCTTTAGCTTGTGGTCCCTCTGGAGGTCACAATTATTATCCAATTTAAAAAAACGTTTGATTATATCACCGTTACACTGTAAGGAAGGTTGAGTTTGAATTTCGGGAAAATCGGACCAAAATTGACAGACAAAATGGCCGCCGTTTGTACACGAATACTGTTCAAAAAATGATATATCACGGTTGTGGACCCTGTATAGGTCACAATTTTAATTCGATTTTGATGAGGAAGGTTGAGTTCTAATTTTGTGAAAATCGTACCAAAATTGCCGGACGAAATGGTCGCCGTTTGTACGCGAATAGTGTAAAAATATGGTATATCATGGTTGTGGACTCACTACAGGTCACAATTCTTATCCGATTTTGATGAAAAGTCACATTTCTAGGTTGTGTACCGTCACACCATAATCATTGTCGGTTTCGAGTTTCATTAATATCAGACTGGAACTGACCAACTAAATGGCTGCTCCCAATACAGTATGAAATACAGGACTTAAAGATGTAGGAAAAATCACTTTCGGTATTGCTTGTTCTCTGTCCATCTCTCGAAAATGTGGGCGTATCCTGCCTGGCAGTGCCAGCCTATCTTTGAGCTTGTGAACAGTGTAGAGGTCACAATTTTGAACCGATTTGGATGAAACTTGAAATGCATGTTTATAACTCAAAGATCTTGGTTCCTTTCGATATTTGCGCCAATCGAATTGTAACTTCCTGAATTATAGCCCCTGATTTCCGAAAAATCGCCCTTTTTAGCTTGTGGTCCCTCTGGAGGTCAAAATTGTCATCCGATTTAAAAAAACGTTTGATTTTATCACCGTTACATGGTTATGAAGGTGGACTTCGAATTTCGTGAAAATCGGACCAAAATTGACGGACAAAATGGCCACCGTTTGTTCGCGAATAGTGTGAAAATATGTTATATCAAGGTTGTGGACCTTATAGAGGTCACAATTTTGAACCGATTTTGATGAAACTTAATATGTATGTTTATAACCCAAAGATCTTGGTTCCTTTCGATATTTGCGACCATCGGATCGTAACTTCCTGAATTATGGCCCCTGATTGTCTGAAAAATCGCCCTTTTTAGCTTGTGGTCCCTCTGGAGGTCAAAATTGTTATCTGATTTAAAAAACCGTTTGATGATAGCACCGTTCCATGGTTATAAAGGTCGAAATCGAATTTCGTGAAAATCGAACCAAAATTGACGGACAAAATGGCCGCCGTTTGTACGCAAATAGTGTGAAAATATTTTATATCACAGTTGTGGACCTTATAGAGGTCACAATTTTGAACCGATTTTGATGAAACTTGACATGTATGTTTATAACCCAAAGATCTTGGTTCCTTTTGATATTTGTGCCCATCGGATCATAACTTCCTGAATTATGTCCCCTGATTGTCCGAAAAGTCGCTTTTGTTAGCTTTTGGTCCCTCTGGAGGTCAAAATTATTATCCGATTTAAAAAAACGTTTGATTATATCACCGTTACATGGTAATGAAGAGATGGTATGAATTTTGTGAAAATCGGACTAGAACTGACGGACAAAATGGCCGCCGTTTGTACACGAATAGTGTGAAAATATGTTATATCAAGGTTGTGGACCCTATAGAGGTCACAATTTTGAACAGATTTGATGAAACTTGACATGTATGTTTATAACCCAAAGATCTTGGTTCCTTTCGATATTTGCGCCCATCGGATCATAACTTCCTGAATTATGTCCCCTGATTGTCCGAAAAGTCGCTTTTGTTAGCTTTTGGTTCCTCTGGAGGTCAAAATTATTATCCGATTTAAAAAAAACGTTTGATTATATCACCGTTACATGGTAATGAAGAGATAGTATGAATTTTGTGAAAATCGGACTAGAACTGACGGACAAAATGGCCGCCGTTTGTACACGAATAGTGTGAAAATATGTTATATCAATTTTGTGGACCCTATAGAGGTCACAATTTTGAACAGATTTGATGAAACTTGACATGTATGTTTATAACCCAAAGATCTTGGTTCCTTTCGATATTTGCGCCCATCGGATCATAACTTCCTGAATTATGTCCCCTGATTGTCCGGAAAATCGCTTTTGTTAGCTTGTGGTCCCTCTGGAGGTCAAAATTATTATCCGATTTAAAAAACCGTTTGATTATATCACGGTTTCATGGTAAGGAAGAGAGAATCTGAATTTCTTGAAAATCGGACCAGAATTGACGGATAAAATGGCCGCCGTCTGTACGCGAATTGTGTGAAAATATGTTATATCAAGGTTGTGGACCCTATAGAGGTCACAATTTTGAACTGATTTTGATAAAACTTGAAATACATGTCTATAACCTAATGATAAATTGGTTACATTGCATTTTTGCCCATATTGGATCGTAACTTCCTGAATTATGGCTCCTGATTGTACGGAAAATCACCCTTTTTAGCTTGTGGTCCCTCTGGAGGTCACAATTATTATCTGATTTAAAAAAAACGTTTGATTATATCACAGTTACACCATAGTTATGGGTGAGTTTGAATTATGATTTTGTGATGATTACTTAAAATGCAACAACTCTTGTTGACTGCCCGGACGATTTGGCTGCTGTGTGGGCGTATGTTTCGTTGCCTGGCAACCTATTTTTGCATTTATTTAGGTATGCTTTATAAAATACCCAAAGTTATCCAAATTTTGTGCACCGGCAAGCGGTAAAATTCAAGATGGCCAACTTTCGCCTTATCAATGTGCAGGAAAACCCTGAACTGTTGGCTTAAGACCCTATAAATGTATTATGAACATAAAAATTAATGCCTTTGGGCTTCGGGTCATTTTTATACGCCCACATTGAAATGTGTTTGTATATTGTCGTCGCACCTGTCCGTCCGTCCGTCGCTCTGGCAGTCCGCCGTCCACAATTGCTTGTGGATGCTCTAGAGGCCAAAGTTAATATCCGATTGACTATAAATTTTTAAACAGTGTTCATGAGGTGCAGAAACCTGTCGATTTTCAGCAATTTCCGATAATTACTGTCAGACTTATGGTCCTTGATCATTTCAAAAAATCTTGTGGATGCTCTAAAGGCCAAAGTTAATATCCGGTACCTTAAATTTATACACTGTGTTTAGGGTGACCACCTTTACTTCATCATATTGCGGGACGTTTCTGAAAAAAATATATTTTGCTCAAAAACCCCGTTATTGTCTGCGGAGCGCCGAAGACGCGAGACAGCAGCGGGGGGTTCGGGGGTCCCTCCCCCGAGAATTTTTGAAAACTAGAAGCCCGGAAACGCCATTTCCCGCAATCTGACACAAAAAATGTCGCAATGAAATACTCTGATTTTGTAGTGATTGTACTGATTGTAGTATAGGCCTAGTATCATCTTAAAATATTTATCTACTGGTTTTGTAAGCTGATCAGATTAAGGTGTGCTCGGTTGGTTACTCCTGTCATTGTCACTCAGTTTCTGCACGTGCATTAAATCATTTGCTTGATATGTCATTGAATAAAAGACACGACCAAGATATACTTCGTGTTATTATTTTGTTTTTATCCAAATCATATTGTTCCAGGGACAACTTTTAATTTTCTCCTGAATACATAACTCAAGACAGTTTAATGAGTTTATGATTTATGATGACGTGAAAAATGATCCGAAGAATTGTGTACGTACAGCCATTATATTTCAACACGGTCGAACGATAAAGTGACCAAGAATATCATCCACAGTGCAAACACGACTTACTTGTCACACCATAGAACAAGTATATACGATCTATGGTCACACCAATTTTCATACTTTCCAAAGATATCAGAAATAAGCGAAGTTCGCCGAATGGTGAAAGGTATAAAGTGTCTTGAAAATGGGACTACTTTTGGGGGAGGTAACTGATGGCTGAAAAATTTATGGACTTTCCCACCATCCGCTTACAGTAGGCCTATTATAGTATTAGGAATGCAAATTAAAACACTAAAAAAGACTATTGAGACTAGATTCATGCACATTACTGCATAGAAACCTTCCATGTGAGAAATTTCGGGACTTTTTGACTGTTTATAAAGAATTTGCGGGACGCGGGACTTGTGAGCGTTTTGCGGGACTGTCCCGCGAAATTCGGGACGGGTGGTCACCCTAACTGTGTTTAAGGTCATGAGACAGTGTTAAAGGTCATGACACAAAGAAGTCTATTTATGTTCAGCGATCTCCGATAATTAATGCCAAAGTTATCTTCCTTGATCACATTAAAAAATCTTGTGACGCTTTAGTAAGGCTGGGAATCGATATGAAATTTCAATATCGATTATCGGCAAGAATTTGTCAGCGATTATTGATAATAATCGATTATCATTTTGCCGGAAAGATCCGAACTTTACCGACCTGTTATTTTGTTGGTCGACACTGGCTACCTCTATTTTGTTGTATTTGTTCTTCAACGGTCATGTTTTATAATAAAAATATTCCAAAACATTTTCACTGTTTATTTAAACACATTATATTTATCAATATTCTTATACAATCTCAATCGTAATCAAAAAAAAACAAACGAAAGTAAATTGGAGTTATTTATCTTCATTACTAGAGTCCATAAAGGTAGATAACTGTTACATTTGTTTGACGAGTGTCTCCCGTACATCAACAGTAATTGCGCTTATATTTCGATAATTTTTGAGTCAGATTATTTGCACATATTGAGTCCGATATCAAAGTATTTATTATACAATCGCTAATAATATATTTAAATGTAAATTGAATCCAAAATCGCATTGAAAAGTGCGCGAAATGTTTTCTCTTCGAGGGATAATTGTTAAAATCGCATAGACAGACATTTATTAACCACAGGGCTAAATTACAATAATGGATGTACCGTGTATTACCGAAATTGAAGTTTCCGGTCAAATTCAGCCAATCATGAGGTCGATTTATTAAACGGAAATAAAGGAGTTAACTCCCTTTGTAAAAGTAAAACTAGCATTGGCTTATGACCGTTTTCCGTGAGAAATTTCCTCCCGTGCGGGAGATCGGGAGAAAGTTCTTGAATCCGTGAGGCTCACAGAAAAAAACAGGTTAGTTGACACGCCTGATTGACGTTGTCTATTCATTCATTTGTCTGCTTATGCCAGACTACGGCAAGTTCAGTCATGTAAAAGTGAAAGTCACTTGACGTCAGAAGGTAAATACTAAATATACCGATAATTGATATTTCAATAACTTATACCGATTATCGATTATATCGATATTTTTG
The DNA here is from genome assembly GCA_036850965.1 of Patella caerulea. Lineage (NCBI taxonomy): Eukaryota > Metazoa > Mollusca > Gastropoda > Patellidae > Patella > Patella caerulea. The sequence goes on along the minus strand of JAZGQO010000008.1, from coordinate 1,207,441 downwards.
CACAGCCTTACGCTTTAGTGGCTAAACTTATCATCTGTTTAACTACAAATTGATACACAGAGTTTAAGGTCTTGAGACGAACAAATATATTGATTTTCAATGAATTTTGAAAACTACTTGGATGATTTAGCTGCTGGTTGGGAATGTTTCGTTGCCTGGCAACTAGGGCTGTGTCGATACAGTTCGTTTTCGATACGATACGTATTGGCGATACGGCAAACCAATATGCGATGCGTATCGCGATATGGTGACGTCATAAATTATGCCAAAAATAATCCCAAACTACATTCTGTTTCACGACGTTGTTTGTGATGGGTAAGCATCGGGCCATCAGGCTTCTAAATCCATTTTAAAATGAAACAGCAATTGAGGTCCCATAGGAAATGGGTTAATTATATGCGTCCATTCCCTTTAAAACTAGACTTCAACAAAAATATTTCTTGGTAATTTTTGTTCCGTACGATTATGATATAGCCTTCAATAAAAACGACAATATTTATTAAATTAAACTTTTGTCAGAATGTGTATAATATAATAAAAAAAAAAGTCATGGTAAGCCCTATTTAGAACTGGTTTATTGACCTAATTTGCAACCGATGTCACGTGTCATTGAAATTCAGCATTGGAGATGCCATTGGGAAAATATATTATAAAATGATTGTTTCTCGGTGTACCGTATTCGGTGTTCTATCAGGGGATTATATTCAATGAAGATTTAAATTTACCTAACAAATTGTCAGTGAATCCATCAATGTATGATCCAGTTATTATAGTATTTAGCGGTACATGGAATTCATACGGGGAGTTGGAAGACGTTCGATTGACAAACCATCACGATCACGCCGAGATTGTTTTCTTTCGCCACGTGGGTTTCAATTCATGGTCTTTCTGAACTAAAGAATTTTTTCGACGATACGGTCATATTACATATCGATATAAATATCGCTGGAACGTATCGATACATATCGGTGTATCGATATATCGACACAGCCCTACTTGCAACCTATCTTTTCATTTGAAGATGTAACCAGTAGTGTTACTGGTTCCTAATAAGGAACTGTTTGGTTTAAGACCCTATAAGTGTAAAATGAAGATGTAAATTAATGTTTTTAGGGTCACTATTTCATTTGAAGAAATATCCCGTGTTGTTCACTGGTTCCTTAAAGCAGTAAAATCTGGTATAATCAAAGATGACTGACATTTGCTTAACCAATGTTCATAAAAAAATCTAAGCGTTGGGTTTTAAAACCCTATTGAAATATAATGGACATAAAAATTAATGCTTTTGGGGTCATTCTTTCATATGAAGTCACACCCAGTGGCGTTAACTGGTTCCTTATGCTGTTCTCCCACTCCTCTATTGTTATATACTATTGTTATCTGAAATTTTTTAATGCCTGTTTCTTACACTCTTCTATAGTCTTATACTATCTTATCACAATCGTATTTACGGTTAAAGTGAATTCCCCAGATAGTACAGCCACTCTAGTGAGTGGGTCTTCAGGTGATAGACTGTACAAATGTTCTGTCAGTTCTCACAAAATAGGTGGAATTGGCAGGTAGGCCTCGAGATTCTGCCCCAGTTCTTATCCTCTCGTTCAGAAGAATTTTACGCCTAACAATGAACTGAAATGCCAGGGAATTAGCCCAGTCCCAAATATACATTGCTCTCTGATATTTTTTCGCGTATGGCGCTCAATTCTATTATGGCATCATTCTTCCACTCCTATGTGGTCTTATACTATCTCATCACTATTATATTCACGGTTATAGTGACCTGCCAGGTTGGTTCCACTCAGGCACTAGGGCATGGGGCGGCAGACTGTACTACTGTACTGTCAACCTCACAAATCAGGTGGACTTGTTAGGCAGATCTCAAGATCTCCACTCAGGCATTAGGGCATGGGGCGGCAGACTGTACTACTGTACTGTCAACCTCACAAATCAGGTGGACTTGTCAGGCAGATCTCAAGATTCTGTCCCATTGACTACCATTTCTGATCCTGTCGTTATCAAGAATTTGTCCCCCCTCACCTCTCAGCAATGATCTAAAAAGCCAGGATATTGACTGAAATTGTCCAAATGTTATCCCCTTCAGGTTACTCAGTGTTATAGCCACTGCTCCCAAGATGCACAAAAGATTAACAACAAAATCAATAACAATCATAATATGATACTAGACCTGCATGCAGGAATGACAGGTTTCACTGGTGCCATGTTACCCTTTAACACGTCACTTCCGGTGCCATGTTACCCTTGAACATATGTCACTTCCAGTACCAATGAAACCATTAAACAGGTTTCCCCATAAGCATTGCACACATCAAATAAATTGGATGTAGAATCAACCAAATCCAGCAATATCAATTCATTTTATACATTTGTTACTTGTAAGTGATCCTGACAAAGTTACATTACTTCCGGTGATAATGTTCAATTAGTTTTATGAGATCCGAAATGGCATATGAAATCATATATGTAAACAGAATAATAATTGCCACTTTTATAGACCAAAAACCTTGAAAAGTGACTTGTAGACAATCGCCTATTTCTCTGCAACCGCACAAGTTAGAAACCATTTTGTGGTGTCTGTATGATCGTATGGGTTCAATCTGTTTGTTGAATGGAATCAAATATCATAATTTTGAAAACATTACAAATCAGACTCATTTGAATAAAATATCTGTTTTGCAGGCTGAGAATTCAGTTTTGGACAAAATTACATCACTTCCGGTGATACTTAAACAGTTAAATTAGTTCTATGAAATCGTAAATGACATAAGACATCATATGGTGAAAATTTTATGAAAATCGAATAATAACTGATTCTTTTAGAGCCTAAAAAAAAAGTAAAAAGTGACTTGTGGAAAATAGTCCATTTCTCTGCAACCGTACAAGTTACAAACCATTTTGTGGTATCTATATGATCGTATGGGTTCATTCTATTTGTTGATGGGAACCAAATTTCATAATTCTAAAAATATTGCAAATAATACTCATTTGAATAAAAAATGTATTTTTAAGGCTAAAAATTCAGTTATTGCCCACACCCACTTTTCCAGTAAAACTGAAGACATTGTATCGATCTGACAAGAAGTTGCTGAGATATAAGCAAATTTGGAAAAAAAAATAATAACTAGATCTGCTAAGCAGATATTAAAGCTTTCATATTCACGATCAGCTTCTGTCGCATCTCATGAGTTAATAAAGAATCTTAAAAAGGAAAAAGAATTAATAAAATCTGCCAAAAACTCACCCAGTTATAACGAGAAACAATTCAACCGGTTCAAATTCTACCTTAATTAAAAACAGATTTGTTATGTTCCAATGTGATCAGTCAAATTGCTTATTGCTCCTAAATCTACGCAGAAATTATCAACATCAAACTTAGTCAAGGTAATGACATAATGAATCTATATTTGGAATTTTGTCACTCTCACTTCATTATAACCAAAGTTATCGTGCCCCAAAGTAGTAACCAGTCAGATTGGTTATCTCTGCTTACAGTAAGCAGACAATGCTTATCTTCGCACTCCATCATGGCATTGACCTAACGAACGCCTTCACCAAGATTGAACATTCTGCCCCAATTAGAAGGAGAGTTAATTTGTTTCAAATTCTTGACCAATCAAATTGCTCATTGCTCTGCTTATCCATTGCAGACAATGCTCATTGTCGAAGGTATTCAAGGTATTGATGTAATGAAACTATACACCAAGTTACATCACTCTGACTTAATTAGAACTGAAGTGAAAGTGTCAGAAATCATCAACCAATGAAATTGCTTATCTCTGCTTACCCTAAGCATAAAATGCTCATCCTCGAACTCCACTAAAGCATTGACCTAATAAAGACCTACGCCAAGTTTGAACATTCTAGCCGAATAACACTAGCCAATCAATTTGCATATCGCTCTGCTTATCCTGAGCAGAAAATGCTCATTGTCGAACTTTGTCAAGGTAGTGATTTAATGAAACTATACACCAAGTTTCATCAATATCACTAAATCAGAACTAATGTTAATGTGTGTCAAATCATCAACCAATCAAATTGCTCATCTCTGCTTACCCAACGCTGAAAATGCTGATATTCAAACTTCATCAAAGCATTGACCTAGTGAATGCCTATACCAAGTTTGAACATTGTACCCCAATTAGAAGAAGAATTATTGTGTTCCAGAGTCATCAAGGTATTGGCCTAATAAACACCTACATGTCCAGCTGCATTAAAGAGTTATTGTGTCCCAAACTAGATCATTTCGGGACTAACATATAGTTCGATTTTATTTCAATATTCCGCTTGCGTGTAGAAGTCTTTAGCAGTGGAAGGAAACCGGAGGAAATGAAGAAAACCCACCAAGTTACTCCTTGTCAGGTACCACCGGAGATTCGAAAACAAACTAGTTGACTCAATGACAGGCTTTATGATACAGCTCGCGCGTTCTAACCATTCAGTCACCCAACTCCCCTTTGAAATCAGACACGTGCAATATGTCATATAAGAAGAATAACAAGTCCTCACATACAAAATGGTAAATTAATGAGCTTAGGTCAAAAGGTCGAGCTACTGTTTTAGAGTATTTAATTGTTTTAAAGAGAGAAGTTAAGGATTGTTCATAGTTAAATGAAAGTTTAATTTTAAATAAGACGAACGTCTACCAATTAAATTAGGATTTAATAATATTAAAATAAAGTTTTTAATTAAGAATAATTAATTTATGGTTTGATGGCAATGCAATGTTTTGATTTGACGGATGAAATGTACGATGGGTGTCCACACTAAGTGGCTAAGGCAGTTGGAATTCGATACTGTTGAATAAGCTCTATACGATGACTAAATATGCAGATTGTAGCCACCCACACTGCATGTTTTGCTGAACAATGAAAGGGTGCTGTTTTCAATTTTCGATCCTTTTATTCTTCTGTTCCTGATATTTTGGACTGTTGATCGATGGTTTCATATAAAAGACTATCGATAAGACTTTTTGTAGAAGAAGTTCCCAAAAATATTATGTTGACTTTAAGAGAAAAGGACCTTTGAAAATGCTCCAAATCGTAAAAATACTACTTTTTGGATTTGTATGGATTATTGCTACGTGATTATGAAGATATATTTTTTAATATGAAGACGCTGGATGGGTTGTAAATAGCTTATTTTGACACCTTTTTTCACCATTTCATCCAATTTGCCCGAAAACGAAATCGAAATTAACAAAACTGAGCCTGATGTTTTGTGCGCCTTTATATGGCACATCTTTTCAGTCATATTAGATTTGAAAAAAATAATTTTTGCTTTCAAAAAGTGGTACCGAACTGTTAAAATTGTGGTTTTTGCAAAATTTACGTCACTTACAGTGCCAACGGGAAACTTTGCCGGTAACAAAAAAAAATGACATTTTGGACCATGGAGCATATAAACTTTGTTTTATACAAATTGGAGGATAAATAATTTATATAGAACCGATAAACTAGCGACCAAGGAAAATTATCCAGAAAAAAAATGTTCACATTTTTGCCCAAATTCGACGACCCTTTAACCCTTGGTAAAAGGTCATTTCAAAATATTCATTAATAAAAAAGTTTTTTGTCAAAATTTGGCGCCTTATTGTCCCCCGCCTTTCGAAGAAAGTTGGGGGGACTATTAAAATGGATTCGTCTGTCTGTCTGTCCTTCTGTCTGTCTCTCTGTCCTTCTGTCTGTCTCTCTGTCCGTCACGCCTTTTGGGACACAATAACTCTCTTCCTAATTGAGCTAGAATGTTCAAACTTGGTGTATGTGTTTATTAGGTCAATGCCTTGAAGGAGTTCAAAGATGAGCATTTTCCGCTTAGGGTAGGCAGAGATAAGCAATTTGATTGGTTGATGCTTTGGGACACGATAACTTTAGTTCTAATTAAGTGAGATTGATGAAACTTGGTGTATAGTTTCATTACACTAATACCTTGACTAAGTTCGATAATGAGCATTTTCTGCTCAGGGTAAGCAGAGTGATACACAATTTGATTGGTCGAGACTTTGGAACACAATAACTCTCCTTCTAATTGAGTTAAAATGTTCAAACTTGGTGTATATGCTTATTAGGTCAATGCCTTGAGATAAGCAATTTTATTGGTTGATGCTTTGGGACACAATAACTTTAGTTCTAACTAGACCTGCATGCAGGAATGACGGATTTCACTGGTGCCAAGTTACTCTTAAACATGTCACTTCCGGTGCCAAGTTACCCTTGAACATATGTCACTTCCGGTACCAACGAAACCACTAAACAGGTTTCCAAATTAACATTGCACACAAATAAAATGGACGCAGAATCAACCAATCAATCCAGCAATATCAAGTCATTTTATACATTTGTTACATGTAAATGATCTTGACAAAATTAAATTACTTCCTGTGTTAATGAAAATGTTCAATTAGTCTTATGAAATCAGAAACGGCATACGATATCATATAGTGAAAATTTTATGTAAATCGAATAATAATTGCTATTTCTCTGCAACCGTACAAGTTACAAACCATTTTGTGGTATCTGTATGATCGCATGGGTTCATTCTATTTGTTGATTAGCATCAAATACCATAATTTGAAAAAGATTTCAAAACAGACTCATTTGAATAAAATATCTGTTTTGAAGGCTAAAAATACAGTTTTTGCCAAAATGACGTTACTTCCGGTGATAATGCAAATCTTAAATTACTTGTATGAAATCCCAAATGGCATTAGGTATAACATGGTGTAACGTTTATGAAAATCGAATAATAATTGACACATTTATGGCCCCCAATCCTTCAAAAGTGACCTGTAGAAAACCATCTATTTCTCGGCAACCGAACAAGTTAGAAACAATTTTATGATATCTATATGACCATATGAGTTGTGTTTATATGTGAATTTAAACCAAAAGTTAAAATTATTAATACATATTAAGTTATTCTTGGTTGAATAAAACATTGATTTAAAAAGTTTAAAATGCAGTTTTTGACCAAATGATGTCACTTCCGGTGTCAATTTTAAATTGTAATCAACTCGATATGACGCTACATGCTTTTTGAATCAAATGATGTCACTTTTATAAAAATCCAATAATAATTGACTATTTTACAGGCAAAATAACGAAAACAGTGACTTGTACAGAACTGCCCATTTCTTGGTAACTGCTTATATTACAAACGAATTTTAACATACATTTTCTTCGTATGGATTATAGCTACAAGTTTATAAAAGTTACGAAGAAATATTTCAAAATCTGAAAAGCCTGAATAGGTTGTAAATAGGTCAATTTTACACCATTTTTAGCCTCTTAATCGAATTTGCTCGAAAATGAAATCGAAATTAAAAAAACTTCTTCAACATTTTTTGCGCCTTGAAAGGGCACACTCTTTGAGTCAAATAATTTTTCCAAAAAATAATATTTGTTTTCGAAGAAGGAAAATAACTGTCAAAATTGTAGTTTTTGGTAAAATTATGCCACTTCCGGTTCCGACAGATAACACTTTCGGTAATAAGAAAAATTATGCCACTTCCGGTGCCGACAGATAACACTTTCGGTAATAAAAAAAATTATGCCACTTCTGGTGCCGACAGATAACACTTTCGGTAATAAAAAAAATAAAAATTGATACAACGAAGTATATGAACTTTGTTTTATACAAATCGAACAATAAATTTTTTTCGAAATTTGGCGCCTAATATCTTCGAAGATTTGCCGAAAATCAAAAATCGAAAGTAACGTAGCTATGTGCCCTGTCTCAGGCTATGCAAAAATGTATCGAAAGTTAAAATCCAATGATTATTGTTAAAATTACTGCAATATTTTCAAAAACGATAACTTCGGTGATTTCGGACATTTCGCATTGTCGCAGAACGTTCAAAATAGCTTTATCCTCTAAGTCACACCCACTTTCGCAGTAAAACCGGAGAAATCGTAACGATGCGACAAGTAGTTGCTGAGATATAGTGGAATTGGAATAATAATAAGAATAACTAGACCTGCAGACCTGCAGTGCTGAACCGGCTTTCAGGAATCAGACAGGAAGTGCGTCATACAATAGCCGATCCATCGAGCTACCAAACGATACTGTAGTTGTTATGATTCAGTGACACCCTCTATCAGATTTTTAAGTAATATTTGCTTGCGAATACACCGGTCAAAATTGTATAATCTGGCAAAATTACTTCACTCCCGGTGCCAAAAGAAATCATTATCGGTAACAAATAAGTTGAGAATTCGCAATTGAGAATTGTTTTATACACACCAGGCAATAAATAATAAACTTGGAACCCATAAACTGAAATTAAAAAAGGTAAAAAACTTAACGGGAGACAAAATATATCTCAAATTAACCGGCACTACCGAGATGAGAGAAATGGGGTTTAACGTCGACTAGACACAAACTGTGTCATTTCGAGACTAGCATGGTTTAATTTTATATCAATAATTCCTGTGTAAAATATCATCAAAAAGTATTCATAATAAATAGAAAAAAAGGTTTTCATAAAGGAATTAATTTTTTTCAAAATATCGGACATTTTTTCGACTTCTTCCGGTTTTACGATCGTTGTTGTGATAGCTTTTCGAAGTTCTTTGGATACTTAACTTTACATACCAGAAGTGACAGAAATATCCATTGAGTAGTTTGGGAAAAAAAGATAAATTAAACAGCGTTTCCAAAAATTTAACGATTTTTCAAAGTTTGAGGCCATTTTTCGACCACTTATATTATTTCAACGCTTTTTATTTTGGATTCACTATATAGACAACCGATAGGACTTTGAGTAAGAAAAGTTTAAGAAAAATCTGTGGCGTCGTTTTCGAGAAAAGGGCGTCTCAGAATGTTAAAAAATCGAAAAATACTAGATTTTTGGCATACAATAATTTATTTCCTTACCATCGAAATCGTATTATTTAGATACCATATGATGGTCCATTAATAGGGCTATCTAGCGACACTTTAGTTCTTTTGGTCCGCTATTACTTAAGGGAGAAATCAAGTTTTTCGCAAGTGCGACAAAGTTTTTAACCTTTTTTTTTTCATTTTTTGAATACTTCCGGTATGATTATTCGTGTCGGAATAGTTTTAATAGCCGGTTTGGGCACTAAAATAGCCACAGGGCTCTGTCATGATATATTACATTATCTGATCAGATAAAATGCCCCTGAGAAATCCTATGTTCAAAAAATCCAAAAACGCAAAAAATTTAAAATATCGAAAATTAAATTTCAATAACTACATGCATATTATATATCGTTAGAATCGTAATTAGGTCACTTTTCTGAATATACAACCTTTTTTTGAAAATTTCTTAAAATTAAAAAATAGTAGAGCATTTTCCCAAATTTCACGATTTTTCGACTTTTTTTGATTTTCAGTCCGTTATTTCACCTATTCCAGATATTTCAAAGTCGTAATGGGATGTTTGGTACACAAGACTACCGCAAGGTATCTCGATAGAGAAAGTTTCCTAAAAATCTGTGGCGCAGTTTTCGAGATACAGGCATCCAAAAACGCTCCAAAAAAGAAAATACTTGATTTTCAGCGTGCCATATTTTGCTGCATGCTCATCGTATCCGTACGAATTGGGTATCATACGATAGCACAATCCTAGTGCAATCCAATGGTGCCCTAATTCGTCTAATCCACTGATATCAGACGGAGAAATCGCGTTTTTCCCCAAAATACCCATTTTTTGCATTTTTTTCAAAATATCCGACATTATTTCGACCACTTCCGGTGTACAGATTATTGTTGAAATTGCTTTATTCCTTGCAATGGTCATTTGGCTTCATGCCTCTGAAGTTTCAGAAACGTCACTTCTGCCATAAAACGAAACCCGAGCTCACAAAATGGGTAGAAAATTCGAAAAAAATCGAAAAATAAAGGGCGATAACTCGGAATGAAACTTATATTTCTGGAATCGGATGGTTTTCAGGTATCCAAAAATGTAGGTCAAATTTGAAAATTTTGAAAAATAACAAAAATTGTCTCTCAAACCACATTTTTCATTTTTCGATCGCAAGAAGTCAGCGATGAAGTTTCGAAATATCGAAATTTTCAACTGCTATCGCCCGAGAAAAGACTCAAGGTTTCCGAAAATGTCATATGTATGAAAATAGGTATAGAATTGACGAATCTACGTCCGTTTTTTAATTTTTTGACACAGCACAAAATTCGACCACTTCCGGTCTGCGCAGAAGTTTCAAAAATAGTTTATCAAGTAGCCAATACATGGTTTCCCAATAGAGAATTAGGTCCCAGATCGGTATCTGTTACAGGCACTGAGAAATAGGCTCCCCCGAAAAACAAAATAATAATAACTAGACCTGCAGGCCTGCAGTGCTGAAACGGCTTTCAGGAATCAGGCAGGAAGTGCGTCATACAATAGCCGATCCATCGAGCTACCAAACGATACTGTAGTTGTTATGATTCAGTGACACCCTCTATCAGATTTTTAAGTAATATTTGCTTGCGAATACACCGGTCAAAATTGTATAATCTGGCAAAATTACTTCACTCCCGGTGCCAAAAGAAATCATTATCGGTAACAAATAAGTTGAGAATTCGCAATTGAGAATTGTTTTATACACACCAGGCAATAAATAATAAACTTGGAACCCATAAACTGAAATTAAAAAAGGTAAAAAAACTTAACGGGAGACAAAATATATCTCAAATTAACCGGCACTACCGAGATGAGAGAAATGGGGTTTAACGTCGAATAGACACAAACTATGTCATTTCGGGACTAGCATGGTTTGATTTTATATCAATAATTCCTGTGTAAAATATCAAATATCATCAAAAAGTATTCATAAATAAAAAAAAAGATTTTCGTAAAGGAATTAATTTTTTTCAAAATATCAGACATTTTTTCGACTTCTTCCGGTTTTACGATCGTTGTTGTGATAGCTTTTCGAAGTTCTTTGGATACTTAACTTTACGTACGAGAAGTGTCAGAAACATCCATTGAGTAGTTTGGGAAAAAAAGATAAATCAAAGAGCGTTTCCAAAAATTTAACGATTTTTCAATTTTTTTCAAAGTTTGAGGCCATTTTTCGACCACTTATATTATTTCAACGCTTTTTATTTTGGATTCACTATATAGACAACCGATAGGTCTTTGAGTAAGAAAAGTTTGAGAAAAATCTGTGGCGTCGTTTTCGAGAAAAGGGCGTCTCAGAATGTTAAAAAAATCGGAAAATACTAGATTTTTGGCATACAATAATTTATTTCCTTACCATCGAAATCGTATTATTTAGATACCATATGATGGTCCATTAATAGGGCTATCCAGCGACACTTTAGTTCTTTTGGTCCGCTATTACCTAAGGGAGAAATCAAGTTTTTCGCAAGTGCTACAATGTTTTTAACCTTTTTTTTTCATTTTTTGAATACTTCCGGCATGGTTATTGTTGTCGGAATAGTTTTAATAGCCGGTTTGGGCACTAAAATAGCCACAGGGCTCTGTCATGATATATTACATTATCTGATCAGATAAAATGCCCCTGAGAAATCCTATGTTCAAAAAATCCAAAAACGCAAAAAATTTAAAATATCGAAAATTAAATTTCAATAACTACATGCATATTATATATCGTTAGAATCCTAATTAGATCACCTTTCTGAATATACAACCTTTTTTTGAAAATTTCTTAAAATTAAAAAATAGTAGAGCATTTTCCTAAATTTCACGATTTTTCGACTTTTTTTGATTTTCAGTCCGTTATTTCACCTATTCCAGATATTTCAAAGTCGTAATGGGATGTTTGGTACACAAGACTACCGCAAGGTCTCTCGATAGAGAAAGTTTCATAAAAATCTGTGGCGCAGTTTTCGAGATACAGGCATCCAAAAACGCTCCAAATCAGAAAATACTTGATTTTCAGCGTGCCATATTTTGCTGCCTGCTCATCGTATCCGTACGAATTGGGTATCATACGATAGCACAATCCTAGTGCAATCCAATGGTGCCCTAATTCGTCTAATCCACTGATATCAGACGGAGAAATCGCGTTTTTCCCCAAAATACCCATTTTTTGCATTTTTTTCAAAATATCCGACATTATTTCGACCACTTTCGGTGTACAGATTATTGTTGAAATTGCTTTATTCCTTGCAATGGTCATTTGGCTTCATGCCTCTGAAGTTTCAGAAACGTCACTTCTGCCGTAAAACGAAACCCGAGCTCACAAAATTGGTAGAAAATTCGAAAAATAAAGGGCGATAACTCGGAATGAAACTTATATTTCTGGAATCGGATGGTTTTCAGGTATCCAAAAATGTAGGTCAAATTTGAAAATTTTGAAAAATAACAAAAATTGTCTCTCAAACCACATTTTTCATTTTTCGATCGCAAGAAGTCAGCGATGAAGTTTCGAAATATCGAAATTTTCAACTGCTATCGCCCAAGAAAAGACTCAAGGTTTCCGAAAATGTCATATGTATGAAAATAGGTATAGAATTGACGAATCTACGTCCGTTTTTTAATTTTTTGACACAGCACAAAATTCGACCACTTCCGGTCTGCGCAGAAGTTTCAAAAATAGTTTATCAAGTAGCCAATACATGGTTTCCCAATAGAGAATTAGGTCCCAGATCGTTATCTTTTACAGGCACTGAGAAATAGGCTCCGGCGAAAAAAAAAATAAAAATAATAAATAACTAGATCTCCTAAGCAGATATTAAAGCTTTCATATTCACGGTCAGTTTCTGTCGCATCTCATGAGTTATATAAAGAATCTTAAAAAGGAAAAAGAATTAATGAAATCCGCCAAAAACTCACCGAGTTATAACAAGAAACAATTCCACCGGTTCACATTAGAGGTGTTATGTTCCAATGTGATCAGTCAAATTGCTTATTGCTCCTAAGTCTACGCAGAAATTCTCAACATCAAACTTAGTCAAGGTAATGACATAATGAATCTATATTTGGAATTTTGTCACTCTCACTTCATTATAACCAAAGTTATCGTGCCCCAAAGAATCAACCAATCAGATTGCTTATCTCTGCTTACTGTAAGCAGACAATGCTCATCTTCGCACTCCTTCATGGCACTGACCTAATGAACGCCTTCACGAAGATTGAACATTCTGCCCCAATTAGAAGGAGAGTTATTTTGTTTCAAATTCTCGACCAATCAAATTGCTCATCGCTCTGCTTATCCAGGGCAGACAATGCTCATTGTCGAACGTATTCAAGGTATTGATGTAATGAAACTATACACCAAGTTTCATCAATCTGACTGAAGTGAAAGTGTCCGAAATCATCAACCAATCTAATTGCTTATCTCTGCTTACCCTAAGCATAAAATGCTCATCTTCGAACTCCATGTTTTTAATGTATGGGGATCATGATGGTGGCTCAGTGATATGAGACACTGATTAACTAACCAGTAGGTCTTGGGCTCTCTCCGTGGGGGGGGGGGGGTGGCCTAGTGGTCTAGAGTGCCGCGCTTCGACCTCTAGCTGGCCGGTCACCTCTGGCTTGCGGCTGTGGTTTCGAGCCCCGGTGTGAGCAAATGTGGCATGGAGATAAGGGCGTCTTCTCAACCTCGTGGGTTTCCTCCGGGCACTCCGGTTTCCTCCCACCTCTAAAGACCCCTACGCGCATGCGAATTATTGAAATAAAATTGAAACCATATGTTAGTCCCGAAATGACCTGGTTGTGTTGAGTGGACGTTAAACCCCATTTCTCTCTCTCACTCCCGGGGTTTGACCAGAAAGTCAATTGTACAAGACAGTAGGTCTGCCCGGCCTGACAGGGAATAGTGTCTAATTGTCAGGATGGCACGAAAAGCAATGTTCAGTGTACACATTGGCGTGCACGTAAAAGATTCCTTGATAGAGTATATCGTAATGTAGATGTCCGGGCAAAATCTATCTGTTTATCTTCATTGCTCCAGTCGGTGTATAAAGTAGGACTTTTGCCCTACTCCGTATAAGATTTCAAATCTTTGAAGTTTTAAGATAAGTATACCAGGTCCCTGAAATCTTAAATGGGACTTGCTTTTTCGCCCTTCTGTTCTGTACAGATTGGGCTAATACAATAAAACATTGTAACAATCTCCAGAGAGTAAATTTAACTTGTTGACTAAATAATCTTCAATACTTCCAATTAGCGGTATGTAGTGACAAGGATCGTGACCCAGATGGGATATACTTGAACTTTCTAGACAAGAAACCTGATATCTAATTTGGTATAGCACTAATAAGTTTCATTACATACTAAATTTTTATATGATTGCTTATCGCACTTGGCATTCATACCCATAGGTCCATCTTTAAATTTAAAACTGCTAGAAAATACCGAGGGTTGAACATGGTATTGCATCGTCACCGTTGTATTATTGCTTATCGCCCTTGACATTGTATTACAGGCAGTTTTATATTCATAGGGCCAGAACGGTAAATTATAAAAAGTGTAAATTATTACCCAGAGTTGAACATTATTTGTGATTTGCCTGGTAACGCCAAAACTCGATCATGTACTAAATAATGGCGGCACAGTAAAATTTCTTGATTGTCAAGTTTTTGGTTATAAATAAACCCTCGCAAAGTCGGTGTTATTGGTAACGGAATTGGTCATGGTGTTGTTGGTAACGGTATCGGACACGGTATTGTTGGAAACGGTATTGGTCATGGTATCGTTGGTAACGGTATCGGAAACGGTATTGTTGGAAACGGAATTGGTCATGGTATCGTTGGTAACGGTATCGGACATGGTATCATTGGAAACGGAATCGGACACGGACTTATTGGACATGGACAGATTGGTAACGGCATTGGGCATGGCATCGTTGGTAACGGTATCGGACACGGTATTGTTGGACACGGAATTGGTCATGGTATCGTTGGTAACGTTATCGGACATGGTATCATTGGAAACGGAATCGGACACGGACTTATTAGACATGGAAAGATTGGTAACGGCATTGGGCATGACATCGTTGGTTACGGTATCGGACACGGTATAATTGGAAACGGACTTGTTGGACATGGAAAGATTGGAGCTTACAAACAATCATACAACTACAACGGGCCATACAACCGATACAACAACGGACCATACAAGTACAACCAATACAATAATAAAGGATACAATAGTTACAACGGCCCCTACAATTACAACAACGGTTACAACAATGGCCACAATAACAACGAATATGGGAAGGGATATAACAACTACAATAACAACGGATACGGTAACGGATACAACAACTACAACCGTTATCCTTCTTACAATAACTATCAAGGTTGCGGTTACAACAAATATTAAGACAATACGGCTATTTGATAGCATAATATTACCATAGCTTTAATACTTATAAATACTAGTATATAGTTTCTACTGTTCATGCATAATGTATATACGTAAATCAGGGAGTTAAGATATATATAAATTTAATAAAATAATATACATATAAACTCTTGTTATTTATCCATTTTATAGCTTACTACTAGTCCGGTCTATAGCTTGATAACCTCAATGTGCATATATACGTCACATCCTGTCTTCCGTTTTATAGCTTACTACTAGTCCGGTCTATAGCTTGATAACCTCAATGTGCATATATACGTCACATCCTGTCTTCATTACGTTTGGTCAAAGGTCACGAGATGTAAATAGGGATATCGCTAATCCTAATCCTAACCCAAGACCTAACCTTAGCGCTTACCCTAACCCTAACCTACAATCTCGCCTGTCCTATCTCCTGGGTTTACCCAGGGACCTGCGGTTTCCGCCCACTGTTAAAGGGGAAGACCAACGATTTTCAACAAGGTTTCCATAAATCTGAAATATATATTCAGAAAGAATCCCCACTGTAAAAAAAGTAAAAAAGTTTTTGTGAACGAGAAATTAATTTTCATTAAAACCGGAAGTGACATAGTTGGTTCAACACGCTCACTGGGCTCTATAGAAAGCATACAGATTTGGCATAAGTTTACTGATGTATTGTATTCACGTCCCGTCCTTGGGCCATAAATCTGATGAAATGGACTGTTTGTTAGGATATTATAAACACGAATTTATGTTTTTTTAACGTTTAGTACACAAAGCCGTCGCGTAAATTCACTCACACTGAACAGTCCGCTGTGGACCAATTCACACCGCATGGCTAATTATTTACATCGCGTGGTTTGATTGTCAGCATATACCACCCCGATTCTTCAATCCAAACTGATTAGAACCTGAATCACAATCAATCTAGTAGCAATCATACACAGTCGATATCAAAAATTGATTTCCAATCTCAAAGACGGCTTATCTCCCCTGAAACTGTTGAGTAATACGCGATTCCCAATTCACGCAACTTTCATAGATTTAAGGAAATGGAATGAACTGAACAGAAATGGTTTTAACGACCTATCTTTCTGCGCCGACTGAATTAACTAAATTTTGATCGGACAGCGTCGTTACGGTCTTTTCTTTCGAATTCCAACTGTTAAGTAGTCTTTTACGTGCATGTAGATATTGTTCCTAGCCGGGCCATTTAGGTTTCAAATTTCACGGTGTATTGATAGCCTTCTGGTTTCTGCTATGATTCGTTCATTGTTTCACTGTTTTTTCTACTATGAACTCGTCTACTATTAATTCGTTGATTGTTTCACTCTTATTTCGGCTATGATTTCGTTGAACGTTTCATTGTTATTTCTGCTACGAATTCGTTAATTGTTGAAGTGTTATTACTGCTATAAATTCGTTGATCGTTTCATTGCTATTTATGGGAATCACGGTGGCTAAGTGGGAAAGGCGCTGGCTCGTTAGCCTGGAGGTCGGGTGTTCGATCCTTGCATTGGCCGAGAAAGTTCATCTCGATTTTCCGGCGTGGTTTCCTCTTGTCAGTGATGCAGAAGGATGGCCTGATAAGGACAGCTGCCTAGTCGTTCGGATGGGATGAAAAACCGAGGTCCCGTGTACACATTGGAGTGCACGTAAAAGATCCCTTGGCAGTTGGAATTCGATATAAGAGTAGGCCGTAGCGCCGCTGCCCGGGCAAAAATTCCCTCATAGCACACTGTATGGCGTATGCCCGTCTTCCATTAGCCCAGGTCAGGTGCAGAAGAGTAGGACGTAAAACCCCATTTCATTTCTGCTATTTATGCTATGAATTCGTTAAGTTTTGCACTGTTATTTCTGCTATGAGTTCCTTGATCGTTTCACTGTTATTTCTGCTGTGAACTCGATCAAGACAATGACCTAGTGAACGTCTACACCAAGTTTGAACATTCTAGCTGACCTACAGCGAGAAACATTTCAACCGGGTCAAATTTTCTATTTTAACAGTTTAATTTGCACGGTACCTTTAGTTATCAACCGAATATTACAAAACTTTTAAAAATAAGCTCCCCCTGAACAGCTTAATCGTTCGCAATAAACGGGGTTGGACATCATATCCCATGTCACGTGCAACCTGGAGATCGAAACGACGCCCATTGACTCAATGACAGACGTTACGATACAGCGCGCACATGCTAACCATTCAGCCATTCAGCCTCCCTGAATTCGGAAAATTGCTGACTTATAGCAAGAAACATTTCAACCGGGCGAAATTTTCTGTTTTAACAGTTTAATGTGCACGGTACTTTAATTACCAACCGATTATTACAAAACTTTTGAAAATAAGCTCCAACTGACCAGCTTAATCGTATGCAATAAAAGTTTGGCTTGTATTGAAAGTTCTGCACGTAGGAAGTTCATCTCGATTTCCCGGCGTGGTTCCCCCTTGTCAGTGTGGCAGAACGGAGGGCCTGACAAGCACAGCTGTCTAGTTCGGATGGGACGAAAACCAAGGTCCCGTGTACACATTGGAGTGCACGTAAAATATCCCTAAGCAGTTGGAATTCGATACTGTTGAATAAGCTCTATACGATGACTAAATGTGTAGATTGTAGTCACCCACACTGCATGTTTCGCTTAACAATGAAAGGGTGCCGTTTTCAATGTTCGATCCTTTTGTTCTTCTACTCCTGATATGTTGGACTGTTGATCGATGGTTTCATATAAAAGACTACCAATAAGACTCTTTGTAGAAGAAGTTCCCAACCAATATTATGTTGACTTTACGAGAAAGACCTCTAAACATGCTCCAAATTGTAAAAATACGAATTTTTGGATTTTCAATCTCTTTTTTTCGGCTATCCCTGATATTTAAAAAAAATGATACAATGATTTCACACAACAGGCTAGCTATTAGACTCTCTATAGACAAAAGTTTCACCGCCCTCCCTTCATTATAACCGAAGTTATCGTGCCCTAAAGAATCAACAAATCAACATGCTTATCTCTGCTTACCCTAAGCAGAAAATGCTCATCTTTGAACTCCATCATAACATTGACCTAGTGAACGTCTACACCAAGTTTGAACATTCTAGCTTAATTAGAATGAGAGTTATTGTGCTCCAAAGTCTCGGCCCTTCAAATTCCTTCTATTTATCATTTTCAATTCAAAATGGTGACTCCCGGTTGACCTAAATCAAAATTCTATTCGCGACATTTTTTAGGCCTTCCTACAAGGATTCAGAAAATATAACTCCCGAGTCTGTAAGTAAAATAGCAAAAAAGCCTTAGTGATTTTTTCATGTTTAAAGATGGTGGCACTTCCGGTTCCATCGACAACTCCATATTTTGTGTACGAATCAGTAATTCCTTGTCTAGTATCAAAAAAAAAAATTAGGTCATTCTGACCTATATTTCGACGATTTTTTTGAAAACTTTGATCCTTAATTTCACCAAGGGGAGATAAGTTAGAAAATTTCTAATTATATTTTTGAAGTCACATCGGTAGGATCTACTTATATACTAAAGTGAATGAAAATCGCACAACTATTAAAGAAGTTGTCAAATTCGTCTAAACTTCCGGTTCGAAATCACAGCGACGAATTTTCGAAATTCGAAAATGTGAAACTGCTGATGAAAATGATTTTTTTCAAGGTATTCAAAGAAAAAAGATTTAGTAAAATCGGTCAAAAATCAATAAAGTTACGACTATGCAATGTCCATTTTGTCGTTCGTAAATTTCGGTGATTTCGGATTCGTAAAACGTTTTGAAAATATATTTAATCAACAGCTACCACCCATTTTTGGGGGGGTAGGTAAAAGTTTCATAAAGATACTGTGGTTAGATTCTGAGAAATCCGATTTGTGGATAAAACACAAAAAAAAAAATAACAATAATAATCTTAACAGAAACAATAAGCTTTCATATGTAATATGAAAGCTTAACTAGACCTGCAGACCTGCAGTGCTGAACCGGCTTTCAGGAATCAGGCAGGAAGTGCGTCATACAATAGCCGATCCATCGAGCTACCAAACGATACTGTAGTTGTTATGATTCAGTGACACCCTCTATCAGATTTTTAAGTAATATTTGCTTGCGAATACACCGGTCAAAATTGTATAATCTGGCAAAATTACTTCACTCCCGGTGCCAAAAGAAATCATTATCGGTAACAAATAAGTTGAGAATTCGCAATTGAGAATTGTTTTATACACACCAGGCAATAAATAATAAACTTGGAACCCATAAACTGAAATTAAAAAAGGTAAAAAACTTAACGGGAGACAAAATATATCTCAAATTAACCGGCACTACCGAGATGAGAGAAATGGGGTTTAACGTCGAATAGACACAAGCTATGTCATTTCGGGACTAGCATGGTTTAATTTTATATCAATAATTCCTGTGTAAAATATCATCAAAAAGTATTCATAAATAAAAAAAAGGTTTTCGTAAAGGAATTCATTTTTTTCAAAATATCGGACATTTTTTCGACTTCTTCCGGTTTTACGATCGTTGTTGTGATAGCTTTTCGAAGTTCTTTGGATACTTAACTTTACGTACCAGAAGTGTCAGAAACATCCATTGAGTAGTTTGGGGAAAAAAGATAAATTAAAGAGCGTTTCCAAAAATTTAACGATTTTTCAATTTTTTTCAAAGTTTGAGGCCATTTTTGGACCACTTATATTATTTCAACGCTTTTTATTTTGGATTCACTATATAGACAACCGATAGGACTTTGAGTAAGAAAAGTTTAAGAAAAATCTGTGGCGTCGTTTTCGAGAAAAGGGCGTCTCAGAATGTTAAAAAATCGGAAAATACTAGATTTTTGGCATACAATAATTTATTTCCTTACCATCGAAATCGTATTATTTAGATACCATATGATGGTCCATTAATAGGGCTATCCAGCGACACTTTAGTTCTTTTGGTCCGCTATTACCTATGGGAGAAATCAAGTTTTTCGCAAGTGCGACAATGTTTTTAACCTTTTTTTTCATTTTTTGAATACTTCCGGTATGGTTATTATTGTCGGAATAATTTTAATAGCTGGTTTGGGCACTAAAATAGCCACAGGGCTCTGTCATGATATATTACATTATCTGATCAGATAAAATGCCCCTGAGAAATCCTATGTTCAAAAAATCCAAAAACGCAAAAAATTTAAAATATCGAAAATTAACTTTCAATAACTACATGCATATTATATATCGTTAGAATCGTAATTAGATCACCTTTCTGAATATACAACCCTTTTTTGAAAATCTCTTAAAATAAAAAAATAGTAGAGCATTTTCCCAAATTTCACGATTTTTCGACTTTTTTTTTTTTCAGTCCGTTATTTCACCTATTCCAAATATTTCAAAGTCGTAATGGGATGTTTCGTACACAAGACTACCGCAAGGTCTCTCGATAGAGAAAGTTTCATAAAAATCTGTGGCGCAGTTTTCGAGATACAGGCATCCAAAAACGCTCCAAATCAGAAAATACTTGATTTTCAGCGTGCCATATTTTGCTGCCTGCTCATCGTATCCGCACGAATTGGGTATCATACGATAGCACAATCCTAGTGCAATCCAATGGTACCCTAATTCGTCTAATCCATTGATATCGGACGGAGAAATCGCGTTTTTCCCCAAAATACCCATTTTTTGCATTTTTTTCAAAATATCGGACATTATTTCGACCACTTCCGGTGTACAGATTATAGATTATTGTTGAAATTGCTTTATTCCTTGCAATGGTCATTTGGCTTCATGCCTCTGAAGTTTCAGAAACGTCACTTCTGCCACAAAACGAAACCCGAGCTCACAAAATGGGTAGAAAATTCGAAAAATAAAGGGCGATAACTCGGAATGAAACTTATATTTCTGGAATCGGATGGTTTTCAGGTATCCAAAAATGTAGGTCAAATTTGAAAATTTTGAAAAATAACAAAAATTGTCTCTCAAACAACATTTTTCATTTTTCGATCGCAAGAAGTCAGCGATGAAGTTTCGAAATATCGAAATTTTCAACTGCTATCGCCCGAGAAAAGACTCAGGGTTTCCGAAAATGTCATTTGTATGAAAATAGGTATAGAATTGACGAATCTACGGCCGTTTTCTAATTTTTTGACACAGCACAAAATTCGACCACTTCCGGTCTGCGCAGAAGTTTAAAAAATAGTTTATCAAGTAGCCAATACATGGTTTCCCAATAGAGAATTAGGTCCCAGATCGGTGTCTGTTACAGGCGCTGAGAAATAGGCTCCGGCGAAAAAAAAAATAATAATAATAAATAATAATTTTAGTAATCACAATAGGCTTTCAGACGAAAGTCTGAAAGCCTAACTAGACCTGCATGCAGGAATGACGGGTTTCACTGGTGCCACGTTACCCTTAAACATGTCTCTTCCGGTGCCAAGTTACCCTTGAACATATGTCATTTCTGGTACCAACAAAACCTCTAAACAGGTTTCCAAATTAACATTGCACACAAATAAAATGGACGCAGAATCAACCAAATCCAGCAATATCAATTCATTTTATACATTTTTTACTTGTAAATGATCTTGACAAAATTAAATTACTTCCGGTGTTAATGAAAATGTTCAATTAGTCTTATGAAATAAGAAATGGCATACGATATCATATAGTGAAAATTTTATGTAAATCAAATAATAATTGCCACTTTTAAAGACCCAAAAACTTGAAAAGTGACTTGTAGAAAATCGGCTATTTCTCTGCAACCGTACAAGTTAGAAACCATTTTTATACGCCCACATTTTCATGTGGACGTATTATGTCGTCGCCCCTGTCCGTCCGGACGTCCGTCCGTCCACAATTTGTTTGTGGACTCTCTACAGGTCACAATTCTTATCCGATTTTGACGAAACTTGAAATATAGGTTTATCCCCAAAAGATCTCGGCTGCTTTCGATATTGGCATGTATCGGATCAAAACTTCATGGATTATGGCCCCTGATTGTACGAAAAATCAGGTTTTTAGCTTGTGGACCCTATAGAGGTCACAATTTTGAACCGATTTTGATGAAACTTGACATGCATGTTTGTAACCCAAAGATCTTGGTTCCTTTCGATATTTGCGGCTATCGGAATGTAATTTCCTGAATTATGGCCCCTGATTGTCCGAAAAATCACCCTTTTTAGCTTGTGGTCCCTCTGGAGGTCATAATTATTATTCGATTTAAAAAACCGTTTGATTATATCACCGTTACACCCTAAGGAAGGTTGAGTTCGAATTTCGGGAAAATCGGACGAAAATTGCCATACAAAATGGCCGCCGTTTGTACGCGAATACTGTTAAAAAATGGTATATCAAGGTTGTGGACCCTGTGGAGGTCACAATTTTGATTCGATTTTGATGAAACTTGAAATTCATGGTTATAACCCAAAGATCTTGCTTCCTTTCGATATTTGCGCATATCGGATCGTAACTTCCTGAATTATGGCCCCTGATTATACGCAAAATCGTCTTTTTTTTAGCTTGGAGGTCACAATTGTTATTCGATTTAAAAAACCGTTTGATTATATCACTATTACACCCTAAGGAAGGTTGAGTCCGAATTTCGGGAAAATCGGACGAAAATTGCCATACAAAATGGCCGCCGTTTGTACGCGAATACTGTTAAAAAATGGTATATCAAGGTTGTGGACCCTGTGGAGGTCATAATTTTGATTCGATTTTGATGAAATTTGAAATTCATGGTTATAACCCAAAGATCTTGCTTCCTTTCGATATTTGCGCATATCGGATCATAACTTCCTGAATTATGGCCCCTGATTATACGCAAAATCGCCTTTTTTTTAGCTTGGAGGTCACAATTATTATCCGATTTAAAAAACCGTTTGATTATATTACCGTTACACGGTAAAGAAGGTTGAGTTCGAATTTCGGGAAAATCGGACGAAAATTGCCATACAAAATGGCCGCCGTTTGTACGCGAATACTGTTAAAAAATGGTATATCAAGGTTGTGGACCCTGTGGAGGTCATAATTTTGATTCGATTTTGATGAAATTTGAAATTCATGGTTATAACCCAAAGATCTTGCTTCCTTTCGATATTTGCGCATATCGGATCATAACTTCCTGAATTATGGCCCCTGATTATACGCAAAAATCGCCTTTTTTTTAGCTTGGAGGTCACAATTATTATCCGATTTAAAAAAACGTTTGATTATATTACCGTTACACGGTAAAGAAGGTTGAGTTCGAATTTCGGGAAAATCGGACGAAAATTGCCATACAAAATGGCCGCCGTTTGTACGCGAATACTGTTAAAAAATGGTATATCAAGGTTGTGGACCCTGTAAAGGTCACAATTTTAACTCGATTTTGATGAAACTTGAAATTCATGGTTATAACCCAAAGATCTTGGTTCTTTTCGATATTTGCGCATATCGGATCGTAACTTCCTGAATTATGGCCCCTGGTTATACGCAAAATCCCCCTTTCTTTAGCTTGTGGTCCCTCTGGAGGTCACAATTATTATCCAATTTAAAAAAGGTTGATTATATCACCGTTACACTGTAAGGAAGGTTGAGTTTGAATTTCGGGAAAATTGACAGACAAAATGGCCGCCGTTTGTACGCGAATACTGTTAAAAAAATGATATATCATGGTTGTGGACCCTGTATAGGTCACAATTTTAATTTGATTTTGATGAGGAAGGTTGAGTTCTAATTTCGTGAAAATCGTACCAAAATTGCCGGACGATATGGTCGCCGTTTGTACGCGAATAGTGTAAAAATATGGTATATCATGGTTGTGGACTCTCTACAGGTCACAATTCTTATCCGATTTTGATGAAAAGTCACATTTCTAGGTTGTGTACCGTCACACCATAATCATTGTCGGTTTCGAGTTTCATTAATATCAGACTGGAACTGACCAACTAAATGGCTGCTCCCAATACAGTATGAAATATAGGACTTAAAGATGTAGGAAAAATCACTTTCGGTATTGCTTGTTCTCTATCCATTTCTCGAAAATGTGGGCGTATCCTGCCTGGCAGTGCCAGCCTATCTTGTGGTATCTGTATGATCGTATGGGTTCATTCTATTTGCTGATTGGCGTCAAATACCATAATTTGAAAAATATTTCAAAACAGGCTCATTTGAATAAAATATATGTTTTGAAGGCTAAAAATACAGTTTTTGCCAAAATGACGTTACTTCCGGTGAAAATGAAAATCTTAAATTACTTGTATGAAATCCTAAATGGCATTAGGTATAACATGGTGTAAAGCTTATGAAAATCGAATAATAATTGACACTTTTATGGCCCCAAAACCTTCAAAAGTGACCTGTAGAAAACCGTCTATTTCTCGGCAACCGAACAAGTTAGAAACGATTTTATGATAGCTATATGACCATATGAGTTGTGTTTATATGTGAGTTTAAACCAAAAGTTAAAATTATTAATACATATTAAGTAATTCTTGGTTGAATAAAACATTGATTTAAAAAGTTTAAAATGCAGTTTTTTTACAAAATGACGTCATTTCCGGTGTCAATTTTAAATAGTAATCAACTTGATATGACGCTACATGCTTTTTGAATCAAATGATGTCACTTTTATACAAATCCAATAATAATTGACTATTTTACACGCAAAATAACGAAAACAGTGACTTATGCAGAACTGCCCATTTCTTGGCAACTGCTTATATTACAAACTAATTTTAACATACATTTTCTTCGTATGGATTATAGCTACAAGTTTATAAAAGTTATGTAAAAATATTTTAAATTCTGAAAAGCCTGAATAGGTTGTAAATGGGTCAATTTTACACCATTTTTAGCCTCTTAATCCAGTTTGCTAGAAAATGAAATAGAAATTAAAAAATCTGCTTCCGCCATTTTTTGCGCCTTGAAAGGACACACTCTTTGAGTCATATAATTTTTCAAAAATATAATATTTGTTTTCGAAGAAGGAAAATAACTGTCAAAATTGTAGTTTTTGGTAAAATTATGCCACTTCCGGTGCCGACAGATAACACTATCGGTAACAAAAAAAATGACAATTGAGACAATGGAGCATATGAACTTTGTTTTATACAAATCGAACGATAAAAAAATAATCTAGAACTGAAAAACTGAATTAGCCAATGGCGGCCAAGGAAAATTACTGAGATAAAATTTTTTAACATTTTTGCACAAGACAGATGACTCTTTAATTCTGTGTACAACACGACTAAAAAATATTCATAAATAAAAAAGTTTTTTGTAAAATTTTAAATTTTCAAAATTTGGCGCTTAATATCTTCGAAGATTTACCGAAAATCAAAAATCGAAAGTAGCGTAGCTATGTGCCCTGTCTCCGGCTATGCCAAAATGTATCGAAAGTTAAAATCCCATGATTATTGTTAAAATTACTGCAATATTTTCAAAAACGATAACTTCGGTGATTTCGGGCATTTCGCATTGTCGCAGAACGTTCAAAATAGCTTTATCCTCTAAGTCAGACACACTTTCCCAGTAAAACCGAAGACATCGTAACGATGCGACAAGCAGTTGCTGAGATCTACTCAAAACAAAAGAAGAATAATAATAATAATAAGAACTAGACCTGCATGCAGGAATGACGGGTTTCACTGGTGCCACGTTACCCTTAAACATGTCACTTCCGGTGCCAAGTTACACTTGAACATATGTCACTTCCGGTACCAACGAAACCACTAAACAGGTTTCCAAATTAACATTGCACACAAATAAAATGCAGAATCAACCAAATCCAGCAATATCAATTCATTTTATACATTTGTTACTTGTAAATGATCTTGACAAAATTAAATTACTTCCGGTGTTAATGAAAATGTTCAATTAATCTTATGAAATCAGAAATGGCATACGACATCATATAGTGAAAATTTTATGTAAATCGAATAATAATTGCCACTTTCAAAGACCAAAAAACTTGAAAAGTGACTTGTAGAAAATCGGCTATTTCTCTGCAACCATACAAGTTAGAAACCATTTTGTGGTATCTGTATGATCGTATGGGTTCATTCTATTTGTTGATTGGCATCAAATACCATAATTTGAAAAAGATTTCAAAACAGACTCATTTGAATAAAATATCTGTTTTGAAGGCTAAAAATACAGTTTTTGCCAAAATGACGTTACTTCCGGTGATAAGGAAAATTTTAAATTACTTGTATGATATCCCGAATGGCATTAGGTATAACATGGTGTGGCGTTTATGAAAATCAAATAATAATTGACACTTTTATGGCCCCAAATCCTTCAAAAGTGAACTGTAGAAAACCGCCTATTTCTCGGCAACCGAACAAGTTAGAAACAATTTTATGATATCTATATGACCATATGATTTGTAGACTTGTAGAAAATCGGCTATTTCTCTGCAACCGTTCAAGTTAGAAACCATTTTGTGGTGTCTGTATGATCGTATGGGTTCATTCTATTTGTTGATTGGCGTCAAATACCATAATTTGAAAAATATTTCAAAACAGGCTCATTTGAATAAAATATATGTTTTGAAGGCTAAAAATACAGTTTTTGCCAAAATGACGTTACTTCCGGTGAAAATGAAAGTCTTAAATTACTTGTATGAAATCCTAAATGGCATTAGGTATAACATGGTGTAAAGTTTATGAAAATCGAATAATAATTGACACTTTTATGGCCCCAAAACCTTCAAAAGTGACCTGTAGAAAACCGTCTATTTCTCGGCAACCGATCAAGTTAGAAACGATTTTATGATAGCTATATGACCATATGAATTGTGTTTATATGTGAGTTTAAACCAAAAGTTAAAATTATTAATACATATTAAGTAATTCTTGGTTGAATAAAACATTGATTTAAAAAGTTTAAAATGCAGTTTTTTTACAAAATGACGTCACTTCCGGTGTCAATTTTAAATAGTAATCAACTTGATATGACGCTACATGCTTTTTGAATCAAATGATGTCACTTTTATACAAATCCAATAATAATTGACTATTTTACACGCAAAATAACGAAAACAGTGACTTATGCAGAACTGCCCATTTCTTGGCAACTGCTTATATTACAAACTAATTTTAACATACATTTTCTTCATATGGATTATAGCTACAAGTTTATAAAAGTTATGTAAAAATATTTTAAAATCTGAAAAGCCTGAATGCGTTGTAAATAGGTCAATTTTACGCCTTTTTTCACCTCTTAATCCAATTTGCAAGAAAATGAAATAGAAATTAAAAAAACTGCTTCCGCCATTTTTTGCGCCTTGAAAGGACACACTCTTTGAGTCATATAATTTTTCAAAAAAATAATATTTGTTTTTGAAGATCGTAAATAACTGTCAAAATTGTAGTTTTTGGTAAAATTATGCGACTTCCGGTGCCGACAGATAACACTATCGGTAACAAAAAAAAATGACAATTGAGACAACGAAGCATATGAACTTTGTTTTATACAAATCGAACAATAACAAAATAATCTAGGACTGAAAAACTGAATTAGCCAATGGCGGCCAAGGAAAATTACTGAGACAAAAAATTTTAACATTTTTGCGCTAATCAGATGACTCTTTAATTCTGTGCACAACACGACTAAGAAATATTCATAAATAAAAAAGTTTTTTGTAAAATTTTAAATTTTCGAAATTTGGCGCCTAATATCTTCGAAGATTTGCCGAAAATCAAAAATTGAAAGTAACGTAGCTATGTGTCCTGTCTCCGGCTATGCCAAAATCTATCGAAAATTAAAATCCAATGATTATTGTTAAAATTACTTCAATATTTTCAAAAATAATAACTTTCGGACATTTCACATTGTCGCAGAACGTTCAAAATAGCTTTATCCTCTAAGTCACACCCACTTTCCCAGTAAAACCGAAGAAATCGTAACGATGCGACAATCAGTTGCTGAGATCTACTCAAAACAAAAGAAGAACTAGACCTGCATGCAGGAATGACGGGTTTCACTGGTGCCACGTTAACTTTAAACTTATGTCACTCTCGCTCCCATGTTGCCCTTGAACCAATGACACCGATAAACAGATTTCCACATAAACATTGCACACATCAAATAAAAGGGAAACAGAATCAACAAAAATCCAGCAATATCAATTCATTTTATACATTTGTAACATGTAATTGAGCCTGATAAAATTACAGTACTTCCGGTGATAATGAAAATGTTCAATTAGTTTCATGAAATCAGAAATGGCATAAGCTATCATATAGTGAAAATTTTATGTAAATCGAAAAATAATTGCCACTTTTATTGACCAAAATACTTGAAAAGTGACTTGTAGAAAATCGTCTATTTCTCTGCAACCGTACAAGTTAGAAACCGTTTTGTGGTATCTGTATGATCGTATGGGTTCATTCCATTTGTTGATTGGCATCAAATATCATAATTTGAAAAAGATTTCAAAACAGACTCATTTGATTAAAATATCTGTTTTGAAGGCTAAAAATACAGTTTTTGCCGGTGTTACTAAAATGTTAAATTTAGTTTATAATATCGTCTATGACATTAGGCATCAAATGATGAAACTTTTATGAAAATCGAATAATAATTGACACATTTACGAACAGAACCTTTAAAAGTGACTTGTAGAAAACCGCCTATATCTCGGCAACCGAACAAGTTATAAACAATTTTATGATATCTGTATGAGCATATGAGTTTTGTCAATATGTGAATTTAAACCAAAAGTTAATTTTATTATTACATATGACATAATTCTTGGTTGAAAAAAATATCGATTTTAAAAGTTAAAAATGGAGTTTTTGACTAAATGATGTCAATTCCGGTGTCAATTTTAAATAGTAATCAACATGATATGACGCACACTTGCTTTTTGAATCAAATGATGTCACTTTTGTGAATATCCATTAATAATTGACTATTTTACAGACAAAATTACGAAAACAGTGACTTATGCAAAACTGCCCATTTCTCGGCAACTGCTTATATTAGAAACTAATTTTAACATACATTTTCTGCGTATGGATCAAAGCTACAAGTTTATAAAAGTTACGTAGAAATATTTTAAAGTCTGAAAAGCCTGAACGGGTTGTAAAAAGTCAATTTTACACCTATTTTCAACTCTTAATCGAATTTGCTCGAAAATGAAATCGAAATTAACTGAGCTCACACTATTTTTCGCCTTTAAAGGGCACACTCTTTTTGTTATATCAAGTTTTTACAAAAATAATATTTTCTCTTGAAAAATGGTACCTAACTGTCAAAATTGTAGATTTTGGTAGTTTTTGGTAAACTTATGTCATTTCCGGTGCCGACAGATAAAACTATTGGTAACAAAAAAAAAATGACAATTGAGACAAGGTGTGAATTGCAACTCTGCTTGGGAGATCGATGCACAAGACCAAAGCGCACCGTGTCCATAATATTGTGGACTCAGCATCAACAAACTACGCTCACCATTTGAATAAAGACAAACACGTTAATCTGACCCTTCAAAAGTCTGCATTGATTAATACATGAAACAAATATAATATCCCTTCTTTCATTCTTTTCCCCATTTTGGCCAAATGTGAAACACGACATGTACATAATCACTGACGCCGACGGGTAATAAATAACATTAAGATACTAGATCATAGCCCACAAATGGGTCTGAGATTTTTTTTTATAAATCTTTCCAACAAATTAACAAACACAATTTGCAAGCGATGCATAGTGAACAAGCTAAACAAAAAGCGATTTTTCATACAATCAAATTTAATTCAGGAAGTTACGATATGTGCTAATTACCACAGGAACCAATCCATTTTATACATGTGTTACATGTAAGTGATCCTGACCATATCACAGTACTCCCAGCGATAATGAAAATATTAAATTAGTTTCTTAAAATCAGAAATAATAATCACATGGTGAAAATTTTATGTAAATCGAATAAGAATTGCCACTTTTATAGACCCCAAACCCTGGAAAGTCACTTGTAGGAAATCGTCTATTTCTCTGCAACCATACAAGTGAGAAACCATTTTGTGATATCTGAATGATCGCATGGGTTCATTCTATTAGTTGATGCGAACTAAATATCATAATTTTAAATATATTACAAATCAGACTCATTTGAAAAAAGTATCTGTTTTGAAGGCTAAAAATACAGTTTTTGCCAAAATATAATTACTTCCGGTGATCCTGGAAATGTTAAATTAGTTCTATGAAATCATAAATGACGTAAGATATCATATGGTGAAAATTTTATGAAAATCGAATAATAACTGACACTTTTATAGACCAAAATCCTGGAAAAGTGACTTGTGGAAAATCGCCCATTTCTCTGCAACCGTACAAGTTAGAAACCGTTTTGTGATATCTGTATGATCGCATGGGTTCATTCTATTTTATGAATAGAATCAAATATCATAACTTGAAAAAAATAACAAGTACGACACATTTGAATAAAATATTGTTTTTTAATGCTAAAACTTAAGTTTTGAGCAAGTGACGTCATTTCCGGTGGCAGCGTATGAGATACAATGGTTTTACCTTGTCCACTATGGCATTAGGCATCCAATGGTGAAAGAAAATTGAAAATCACATAATAATTGATTCTTATACAGCCAAATAACGTGAAAAGTGGCTCATGCAAAATTGACTTTTTCTCGGCAACTGCGCATATTACAAATTAATTTTCACATACATTCTCTTCGTATGGGTTATTGCTACGAGATTATGAATGTTACGAAGATATATTTTTTAATATGAAGACGCTGGATGGGTTGTAAATAGCTTATTTTGACACCTTTTTTCACCCTTTAATCCAAATTGCCCGAAAATGAAATCGAAATTAAAAAAAACGAGCGCGATGTTTTGTGCGCCTTTATATGGCATATCTTTTCAGTCATATCAGATTTGAAAAAAATAAGTTTTGCTTTCAAAAAGTGGTACCGAACTGTTAAAATTGTAGTTTTTGCTAAATTTACGTCACTTACGGTGCCGACAGGAAACTTTGACGGTAACAAAAAAAATGACATTTTGGACCATGGAACATATAAACTTTGTTTTATACAAATCGGACAATAAATAATTTATATAGAACCGATAAACTGAATTAGCCAATAGCGACCAAGGAAAATTATCCAGAAAAAAAATGTTCACATTTTTGCCCAAATCAGACGACCCTTTAACCCTTGGTAAAAGGTCATTAAAAAATATTCATTAATAAAAAAGTTTTTTGTCAAAATTTAAATTTTCAAAATTTGGCGCCTTATTTTTCCGAAGATTCGGCGAAATTTAAAATTCTAAAGACCCGTAGCTATGTGCCATGTCTCTGACTATGTCAAAAACTGTCAAACGATAAAATCCAACAATTGTTGTTAATATTACGGCAATATTTCAAAAAACGACAACTTCGGTGATTTCGGACATTTCGCATTGTCGCAGAATGCCGGAAATAGCTTTAATCTCTAAGTCACACCCACTTTCGCGGTAAAACTCAAGACATTGCATCGATACGACAAGTAGTTCCTGAGATATAAGCAAATTGGAAAAAAAAAAATAATAAGAATAATAATAAGAAGAATTTTAACAAAAACAATAGTGTTTCACACAAGCTACGCAGTGTGAAACCCTAATAATAATAATAATAATAAGAATAATAATTTTAACAAAAACAATAGTGTTTCACACAAGCTTCGCAGTGTGAAACCCTAATAATAATTTTAACAAAAACAATAGTGTTTCACACAAGCTTCGCAGTGTGAAACCCTAATAATAATTTTAACAAAAACAATAGTGTTTCACACAAGCTTTGCAGTGTGAAACCCTAATAATTTTAGTAATCACAATAGGTTTTCAGACGAAAGTCTGAAAGCCTAATAATAATTTTAACAAAAACAGTAGTGTTTCACACAAGCTACGCAGTGTGAAACCCTAACTAGACCTGCAGACCTGCAGTGCTGAATCGGCTTTCAGGAATCAGACAGGAAGTGCGTCATACAATAGCCGATCCATCGAGCTACCAAACGATACTGTATTTGTTATGATTCAGTGACACCCTCTATCAGATTTGTAAAAGTAATATTTGCTTGCAAATACACCGGTCAAAATTGTAAAATCTGTGAAAATTATTTCACTTCCGGTGCCAAAAGAAATAATTATCAGTAACAAATAAGTTGAGAATTCCTAATTGAGAATTGTTTTATACATATCAGGCAATAAATAATAAACTTAGAACCCATAAACTGAAATCAAAAAGGTAAAAAACTTAAAAAGTGATCCTTAGAAAATTGGTTATTTCTCGACAAGGGAATATGCTAGAAGCAATTTTTTGATATCAGTATGATTATATTGTTCCAATCTAAATGGCCATTAGAATCAAACGTTATAACGTTAAACAAATAATAAATATAACTCACTTCAAAAAAATATTTGTTTTGAATTCTAAAAATACGTTTTTTGCAAATATGACATTGCTTCCGGTGATAATGGAAATGTTAAATCAGATCATTGCAATCATAAATGGCATAAGGCATCACATGGTGAAAATTGTATGAAAATTGAATAATAATTGACACTTTTATAGACCAAAAAGCTTGAAAAGTGACTTGTAGAAAATCGTTTATTTCTCAGCAACCGTACAAGTTAGAAACTTTTTTGTGGTATCTGTATGATCGTATGAGTTCCTGCTATTCGGTGATGGGATTCAAATATCATAATTTTAAAAACATTATAAACAAGACTCATTTGAATAAAATATTTGTTTTTTATGTTAAAAATACAGTTTTTGGCAAAATGACGTAATTTCCGGTCACAGTGAAACTGTAAAATTGGCTTAACCTAGTCCAAATTGGCATTAGGCATCGAATGAAAAAAAATTATTGAAAATCAGATAATAATTTACTATTTTATAGGCAAAATAACGTGAAAAGTGATGCATGCAAAATTGCATATTTCTCGGCAATTGCTCATATTACGACCTATTTTTTGCATACATTCTCCTCGTCTGGATTATTACTACGAGTTTATGAAAGTTACGAATAAATAGATCAAAATATGAAGACGTTGAATGGGTTGTAAATAACTGATTGTTACACTTTTTTTTACATTTATTCGAAATTGCCCGAAAATGAAATTGAAATTAAAAAATCTGAGCCAACGATTTGTGCCCCTATACAGCGTGCATCCTTTTTGCTATGTCAGATTTCGAAAAAAAATAATATTTGCTTTCAAAAAGTGGTACTGAACTGTCAAAAGTGTAGTTTTTGTTAATATTACGCCACTTCCGTTGGGGGCAGAAAAATTTCACGGTAACAAGAAAAATTACAATTGAGACCACGGAGCATATGCACTTTGTTTTATACAAATCGAACAATAAATAATTAATCTAGGTACGAAAAACTAATTTAGCCAATGGCGACTAAAGAAAATTACTGAGACAAAATTCTTTCTCACTTCTGCTCAAGTAGGGTGATACTTTAACTCTGTGTAAACTACCATCAAAAAATATTCATAAATAAAAAAGTTTTCTGTAAAAATGTAAAAAAAATTCAAAATATCAGAGATTTTTTCGGCTATTTCCGGTTTTACGACCATTGTCGGAATAGCTTTAACGAGTTGATTAGATACTTAAGTTCCTGTACCAGAAATGTCAGAAACATTCATTGAGTAGTTTTCGAAAAAAAGATAAATAAAAGAGCATTTTCAATAATTTAATGAATTTTCAACTTTTTTCAAAGATTGAGGTCATTTTTGGACCGCCTATAATATTGCAACGCTTTTATTATTAAATGCACACGCTAGGCCACCGATAGGACTCTGAGTAAAAAATGTTTAAGAAAAATCGTAGGCGTCGTTTTCGAGAAAAAGGCAACTCAGAATGCTCCAAAACAGAAAATACTTAGTTTTCGGCGTACCATAATTTATTTCCTAAGAATCAAATTCGTGTTATTTAGATGTTATACGATCGTCTATTAATGGAACTATCCAACGACACTTTAATTGTTTTGGTCTGCTAATATGTGACGGAGAATTAGAACTTTTGGCAAGAGCTCCATTTTTTTTTCATCTTTTTTACATTTTTCTTTGTTTTTTTTTAACTACTTCCAGTATACGAATCATTGTCGAGTAGTTTTCACATCCAGTTTTGGAGTTTGCATGGGAACAGGGCTCTCTAATGATACGACACTATACGATCAAATAAAATGTCAAAATGTCAAAATATTGAAAATTAAATTTCAATAACTGCATATATATTATACATCATTAGAATCGTAATTAGGTCAGCTTTTTAAATACAGTGAAATCCCGCTTAACGACCAACTCAGAATTACGGGCAACTCGCGTATACGACCACATATTAAAAGAACCAATTTTTTTCTTCTATATTCCTTGTAAATTGAACTCAGTATTACGGGCAACTCACTATTACGGATTACGACCACCGAAGCCAGTCCCAGTCAGTCAATTTCATTGTTTTTGTGACTCGCGATAACGACCACTGATTGGGATTAATCAGCTCCCGACCGAGATCAAAACGATAACGACCACTGACAGGGATTAGTCAATCTAACGACTGAGATCAAACAGTCGTGGTTGACTGATTTATCGCAACAATTTTACGAGCCGCTAATCTTTCGTTGTTGATTTCATTTTTTAAACAATGGAATTTCTCATTGTTTGTTTTAATTTAAACAGAGTAATTAATAATGATTAAGTGATTTAAACTCTTACTATTTATACGAGTAAATTTTGTCAAGATTATAATTTCTTATTCGCCCTTCGTCTGTTTGTACGATTAAATTTTGTCAAAAGGGTAGCATTTCTTATTCGACCTTCACCTGTGTAATGGAAAAAACCCGTAGTAATAAGCGTACTCGAGTAGAATTAAGACTGAAAGCAAAAGTAGAACTTATCAAAAAAAAAAGTGAGGGTAGAAGCCAAAAATAATTGGCCGAAGAATTTGAAATTGGTAAGACCCAATTACAGACGATTTTGAAAAGAAAGGCAGAAATTATTAATGGATACGAAGAAATAGAGACAGCGACAGGAAACGTCTCTGTGTTCGCTCGCCGAATGTGGCGTGGTTTCAGCGTGTGCGTGACAATGATGTGTCGATCTCCGGTCCTACGCTTCGCGAAAAAGCAGATTTAGAGAAAGACAACATTTCATTTTTTTAAGATGTACGTTGAAAGTGGTAGCGTAAATGACGACGTTGTGAAAGAATGGACTGATAGTGTACCTGACATTGTCATTGGTTACGAAGCTCGGGATATCTACAACATGGAAGAGAGAGGAGTGAATTATCATGGCCCCCCAGATAAAACGCTCTCTGTTTGTGGCTAAACTTGTTCTGGTGTCAAAATAGCAACATGTTTAGAAATTTGAACATGTCTTAAAATTGTCTGCCGGTTACGTGGAGATCCAATAATAAAAAAGCTTGGATGACAGGATTATTATTTGAACATTTTTCGTCTGCCGGTTACGTGGAGATCCAATAATAAAAAAGCATGGATGACATAATTTTTGTTTAAAGGTTGGTTGCGGGATTTTAATCGAAAAATGAAGATAAATAAAGGAAGCATTATGAAATAAAAATTATAACGTGATCAAAGACTTCATAACATGCATAATTATTATTATGTTTTCATGATGTGTTTTAACATTACATCTGTTATAAGTAACAAAGTATGTCTTTACTGTATATAATTTACCTAACGCTGTCTGTTTTTCTTTGAATTTGTCTAAAGCATGCTCACTCAGTAATGAGACCAACTCACTATTAAGACCACATCTAGACAGTCCCACATGTGGTCTTAATGGAGGGATTTCACTGTATATATCTTTTTTTTGAAAATCTCTTAAAATATAAATAGTAGAGCATTTTCCAAAATTTCACGATTTTTTGACTCTTTTTGATTTTCAGACAGTCCCACATGTGGTCTTAATGGAGGGATTTCACTGTATATATCTTTTTTTTGAAAATCTCTTAAAATATAAATAGTAGAGCATTTTCCAAAATTTCACGATTTTTTGACTCTTTTTGATTTTCAGTCCCTTTTTTGTCTTATTCCAATTATATAAAAGTCTTAATGGATAGATCCATGCTAAAGACTACCGGAAGGACCATCGATAGATAAAGTCTAAGAAAAATCGCTGGAGCAGTTTTCGAAATACAGGCGTCCAAAAACGCTCCAAATCAGAAAATACTTGATTTTCAGCATGCAATATTTTGCTGCCTGATCATAGTATCCGTATGAATTGGGTATCATACGATAGTACAATCCTAGTGCAGTCCAATGGTACCCTAATTTCTTTAATCCATTGATATCCGGCGGAGAAATCGCGTGTTTCCCCAAAATATCCATTTTTTGCATTTTTTTCAAAATATTGCACATTATTTCGACCACTTCCGGTTGAAGGATTCTTGTCGAAATTGCTTTATAAGTTGGTATTGGACTATAACTTCATGTTCCAGAAGTTTCAGAAACGTCAATTCTGCCGTGAACTGAAACCCGAGCTCACAAAATGGGAAGAAAATTCGAAAAAAATCGAAAAATAAAAGGCGATAACTCTGAATAAAACTTGTATTACTGGAATCGGATGGACTTCAGGTATCCAAAAATGTAGGTCAAATTTGACAATTTTGAAAAATAACAAAAATTGTCTCGTAAACAACATGTTTTCAATTTTCGAACGATAAAAGTCATAGACAGTTGTTCGAAATTGAAAAATGTGAGATAGCCATTGTCTCAGAAAAGATTCAGGGATTCCAAAAATATAATTTGTTTGAAAATGGATAAAGAATTGACGAAACTATGGCCGATTTTCAATATTTAGACAGGGGGGTTGGGATGGCCAAGTGGTCTAGAGTGCCGCGCTTCGAGCTGGCCGGTCACCTCTGGCTTGCGGCTGTGGTTTCGAGCCCTGGTGTGAGCGTATGTGGCATGGAGATGGGGCGCCTTCTCAATCTCGTGGGTTTTCTCCGGGCACTCCGGTTTCCTCCCACTGCTAAAGACCCCTACGCGCAAGCGAAATACTGAAATAAAATTGAAACCATAAGTTAGTCCCGAAATGACCTGGTTGTGTTGAGTGGACGTTAAACCCCATTTCTCTCTCTCTCTCTCAATATTTAGACAACGTACAAAGTTCGGGCACTTCCGGTATGCGCAGAAGTTTGAAAATTAGTTTATGCAGTAGCCACCACATGTTTTCCCGATAGAAAAGTTTGTTCCAGATCGATATCTGTTTTCGATCATGGAGATCTAGGCGCCCGCGGTAAATAATAATAATAATAATAATTTTAGTAATCTCAATAGCCTAATAATAAGAATAATAATTTTAACAAAAACAATAGTGTTTCACACAAGCTACGCAGTGTGAAACCCTAATAATTTTAACAAAAACAATAGTGTTTCACACAAGCTACGCAGTGTGAAACCCTAATTAAGTGAGAGTGATGAAACTTGGTGTATAGTTTCATTACAGTAATACCTTGACTAAGTTCGATAATGAGCATTTTCTGCTCAGGGTAAGCAGAGCGATACGCAATTTGATTGGTCGAGATTTCGGAACACAATAACTCTCCTTCTAATTGAGTTAAAATGTTCAAACTGGGTGTATATGCTTATTAGGTCAATGCCTTGATGGAGTTCGAAGATGAGCATTTTCCGCTTAAGGTAAGCCGAGATAAGCAATTTGATTGGTTGATGCTTTGGGACACGATAACTTTAGTTCTAAAAAAGTGAGAGCGATGAAACTTGGTGTATAGTTTCATTACAGTAATGCCTTGACTAAGATCGATAATAAGCATTTTCTGCTCAGGGTAAGCAGAGCGATAATCAATTTGATTTGCCGAGACTTTGGAACACAATAACTCTCCTTCTAATTGAGTTAAAATGTTCAAAATTGGTGTGTATGCTAATTAGGTGATGGAGTTCGAAGATGGGCATTTTCTACTTAGGGTTGGCAGAGATAAGCAATTTGATTGGTTGTTACTTTGGGACAAGATAACTTAGGTTCATCTTGATTGATGATTTTTATGCCAATACAATGACTGCATTCTCATTCAGTAATGGATTCAACAGTAACAGTGTATAGAAACGATTGATTCAGACACGAGGGCCCTTTCGCTTGGCCAGAGGGGCCCTTTTGTCAAGCGTGGGCGCCCTTTTGTCGGCCTTTAGGGTCCCCCTAACTAGGGTACATTTTCATTTTTCTCATTGGTTTTAGCAGTTTTCTTTATAAAATACTTTTGGATGACACTTTGTGTACTGTTTGATTGCTTGATATGTTTGAAAAAAATAAATGTGCGATTGATTAATATGTGTCATCTATTTATTTTGGGATTTCGGCGGGGGACATCAGCCTCACTATTGGCTTGTTTTTCTGAAGATTCGGCGAAATTTAAAAATCTAAAGACCCGTAGCTATGTGCCATGTCTCTGGCTATTTCAAAAACTATCAAACGATAAAATCCAACAATTGTTGTTAATATTACGGCAATATTTCAAAAAACGACAACTTTGGGGATTTCGGACATTTCGCATTGTCGCAAAGTGCCGGAAATAGCTTTAATCTCTAAGTCACACCCACTTTCGCAGTAAAACTCAAGACATTGCATCGATCCGACAAGTAGTTCCTGAGATATAAGCAAATTGGAAAAAAAAAAAAATAATAAGAACTAGATCCTCTACTGTCCCATGCAGATATGAAAGCTTTCATATTCATCATCACATGTCATCGATTGTATCAAGTATCCTAAAAAAAAAAGGAAAAGAAGAAAATATTATCAAAAAGTCTAAATATAGTATGAAACATTGCACCCAGGCATAACAATAATCTGAAAACTAAAGGGAAATAACTGAAACTTGTATTACTGTAATGAGACGGATGAGAAAATGAAATGAAAATGGCGGGAAAGAACTAAAAATGGCAGGTTGGACAGGTGACCTTACTCCTTGTCAAGTACAACCGGGCATTCGAAAACACGGTAGTTAACCCGATGACAGGCGCGCGTGCTAACCATTCAGCCCCCCCCCCCTTTGAAATCAGACACGTGCAATATGTCAT
Source organism: Patella caerulea (assembly GCA_036850965.1). Classification (NCBI taxonomy): domain Eukaryota; kingdom Metazoa; phylum Mollusca; class Gastropoda; family Patellidae; genus Patella; species Patella caerulea. The sequence continues at coordinate 1,168,159 of JAZGQO010000008.1, read as the reverse complement.
ATAGGAAGAATAACACGTCGCTCACAACAAAAATCGTAAATCAATGAGTTTAGGTCAAAAGGTTGAGCTACTGTTTTGGAGTATTTAATTGTTTTAAAGAGACACATTAAGGGTTGTTCATAGTTAAATGAAAGTTTAATTTTAAATAATACCAATAAAATTAGGATTTAATAATGCCAGACTAATATTAAAATAAAGTTTTAAATTAAGAATAATTAATTATTGGTCTTATGCAATGAAATGCTTTGATTTGACGGATGAAATGTACGATAGGTGTCCACATTGCACTAGGTGACAAAGGCGTTGGCCTGCTAGCCAGGAGGTCAGGTGTTCGATCCCTGCATTGGCCAAGAAAGTTCATCTCGATTTTCTGGTGTGTCCCCCCCCCCGCTGTGTTCACATTGGAGTGCACGTAAAAGATCCCTTAGCAGTTGGAATTCGATACTGTTGAATAAGCTCTATACGATGACTAAATGTGCAGATTGTACCCACCCACACTGCATGTTTTGCTTAACAATGAAAGGGTGCCATTTTCAATTTTCATACGCCCACATTGAAATGTTGTCGTATATTGTTGTCGCCCCTGTTCGTCGGTCCGTTCGAGGCTAAAGTTAATTGCCGATTGACTTTAAATTTGTACACAGTGTTTAAGGTCATGAGACGAAGAAGCCTATTGTTTTTCAGCGATTTCCGATAATAACTACCAGAGTTATGGCCCTTGATCACTTCAAAATATCTTGTGGACGCTCAAGAGGCCAAAGTTAATATCCGATTGGCTTTGAATTTATACAAAGTGTTTAAGGTCGTGAGATGAAGAACCCTATTGATTTTCAGCGATTTCCGATAATTAGTGCCAGAGTTATGGCCCTTGATCACTTCAAAAAATCTTGTGGACGCTCTAAAGGCCAAAGTTAATATCCGATTGGCTTTAAATTTATACACAGTGTTTAAGGTCATAAGGCAAAGAAGCCTATTGATTTTCAGCAATTTCCGATAATTAGTGCCAGAGTTATGGCCCTTGATCACTTTTAGAAAATCTTGTGGACGCTCTAGAGGCCAAAGTTAATATCCGATTGACTTTAAATTTATACACATTGTCTAAGGTCATGAGATGAAGAAGTCTATTCATTTTCAGCGATTTCTAATAATTAGTGCCAGAGTTGTGGCCCTTGATTACTTCAAAAAATCTTGTTGATGCTCTAGAGGCCAAAGTTAATATCCGATTGACTTTAAATTTATACACATAGTTTAAGGTCATGAGACAAAAAAGCCTATTGATTTTCAGCGATTTCTGATAATTAATGCCAGAGTTATGGCCCTTGATCACATCAAAAAATCTTGTGGACGCTCTAGAGGCCAAAGTTAATATCCGATTGACTTTAAATACACACACACTGTTTAAGGTCATGAGACGAAGAAGCATATTGATTTTGAGCGATTTCAAATAATTACTTCCAGAGTTGTCTCCCTTGATCACTTCAAAAAACCTTGTGATGCTATAGAGGCCAAACTTATCAACTGATTGACTTCAGATTGATACACAGAGTTTAAGGTGTTGAAACGAACAAGTATTTTGATTTTCAATGAATTTTGATAACTGAACTGCTAAATCCATGATATTAAATGTTTCCTGTACTAATTGTTAGCGTGGAGCAAAATTTTTATGAAAAGCAAACAAATTCTAATGATTTTCAGATAATTACATAATGAGTTGTTACTGTTAATCAGATTTTAGTGTATTACAAATGTTTCAATATTAAAAAAAGTAAAAATATTTTACAACCCTTGTTGACTGCCCTGACGATTTAGCTGCTGTGGGCGTATGTTTCGTTGCTTGGCAACCTATCTTTGATCCTTTTATTCTTCTACTCCTGATATTTTGGACTGTTGGTCGATGGTTTCATATAAAAGACTACCCATAGGACTCTTTGTAGAAGAAGTTCCCCAAAAATATTATGTTGACTTTAAGAGAAAAGGACTGTTAAAAATGCTCCAAATCGTAAAAATACGACTTTTTGGATTTTCAATCTCTTTTTTTCTGCTATCCCTGATATTTAAAAAAATAGGTTGCCAGGCAACGAAACATACGCCCACACAGCAGCCAAATCGTCCGGGCAGTCAACAAGAGTTGTCACATATTAAGGAATTATCAGAAAATTATTAGAATTTGTTTGGTTTTTATAATCAAACCTGTTTTTTTTTTAAATCAGATAATAATTGTGACCTCCAGAGGTACAACAAGCTAAAAAGGGTGATTTTTCGTACAATCAGGGGACATAATTCAGGAAGTAATGACCCGATGGGCGCAAATATCGAAAGGGACCAAGATCTTTGGGTTATAAACATACATGTCAAGTTTCATCAAAATCGATTCAAAATTGTGACCTTTATAGGGTCCACAACCTTGATATAACGTATTTTCACACTATTCGTGTACAAACGGCGGCCATTTTGTCCGTCAATTCTAGTCCGATTTTCACGTAATTCGAAATCTCTCTTCATTACCATGTAACGGTGATATAGTCAAACGTTTTTTTAAATCGGATAATAATTTTGACCTCCAGAGGGACCAAAAGCGAACAAAAGCAATTTTTCGGACAATCAGGGGCCATAATTCAGGAAGTTACGATCCGATGGGCGCAAATAGCGAAAGGAACCAAGATCTTTCGGTTATAAACATACATGTCAAGTTTCATCCAAATCGGTTCAAAATTGTGACCTCTATAAGGTCCACAACCTTGACATAACATATTTTCACACTATTCGCGTACAAATGGCGGCCATTTTGTCCGTCAATTTTGGTCCGATTTTCACGAAATTCGGACTCAACCTTCATAACCATGAAACGGTGATATAATCAAACGTTTTTTTTAAATCGGATAACAATTTTGACCTCCAGAGGGACCACAAGCTAAAAAGGGCGATTTTTCGGACAATCAGGGGCCATAATTCAGGACGTTACGATCCGATTGGCGCAAATATCTAAAGGAACCAAGATCTTTGGGTTATAAACATGCATGTCAAGTTTCATCCAAATCGGTTCAAAATTGTGACCTCTACACTGTTCACAACCTTGATATAACATATTTTCACACTATTCGCGTACAAATGACGGCCATTTTGTCTGTCAATTTTGGTCCGATTTTCACGAAATTCGAACTCAACCTTCATAACCATGGCACGGTGATATAATCAAACGGTTTTTTAAATCGGATAACAATTTTGACCTCCAGAGGGACCACAAGCTAAAATGGGCGATTTTTCGGACAATCAGGGGCCATAATTCAGGAAGTTACGATCCAATTGGCGCAAATATCGAAAGGAACCAAGATCTTTGGTTTATAAACAAGCATTTCAAGTTTCATCCAAATCGGTTCAAAATTGTGACCTCTACACTGTTCACAAGCTAAAAAAACGTCATTTTTCGTACAATCAGGGGCCATAACCCACGAAGTTACGGTCCGATACATGCCAATATCGAAAGGAACCGAGATCTTAGGGTGATAAACCTATATTTCAAGTTTCATTGAAATCAGATAAAAATTGTGACCTGTAGACTGTTCACAAACAATTGTGGACGGACGGACGAACAGGGGCGACGACAATATACGTCCACATGAAAATGTGGGCGTATAAAAAATGATACAATGATTTCACACAACAGCATGCTTATCTCTGCTTACCCTAGGCAGAAAATGCTCATCTTTAAACTCAATCATGACATTGACCTAGTGAATGTCTACACCAAGTTTGAACATTCTAGCTTAATTAGAAGGAGAGTTATTGTGTTCCAAAGTCTCGCCCCTTCAAATTGCTACTACTTTTCATATTCACTTCAAAATGGCAACCATCAGTTGACCTAAATCAAAATTCTGCTCCGTGCGATTTTTGGGCCATCCTTCAAGGATTCAGAAAATATAAATACCGTGTCTGTAAGTAAAATAGCAAAAAAGCCTTAGGCATTTTTCACGTTTCAAGATGGTGGCACTTCCAGTTCGATCGACCAACTTCATATTTTGTGTACAGTAATTACTTATCTAGTATCTTAATAAAAAATCAGGTCATTCTGACCTATATTTCGATGATTTTTTTGAAAATTTTGATCCTTAATTTCGTCAAGGGGAGATAATTTAGAAAATTTCTAATTATATTTTTGAAGTCACATCGGTAAGATCTACTTATATACTAAATTGCATGAAAATCGTACAACTATTAAAGAAGTTGTCAAATTGGTCTAAACTTCCTGTTTGAAATCACAGCGACGAATTTTCGAAATTCGAAAATGTGAAACTGCAGATGAAAATGATTTTTTTCAAGGTATTCAAAGAAAAAAGAATTAGTAAAATCAGTGAAAAAATAACAAAGTTACGACTATGCATTGTCAGTTTTTATGTTCGTAAAATTCGGTGATTTCGGATTCGTAAAACGTTTTCAAAATATATTTAAACTATACTCACAACCTATTTTTGGGGGGGTAGGTCAAAGTTTCAGAAAGATACTATGGTTAGATTCTGAGAAATCCGATTTGCAGGAAACACACACAAAAAAAAATAATAATAATCTTAACAGAAACAATAAGCTTTCATATAAAATATGAAAGCTTAATAATAATAATAAGAATTTTAACAAAAACAATAGTGTTTCACACAAGCTACGCAGTGTGAAACCCTAATAAACTTTATGTCAACTTGAATAAAACTGCTTTCCAGTGAGGTAAAGATTAGCGAACAACTATAGGCAATTGGATCTATGTTTTATTGGGACACCCAGCATTAGAGCCAGTGTGTTGTTGACATTCATTGTGGGATGAGATTATGGATGGCACGTTGCAATTTTTTGAGGGTTGACCCCCTTTTTTATACTCCCACATTGAAATGTGGTCGTATATTGTCGTCGCCCCTTTTCGTGCGGTCCGCTCTAGAGGCTAAAGTTAATATCCGATTGACTTTAAATTTATACACAGTGTTTAAGGTCATGAGACAAAGAAGCCTATTGTTTTTCAGCGATTTCCGATAATAACTACCAGAGTTATGGCCCTTGATCACTTCAAAAAATCTTGTGGACGCTCTAGAGGCCAATGTTAATATCCGATTGACTTTAAATTCATACACAGTGTTTAAGGTCATAAGACAAAGAAGTTTATTGATTTTCAGTGATTTCAGATAATTAGTGCCAGAGATATGACCCTTGATCACTTTAAAAAAATCTTGTGGACACTCTAGAGGCCAAAGTTAATATCCGATTGACTTTAAATTTCTACACAGTGTTTAAGGTCATGAAACGAAGAAGCCTATTGATTTTCAGCAATTTCTAATAATTAGTGCCAGAGTTGTGGCCCTTGATTACTTCAAAAAATCTTGTGGATGTTCTAGAGGCCAAAGTTAATATCCGATTGACTTTAAATTTATACACATTGTTTAAGGTCATGGGACAAAAAAGCCTATTGATTTTCAGCGATTTCAGATAATTAGTGCCAGGGTTATGGCCCTTGATCACTTTTAAAAAATCTTGTGGATGCTCTAGAGGCCAAAGTTAATATCCGATTGACTTTAAACACACACACACTGTTTAAGGTCATGAGAGAGACGAAGAAGCCTACTGATTTTTAGCGATTTCAAATAATTACTTCCAGAGTTGTCTCCCTTGATCACTTCAAAAAACCTTGTGATGCTATAGAGGCCAAACTTATCATCCGATGACTTCAGATTGATACACAGAGTTTAAGGTGTTGAAACGAATAAGTATTTTGATTTTCAATGAATTTTGATAACTGAACTGCTAAATCCGTGATATTAAATGTTTCCTATACTAATTGTTAGCGTGAGGCAAAACTTTTTTAAAAGTTTTTCCTCACGCTAACAATTAGTATTGTTTTGACGATGCCACACCCTCCTACGTCTGTCCAAAAAATCAACAGTGAACCTTGACTCATCTGAAAACGTCACATTGCTCCAGCGTCGATTATCCCAGTGTTGACGATCCCTACACCAACGACGTCTTGCCTGAATGTGATGATCTCTCAAACAAGGGATCACACGAGGACGTCGGGCGCGAAGGTGACCCCTATGCAGTCGATTGCGAATCGTCTGGCCACTCACTCTCACACCAGTGTCTGTTTGAAGACGAGCGCTGTGATGACACAATTTCTCAAGGCCAAGGTACGGATAAATCGATCCTGGGCTTGAGTTGTCGCCCTTGGTCGACCTGAGCGTGGTCTGTCCTGTACAGATTGTGTATCACGGTATCTGGACCATAGCCTGCTTATGAAAGACTGAGAAACATTCATCGTCCGCGCCACAACCGCCTGTGTTGTGCCGATCTGTAGCTTTTTATTGAAAAGCAAACAAATTCTAATGATTTTCAGATAATTACATAATGAGTTGTTACTCTTAATCAGATTTTAGTGTATTACAAAAGTTTCATTACCAAAAAAAGTAAAAATATGCGACAACCCTTGTTTACTGCCTGGACGATTTAGCTGCTGTGGGCGTATGTTTCGTTGTCTGGCAACCTATCTTTTTTACAGAGTACCTATATAATATTAAACCCCACAATTAATCAATCTAATTGAAATCTATATTTCGTTTCGGTTTTTATAATTTCGATGACCTACACTATATGTAGATCTAACAAGTTATAGCGGGAGGTCACGTTCAGCCAGTTCAGATGTCAAGCATTCGATGTTTGACCCTATAACCTCAGTCATTCGATTAACCAATCAGAATCGTTGTTGCTTTGCTTTGATTTCTATCGATTCGACAGACAATTTGATTGGCTGATACCGCATTTCAAGCAGGACAAGAATTAAATAACAAGTCTTTCACATCTTAATGTAGTAAAGACAAGTAAAACGAAATTTTGAACTATAAAATGAAACGAAATAGGATCTGTATTTTAATCAGATTGAGTATTTAACATTTTAAAATCTAACTATTTTATGGAATCAATGCCAAATCTAAACTTAAGCACTTCAACCATTTTTATTTTTGTTTGTTTTATAGTTTAAGAGATGTATCTTTAGATGTAGTAAGTCCAACATCTAGTAATGATATAACTATAAGTTCTGTAGAGAAATGTCAATGTCCACCTGGGTATGCTGGTTTGTCATGTGAGGTTAGTATACGAACTAATGTACAACATAAATTGTAAGCTCTGTAAACTTTCAGACTAATTGAGAAGTAGAATCAGGTGTTCTGTAACTACTTTTATCCACCTGTAGATGGTATAGTCACATAAAAAAATATTAGATGTGAACTGAACTCTGCTATGTTTAACTCCTGGACGGAGGTCAAATGTTTCACATGTGTGCTTTACAGCATTAGGTCTTTAGTGTCATTGAGTTAAGTGGCAAGTTGTATGTGACAACCTCTTAGCTTTTATCTGGGCCCTCTGGTTTCCTCCCTGCGTGCAAGTAAATTATTGAAATGAAATTGAACCATACGTAAGTTCCGAAATGATCCACCAATTTGTGTCAACTGGACATTAAACCCGATCTCTCTCTCTATTTTGGTTAAAAAGTGAAGTGGAATGAAATATAGAGAACAAATTAATTGTGCATTTACAGATCTATATGGAAGGGTACCATTGCCAATATTAAATGCTGTGCTAAAATGTCTTGATTATGCAAATGTAGGATATCATGCGACTTAATATATACGGAAACGAGGCCGAGATCAACATGGCACACTATATCACAGCACATTATAAGGTATTTATATTGTCTGTGATATCACCTTGGTGAAAATGGATGTTAAATAAAGCTGTTTTAGACACACAAGATATTCATTACACGATATTGAGGCAATCAACATGGCAAACCATAAGAAATTCATTACACGACCGTGTCTGCAATACAGTCATGTGATTGGTCTGGCTACTCCGAGTCTTTCAAAAATAACATAAATTTAAAATATAGTCTATGTTTAGCAATTAGGTTACTGTCGGACAGCAACACATTTCTTTCAACAAAACAAGGAGGATTTTTCTTTCCCTAAAGTACCTAATTGTGAATGTGCCAGGAAATAAGAGACATATTCAAAGCGCCATAGAAACATACTTTCCACACCATCTTTTAAAATTTAGTACAATCCATTTTAAAGAAAGTATAATCACTGTGCCCAACAAATAATGGATAAACGTGGATGAAAGAGTATGGATGAACATGCTTTTCACTGATACGTGACATGATATCTGGTAGTTCATATTATGACCCGTATTTTGACATTGCATACCCTCCACCTCTCCGTAATCATGGTAATATATACTATTCAAAAAAAGTAGGGGATATTTGATTTTTAAGTGTTATTAAAGTCACCTAATGAAACTGACGAAGAAACAAATGGCAAAATGAAATGAAGTTCACATTCATCGATTTATTCCAAATGATCGTTAGACTAAGTAGGGCACAGACTGACCATTATAAGGGTAAAATGATACCCGGGGTCAAACAGCAAAGTTGCCACAGCATCACAACAAAATCAGTAACGGGTAAATCCTCCTCTGTTTGCCAAACAAGCATTGATCCGACGTGGCATACTCCTAATGAGGCGTCTAAGGTCATTTTGGTCCAGATTGTCTCATTCCTGTTGCAACGCAGCATCAAGTTCTTGGACATTGGCAGGACGTTGTTGACGTTGATGTAACCTCTGTCCAAGCATGTCCCAGACATGCTCGATGGGGGAAGAGGTCGGGACTCAGTGCTGGCCAAGGTAATGTGGTGATGTTCTGTTGTTGGAGGTAACCTGTAACGATCCTGGCCCGGTGACATTTTGCAATGTCATCCTGGAAGATGAAACGGCGGCCATGTCGTCGTGCGAACGGCGCAACATGGACTGCCAAGATGTTGTCCCGGTAGTACTGGCCTGTAACACGCCCTGCAACAACATGTAAAGCCGTTCTTCCAGCAACAGTGATGCCTCCCCACACCATAACAGAACCACCCACAAATCGATCATGTCTGATGATGTCTTGGAAGCACTTGTTTTGACGATGCCACACCCTCCTACGTCTGTCCAAAAAATCATTAGTGAACCTTGACTCATCTGAAAACGTCACATTGCTCCAGCGTCGATTATCCCAGTGTTGACGATCCCTACACCAACGACGTCTTGCCTGAATGTGATGATCTCTCAAACAAGGGATCACGCGAGGACGTCGGGCGCGAAGGTGACCCCTATGCAGTCGATTCCGAATCGTCTGGCCACTAACTCTCACACCAGTGTCTGTTTGAAGACGAGCGCTGATCTGATTTGCTGTGATGACACGATTTCTCAAGGCCAAGGTACGGATAAATCGATCCTGGGCTTGAGTTGTCGCCCTTGGTCGACCTGAGCGTGGTCTGTCCTGTAGAGATTGTGTATCACGGTATCTGGACCATAGCCTGCTTATGACAGACTGAGAAACATTCATCGTCCGCGCCACAACCGCCTGTGTTGTGCCGATCTGTAGCATGCCAAGGGCACGTAACCTTTCATTTTGGGTAAGCCGACGCATATCAAAATTTGTTTTCTGGTCACTAAAACAATGAAACTGATGTTTCCACCCTGGAATTCAATGCCACAATGACTGTAAGATTCAAAGTCAAAGTCGTGCAAATCTTGGGTTGGACCCCCATGATTATCCCAAGCATCACCTGCATTCCATGCAGTAGCTATTGGTGCGTTTGGGCGTCACATGTAACTGGAAATGTTTCTTCTGTTAGGTTCTATAGTGACTTTTTTCGTAGTCATTTGCATATTTTAGTATTATGCCCCCAAAATCAAATATCCCCTACTTTTTATACGCCCACATTTTTATGTGGACGTATATTGTCGTCGCCCCTGTCCGTCCGGACGTCCGTCCGTCCACAATTTGTTTGTGGACCCTCTACAGGTCACAATTCTTATCCGATTTTGACGAAACTTGAAATATAGGTTTATCCCCAAAAGATCTCGGCTGCTTTCGATATTGGCATGTATCGGATCAAAACTTCATGGATTATAGCCCCTGATTGTACGAAAAATCACGTTTTTATACGCCCACATTTTCATGTGGACGTATTATGTCGTCGCCCCTGTCCGTCCGGACGTCCGTCCCTCCACAATTTGTTTGTGGACTCTCTACAGGTCACAATTCTTATCCGATTTTGACGAAACTTGAAATATAGGTTTATCCCCAAAAGATCTCGGCTACTTTCGATATTGGCATGTATCGGATCAAAACTTCATGGATTATGGCCCCTGATTGTACGAAAAATCACGTTTTTAGTTTGTGGACCCTATAGAGGTCACAATTTTGAACCGATTTTGATGAAACTTGACATGCATGTTTGTAACCCAAAGATCTTGGTTCCTTTCGATATTTGCGGCTATCGGAATGTAATTTCCTGAATTATGGCCCCTGATTGTCCGAAAAATCACCCTTTTTAGCTTGTGGTCCCTCTGGAGGTCACAATTATTATTCGATTTAAAAAACCGTTTGATTATATCACCGTTACACCCTAAGGAAGGTTGAGTTCGAATTTCGGGAAAATCGGACGAAAATTGCCATACAAAATGGCCGCCGTTTGTACGCGAATACTGTTAAAAAATGGTATATCCAGGTTGTGGACCCTGTGGAGGTCACAATTTTGATTCGATTTTGATGAAACTTGAAATTCATGGTTATAACCCAAAGATCTTGCTTCCTTTCGATATTTGCGCATATCGGATCGTAACTTCCTGAATTATGGCCCCTGATTATACGCAAAATCGCCTTTTTTTTAGCTTGGAGGTCACAATTATTATTCGATTTAAAAAAACGTTTGATTATATCACCGTTACACCCGAAGGAAGGTTGAGTTCGAATTTCGGGAAAATCGGACGAAAATTGCCATACAAAATGGCCGCCGTTTGTACGCGAATACTGTTAAAAAATGGTATATCCAGGTTGTGGACCCTGTGGAGGTCACAATTTTGATTCGATTTTGATGAAACTTGAAATTCATGGTTATAACCCAAAGATCTTGCTTCCTTTCGATATTTGCGCATATCGGATCTTAACTTCCTGAATTATGGCCCCTGATTATACGCAAAATCGCCTTTTTTTAGCTTGGAGGTCACAATTATTATTCGATTTAAAAAAACGTTTGATTATATTACCGTCAAACCCTAAGGAAGGTTGAGTTCGAATTTCGGGAAAATCGTACGAAAATTGCCATACAAAATGGCCGCCGTTTGTACGCGAATACTGTTAAAAAATGGTATATCAAGGTTGTGGACCCTGTGGAGGTCACAATTTTGATTCGATTTTGATGAAATTTGAAATTCATGGTTATAACCCAAAGATCTTGCTTCCTTTCGATATTTGCGCATATCGGATCGTAACTTCCTGAATTATGGCCCCTGATTATACGCAAAATCGCCCTTTTTTTTAGCTTGGAGGTCACAATTATTATCCGATTTAAAAAAACGTTTGATTATATTACTGTTACACCGTAAGGAAGGTTGAGTTCGAATTTCGGGAAAATCAGACCAAAATTGCCATACAAAATGGCCGCCGTTTGTACGCAAATACTGTTAAAAAATGGTATATCAAGATTGTGGAGCCTGTAAAGGTCACAATTTTAATTCGATTTTGATGAAACTTGAAATTCATCGTTATATCCCAAAGATCTTGGTTCTTTTCAATATTTGCGCATATCGGATCGTAACTTTCTGAATTATGGCCTCTGGTTATACGCAAAATCCCCCTTTCTTTAGCTTGTGGTCCCTCTGGAGGTCACAATTATTATCCAATTTAAAAAAACGTTTGATTATATCACCGTTACACTGTAAGGAAGGTTGAGTTTGAATTTCGGGAAAATGGGACCAAAATTGACAGACAAAATGGCCGCCGTTTGTACGCGAATACTGTTAAAAAAATGATATATCATGGTTGTGGACCCTGTATAGGTCACAATTTTAATTCGATTTTGATGAGGAAGGTTGAGTTCTAATTTTGTGAAAATCGTCCCAAAATTGCCGGACGAAATGGTCGCCGTTTGTACGCGAATAGTGTAAAAATATGGTATATCATGGTTGTGGACTCGCTACAGGTCACAATTCTTATCCGATTTTGATGAAAAGTCACATTTCTAGGTTGTGTACCGTCACACCATAATCATTGTCGGTTTCGAGTTTCATTAATATCAGACTGGAACTGACCAACTAAATGGCTGCTCCCAATACAGTATGAAATACAGGACTTTCGGTATTGCTTGTTCTCTGTCCATCTCTCGAAAATGTGGGCGTATCCTGCCTGGCAGTGCCAGCCTATCTTTAGCTTGTGGACCCTATAGAGGTCACAATTTTGAACCGATTTTGATGAAACTTGACATGCATGTTTATAACCCAAAGATCTTGGTTCCTTTCGATATTTGCGCCTATCGGAATGTAATTTCCTGAATTATGGCCCCTGATTGTCCGAAAAATCACCCTTTTTAGCTTGTGGTCCCTCTGGAAGTCACAATTATTATCCGATTTAAAAAAACGTTTGATTATATCACCGTTACACCCTAAGGAAGAATGAATTCGAATTTCGGGAATATCGGACCAAAATTGCCATACAAAATGGCTGCCGTTTGTACGCGAATACTGTTAAAAAATGGTATATCAAGGTTGTGGACCCTGTAGAAGTCACATTTTTTATTCGATTTTGATGAAACTTGAAATTCATGGTTATAACCCAAAGATCTTGGTTCCTTACGATATTTGCGCATATCGGAACGTAACTTCCTGAATTATGGCCCCTGATTATACGCAAAATCGCCTTATTTTAGCTTGTGGTCCCTCTGGTGGTCACAATTATTATCCGATTTAATAAAACGGTTGATTATATTACCGTTACACCGTAAGGAAGGTTGAGTTCGAATTTCGGGAAATCGGACCAAAATTGCCATACAAAATGGCCGCCGTTTGTACGCGAATATTGTTAAAAAATTGTATATCATGGTTGTGGACACTGTAGAAGTCACAATTTTAATTCGATTTTGATGAAACTTGAAATGCATGGTTATAACCCAAAGATCTTGGCTCCTTTCGATATTTGCGCATATCGGATCGTAACTTCCTGAATTATGGCTCCTGATTGTCCGAAAAATCGCCTACGGTCCCTCTGGAGGTCACAATTATTATCCGATTTGAAAAAACATTTGACTCTATCACCGTTACACCCTACGGAAAGTTGAGTTTGAATTTCGAGAAAATTGGACCATAATTGCCAGAAAAAATGGCCGCCGTTTGTATGCGAACAGTGTAAAAATATGGTATGTCAAAGTTGTGGACCCTGTAGAGGTGACAATTTTAATTCGATTTTGATGAAACATGAAAAGCTTGTTTATAACCTAAAGATCTTTATTCTTTTCGATATTTGCGCATATCAAATTGTAACTTAATGAATTATGGCCTTTGATTGTAGGAAAAATCACTGTCGGTATTGCTTGTTCTCTGTCTATCTCTCGAACAATTATTATCTGATTTAAGAAAAAACTCTGATTATATTACTGTTGCACCGTAAGGAAGGTTGAGTTCGAATTTCGTGAAAATCGCACCAAAATTGCCGGACGAAATGGTCACCGTTTGTACGCGAACAGTGTAAAAGTATGGTATATCATGGTTGTGGACTCTCTACAGGTCACAATTCTTATCCGATTTTGACGAAAAGTAACATTTCTAGGTTGTGTACCGTCAAACCATAATCATTGTCGGCTTCCAATTTCATGAATATCAGACTGGAACTGACCAACAAAATGGCTGCTCCCAATACAGAATGAAATACAGGACTTAATGATGTAGGAAAAATCACTTTCGGTATTGCTTGTTCTCTATCCATCTCTCAAAAATGTGGGCGTATCCTGCCTGGCAGTGCCAGTCTATCTTTTTGAATAGTATAGTTTAGTACCATCAAAATTTGATTGGTTTTTCAAGGTAAGCAAATTTCTTATAGCGTACCAGGTTGATTTCCTCTTACCATATGCCAGGTTGATCTTGGCCAAGATTCCATAAATATCAGTAAGTGAAATAATATCTACATTACCATATCATAGTTAGTGTTCTGTGTAAGATCCTATGTAGAAAGTGTGATGCTGTAGAACACAAATGTAAAGTGTAATAAGGGGAATGTAAAATCTAGACACGTCAATATCAGTCTTTTCCAATAAAACATTTGTCATTTGACACATTACATTTGAATTTTTACATCTAACTTTGGAAATGAAGTGAAATGGAGTTTAACATTCTACGGTATTTAACTTGGGAATTAACCTTGGCCTTGAGGTATTTTGACTTTATCATTACTGGTTTTAATCAGTGGAAATGACATTTTAACAGACAGCGATACCCTTCCATACAGATCCTCTGTGTAATTTTTGATTACTAGCAAATATGATGGAGAGGCAAACCCATGCTTAACTCATGCCTTCCATTTCATTATATAAGTAAATTTATCAACCTGTATCTATATTGAACATTCCGAGGTTTGATACTTACACTAAGATTACATATTGGTTTTTATATATTATTAGAGTTGTGCACCAAGTTGGAGAAGACAAAATGGTGTTTTATATAATGGTGTTTGTCTACAGTGCAATTGTAATCAGCATTCATCAGATTGTAATGATACAGGCGCATGTTTGGTATGTAATAATTAAAAAAAAAAAAAATTAGGTTGCCAGGCAACGAAACATACGCCAAACAGCAGCTAAATCGTCCGGGCAGCCAACAAGAGTTGTTGCATATTAAGTAATTATCAGAAAATCATTAGAATATGCTTGGTTTTTATAAAGATCTGCCCCATGCAGTATAAGAAATTCACACTCAACCATCATTAATGAGTTACAGGGATATAGTCAAACTTTTTTTTAATTCAAAATAAAATTGTGACCTCCATAGGGTCCACAAGTTAAAAAAAACATGATTTTTCGTACAATCATGCAGGGGCCCTAATTCAGGAAGTTATAGTCCAATGTGCCTGAATCTTTGGGTTATAAACTTACATTTCAAATTTCATCAAAATCAGATTAAAATTGTGACCTCTACAGGTTCCACAACCTTGATAACCTTGACTTCTACACTGTTCACAAGTTCACAAGCTAAAAACGTGATTTTTCGGACAATCAGGGGCCATAACCCATGAAGTTACAGTCGGATACAAGCCCATATCAAACGGAACTGAGATCTTAGGGTGATAAACCTATGTTTTGAAGACCACATAAAATAATAATTCTTAATTGCATATATTGATAGCCAAGGGTTATTACATTCATTTTACGTCAAGTTCACACCAAGCTACATATCACTATACAAGTCAAAGCATTTCAAAAGTCGACCTTTCTCGTCTTGAGTTGTAATAGATTATATATTTCAAGATGCCACGTTATCGTTGTGTTACTGAGAGTTGTGGAAATTCCAGCAAGGAAAAGGGGAATAATGTACCGGCGTTTCACAAATTTCCCAAGGAATAAATCTTACGGAAAGAGTGGATGGCTTTGTAAACAATTCAAATCCTGATTGGCAATGACAAGAGTGATATGCAGAGAACATGCCTTTATTATTTAAAAAAGTTAAACAATGTTAGACATTATAACCTGATCTTATCGCGCAAACATATATCCATCAAAGGATTTATATTTAGATGTTTGAACACTAATCAACAAATAATACGAGGCTTGTTATTACAAAAACATTGGTGAACAAAGCAAATTAATCGGCGTAAAAAATGATAATTACCTAATGAACATTCTTTTAAGAATTAATTTATGACCCAATCGCTGAGCAACGTTATTCTGATTGATTTATGGCAGGTATAAACGACCCTACACTTGCCATCAATACACGAAGTAGTTAGATGACCCTTCTCAATCTGTTATTCCTTTAAGTTGGTTACCAACAAAATGTATTTGTACTGTTAATTCTGACATATATTGAGATATTTTTTCGTATTTCATTTTTACGGTCTATTTCAGTGTAATGAAGTCAAAGCCGTATGCAAAAAGAAAGACGCCGTATGATGATAACGGATTGTCACTTACAAATCACCTTTCAATCATTTTTATGCGCCCACATTTTTATGTGGACGTATATTGTCGTCGCCCCTGTCCGAACGTCCACAATTTGTTTGTGGACTCTCTACAGGTCACAATTCTTATCCAATTTTGACGAAACTTGAAATATAGGTTTATCCCCAAAAGATCTCGGCTGCTTTCGATATTGGCATGTATCGGATGAAAACTTCATGGATTATGGCCCCTGATTGTACGAAAAATCACGTTTTTAGCTTGTGGACCCTATAGAGGTCACAATTTTGAACCGATTTTAATGAAACTTGACATGCATGTTTATAACCCAAAGATCTTGGTTCCTTTCGTTATTTCGATATTTGCACCTATCGGAATGTAATTTCCTGAATTATGGCCCCTGATTGTCCGAAAAATCAACCTTTTTAGCTTGTGGTCCCTCTGGAGGTCACAATTATTATCCGATTTAAAAAAAACGTTTGATTATATCACCGTTAACCCTAAGGAAGGTTGAGTTCGAATTTCGGGAAAATCGGACGAAAATTGCCATACAAAATGGCCGCCGTTTGTACGCAAATACTGTTAAAAAATTGTATATCATGGTTTGTGGAGCTTGTAGAAGTCACATTTTTAAATCGATTTTGATGAAACTTGAAATGCATGGTTACAACCCAAAGATCTTGGTTCCTTTCGATATTTGCGCATATCGGAACGTAACTTCCTGAATTATGGCCCCTGATTATATGCAAAATCGCCTTATTTTAGCTTGTGGTCCCTCTGGTGGTCACAATTATTATCCGATTTAATAAAACGGTTGATAATATTACCGTTACACCGTAAGGAAGGTTGAGTTCGAATTTTGGGAAAATCAGACCAAAATTGCCATACAAAATGGCCGCCGTTTGTACGCGAATATTGTTAAAAAATTGTATATCATGGTTGTGGAGCCTGTAGAGGTCACAATGTTAATTTGATTTTGATGAAACTTGAAATGCATGGTTATAACCAATGATCTTGGTTCCTTACGTTATTTGCCCATATCGGATCGTAACCTCCTGAATTATGGCCCCTGATTGTCCGAAAAATCACCTATGGTCCCTCTGGAGGTCGACAAAATCGGACCAAAATGGCCGACGTTTGTACGTGAACAGTGTGAAAATATGGTATATCAAAGTTGTGGACCCTGTAGAGGTCACAATTTTTAATTCGATTTTGATGAAACCTGAAATGCTTGTTTATAACCTAAAGATCTTTATTCTTTTCGATATTTGCGCATATCAAATTGTAACTTAATGAACTATGGCCTTTGATTGTAGGAAAAATCACTTTCGGTATTGCTTGTTCTCTATCTCTCGAACAATTATTATCTGATTTATAAAAAAACTCTGATTATATTACTGTTGCACCGTAAGGAAGGTTGAGTTCGAATTTCGTGAAAATCGTACCAAAATTGCCAGACGAAATGGTCACCGTTTGTACGCGAATAGTGTAAAAATATGGTATATCATGGTTGTGCACTCTCTACAGGTCACAATTCTTATCCGATTTTGACGAAAAGTAACATTTCTAGGTTGTGTACCGTCACACCATAATCATTGTCTGCTTCGAATTTCATGAATATCAGACTGGAACTGACCAACAAAATGGCTGCTCCCAATACAGTACTTAATGATGTAGGAAAAATCACTTTCGGTATTGCTTGTTCTCTATCCATCTCTCAAAAATGTGGGCGTATCCTGCCTGGAAGTGCCAGCCTATCTTTGATGTTTATGGGGGGTTGGGATGGCCTAGTGGTCTAGAGTGCCGCGCTTCGACCTCTAGCTGGCCGGTCACCTCTGGCTTGCGGCTGTGGTTTCGAGCCCTGGCGTGAGCGTTTGTGGCATGGAGATAGGGGCACCTTCTCAACCTCGTGGGTTTCCTCCGGGCACTCCGGTTTCCTCCCACTGCTAAAGACCCCTACGCACAAGCGAATTATTGAAATAAAATTAAACTATATGCTAGTCCCGAAATGACCTAGTTTGTGTTGAGTGGACGTTAAACCCCATTTCTCTCTCTCTCTCTTTGATGTTTATGATACATTTGGCATGACCACATCTTTTTACCCCCTTACTTTTGACTTGGGGGGAGGGAGAATTAGAAGAACCACAATACTCTTCTGACGAAAATGTATCTCGAATCGTTTGGACTGCACACACGATTGTAGAGGGTATTTAATCACTGCCGTGACAAAATAGAACGACCGAACATTATGAAACAAATTCTAAATTAGAACAACGATACTCTTCTGAGGAAAATGTATCTCGAATTGTTTGGACTGCAAACGATGGTAGAGGGTATTAAAATCGCTGTCATGAGAACGACTGTACATTATGAAACAAATTCTAAAATGGATTTTAAATTAAAATTACATAATTAATTAATTAACAAATTTTTCCGTAGTCAATTGTTTTATTTAATTAGGGGGATTAAGGAATCAGTCAGGCGTTAATGAATACACACGCCGGCTGTATATAGGTAATTAAAGAATAAACATTCCGAATATGCATTCGGTCACTGTGATGTCACTGGCGTCTGAGGGGATTAAGAGTGTTTCCAATAATTGGCAAAGTCCTTTTTACGGGAGGTCTATATTTGCGACTTTGAGAGACGATATCTGAATTATTTTTCATCAGATTGATGTTAAACTGCCGTAAAATGCATATAGTAACCAATGTCTATAAGTTCGATCAGTTTCGTTTTCTGGTTTTATGTGCTCTTTAAGTTTCATTGAAATCGGATAAAAACATGAAAATGTGGGCGCTTTAAAATGTTTTTGTTGCATTGGTACATGTTCTAGTATGGTACACTAGTACACTAAGAAAATACGTAAACATGAAAAATATTTTATATCATTTGAAATTAGATTGAACAGGTTAGGTTTATGTTGACCAAAACAGTTACCTTGAAGGGGATTATAGTATGGAAAATAGTACATACATGAATATAAGTGTACTTTGTCTCTACCAGACAAGTTTTGATGAAACTTGAAATATATTTCTATACCACAAAGATCTTGGTTCCTTTCGTTATTCCTGTATCGGATCGTAATTTCCTGAATTACAGCCCTTGATTGTAAAAACAAAGCATGTTTTTAGATTGTGGTTCCTCTAGAGGTCACAATTATTAACTGATTTGAAAATAACGTTCAAATATATCACTGTTACACTGTTATGTCGGAAGGGTTCCAATTTCATGAAAATCAGAACGCAACTGCCTTACAAAATGACTGCTCTTTGTACGCAAATTGTCTAAAAGTATGTAATTTTTATCAAACTTTGATAAAACTCAATCTCACTCTCTTCGATATTTGCGCATTTCAGACCACAACTTTCTGGATTATGGCTCCTGATTGTAAAAAAAATTGCTTTTGTTTTTAGCTTGTTCTCTATTTATCTTTTAAATTTGAGCGTGTGCTTTAAGCCTACTCCTAAATAGGACATGGTTTTGATTGAGAACAGATTTGGCTTAGTTGTTTTTGTATTACACAAGATGTATTATTCTCAAAACATCTTATTCATTTCTGGAAATTTCTTTCAAAACCTACATATATGTTTATATTTATAGAATTGCAGACATTATACTACTGGTAAGAACTGTGAGAGATGTATTACAGGTTACTATGGGGACCCTAGAAGAGGATCTGAAGATGACTGCCAACCATGTGCTTGTCCTATGCGTAACACTGAAAATAATTTTGGAGATGGATGTGTCTATAGTCCAACTCTTGATAATAGATTTGATTATCAATGTATGGACTGTATGATGGGATATGCAGGCAAACACTGTGAATTGTAAGTATCTGAATAATATTCTGAAGAAATAATACAAAGAGAACTGCAGTGCATGAATTAATTACATTAATGAAGTAGTAAACAAGTAGTGTAGGTGACTCAAGCAACCCTGAAGATATTAACTGCCACCTGAAAACATTGTTTTAGGTATTGAAAGATTGATAGTGTGGACCTAGCCAACTTCTACTTCTATGAAATGGAATGGGGTTTAATTATGGGAAGCATATATTTGTAATATATATAAATGTAATATAGTGAAAATGTATTTGATAATATTAGATTATGTATAATTAAAGGTGTGCACCTGGTTACTATGGTAATCCGATGATGTTAGGAGGATCATGTAAACTATGTCAGTGTAGTGGTAATATTAATATGGATGAAGCCAGTAGTTGTAATAATGTCACTGGTGAATGTCAACAATGTGATCATAATACGGAGGGTATATATTGTAATAGATGCAAATCAGGATATTACGGTTCAGCATTGAATGGAGATTGTACAGGTTAGTTTAGGGCTGCCTTCATATGATGCTAAATTGGATTAATTTTATACGTCCACATTGAAATGTGGTCGTATATTGTCGTCGCCCCCATCCGTCAGTCATCCGAGAGGCTAAAGTTAATGTCCGATTGACTTTAACTTTATACACAGTGTTTAAGGTCATGAGATGAAGGATCCTATTGATTTTCAGCGATTTCTGATAATAACTACCAGAGTTATGGCCCTTGATCACTTAAAAAAATCTTGTGGATGCTCTAGAGGCCAAAGTTAATATCTGATTGACTTTAAATTTATACACAGTGTTAAAGGTCATGAGACGAAGAAGCCTATTGATTTTCAGAAATTTCCGATAATTAGTGCCAGAGTTATGGCCCTTAGTCACTTCAAAAAATCTTGTGGATACTCAAGAGGCCAAAGTTAATATCCGATTGACTTCAAATTTATACACAGTTTTTAAGGTAATAAGACGAAGAAACCTATTGATTTTCAGCGATTTCTGATTATTAGTGCCAGAGTTATGTCCTTGATCACGTCAAAAAATCTTGTGGATGCTCTAGCGAGGCCACACTCAAATTGCAATTGACCTCAGATTGATACACAGAGTTTAAGGTGTTGAAACGAACAAATATTTTGATTTTCAATGAATTTTGATAACTGAACAGCTAAATCCATCATATTAAATGTTTCCTATACTAATAGTCTCGGCCACCCAGAACCCCCTAGTCTTCAACACACGGAGGGTCTGGGTCGGTTCTCAATTATTGACGAAAATTACTGGATAATCTACCACATAAAAAAAACAAACTCCCGGTTACGCATGGGCAATGGAACCTTTTGGCTAAAGTCTCAGTAAGTGATACATTTTATGAAGCCGGGCCGATTTTGATAGATTCTATAAAGCGAGGATAAAATATATCCCACAATTCACTTGGAACATCTATTATTAGAAACAAAATAGAGACGATACAACAGCATGAATCGCGATTAAGGAGATTGTGAGAAGCCATACGTTTGATTCATGACGAGAGAAAATTACCATTTCAATTAAAACCTTTAAAACAAAATTTTAGAGAGTGTCATTGTTGACAAGCGAGATGATTTGATAGATTCAATACGTGGTAACTTAAAAGACTGGATAATCCAGACAGTGACCGACTTTCTGTCAAATTTTGAGGACCCATCCAGACTGATACTCGTAGACTATTATACTAATTGTTAGTGTGGGGCAAAACTTTATAAAAAGCAAACAAATTCTAATTATTTTCTGATAATTACATAATGAGTTGTTACTCTTAATCAGATTTTAGTATATTATAAATGTTTCATTACCGAAAAAAGTAAAAATATGCGACAACTCTTGTTGACTACCTGGACGATTTAGCTGCTGTGGGTGTGTTTCGTTGCCTGGCAACCTATCTTTACTCTTTTTTTTTACTATCCTGTGGCGTGATTGATTATGATTTAACAATAATGTAAAAAATACAAAAGAGATATTGATTAGTTGTATAACTTGTATATTTTAGCATGTAATTGTAATGTAGATGGTTCATATAATAGTTATACATGTCAACAGAATGGACAGTGTTCATGCCGCCCAAGATATCAAGGTTTACAATGTAATGATTGTCAGGTAAGTCATCCAGTAATATTTATACAGCATCATAAGGTATATGTTTAATAATACAAGTATGATGCAATGATTCTTTAGGATGAGTTTTCAAGTTAATGGTCATTAATTGGATTGTACGATTTAAAGAGGGTGTATGTGCAACTGTGCATGTGTTGAAGATAAGTGCAATAAAATATCCTACTTTTAACCAGTCGGCGTCATTTTGATGTTATGACGTCAAGTGGTCAGGCTAAAAAAGCTAACGTATGCCTATTTCAATCGACTGCTGCCGCTAATTATAAGTGATAGACTCTCAAATCCAATAAAAAGTTGAAGGGGATAAGTTGATCTATAATCATTTTCATCAGAAATATCATCTTGTGGGAATCAGATATATAGGCATTTCAATGACTTTAAGAGTCATTAACATTCCTGACATCGTTAAATTACGTTAAGTTACCGATATTATAAGTTACAATAAAATTCTTAATTTGACTGGGGGTATACTTACCAGAAGGATAATACAAATCCTCTTCATAGATGAACAGTTAAATATCCAGTATCTAGCACATGCACACATAGGACCACTTTTATACGCTCACATTTTCATGTGGACGTATTATGTCGTCGCCCCTGTCCGTACGAAAAATCACGTTTTTATACGCCCACATTTTCATGTGGACGTATTATGTCGTCGCCCCTGTCCGTCCGGACGTCCATCCGTCTGTCTGTCCACAATTGTTTGTGGACTCTCTACAGGTCACAATTCTTACCCGATTTTGACGAAACTTGAAATATAGGTTTATCCCCATAAGATCTTGGTTCCTTTCGATATTGGCATGTATCGGATCGGAACTTGACATGCATGTTCATAACCCAAAGATCTTGGTTCCTTTTGATATTTGCACCCATCGGATCGTAACTTCCTGAATTATGGCCCCTGATTGTCCGAAAATTTGCCCTTTTTAGCTTGTTGTGCCTCTGTAGGTCAAAATTATTATCCGATTTAAAAAAACGTTTGATTATATCACCGTTACATGGTAATGAAGGCTGAGTTCAAATTTCGTGAAAATCGAACCAAAATTGACGGACAAAATGACTGCCGTTTGTACGCGAATAGTGTGAAAAAATGTTATATCATGATTGTGGACCCTATAGAGGTCACCATTTTAAACAGATTTTGATGAAACTTGACATGTATGTTTATAACCCGAAAATCTTGGTTCCTTTCGGTATTTGCACTCATTGAATCGTAACTTCCTGAATTATGGCCCCTGATTGTACGAAAAATCACCCTTTTTAGCTTGTGGTCCCACTGGAGGTCAAAATTATTATCTGATTTAAAAAACGGTATGATTATATCACCATTACATGGTAATGAAGATTGAGGTAAAATTCTACAGTGTTTAGGTTGATATACAGCTGGGTTTCTGAATGAACACTACAAAAACAGTATTACATGTTAATCAATCTATATTTACTAATGCTACCTGTAACTTGGAGCTTATTATCATGAATAAGGTTATTGACAATGGCAAATAATGTAGGGCAAGAATTTTCAGGGACCCAAGAAGACTTATGGCTTGCCTCTGTGTGTGGTATGGTAACTAAAACTTGTAGGGAACCACACTTGAACCATGCTTTCGTTAACTCCATGGTAGACACATTAGAAACATTTTGTAAAACATGACATTGTTGGGTGAACTGATAATTAGACAAAGTCCCAACAGTAGCAAGATGATGGTTATCATCACTATTATGTACATACTGGTGTAAATTAACTGGTTTTGTGATCCTGTTATAAGGGATTACATTCTCATTGAATGAATCTAGAATCTAGTACAATATCATTCTCATCAGTAATTAAACATGAAGGATTAATTTCAGTAAGGGTATGAGCATTATTGGCTGGAACATTACCCAGCTCCTTTTGCAGTTGATCAAAATGGGTAATTTTAGTTTGAAAATTAGGTGACCGTACAAAACATGGCTTTAGTCTATTAATAGAATAGACATCCGAAAGCACCCTGCCATCCAATGTGGCAAGAACGTAATGGGTTCGATCGAGTACCTGATGGACAACCAAAGGACCACACCAATCGGCCTTGATTTTTCGTGAATTTGGAGTTAAGCTGGAAGATGAAGGCTTGAGAACATACACCAGCTGACCCAATCCATACACAGGATTCTTACTCAGATTATGAGCAACACTTATGTTTTGTGATTCCTGCCGACGTTTCTGGGGATCTATTATGGTCTTCGACATATGATCAAATCTGTCCTTCAATTGGGAAATATAATCCGAATAGGAGCGACAAATGCCATCAAATTGCCAATTGAGATGAGTAAGATTTTTCGGTTTACGACCAAACACTAATTCGTAAGGACAAAAACTACCTAATCTTGATGAAGAAAAGGAGTTGTATGCATAGCAGCACGTAGACACGTATCTGACCCAATCGGTTCCATATTGATTTAAGTTGACCTTTAAGAAGTCTGAAATTGACCTGATGTGTCGTTCGACTAGAAGGCTACCATGATTGGCAACACTAATCACTTTCTGACTAATACCAAGGGCTGTGCAGAGTGAAGAAACTAGTTTTCCAGTAAAACTTGAAGCAGCATCAGATATAACTGATGGAGGACCAAATAGACAAACAACCTTCTGAATTAAAGCTTCGCAAACTGTTTCTGCATCGACAGACTTTGTAGGAACACAAATAACAAAACGTGTTATCTCATCGCATACAACAAGGAGATGTTTGAAACCAGAAACTGATGTGGGCATAGACTTAAAATCAATGCTTAATTTGCTGAAAACATTATATTCCTCAGGGATTCGAGGATGAAAAACTCTGTATCTGTTTTGGGCTTAAATTGTTGACAGGTTGAACATGTATTGACATACTGTGTAATTCGCTGAAACATGTTTGGAAAATAGAATAACTTCCGTAGGGTTAAATAGGTACGAACAACACCTTGATGATTGCATAACTGGCTATCATGATACTGATGGATTAAGCCATTACACATTGATTCCGGAACGGCTAACTGAAGAGTAAAGCGATCATCATCATGTACCAGGAGGCGAAATAAAAGCTGTTCTGCTAAAATATACTCCTCTGACTGTAGTTTTAAACGTTTAGCAGCTTTACAATTGATAGGCAAGATATCATGTGCCAGATAGTCATAAACCTGTTTGAAATAAGGAGATGTTTCCTGTTCTAAGCGAAGTTTATTCTGATCAAAAGGTAAGTTGTAATCTCTGATTATCTTACGCTTAATAACATTATAGAGTTTATTCAGGTCAGCTTGCTTTGGAAAATGAGAAGAAACAACCTTTTCACAATTGTGAAGTAGGGGTTTGGGAAGAATGCACAGGTCTGTCGGAATTGAGTCATCGATTACATCCTCAGGTTTGTCAACAAGACGCTCCTTGGGACGAGTTTCTGTTGTGGATACGACTGGTCTGTGTTTACCCAAATAGGTTGTATTTTGGTGAGTGGGCACTTTAGTCGAAGAAGGGGGCTTTGATGGTTTACCGGGGTCAATAACCTGATTGGAAACATTCTTAGTTGGGATCTGTGCCTGAGACTGGTCATCAAATGATGCTGAATCTGGGACAAAATCAGACGTAGGAGTAGTTGGAGGTATATCTTCTTGAGATACTGAAGATGGTATGCAAATAGTTTAGATTTGGGAAACAGATCTGGGATAGGTATTTGTTGTTCCTTTGCATACCGACGAGTAATAGGTCGATTAACTTGCGAGAGAATTGGAAAAGCAAAGTCTGAAAAGGCAAAGGCTGTGGGGACCACTTGATCAATTTCACAATCATGAGTATCAGTGGAGCTCCTGCAGAAAAAATCAGCTAATACCATCTCTGTACCTTTTTTATAACATGTTTGGAAGGAATATTGCGAAAGCTTGATGATAATCCTCTTAAGGCGTTGAGTACAAGGTTCTTTCTTAGAACTGAGAATGTGTACAATGGCAGAATGATCCACGACAGCAGTGAATTCTACTCCTTGGAGAAGGTACTGAAAATGGGTGATGTTTATTAGCAAACCAAACATTTCTAGTTCAGTGACGCTGTAATTAGCACATGCTGGAGGTAATTTCTTTGAGTAATAACCTAAGATCCTTTCCTTGCCATTAATGACTTGTGTCAAATATGAGCCAGTTGCAGAATGGCTTGTATCGCTATAGAGAGTAAGATGACCTGTTGCCGTTGGAAGATACAAGACTGGTGGTGTAGTTAACAGAGATTTAACTTTCCGAAAGGCCTCTTCATGTACATTGGACCATGCAAACTTGGACTTTTTTGATGAAATGCTATGGAGAGGTTTCATTACTTCTTGTAATCTTGGAAGAAAATTGGATACGTAGTTTACAGCTCCTATGAATCGACGTACCTCTTTACTGGACTTAGGACGGATGAGATGCTGAATAGACTGACAACGATCTGCTAAAGCCTTCAAAATTACAAGTCCATCATCATTTACCTTTATGATGTGGGCCATGTAGACGACCTCACGTCTGAAGAATGAGCATTTACCAGGGGAAATCTTTAAACCATTATCTTTCAGGGCTTTGAAGACTGCTTGAAGATGCTTACTATGATCCTGGGCATCTTTACTAAAGATAATAATATCATCATGGTGTGCAATGCAGTAATGACGGCTGTCAGGAACTTTAGATAGGATTTTATCCATTTTTGTCTGGAAAATGGCAGGCGAGACACTTAGGCCCTGGGTTAGCCTTTTAAAGTAGAAATGTCGACCGCCATGATATGATGAGATTTCAGTATATTGTTGGGCATTAGGGGCAAGGGGCAAAGAGAAAAAGGCAGATTTTAAATCCAAACAACTGAGAACTTTGGGAGAGGCATTACCTATCCGTTGTAATGTTGAAGCCAGTAAAGGGAAGGGATGATTATACCTTTTAATGCGGTTGTTTAAATGACGAAAATCGACGACAACGCGCTTCTCAGTGCTGCCTTTCTTGGGCAATACCAATATCGGAGAGGTATAAGATTGATGACCCTCAGCTATAATACCTTGCTTGACTAATTTGTCAAGTTCTGCATCAATAACCTGTTTTTCACTTTCATTTGGATGAATATAAAATGGACGCGAATCAGTGACTTCTATATCTACTTCTAAATTTGGACAGTGACCTATCTCACCATAAAAACTAAAGGCATCCTTGTGTTTAGCTAGAAGGTGCAGAAACTCCTCTCTCTGAGTAGGCGACAAGATACAACCGTCAGACAAATTGATAGTCTGCTTAAGAACCTCGAACGCAGGTTTATGAGGTGAATGAGTACTATGAGAATGGGGAGAAATTTGTTGTGAATTGTGCACAAAATCTGATGAATCACATAAGAAGAGATTGCCAGTGTTAAAATAAAATAAATGTTGAGAAGGTCTAAGATGGAGAGTCTTTTTACCAGGATTAGATACAGGAACGATGGTTTTATTGCGTTGCAATGTTGCCAGTATATACGAGGAAGAGGGTGCCTTTGACGCTGTCTTAAGAAGAACTTCACGATTCCGGTATATAGATGGCACGTTACCATATAAGGTTACATAACGGGTATGGCCAGGGCGAATATAAACACTGTGTGTTGGAGTAAATAATATCTTCTTAGACTTGCACTGAAATTGATTTGTATCAAATTGTAAAGACCCTTTTAACTCTGACAGGGTTTCTTGACCAAAGATTAAATCAATACCAACCAAATGTGGGGCAATATGAACTTTAACATTAAAACAAGAGCCTTGTATAAAAATTTTAACCAACATGAACGAAAAACAAGTCAATATTTGACCATTACCCATACGAAAATTTAAACTATTTTCCAACGTATGTACAGAAAGACTTGACAGATATGAAGATGAGTTAATAACAGACTGTGATACTAAAGACTTGGATGCACCACTGTCAAACAAAAAAATAACTGATTTCTTATCAGGTAAAACACCTTTACAAATGTTAGAACGTTTTAACTGAACAATAACATCTTGGTCCGCATTTGCAGAATTGGCCTTTGTTACAAAATTGGAATTGGGGAACATTTGTGGAGCATGAGTGTCAAATGTTCCCGAATTCAAAAATCCTGATGAGATATGGTAGGACCATTTGGATAGGTCGACTTGTTCTGTGACAACTGTCGATGAGAAAGATGCTCTTGATGAACGTAACAAAACTGCCAAGTATGGCCAGGATAAAGACAATAATCACAAAATATGACATGTTTTCTGGATGGTTGGATCGATTTTCAGACCGATTCCTAGCAGGAGATTGTGTTCTATAGGATGAACGAGAATTATACGGATCAGGTGATCTATTGTGGAAAGTAGACCGATTCCTAGCAGGTGATTGAGTTCTATAGAATGAAAGAGAATAATGTGGCGATTGCGAACGACGAAACCTTGATTGAGAAACGTTTCTGTCTGTTGATGGGGATCTATGTAGTTGACGGTCTGACTGGACCTTCCTGACAGAACTATCAGTGTATGGGGATGGAGTACTCAATTCCAATGTTAAATTGGAGACCTCATCCTTTAATTCAGACATACTAAAGGATACTTCTTTTACTGTTGAAGAGGGAACGCTCGAACTGACATCAAAGTATAGCTGGGCTTTAGCAGCAAGAATCTCTACCGGTGTGTCATCGGAACTGACCATGATGACGGACTGCTTACAATTGTTAGGGAGAACTGATATAAATTTATCCCGGATTTGAGAAGGGTTATAATCTAGCTGTGAAGCTAATTTTGTAATCCTGTCGAGATTTTCAACTGGAGAAAGAGAACAGTCATACTGTAAGCTGGAATATTGCGAATACAGACCCAGAGTAGTCTTAGTAGCAGAAAACTTATTGATAAACTGTTCTTTAAAGCTAGAATAGGAATCGAAATCACGGTTTTCAACCCATAACCGAGCAGAACCCTTCAGTGACTGTTTAAAAAGGCGAACTACATGTTCCAAATCTCCATCCTCGGGCGATATGTCCGTTTGATATAGTTAGTCCTCAAAGCTTAATGTGTGGGCCCTGGCATTGTCCCTATCAATAATATTGCCATTGAATCGATCAATCATTTTCTCCATAATGAATAACTGACTAGAGATTACATATAAATTGATCAACGTCAAAAGGATGGTGGGAAGCTGAAAGGAAAAACAAATGATTAATCCGGTGATTCAAATAGTATTTACCATTTACATGTATATAGGCTATATTTAGAAACTTTAAAAGTTTCACAAAAATGGAATTACTAGAATGAAAATCCAACAAAAAAAAGACCTATCAAAAGTGTTACACTTGATATACCCCCTGTGATCACTGGGGGTGATTCTTCCAAAAGTGGGAACACCAGTGTCCTATCAAGAAAATGACAGTTTACAGATATAATAAATTAATATTATAAATCTTTTTTTTTTCAGAAGTTGGCTTTGATATATTTTAAACATGATTCTAATAAAATTTCCAACTTTCAATATATTTTGTCTCTAATTTTATAATAACGGCAGCACCTAGGTACCCACTTTTCGAATGTCACTTTTCCAACTCTGAAAATTCAAATCCATTCAATCCATTGATTAAAACATATTATTTTACTTTTACACGTGTTATCTAGAAAATGTAGTATTACAGTGTCATATATACATGAAATATTAACATGTTCCCGTATTTCCCTGATAAGATATTATTTTAAATTTTGTCCCTCAAATTTGTGTCAACATCGCGATTTTCACTTCGCGATAGTATAAAAAAAGAGGGGTCACTCTAGTGTTCTTAAGTGCCCGCCATTTTGTTTTTCAACGTTAACGTCTTTCATTGAATACAGGTAAGATTTCATGTTTCAGTCATTACTATCATTTAAAACCCATAGATTCCAATTATCTCAGTCGAGGATTAATTCGTTGTCAACTTTGCGCCATAATTTGGGAGTGGAAACAGCTTCATGGGCATATAAAACAGACTTTATCATAAGCCCGCGAAGGCCATTGTTGTCGTCGTGCTGGATTCATCGGGGCATGTTGAAATCACGTGACGTGATTCTGAATGAAATCATTGGATGTCAACTTAGCGACAGTCAATTTCGCGATCATTATAATTCAGCGATGTGGACCAACCCTTCGCGAAGTTGACGTTTTATGAGTTAATGTTGTCAATTTTAATAATTACTTAATAAAATAAGTTTTAATCAACAGAATTTATTTCTTTTATAACATTATATATCAAAATATGATATTTACATTAACTGGAAATTATAATTAACTCTAAAACCACTATTTACGCGAAACTGACTATTTAATCGTGAAACTGACTGGTTATACCTCTGTATTCCAGATTATAGCCTATACGTCTAATTCTAATGGGGAAACCAAAACTAGTATCTGTAAAAGATCGAGATTATCGACTGAAATTAAAAGAAGACCCAGTTCGATATGCTGCCTATTTACAGAAAGCAAGGGCTAGATACCATAAACGGAAAGAAAAAAAAGAAATAAAATTAGTGGCAGATATGACTGAGAGGGAGCATAGAAAGAAAAAACAGTATTGGAGAGCTACACAGAGACAATATAGACAAAATAAGAAACAAATAGATGGTTTTATTACACCACCAATGTCACCTGATTCAGAACCAGCACAAAGTGCCGAAACAGAAAGAAAAAGACGCGGAAGAAAAAAAGTAAAGCGTGATAGAAGTGCTGTATACAGAAGACTTGAAAGAGTGGAAACTGAACTTCAAAATAAAACAAGGCTATTAAATATGTATAAGAAAAGACTAGAAAGAGCTAACAAAAGAACCAAGGAACAAGCACCAGATACTCCAAGAACAAAAACCGCAAAACTACTAGCAGAACGATCAGTATCCAGAAATGTAAAGAAAACACTAATATTTCACCATTGTTTGACAGCTGAAATTCGAAAGAAATTGAGGAAGAACAAAGATAAAAGTTGTAGAAGAATATTAATGAACAAGATGATGGACAAATATAAAATGGTCAGACGGATAAAACAGCAGTTTGGTATAAGAAAGCGGAATGATAAGAAGACATTTTGGAAGAGTTGTATGGAAGCAGTTGCACAGAACGTGAAGGAATTTTTAGAGAGAGATGATTCAAGTCGTGTTGCAGCTGGCAAGAAGATGACAATAACTAGAAACAAGATAAAGAAACAGAAACGATTTTTGACAGACACACTAAAAAATCTCCACTTGAAGTTTTTAGCCGAACAACCCATAGCGAAATTGTCATATTCCCTCTTCTGTAGACTCAGACCATTCTGGATATTGTCACCTGATATAACACAGCGTGAAACATGTATCTGCCAAATTCATGATAATTTGAAATTAAAAGCCCATGTTTTGAAATCAAGAAATGTTCTAGACACAGAGAATGTTGAAGATCTTATCAGTAAGATTTGCTGCAGCGACAAGAAGGAGTGTATGTACAGAACATGTCCTGAATGTAAGGAGAAACGTTTAGAGTTTAATGTATCAGAAGAAGAAAGTAACATCTTAGTCAAATACCAGAAATGGCAGCAAGTTTCAGAAGAAAGATCTAAGAGAAATCCAGATGGTAGTACTAAAACGTATACAGCAAAATTTACTGCTAAGGTAGAAGACGAAATGAGGATACGGCATTTGATCGAGGAATTCAATGATGGCCTGGAGAGAATCTGTAGACATGTATTTAATATACGTCATCAGTATTCTCAAATTAGATCCCTAAAACCGAACTTGGGAGCTGATAAAGCTCTCATCCATATGGATTTCAGCGAAAATTTTTCATTCCAGTATCATCAAGACGTTCAGAGTGTGCACTTCGGGTCTAGCCATAACCAAGCAACTTTACACACAGTAATGTTATATACTTCAGCTGGTTCAACACCAATCTGTACTATCTCAGATTCCATGAGAAAGGATCCTGCTGCTATCTGGTGTCACCTCAATCCCATTTTGATGTTCATCAAAGAAACATTTCCCGAAATAAAATCACTACATTTTCTAAGTGACGGCCCCAGTACTCAATACAAGAACAGAACCAATTTCGCTATGTTCAGCAAGAAAATATATGACATGGGTTTCATGGAGGCCTCCTGGAACTTTCCTGAAACGAGTCACGGGAAAGGAGCACCTGATGGAATTGGTGCTGTTATCAAACGCACAGCCGATAGATTGATCTCTGAGAAAACAGACATACCAAATTCAAGAATATTATTCGAGAACCTCAACACCATAACACCAATAAAGTTGTTCTTCATAAATAGTGATGACATAATTGACGAACAATTATATAACAATATTGTTGCTGTAAATAAAGGGTACACTTAAGATCCACCAACTTATCACAACTAAATTCGGCGAAATATTGTTCAGAGATGTTAGTTGTTTCTGTCAAGGTGTTCACTGTGACTGTTATCAACCTAGCCGTATACAGATATTGAAATCTCCGGCTGAAATAGGAGAACATGCAGCAGAGACCAATGACAGTCCATCAAAAGATAACAGCAACTCTGATACCAATAAGGACGACATTGTTGTTTCACCAGAACTAGTTGGACAGCTCTGTGTCGTTGAATACGAGGGGAAGTTTTACCCGGGAAAAATTGAGGATGTTGACAATGATGACGTCGAAATCACGGTCATGCATAATGCAGGCACCTACAGGACCGATTGTGGTATAAGCGGTCGAAGTTAGTCGCCCTTATTACTGATTTGAGTAAAGTTACTGGCCGCCATTTCCAAATGAACGATGATGTGTATAAAAAGTTGTCTCAAAAGTATGACACATTTGAACGATTTTAAGATCCTGTTCTGATTGCTTGTTTATTACCATCTCTCCCGGTTCCCTTTTGTTTCTCCTTTTGTCTGCAATTTTTGTTTTGTTTTTACAATAAAACAAACTGATATTTTACAATGTGTTATTATATTGTTTCAAACGATATGTATAAGAGAATTCAACATTTGAAATACATGTATATGATAATATCTATTTTATTGATTATTTGACAGATTATTTCTAGGATAAATACTTAAAATCTATAAAATATTGTATGCTTGAAAGCTAAAACGATCCTGATCATTATTAGAATATTGAGCGTCATGACAACCCAGTCTACAACTTCTTCACCTTGTAAAACTTTCTCAATAGACTCAGTAATGGCGTCTAATAAAAATAGCGAACGATTGTCTAGTAAGAAGTTTTTGAGCGTTGTTTTGAGAATTTTTAGTGCATTTATACGTTATTGATCAAAAGGAATTGTTTATATTCACATTAAATGTTATTCTACAATATTTGTAATGCTTTATTGACAATTTTCAAGTAGTATAGCGTTTCAGCGACTTGCAATACACCCTAAGGTGTCAACTTTGCGATTCCTGTCATTTTCGCGCCAGCCGTATCAATTTCGCGACATGTACATTAAACTCCGTCACCTGTTTCACTCTAGCATACCTAACTTTTGTATGGGTGTTAACAGTAATCCAGGGGTCTTCAATTATCGTCATGCAAACGATGATAGTTATCCTTTAGTGTGTGACCCTTGAGCGGGATTGGATTGAATCTGATGTTAGGCGATCTCATTAGAATAAAGAATCAAACGCGTATAGTTGTCGATCCCGAAGACAGATACCGATTTATTCGTTATTACTGGTATTGGCAGGACTAGATTAACATTCGTATGCAAAATACGTCTGATTTTTATAATAAATTTACATACGGCAGTGACTGATATTTGTGTCGCGAAGTTGACCTATCCATTCCTACCTGGGGTGCCATTATGCAAAAACATTAGGCTAAAAATAAATTTTGATCACGGCCGACCACATATTCGAATAGAACATACATTAATGACAAGAATTAACAAGACATTCAATTTTGCCAGTTTAATTTTATTTCGAGAAATTCATACATCAAAGTTACACCATTATTGTAGAATGACCCATATGCACTGTGAAACTTGGCTGGTTAACAAAAGAAAACAACACTTGGAACTGTTCTTTGAAATGGACAGCTTCCACAATTCCTTGAAACACTGCTTAAAACAGTCAAGCACAAATGTCAGTGTCAAAGTAAAACTCATTCACATTATCACAAGCAATGTTGAAAAACTGGACTTACCACTAATTAGTTTATCTGTATTAATGGTTTTCTGTATACAGGAATCAACATAAGTCGAAATAAAAGGCCTCTTCACATATTTAAAGTGTTACTCTACTCTAGCTGCTGTGGGGTAGACCAAACTAGTAGACCTACTTTAGTACTAAAGATACTGCAACAAATCACACATACTACATACTAATAAGATTCAGTCATCTACTGATCTAGGGTTAGCTAGAGTAAACTGTTGTAAAATCCAGGTTTTCAAGTTGCTCTTTGGAACAGTCTCAACCACTAATTAATATGGGACACAATTCATCCAAATTCAATCCTTGAAAATCGGAGTTAATATCAGCCATCCACTAAAAATCAGTGTCAAATACTTATGGGTCATTCCAGTGAATTTGGGGCCAGGGACCATCACATACGTGAATATAAAAAATTCTTTCATTTTCAAATATTTCGTATCAAACGGGTCAAATACATATCAGTCTTCTAGAAACAACACTCATTTGAATCACCAACAACGAGGTTTTTCCGTAATAGGGGTTTGAAAAGTATCATATTACGTCAAAATTTGGCCGGTTTATTACGTTATCAAGTTGAACTAGGCTATCTTGTAACTGCTCTACAATAACGAAGCTGACCAACGATAACCGAGTGGATAATATATTCGTCACTAACAACGTGCAGGCTTTGTATAAATACAAGAAAGAAAATGATGTGGCCCGGCATAAGGCTAATTGCCGCTCTTTTCTGTAGCTATGATTTTTAGGCCAATGCAATTTCACTGGGTCCTTAAAATGTGACAACTTTCATTATTTTTCATTGTTAATTTTTTGGTTCGGGGGAGGGTAAAATACCGATGTCACAATACCAAGAATATCAATGACAAGGCAGATGCCAGTTCCACTTGGATTAACCCCGATATGAAGTCGTCTGAGACGTATTAAACATGATAAGTGCAAGGATAACGTAATAAACTAATATGGCAGGTGTGTGGATAAACGACAAAACAACGGTTATTCGTTATGGAACACGTTATGGTTGTCTTTATTGAACTTTCTTAACATTTTTATAGTCACAATTGATAACCCGTACCCTTTGTGTTACGATAATTTATCTATCTTGTCTAAAGCTGATTAATCAGAGAAAACGAAACTAGTTTCCGAACAAACAACAAACACATCGAGCACGTTCAATGGTGAATATGACCTTGTTAGTTTTAAAGTAGTGCAGCGTATTAAATAGTGTAGTAATATAACCACAACATATCGCATAACAATATTTGTCGCCGTGATCCCATAACTTCTGACCGGATAACGTAACAAACATGTCACACAAATTAGCTAGTTGAAGGGGCACTTCGGTTTAAGTCGAAAGTAGACTAAAATAACAACAAGTTTAGGTACACTATAACGTTATGAAATAAAAATTTTATACCACATGGCTACAGACATAGTTATATGATAACGTATTAAACATGAGATGTTAACTACATGTTTAATAACTACATTTTAACGCTTGAGAGCAATATCGAATTCCAACTGTAAAATCATCTTTAACGATCCACGACTAAGTGTACACGGGACGTGGGGTTTTCGTTCTATCCGAATTACTAAACACCTGCCATCCCTCCTTCACGACTGACAAGAGGAAAACGACTGACAAGAGGAAAACACCGGGGAATCCCGATGTAGCAATATAAGTGATTAAATGTTTATTACGTTATCGTGATGGAGTTGATATTGGCAATGACCTATCCATTTGTAAGGTATTATAGTATAGTTTTCTTTAGTACTTATTTCGTTGAGGTACAAAGGCAAGCAAGAAATTAGTATAGTTTGATGTTTTTGCAATCATGAGAAGATTTTTACAGCTGAATGTTTATTACGTTATCGCAAAAATCACATAAACGTTCCTTGTAAGCACAGGCCAATATATTGATAGTGTGTGTCAATAATGCACGCAGTGAATGTGTTTTCATATCGAAAACGACCATTGTCTTAAAAAGCAAACTAATTGCATGAAATGAGATTCACCGTATTCGTATACGAAGTGAATTACGTTATCCAATGGAAATCTAAGGCCTTGAAATCATATTCGAAGTAACGTGGAGGCTTTTTCAAATCAATTAGGTCAAATCAAATTGGATATACCATCCGAAGCAATTATTATATGATATGTCGACTTAATTAGCTTGTAAATGCTTAAAAGAACAAATATTCACTGTATTATAGCCTGGATCTTGCTCGTTCGTCGTCGTACACAACTAATTTGTTGACATTGTGAAGTGGTCTGCACCGTTATCTGTCACGTGATACCATCTTTCCCACCACTGGCGACCAACGGCGCCAGGTGGTCGATAGAGGAACTGTATAATATATACGATAACGTAATAAACTTGATAACGTATTAAACTGACATTTGTATTTTGGTCAAAAAGTTAAGACCGTGTGTCCATGAAGATTATACTGACATTATCTGGATGTCTGGGTGTATGTGTTGACACGTGGATATAATGAAATTACTCGTAGAATTTATAGTTTCGAAGAGAAATGGGTAACGTAATAAACATGCTTAAACGTGTCGGGGCGAATTGGTGACAAATATATGACCCCGCACCATAACGTTCACGTATTGCCCAAACCACGTGTTCTAAGATGTACTCTCACATGTTCACGATTGTAAAACCGTCTAAGTACCGCAAACATATGTTTTCGCCAGTTCGGTTCATCTAGTAGAAGTTCGATAACGTAATAAACGCTAATTTTACGGACATCTCATTATCACCGACAGTTTCTATGCAGAGCAATTTACGATCCGAAAAATGTAGAAATTATATTATTGCACGCCTCCGCGACTTATATCCCTTCATTTAGGGGGTTGTGATGAAATAGATAAATGTAGTGAAATGATAAAATACATTATTACCCAAACGGACATGTAATTTTCGCCTATTTTTGTAGTTTGGATCCAAAATTAGGGATGAAACAAGCCTCACAGACCATTAAAAGTATAGTGTCCTGAGTTCGTCTCAATTAGATCTTTTTTTAAAAAATACAATATCGCTCCCATATTCAAGCTGGTCAATTTTACGATGGAAAGACACCGTTTAACCCCACTGGTCCCATATTGGCTGGAATGACCCTTATATTGGGGAACTTTTTGGCATCTCCACCATGTTGTGTGCTGTGAAGTTCACACTTATATATTTACTTTAGAGAAACATTCACATAAACAAACGACTTTATCATAGGCACATGTTTATTCATTTCCTCTCAGGGGAACTCATTCCTAATCATACAAATTATCAAGTCTTACAACAGGCAATATGTAAGGGAGATAAATCATGTATCCTTAGTAGCAGGATATAGACCACCATAATACATGTTTAGAACTTATACATGGCTATACAACAATATACTTGATTTCTATCCGTCTCGTCGGACCATGTAACAGAATTTCGACTCCTTTTCGTTGAAATATAAAGACTGATTCATTTCACATTTATTTGACGTAAACATGCCATTTTCAGCATGAGATAACCTGACTCAGAACAAATCTGGCAATGTTCTAAGTATGGACATGGATCAATTACGTTACACCTACTGAAATGAACCTTTATAACCCAAAGATCTTAATTCATTTCGATATTTGCACATATCAAATTCTAACTTAATGATGTAGGAAAAATCGCTTTCGGTATTGCTTGTTCTCTGTCCATCTCTCGAAAATGTGGGCGTATTCTGCCTGGCAGTGCCAGCCTATCTTTAGCTTGTGGACCCTATAGAGGTCACAATTTTGAACCGATTGTGATGAAACTTGACATGCATGTTTATAACCCTAAAATCTTGGTTTGTTTCAATATTTGCGCCCATCGGATCGTAGCTTCCTGAATTATGGCCCCTGATTGTCCGAAAAATCGCTCTTTTTAGCTTGTGGTCCCTCTGGAGGTCAAAATTATTATCCGAGTTAAAAAAAACGTTTGATTATATCACCGTTACATGGTAATGAAGGTTGAGTTCAAATTTCGTGAAAATCAGACAGAAATTGACAAACAAAATGGCCAACGTTTGTACGCGAATAGTGTGAAAATATGTTATATCAAGGTTGTGGACCCTATAGAGGTCACAATTTTGAACGATTGTGATGAAACTTGACATGTATGTTTATATCCCAAAGATCTTGGTTCCTTTCGATATTTGCACCCATTGGATCGTAAGTTCCTGAATTATGGCCCCTGATTGTCCGAAAAATTGCCCTTTTTAGCTTGTGGTCCCTTTGGTGGTCAAAATTATTATCCGATTTAAAAAAAAAGGTTGATTTTATCACTGTTACATGGTAATGAAGGCCGAGTTCGAATTTCGTGAAAATCGAACCAAAATTGACGGACAAAATGGCTGCCGTTTGTACGCGAATAGTGTGAAAATATGTTATATCACGGTTGTGGTCCCTATAGAGGTCACAATTTTTAACGGATTTTGATGAAACTTGACATGTATGTTTATAACCCGAAGATCTTGGTTCCTTTCGATATTTGTGCTCATTGATTCGTAACTTCCTGAATTATGGCCCCTGATTGTCCGGAAAATCACCTATGTGTCTGGAGGACACAATTATTATCCGATTTAGAAAAACGTTTGATTATATCACCGTTACACACTAAGGAAGGTTGAGTTTGAATTTCGTGAATATCAGATTGGAACTGAACAACAAAATGGCTGCTCCCAATACAGTATGAAATACAGGACTTAATGATTAAGGAAAAATCACTTTCGGTATTGCTTGTTCTCTATCCATCTCTCGAAAATGTGGGGTATCCTGCCTGGCAGTGCCAGCCTATCTTTTTATACGGCCACATTGAAATGTGGTCGTATATTGTCGTCGCCCCTGTCCGTCCGTCGGTCCGGCGTCCACAATTGCTTGTGGACGCTGTAGAGGCTAAAGTTAATATCCGATTAACTTTTAAATTTATACACAGTGTTTAAGGTCATGAGACGAAGAAGCCTATTGTTTTTCAGCGATTTCCAATAATAACTACCAGAGTTATGGCCCTTGATCACTTCAAAAAATCTTGTGGACGCTCTAGAGGCCAAAGTTAATATTCGATTGGCTTTAAATTTATACACAGTGTTTAAAGTCATAAGACGAAGAAGCCTATCGATTTTCAGGGATTTCTGATAATTACTGCCAGAGTTATGGCCCTTGATCACTTCAAAAAATCTTGTGTACGCTCTAGAGGCCAAAGTTAATATCCGATTGACTTATAATTCATACACAGTGTTTAAGGTCATAAGACGAAGAAGCCTATTGATTTTCAGCGATTTCCGATAATTAGTGCCAGAGTTACGGCCCTTGATAACTTCAAAAAATCTTGTGGATGCTCTAGAGGCCAAAGTTGATATCCGATTGACTTTAAGTTTATACACAGTGTTGAAGATTATGAGACGAAGAAGCCTATTGATTTTCAGCGATCTCTGATAATTATTGCCAGTTATGGCCCTTGATCACATAAAAAAATCCTGTGGACGCTCTATTTACAATAGTATATTTACAATAAAATTTGTACAGTATATTTTATATTGTAGAGGACCATCTGCAACAGGTAATTTCGCTGAAGTGTAAGAGGGGTGATCATTTTTATTTTAGATTATTATTTTAATTTGCATGTTCATTCATCACTGTCACTGTTATCTTTCAGTTTTATATCACTCAAAAAGACTTATTTACTTTTATTTTTCAAAATTAAGTATAAACTTAAAAATTCATTTTTTGCATGATTAAAAGTTATGACTAGATCTATCGTTTCATTGAAAATCAATCCAGCATGCTCTTTTTTAAAATATCTTACCCTGTATTAAAAGTTACAAATTATTTTTCATTTACTTACATAAAAAAGATGTATTAAAAGTTACAAATTATTTTTTATTCTGTTACATCAAAATAGTTGTTTTAGAATTAAAAGTTACAAATAATTTTTTATTTACTTACATAAAAAAGATATATTAAAATTTACAAATTATTTTTTATTTACTTACGTAAAAAAGATGTATTAAAAGTTACAAGTTATTTTTTATTCTGTTACATCAAAATAGTTGTTTTGAAATTAAAAAGCTTTTATTATTTAGTTAGGCCTACATAAAAGATAGTTACAAATTATTTGTTATTCAGTTACATAAAAAATAGTTACAAATTATTAGTTACTCAGTTACATAATAAACTAACAACTTTTGACAGTTTTACTTAAATGAAAGTTAAATTGATAGATTTTATGTGATTTTGTAGCAGCTAGGGATTGCTGTTTATTTCATTCATTCTTCCAGACTAAAAGGCAGATTTTCAGACCAAATAAATTAAAAAGTATATATAGTCTTAAAATGTCACAGACCATATTAATTGTTACTGAACACCTGATAGGAAGGAGTTCTATCTGTGGATGGTGTTTAGCTAAATCACTATCTAAAGAACACATTCAGCTCTTAATTTAGATACCGGGTAGATATGAATAAGGAAAATGATAATTGGTCTTTAGACTAGTCATGCCCTCAGACTACAATGTATACGGGGGGTTGGGATGGCCTAGTGGTCTAGAGTGCCGCGCTTCGACCTCTAGCTGGCCAGTCACCTTTGGCTTGCGGCTGTGGTTTCGAGCCCTGATGTGAGCGTATGTGGCATGGAGATAGGGGCGCCTTCTCAACCTCGTGGGTTTCCTCCGGGCACTCCGGTTTCCTCCCAAATTATTGAAAATAAAATTAAACCATGTGTTAGTCCTGAAATGACCTAGTTGTGTTGAGTGGACGTTAAACCCCATTTCTCTCTCTCTCTCTCTCTCTCTCTCTCTCTCTCTCTCTACAATGTATACAGATAATGTGATAATGATATATTTTTGCAGGTAGGATATTGGAAATCAAATGATGGAAGAGGATGTTTATCCTGTGATTGTAGTTTAATTGGTTCTAGAAGTAATGAATGTGATACGAGAACAGGGCGATGTACATGTCGTCAGGGTATTGGTGGTAGACAATGTGATCAATGTTTACATGGCTACTATGGTTTCGACTATAATGGTTGCAGAGGTAAATATAAATCTTTCAAATATGCATACAATTACAGGTTTGAAATACATTCTTTTTTTCAAATGAATTTACAGAAAAATGGACTGAAATTGTATTTTGGAAATTTCTAGCTTTTTTATGGGAATATTCTATTTATAAGTAGTGTTAAAACAAGATGCTTGCTTATGAAATAATTTAAGTTTAGATTGTTAATATATTATCTTTATTTCCACAGAATGTGAACCATGCACTAAACGAGGTCATATCTGTGATTCTGTAAGCGGTAGATGTGTCTGTCCACCATTAACTACAGGTTTGAGTTGTGAAAGATGTGAAGATTATAGTTGGGGTTATGATCCACGTACTGGTTGTCAGGTATGTGAAGATAAGAGTCAGGGTTATGATAGAATTGGTGATA
The DNA here is from genome assembly GCA_036850965.1 of Patella caerulea. Taxonomy (NCBI): domain Eukaryota; kingdom Metazoa; phylum Mollusca; class Gastropoda; family Patellidae; genus Patella; species Patella caerulea. Next base: position 1,126,611 of record JAZGQO010000008.1, on the reverse strand, counting down.
ATAGTTCAAGTTAACATTATACATGTAGTTGGTTTATGAACAGATTTATATTTTGTTATGTTTTTTTTTATGCTTTCGAAGGCCCTCTGCTACATGAAGACCTGAACTGTTGTAGTGGAAGGTTGAATCAGAGGTCATATGAGTAACTTTTGACCATATGACATCAGGCATTTAATGTTTCTAATAGGATCTATGTTTGAAGATTTTAGTTAGGGTTATAATAAACAAGAGAAATAGAATCATTGTAGAAATTTAACCCTGATGTGATACAATAATTGGTTTCCATATAGAACTCTTGTCATTATGCTTACTGACTTGTTGACAGAAAGATTTGAGATCGCTGTGAAGCAGGGCTTCCACTTCAAAATTTCCCCAACCGGTCATTTTTCTCACGGAGAAAGTGGTGCTATTTTAAGCACATAAGAAGCCAAAAACTACATGCTATCGGAATGTCGATCGACTTCAATTGGGTCAAGGACAGTCACACAAAAAATCAACCTCACATCGACATTTATATACCCACCCACCTATCCCCCTAATAAATAAAAGAACACATGTAATCAATTATTATCATTTAGTTATTTATACATTCATAAAGTATAACAATAACAAGATGCATTCATTTATCGAAAGTACAGTATTTTCTTTATTTGTTTACGACATCACCCGTATATACTCGTCGGTTTCTACAGGATTTCCATTTCTGTAAAGCACGTGTCGGTTGAAATTCTCATTAATTCGTCAAGATTTTTCATGCTCAAGGAACATCGTAACTTGGTTTTAATTATGTTTTGGTGCTAGAATCCCGGTTCTCAGTGGCGTACGTGACATTATTCGGCGGTTGACTATTTTCTCCATACACGGGGGAAAAAGTAGTTCCGAATGATTAGCACACGTAAATAATTCAAAGTGATACACATGTACAATAATTAACATAATTCTTAAACTTATCAATTTATTAACTCGTATTGATATTTTAAGAGCTCAAATAATATCGTGCTCGTATTTTAACTCTATAACATGTAAAGATATTTGCACATATTTCAATATGGCGGCGATCGTAAAAGCTCATTGTTTTAACCAAATGACGTCTACCGATTGTTATATAAACGGAATAAATAGATTAAAAACACCTGGGAATACATATTTTTGTGTGGGAATATCATATCTTAACCACAGGAATATTTGTAACCATTTAGTAGAGAATTTACGGCTGACTTTGTTTTTCGGGGCGGAACTGTCATCCTCGTGGTTCGATGTTGAAGAAGGGGAATCGGATTCATTGACAGCAATATCATCATCTCGCTTTCTATTGTTATTCTGGGAGGTGAGGAATTTCAACACTTTGAAATGATATATAGAATGCTAACACTCTTGTATATATATATATCATTTGCAAGATTGACATGATTAACTCTTCTGATCAAGTGAAGACATCAAAGAAAAGTTTTTTATTTGTTTGATGTTCAAACAGTGAATTGCCGCACGAATGATGAAAGTCGGTAAATATGCTGTAACAACAACTCAAGAATGATCACGCTCACAGTATTACTAATTATAAAACAAAACAAAACTAAGTAAATTGATTAAATGTTGAGCTTTTAATCTGTTTGATGTAGCGCCTTTGTTAATTGTAATTAGAGCAATATACACAAGGATAATTGATTGGCAGTGGTTTCCATTCGTGGGCTACTGAACACTGTTAATTTTATTATACCCGATAGTTTACATCACGCCACGCACAGAGTTTCGTCGTCTCCCGGATTTTATGATTTAGCACAAAATATGCTATTTTTCCAGCGTGCAAAATGACCTACGGGTCTGATCCAAATTCGGTCATTTTCCAAAGCCGTAGGTCCCGACCGGCATATACGGCCGAAATGGAACCCATGCTGTGAAGGTTATGGTTTTGATTATGGTTGGGGTTATATGGTCGACCTAATATGGATATTTAAAGATTATAGTAAGGTTAATGAATAATAGATTTACTAATTTAACGGTATGTGTGTGAGAAAATATTTATTTGCCCCAAATTTATGATTTTGCTCCGATATAGGTCTTAATCTCAATAATTTAAGAGAATAATAAAAATAGTCACTATAAATATGTTATATTTTCAGTCGTGTAATTGCAGTTCACATGGTTCTAGAGTGAAACAGTGTAATAAAGATACAGGTGCATGTTTATGTGAATCTAATTATGAAGGATATAGTTGTGATCAGTGTTTATATGGTTATTATAATTTTCCTGTATGTGATAGATGTAACTGTAATAGTAACGGTACTAAACAAGAATCCTGTAATAGTCAAGCAGTTTGTCAGTGTAATTATTCTGGTCAATGTCAGTGTAAGGTAAGTTGATATATTTACATTTGAAATTATGAATCTTATAACCAGCATCATTATCAGAAATGAGCTATTGGAAAAATATAACAGCCATGATTGTTTTCACTCATATATAAAATATTAAAACATTATGATAATTCTAGTTTGACATAAAAACATCTGTTATTTGTTCAAACTTTGCAAACATCTTTTTAACAGGGTTATGAGATTTTTGTACAGACCCATAATATAGATTTCAAATACTTGGAAACGCAGGAAGGTGAATTTTTATTAATTCTTTTCTAAATTCAAGAAGTTTGTATTTTAGTCAGATTTTTTACTTCCAATTTAGACTTATGTATTTGGTATTTGATTAGGACCATATGGTACCCGGCTCATGAGTTTGAGACATAGCTGCTTTTATGTTCAGTAAATTGATTTTAGACAACAAAGCTCACATACATTATATTTGATTCTTCTTTCCAAAAGCGTTTTATAGCTGAGGCGCTGGTGGTGCCAGTCTCTTGCGAAAAAAGTCAAAGAAGTTGAAAGAATAAAACACTGTTACTGTCAAATCCACTACTGAATGAGAATGCAGTCATTGCATTGGCATAGAAATCATCAATCATCAAGTATAGCCTCTGCCATTATAAACCTTAAAACGCCCCTGCATCTTCCCAAAATGATGCTGATAAAATGAATTAACTAGGAATAAATACTCTGAAAAGCAGTGATGAATACCAAATTGTATGCACAGTTTACACAGAACTAGGATGTACAGTTATAGCCGATCAAAGTTATTAGTCTACACAGACAATTAATAATAACTAATTTCACACCATCTGGGCTTGTTTTCATCTGTTTGACAATAGTTTGTTCCAATAGCATTATGAATCATCTAATAAATTAGATACATCTCAAGTCATATTTAGTTGACCTAGTTTAATTATTAGTACATGTGAATAATTATTGTGACCAGTATGGAATTGCTCACAGCTCATTTCCCCATTAATGTATAGGCATTAAAAACAATGACCAAAAATAAGATTTCTGTATCATTTGCTTGACAATTGGACAAAATCAAATAATTAGCATTTCATAATGCATACATGATTGAATATTTGGCCTTTATATTCAATATTTAGTCAATATTATTGATACTTGACAGATTCCATGTGGAATCTTGACCCAAAACAGATGCAGATATTCAAGAAAATAACCATGTCAAAGAAATAAAAAATTTTATATTACGATATTAATATGGAACAATACAATTTTTAAAAACCCACATCGAAATGTGGTCATATATTGCATCGCCCTCGTCCGTTTATATTTTGATTGTATTGAAATTGATGTTTACATTAGTGAGAGGAAGATCCCTTTTATTTTCATGTGGAAGTATATTATCTTTGCCACTGTCCGTCCTGACGTCCGTCAACAATTTGTTTGTGGACCCTCTACAGGTCACAATTCTTATCCGATTTTGACAAAACTTGAAATATAGGTTTATCCCCATAAAATCTCGGCTACTTTCGATATTGGCATGTATCAGATCGAAACTTCATGTATTATGGCCCCTGATTGTACGAAAAATCATGTTTTTAGCTTTAGCTTGTAAACCCTATAGAGGTCACAATTGTAAACCAATTTTTATACGCCCACATCGAAATGTGGTCGTATATTGTCGTCGCCCCCATCCGTCAGGCGTCCACAATTGCTTGTTGACGCTCTAGAGGCTAAAGTTAATATCCGATTGACTTTAAATTTATACACAGTGTTTAAGGTCATGAGACGAAAAAGCCTATTGTTTTTCAGCGATTTTCGATAATAACTACCAGAGTTATGGCCCTTGATCACTTCAAAAAATCTTATGGACGCTCCAGAGGCCAAAGTTAATATCCGATTGGCTTTAAATTTATACACAGTGTTTAAGGTCATAAGACGAAGAAGCCTGTTGATTTTCAGCAATTTCTGATAATTAGTGCCAGAGTTATGGCCCTTTATCACTTCAAAAAATCTTGTGGGGGCTCTAGAAGCCCAAGTTAATATCAGATTGACTTCAAATTTATACACAGTGTTTAAGGTCATGAGATGAAGAAGACTATAGATTTTCAGCGATTTCTAATAATTAGTGCCAGAGTTATGGCCCTTGATCACTTCAAAATATCTTGTGGACGGTTGAGTTCGAATTTTGGGAATATCGGACCAAAATTGCCATACAAAATGGCCGCTGCTTGTACGCGAATACTGTTAAAAAATGGTATATCAAGGTTGTGTGGAACCTGTAGAGGTCACAATTTTAATTTGATTTTGATGAAACTTGAAATTCATGGTTATATCCCAAAGATCTTGGTTCCTTTCGATATTTGCGCATATTGGATCGTAACTTCCTGAATTATGCATGGCTCCTGACTACGCAAAATCGCCATTTTTATACACCCACATTTTTATGTGGACGTATATTGTCGTCGCCCCTGTCCGTCCGTCCGTCTGTCCGTCCGTTCGTCCGTCCACAATTTGTTTGTGGACTCTCTACAGGTCACAATTCTTATCCGATTTTGACGAATCTTGAAATATAGGTTTATCCCCAAAAGATCTCGGCTGCTTTCGATATTGGCATGTATCGGATGAAAACTTCATGGATTATGGCCCCTGATTTTACGAAAAATCACGTTTTTAGCTTGTGGACCCTATAGAGGTCACAATTTTGAACCGATTTTGATGAAACTTCACATGCATGTTTATAACCCAAAGATCTTGGTTCCTTTCGATATTTGCGCCTATCGGAATGTAATTTCCTGAATTATGGCCCCCGATTGTCCGAAAAATCACCCTTTTTAGCTTGTGGTCCCTCTGGAGGTCACAATTATTATCCAATTTAAAAAACCATTTGATTAAATCACCGTTACACACTAAGAAAGGTTGAGTTCGAATTTCCGGAAAATCGGACGAAAATTGCCATACAAAATGGCCGCCGTTTGTACGCGAATACTGTTAAAAAATGGTATATCAAGGTTGTGGACCCTGTAGAGGTCACATTTTTAATTCGATTTTGATGAAACTTGAAATTCATGGTTATAACCCAAAGATCTTGGTTCCTTTCGATATTTGCGCATATCGGAACGTAACTTCCTGAATTATGGCCCCTGATTATACGCAAAATCGCCTTACTTTAGCTTGTGGACCCTCTGGTGGTCACAATTATTATCCGATTTAATAAAACGGTTGATAATATTCCCGTTACACCGTAAGGAAGGTTGAGTTCGAACTTCGGGAAAATCGGACCAAAATTACCATACAAAATGGCCACCTTTTGTACGCGAATACTGTTAAAAAATTGTATATCATGGTTGTGGACCCTGTAGAGGTCACAATTTTAATTCGATTTTGATGAAACTTGAAATGCATGGTTATAACCCAAAGATCTTGGTTCCTGTCGTTATTTGCGCATATCTGATCGTAACTTCCTGAATTATGGCCCCTGATTGTCCGAAAAATCGCCCATGGTCCCTCTGGAGGTCACAATTATTATCCGATTTAAAAAAACGTTTGACTCTATCACCGTTACACCCTTCAGAAGGTTGAGTTTGAATTTCGAGAAAATCGGACCATAATTGCCAGAAAATATGGCCGCCGTTTGTACGCGAACAGTGTAAAAATATGGTATATCAAAGTTGTGAACCCTGTAGAGGTCACAATTTTAATTCGATTTTGATGAAACCTGAAATGCTTGTTTATAACCTAAAGATCTTTATTCTTTTCGATATTTGCGCATATCAAATTGTAACTTAATGAATTATGGCCTTTGATTGTAGGAAAAATCACTTTCGGTATTGCTTGTTCTCTGTCTATCTTACAAACAATTATTATTTGCTTTTAAAAAAACCTCTGATTATATTACTATTGCATCGTAAGGAAGGTTGAGTTTAAATTTCGTGAAAATCATACCAAAATTGGCGGACGAAATCGTCACCGTTTGTACGCGAATAGTGTAAAAATATGGTATATCATGGTTGTGGACTCTCTACAGGTCACAATTCTTATCCGATTTTGACGAAAAGTAACATATCTAGGTTGTGTACCGTCACACCATAATCATTGTCGGCTTCGAATTTCATGAATATCAGACTGGAACTGACCAACAAAATGGCTGCTCCCAATACAGTATGAAATACAGGACTTAATGATGTAGGAAAAATCACTTTCGGTATTGCTTGTTCTCTATCCATCTCTCAAAAATGTGGGCGTATACTGCCTGGCAGTGCCAGCCTATCTTTTTAGCTTGTGGTTCCTCTGGAGGTCACAATTATTATCCGATTTTAAAAAAAAAATTTGATTATGCTACCGTTACACTGTAAGGAAGGTTGAGTTCGAATTTCAGGGATATCGGACCACAATTGACATACAAAATGGCCGCCGTTTGTACGCAAATAGTGTGAAAATATGTTATATCATGGTTGTGGACCCTATAGAGGTCACAATTTTTTACCGATTTTGATGAAACTTGACATGTATGTTTATAACCGAAAGATCTTGGTTCCTTTCGAAATTTGCGCCCATCGGATTGTAATGTCCCAAATTATGGTCTTGGTTGTCTGAAAAATTGTCCTTTTTGGCTTCCGTCTGGAGGTCAAAATTATTATCTGATTTAAAAAAAAACGTTTGATTATAACACCGTTACATGGTAATGAAGATTGAGTTTGAATTGCTTGAAAATTGGACCAAAATTGACAGACAAAATGACCACCGTTTGTACACGGAATAGTGTGAAAATGTTACATCAAGGTTGTGAACCCTATAGAGGTCACAATTATGATCCGATTTTGATGAAACTTGAAATACATGTTTATAAACCAAAGATCTTGGTTCCTGTCGATATTCAGGCACACCAGTTTGTAACTAACTGAATTATGGCCCTTAATCTTACGAAAAATTGCCTTTATTAGCTTATGGTCCCTCTGAAGGTCACAATTATGATATGATTTTAAAAAAACAATTGATTATATCACTTTTATAGGGTAATCTAGGTTGAGTTCGAATTTCGTGAAAAACGGACCAAAATTTACAAACAAAATGGCAACCATTTGTACGCGAATAGGGTAAAAATATGGTATACCAAGGTTGTGGACTCTATAATAGACGTCACAATTTTAATTCAATTTTGATGAAACGTGAAATAAATGTTTATAACCTAAAGATTTTGGTTCCTTTCAATTATTCGCATATCAGATTGTAATTTCCTGAATTATGGCCTCTGATTGTACGAAAAATCGCCTTTATTATCTTGTGGTCCGCCTGGAGGTCACAATTATTACCTGATTTAAAAAAAAAAACGGTGGATAAAGTGTTAGTGTGAATTTCATGAACATCGGACCAAAATTGCTGAACAAAATGGACGCCACTTTTACGCGAATGGTGTTAAAGTATGGTTTATCAAGGTTGTGTACCCTATAGAGGTCACAATTTGAATCTGATTTTGATGAAATTCTAAATGTAAGTTTATAACCCAAGGATCGCAGTTCCTTTCGATATTCGGGCACAGTGGACCATAAGTTCCAGAATTAAGGCACCTGATTGTACGAAAATCCTGTTTTTTTCCCTTGTGGACCCTATGGATAGGGGGAGGTGTTTAATATGGATTTTTTCGGGGCCCCCTTCAAAAGTTGTAGTTACCTTACCCATGTATGAAGATATTTTTTTAATAATTTTCTAACCCCCTGTACAAACCCTCTGAAGATCGTGGGGGTTAAACTGGTGGTGATAATTTAAATTTTATCAAGAATCTTCATTATTTTTCCCTGTAAAAACCCCACCTTTACTCCATATTGGGGTTTTCGGGTAGCTGAGTTCATTGGTGATCTTACATTTAAGATTTAAAAATCCCAAATAGCGTAAATCCAAGATGGCGGCAATATTTCTACAAATTTCATACGTGTTGATATTTTTTCAGTTATTAGCGACCTATCTTAACATTTACCGTCTATAAAACATTTTATGTGTACATACTCACCTATATTTATATCTATATTCTCACCTATATGTAGGCTATGTTTGTCTATATTCTCACATATATGTGCTTATTGTATGCTTGCAAATTAAAGTACCATAATGACCTTGCCAAAACCTAAAGAAACACACTCTTTGGTGCGAAAACAGTTAGGGGATGAATTGTATATATAGAAAAAGCTGGATTTGACAGTGGACTCCTACCTTTTAAAAACGATATTATAACTAATATGATGTATCTGATAAGACCAACTAGAGCTGGTCAAAGTGGACGTTCAAAAAATAATGCAACTCTAGTTTTGGCATTTTTATGTGCTTAAAAAACACTGGTTATTTTGCAACGTATCGTACATGTATTGTATACTATCACTGCCAAACATATCAAAAATGAATATACTAACTCCTTACCCAAGATTTCAAAATCTCACTCAAACATATCAAAATGAATATACTTACTCTCTCACACGGTTCGAAAATCTCATCCAAATGCGCCAGGCCAGGAAAAATGAATAGATATAAAGAGAATGTCAAATTATTTAATACTGAATATTCTCAACTGTTAGATATCTCTTGTGACGATACAAAGGTTAAAAGGTGCTTAGTTTTCATGGTGTGAATATACTATTCAAAAAAAGTAGGGGATATTTGATTTTTAAGTGTTATTAAAGTCACCTAATGGAACTGACGAAGAAACAAATGACAAAATGAAATGAAGTTCACATTCATCGATTTATTCCGAATGATCGTTAGACTAAGTAAGGCACAGACTGACCATTATACGGGTAAAATGATACCTGGGGTCAAACAGCAAAGTTACCACAGCATCACAACAAAGTCAGTAACGGGTAAATCCTCCTCTGTTTGCCCAAGCATTGATCCGACGTGCCATACTCCTAATGAGACGTATAAGGTCATTTTGGTCCTGATTGTCCCATTCCTGTTGCAATGCAGCAGCAAGTTCTTGGACATTGGCAGGACGTTGTTGACGTTGACGTAACCTCTGTCCAAGCATGTCCCAGACATGCTCGATGGGGGAGAGGTCGGGACTCAGTGCTGACCAAGGTAATGTGGTGATGTTCTGTTGTTGGAGGTAACCTGTAACGATCCTTCCCCTGTGACATCTTGCGTTGTCATCCTGGAAGATGAAACGGCGGCCATGACGTCGTGCGAACGGCACAACATGGACTGCCAAGATGTTGTCCCGGTAGTACTGGCCTGTGACACGCCCTGCAACAACATGTAAAGCCGTTTGTCCAGCAACAATGATGCCTCCCCACACCATAACAGAACCACCCCCAAATCGATCATGTCTCATGATGTTAACGTCTTGGAAGCGCTCGTTTCGACGACGCCACACCCTCCTACGTCTGTCCAAAAAATCAACAGTGAACCTTGACTCACCTGAAAACATCACATTGCTCCAGCGTCGATTATCCCAGTGTTGACGATCCCTACACAAACGACGTCTTGCCTGAATGTGATGATCTCTCAAACAAGGGATCACGCGAGGACGTCGGGCGCGAAGGTGACCCCTATGCAGTCGATTCCGAATCGTCTGGCCACTCACTCTCACGCCAGTGTCAGACGAGCGCTGATCTGATTTGCTGTGATGACACGATTTCTCAAGGCCAAGGTACGGATAAATCGATCCTGGGCTTGAGTTGTCGCCCTTGGTCGACCTGAGCGTGGTCTGTCCTGTACAGATTGTGTATCACGGTATCTGGACCATAGCCTGCTTATGACAGACTGAGAAACATTCATCGTCCGCGCCACAACCGCCTGTGTTGTGCCGATCTGTAGCATGGCAAGGGCACGTAACCTTTCATTTTGGGTAAGCCGACGCATATCAAAATTTATTTTCTGGTCACTAAAACAATTAAACTGATGTTTCCACCCTGGAATTCAATGCCACAATGACTGTAACATTCAAAGTCAGCGTCATGCAAATCTTGGGTTGGACCCCCATGATGATCCCAAGCATCACCTGCATTCCATGTGGTAGCTATTGGTGCGTTTGGGCGTCACATGTAACTGGAAATGTTTCTTCTGTTAGGTTCTATAGTGACTTTTTTCGTAGTCATTTGCATATTTTAGTATTATGCCCCCAAAATCAAATATCCCCTACTTTTTTTGAATAGTATATAACCCTCAGTCGAATTTGATTTCTTTGAAGATTAACCATGTGAGAGGAAATGGTAAGTGGAAACTTCATTGGTGAAGAATGAATGAAAACAGTGGAGACTTTGAGACATTAGAGAAGCGTGCTAGCAAGCAGGAGAAGAAGTAACTTATCTACTTCAAAATTATTGGAAGTTTAGTCGGTAATAACGTTTAAAAAGATTTGTGACTGGTAAAAGCATCAAAATGGTTGTATTAGATGGAATAGTGAAAGAGCTAATGGACCAAACTTTCCATACACCTTTTAAATGTCTCCATTAAGGTCATTTTCACACCATGAAAACTAAGCGCTTTTTAACCTCTGTATCGTCACAATAAATATCAAACAGTTGAGAATATTCAGTGTTAAATAGTTTTACATTCTCTTTATATTTTTCATTTTTCTTTGCTTGGCGCGTTAGAGTGAGATTTCAAAATCTTGGGTAAGGAGTTAGTATATTCGTTTTGATATATTTGTTAGTGATAGTATAACCTATACCATTGGTTCCATGTCAGCCGTACATGCCGGTCGGGACCTAGGGCCATGGAAAATGACCGTAACTAGATGTGACCCAGTGTTCATTTTGCATGCCGGAAAAATAGCCTTTTTTCAAAAACCCAATTTTCAAACATGGCTGCCATCGACATAAACTATGTAACTATAACATTGTACGGCCAGTGCAGAATAATGTGTATGTAAAGATAGAAGAAGCCACATTATCTCATGATTGGTGTTATAGAGTTGTATACGTAGTCGTCAGTAGATTATACTGGACATTATGTTGATAATTGATGATGATTTTCGTGTAGCAGAACAATAAAAGTTAATTGATATTCGGGAAACAAAGGCGTGAAACAGTCCATTCTTAGTCAATCACATATTGTCCACGTGTCATAAGAATTTTCTAGAACAAAGCTGTTTACCGCTATTACAGTTACGCACTATGTAAACGAGATTGTTACGATCTTCGAAAAAAGGAAAATTAATATGTACTGCTCTTCGAATCCAACCAACTGTCATATTAAATATAACAGCATAGAAATTACGTAAATCCTTAACAACGTACATGTTGGGAGAAAATTGCATTATAATTTTTTATAGTGATATTACGGCCTTGTGGGAATTGTAGAAATAATATCTAGAGATTAGTTAACTTGCTTACTGACAAATTAAGAATATTACGTATTCCAGTGCTATTGTGTAGCAATATTGATAATTCCACATGTTAGAAAAATTGTCGTGCATAAATATATTGTAAATCTCATACACAACGATATTCTAGGTGGCACTAGTGTCGCTTGAAGTTAGCAAACATGAATGCCAAGTTAGCAATCGGACAGTTATTCATTACTAATATTTTCGTCAATATTCTGCGGCCCATAACGCTGTAAGAGATGTTCTAAAACCAGTGTGAAATATATGCTGTGGATAATTATATATTTATCTTCATATTGAAGTTATTGTATTACAACTCATAATTATCCAGGTCAGTTATAGCACGTGGTAATTACGTGTCAGCCACTGACATGGTTTTTCTTCAGCTATTTCGATTATTTAACTAGCCAAAAGAGGATATTTAACATATAGATAATTATCACAAGCCTTACAATAAATATTTCATTTTTAAGTCTAATATATAATTTTTTGTGTACCTCATGCTGACAAAGTGGCATAGACACGTGAACTCACAATACCCGACCGTGAATAAAAAACATGAAATTTGGATTTATTTTTCAAAGTTTTCGTGCGTTATCAAAAATGACCGGTAGTGAAAGTTTTGAATTGGAAGCCTTGGCCTATACTAATACAACGTTGCAAAATAATCAGTGTTCTGAAAGCACATATGCCAAAACTAGAGCTGCATTTTTTTAGAGCATCCACTTTAACCAGCCCTAGCAATTCTCATCAGGTAGGAGTCAAGTGGCAAATCCAGCTGTTTCTATATGCAATGCCTCCCCTAACTGTTTTTTACACAAAGGGGCAAGTTGCTTTAGGTTTTGGCGAGGTCATTACGGTATTACTTTAGTCTGCAAGCACACAATAAACACACATAGGTGAGTATATATAGACAAATATAGATAAGTTACTAGTATACATATAAAAGTTTTATAGACAAGAAAATGTAACAGTAAAATGTTAAACGATAAAATATCAACACATGTGGAATTTTTGGAAATATTACTGCCATCTTGGATTTTCAAATCTTAAATTTAGCATCACCAATGAACTCAGCGACCCCGGAAACCCAAATATTGAGTCAAGATGAGGTTATACAGGGAAAATAATGAAAATTTTTAATAAAATCTAAATTATCACCATCAGTTTAACCCCCACTACCTTCAGGGGGTATGTACAGGGGGGTTAAAGGGATCAGAAAGAAATAAAAATCATATATTCATACATGGGAAGGGTAACTACAACTTTTGGAGGGGGCCCCGAATTTGAACATCAAAATTTGTAAAATAACACCACCCCCTACTATGGAGGTCACAATTTTATTCGGAATTAAAAAAAACGTTTGATTATATCCCTGTTATACATTCATGATAGTTGAATTTGAATTTCTTGAAAATCGATAATTGGACAGCTAAATCCATAATATTAAATGTTTCGTATACTAAATGTTAGCATGGGGCGGAACTATATAAAAACCAAACAAATTCTAATGATTTCTCTGATAATTACTTAATATGCGACAATTCTTGTTGACTGCCCGGACAATTTAGCTACTGTGGGTATATATTTCGTTGCCTGGCAACCTATTTTCAATAATTTCCATTGATTTCTTCTTGACTTATAGCCCTTGTTTCACTTTGTTCACCTTGTGAGCACTCGAATGACATGAATTATTATCAGATCTGTATGCATCACATACACTATAAACCTCAGAATGCCTTGTTCGGCATTTCTGTCTAAACGAGCTGAAAAAATTGCCTCGTTGTCTTCAGTTACAAAACAAGTTTTTTTTTAAATTGCCCTGTCTTTGGAACGAGGTATTTTGTTCAGAACGAGGCTTGCCATAGGTGAATACACGCCATAGGTGAAGGTGTAAAACTATTGCAAAACACAGCTACATTACCTTGATTGATTTATTGCCCAATCAGGTATAGGTGTTAAGTAACAACCGAGGTGTTGTGAAAATTAAATTGGGGTTGTAAATCAATCAAGGTAGCTTTACGCCTCACTGATATCGCAGACAACAAATTAGTGTTTATCTGATCTAAATACAACAAATAATCCATTATTAATCAAAAAAAGCATTAAATTTCATCTCATATTTCCAATACGCCAGTTTATTTTTTTATATTTATTGTAAAAAAAAAAATAACTTGACCATAGCATTGGCGGTTTCTGTTGAAACTTCATAACTTTGCACAAAATATTATTGGAGCAAAGTTATATAAATGCACAGCGATAAATTTGTCGACTTTATACCAATTGTCAATTAAATGGTAAATAAAGCACACCCCATACATTAAAATTTAATTAAAACGTTTTATTATGAAGACAGATGGGTATTGATAATGATAAAATAATTTATGGTATGGCGTGTATTCTTGTCTTGTCTATTTCTCTGATTATAATATCATAGTTTGGACTGGTTTTATTTTCGTGTTAAATAACATAAATTTTAATTTTTACAAATTCGCTGATAGCAAAGACTGCTAATAACTATCTTGAAAAAACCATGTTTAATAAACGAGGCATTTTACCCAGCCTCGTTCTGAACAAAATACCTCGTTCCAAAAACAGGGCAATTTTAAAAAACCTTGTTTTTGGAACTGCAGACAACGAGGCATTTATTTAACCTCGTTTGGACAGAAATGCCGAACGAGGCATTCTGAGGTTTATAGTGATATATCAGTGAAACGAAGAAACCTATTGAATTTCAACGATTTCTTATAATTATGTCATGAGTTATGGCCCTTGTTTCACTTTGTTGACGTTACCATCCGATCTGTATGAAATTTATATAAGCCTATTTAAATTTGTCAAACAAAGATGCCTATTGAAGATGTCCTTCCATCCATAGTTTGGATACTTTACAGGTCACAATTTTTATCCGATTAGGATGAAGCTTGAAATATAGGTTTATCTCCAACAGATCTCGGTTCATTTTGATATTGGCATATATCGGATTGAGACTTATGGATAATGGCCCCAGATTGTACGACAAATCTCGCTTTTAGCTTGTGGACACTCAAGAAGTCACAATATTATCTGATTCAGACGAAACTTGAAATGCATGTTTATAACCCAAAGATCTTGGTTCCTTATGATATTCACTCGTATCAGACCTGATTGTAGGAAATATCATTTTTTAGCTTATTGTCCTAGAGGTCATAATTTTTATCCGTTCAAATATATCACCGTTACAACGTAATGATGGTTGAATTCAAATTTTATGAAAACTGGATCAAAACTGTTAGACAAAATGGATGCTCTATGTATTCAACTAGTGTTAAAGTATTGTGTGGTTTATTTTAGCTTGTTCTCTGTCCATCTCTTTCAAAATGTTGGCGCATCTTGCATGGTAACTGCTTGTTTAATGTTTTAGTTGAATGTAGAAGGAAGACGATGTGACAACTGTAAAAGAAACTCTTTTGGTTTTGATCTAACAAATCCATATGGCTGTACACAATGCTTCTGTTTTGGCAGAAGTCAGACTTGTCAACAATCCTCATATGCATGGACAACAGTAAGTTCATTTAAAATGAGTTCAAGACAAGGTAATTCTGGGAATAACACATGGTATATCTATTTTTCAATTATTTGCTTGTGTCCATGGGTAGAGTGGTTCAGGCTCAAAATGTTTTATAACAAACAGACACTATTTCGGGATTATTTTAACATTAAATGATAAGACTTACTATAAAAACATCATTCATCAACAATAGAAGTCTGGCCACATTTCATTTTGGAGGATATATAGCCATTTGGACACATATTATAAATGGCTCAAAATCTTCCCGGCCACCATTATCGAGACAGTTATCTCTTAGTAAAAGTAAGAGCTATCTCCCTTGGTTTGATAAAAACAAATACTCCAAGATTCGCATGCCCAAGAAATAAACTCTCTGTATCGCAGTCGGAAAACATCGTTTATTTTATTGCTGCGAAGTAACAGAATACACTCTGTGAGACGATTGGATTTGACATCTGAACGCATGCGCAAACGCTTAGTTGTTTTAACAGTAGACCCACGCCTTCAAATTTCTTAATATTAACTGTGTTTATAATGCTACAGTGGAAATTAAAATACACGTTTAGATGAATATGAAAAGATTGACGTTAGACATGAATTGTTTCAAGATTAGCCTAAATACACGTTTAGATGAATATGAAAAGATCCACGTTAGGCATGAATTGTTTCAAGATTAGCCTAATTCATGTATTGAAATGACAGTGCGTTTATTTATTTATACCCACAGACTCTGGTCTGTTTATAATGGCATGTTTTACAGAGAAAGGGAGAGAGAGAGAGGAAGAGAGAGAGAGAGAGGGAGAGAGATCTATAAATCTAATAATGTAACACTTTAGTGTTAGTCCCAAAGATAAATAAATATTATATTGTCCAGTATGATGTTTGTTATAAAAAATAAATTGCCAGGTAAAGTAGGAGGAAAATATAATGGCATGTAATACTGAGAATGAGAGAGAGGGATAAAGACCTCTATAAATCTATTAATGTAAGACTTTATTTTTTGTCCCACAGATAAATAAATCTATTGTACTGCATGATGTTTGTTATGAAAAAAAACAACACATTGCCGACTAAAGTATGGGGACAGTATTCTATAAGTATTACAAATACAATAACGATCCAGCTTCAGAGAGATTTGAATTCAAATTTGGTATAGTGGGGATGGGTAAATACAACATAATAGATAATATATTAACAACAAATTCAAAATAAGGACCACGTTCTCTCGTGTGGTATGCTAGCATTTACACACGAATTAATATTTATGCTGTTATCTGTTCTATTTCGTATTCATTTATACAGGCTTTCAAAGCGCACAATAACATTTACCAAAACACATTTCATCGTGACCAACGCCCCCTAAATGAATATGTCTATATGTTAGAGCTGCATTTGCTACCGAATGTTGTCTTTTGCAACATCATTAAATCATATACATGTACTCATACAGTATAACAATATATCTGTGTGTTCAGATATTTTTATAACAGTCAATGTTATCATGTCAGCTATTATACCACAGAAATACAAGTTTCCAAAAAATGATTTAAGTTGAAATTATATTAATCTATTAATTGTAATCGCCTGTACACACAACCTATTTAAATTTAACTTTCTAAATCAGTTACCTCATCGTCACCTGATACCACGATCTATATTTAAATGAAATACATAAGTTGATAATATCCCCTTCTTTGTCAAACAATAAAATGTAAAGTTTAATTAACAAACATTATTCTTGACTATATATTTCCTGGAACAAAAAGATTTAGTACAAACCAATGAATAAAAAGATGATCGCCGAAACCGCCAGTAGATAATGTCCTCTTCTTTATCAAACAATAAAATGAAAAATTAAATTAACAAACATTGTTTACAATATTTCCTGGAACAAAGGGATTTACTACAAACTAATAAATATGCACAGTTAAAATGAACCAGAAAACAACTGTAACTGTAAATAGAGGGTAATATATGATCAAAAGGTATTTACGTTGTCGGAATGTCTGTCAGCTGGGACATCTGGAATGAAGAATAAAATGGACATAAAAATTAAAAAAATAATCAATAAGCTGTATTTTATAAGCGCTAAGAAAGAGGCATTGTAAACTTCTTCCGATTACGTAGGGTGAGCCATACAAATTATTTTTTCCAAATTTGCCTTTAAATTTGGAATAGAACGTTCCTTACCCGCCGAAGAAAAATAAAAAAGTGATTTGTCCGAAACTGGTTGGTTCATGACGTATCTACGAAATCGGAGCTGTGCTTTCAATGCCTCTTTCGTTTCCGCGAGTGACGAAAACTTTAAAAGCCCTTCATCCATTCCCTCTTTATTTATCCAAAGTCACATCCTGGCAATTTCTGCTGTTGGGCGCTCTTTTTTCCTAATCTCAAGTTGCACCCTTTCTTTTAATTTATCCCTTTTCGCCAAAAGAACCTCTAACCGTTTTCTCTCAATCTCTTCGCGCCTTTGTCTAAATTTAGAAAGTTGTTTTTTTGTTATAATTCCAGCATCCATTATGACCAAATTTCGTCTATCGGGAGAAAGAGTTTTAAGCCATTCGTTAGATTTGTTCATTTTATATAAAATGGATGCTTCTTTGCCAAAAGTATAGAGGAGGGTGCGATCCTCATTAATCTATCGAGATGACTAAACACGGTTTCCGGCAATTTGTTGTGAGGCACGGCAGAACTTGAACATGAAGGAATGAAGTCATCTCGATACTCAAGTAAAATATTTGAAATGTACCTTTTAAACTCGACAAAGAGGATTTCCAAAATATGGAGGAGGGTTGAATTAATAGCAGAATCAAAATCTAATTTTGTAAAGTGATCAAGTACCGAATCGTTTTCAATTTTAATCTGAGATTCAAATGGGTGTGATTTACCTTCCGCAAAGTCATGTAAATTTGCTGTTTCAAAAAATCATGTAAATTTTTATAAATATGTTTCATTTCAAGAGCATTAATGCCGCTTTCTAATATGCGCCACAGTGGGGCAGTTATTAGTTTATTTATCAAACCCAAAGCCTGGCATTCTATGAGGAATACAGGAATTTTAATATCTATTGAAATGCTTTGGGTCAATCGATTTTCTGTGCAAAAATCACCAAGAAATGTTTTAATATGGTTAGTGAAATAAGTTACAATAGAGGCATTGTGAAAAATGATATTAAACCGGTTACCATGAAATGGCGTCAGCGGCAATTTTGAAATTCCTAAGGAATTTAAATATAACTTGAAAGGTTAATGACAACCCGACTTTTCGTCTCCACCCTGAGTAAAGGGCTTACAGATGGTTCGAACCAATCGAACACACCCCGATTCGTTTGGCGAAAATGATGTTGCGGTTTTAAACATTTGGGCCGAGAACGTTTTCAAGTACTGGGCCCTGTTTCACAAAAACTTAAATCTCCTTAAAATCGTCTTAAACTAAAATTTCATCCAAACTTAAGATAGATGAGTTTCACAAAACGATTTTAAGCATTTTAGTTAAAATCCACTAAAATAGTATTGTAAGTTAAAATCTAATCTTAACTTAAAATAGTAGCGTTTCACAAACATATTTTAAGGACAATTTTAACTAAAATCAATTTTAACTTAGGATAGCCGTCACCCTGTCCTAACTTAAAATCAAGACATTAACAAACATTGATTAGAGCTACACTGTTACATATATTGCGATATATAGATATAATTGGAATAATGACAATATTGTGAACGGCCCGGGTCACATAATTTTAATATTCCAACCATCATTCACAAAAACAATTCTCATTCAAATTCTTTTCACCCATTTATTTTATTGTAAGTCAATTTAAGCATTTGGATGGTGCTCCATATTAGAACTCCAAGAGAAAAAAAATCCACTCAAAAC
The DNA here is from genome assembly GCA_036850965.1 of Patella caerulea. Classification (NCBI taxonomy): domain Eukaryota; kingdom Metazoa; phylum Mollusca; class Gastropoda; family Patellidae; genus Patella; species Patella caerulea. The sequence continues at coordinate 1,107,542 of JAZGQO010000008.1, read as the reverse complement.
CCCAGTAAACTAAACACTAAAAGAAAATCATTTATTCATATCCAATTTCTTAGAAAGAAAAGCCTTCTTATCTATAAAGAAAATATGTTCGGGTACAATTGTTTAATATGCCCTATTTCTTGGTTTTAGAAGGCCTATAGGCCTATAATACTAGGCAAACCATATTTAGTATTTACGCATACTTTTGATGGTTATGATGATATGTAAATACTAAAGAGATAAATCAATAGTCTATTTGAAATGAAATTTTAATATAAATATATTATTATTTCTTAACGAAGTCTTACGTTAATAAAACAACAAAAATAATTGGCATATTAGCAGCCAAAGCTATTTTATCTTATGGAAAAAAAATATTTAATTGAGTAAGTATCATTTTCAAAGTATCATTGAAAGGGTGGGTCTATGAGAATGACATGTCAAATATAGGCATCGGAACATTGGCTATTTGGTGTATTAATTTCAAAGTTGATAAATACTTTTAAAATGCGACAAAAATTACAACCTAGATTAGCCGTTTGAGTCAGAAATATCATAATATGTTTGTGACAATTCTCAATAAAACTACAAATTCATGCGATTTAGTTTATCGATACACATTATTTCCATTGAAGCCTGCGAGTATATCAAATTCCCATGTCACGAATCAAAGGCCAACCCACCGATACTTTTCGAATCACATATTATGCAGTAGGCCTACACTCATTTATTTCACCTCTCTACGAATGTCTGACCGTATGCAAACATTCCTTCATTGTATGAAACTCTCCCCATTGATATTGCAACCGTTAATTCAACCTGCCAACAGTTTTCTGTTTCGAAGCGTATTTGTATTCACCGTAAGTACCCGCAGCGGAAATGTGCACTGCGCGGGCACAAACGATTTTAACTAAAATCTATTAAAATCGCATTTTAGGTTACAATCAATATTCGTGAAACGCAAAAAATTTAAAATTTCATTTTGATTTTAGTTAAAATCTATTTTAGTGATTTTAGCTTAAGTTTTTGTGAAACAGAGCCCTGGGGGCAGTTTCACAAAAGTTCGTAACTTTAAGACAAAAAACTGCGTAAATAAAAACTAACGAAAAAGATTTGAATTATTTACGTCGGTTTCACAAAGGCCGGCGTAAGTTTTTTCTTAACTTTTTCATCTCGTAAATACGTCGTGACCATTCATGACGTCATGTTGCGTCACTTCATTCAAACTTCTGTAAACATGAACACGGCCTACATGTTGACAATGTCGGCATTATAGCCGCTATGTTTGATTTGATCATTACCTTTTGAAACATAAACGACGAAATGATATATTCTTTATATATACGCTAAGATGTAATTGTGTATTTATTAATAAAATGATATTTTCAAGCCTTTTGTTTACTTGTTTTTGTTTGCTAGTCATAGCGCATGTCACAGTAGCATTGGACCCGTGCAGCTCTCCGCTTTTTGATTGGGGCAGTTGAGCAGAACTGTGGAATTCTATAAGGAAATTTGAGCAGCAGCCTGACCAAGTCATCGAAAGTCAGAGTTCGGGAGAATATACTGAGCGCCATAGAAAACGCATTAACTTAGTTTTTCGTGTAACAAAATGATCCTGTAAACATATCTTATTTATTTTGTTTCTTATTGTGAACAATGTTCAAATGGGGACATATCAATAACAACACATTTGTACACTTATGACCCCTCTGACTTTGTACCGTTGGCTACAGGTTAAACATCCATAAGTGTACAAATGTGTTGTTATTGATGTGTTCCCATTTGAATATTGTTCACAATAAGAAGCAAAATAAAAAAGATATGTTTACAGGATCATTTTGTTATACGAAAAACTAAGTGATGCGTTTTTTATGCGCATAAGTTTTCTTAGTCTCAGTCTTTGCCGCGATAGGCTTACTCTTAAAGCCCTAGTTACTTATAGGCCTACAGGGTCTAGTAGTAGTAATACTGGGCATAATAATAGTAATACCGAGCGTTAACCACAATCTTGTTTAATGAAAACTAACCTACCGAGATTATTTTTCCTGGGTTCCTGTTTGTGATAAATCAAATTAAATACTATGTTGTAGGCCTACTTGTGTAAATGCTTGCCTACAACCGAAGCCTCACGATACCCTAGTTTTAAGACTGAGTCTACCAAGCCTATAGGCTATATATATTGGCATACCTTTCAGGTACTATAGTAGGTAAACCCGATCCTGACCACAAAACTTAAAAGGCTATTAATCTAGACACTGATGGTACGTTAACCCCATGTGCCATTAGTAATGAGTTTTTGGACGTTACTTGTGGCATAGTAGCCTATCGTAATGCATGAAATGAAATTGGGATTAACGTCCTACTCTTCTACACCTAACCTGGGCTAATGGAAGACGGGCATACGCCACTGCGATCTTTTACGTGCACGCCAATGTGTACACGTGACCTCGGTTTTACGTCCCATCCGAACGACTAGACAGCAGTCCTTATCAGCCCCCCCCTCCCCGTTCTATCACTGACAAAGGGAAACCACTTCGGAAAATCAAGATGAACTTTCTCGACCAATGCAGGGATCGAACCCGACCTCCAGGCTAGCGAGCCAGCGCCTTACCCACTTAGCCACGTGATCCCCCTATCGTAATGCAATCTGGACTTGTACTGTAGTTTGTACACTACAGATGACAAGGATTTCGATCGTTGAGTTGCGGTTTCGATATCATAATTAATACAGTTAATAACATGTAATATATTTATTGGTCCGATCAAGTTTGTACCGCGAAACTAACTCGTCTGTATGGATGTCGGGAGGGTTTAATCTATCCCTGAATATTCTCTCCCAACGAAGTTCCTGAGATCAGTTCAAAAAAAGTTTGTAAAATTTTAGAAAAAAAGTTACGTTAAAAAAACTTACGAAAAAAAAAACGAATTATTTACGCCGGTTTCACAATGGCCGGTGTAAGTTTTTTCTTAACTTTTTCTCGTATCTTTTTACGTAGATACGCCACGAATGGTCGTGACGTCATGTTACGTCACTTCATTCAAACTTCTGTAAACATTCCCACAGTCATAATGTTGACAAATTCGGCATTATAACCGTTATGTTTGGTTTTATCCTAACCTTTTGAAACATAAACGACGAAATGATATATTCCTTATATATACGCTAAGATGTAGCTGTGTACTTATGAATAAAAAGCTATTTTCATGCCTTTTGTTTACATGTTTTTCTTTGCTACGCCATAGCACCTGACATACTAGCATACGTCGTCTGACAGTCTGTCAAAAGCCGAAATTAATAGAAAGCATGAACATTAAAAATCGAAAACAAAACTGGGACAGCTTTCGGTGTATCGATTGAGGGCTTAGAGCAGAATTATGGAATTCTGAAAGGAAAATTGGGCAGCAGTCTGACTAGGTAATCGAAAGACTGAGCTTGGGAGAATATTTGTGCGAAGTAGGCCAACTCTGTAAGGGAAATTTATTGATAATTAATCGTCAACACGGGTTGTTATTGCTTGTGAAACACGATAAATTACTCTAGACACTGATGGTACTCTAACCCCATGATCATGTGCATCAGTGATGAGTTTTTGGAAGCTAGGTGTGTCATAGTAGGCCTACCGTAATGCAATCAGGACTTGTAAGTTGTACAGTAGGATTTCGATCGGTAAGTTGCGGTTTTGATATCATCATTAAAGCGGCAATTTCATATTTTTAAATTACATTTTTAAAATATATTCAAAATAAAGCCTTAAAATAGATGTTATCTATAAACAGTCCAACCTTGTTAAAGAATAATCCTATAATTCACTATTGCCAGTTGAGAAATTGGCAAAAATATCAATTTCAACATTAAATTCAAACGTTTGAAGATAGCTATTGCACAGGGAGGATGGGTAAACAAGGAGGTAATTGTGTTATTATTTTACGATAAACTTACGCAAATTTTCATCGTAAGTTGCTTTGTGAAACTGGCCCCAGTTCTTCAAATTTTTTCAATTCCAGAACACTTTTATCCGCCAAACCAGTTAATAAATGAAGACCACAAAAGAAATGATTAATATTCATATGAAAATTTCGCTCTGAATCTGATAAATCTGACCAGTTGTCTACTAATTTAGCGCAAATACTGCCTCTGTATTGGGTAAATAAAGAATTAAATAGCTTTTCAGTGCTGGTTCTGTCTGACATGGTATTTTTAATTTCGAAAATAACGGATTTACGAATGGTCCACCAATTTCGTCAAGATCTGCCAAAATTTCGGTTAACGTCGTTAATGTAGTTTGCGCAGATTTATCAGCCATTTCACAAAGACCAAGAACAAGTGGCGTATGTGTCGAGTCAGCGGTTATTGTGTATGTGCCGAATAAAGAGCCAAATTTTGTAGTTTCGTCAGTATAAAGGGTGGTGTTTTTTGCCAACTTCAAGGTTTCCGAAACATGTTTTAAAGATACACCGACGCGTTCACATGATATTCTTTGAACTGTAGATTTTGATGGAGTGTAATTAGATTTTAGTCCCGCGACAGCCAAGCATGCGGTTATAACCGCTGCTACGTTACCATTCGAAACGTTTAGATTTTTAAGTTCCATGACCAAATTATGGCATTCTGCTGTGTATCTTTGATTTTTGACATCATGCAAAATTACTTCATTCATCTTAAAAGGTTTGGACTTGCAACCATTTTTTTTACCTGCCAAATGTTTTTTATTTTCATTATTAGCCTTCATGCGAATCATTTCTTTTTTAGTCTTCCGAAGTTGATTTTTTAACTGGGCGATCTTGCTTTTATGACACTTTGACAATCGCCGCAAATACTTATTTTTCCAATTTAAATCAGTCAAGGTCGCATCGGCAGATGTCTGAGTCTCTCTATTTATTAAATTAATTTCACTAGTGTCTGCCGATGGAGTCTCGTCAGCTATCGGAAAAAATGGGGTGTCAAGAAAATCGTCATATAATTTCATAAATTTATCGGACTTAGCCTTACTTTTACCCAGCTTCCTAGTCTGTGTCTACAGTCTGACCAGTCTAGTTTGAATGTATTTGTCACCAAACGTCACACAGTCGTCATGTAAAGTAGTTATGATAGATCGATGCTCCGTAATTGTCGGGAATTTATTAACAATGCCTAGTATAAGCCTATTTGTTATTTTTGCCATAGGTAGTTTGGTTAGAGTGCTCAAATCATAGGGGTACTTGTCCAATCCATTGCTGGATAGCAAATCATTGGTGGACGCCATCTTGCAGGGCTCAGTCTCAAATCTAGAAAAATCGATCAAAGCCTATGGCAACAGGATAATGAAATAATTATAATATACTACGATTATGAAAATAATTTACACTAAGTTACCGAAAAGCGTCTGGAAAATAAAGACTACCAATAACAAGTTTGTTTCGGTTATTTTCCGGACTCAAATAGTTCTGCGTATTTAGAGCTAGCAAATATGTATTTCCTAACCAGCACAGATCGTCACGTAAACCAAGGTTGTAACCACTAAATAAAAGTAAATCTCGAAAGGCTGTAATGAAGTTATCCGGCGATCTCATGTGGTTGAAAGTTAGAAATGAAACGAAGTTATTACAGCTAGCTCTGTATTTAAATCACCAAAATCAAAAATCAAATCAAGGAGTGAAATTGAAATTTTTGCGCAAGTTCGTTATTATATAAACACGAAAGTCGAAGTGCGTAATGACTGCATTTTTACTTTGCTTTATATACCAATACATGTTTGTAAAAGCTATTTGTGACGTATATTTGCTGAGACCTCCAAATTCACATGCCCGGGACTAAATATCGCTCACTTGAGAGAAAACCCTTGATAAGGCAATCAGACAGATAAGTGGGTCAGTTTTTATAACGACAATAATTGACTCTCTGAACCACTCTACCATGGGTCTTAAGACCAGCAGGAGAAAGTCAAGGACTCAGAAAAAAAACACAAGGTTAGGCAGCTGACCCTACTCCTTGTCATTTTTAAGCAACAAACCCTTGACTCGGTGACTTGTCTTATGGTATAAGTGCAATCGTAAATTCACTCGACCATTGATGTCACCCATCCATCACAATTAAATTGAACCCCTTTTCTTTGCAAGTAGGGGGGTTGGGATGGCCTAGTGGTCTAGAGTGCCGCGCTTCGACCTCTAGCTGGCCGTTCACCTCTGGCTTGCGGCTGTGGTTTCGAGCCCTGGTGTGAGCGTATGTGACATGGAGATAGGGGCGCCTTCTCAACCTCGTGGGTTTCCTCCGGGAACTCCGGTTTCCTCCCACTGCTAAAGACCCCTACGCGCAAGCGAATTATTGAAATAAAATTAAACCATATGTTAGTCCCGAAATGACCTAGTTTGTGTTGAGTGGACGTTAAACCCCATTTCTCTCTCTCTCTCTCTCTTTGCAAGTAAATTATCATTGCTTTTAGGTAAATGACTGTCATTTTGTTGTAGCCATGTTTGTAGACCATCTGTTAAATTACAATATCAGTCATAGAACTGGTTAAACCCTTTCCAAATATAATTTTAACACAGAGATCAATAATAAAGGTTTCAACAGTCGGAAGTGACGAACGCCAAAGGAAAACATTCCTCCATATAACTGACTGAAGTGACGAATGATAACAGATACAGTAGAATCTGTATTAAGCAGCCACTCAAGGGAAATACCTTGAGTGGCCTCTTAATGGGAGTGGCCTCTTAATAGGACAAAGAAAAGATAACTCTTAAAATAGAAAAAGAAAAGACAACTCTTAAAAAAGGTAACTGTATCAGGTAGTTTATTAATAACAAACAATATGTATATCTCAACAACAAACAAACATTATTAAACAAAAAAGTCACTAAATTTGGGCTGCTTGGCACACTTTGATTTTGAAACAATTAATTTTGATGTTATGTCTCTAACATTCATGACAGCATCCAAAAGTTCGAAATTACTCTTCTTTTTCAGCTAGTGTTTTTATTTGGTCACAATAGTTTAAGGCTGTTTCTATATTACAACATTTTTCACTTTCTTTTAATTCTTCATCTTCTTCACTTTCGTTATCAATATCATCATTTCTTTCTCCTCCTATCTCTTCAGCTAATAGATCTTTAGCTGATTTTGACCAGTCAATTTCAGACACATTGTCACAAGTTGCCAACTCACTATCTATTGTTGGTAACGAAACAAAATCTGTGTCAAAAACTTGTTTTGACATCCGTAATAGCGAAAGGGGTAAGTTGAATTCGTCGTCTTCGTCATTTTCATCAGCTATGTCGAGTTCAAAGCCACATCGTTTAAAACACTTTGTTATGGTTGTATCTAAAACATTTTTCAACGAAGCACTAATCCAGTATATCACTGTAAGAATATCCAAGCTTTTCAATATCTCGGTATTGGTGGAGGTCACAACTTCCTCCATTTGCATAATCACATGTTCTAATTGTCTCTTCTGATAGTCTTTTTTAAATGTTTCTATTATTCCTTGATCCATAGGTTGCAACTTTGACGTGCTGTTGGCAGGAAAAAACTGGAGCTTAACATTTGACAGTTCTAAATGTGGATGCGATGGCACATTATCCAAAAACAGAAGAATGTTTCTTTTCTCGCGTCTCATCTGCTTATTAACTGTCTGCAGCCATTCTTCGAAAATAGCCGCAGTCATCCAGGGCTTTTCATTACTTCGATACATTACGGGAAGCTTATCGACGTCCTTAACCTTGCTAAAGCATCAAGGTTTTTTCGATCGTCCTAACACTAAGGGTTTCAGCTTTTCTCCTGGCACACTGGCACACAAAGTTTTCCGCGACCCGTCTTTGTAAAATAATCCTGTTTCGTCCATGTTTAAAATGTCTTTCCGTAAAAACCCACTGCACAAATGCGGAACTTTTGACTTGAAATCGTCGACGACACCCATATCCACATCTGCCCGCTCATACAGCCGAAAACAATATTATGTCGGGAAAGAAATGACCGCAGCCATCCGTTAGAAGCTTTAAAATTTTCTAATTCTAAATTCTCGGCAAATTACAAATATTATGTCGGGAAAGAAATGACCGCAGCCATCCGTTAGAAGCTTTAAAGTTTTCTAATTCTAAATTCTCGGCAAATTGCAATGCCTTTGTTTGTAGAAGAGGCCCGTTCACTGTCTTTAAAAAATTCCCAAACGAGTGTTTACGTCTTCATTCCTCGTCACACGTTTTACACACTTTCTATCTGGGGCACAGACCTGATATTCTTCTAACACTTCTGCCTTTCTCTTCAAAATATTCTGTATCTGCGTTCTGCCAACACCTATCGACTCTGCTATTTGCCTCCCGCTTTGACCTTGCTGTAAGAGGTTCCTCGACCGTTAAAACTTTCCGTAATTTAGACATATTGAATCAATAAATGAAAAGTTTGTGTGGGGTGATCATTTTATACTGGGCGACCTTCGGTTGCACATATTTTCGTACTATAGTCGAACCATCTGCATCCGAATGACATTTAGTTCAACCAGTGGTCGCGACCAGCCGTACCATGCGATAAAGCACGGTCGGGATAGTTCAAAGATGGCTGACAAAACTGACACTTGAGAAGATTTTCTGAAAAATATAATAAAATTGCCGATTGCCTTTGAGTTATTTACACCTTGGTCGGTATTATAGGGTCCGTGTTAACACCCGAAAGTTAGTGAATGGGCATTGGAGTAATAATCTTGGGTTTGATTTTTTTTCCGTCTTTTTTTGATTAATTTGACAGATTATGATCTTCTTATATTGGAATCGAATATATATAGGCCATACGACGAAAAACTGTACCTGTGAAATGATCTTGGGTTGGGTGACATAAATCCAATGAAAAGAATTCTGATATTGACTAATCCTTTTTGTAATCAATTTTAAGCTTGCTTTCATATCGCAGTATGGGAAATTAACCAGTTTTTAAAAATACGTGAGTAAATAGCAGCAAATATAGCAGGGGGAACTACTGACATGGTTGTCAATGGCTAAGGCCATTTGCGTTCGGTTGCTGGTTCAGACTGTAGTCGCGACCATAGTCTACATCCGAAGGTCACCCTGACTATTGTGGCTTGGGCAGGATTAAATAACAAAGGTATAATTAACCGATGATCTCTGAGTTGTTGTCATTTTCATTGTTATACGTCCACATTCATAATGTGAACGTATTATGCCGTCGCCCCTGTGTGTGTATGTATGTGTGTGTGTGTGTGTGTGTCTGTGGTTCGCCTACAGGGCGCAATTCTTCATGGATTTTCTTCAAACTTGGTATACTTATTCCTTATACCCTAAGGAAGATCCCTATTGTTTTGGGGGCATGCCCGACCCCCAGGGGCCGAGCCACGCCCATTTCTAGTATTTGTTTGTTTGTCGTCTACAGGCCACATTTCTTAACTTATAATCTTGAAACTTTGCATACACATTTTTTGTACCCTAAGGAACATCCCTATCGTTTGGGATGTATGCCCCACCCCCAGGGGCAGAGCCACGCCCATTTTCTTTTCGTGTTTCTTTGTGTCGCCTACAGGGCGCAATTCTTACTGGATTTTCTTCAAACTTGGTATATGTATTCCTTATACCCTAAGGAAGATCTCTATTGTTTTTGTTGCATGCCCGACGCCCAGGGACAGAGCCACGCCCATTTCTAGTATGTATTTGTTTGTCGTCTACAGGCCACATTTCTTACCTTATAATTTTGAAACTTAGCATACACATTCTTTGTACCCTAAGGAACATCCCTATCATTTGGGGTGCATGCCCAACCCCCTGGGGCAGAGCCACACCCATTTTCTTATCGTGTGTCTTTGTGTCGCCTACAGGCCACAATTCTTATTGGATTTTCTTTAAAACTTTGTATACTTACTCTTTATACTCTAAGGATGATCCCTATCGTTTGGGGTGCATGCCCAACCCCCCAGGGGCAGAGCCACGCCCATTTTCTTTTTGTGTGTCTCTGTGTCGCCTAGAAGCCGCAATTCTAACTGTATTTTCTTAAAACTTTGTATACTTACCCTAAGGATTATCCATATTGTTTTTTGGTACATGCGGCCCCCCTTGGGCAGAGCCACGCCCATTCCTTGTATTTATTTGTTTGTCGTCTACAAGCCACATTTCTTAACGTATCATCTTGAAACTTTGAATGATTATTCTTTGTACCATAAGGAACATTTCTATCATTTGGGGTGCATGCCCAACCCCCAGGGGCAGAGTCACGCCCATTTTCTTTTTGTCTGTCACCTACAGGCCATAATTCTTAATCGGTCATCTTGAAACTTAAAATACTTATTCCTTATACCCTAAGGATGACCCCTTTTGTTTTATGTGCATGCCCGACCCCCATGGGACAGCAACACCCATTTCGTGTATTTGTTTGTCTGTCGTCTACAGGCTGCATAAAGATGACCCCTATTGTTTTTGGTGATTTCCTAACCCCCAGGGGCAGAGTCATGCCCATTTTTACTTCGTGTCTATGTGTGTTGTCTACAGGCCACGATTCTTAATGGATCATCTTTAAACTTGGGATATGTATTCCATATAGCCTAAGGACGTCAACTGCATGTCCCGACTCACACAGGCAAGACACGACCAATTTTTGTGTTTGTCGTTTACAGGCCGCAATTCTGAATGAATCAGCTCGGTACTTGGTTTATGTATTCCTTATAGCCTGAGGGCGTCCACTATTGATTTTGATGAATGTCCCGACCCCCAGGGGCAGAGCCACGCCCACTTTTTGCCTCTGAATGGATTATCTTGGTATAATTATTCCTTATACTCTAAGGACGGCAACTATTAATGTTGGTGCACGACCCTCAACGCTAAACAAACCAAACGTCTAGCCTTCTTGACAAAGTACGATATCAATCAAAGCAGGAATGTGGACGTATATTGTAGCGTTAGCGTTATGTTTTCATTAATTAACCGAAAAACATAGGTTGATTGATATGTTTATTGTTTCTTTCAACTGGCTTATTAGTGCTGATTAACACTTAATCTAGGGTTAAGGAGAGGCAAGTAGCGAATGGAAACCATAGCGACAGTCAAAACAAAATGGCGGATATCAACAGTGGCCATTGAATAAGCGCTATTTTTCTCAATTCTTCGGTAAAATAGTGACCGCTGGCCGCGTTAGAGGAGTGGCCGTTGAATAAAGAGATGAAACAATAGAATTTTTGCGGGGGGAATTTATTGTGGCTGCTTACAAGGAGATGTCGCTGAATAGGAGTGGCTGCTCATACAGATTCTACTGTACATGGGCGAATTTCTGCTCCCTTATAATTCCTGCGAAGACCAAAACTTATTGTGTGATACCGTGAATGGATATGGGGTTGTTGGATGGCCAAATGGTTGGCATGTGCGCGCTGTATCATAAAGCCTGTCATTGAGTCAACTGACATGGTTTCGAATCCCTGGTTGTACGTGACAAGGAATAGGGTCGTCTGTCCAACTGACATGGTTTCGAATCCCTGGTTGTACGTGACAAGGAATAGGATCACCTGTCCAACCTCATGGGTTTCCTCTGGGTCCTCCGGGTTCATCAGACGGTTTCTTTCCACTGCTAAAGACTCCTACGTGCAAGCAAATTATTGACATAAAATTAAACCAAATGTTAGTCCCAAAGTGACCTATTTTGTGTTGTGTAGACGTTAAACCCCATTGAAAAGAAAAAAGTGAGTGGATATCTGACAGTTCATAAAAAGAATTGACTGCCACAAGATAAGAGAAAACTAATAAAACCTCAAGAAAAAGTCAGTGCATTACCATGTTTTTTGTAAGATAAAGAAGGAATGTACGGACTATATCTATTTTTCTTGTGTTCTCGTTGTCACTTGTCACTTCAGTCAGTTTTATAGAGGGATATCTCATGTTTTCCTTTTGCGTTCATCACTTCCAATTTATGAAACCTTTGGAATGTGTTTAACGAGTTCTGTCACAATATGTGATAATGACTGACACCAATATTGTCAGAGTTCCAAAGATAGACATGTAACTTTAAATGTTATTATTATTGTTTACAGATCAGTCTTCCTGTACAGCGAATACTTATTAACCCATCTGCAGAACATATGGTTTATAAATTTTTGGGTTATGATGCAATAGCAACAGGTATTAAAAGTGTTAAAGTTCCTGAAAATGATGTCAATAATATTTTATATTGGAGTTTACCTGAAGCTATGTTGGGAGACAAGGTTAGATATAGATTATACTGTTTAACAATCCTCATTCACATTACCTCTATATTTTATGGATAATTAGGGTTTCACACTGCGTAGCTTGTGTGAAACACTATTGTTTTTGTTAAAATTATTATTCTTATTAAGCTTTCATATTACATATGAAAGCTTATTGTTTCTGTTAAGATTATTATTATTTTTTTTTTTTTTTTGTGTGTTTTCTGCAAATCGGATTTCTCAGAATCTATCCGTAGGATCTTCCTGAAATTTTGACCTACCCCCCAAAAATGGGGTGCGAACCTTGATTAAATATATTTTCAAAACGTTTACGAATCCAAAATCACCGAAATTTACGAACGACAAAATGGACAATGCATAGTCGTAACTTTGTTATTTTTTGACCGATTTTACTAATTCTTTTTTCTTTGAATACCTTGAAAAAAATCATTTTCATCTGCAGTTTCACATTTTCGAATTTCGAAAATTCGTCGCTGTGATTTCGAACTGGAAGTTTAGACCAATTTGACAACTTCTTTAATAGTTGTACGATTTTCATGAAATTTAGTATATATGTAGACCTTACCGATGTGACTTCAAAAATATAATTAGAAATTTTCTAAATTATCTCCCCTTGGTGAAATTAAGGATCAAATTTTTCAAAAAAATCGTCGAAATATAGGTCAGAATGACCTAATTTTTTTTTTCGATACTAGACAAGGAATTACTGATTCGTAAACAAAATATGGAGTTTGTCGATCGAACCGGAAGTGCCACCATCTTTAAACGTGAAAAATCACTAAGGCTTTTTTGCTATTTTACTTACAGACTCGGGAGTTATATTTTCGGAATCCTTGTAGGAAGGCCTAAAAAATGTCGCGAATAGAATTTTGATTTAGGTCAACCGGGAGTCACCATTTTGAATTGAAAATGAAAAATAGAAGCAATTTGAAGGGCCGAGACTTTGGAGCACAATAACTCTCATTCTAATTAAGCTAGAATGTTCAAACTTGTTGTAGACGTTCACTAGGTCAATGTTATGATTGAGTTCAAAGATGAGCATTTTCTGCTTAGGGTAAGCAGAGATAAGCATGCTGATTTGTTGATTCTTTAGGGCACGATAACTTCGGTTATAATGAAGACAGGGCGGTGAAACTTTTGTCAATAGAGAGTCTAATAGCTAGCCTGTTGTGTGAAATCATTGTATCATTTTTTTTAAATATCAAGGATAGCCGAAAAAAAGAGATTAAAAATCCAAAAAGTCGTATCTTTACAATTTGGAGCATGTTTAGAGGTCTTTCTCGTAAAGTCAACATACTATTTTTTGGGAACTTCTTCTACAAAGAGTCTTATTGGTAGTCTTTTATATGAAACCATCGATCAACAGTCCAACATATCAGGAGTAGAAGAACAAAAGGATCGAACATTGAAAACGGCACCCTTTCATTGTTAAGCGAAACATGCAGTGTGGGTGACTACAATCTAAGCATTTAGTCATCGTATAGAGTTTATTCAACAGTATCGAATTCCAACTGCTTAGGGATATTTTACGTGCACTCCAATGTGTACACGGGACCTTGGTTTTTCGGACCATCCGAAGGACTAGACAGCTGTGCTTGTCAGGCCCTCCGTTCTGCCTCACTGACAAGGGGGAACCACGCCGGGAAATCGAGATGAACTTTATCCGTGCAGAACTTTCAATTCAAGCCAAACTTTTATTGCATACGATTAAGCTGGTCAGTTGGAGCTTATTTTCAAAAGTTTTGTAATAATCGGTTGGTAATTAAAGTACCATGCACATTAAACTGTTAAAACAGAAAATTTCGCCCGGTTGAAATGTTTCTTGCTATACGTCAGCAATTTTCCGAATTCAGGGAGGCTGAATGGTTAGCATGTGTGGCTGTATCGTAACGTCTGTCATTGAGTCAACGGGCGTCGTTTCGGTCTCGTAACGACGCTGTCCGATCAAAATTTAGTTAATTCAGTAGGCGCAGACAGATAGGTCGTTAAAACCATTTCTGTTCAGTTCATTCCATTTCCTTAAATCTATGAAAGTTGTGTGAATTGGGAATCGCGTATTACTCAACAGTTTCAGGAGAGATAAGCCGTCTTTGAGATTGGAAATCAATTTTTGATATCGACTGTGTATGATTGCTACTAGATCGATTGTGATTCAGGTTCTAATCAGTTTGGATTGAAGAATCGGGGTGGTATATGTGTGTGTGATGGGGTGGGGGTGGTGACACAAGACGCTATATCCCTTCGCAACCACACACCTAACAAATGCAGGGTATTAGACTGTCATCTGTATAGGGAAAATGTGCTTAAAAATCGATTTTTGTTGCACCCCCCCTGGGTCTAAAAAATGTTGCCATTTTCTTATAATACAAGGTTTCTAGTGATGGAAAATCCATATTCCCACCTTCAGATATTGCCAGTTTTTAAAATATTACCCATTTACCCAGGGTCTCGGTCACTTTATCATGCTTGTCTAACATGACTTTGACGTCGTGATTTTGGATGATAAAATTACTGCAGGTGAATAATTTTTTTCGTGTGTACTGCCAAAATGCACAGCAACATTTGAAAAAAAAAATTATGGAAATATCTCAATTTGTATATGCACAGGACCAATTATAAGCGCCCACAAAGCAGTAATGTTGCACATCGTAGCATGTTTTTGTCTATTTATGAAAATACAGCGTCATTGTATTGATATTGAATTTAATTTATTATCAGAAATCATACATAAATTTGATAATTGCATAGAAATATTTTATTTCAACCAAAAAACAATACATAAACGTGATATTTCAAAGAGGGGTTACAGGTAAAAAGGTATAAGGGGAGATAACTCATATCATAAATGACCTATAAATATTGAACAAAGACTAAATTTCTTCTTGGCAACCCACCCTATCACCAAACAAAGAATGAAAACAAATTTAAAACATTAATCTTTTATGTAATGACTAGTATTAAAGGTTTAAATAGATATAAATTAGGCCTTTGTATTGCAATTTACAACAACATTTCAATATCTATATTTTTTTAAAATACAGAAAACATTTTTTTCATTTTTAATAACTGTTATATCAATAATTTTTTTAAATGTTGCTGTAACAATTGTGCAATAATTAATGCTTAAATAGTTAAAATATAAAATATAAAAAAATATAAAAACAGTTAAACAAAGTACTAAAATCAACAAATGGAAAAGTATTTACACATTTATTTATCTTTCGATATATTGTTTGGTTATCTTTTAAAGATATGAATCATGCCTGTGTATTATAATTAAAAACAACATTTCAAAACTAGTTTAAAATATAGAAAACCCTTTGTATTGTTAAAATAATAATTCAATTAAATCTGGACATAAAGTAGTTGAATATTATACATGTAGTTAGTATGTAAAATACAGGTAAAACAAACAGTTAAACAAAATACTAAAATCAAAAGATGGAAAAGTATGTACATATTCATACATCTTTATCTAGTGATATATATTTTTTTAAAGGTTAAAATAGATATAAATCATGTCTGTGTATTGTAATTTAAAACATTTCAAAACTAGCAAAAGTGCTAGTAAAAAATGTTGACACATTCTTAGAACGGATGTTTTAGTGCATTTGGACACCACAATCTAGTCATTTTGTGCCAATTCACTTGCCATCAAATATACCAGCACTACTTATACTATAGAGTATAGAATAAATCGGCTACTACCACACCTTGTCATTGAGTTCACTGATAATGGGATTCAAACTCAAGTCCATTGATGACAGACCTTTTTGTAACCACTTGGCTATATAAATCCCTTCCCACCCACTAGTTACCTATGTAGGCCTATGATATAAAATAGATATAACAACAAGCCACAAGGACACAACAACTACTACAAGTATGAATTAAATTTACCCTGAAGACTTAACTGTGGGTTTTCTTGTTAGGAATCGAACATAATCCTTGTAGCATCAGTAGATGGTACCTAACTTCAACAGCAACACAGTCTTTATCTCTGATGTGCCTGAGAATGGTTTCATCTTCTTTCTTAAAGCCCCAATAACACTCTTGTTGTAACTGAAAAATATGTCCCAATCTTCATTCTGGTCAACAAATCGTATTATTTTAGAATATTCCAATTAAATGATGATATAAATTTCATCTTAACACACCTAATTAAAAAAAATGGAAAAATTCAACCAATTGATTTGAAAAGGCTAGCGTAAACCTTTTCAAATGTGACTTGGATTTTAAAATATTTTCGAACCCTCTGGACAAATAAAATAGGTTGTAATGGATAATTTACACAACAGGTAGGACATTTAAACATCTAGTACTTAGAATAAGGGTATTATTTATTTTCTGGAGCTACCAAGCCAGCAAGTATGTTATTGCCCTTTAATTGCTGCTTCTCTAAGTCCCCCTAAAAAGATATGGAAAAATGTAAATATCATGGATATCATAAACCAACTAGCAGTAGAATGCATATTCGTTTTCTGGTTACATATGCATAAATAAAAAACCCATAAAATTCTTTATGCAACAGTTTTTATGTGTATAATAGGCTTTGTATGGAGCAGCCTACTTTTAACAATGAACTAGACAACTTTTGGCAGACCTCGTAAATACATGTACATAACCCTGCGTGTTCGGATAGGCTACTCCCACACGTTTTCACTGTGATCGCAAAGAATGAGACTCATACCCTCGACTATTGATGACAGACTGATAGATAACACCTATCGGCCACCCGACCACTCTCCCCAATAAACGTCTTTTACGACACGCTGAGGAGGGTTGATGGGCCTATTCCACTAGGTAACACTGGGCATAGCCAGGAAAGGAGGGTGGGGGGGACAATATTAAATCACAACGGTTGAACAAATAATAAAAACTTACCCCCATCTTTAATTTCTGCTTATCAGAGACAGTCTTATTCTGACACCTGTAGAACAAAGGTACTTTTTTGCAGATAATGCCCAGAGGAGGAAAGACATGTCCTCGCAGGTGGACAGCTTGGGTTGTTGATGATTTAGTTGAGGCTGGTCGCAAACCTTGTCTAGAGGTGGATTGACTCTCATCACTCCTTTGCTTCTCACCAGACTGTAGCCTAATGCAACTCTTTTAGTAGCTCGTTCAATCTTTGTTCTGTCTGTGAATCTCGAATAACACTTGGAATGATAGCCATAAACCCATCGTCACATAGTGCATCTTCTTTATTCCCTATAAATACAAACATACTGACTCCTAATTTTATTGCACACATAAACAAAATAAGCAAATTAGAACCTGAGAGAAGAATTTAGGTGGCAACAAATATCCATAATGAAAATTACTTTTCTTTTATGAAAAACAATAAGATACTGCCACCTGTTTGCACTTGATTTGTGAAAAGACACTTAGACAATCTGGGGTTAATAAAATAAAACCAAAGGCTAGCATGAATGCTATCGATTTTAAAACAAACCTATCTCTATGAACTATATATAACGAGACTATACAATGTGAATGTCAACAAACATTATTATTATTATCGTAACTTGCACACAGCAATGACAACAAACAAGAAATATTATATACGGACAAGCTCTCGTTGCGTTGTACAGTCCCGATCATTTGTGATGAGTACAGGTGTCTATAAAATTTAATCCGCCTATCATTTTGTGTTTCGCTGAAAAATAAAATGGTGACTCTACTTTCAATTTTAGTTTGATTTAGTTGATAAACTTACCATCAAATACATCTTTATATTGTTGGCACACTTTTAGCTCGTTTCCATCAAGATTTGTCCATTCTTTAAAACTTAAAACAACCTTATTCCAACTGGTATCTGTAAATTTAATCAGCTTTCCACAATCTTTGTCTTCGAGGTGGATGAGGCACTTCATCGTCTTAAAGTAAACACGCTAACTCAGACTCACCTTTTGACCTGTGAACTTGAGGTCAAATTGGCTCTAGAATGTTTTTGATTGGTTGTTTGTTTTAATGATATGCATCAGGTGTAAATAGTGGTTGATAAACTTCATGGCGCGAACAGAAACTTGCGACGACTCGTTTATAAAAACTGGGACATTCTAGAAGCGGGAAGGCGGCTTTTTATCCATAAAAATTCACATTTTACTAATGTGTGACTTTACAACTAAACCCATTTTATAGAAATTTTTTGAAACGATAGCTACTGACAGACGACGGTCTATATAGGTTGCGATCAGTTCTTTCAAGATTTTCATATATTTAAGCCACTTTATTACACGCCTCATCTGAAAATGTCTGTGTTAGTGTAGATAAATGTTGACCAAATAACATCTTTCACCATTTTGACTTTCAGTTACAGAACTAGCATAGGGGCGTTTTAAGGTTTATCATGGCGGAGGCTGTACTATTTTGAGGGCCCTCTGTCGCGAGGGGAGGTTCTTGATTGATGATTGTCATGCCAATGCAATGGCTGCATTCTCATTCATTAGTGGATTCGACAGTAACAGTGTATAGAAAACGATTGAGTTGGACTCGGGGGCCCTTTCCCTTGGCCCTAGGGACCCTTTTGTCATTCGTGGGAATACTTTTGTCTGTCTTTAGAGCCCTCCCTAACTAGGGTACATTTTCATTTTCGCATCGGTTTTAGCATTTTTCTCCCGTTTTATTTTTATACGCCCACATTTTCATGTGGACGTATATTGTCGTCGCCCCTGTTCGTCCGTCCGTCCGTCCGTCCACAATTGTTTGTGAACAGTCTACAGGTCTCAATTTTTATCCGATTTCAATGAAACTTAAAACATAGGTTTATCACCCTAAGATCTCGGTTCCTTTCGATATTGGCATGTATTGGACTGTAACTTCATGGGTTATGGCCCCTGATTGTACGAAAAATCACGTTTTTTAGCTTGTGAACAGTTTAGAGGTCACAATTTTGAACCGATTTGGATGAAACTTGAAATGCATGTTTATAACCCAAAGATCTTGGTTCCTTTCGATATTTGCGCCAATCGGATCGTAACTTCCTGAATTATGGCCCCTGATTGTCCGAAAAATCGTCCTTTTTAGCTTGTGGTCCCTCTGGAGGTCAAAATTGTTATCCGATTTAAAAAACCGTTTGATTATATCACCGTTCCATGGTTATGAAGGTTGAGTTCGAATTTCGTGAAAATCGGACCAAAATTGGCGGACAAAATGGCCGCCGTTTGTACGCGAATAGTGTGAAAATATTTTAAATCAAGGTTGTGAATAGTGTAGAGGACACAATTTTGAACCGATTTGGATGAAACTTGAAATGCATGTTTATAACCCAAAGATCTTGGTTCCGTTCGATATTTGCGCCAATCGGATCGTAACTTCCTGAATTATGGCCCCTGATTGTCCGAAAAATTGCCCTTTTTAGCTTGTGGTCCCTCTGGTGGTCAAAATTGTTATCCGATTTAAAAAACCGTTTGATTATATCATTGTTCCATGGTTATGAAGGTCGAGTTCGAATTTCGTGAAAATCAGACCATAATTGACGGACAAAATGGCCGCCATTTGTACGCGAATAGTGTGAAAATATGTTATATCAAGGTTGTGAACAGTGTAGAGGACACAATTTTGAACCGATTTGGATGAAACTTGAAATGCATGTTTATAACCCAAAGATCTTGATTCCTTCCGATATTTGCGCCAATCAGATCGTAACTTCCTGAATTATGGCCCCTGATTGTCCGAAAAATTGCCCTTTTTAGCTTGTGGTCCCTCTGGAGGTCAAAATTGTTTGATTATATCACCGTTCCATGGTTATAAAGATTGAGTATGAATTTTGTGAAATCGGACCAAAATTGACGGACAAAATGGCCGTCGTTTGTACGCGAATATTGTGAAAATATGTTATATAAAGGTTGTGGACCTTATAGAGGTCATAATTTTGAACCGATTTTGATGAAACTTGACATGTATGTTTATAACCCAAAGATCTTGGTTCCTTTCGATATTTGCGCCCATTGGATCATAACTTCCTGAATTATGTCCCCGGATTGTCCGAAAAATCGCTTTTGTTCGCTTTTGGTCCCTCTGGAGGTCAAAATTATTATCCGATTTAAAAAAACGTTTGACTATATCACCGTTACATGGTAATGAAGAGAGATTTCGTGAAAACCGGACTAGAATTGACGGACAAAATGGCCGCCGTTTGTACACGAATAGTATGAAAATATGTTATATCAAGGTTGTGGACCCTATAGATAGAGGTCACAATTTTGAATCGATTTTGATGAAACTTGACAGGTATGTTTTAAACCCAAAGATCTTGGTTCCTTTCGATATTTGCGCCCATCGGGTCATTACTTCCTGAATTATGTCCCCTGATTGTACGAAAAATCACCCTTTTTAGCTTGTGGTGCCTCTGGAGGTCACAATTATTATATGATTTAAAAAAAAAACGTTTGATTATAAAAACCAAACAAATTCTAATGATTTTCTTATCATTCCTTAATATGCGACAATTCTTGTTGACTGCCCGGACGATTTGGCTGCTGTGTGGGCGTATGTTTCGTTGCCTCGCAACCTATTTTTTCAACTGCTTTGATTTTTTTCGCGGGGAGGCTGGCGCCTCCACCGCCTCAGCTATAAAACGCTTTTGAACTAGCAGTACTATTGACATAATACCGTTTTTTCTTCAAGAATCATTCGGCATTCCAGGTATGCTACATTCTATTCGCTGTCTTCCATAGGAGCGGTAAGCTGAGACCTGTTTGTGGGAAAAACCCTAAACAATATGCGAGGGTGGAATAATTGTACATTACTTTAAGGTTTGCGTGAAGTAATTGACATATCGAAATTACAGTTATATGCACTGAATAACCATGACACGGAGAGAGAGCGAGAGAGAGAGAGAGAGAGAGAGAGAGAGAGAGAGAGAGAAATGGGGTTTAACGTCCACTCGACGCAAACTAAGTCATTTTGGGACTAACATATGGTTTAATTTTATTTCAATAATCTGCTTGCGCATATTAACAGTGGGAGGAAACCGCAGGTCCCGGGGTAAACCCAGGAGATTTGACAGGCGAGATTGTAGGTTAGGGTTAGGGTAAGCGCTAAGGTTAGGTCTTGGGTTAGGATTAGGATTAGCGATATCCCTATTTACATCTCGTGACCTTTGACCAAACGTAATGAAGTCAGGATGTGACGTATATATGCACATTGAGGTTATCAAGCTATAGACCGGACTAGTAGTAAGCTATAAACGGATAAATAACAAGAGTTTATATGTATATTATTTTATTAAATTTATATATAACTCCCTGATTTACATATATACATTATGCATGAACAATAGAAACTATATACTAGTATTTATAAGTATTAAAGCTATGGTAATATTATGCTATCAAATAGCCGTATTGTCTTAATATTTGTTGTAACCGCAAATTTGATAGTTATTGTAAGAAGGATAACGGTTGTAGTTGTTGTATCCGTTACCGTATCCGTTGTTATTGTAGTTGTTATATCCCTTCCCATATTCGTTGTTATTGTG
Source organism: Patella caerulea (assembly GCA_036850965.1). Lineage (NCBI taxonomy): Eukaryota > Metazoa > Mollusca > Gastropoda > Patellidae > Patella > Patella caerulea. Next base: position 1,085,918 of record JAZGQO010000008.1, on the reverse strand, counting down.
GCCATTGTTGTAACCGTTGTTGTAATTGTAGGGGCCGTTGTAACTATTGTATCCTTTATTATTGTATTGGTTGTACTTGTATAGTCCGTTGATGTATCGGTTGTATGGCCCGTTGTTGTACCCGTTGTAGTTGTATGATTGTTTGTAAGCTCAAATCTTTCCATGTCCAATAAGTCTGTTTCCAATTATACCGTGTCCTATACCGTTACCAACGATACCATGACCAATTCCGTGTCCAACAATACCGTGTCCGATACCGTTACCAACGATGTCATGCCCAATGCCGTAACCAATCTTTCCATGTCCAATAAGTTCGTGTCCGATTCCGTTTCCAATGATACCATGTCCGATACTGTTACCAACGATACCATGACCAATTCCGTTTCCAACAATACCGTGTCCAATACCGTTACCAACGATGCCATGCCCAATGCCGTTACCAATCTTTCCATGTCCAATAAGTCCGTGTCCGATTCCGTTTCCAATGATACCATGTCCGATACCGTTACCAACGATACCATGACCAATTCCGTTTCCAACAATACCCTGTCCGATACCGTTACCAACAATACCATGACCAATTCCGTTACCAATAACACCGACTTTGCCAACAGCTACTATTCCGTGTCTGAGTCGGTTTCCTTGGATACCATGTCCAATACCATGGTTGAGTCCGTTGCCAATAGCTCCTACACCAACAAGACCATGTCCAACACCGGCATGTCCTCTTCCAAATCCTTTACCATTTCCGTTTCCAAAGACACCAACACCATGTCCGAAACCGTGTCCGATTTTAGCATCGATGTATTGGGAAGCAGCTACTGTCAAACAGACAGCGAAAGCGACGAAAGCCTGAAAAAGAAAAAAAAACATGTGTTTTACAGAAATAGCCGTAGATTTGATTCCATACTAAAAAAAAAATCGCGAGGGTTTATTTATAACCAAAAACTTGACAATCAAGAAATTTTACTGTGCCGCCATTATTTAGTACATGATCGAGTTTTGGCGTTACCAGGCAAAATCACAAATAATGTTCAACTCTGGGTAATAATTTACACTTTTTATAATTTACCTATGAATATAAAACTGCCCTATGAATATAAAACTGGCCCTATGAATATAAAACTGCCTTTAATACAATGTCAAGGGTGATAAGCAATAATACAACAGTGACGATGCAATACCATGTTCAACCCTCGATTTCTACCAGTTTTGAATTTAAAGATGGACCTATGGGTATGAATGCCAAGTGCGATAAGCAATCATATAAAAATTTAGTATGTAATGAAACTTATTAGTGTTATACCAAATTAGATATCAGGTTTCTTGTCTAGAAAGTTCAAGTATATCCCATCTGGGTCACGATCCTTGTCACTACATACCGCTAATTGGAAGTATTGAAGATTATTTAGTCAACAAGTTAAATTTACTCTCTGTAGATTGTTACAATGTTTTACTGTATTAGCCCAGTCTGTACAGAACAGAGGGGCGAAAAAGCAAGTCCAATTTAAGATTTCAGGGACCGGGTATGCTTATCTTAAAACTTCAAAGATTTGAAATCTTATACGGAGTAGGGCAAAAGTCCTACTTTATACACCGACTGGACCATTGAAGACAAAGAGATAGATTTTGCCCGGACATCTATAGTACGATATACTCTATCAAGGAATCTTTTACGTTCACGCCAATGTGTACACTGAACATTGCTTTTCGTCCCATCCTGACAATTAGACACTATTCCCTGTCAGACCGGGCAGACCTACTGTCCTGTACATCTAACAAGGGCAGTCAAGCCTGTACAATTGACTTTCTGGTCAAACCCCGGGAGAGAGCCCAAGTCCTACTGGTTAGTTAATCAGTGTCTCTTATCACTGAGCCACCATGATCCCCATACATTAAAAACATGGAGTTCGTAGATGAGCATTGTATGCTTAGGGTAAGCAGAGATAAGCAATTAGATTGGTTGATGATTTCGGACACTTTCACTTCAGTCAGAGTGATGAAACTTGGTGTATAGTTTCATTACATCAATACCTTGAATACGTTCGACAATGAGCATTGTCTGCCCTGGATAAGCAGAGCGATGAGCAATTTGATTGGTCGAGAATTTGAAACAAAATAACTCTCCTTCTAATTGGGGCAGAATGTTCAATCTTGGTGAAGGCGTTCATTAGGTCAGTGCCATGAAGTAGTGGAAAGATGAGCATTGTCTGCTTACAGTAAGCAGAGATAAGCAATCTGATTGGTTGATTCTTTGGGGCACGATAACTTTGGTTATAATGAAGTGAGAGTGACAAAATTCCAAATATAGATTCATTATGTCATTACCTTGACTAAGTTTGATGTTGAGAATTTCTGCGTAGATTTAGGAGCAATAAGCAATTTGGCGGATTTCATTAATTCTTTTTCCTTTTTAAGATTCTTTATATAACTCATGAGATGCGACAGAAACTGACCGTGAATATGAAAGCTTTAATATCTGCTTAGCAGATCTAGTTATTATTATTATTATTCAGATTCCAATTTGAATAGATCTCAGCAACTATGTGTCGCATCGTTACGATTTCTTCGGTTTTACTGGGAAAGTGGGTGTGACTTAGAGGATAAAGCTATTTTGAACGTTCTGCGACAATGCGAAATGTCCGAAATCACCGAAGTTATCGTTTTTGAAAATATTGCAGTAATTTTAACAATAATCATTGGATTTTAACTTTCGATACATTTTGGCATAGCCTGAGACAGGGCACATAGCTACACTACTTTTGATTTTTGATTTTCGGCAAATCTTCGAAGATATCAGGCGCCAAATTTCGAAAATTTAAAATTTTACAAAAAACTTTTTTATTTATGAATATTTTTTAGTCGTATTGTGCACAGAATTAAAGAGTCATCTGACTAGTGCAAAAATGTTAAAAAATTTTGTCTCAGTAATTTTCCTTGGCCGCCATTGGCTAATTCAGTTTTTCAGTCCTATATTAATTTTTTATTGTTCGATTTGTATAAAACAAAGTTCATATGCTTCGTTGTCTCAATTGTCATTTTTTTTGTTACCAATAATGTTATCTGTCGGCACCGGAAGTGGCATAATTTTACCAAAAACTACAATTTTGACAGTTATTTTCCTATTTCGAAAACAAATATTATTTTTTTGAAAAATTATATGACTCAAAGAGTGTGTCTTTTCAAGGCGCAAAAAATGTAGGAAGCAGTTTTTTTAATTTCGATTTCATTTTCGAGCAAATTCGATTAAGAGGCTAAAAATGGTGTAAAATTGGCCTATTTACAACCTATTCAGGCTTTTCAGATTTTAAAATATTTCTTCGTAACTTTTATAAACTTGTAGCTATAATCCATACGAAGAAAATGTATGTTAAAATTCGTTTGTAATATAAGCAGTTACCAAGAAATGGGCAGTTCTGTACAAGTCACTGTTTTCGTTATTTTGCCTGTAAAATAGTCAATTATGATTGGATTTTTATAAAAGTGACATTATTTGATTCAAAAAGCACGTAGCGTCATATCAAGTTGATTACAATTTAAAATTGACACCGGAAGTGACATCATTTGGTCAAAAAATGCATTTTAAACTTTTTAAATCAATGTTTTATTCAACCAAGAATAACTTAATATGTATTAATAATTTTAACTTTTGGTTTAAATTCACATATAAACAAAACTCAAATGGTCATATAGATATCATAAAATGGTTTCTAACTTATTCGGTTGCCGAGAAATAGACGGTTTTCTACAGGTCACTTTTGAAGGTTTCGGGGCCATAAAAGGGTCAATTATTATTCGATTTTCATAAACGTCACACCATGTTATACCTAATGCCATTTGGGATTTCAAACAAGTAATTTAAGATTTTCATTATCACCGGAAGTAACGTCATTTTGGCAAAAACTGTATTTTTAGCCTCCAAAACAGATATTTTATTCAAATGAGTCTGTTTTGAAATCTTTTTCAAATTATGGTATTTGATGCCAATCAACAAATAGAATGAACCCATACGATTATACAGATACCACAAAATGGTTTCTAACTTGTACGGTTGCAGAGAAATAGCCGATTTTCTACAAGTCACTTTTCAAGTTTTTTGGTCTTTAAAAAAGTGGCAATTATTATTCGATTTACATAAAATTTTCACTATATGATATTGTATGCCATTTCTGATTTCATAAGACTAATTGAACATTTGCATTAACACCGGGAGTAATTTAATTTTGTCAAGATCATTTACAAGTAATAAATGTATAAAATGAATTGATATTGCTGGATTTTGTTGATTCTGCGTCCATTTTATTTGTGTGCTATGTTAATTTGGAAATCTGTTTAGTGGTTTCGCTGGTACCGGAAGTGACATATATTCAAGGGTAACTTGGCACCGGAAGTGACATGTTTAAGGGTAACATGGCACTAGTGAAACCCGTCATTCCTGCATGCAGGTCTAGTTTTGATTTGTTTTGTTTGAAAATTTGAAATCATACAAAATCTTAAACATATTTCCACATAAGCTTTGCACACTTGTTATAAAATGAACGCAGATTCAACTATATCTAGCGATATCAATTCCATTTATACATTTGTTACATATCTTGAAAAAGTTATCCTGACATATTTGTTACTAACTTACCGCTAAGTTATCTAATGGGACTTTCTAATTGGAAATTAAAGTGTGAAAAAAATCTTTTTTCACAGTAACGGAAGAAGTTAGAAGCATGGGTTCCATATAGGCCGTATATGCCGGTCGGGACCAAGGGCTATGGAAAATGACCGTAACTAGATGTGACCCAGTGGTCATTTTGCATGCCGGAAAAATAGCCTTTTTTTCAAAACCCAATTTTCAAACATGGCTACGATCGACATTGAATATGTAACTATAACATTGTACGGCAAGTGCAGAATAATGCGTATAGAAAGATAAATAAATAACAGGCAATAGATAATTAACCTAGAAACCATAAACTGAAATAAAAAAAGGCAAATAATCTTAGAAATGATCCTGACAAAACTGGTTATTTCTCTACAAGGGAGATGCTAGAAGCAATTTTTTGACATCTATATGATCATATTGATCCAATCTAAATGTCCTTTGCAATCAAATAGCATAATTTGATACAGAATACCACTCTCTTCAAAAAAGTATTTGTTTTGAACGCTAGAACTTCAGTTACTTCTAGTGAGAATGAAAATGTTAAATTAAATTTATGAAATCAGACTAGGCATAAGGCATCACATGGTCAAAATTTTATGAAAATCTAATAATAATTGACTCTGTTATAGACCAAAAAACTTGAGAAGTAATTAGTAGAAAATCAGCTATTTCTCTGCAACCTTACAAGTTAGAACCTGCTGATATTACAAACTAATATTGGCATACATTCTCTTTGTATTGGTTATTGCAACATGGTTATGAAAGTTACGAAGACACATTTTAAACTATGAAAAGGCTGGATGGGTTGTAAATAGCTTATTTTGACACTTTTTTTCGCCTATCAATCCAAATAGCCGGAATATGAAATCAGAGACCAATGTTTTGTGCACCTTTACATGGCACAACCTTTCAGTTATATCAGATTTGATACAAATAATATTTGTTCTCAAAAATTAGTACCGAACTGTGAAAATTGTAGTTTCTGCTAAATATACATCACTTCGATGTCGACGGGAAACTTTACCGGTAACAAAAAAAGTGACATTTTGGAGTATATGAAATTGAGTCAGAATACGCAAAATCTAATTTTTGACTAGAGACAAAATCAGTGAAAATATTGATTTTGATTGAAGTTGAGATTTTCACAAAAGTGAGTCTATAAATATAATATCTATCGACAAAAAAGATCAAAATAGCAATTAAAGATTTAAGAACACCTTTATTTCAACGTTTAGTAAGAGTACCGTATTCTTAAATCTGTCTTATTTCTTGGCGAAATTAGTTATTTTTCTTCGCTCGCAACGGGATGATCAGTCATTCCCCATGCATAATAATTGGCATCGTTGTAAAGCGGAGTATCTCTAGTTTACAAATATGATCAAAATATTGTTGATGAATTGATTTTGAACGGAGACGATCGAGTTTTAAAACCCCTAAAAATATTAACATACTCCGCTTTTTGCTATGCTGTCTACACAACTCGTTTGCTGATTGGCCCAGACACCACGTTCAAAGCATTTTGGTTACTTGGCTGACTCGAGCAGGCGATAAATATTTGGTTTTAGTGATAATGTTTTTGGGTACCTACATGCGATTCACTCTGATAAGTGGCTGAAAAAAAATCAATTCTGATCGTATATAGATTGCTGTTGAGTGTTAATCAAAACCATGTGACTATGTATGTAAATAAATCGACAAGCGGGTGTGTGTCATTGAGTAATACTAATCAATTGTCATGGGTCAATGATAAAGCCATCAACAACTCATTATTTAATCAAAGCGGAGATTATTTGATAACTCATATCAACTTTTAAAAAATAATTTATAGGCCTTAAATGGAAATAAACAAAATGGCCAATAATTTTCTTTTTGAACAGAATTTTATTGATAGCTGAATTCCGTTTACTGTCGCTTCTTCATGAATATGACATGCAAAGTAAGGAATGCATCTTGGATATTATTGTTTAAAATTCTCTCATCACCATGGGTCGAAAAAATTAAAACGTCCAACAAGCCGAAATGTGACGATTCTCGAGACTGTAATTTTTATACGCCCATATTTTCATGTGGACGTATATTGTCGTCGCCCCTGTTCGTCCGTCCGTCCGTCCGCAATTGTTTGTGAACAGTCTACAGGTCACAATTTTTATATGCCCACATTTTTATGTGGACGTATATTGTCGTCGCCCCTGTCCGTCCGTCCGTCCACAATTTGTTTGTGGACCCTCTACAGGTCACAATTCTTATCCGATTTTGACGAAACTTGAAATATAGGTTTATCCCCAAAAGATCTCGGCTGCTTTCGATATTGGCATGTATCGGACGAAAACTTCATGGATTATGGCCCCTGATTGTACGAAAAATCACGTTTTTAGCTTGTGGACCCTATAGAGGTCACAATTTTGAACCGATTTTGATGAAACTTGACATGCATGTTTATAACCCAAAGATCTTGGTTCCTTTCGATATTTGCGCCTATCGGAATGTAATTTCCTGAATTATGGCCCCTGATTGTCCGAAAAATCACCCTTTTTAGCTTGTGGTCCCTCTGGAGGTCACAATTATTATCCGATTTAAAAAAACGTTTGATTATATCACCGTTACACCCTAAGGAAGGTTGAGTTCGAATTTCGGGAAAATCGGACCAAAATTGCCATACAAAATGGCCGCCGTTTGTACGCGAATACTGTTAAAAAATGGTATATCAAGGTTGTGGACCCTGTAGAAGTCACATTTTTTATTCGATTTTGATGAAACTTGAAATTCATAGTTATAACCCAAAGATCTTGGTTCCTTTCGATATTTGCGCATATCGGAACGTAACTTCCTGAATTATGCCCCCTGATTATACGCAAAATCGCCTTATTTTAGCTTGTGGTACCTCTGGTGGTAACAATTATTATCCGATTTAATAAAACGGTTGATTATATTACCGTTACACCGTAAGGAAGGTTGAGTTAGAATTTCGGGAAAATCGGACTAAAATTGCCATACAAAATGGCCGCCGTTTGTACGCGAATACTGTTAAGAAATGGTATATCATGGTTGTGGACCCTGTAGAGGTCACAATTTTAATTTGATTTTGATGAAACTTGAAATGCATGGTTATAACCCAAAGATCTTGGTTCCTTTCGATATTTGCGCATATCAGATCGTAACTTCCTGAATTATGGCCCCTGATTGTCCGAAAAATCGCCTATGGTCCCTCTGGAGGTCACAATTATTATCCGATTTGAAAAAACGTTTGACTCTATCACCGTTACACCCTACGGAAGGTTGAGTTTGAATTTCGTGAAAATCGTACCAAAATTGCAGGACGAAATGGTCACCGTTTGTACGCGAATAGTGTAAAAATATGGTATATCATGGTTGTGGACTCCTACAGGTCACAATTCTTATCCGATTTTGACGAAAAGTAACATTTCTAGGTTGTGTACCATCAAACCATAATCATTGTCGGCTTCGAATTTCATGAATATCAGACTGGAACTGACCAACAAAATGGCTGCTCCCAATACAGTATGAAATACAGGACTTAATGATGTAGGAAAAATCACTTTCGGTATTGCTTGTTCTCTATCCATCTCTCAAAAATGTGGGCGTATCCTGCCTGGCAGTGCCAGCCTATCTTTGTTTAATTTCAATGAAACTTGAAATATAGGTTTATCACCCTAAGATCTCAGTTCCTTTCGATATTGGCATGTATCGAAATGTAACTTCATAGGTTATGGCCCCTGATTGTACGAAATATCACGTTTTTATACGCCCACATTTGTATGTGGACGTATATTGTCGTCGCCCCTGTCCGTCCGGACGTCCGTCCGTCCACAATTTGTTTGTGGACTCTCTACAGGTCACAATTCTTATCCGATTTTGACGAAACTTGAAATATAGGTTTATCCCCAAAAGATCTCGGCTGCTTTCGATATTGGCATGTATCAGATGAAAACTTCATGGATTATGGCCCCTGATTGTACGAAAAATCACGTTTTTATGGCTTGTGGACCCTATAGAGGTCACAATTTTGAACCGATTTTGATGAAACTTGACATGCATGTTTATAACCCAAAGATCTTGGTTCCTTTCGATATTTGCGCCTATCGGAATGTAATTTCCTGAATTATGGCCCCTGATTGTCCGAAAAATCACCCTTTTTAGCTTGTGGTCCCTCTGGAGGTCACAATTATTATCCGATTTAAAAAACCGTTGCACCCTAAGGAAGGTTGAGTTCGAATTTCGGGAAAATCGGACGAAAATTGCCATACAAAATGGCCGCCGTTTGTACGCGAATACTGTTAAAAAATGGTATATCAAGGTTGTGGACCCTGTAGAAGTCACATTTTTTATTTGATTTTTATGAAACTTGAAATTCATGGTTATAACCCAAAGATCTTGGTTCCTTTTGATATTTGCGCATATCGGAACGTAACTTCCTGAATTATGGCCCCTGATTATATAGCAAAATCGCCTTATTTTAGCTTGTGGTCCCTCTGGTGGTCACAATTATTATCCGATTTAATAAAACGGTTGATTATCTTACCGTTACACCGTAAGGAAGGTTGAATTCGAATTTCGGGAAAATCGGACCAAAATTGCCATACAAAATGGACGCCGTTTGTACGCGAATACTGTTAAAAAATTGTATATCATGGTTGTGGACCCTGTAGAGGTCACAATTTTAATTCGATTTTAATGAAACTTGAAATGCATGGTTATAACCTAAAGATCTTGGTTCCTTTCGTTATTTGCGCATATCGGATCGTAACTTCCTGAATTATGGCCCCTGATTGTCCGAAAAAATCGCCTATGGTCCCTCTGGAGGTCACAATTATTATCCGATTTGAAAAAACGTTTGACTCTATCACCGTTACACCCTACGAAAGGTTGAGTTCGAATTTCAAGAAAATTGGACCATAATTGCCAGAAAAAATGGCCACCGTTTGTACGCGAACAGTGTAAAAATATGGTATGTCAAAGTTGTGGACCCTGTAGAGGTGACAATTTTAATTCGATTTTGATGAAACCTGAAATGCTTGTTTATAACCTAAAGATCTTTATTCTTTTCGATATTTGTGCATATCAAATTGTAACTTAATGAATTATGGCCTTTGATTCTAGGAAAAATCACTTTCGGTATTGCTTGTTCTCTGTCTATCTCTCGAACAATTATTATCTGGTTTAAAAAAAAACTCTGATTATATTACTGTTGCACCGTAAGGAAGGTTGAGTTTGAATTTCGTGAAAATCGTACCAAAATTGCCGGACGAAATGGTCACCGTTTGTACGCGAATATTGTAAAAATATGGTATATCATGGTCGTGGACTCTCTACAGGTCACAATTCTTATCCGATTTTGACGAAAAGTAACATTTCTAGGTTGTGTACTGTCACACCATAATCATTGTCGGCTTCGAGTTTCATGAATATCAGACTGGAACTGACCAACAAAATGGCTGCTCCCAATACAGTATGAAATACAGGACTTAATGATGTAGGAAAAATCACTTTCGGTATTGCTTGTTCTCTATCCATCTCTCAAAAATGTGGGCGTATCCTGCATGGCAGTGCCAGCCTATCTTTTAGCTTGTGAACAGTGTAGAGGTCACAATTTTGAACCGATTTGGATGAAACTTGAAATGCATGTTTATAACCCAAAGATCTTGGTTCCTTTCGATATTTGCGCCCATCGGACCATAACTTCCTGAACTATGGCCCCTGATTGTCCGAAAAATCGCCCTTTTTAGCTTGTGGTCTCCCTGGAGGTCAAAATTGTTATCCAATTTAAAAAACTGTTTGATTATATCACCGTTTCATGGTTATGAAGGTTGAGTTCGAATTTCGTGAAAATCAGACCAAAATTGACAGACAAAATGGCCGCCGTTTGTACGCGAATGGTGTGAAAATATGTTATATCAAGGTTGTGTATAAGTACAGGTCACAATTTTGAACCGATTTTGATGAAACTTGACATGAATGTTTATAACCCAAAGATCTTGGCTCTTTTCGATATTTGCGCCCATCGGATCATAACTTCCTGAATTATGTTCCCGGATTGTCCGAAAAATCGCTTTTGTTAGCTTTTGGTGCCTCTGGAGGTCAAAATTATTATCTGATTTAAAAAAACGTTTGAATATCTCACAGTTACATGGTAATGAAGACAGAGTTTGAATTTCATGAAAATCGAACTAGAATTGACGGACAAAATGGCCGCCGTTAGTACACAAATAGTGTGAAAATATGTTATATCAAGGTTGTGGACCCTATAGAGGTCACAGTTTTGAACCAATTTTGATGAAACTTGACATGTATGTTTATAACCCAAAGATCTTTGTTCCTTTTGATATTTGCGCCCATCGGATCATAACTTCCTGAATTATGTCCCCTGATTGTCCGAAAAATCGCTTTTGTTAGCTTGTGGTCCCTCTGGAGGTCAAAATTATTATCCGATTTAAAAAAAACGTTTGATTATATTTTTTATATCTCTATTATACCCATATGATTGTACGTAGAAGTAAAATAACAAATCCAGCCGCCATGCTCATAATTTTACTACCGACAATATCACGTGACATTCAAATATCATGTGATCTAACCTGACCTACAATATACACCATCCAGACTTGGATACAACATTCCTCCATTCCTTTAAAAGACATTTACTTTAAATGAGATTGAAATAAATGTAATCTATTATAAATTTACTGTCCTTCTGACAAATGTCTCTAAAATAAAATAGTTTGCACTTTAAATTTCTGAACACTGTCTTTAAATATAAAAAGTTCATTAATCAGCAGACATAGTCATTTAAATAATCTGGTCGCCTTCTGTTTCTTTGTGGTCGCCGATTATCTGCCTGGTCTGGTTGTTGTGGTAGATTATTCTCTTGTTGATCCTCCTGGTCATTTGCCTGTTGTTTCACTTCAGGGTCGGGTCTTAATCTACTCAATAATTTTTCTCTCCATTTATCAGGATCAAATATCTCTTTATCAACATTTTGGATAACACTGTTGACTAGTTTAAAATGACTTGAATCTCGATACACTTCTCGTCCATCAGTAACCCTTCTTGCAGCTATTGAAGATCCATCAATTCTATAGATGACATAAAATGCTGGTTCATATGCGGTTGACCATTTGTTAATTTTATTCTGCCTGAGTAATACAAAATCTCCTATTACATAATTATGTTGTTTAGTATTCCTGTTTTCAACATTATTCCTAATTTTCTCTTTATACTCCTTATCATTTCTGGTAATTATTTCTTCTCTGTCTTCTTGTTGATTTTCTGAATGTAATCCATCTTGATGATCTAATTTTGTTCTGATTTTCCTCTTCAGTAAAGCTTCGTATGGACTAACCTTTGTGGCTGGATGAGGTGATGATCTATAACCTATTAACATATCTTGAATGGCTAATATATTGTCTAATCCTTGTAGTTGACTTATCTGTTCTGTCTTGTTTAATACCTTCATAAAAGATTCAACTTCTCCATTGGCTCTCGGATGTAGCGGTGTTATTCTATGATGAGAAAACCCTTCTTCTCTAGCAAAATTCTCAAATTCTTTAGAGTTGAATGGTGGTCCATTATCACTTTGTATTATTCTTGGTGTACCATATGTTGCAAACATCTTCTTAAGCTTTGGTTTAATCGCTTTAAATGATGTAGATGTTGTTCTCTCAACTTCTGGATATCTTGTTCTCTTATCAATAGCAACAAAATTGTAGTGTCCATCTGGATATGGTCCTCCAAAATCAATGGCGATACAATCCCATGGTTTCTCAGGAATTGTAGACATTTTCACCGGTTCTTGTTTATGACTTTTAGTTGTAACTTGACATTCGTAACATTGACCTATTATGTCTTCTACCATCTTATTTAAAGCTGGAAACCAATATTTTTCTCTGAGCGTCTTCTTCGTTTTAGTGGTGCCAAAATGTCCTAAATTATGTGCAGCTTTAATGACTTTTCTTTGGAGTGGTTCTGGTATTACTATTCTGTTTAATCTGAATATCATCTCATCATAAACATATAATTCATCCTTGACTGAGTAGTAACTATTGATAATATGATCTTTCCTGTGTCTCTCCCAATCACTCTTCTCTATGATTTTTCTTAATTTCTGTAGGATTACATCTTTCTTCGTTTCTTGTTTGATTCTGTCTAATAATGTATCATATTCATCTATGATTACTTGTTTGATTATTTTCTCTGTAGAATCTGTACCAGTAATTGGTAGTGGATGACGTGACAGAAAGTCAAGTGGATCTTGTTCATCTTTACCCGGTTCGTAAAATAACTCAAAATCTACATCTTGTAATTCCATAACCCATTTCTCTATTCTAGGTGGTAGTTTCGCTGTTGGTTTGTTGAACATGGGTATTAGAGGCTTGTGAGACGTAATGATCTTGAATTTTGGCGCTCCTAATAAATACATTTTAAATCGTTGTTTCATCCATCTAATAGCCAATGCATCTTTCTCCGTCTGACTATAACGTTTCTCGGTTGGTGTCATAGTTCTTGATATAAAATGTACTGGTTGCAATCCTCTTTCTGTCTCTTGAAATAATCCTGCTGAAAGTCCGTCATGAAAACTTGCTTCTGTTCTAACAATTATTGGTCTAATAGGGTTGAAATAACTCATGACATCATCATTGGTAATGCTATCTTTCAATTTCTCAAAAGCGTCTCTTTCTTCTCTTCCCCATTTAAATTTTATATCTTTCTGTGTTAGTTTTCTTAAAGGTGCTGTCAATGACGAATACCTGGGTATAAATTTGGAAAGATATCCTATCATTCCTAAAAAACTTCTCACAGCTTCTTTAGTTTTAGGTGGTTGACTCTCTTTAACAGCTTGTACTTTATCCGGTGTTGGCTTTAAACCTTCTTTAGTAAATTTATAACCATAAAATTCCAATTCTTCTACTCCAAATTGACATTTTTCTCTATTAAAGGTGATACCAAATTTCTCAGCTCTCTTTAGTACTGTTTCTAATGTTTTGTTGTGTTCTTCTAAATTTCGTCCTCCTAGTAAGATATCATCTCTCTGATTTAGACATTTAGGTATATCTCCGAATATTCTGAAGATAGTCTCATCAAATAAATCCTGTGAAGACTTAGCTCCAAATATTAATCGTCTTGGTCGTAGGTTTCCCCATGGGGTGCTAAATGTTGCTACTGCTCTGGAATCAGGGTCTAATAATAACTGATGATATCCCTGGGTCATGTCTAACTTTGAGAATATTGTGCAGTCATTCAATCTGTGCGTAAAATCTTCTACAATGGTTCCTTGTGTGACTCGGCTTCTTTCCATGTACTTGTTTGGTACTCTCAGATCAACACTGGCTCTAATCATATGTGGTTCAAGCTGATCTTTGCTAATATAATTGAATCTTGGTTTGGGTTGGACTACTAGTGGTGAACACCATGTGACTGGTTCTCCTGGTGGTACTCTTTCAAATATTTCGCCTTCTACACACTTATCTAGCCATTTCTTTAATGGTTCTTGAAGATAATAGGCCACAGGTCTTGGCTTTTGGGCGATAGGTGCAACTCCTGGCATCATGTTGAATTTTGCATAAATATCTTTATCGTTCGTTATATCTCTAATCAAGCCTATCCCTTCAAATAATTTCTGATGTAATTCTACGATTTCTTCTGTCGTCTTTACTTCTGTAACTCTATTGATATTTTCGGAAATTCTCATCTCATTCTGCTCTAGTAATGAACCATCCGGTCTTATTTCTAACATTCCCAGTTCTGTCATAGTTTGTCTACAAAGAAGTGGTGGAGATTTCATGTGACCATATATAACAACTATTCTAGCAGGGACTCCTCTTGTTTTATTCCTAATAATTGTGTTGAATTCGCCTTTTACTGCTAGTTTATGTTGTAGTGTTGTTAAGGTGATGTTACTCTCCCCTAATACTGGGCTAGAATTGGTTCTGTGTTCCAAAGCTCTAAATTGATATTCATCCATGATATTTACATCTGCTCCAGTATCAGGTTCCATAATCACATCAAGGTCGTCTATTCTAACATTGACTTTTTTAATTGTATCGTTGTTCTCTGTTCTAATTTTGTTAGCTTTAGCTGATAGTTTGACTGTGGTTCCATCAACAAAATCATCATCTGATGAAGAAGTTTTATTTTCTTTCTCTTCTGCAGTTTTCTTGATTTGTCCTTTAATTGTGTTGTTTGATTTGTAGTAATTTTCTCTTGTTGGTTGATTTCCTCTGTAATTTGAATGTTTTCGTCTATCTCTGTTATCTCTTCTATAATATGCAAAATTATCACCTCTATAATAATTCCTATCATCATATCTTCTATAAATCTCTATGTTATCTTTCCTTCTGTAACCATCTGGTTCTCTTCTATGTCGACCTCTACCTCTTCCTTCATAATAAATATTATTTGTGGCATTCCTTCTATCTTCAGCTATGCAGGCTGAGGCAAAATGATTCCATCTCTTACATTTGTAGCATTGATTTCCATAGGCTGGACAATTTTCTCCTGATCTATGTGTTCCAGTCTGTCCACAGTATTTACATCTAGTTCGGTTCTGTATTCTATTTTGCTGATATTTAACTCTATTTATCTTCTCGTCATCATCTTGTCTATTATTTACAGCTCTAAGTTGCCTGTTGATATCTTCATATTGACTGGCTTCTTTCATAAAAGTTGACAAATCCCATTTCTTATTGACTGCTTTCTGTATTAAACTCTGATTGTCTATTGTCTGTATGATGTGCTCTAATATTCTCTCATCTCTATTTGCAAATTGACATTCTTGTGATTTCTCTCGTAATCTAGCAGCATAAACATTGATTGTTTCACCTGGAATAGGTCGAAGTTTTCCAAATTTCAATTTGGCGATGTGTTCATTCTTCTGCGGCAGAAAATATTCATTGAGTTTCTTTCTCAATATCTGGTATTCATCTAATACTTGTCCTTCTTCAGCAATTGGGTCTACTAATGTTCTTTCTAACCTGGAGATCTCCTTTCCTCCATGAATAATAATTGCATCTTTCTTATCAATGGGAGTTGTGATTCTAAAATACCGAAATTCTCTCTCTATACCTTCAACCCACTCTTCCCAACACTGTCCTGTTTTAATCTGGTCGTCGGAAACCAAAAATTCGGGGGTCTTTAGATTACGTGTCTCTGTGACAATGTGGAATGCTTGCGGGTTGATATTAACAAGGCCTTCGCGTTCTTCGTCATTTCCCGCCATGTTTTTTTTTCTGTCGATCTGCTGCTCAATGTTTCCTTATTTCTGTCTTTTCTTCTCAAAATTCACCACCTACCTACTCTTATTATCTTCTCTAATCTTTGCTTTTTCTATTTCTGTCAGTTTTCATCCTCGTCGCCAATTTTATATCTCTATTATACCCATATGATTGTACGTAGAAGTAAAATAACAAATCCAGCCGCCATGCTCATAATTTTACTACCGACAATATCACGTGACATTCAAATATCATGTGATCTAACCTGACCTACAATATACACCATCCAGACTTGGATACAACAATATTACGGTTTCATGGTAATGAAGAGAAAATTTGGATTTCGTGAAAATCGGACCAGAGTTGACGGATAAAATGGCCAACGTCTGTACGCGAATTGTGTGAAAATATGATGAAACTTAAAATACACGTTTATAACCTACATGTTTATAACCTAAAGATCTTGGTTCCATTGCATATTTGCCCATATCGGATCGTAACTTCCTGAATTATGGCCTCTAATTATACGAAAAATCACCCTTTTTAGCTTATGTGGTCCCTCTGGAGGTCACAATTATTATCCGATTTAAAAAAACATTTGATTATATTACCGTTACATCGTAAGGAAGGTTACACCGTAATTATGGATGAGTTTGAATTATGATTTTCTGATGATTACTTAAAATGCAACAACTCTTGTTGACTGCCCGGACGATTTAGCTGCTGTGTGGGCGTATGTTTTGTTGCCTGGCAACCTAGTTTTTAATTACATCAAAGCTAAAATGCACGAAAGTAAACGTAAGTATTTCATGACCATGATATTGACATTTCTATGGAGACTCATATTTTGAAAACGTTACGGTACCTGAAAATAATAGACCTATCGTACACGCAAAATCTTATTTTAATTCATGGGTTAAATGAACACATGTACAGCTGTGGCGGTTTCTTTGATGATTATCCAATCTACAATCTTAATCTCCTCACCACTAGCTGGTATTAAGGTGCTAATTAATTGATGAGATTAAGTTAATTTCACAAAGTTATAATATACAAAACAGACTACAAATCAGATAATAAATGATTTATCTAGAACCGATAAACTGAAGTAGCCAATAGCGGCCAAGAAAAATTATGGGACGACCCTATAACACTAGGTAAAAGGCAATAAAAAATGATTCATTGATAAAAAAGTTTTTTGTCAAAATTTGAATTTGGCGCTAATATTTCAGAAGATTCTTCGAAATTCAAAAATGTGAAGAACCATAGCTATGTGCCATGTCTCTGGCTATGTCAAAATCTATCAAACATTAAAATCCAACAATTGTTGTTAATATTATGGTATTTTTTTTAAAGAACGACAACTTCAGTGATTTTGGACATTTCACATTGTCGCAGAACATTCGAAATAGCTTTCATCTGTAAGTCACACCCACTTTCCTTGTAAAACACAAAAAATTGATTAATCTGTAGAGTAGTTTCTGAGATATGATCAAAATGGGACCCGCACCCCCCCCCACCAAAAAAAAAACAAAAAAAAACTAGATCTGCAGAGGTCAGAATTTTAATCCAATTTTGATGAAACTTGAAATGCATGTTTATAACAATAATATCTTGGTTGCTTTTGATATTCATGCATATTGGATTGTATCTTCCGGAGTTGTGGCTCCCGATGGTACGAAAAATCACGTTTTAGCTTGTGGTTCCTCTAGACCTAGATGTCACAATTATTATCCAATTTAAAAAAAATGTTTGAATATATTACTGTTTCACCGTAAGATTGGTGAAAGTGAGAATTTCGGGAAAATCGGATTAAACCTGCCAGACGGAATGACTGCCCCTCGTACGCCAATAGTGTAAATATTGCTCCTGCAATGAAAAAAATACAAAGGAAGTAGGAAAATCAATCGTTTATTCTTGTACCCCTGTTTGATGAACTCGTTCAACATGACAATGAAGGTAGGTATTACTGTACGTTAATGAATACATGAACATTGGATGATTGTGTATGATACCATGAAACGTTACAATAACAACAGTATACGATAAATGATGACACTACAACTATGCTATCGTCTAATATTGTTGTTTTTGCGATAGTTTCTACTCGTGTCGTTTACTTTCAAAACATCGTTCAATAAATGATAAAACTAGTTGAAAAATAACAAAAATGGTTTAATTAGTACCATGGTTTAGATTAAAAGCAACGGGTTTAGTTTCTCCGAGATGCGTTTAAAAATGGCCGAACCGTGCACTTATCTAAGGCGATCATTAATTGGCCGAGCCGTTGAGTTTCCCGCGACGCGTATAAAAATGGAGTTCCCGTCCACTTATCTATGGTGTTGAGTTATTAAACGAGACGTCGAATTTCCCGAGATGCGTCGAATTTCCCGAGATACGTATATAAATCAACATACGAATAATTTCTCCATAGTGTTTAATAATAAGATAAAACTTCCCGCGAGCCGTTTATCCGATTAATTCATTTTGAATTACGATAATTTAGATACGGTGTACCAATAAAAATTTGAGAATAAAAAAATGCGCACACATAGATATTCACCTTACCGTGGCCGTACGATCTGTTATCCATTAGCTATAAACAAAGTATTCCACCATTGACAAATACGTAAATCGGTAAATCACGTCCCAGGTAATTATACAATCAGAACTCGGTAAATCACACAGGTAATGCATCTTCATTAAATCACAATAAAAATTTGAGAATAAAAAATGCGCACACATAAATATTCACCTTACCGTTTCCGTACTATCTGTTATCCATTAGCTATAAACAAAGTATTCCACCATTGACAAATACGTAAATCGGTAAATCACGTCCCAGGTAATTATACAATCCGAACTCGGTAAATCACATCACAGGTTATGCATCTTCATTAAAATCACAATTGAATTAACGCAGCCTTCCACGTGTACAAGTCAACCCAACACTGGCAGTGCGATAAACCCGCGAGAGAATTAGACATGTACTGGCGCCAAAAAGGAAACCAAATCACTGTCGCCCAGGAAATACGCTTCAATGATTACTGCCTTGACGTTACATAATCCCTTGATTGGGGGCAATAAAATGTTTGACCAGTCATCACTAGCCCAGTTTAGGAGCGCGTTAAACCATATTTCATTTGTTATAACTAATCAAATGAAATTGCGTTATATCAACACCAAAGACACTGTCCAAATATATGATATTATAATAACGCGTCGGGGAGGGGAGGTCAGGTCAGAACGAGGATTCAAAATCAATATTCCCGTAAAAGAAAAGGGTTTGTAAATAAAACACAACATATACTTAGCTATGATAATTTAATAACAAAATTGTATGTATTTATATGCAGGTACACTGAATGCTAAAAGCAACCACAAATAATAGCATGCATACTAAAAAATACAAAGAACTGGAAAACAATCAAGCTTGGTACATACACAAAATTAACATCGAAATCGAAATAAATAACACAGAACAAACAATTATATGATAATTTAACACCAGACAACAAATTGATAATGTAAATGAACCATTTAAAATCATACATCACACTTTATATACAGCACGTCATTTAAAATGAAAAACACTACATTTAAGATCCTACACCCCTTATATACAGCAAATTAAAATACACAACATGGTATTATTCAAAAACACAACACTGGTTTATATATATATATATATATATATATATAAAGTTAAGTTTTTAAAAATATCACTGGGATACAACCAGACTCTGGTGGATGCCATAAGAAGTAAAAGTCTACCGGAAAAATCTGCCATGCATGTCATTGAGGTGAGAAATTTTTTTTTTTTTTAAATTTAGCCATTAGGAAAATAAACATTCGAGCGGTTTTTGGTTTCCACTTGATCCCGTAAGAGAGAAAAAATGGTGTTTACCGTCCACTCGACACCAACTATAGGTCCCCGGCCGACTCAATGACAGGCTCTATGATACAGCACGCACGTGCTAACCATTTGCCCATCCAACCCCCCTTGATCCCGTAAGAGATAATTATTAGCTATGATAACTTATTATTGCAGTTATACTGGCCAACAAATTTACTGTTTTTTTATTATTTCTAGTACCAGTGGTTAACATCGATAATGGCGTGTTGTGGTATTGGAACCGTAAAGCAAAATAAACCAGTAAATAAATGTGGAAAACCGGTATCAACAGAAATCAAGGACAAACTGAAGCATTTGACATCACAGGAAGATTTATATGAATTTAAAATGGTACATACAACCAGGGACAATTCTAATTATACCTACCGCGGAGCGTTTACAGCAAAAGCACCATCGATGGTAACATTAAAAGAAAGGGGGGATTTATTTTGCGGACAGGTTGTACGCCTATTTGCAACTCCAACACAAACTGTTATAATCGGGGAGGTAGAGTGGAAGGGTGTCGTAAGAAAATGCCAAAGGTCGAAATGTTTTTTTGTGGAAAAAAGTCGTCTGATCATGAACAATTACATTGATTTACTAAGATTGTCAAGACCAGTCCCATATGCTAGGGACGGAGATATCTTGTGGCTGCTGACCACATTTGGGGCTGACCATTAAACATATTTAATACTGGTTATGATTCAAATATACCGTTATTAAAATAAATACCTCGATAACAATAAAAAAAGATATTTCGCGGATTAAAACAAGTAAATGTAACGCTTCAGCAACCGTATATATTTCATTAATTTGTA
Organism: Patella caerulea; assembly: GCA_036850965.1. Classification (NCBI taxonomy): domain Eukaryota; kingdom Metazoa; phylum Mollusca; class Gastropoda; family Patellidae; genus Patella; species Patella caerulea. The sequence continues at coordinate 1,065,326 of JAZGQO010000008.1, read as the reverse complement.
CACCCTTCGCTAATCACATTGTAAATATTTCATATATATGTATAATATGTAATTGTGTGAGATAAGACTTTGGAAGCCGGCGGTAAATAACGTTATTTTACACACAGACAAGATTTCACACGCCAAAACATAGTATTCAAATGAGAGAAATATATGTATATATTTAAATATAGATTATTCCATAAAAATATTATTATTTGTGGGTTTATAAATCTGAGATATATATATTAATAAAACCATTGATTGTTTCCCAGTGATATATATAAACTTAACTTTATATATATAGTGCTGTGTTTTTGAATAATACCATGTTGTGTATTTTAATTTGCTGTATACAGTATAAGGGGTGTAGGATCTTAAATGTAGTGTTTTTCATTTTAAATAACGTGCTGTATATAAAGTGTGATGTAGGATTTTAAATGGTTCATTTACATTATCAATTTGTTGTCTGGTGTTAAATTATCATATAATTGTTTGTTCTGTGTTATTTATTTCGATTTCGATGTTAATTTTGTGTATGTACCAAGCTTGATTGTTTTCCAATTCTTTGTATTTTTTAGTATGCATGCTATTATTTGTGGTTGCTTTTACCTGCATATAAATACATACAATTAGTTTTTGTTATTAAATTATCATAGCTAAGTATATGTTGTGTTTTATTTACAAACCCTTTTCTTTTTCGGGAATATTGATTTTGAATCCTCGTTCTGACCTGACCTCCCCTCCCCGACGCGTTATTATAATATCATATATTTGGACAGTGTCTTTGGTGTTGATATAACGCAATTTCATTTGATTAGTTATAACAAATGAAATATGGTTTAACGCGCTCCTAAACTGGGCTAGTGATGACTGGTCAAACATTTTATTGCCCCCAATCAAGTGGTTACGTAACGTCAAGGCAGTAATCATTGAAGCGTATTTCCTGGGCGACAGTGATTTGGTTTCTTTTTTGGCGCCAGTACATGTCTAATTCTCTCGCGGGTTTATCGCACTGCCATTGTTGGGTTGACTTGTACACGTGGAAGGCTGCGTTAATTCAATTGTGATTTAATGAAGATGCATAACCTGTGATGTGATTTACCGAGTTCTGATTGTATAATTACCTGGGACGTGATTTACCGATTTACGTATTTGTCAATGGTGGAATACTTTGTTTATAGCTAATGGATAACAGATCGTACGGCCACGGTAAGGTGAATATCTATGTGTGCGCATTTTTTTATTCTCAAATTTTTATTGGTACACTGTATCTAAATTATCGTAATTCAAAATGAATTGATCGGATAAACGGCTCGCGGGAAGTTTTATCTTATTATTAAACACTCTGGAGAAATTATTCGTATGTTGATTTATATACGTATCTCGGGAAATTCGACGCATCTCGGGAAATTCGACGTCTCGTTTAATAACTCAACACCATAGATAAGTGGACGGGAACTCCATTTTTATACGCGTCGCGGGAAACTCAACGGCTCGGCCAATTAATGATCGCCTTAGATAAGTGCACGGTTCGGCCATTTTTAAACGCATCTCGGAGAAACTAAACCCGTTGCTTTTAATCTAAACCATGGTACTAATTAAACCATTTTTGTTATTTTTCAACTAGTTTTATCATTTATTGAACGATGTTTTGAAAGTAAACGACACGAGTAGAAACTATCGCAAAAACAACAATATTAGACGATAGCATAGTTGTAGTGTGACTACATGAACGAACGATGAATACATGATCGATGAATTCAGAACGATGAACGAACGATGAATTCAGAGCGATGAACGAACAGTTTCACTGAAAAGATTAAAAAATCCACGCATGTATTTGCAATGAACACCGTAACATATAATTTACGTTCTACATAACTAAAAAATGATGAGTATTGGAGAGTGCTGCTGGTACTAAAATGACTCATAATATGCTATACATCACCTATCAAGAAATACAAAGTTAAGTGTAGCAGACCAGGAATTGTACACACATGACACAAACAATATCAGTTTTGCGTGGGGGAAAACACATGAAAAAAAATTAAATTTGACATAATTATGACTTGAAAGCGAATAAAAATAATATGGACTTGAAAGCGAATAAAAATAATATGGAAATGATCAGCGATATCTGTATACACTTTTACATAACTCTCAAGTACAACTTGTGAGGGGGTAACAAGGCTTTCGGAATCCATGAACTTCAATACACGTGCCATTTTTTTGCATAACAATGACGTTCGCTAATAATGGTTGTGTAAAGAACTCAGATTTGGATTATGTTACGTTCAAATTACCGACTTGGACTAAATAAGAAGAGAAAACGGGATTCTGCCGTAACAGTAAATATCTGGTATTATCAAGGTTGTGAACATTCTAGTAGTCACAATTTTGATTCGATTTTGATGAAACTTCGAATATATTTTTATAAACCAAAGATTTTGGTCCTGTCGATATTCATGCATATCGGTTGGTAGCTTCCTGAATTATAGCCCTTGATTGTTCGAAAAATCGCTTTTTGTTTGGCTTGTTCTCAATTTATTTCTTGCAAAATGTGGACAGCCGCTGCTTCTCATATTCAGTTCAAAATGGTGACCATCAGTTGACCGATATCAAAATTCTTATCAGATAGATTTTTAGGCACATTCCTTCAAGGATTCAGAAAATGTAACTCCAATGTCTGTAAGTGAAATATTGCAAAAGCCTTATGGATTTTTCATGTTTCAAGATGCTGGCATTTCCAATTCGATCAACAAACACCATATTTTGTGTACAAACCAGGACCTGGAGAAAACCCACAAGTTAGAACAGGCGACCCTACACCTTGTCACATACAACCGGGAGTTTGAAACCATGCCAGTTGACTCAATGACAGGATTATGATAAAATTTCTGTAAGTAAAATATCGCAAAAGCCTAGGGTTTTTTCATGTCGATGGTTGGAGGGGCAAAGCTCGGGCAAAGTCCACGGTTAAGGTGGCAAAGGCACGAGCTTCAACTAGGGGTAGGGGAGGGGGCTCCCCCAGAAAATTTTGAAAAACAGGCTGCCAGAAATGCAGCTTGGCAGTATTTCAGGCAATGATCATTGAGGTAAAGTGTCAATGAACGGACTTGTGAACCTCGTTGAATTTCACTCACGAGTGCCAAAGTAGGGAGTACTTTGGAGGGTATGGGGAACTGTCGGAAATGCTGTCTGATAGTATTCAGTCAAGCACCAATCGTCGAGATAAATAAATCTGACCACATACCGCCTGTCGTCTGATCACTAGTTTATCCGATCAGAGACCTCAATGGCATACAAACGGACTTGAGAACCTCAATGAAGTACCCTTGTGAGCGAGTCCTTGTTGGTGTTTTGGGGACCTCCCAAGAAATTTTGAAAAATAGACTGTTGGAAATGCTGCCTGACAGTATTCAGGCACCAATCGTAGAGATAAATGAGCTGATAGGAAAGTATCAGATGAATCTCAACGACGTCCCCAATAATTTGAAAAGTAGAGTGCCCGAAATGCAGTCTGGCAGTATTTCAGGCATTGACCGTCTAGATAAATAGAGCTTAACAGAACCACCTATCGCCAAATCACTAGTTTATTCGACCAGAAATGAAAATGTCAAATGGGAGGAATGAGTGACTGAATATTTTCGCCACTATATTTTGTGAAATGAACGGACTTGCGAACATCAAATTGATCGTCGAGATAAATAGAGATTAACAGATACCACCAGTCACCAAATCACTAGTTTTTCCGACCAGAAGAGAAAGTGTCAAACGAGCAGTGTGAGTGAATCAAAGTGAATGAATATTTTCGTCACTATGTAAAATAGACTACCGCCAGGTAGCATTTTAGACACTGGTCGTCGAGATAAATAGAGCTGGCCAGATGATGTTCGACTGAGGTGTCAAACGAACGGAGTGACTGTATCAAGTGAATGAATATTCTCGAAAAGTTGAACCTATACCCAAAAACGTTGAGGATCGTAATAAGCACTCCTCAAGTAGGTTTACAGCAGGATGGGCTTGGTAAAAAATCACTCAACATGCAAGTCTATGACTGAATGGGGATGTGGCATTTAATCACTGTAGAGAGTGATTACCAAAACGTATCACAATTTTTTTTTATTTTCTAAAATTATTGGGAGGGAGGGAGCAAACAGAGGGCAGACCAGATTTATGGGGGGGGGGGCCAATTGAGGGGGCTTTTGATTAGAGAGCTAAATCAAATTTGGTGGCAACTTCATGTAACCGAATCCCTTAGATACACATGTACAATATATATATATATATATATATATTTGTATATATAAATAGACTTGGGCAAATAGGAACCTTTTTCCATAAACCGCTATAAAACGATTGTTTTCTATGGAAATTTTGGTCACTGAAAACGAATCCGGCAAGTTCTTTGACCTAAATCTGAGTTTTGACCTGGTTCAGTGACCTTTTTCAATATGGCGGCCAAAAATGATATTTTTTTCGATAAAACCAGAACTAAACACCTAACTATAGCTTGTAATATATCCTTTTATATGTTTTGGGGGTAGCTGAACACGAAAACGTATACAGTGTACTCTGTAACTTCCAGCATCAAGCAGGACCAAATAGAAATGGCGGATGTCGGCGAGTGGCGGTTTATCCAATAACAGGAAGTGATTGTGAATGGAATATTTGCAAAACAGAGTACAGTCCCTTGATCTACTTTCCTGTTCCCCATACGTCAGTACGGGCACGTTTAGCATAAGAATAAGATATCAAATAACTGATACCCATTTTTAATTTAACACCTGTATTTATACTTATCATATAAATAAACTCAAATTCAAATGCTTTGTTCGGGAATTCAAGAAACCGACACGACCAATTTGGGTCGGGAGTTTAAAGACACCGACACGGTCACGTGTTATCGTTAGTTATTGAAAATGATTGCCAATCAACGAACCCTTAAAAGATTTGTCGAGTACTGTTTGTTTATACTTTAATTATTAGTGTCTGATAAACTGTGGTGTTTTTGTGTTTGGTGAGTTAACAGTGGCGGATTATAGGATTAAATAACAATGGATAATCACTCATTGGACCTCGAGTCGATGGTGAAAGGCGGAAGTGACAAAATGGCGGTTAGAACAAAACGTTTTACAAGCAATCAAGAAGGAAAGAAATCGGGACCAGAGGTTTTGGGCGTATCTAGGCGAGTGGCAGATTGATCAAAAGCCGGAAATTACAGAGTACACTGTACGTAAAAACATTTTGATGGACCGTTTTTGTACAACTATGACATTTCACAAGATTTCAGATAAAACTAGTAACTCTATATAAGTAAAACAAGCAAAATACAATATCATTTGAGTTCATCAACAGAGTGTCAATATCATTTGAAATGTTCTCCTCGTAGCTCATCTTTGCCGAACTTTTCCATTTTGAACTTTCCATCACCATATTTCACTCGTGGAATTTGTCGAATATAATTTGGAGCTACTGTATTTCTTAAATACGAAATTTCACTCATCAGCTACTTCTCTGTCAGCTTAGACAACAGTCATAGGGCCACCATGTCCTTTACAGGTTTCCAGAATGTCTAACGTCTTGCCAGCCTGACTCTCTACATTCAGGTCACAATTCTTATTCGAATTTGACGAAAAGTCGCGTTTCTAGGTTGTGTACCGTCACACCATAATCATTCTCGGCTTCGAATTTCATGAATATCAGACTGGAATTGACCAACAAAATGGCTGCTCTCAATACAGTATGAAATACAGGACTTAATGATGTAGGAAAAATCACTTTCGGTATTGCTTGTTCTCTATCCATCACTCGAAAATGAGGGCGTATCCTGCCTGGCAGTGCCAGCCTATCTTTCTTTTTTATATTTTCCTTCTTGAGCAGTGCCAGTTTTGTGGCAGAATGTACTGTGGCCAAGAAGTCTCGCTCTAATTTCTTGACCTTTTTCACCGCCTCAGAACATCTCGCACATCAAATATTGTTAAGCAAGTTCTGCTATTCTACCAAACCCGTTTGCGACGAAACCTCTGAAACCATCACATTTCAGCCCGTTATTCGCCATTTATGATTTGAAATTTTTGTACAGGGAGACAGAATGCTGTGCATGACTCGGAGAGAAAAGCTTAGCAATCGCAATCAGTCCTAACGTATGGATTGATGAACCAGGAGATGTAAAGATTCTTTCACCTGCTGTGACTTGTAATAATTGGTGCACACCGATCTTTTGCTCAGTGTTTCTATTAACTTTGCCCCTATAGTTCCAGATGGCAATTTTCCGGTCACCAAAAGGTTCCTTTCTAAAGTTACTGAGCATTCTTTCGTAAGATATGATTTACAGTACGATTAGTTTATCTGCAAGCACACCAATTGAATAGAAACTGTTAATTAGTGAAGCACGTCAAATCGTAGAAATGGTTCCACTACTGCGGTCTTCCGTCTTACTCCAGTCGCAGTAGTGGTTTTTCCTACAGAGTTCCTTTGCGCAAGTTTTTTAGTCAAATGACTACAAAAATTTTACTGGCCTGTAGCTCGCTTAATTTACAAATAAACTGGACCAAAACAGTACTGCACGTAGCTTAACATATAATAAATCAATTCTTATTGAAATAAAGGTGAGGCCTTACCGCATAATTATATGATTTGATGAAACCCATCTCCTACGCGAAATTTCAACTGCCCGATCGTCATGGCCGCAAGTTGCGTAATACGTCATTAGGCCTACAACATAAACAGCGCTATGCAGAGAAAAACTGTTCGGTAACTATTTTAATGGTCCAGTCTTCACTATTTGTGATAGAATTACTTATTTTAATACAAACTGTAATGATGTGTGTTGACAATTGTGCGTTTGAACCTATTTGAACTTGCGTAAGGGGTCTTAGACTGTACCAATTGTTACCTTAAACTGTGTATAGTTACTAGTCAAATCGCAAATTGGCTGAGAAACAATAATTATACTATATAGATACCTGTAAATTAAACAAATCAATTTTTGGTTAAAAAAAAACATTTTTTCACTCAAATTTTCTCAACTTTGTACAGACAGCTCCAGAAACGCCACCAATCACTCTCATTTGTGCATTTTGGGAATCAGAACATATAAAAAGCCATGTTAGAAACCCTATTTTGACGTTTTTACGGGTTTCTTGGAAAAAAATACCGGTGTTTGGCCACCATTTTGAAAAATACCACTGAACCAGGTCAAGAATCCATCCTGGGCCACAGAACTTGCCGGATTCGTTTTCAGCGACCAAAATGGCAATAGAAAACACTCGTTTGGAGAAAAAAGTTCTCATTTGCCCAGGTCTAATATAAATGTGCAATTAAGTATGTGTCATCTATTTATTTTTGTCCCCTGCCTTTCAAACTTTTGTGAATGATAAATGTGCAATTAAGTATGTGTCATCTATTTATTTTTGTTCCCCGCCTTTCGTATGTGTCGTCTGTCTGTCTGTCCATCTGTCCATCTGTCTGTCTGTCCGTCACGCTTTTTGGGACACAATAACTCTCTTCCTAATTGAGCTAGAATGTTCAAACTTGGTGTATGTGTTTATTAGGTCAATGCCTCGATGGAGTTCGAAGATGAGCATTTTCCGCTTAGGGTAAGCAGAGATAAGCAATTTGATTGGTTGATGCTTTGGGACACGATAACTTTAGTTCTAATTAAGTGAGATTGATGAAACTTGGTGTATAGTTTCATTACAGTAATACCTTGACTAAGTTCGATAATGAGCATTTTCTGCTCAGGGTAAGCAGAGCGATACGCAGTTTGATTCGTCGAGACTTTGGAACACAATAACTCTCCTAATTGAGTTAAAATCAGGGAATATTTTACTTTTTTACATTTGATTAGCAGTTTCCAGAAAAATTGTGTAAGAATGCTAATCAATTGTATACTTGAGTAGCAAAATTTACCAATTGATTAGCAGTTTTTTAGTATGTAATAGAATTCTTATTTCACATAATTAGGCCTATATGTGACAATAACAATACCCACATTATTTGTATTACCAAACGGTTGTTTATATTTATATATAAAATAAAAATAAAAGTATGTGACCACATGTTATTCTTTGTACATGTACGAAACATGGACATTCTTTATTTACTTCATACTCTAGTCAGATCTTTTCTGCGTCATATTTCCTCATCCAATCTTGAACTGTTGCTAATTTTAATGTCGAATTTGAAGACAGAACATAATATCATGTGTTTGAATTTCGCGACATACTCACGATCATCCGGTAATTTTATCTTGTAGTGTTTTGAATGTCTGTCTTGACGAATGTGACAACAACAGATATAGAAAGAAAGTATGTAGTGTTGTCATCTCTGTCATCAAAACTTTTTACGTCTATAAATAGCAGACGTCAACATGTACAGCTCTCGTTCCACTGGACCATTGCAGAGGCACGTAAAGTGTCTTGATGATATAGACAATAAAATTGCGAGATTTCAGATTTGTTTTGATGTGTTTTACGATACTGAATGGTTTTAAAGTTAAAATTAATTTTCAAAACTTTGATTCGCGCTGAAGCAGGGTTTTAAGCTAATAATGCTAATCAAATATGAATTTGATTCGCAAAATCGGACATTTGAGTCTCAAATTGCGATACGAACCTGGTTAAAATATTCCCTGGTTAAAATGTTCAAACTTGATGTATATGCTTATTAGGTCAATGCCTTGATGGAGTTCGAAGATGAGCATTTTCCGCTTAGGGTAAGCAGAGATAAGCAATTTGATTGGTTGATGCTTTGGGACACGATAACTTTAGTTCTAATTAAGTGAGATTGATGAAACTTGGTGTATAGTTCCATTACAGTAATACCTTGACTAAGTTCGATAATGAGCATTTTCTGCTCAGGGTAAGCGGAGCTATACGCAATTTGATTGGTCGAGACTTTGGAACACAATAACTCTCCTTTGAATTGAATTTTGAAAAATGTTCAAAATTGGTGTGTATGCTTATTAGGTCAATGGCTTGATGGAGTTCGAAGATGAGCATTTTCTTCTTAGGGTAGGCAGAGATAAGCAATTTGATTGGTTGATACTTTGGGACAAGATAACTTATGCCAATACAACGACTGCAGTCTCATTCAGTAATGGATTCGACAGTAACAGTGTATAGAAACGATCGACTCTGACACAAGGACCCTTTCCCTTGGCCAGAGGGGCACTTTTGTCTGCCTTTAGGGTCCCCCTTACTAAGGTACATTTTGATTTTTCTTGTCGGTTTTAGCATTTTTCTTTATAAAACACTTTTGGATGACACTTCGTGTACAGTTTGATTGCTGGATACATTTGAAAAAAATAAATGTGCGATTAATTAATATGTGTCATCTATTTATTTGGGGATTTCGGCGGGGGACATCAGCCTCACTGTTGGCTTGTTTGATTTGCCAAGACTTTGGAACACAATAACTCTCCTTCGAATTGAGTTAAAATGTTCAAAATTGGTGTGTATGCTTATTAGGTCAATGCTTTGATGGTGTTCGAAGATGAGCATTTTCTTCTTAGGGTAGGCAGAGATAAGCAATTTGATTGGTTGATACTTTTGGACAAGATAACTTAGGTTCATCTTGATTGATGATTTTTATGCCAATACAATGACTGCATTCTCATTCAGTATTGGATTTGACAGTAACAGTGTATAGAAACGATTGACTCGGACATGAGGGCCCTTTCCCTTGGCCAGAGGGTCCCTATTGTCAAGCGTGAGGGCCCTTTTGTCAAGCCAGGGTGCCCTTTTGTCTGCCTTTAGGGTCCCCCTAACTAGGGTACATTTCATTTTTCTCGTCAGTTTTAGCATTTTCTCTATAAAACACTTTTGGATGACACTTCATGTACAGTTTGATTGCTCGATACGTTTGAAAAAAATAAATGTGCGATTAATTGATATGTGTCATCTATTTATTTTGGGATTTCGGCGGGCGACATCAGCCTCACTGTTGGCTTGTTGTATTTTGGCAGTGGAGATTAGCCTCACTGTTGGCTTGTTTATCTTTCAGATTCTGTCATATAATGGTAAACTTGATATTGTTCATTATTTTGAGTCCAGCTATCATAATTCAAGTTACAGTAAAGATGTCCCACCTGTAGCTATTATTATTGGGAATGGAATTAAGATTCACTATGTAGAGAATTTGACATTAGAATCTGCTAACCCTCAGGGATTTTCTATACAGCTTCATGAGGTGAGTTGAGAACATATACTTACATCACGACAAAGGAAGATGTAAAATATTGTGGGAGCTTTTATATACAGCCTTCTCCTATTTATATCATGCAATTTACCCTTTTATAGTACACTGAATGTTTTTCTTTTTCATTTTTGGAACTTCCACAAACCTGTATCACACAAATGGCACATTTTTCAGCATGGTTCCTTCGTGTTAGTGGTTCAGGACGAAGGGCTAGACAAGGAACAGAATATCCTGTAGAGCACACTGCATGACGTATGTCCATTTTCAATAGCCCGGTTGGTGCAGAAATGTAGGACTTAAATATCGTTTCATTTCATTTCATTCCAAGTCATATAATATACATGGAGTTTTTGTGTGAAGCATTAGGACTCAGAGGTTGAAGTTCATCCTATGAACCCTATTGTTTTCCAGCAGGAAGATAAACCCTATTAATTTTTAAATTTGGTTGAATCGTTGCGATGAGAGAAGATGATTCACAGCTTTCACTTCATGTTTGATAAAATCCTTGTGTGGTATTTAGTGATTGAACACATTAAAAAACACAACACAATTTATATGGAAAACAATCACTGGTTTATACACATATAGCACAACGTTAAGATCTCGGTTCCTTTTAATATTGGCATATATCGGACTGTAACTTCATGGGTTATGATCCTGATTGTACGAAAAATCACGGTTTTAGGTTGTGAACAGTGTAGAGGTTACAATTTTGAACTGATTTGGATGAAACTTGAAATGCATGTTTATAAGCCAAAGATCTTGGTTCCTTTCGATATTTGCGCCCAGCGGATCCTAACTTCCTGAATTATGGCCCCTGATTGTCTGAAAAATCATTCGTTTTAGCTTGTGGTCCCTCTGGAGGTCACAATTTTGAACCGAATTCTTTGAAACTTGACATGTATGTTTATAACCCAAAGATCTTGGGTCCCTTTGATATTTGTACCCATCTGATTGTAACTTCCTGAATTATGTCCCCTGATTGGCCGAAAAATTGCTTTTTATGCGCCCACATTTTCATTATATCACCGTTACATGGTTATGGAGGTTGTGTTTGAATTTCGTGAAAATCGGACTAGAATTGATGGACAAAATGGCCGCCGTTTGTATGCGAATAGTGTGAAAATATGTTATATCAAGGTTGTGGACCCTATAGAGGTCACAATTTTGAACCGATTTTGATGAAACTTGACATGTATGTTTATAACCCAAAGATCTTTGTTCCTTTCGATATTTGCACCCATCAGATCGTAACTTCCTGAATTATGGCCCCTGATTGTCCGAAAAATTGCCCTTTTTAGCTTGTGGTCCCTCTGGAGGTCAAAATTATTATCTGATTTAAAAAAACGTTTGATTATATCACCGTTACATGGTAATGAAGGCTGAGTTCGAATTTCGTGAAAATCAAACCAAAATTGACGAACAAAATGGCCGCCGTTTGTACGCGAATAATGTGAAAATATGTATTATCAAGGTTGTGGACCCTACAGAGGTCACAGTTTTGAACCGATTTTGATGAAACTTGACATGTATGTTTATAACCCAAAGATCTTGGTTCTTTTCGATACTTGCGCCCATCGGATCATAACTTCCTGAATTATGTCCCCTGATTGTCCGAAAAATCGCTTTTGTTAGCTTGTGGTCCATCTGGAAGTCAAAATTATTATCCGATTTAAAAAAAAACGTTTGATTATATCACGGTTTTATGGTAATGAAGAGAGAATTTGAATTTCGGGAAAATCGGACCAGATTTGACGGATAAAGTGTCCGCCATCTGTACGGCGAATTGTGTGAAAATATGTTATATGAAGGTTGTGGACCCTGAAGTCTGTGTCACCACAGGCCCGGGACTGTACAGCGCAGTGGACGCTTACGGCTAGCCCCCGGATCCATTCACTCTCTTTGATTTGTTTATGTTTGTGGTCTTTGAGTATGATGTCTTGTCCATATATTTGTTTTTGTGTAGAATTGTGTGTGGTGCAACCCTCCTGCACTTACTAATAGAGGTCACAATTTTGAACTGATTTTGATGAAACTTAAAATACATGTTTATAAGCTAATGATCTTGGTTCCTTTGCATATTTTCCCATATCGGATCATAACTTCCTGAATTATGGCCATTGATTGTACGAAAAGTCACCCTTTTTAGCTTGTGGTCCCTCTGGAGGTCACAATTATTATCTGATTTAAAAAAACGTTTGATTATATCACAGTTACATCCAAAGATCTTGGTTCCTTTCGATATTTGCGCCCATCGGATCATTACTTCCTGAATTATGTTCCCTGATTGTCCGAAAAATCGCTTTTGGTTCCTCTGGACGTCAAAATTATTATCCGATTTAAAAAAAAATGTTTGATTATATCACAGTTACATGGTAATGAAGAGAGAGTTTGAATTTCGTGAAAATCGGACTAGAATTGATGGACAAAATGGCCGCCGTTTTTACACAAATAGTGTAAAAATATGTTATATCAATGTTGTGGACCCTATAGAGGTCACAATTTTGAACCAATTTTGATGAAACTTGACATGTATGTTTATAACCCAAAGATCTTGGTTCCTTTCGATATTTGCGCCCAACGGATCATAACTTTCTGAATTATGTCCCCTGATTGTCAAAAAAAATCGCTTTTGTTAGCTTGTGGTCCCTATTGGAGGTCAAAATTATTATCCGATTTAAAAAAACATTTGAATATATCACGGTTTGATGGTAATGAAGAGAGAATTTGAATTTCGTGAAAATCAGACCTGACTTGATGGATAAAATGGCCGCCATCTGTACGCGAATTGTGTGAAAATATGTTATATCAAGGTTGTGGACCCTATAGAGGTCACAATTTTGAACTGATTTTGATGAAACTTAAAATACATGTTTATAACCTAATGATCTTGGTTCCATTGCATATTTGCCCATATCGGATCATAACTTCCTGAATTATGGCCCCTGATTGTACGAAAAATCACCCTTTTTAGCTTGTGGTCCCTCTGGAGGTCACAATTATTATCTGATTTAAAAAAACGTTTGTTTATATCACAGTTACACCGTAGTTATGGGTGAGTTTGAATTATGATTTTCTGATGATTACTTAAAGTGCAACAACTCTTGTTGACTGCCCGGACGATTTGGCTGCTGTGTGGGCGTATGTTTCGTTGCCTGGCAACCTATTTTTTTTTATTTTTTGTTCGGCTTTTGTGAACTAAAAAAAATTAAACATTTATCATGAATTATTAAAATTTAAAAGTACCGATAATTAAAATTTTGTGGATTAGCCTAGCTTCTATCACGTTCTAGCCTAACGCAAAACTATAAATATCTAACCAAACACAGAAAAAATCTGAATCACTGTCATGCAATAGGTATATGGTAACACGTCGTACGGAGAACGTTGTCGTGTAGGCCTAGACATATCACTGTTTTATTATGATTTTTCAAGAAGAAACAGTCGTGTAGGCCTAGACATATCACTGTTTTATTATGATTTTTCAAGAAGAAACAGTAAGATTTTTAAATGTCAAACAGGAAATAAACAAATGAGAAAAGGCCGCCTGTTTATAAGGGGAGTAACTCTCATTGCGCTAGGAACGTTGCATTCGGCTACCTAGTTTTGTCGACAAAAGTCGCCAAGGGTACTTAAAGGTAACGCCATAGGTGTCGGAAAAAGTCGCTGTGGGTCAGTTAAGAGTTAAAACATAGGTTTATCACCCTAAGATCTCGGTTCCTTTCGATATTGGCATGAATCTGACTGTAACTTCATGGGTTATGGCCCCTGATTGTGCGAAAAATCACGTTTTTAGCTTGTGAACAGTGTAGAGGTCATAATTTTGAACCGATTTGGATGAAACATGAAATGCATGGTTATAACTCAAAGATCTTGGTTCCTTTCGATATTTGCGCCCGTCGGATTGTTTCTGAATTATGGCCCCTGATTGTCTGAAAAATCGCCCTTTTTAGCTTGTGGTCCCTCTGAAGATCAAAATTGTTTTCCGATTTAAAAACCGTTCAATTATATCACCGTTACATGGTTATGGAGGGTGAGTTCAAATTTCATGAAAATCGGACCCAAATTCACAGACAAAATGGCCGCGAATAGTGTGAAAATATGTTATATCAAGGTTGTGGACCACCCTATAGAGGTCACAGTTTTGAACCGAATTTGATGAAACCTGACATGCATGTTTATAGCACAAAGGTCTTGGTTCCTTTTCGATATTTGCGCTCATTGGATTCAGACGTGTCAACCCCCAGATATGAAAAAACAGGAGACCAGCAATGAAAAAACAGGAAATCAAGGAGATTTTGTTTTTATCAAATAACTTCATTTTTATTGGTCATTAACTTATAAAAATTGTAATAATTTAATGATAATATATAAAATATTTATAATCTTAATGTTATCAGAGAAAAAAGCAGGCTATATTTAGTCAAAATTGGGAAATTTCATTCTTCAAAACCAATAAGGCCCATTTTCGATGCCTATTAGAGAAATCCCCGGAAACGTGACGTCAGAGCGGTATTTTCCCCACACTTAATTGTCTCCTGTACATAAACGATAATTGCGCTTATATTTCGATAATTTTTGAGTCAGATTATTTGCATATATTCTGATCAATATCAGAGTATTATAATACAATCGCTAGTAATATATTTTAATTAATCCAAAATCGCATTGAAAGTCATATAAATTTCTGTCAATGGCTTATGATTTTACGCTAATGTCATGTGGCGTGAAATGTTTTGTCTTCGAGGGAGAATTGTAAAAATCGCATATATAGACGTTTACTAACCATGGGGAAAAATTACAGTAATGGAAAGAACCTTGTGTAGTTTTCTATTTCATCAGGTATGCTCGTGTACTCTGCTACTATTATAAATATACTCTATTTACCACAAACAATTATAATTACAACACGCGTTGAACTGTATGTCACGTATTACCGAATTATAAGTTTCTGGTCAAATTCAGCCAATCATGAGGTCGATATATGAAACGGAAATAAGTGAGTTACCTTCCTTTGTGAAAGTAAAACTAACATTGGCTTATGACCATTATCCGTGAGAAATTTCCTCCCATGCGGGAGATTGGGAGAAGGGTCGTGAATCCGTGAGTCTCACTGAAAAACAGGTTAGTTGACACGTCTGATTGGATTGTAACTTCCTGAATTATGTCCCCTGATTGTCCGAAAAATCGCCTTTTTTAGCTTGTTCTCTCTCTGGAGGTCAAAATTGTTAACCGATTTTAAAAACCGTTTGTTTATATCACCGTTACATGATTATGGAGGTTGAATTCGAAATTCGTAAAAAACGGACCAAAATTGACAGACAAAATGGACGCCGTTTGTACGCGAATAGTGTGAAAATATTTTGTATATCAAGATTGTGGACCCTATAGAGGTCACTTTTTTTTACCGATTTCGATGAAACTTGACATGTATGTTTATAACCCCAAAATCTTGGTTCCTTTTGATATTTGCGCCCATTTTCATTTTACTTTTACAAGGTTAGAAAAACAATTGTTGAGTCGCCCACCGTGTGTTATTTCTAAATTCACGTTTCGTAAAAAAGTAGTCTGGATTATCCCGGCCTGTCAATCAGACGGAGAATGGTCGGAAGGCTGGTGAAGTGAGACTAGTTTCAAAACAAGGGCACGTAACCTATGTTTTACGCGAAAGTGTCTGGATGTTATGGACGACGCTCCGAACCATTTTTCAGTGTATTATTTATGATGGTTAAATGGTCATAGCTTATTAAGTTCAACTTGACCGTTTATTTAGTGACTATAAATGTGTGAAATAGATTTAAGACATGTTATATATATAAATATTGTGGTGTAATTGTTGAGGTATTTGGAGATATTTATATACAGCTTGTGTACCCTCCAGAGGTCACAATTACTATCTGATTTAAACAGAACGTTTCAATATATCACCTTCACACCATATGGTTGAGTAATAATTTCGTGAAAATCGGACCAGAACTGCCGGACAAAATGGCTACCTTTCGTACACTAATAGGATAAATATATGGTATATCATGGTTGTGAACCCTCAAGACATCACAAGTTTAATCCAATTTAGTTGAAACCTCAAATAGATGCTTATAATCCAAGAATCTCGGTTCCTTTTGATATTCACTTAAATCGGATCTAACTTCCTAAATTATGGCCCCAGATTATAGGAAAAATCACATTTTAAGCTTGTAACAATTTTTATACGCCCACATTGAATAGCTTGTGAAAGTTCTACAGGCTAAAGTTAATATCTGATTGTCTTTAAATTTATACACAGTGTTTAAGGTCACGAGATGAAGAAGCCAAGATTATGGCCCTTGATCACTTCAAAAAATCTTGTGGACATTCTAGAGGCCAAAGCAGAGGCAGATCAAGACTCCCGTGGGCCCTAGGCAGCTCGACCAGCTGGGGCCTTTGCGGAACTGGTTTTAGAAATCTCTCCCTCCTGTAAGCTCGGCAACACATGATATCATTTGTGTTTACATCGATTGAGCAGTGACCCTGTGGCGTGGTTTTAGCCGCTATTTTCAACATTTCAGCTTAATGTTTTTTTCTATTCTCTCTTCTCCCATCCACACCTTTGAATTTGGGTCATATCAATGACGAACTGGCCTATGTTGAATGACATAGCCTTCACGTAATTACAGGAGAATATCGCAAAAGCTATTTTAAAAATGAATGTGACACCAGGTACCAGGCAAGCAAGCGACCAGTCTCCCAGCTGGAGTGGTTGATCACTCTGAAGCTAATATAAGACAACTCTTGGGCGTATGTTTTATTGCCTGGCATCCTATCTTTATGAACATTGTCGACAATAACGGTCTTCTGGTGACAATCTGCTACTTATTGAGAAAAATGCTAATCTCGTCAGTTTTGACAAAATGGCTGCCCCTCATGAATAGTGTAAATAGATGATATATCCAGGTTGTGGATCCTCTAGAGCAAGGATCTTAATCAGCTGAAGAACAATCAAGCTGATTGGTAAATCAATGAACCGGCCACTGGTATCATAAATCGATCTCCCTTCAACTAAATTACATTGGGTTAATTATTATCTAGTCATATTAAAGGGAATGGTATATTATAATTTTAAAACCCATTTCCTACCGGTACCTCATCATTTGACCCAATTCTGGCCATTTTGATTTATTTTATAATTACAAAGACCTTGGTTCCTTGCGATAATCGCGCATATCCAAATGTAACTTCCTGGATTATGATTGCTATTAGTCACAATTTTAATTCAATTTCATAAAAATTGACTGAAACTGTCTGAAAAAGTGGCTGCTCCTTGTACGCAAATAGTTTAAAAGTATATAATACCTAGGTTATGGAGACTTAGATTTTGATGAAACTTGAAATGTATATTTATGACCCAAAGATCTTGGTTCCTGGCAATATTTGCACAGATCAGATGGTAACTTCCTGTATTATGACCCCTGACCAGGGCTTCCACTTCAAAATTTTTACTACCGGTCATTTTTGATAACGTATGAAAACAATTTTAATATGAAATCAGGGCTGTATCTAGCAGGGGGGGGAGGGTTGCAGGGGGTACATTGCACCTCCAGAAAAATAGGGCGCCCCATCGAAAAATTTGACAACCTTTCAATTATAAAATAATACACGTGATTATGATCACACAGTGATGCTCTTAAGGCACTATCAATCGGTCAGTTCTAAATGTACCTAACTACACGCCAATGGGTATCTGATCCAAACTCTCTTATATCAGCTGTGGAGGCTATGGAGTGCCACCGCAGGAGCGGATTCAAGGTGCGGGGATACTAGGAGTAAATGCATCTCCTAAAAAAATCTGGCGCCCCTGAAAAAAAATTGATCATATGAAATACAAAATTGACTCTTCGATATCACCAGAGTGAACGAAAAAAGGGTCTCTAGCTGTGTTATTTTTCACAAATTTTCTGAGGTCGGAGCACAGGCGTGGGTGCCACCCCCATCCCATAGGCGAAATGACCCAACCACATGACATTAGAACGTTCGTTTTGCTTGCCCTATCCAAATGGCCTTATTGGTATTTCGGACTACATGTAGTTCTAGTTTAGAGAAGTATTAGTTCTTATAATTCAACTAAAAGTGACACACTGGATCACTTGCTAGCGACTTTCATTGCGACTCCAAATGTGTAGAAAAACGTGTTTGCGGCAGTCTAATTTCCGGAGGGAGGGTCTGGAGGTCGCTGCTCTGGCGTCCCCACCACTCTGCTGCACCCCCACTTTTGAAATCCTACATACGGCCCAGCTCGAAATATACCACACCCAAATATTTGAGCATTTCAGACTAACTTTCTGGATAATGGCCCCTGATTGTATATAAAAAAAATAGCTTTTGTTTTTATCCATCTCTTGCAAAAGCTGGTTAGCTTGTTGACTCGCTAGAAGTCACAATTTATATTCAATTTTAAAATTCGTTTAAATGTAACACTGTTACACATCAATGAATGTTGACTTCAATTTTCATAAAAATCTGACCAAACTGCCAGACAGAATGTAAACACTGTAAAAGTATGTAATTGCATGGTTGTTGACCCTGTGTAGGGCAGAATGTTTATCAGATTTTGATGAGACTTAAAATATATGTTTATATCCCAGAGATCTTGGTTCCTGTACCGATTATGGATTATGGCCTCCATTGTATGAAAAATGAATTTTTCTTATTACCGGTAGCTTGTTTTCTGTCCCTCTCTTACAAAATGGGTATCTTGTATGGTAACTGCTTGGTTTGGTCCCCCTGTATCTGTTTCAGTGTAATATATATCTTTTGTTCACATTGGAATTTTGGTGTACGACTTCCTCGTTGGCCTATATCTATCATTTATTTTTATTTTTTAGTATTATTGGCGTCAACCAGGTTCCATCAATCCAATCAGCAGAGCTTTAATGATGGTCGTTTTACAAAATATAGAAGCTATATTTATACCTGCTACCAGTGATGGTAAAGCTAATTATGCAGAGTAAGTTATGTTGATTTTTCTTTATTTTTTCCTGCATTGGGATACAATAACCCAGCTTCTATATTGAGACAGAATGTTCTAATTTGGTGTAAGCGATGCTTTGTAAAAAGGTGAACATGCAAGTAATTAATTAATGAGTGGCATCTATTTATTATGGGTTATGGAGGGGAGACATCAGTCTGACTGTTTTCTTGTGTATGTTAATTCATTACATTATTAAATATCAAATGTTTTATTTTTATACGCCCACATTGAAATGTGGTCGTATATTGTTGTCGCCCCCGTCCGTCCGCTCTAGAGGCTTTAAATTTATACACAGTGTTTAAGGTCATGAGACGAAGAAGCCTATTGTTTTTCAGTGATTTCCGATGATAACTACCAGAGTTATGGCCCTTGATCACTTCAAAAAATCTTGTGGACACTCTAAAAGCCAAAGTTAATATCCGATTGACTTTAAATTTATACACAATGTTTAAGGTCATAAGACGAAGAAGCCTATTGATTTTCAGCGATTTCCAATAATTATTGCCAGAGTTATGGCCCTTGATCACTTCAGAAAATCTTGTGGACGCTCTAAAAGCCAAAGTTAATATTTGAACCATTTGATGTGGTCTTTAAGGTCATAAGACGAAGAAGCATATTGATTTTCAGCGATTTCCGATAATTACTGCCAGAGTTATGGCTCTTGATCACATCAAAAATCCTGTGGAAGCTCTAGAGGCCAAAGTTAATATCCGATTGACTTTAAATTTAAACACACTGTTTAGGGTCAAATAATTACTTCCAGAGTTATGTCCTTTGATCACTTCAAAAAATCTTGTGACGCTATAGATGCCAAACTTATCATCTGATTGACTTCAGATTGATACACAGAGTTTAAGGTGTTGAAACGGACAAGTGTTTTGATTTTCAATGAATTTTGATAACCGAATAGCTAAATCCATTATGTTAAATGTTTCCTATACTAATTGTTAGCGTGGGGCAAAACTTTTTTAAAAAGCAAACAAATTCTAATGATTTTCAGATAATTACATAATGAGTTGTTACTCTTAATCAGATTTTAGTGTATTACAAATGTTTCATTACCAAAAAAAGTAAAAATATGCGACAACCCTTGTTGACTGTCCGGACGATTTAGCTGCTGTGGGCGTATGTTTCGTTGCCTGGCAACCTGTCTTTTTATCTAATGTATGATTATTTTCTTGTTATTTTAGATTGGGTCCAGTAGGTCTGCAGATTGCTAAACCTGTTCAAGGAGCTGGAATGGGTGTAGCTTCAGGTGTTGAATATTGTACATGTCCTAAAAGATATTCTGGTGATTCTTGTCAGGTAAATTATACTCAGTTATTAATTGTTCCGCGCCTTTTGAAGAAAGCAAGGGGCTGTTAAATTGGTCTGTCTTTATCTCTGTCCGTCAGTCCGTTACACTGTTGAGGACACAATAACTCTCTTTCTAATTGAGCTAGATTGTTCAAATTTGGTGTATGTGTTGATAAGGTTGATACCTTTATGGACTTTGAAGATGAGCATTTTCTGCTTAGGGTAAGCAGAGATAAGCAATTTGATTGGTTGATGCTTTGGGACACGATATCTTCAGTTTTAAGTTTAATTCTTGCTACAGTAGTTCGAAAGTAGATGATGTAAAATAAATGGTTTGAAAATTTCATTCAAATTACTCTATTGCAAGCGAAGATATCAGCCTTTGAAGGCTTGACAGACGTGTGCAATAATTTCAACCACCGTACTAGTTGATCGGTCCTCCATATTTGATTAAATAAAAGTGTCGCTGAACCCTTTTAATCTATTTAATATCAGAGAAATCTGATGCCATCTGGAGTTGATTAAGGCCTGGATCAGTTAAGTAATGATTAATTAATACTTTAGAACACATTTCAGGCCTAAAGAAAGACCTGCAATAGGCAGATTAACCTCTTTCATAATGCATGTTTAATTACATCAATACCTTGACTAAGTTCGATAATGAGCATTTTCTGCTCAAGATAAGCAAAGCGATAAAAAATTTGATTGGCCAAGACTTTTGAACACAATAATTGTCTGTCCAATTGAGTTGAAACTCATATAGTTTTATTACATGAATACCTTGCCTAAGTTTGACAATAATCATTTTCTGCTCAGGATAAGCAGAGCGATTAGAAATTTGATTGGTTGAGACTTTTGAACACAATAACTGTCTAGTTGAGTTGAAACTCATATAGTTTCATTACATGAATACCTTGACTAAGTTTGACAATGAGCTTTTTCTGCTCAGGGTAAGCAGAGTGATAAGCAATTTGATTGGTCAAGACTTTGGAACTCGATAACTCTCCTTCTAATTGAGGTAGAATGTTCAAACTTGGTGTAGGTGTTTATTAGGTGTGAAAAGCAATTTGATTGGTCAAGACATTGGAACATAACAACGTTAAATTGATGTAGAATGTTTAAACTTGATGTAGATGTTCACTAGGTAAATGTCTTGACTGAGTCAATGATTAATATTTCGAGCTGAAGCTAAGCAATTTCATTGGTCGTTGCTTTGGGACAAGATAACCTGGATTCTATCTGATAGAGAGTGATGAAACTTGGTGTATAGTTTGATTACTGGATACTTTTGAAAAAAAATAAATTAATTAATATGTGTCATCTATTTATTTTGAGATATCGGTGGTGGACATCAGCCTCACCACTGTTGGTTTGTTTTTACCTTAAATTTTAATTGTGACTGAAATGTCTAGGTTCAATACAACTACATTTTCATGTGGACATATATTGTTGTTTACCCTGTCACGCTCTAGAGGCAAAAGTTAATATTGGATTGACTTTAAATTTAAACACGGTGTTTAAGGTCATGAGACGAAGGAGACTATTGATTTACAAAGATTTCTGATAATTACTGCCAGAGTTATGGCCTTTGATCACTTTAAAAAATCTTGTGGATGCTCTAGAGACCAAAGTTAATATCCGATTAACTTTAAATTTATACACAGTCTTTAAGGTCATGAGATGAAGAATCCTATTGATTTTCAGTGATTTCCAATAATTACTGCCAGAGATATCTCCCTTGCTTACTTTGAAAAATCTTATGACGCTCTTAGAGGCCAAACTGATCATTTAATTGACTTCAGAGATTGATACACAGAGTTTAAGGTCTTGAAAGGAACAAGTATTTAGATTTTCAATGAATTTTGATAACTGTACAGCTAAATCCATGATATTAAATGTTTCGTAGCATGGGGCAGTACTTTATAAAAACCAAACAAATCCTACTGATTTTCTGATAATTACTTAATGAGTTGTTACTCTTAATCAGATTTTAGTATATTACGAATGTTTCATTACTGATAAAAGTTAAAATATGCAACAACCCTTGTTGACTGCCCGGACAATTTAGCTGCTGTGGGCGTATGTTTCGTTGCCTGGCAACCTATTTTGATCTGATTTTGATGAAACTGGAAATTTAGGTTTATATCCCAGAGATCTAGGTTCTTTTTGAAAAAACACATTTTAAACTTCATGGATTACAGTCCCTGATTTTATGAAAAATCATGCGTTTCTTAGCTCGTGGAACCTCTAGAGCAAGCCTGGAAATTTGGCACCTGTCACTGATAATGTCAGGCACCAAACCTCTGATACCTGTCATTTTGTTCGGCACTGAAAATGTCAGGTACTATTTTATTAGTGCTTGACATTTTGTCCGGTACATCTAAAACCGTTATTTTCTCCTGCAAACATTGAGAGAATACTCTTCAAAACGTCCCATAAATAAATCAGTAGCTGTTTTTTTATAAGTATGTTTATAGTTTATTTATCTGCCCAGTTACTAAATGCCACTTAACAAAAATTTTTCTCCTATTTAAAATAAAAAACCCCAGTTAAATAGATCACTGTTACACCATGGTGGTTGTATTCAAATTTTGTGAAAACTGCCTGGCCGCTATCTTGAGTAAGTTGTGTAAAAATAAATAATACCAAATTTGTGCACACTCCATAAGTCACAATTTTTATCCGATCTTGATGAAACTTAAAATATCTTATTATACTCAAAAGATCTTGGTTTCTATCAATACTCGTGCATATCGGACTGTAACTTCCTGGATTAGGGCTCAGATTGTACAAAAATCACTTTATTTTTTTTTTTAGCTTGTTCTGTCCATCTCTTGCAAAATGTGGGCATATCTTGCATGGCTACCACTGGTTGACATTTAACTTTTCTATTTTATTTTAAATCAACTACATTTGAAAGTAATGGACATCAGATCTGCCCACACGTGTAAATCTTATTTCATTGCAGAACCCTGGTGAAGGTTATTATCGTGACAGAAACAATGCAACGTCGTCAAGACCTGAAACCATCATAGGGGATGTTAAACCATGTCACTGTAACAATCATGCTGACAAGTGTGACATTAATACTGGCAAATGCATAGTAAGTTTCATATTAATTTATAGAGATCTATGTTGAGAATTCTAGTAAGTTTTCTATTAATTGATAGAAATCTAACTTAAAATCTTTTGTGTTTTTTAATTGTGAAACTTAGCTTTTTTAATTTTTATAAAGGAAAAAAAAATATTCTAACTTGAGTATATTGAAGTTTATTACTACTGGTTACCTGTATTTTTGTACCCCGCCTTTTGAAGAAAGCAGGGGACTATTAAAATGTGTTTGTCTGTCGTCTTGTCATACTTTTTGGGACACAATAACTCTCTTTCTAATTGAGCTAGAATATTCTAACTTGGTGCAGGTGTTTATGAGATCAATGCGTTGCATTGCAGATGAGCATTTTCTGCTCAGAGTAAGCAGAGATAAGCAATTTGATTGGTTGATGCTTGGGGCACAATTACTTTAGTTATAATGAAGTGAGAACGATGAAACTCAAAATATAGATTCATTATGTCATTACCCTAACTAAGTTTGATAGTGAGAATTTCTGTTTACACTGAGGCGCGATAAGCAATTTGATTGGTCAAGACTTTGGAACATAACAACTCTGTTTTTAATTGAGATAGAATGATTAAACTTGATGTAGATGTTCATTAGGTGAATATCTTGACTGAGTTCACTGATTCAGACATGGAGCTGAAGCTAAGCATAGCTAATCAATTTCATTCGTCAATGCTTTGGGACTAGATAATCTTCATTCTATCTGATAGAGAGTGATGAAACTTGGTGTATAGTTTGATCGATTCATACATTGAAAAAGATAAATGTGAGATCAGTTAATGTGTCATCTATTTATTTTGGGATTTCGGCGGGGGCATCAGCCTTACTGTTGGCTTGTTTTCTCAGAACTGTGCTGACAATACTTATGGTAAGAATTGTGAGTTATGTGCCCCTGGCTATCATGGTATATCAATACGTGGTACATCTAGAGACTGTGTACCATGTGCTTGTCCTGGTACTGACCGACAAAACAAGTAAGTACAAAGTAATACACATTTCATTTAATTTTTTCATTATAATCTTTTTTCATGATACTTTGCTTGCTATACTAAATCCAAGAAAAATATAAATATATTTGTTATTGGTTGGCAGGGATGAGATTTCGCCTGTATATTCCGAACTTGTCCGAAACTATTTTCCAAACGCCCAAAATTGGAATATGCCCAATCGGACATCAAGACATGGTGAATAATATTCAAAATTACAAAATTAATATAGTTTACTGACTGTATAACTACCTCTCGTGACGTAATCAGAGGTTGATATATTCGGTTCATATCAACCGCTGATGACGTCCTGAGAGGTTGATATTTCATATCAACTGCTGATGACGTCATTACAGGTCGATATATTCGGCTCATATCAACCGCGCTTGACGTAGATGATCGAAATAATACAAAGAATACAGAAATAAAATTTTATTCTTTTGACAATAAAAAAAAATTTGTTTTTATACAGTTTGTAGCATTCAGGACCTAAATAGACGGCGTACTTATCGGCTTATTTAAATCGGTTATCCACACTCCAGTCCATGTCTAAGATATCTTTCAGAATTTTCTTTCTGCCCAAATCATTTCTCCACACATCCCAAGACGTGAAAGTATTTATACACATTGTTTAAGGTCATGAGACGAAAAATCCTATTGATTTTCAGTGATTTCTGATAATTACTGCCAGAGTTATGGCCCTTGATCACATCAAAAAATCCTCTGGACACTGTAGAGGCCAATGTTAATACCCGATTGACTTGAAATACACACACACACTGTTTAAGGTCATGAGACGAAGAAGCCTACTGATTTTGAGCGATTTCAAATAATTACTTCCAGAGTTGTCTACCTTAATCACTTCAAAAAACCTTGTGATGCTATAGAGTCCAAACTTATCATCTGATTGACTTCAGATTGATACATAGAGTTTAAGGTGTTGAAACGAACAAGTATTTTGATTTTCAATAGCATTCAGGACCTAAATAGACGGCGTACTTATCGGCTTATTTAAATCGGTTATCCACACTCCAGTCCATGTCTAAGATATCTTTCAGAATTTTCTTTCTGCCCAAATCATTTCTCCACACATCCCAAGACGTGAAAGTATTTATACACATTGTTTAAGGTCATGAGACGAAAAAGCCTATTGATTTTCAGTGATTTCTGATAATTACTGCCAGAGTTATGGCCCTTGATCACATCAAAAAATCCTCTGGACGCTGTAGAGGCCAATGTTAATACCCGATTGACTTGAAATACACACACACACTGTTTAAGGTCATGAGACGAAGAAGCCTACTGATTTTGAGCGATTTCAAATAATTACTTCCAGAGTTGTCTACCTTAATCACTTCAAAAAACCTTGTGATGCTATAGAGTCCAA
The DNA here is from genome assembly GCA_036850965.1 of Patella caerulea. Classification (NCBI taxonomy): domain Eukaryota; kingdom Metazoa; phylum Mollusca; class Gastropoda; family Patellidae; genus Patella; species Patella caerulea. Next base: position 1,039,347 of record JAZGQO010000008.1, on the reverse strand, counting down.
ACTTATCATCTGATTGACTTCAGATTGATACATAGAGTTTAAGGTGTTGAAACGAACAAGTATTTTGATTTTCAATGAATTTTGATAACTGAACTGCTAAATCCATGATATTAAATGTTTCCTATACTAATTGTTAGCATGGGGCAAAACTTTTATAAAAAGCAAACAACTTCTAATGATTTTCAGATGATTACATAATGAGTTGTTACTCTTAATCAGATTTTAGTGTATTACAAATGTTTCATTACCAAAAAAAAGTAAAAAATATGCGACAACCCTTGTTGACTGCCCGGACGATTTAGCTGCTGTGGGCGTATGTTTCGTTGCCTGGCAACCTATCTTTTAACCTTCCGTATATATGTTGAAAAGGAGTATAAGACTTCTGCTGAAACATGTATTGACTTATGACCCGTAAAATGCTGGAATTTTGGCGGAATTTTGAACAGTACAGATTGGCAGTAGTCTGCACGATTTATTTCTATCGTATTATGACATCACATGATTTTGTAGGAATATTACTGACATAAATTTGAATACCGTACGGGAATTAAATATGAAAAATAACGAGGTGCACGTATATATTTTCTTCATTCCTATGAATTTGAATATTTTGTTGACACCTGATTTTTGGGTGTGGTCAAAATTTGGAAATCCCATCACTGGTTGGCAGCCAAGGAGACACGGTGAGTATTGCACAGGCTCAGTAGTCCATGGTTCTATCTGGGATTTGGTTGAGAATGTTCCTCAGTATTTTCCAGTGTGGTTCATTTTGTCATTGGTGCACAGCCTAGCACTGAACAACATATAGTTGTTGAGATGTGCCGAAATTCCAATGGCGTGAATGTAAAGAACTCCTTTTTAATTTCATTTTATTGTTTTTAACAGTTTTAGTCCTACTTGTGAAAGTCGTAATGGTAAATTAGTTTGTACCAATTGTTCATTAGGTTATGAAGGAGAAAGGTGTGAAAGGTATGTTTTCATATAACTAATTGATGCTTTCAATGTGTTCCTAAAGTAACAGGATGACAAACCCATTACAACAGTGTATATCCATACATGTATAATGTTTAGAATATTATGTTTATTATGATAGATGTTTAAGAAATTAAATAGTGTTTAACATCCTACGGTTCTGCTTCGTCTGGGCAATACATCTATAACAAGATATTATGTTTATTATTATAGATGTATTATGTTTATTATTATAGATGTATTACAGGATATTAAACATGCATTATGCAAGAACTAAATCTGCCTATTGTAGGTCTTTCTTCAGGCCTGAAATGTTTTCTAAAGTTAGTCAAGTCTCGATGGCATCAGATTTCTCCGATATTAAATAGATTAAAACAGTTTAGCAATACTTTGATTTAATCAAATATTGAGGACTGAGACTTAGCTTCGATCAACCAGTACAGTGGTTGAAATTATTGCACACGTCTGTCAAACCTTCAAAGGCAAATACCTTCGCTTGCAATAGAGTAATTCGAATGAAATTTTCAAATTATTCATTTTACATTATCTACTTTCGATCTATTATAGCAAGAATGGCTAGTTCTGTATCTAAATCTTACATAATGTATCTTTAAGTTTATTATTAACCCTTTGGCAAGTAATGCGACATATATGTCGTCACCTACAGTGAGCTTAATGACATACATGTCGCCAATGTCATACTTTATTTTAGATCAATTTTTCTGATTCCATACTAAAAGCAATCCCTCGAAATATTGTCTAATGATAGAAATAGAAATTTAAGTTATTATTTTTTGCTCCTAGCCTCGTTTTAAATAACTATTGATGGGGGTTTTCAATGGGTTTTCTTGAAAGGTCAAGTACGTCTGCTTCGCCTGGGAAACCCGCGCTATGCCTATCGTCTGCGTTGTTGTCATTAGTGCAAGATGGCGGCTTCTTGTTCTTTACGGCCACGGATGAACAAAAACTTGACATTAAATGCTGTCTTAGAAATGTTAATGATGAAAATGAAGACGAGAAGGTTAGTGGTAGTGATGTAGATCCACGAGACAGTGGAATGGAATGGAATGGAGAAAGGACAAAAATAGCAACAATCAAAATGTAAACAATCATCATAATTTGATGACAGATCATGGCGTTGTGACTGATGGCGATAATCAGAGAGTGAAGAATTTTAACAAGTGGAGTATTGTAACAGCTATATCTGTCCAAATAATTATTTTTATATGCCCACATTTTCATGTGGAGGTATATTGTCGTCGCCCCCGTCCGTCCACAATTGTTTGTGAACAGTCTACAGGTCACAATTTTTATCCGATTTCAATGAAACTTAAATATAGGTTTATCACCCTAAGATCTCGGTTCCTTTCGATATTGGCATGTATCGGACTGTAACTTCATGGGTTATGGCCCCTGATTGTACGAAAAATCACGTTTTTTAGCTTGTGAACAGTGTAGAGGTCACAATTTTGAACTGATTTGGATGAAACTTGAAATGCATGTTTATAACCCAAAGATCTTGGTTCCTTTCGATATTTGCGCCAATTGTTTATAACCCAAAGATCTTGGTTCCTTGCGATATTTGGGCCCATCCGATCGTAACTTCCTGAATTATGGCCCCTGATTGTCTGAAAAATTGCCCTTTTTAGCTTGTGGTCCCTCTGGAGGTAAAAATTCTTATCTGATTTAAAAAACCGTTTGATTATATCACCGTTCCATGATTATGCAGGTTGTATTCGAATTTCGTGGAAATCGGACCAAAATTGACGGACAAAATGGCTGCCGTTTGTACGCGAATAGTTTGAAAATATGTTATATCAAGGTTGTGGACCTTATAGAGGTCACAATTTTGAACCGATTTTGATGAAACTTGACATGTATGTTTATAACCCAAAGATCTTGGTTCTTTGCGATATTTGCGCCCATCGAATCGTAACTTCCTGAATTATGACCCCTGATTGTCCGAAAAAATTGCCCTTTTTAGCTTGTGGTCCCTCTGGAGGTCAAAATTGTTATCGGATTTAAAAAACTGTTTGATTATATCACCGTTCCATGGTTATGAAGGTTGAGTTCGAATTTCGTGAAAATCGGACCAAAATTGACGGACAAAATGGATGCCGTTTGTACGCGAATAGTGTCAAAATATGTTAAATCAAGGTTGTGGACCTTATAGAGGTCACAATTTTGAACCAATTTTGATGAAACTTGACACGTATGTTTATAACCCAAAGATCTTGGTTCCTTTCAATATTTGCGCCCATCGGATCGTAACTTCCTGAATTATTGCCCCTGATTGTCCCAAAGAAAGCCCTTTATAGCTTGTGGTCCCTCTGGAGGTCAAAATTGTTATCCGATTTAAAAAAACGTTTGACTATATCACCGTTACATGATAATGAAGAGAGAGTGTGAATTACGTGAAAATCGGACTAGAATTGACGGATAAAATGGCCGCTGTTTGTACACGAATAGTGTGAAAATATGTTATATCAAGGTTGTGGACCCTATAGAGGTCACAATTTTTAATCGATTTTGATGAAACTTGACATGTATGTTTATAACCCAAAGATCTTGGTTCCTTTCGATATTTGCGGACATTGGATCATAACTTCCTGAATAATGTCCCCGGATTGTCCGAAAAATCGCTTTTGTTAGCTTTTGGTCCCTCTGGAGGTAAAAATTATTTTCCGATTTAAAAAACATTTGACTATATCACCACTACATGGTAATGAAGAGAGAGTGTGAATTACGTGAAAATCGGACTAGAATTGACGGACAAAATGGCTGCCGTTTGTACACGAATAGTGTGAAAATATGTTATATCAAGGTTGTGGACCCTATAGAGGTCACAATTTTTAATTCGATTTTGATGAAACTTGACATGTATGTTTATAACCCAAAGATCTTGGTTCCTTTCGATATTTGCGCCCATCGGGTCATTACTTCCTGAAGTATGTCCCCTGATTGTACGAAAAATCACCCTTTTTAGCTTGTGGTCCCTCTGGAGGTCACAATTATTATCTGATTTAAAAAAAAAACGTTAGATTATAAAAACCAAACAAATTCTAATGATTTTCTGATAATTCCTTAATATGCGACAACTCTTGTTGACTGCCCAGACGATTTGGCTGCTGTGTGGGCGTATGTTTCGTTGCCTGTCAACCTATTTTTGAACATTAAAAATAAATTCATGGTAGCAATTGTCAATCTCAGGATTTTTCTATATCCCGCCATACCGGAAATGAACTTGTTAGTGGTAGGATCGAATCTATCATTCTTGTTTATATACTTAAAATACATGTAGCTCCTATCATTTTACTGGCGATTATTTGATTTATTGCGAAAACCCCCCAAAATGCCCCGATATACCGGGATGGCGATTATCTGATTTTGGACCGATACTATAAACATAATTAAAAAAATAATTGTGATCATGCAGCATCCTCGGGTTGTCGCTGCAACCTTACTTGAAAATAAAAATAAAATAATGCGTATATTATAATGATTTTAGTAAATAATATGACATGTTATCAATATAATGGTATAAAATTTTTTACGTCATTTAATTAGCTCACTGGGGGAGTGACGTCATAACATATCCACCTTCGAAAGGGTTAAAATAGCATTATGCAAGAGCAAAATCTGCTTGTTACAGGTCTTTCTTTAGGCCTGAGATGTTATCTAAATAATCAATTAGACATAAATTAACATATCCAGACAATAATAACTCTAAAAGTCAAAGCTAGCCTTCGATGTTGGCGTATTGAATTCCTAAATGCCGCTTAATGGCCGTTGATAATTAAATCAATCAAGTGGATAATCAAGACTATGCTGTTTATATTAATGATTTGAGTAATGATGACCGAGGCTATGTGAATATTTCAAACGCTTTTTTCTCGACTAATAGTGGACCATTTTGGCTGAAATTTTCAGCAAATTACCTTTACACTATCTAGTTTTTAACTATTATAGTGAGAACTCCCATCTCTTTATCTTATGTCCCATAATGTAACTTTAATATTATAGATGTATAACAAGATGTTATGTTTATTATTTTAGATGCATAGTAGGATATTATGGTAATCCATCTAAACCAGGTGATGTATGTAAACCATGTTTATGTAATCCCGAAGGTTCAGTATTTTCTGAATGTGACCGTATGTCAGGTAGATGTCATTGTTTACCTGGTATTGGTGGATTAAAGTGTAATCTTTGTGAACCTGGGTATGCTGTGCAAAATGGATCTTGTACCTGTAAGTATCAATGTGTGATACAATTTATAACTTACTAATAGATATAGGAAACCATATTTAATATATAGATATAACTGTTAACAATGAATTCATAAAAATAGTCACATTTGTTTATTTTATTAAAATGATCACATATTTTCCCCATTTCAGCTTGTTTTTCTGGTTGTACTGGTCTATTGTTGTCAGATTTACAATACTTTAACGTCACGTTATTAAACTTTAATATTTCTGTACCACTTCCTTGGAATCAGCTTCGTAAAATAAAAAACACAACAAATATATTAATGGTAAGAAACTTTTATTAAGCATTCAATTCTCTCTTGTCCATCTTCCTGACCCTTATTGATGAGTTTTATGTTGTGAACAGGACTAAATGACAATCCGGTCACCTACATGTAGATTCTGTATTTTCTTATTGGGATAGATATGATAGAGGATTCAGACATCCTAGTATATCTGTATTATGTTTTCATGTATATTTATTTTGACAGGAGTTATTGAAATCTGCTAATTATCAAGGATCGAAAGAATTTACAGAGTATGAAAATAGTACAAAATTCTTTGAAGAGGTTGCTATGAGGCTTGTTAATAGGGTATGTGTACATTGACAAAACTTTACCTTCATTTTTTATACGCCCTCAATGAAATGTGGTTGTATATTGTCGTAATCCCGAACAGTTCAGCCTATTGTATTTTGCTCATCTCGACCTCTTTCTGTCCATTATTACACAATTAGTTAACCTGAGTTTAACCAAAGGGAAAATGCCAATATTCAAAACAGCTCTCGTGAAACTATTTGCTGAAGAAACCAGGTCTTAATTCTGAGTTAAAGAACTACTGCCCAGTATCAAACCTTTCGTTTATTTCCAATGTTACAGAACGTGCAGTTTGTCTTCGTCTTCTAGAACACCTGTCACTACATAATCCTTTTGAGCTTTTCAGTCTGCTTATCGGCCAGTCCATTCTACAGAATCTGTTCTTCTTAATGTGTCCAGTGATATACATACTGGTATTGACAGTGGCAATGTTGCTCTTTTGGAATTACCTGACTTTAGTGCAGCATTTGATACCATCAACCACAAAAATCTACTTTTGAGGCTAAACAATGACTATGGACTAGACAGTATTGAAAGTGTTGCAGTTCACGATTGTCTTTCTACTGTTTAGTCCAGTCAATACATGGTTCGACATTAAACAAATTGCAATAAAAATAATTATTCGTTTTTTTCTACACCCAACATATTCCCTAATAACATATCAAAAGTATAGAAATATCTACTAAACGAAAATTCGAAAAATGTTATAAACAGATTTGAAAAAAACGTAACTCGAATTCTGACGCGAATGGGCCACCGTAGATGATACTAATGTCAACATGGCGGAATGATGTTCTGCAATGAAGAAGATTTTTTTCTAATTATCGACTATAAGAGACATTAATCTTATTCAGGTAAGCTATACAGTGATTCATAAATCGGTCATATGCCATGTGCAATATATACATATATATTAAAGAATATATATGCCGAGCAAGGCGCTGATGTAAACGTCGCCAATGGGAAGTAATTACCGCTCAAGTACGGCACCCTTGGAATGGAAATTACGTAACCTTAGTCTTTACGGCTAGGTTTTTTGTATGATAAAAATATATGTAGGTTACTTATCGTGATACATGCATACTTTTTTTATAAAAGGGAATTAGGCCTAAGACACACAGGCGGTGTTATTTGTGGATATTAAAAAGTCACGTGATCACGTTCAATTATTTATTTATGGAACCCTGATGTTGCCATAAAAAAAATGACGACAGTTGTCAAAGAAAGCTAATTTAAATCTCACATTTTTTATATCAGAGATTAACGTAATTTGATCTGTTTAATGAACTTTACTTTTCAATTTCAGATATCAACATGAATCTATGTGTTCTATGTAGCAAGCCACTCAACAATGGATCTGCAACTGTTACTCTAAGAGCTGAAGGCAGTGCCAGTATAAACAGGGCAAGTGGTGAACGAGGTAATAACATCTACACAACGGAGGGGCAGTCTGTCCACCAGGAGTGTCGCCGCATTTATATTAACCCGAATAGTATTGCAGCAGACAAATGTAAGACCGAATTGATACACCACGCCGCAAACGAGACCTGCGTTCATCAGAAGTAAAGTTCAATTTTCAAACAGAGTGTATATTCTGTGGAAAATTTGGATCGTGGGATTGGAAAAAAAGTAAATTAGACATGATCCACGTTCGAACTGAGAATAAATTCCAGGACACTATAAGAAACATCTGCAGTAAAAGAAGCGATGAATGGTCTTTGAAAGTACTTTCTAGATTGGAATATGCAAGAGACTGCTGTGCTATGGATTCTGTGTATCACAATACATGCAGTGTTAATTTTAGAACGAATAAACAAATGCCTCTGTCATCTGCATCTAACGAGCAACCAATACCAATGAAGATGCGACGTGTTGGTCGTCCAGAAGATTCATCCAGATATACAGCCTTCCTCCTTGTAGCTGAATACATAGAAGAAAATGACGAACAAATTACCGTGCGTGATCTTGTTCAAAAGATTCAACAGTTCTTAACTCATTCGGTACGGGTTACACTTCGAGGCGACCTAATTAGCCACTGAATCTCACCGACTTACCCCGCCAGACGCTGACCTGTGTCAAGTCAGACATCCGATCAACGTCTTGCAGCGATAATTTTCATGTACTGTTTTACAGATCAATAAAGTTATAAAAAATTGACGATTGTTTTTTCAAAAGTAGTCATCCAGTAAACAGATAGTTTAAAGTAATGATTGGAATCAAAAAATATACACGTTACAACAATAATTTAGGTGTTATGAGGTCGCGTGCTCACGAGAAAATTCTTTTCATATCGGTCGCCATTTTGGACGGTCGACCTCTCTGATGTACTGTTTTATTGATCAATAAAAGTTATAAAAAACGCAGTTTGACTTTCCAAAAGTTGTAAACCCATAAACAATAGTTTCAACTAATGTCTGGGATCATAAAATGTCTAGACTAGGGGGTCACACCAAGGTGTTAGGTGTTGTAAGATCGTAAACACACGAGAAAAGTTTCAACGAGAAGTCGGTCTCTTTCGTGCACCGTTTTATTGATCAATCAAGTTATAAAAAAAATGATTCGCTGTCCAAAAATAATTAGCCAATAAAAAAATAGTTTTATTTTTCAACTAATGATTGAACTTTATTGAAGTCATAAAATTTACGTCACGACACCGGAATTTGGGGGTTATAAGGTTGTGAACTCTGTAGTAAAGTTATTTTCAATGGTCGCCATTTTGAATGCTAGCAAATATTTGTACCCTTTGTTTTTTAATAATTTCTTTTTTATGGAAAGTGATTCCGTCTCTGACTTTGAAGAATTTTTACCAGAGGATATACAAGGAGTGGAAGTTGGTAACAATAGTATCCTGGAAAATGAATCCACCGACAATTCGAGTGATGAAGATGACGTTCCCGAAACCGCAAACAACAACAACAAAGTGAACGAAAATGACGAACGATCTCGTTCCAACATGGATTTTATTTGGAAAGATAAACTGAATACAGTTACATGCCCACCATTTTTAGGACCGGAGCCTGGGCCAACAGACATATTAGAAGGAGAGAAAAATGAATTTGACTTTTTTAGTTTATTTTTTGGACTGAATATATACTCATTGTTAGCCGACGAAACTAACAAATATCATGCGGAAAAATATCGCCAGAGGTTCGAGAAAAACTGGAGAAATGTAACAGCGGAAGAAATTCGTGATTTTCTGGCCATAGGAATATTTATGAGTATATCTACCCAACCAAGAACAAATATGTATTGGTCCAGAGACTATTATTTTGGAAATTATAAAATCGCAGACATTATGACTAGAGATCGATTCGATAAAATTTCGGAAAATTTCCACGCAAATGAAAATTCAAAGAATCCCCCGAGAGGTCATATAAATCATGATAAATTGCATCATGTAAGGCCTATTTTAAATCATGTTTTGGACAATTGTGCTGCAAGATACAACCCTCATCAAAATACTTCCATTGATGAAGCTATGGTGGCATTCAGAGGAAGGATCGGTTTCAAACAATATATATGCCAGCCAAGCCTGTGAAATATGGTATCAAAGTGTGGGTGAGGGCAGACCCCAACAATGGTTATGTAAATGATTTTCAAGTCTACACTGGCAAAGAAAATATGACAGCCGAACTTGGCCTGACCTCGAGGGTTGTTTTGGACTTAACAAGGAAAGTTCAATTTCAAAATATGATAGTGAACGTTGACAATTATTACACAAGTGTGCATTTGTTCACAGAACTTCAAAAGGTGGGCACACTGGCGCGTGGAACATGCCGAACAAATAGAAAAAATTGGCCAAAAGCCCTAAATCCCAAAGACAAAGACGTAAAAAAATGGCAAAGTGGAGATTTTAAGATCCTACAAACTGAAAATTTAACTGCAGGGATGTGGAGAGATAAAAAAATTGTGAACTTTATGTCTACTGCAGATTCGCCCTTGGACACAGTAGATGTTCAACGAAAACAAAAAGATGGTTCGATAAAAACTGTGAAATGCCCTTCAACTATAAAAGAATATAATTCAAATATGGCTGGGGTTGATCGGTCTGATCAATTGCGAATGGAGTATCTGACTTACAGAATGTCCCGAAAATGGTGGTTGTATTTGTTTTATTTTTTATTTGACCTCAGCATTTCTAATGCATTTATTCTGTATAAGGAATCCAAAAACCACCAAAAACAAACTAAAAGCGGTAATATAATTCAAGTAACATTGCTAGAATTTAAAATGAACTTATTTAAAAACATGACAGGAAACGAGAGATTTGGAAGAAAAAGAAAACGTGTCGAAGCTGGAGCAGATATACCCACAATAACGGGTGGGCATTGGCCAATGAAAGTGGCGAAAAAGGGCAGATGTGGACAATGCTGCAAGTCGAAAAAACGTGCAGAATCAAACTATCAATGTGACAATTTTTTGGTACATTTGTGTGTTTTGTGTTTTAGAGCATACCACGAATCGTAGTGATAATAAAAACATTTAGGACTAGACCTGCATGCAGGAATGACGGGTTTCACTGGTGCCACGTTACCCTTTAACATGTCACTTCCGGTGCCACGTTACCCTTGAACATATGTCACATCCGGTATCAATGAAACCATTAAACAGGTTTCCCCATAAGCATTGCACACATCAAATAAGTTTGACGCAGAATCAACCAAATCCAGCAAATATCAATTCATTTTATACATTTGTTACTTGTAAGTGATCCTGACAAAATTACATTACTTCCGGTGATAATGAAAATGTTCAATTAGTTTTATGAAATCCGAAATGGCATATGACATCATATCGTGAAAATTTTATGTAAATAGAATAATAATTGCCACTTTTATAGACCAAAAACCTTGAAAAGTGACTTGTAGACAATCGACTATTTCTCTGCAACCGCACAAGTTAGAAACCATTTTGTGGTGTCTGTATGATCGTATGGGTTCAATCTATTTGTTGAATGGTATCAAATATCATAATTTTGAAAACATTACAAATCAAACTCATTTGAATAAAATATCTCTTTTGCAGGCTAAAAATTCAGTTTTTGACAAAATGACATCACTTCCGGTAATACTAAAACAGTTAAATTAGTTCTATGAAATCGTAAATGGCACAAGACATCATATGGTGAAAATTTTATGAAAATCGAATAATAACCGATTACTTTAGAGCCAAAATAAAGTAAAAAGTGACTTGTGAAAAATCGTCCATTTCTCTGCAACCGTACAAGTTAGAAACCATTTTGTGGTATCTATATGATCGTATGGGGTCATTCTATTTGTTGATGGGAACCAAATTTCATAATTCTAAACATATTACAAATAATACTCATTTGAATAAAAAATGTATTTTTAAGGCTAAAAATTCAGTTATTGCCTAAATGACGTCACTTCCGGTAACAGTGAAAGTGTTAAAATGGTTTGGAATAGTCGACTGAGGCAATAGGCAACAGACAGTGAAAGAAAATTGAAAATCGAATAACAATTGATTCTTTTACAGCCAAAATAACGTGAAAAGTGACTCATGCAAAATTGCCCATTTCTCGGCAACTGCTGATATTACAAACTAAATTTCACATACATTCTCTTTGTATGGATTATTGCTACAAGTGTATGAAAGTATCGAAGAAATATTTTAATATATGAAGACACTGGATGTGTTATAAATAGCTTATTTTTACCCCTTTTTTTTACCTTTTAATCGAAATGGCCCGAAAACAAAATCGAAATTAAAAAAACTGAGTCCGAGATTTTGTGCACCTTAACAGTGCGCATCTTTTGAGTAAGATCAGATTAGTAGAAAATAGTATTTGCTTTCAAAAAGTGGTGCCGAACTGTCAATATTGTAGTTTTTGCTTAATTTACGCCACTTCCGGTGCCTACAGGAAACATTACCGGTAACAAAAAAAATGGCATTTTGAACCACGGAACATATGAACATGGTTTTATACGAATCGAACAATAAATAATTAATGTAGGAGTGAAAAACTGAATTAGCCAATGGCGGCCAAGGAAAATTACGGAAACAAAAAATGTTGACATTTTTGTTCAAATCAGATGACTCTTTAACCTTGATTAAAATGTCATACAAAAATATTAATAAATAAAAAAGTTTTTTGTAAAAATTTAAATTTTCAAAATTTGGCGCCTAATATCTTCCAAGATTCGTCAAAAATCAAAAATCAAAAGTAACATAGGTATGTTCCCTGTTTCTGGCTATGTCAAAATGCATCATATGCTAAAATCCAATGATTATTGTTAATATTACGGCAATATTTCAAAAAACGACATTTTCGGTGATTTCGGACATTTCGCAATGTCGCAGAATGCCGGGAATAGCTTTAATCTCTAAGTCACACCCACTTTCCCAGTAAAACTGAAGACATTGTATCGATCCGAAAAGAAGTTGCTGAGATATAAGCAAATTGGAAAAAAAAAAATAATAATAACTAGAACTGCAGACCTGCAGTGCTGAATCGGCTTTCAGGAATCAGACAGGAAGTGCGTCATACAATAGCCGATCCATCAAGCTACCAAACGATACTGTAGTTGTTATGATTCAATGACACCCTCTGTCAGATTTGTAAGTAATATTTGCTTGCGAATAGACCGGTCAAAATTTTAAAATCTGGCAAAATTACTTCACTTCCGGTGCCAAAAGAAATCATTATCGGTAACAAATAAGTTGAGAATTCGCAATTGAGAATTGTTTTATACACACCAGGCAATAAATAATAAACTTGGAACCCATAAACTGAAATTAAAAAGGTAAAAAACTTAAAGGGAGACAAAATATATCTCAAATTAACCGGCACTACCGAGATGAGAGAAATGGGGTTTAACGTCGACTAGACACAAACTATGTCATTTCGGGACTAGCATGGTTTAATTTTATATCAATAATTCCTGTGTAAAATATCATTTAAAAATATTCATAAATAAAAAAGGTTTTCGTAAAAGAATAATTTTTTTTTCAAAATATCGGACATTTTTTAGACTACTTCCGGTTTTACGATCGTTGTCGTGATAGCTTTGCAAAGTTCTTTGGATACTTAACTGTACGTACCAGAAGTGTCAGAAACATCCATTGAGTAGTTTTGGAAAAAAAGATAAATTAAAGAGCGTTTCCAAAAATTTAACGATTTTTCAATTTTTTTCAAAGTTTGAGGCCATTTTTGGACATCTTATATTATTTCAACGCTTTTCATTTTGGATTCAATATATACACAACCGATAGGACTTTGAGTAAGAAAAGTTTAAGAAAAATCTGTGGCGTCGTTTTCGAGAAAAGGGCGTCTCAGAGTGTTAAAAAATCGGAAAATACTAGATTTTTGGCATACAATAATTTATTTCCTTAGTATCGAAATCGTATTATTTAGATACCATATGATGATCCATTAATAGGGCTACCCAACGACACTTTAGTTCTTTTGGTCCGCTATTACCTAAGGGAGAAATCAAGTTTTTTTGCAAGTGCGACAATGTTTTTAACCTTTTTTTTTCATTTTTTGAATACTTCCGGTATGGTTATTATTGTCGGAATAGTTTTAATAGCCGGTTTGGGTGCTAAAATAGCCACAGGGCTCTGTAATGATATATTACATTATCTGATCAGATAAAATGCCCCTGAGAAATCCTATGTTCAAAAGTGCCAAAAATGCAAAAGAATTAAAATATCGAAAATTAAATTTCAATAACTACATAAATATTATACATCGTTAGAATCGGAATTAGGTCAGCTATCTGAATATACAATCTTTTTTTGAAAATCTCTTAAAATAAAAAAATAGCAAAGCATTTTCCAAAATTTCACGATTTTTCGACTTTTTTCGATTTTCAGTCCGTTATTTCACCTATTCCAGATATTTAAAAGTCTTATTGGATGGCTTCATGCAAAATACCTCCGAAAGGACTCTCGATAGACAAAATTTAAAAAAAAACTGTGGTTAAGTTTTCGAGATACAGGCATCCAAAAACGCTCCAAATCAGAAAATACTTGATTTTCAGCGTGCCATATTTTGCTGCCTGCTCATCGTATCCGTACGAATTGGGTATCATACGATAGCACGATCCTAGTGCAATCCAATGGTACCCCAATTCGTCTAATCCATTGATATTGGACAAAGAAATCGCGTTTTTCCCCAAAATACCCATTTTTTGCATTTTTTTCAAAATATTGGACATTATTTCCACCACTTCCGGTATACAGATTATTGTTGAAATTGCTTTATTCCTTGCAATGGTCATTTGGCTTCATGCCTCTGAAGTTTCAGAAACGTCACTTCTGCCATAAAACGAAACCCGGGCTCATAAAATGGGTAGAAAATTAGAAAAAATATCGAAAAATAAAGGGTGATAACTCGGAATGAAACTTATATTTCTGGAATCGGATGGTTTTCAGGTATCCAAAAATGTAGGTCAAATTTGAAAATTTTGAAAAATAACAAAAATTGTCTCTCAAACCACATTTTTCATTTTTCGATCGCAAGAAGTCAGCGATAAAGTTTCGGAATATCGAAATTTTCAACTGCTATCGCCCGAGAAAAGACTCAGGGTTTCCGAAAATGTCATATGTATGAAAATAGGTATAGAATTGACGAATCTACGGCCGTTTTTTAATTTTTGGACACAGCACAAAATTCGACCACTTCCGGTCTGCGCAGAAGTTTCAAAAATAGTTTATCAAGTAGCCAACACATGGTTTCCCAATAGAGAATTAGATCCCAGATCGGTATCTGTTACAGGCACTGAGAAATAGGCCCCGGCGAAAAAAAAAATAATAATAATAAATAATAATAATTTTAGTAATCACAATAGGCTTTCGTCTCGTCTGAAAGCCTAATAAGAAGAACTAGACCTGCATGCAGGAATGACGAGTTTCACTGGTGCCACGTTACTTTCGGTGCCACGTTGCCCTTGAACATATGTCACTTCCTATACCAATGAAACCATTAAACAGGTTTCCACATAAGCATTGCAAACATCAAATAAAATGGACGAAGAATCAACCAAATCCATCAATATCAATTCATTTTATATATGTGTTACTTGTAAGTGATCCTGGCAAAATTTCATTACTTCCGGTGATAATGAAAATGTTCAATTAGTTTTATGAAATCAGAAATGGCATAAGGCATCATATGGCGAAGATTGTATGTAAATCGAATAAGAATTGCTACTTTTATAGACCAAAAACCTTGAAAAGTGACTTGTAGAAAATCGTCTATTTCTCGGCAATCGCACATGATAAAAACTATTTTTTTGGTATCAATATGATCGTATGGGCTCAATCTATTTGTTGATTGGAATCAAATATCATAATTTTAAATATATTATAAATCAGACTCATTTGAAAAAAATATCTGTTTTGGAGGCTAAAAATACAGTTTTTGCCAAAATGATATTACTTCCGGAAAGACTGAAAATGTTAAATTAGTTCTATGAAATCATAAATGATATAAGATATCATATGGTGAAAATTTTATTAAAATCGAATAATAACTGACACTTTTATAGACCAAAAACCTTGAAAAGTGACTTAAGGAAAATCGCCCATTTCTCTGCAACCGTACAAGTTGGAAACCATTTTGTGGTATCTGTGTGATCGTATGGGTTCATTCTATTTGATCAATAGAATCAAATATCATAATTTGAAACAAATAACAAGTACGACTCATTTGAATAAAATATTGTTTTTGAGGGCTAAAATTTAAGTTTTGAGTAAATGACGTCATTTCCGGTGAGAGCGCAAGAGGTAAAATGGTTTGACATAGTCCACTATTGCATTAGGCATCCAGTTTTTGCTGAATTTACGTCACTTCCGGTGCCTACAGGAAACTTTACCGGTAACAAAAAAAATGGCATTTTGAACTACGGTACATATGAACATGATTTTATACAAATCGAACAATAAATAAATAATGTATGACTGAAAAACTGAATTAGCCAATGGCGTCCAAGGAAAATTACGGAAACAAAAAATGTTGACATTTTTGTTCAAATCACATGACTCTTTAACCTTGGATAAAATGTCATATAAAAGAATTAATAAATAAAAAAGTTTTTTGTAAAAATTTAAATTTTCAAAATTTGGCGCCTAATATCTTCCAAGATTCATCGAAAATCAAAAATCAAAAGTAACATAGCTATGTCCCCTGTTTCTGGCTATGTCAAAATGCATCATAGTGTAATATGTGATATTACTGTAATTCTCAAGACTAGCAGCCTTACAGTCTCACTACGACGATCCGCCAGATTATTATTATTATTATAGTAGTGTTATTTGGTTTCTTGTACGTCGCCATGAAACACGTTACTTCGTCCGATTTATGTACATCTTACTAATTCAGAAACTGTAACTTACGTATTTATATCCGGTAATATGTGTCCTTGTATCATCACATTTTCCCAATAGTAAACTTTATATACTAGAGCATGTAAACTCCCCGAAATTCCATTAAATGCCATTGTAAAATCGCGTGATCTCAACCTAGTCGTCCATGATGGATTTTACGAACAAACGTCATTGAAATGTCAAACATATTTAAACCAGAAATGTTGATTATTGTTAACTTTCTATAGTATTTCTACTGTTTGTTACTTTATTAATATTGTTTTTCTAACTTATAATTGGCTGTACTTAGAATGTAAAGTACGAACTACGTTTTGTCCATCACCCACTGTGTAATGGCGCACGACGCCACTAGGCCTATGTATTCTGGGGCTTTGTGTTGATACTTGTCCGTTTTATGATAATTTCATTAATTCTTATTCTGTACATTTTAAATCAACTACTGTTAAATTTAAGCACATCGGACACACACCGGACAAGTCGGCATGGGCTGTTATCGTTTTAAATTACAATGTTATTATCGTAAGGCTGTAAATAGTCCCGACGTTCTCAAAAAGGACAACTGGCCATTGGTCAATTCGGTCACCTGGTACATAGGTGTTGTCTATATAAGACCCCTTAGACGGCGTGATGGCAGATGGCAATCGACTTCGGTCAGCGACATCTCGATCAGCTTTGGACTCAGGAGCGTTTCTTAATCAGTCTCAATCAACTTTATATTACAAAATAGTCTCAGTAAAACCGATCGTCTTATTAGGTGAGGATTAGTACATAACAAAACATCATCGGTACCTTTTTACTATTATAATACGTATATATCATAACGATATTTCATAATGTTTTATAAGCGTTTAACGGCTTCTACTATTCGCCGCTTTAAAGAGTTACGACGCCATTATGCCCAGGTGTGCCTAATGCGTCATCGTTAATACTTAGCTCTAGTTGACAATGCCATCTCCCACCACGTCGGACACCGAATGCTTATACTTTTTAATACTGTTTTTCTAATACATCGTACATGTTTATCTTAATATACAAATCATATTCGCAGCTGCGGAAACATAATAAATAATGTTATTGGCCTTAGTAAATACGGCGTTAGTTGGTTATTAGTTAATGAGTTGCAATATGCCCATTGGAGTTATGTCCCTTTATACGCGTTAAGGCCCTAAACTACCGTACTTATCCCTAGTGCATAATTACCTGTTCACGAGAGGAATGGCATCAGCATTCCGGGAGCAGCAACGATGGAGTAATAGAGGACCTGTCAAAGAGGATGGTGACACAGCAGGAGGCATGGAGAACCTAAATTAAGGGCTGAGGCGTTTGACTAATAAGGCATTGGTGGAACTGTCCCGGACAAGGAGCGCCTTAATATAAAGCCGTAGTACTGGAAGGATTGCTGTCGCTGGAATGGACAAAAGACACGAATATTCCCCTCCCCACTCCGTGTATGGTAACGTAAATATATCTCCGTATTTTCCGTAACGCTTCGCTGGCAGTACTAGGGTGCTGGGTGGCTTACAAACTGGTGTCAGAAGTGGGATCTTAAAGTTTCAGTTAAGGTCCAGGATACGAACCCTACGTGTGGATTTTCTGTAGTTTAGGTTTGGCGTATAAAAAAAAAAAAAATAAAATTTAGTTAAGCGTTTCCGTCCGACGTGGTGGATAAAAAAAAAAAAGAAAAAAAAATAAATAAATAAATAAAAAAAATAAATGAGGAAGAAAAATAAATGGGGAATTACCTCTTTCTTTTTTAATAGAATATATATGTATTACGACTAGATATGTATACCAGGTTATATAATACTGCGTGCTACTACTTTTAGGATACCACTACCATTCCTGTTAATAATCACTAGTACCGGTATCACTACATATAACATGGCATTCGCAATTGGAACCGGATCACCCGACCCTGAAATAAGTTATAAATCTGCCGAGAAGGACATGGATGAAGTTGGTCAGGGAGATCAAATGTATAGAGATGACGAGTCCGATGATGACGTACCTATAAGCACTTACATAGAGAGACGAAGGAATGAGCGAGTGCCCCCCACAACAACCCGTGATGGTGGATCGAGGAGCAATGATGATACTTGTGTTGAAGACAACGGAGACGAACCACCCCCCATCAGGACAGGACAACAACATCGACAAATATTCAACGTAAAACCGGACTCGTTTCACGGGAAAGACAATTGGGAGGAATATATTTCCCATTTCAATGACTGTGCTGAATTAGGCTGTTGGTCTGACAGGACAAAACTGCTTTATTTAGCAGCTAGTTTAAGAGGTCAGGCTAGAACATTTTATATGAGTATGGTACCAGAAGATAAACGATCCTTTGGATGTCTAATTAGTAAATTACATCAAAGATTTGGGAGCTCCAAGCAGACTAACAGATGGCTTTCCAAGCTTGAATCGCGAAAAAGATTACCTGGTGAGAGCATTGCCTCGGTGGGTGACGACATCAGACAAATGGCACAGAGAGCATATTGCAATTTGGATATATTGGCACAAGAGGCCCTAGCCCTTAATCAGTTGTACAGGATAGTTTCCATTGAAATGAAATGCAGATGTATTGACCGAGACTGTAAGACTGTGGCTGAGGCTGTCGATGTTATAGAGAGGTATGAAGCAATTGTAGGCGATCAGGAAAGACGAAGACCTGCGATAAGAGCTGTTGAACCACAGAAGGAGATCCAAAACAATAAAAACACAGATAAAAAGAGAGAAACTACAAGTAGTCGTACAAGTGGAGGTACAACAGAAGAATTACTGGCTCGCATTATGGACCGACTAGAAATTTTGGAATCGAATAGTAGAAGTAAAGTATATAACCAAAGCGGCAGACGCTCAGGAAGCTCAGCAACATGTTATAACTGCAATTCACCCGACCATTATTATAGACAATGCCCTCGACACGCCCATATGAACAATAGTGGATCCCAGTATAGACAGAGGCAGGGAAACGGGAGACCGTTGACTCAGTAGGCCAACAGTCAACGGAATTTCATAGGCCTTTAGAGATTTCAAATATTAATAAAACAAGGGCGGGTCACATTGGAGAAATAAACGAAAACTGGGATAATGCTTTTTACACTACTGGTAATGTTCACGAATTCATTGTAGAGTTTCTGATCGACAGTGGTTCTACCGCATCTATTTTATCTAAAGGCATATACGACCAACTACCCAAAACGAGGCCTAAATTATCTGATGTCTTTATGCAGATAAATGATGTTAATGGGAACAACATACATACTTATGGATCAGTTGTTTTGGACATAATATTCGACGATGTATCGTTGACACAAGGTGTTTTAGTGTGTGATATACAACAGGACGCAATACTCGGTCAGGATTTTCTTCTCAAACACGTAGGTAAGATTAATTATCAACGAACCACGTTAGTAACACAGGATAATAAACACGAAATTAAATGTTGGATTGGAGGTAAAGCGAACATGGTCTGTCGGGTAGAAGCAAGGACCACCATAACTATTCCGGCCCATTCCGGGATGTTTATACCAGTAAACATATGTGGACGGGAACATCTTACCAAAATAGGATATTTAGAGGGGTGTGAGAGTCTCCGACCGATACACATTCTACCAGGAATTATAAACACCACTGCTGAAGAAAACTTCACCAATATTATTAACAGCACGGAGAATTCCATCACAGTTTATGCTCACCAAACCATAGGGAAATGCGAGTCGTATTATGACCAGGAAGGTACCCAAAGGATAGTCAGGACAACCAAAACAAAACAGGAAATTACGACACAGTGTACAGCGATTCCTGATTACTTAGACGATTTATTAAAACGGAGTTCTATCCACCTGAATGACAAACAACAAGGTTCGCTCTGCCAACTTCTAATCAAATACCAAGACGTATTTTCAAAGTCCCCTGAAGATTTAGGCCGAACCGATAGAGTTACCCATAGAATAAATACTGGTGTAGCTTTCCCAATACGACAACAAACCCGGAGACTACCAATTGGTAAAAGAGAAATTGAAAAGGAGGAGGTCAAGAAAATGTTGGATAGAGGAATAATAGAACCGTCAAATAGTGCTTGGGCGTCCAATATCGTGCTTGTTACTAAAAAGAGTGGGCAAATCCGCTTTTGCGTAGATTATAGGCGGTTAAATGAAGTTACGATCAAAGACGCGTATCCTCTTCCCAGGGTAGATGATTGCCTGGACGCGCTGTCAGGTTGTAAATATTTTAGTTCCATGGACTTAAACTCGGGATTTTGGCAGATAGGCATGGCACCTGAGGATAAAGAGAAGACGGCATTTCTTACAAGTATGGGGCTTTATCAATTTACTGTCATGCCATTTGGCCTAGTAAACTCACCTTCAACTTTTGAAAGGCTGTTAGAAGGCGTACTTAGAGGATTACAGTGGGAGGAGTTGCTTTTATACATGGACGATATTATTTCACCTTGCTCAGAAGTAGAGGAGGGAATTCAAAGATTGGAAAGGATATTTCAACGCTTACTTGACGCGAACCTAAAATTGAAGCCATCTAAGTGTGTGCTGTTCCAAAAAGAAGTAAAGTTTCTTGGGCATGTTGTATCCGAAAAGGGGATATCTACCGACCCAGCAAAGACGGAGGCAGTTACTAACTGGCCTGTTCCGAGAACTGCCAAACAAGTTAGAAGTTTCATAGGATTATGTTCGTACTACAGGCGATTTGTGAAGGGGTTTGCACAAATAGCCAGACCTCTACATAAACTTTGCGATAAAGGAGTATGCCTTGAATGGACTGAAGATTGTCAGGAAGCATTCGACACTCTAAAACATGCATTGACGAGTACACCGATACTAGGATACCCAAGGCCAGGTGACATGTTTATCGTGGACAGTGACGCGAGCGACTGTTCAGTTGGAGCGGTACTTTCGCAGTTACAAGATGGGGAGGAAAGGGTTATTGCATATATGAGTAAAACTATGAACAAACATGAACAACAATACTGCGTAACAAGGAAGGAGCTATTAGCTGTTGTTACGGCCCTCAAAACATTCCATTCGTACGTTTACGGTCAAGCAGTCACACTCCGTACAGACAACGCAGCTGTCAGCTGGATGCAAAATTTGAAGAGACCCACTGGACAGACAGCCAGATAGTTACAGGAGCTAGGAACCTATAATTTGACCATATTTCATAGAGCTGGTCGCAAACACTGCAACGCAGACGCACTCTCAAGAAAACCATGCACGTCTTGTGTTAGGCAGGAGCGCAACGATTTGGACCTGGAAGATGAGAATGAAGAGAACCAAGAGAATATCATTGAAAATAAAATAAGATCCACTGTCTGTTGCACCGACAATGTCCAAACCCGCAATCTGCTCGTACTTAATGGTTGGAATTTAGAAGAGATTCGACAAGCTCAGCTTTTAGACGCAGATATCGCCATCCTTATGACTGCATTAGAAAGCGGAAATGGTCGACCACAATGGGACCAGATTTCCAATTATGGTATTATTACTAAGAGCTTGTGGAGACAATGGGAGAGGTTGGAAATTAAGGACGGTGTACTCTATAGAAGATTCTTTGAAACTGGTGATGACTACTTGCAACTGATTATACCGAATTCTCATAGGCAGGAACTTATAAAATATTTCCATGACTTGCCCTCTGCAGGACATCTTGGAGCGGAGAAAACAATGAATCGGATTAAACAGTCGTATTATTGGCCGACATTAAAAGACTCGGTCAAGGCGTATTGTAAAAACTGTGACATATGTTCAGCTAGAAAACCATCTGGTAGCAAATTCAAAGCACCCTTAGGACAATATATAGTTGGTGCCCCAATGGAGAGGATTTCGATGGACATCCTAGGCCCTCTGCCATTAACGGAAAATAAGAACAGGTTCATTTTAGTCATGTGCGATTGTTTCAGCAAGTGGACCGAAGCATTTGCTATACCAAACCAAGAAAGCTCCACCATTGCGAAGGTTGTCGTCAACGAGTTTATCTGTCGATTTGGTACGCCACTTCAAATACACACTGATCAGGGCAGGTGTTTCGAATCAAAGTTGTTTCAGGATATGTGTTCTTTATTTAGGATAGACAAAACGAGAACAACAAGTCATCGTCCGCAAGCAAATGGTACCGTAGAAAGGTTCAACCGCACCTTAGCCTCCATGTTGACGATGTTCTGTGAGCGCGACCAGAGACACTTGGACGAATATCTGGCTCAGGTGATGATGGCGTATAGGTCGTCTGTTCATTCCAGTACAGGATGTACGCCAAATATGCTGATGCTAGGTAGAAACATCATCATGCCCGTCCAAGCTATTATACCGAAACCGACGGAAACGGAAGAAATCGATACTGTGGAAGTAAACGAATATATACATCAATTGCAACATAAATTATCTGGGGCGCATTCACTTGCCCGCGAAAAATTAAGGAAAAATTCCGATTACCAGAAAAGGCATTATGATCTGAAAGCGAAGAAACGATTTTTAGAAAAAGGACAAGCTGTCTGGTTGTATGACGCCTCCAGGAAAGTGGGTGTATGTCACAAACTTACATCAAAATGGAAGGGCCCTTATATTGTGATGAAACGAATAGATGACACTACATATCTTATAAAACGATCCAAGAAGCAACTGCCCAAAGTTTATCATCTTGATCGGTTAATGCCCTATAAAGGGAATAATCCGCCAACTTGGTGTATGACTGACGAAAACAAAACAAACCTATGAATATATTAAGAGGATTACGAGAATGAAAAAAAAATAAGTGAAATAATTTAAACAAATCTAAAAAAAAAATCTATAATAGGAAAGTAAAGGTGATCTAGGAACTGCCCGAACGGGATTTCTATTTTTGGTCAGAGGAGAAACGGAGACGTGTGCTCCAGGGCTTTATACTTGGATGGTAGGGGGAGTAAAGACGGGGATAACCTATACGGCCGATCAAGTAATGACCGCGTTCATGAAACTGTTAACGTTTACAGAAACACTGAATGGTGGATGGATACGCTCATGACTTGTAATTATAGGTTGCCTGGCAGTCGGCCTCGGCGAACATCGGTATAAGGAGGGACGGAGGCACGTTGTCTGGGGCCCTGACCCAGGTTGACGATATGGTTTGCGCGCGACCAATCGTCGGTTATTGGCCTAGGATGGTCACTGTTTATATATTTCGGGAGTGTGGATCCTACTTAGCTTTTCTATTAAAGATCGAGACACATACACACACTAGGAGCATACAACTTACATATAGGCTGGTGAACTTGGTAGCGGTGACTCCTTTTAGTGTTATAACCATGAAGTATTTAAAAACGCAAATCGCGGCGACGGACGTAACTGATTCCTAAAAAAAAAAAAAAAGCGGATAATAGTAGAGCCGATATACGTAGTTTTTTTTAAGCAAATCGTTCAGTAAAGAGGGAGATAACGGGTGGTATAACAAGTGTACAGCATAATTCTCAACAAGACCTTCTTCATTCCAGGATGATGAATCCAGAAGAGTCATGCACCTGCGGGCTATGTCAAGAAGTTTTTCCGAACAGGAGAAAACTGAAAAACCACCTTGCCGCTGCACCGCACCAGCGATTAAAAATGGTCTGTGTTTGGTGCGATCGCGAGACTTCGTTCAGGCGAATGGTTGATCTGAAAAGTCACATGAAGACTGATCACTCAGAGAAATTGAAACTCATGCCAGAGAAGTTCTTGTCAGAAAATAATGGTTTTTGGATGGCTTACCACCCAGAAGACTACGGATCGGTCATCCAACCCTCGTCCAGAAACTCAGAGGAAGCCATGAAGGCACGGATGGAGATCTTAGCCGCAATAGACAGGGTAGGTTTTTCACGAACCAAGGGTCAATGGTATAGAGGTTGGGAATTTGAGGAAAGGAACGTAGTTACGAAACGAACATACTCACCCTCCAGACCTGGACTGTATGAGGACCTGACACTAAGAACCATCAACATCATGCAGGGTAACACCAACGCCATATTCAGCACGGAGGTAGGCATGGGCGCCTTTTGGGTCAGAATCATTATGGATGATGCAGTTTTAAGTCATAACAAGTCAATGGACGCCCTGCTTAGAAGGCTAGTGATCCTAAAGACAGACAACCAAGGAAGTGAACCAATGGTCTTCCAAGAAGTAGTCAGAGCAGAGATGGGTAAAATAAAGGAAAAGACGGCAAAGATGTTAGGCATAGAATCACGCTTTATCAGTCATGTACAGTCATGTCGTTTTAACTTTAATAAGAAACCAAAGACCCATAGCTTGCAGCTGTCACCCTTGCCAACTCCGTCCACTTCGGACATTACTTTGGACGTGGAAGATGAGCCTTGGTTCTCATCAGATGAATTATCGCAGATGAGACGAGATGCCGAGGAGAAAGAGAACGTAGACCCAGTTAAAGGAAAGTCCAAGAAAGTGCAAATTGGGGAAACTGTTGTATTGGAGAACTATAGAGAGATTGACAGGAAGAAAGGAGATGGTCCCGAGGACAAGGCAAGGATTAACAATGATGTAGGGCATGGGGAAGGGAGTAGGAACAACCGGTCAGATGATGGGGGGAAAGACGAGGGACTTAGAATAAACAAGAAGGGAGAGGAAGATTGGAACAAGAAGGCAAGAGATGTAAGGAAGAATGAAGATTTCAGTAAGACAGGAGAAACAGAAAAGAACGGGGGAGAAATGAACAAGAAGGCAAGAGATGTAAGGAAGATTGAAGGTTTTAGTAAAGAGGGGAATATAAATAAGAAGACCAGTGGAAACGATAACAACACGAATACGAATGGAAAAGACGATCCAAGTGGGAAGAGGGTTATTGAAACGGACGGTAAAAGAAAGGATGTACAGTCAAGTAGCAGTCCGATGGAAGACCGAAGGCCAGACTGGAAACTGAGTTCCCGAGCTTTTAAGCTGTTGAGAGGTGGAGCCATGCCCCTTTTTCCACCTGGACGACGTGATTGGGAGGACAGCGAAGTTGTAGATTTTGGTTCGTCCCCGTCGCTGAAGTGGCCTCCCGTGAACTGGAGGAGTATGAACGCTACCGAGAAGTTGACTGCTTGGGAGTATATGAGCGTATGCCTCAACCTCAGATGTGGATCATTCACACTCGACAGAGATGAACTTTTGCTAAAATTTAATTTTCTGGCCTTGCCCGGTACAGCTGTATTCAAGCCATCTACGAAAAATTCGGAGGCAACAGGAAAATCAAAATATTACTTGTACAATATGCTCAGAGAAATCGCGTTGGAAAAATATGTATCCCCTTCTGCAACCATGACCCTGGATATGTTAGAAGGCGCCGCAGAACGTCGAAGTCGAGACACTGACCGCTACATTGACATAATCGATGACGCAGCTATCCCTTTAAGAGTACAGGACGATTCAACTTAAAGATTTCCACATGATGTGATTATTGTTGTATAGTATGTTTTTATATGCCATGTTGGTTACTTAAAGGTCAACAGTACAAAATTCGGGAGAATTTTTAAAACTTGGGTGGGGGAAGTGTAATATGTGATATTACTGTAATTCTCAAGACTAGCAGCCTTACAGTCTCACTACGACGATCCGCCGGATTATTATTATTATTATAGTAGTGTTATTTGGTTTCTTGTACGTCGCCATGAAACACGTTACTTCGTCCGATTTATGTACATCTTACTAATTCAGAAACTGTAACTTACGTATTTATATCCGGTAATATGTGTCCTTGTATCATCACATTTTCCCAATAGTAAACTTTATATACTAGAGCATGTAAACTCCCCGAAATTCCATTAAATGCCATTGTAAAATCGCGTGATCTCAACCTAGTCGTCCATGATGGATTTTACGAACAAACGTCATTGAAATGTCAAACATATATATATTCTATTTAAACCAGAAATGTTGATTATTGTTAACTTTCTATAGTATTTCTACTGTTTGTTACTTTATTAATATTGTTTTTCTAACTTATAATTGGCTGTACTTAGAATGTAAAGTACGAACTACGTTTTGTCCATCACCCACTGTGTAATGGCGCACGACGCCACTAGGCCTATGTATTCTGGGGCTTTGTGTTGATACTTGTCCGTTTTATGATAATTTCATTAATTCTTATTCTGTACATTTTAAATCAACTACTGTTAAATTTAAGCACATCGGACACACACCGGACAAGTCGGCATGGGCTGTTATCGTTTTAAATTACAATGTTATTATCGTAAGGCTGTAAATAGTCCCGACGTTCTCAAAAAGGACAACTGGCCATTGGTCAATTCGGTCACCTGGTACATAGGTGTTGTCTATATAAGACCCCTTAGACGGCGTGATGGCAGATGGCAATCGACTTCGGTCAGCGACATCTCGATCAGCTTTGGACTCAGGAGCGTTTCTTAATCAGTCTCAATCAACTTTATATTACAAAATAGTCTCAGTAAAACCGATCGTCTTATTAGGTGAGGATTAGTACATAACAAAACATCATCGGTACCTTTTTACTATTATAATACGTATATATCATAACGATATTTCATAATGTTTTATAAGCGTTTAACGGCTTCTACTATTCGCCGCTTTAAAGAGTTACGACGCCATTATGCCCAGGTGTGCCTAATGCGTCATCGTTAATACTTAGCTCTAGTTGACAATGCCATCTCCCACCACGTCGGACACCGAATGCTTATACTTTTTAATACTGTTTTTCTAATACATCGTACATGTTTATCTTAATATACAAATCATATTCGCAGCTGCGGAAACATAATAAATAATGTTATTGGCCTTAGTAAATACGGCGTTAGTTGGTTATTAGTTAATGAGTTGCGATATGCCCATTGGAGTTATGTCCCTTTATACGCGTTAAGGCCCTAAACTACCGTACTTATCCCTAGTGCATAATTACCTGTTCACGAGAGGAATGGCATCAGCATTCCGGGAGCAGCAACGATGGAGTAATAGAGGACCTGTCAAAGAGGATGGTGACACAGCAGGAGGCATGGAGAACCTAAATTAAGGGCTGAGGCGTTTGACTAATAAGGCATTGGTGGAACTGTCCCGGACAAGGAGCGCCTTAATATAAAGCCGTAGTACTGGAAGGATTGCTGTCGCTGGAATGGACAAAAGACACGAATATTCCCCTCCCCACTCCGTGTATGGTAACGTAAATATATCTCCGTATTTTCCGTAACGCTTCGCTGGCAGTACTAGGGTGCTGGGTGGCTTACAATATGCTAAAATCCAATGATTATTGTTAACATTAGGGCAATATTTCAAAAAACGACATTTTCGGTGATTTCGGACATTTTGCAATGTCGCTGAATGCCACGAATAGCTTTAATCTCTAAGTCACACCCACTTTCCCAGTAAAACTGAAGACATTGTATCGATCCGAAAAGAAGTTGCTGAGATATAAGCAAATTGGAAAAAAAAATAATAATGATAAGAAGAATAATAATAAGAATAATTTTAACAAAAACAATAGTGTTTCACACAAGCTATGCAGTGTGAAACCCTAATAATAATAAGAATAATTTTAACAAAAACAATAGTGTTTCACACAAGCTACGCAGTGTGAAACCCTAAATAGTAACTGCCGTGCTAATACTATATAATATATGGTGGACTATAAACATTTTGTAACTAGTGCTTGTGAAACTGTGATTATTGTGATAAATCTAATGGTGTCATTAGTAACTTTAACGTGCTAATACTATATAATATATTGTGGACTATAAACATTTTATAACTAGTGCTTGTGAAACTGTGATTATTGTGATAAATCTAATGGTGTCTTTAGTAACTTTAACGTGCTAATACTATATAATATATTGTGGACTATAAACATTTTATAACTAGTGCTTGTGAAATTGTGATTATTGTCAAACAAATAAGAGTTATCACTGAAATGGAATATATTAATAAATATACTGTATTAATCCATTGTGCTAAATGTTTGATACATAGATTTCTAAAATCATTATAATTGATAAACCTGTTATTTTACTCCTTTTTTTTACACAATTATTTTTATAATAAAGAATAACTTTGTGGTTACTTTGTATTTTTGCTTAAAAATTACACCCTTGTAAAGCCTGTTTTTTTGTCTACATTTGGTAATATAAATATTTTTGACTGGAATAATAGTTTTTGTTTTATTTTGTGTTATCTGCAATAGGTGAGATCAGTGGATAATCCTTGAATTAACTCCAGGGATAGAAGCCATAGTCTGGATAATTGGCTCAGGGGATTAAGCAGTAATTAACGTAATTAGCTCTAGGGGTCAATGAGTTAAACGACTAAGACCCATATAGTGCTGCTTACATCAAGAAAAAACTATGTGAACATTTTGGAGATAAAATCATTATTGCTGAACTAAACGGTAAACCAGATGTTGTAACATTTCAGAGTACTGCAGCATTCATCCTCAGTGAATTTTACCATTTGCCAAAGAAACAGGATCCAGAAATAGAAAAACTTCGTATAGTGAATACTGCTTCAAATCTCATAAAATCAGAAATTAAATCTGTGAAACTTAGAAAGGAATCATATCCAACACCTGAAGAGATGTCATCTGTAGGAAAGAACCTGGAATTCCTTCCTCAAACACTGAGACTTTTACTGGAAGTGATTTTCGTAGGTAAAGATGCTGATCTGGAGATTGCATCAATTGGACAAGCAATTATTCAAGCTACACGACCACGAGTATTGATTGCGCCAATGCAAATTGGACTTGGTATACAGATACATCACCAGTTTGCTTCCAGATTTCTTAATGACTCATTACATCATCATGGATACTATTCCTCCTACTCAGAAGTTAAGAAATTCGAGTTAAATGCGGCAGCCTCCCAGGGTACAGACATACCTGGATTCATTCCTGGAAACTTCGTCCAGTTTGTTGCAGATAATGTGGACCACAACGTGAGGACACTTGATGGATTCAATACCTTCCATGGAATGGGAATCATAGCAACAATGACTCCAGGAACAAAGGAATTTAAATCTGTACCTCGCCACAACCCGTCTATGGAAAGTATAGCATCCATTGGTAGAATCGGTATCCATTTCAGAAAGGTCAGAATTGAATGGTCTATCTGCCCTCACATATGAAGAGCTCCCAAAATGGGGACGTTTCAGTAAATGTTGACCATGCTGTAGAACTTGGGCAAAAGGTTTTGAAAGCTATGACTGGCACAAATGTCTTAAACTTCTCGTTCAAAAAGAAGGACCAGGTGGTTACCCTTGCTACAAAAGCTGGCGTGAAAGTAGATGGAGACATGATTCAAGTTGACCCACAACTAATGTTTCAAAGACTGATAGCAACTGCTCGAAATCTCAATGATGATCTGACCATAATCTTTAAGTATGAACTCTGTAGTATTCCACCTGCATTGTTTGATTCATGTGATCTCCCCAGACAGCCAAACAAACCTGCAACATACAATGCAATAACACAGCTGTATGCCAACTATGCGTCAACGAAGTTTGGGTCCGCCACTATTGTATTTTATGGTTATGATCATGGTCCATCAACCAAAGATGCAACTCATCGCAGAAGAAAAAGTACTGTTGAGAGTGATGTTACTTTTACAGACAACATGGTGCTGTGTTCCCGAAAGGAAAATTTCCTTGCTAATGAGAATAACAAGCAATGCTTTATATACCTTCTTGCCGATGTTCTTGAAAGACAATTAAAGGATGTACAATTCACCATGACACTGGGGATGCTGACTTGATGATTGTTCAATGCAGTGACATCAGCAGAAAAGAAAACAACTATCCTCGTCGGAGATGATACAGATTTACTCGTTCTTCTGTGTTATCATGCAAGCCTGGAGTCTTGTGATATTTTATTCATGCCAGAACGAAAGGTTGGCGCCAAGAAAGAGAGAAGGATCTGGAACATCAAAGACGTCAAAAGATAACTTGGACCAGAAATTTGCAAAAATATTCTTTTTGCACATGCTGTTCTTGGATGTGACACTTCATCCCGAGGTTTTGGTATTGGCAAAGGATTGGCATTGCAGAAACTGCAAACTGATTCAGGTTTCCGAAGATGCGCATCAGCTTTCAGTGGCCGATCAACAAAGGCAGAAATCATTGCATTGGGAGAGAAAATTATGGTGTCACTCTACCGTGGCGAACCAGTCACTGGTCTTGACCATCTGCGTTATACGTGTTTCTGTGAGAAGGTTTCCACCAGCAGTATCTTTGTGCAGCCCCAAGTCCTGCCTCCAACAGCAGCAGCAACCGAACAACACTCTACGAGTCCACTATCAAGTTCGAGACTGGATGGGAGACTGGCCAAAAGACATGCTACCACAAGACTTGGGATGGGAATTACGTCATGATCATCTGTATCCCGTATATACGCTTTTACCACCGGCACAAGCTGACTTGCTTCGAGTTGTTGACTGCAATTGTAAAACTGAATGTGTTTCCTGGAGATGCAGTTGTAAGAAGCATGGACTTGAATGTTCACCTGGCTGTGGGCATTGTCGAGGAGTCAGTTGTACGAACTCAATGCCGATTGATTTTGAAGCTGATAATACGGATGTCCAATAGAAAGAACTAGTCCGCAGTCAATGTTCGCTCTGTCGGCAATATTGATAAGTGTTTTGAAATACGGCTACGTTCTTGAGGCGTGAATATTAACTTTTTATTCGCTTGCGATAAAATTCTGAAACAACTTTGGAATTATTTTTAAAAAAGTAAATGAAACATTTTAAAGCAGATTGAAGCAAACATAATCATATCGTAACATAGTTACTGTAAAACCAAGCATATAATGTGTAAAAAGTGATAGTTCGACTCAGACCAGTTACATGTATTGGTATTTATAGTTATATTTCACGATTTGATTTCTGGCTTTAAACAGTTAAAAGTAAACTAAATAGTTATAGTGATGTTGTCATATAATATTGAGCGAAAGAAACCCTTTGTGTCCTTGATGTAAAACAGTTTGCGTATGTGAAATACGATTGTCGTGTCCGCCATCTTGAACTGTGTCCGCCATCTTGAACTGTGTCCGCCATCTTGAATATTGTTAAAAGAATATTCGGAATTAGTCATTCATCGGTTTAATAGCGCTATAGCCAGTTAATGTGTCTACATTACAGATGCATGTTTATTTATCTCTGGCTTTGAACAGTTAAAAGTAACCTAAATAGTTATAGTGGTGTTGTTATATCATATTGAGTAAAAGATCGTATCATTAACGGTGTTCAAAGAAACCCTTTGTGTCATCGATGTAGAAGTTTGCTATGTGAAATACTATCTATCATTGTTTTGGGGCAAAGAACAAGTAAACGGTCCTCTTACATGTTGGAAGAAGGCCGCCATCTTGAATTGTGGCTGCCATCTTGAATTTTTTTAAAAGAATATTCGGAATTGGTCATTCATAGGTTTAATAGCGCTATAGCCAGTTAAGATGTCTACATGTCAGATGCATGTTTATTTAATGTGAATTTGATGAAATACAACTGTGACAAACCAATAAAAACAAGCCAAGACATACCCCTCTTGGTACCTCCAATTTTCACATTTTCGTTATCTATACTTTTGATATATTCAACTGTGTACCTATATCTGTCAAAGTCAGTTGGGGTTACCTTTATTGCAATTTGTTTAAGGTTACTCAGTATCTGACTGGACTAGTTGAGTTCCACAAGGATCTATATTGGGGCCGGTATTGTTCACTCCATACACTAAAGACTTGGCTTCACTCATTATTGACCATGACCTTCTTAAACATTTTTACGCTGATGACAAATTATGTCTATATTCAAGCCTACAGCAATGTCAATTGCTTCAACCAAACCCCAACTTACAGCCACAACAGAGTTGAAAGATCTGCCACTGGAAATAAAGATTGCTGTGTTTATATCCAGACTCAAAACATTTTTTTACGACAACATTTCCATTACTTATGGAGGCTCCAGAGGCTATATAGTGAATATCCGATTGACTTTAAATTTATACACAGTGTGTAAGGCCATGAGCGAAGAAGCCTATTGATTTTCAGTGATTTCTGATAATTACTGCCAGAGTTGTGGCAAATTGAAAAATCTTGTGGATGCTCTAGAGGCTAAAATTGATATCTGATTGACATTAAATTTATACACACTGTTTAAGGTTATGAGATAAAGGAGCCTATTGATTCTCAGCGATTTCTGATCACTTTGAAAAATCTTGTAAATCTGATAAGTACTTGTCCTCATTTGGGGGGATTGAATGGCTGAATGGTTAGCGTGTGCTCACTGTATCATATGGCCTGCCATTTAGTCAACTGGTAAGGTTGTGCATGGCAGGGAGTTGGGTTGCCTGTCCAACCTTGTGGGTTTTCTCCGGGTACTCCAGTTTAAATAAAATTAAACCCTATGTTAGTCCCGAAATGACCTAGTTTGTGTCGAGTGGACGTTAAACCCCATCTTGCTCTCTCTCTCTCTCTCTCTCTCTCTCTCTCTGCTTGGACGATTTCGCTGCTGTGGGCGTTCGTTTTGTTGCCAGGCAACATATCTTTGTTTAAGAAAGCAATCACTCTTTGACAGTTGTGATCATTTTTGGACTAGGATTAGAGCATGCTCATGCATGGATATTGCGCAATACTATTACTAGTATTATTTTCAGAAATTTCTGATAATTACTGCCAGAGTTATGGCCCTTGATCACTTTGAAAAGTCTTGTAGAAGCTCTCACGGTAACATGCATAGTGTGTAGAAATGTCGTCAGAGCTTTTAGTATTGGGCTTCTGCATTAGAAAATCCTATGAGTAAGTAGTAAAGCTTAATTATGGTTACTATTAATGAAAACTAGTGAGAAATATACATATTGTCAGTTGTCGCTTAAAACCTTCAGTACTTGTACCGTAGGTCAGTATTTCTGTTAATGGTAAGTAATAATCATACGGTGAGTATGTGAGTTAATTGGTTAGTATTCCTTACTTCTGTCAGTATGTAAAAAATACGTGAGTAATTAAATAAACGTGATTTTATCTAAACATATCACTAGTGAGGCACGTGTGGGAGAAATTGACGAAAGCGTGACTAATTAAGAAAACGTCACTATTTGAGCTACCGCTCACTATCTAAGTATAACCGCCAGTTACCTTTGATGTGCATTAGTAATTGGACACGGCGCCAGTAGAGCGTGAAATCGTTAACTATATACATTTCTGTAGACTGGTGGCCAGTCTTCTCCACACACCAAAAATTGGCCAGTCCTCTCAACAACAAAAAAAAAACGAAAAAAAAAACGTAATCTCTAGAGACTGGGCAAAAAGAGCTTCATTCTCATCTAGTAGGTCAATCTGCATTATGTAGGTCGTGTGACGTCGTGCACGGGATTACTGCATTTGCACTGGCAAACTGGTGTAGGTGCGAGATGTTTGTTGTGGATAACAGTTATTGTTATTTAGTGATACTTTAACGATCTAAGAATTTTGTTGACGGACAATATCTGTCGAATGAACGGATACAACGTATGGGATGAGGTGAATGAACATAAATAATTACACACGACATCATTATAACAACTTAACGAAGCCAGTTCATGCGTATCGGGACGAAGCCGAATGGCGAATGGAAACAAAAACGTGACATCAGCCCGCAGACGGTTTCAGCATGACTGCTTTGCACTCCATTCCATTCGAAACGCATGATTCATGAAGGTAAATATCGAACTTAATTTATCTTAGACATCACATTTACAAATTCGTGACTAGGGGCTTGCTTGACAACTGTCAATCATTCCAAATAAGGAACAACGTAAAACAGGACAAGAAACGCCCATTTTATTGTGAAGCTCGCAAATTGTCCAGTCTCTGGTGCTGGTTACAGATTTACTCAAATTTTTTTTTTTATACAAATGGAAACGAAAGTGTTGGTTTACTAAAAATTACTACTTTTATATAAATCGAAATGTAAAATAAATAGAAGAGACTGGGCCAGTCTAACATTTCTGGTGAGTTTTGTTACTATAGGTAATTTAACTTCCCGTTAAATTGTTGCTACCTTCTGAATAAAATATTAATTATTTATTATTATTCTCGAATCAGAAAATGTTTTATTTTTTTTTTTTAACCCCTTGTGGACGGGATTTTCGACGAAATTTCGTAACCCTGGACGGGATTATTTAGGGGAAAAAATCATTTTTTTTTAAATGTGAATTTATCTTCAATCTGCTTGGCTTAAATTCTTAAAAAAGAATTCCTGTTGTAATTTTATGATGTTTTGAGTTCACAAAATGAATTTTACTTGCCCTATTGTCTATTTTAACCCTTTTGAGACAGAAATTTTGAAAAAAATTTAAAAAAATTTCTGTTCTCAAGAATATGACTGACAACAGAACTATTTGTGTTATATATATAATATATTTTATATATTATGCATAAAATACTAAAATAAATGTAACATATATGCAAATCATCTGTATTCCATTCATATATACAAATCATCTGTATTCCATTCAAGTGTTGCTTGATAAGTTAATTGTTCCTCTTTGTGTGGTAATCTTTGAAACACGGATGAACACAAAGAGGTGTCTTACAAATGTCACATTGGTACCTGGTCTCTTTCCTCTGTCCAGTTGAATAACAACGGGTACACCTCTTGCAGGGATTGATTGTTTTCTCAGTAGATGGAAGGGCTTCAGGAAAGTGCCTTCCAGACAGACGGGCAGGGGACGGGAGACTGTGTGGGCGACCTCTGGTAGAGTATGTCGGCAGAACACACGAAACAAGAATTTCTTTCACCAACTTGATCTTGTAGTCTAGTAACTGTATTTTCCCCCCAAGCTCTTTGTATATGAAGAAAGAGTTGAGGACTGCCATATCAAATATATAAAAAAACAGTTTCTTATACCATTTCACATACTTTCTAACTGAGTGATAGGTGGCGGACATCTGATCTGATATGTCTACACCACCCATTCCCAGATTATAAGTAATAACACATTGTGGCTTTCGAATAACTTTGCCATGTTTGTCATTTTTTCCCGTGTCAATCATTTGAGCATTGTTCATCGTACTGAGCATTCTAACATCCGTCTTGTCTTTCCAAACAAGAGCAAGTAGGCCTTCATTGCATGATCTATATTCTACCTCACCCTTTCGCAGTTTGACAGTTCTCAACTCAACCGGCATACCCTTTCTATTTGATCTTACTGTCCCACAAACATTAGTTTTGGCTTGGTGAAGTCTGATGAAAAGGTCAGGACTGGAGTACCAGTTATCAATAAAAATGTTGTACCCTTTATTGAGGAGATGGTGGTTCAGTTCCAACACAACCGCAGTGCTTGCCGGGTCTTCATTTGTGCGATCCTGTCCGGTGTAAATCTTTAGGTTACACGTGTACCCTGCTGCATTTCCTGTACTTTGGCATACTTTATATACTTTGATACCAAACCGTGCCCTTTTCATACGATTGTTCTGACGAAATTTTAGACGTCCTTTAAATTTTAGAAGCGACTCGTCCGTTGAGGTCTCCTGTGAAGGTATGTAATTCTCCTTGAAATTCGCCACTAATTTATCAAGTACAGGCCTCACTTTTGCAAGTCTATCGTTAGGGTCTGCTCGTTCGTTGTCAGCAAAATGCAAGTACCGTAGAATTTGAAGTGCCCTGTCCCTCGGCATTGTTTTGTTGAAGAAGTCAGTTTCAATCATAACGTCTCGTGACCAGTACATTTTTAGCTTTGGCTTTTTCACTATCCCCATTAGTATGCATAGGGCAAAAAATGTTTTTATCTCATCAGGTGTGACATCAAACCATGCTATGTCATGTCGTTTTTTAGCAGGGTTGGCTGGATGGTGGGTGGGGTTTGCTGCCGCCTATATGTTTGTTTCCCTGACAATATCCTGAATAAGATCATCTGGATTAAATGCTCTAAAAATATCAACAATTTCACTCTGTGGGGTCAGGGGTACATTCACACCAGGTGTACCAGTAAATGGGTGAATTACCGGCACATTGTCACGGTTATACCATGTCAATGCAGGTTTTGAAGTAGTTGCATCTGCCCCAGGCCCTGCAGCCCTCAGCCTAACAGCAATGACTTGGCTCTGATTGTCACTATTATCAGACAAATTATCATCTTGGGAGTTTACTGAATCAATGTCACGGTCAACAGACCCATCGCTAGTATGAAAATCACTGCCGTCACCAGGAAGTTGCATACTCACATCGTTAGAACTGTCACTATCCGACATCGAATTTGAACAATTGTGGAAATTACCACGTTGTCGGTCACTAGCAGGCGTCCACTCATCAGAATCATTTTCCTCCGATCCTTCTAATGAAGACACATCGTTATCAACGTTATCAGAGCCACTGCTCGCAAATATTTCACCCAAAACTTCGCCGAAAGACAGCTGGCGCTTCCTAGCAACCGCCATTGTTTACATGTCGTAAATATGCAGAAAATTTGAGAAAATTACACGACAAAATACAAGTGATGCCATCTAGAACAACGGGAGATAACTAGTTTATGATCGCAAGGCAAAGGGGGATTCCCCGTGCTAAATTTAGTATATTTAAATGAGGACTGATTCTGGGTGTCACGTGTGACGTGTTAACACGTCAACCGTCCCTGGGCACGGAAAATATTTGCGTGTTAACACGTCATCCGTCCACAAGGGGTTAACAATAATGGATGGTAGTGAACATGGGTATTTTTCGGTTACCGCCGTAGTTTACAGAATACTGTTTTTAAACATTAACGGGTGTATTTTTCGGCGATTTACATAACCGCCGTAGTTTGCAGAATATGGGGCAATGTGTAGTTTGCAGAATACGGGGCAATGTGTATAGTGTTATTTCATTTACAATTTATATTTATTCTCGTTCATGCGGATTAGCACTTGTTTTGGGACGTGCGGCGCTTTAATATCTGTATGGTTTAAATTGGAATCATAACTAATGGTTAAAAAAGATCACCAACACAAATCTGTTTTCACTAATTTTATTGAAACAGATAACATGATAGCAGATAACAGAAATAATGAATTTCAAACATACGCATACAAGCTGAAATTCTTAGCACTGAAGAATCGTGTGCATACCGGACTGGTATGAGGCATCGCACATCTGGGGTTGTCGCTTATCGTGAAATAGTTCCAAATCTTACTACTTCACGTTAGTTTTATCTATATCACTGCTGGTATTGTCTGGATACTTAATCATTATGAATAGAAGTATTGGAAAAGGCGGGAAAATATACAGCATGGTTTACGTGTGAGTAGCATGAAAGATGAAAGGGAGGATATCCCTTTGATGTCACAAGATTGACATTACAGCTTCTAGACGCCAGTGAAAATTTAGAAATAATTTAGTGATTTCTTTTGTTATGCTAGTCTACTTTAAGATTTTAGACATAATATATATCAACAAATAATAATTTATGATATAGATCATACTTTATTTATTAATAATATTACAAACAAATAAGTTCCCATTAGATGGTTTATAGTTCTAGAAATGACGAAAGAATGTCACGTGATTGCTCTTTGTTTTGATGTTTCATTCATTGCCGCGTGAACCTTTTAGTTCAGACACCTATTATAGACATACAGGTGCCAATCATTTTAGGAATTACATCGGAATCAACACTAGTTACTATAGTACTTATAGTAACTAACGTCTATCAACACATGACATATTATAATCTCGACTTTATTTAATGATACAGCAAACAATTAACGTCCGCTTGACAAGATAGATGGAGTGTATTTGTGATTGTGTAGGAATCGTGACACAATTTTATTTCTTCAAAAACGCGGCGTTTGTGCTTGATAACCGAGGTAAAATAGCACCATGCGTTTCCTGACTAACAGTGACGTTCATCTACAAGGATTATTATGTCATTCAAGACATTTCAATGTGTAATAGGTTTATATCCACCACTATCGGTAATTATATGTATCAGTCGATATTATATGTTGCTGTCAATATCTGATATCGGTAAAACTGATAGGTGTCATATCGGACCATCACTATAAAAATATATAGGGACCTAGAAATTGACCCAAATGGGTCGCAACGCGTATAATAATGTAAACTGATTGTATATGAGCTAATTTACATTCAATTGTTTCCATTTTGACTCCATAATGTCAAATCAGTTACGTTCAGTGAAATACGGCATGAATCTGAACCCAAACATGTCATATATTTGTTAATGTTTGTTTAATATTTCGCTCGGTGTAAGAATTTAGAACCAAAGAGAATAGTCCATACATTAGTCATATAGGTCCAACACGACGAGAATATACATTCCCTTGATACACTCACTCCGTCCATTTGACACCTCCCTCTTTGTTAGGATAAGCTGCTGATTTGGGGTCGAACAGTATCTGACCAGCTCAATTTATCTCGACAACCAGTGTCTGGAATGCTGCCTGGCTGCATTTCCGACAGTTTATTTCACAAAATATTTTGGTGAATATATTCATTCACATTGAGTCACTCACCCCGCCCGTTTGACACTTTCCTCTGGTCGGATAAACTAGTGAATTTGCGACATTTTCGAGAAAAAGCAAGTTAAAGTTATCGTTAGATTTTAACACTAAATCACGTAACAACCATGTCAGATATTTGTTAATGTTTGTTTAATATTTTGCTCGGTGTAAGAATTTAGAACCAAAGAGAATAGTCCGTACATTAGTAATATAGGTCTTGTGTATTAAATCTTTTATGGGATTAAATTCTGTTAATCTCACCACTTAATTAGCACCTTTGTGTTATAGTGCTCAAGAGATTAAGAACGTTGATTGGCTAGGTTTATCACCTCAATAGAGCGTGAAATCATTAACTATATAAATTTCTGTTATGTTTATTGATAAACTGTATCATTAAAAGACAATTTGTTACCGGTGTGACTATTGTACAAAAACTCAAACGACAATTTCGGATATGTAAGTGACAAATTTTAAGAAATAAAAATGCTCTATAAATTTGTTGGAAATCTTTAACACAAGTTTTGCTATTGTGTTTTCAATTTCTTGAAATTTCCCGTGTTTAGAATTGTCTCAGTTTTGAATATGTAATATAGTGTAGTTATAAATGTGTTTTTTTTAGAGGATGATTTTCAATGTTCCTTTAGAAGTATTTTGTTTTAATAAAGAATTAATCGCACAGGATATCTACATGAAAAATATCCCAAGATCGAACGTCGGGCATGGTTTTACTATTTCACCGTTGCGTGCAATGTATCAATTATATTTATCGTGTGCTAAATAAAACAATTTCTAAATTATTAATAGAATCTTCTGTGCTCATAATTTCGAATTACTTGAATGAAATTTATTATTTTTCTGTTACGTATGATCATATTGTATTTTAACATTGTGTATCGTATGCTATTATTATTTTCATCGTTATTTATATTGTTTCATTGCTATATATATTGTTTAATAGCTATTATTTCTCAAAAGTAAATAAATAATCACACGAATCTTCGGTGTTCAGAATTTCAGCGTGTATATATGTGTGTGAAGTTCAATAATATCTCCTATCATAATCTGTTTCACTAAAATTACCGAAAACAGATTTGTGTTGATGATCTTCTTAAACCATTAGTTCTGATTCCAAATTTACTAATCCTTACCGCGCCACCTACCCGCATGTAACGAAAATACATATAACTCGTAATATATATTGCGCCGTGTTCTGCATGGGAACCCCTTTGTAAGAACGTGATCGGGTACAGATAATGTGACGAATCAAACCTCGCCACTGAGCATTTAAATTCATATTTATATATGAAGTGGACTCTGTCTCATCCGAACTCTGATCACTGTATTTAGAGATCGATCTATCTAACTATCTTTGGCGTTTTTTTGCAAACTATGGCGGTAAGCGAAATTGCCGACAAATAGTCCCTTTACTCATTGCCACCAATTATGGTTTAAAAAATCTCCTCCGATTGGAGAATGTTAATAAATAATTTTAATTATATATATTAATATTCTCGAATCGGAGGAGATATTTAGGTTAGTAATAAATGATCACTTACCAATACTCGCCAGTATTTTAAATAGTTAATGATTTCACGCTCTACTGACATCAGGTCCTATTACCGACGCACATCAAAGGTGACTGGCGGTTATACTTAGATAGTGAGCGGTAGCTCAAATAGTGACGTTTTCTTAATTAGTCACGCTTTCGTCAATTTCTCCCACACGTGCCTCAATAGTGATATGTTTGGATAAACTCACGTTTGTTTTATTACTCACGTTATTTTTACATACTGACAGAAGTAAAGAATACTAACCAATTAACTCACATACTCACCGTATGATTATTACTGACCATTAACAGAAATACTGACGCACAGTACAAGTACTGACGGGTTTAAGCGACAACTGACAACACGTATATTTCTCACTAGTTTTCAATAATAGTAACCATAATTAAGCTTTACTACTTGCTCAGAGAATTTTCTAACGCAGAAGCCCAATACTAAAAACTCTGACGACATTTCTACACACTATGCACCTTGCAGTGTTTTGAGACAAAAGTTTAAATCTGATTGACTTTGAACTTATACACAGTGTTTAAGGTCATTAGACAAAGAATCCTATTCATTTTTATACGCCCACATTTTCATGTGGACGTATATTGTCGTCGCCCCTGTTCGTCCGTCCGTCCGTCCGTCCACAATTGTTTGTGAACAGTCTACAGGTCACAATTTTTATTCGATTTCAATGAAACTTGAAATATAGGTTTATCACCCTAAGATCTCGGTTCCTTTCGATATTGGCATGTATCGGACCGTAACTTCATGGGTTATGGCCCCTGATTGTACGAAAAATGACGTTTTGTAGCTTGTGAACAGTGTAGAGGTCACAATTTTGAACCGATTTGGATGAAACTTGAAATGCTTGTTTATAAACCAAAGATCTTGGTTCCTTTCGATATTTGCGCCAATTGGATCGTAACTTCCTGAATTATGGCCCCTGATTGTCCGAAAAATCGCCCATTTTAGCTTGTGGTCCCTCTGGAGGTCAAAATTGTTATCCGATTTAAAAAACCGTTTGATTATATCACCGTGCCATGGTTATGAAGGTTGGGTTCGAATTTCGTGAAAATCGGACCAAAATTGACGGACAAAATGGCCGCCATTTGTACGCGAATAGTGTGAAAATATGTTATATCAAGGTTGTGAACAGTGTGGAGGTCACAATTTTGAACCGATTTGGATGAAACTTGACATGTATGTTTATAACCCAAAGATCTTGGTTCCTTTCGATATTTGCTCCAATCAGATCGTAACTTCCTGAATTATGGCCCCTGATTGTCCGAAAAATCGCCCATTTTAGCTTGTGGTCCCTCTGGAGGTCAAAATTGTTATCCGATTTAAAAAAACGTTTGATTATATCACCGTGCCATGGTTATGAAGGTTGAGCATGAATTTCGTGAAAATCGGACCAAAATTGACGGACAAAATGGCCGCCATTTGTACGCGAATAGTGTGAAAATATGTTATATCAAGGTTGTGAACAGTGTAGAGGTCACAATTTTGAACCGATTTGGATGAAACTTGACATGCATGTTTATAACCCAAAGATCTTGGTTCCTTTCGATATTTGCGCCAATCGGATAGTAACTTCCTGAATTATGGCCCCTGATTGTCCGAAAAATCGCCCTTTTTAGCTTGTGGTCCCTCTGGAGGTCAAAATTGTTATCCGATTTAAAAAAACGTTTGACTATATCACCCTCTGGAGGTCAAAATTATTATCCGATTTAAAAAAACGTTTGACTATATCACCGTTACATGGTAATGAAGAGAAAGTTCGAATTACTTGAAAAATCGGACTAGAATTGACGGACAAAATGGCCGCCATTTGTACGCGAATAGTGTGAAAATATGTTATATCAAGGTTGTGGACCTTATAGAGGTCACAATTTTGAACCGATTTGGATGAAACTTGACATGTATGTTTATAACCGAAAGATCTTGGTTCCTTTCGATATTTGCGCTCATCGGATCGTAACTTCCTGAATTATGGCCCCTGATTGACCGAAAAATTGCTTTTGTTCGCTTTTGGTCCCTCTGGAGGTCAAAATTATTATCCGATTTAAAAAAACGTTTGACTATATCACCCTCTGGAGGTCAAAATTATTATCCGATTTAAAAAAACGTTTGACTATATCACCGTTACATGGTAATGAAGAGAAAGTTCGAATTACTTGAAAAATCGGACTAGAATTGACGGACAAAATGGCCGCCGTTTGTACACGAATAGTGTGAAAATATGTTATATCAAGGTTGTGGACCCTATAAAGGTCACAATTTTGAATCGATTTTGATGAAACTTGACATGTATGTTTATAACCCAAAGATCTTGGTCCCTTTCGATATTTGCGCCCATCGGGTCATTACTTCCTGAATTATGTCCCCTGATTGTACGAAAAATCACCCTTTTTAGCTTCTTGTGCCTCTGGAGGTCACAATTATTATCTGATTTAAAAAAAAACAGGTTTGATTATCAAAACCAAACAAATTCTAATGATTTTCTGATAATTCCTTAATATGTGACAACTTTTGTTGACTGCCCGGATGATTTGGCTGCTGTGTGGGCGTATGTTTCGTTGCCTGGCAACCTATTTTCAATGATTTCGGATAAATACTGCCACAGTTAAGGCCTTTGAAAAATATTGTGGATGCTCTAGAGGCTAAAGTTGAGACAGACAATTGAAACAAATTCTAATGTTTTCTGTTAATTACTTTATGGGTTATTACTTTTGGCATCCATATTGGATTAAAGATGGTTGCAGTTGCTTGAAACGCGTTGAGTATAATTGCGTGATCTCGGCATACTCTTAGAAAACATATTAAAAGACATATTGGACCACACATCTGACTGCATGCCACAACAAAATCCATTTTTGGTCAATATGCCGGCCATTTTGGTGGCCATATTGGATCCAAGATGGCCACCGTTTTCATAACACGTTGGAATATAAGTTGTTAAACACAGGATACTCAAAAACATATTCAAAGACCTACTCGACCACATATCTAACGCATGCGACAACAAAATTTTAAATAAAATCTATTTATTGCCAAAATGGTGGTCATTTTGGATTTAAGGTGGCCACCATTTCTCGAAACATGTTGGAGTATGCCTTATGGAACTCAGCATACTCAAAAACATATTTGACCACATATTTACCTCACATGACAACAAAATTTAAAAAAAAATCACCCTTCGGCTAAAATGGTGGCCATATTGGATCCAATTTGGACGCCATTGCTCCCAACACGTTGGAACACATATCTGGCCCAGTTGAGTACAGAACTTGCCAAAAAAGACATTTTTGGTCACCATTTTGAAAATGGGACCCAAAAAATCAAGATGGACTAAAAGAAATTTGAAATCTTTTTTTTTTTCAATCAATTTCGTCTTAAGACACACCCCTGCAGATGGTAGAAAAGTACACTTGTTCCCATCCCTAGTTGAAGGTACGCAGAGCTTCTCAATTCC
Source organism: Patella caerulea (assembly GCA_036850965.1). Lineage (NCBI taxonomy): Eukaryota > Metazoa > Mollusca > Gastropoda > Patellidae > Patella > Patella caerulea. The sequence goes on along the minus strand of JAZGQO010000008.1, from coordinate 995,717 downwards.
ATTGGTCGATGCTTTGGACAAGATAATCTTGATTCTATCTGATAGAGAGTGATTAATCTTAGTGTATAGTTTGATTGCTCGATACTATTTAAAAAAATAAATGTGCAATTAATGTGTCATCTATTTATTTTGAGATTTCAGCGGGGGACATCAGCCTCACTTTTGGCTTGTTAAAATTGTTTTGCAAACAATAATTGATTTATGTTTTATCTTATACTACTGAATCGGACCAGTTCGCCTGTTGATTTTAAAGGTTGTTAGTCAAATTCAACGTCATTGTAATGCAACTTGTAACCAGACTGTAACTCACTAATGAATGTTTAATCTGGTTATGGATTACATGTCCCTTAAATAATCAAAATAGTAGACAAAATGTTGAAAGTAAGTCAGATTTAAAAAAAAATTAAACCATTTTATGTCCCAAGAATTCTGTGGCAGTGATCGAGTTCATCTTAAATTTACATTTGGTTGTTTTACAGGTTGTATATATTCAAGAGAAATCTCTAGAAACAGCTGAAATTGTAGATAACACTTACAGAAATTCTACACAATTAGAGAATCGTATTAAAAATATGTTTGGTGGTATTAAAGGTAGGTTATGGTTAACTAATAACAGATAGAACAGCATATATATGTATATAATTTTAAGGAAAGTGATCCAATGAAATAAACTTTTGTCAAAGAGAGAGAAATGTTGTTGATCATTTACTTGACACTAATCAGGTCATTTTGGAACTAACATGATGTATTTTTATGCGCCCACATTTTCATGTGGACGTATATTGTCGTTGCTCCTGTTCGTCCGTCCGTCCGTCCATCCACAATTGTTTGTGAACAGTCTACAGGTCACAATTTTTATCCGATTTCAATGAAACTTAAAATATAGGTTTATCACCCTAAGATCTTGGTTCCTTTCGATATTGGCATGTATCGGACTGTCACTTCATGGGTTATGGCCCCTGATTGTACGAAAAATCACGTTTTTTAGCTTGTGAACAGTGTAGAGGTCACAATTTTGAACCGATTTGGATGAAACTTGAAATGCATGTTTATAACCCAAAGATCTTGGTTCCTTTTGATATTTGCGCCAATTGGATCGTAACTTCCTGAATTATGGCCCCTGATTGTCCGAAAAATCTCCCTTTTTAGCTTGTGGTCCCTCTGGAGGTCAAAATTGTTATCCGATTTAAAAAACCGTTTGATTATTTCACCGTTCCATGGTTATGAAGGTTGAGTTAGAAGTTCGTGGAAATCGGACCAAAATTGACGGACAAAATGGCGGCCGTTTGTACGCGAATAGTGTGAAAATATGTTATATCAAGGTTGTGGACCTTATAGAGGTGACAATTTTGAACCGATTTGGATGAAACCTGAAATGCATGTTTATAACCCAAAGATCTTGGTTCCTTTCGATATTTGTGCCCATTGGATCGTAACTTCCTGAATTATGGCCCCTGATTGTCCAAAAAATCGCCCTTTTTAGCTTGTGGTCCCTCTGGAGGTCAAAATTGTTATCCGATTTAAAAAAACGTTTGATTATATCACCATTCTATGGTTATGAAGGAAGAATTTGTATTTTGTGAAAATCGGACCAAAATTGACGGACAAAATGGCCGCCGTTTGTACGCGAATAGTGTGAAAATATGTTATATCAAGGTTGTGGACCTTATAGAGGTGACAATTTTGAACCGATTTGGATGAAACCTGAAATGCTTGTTTATAACCCAAAGATCTTGGTTCCTTTCGATATTTGTGCCCATCAGATCGTAACTTCCTGAATTATGGCCCCTGATTGTCCAAAAAATCGCCCTTTTTAGCTTGTGGTCCCTCTGGCGGTCAAAATTGTTATCTGATTTAAAAAAACGTTTGATTATATCACCATTCCATGGTTATGAAGGTTGAGTTTGAATTTTGTGAAAATCAGACCAAAATTGACGGACAAAATGGCCGCCGTTTGTACGCGAATAGTGTGAAAATATGTTATATAAAGGTTGTGGACCTTATAGAGGTCACAATTTTGAACCGATTTTGATGAAACTTGACATGTATGTTTATAACCCAAAGATCTTGGTTCCATTCGATATTTGCGCCCATTGGATCATAACTTCCTGAATTATGTCCCCGGATTGTCCGAAAAATCGCTTTTGTTAGCTTTTGGTCCCTCTGGAGGTCAAAATTATTATCCGATTTAAAAAAACGTTTGACTATATCACCGTTACATGGTAATGAAGAGAGAGTTTGAATTACGTGAAAATCGAACTAGAATTGACGGACAAAATGGCCACCGTTTCTACACGAATAGTGTGAAAATATGTTATATCAAGGTTGTGGACCCTATAGAGGTCACAATTTTGAATCGATTTTGATGAAACTTGACAATACGTGACATGTATGTTTATAACCCACAAATTTTGGTTCCTTTCGATATTTGCGCCCATCGGGTCATTACTTCCTGAATTATGTCCCCTGATTGTACGAAAAATCACCCTTTTTAGCTTGTGGTCCCTCTGGAGGTCACAATTATTATCTGATTTAAAAAAAAACGTTTGATTATAAAAAACCAAACAAATTCTAATGATTTTCTGATAATTCCTTCATATGCGACAACTCTTGTTGACTGCCCGCACGATTTGGCTGCTGTGTGGGCGTATGTTTCGTTGCCTGGCAACCTATTTTTATTTCAATAATTTGATCACTTTGAGGAAACCTCATAAGGTTAAACCAGGTCAAATACAAACTCTTGATTGAACCCATGACTTGACACACAGAGGGTGTATTGAACCAGCCAACCACATAAACTCCCTGATTGGTAGAACAACACTGAATCTGTCACTTTCGACATCGTACGGGATCGTTAAAATATTCCAGATTACACAACATGGCTAAATACTCAATACTAAAAGTATTATTGTACTTTGGTTGGACTATTGCAATAGTGCTCTGGCTGGAATATCTCAACATTTATTAAAGCGTCTTCAAATAATTCAGAACAACTGTGCCAGAATCATCTGAAGAACAGCAAATCGGCAACATATTTCATCTGTCCTTAAATCGCTTCACTGGTTACCAATAGAGGCTCGTATAAACTTTAAAATCCTAACACTGGTCTACAAATCTCAGCATGATTCAGCTCCATCATATGTCACAGATCTTATGCAGCCGTATGTACCAAACCGACCACTCCGTTCACAGAATAATCTATAACTTGTTGTACCTTCAACTAAATTAAAATTTTTTGGTGATAAAGCCTTCAGTGTATATGGTCCACGACTATGGAATGACTTACCTGACAAAATAAAGTGTTCAGAAACAGTTGCTCAATTTCGGTCTAGACTTGAGACATATGGCCACAGATCACTAATTATTTCCCCATTGACTTTAATGTTAATTCTCGTCTCTTAGACCGGCTGTAACTTTTTCCCAAATATTCGTTGGGTAGAACGCTTTCTGCCACAGATGGAGCAACATGTGGCAAACTCTGGCCCAAAAGCATGTATGAGGTTCACCATGAAAAACTTGAGATACACAGGCTGCAAGTCCAGACAACTAAACAAGCAATTTTCGGCCCTCCCTTTCAACGTAACCAACCTCACAACTCTTGTATCCTTCCGCCTCAAAATCATGAATATCCACCAAAACCTGGCAGAAAATGTATTTTTAAACCCTTTTCTTCAATTCTACACCAAAAAGTCAACAAAAATCGCCATGCAAAAGGGGGAAAAAGGGAAAGGGAGAGAAGGACTTAAAATAACTTTCGCCCTACATTCGTAGGTGACGGCCCATGAATATTTAGTGATCTGTGTCCTATATATGTTCAGGATGTATTATCCACAGGAGCTATTAACTTACAGCGCTTAGAGCCTGCTCATGGTTGGATTAAGCGCTATATAAATGTACATTATTATTATTATTATATCCATATGGTATTTGGTGGCAAAAATTTAATAATTACATTGCTAAACGTATCAAAGATAACTGATATGAGATGGCGTATTATCCATAAATAGAACACTGTCACGTTGAACCATCCCGAATAGATAACACTTGTCACGGATGCCTAACGATTGGCTGACAAATTGATTGACAGGCTGTTTTTTGCCTTTAAAAACATTGAGGATTATCTTTGTAGAATACAAGAGGCTTCAGTTTCTCATCAGTTGCGCTACATCAAAAGAAGATTTTTACTCTTTTTTTTTGTTGCAATTTTTCCATCTTTAGCATTCATTTAATTTAATCACACAATGATCGGTCGGGTAACGCTCTAAAAAGAACAAACAGATTTCATCACAATTAAAAAGGTTTTTAGAAGAATACCCTTCAGCAATAGATGGAATGCGCACACAGAATTCTTAACGATATCAATGCCGGCACTGATAATTGTACAATTTTAACTCAATGCAAATCGTGTGATGGGACTGCTGATAGATGTCGTAATTCATAATATTCAGAATATAGATTACTCAAAAGTTTTTGGGTTGAAGTAGTAAGGAAATAAATGGGGACATGATCATAATGATGGGTTTCACAGAATGCCGTGGTATTCAGAAGCAAAATGTGACAGAGTCCTCTAAATATAATATTTACATGAGAATGCATGACATATATACATGACTTTCATATCCGCATTTGACACCATATTTTTCCTTTTAGATGATGCTAAAAAATTGGTGAGCTTAATGCAGAAACTGATTCTTGATAAAGTTGGTTTGAATATGACCGCTGCTCTTGAAGAAGCAAAAACCATATATAGAAACATACAGGATTGGACAAATTATATTTCTGACAGTAAAGCATATGATGAAAAATGGTTAGTTCATAAATCCGAATATATTCGTTTTCTGTATCTTTTTGTTTTGCATGATTATTTGATTTTTAATACTTTTGATACAATCAGTTATTCAAATTTCTTAATTAAAAAGGATAGATTTTCTATCTATATGAAAAGACATTAATTAATTCATCATGTTTTGAAATATTTTTTTAGGCTAGCTGAGAAATTATTAGAAAGAGTCATAGACAAGAATGAAATGAACTTCAATGGAAATGAGGTTACAAAGAAAATCAATGATGCATTAACAAGCCTAAAAGATCTACGGGAGAGATCTAAATATTCTCGTAGAACCGCAAAAAGAGTGATAGATAAAGAATCTGCTAGATTAGCTACTATTTTGAGAAATCTTGAGGTTAGTTAGGTATTTAATTATAAACTCATGTTCGTCTTGTTACTTGCCGAACCTCCACAGATCATTGACTGGGAATTAGTTCTCACCAGTGATGGAATTTCAAAAAATTTCTTGTCAGACATTTTTTCCAGAAAATGAAGGGGCATAACTCTTATTGTTATTTAAACAGGTGTTTTCAAACCACAATTAAAAATCACATGTCAACAAAATATTCTAATTTATACGTAATAGAAAAATAGGTGCACCTGGTTAATTTTTTTTTTCATATTTAATTCCCGTACCCTTTTCAATTTCATGTCAAAATTGAATTCCTGTACGTTAAAGATACATTATTGGAGAGCAAAAACTGACTTTTGTTGGTCTTCCTTTAGGCCTCAGATGTCATAGAAATTATAAATTAGATCTTTATTTAAACCAAAAGTCAACCCAAAAATCAACTCTGTATACCCACGGATGGCTTGGATTGGGCTCGAATTTAAACAGGATTTTATTGATTAATTTAATCACAATGGCGTCGTGGGCGGAGATTCTTTGTGACGTTGACGTCCTGATACTTCCGGAAATTAGCAGCTCATCACGCTGCCTTTCCTATAATACACACTGTTGTTATTATACGCGCTTCTGTCATTTGCGTTTCAGTAAAATTATGGAAATTGATAAACATCGCAGCTAACATCAACCCAGTTGAATTGCAACCCCATCAGATCACTGTTTTCTATTCGCCTGCTTAGGGAGTCACTGCCTGGAGTACAAAAGAATACCTGCAGGCAACGCAAGAAATCGGCTATTTACTATAATTTATTTACAATACTGCCTCATTGATTTGGTCCATTCCTTTCAAACTTTAAAATCCTCTCGCAGACTTTCTCTTCTTATCTATATATTAAAAGTCTTAATTCTAATTTGTAGTAGATAATACATGTAATATGAATTGAATTGCAGTCCCGTCTCAAACCGAATACGCTAACGGTAACAAGGTCGTTGTAAACATTACTTGATAATCGAGACTATGTAGGTGGAGCTAACGCCTGTCAATCAACGATCGGCCTTAATCGAAAAAGGGTGTTGATGCTATTTCTAGTAAAAAATTATAGTGGTAATAACTTCGTTCAGAATAAAGTAATTTGACTGAAATTTTCAATATTCTTGTTTCATCATCTATTTTTGAACTGTTATAGCAAGAATGGCTAACTCCTTATAAAAATCTCCCATAACGTAACTTTAATCAAATTCATGTCAGTAATATTCCTACAAAAGTACGTGTTGTCGTAATAGGATGGAATGAAAGCCTGTCGACCCGTACCAGTTCCAAATTCTTCCAAAAGGATGACAGGATGAGAAATCAAGATATTGATGAGTGTCTGTAGGTTTATAATACCAGTTCAGTTTCAATTTGACCATCAACTAACTCTATAATAGTTATGTCCAGAAAATTTAAAGATAATTCACTTTTTTATACGCCCACATTTTCAAGTGGACGTATATTGTCGTCGCCCCTGTTCGTCCGTCCGTCCGGACGTCCGTCCGTCCACAATTGTTTGTGAACAGTCTACAGGTCACAATTTTTATCCGATTTCAATGAAACTTGAAATATAGGTTTATCACCCTAAGATCTCGGTTCCTTTCGATATTGGCATGTATCGGACCGTAACTTAATGGGTTATGGCCCCTGATTGTACGAAAAATGACGTTTTTTAGCTTGTGAACAGTGTAGAGGTCACAATTTTGAACCGATTTGGATGAAACTTGAAATGCATGTTTATAAACCAAAGATCTTGGTTCCTTTCGATATTTGCGCCAATTGGATCGTAACTTCCTGAATTATGGCCCCTGATTGTCCGAAAAATCGCCCATTTTAGCTTGTGGTCCCTCTGGAGGTCAAAATTGTTATCCGATTTAAAAAACCGTTTGATTATATCACCGTGCCATGGTTATGAAGGTCGAGTTCGAATTTCGTGAAAATCGGACCAAAATTGACGGACAAAATGGCCGCCATTTGTACGCGAATAGTGTGAAAATATGTTATATCAAGGTTGTGAACAGTGTAGAGGTCACAATTTTGAACCGATTTGGATGAAACTTGACATGCATGTTTATAACCCAAAGATCTTGGTTCCTTTCGATATTTGCGCCAATCAGATCGTAACTTCCTGAATTATGGCCCCTGATTGTCCGAAAAATCGCCCATTTTAGCTTGTGGTCCCTCTGGAGGTCAAAATTGTTATCCGATTTAAAAAACCGTTTGATTATATCACCGTGCCATGGTTATGAAGGTTGAGTTTGAATTTCGTGAAAATCGGACTAAAATTGACGGACAAAATGGCCGCCATTTGTACGCGAATAGTGTGAAAATATGTTATATCAAGGTTGTGAACAGTGTAGAGGTCACAATTTTGAACCGATTTGGATGAAACTTGACATGCATGTTTATAACCCAAAGATCTTGGTTCCTTTCGATATTTGCGCCAATCGGATCGTAACTTCCTGAATTATGGCCCCTGATTGTCCGAAAAATCGCCCTTTTTAGCTTGTGGTCCCTCTGGAGGTCAAAATTGTTATCCGATTTAAAAAAACGTTTGATTATATCACCGTTTCATGGTTATGAAGGCTGAGTTCGAATTTCGTGAAAATCGGACCAAAATTGACGGACAAAATGGCCGCCATTTGTACGCGAATAGTGTGAAAATATGTTATATCAAGGTTGTGAACAGTGTAGAGGTCACAATTTTGAACCGATTTGGATGAAACTTGACATGCATGTTTATAACCCAAAGATCTTGGTTCCTTTCGATATTTGCGCCAATCAGATCGTAACTTCCTGAATTATGGCCCCTGATTGTCCGAAAAATCGCCCATTTTAGCTTGTGGTCCCTCTGGAGGTCAAAATTGTTATCCGATTTAAAAAACGGTTTGATTATATCACCGTGCCATGGTTATGAAGGTTGAGTTTGAATTTCGTGAAAATCGGACCAAAATTGACGGACAAAATGGCCGCCATTTGTACGCGAATAGTGTGAAAATATGTTATATCAAGGTTGTGAACAGTGTAGAGGTCACAATTTTGAACCGATTTGGATGAAACTTGACATGCATGTTTATAACCCAAAGATCTTGGTTCCTTTCGATATTTGCGCCAATCGGATCGTAACTTCCTGAATTATGGCCCCTGATTGTCCGAAAAATCGCCCTTTTTAGCTTGTGGTCCCTCTGGAGGTCAAAATTGTTATCCGATTTAAAAAAACGTTTGATTATATCACCGTTTCATGGTTATGAAGGTTGAGTTCGAATTTCGTGAAAATCGGACCAAAATTGACGGACAAAATGGCCGCCATTTGTACGCGAATAGTGTGAAAATATGTTATATCAAGGTTGTGGACCTTATAGAGGTCACAATTTTGAACCGATTTGGATGAAACTTGACATGTATGTTTATAACCGAAAGATCTTGGTTCCTTTCGATATTTGCGCCCATTGGATCGTAACTTCCTGAATTATGGCCCCTGATTGTCCGAAAAATTGCTTTTGTTCGCTTTTGGTCCCTCTGGAGGTCAAAATTATTATCCGATTTAAAAAAACGTTTGACTATATCACCGTTACATCGTAATGAAGAGAGAGTTCGAATTACGTGAAAATCGGACTAGAATTGACGGACAAAATGGCCGCCGTTTGTACACAAATAGTGTGAAAATATGTTATATCAAGGTTGTGGACCCTATAAAGGTCACAATTTTGAATCGATTTTGATGAAACTTGACATGTATGTTTATAACCCAAAGATCTTGGTCCCTTTCGATATTTGCGCCCATCGGGTCATTACTTCCTGAATTATGTCCCCTGATTGTACGAAAAATCACCCTTTTTAGCTTCTTGTGCCTCTGGAGGTCACAATTATTATCTGATTTAAAAAAAAACAGGTTTGATTATAAATACCAAACAAATTCTAATGATTTTCTGATAATTCCTTAATATGTGACAACTCTTGTTGACTGCCCGGACGATTTGGCTGCTGTGTGGGCGTATGTTTCGTTGCCTGGCAACCTATTTTTCAATAGTGAAATGGATACTGGAATCTAAAGAGTTCAACATTTTGATTTGATATGGAAGTTATCAATAAGCCGCCAGTTCGTATTTGAGATAAATAGTTTAATCTTGTGTACCAGTATCTTAATTAACTTGTGACTTACTCTTGCCTTAAATACCAGATTCAAAATTTAATCACCAAAAGTATTTTTATCGTCAGTGGTGGAAATAGCATAGACAGGGTGAGCAATGCCTGGGGTTATCAGAGGATTAGCCTATCCTTCATTGGGGAAATTTATAGAAATGTAGAAAGAAAAAGTATCCAAATGAGCAAAATCAACAAAATCGCTTTTAACTTTTTTCTTTAAGCCGAAGATGTCTAAAAAATCATATATGTACCAATAACCATACTGTAAAAACTATTTCCTTTGAAAGTTATGATCTTTTTGGAACTGTGTTAATTGTTAATTACAGCATAAAATTAAGGAAGCTGTAGACCTGAAAGGTGATGCTGGTAATTTAATTAAAGATGGCAAATTCTATATAAAAGGTGCCAGAGACCATTTAGACAGATTAAGAGAAAATTATATTGTAAGTATTAAGTATTATAAGTGTGCCAAATATTTAATGAAAAATTCAGTGACAAATATTAATGAATCCAATTGTGTTAGTAAATATTTCTGTATAATAGAATCACATTACTCAGGCGTGGATCTAGAGAGGGGGTCCAGGGGGTCCGGACCCCCCCCTGCTCAGACTTGAAAATTTTTTTATGCGATTTTATTGGCGATTTAGACCTGTTATTTTGGAATTTACCTTCCGGAAATAGGTCAGAATGAACCAAATTGAATCTAATTTACCAAATTATCGGTTGAGCGCAATTAGTTAAGCAATTATCAAACCTAGACCCCCTCCTGCAAAAAATCCTGGATCCGCACCTGATTACTGGTAAGATGTTGAGACATGTATAAACCTGTACATTAATTAGTTCATTTCATTTATTTATTTCATGGCAAACAGAGCTATTAATTTCGAACTATTTTTATGGGCTGTTAAATATTGATATTTTAAATGAATTTTCCAGGCTCTAGAAAGAAAGGAATCGTCATTGGATACAACAGCTAATATATTAGATCAGTCGTATTATAATTTGAACAAATTATTGAGTCAGTCTGCAGAGTATGTAAGAAGTGCATGGGAACATGCAAGAAAATTAGAAGACACTGCCAGAAATCTAGACAGGTAGACAGTCATGCGTTTAATGGAGAACAATTTTTAAAAAAAAATAGAACCCTGAAGGCGTACTTATGTGTTTCTGTACATCAGGTCACACCTTGTCACGTGAACAATCAAGTTACACCATGCATTATTGAGTATAGTAAGATCCAATACCTATAAAAGTGGAAAAACCTGTCATTTTCAACTCTTTATAAAGAGCAACTTTTTTTTCTATACTGTAGCAAGTATGAAGAAATATTTCAAGCCCATCTATACCCAGCCGGCTTAGCGAATCCTACAATTTTCTTCATCTCTTTATCCCACCAAAATTGATTGCCAAGGCAGTGGCTTTATATGTCTTTTGGGGTTTTGATAAGAGAGCTAAATCAAATTTGGTGGCAACTACATGTAACTGAAATGCCCTAAATATACTTGTAATATATTGTTTGTTTGAATGTATGAACATGTATTATTAAATGTATATGACTATGTATGCATGCTGTCCATAATGGACCTTTGGATGCAATAAACACCTTATCTTATATACAAAAGGTTAGGTCACCAGATAGAAATTGAAAATTCAAAAAAAAATTCAAAGTGAAATCTGAAGTTAAAAAATAAATAGGAAACTTATTCAGTGATTATGCATTTAAAAAACGACAGAAAGATTGAGTCTCGAGTTGAGACTTAACTTTCAACCTCAGTTACATCCCTTCTCTTTGGCGCTGCTGGTTTTTACTTTCGCTTACCGGGTAGCTATAATTATATTAATTTATTATAATGATTGAGTTAATGTGTGTATGTACAAGTGACACTTGTATGACAGAATCTCAAGGAAGGGAAAAAATAATAGGACTACTCATTGTGTGTGAAATAATAAGTAGGCTTGTATATTAAATATTTATTTTTGATTAACAAAATATAATATTTGACTACAAGTTTCTGCCATAATTCAGAAAGTTAAGCTCTGATATGTGTGAATATCAAAAGGGACTAGGATCTTTGGGTTATAAACATGTATTTCAAACACCATCAAAATCGAATCAAAATTTTGACTTCTAGAGGGTCCAAAACCTTGGTATACCACATGTTCACACTATTTGCATGAGGAATGCCCATTCTGTCCTTCAGTTTTTATCCCATTTTCACGAAATTCAAACTCGACCAACATTACGGTGTAACAGTGATGTATTCGAACATTTTTAAGGGCATTGAGCCAACTAAAATGCACATTTTAAAGCTAACACTGTAATTTTTATTGATAAAATATGAAATTTTTTGTTATTTTTGGGTGACAAACTACATATTTATCATCAAAAAGATACAAAATTTATTTACCATCTATGTTTCAAACTTGGCCCAAAAGCATGATAATAAAGGGGTTTGATGATAACAAAAATCGAATTTTCTCACTAATGCCTGCATGTATTTTTATCAAAATTTGCTTGAACAATGCTAATTGCAAATCCAAAAAAGCCTCTGTAAAATGTTTGACTATAGGATGTGGTTTATCTGGTATCATGTAAATGCAAAAAACCGATAAGGTTTTTTTTTTAAATTTTAGTAGTGCATGTTAAAAAGATTTATTGATAATTTGCCCAGTAAATGGAAAGAAGAAATTGGTTATAAGCGATATTGGGACACCAAAAGCGTTTTAAAATCTTTGTTCATTATTTACTTATGAAAAAGATTTTGTGATTTTCAGTAAATTCTTTGAACACATCCACAACAAGTTCTAAAATTTGGATGTAGAAAGTAAATATTTACTTCAATGCTTTACTCCGCCCTTCTAAAAATCACTTTATACATTCAAAAATGGTAGCCTTTGACCATCAAAAAATGAAAATCGGACATGTTCCAGTCTCAATAGATGGTAGTAGACCTGGATAATCGTGTCTTAGAGGGAATTTCTTCGGACTTCATATATAGATAGACGGCATTGATCCAGTGCAAAACTGCTGCTGGACAGGGCCATGATTGTTTACAGTGGATGACGTGAATGGTGTGTACGACGTCATAATTTATTCAAGAACTAATCTAGGTCGGGGAAACCTTGGTTGCTATAAATAGGTTTTTCTTTCCATTAATTGTACCTCCATTATTACACAACAAACGATCAAACTGTTATGTGTCTTCTGGGTTATTTTACTCAAAGAACAAGTATGCAAAGTCTTAATTAGATTGGTGTTGAAAATTAAAGTTATTGCGTATCTTATAGACTTCTCAACGCCCTTAACTTGGATAATAATTGTGACCTCTCGAGGGACCACAAACTTAAAACATGATTTTTTGCAAAATCAGGGTTCGTATTCAAAGGATATCTTAAATCAAAGATAGTCACTTAATTACTGGCTTTCACTTAAATAAGTAACCTCCTGTAAGTTAAGGGCAAGTGGTATTCAAAGGCACTGTTAAGTATCAAATTTTCCCTCAAAGTTAAGCTGCCTTAACTTTTAAGTGTTAGTCTTTTAAGTGGTATTCAAAGGCCAGTTTAAGTGAGAAATATCCACTTAACTTTAAGTGACCTATGGGAGGTACCTTAAAGTTAAGTGAGATTATAATGACTTCTTTTAACGCTGTAGAAGACATCCTGTTATGGTGATTTTAAAAGATATGTGATTCAGATTAAAACAAGACAATGTCGCCGAGGGTAGCTGACCTCAAATTTATTTTTTCTTCGTCAACTTTGATGTTGTAGTGCCATAATAGAGTATAAGGTTGTTTTTTTTTGAGTTTTTTTTGAGTATAAGGTTATTACCACCGAGATGAGGATATCTTTCCCCGATCATTTATCTTATTATGTTTGTATGTTTCCATGACTGTCATATGATAAAGTTTAAGTTACTTTCCCAGGAAAGACTGACGAAAGAAAAAATAGGCGACAACACTCGTTGACTGCCGGACCACTTACTGCTGTGGGCATATGGTGCAGAAGACGTTAAACCCCATTTCATTTCATTTATTTCGTTGCCTGGCCACCTAGATTTGTATACATGCAAGTTAAATAAATACATGTAGTTTGATACATGTAAAAGGAATGTATCAAATGGCGTGCAATTAATGTTTACATGTTCAGAGTTGAATAAAAGTTCCTTACAAGAAATAATGTCTTACATTAAATTTACTGTATTTCTATATCTAAATTTATACAATATAATGTATGTTTTATAGATTGTTTTCTAAAACAAGAGCTGATGCAAAACTACCACTGAAAGCTGCTAAAGTGTACAGTAATATCGTAGGTGCCATCAACCAGGCCAAAAATGCTTCAACAATAGCCTTACAGACATCAAGAAGTACAGTTGGTATTGTAAGTAATGATGTCACACACAATATTCATAATACACATAAATAAATTTTGATGCTGTGGTATTTTTTCTCTCCATTTTTATACGTCCACATTCATAATGTGAACGTATTATGCCGTCGCCCCCGTCTGTGTGTGTGTATATATATATATATGTGTGTGTGTGTGTGGTGTCGCCTACAGGGCGCAATTCTTCATGGATTTTCTTCAAACTTGGTATACTTATTCCTTATACACCAAGGAAGATCCCTACTGTTTTTGGTGCATGCCCGACCCCCAGGGGCAGAGCCACGCCCATTTCTAGTATTTGTTTGTTTGTCGTCTACAGGCCACATTTCTTAACTTATAATCTTGAAACTTTGCATACACGTTCTTTGTACCCTAAGAAACATCCCTAATGTTTGAGGTGCATGCCCAACCCCCAGGGTCAGAGTCATGCCCATTTTCTTTTTGTGTGTCTTTTTGTGTGCCTACAGGGCGCAATTCTTACTGGATTTTCTTCAAACTTGGTATACTTATTCCTTATACACCAAGGAAGATCCCTATTGTTTTTGGTGCATGCCTGACCCCCAGGGGCAGAGCCACACCCATTTGTAGTAATTGTTTGTTTGTCGTCTACAGGCCACATTTCTTAACTTATAATCTTGAAACTTTGCATACACATTCTTTGTACCCTAAGGAACATCCCTATCGTTTGGGGCAGGGGCAGAGCCACGCCCATTTTCTTTTTGTGTGTCTTTGTGTCGCCTACAGGGCGCAATTCTTACTGGATTTTCTTCAAACTTTGTATACTTACTCTTTATACTGTAAGGATGATCCGTATTGTTTTTTGGTGCATGCCCGACCCCCAGTGGCAGAGCCACGCCCATTCCTTGTATTTATTTGTTTGTCGTCTGAAAGCCACATTTCTTAACGTATCATCTTGAAACTTTGAATGCTTCTTCTTTTTACCCTAAGGAACATTCCTACCATTTGGGCAGAGCCACGCCTATTTTCTTTTTGTGTGTCGCCTACAGGCCACAATTCATAATCGGTCATCTTGTCGCCTACAGGGCACAATTCTTACTGGATTTTCTTCAAACTTTGTATACTTACTCTTTATACTCTAAGGATGATCCCTATCTTTTGGGGTGCATGCCCAACCCTCAGGGGCAGAGTCACGCCCATTTTCTTTTTGTGTGTCGCCTACAGGCTACAATTCTTAATCGGTCATCTTGAAACTTAAAATACTTATTCCTTATACCCTAATGATGATCCCTTTTGTTTTGGGTGCATGCCCGATCTCCGTGGGACAGCAACACCCATTACTTGTATTTGTTTGTCTGTCGTCTACAGGCTGCATTTCTTAATATATCATCTTGAAACTTTGAATACTTATTCTTGGTACCTTAAGGAAGATCCCTATTGTTTTTGGTGCATGCCCGACCCCTATGGACAGTACCACACCCATTTTCTTTTTGTCTGTCTGTGTGTCACCTACAGGCCACAATTCTTAATCGATCATCTTGAAAACTTTTTTATGCTTATTCCTTATACCCTAAGGCTGACCACTATTATTTTTGGTGCATGCCGGACCCCCTGACACAGAGCCACGCCCAATGCTTTTGTGTCTCGTGTTCGCCTACAGGATGCAATTCTTAACAGATCCTTTTAAAACTTGACATACCTATTCCTATACCCTAAAGATGACCCCTATTGTTTTTGGTGATTTCCTAACCCCCAGGGGCAGAGCCATGCCCATTTTTACTTTGTGTCTGTGTGTGTTGTTACGATTCTTAATGGATTGTCTTTAAACTTGGGATATGCATGTCCCGACTCCCACAGGCAAGACATGCCCAATTTTTGTGTTTGTCATTTACAGGCCGCAATTCTGAATGAAGCAGCTTGGTACTTGGCTTATGTATTCCTTATAGCCTGAGGGCGTCCACTATTGATTTTGATGAATGTCCCGACCCCCAGGGGCAGAGCCACGCCCACTTTTTGCCTTTAGCGTCAGGAAGGCACAATTCTGAATGGATTATCTTGGTATACTTATTCCTTATACTCTAAGGACGGCAACTATTAATGTTGGTGCACGACCCTCAACGCTAAACAAACCAAACGCCTAGCCTTCTTGACAAAGTACCATATCAATCAAAGCAGGAATGTGGACGTATATTGTAGCGTTAGCGTTATGTTCTCATTAGCACAATCAATCCATATAGGGGGATTTTGAAATGAGTTCGCCCCTCCATCCGTCTGTCACACGTTTTTGGACATAATAACTGCTTCAGTTTGAGTGAGAAATGAAATGGGGTTTAACATCCTACTTTTCTGCACCAACGAGGCTAATGAAGAGAAGCATACCCCATGCAGTGTGCTATGAAGGAAATTTTGTTCAGGCAGTGTTGCTATAGCCCACTCTTTATTTTGACTTGCAACTATCAAGGGCTCTGTTTGAGTTAACCTGTGTATTTATTTCATGTTGTATTACAGAGTAATGTAAATGGTCTGAGGAATGATGTAACCAAATCTATAGAAAAAAGTAAAAGACTGCAAGAAAAAGCAACAATGACAAAAGAACAGGGAATACAAGGTACTTTATTCATATGTAACTTGGTTCGATCAGTCAAGATATTTTAGTGCAAGAAAATTAGGAATTAGTCAAATTATGAAATTATTGTCATATTTCAGATACTCGACACATAGTTTGGAATTTCCAGTTATCTATCTGTCTAGTCTATTAGTGCTACATATTTAAAGAACTTCAGAAAAAATTTTAAATTATGAAATAGGAGCATTTTATCCCAAATAATGAAATGGTTGCCATTATAATACCACCTTATAACAAACTGCACTAGTGTTTTGTATTATTTCTAACATGTATTGTTGAACCCATAACCTCTAACATTCTTTGTACACTATGATTATATCTTTTTCCTTCCCATGCTAATAAAAAAAGTACCTTAAAGGGCACATAAGATGGCCGACATTACTTTTCGGTACGTAGAGGAGCCAATGGCTACTTTGATATTATCATGTTAAAGAAGTTATCAACTGGATTTGTTGACTTGTAGCCCATCAGATAAAGATGTGCTAGGTTGGTTACGCCTGACATTGTCACTCAATTATTCCATTTGCATTAAGATCTATCTTGTAATATGTCATTGAATAAAGACACAGCCAAGATATGCATGGTGTTATGTTTTTGTCTACAAATCATATTGTTACAGTCAGTGCTCACTCTGGGTTCCATTTTTTTCCCGCCAATTTTTCATTTTAATTTATCAGCCAGATATTTTTTCCGCCAAAATAAAATAACTATTAAAAATTTTTTTCGGGAATTTTATTTATATAAATACATACAATATATATATCTTAAAATTTAAAAAATTCTTCTCTGCTTTGCAGACTTCCATTTTTTGAAGACTGATTCACATGTTGAATAAAACATTGTTTTGTTAGCTGCATCATACCTTAACCAAGAATTTGAAAATTTCGATTCTTCCCTGAAAGTGAAAGATCTACCTTTTCCAAATGCACTTATTATTTTACGTTTTTCGAAATTTTTCTCTGCGGTGGTCTTTTGGGGTATCAGTTCAACATCTAGGGCTGTAATATCATCATGGCAGTATCATCTGTAGTCTTGGGGCATTTTGGAGGTGGAATATTAAAAAAAATCTGACATTCTTCTGTCAGACGTTGAAGAAGGCTGTTCAATTTTTCGCTTACGACCCATGGCATATGATTTGATAATACATGGCTTTCGACAGTCCCAAGTTTATATACGCATTTATAAACTGTAACAACATACCTGGCTTAATCATTTATTAACGATATCGTCAATTTCGGTATGAAATAGATCAAACAGCAGTCATAATCCAATAATCCCGAACAAATCGAGTGAGTATTGTTTACAGTGTCCGCCATTTTGAATATATCGAAACCATCAACAAAGCAACCGATTCGTATTTGAAAACACACAATTAAATCTTTTGTCTCTTAATTAGTTTATTACTACTCTGACTGTAAATACTTATCAACACTAATCCCAGATTGATCAAGAGACAAAAGATAGGGCTATTATTGATACCTAATTGATTGTTGATTGACTCAACGAAGTGCGATCGACGGTACACTGTTTAGTATGTACGCGCAGAAATCAAAGCTTTGTGCCGATAATTTTTTTATTTCCAGGTAAAAAAAAGAATCGCCATACAGGAAAAAAATATCGCCAAAAATTTCGCCAAATTGAATATTCTTTAGCCAAAATTATATTTTAATCGCAATTGGCGAATTTGGCGATCGACAGCGTGAGCGCTGGTTACAGTTACTATATCCACAGCAAGTTCACACCAATCAGATTCAAATTAATTTAGCTATTTATGTTTAAAGACCACATAAAACGACATATCGAAATTCAATAGAGGCATAGCCAATGGTTAGTATATCCATTTAACGGCAAGTTCACAAAAATCTGATTAAAATTAAGTCGGCTGTTAACGTTTTAGTAACCGACACGCCAAAACGCTTTTCAATTCTTCGATTACGACCTTAATCCGGTCGATTGGCTGGTGACGTCACAGGCACTACACATAAGGATATACATTATCTATACAATATATCACTGTCGGTAGAATATCAATACACACCAGAAGTTGACAAGCATCTATTGACGGTCCAATTACCACGTGGCTTGCCTAATTATAATCGCCGAATTATTGTCTTACATTGTTATAGATTAGACATTTGTTATTGGAATATTTTAGAGTGAATTTAAAATACTGTATCATGCCGTAGATCCATATAAGTGTCCTTTGTTTGAACAGGCCGCTTGACAAATGAGGACAACCCATGCACGCGATTAGCGTATCTACCGGTAATTTGGATAACCCAGTAATACTTGATATCAACACACCTACAGAAATGCAAATGGTGCCAGTCATTTGTCTATATGTTCATTATTAGTTATATGATATATATAATAATAATAACCATTTCTAAACACAAAGAACAACTTTTATCGTAACTCAATTTGAAATTTACAGCGAATATGGAATTTTTAGAAGACTATGCATAACAATAGATCACCCTCATTTCTCAGCCAATCAATGCTGGGAATCTTATTTCCCTGTACGGTTCCATGCACTACGGCGAAAATTTCACAGGATCCATGGACATGAATATCAGATACACTTGATCAAATGTAGGTTTTCTGGTGCCGTTGGGTGAGTCATTTAACTGTCGATGTAATTGTAACATACCTTTATTATTAAAAAAAAGTTAAACAATGTTAGACATTATAATCTTATCTTATCACAAACGTATATTCATCCAATGATTTATATTTAGATGTTTAAACACTCGTCAACAAATAATACGAGGCTACTTTATTACAAAAACATCGGTGAACAAAGCTAATTAATCTGGTCGGTGTAAAAAAGGATAATTACCTAATCAGCATTCGTAATTAGTTTATGACCCAATCTCTGTGCAACGTTAGTCTGATTGATTTATGCCAGGTATAAACGATGCTACACTTGCCATCAATACACAAAGTAGTTAGATGACCCTTCTCAATCTGTTATTCCAATAAGATTGTTACCAACAAAATGTATTTGTACTGTTAATTCTGATAAATATTGAGATATTTTTTCGTATTTCGTTTTACGGTCTATGAAGAAAGAAAGCGCCATACGACGATAACGGATTGTCATTTACAAATCACGTTTCAATCATGTTTGATGTTTAGGATACAATTGGTATGACCACATCTTTTTACTCCCATACTCTTTTATTCTGGGTAAATTAGAACCACAAGACTGTTCTAAAGAAAATGTATCTCAAATCGTATGGACTGCACACACGATGGTAGAGGGTATTTAATAGCTGCCGTGCTAAAATAGAACGACCGTACAATATGAAACAAATTCTAAATTAGAACAACAATACTCTTCTGAGGAAAATGTATCTCAAATCGTTTGGACTGCACACGATGGTAGACGGTATTAAAATCGCTGTCGTGAGAATCAAAACGACCGTAAATTATGAAACAAATTCTAAATTGGATCTTAAATTAAAATGAATTACAAAAAAAAAAAATTCCGTAGTCAATTGTTTTATTTAATTAGGGGGTATTTAATTGCTGCTGTGAGAAAAAAGAACGACCGTACATTATGAAACAAATTCTAAATTAGAACAACAATACTCTTCTGAGGAAAATGTATCTCAAATCGTTTGGACTGCACACGATGGTAGAGGGTATTTAATCACTGCCGTGATAAAATAGAACGACCGTACATTATGAAACAAATTCTAAATTAGAACAACAATACTCTTCTGAGGAAAATGTATCTCAAATCGTTTGGACTGCACATTTTGGTAGAAGGTATTAAAATCGCTGTCAAGAGAAATCAAAACGACCGTAAATAATGAAACAAATTCTAAATAGGATCTTAAATTAAAATGAATTACAAAAAAAAAATTCTGTATTCAATTGTTTTAATAAGGGGGATTAAGTAATCAGTCAGGCGTTAATGAATACACACGCTGGCTGTATATAGGTAATTACGGAATAAACATTTCGAATATGCATTCGGTCACTGTGACGTCTTAACTGTTTTAAATAATTGGCCAAGTCGTTTTTACGGGAGGTCTATGTTTGCGACTTTGTGAGTGACGATATCTGAATTGATTTTCATCAGATTGATGTTAGACTGCCGTAAAATGCATATAGTAACCAATGTCTATAAGTTCAATCAATTTAGTTTTCTCGTTTTATGTGCTCTTGAAGTATCTGACTCTCCAAAATTTTTTTCAATTATTCAGTTTCGACCATAATCTGGTAGAAAAGTTCCCCACCTAGAATGATGCTTTTGATCTGGCCGGCGTAAAAAGCATATTTACCTAATCAGTATTCTTAATCCCACATCGAGGTGTAAATTAATTTATGACCCCATATCTGTGCAACTTTAGTCAGATTGATGAATGACAAATACTACATTTGCCATACACAAAGATAGTTAGATGACCCTTCAAAATCTGTTATTCGATTTACATGGTTTCCCCTTGTCAGTGATGCAGAACGGAGGGCCTGACAAGGACAGCTGTCTAGTCGTTTGGATGGATGAAAAACTGAGGTCCTGTGTACACATTGGCGTGCATGTAAAAGATCCCTTGGCAGTTGGAATTCGATATAAGAGTTTTGTCATGATCATGTAGTATCTATTTTCCATTGCCACTTTGTTGCTAATCAAAAGTTTTAGCGTCTCTCATATTACATACAGAGTTACATGCCCTGATAACAGTGACAAATTCAGCGATGGTTTTTATACGCCCACATTGAAATGTGGTCGAATATTGTCGTCGCCCCCGTCCGTCCGTCCGGCAGTCCATCCGGCCGTCCGGCGTCCACAATTGCTTGTGGACGCTCTACAGACTAAAGTTAATATCCGATTGACTTTAAATTTATACACAGTGTTTAAGGTCATGAGACGAAGAAGCCTATTGTTTTTCAGCAATTTCCGATAATAACTACCAGAGTTATGGCCCTTGATCACCTCAAAAAATCTTGTGGACGCTCTAGAGGCCAAAGTTAATATCCGATTGACTTTAAATTTATACACAGTGTTTAAGGTCATAAGACGAAGACGCCTATTGATTTTCAGCGATTTCCGATAATTAGTGCCAGAGTTATGGCCCTTGATCACCTCAAAATATCTTGTGGACGCTCCAGAGGCTAAAGTTAATATCCGATTGACTTTAGATTTATACACAGTGTTTAAGGTCATGAGACGAAGAAGCCTATTGATTTTCGGTGATTTCCGATGATTAGTGCCAGAGTTATGGCCCTTGATCTCTTTAAAAAATCATGTGGACGCTCTAAAGGTCAAAGTTAATATCCGATTGACTTTAAATTTATACACAGTGTTTAAGGTCATAAGGTCATTGTTTAAAAAAAGGTCATAAGACGAAGAAGCCTATTTATTTTCAGCGATTTCCGATAATTAGTGCCAGAGTTATGGCCCTTGATCACTTCAAAAAATCTTGTGGACGCTCTAGAGGCCAAAGTTAATATCCGATTGACTTCAAATTTATACAGTGTTTAAGGTCACAAGACAAAGACGCCTATTGATTTTCAGCGATTTCCGATAATTAGTGCCAGAGTTATGGCTCTTGATCACCTCAAAAAATCTTGTGGACGCTCTGGAGGCCAAAGTTAATATCAGATTGACTTTAGATTTATACACAGTGTTTAAGGTCATGCGACAAAAAAATTGATTTTCAGCGATTTCAAATAATTACTGCCAGAGTTATCTCCCTTGATAACTTCAAAAATTCTTGTGACGCTATAGAGGCCAAAGTTGCCTTCCGATTGACTTCAGATTGATACATAGAGTTTAAGGTGTTGAAACGAACAAGTATTTTGATTTTCAATGAATTTAGATAACTGAACAGCTAAATCAATGATATTAAATGTTTCATGTATATACTAATTGTTAGCGTGGGGTAAAACTTTATAAAAAGCAATCAAATTCTAATGATTTTCTGATAATTACATAATGAGTTGTTACTCTTAATCAGTTTTTATACGCCCACATTTTCATGTGGATGTATTATGTCGTCGCCCCTGTCCGTCCGGACGTCCGTCCACAATTTGTTTGTAGACTCTCTACAGGTCACAATTCTTATCCAATTTTGACGAAACTTAAAATATAGGTTTATCCCCAAAAGATCTCGGCTGCTTTCGATATTGGCATGTATCGGATGAAAACTACATGGATTATGGCCCCTGATTGTACGAAAAATCACGTTTTTAGCTTTTGGACATTATAGAGGTCAAAATTTTGAACCGATTTTGATGAAACTTGACATGCATGATTGTAACCCAAAGATCTTGGTTCCTTTTGATATTTGCTGCTATCGGAATGTAATTTCCTGAATTATGGCCCCTGATTGTCCGAAAAAACACCCTTTTTAGCTTGTGGTCCCTCTGGAGGTCACAATTATTATCCGATTTAAAAAAAACGTTTGATTATATCACCGTTACACCCTAAGGAAGGTTGAGTTCGAATTTCGGGAAAATCGGACCAAAATTGACCGACAAAATGGCCGCCGTTTGTACGCGAATACTGTTAAAAAATGGTATATCAAGGTTGTGGACCCTGTGGAGGTCACAATTTTAATTCGATTTTGATGAAACTTGAAATTCATGGTTATAACCCAAAGGTCTTGGTTCCTTTCGATATTTGCGCATATCGGATCGTAACTTCCTGAATTATGGCCCCTGATTAGACGCAAAATCGCCTTTATATACGCCCACATTTTCATGTGGACGTATTATGTCGTCCCCCCTGTCCGTCCGTCCGGACGTCCGTCCGTCCACAATTTGTTTGTGGACCCTCCACAGGTCACAATTCCTATCCGATTTTGACGAAACTTGAAATATAGGTTTATCCCCATAAGATCTCGGTTCCTTTCGATATTGGCATGTATCGGATCGGAACTTCATGGATTATGGCCCCTGATTGTGCGAAATATCATGTTTTTAGCTTGTGGACCCTATAGAGGTCACAATTTTGAACCGATTGTGATGAAACTTGACATGCATGTCTATAACCCCAAAATCTTGGTTCCTTTCGATATTTGCGCCCATCGGATCGTAACTTCCTGAATTACGGCCCCTGATTGTCCAAAAAATCGCCCTTTTTAGCTTGTGGTCCCTCTGGAGGTACAAATTATTATCCGATTTAAAAAACCGTTTGATTATATCACCGTTACGTAGTAATGAAGGTTGAGTTCAAGTTTCATCAAAATCGGTTCAAAATTGACGGATAAAATGGCCGCCGTTTGTACGCGAATAGTGTGAAAATATGTTATATCAAGTTTGTGGACCCTATAGAGGTCACAATTTTGAACCGATTTTGATGAAACTTGACATGTATGTTTATAACCCAAAGATCTTGGTTCCTTTCGATATTTGCACCAATCGGACCGTAACTTCCTGAATTATGGCCCCTGATTGTCCGAAAAATTGCTCTTTTTAGCTTGTGGTCCCTCTGGAGGTCAAAATTATTATCCGATTTAAAAAAACGTTTGACTATATCACCGTTACATGGTAATGAAGAGAGAGTTTGAATTACGTGAAAATCGAACTAGAATTGACGGACAAAATGGCCACCGTTTCTACACGAATAGTGTGAAAATATGTTATATCAAGGGTGTGGACCCTATAGAGGTCACAATCGCCCTTTTTAGCTTGTGGTCCCTCTGGAGGTACAAATTATTATCCGATTTAAAAAACCGTTTGATTATATCACCGTTACGTAGTAATGAAGGATGAGTTCAAGTTTCATCAAAATCGGTTCAAAATTGACGGACAAAATGGCCGCCGTTTGTACGCGAATAGTGTGAAAATATGTTATATCAAGGTTGTGGACCCTATAGAGGTCACAATTTTGAACCGATTTTGATGAAACTTGACATGTATGTTTATAACCCAAAGATCTTGGTTCCTTTCGATATTTGCACCAATCGGACCGTAACTTCCTGAATTATGGCCCCTGATTGTCCGAAAAATTGCTCTTTTTAGCTTGTGGTCCCTCTGGAGGTCAAAATTATTATCCGATTTACAAAACTGTTTGATTATATCACTGTTACATGGTAATGAAGGCTGACTTCGAATTTTGTGAAAATCGAACCAAAATTGACGGACAAAATGGCCGGTTTGTACGCGAATAGTGTGAAAATATGTTATATCAAGGTTGTGGACCCTATATAGGTCACAATTTTGAACCGATTTTGATGAAACTTGACATGCATGTTTATAACTTGAAGATCTTGGTTCCTTTCGATATTTGCGCTCATTGATTCATAACTTCCTGAATTATGGCCCCTGATTGTACGAAAAATCACCCTTTTTAGATTGTGGTCACAATTATTTTCCGATTTAAAAAAACGTTTGATTATATCACCGTTTCACCTTACGGAAGGCTTGAGATCTAATTTTGGGAAAATCGGACCAAAATTGACAGACAAAATGGCCGCCGTTTGTACGCGAATACTGTTAAAAAATGGTATATCATGGGTGTGGACCCTGTATAGGTCACTATTTTAATTTGATTTTGATGAAACTTGAAATCCATGGTTATAACCCAAAGATCTTGGTTCCTTTCGTTATTTGCGCATATCGGATCGTAACTTCCTGAATTATTCGAATTTCGTGAAAATCGTACCAAAATTGCCGGACAAAATGGTCGCCGTTTGTAATCGAATAGTGTAAAGATATGGTATATCATGGTTGTGGACTCTCTACAGGTCACAATTCTTATCCCATTTTGCAGAAAAGTCACATTTCTAGGTTGTGTACCGTCACACCATAATCATTGTCGGCTTCGAATTTCATGAATATAAGACTGGAACTGACCAACAAAATGGCTGCTCCCAATACAGTATGAAATACAGGACTTAATGATGTAGGAAAAATCGCTTTAGGTATTGCTTGTTCTCTATCCATCTCTCGAAAATGTGGGCGTATCCTGCCTGGCAGTGCCAGCCTATCTGTTTTAGCTTGTGGTCCCTCTGGAGGTCACAATTATTATCGGATTTAAAAAAAACGTTTGATTATCTTACCGTTACACCGTAAGGAAGGTTGAGTTCGAATTTCGGGAAAATACAAAATAGCCGCCGTTTGTACGCGAATACTGTTAAAAAAATAAGTATATCAAGGTTGTGGACCCTGTAAAGGTCACAATTTTAATTCGATTTTGACGAAACTTGAAATTCATGGTAATAACCCAAAGATCTTGTTTCTTTTCGATATTTGCGCATATCGGTTCGTAACTTCCTGAATTATGGCCCCTGGTTATATGCAAAATCTCCCTTTCTTTAGCTTGTGGTCCCTCTGGAGGTCACAATTATTATCTGATTTAAAAAAACGTTTGATTATATCACCGTTACACCGTAAGGAAGGTTGAGTTTGGATTTCGGGAAAATCGGACCAAAATTGACATACAAAATGGCCACGGTTGTACGCCAATACTGTTAAAAAAATTGTATATCATGGTTGTGGACCCTGTATAGGTCACAATTTCAATTCGATTTTGATGAGGATGTTTGAGTTCTAATTTCGTGAAAATCGTACCCAAATTGGCGAACGAAATGGTCGTCGTTTGTACGCGAATAGTGTAAAAATATGGTATATCATGGTTGTGGACGCTCTACAGGTCACAATTCTTATCCGATTTTGATGAAAAGTCACATTTCTAGGTTGTGTACCGTCACACCATAATCATTGTCGGCTTCGAATTTCATGAATATCAGACTGGAACTGACCAACTCAATGGCTGCTCCCAATACAGTATGAAATACAGGACTTAATGATGTAGGAAAAATCACTTTCGGTATTGCTTGTTCTCTATCCATCTCTCGAAAATGTGGGCGTATCCTGCCTGGCAGTGCCAGCCTATCTTTAGTGTATTACAAATGTTTCATTACCGAAAAAAGTAAAAATATGCGACAACCCTTGTTGACTGCCCGGACGATTTAGCTGCTGTGGGCGTATGTTTCGTTGCCTGGCAACCTATCTTTATGTTTTATGACATCTGCTTTTTTGATAAAATAGGATTAATTCCTGGATTTTTTTCACAAAAATGGATAAATAATATTGAATACATCACAATGCAGTAGTATCAATGTTGATATAAAATGACACGTTTACAGAACATATATCAGTGATTTGATTCAAAGAAATTTCATTCTCCCTAAGTTTCAGTAACGGTAAAATTTACCGTTTCAAGTTTTGATGTTTGCTTCCAATGCAGCGTAAATTACTTGATGTCAGCACTAACAAACACATGAAGCAGCTAGTCATTACAATTACCTTGAGTGGCAGCTTAATACAGATTCTACTTCATATGAATTGAAGACCACACCTTTCACTCAATATTTGCATTGAAATGAATGGATATTAATTTGATGGAAATAAGTAAAAAGATGTAATTCATTCTTCTGTACTCTCAGTAATTTGTATAATGTACTATTTTTTCTAGGTCTAAATGGAAGAATGGTTTTAGTTCAAGGTGATGTAAATGGTATAATGATGAAGAATCAGGCCAATAGAGATATGCTCAGAATGGTTAATATAGATTTAGATAATTTACCTAAAGGTATTCCTTTCATTATTAAATTTTTGTTGTATAATTCATAAAAAGACTGTAATTCCATGTTTTATGAAATAATGATAAACACTGCGGTCCCTATTTTGAAAAAGTAAGGAGATTTTTAGATGTATCTGGAATAAACCGTTTGAAAAAACAATATGGATATTGCTTGCTATATTTTAACCTGTTTTTTTATGATTGATAGATCTACATAATAAAATAGATGAAATATCTGGACGTGCTATGGATGTTAATAGACAGGTTGATAATACATCTGGGAGAATTGAAGGTACAATTGATAAAATCAGTAAGGAATTAGAACCAGAATTAAAGAAACTACGTGATGTTGATATGAAGGCTTTAATTAATCATATACAGCTATCAAGTAAGTTCATTTATGATTAGTATTTGATTTAAGTGCTATTTTTATACGCCCAAATTTTCATGTGGACGTATATTGTAGTCGGCCCTGTCCACCTGGTTGTTGACACTCTACAGGTCATATGCAATTTCAACAAAACTTGAAATACAGGTTTATCTCACTAAGATCTCGGTTCCTGTCGATATTGGAAACTATTGGACCGTAACTTCATGGATTATGGCCCCTGATTGTATGAAACATTGTGTTTTTAGCTTGTGGACTCTTCAGAGGTCACAATTTTTATTTGATTTTGTTGAAACTTGAAATGTAAGTTTATAACCCAAAGATCTTGGTTCCTTTCGATATTGGTGCTGACTTCTGGCTCTTGATTGTACGAAAAATCACGTTTTTAGATTGTAGACCCTATAGAGGTCATAATTTTTATCAGATTAAAATGTTTTACTATATCACTGTAACCGGTAAGGATGGTTGAGTTTGTATTTCGTAAAAATCGGACCAAAACGAACAGACAAAATGGCTGCCCCCTGTACTCAAATAGCGTAAAAAATATGGTATATCAATGTTGTGAACTCTTTAGAGGTCACAGTTTTATTCTGATTTTGATGAAACTTTTAATGTAAGTTTATAACCCAAAGATCTTGGTTTCTTTCGATATTTGCGCTTATGAGATCTTAACTTCCTGAATTATGACCCCTGATTGTAGGAAAAATTAAGTCTTTAGCGGTTATTATCTGATTTATGAACACGTTCAGGTATATCATTGTTGCACCGTAATTTTGACTGAGTTCGAATTTCATGAAAATCTGAACAAAACTGACGGACAAAATGGCCATTCCCCGTACGCAAATAATGTATAACATCTGGTATATCAAGGTTGTGGACCCTAAAGAGGTCACAATTTTGATCCGATTTTGATGAAACTTGAAATACGTGTTTATAACCTAAGGACATTAGCTTTTTTTGATATTCGCATGTATCGGGTCATAACTTCTGAATTATGACCCCTGATTGTATGAAAAATCTTGTTTATTGATTGTGGTCCCTTAATTTAGAGGTTACAGTTATTATCCAATTTATGAACACGTTCAAATATATCATTGTTACACTGTAATTTTGATTGAGTTCGAATTTGATGAAAATCTGACTAAAACTGCCAGACAAAATGGCCGATTTTGATGAAACTTAAAATGCAAGTTTATAACCCATTGGTTCCTTTTGATATTATGGCCCCTGATTTTACGAAAATTCAAGTTTTTAGCATGTGGTCCCTCTTTGGGTCACAATTATTATTCGTATATATCACCGTTATACTGTGATGTTTGTTGAGTTCGAAGTTCATGAAAAGCAGGCCAAAACATCCGAACAAAATGGCCGGTCCCCCTCTCCTCCCCAAACATTGTGTAGCATCTAGTATATCAAGGATGTGGACGCTCTGGTGGTCACAATTTTTATATGATTTGGATGAAAAGTAAATCTTTATGTCCAAAAATCTCTGTCCCTTTTGATATTTGCGCATTTCAGACCATAACTTTCTGAATTATGGCCCCCGGATTGTACAAAAAATCATGTTTGCTTTTAGTTTATCCTCTATCCATTTCTTGCAAAATGTGGATGTATCCTCTCTGGCAGCCCCTGGTAAAAAAAAGGTGGTAATCTTCATTTGACCTTCCATTTTATAATGTTGAAAATATTCTTACTTTGCATATAGGAGAGTTGGTCATATCCTTTTCAGATTGCTTTTATTTTCCTTTTCCAAAATCTTAAATAATGTTATTTCTTTTTATCACAGCTCAGAATGCTTCCGACAATGTGAATAACTTAAAGAACCTTACAGAAATTGTTATTGATAGTTCGAAACAAGCCAAACGTCTCAATGCTGATGTATCTGGTAAAATATTGCGATTGAGAGAAAAGATTCGTTTAGCTAGAGAAATAGCAAATGATGTAAGTTTTTATTATTAAAGTTTTTGAAAAGATTAAATAGAGTTATTGATTTTATAAAAACACATAAAAAGAAGTTCCTGAAGTGTAGAAATAGGTTGTTTTCAGTTATTAGTGGTTGTATATATATTTATGTATTTATGGTCTATATCATACAGATAGATTTGTGTGTTACTTTAAGAACTTTCAGATTTTTTGAAGGTCTATTCAGCATCATTTTTATTTTACTGTTTAATTTTAGATGAAGTTGTCATTATCTGGCAATGGTGAATGTTTCAGATCATTCCGATCTGTTAGTCAACCCAGTACAGCTAATTCTATAGATTTTGCTTTTAAAGTTAACAAAACTGTGAAAGACGAAGACATGTTGTTAGTTTTATTGCAGAAATCCCGCAAGGTAAACAACATGACATTTAAATATTTTGTGCTTAAGCAAGTGAAGTTTTAGTTAATAGTAATACTAGTGCAAGACCTTGGCAATAGCTGTCATATTTTATAAATAAGATAATTGGCCAAGGCAATGGCATTGACAACCCACTGTATTTTGAATATTCAACCAGCCAAACAAATGACATTAAATATTCCAGAATTAATAAGCATATCGTTAAAAACACTCAATCTATATCTTACAGGAATATATGGCTTTAGAATTACGGAATAAATTTGTTCATTTCCGCTGGAATGTTGGTAGCGGGGAAGGATTAGTTATACATGATCAAGAAGTTACGTCTGATGAAGCTGTAGAACAAGATAGATGGTATCGTGTTACTGCTAAAAGGTAAATAGAAAATGTGTTAGTATCTATACAGGTGTTACTTTTGGAGTATTAATCAATATTATGATATGTTGGTTCTTAATTCCTTCAGGAATCAGAAAATTTCTAAGAGTAAAACTGCTTTCATCCCAAAATATTTGTATATATCATTGTTAGGGAGTCAAAAGATCATAAATAACATATTTTACAAATTTCACTGTTTTCTTCCTTTATCCTTTTGTTCAGTTGTTGTATTTTTAATCCAATAAAAATGTTTTTTCATAAAATGCAAATATGAAAAACAAAAATGTTGTTTTATCTAGAGAAAAAAAACAACTTTGTGATTTAAGGAAATTTACAAGCAAAACGAAAGTAGCCATTATAGTTTTATGTTTAGTTATTAAGTGGTTAATGGTGATTCAGTTTTCAAGATACATATATTTACTGTATAATAACATCAAATTTCATTATTTTTTCCACCCTGGATATTTAGCATGTGTACATATATTTATATTTTTTAAATAATTGTTGGAAATAGTCTACTTATACTAAAGGTTATATTTGTTTGTGCTGCCCTGTACCATCTGGCAATACCTGGATATATGGTACTGTCATTTAACTTTAAAGAGCGATATATATACTCTTCAAAAAAAAAGAAAAGCATAGTGACATTTCATTGTCAGTATGCCATCGCTTTACCGTCGTGGTGTAGGGGATGATGGTGGCTAAATCGGTAAGCCTGTAGCTCGGGTGTTCGATTGCTGCATTGGCTGAGAAAGTTCATCCAGATTTTCCGGCGTGGTTTCCTCTTGTCAGTGATCCAGGACAGAAGCTTGAAAAGGACAGCTGTCCAGTTGTTTTGATGGGATGAAAAACTGAGGTCCTGTGTACACATTGACATGCACGTAAGCGATCCCTTGGCAGTTGGAATTCGATATAAGAGTAAGCCATAGCGCCGCTGCCCGGGAAATATTTCCCTCCTAGCTCACTGTATGGCATATGCCCGTTTTCATTAGCCCAGTTTAGTAGCAGAACAGTAGCACGTTAAACCCCATTTCATTTCATTTCCATCGCCTTGTTGCAAAAGGTAGCGCAACCTTTCTCCAGCATTGCTGTAGCCAAACCCTGCGTGACTGAACCCATTGAAGTCCCAAATGAAGGTGTCCATGTATTTGAAAACAACGGCTTAAACAGGACGTTTGGCTTGTAATCTGGTTTCATAAAGGCATATACAGACTGTCTGATCAGAGATTCTACATCGTTAGGAAATTGCTGCTGCAGTGCAGTATAAGTCGCTTTTATGAATTGTTTGCATAAATGATGTATTCGCAGTCAGTACCAATTGCAAAGGCGAGAGATGGTACTCTGGGAAAGATTCAGCAGCCTGGTTACATCTGTCTCGGATTCACCTGCTTGTAAGCGAACAATAGCATTGTGTCGGTCTTTCTTCGAATGTGGCATCACTGGGCTTGTTGAGTGTTTACACGTGCAACTGAGTTTGAAACCGAAAACCCTAGTTTTAAAACCAATAATGAATTTCTTTTATCCTTACATAATGACATTAAAAACAAGTAAAATTTATGGAATAAATGATCCTGTTCAAATTAAAAAAACAATGATAAATGAGCTATGAATTTCTTTCTTTGAAGAGTATATTATCTGTCTCAGTATTTTGTAGTAAATTGAATTATATTGTAGGATTGGTAGAATTGGCTTGTTGAAAGTCAAGTCCATGGCCAGATTGGCACCAGAAACAAAAGAAAGAAATGCATCTTCTTCGATTGGCTCCTCTTTACTTAAATTTGATTTTTCAACTGCAGTATATTTAGCGGGTTACCCAAATAAATATAATGTAAGTTATTATTTACTGTAATGTAGAGAATCCTAGTCAAAATGTTGCTCATTAATAAACAGTTATTGTATTCCATAGAATTGTGACCTGTATAAACAAATCAAATGTCACAGCATTTCACTGGATTTTCTGTATCCCTGGTTCATCTAAAGAATCAACCTATCACAATTTGTGTTTTACTACCACATTTCCACTTTCTATCATACAGTCTGTTGTTAGGGCAAATGTTTCAATCCCATGCTTTTACATTACAATTTTGTAAAAGACCTTGTACAGATTAAATTTATGGATTAAAGATTTAACAAATGTTAGTTAAACATGCATTATGCAAGAGCAAAATCTGCCTATTGTAGATCTTTCTTTAGGCCTGAAATGTTATAAAAACTATTAATTAGACATTAATTAACCTATTCAGACCGGGCCCGTATCTAGACACCATTAAGTGGGGGGGGCATTACCTTTCGGTAGGCGGGGGGTGAACATTTTGAGGAAATTTTCGGAAAGGTCATTCTAACAGACTGTTATAATCATCATGCTATGTAGTTACCTATGCGTCAAATAAGCATTTTAAAATAAGTATTCAAACAAAAGAAAATAGCTTTTTTAGGTTAATATAAGGAACTGTGTATACTTTAATGATTGTTAGCAATTTCTGAGCGGGGTGGGGGGGCAAGCATTTAACGCGGGGGGGGGGGGGGGGGGGGGGCCATGCGCCCCTGTAGATACATACCCGATTCAGACCATATTCAACTCTCCATGTTGTAGCTAGCTTGAGATTTTTGTTGGATTGTAGTTCGATTTGCTGAAATATTTTCCTTCGTGATATACCACTAAAAATGGATAATCGAGACTACTGGTTTTGTCTTACCGACTTTAGTAATGATGACCGAGGCTAAGCGGAAATTTCAGTCGCTTAGTTCTAAGCTAATAGTTGATCAATTTGACTTTAACTAGTTTCTATACGCCCACATTGAAATGTGGCCGTATATTGTCGTCGCCCCTGTCCGTCCGTCTGTCCGTCCATCCGCCCGTCGGTCCGGCGTCCACAATTGCTTGTGGATGCTCTAGAGGCCAAAGTTAATATCCGATTGACTTTAAATTTATACACAGTGTTTGAGGTCATGAGACGAAGAAGCCTATTGTTTTTCAGCGATTTCCGATAATAACTACCAGAGTTATGGCCCTTGATCACTTCAAAAAATCTTGTGGACGCTCTAAAAGCCAAAGTTAATATCAGATTGACTTTAAATTTATTCACAGTGTTTAAGGTCATAAGATGAAGAAGCCTATTGATTTTCAGCAATTTCCGATAATAACTACCAGAGTTATGGGCCTTGATCACTTCAAAAAATCTTGTGGACGCTCTAGAGGCCAAAGTTAATATCCGATTGACTTGAAATTTATACACAGTGTTTAAGGTCATGAGATGAAGAATCCTATTGATTTTCAGCAATTTCCGATAATTAGTGCCAGAGTTATGGCCCTTGATCACTTAAACTAATCTTGTGGACGCTCTAGAGGCCAAAGTTAATATCCAATTGGCTTTAAATTTATACACAGTGTTTAAGGTTATGAGACAAAGAAACCTATTGATTTTCAGAGATTTCCGATAATTAAAGCCAGAGTTATGGCCCTTGATCACTTCAAAAAATCTTGTGGACGCTCTAGAGGCCAAAGTTAATATCCAATTTACTTTAAATTTATACACAGTGTCTAAGGTCATGAGACGAAGAAGCCTTTTGATTTTCAGCGATTTTTGATAATTACTGCCAGAGTTATGGCCCTTGATCACTTCAAAAAATCCGATTGACTTTAGATTGATACACAGAGTCTAAGGTGTTGAAAGGAACAAGTATTTTGATTTTCAATGAATTTTGATAACTGAACAGCTAAATCCATGATATTAAATGTTTCATGTATATACTAATTGTTAGCGTGGGGTAACACTTTATAAAAAGCAATCAAGTTCTAATGATTTTCTGATAATTACATAATGAGTTGTTACTCTTAATCAGTTTTTAGTGTATTACAAATGTTTCATTAGCGAAAAAAGTAAAAATATGGGACAACCCTTGTTGACTGCCCGCACGATTTTGCTGCTGTGGGCGTATGTTTCGTTGCCTGGCAACCTATCTTTAACTATTATAGTGAGAACTGACAACTCGTTATCTAATCTCCCATAATGTATCTTTAAGCCTTAAATAAGTTATTTATTTCTGAGTATTCTTTTAGGTTGCACCAGATATCAGTAGTAATAAGTTAGTTGGGTGTATCGGAGATGTTTATATTGATGATGAGAAAGTTGGTGTTTTTAATTTTAAAAATTCTGAGTCTTCTTGTCAAGCCTGTGTTGAAGTGTAAGTACAATTGTTATTTATTGCTAAAGTTCAATCAAGCCAATTACAGACCTTGTACAATCAATCATACCATAGTATGGTGAGGATAACGCTGCTATATTTATTGTACAACCCAGTTTATTCTTTGTGAAGTTTTTTTTTATTTCAACATTAAAATATTACATATTTTTGATGTTTGAGATGTAAATGATTTGACTTTTATAAATTTTCCAATTCAGAATCAATATGTATCCAACCTATGTTGCAACACTTTTTGTAATAAGATTTGAATTATTGCAAAAATGGTTAAAGTTGCAAAAGCAGAACGTTGGGGGGAACCACTTTTGGAATAATAAAAAAAAAATTTATCATAATTTTTGTCATATTCATCATCACCATGATCATTTTATTGACCCTGATGATTGTCCGAAACATTATTGATGTATTCATCATGTATGTCGTTATCAACACCATCTTTCCCATACACATTTTTTTATGAAAGTCTCCACAGTTTTTCATTATTATGTGTTTCGGACCTTCAGTTGAAACACATATTTTATTCTGTTAAACTTAGGGGAGGCGTATCAGAAATCCACAGTTTCACGATGGATTACTCAGGTGGTTAAGTTGGCTTATTCTTCGGCTAATAACAAGGACTTGGTTTTTCATAAAATAAGAGTTCCGAGGGGTTATTTTATTTCAGTTTCAGTTGTTGACTTATTAGAAGCCGCTTCTGGAGGTGTATCAATTTGATCCTCTCTCTGTGGCTCAGAGAATCATTCAGGCTTTAGTTTATTACTTTTAGCCGTTGATTGTAGGCCTCCTGTTAGAGTTTTATTTTATATTGTGTCATCTTTACATTTAAAAGATAAAGAGACATCTACCATATACTGCCTTATGTTAGGATTCAGTAATGTTATTCATTCAGATAACGTTGACAGAATAAATTAAACTTTTAAGAGTTTCTATTTCAAAAATGGTTCCTTCAACATTCTACTTTTGCAATATCAACCAATAAAATTTCAATTATGAAAAACTGTTATCACTTTCATAAAAATGGGTATGGAAATGATGTTGCTGATCAGGTTTAACAAATTAACGATTACGGTGATGAAAATGACAAAAGAAAAAATTATTGCAAAAATGGTTCCTGCGACCTTCTGCTTTTGCAATATCAACCATTTTTGCACTTACTGAATCTTATTGCAAAAATGGTTGCTACAAACCAATCTATATTCTCACTGTTTGATTATTGGTTACTGCTTTTATTTTACAGACCAAGTGAACCAATTAGTTCAAATATATATCATTTTGATGGAACTGGTTACTCATCATTACACAGAGGTCGATACCGTGATGATAAAATATATATTAGCTTTTCATTTAAAACCTACTGGGAAAATGCCATTTTACATTTCTCTGGAGATGAAATGGTGAGTCCTCTTATTATATGCCTTAGTTTTTATACGCCCACATTTTCATGTGGACGTATATTGTTGTCGCCCCTGGTCGTCCGGACAGATCTCGGATCCTTTCGATATTGGCATGTATCGGACCGTAACTTCATGGGTTATGGCGCCTGATTGTACAAAAAATCGCGTTTTTTAGCTTGTGAACAGTGTAGAGGTCACAATTTTGAACCGATTTGGATGAAACTTGAAATGCATGTTTATAAACCAAAGATCTTGCGCCAATTGGATCGTAACTTCCTGAATTATGGCCCCATGATTGTCTGAAAAATCGCCCTTTTTAGCTTGTGGTCCCTCTGGAGGTCAAAATTGTTATCCGATTTAAAAAACCGTTTGATTATATCACCGTTCCATGGTTATGAAGGTTGAGTTCGAATTTTGTGAAAATCGGACCAAAATTGACGGACAAAATGGCCGCCATTTGTACGCGAATAGTGTGAAAATATGTTATATCAAGGTTGTGGACCTTATAGAGGTCACAATTTTGAACCGATTTTGATGAAACTTGACATGTATGTTTATAGCCTAAAGATCTTGGTTCCTTTCGATATTTGCGCTCATCGGATTGTAACTTCCTGAATTATGTCCCCGGATTGTCTGAAAAATCGCTTTTGTTCGCTTTTGGTTCCTCTGGAGGTCAAAATTATTATCCGATTTAAAAAAACGTTTGACTATATCACTGTTAGATGGTAATGAGTTACTTTGTGCACAGACCCCATAGTTTTCTTCTTATTCCTCGTTTTTTCTACGTGTGTCAGAAGATAATTAATTTTCGGACTATTACTCGGTATTACAGGTTTAAAGCTGTAAAAAGGTGTGTTAATTAACAAGGGTGAAAAACTGTCTGAGAGGTGGCTTAATTAATGCTAGGTGCGTTTTCTGTAGAGGGTTGTTAATTAACCGACCGGTAAAAAATGAATGTCAATGTTGTGTATTGTTTAATTGGCGTGTTTTCTCGCTAGTTGCGATAACTGCACCAAAAGGAGTATAATCAAGGACCAACATGCTTTATCTGACATGTACGTGTTAAATCAAAATTTGATAAGTAAAACTGTTTTACCGTGCGATTAATCATTCGGCCGTGTGTTTTACGCAGGTCTTTGTAAAATAAAGAGGTCTTTAGATAGGCGTGTGTGCTCGCTATGAGGATCTACTTTTCTCTTATGTTTATTGTAGGCCTATTAGGTACCATATATAAAAAGTTGCATTTTATGAAATAAAAATATGGATTAATCTATCGTATACGGAAAGGCGAATGTAATGTCGTCAGTTATAGATACCAAGCAGTCAGCGCACAAATAAGAGTAAATCCAACAAAAACGGGCCACAATGCGTAAATTGTGCATCTTACCTTCAATAGCAATATCCTTCAAACAGAAATCTCCTTGTTGATAAATATTATGACACAACAACCAACCGGACAGTGGTAATTGCCACGCAAATGGTATTTAAACTAAAATTATTTTAGCTTTTCACTAAATTTACATTGCATCAATCCAACTATCCTAATTCCAGAACTAAACTTATACCTTTACAATATGTAAATATACTTATTCTTGTAAATATACCGGTACTTAATCTCGTCTTCCAACTAGTTATTATTTGCGTCTTCAAATTTGTACCATATAACCGTATTCATGATTAAAAACATAACGCTAACGCTACAATATACGTCCACATTCCTGCTTTGATTGATATGGTACTTTGTCAAGAAGGCTAGGCGTTTGGTTTGTTTAGCGTTGAGGGTCGTGCACCAACATTAATAGTTGCCGTCCTTAGAGTATAAGGAATAACTATACCAAGATAATCCATTCAGAATTGTGCCTTCCTAACACTAAAGACAAAAAGTGGGCGTGGCTCTGCCCCTGGGGGTCGGGACATTCATCAAAATCAATAGTGGACGCCCTCAGGCTATAAGGAATACATAAACCAAGTACCAAGCTGATTCATTCAGAATTGCGGCCTGTAAACGACAAACACAAAAATTGGTCGTGTCTTGCCTGTGTGAGTCGGGACATGCAGTTGACGTCCTTAGGCTATATGAAATACATATCCCAAGTTTAAAGACGATCCATTAAGAATCGTGGCCTGTAGACAACACACACAGACACGAAGTAAAAATGTGCACGGCTCTGCCCCTGGGGGTTAGGAAATTACCAAAAACAATAGGGGTCATCTTTAGGGTATAAGGAATAGGTTTGTAAAGTTTTGAAAGGATCTGTTAAGAATTGCATCCTGTAGGCTAACTCAAAACACAAATGCATTGGGCGTGGCTCTGTCCCAGGGGGTCCGTGATGCACCAAAAATAATAGTGGTCAGCCTTAAGGGTATAAGGAATAAGTATAAAAAAAAGTTTTCAAGACGATCGATTAAGAATTGTGGGCTGTAGGTGACACACAGAGAGACAAAAAAAAAATGGGCGTGGCACTGTCCCTTGGGGTTGGGCATGCACCAAAAACAATAGGGATCTTCCTTAAGGTACCAAGAATAAGTATTCAAAGTTTCAAGATGATACATTAAGAAATGCAGCCTGTAGACGACAGACAAACAAATACAAGAAATGGGTGTTGCTGTCCCACGGGGGTCGGGCATGCACCCAAAACAAAAGGGGTGATCCTTAGGGTATAAGGAATAAGTATTTTAAGTTTCAAGATGACCGATTAAGAATTGTGGCCTGTAGGCGACACACAAAAAGAAAATGGTCGTGACTCTGCCCCTGGGGGTTGGGCATGCACCCCAAATGATAGAAATGTTCTTTAGGGTACAAAGAATAATCATTCAAAGTTTCAAGATGATACGTTAAGAAATGTGGCTTGTAGACGACAAACAAATAAATACAAGGAATGGGCATGACTTTGCCATTGGGGGTCGGGCATGCACCGAAAAACAATACGGATCATCCTTAGGGTAAGTATACAAAGTTTTAAGAAAATCCAGTTAGAATTGCGGCTTCTAGGCAACACAGAGACACACAAAAAGAAAATGGGCGTGGCTCTGCCCCTGGGGGTTGGGCATGCACCCCAAACGATAGGGATCATCCTTAGAGTATAAAGAGTAAGTATACAAAGTTTTAAAAAAAATCCAATAAGAATTGCGGCCTGTAGGCGACACAAAGACACACGATAAGAAAATGGGTGTGGCTCTGCCCCAGGGGGTTGGGCATGTACCCCAAATGATAGGGATGTTCCTTAGGGTACAAAGAATGTGTATGAAAAGTTTCAAAATTATAAGTTAAGAAATGTGGCCTGGAGACGACAAACAAATACATACTAGAAATGGGCGTGGCTCTGTCCCTGGTGGTCGGGCATGCACCAAAAACAATAGAGATCTTCCTTAGGGTATAAGGAATACGTATACCAAGTTTGAAGAAAATCCAGTAAGAATTGCGCCCTGTAGGCGACCTAAAGACACACGAAAAGAAAATTGGCGTGGCTCTGCCCCTGGGGGTGGGGCATACACCCCAAACGATAGGGATGTTCCTTAGGGTACAAAGAATGTGTATGCAAAGTTTCAAGATTATAAGTTAAGAAATGTGGCCTGTAGACGACAAACAAACAAATACTAGAAATGGGCGTGGCTCGGCCCCTGGGAGTCGGGCATGCCCCAAAAACAATAGGGATCTTCCTTGGGGTATAAGGAATAAGTATACCCCATACATACATACATACATACATACATACATACACACACACACACACACACACACAGACAGGGGCGACGGCATAATAAGTTCATATTATGAATGTGGACGTATAAAAATAATATAATTCAAATGTCAACCCATCCATTGGCACCTCAATACTTCACGTCACTCCGGTTCATGCATTGTCCGTGCAGATTCGACAATCTCAATTACGTCTCCTTGATCAAAGCAACACTTCTTTTTATATGTAGCGGCCTGCTCGAGCTTATTCTCACGTATTGGAAAACTGTTCGGTTGCTTTACTTGAGAAGATACTAATGATAAACTATAACATTTTTTCTTTGAAAATTCTAATAAATTGGTAGTTCTTCGGGAAGCGTTGATCATATAGCGTACCCTGTTTGTTTGTGTTGTAAGTTTTTATAATAGCTAACAGATAATTTAGGATATCTGAATACTTTCTGAATGAACATATATCTCGTTATTAGTTTTTAAAAACGCCTTTTTTTTATGATAGTCGGATATCATTCACAGATATCAAATATAAATCACAATAAATAGACCAAGAATAGACCAATGCAGATTTGAAACAAACAGCATTGTAATTTTATGCAAAAATACATTTACCTGTTTCCTAATTCGATAGGGAACAAATTAATAATAATACTATAAATCGAAATTTTGTAACTGTTAATACATATATTGAAGTTTAAGAACGGATATTGATAGACTACACGTGTATATATAATTAGAGTGTGCTCTA
Organism: Patella caerulea; assembly: GCA_036850965.1. Taxonomy (NCBI): domain Eukaryota; kingdom Metazoa; phylum Mollusca; class Gastropoda; family Patellidae; genus Patella; species Patella caerulea. The sequence continues at coordinate 955,710 of JAZGQO010000008.1, read as the reverse complement.
TGGTGGCCTATCATTATCATTCAGGATTTAAGGGGGGATGGCCCTCGAGACGCAGCTATACCAAAGGTCAGGTTGTCACTATGAGTTTTTTCGGGGAGAAGAAGCACTCAGACGCCCACGTTGGCCAAACAATGTGACAAGATACCCTGTCAAGAGAGAGAAAGAGAGAGAAATGGGGTTTTACGTCCACTCAACACAAACTAGGTCATTTCGGTACTGACATATGGTTTAATTTTATTTCAATATTTCGCTTGTGCGTAGGGGTCATTAGTTGTGGGTGGAAATCGGAATACTCAGAGAAAACCCACGAGGCTGGACAGGCGACCCTACTCCTTACCACGTAGTTCTATTACAGCATGATGAGAGTTATCGTCAAAGATCACCATCAGTGCCAGTCTAGTGCCTCGGTCCTAGCCTACAATTACAAATGCCTAAAGCAAGTAAAGTCGCTCGACAGTCGCTGAGCTATTAAAAAAAGTTAATGTCGAATCTTATTAAAAATCTTCGACTTGTAGTAATTTGTTTCACTGATGAATAAAAGGTTTATACCCGTTTACCATAGAATCAAATCATTTACAGATTTGCAAGGTCCCCTCCCCACTACTCACCTCAACCAGCATGCAGACGGAGGGACAGGAAAAATATAAAAATTCCGAGAAAACCCATCAAAAATAATTATTAAATTCCAGTCTTTATCATGGTTCAAATCCCATCAAATATACACTTTTGTGTTCTAGGATACACATAGATTCATAAAAACGCTATGGTACACCATTTTGATGTCTAAAAGTAGCAAAATAGATCGTAAAATGATAACGATGTTATACAGACTTTTTCTGTATGAAAGAAATTCGATACGTGCTGCTATATCCGTGTGCCGTAACACACATTGATTATGTCACATGCAAAATCGATACGAATATGTGATACGGACCAGGAATTTATACCTGCCAAAAGTCTCCAGTGTTTGCCCAACGTGTGCCATAACACGTATGGGAAATGCACACACATTGATGTCACAATCAAAATCGATACGGATACGTGATCAGACCAGGAATTTATACTTGCCAAAAGTCTCTAGTGTTTGCATAACGTGGGCGTCAGAGTGTTTCTTCTCTCCGAAAATACTCATTGCGACAACCTGACCTTGGCTATAGCTGCGTCTCAAGCGGCGGTAGTGTAGCTGGAATCAGTAACGTCTACCATTACACTAACGAATGTGTAAACGTGTGTATAGAATAGAAAAGAACCGAATTTGATTGCATCGGAACGCCTTTTTGGGAGACCATATACAATATGTAAAGATGAAAAAGTTATACACGTGTACCAATTTACAGAGAGACAATACAAACTATACATACAATATATCGTATATTGAAAATAAAAACAGGACAAAAAAGAAAAAACACAACATGCGCGTATAAAATAGATACGGGTAATATAGCCTAATATTAGGTGGACATATAAATCACAAATTCTGCAACACTTGGGGCTGTGGTGCTTGATGAATTGAAGAGATTATTAAAAGAAAAAGGTTTAATCGGTAACGTTTACGGTTGGATATATATTGCTTTCTCAAATCTTTATACGTTTCGCTTCCCATAAGGAAATACTGTTGTGATTCAGTTTTATTTGTACAGCGTGAGAACAAATCGTCAAGTCAAAGCGATCGGAAATAGCCGACGGTTACCGATTGGGGTCAAGGACGTTGAATGATAACAATAGGCCGACCAACATTTTTTCATTTTACTTTTGCATGAAACAAAAAGTTGAATGATAACAATAGGCCGACAAATATTTTTATTTAGCTTTTCACTTTTACTTTTGTTTTACATTTTAAATTACTTTTAAAAATGATTTTAGTTTTCATTTGTGTTTTGATTTTAATTTACATTTTGGTTTTACTTTTACTTTTAATTTGTGTTTTGATTTTAATTTACATTTTACTTTTATTTTTGCTTTCGATTTAATTTTTACTTTTGATTTAACTTTGGCTTTTGATTTAATTTTAACTTTTGCTTTTGATTTAATTTTAACTTTTGCGTTTGATTTAATTTTTACCTTTGATTATCTTTTGCTTTAACTTTTGCTTTTAATTTACTTTTAATTTTGACTTTGCTTTCCATTTTGTTTAGGTTTTTAAAGAAATTTTGTTAATTCTGAATGATAACGATAGGCCACCATAGATTACCTTTGAGTATCTTTTGCTTTAACTTTTGCTTTTAATTTACTTTTAATTTTGACTTTGCTTTCCATTTTGTTTAGGTTTTTAAAGAAATTTTGTTAAATTCTGAATGATAATGATAGGCCACCATAGTGCTCTTCATAACTTGTTTAGGGACGCTTTACAAAGTGACAATTTAATCATATAAAAAAATATTAAAAGCCAATATAATTAATATGTTTTAAATATCCTTTTATTTAGAGAATAAAGATATTTGCAACATCTTAACCTAAGTAAATGGTAGATCATTCCATAAAACAGATACGCCTGTATCAAGAGAGTGTCAGTTACTGGTGGCAGTAAATTTGACAATACACTCTTCTATGTATTCTATTTTACATGCCATAAAAGTTTTAAACATAAATTACCTTATTTTTCATTTTGCATGATTTTTTAAGTTATGGAAAACATTTAATTAATAAATTAAACAACTGTAATTCAGACAGCAAATTCCAATACACATTTTAGTTGAAGTAAATAATCCATGTAGCTTGTTGATTAGTTTATTACTTTATGACACCAATTGAGTGTATAACTGCACCTGTTCACAACACATATATATAGGTCAACGTTTTAAAACACTCTGATCAATCAACCAAAACAAGAAGATGACAATACTTTCCCCCAGTTTGACTGTATATACAAGATACAAGTGCTCTAATATTGTATTGTAGAAAACGGTAAGACATATCGATGTCATAGTTCTGAAAGGTCTTAAGTGTCAAAAATTGTTGGATTTAGTTTTTGAGATTTGAGAGGAAAACCTATTTCAATCTTAATAACAAGGATATCAACATTTTAATAGCAATGTTTTTGTGATAGTTACGACCTTACAGTTCTGAAATTTTGCATAGAGTAGCCTCTAAATGTGATTTTCATAATATGCAAAAAAAGCTATTTGGGTCATAAGTGGCACTTACAACCTTCCAGAACTATGGCATCGATATAGGCGGTGTTATTAATGAACTATTTAAGTGTTCGCAACACATCCCAAGTATTAATATCGTCTAGTTCTATCGTGAGCAGATCTATCATTCAGTTTCATAAAATTTATAATTTTTGCCGGATCGGCGGGACAGATACAATACCATGCTGATTTCTATTTCTTCATTTTGGCCCCAACGACTAGGCCTTCAATGCAATACTATCAATCATAAGTCAGTATGTGAACTTATGGGAACAAGTTGTTTCGACATCGAGCTGGTTTGACACCCACTACTGGAGTTGTTTCGACACCATCTATTTGGGTAAGTTTGACTAGGATTTGATTCGATTGATTATGTAAGATTTGTGCGTGGTTGATTTAAATAATAAAGATTTTATAATTTTAGCGGCTGTCTTTTCTTTCATAAACATCAAATATCCGTTTTACGCAGATCAGTCTTTGTTAAGTGTAAGTCTTTATATGGATTTATACCTGGTGTAGGCCTACATGTAGTTACATATATGCGTTCTTATACGCATTTCATTTCTTGATGAATACAAAGTGTTTTATACTTCGTTCCAATTAAATTATCTGATATATTCTAATCTCCATTGTCAAATCTCAGAGTCAGCCAAGAAACCATTGGTTTCTGCGATTGTAAATCCAGCCTTTGTTTTACAATACTGTCGATTCATGCACACTTTTCATGCGGAATTGCCCTTTGATGTTGTCAGGTGACACAGTTAGCTCTGCTCTTTGATGTTGACAGGCGAGTCACAGTTAGTTAACTCGTGCACTAACGGACTAGCTGAGATAGGTGGTTGGAATTCGGCAATTGTTACTGTTTATTCCCATAAGTCAGGCGTTGAAATGTTTGTAAACTTTTAGAAATATTTTGTTTACTTGTCACTTGGTCATTTCAAGTTGATTTTCATTTTTAACTTTAATAATAAAAAAAAATTAATAAACTCAACGTTCACATTAGCACATTTTGGCGGAAGTAATGAAACAAATGACCCCCATTTTCTCACTCGAGAATCGTCGTTATTCCGACTCGTTCGTTGTACACACGTTTCCGACCCATTCCATGGTCATGCCAATAATATATAATTGTATATTTTACATTCCAAATGAACCACAGTAGACGGGAATTCAACAATCAAAATATTAAATTCTCTTGCATTTCGGTGCTAGATTAAGGTCAATATTTTTATTTTATTTAATGCAACTTTATCTATAAGTAGCGTGACTTACTATATTGGGTCTTAGAAAAATTGTTGGTTCACTCTTTCTATAGATTCAAATCCGACGTACTAAAATGCGGACGACATGTTTATAATATGTAAAAAAAAAAAGTGGTGATATTTTGGTAAAATATCCATCAAATTCTATCTGTTTATGATTTATGCTTTGGTAGACCAAATAAGGCAATGTTTTTCCCCTGGTCTTGGGGGAAATGAGGTGGTTTTTATACGTCCACATTCATAATGTGAACCTATTATGCCGTCGCCCCTGTGTGTGTGTGTGTGTGTATGTATGTATATGTGTGTGTGTGTCTGTGGTTCGCCTACAGGGTGCAATTCTTCATGGATTTTCTTCAAACTTGGTATACTTATTCCTTATACCCCAAGGAAGATCGCTATTGTTTTTGGGGCATGCCCGACCCCCAGGATCCGAGCCACGCCCATTTCTAGTATTTGTTTGTTTGTAGTCTACAGGCCACATTTCTTAACTTATAATCTTGAAACTTTGCATACACATTCTTTGTACCCTAAGGAACATCCCTATTGTTTGGGGTGTATGCCCCACCCCCAGGGGTAGAGCCACGCCCATTTTCTTTTTGTGTGTCTTTGTGTCGCCTACAGGGCGCAATTCTTACTGGATTTTCTTCAAACTTGGTATACGTATTCCTTATACCCTAAGGGAGATCTCTATTGTTTTTGGTGCATGCCCGACCCCCAGGGACAGAGCCACGCCCATTTCTAGTATGTATTTGTTTGTTGTCTACAGGCCACATTTCTTAACTTATAATTTTGAAACTTAGCATACACATTCTTTGTACCCTAAGGAACATCCCTATCATTTGGTTTGCATGCCCAACCCCCTGGGGCAGAGCCACACCCATTTTCTTATCGTGTGTCTTTCTGTCGCCTACAGGCCACAATTCTTATTGGATTTTCTTTAAAACTTTGTATACTTACTCTTTATACTCTAAGGATGATCCCTATCGTTTGGGGTGCATGCCCAACCCCCCAGGGGCAGAGCCACGCCCATTTTCTTTTTGTGTGTCTCTGTGTCGCCTAGAAGCCGCAATTCTAACTGTATTTTCTTAAAACTTTGTATACTTACCCTAAGGATGATCCGTATTGTTTTTTGGTGCATGCCCGACCCCCAATGGCAGAGCCACGCCCATTCCTTGTATTTATTTGTTTGTCGTCTACAAGCCACATTTCTTAACGTATCATCTTGAAACTTTGAATGATTATTCTTTGTACCCTAAGGAACATTTCTATCATTTGGGGTGCATGCCCAACCCCCAGGGGTAGAGTCAAGCCCATTTTCTTTTTGTGTGTCGCCTACAGGCCATAATTCTTAATCTGTCATCTTGAAACTTGAAATACTTATTCCTTATACCCTAAGGATGACCCCTTTTGTTTTGAGTGCATGCCAGACCCCCATGGGACAGCAACACCCATTTCGTGTATTTGTTTGTCTGTCGTCTACAGGCTGCATTTCTTAATGTATCATCTTGAAACTTTGAATACTTATTCTTTTTACCTTAAGGAAGATCCCTATTGTTTTTGGTGCATGCCCAACCCCAAGGGACAGTGCCACACCCATTTTTTTTTTTTGTCTGTGTGTCACCTACAGCCCACAATTCTTAATCGATCGTCTTGAAAACTTTTTTTATACTTATTCCTTATACCCTAAGGCTGACCACTATTATTTTTGGTGCATGACGGACACCCTGGGACAGAACCACGCCCAATGCTTTTGTGTCTTGTGTTCGCCTACAGGATGCAATTCTTAACAGATCCTTTTAAAACTTTACAAACCTATTCCTTATACCCTAAAGATGACCCCTATTGTTTTTGGTGATTTCCTAACCCCCAGGGGCAGAGCCATGCCCATTTTTACTTCGTGTCTATGTGTGTTGTCTACAGGCCACGATTCTTAATGGATCGTCTTTAAACTTGGGATATGTATTCCATATAGCCTAAGGACGTCAACTGCATGTCCCGACTCACACAGGCAAGACACGACCAATTTTTGTGTTTGTCGTTTACAGGCCGCAATTCTGAATGAATCAGCTTGGTACTTGGTTTATGTATTCCTTATAGCCTGAGGGCGTCCACTATTGATTTTGATGAATGTCCCGACCCCCGGGCAGAGCCACGCCCACTTTTTGCCTTTAGTGTTAGGAAGGCACAATTCTGAATGGATTATCTTGGTATAGTTATTCCTTATACTCTAAGGACGGCAACTATTAATGTTGGTGCACGACCCTCAACGCTAAACAAACCAAACGCCTAGCCTTCTTGACAAAGTACCATATCAATCAAAGCAGGAATGTGGACGTATATTGTAGCGTTAGCGTTTATGTTTTCCATTTGGCCTGGAAATGAAAGTCAAGGTCAGCAGAAAAAAGGGGATTATAAAAGAGGATGTTGAGCGAGACTGATAAGAGCTCACCAGGTATTCCAAGCAGCTATCATTTATTGAGAACGAGGGTTCTTGGAATCCAATCCAGCTTAATAACAAAGTTGTAGAAACGAACTGGCCTGTAGTTTTATATGTTACGGTCACGAAGAAAACGTAACCAGGAAATCCAATATTACCACAAAGTCTCAAAAAAATGATTACGTGTCAACCCGGGCCTATGTGTTTCTTCTGTAATTGCATAAAAACGGCTATTGAAAGTTACAAGTTCTGGAATGAGGATCGTTGGATTGATGCAATGTAAATTTAGTGAAAAGCTAAAATAATTTTAGTTTAAATACCATTTGTGTGGCAATTACCACTGTCCGGTTGGTTGTTGTTTCGTAATGTTTATCAACAAGGAGTTTTCTGTTTGAAGGATATTGCTATTGAAGGTAAGATGCACAATTTACGCATTGTGGCCCGTTTTTGCTGGATTTACTATTTGTGCGATGACTGCTTGGTATCTACAAATGACGACATTACATTCGCCTTTCCGTATACGATAGATTAATCCATATTTTTATTTCATAAAATGCAACTTTATACATATGGTACCTTATAGGTCTACAATAAACATAAGAGAAATGTAGATCCTCATAGCGAGCACACACGCCTATCTAAAGACCTCTTTATTTTACAAAGACCTGCGTAAAACACACGGCCGAATGATTAATCGCACGGTAAAACAGTTTTACTTCTCAAATTTTGATTTAACACGTACGTGTCAGATAAAGCATGTTGGTCCTTGATTATACTCCTTTTGGTGTAGTTATCGCAACTAGCGAGAAAACACACCAATTAAACAATACACAACATTGACATTCATTTTTTACCGGTCCGTTAATTAACAACCCTCTACAGAAAACGCACCTAGCGTTAATTAACCCACCCCTCAGACAGTTTTTCACCCTCATTAATTAACACACCTTTTTACAGTTTTAAACCGGTAATACCAAGTAATAGTCCAAAAATTAATTATCTTCCGACTCATGTAGAAAAAACGAGGATTAAGAAGAAAACTATGGGGTCTGTGCACAAAGTAACTCCTTACACTAGGGATTCAGATTTGATGAAAAAAGGAAAGAAACTGAGCTTACCATCTATAATCTAATACACATATTCAGTTAATAGATTGCCATCCAGAAAGTGTTAAATACCATCAAGATTCATCAAATAACGCCCAGTTTCGGATCGTAACTTCCTGAATTATGGTTCCTGATTAGACGGAAAATCGCCTTTTTTTTTAGCTTGTGGTCCCTCTGGAGGTCACAATTATTATCTGATTTAAAAAAATGTTTGCTTACCGTTACACCAAAAGGAAGGTTGAGTTCGAATTTCGGGAAAATCGGACCAATATTGCCATACAAAATGGCCGCTGTTTGTACGCGAATACTGTTAAAAAATGGTATATTCGGGTAACCAGCTTGGTCCTTAGTACAGTTGGTAGTTCATCCTACTGGTTTCTTCTTGTTATTAATTATAATAAACACCTGATTCAGCTAAATGTAGAGTTTTATGTAGACACAGCAATAACAATTATAACAGACAATATATACAGATTGGTATAATAACTACACAATTATGTTCAACTAAAGAAGTATAATATCAAGAGTTGGCATAACTATCAGCGTAGTCTGTAGCTGTATCTCTGACCTAACTTGTCTTTCATACTACTACTACTACTTAGTGTTTAACGTCTGCTTCCACATAAGTGATATTGCAGACAAGACTTAGGAGAGCCGAAGCTGATTCCTGTTTTTTAGAATATGATTTTGCAATCTTTCTATTTGGCTTTAAGCCATGGATTGGGTTTAGTGGGAAGTTCTTCCCTTTATTTATTAAAAAACATATCATTTGGTAGATGATCTCGTTTGCTTCTGGGTTGGTTGGTGTCATCGTTTGGGGTTAGTGTTTAGGTGCCAGACCCATCTTATCGTGGCCTCCCCTTACTCCACTATCCCACTCTATGGGTTTGGTATCAGTTTTATTTACGAAATAGTGTTTAGGTGCCGAGTACGTCTGACCGAAACTCCCCCTTACTCCACTATCCTGCTTAGTTAGGTAGATGTCATCTGTGGGATTTGTGTTTAGGTGCCAGGCCCGTCTTATCGTGACCTCCCCTTACTCCACTATCCTATTCTGTTTAGTGTCTGTTTTTTGGCGGAATAGTGTTTAGATGCCGAGTCCGTCTAATCGTGACCCTCCCTTACTCCACTATCCTGCCAGTTTGGTATAAATCCCCTATGGAGTTTAGTGTTTAGATGCCGGGCCCGTCTAATCATGACCCCGTCTTACTTCACTATTCTACTTAGTCCAACTGTGTCCATTAGGGCGTGGATTTGTTCAAAGATTTGCAGTTTCAGATCTGGTCTAGGGAAGAGTAGGTTCTTAGTGTTGAACGGTATGTTGTTGTTCTCCATTATTCTCACTAGTTCCCTTCTCTCCTCCTTGTATACCTCGCAGTCTACCAGGACATGGTTGGTGGTACATTTCTTCCCCGCACTCACAGACGATGGCTTGGTGTTTGTGGTCTCGCAGCCGCTCTCTCACCCTTAGTTTCGATATAAATCTGCATATATCTCTTCTAGGGTGATTGATTGCTGTCTTCGTGTAGATCTTGTCATCCAGCCGGAATCTATATGTGTCAAGTTCAACGAGTTGTAATTCCCAGATTGAATTGACCTGTCTTTTAACCATACTGTAGATTTCCGTGGTGCTGTAGTCTATGGTGTGGAGTGGTGCTGTATCCTTGAGACCTTCGTTTGCGAGTCGATCTGCCTCCTCGTTTCCTCTAATGTTGACATGTGATGGAATCCACATGAGCTCTACTTTGCTCCCCTTCTCTAAGACCCTCTGGTACAGCTGCCTGATTTCCAAAATGACTTCTGGTCTTGAGTCCGAGTTGTCAGTTTGGATTGAAATCAGACTGCTCAGGGAGTCGCTTGGAATGACGAACTTACTAGTCTTTTGGTGGGAAATCCATGATATAGTGTCACGAATGGCCACAAGCTCTGCAGTGTACACCGAACAGTTATTGGGCAGTTTCCTGCTTATTCCCTGTTCCCCGTTTGGCAGGTATATTCCAAACGAGCTGGTGCCCCTTTCAGGGTTGCGTGAGCCATCCGTGTACACATGGTCCCAGTCATCAGACGGCCAGTTGTCTTCCAGGTGTTCTAGCGAGAAAGCTCGTGCAGCAGTGGGGTTGTTTTTCTTGTCGGTTTTCTGTAACAGATCTAGATTGACCGGCGGTATAGGGAGCGTCCACGGGGCGATCGCTGGGGGGTCGTGTTCATTTATCACGAGCTCCCCGAGTCGCAGTTCCTTGATTGTTTCCCTGATACCTTGGCCAAAGCTTTTCTTTCTTGGATCTCTCACATATCTTGTCTTTTGTAGACTGACAAAAGTTGGAGATCTTGCGCCCAGTTGCGAGATCTTAGCCCAGTACCTTGTCGCTAGTTCTTTTCTTCTTAAGGATAGGGGCAACTCACCGGCTTCCTGCAGTAGTGCCTCTCTCCTAGCCCCTTGCCCTACACCAGTCGCAATACACAGAGCTTTGTATTGGATGGTGTCAAGCTTCCTTAAGAGTAATGGCGCGCAGTTCATGAAGGCCAGAGAGCCGTAGTCTAATACAGATCGTATTAGAGCACGATACACCATCATTAGTGTAACTCTGTTGGCCCCCCATGTGCTGCCCGTTATTTTCCTCATTAAGTTTAGGATTTTGGTGCATCTATCTACAGTCTCATCGATGTGCGGTTTCCAGGTCAGCCTTCAGTCAAAGATTACGCCAAGGAACTTGGTTTGGTCTTTGAACTCGATGGTTTTCCCGTTCATACACAGAGTCATTCTGCTTATCCCCCTATCCCTGCTTACAAGCATGCCGACCGTTTTCTTCTCCGAAACTTTAAATCCCCAGTCGTTTGCCCATGCCATGAATTTGTCTAAGGCCTTTTGCATATTCTTTTGTAGTTCACAAAAATGCCTCCCTGTCCTCCATATGGTACTATCATCAGCAAATTTAGCTAACTCAGTTTTGGCGTTGAGGTAGGAGGATTTCTGTATGTCGTTGATCATGATATTGAAGAGAGTGGGACTGATAACCGACCCCTGAGGCGTGCCATTTTCTAATGTTTGCTCGGCACTCAGGAATCTGCCAACATTCACCTGTATCCTTCTATCGCTCAGAAAGCTTTTGATCCACCGAAACATTATGCCCGTTATACCAATATGCCCTAACTTGAAGAGCAGCCCGTCTAGCCAGACTAAATCGAAAGCCTTAGTTAAATCTACGAACACGGCACATAACAGGTTCCCAGAGAGGAGTGCCTGCGACATGACTTGCTGTAGTCTCACCAAGTGGTCCATTGTCGAACGCCCTTTCCTGAACCCGCTTTGATTTTCGTCTATCAGTTGGTTGCTCTCCAGATAGAACTGTAGTCGGATGTTAACCATTGTTTCCAAGGTTTTGCACAGTGTGGATGTCAAGCTTACTGGTCGATAGGACTCTGCCTTTGTTCTCTCTTTACCTGGTTTTGGAAGAGGGATGACGTTGGCTTTCCGCCATTCTTTAGGTACCTCTCCCGACAGCCAGGATGTGTTGAAGAAGTTTAGTAGTATCCTTTTGGCATTTCTAGGCAGATGTTTGAGCATTGAGTACTTTACTTTGTCCTCACCAGCCGCACTATCCTTCTTGAGGGAAAGAGCCTTATTTAGCTCCTCCTCAGAGAAGGGTAGATTGATTGGTTTAGCCCCTCCATTAGGTTCAATTTCTAATGAAGGGTGCTGTGAGTAAAAGATTTCCTTTCTCTTCAGGAACTCTGGTGATTGGTTTTCGTCTCTGCTTGCGTCCGCGAACGCTTTCGCAAGTAGGTCTGCCTTTTCATTGCCGTTGGTAGCGTACTCATCTCCATTCTTTAGGTTTGGTATCTTGAATGATCTGCGCTTCCCGTTCATGGCGTTCAGCTTCTTCCAGACGACACCTGTTTGCGTGTTTTGATTCAACGCATTACAGAAAGTCATCCAGTGTCCGCTTTGTGCCTTCCGGATGGTGTCTCTTGCGGCGTATTTGTCTTTGTCTTTCATGGGTCCATCTTCATATTTATATTCTTGAAGATGTAACCCCTAGATACCTACATTACAATTACCATAACACAACAATTTAGACAAAGATTAAAATATTAAAAGTATACAAAGAGGATTAGAACATAGAAAATAAGCTTATAATATTAATTATATACATGTATTAAGATATAACAATTAACACACATTATTCCATTCTGTTTCAATCTCATAGACTGGTACTTAAGAGGACTATGCTTTAATTAATAAAGATGTCATATCATTGTTAGGGTAACCCATAATTAATTCAACCACAGAAAGTAATTATAGGGTCTAGACAGACACTGGTGATATTATCATGGTTGTGGACCCTGTAGAAGTCACAATTTTTATTCAATTTTGATGAAACTTGAAATGCATGGTTATAACCCTATAGAGGTTACAATTTTGAACCGATTTTGATCAAACTTGAAATGCATGGTTATAACCCAAAGATCTTGGTTCCTTTCGTTATTTGCGCATATCGGATCGTAACTTGCTGAATTATGGCCCCTGGTTCCTTTCGATATTTGTGCCCATCGGATCGTAACTTACTGAATTATGGCTGCTGATTGTCCGAAAAATCTCCCTTTTTAGCTTGTGGTCCCTCTGAAGGTCAAAATTGTTATCTGATTTAAAAAAAACCTTCGATTATATCATCGTTACATGGTTATGGAGGTTGAGTTCAAAATTCGTAAAAAAAAACGGACCAAAATTGACAGACAAAATGGCCGCCGTTTGTATGCGAATAGTGTGAAAATATGTTGTGGACCCTATAGAGGTCACAATTTTGAAGTGATTTTGATCAAACTTGACATGAATGTTTATAGCACAAAGGTCTTGGTTCCTTTCGATATTTGCGCTCATCGGATTGTAACTTCCTGATTTATGGCCCCTGATTGTGCGAAAAATCGCCTATGGTTCCTCTGGAGGTCACAATTATTATCCGATTTAAAAAAAACGTTTGACTCTATCACCGTTACACCCTACGGAAGGTTGAGTTCGAATTTCTTACCCACTTAGCAACATGATCCTGAGTCGAATTTGAAGCCTACTGAAATGCACCTTTATAACACAAAGATCTTAATTCAAATTCTAACTTAATGATGTAGGAAAAATCACTTTCGGTATTGCTTGTTCTCTATCCATCTCTCGAAAATGTGGGCTTATCCTGCTTGGCAGTACCAGCCTATCTTTATCCGATTTCAATGACACTTAAAACATAGGTTTATAACACTAAGATCTCGGTTCCTTTCGATATTGGCATGTATCGGACTGTAACTTCATGGGTTATGGCTCCTGATTGTACGAAAAATCATGTTTTTAGCTTGTGAACAGTGTAGAGGTCACAATTTTGAACCAATTTGGATGAAACTTGAAATGCATGGTTATAACTCAAAGATCTTGGTTCCTTTCGATATTTGTGCCCATCGGATCGTAACTTTCTGAATTATGGCTCCTGATTGTCCGAAAAATCTCCCTTTTTAGCTTGTGGTCCCTCTGAAGGTCAAAATTGTTATCTGATTTAAAAAAAACCTTCGATTATATCATCGTTACATGGTTATGGAGGTTGAGTTCAAATTTCATGAAAATTGGACCACATTTTCATTATATCACCGTTACATGGTTATGGAGGTTGAGTTCAAAATTCGTAAAAAACAGACCAAAATTGACAGACAAAATGGCGGCCGTTTGTATGCAAATAATGTGAAAATATGTTGTGGACCCTATAGAGGTCACAATTTTGAACCGATTTTGATCAAACTTGACATGTATATTTATACTATTCTATTCAAAAAAAAGTAGGGGATATTTGATTTTTAAGTGTTATTAAAGTCGCCTAATGAAACTGACGAAAAAACAAATGACAAAATGAAATGAAGTTCACATTCATCGATTTATTCCAAATGATCGTTAGACTAAGTAAGGCACGGACTGACCATTATAAGGGTAAAATGATACCGGGGTCAAACAGCAAAGTTACCACAGCATCACAACAAAGTCAGTAACGGGTAAATCCTCCTCTGTTTGCCAAACAAGCATTGATCCGACGTGGCATACTCCTAATGAGACGTCTAAGGTCATTTTGGTCCAGATTGTCCCATTCCTGTTGCAACGCAGCAGCAAGTTCTTGGACATTGGCAGGACGTTGTTGACGTTGATGTAACCTCTGTCCAAGCATGTCCCAGACATGCTCGATGGGGGAGAGGTCGGGACTCAGTGCTGGCCAAGGTAATGTGGTGATGTTCTGTTGTTGGAGGTAACCTGTAACGATCCTGGCCCTGTGACATCTTGTGTTGTCATCCTGGAAGATGAAACGGCGGCCATGACGTCGTGCGAACGGCACATCATGGACTGCCAAGATGTTGTCCCGGTAGTACTGGCCTGTAACACGCCCTGCAACAACATGTAAAGCCGTTCTTCCAGCAACAGTGATGCCTCCCCACACCATAACAGAACCACCCCCAAATCGATCATGTCTGATGACGTTAACGTCTTGGAAGGCTCGTTTCGACGACGCCACACACTCCTACGTCTGTCCAAAAAATCAACAGTGAACCTTGACTCATCTGAAAACATCACATTGCTCCAGCGTCGACTATCCCAGTGTTGACGATCCCTACACCAACGACGTCTTGCCTGAATGTGATGATCTCTCAAACAAGGGATCATGCGAGGACGTCGGGTGCGAAGGTGACCCCTATGCAGTCGATTCCGAATCGTCTGGCCACTCACTCTCACACCAGTGTCTGTTTGAAGACGAGCGCTGATCTGATTTGCTGTGATGACACGATTTCTCAAGGCCAAGGTATGGATAAATCGATCCTGGGCTTGAGTTGTCGCCCTTTGTCGACCTGAACGTGGTCTGTCCTGTACAGATTGTGTATCACGGTATCTGGACCATAGCCCGTTTATGACAGACTGGAAAACATTCATCATCCGCGCCACAACCGCCTGTGTTGTGTCTATCTGTGGCATGCTTAGGGCACGTAACCTTTCATTTTGGGTTAGCCGACGCATATCCAAATTTGTTTTCTGGTCACTAAAACAATTAAACTGAAGTTTCCACCTTGGAATTCAATGTCGCAATGACTGTAACATTCAAAGTCAGAGTCGTGCAAATCTTGGGTTGAACCCCCATGATGATCCCAAGCATCACATGCATTCCATGCGGTAGCTATTGGTGCGTTTGGGCGTCACATGTAACTGGAAATGTTTCTTCTGTTAGGTTCTATAGTGACTTTTTTCGTAGTCATTTGCATATTTTAGTATTATGCCCCCAAAATCAAATATCCCCTACTTTTTTTGAATAGTATACAAAGGTCTTGGTTCCTTTCGATATTTGTGCTCATCGGATTGTAACTTCCTGCATTATGGCCCCTGATTGTCGAAAAAACGCCTATGGTCCCTCTGGAGGTCACAATTATTATCCGATTTAAAAAAACGTTTGACTCTATCACCGTTACACCCTACGGAAGGTTGAGTTCGAATTTCTTACCCACTTAGCAACATGATCCTGAGTCGAATTTGAAGCCTACTGAAATGCACCTTTATAACCCAAAGATCTTAATTCAAATTCTAACTTAATGATGTAGGAAAAATCACTTTCGGTATTGCTTGTTCTCTATCCATCTCTCGAAAATGTGGGCTTATCCTGCTTGGCAGTGCCAGTCTATCTTTATCCGATTTGAATGAAACTTAAAACATAGGTTTATGACACTAAGATCTCAGTTCCTTTCGATATTGGCATGTATCGGACTGTAACTTCATGGGTTATGGCTCCTGATTGTACGAAAAATCACGTTTTTAGCTTGTGAACAGTGTAGAGATCACAATTTTGAACCGATTTGGATGAAACTTGAAATGCATGGTTATAACTCAAAGATCTTGGTTCCTTTCAATATTTGTGCCTATCGGATCGTAACTTTCTGAATTATGGCTGCTGATTGTCCGAAAAATCTCCCTTTTTAGCTTGTGGTCCCTCTGAAGGTCAAAATTGTTATCTGATTTAAAAAACCCTTCGATTATATCATCGTTACATGGTTATGGAGGTTGAGTTCAAATTTCATGAAAATCGGACCACATTTTCATTATATCACTCTTACATGGTTATGGAGGTTGAGTTCAAAATTTGCAAAAAACGGACCAAAATTGACAGACAAAATGGCCGCCGTTTGTACGCGAATAGTGTGAAAATATCTTATATCAAGGTTTTGGACCCTATAGAGGTCACAATTTTGAACCGATTTTGATGAAACTTGACATGTATGTTTATAGCACAAAGGTCTTGGTTCCTTTCGATATTTGCGCTCATCGGATGGTAACTTCCTGAATAATTTCCCCTGATTGTCCGAAAAAATCGCCTTTTTTAGCTTGTGGTTCTCTGGAGGTCAAAATTGTTAACTGATTTTCAAAACCGTTTGATTATATCACCGTAGCATTGTTATGGAGGTTGAATTCGAAATTCGTGAAAATCGGACCTTAATTGACAGACAAAATGGCCGCCGTTTTTACGCGAATAGTGTGAAAATGTGTTGTATATCAAGCTTGTGGACCCTATAGAGAGCACAATGAAACTTGACATGTATGTTTATAACCCTAAGATCTCGGTTCCTTTCAATATTTGCACCCATCGGATCATAACTTCCTGAATTATGTCCCTTGATTGTGCGAAAAATCGCTTTTTTTAGCTTGTGGTTCCTCTGGAGGTCAAAATTCTTATCCAATTTAAAAAAAACTTTTGATTATATCACCGGTTCATGGTAATGAAGTATGAGTTAGAATTGCGTGAAAATCGGACCAAAATTCACGGACAAAATGGCCGCCGTTTGTATGCGAATAGTGTTAAGATATGTTTTATCAAGGTTGTGGACCCTATAGAGGTTACAATTTTGAACCGATTTTGATGAAACTTGAAATACATGTTTATAACCTAAAGATCTTGGTTCCATTGCATATTTGCGTATATCGGATCGTAACTTCCTGAATTATGGCCCCTGATTGTACGAAAAATTGCCTTGTTAGCTTGTGGGTCCCTCTGGTGGTCACAACTATTATCCAATTTTAAAAAACGTTTGATTATATCACTGTTTCACTGTAATGAAGGTTGAGGTCGAATTTCGTAAAAATGGTACCAAAACTGTCCGACAAATGACTGCCGCTAATA
The DNA here is from genome assembly GCA_036850965.1 of Patella caerulea. Taxonomy (NCBI): domain Eukaryota; kingdom Metazoa; phylum Mollusca; class Gastropoda; family Patellidae; genus Patella; species Patella caerulea. Next base: position 938,595 of record JAZGQO010000008.1, on the reverse strand, counting down.
GTGAATAGTGTAAAAATATGATATATCAAGGTTGTGGAACCTGCATATTCCTGAAGCAATGGCCCGAGAAATCCCTCTCTGACCATTGCTGGAATAGCGTCTGTTTTTTGAACTTATGCGGGAGTGTGTCTATTTTTTCCGTTCAATGAAAGCTATCACTTAAGTACAGCAACATGACAGTCCTTCGTTTAATCTGGGTCTTCCCTAAAACTTTGGACAGTGATTTAAAGTATGAAATACGGTGAAAGTATGTTCGTTTCCAAACAGTATTGTTTACATTTCATTCGACTTGATAGCCTCGTTTGTCACACAATTAGTTTTACTGCAGTATTCTGCTATGCACGATTTAATTAGGCATAATAAAATCGTGAGTCATGACGTTATGTAAACATATTTGGTCCAATATTGGCAGCTAGTGGTTGGTAGACGGACTACTGACATATCAAAATTTAAAACAAACAATATCCACTCATAATAGCAGTGTGTAGTTGGATTACCTCTAATCAAACGCAACATTGCACGGAGTATGTGGAACCTGTAGAGGTCACAATTTTAATCCGATTTTGATAAAATTTGAAATTAAGTTTATAACCCAAAGATGCGGTTCCTTTCGATATTCAGGCACATTGGACCATAACTTCCTGAATTATGGCCCCTGATTGTACGAAAATCATGGTTTTTTTACCTTTTGGACCCTATGGAGGTCACAATTTTATTCCAAATTAAAAAAAACGTTTGACTATATCCCCGTTACACATTAATGATGGTTGAGTGTGACTTTCTTGAAAATCGATAATTGAACAGCTAAATCCATACTATTAAATGTTTCATATGCTTAACGTTGGCATGGGGCAGAACTTTATTTAAACCAAACAAATTCTTATGATTTTCTGATAATTGTTTAAGATGCGACAACTCTTGTTGACTGCCGGGACGATTTAGCTGCTGTGTGGGCGTATGTTTCGTTGCCTGGCAACTTATTTTTTTCTAGTCGTTTTTAGAAGATTCCATATTTTTGACAATAGATACACCATTTTCTAGCCTTCTCGCTGAACCATGTACTAGATAATTTTCTTTGAAATTAAATGCCTGAATTGTAATTTACCCTATATTACTCATTATAAATTTATTATTTTACAGTATTATTGGTTTATGCTACAAATGGCAAGTCTGTGCTAAAAAGAATTGATTACACTAATATCCATGCCGTCTTTGTTTGTGACATTGTGGTGTAATTTACTTTACAACCTTATGTACCGGGTAGATACTGATCCTTCATGTTTATAATCTAACAACTAGTATGATCTCCCAATCTATTAATTTCTATCTAGAGATTTGTGATCATTTGATGAATGTTTTAATGATTGTGTATTTTATATTACCAGGGTGATTTTATGTCTGTAGAATTAGTTGGTGGTAAAGTTGTCTTACAGTACTATATGGGAGGAATCAGTATAGGAAGAAATAAAACAAACAAAACTTATAATACCAATAAATGGGTTAAAGTCAATGTAGATAGAAATAAATTAAATGGTAAGTCACATTTACAAACTTTTGAGTAATATCATTCACAGAATGTTATTGATGGAAATTATTGACCTTTTCTCTGTGTTGTCTGTATTATTTATTAAACTTATTTCGTTTTACAAAAATCCTATACAATGTTGGTCAATGTGATAATAATGCTATGGACAGACAAACGTATTTTTTCGCCCGATCGCAGCGATTGAGATTCGCCAGCGATTTATTACGGCCGATAACGAACGGGCACACGTAGCGATCGTCTCGAAAGCTTTACGAGTAATTACGGCGATCATGTGACTTCTCGATCACGTGATTTGTAAAAAACGGCAGCCATTTTGAGATCATGTGATATCCACTATGTCGATGATTGGCTTATAAAAATGAATCGCCTGACAATATACAGACCTCATCAGGAGGCGCGAGTCATTACTCGTGCGCACGCTATACTCGCCTGAAATGTTATTTGCGAGAGTAAGGCATTACTCGCGCAATCATTTCTGGAAACTTTTCTTTAATAAAAATTCAAAACCACCTAAGGCTATAGTCATTTGATTTTTAATTCAATTCAATATCCACGATAAAATACAAGACGGCTGACCAACAGGCGATAGGAATACGATTTCACAATGTTACTAAGAATAGAATAAAGTAAACATGATTTGTAAAAAACGGCAGCCATTTTGAGATTATGTGATATCCACTATGTCGATGATTGGCTTATAAAAATGAATCGCCTGACAATATACAGACCTCATCAGGAGGCGCGAGTCATTACTCGCGCGCACGCTATACTCGCCTGAAATGTTATTTGCGAGAGTAAGGCATTACTCGCGCAATCATTTCTGGAAACTTTTCTTTAATAAAAATTCAAAACCACCTAAGGCTATAGTCATTTGATTTTTAATTCAATTCAATATCCACGATAAAATACAAGACGGCTGACCAACAGGCGATAGGAATACGATTTCACAATGTTACTAAGAATAGAATAAAGTAAACATAGAAGCCGTGTATTGATTGGACAATAAGGAAGTTGTATTCCGGGCTTGTAACGTAGAATTTTTATGATTGGTCAATTTAACTGAAACCCAATAATGCACATTACAAATGCCGATGGGTAGGGACGTATTTTTGAAAACCTTAAGATCTTGCTAAACCAGATATCGGAAAACATATCATAAAGATGAATATGACCTCAAACGACAAGGTTTTACAAAAGATTTTACACACGGTGACACAATGACTACTTTTATTATTTTCACCGGTTCTCTATTTTTTTTCTTTGATATTGTGTTTTTTGGGTTTTTTTTTAGTAAACTACTATTATTTTCACATTAAGCTAAAATAAATTGGACTTATTCTTTATTATATTAAAGTATTGAATTAATATTAGTAATATTTAATATTACAACAGATAAGAAGGCTCACTTCTTGTGAAGAACATTAGAAAAAGTCTTACATCTCTGGAATGGCAGTTAATTAATGCACTGTTATTTGCCAGAGTTCTTGGTCTCTACTTTAATTTTACTCTCCTAGGAAAATTTTGCGTGAGTAAGTCAGTTACTCGCCTAACTCACGCAGAATCTTTTTTGCATGAGTAATTGAGTACTCACGCAGAGATTATTCGTGGCAAGCACTGATATACGCTTGACACAGAAACACAAGCGAATTAAATCGCCGGCGAAAAATATTCGGCCGAAAATATCTAACATGCTAGATACGAGCGATTGATCGGGCGAATGGTTCGCCGATCAGAATCGTTGTCGCCCTGAAGATGCACACGGGCGTATTTTTTGAGCGATTTTTAAAAATGACGCGATCGGGCGAAAAAATACGCTCGTGTGTTCCCCACTTTAACTTCAACTACAAATATTTTTTATTGTTAAGTAACATATGGTGTTTCCTATTTAAATCCCAAACAGTATTCAAATTTAAGACAGTAATATTACTATTAAAAAAATATGTGTTTCTGTAATACATACGATAGAATGAAAGCATAGCGTACCTGCTTGAAATTCATGTCAGTGATATTAAAAGTTAGCTTACAATATGTTTATTGACTAATCTGTGACTACTATCGACATGATTAAGAAACAACATAATTAAGAAAGTCAATCGAGGCCGTTTAAGTAGTTTATTAATTATGGTTGGTGTTTAATACGATGAAAGGATTGATCACTTCATTAACCTACATAATTAATCCCAACTATTGTTAATGACAATTAAGATTAATAATAGTTATTAGTACAGTATATATTTTCTTTGATTGGCACTTATAGTAATTGAGCATATTAACACTAGGTACAATTTTATGAATACATAATTACTGAGTTTGATACTAAGCGACGTTCTGACAAGGATACTCTTGTCTTTATCAAGCAAATATATTTTGGAATTATGAATGTTTCACCATATCTTGATGGCCGAACCCAGTTGAACATTTGTCAGCTTGAGTCTAGGACATATCTGGCATATGTAGGGGAGTTGGGATGGCCTAGTGGTCTAGAGTGCCGTGCTTCGACCTCTAGCTGGCCGGTCACCACTGGCTTGCGGCTGTGGTTTCGAGCCCTGGTGTGAGCGTATGTGGCATGGAGATAGGGGCACCTTCTCAACCTCGTGGGTTTCCTCCGGGCACTCCGGTTTCCTCCCACTGCTATAGACCCCTACGCGCAAGCGTATTATAGAAATAAAATTAAAACCATATGTTAGTCCCGAAATGACCTAGTTTGTGTTGAGTGGATGTTAAACCCCATTTCTCTCTCTCTCTCTCTCTGGCATATACAGCATCCATGGATCAGATATTTTTGGCACTCTATCCATCTTTTGTTCTTTTCAACTGTTTGTCATCACCAAATTTTCTGAAACAAGCAGGATAATATATGGATACATATTTTGATAGTTTTATTATTTATGCCCTTAGACAAAATGTGTTTGAACTTACAACTGAATGTTTGGTTTAATTTTAGCTTTGTTGACAGTAGATAACGAAAGAATATTTATTTCTGCTCCACCTGGTAAAACTGGATTGGACTTAAAAGATAGTCCAATGTTTTTTGGAGGCATTCCTAAAAGTTTAGATATATCTAAATTTCAGAAAATGTAAGTTTAGTGATATGAAATGAATTTTTTCGCTTGATACTGATAAATGCTGAATGAGAACATTTTTTTTTTTTAAGATTAACATTCACCTATACTGTTCAGTGTTCAGGTGATGGCGACATTAGCAAAGGGAAATAACTACAATTTTATATATCAGGATTCAGACAGGTCTGTCTAAATTGACTGCATTTTAAATGCATGCATTTACAGAACTTGTTATAGAAGTTGACGATAGCTATAAGAAAAAACTTCCAAAAATTTATAGATTATCCTATTGAAATGGTAAATTAAAGAATCACTGAATGATGTCATCAATACTACCAGATCTTTTGAGTGTGTTGGTTCTGCCAGTGATGTTTCAAACACAATCTTTAATATTGAGTGTGACATTTGAATAGGGGCATCTAGAATGTTTTTAAAGGTGTATTTGGTAGTTGTTATCAGAAATGCCTGGACCATCTTCTGAATGATATTTTCTAGGTTTTTTTTGTATTTATAGATCACCTATAGAGAATACTAATTTATTAGGTTGTATGAAAGATGTGTCTGTTGGTGCTATTAGTGCAGATGTACAGAATTTATTTACTGGTAATTATGTTGGTATGACAGCTGGCTGTAAAGATTCTGTACGTAAATTTATATTTTATTTTGAATGATTTATTGTCTGTAGAATAAGTACAAATTATTCCATAGTAAACAAGTACCATGTATTTCATGTTCCTATCTTCATCAGTCCAGTTGGTGCAGAAAAGTAGGACGTCAATTTTTTTTCTTTTCGCACTTCTTAAACATGTAAAACAAAAATTGCAGAAGTCATTGCTCTGTTGATGGAATATGTTATATTTTGTAGGGAGTAAGAACTATTGGTTTCTATGGAGATGGTTATTCTATGTATAAAGGACAAAGTTTAATTAGTGGGGACACTGATATATCTGTTTCATTTGTTACAAAGAAACCTGATGCATTATTACTTTTATCAACCGATATACCTCAATTAGTAAGTATTTTCAATCTAATTATACTAAATTTGATATTTAGTCTTTCTTCAAATATCTGTCATTTATTAATAATCAGTGCCCTGGGGCCTTGAGCATGCGTGGGGCCCCACAATCTAATACCAGCGACTAGAATTTAGGCAGTATTATTCCACAAACATGAATGTAATGTCAGCAAATCTAATTTGAAGTCTGTCATTGATAAATAAGGGAGGACCTTATTTTATAACGTTATGAAGTAGTAACCAATCAAATTTATTTTTTGACGAACATTGGACACAGTTGACACAGATTTGAAAGAGTTTTGTTGTGGAACGAAAACGTAAAATATCATTAGTAAATTAATCTACACATAAACTACTCATATTATACACACCAAATTATCAAATAATTATAGTCGAGGGGCTAAACATCGATAATATGAGTCCAGAAATCACCGGCAACAGAAAGAAAAATCTATGCTCAGAAATTGCCCTGGAGTCGGGGCCTCATCATGCCCGTTGTTAGTCCGACCCTGCTAATAATATACCAGTATCAGGTGTCTTGAAAAGAGTTAGCATATGAAAGCTTATTGTTTCTGTTAATGTTATTATAGGGGGTTCTATAATATTTAACAAGTCACTAAGGGGGAACTTCGTGTGACTGTTAATCTTCGGATGGGCCTCCAGTGTTGGGTGATCTTTAGGTGAAGAATTAGTATCAGGTGATGGGGGAGACGTGGGTAATGGGTGAGACTTCGGTGATGGGTGATCTTCAGGTGACCAATGGGCAGAGATGTAAATGTTGGGGGTGGGGGGTGGGGCATTCCCATTTCTATAGGCCCATATTTTCATTTGCTTAAAAACAAAGTCATAGGTATCACAAAACCATCTTCTAAACCTATGACTTTGGTTTTAACCACTCCTAAAACTGGTGTCACCGTATCAAGTTTATTAAGACTTGGATCCCATCTAAGTTTATGTTATTCAAATGGTTTTTGATTGCTTTCTCTTTATATTTATTTGGATTCACATATTTCATGTGGATGTATATTGTCGTTGCCCCCATTCTTCCGTCCACAACTGTTTGTGAACACTCTACAGGTCACAATTTTTATCCGAATTCATTGAAACTTGATATATAGTTGAATCCCAGTGTTTACAGTCAAGAAACCTATTGATTTTCAATGATTTCGGATAATTACTGCCATATTCAGTGGCGGCGCCAAGGAGGGGGGGCATTTGCACCCCCAAAAATCTGACTTGCCCTCTGTTTGCACCCCCAATAATTTTCGAAAATAAATAAAAATGTGATCTAGCCAGCTCTATTGGCTGCATTCCCGGCTGTCTATTTGACAAATTATAGTGGCGAAAATATTCATTCACTTTGAATCACTCTTTCTCCGCCCGGTCGACACTTTCTTCTCTGGGCAGATAAACTAGTGATTTGGTGACAGGTGGTATCTGTTAAGCTCTATTTATCTTGAAGATCAATACCTGAAATACTGCTAGACTGCATTTCGGGCCATCTACTTTTCAAATTATTGGGGACTTCGTTGAGGTTCGCAAGTCCGTTCAATTCACAAAATATAGTGGCGAAAATATTCATTCACTTTGAGTTACTCACTCCGTCGTTTGTCACTTTCTTCTCTGGTCGGATAAACTAGTGATTTGGCGACAGGAGGTATGTGTTAAGCTCTATTTATCTCGACGATCAATGCCTGAAATACCGCCAGACTGCATTTCGGGCAGTCTACTTTTCAAATTATTGGGAACTTCGTTGAGTTTCATTTGACACTTTCCTCTCTGGGGACAGAAAGACTAGTGATCAGGCCACAGACGACATCCGATCATCTCTATTTATCTCTACGATCAGTGCCTGAATACTGTCAGGCAACATTTCCAACAAACTATTTTTCAAAATTATCTAGGTTGCCATTTTGGTCTCTGATGGTATAAACTAGTGATCAGGCGACGGACGGTATGTGGTCAGATTTATTTATCTCGACGATCGGTGTCTGACTGAATACTGACAGATAGCGTTTCCGTCAATCTATTTTTCAAAATTTTCTGGGGGAGGTCCCCCATACCCTTCATAAGTACACCCTACATTGGCGCTCGTGAGTGATATTCGTCGAGGTTAGCAAGCCGTTCGTTTGGCACTTTACCTCAACGATCATTGCCTGAAATACTGCCAGGCTGCATTTCCAGCCGCCTGTTTTTAAAAAAATGTCTGGGGGAGCCCCTAGTTGAAACTCGTGCCTTTGCCCCCTTAACCTGGGACTTTGCCCCAGCTTTTCCCCTCCAACCACCAACGGCTGGCACCACCACTGGCTATATTCATCTCCCTTGTTCACTTTGAAAAATCTTGTGGAAGCTCTGATTATTATTCTCTAATATTAGATATTATTTATATTTATTTATTTTAGAATTATTATTCCCTGTCTGTAAAGAATGGTATTATTATTGCCCAGTTTACTGTAGATTCTGTTGGTGTATCTTTAGTCAGTAATTATAGTTTTAATGATGGTTTTCTACATAATATTGGTATCATCAAGTCGGGTAGAAGGTAAGATTATGTGCTGTATTGTAGTTTATAACTACTGTACAGTTTATCTTTGTAAAAATTTATTCTGAAAGAAAAAAAGATTTACTAAGCCAAGAACACCTTGAACCATAAAATTAGAATTTACCAGTCTTCAATAATTACTGTACTATTTGTATTAATATGGTTGTCAACCACATTTGTTAAATCTTTGTTGAAGCCTTGTATCCTGAAATAAGAGACTTCATCCCGTATTCCAGTCTACACAGCTTTATTTACTGGTAGGATGCTGCAAGGCAAATTTAATGTAGCACAAAAATAATGTGTAATGTGGAGAAATTTTCGTCACTGAGTGATATTGAAATAATTTTTGTTTGAAGAGATGTAACCGACTGAATCCACTCCATACTATATTTTGTTATTTTCGTGAACAAGTCCATATCAATGAGTTGTCCTCCTCAGCCCACATCGAAGAGAGCGGGGGAACTATTAAAATTAATTTGTCTATCAGTTGTCCGTCCGTGCTTTAGATCACGATAACTTTGATTCTAATTACATGAGAGTGGTGAAAATTGGTGTATAGTTTCATTTGGTAACTCAGACTGCTCAATACTTTACAAAATAGAAATGAGCAGGGAATTAATGAATTTCATCTATTGATATTGGGATTGAGGTGGGGAACATTGGCTTCACGGTTTTTTATACGCCCACATTTTTATGTGGACGTATATTGTCGTCGCCCCTGTCCGTCCACAATTTGTTTGTGGACTCTCTACAGGTCACAATTCCTATCCAATTTTGACGAAACTTGAAATATAGGTTTATCCCCATAAGATCTCAGTTCCTTTCGATATTGGCATGTATCGGATCGGAACTTCATGGATTATGGCCCCTGATTGTACGAAATATCATGTTTTTATACGCCCACATTTTCATGTGGACGTATTATGTCATCGCCCCTGTCCGTCCGTCCACAATTTGTTTGTGGACTCTCTACAGGTCACAATTCTTATCCGATTTTGACGAAACTTGAAATATAGGTTTATCCCCAAAAGATCTCGGCTGCTTTCGATATTGACATGTATCGGATCAAAACTTCATGGATTATGGCCCCTGATTGTACGAAAAATCACGTTTTTAGCTTGTGGACCCTATAGAGGTCACAATTTTGAACCGATTTTGATGAAACTTGGCATGCATGTTTGTAATCCAAAGATCTCGGTTCCTTTCGATATTTGCGGCTATCGGAATGTAATTTCCTGAATTATGGCCCCTGATTGTCCGAAAAATCACCCTTTTTAGCTTGTGGTCCCTCTGGAGGTCACAATTATTATTCGATTTAAAAAAACGTTTGATTATATCACCGTTACACCCTAAGGAAGGTTGAGTTCGAATTTCGGGAAAATCGGACGAAAATTGCCATACAAAATGGCCGCCGTTTATACGCGAATACTGTTAAAAAATGGTATATCAAGGTTGTGGACCCTGTGGAGGTCACAATTTTGATTCGATTTTGACGAAACTTGAAATTCATGGTTATAACCCAAAGATCTTGCTTCCTTTCGATATTTGCGCATATTGGATCATAACTTCCTGGATTATGGCCCCTGATTATACACAAAATCGCTTTTTTTTTAGCTTGGAGGTCACAATTATTATTCGATTTAAAAAAACGTTTGATTATATCACCGTTACACCCTAAGGAAGGTTGAGTTCGAATTTCGGGAAAATCGGACGAAAATTGCCATACAAAATGGCCGCCGTTTGTACGCGAATACTGTTAAAAAATGGTATATCAAGGTTGTGGACCCTGTGGAGGTCACAATTTTGATTCGATTTTGATGAAACTTGAAATTCATGGTTATAACCCAAAGATCTTGCTTCCTTTCGATATTTGCGCATATCGGATTGTAACTTCCTGAATTATGGCCCCTGGTTATACACAAAATCCCCCTTTCTTTAGCTTGTGGTCCCTCTGGAGGTCACAATTATTATCCAATTTAAAAAAACGTTTGATTGTATCACCGTTACACTGTAAAGAAGGTTGAGTTTGAATTTCGGGAAAATCGGACCAAAATTGACAGACAAAATGGCCGCCGTTTATACGCGAATACTGTTAAAAAAATGATATATCATGGTTGTGGACCCTGTATAGGTCACAATTTTAATTCGATTTTGATGAGGAAGGTTGAGTTCTAATTTCGTGAAAATCGTACCAAAATTGCTGGACGAAATGGTCGCCGTTTGTAAAAATATGGTATATCATGGTTGTGGACTCTCTACAGGTCACAATTCTTATCCGATTTGGATGAAAAGTCACATTTCTAGGTTGTGTACCGTCACACCATAATCATTGTCGGCTTCAAATTTCATTAATATCAGACTAGAACTGACCAACTGAATGGCTGCTCCCAATACAGTATGAAATACAGGACTTAATGATGTAGGAAAAATCACTTTCGGTATTGCTTGTTCTCTCTCCATCTCTCGAAAATGTGAGCGTATCCTGCCTGGCAGTGCCAGCCTATCTTTTTACCTGCATTAATTCTTCTTTCCCAGTATTAATTTTAATAACTTGAAATTAACTATTAAACAGGGTTGCGTTGATGGTAAATGATGAGAAACATATGGAAAGACGGCTACCTAGTGGTGCTACTGCAATAGTTATAGGTGCTGATGGTTCCTTATATCTAGGTGGTACACAGAGAGGTTTTACTGTAGGTAGTAATGTACCTACTACACAGAAGTTAGATGGTTGTCTTAGTAATATTATCATTAATGGAGGGTAAATTAATATTTGTTCTCTAATTGACTTGTTAAGCACATAGACTTACAAGCCAGGGAGGGCATGAGAGGGGGTGGGGGCAGCTGACTCCCATCTGACTTTTTGGGCTGATGTGTAGAGTGAAAAAAAAAATGTATTTCTTTGGAAAACCAATATTTTCCCTTCAAGTTGGTAAAATAAACTGCCCAAAACACTAATTTTACTTTTCTTTTAATTGATTACCACGAATTTGTACTCAATTGACTATATGGGTTGAAACATTTTGTCTGAAGCAACTCTGAATTTATGTGAACATGGATTGGGATTTTGGTTGCAAAACCTTTGGACCACTTTGAAGTGGCTTAACTCAGGGGCACTTCATAAATCTCCTTCTCCTCCAAAATCAGGAATATTAAATAACTTCCAAGTGGGTATAGTTAGACTGAGGAATCGCAGGAAAACGTGTTGGCAGCTGTTTAATTTCCCAATTTTCTGGGGAGGCCCCTACACAGAAGGCCCCTACATAGAAAGAAAGTGAGGTGCCTTTGGCACTCATTGGCGACCAGCGCTGCTGTTTGTAGATGGAGAATATTATCATTTCAGGTCCCTCCCTCCCCCCTTAACATTCATGGGTCTGTACACCTATGGTTAAACATGCATTATGCAAGAGCTAAATATGCCAATTACAAGTCTTTCTTTAGACCTGAAATGTCTAGGCTAGCAAATTACCTTTACACTATCTAGTTTTTAACTATTATAGTGAAAACTGTCAACTCTTTATCTTATCTCCCATAATGCATCTTTAAGCAGAGTGATAAATAATTTGATTACGAGATTCTTTATAAAATGATTAATGTGCAAGTAATTAATGATTCTATAAGCTTATTTAATAGGTAATTAATAAACTCCTGTGTAAATCCCCATTGATTTATAATGTTTATGTTGCAGTTTAATAGCCTTAGATAAACCTAAACAATATGAACGAGCTGATATAGGTAGATGTTCATATGATGTATCACCATTTCAAAAACAAGGTAAACTTCATAATATTTAACTGTATCTTGTGAAAATCCAATTAGGTTTTTATTTTATCCTTTTGTTAAAATATTTATATTGAATAGAAATGCTATATTTATAAAACTTACATGTTATATGGAAGTGTATTGTTGTCATTCTTGTCTGTCAGTCGGTCACAAACAGATCAAAGATCTTGAGATTTTTGTTTTTCGAGCATATTGCGATTATTCAGCTAATCCTAATTTTAAGGAAGAGGAGACTTAAAGACATTTAGAATCGTTATTAGGCAAGTCACCAAAACATAGTAAATACCCTATTCTAAAATGAGTCATGAATCGATTTCATTGAAACCATGTACAATACACATTCCAAATTTGAGTTATTGCTTCTCTGACTGAAAAATTATCCTGTGATAAATATGGTGCTTCCCTACAAAGAACAACTGATGGATGCATTTTCATTGCCTTGCATCCTTGCAATGCTCTTGACTACTGGACAGTCTGCCTGCACTACAATAATCTACATTTCTCAAAAAGCTGCCAATGGTTAAAAATGTATTTTGGTGTTGTAATAAAATTCTTCTATGTTCCTACCTTTCCTATAGATATTATAACATCTTATTAACTAAAATATCTTATCTAAATGTTCCCATTATGTTTCCTTACCATGATGCAAATAGATCAGTATCTTATCCTTTTAGGGAACAATTGTTACAAAAACTATCCTTTAATCAAATGATGTTGTTGATTGTCTTCAGTTTATTTTACTAAAATATAACCTTCTGCAATTTTGTGTTGTCATTGTTTGCTTTTAATCCATTGTCTCAATTTTTTTAAAATCTAGCTTATAGTATGTAATGTACAAATTAACCTAGACAGGTTGGATAGTGGCACAGCTTTCAATACAATTATGATGCATGAGTATAAATATTATAAATACCAAAAACGATAAATCAAATATGACACTCAAAATCCAAAATGGTGGCAGCAATTGATGAAAAGTATTTTTTCAATAAAAATATACACGTGTGAAATGTTGTTTCTAATTGGACTAATGGGAATGGAGATGGTATACAAAAATTGTGTGTATTCCCGGCTACAGACCTACGCAGAACAACTTTTTCCAGACGTCAAGGAATCTTATCCTTGATATATTACAGCTATCGTAATACATAATAATGTATTCTGCTGTATGACTTCAAAATCTCAGAAAACAGGTGTTAAGAGCCTTGAGTATTTTTATTTATCTGTCGAATTTGATAACTCCGATTGAGAAGTTTTGTTATTTTGGGAGTTAAAGACAGAGAAGTTGTTTAAACGCTAATACTAACAGCAGGAGGATTGCACCACACCCAATTTACCCAAAAACCAATCTATGTACAAGGCACAATACGTAGAAATCATAAACAAACGAACATTATATCAAATTAAGTGAATGGCCGTAAGTGTCCACTGCACTGTACACTCCCGGGCCTTTAGTGTTGCAGATTTCACTCAAATTTGAAAACAATCAGGAATATAACCCAGACAAACCAGGGTGTTATGCTAACATGAGTCGTGATCTGCTATATGTTACAAGAAATATGAATGTAAGCATAGTGAAGTAAAAAAATACTTATACAAGAAACAATTCGATGCCCTATGTCTGAGGATTTCAATAAATTCTCATTCGATAACTTCTAAAATAACAAAACATCTCAATCTGAGTGCGCACGTCTGACAGATGACGCAACACCTCTTGAAACAGGTTTTCTGAGTTTTCTGAAATTTCTGAGTCTTTCCGTGGAATACATTATAATATAATGCATTATAATATATTATGATAGCTGTATTATAGGAAAGATAAGACTCATGGATGTCTGGACCAAGTTATGGTAGTTATTATTACATGTGTATGTCTCTTGTAGAAATGCTCAATTGTTGTATGCTATTTCCTTTCAAATTATGTCATTGAGTCAACTGGCGTGGTTTCAAATCCCCGGTTGTACGTGACAAGGAGTAGAGTTGCCTGTCCAACCTTGTGGGTTTCCTCAGGGACCTCCGGTTTCCACCCACTGTTAGAGACCCCTACGCGAATTATCGAAATAAAATTAAACCAGATGTTAGTCCCGATATGACTTAGTTTGTGTCGAGTGGACATTAAACCCCATTTCTCTGTCCTTTCAAATTAGTTCTATCATCTTGGAAATGACATATTCATGTTTAACTTCCCCCACAACTCGACATATCACATGTGTATTTTATTTTGTGCTAATTTCTGTCACAATTTTGGATTTGGGTAGCCTTATTGGATCAATTGTTTGTGAGATGAATGGGAAACTGTCCAAAATGAGACAAGATTCTAGTGAGCAACAAAACCTTTTGATATATTAATGGGTCATTTCACCAACAATGTTTGACAAGTTGAAGATCCCTTTACAGAACATTTTGACTGCCATTTTGGATTTTCTGATCTCCTGAATTTAACCTGTAATTTTCAGAGGTAGCAAATTACAAATATCTTTACTAAGGGCCTCCTTCTATCAGAAAACAGGCAATAAGGCATGCTGAAGTCTTTTAATATTTACTATTAAGTCATTTTTTGACCATCAATGAAATAATATAGAAATGAATAAATTATATATCAATTTTAATGTAATATGTATATATGTTACAGCCAATCTGTGTAATCAGTCATTTCGCGTAATGACTAAATGATTCAGTAATTTCACGAAGAGCCTGTGAGCACCAGGCAATACGTGTAATGACTGAAAATTCCAGACATTACATGAAATGACTAAAAATCATGGGCAGACATTACGCGAAATGACTGAATTCACTGTAAAACATTTATTAACTTCACATCCAACGTTAAATAATACATTGTAGAATTATATAAATTCCCTCGAAACGAAATATTAACTTCGTCACTATAGTCTTACTGTCAAATCACTTTTTTTAAAAAAAAAGAAATCCTGACATCACCCAAGTCACTTGTTTGCGCATAACAGGCTGCTATGACAGCGGCTGGAGCATTTGAGTTTGTTTTTGAAACATTTGCATCTATTTGTCCCACATCTCTTGGAACCAGCACAATTGCATCTGACATACCCCTGTCCACCGCAGCTGGATTCTTTATGTACAGCCTGGCGAAGTGTTACCGTACTTGTATGGTCTACATCAGATTTAGTGAGTAACTGTTGGGGACACAAATCAAACTGATTGCGCGAAAACTTTCCTTTCAGAATCCCTGCTTTAACACAAATGGCGTACATGTTATTCTCATCGCGGTCGATGATAATTCCTAGAATATTACGTGGATCACCACGACCTCTATCCACTAGAGGTATAGGCACAGCTACGTTGTCTCCCACCTGGCCAGTTGCTAGTTCCACTCGACTCCTCTTGACCATACGCTGAGCTTGTATCATCTGAGCAGAGCTGGCACCATTTCTTTCCCACAGGATGTTTTGTAAGCGGGCATTGAGTAAATCCGAGGGACTATTCCCCTGTTCAATTTGGCTAACTGAAGGTTCAGGGTCAAAATCCAGACGGGTAGGGAGTGTATGTTTGTGACTGGTAGTTTGTGATGGTTCCTGATTGATAGTTAACGTCGTTTCCTGACTGGTAGATGGTATCAGTTTCGGACTGGTAGCTTGTGACAGTACCTGACTGGTAGTTTGTGTCAGTTTCGGACTGGTAGCTTGTGACGGTACCTGGCTGGTAGTTTGTGTCGGTTCCTGACTGGTAGTTTGGGACGGTTCCTGACTGGTAGTTTGCGCCGGGTCAAGATTGATGGTTGAGTCTTGCAGACTGGAAAATGCTAACAATAAATCATCCTCACTTTGCATCCGTTCAATAACCTCGGTGGACAAAGATGATGATGTTAATCCAACTTTAGCTTCACATCCAAACATAGCAGCATATGGAGTTCGTTTGATTCCAGAATGCAGACTGGAATTTTTCTGGAATTTTTCTGGAATTGTACAAATTTTATGCCCACAGACCAATCATTTGTGTTATTATCTCCCATCCAAGCAACTAGCATATCCTTTATGTCACCATTTGCCCTTTCCACAGACCCTTGACTTTGAGGATGTCGAGGTTTACCATGAACCATGACCAGTCGGGGCCACACCAGCTTCAGTTCAGAGATAACTTCGGCTGTAAATTCACTTCCATTGTCGCTCTGGAGAATAGATGGGGCACCGACAAGAAGAAAAATATCAAGTAGATTATGGGCAACCTCAGCAGCACGTTTTGAGGTTAATGCTCGCAGAATAACAAATTTGGTCAAGTGGTCTTGATAGACCATGATCCACTTGAATGAATTTTGGGCCATGGATTGCATATCAATCAGATCAACTTGTGCGCGTGAGGCAAATTCTTTTGTTAGAATGGGACGTACGACCACACCCTTGGTCTTTGGGCGCTTGCGTTTCTTCTGGCATTCCTGGCAGTAGGACTTGAAAATTTCAAGAGCCTCGCGAGTGATGTTGGCATACTTTTTGTTGACCTCTTTGGCCATTCGATCACGTCCACCATGGCCTGTGGCCGTGTGAGCTCGCTTGACCACATCGTACGTGTCTTCAATACAGACATAATATACGGGTTCCTCATCTTGGGTGGCACGCTTTTTGATGAGTTTCTCAACATCACCACACTGCAGTATCTCAAACCTGGAAAAATATGATAAATCTTTAAAAACTATATTTAAAAAATACTTAGACCATGCATATATGTAATGCATAAAAAATACGCCCCAGATCCACCCTATATTCAAAAGACGCTGAAAGAACAAAAACATGTAAAACTAGATCTGCCAGGAAGAGAGGAAAGCTTTCATTTTCACTGCTACTTCCTGTCACATTTCATGGGTTATATAAAGAATCTTAACAAAAAAAACTCAAAAAATGGCGGAAAAATATTGAAAAAAGAAATAGTATAATTTTGAAAATTTAGGAAATAAATTGTCTTGTAAACAACTTTGTCGTACTTACTTTGATAGTAGGTAGTATCCATGTCTGTTCTTTGTTCCACCAGCTCCTGCTGCTGCTTTAATATTCTCTATCATTGTGAAATACACCTCCTTTGGAATTAAAATTTTTTTGCAAATTTCATATTTCTTGAAAAGCTCTGCATTAAACTGATTTTCGTAAGATTCTGCCATGATGATATCAAGTAAATTGTTTCAATGGCATTTAGTAATTGAACTGGAAAATACTGGTCACAATTACTTCTTATTACTGAATGATGTTTCGACTAGGCTTCTCTAATTATAATCAAGCAATGATAAAATGTAAAATATAGCAAGACAATATAAACATGTAAACAACAATAGTTGGTTAATACTGACCAATCATGAGAGACACCCTTCTAATTATCTTGAAGGAAACCTAACATACTTAACTTAATGTAATTATTGAAAGTGATTTAGGGTGGTAAGGGTAATGCTAATAACAACATCGAATCTGACACTCAATTTTTAATGGATAACTTGTTTTGAAATGTTTACAATGATTTTATCATGTTTTTAGATACATATAACCCTAAAAGAAGATTCAATTTAATTAATATTGTCAGTGAAAAATGTTGTTCAATGCATAAAGATTTAACATGATTTCACAAAGACCTTACAAACCTTCAATAGTCCCCTAAAGGCTGAGTAATTAAATCAGTGATTAGTATTTACTCCAGTTGCTATAGCAATTCCTTCAAATTGAAATGACACCATTCATCTATTAAAACGGCAATGGGGCCTCCCATTAAACTAAAAACAGGTTATTAGAAGGGCAGGATATATAAACTTAAAAGTTCATTAAATTTCAATAAAAACAACCATTCTACAGACATAATAATAAAGCGAAATAGAACTAACAACCAATATTAAATGTTTTATTTTAATTAAAAGTTAATGTTGTTATGTGTTAAGTCTACACATATTGCCTGATTTGCAAAATCTGCAATCAGGCATCATGTGTAAAAAAAGAGTAGGAATTTTAGTCATTTCGTGTAATGTCTGGAACTTTCAGTCATTACACGTATTGCCTGGTGCTCACAGGCTCTTCGTGAAATGACTGATTTGTTTAGTCATTACGTGAAATGACTGATTACACAGATTGACTGTAACATATATATATATATATATTCTAGGGGGTGATTAAACAATTCACCTGTCTTCATTAGCCCAGTTGGAGCAGAGCAGTAGGATGTTAAACCCCCTTTTCATTGTATTTAAATCAATCAAAGAGTCTAAAGTTTAATGTAGATTATCCAACAAAGGGCATGTCATTAGCGACTATGAAACAAATCTTTGTATTTTTGCAGGAATGTCACTAAAATTCACCCTAACACTAATCTTTTCACTTTTGTGTCATTAAACTCAATTTCATTCATTCATTCTAATCTTTTCACAAGGGGTGACTTTTGTTGGTAATTTTCACTATTGCGATAGTATTGCTATTGGGTAAACAGCTATTGCAATACTATTAATATTGCGATACTATTGGACTATTGCGATAGTTTGATCTGTTTATTAGTTTAGGTTTAAAATACACTGTCATGTATACATTTATTATAACATTTAATCAAACTAAAAATTTTGAAACACTAGAAAGTTCCAGGTAATGTTAGATAATATAATACAAGTAGACTCCCAATAATATAACGGATGCGCATACAACGGACAATCGCTTATACGGACACAAAAGTTTGGACCCGATTTTTGTAATAAAAATTTCTTGTTTTCAAAGTCTTTTTATAATGAACACTTGGTGTAAGAGTCCATTTTTATTACAGACATGTAAGAGTCCATTTTTATTACGGACATGTAAGAGTCAATTATTATTACGGACTCTCGAATAAGCAGAACAAAATAATGACGTTACTGATTATATTATTATCGGTGACCGGAATACTTTTCCCAGAAAATAACCATACCGATTTTTAGTGTTGTCACAATTACAAAATTCTTGAATCGGGTAATCGCCTCGCCAAAAATCGTATCGGTTGGGCTGTGTAAGATATTCCTGCATTCTGACTTACCCCTACTGCTTTATCTGCTAATTAAAAATCCAGTACTTGCAATAGATTACAATTCACTAGTTGATCAACATCTCCCGCTCGTAAATCAGTACGTAATATTTTAACACGGATATCGGTAGTCATATCGACAAAAAAACCCGACAGAATTAAGCGACACAAGACGGTGCAGATAAAAACAACACGCGTGTCTTCTAAAGGTGCGGCAAAAGGGGAGGGGGCGAATAGAAGAGCCTCCTAGCTGGTATCTCAGGTACACGGTAACGTCACATTCTGATTGTGAATTAAATAATAAAGTAAATTGTGTTTTTTTCTTTATATTATATAAAATTGTATATTATTAATATTACATTGGTAGTTTAGTAACTTGTAAGAAAGGCATAGCCAACTTTCCTGTCATATGCGGCATGCTTTCAGCATGTCTGTTATTGGCGTACGTGACCATTTTCAGCTTTTTCGCGCCAAAATCAACCATTTTACCCATGTCTTAGTAAGCCATGCCTAATATGGTAGACGAAGATTTCCATGTGACATTGAGATTGTGTAGCGCTATTTTAGTGATAACGGAGCTTTTTGTTATAAATACAGAGTAATTATTCGATAAATACGAGTGAATTTGAGCCATGTTACTTTCGCTATTACAAACTATCGATAGTTTGCTTGACTATCGCAATTTTTATCGATAGTTTCTTTTTACTATCGATACATACTATCGACAGTCAAACTATCGCGATGCATCGATTGTTCGATGTATCGTTAGTTACACCCCTACTTTTCACACACTCATTTATAGTCAACTTGAGAAAACAAAGAATGCATATGAATTATTTCTGCTAATAAACAAGAAAGCTTTTCTGATTGATTATTCTTTTAATGTTTAATGTTGCTAATGATGTTATCTTTACTTTCGTGAGCCTGAAGTTTTCTTAATAAATAAATCTTAACTTCAAACGCGTCACTTATTGAATTGTGTACCAGGATTCAAGTACTTGTACTTAAACATTTTACTGTAACTAGTTCTGCCTCTAGGCATAACTTGTAAATGCGCCGAATCTGGATTGAATGAGATTATAGATGGAAACAAGCATCTGCTAGTTAAATGATTGTTACTAGACATGTTATATCAAGTGTGAATCACAGATTATCTCTACATTAAATAATGTAAGTAATATTAGTTGGGATGTATACATGTAGCCCTTAGACTTTAGTGATCCGCATGTTTGATACACAAGTTTCTTAGTTGTTGATGAAAGAGATATATATATGATTTAATAATTATAATTTGGTTAGATCTATACGGAATCACAAAAGTCTAGAACTTGCTGATTATAAAATGATTAAAAGCCTACATTAAGTTACCCCCCCCCCACCCAAAAAAAATATTTACAATATGTATATGTATACAATCAAAAATTAGTTCAAAAATAAATTTGCGTAGATTTATATGTACATATCTGTAAAACTTTGTGTTTTGTTTCCTATATCTGTAATTTATGTTTTACCTGTGGTAGTTGATTTTTTGTTTTGCATTGCATGTACCTGTATGAACTGTAAAATGTACATTATAACATGATGTACCATACTTAGTTTTGTTTTTGTTGTGGTTGGGTTGTTTTTCACATAATAGATTCGACATAACTGGCAGACCATTAAATAATGTGTATGATTTAGTTGCACATTCTTCTTAGCAAGATGATGATAAAATATGTCTTATAGAATGTGTCTAATTCTTGACATTGCACAAGATGATAATAGAATGTGTCTTTTACTTGACATTATACAAGATGATAATAGAATGTGTCTAATTATTGACTTACACAAGATGATAAAACAAAAGATGATGGCTTTAATTAAAACAGTGAATTTTATTTTATTGTAGGGGAAAACATTGTAGACTCACTATTTTTAAATGGAAAAAAAACATCTAATACGAAGTAGAAATTTTTCATGCCTGTATGAGTTATATAAGAGGTAGGTTATCTCTTATTTCTCTTTATATTATAGGTATATAAATTCATTCTTAAATTTAGTATAATTATGATATGAATACTTCCACATGTAATATGGTTTTATATTACGGTAACATATGTCCGCACTTGCATGTGATCACAAAAGCATGCACTTTATGTGAATTAGGTGTATGGTTTTGCCTCTATGAGCTCTCCAATGAGTTCAAATTTGAATTAGACCAGAGGGAGAAGGGGGAGTATTATCCGAAAGGTGGGCAAATAGCAGGAGTTGACTTTTCTAGAAGCATTTTTCCTCAGGAATCCGAAAATGATGGGTGATAAGTTAGGTGAGGGAGCGTTAAGGAGTTATCGAGGTCATAAGGTCACCAGAGGTCAAAGGAGGCTGGCTTATGAACTTAGCCACTTCTGATGCTGTCTGTTGCAGATTTTTTGTTGGAATGCAGCTGAATGATTGAATAAGTGACGAAGGATAATTTGTGAAAATTATGATGTAATTGAAAAGGTCAAATTAGCAAGAAATAAGGGTGCACTGAGATTAGGGGCAAAACTAATGTTATTTTAAATATGCAGTACAATTCTGCATGATCTGGCGAAGTAATTTCATCCAAAATTAACGATTATGTTAAACAAGTGATATGTCACACAATAAGTATATAATCTATAAGTATATAATCGCAAACATTATTCGTTACCACTTCCGGGTAACCGATTGATGGTCATTACTCGATATTCACATCCATGCGTGCACATGCCTCCTCAACCGATTCATTATCGTCATCAACGTCGTTGGGGATTTCTCCATTGTCATGAATCAACATTTCGGGGAGAAACTCTATTTCCAACCATGTAGTGTTGGTGACTCCAGTGCAAGCCTTGGCGAAGATGCACATCTCAAAATCCTCACCACATTGTTGACACGACAACAATGGAGCTTGAGGGACTTTGCGCGGAGTGGAAGCAAGGTCAAGTCTACTGTGCGTCCTTTCTTATAATTTGGCCAGAAAATATTGTATCGAGTCTGATCTACATTCGTAAGGCGAGGCTGGCCGTAAAAAACACAAAGAATTGAACGTGCGTTCCCCCCAAAAACACGTTCAACTCATAAAGTTGCGAAGGTAGCCAGAGCTATTTTCATTTTGTTCAACAATGGTATTTTTCCTAAATGGAAGAAGGACAGTACCGGACTGTCATACCTAAGGTTCCTTTGAGTACTAAGGTTTTGGACATACCTTTCATATAACGCAACTAGCTGTTCACTAGTGAGTTCCATGTCGCCTTCAATTTCCCACAAGTCAGTGAGTTCGTTCGATAGATAGGACAGAAGGAACAAGCCATGCAGAGCCTCGACTACACGCTCGTGAACCGTCCAAGCGTAGTTGTAATGTTTCCCGGTAAGAATCCCCTGGATTGTACCGGAATTCGCTATACCTGCCTGGGTTATGTTCACTTGGTGGGATTCTTACCGGGAAGCATTACAACAACGCACACACAGTAGACCTGATCTTGCTTCTGTGCAAAGTCCCTCAAGCTCAATTGTTGTTGAGCCAACAATGTGGTGAGGATTTGGCGATGAGCGTCTTCGCCATGGCTTGCACTGGAGTCACCAACATTACATGGTTGGAACGAGAGTTTCTCCCCGAAATGTTGATTCATGACGATGGAGAAATCCCCCACGTTTTCGACGAAACTAATATCGATACTAATGACGTGGATGACGATAATGAATCGGTTGAGGAGTCATGTGCATGCATTGACGTGAATATCGAGTAATGTCCATCACAATCCACAATCCGTTACCTGGAAATGTTGATTCATGATGATGGAGAAATCCCCCACGTTTTCGACGAAACTAATATCGATACTAATGACGTGGATGACGATAATGAATCGGTTGAGGAGTCATGTGCATGCATTGACGTGAATATCGAGTAATGTCCATCACAATCCACAATCCGTTACCTGGAAGTGGTAACGAATGATACTTCCAATTTGTGAAAATGGTCGCAATTATATACTTATAGATTATATACTTATGATGTGACATATCACTCATTTAACATAATCGTTAATTTTGGATGAAATTACTTTGCCAGACCATGCAGAATTGTACTGCATATGGAAAATAACATTAGTTTTGCCCCTAATCTCAGTGCATCCTTTTTTCTTGCTAATTTGATCTCGGTAACCTTTTGACCTTTCAATTACGTCATAATTTGATTAATTGGTTTCACCAATTATCATTCCTCACTTATTGAATGATTCAGCTGCTTTCCAAGAAGACATCTGCAACAGACAGCATCAGAAGTGACTAAATTCATAAGCCAGCCTCCTTTAACCTCTGTTGACCTTCTGACCTCGATAACTCCTTAATGCTCCCTCACCTGACTGATCACCCATCATTTTCGGATTCCTGGGGAAAAATGCTTCTAGAAAAGTCAACTCACGCTTTTTGCCCACTTTTCGGATAATACCCCCCTTCTCCCTCTGGTCTAAATGAGGTTTGTCAAGTATTTGTTGAGTTATTGCCTCTCACTTCGTGAAAATGGCTTATGATGTCAACAGTCAACAGTTTTTATCTGACTTTATTGGTATGCTGCCTTATATCTGAGTTTTAATTTGAACAAGATGGTCAATTATTTGCTGAATTACTGCCCCTGACTTGATGAAAATCTGTCAGAAATAGCTTGTGAAAGCTCATGCTACCCCATGTACTTAATTTTCATATTTAAATTTGAGCTTTTCCTGTGAAAAACAAACACCTGAGATTAATCTACCTTTGAGATTAATATCCCTTTGACTGCTGCCATTTATTTAATCATTCATCTTTATATTCTATTCCACTTTCCATCTGAAATTACAACAATACAATAATTTAAAAAAAAAACCCACTAGCACTCTCTCATGATTCAACCATTGTATAGACATATTAATTAGTAAGATCCACTTAAAGTTACATTATGGGAGATTTTTATAAGGAGTTAGCCATTCTTGCTATAACAGTTCAAAAATAGATGATGAAAGAAGAATATACTGAAAATTTCAGTCAAATTACTTTATTCTGAACATAGTTATTATCAGTGTAATTTTTGACAAGAAATGGTATTGAATTCCATTGTCACCGATTCTTCGTATGGCCGATCGTTGACTGACAGGCGTTAACTCCACCTACATAGTCTCGATTATCAAGTAATGTTTACAATGACTGTGGTACCGTAAGCGTATTCGGTTTGAGACAGAAGTATGATGACGTCAACGTCACGAAGAATCTCCGCCCACGACGCCATTGTGATTAAATCAATCAACGAAATCCTGTTTAAATCCGAGCCCAATCCAAGCCATCCGTGGGTCTACAGGGTTGATTTTTGGCTTGTTGTTTAAATAAAGATCTAATTTAAAATTTCTATGACCTCTGAGGCCAAAAGGAAGACCGACAAAAGTCAATTTTTGCTCTCCAATAATGTATCTTTAACAACTAAAACAATCTCCTATAGATTAAAATATAATGAATGATAAAACAATTTACTGATGGCTATTTCGTTTATATTTCAGGCTGAACAGATCACAGAAAGAAATTGGAAATTGAAAAATTTTATATGAAGTCGATTATATTTATACACTATATTGTGAAAATGCATGTACAATAATTACCAAACTCTATCTATTTACATATTTTAGATTTTCAACTTATGTACACCCACACTAAAGTCATTACTCTCGTTCTTACGTCAACAATTGGCTTGTGAATGCAAAAGAGGATACAGCTTGTGACAAATATTTTTTTTATATACCCACATTTTCATGTGGACATATATGGTCATCGCCCCTATTTGTCTGTCTGTAGGTCCACAATTTGTTTGTGGACACTCTACAGGTCACACTTCGTATCCCATTTTGACGAAACTTGAAATATAGGTTTATCTCCTAAAGATCTTGGTTCCTTTCGATATTGGCATGAATCAGATTGTAGCTCCCTTAGTTATGGCCCTTGATTGTGTAATGGGCTTCATTTATGACAAAGTAGAAACATTAGCTTTCAAAGTAGAAACATTTTTATACGCCCACATTTTCATGTGGACATATTATGTCGTCGCCCCTGTCCGTCCGGACGTCCGCAATTTGTTTGTGGACTCTCCTACAGGTCACAATTCTTATCTGATTTTGACGAAACTTGAAATATAAGTTTATCCCCATAAGATCTTGGCTGCTTTCGATATTGGCATGTATTGGATCAAAACTTCATGGACTATGGCCCTTAATTGTACGAAAAATCACGTTTTTAGCTTGTTGACCCTATAGAGGTCACAATTTTGAACCGATTTTGATGAAACTTGACATGCATGTTTAAAACCCAAAGATCTTGGTTCCTTTCGATATTTGCGCCTATCGCAACGTAATTTCCTGAATTATGGCCCCTGATTGTCCGAAAAATCAGCTTTTTATACGCCCACATTTTTATGTGGACGTATATTGTTGTCGCCCCTGTCCGTCCGTCCACAATTTGATTGTGGACTCTCTACAGGTCACAATTCTTATCTGATTTTGACGAAACTTGAAATATAGGTTTATCCCCAAAAGATCTCAGCTGCTTTCGATATTGGCATGTATCGGATCAAAACTTCATGGATTATGGCCCCTGATTGTACAAAAAATCACGTTTTTAGCTTGTGGACCCTATAGAGGTCACAATTTTGAACCGATTTTGTTGAAACTTGACATGCATATTTATAACCCAAAGATCTTGGTTCCTTTCGATATTTGCGCCTATGGGAACGTAATTTCCTGAATTATGGCCCCTGATTGTCTGAAAAATTGTCGTCTCCCCCGTCACAATTGCTTGTTGACGCTCTAGAGGCTAAAGTTAATATCTGATTGACTTTAAATTTATACACAGTGTTTAAGGTCATGAGACAAAGAAGCCTATTGTTTTTCAGCGATTTCCGATAATAACTACCAGAGTTATGGCCCTTGATCACCTCAAAAAATCTTGTGGACGCTCTAGAGGCCAAAGTTAATATCCGATTGGCTTTAAATTTATACACAGTGTTTAAGGTCATAAGATGAAGAAGCTTATAGATTTTCGGCGATTTCCGATAATAACTACCAGAGTTATGGCCCTTGATCACCTCAAAAAATCTTGTGGATGCTCTAAAAGCCAAAGTTAATATCCGATTGACTTTAAATTTATACACACTGTTTAAGGTCATGAGACGAAGAAGCCTACTGATTTTCAGCGATTTCAAATAATGCCAGAGTGCAAATAATTAGTGCCAGAGTTATGGCCCTTGATCACTTCAAATTTATACACAGTGTTTAAGGTCATGAGACGAAGAAGCCTATTGATTTTCAGCGATTTACGATAATTAGTGCCAGAGTTGTGGCCCTTGATCACTTCACAAAATCTTGTAGATGCTCTAGAGGCCGAAGTTGATATCCGATTGACTTCAAATTTATACACAGTGTTTAAGGTCACAAGACGAAGAAGCCTATTGATTTTCAGCGATTTCTGATAATTAGTGCCAGAGTTGTGGCCCTTGATCACTTCAAAAAATCTTGTGGATGCTCTAGAGGCCAAAGTTAATATCTGATTTACTGTAAATTTATACCCTATAGAGGTCACAATTTTGAACCGATTTTGTTGAAACTTGACATGCATATTTATAACCCAAAGATCTTGGTTCCTTTCGATATTTGCGCCTATGGGAACGTAATTTCCTGAATTATGGCCCCTGATTGTCCGAAAAATCATCTTTTTATACGCCCACATTGAAATGTGGTCGTATATTGTCGTCGCCCTCGTCCGTCCGTCCGTCTACAATTGCTTGTGGACGCTCTAGAGGCTAAAGTTAATATCTGATTGACTTTAAATTTATACACAGTGTTTAAGGTCATGAGACGAAGAAGCCTATTGTTTTTCAGCGATTTCCGATAATAACTACCAGAGTTATGGCCCTTGATCACCTCAAAAAATCTTGTGGACGCTCTAGAGGCCAAAGTTAATATCCGATTGGCTTTAAATTTATACACAGTGTTTAAGGTCATAAGATGAAGAAGCTTATAGATTTTCGGGGATTTCCGATAATTAGTGCCAGAGTTATGGCCCTTGATCACTTCAAAAAATCTTGTGGATGCTCTAAAAGCCAGAGTTAATATCCGATTGACTTTAAATTTATACACACTGTTTAAGGTCATGAGACGAAGAAGCCTACTGATTTTCAGCGATTTCAAATAATGCCAGAGTGCAAATAATTAGTGCCAGAGTTATGGCCCTTGATCACTTCAAATTTATACACAGTGTTTAAGGATCATTTCACAAAGAAGCCTATTGATTTTCAGCGATTTCTGATAATTAGTGCCAGAGTTGTGGCCCTTGATCACTTCAAAAAATCTTGTGGATGCTCTGGAGGCCAAAGTTAATATCTGATTTACTGTAAATTTATACACAGTGTTTAAGGTCATGAGACAAAGAAGCCTATTGATTTTAATCGATCTCTGATAATTATTGCCAGAGTTATGGCCCTTGATCACATCAAAAAATCCTGTGGATGCTCTAGAGGCCAAAGTTAATATCCTATTGACTTTAAATTTACACACACTGTTTAAGGTCATGAGACGAAGAAGCCTACTGATTTTCAGCGATTTCAAATAATGACTTCCAGAATTATCTCCCATGATCACTTTAAAAAACCTTATGACGCTATAGATTGATACACAGAGTTTAAGGTGTTGAAACGAACAAGTGTTTTGATTTTCAATTAATTTTGATAACTGAACAGCTAAATCCATGATGTTAAATGTTTCCTATACTAATTGTTAGCGTGGGGCAAAACCTTATAAAAAGCAAACAAAGTCTATTGATTTTCAGATAATTACATAAGTAGTTGTTACTCTTAATCAGATTTTAGTGTATTACAAATGTTTCATTATCAACAAAAAGTAAAAATATGCGACAACCCTTGTTGACTGCGCGGACGAATTAGCTGCTGTGGGCGTATGTTTCTTTGCCTGGCAACCTATCTTTTAGCTTGTGGTCCCTCTGGAGGTCACAATTATTACCCGATTTAAAAAAAACGTTTGATTATTTCACCGTTACACCATGGGTTCCATTTCGGCCGTATATGCCGGTCGGGACCTACGGTTTAGAAAATGACCGAATCTGGATCAGACCCGTAGGTCATTTTGCACACCGGAAAAATAGCATATTTTGTGCTAAATCATAAAATCCGGGAGACGACGAAACTCTGTGCGTGGCGTGATGTAAACTATCGGGTATAATAAAATTAACAGTGTTCAGTAGCCCACGAATGGAAACCACTGCCAATCAATTATCCTTGTGTATATTGCTCTAATCACTATTAACAAAGGGGCAACATCAAACAGATTAAAAGCTCAACATTTAACCAATTTACTTAGTTTTGTTTTGTTTTATGATTAGTAATACTGTGAGCGTGATCATTCTTGAGTTGCTGTTACAGCATATTTACCGACTTTCATCATTCGTGCGGCAATTCACTGTTTGAACATCAAACAAATTAAAAACTTTTCTTTGATGTCTTCACTTGATCACAAGAGTTAATCATGTCAATCTTGCAAATGATATATATATACAAGAATGTTAGCATTCTATATATCATTTCAAAATGTTGAAATTCCTCACTTCCCAGAATAACTCAAGAAAGCGAGATGATGATATTGCTGTCAATGAATCCGATTCCCCTTCTTCAACATCGAACCACGAGGATGACAGTTCCGCCCCGAAAAACAAAGTCAGACGTAAATTCTCTACTAAATGGTTACAAATATTCCCGTGGTTAAGATATGATATTCCCACACAAAAATATGTATTCCCAGGTGTGTTTTTAACCCATTTATTCCGTTTATATAACAATCGGTAGACGTCATTTGGTTAAAACAATGAGCTTTTACGATCGCCGCCATTTTGAAATATGTGCAAATATCTTTACATGTTATAGAGTTAAAATACTAGCACGATATTATTTGAGCTCTCAAAATATCAATACGAGTTAATAAATTGATAAGTTTAAGAATTATGTTAATTATTTTTATCCTTTTGTATCACTTTGAATTATTTACGTGTGCTAATCATTCGGAACTATTTTTTCCCCGTGTATGGAGAAAATAGTCAACCGCCGAATAATGTCACGTACGCCACTGAGAACCGGGATTCTAGCACCAAAACATAATTAAAACCAAGTTACGATGTTCCTTGAGCATGAAAAATCTTGACGAATTAATGAGAATTTCAACCGGCACGTGCTTTACAGAAATGGAAATCCTCTAGAAACCGACGAGTATATACGGGTGATGTCGTAAACAAATTAAGAAAATACTGTACTTTCGATAAATGAATGCATCTTGTTATTGTTATACTTTATGAATGTATAAATAACTAAATGATAATAATTGATTACATGTGTTCTTTTATTTATTAGGGGGATAGGTGGGTGGGTATATAAATGTCGATGTGAGGTTGATTTTTTGTGTGACTGTCCTTGACCCAATTAAAGTCGATCGACATTCCGATAGCATGTAGTTTTTGGCTTCTTATTATGTGCTTAAAATAGCACCACTTTCTCTGTGAGAAAAATAACCGGTTGGGGAAATTTTGAAGTGAAAGCCCTGCGTTACACCCTAAGGAGGGTTGAGTTCGAATTTCGGGAAAATCGGACCAAAATTGCCATACAAAATGGACGCCGTTTGTTAAAAAATGGTATATCAAGGTTGTGGACCCTGTAGAGGTCACAATTTTAATTTGATTTTGATGAAACTTGAAATTCATGGTTATAACCCAAAGATCTTGGTTCATTTTGATATTTGCGCATATCGGATCGTAACTTCCTGAATTATGGCCCCTGATTATACGCAAAATTTTTTTTTTTAGCTTGTGGTCCCTCTGGAGGTCACAATTATTATCCGATTAAAAAAAACGTTTGATTATATTACCGTTACACCGTAAAGAAGGTTGAGATCAAATTTCGGGAAAATTAGACCAAAATTGCCATACAAAATGGCCGCCGTTTATACGCGAAAACTGTTAAAAAATTGTATATCATGGTTGTGGACCCTGTAGAGGTCACAATTTTAATTCGATTTTGATGAAACTTGAAATGCATGGTTATAACCCAAAGATCTTGGTTCCTTTCGTTACATGTTGGTTTATGCATAATATATTCACGTCAATAATTGCATAACGTTATGGTATTCCGTATGATATTATAATAATAACTTCTAATAAACAAAGCCTGTGTTGTTATTCCATACTAGTATTCATATATCTATCCATACAAATTTATAGTCAAATTTTGGCAACTTGCATAATCTACTTTTGCTTTCATCCAAACAAACGGAAGTTAGAATTAATTTAGTAAAAAGAAAAACTACAAGCAAATACAAATAAGTTCTTTTTTAATCATTTTATACGTAAACATTTGTCAATATATAAAAGTATATTTGTAAGCACGTGTCAATAATAAAACAATGTAGCACAAATAATTTTCCATGAATAGTCGGGGCTGGGAAATATGCTGTAGGGGTGAATGGTCACGTGGCCAATTCTGATTCAGATTAGTTTATTTTTAAACCGGTACTCGGTTTTAATAACTTATATAAGACAAAACATTTTCTGTGAATTTTTATCAAACAAAAGACGTTTGAAAGGAGCTCAGCTGACTATTTGGATCTAAAATATCTTCTAGTCTTCAACTTTGGGTGACCTATCTTTGGAACTTTCAAATACAATGCCTACGTGCATGCTTGAAGTTCAAGTACAACGCCGCCATTATTTTCGGCTATTCTTTTACCGTACTTGGCATGAATTAACTCAACGAAGTTGTTTATTTACGAAATGAGCAGAGAAGGATTGACACTGAAGGTATTCATTGCATTGATTGACTCTTTGATGGGTTTATTAATGGAGGAGTAATAATTACCTCTTTGTAATCGGCCGAAAATAGATTGATATATATGACACCGTAGTGGCTTGTTGTTCATTGTTTTATCAGTCAGCATGATAATTAACTCTTTGTAAATCGGCCGAAAGTAGATTGACATATGATATCATAGAGGCCGATTCATTGTTTTACGATTCGGCTAGATTAAATATCAATTGGCTAAAGCCGACAAAAAACAGCCAATTAAGATCCCTGGCATAGACAGTTTACATTTTCGTTTCGTTTTCACTAAAACTGGATTATTCACTTTTAATTTATGAGATTTTGTGTGTTGTCGATGATCAGCGTATTCCTTAATTTTTTCTTTCCGTGCTGTATCTTTGGCTAATACACTGTAATTCTAAATTGTCAGGAATATTTGGCTTATAATGTGGAATCTTGATCTTTACTGATTGATTAAATAATAAATCATATGGAGCTTGACCTGTTGTTGTTCTGGGTGTTCCTCGATAATTTGTAAGGAATTCGTGAATTTCACATCGCCAATCTTTACCTTCGACATGGGCAATCTTTACCTTTCTCTAGCGGTTCATGAAGCATTCTACAATTGCATTTCCTTCTGGCCATAATGGTGTGATTGCTTGATGCTTAAAACCTTGTTCCCTGGCGTAGGCTTTAAATTCAAACCCATTAAATGAAGGGCCATTGTCGGTTTTCATACTTTGTGGAATACCAAACAATGAAAATATTTTCTGTAATTGAGGTGTTACAGGTTGAACTAACCAATTCTACAATTGGGAATCGAGAGTATTCATCTAGGATTACTAAAGCGTATTCGCCTGTGGGAAATGGACCACAAAAATCAGCTGATATCTTTTCACAAGGACCATTTGGTAGAGGAGACATGCTTAATGGATCTCTATGATTTGTTGGAGTAGCTATTTGACATGGTAAACAATTCTTGATTTCCTTTACTACCATGTTGTCCATATGAGGAAACCAAACCCTTGTGTGTAATAATTGTTTCGTCAGAGTCATACCTTCATGTCTTCTATGGCTGAGTTTGCAGTGATTGTGGTATAACAACTTTGTAACCTTTCAATATAATGTCATCTAACAATCTCGAAACCAGATAAATTTTTGAAGAAATTTCTCTGGTGAATCGGGGTTGCCATTTTCCCGGAAAATGACATGTAATTTCTACGCGCGAAATTTCTCGTTTATTTGCGTCGTACGCCCCTGATTTTACGTGCCTGGAAGACTGAATCACTTAAAAATATACCCACGCGTAGAAAAATAGACCTTTACAAAAACTTGAATTTGCTCGTTTAGGACCCAATTTTTTATGTCAGCGTGTTGACTTTGACTCAAGGACCATTTTACAACAAACGAAACGACGACCCGACCTATAGTTTTCGAGAAATCGACCCAAAAAGATTGACCAATCAGAGGTCAGAATGGGCGGGGCTTAGGTTTGGAAAAAATGGACGGTCTAATGTTCCAGAGGCCTTCGGCTCCGCGGCTGCCTCTGGGAACTTTCAAATACAATGCCTACGTGCATGCTTGAAGTTCAAGTACAACGCCGCCATTATTTTCGGCTATTCTTTTACCGTACTTGGCATGAATTAACTCAACGAAGTTGTTTATTTACGAAATGAGCAGAGAAGGATTGACACTGAAGGTATTCATTGCATTGATTGACTCTTTGATGGGTTTATTAATGGAGGAGTAATAATTACCTCTTTGTAATCGGCCGAAAATAGATTGATATATATGACACCGTAGTGGCTTGTTGTTCATTGTTTTATCAATCAGCATGATAATTAACTCTTTGTAAATCAGCCGAAAGTAGATTGACATATGATATCATAGAGGCCGATTCATTGTTTTACGATTCGGCTAGATTAAATATCAATCGGCTAAAGCCGACAAAAAACAGCCAATTAAGATCCCTGGCATAGACAGTTTACATTTTCGTTTCGTTTTCACTAAAACTGGATTATTCACTTTTAATTTATGAGATTTTTGTGTCGTCCATGATCAGCGAATTCCTTAATTTTTTCTTTCTGTGCTGTATCTTTGGCTAATACACTGTAATTCTAAATTGTCAGGAATATTTGGCTTATAATGTGGAATCTTGATCTTTACTGATTGATTAAATAATAAATCATATGGAGCTTGACCTGTTGTTGTTCTGGGTGTTCCTCGATAATTTGTAAGGAATTCGTGAATTTCACATCGCCAATCTTTACCTTCGACATGGGCAATCTTTACCTTTCTCTAGTGGTTCATGAAGCATTCTACAATTGCATTTCCTTCTGGCCATAATGGTGTGATTGCTTGATGCTTAAAACCTTGTTCCCTGGCGTAGGCTTTAAATTCAAACCCATTAAATGAAGGGCCATTGTCGGTTTTCATACTTTGTGGAATACCAAACAATGAAAATATTTTCTGTAATTGAGGTGTTACAGGTTGAACTAACCAATTCTACAATTGGGAATCTAGAGTATTCATCTAGGATTACTAAAGCGTATTCGCCTGTGGGAAATGGACCACAAAAATCAGCTGATATCTTTTCACAAGGACCATTTGGTAGAGGAGACATGCTTAATGGATCTCTATGATTTGTTGGAGTAGCTATTTGACATGGTAAACAATTCTTGATTTCCTTTTTATACGCCCACATTTTCATGTGGACGTATTATGTCGTCGCCCCTGTCCGTCCGGACGTCCGTCCGTCCACAATTTGTTTGTGGACTCTCTACAGGTCACAATTCTTATCCGATTTTGACGAAACTTGAAATATAGGTTTATCCCCAAAAGATCTCGGTTCCTTTCGATATTGGCATGTATCGGATCAAAACTTCATGGATTATGGCCCCTGATTGTACGAAAAATCACGTTTTTAGCTTGTGGACCCTATAGAGGTCACAATTTTGAACCGATTTTGATGAAACTTGACATGCATGTTTGTAACCCAAAGATCTTGGTTCCTTTCGATATTTGCGGCTATCAGAATGTAATTTCCTGAATTATGGCCCCTGATTGTCCGAAAAATCACCCTTTTTAGCTTGTGGTCCCTCTGGAGGTCACAATTATTATTCGATTTAAAAAACTGTTTGATTATATCACCGTTACACCCTAAGGAAGGTTGAGTTCGAATTTCGGGAAAATCGGACGAAAATTGCCATACAAAATGGCCGCCGTTAGTACGCGAATACTGTTAAAAAATGGTATATCAAGGTTGTGGACCCTGTGGAGGTCACAATTTTGATTCGATTTTGATGAAACTTGAAATTCATGGTTATAACCCAAAGATCTCGCTTCCTTTCGATATTTGCGCATATCGGATCGTAACTTCCTGAATTATGGCCCCTGATTATACGCAAAATCGCCTTTTTTTTAGCTTGGAGGTCACAATTATTATTCGATTTAAAAAAACGTTTGATTATATCACCGTTACACCCTAAGGAAGGTTGAGTTCGAATTTCGGGAAAATCGGACAAAAATTGCCATACAAAATGGCCGCCGTTTGTACGCGAATACTATTAAAAAAGGGTATATCAAGGTTGTGGACCCTGTGGCGGTCACAATTTTGATTCGATTGTGATGAAACTTGAAATTCAAGGTTATAACCCAAAGATCTTGCTTCTTTTCGATATTTGCGCATATCGGATCGTAACTTCCTGAATTATGGCCCCTGATTATACGCAAAATCGCCTTTTTTTTAGCTTGGAGGTCACAATTATTATCCGATTTAAAAAAACGTTTGATTATATTACCGTTACACCGTAAGGAAGGTTGAGTTCGAATTTCGGGAAAATCAGACCAAAATTGCCATACAAAATGGCCACCGTTTGTACGTGAATACTGTTAAAAAATGGTATATCAAGGTTGTGGACCCTGTAAAGGTCACAATTTTAATTCGATTTTGATGAAACTTGAAATGCATGGTTATAACCCAAAGATCTTGGTTCCTTTCGGTATTTGCGCATATCGGATCGTAACTTCCTGAATTATTCGAATTTCGTGAAAATGGTACCAAAATTGCCGGACGAAATGGTCGCCGTTTGTACGCGAATAGTGTAAAGATATGGTATATCATGGTTGTGGACTCTGTACAGGTCACAATTCTTATCCGATTTTGACGAAAAGTCACATTTCTAGGTTGTGTACCGTCACACCATAATCATTGTCGACTTCGAATTTCATGAATATCTGACTGGAACTTACCAACAAAATGGCTGCTCCCAATACAGTATGAAATACAGGACTTAATGATGTAGGAAAAATCACTTTCCGTATTGTTTGTTTTCCATCCATCTCTCGAAAATGTGGGCGTATCCTGCCTGGCAATGCCAGCCTATCTTCTACCATGTTGTCCATATGAGGAAACCAAACCCTTGTGTGTAATAATTGTTTCGTCAGAGTCATACCTTCATGTCCTCTATGGCTGAGTTTGCAGTGATTGTGGTATAACAACTTTGTAACCTTTCAATATAATGTCATCTAACAATCTCGAAACCAGATAAATTTTTGAAGAAATTTCTCTGGTGAATCGGGGTTGCCATTTTCCCGGAAAATGACATGTAATTCCTACGCGCGAAATTTCTCGTTTATTTGCGTCGTACGCCCCTGATTTTACGTGCCTGGATGACTGAATCACTTAAAAATATACCCACGCGTAGAAAAATAGACCTTTACAAAAACTTGAATTTGTTCGTTTAGGACCCAATTTTTTATGTCAGCGTGTTGACTTTGACTCAAGGACCATTTTACAACAAACGAAACGACGACCCGACCTATAGTTTTCGAGAAATCGACCCAAAAAGATTGACCAATCAGAGGTCAGAATGGGCGGGGCTTAGGTTTGGAAAAAATGGACGGTCTAATGTGCCAGAGGCCTTCGGCTCCGTGGCTGCCTCTGGGAACGAGATTGGTCATCTAACACACAGTTCCAAAATTACTTGCGAAAACTGTTTTGTTCTTGGATTTTCAGCACACATTTTCTGACTACCACTTTTGATACACTCTTTCAGTTTATTCGACGATTCATCTTTAACGGTTTCATCATGAATTTGATTTATCGTTACGGCAGGTGGAGCACAATGATGAATTACAGTTCTAACTGCCATTTTGTTGATTTTACCATTTTCTGTATCGATCTTCTCATGATTGTTTGGATGACGACTTAAATAATCTGCAGGATTATATTTTCCCTTTTCGTAAACCACTGTGTGGTCAAATTGTTGTAAATACAGTAACCAACGTTCTATTCTGATTGGAGGTCTACTATTTGGATTATTAAACCATGGCAACAATGGTTGGTGATCAGTTACAATTTCAAATTTGGAACCAATAACATACATGTAAAGTCTTTCGCAGGCCCATCGAACACCAAGAGCTTCCTTCTCAATTTGGGAGTACCGTTGCTCTACTTTGGTTAAGGAACGACTTGCACCTAAACCATTAGGTCCTGCATCGGTAAAAATGCGTGTTTCATATTGTTTGTTGTAGTACTGAAGAGTAATGTCTTTTGACAGGACTGTTCTCAATTTTTCGAATGCTTTTTCCTCGTTATGTCCCCATTGCCATTTTTCTCTGTCAGTTTTCGTAAAGGAGCGGTGATTGATGAAAAACCAGGAATAAATCTTGATGAAAATGCAACCATGCTGACAAGAGATCTAATTTCATCAACACTCTTCAGGGCTTCTAAATTCTGAATAATGTCTGCTTTTTCTGGATCAGGTTTTACACCATCTTTTGAAAATATAAAACAAAAATTTTTTTACTTCATCGAGATTGAACTGACATTTGTTCTTGTTAAGTGTCAAACCACAGTCGTTAAATTGTTGAAGCACATTGTTTAACGCTCTGTTGTGAGATGCTGTGTCTTCACCGTAACATAAAATATCGTCTCTGATATTAAGGATACCAGGTATATCACCTACAGTTTTCTGCATGATACTATCGAAAATATCTTGTGATGAAATGGAACCGTAGTTGAGGCGTTTTTTTTTCCATTTACACCATATAAAGTTGTCAGGTGTCTAGATTTTTCATCCAATTCTATTTGGTGATAAGATTCATTCATATCAAGTTTGGAGAATACTCGTGCACCATTCAGTTTAACAGCGATATCTTCTACTGTTGGCACTTCGATGATAGGACGTTTTATAGCAATATTCACAGCTCTCATATTAGTGCAATATCTTATGGCATCTTTGTTGTGTGGTTTGCAGGCTATAACAGGATTTGTACACCAGGTAATTGGTTATGTACTAGGCACATCTTCAAGAATGTTGTTATTTATTAAACGTATTTCTTCTGCCAAAGTCTTGTCCTCTAGATTATATGGAACTTTTCATTGCTTTTGTATAACAGGTTCAACAGTTTTGTCTACAATAAATGAGGCTTTATACAGTTTGTGTTTGCCTTTACTATGAAATACTTTATCATGTTTGAGCAGGATCTCATCATGTACTGTTGATTCTCATCTAAAGATTTGACAACCTGTATTTTATTGATGTGTATGATTCCCAATTTGATCAGGTTCTCAAACTGAGTAATGGTCCAGATTTAGTTATGGCTTTTACAACTAAAAATTCGTCTATCTCTGATTTACCAGTTTCTCTGTTTTCAATAGCAATCCTAAAACAACCAATAATAGGAATTTTGAAGTCTGCATAAGACAATAACTTAGCTTTCGTAGGCTTTGGCTTCAGTTTTTGTGAGGCTGGTAGTCGATATTGTATTTGTTGGAATCGATCTTCATCGATGAGATTAGTGCTGGAACCAGAATCAGCTTCGCACTGAACCTTGACATCATTGATGTGAACTTTGACCTTAGCTGAATATTCGTTACCATAGTTTATCACTCTCTTCCACAAATTTAACTTTTCTTGAAGTAGATTGTGATTGGCTGCGATACCTGGACCGGTTTCTGCGGAAACTTTATCTACGATTCGGGCTTCTACCTCTGTGAGGACTTCTAAACCTATTACGCTAATCGCATTTGCAGGAAGAGCAGTCATGGACTTCGTACTTTCTATCATGATTTTCTTCTTTCTTTTCGGGATAATGATTTGAACTGTCTCTTTCTCTGTGATTTTTAGGAAACCTTCCCTTGTTGGTCAGTGTTCGATTAACATCTCTCTCCCTTTCGCCTTCAATTTCTGAAGCCTGTCTGTGTGTTTCTTCACAACTTTGAGCTTTTTGAAGAAATTTCTGGAGGTTATACTGTTTATCCATGGCTTCTCGACGGAAATCTTTATCTCGAATCGTCATAGTTAAATGGTATAAGATTTGATCATCCATGTTAGGGAATTCACATTTCATTGCATACTCTCTCAATCTTACTGCATACTGATTGATTGTCTCACCTTCACGTTGTGTGAGTTGGCCAAACCTGAATTTAGTGTGAGATTATGAGATATATTCTTCAGGGGTACATAATAACCATTTAATTTATTGATGATTTTCGTGTTGGTGGATCTTCATCACTCTCGACATCATCATCATTCCCTGTAGTCTGATTGTCAGTATCTCTTAGATTTTAGATTTTATCTCTGACCTCTTCACCACCATATATATTGATTGCATCAACCTTGTCTTGGTCATCAGTAATTCTGAAATATCTTAGGCGTGTTTCAAACTCATCTAACCATTTGTTCCATTTGGGTCCAGTCGATATGGGGTCTGATTCAGACAGAAATGGACTCATCTTGATGATGTCCCTACTGCCAGCCATGGTGACAAAATTACTGTTTTTATAAGGCTTAATTTCACTAAGAAGTAGCTATAGTGTGATTTATACGTATAGAACATATAAATCGACCAACTTGGTTTAATTTGGACGAAACTAGGTAAAATTCTAATTATGGCAATATATCTAATAGAAAGAGGTTAAACTCTGTAGATACGGTGTGTTAATTAACAGGGGTGAGAAATTGACTAAGGATGATTTAATTATTGCTAGGAGTGAAAATCTCAGCGACGGTGTGTTTTCTGTACTGGGTGTGTTAATTAACGGACGGGTTAAAAACAACTGACACGGTGTGTATTCTACGTTTGGTGAGTTTTCTCGAAAGCGTGTTATAACTGCACCAAAGTGTCTTATCAAGGACTAGCAGGCTAAATCTGACGAGTAGGTGTCAAATCTAATTTACCGTGCGATTTCTTAATCGACCGTATGTTTTACGCAGATCGGTCTTTGTAAAGGGTAGGTCTTTATACATGGATTTATACGTGCTGCAGTTACATGTCTGCCCTCTTTAGTCTATGCGTATTTCATTTGTTGATGAATACTACGTTTCTTATACAGCATACCATTGTCTTGCTACAGTTATTTATATTTCTTGTCTTTTTGTGTGATTCATTTGTTAGCATTACCGTGGTACTACTGAACTATAAATGCATGTGTCTTAAAATCGGTTGCACGCAATATCGTTATTTACCGATATCCGGTCCAACCTCATTTTGATTATCCGACGTATTTTAATCTCTATTGATATCAGATGCTCTAATCTATTTCGAAAACACAATTATAAACAAACAATCTCGCAACACTAATGATAACCTGTTCGTCGGTTTTATATTTTATAAGATTATTTCTTACCTGGGTCGTAAATAGGGCTTTCCAAGGAAACAGAATTGCATCACTAATAGATCAATCATATAGCTAATTTAGACATATAATAATACGATGATAAAGTCGTCCACAAGCTTGAGCGGCCCGTTCGAGAATAAATAAAGTAAATCATGCAGACATCTATTACGAAACCGCTCCCAAACGACCCAGTCATTATTTTACAATTCATACTGTCAATTCATGCACGCTTTTCACACGGAATTGTTCTTTGATGTTGAGAGATGAAACACAGTGAGTTCAGCTCTCTGATGTTGACAGACGAGGCCAGTTAATTAGCTCGTGCACTAATGGATTAGCTGATATAGCTGGTTGGAATTTGGCAATTGTTACAATTTATCCCAATAAGTCAGGGGTTGAAATGTTTGTAAAATTTTAGAAATATTTTTTATTTGTCAAGTTGTCTACATGGATTTTCATTAAAACGATTTTGCGTTGCAATGCCTCTTGTGGGGGACGCACTTCCTTGGAGCAAACCACACATAAACTAGCCATAATAAATTATTAGATTTCAATTTATGATATATTTTTTATCAGGAAAAACTAATGAAGGTAATGAATGTTACATTTTACGGTAATATATACTGTTTTGTAATTAATATCACATTGAGTTAAATTTAGCGTATCTCCAAGGGGCGGCGTTTTTAATCTTCAGACAGATTGTGGCTAAAATCATAACGCCAAATAACAATCAAGACTTTATCACAAAAACATCGTTCATACTAATTGAAAATCAAAACTGCAATTAACAAACAATACAAGATCCTTCATTAACAAAATCATCGGTGATTCGATCTGAAATCAAATATCAAAATAGTCAACGAGTACTAGCTATTTCTTATAATACTCCAACAACAACTATAATACTCCACAGCACTGATACTCCACAGCTTCAGTCTCATCCTTATTGTATAATTTATTCTATCTAGAGAGCATGCTTTTCACACGAAATTATTCTTTCGTCTCCGACCTATTTGCTCTTTGATCTCAGATGGAAAGGCGACACTGTTCTAATGGATTAGAGACCATGATTGGTCGGAGTGTCATTTTTTATACGCCCACATTGAAATGTGGTCGTATATTGTCATCGCCCCCGTCCGTCCATCGGTCCGGCGTCCACGCTCTACAGACTAAAGTTAATATCCGATTGACTTGAAATTTATACACAGTGTTTAAGGTCATGAGACGAAGAAGCCTATTGTTTTTCAACGATTTCGGATAATAACTACCAGAGTTATGGCCCTTGATCGCTTCAAAAAATCTTGTGGACGCTCCAGAGGCCAAAGTTAATATCTGATGACTTTAAATTTATACACAGTGTTTAAGGTCATGAGACGAAGAAGCCTATTGATTTTCAGCGATTTCCGATAGTTAGTGCCAGAGTTATGGCCCTTGATCACTTAAACAAATCTTGTGGACGCTCTAGAGGCCAAAGTTAATATCCAATTGACTTTAAATTTATACACAGTGTTTAAGGTCATGAGACGAAAAAGCCTATTGATTTTCAGCAATTTCCGATAATTAGTGCCAAAGTTATGGCCCTTGATCACTTAAACTAATCTTCTGGACGCTCTAGAGGCCAAAGTTAATATCCAATTGGCTTTAAATTTATACACAGTGTTTAAGGTCATGAGACGAAGAATCCTATTGATTTTCAGCGATTTCCGATTATTAGTGCCAGAGTTATGGCCCTTGATCACTTCAAAAAATCCTGCGGACGCTCGAGAGGCCAAAGTTAATATCCGATTGACTTTAAATTTATACACAGTGTCTAAGGTCATGAGACGAAGAAGCCTTTTGATATTCAGCAATTTCTGATAATTAGTGCCAAAGTTATGGCCCTTGATCACTTCAAAAAATCTTGTGGACACTCTAAAAGCCAAAGTTAATATCCGATTGACTTTAAATTTATACACGGTGTTTAAGGTCATAAGACGAAGAATCCTATTGATTTTCAGCGATTTCCGATAATTAGTGCCAGAGTTGTGGCCCTTGATCACTTAAAAAAATCTTGTGGACGCTCTAAAAGCCAAAGTTAATATCTGATTGACTTTAAATTTATACACAGTGTTTAAGGTCATAAGATGAAGATGCCTAATTACTTCCAGAGTTATCTCCCTTGATCACTTCAAAAAACCTTGTGACGCTATAGATGCCAAACTTATCATCCGATTGACTTCAGATTGAAGGTGTTGAAACGAACAAGTATTTTGATTTTCAATGAATTTTGGTAACTGAACAGCTAAATCCATGATGTTAAATGTTTCCTATACTAATTGTAAGCGTGGGGCAAAACTTTATAAAAAGCAAACAAATTCTAATGATTTTCAGATAATTACATAATGAGTTGTTACTCTTAATCAGATTTTAGTGTATTACAAATGTTTCATTACCAAAAAAGTAAAAATATGCGACAACCCTTGTTGAAAGAACGGACGATTTAGCTGCTGTGGGCGTATGTTTCGTTGCCTGGCAACCTATCTTTTTACCTGTAACAGTTTTTTCCCTGGATGACAAAGTACCACAAAAAGAACAATTTTATCATGTGTGTGCATACTGTGGTCTATTCAGCGTTGGTCTTATTGTAATGACATAAATGTATGTTTCCCTTTTCTATCATCTCATTTAAATAAAGCTTGATATTTTAATTATTTTATTAACATGTATACGATTAATTTTGTTTCTCATAGTAAATTTCGGTTGGTATCTCAAATGAAAAAAATCTCAGCCCCAACTGTTATATTATAATCAGAGAAATGTTCAAATAAACAACTAAAAAAGACAAGACATTATTGATATGCATATGCCTTCATAACTAAACGTTTTAATTAAATTGTAACGTATTAATTATCTGCTTTATTTATTTTTTCTTTGATTGGCAGTTTATATGGGCTGAAGCATTCGCTTCTACACGTGTAACCTCTGCTCCAATAATGACATTTTGTGGAATATTAGGGCGATTCAAAAGAAATAGTGAGCTAGAAAACAAGATAACATTGAAATGGACAGATGGAGGGCTTTCCCTGTGCCTATATATGCCGATATTATCATGGCGTCCTAAAGTTATAGGGCTAAGATATTTTTCTACAGTATATTTCAAAACAAAAAGAATTGTTGTATTGGAAATATGCGAAAAATTGATGCCATTGGTTGTTCTTCTTCTTGAATTTTTTAAATTATTAAACGTATTTCCAAGTCACATATTACCACACAAACTGCCATCAGAGCAGGAATTACGCTTCGCTAACACCATTTCGATCAACGTTGACCGAGATGTTATATAACAACTGTTAATTGCCAGACTTTATTAGGGTAATAAAATTGATCACCGCAGCTCAACAATTTTAGTGAATGTGTATTATAAACCTGGGACCTGTTTCACGATTTTATCTTAATCAGAAGACAAAAATAATTTTCTTGAATTAACATGGTTTATTAAAATTCAAAATATGACCCTGTATGTTAATATATGTGTGTTGTGTATCCTATTTCAAAACCTTAATTTGTCAAACGAACAAACACCACCCCTAGAGATATTTTAATTACACCAAAGGTGTATTAGAAATTATCGTTGTTCTGAAATAGATTTCTTTTATTAAATTTATTAGTTATGCTGTTACCGTCAAATTGTTCTATGCACGGTTCTAAATATCGTAAATGAAGCTATATAAGTTTAAAACTATGACTTTAAGATACACGTATAGTGAAAAAGTTGCAATTGATTACTACAGCAATAAATAGTTGTTGCAGAAATCGGTCCCTATAGAGACAGTTATAGTCTAATTCTTTAACACAATTTTGCATGTCAGATGTTCATATTATACGGTACTAAGTTACAAACAGACCTTGAACTAATAAACACTATTCTGAACGTGTATCCATGATTAATGTTTTTCGTCCAATATTTAGATTTAGAAATGTTCACAATTAAACCGAATTAACCATAAAAACAAAATCACAAATTACTATGGCACATTATTTAATTCTTTTCAAATAAAGCGACCGAAATAACAAAAGAAATTATCAAGTCGTTTTAGACTGGAAACTGATTTCCAAAGGTGATTGCATGCTTTTATAAATAGTTGGCGACTATTGCAGCCCGTGCTCTCGATCTGTCATCACGTATTTCTATACATGCTAAATTACAATTAGATCCACTCACCTCGTAGTTTATTAGTACCGGGAGAAAAATAATAATGCTATGCCATACAATCGTAAACAATAGAAATATTAACATTTAAATTTAGTTGTTCTTATTAAATTAAGCCCCTATTTCCATATTAAGTTAATGGTCTCTATTTTGCACGCAAAGACGACTTTGTGACACAACGTTTATTGAATCACAAGTGGCTATATGGACACGTGTCAAAGATGTATGGTCATACATAGCACGGTATTTTTACGCAACGACAAGCTAATTACACCGAGTTTGAAAATGCAATATCACCACAGGTCCTTGTCCCTATTTGCATTAGTGTTATTTGATATGTGAATTATCGTTTGTTATATATGTGGAAATAGATTAGAGCACATGATATCAATAGAGATTACAATACATCGTGTAATCAAATTGAGGTTGGACCGGATATTGGTAAATAACGATATTGAGTGTGACCGATTTTAAGTTCAGTAGTACCACGATAATGTTAACAAATGAAACACACAAAAAGACATAAATAACTGTAGCAAGACAATGGTATGCAGTATAAGAAATGTAGTATTCATCAACAAATGAAATACGCATAGACTAAAGAGGGCAGACATGCAACTACAGCACGTATAAATCCATGTATGAAGACCTACCCTTAACAAAGACCGATCTGCGTAAAACACACGGTCGATTAAGAAATCGCACGGTAAATTAGATTTGACACCTACGTGTCAGATTTAGCCTGCTAGTCCTTGATAAGACACTTTGGTGCAGTTATAACACGCTTTCGAGAAAACTCACCAAACGTAGAACACACACCGTGTCAGTTGTTTTTAACCCGTCCGTTAATTAACACACCCAGTACA
The DNA here is from genome assembly GCA_036850965.1 of Patella caerulea. Lineage (NCBI taxonomy): Eukaryota > Metazoa > Mollusca > Gastropoda > Patellidae > Patella > Patella caerulea. The sequence goes on along the minus strand of JAZGQO010000008.1, from coordinate 894,113 downwards.
GAAAACACACCGTCACTGAGATTTTCACTCCTAGCGATAATTAAATCATCCTTAGTCAATTTCTCACCACTGTTAATTAACACACCGTATCTACAGAGTTTAACCTCTTTCTATTAGATATATTGCCATAATTAGAATTTTACCGAGTTTCGTCCAAATTAAACCAAGTTGGTCGATTTATATGCTCTATACGTACAAATCACACTATAGTTACTTCTTACTGTACAATTCTTCTTTAATGTTCTTATCCCATCCTCATCGCCATATGTAATGGGCTTCATTTTATATAACGAAGTAGCAACATTAGCTTTCAAAGAAGAAACATTTTATTATCAGGCAAGCATGGCTGACATACAATCTACAAAAACAAAAGTGCCACCTTCTGGCATAAAAGGGATATAACTCTGTTCATACTTACACACCTCAGATCACTATAATATCAACAATACTGTTGTAGGACACTACAGATTGTACAAAAAGTTACGTTTTAGCTTAAGGTTGTGGACCCTCTATGGGACACAATTTTGATTTAATTTTGATGACACTAGAAATACATGTTTATAACCCAAAGATCTTGGTTCCTTTCAATATTCAAGCATATTGAACAGTAACTTCCTGAATTATGACCCTTGATTGTACAGAAAATCACTTCCTTTTTCGAGCTTGTTCTCTATCCATCTGTTGTAAGATGTAGACGTATCTTGTATGCAACCGCTTGTTAAATTTTAGGGGAAGAATGTGGTCATGAGTGGATGAACCATGGGTTTCATGTCAGACAAAGGGTTATGGAAAATGCCTGAAACTAGATCTGACCCATCGGTTATTAATTAATGAAGATTGTCTGGTTGTAGAACAATAAAAGTTAATTGATATGAGGGAATTGTTCTCTATTTGAGTAGGGGTGAGTGGGGCTCAGTGGGCCATGGGGCACAGTAAGCCAGGCTTTGTAATTTTACACTGTTTTGACAAAATTCAACTGTGACATCACTGAGGAATTGCCCTTTATAGCCCCCTTTTGTCCTCCTAAATTCAATAAATTCATGTAAACTGATTGATATTTATCAGCCATTAACCGTTTTTGTGACGCAAAAGTGAATTTTTGGTGGACTGGTTAAACTGCTTGGCTACTCCATATTTTGTTAGAGCCCACAAACTTGATATTCCAGGTAAAGGAGACAGTGATTGACTCTCATTAGAAATATTTCGTTTCATAATACTATCACATGTCTTCCTGCCATTTTCGATTTTCTGTCATGGTTGATGACGGGGCACAGTGGGATACGCTTCAGAGGGGCACACTGGGCATAAGCATTTCGAGTTTACCTAAATATCATCTGTCCATTTTAGACAGAATCCGGATATTTGAGCTGTTTTTAAATGAAATATTGGTCCTAGGATACGAATCGTTACTGACTTACAAGTCATAGGAATTTTTTGCATAAAGGATTTTTTTTTCTTCTGTTAAAGAATTTTTTATTCAGTGTTATGTTGGGATTTTTTAATTTTCAGATGTGCATCTGTGCTCAAGTCTTAAAACAAATTCATATTTTAAACTAAAAGATTAGTTTTTACAGTCCTTATGAGGTTTAGTCAATTCAGTGTGTTTTCTATGCATTTTTATACGCCCAAATTTTCATGTGGACTTATTATTCTCTATCGATGTCTCGAAAATGTGGGCGTATCCTGCCAGGCAGTGCCGGCCTATCTTTTTGTAAGAAACATACTTGATGGCCAACTGTGTCCCATAGTGTGACCCAGTGTACCCCACGTACAGGGCACATTGGGTCAAAAAAAATTTTGGTTTTACAATGATCTACACAAAAATAGTTTCAATTTTTATACATCCACATTCATAATGTGAACGTATTATGCTGTCGCCCCTGTCTGGGTGTGTGTGTGTCTGTGTCTGTGGTTCGCCTACAGGGCACAATTCTTCATGGATTTTCTTCAAACTTGGTATACTTATTCCTTATACCCCAAGGAAGATCCCTACTGTTTTTGGTGCATGCCCGACCCCCAGGGGCAGAGCCACGCCCATTTCTAGTATTTGTTTGTTTGTCGTCTACAGGCCACATTTCTTAACTTATTTCTAACTTATGCATACACATTCTTTGTACCCAGGGTCAGAGCCACGCCCATTTTCTTTTCGTGTGTCTTTGTGTCGCCTGCAGGGTGCAATTCTTACTGGATTTTCTTCAAACTTTGTATACTTACTCTTTATACTCTAAGGATGAGCCCTATCGTTTGGGGTGCATGCCCAACCCCCAGGGGCAGAGCCACGCCCATTTTCTTTTTGTGTTTTGCCTACAGGCCGCAATTCTAACTGGATTTTCTTAAAACTTTGTATACTTACTCTTTACACCCTAAGGATGATCCGTATTGTTTTTGGTGCATGCCCGACCCCCAATGGCAGAGCCACGCCCATTCCTTGTATTTATTTGTTTGTCGACTACAAGCGACATTTCTTAACGTATCATCTTGAAACTTTGAGTGCTTATTCTTTGTACCCTAAGGAACATTCCTATCATTTGGGGTGCATGCCCAGCCCCCAGGGGCAGAGTCACGCCCATTTTCTTTTTGTGTGTAGCCTACAGGCCACAATTCTTAATCGGTCATCTTGAAACTGAAAACTGATGACCCCTATTGTTTTTGGTGATTTCCTAACCCCCAGGGACAGAGCTATGCCCATTTTTACTCCGTGTCTGTGTGTGTTATCTACAGGCCACGATTCTTAATGGATCTTCTTTTAACTTGGGATATGTATTCCTTATAGCCTAAGGACGTCAACTGCATGTTCCGACTCACACAGGCAAGACACGCCCAATTTTTGTGTTTGTCGTTTACAGGCCACAATTCTGAATGAATCAGCTTGGTACTTGGCTTATAGCCTGAGGGCGTCCACTATTGATTTTGATGAATGTCCTGACCACCAGGGACAGCCACGCCCACTTTTTGCCTTTAGCATTAGGAAGGCACAATTCTGAATGGATTATCTTGGTATACTTATTCCTTGTACTCTAAGGACGGCAACTATTGATGTTGGTGCAAGACCCTCAACGCCTAGCCTTCTTGACAAAGTACCATATCAATTAAAGCAGGAATGTGGACGTATATTTTAGCGTTATGTTTGAACTTTTTAACAGCACTATTAAATCAAACATATGACTGGCTTCAACTGAGTACATAGTTTGGTTCTCTGTAGGATTTCACCTCTGGTCAATTTACTAAAAAAAAGAAATCATGCCCACTGTGCCCCGCTCTCCCCTACCGACAAATTGCCCACATGTCATAAAAATTTCCTAAAATAGGCTGCTATACCTATATTATGATCTTCAAATAAAAGGCATTCAGATGTGAAGTAGTGTTCTTATAATTGAATCAATTTCATATTAAATAATACGTATAGAAATTATGTAAATGTTCAACAACATGTCTGGAGAAAAATGAATTGGAATATGTATACAGCGATATTACGGTTTTGTGGTAATTGTAGAAATAAAAGCTAGAGATTAGTAGACTTGTTTACCCAAACAATAAGAAAATTGTACATTCCAGTGCTATTTTATAACATTATGGATAATCCACATGTCATGTATATGTTTACTCTTACTATGCATGACTAACCATTTTATGGGGTGCTAGTTTCACTAGCTTTGAAGTTAGTCTGTCATTGGAATTAGTTATTTAATATTAAGATTTAAGGTCACAATTCTGCAGTTCAAAATGAGATAGATGTTATAGTTTTCAACAGATTCATTTCAAATTTGGTGGGCAGTGTTGGGGTCATGAAAGGAAGAATCTTAAAATATACAGCATTTGCGAGTTACCCCCTGTTGCCCAAAACTTTTATAAAGCAATAGAGGCTATACATTTTAAATTGTGAATATGACAGAGATCATATTTCTTGAAGGCATTCATTATCAAATTTTGTCAACATCCAAATTTTCCTTCCTTCTGTGTGGGCGTATTTCCAGGCTTTGTGTGATTATCTTTTTTATATAATAACATATGTATTTTTTATTTACCCTATTATCTTTCATAAATATAACCTTATAATAATCAAAGTTGGCATTCCAAATCAGCATTATTTTACGGGACCTTACTGAGCAATTAAACTAGAAACTAAAAATGACGTGCTGCGGTACATATTGTGGCTCATATGGAAAAGGTGCTAACAGAACATTTCCTGGTCAAAGTAATGCCAAAAATAAATTTTAGGTGTAATTTACTTGATCAGTAGACAAAGTCAAATTATTACATAGCTAGTAAATAATATACAGCTTTGAGAGTAAATATTGATGCAAGCTTAACTAGAAACTATGCAAAGTAAAATAAGATTTACACTGACCTACCTTATTTATTTTGGCCAAGTAACAGGAACACAGGTATTATTAGCATTAGGATTAGATATATTGAAATGATGAGCAACCTTTTCTTGAGTTAAATGGCTGAAAATTAAAGTTATTTGTGTTTGTTGACCCAAAACACCCTGTAGTATAAAAAACATATTACAAGTTAAATCGAAATGTTTCTAATATATTGTGAAAAATAATTTATCAAAAATGATCGCTATCTTGGAAAATGGCCAAACTGAATCGGGAAATTAGTGATAGGTCAAACTTCTGGCAAAAAATGACTTCCAGCTGAAATCTCCCAAGAATAATGATACCATTTTAATTTTTGAAATATTTGTAATTTATAGACCAAATTATTTGATGTTGATCTGAAATTCTGAATTTATTTATTTATACATATCCTTTTCATTATTGTCCCTCGTTGAAGAAAGGCGGGAACTAATTCAAATGGGTGTATCCATCTTGTCATCAGCCTCATTGTTAGCTTGTTTGAACTTCATCTAAATATATATTTGCTACAGGTTCATTCTAAAAATTAGTAATTTTGTAATATTATTTTATGTTGTTATATTCTATTTCACAACTTTCATCAAACTAACCTGCATTTATTAAAATGGATGTTAGATTTTAGAAAGATTTTTAAAAGAAGGTATTTATTTACTGTCAGTATTCTGGTTAATTTTATTGATTAGACAATTTTAAACAAGCTGTACTTACAAGATATTTATTGTTATTTATCTATAAATATGTGTAAAGAATTAATAAAAACTCTCACCTATCTGAAATTGTGTTTGTTAAATTTATGTGTAGGCAGACCTGACAGAGACTTGATTTGCTAGACACAGGAAAACACATTACTGTATAGTACAAGAATACTAACATTACTTTGAGCGTTAATATTTATTTATACCGTTCCTATTCTAGACCCCCTTACTCGCTGTGTGCATATGTTTCTCATGGAATCACTCCTAATAAATGTCTTTACCTGGGTTAATTTGATGTGCTGTATGGATTAAACAGGTAGTGCACCAAAAGAATCCTTGACAGAAGGCTGTCGTACAGTTGATAGCATATATATGCCCTTTCTTCAAGAAGATAATCTAAACGACCAACGCTAAATGATTTGGTCAAGTAACCATCAACACGGGAATTCATTTTTACCCCTTACAGAATTTATATTAAAATAAATCTAAATATCAAGTTAAATTAAATCTGCACATTTAAGATGCTCTTTTTTGAGTATAGTTAGCGGAAAAAAATATATATTTATAAATGAACTATTTTTAGTTGCCGGTACATTAGAATTTCTTTCTTCAGTTGATTATTTCTTTCTTGTTGTTTATTTACCCCAACATTATTAAATTTGTCAATATGCTCTGTAACTGACTTCTTATACTAATGGAGATAATATTTCCAATTTCACATAAGGATATTGACTTTTACATACACTCATTATCATTGGTTAAAATGGATTGTTAGTGTGACATGCTTCAGGCTACTATTACTATTTCCATGTTTAGAAGTCCATGATATTTTCACAAGAATTAATTATGTATGTATGGCCATATAAAGTAGGGCAATAATTAATGTCACTGTTCTGATTGTTGGTTTATGTCATTCAAATCCAAAAAAAACCTTGTAGGTGTATGTTACTTCTGTATAGAATTCATTTCAGTCCATTTATTTTTAGAGTATTTAAAATTATTTCGCTTATAGTGATTATAGTTTTAAAAGAGTAGGGCATCAACTGGTTTGTTATTTTGATTAGTATTGGATCAAGCTCTATATAAATAAATCTTATTTTGTTAGAGTACTGGAAGCTTTGGTCCTTTTCAAAGTCATTAAATATCTGAATATGAAATCAGTTTGTTTTTTTTCAAATTGTATAATCTATGGATTTAAGTGTTATTAACAAAGAAAGATTTTCATGTGGGATCAGTGTATAAAATGGAATCAAATCAACAGAGGAATTTGATATTCAAGAATTTTATTAAAAATGTTCTGGTTTTTATTCAGATGAAGACAAAGAATCAAAGTTTTTCACCAAAGAATCATCTATACCTATAAACAGACCAGAAGAAACTACAACAGCTGCTACTACAACTACCACAACAACAACCGATACTACAACCACAACAACACTACCAAGCACAAATAAACCTGAACTAACAACAGCACAAAAACAAGAAACTACAACTAAGAAAGTTGAGTGTGCAACTTCACCATTGCTTGATTTTTACAGTGGTGCAACAAGTTTTGGTAACACAGATGCAAGTTATGCCCAAATTAAAGTCAAACGTAGAGATATTTCGAAAAGGTAATTTTTCTAATAAAATCTGTGAGGATATTTCCTTTAAATTAAAGATTGTAAAATGATAAACCTTTTGGTTAGAATAAAAACAAAATGGTGAACTTTAATTTACAAAACAATGTATAACCATATGTGTCTTAACGGTTTGTATTTCCAGTTTCAACATTTCCTTTGATTTTCGAACCTTTTACCCAGATGCTTTATTTGGATTTCTGACCAATGCTGACCACTCTGACTATATTGCTGCGCAATTAAAGGATGGTTATATACACGTGTCATATATACGTTCAGGTCCTTACAGCACAAGTTCTAATAACAGATATGATGATGGCCAATGGCATTCTGTAAGTACTGTATAACACCTTTGTCAAGTAAAAAGTCAGTACAGATATCTTCAATGTTAAGCAAAGGCTATTTACAATTTTATATTGCAAAATCACTTTTTCTAAGTTCAATATACTCACTATATTATTAGTTTATTCTCACTATTAGATCCAATAGAATTACAAAAATAAGATGGGAAGGAAGGGGTTCCTTGCAGCTGACATTTTTGTAAGCAAGATTGTAGGCATACGTTATACATATACAGTACTCAATAGACTTACAAAGTAGAATTATTAATAACTAACAAAGAAAAATAAGAAATACAATACCAAATCAAAGATTTATACTCAGTTGGATTGTTAGTTTTTCAAAAAGACCATAGAAAGTAAAGCAACATGATAAACATATTGATCTGTGTGCACTTGTACTTCTCATGTACCCTCTTTCCTATTTGAAAAAAAACCCTGTGTGTTGTAAATCTGTTAGTGTTTCTTATATTTTGTTCTAAGTGTAAATATGGAATCATTCCTATAAAAAACCTGGTTGGAAATTCACAATGATTATAATCATTTTTATTTGTCGTTGCCCCTGTCCAATCAACCAGCTGTCTACAATTTGTTTGTGGACCAGTCTACCTACAGATGAAATATAGGTTTATCTCCCAAAGATCTTGGTTCCTGTCAATATTGGCATCTATCAGATAGTAACTTCATGGATTATGACCTCTCATTGTACGAAAAGTCAAAGATTTTTATTAAGTTTGTTCTGATTCATCTCTTGCAAAATGTTTGTCAGGCCCCTGTGTTGTGCACCGAGACCAGGTTTAATAAGGTGTTATTTGGAGTTACCCCCCTTCAATAGTAAATCAGTAAAGGTTAAATGTATACTTCCATATCTGGAAAATAGAGACTAGAGCATAAGTGAAGTAGGTAGTGAGAGGGAGAAGAAGCACATGGCATTGTAGTATTTAATTAGAGAGGTTTCTTGGCAGTTAGCGGGGGTTGGGATGGCCTAGTGGTCTAGAGTGCCGCGCTTCGACCTCTAGCTGGCCAGTCACCTCTGGCTTGCGGCTGTGGTTTCGAGCCCTGGTGTGAGCGTATGTGGCATGGAGATAGGGGCTCCTTCTCAACCTCGTGGGTTTCCTCCGGGCACTCCTCCCACAGCAAAGGTAACGAAAATGGAAAATAAGACTTGTCTGCTTTATCACCTTTGGTGGAAGCGGACGTTAAACACCAAGAACAACAACATTGGCAGTTACCCAAATAGTAGAAGTTTATAGGCGGTTAGCCAATTACAGTTATGAACTTATCATTATAATTATGTGAAGAGTAGCTCATGGATTGTAAAGTGATGAATAAAACAATGTTTGGTGAATGAAATGACTTTTAATATTTATTATGTGAGAAGAGTAGCGTGACAAATATGGGGACAAGGATGGGATTCATCAATTTCTAAGAAGTGAACTTTGTATCAACAGAAATGAACTTCATAAATTTTAATTTCTTTGGAGATTAGTTGTTTTACTGAGACATTTATTTGAATGATTGACAATACGATGATAAGAATTGTGTGAAATAATAACTTTGATTTATTAACTGTGATGTGTAATGGCTGAAAATGATGAAAGAATAGGAATAAGTGCCATGAATTTGGAAGACTCAGGAAATGAGGGGAAAGTAATGACAGATATGATGAATAATCTCGGCGACTTGACAACACAGGTGAAAACTTGAGCTGAACTTATGGGAAAGTTTGCCCAGCAATCTATGAGTAGTTCTACCAGTTCTACCCAACAAAAGCCTTCCCCATGTTCACCTTCAAGTCAAAGTTCATACACAGGGCCCTTTTACAGAGCCTTCGATCAACCCAGACTACAGTGTATTCTGCCACAGTGTCAATTTTTGGGTTCATTTGAAAGTGATGGTTATACTTTGGTACATTTCTTAAAGATGTTCGAGGAGGAATGCAGAATATGGAAAATTTCTCAAAATATTAAAGCCAATTTGTTTATCTTGCAATGCATAGAACCAACCAGATCCCTATTAAGATCTGCCGTCAAGGATTGGGATGTGTGGCTGACATTCCGGACGGAATTAATGGATCTTTTTTGTACTGAGTCAGACAAATCACATGCTGCAAGAGCCTTAGCAGTTATTGAGAAGAAAACTGATGAAAAGTATTGGACCTTGATGAACAGGATTAGAAGTTTGGACTATCAAATGAAATAAATTTTGATGATGATGGAAATAGTTCAATTTCAGTAAGCCCTGAAATGAAAAGTAGAATAACAGATAAATTTCTTCAGTGCATAAAAGACAGAATATTGAAGAGTGTTGTCCTATGTGAATTAAATAGAGAGCCTTCTGTGAAAAAAGATCCAGATTATGTTGCACGATATACGGATCAAGCTGTAGTATCCCTTCCAGATTTGCATAATTCCGGAAATACAACTGTACATCGTCAACAGGAAAGGAATCAAAGTTATCCAAGAAAACCAACGCTAAATAATATAGGTTCAGAACAAAACAGGAACTCTAGGTATAGCAGAAATCGTTTTCAGAATTATGAAATGCACCAACATGACAATGTATCAAATCCAGAAGTTAGTAATTGGAGACCCAGAATTGGCGATAATCAGTTTAACAGGAATCAATCGCATAGTTTGATCAAAATAAGAATATTCAATGTTATTATTGTTATGGCTGGGGTCATTATAAAGGTGAATGCCCGAGTATATGGAGAGAAGGTTGTTCATTAGGTCCATATCCACGAAATGAACATTTTCAAAGACCCCCAACAGATTCTGGAAAAGTTGAGCAAACTAGTATTAATGGTAATCCCAATAGAAACTCAGATCGGCATGAATATAAATCCCCAGGAAGACAACCTTTTCAGCCCAGAACTTCTGTTAGTTATGGAAGATCAAATAGTCTTATTTCCACTGATATTCCCAGTTCCTGTGGAGAAAATCTGCAGCAATCTGATCCTGAAATGAAACTGGAAATGGTATGGAAGGGCATAAATTACAGAAAGACAAAAGAAGAGAAGTTAGAGGATAATATTGGTGTTTTGTCGAGTTTTGCTGTAGGAAAGGGAATTTTTGCAAACCTGAAAATATGCAGGTTTCTGATGTCTTCATTGTTGGATACAGGTGCATTGAATTAACTCAGACAAAAATGACATTGTCTGTAGCTTCAAAAGAAACACTTCCTGTTGTGGGTTCGTTCATGGTAACTTATACATAAAACAGAGATTCCTCGTGACACAGACTTTAAATTGTGATGCTATAATAGGCAGTGACTTTATGAGAGAAAACTTGTGTAACATTGATCTGAGTAAAAACATTCTAGTTGTTCTAGATGAAACTGTTACATTAGTTTCAGCAGATGGCGTGCCGCTGAAAGTACTTAAACCTATTCCAAAAAACAACATTGTTATAATGAGAAACACTCTTATTCCAGCCTATTCAGAAAAAATAATGCCTGTTAAAATAAAATGGGGAATCCCCCATTTCTCCAGAAGAAATTGATGATCGACAATATACTGTGACGACAAATGAGTTTTTAAGAGATGAACTTGGCCTAGCAGTTACAGACGCTTTTGTTAAACCAGAAAATAATGTAAGCGACCCTATGGGTCAGAATATTTCAATAAAGAGAGGTAAAAATATTGGTAAAGTTGAAGAAGTCGAAGCATTCTATCATGACCGTGTTAATTTAAATGATGTTTCCCTTAGAATGGTTAATCGCATTATGGTGGAACAACCAAGTATTGTTATTTCTGCTAACACTGACCGGAAAACATGGAGGATACAGTTGCCTGGAAACAAATGGATGTTACACCTGAAAATAAAAACAAATTAATAACATTACTACAGGAGTATAATGATGTATTCCCTGAAAACAAATGGGACCTGGGTGAATGTGATATAGTGCCTCATAAAATACAGTTAAAGCCAGATGCCTAGGTTGTTCAATCTCTGCCTAGAAGAGTGTCATATCATTTGAAAGATTTGTTAAAACAAGAACTTAAAACTATGTTAGAAGCAGGTATCATTGAAGAGAGTCATAGTGTTTGGTCAAGTCCCCTAGTAATAGTTCAAAAGAAAGATGGCGGAATAAGGATTTGTGTAGACCTGAGACGGGTAAACAGTCAGATTTATAATGAGACTTTTCCCATCACAAACATTGAAGATATTCTTAGCCAGTTTAATGATATGCAGTACTTTACAATATTAGACTTGCAGTCTGGTTTCCACCAACAAACATTGGACTCGGAAAGTCGACTAATCACTACGTTTGTTTGCCAGGAAGGAACATTTCAATTCAGAAGAACACCTTTTGGCTTAAACCAAAGTCCCGGTAGCTTTTGCCGAATGATGAAGGCCGTTTTAGGTGACCTAGTTGGGAAAGTATTCCATATCTACATAGATAATATTATCATAGCCTCCAATGATGAACAGTCTCATATTGATGCCGTTAGACTTGTATTAGATAGACTTCGTGAACATAATCTAAACATAAAACCCACAAAATGTGAATGGTTTAAAAGAGAAACCACTTTTGTTGGTTACAGAATTTCAAGTCGAGGAATATAAATAGATCCAGACCATATACAACTTATTAAAGATTGGCCAAGTCCCAGGAATGTGAAAGATGTACATAAGTTTATCGGAATGCTTCAGTATTACAGGAAATTTATCAAGAATTTCGCAGCAATCTCCACTCCAATAACTGAACTCACCAGAGATAAAGTTCCCTGGAATTGGACTGAGAAAAGAGACATTTCAAGTCGAGGAATAGAAATGGATCCAGATCGCATACAACTTATTATAGATTGGCCAAGTCCCAGGAATGTGAAAGATGTACATAAGTTTATCGGAATGCTTCAGTATTACAGGAAATTTATCAAGAATTTCGCAGCAATCTCGACTCCAATAACTGAACTCACGAGAGATTAAGTTCCCTGGAATTGGACTGAGAAAAGAGACATTTCAAGTCGAGGAATAGAAATGGATCCAGATCGCATACAACTTATTAAAGATTGGCCAAGTCCAAGGAATGTGAAAGATGTACATAAGTTTATCGGAATGCTTCAGAATTACAGGAAATTTATCAAGAATTTCGCAGCAATCTCCACTCCAATAACTGAACTCACCAGAGATATAGTTCCATGGAATTGGACTGAGAAAAGAGACATTGCCTTTAATAAATTAAAGCAAGCGTTATTTTCACCTCCAGTACTAACTCACCCCAATTTATTCTGACAACCGATGCGTCAGGTTTTGCCTTAGGAACAATATTGTCACAGCAAATAAATGGAATGGATTGATCAATAGCTTTTGGTTCCAGACAACTTCATGGTCCGGAGACAAAAGTAAAGCAAAGAAACAATTGCCTCCATATTGAAATAACTTTTCCAGATTTAAGTTAGAATACGATTTATTGTGGTATGTTCATATTGAAGAACACATTTAGACTTGTAGTGCCTGGAAAGTATAGGTTCAAAATTTTGGAACTTACCCATGACCACATTTTAACCGGACATCGTGGTGTTAATAACACTTTAAGTAAACTTAAACGAAAATTCTTTTGGATAGGCATGAAGCATGACTGCATAAACTGGATAAAATCCTGTCAAGCTTGTGTCGCTTGTAAAGGGAGTATACAAGTCCCACCTTTACAGGACCCAAGTAGACCCTCTGGTCCGGATGAAAAATTGTGCATAGACTGTATATGACCACTTCCAATGTCAGAGGAAGGATATAAATATGTGCTTTGTATTATGGATGATTTCACAAAGTTCTCTCAAGCATTTCCTTTACGAACAATGACCGCTAGAGAAACTGCCAGAGTATTGGTAAATGAATGTTATGTATTCATCTTACATTACGTAGACTTTATTACGTTATATTATTGGAATAAGTACACCGAATACATTATCGTCCATTGTTACACAATACTGCTTCCTTTTAATTAACCAATCAATAATTAGTAAAACCATGCAGTCTGCGGTCCATGGTGTCCTATGTATGTTTGTTGACATGTTGTAGAAACTCACCCATTTCAAATATATAAAGTTTATTCATGAAAACATGTGTTAGAAGTTTGAATATATTACAATGGCGATGAGAATAAACTAATGTTGTCTCTTTTCTGGTAAGCGGTGTCAGGACAATTAAAAATTAGCTGGACAATGGCAGTGGCAAGTTTTCGAAAAGTTGAACCATTTTCCGAGGAATGTGATGATTTTCAACTGTACGTAGAAAAGCTTGAACAGTATTTCCTAGCCAATGACATTGAAGGGGAAGAAGAGATGAAATCGGTATTTTTAAGTAATATAGGTGCCAAAACATATAAATTATCGAGAAATTTAGTATCCCCTACGAAGCTAGCGGATAAAAGTTACGATTCCTTGTTTGAAGCTTTGATGAATCACTACAGTCCTAGGCCGTCAGAAATTGTTCAGAGGGCAAAATTTAACACACGAGTTCGTCACGAAGGTGAATCGATAGCCAACTACGTAGCTGACCTAAGACAGGTGTCCAATGACTGCAATTTTGGACCAACTCTTGACATTGTTTGAGAGATGGTTTAGTGTGTGGAATTAATGATGAAAACATTAAAAAGAAATTGTTAGCGGCAGAAAAAGACCTGACATTTGCAAAAGCACTGGATATAGCAACAGGAAAGGAGATGGCAAGCAAGAACATTAAAAATCTTCGCATTGATGCTGATAAATCAGACAGAAGTTCGAGTACGAAGGCTACAAATTTTGTAAACAGTTGTTCAAATGAGAATCAGAAAAGTGGTAATCAACCAGGGCTTCCACTTCAAAATTTTCCCAACCGGTCATTTTTCTCACAGAGAAAGTGGTACTATTTTAAGCAGATAATAAGAAGCCAAAAACTATCGGAATGTCGATCGACTTTAATTGGGTCAAGGACAGTCACACAATAAGTCAATCTCACATCGACATTTATATACCCACCCACCTATCCCCCTAATAAATAAAAGAACACATGTAATCAATTATTATCATTTAGTTATTTATACATTCATAAATTAAATCAACGGTTTAATCTGAGGACCGAACCTGATAGACCATGTCGCTGTGGTGGTAAACATTTTGCCAGTAATTGTATCTATAGGACAACAAGATGTCATAATTGTCAGCAAATAGGACATATTAAGTGGAAATGTACCAATAATTATAAATCAAAAGGACGTGGGCGAGCTCACAGTAGTAATTACAGAAGTAAACAACGACAGCATATGGTTGCTGACGATTATAGTGATGACGATAATGATGATCAAACCCAGTTAAAAAGAAAGGGAGAATCTCAGTATGGAATGTACAGATTAAACTCTAGCAAATCGAGTAGTGATCCATTGTTTGTAAAAGTTAAATTGAACAATTGTTCGGTGCAAATGGAAGTCAATACAGGTGCTTCGAGGACGACACTGAATGAATTGATAATTGAGAAAATAAAACAGAATTCTTCGGTTGAGATTGAAGAATGTGGAACTGTATTAACTGCGTATACTGGTCAAAAAGTTCCAGTGACAGGAAGAGTGAAATTACATGTTCAGTATGATGGACAGTTAGCAGATTTAGACGCCATTTTGATTAAAGGGGACAAACCAAATTTATTAGGTCTTGATTGGTTAGGTGTTCTAAAATTAAACTGGAAAGATGTATTTAGTATTGATCATAGTGAAACTAATAATAGTTTAGAAACTGTGCTATCCAAGTATAATGAAGTTTTTAAAAAGAGCCTTGGAAAACTTATAGGAACCAAAGCTAAAATCTATGTTGATAAAGATGCTACACCAATATATTATAATATTTTGGAATGGGCTGCTCCGATTGTACCAATAATTAAATAAATAAATATTCGCATTTGTTGCGATTACAAGGTGACAGTGAATAAAGTTTCTAAACTGGATAATTGTCCTATAACGAAGACAGAAGATTTGTGCGCTTGTTAGGGGCTGGTAAGGTATTTTCAAAATTAGACTTATCAGAAGCTTATCAACAAATCGAAATAGAAGAAGATTCTAAACAGTATGTTGTGATTAATACACATAACATAAAGGACTATATCAATACAATACCCTATGGTGTGTCCAGTTCCAAAGAACAATGTATAATGTCCTTCAATGATTAAGTCTCGTGATTGTTCGTGTTGATGATATATTAGTATCTTGTAACAATGTGACCCATTATTTGGAAGTGTTACAGTCCGTCTTAGAACGTTTGCAAAATTCAGGACTTCGATTAAATAAAGAGAAATATACATTTCTTTCTGATATGGTTGAGTACTGTGGTCAACGTATTACTGAGGAAGGCGTTCAACCAATACCAGGGAAAGTGGATGCAGTTTTAAAGGCACCAGCACCGAAGAATATTCAACAACTCAAGTCATATCTGGGAATGATAAACTTTTATCATAAATACCTTCCGGATATTGCTACGATTTTATCACCAATGTATAAACTGTTACAGAAAAATACTGTTTGCAACTGGGGATATTCTCAACAGGCTGCTTTTGAGAAATCAACAAAATTATTAATATCAACTGAAGTATTAACTCATTTTGATATCGACAAGGAACTTGTTGTAACATGTGGTGCTTCTCCGTACGGAGTAGGAGCTGTTTTAGCACACAGGGCTGATGATGGATTTGAAAGAACAATATCTTTTGCATCTAGAACAGAGTTGGGATTTCACCCGTATATTCCGGACTTGTCCGAATTTTTTTTCCAAACGCACAATATTGTCCGACCGGAAATATGCCCAATCGGACATCAAGACATAGTGAATAATATTCAAAATTCCAAAATTAATATAGTTCACTGAGAGTATAACTACCACTCAATCCGATTATCGTTGACAATAGGCAGGATTGATTAGGTAATTAAGTGATCAACGTATTTATCGTGTTATACCGTCAATAAACCTACCTTGATTAACTACTTAATCTGCCTTGATTGATTGACTTTATCCTTTGTCGGACAATTCATCAATCTAATCTTAAACAGAAGTCATTGTTTTCCCTTTGTCGGACTATTCATCAATCCAATAAGAGTGATTATAATTTTAATTCACCTGTTTACCTCGTGGTCTTCAATTGTCGGGCATTTTAATCGCATTGACGTGAGCCGGCAGCATCTATCAACTAATCATAGATGTCACATATCGTAAGAGTATATTATTTTATAACAAGCTAATTCATTTTGTCTACGATATCCTTTACGTCTTTTAAGAATCCATATATAAATTCTCAGTGGCACTTTCCCGTGATCTCGAGCGCCACACGAATATTGCTTAACATGTTAGGCAGTGTTTACTATGAAGCTGTGGGCTGTAAGTCAAGTACGCCATAGCGGCAATACGCTGAAGTCAGCTATGCCTTTTGTCATCACCACAAGTATTATTTCGAACGCTTTTCTTTCATTTGCTCTCGTGTTCTTATTTCTATTACGCACGGATTTGAATATTTTGTTGACATTTTATAAAGAAAAAAACGATGTTCTGACATCACAAACTATTCTTATTTCGGAAGTTCGGCATTCATTTGCTGCCACGTAAATCTAAAGGAATATTACGGTTGTGAATTTTATGCCGAAGCAGGATGGGCAAGCTTTCATTCAATGTATTACGAAAATGCTTAATTTTGTACGACATTTACTGACATAAATTTGAATATTTTGTTGACATGTGATTTTTAATTGTGGTGTGAATTGAATGCCGTACGGGAATTAAATATGAAAAATAGCGAGGTTCACCTAATTTTGTTATGTACGTGATTTGAATATTTTGACATGTGACTTTGAATTGTGGTACGAATTCGTCTGCTTAAATAATGATAAGAGTTATGCCCCTTTATTTTCGGTAAAATGTCCGACACGAAAAAATTTGAAATCCCAACTCTGATCTAGAACGTTAAAAAAAGCTGAACAAAATTATTCTCAGACAAGGAAGGTCTAGCTCTGGTTTTTGCAGTTAAGAAGTTTCGTACATACCTATATGGAAAACGATTTACTATGTTTACGGATCATAAACCGTTATTAGGACTATATGGTGAAAATAAACCGATTCCAAGTTTAGCATCTGCTAGAATACAGAGATAGAGTTTAACCTTAGCTGCATATGAGTATAATCTAATGTATCGTCCGGATAAACTTAATACAAATTCAGATGTGTTGAGTAGACTACCATTAAAGGACATCATTGAAAATGAGCCAGTACCTGTGCCTCGTGAAGTAATATGTACATTAGATGTACTGGATAATTCTCTAGTAACATCAGTTTATGTAAAAAGATGGAGATCCAGAAACCCTCTTTTATCAAAAGTGTTACGATATACACAACGTGAATGGCCAGAGAAGTGCACTTCAAATGACCCATTACACCCATATTGGATTCGTCGTGATGAAATATCAATTCAAGACAATTGTTTTTTGTGGGGTTCACGTATGATTATACCTCCTCAAGGTCAAAGTAGAAGTACAATTCTTAAATTATTACACGAGACTCATCCTGGTATTGTGAGAATGAAATCTCTTGCCAGAAATTATGTATTTTGGCCCGGAATGGACAAAGAAATTGAAATTGAAATGAAAGTGCGTCAGTGTAATGATTGTCAAGTCATTAAAGGGAAGAAAACTCCTATAACGGTACATCCATGGGAGTATCAGGCCAAACCTTGGTCAAGATTGCACATTGACTATATGGGACCATTTCAAAATCAAATGTTTGTGATTGTTACAGACGCTTATTCAAAATGGATTGAGGTTTATCCAACCTCAAAGTCCACATCTACCACAACAATAAAATTTCTATGTCAAGCATTTGCTACTCATGGCATACCTGAGACTATTGTAAGTGATAATGGTACATGTTTTGTTAGTAACGAGTTTAAAACATTTTTGTATCAACATGGTATTCATCAAATTACTAGTGCGCTGTATCATCCAGCTTCAAATAGATTAGCAGAACGTGCAGTGTAGATTATAAAAAATGGACTGAAGAAATCCAACAATTTGGCAAAACTATTGTTTCATTACAGAATTACTCCTCAAACGACAACTGGTCAATCGCCAGCAGAATTGTTGATGGGACGGAAATTACGGTCAGTGTTAGACTGTATTTACCTAAACGTTTCTAAAAAGGTAAGGGAGAGACAGGAAAAGTATGGTTATAATCAAGACGCAAAACAAACAAGAGACTTTTCAATTAGTGATAATGTGTATGTGTCCCCGACTAGGAAATATTAAAACGAGTGGATTCCCGGAACTGTGATTAGTCAAACAGATGCGGATGTTCAGGTTCGACTAAATGATAACACTACAGTCCGACGTCACAAAGATCATGTTAAACATAGGTTTAACCCTAGTTCAGATACTATTATTATTAATCAAAATCCAGTACAATCCCCAAGTTCAACGGTTGTACAGATAAATAGACCATCACATCCGCATATCAGTGGTAATGATAATCTTGTTAATGGTCACAACAAAGTTATTCCAAATGGATATCCTGCAACTGAGGCTACTAATTCAAGTGACCAACAAGATTCGAAATCAACAGCCGTCGCTATGCCTACAATTCATACCAGATCAAATCGAATTAAAAACCAACCTACACATTTTAATGACTTTGTAATGTAATGTGTGTTTGCTGAACAGTAAATTGTTAATTTCGAAAATTGAATCACAGAAAGTGACATTTTAAAATATTTAGTTAACATTTTTCTAAGTTTAAAGTTATTTTAAAATGTTACGATTTTTCATTCTTAAAGGGTAAGCAATGTTATGTATTCATCTTACATTACGTAGACTTGATTACGTTATAGTATTGGAATATGTACACCAAGTACATTATCGTCATAGTGACATTTGACCTTTGCTACACAATACTGCTTCCTTTTAATTAACCAATCAATAATTAGTAAAACCATGCGGTCTTTGGTCCATTGTCTCCGATGTATGTTTGTTGACATGTTGTAGAAACTCACCCAGTTCAAATATAGAGGTTTTAACAAATTAAAGGGGTTACAACCTTGCCATATTCGCCTTCGAGCAAGAAAAACTCTGGAATTTGAAGATGATGTGTCTGTAAACGATGAAAGAGAGCTCCAAGATGCGCGTATACAAACTGATTCGAACGAGTTACGTAGGTCAACAAGGCAGTTACATAAAAGACAATTTAGTGGCTTTGAACCATGGGTTCCATTTCCGCCGTATATGCCGGTTGGGACAGGACCTACGGCTTTGGGAAATGACGGAATCTGGATCAGACCCGTAGGTCATTTTGCACGCCGGAAAAATAGCATATTTTGTGCTAAATCATAAAATCCGGGAGACGACGAAACTCTGTGCATGGCGTGATGTAAACTATCGGGTATAATAAAATTAACAGTGTTCAGTAGCCCAAGAATGGAAACCTCTGCCAATCAATTATCCTTGTGTATATTGCTCGAATCACAATTAACAAAGGGGCTACATCAAACAGATTAAAAGCTCAACATTTAATCAATTTACTTAGTTGTGTTTTGTTTTATAATTAGTAATACTGTCAGCGTGATCATTCTTGAGTTGTTATTACAGCATATTTACCGACTTTCATCATTCGTGCGGCAATTCACTGTTTGAACATAAAACAAATTAAAGACTTTTCTTTGATGTCTTCACTTGATCACAAGAGTTAATCATGTCAATCTTGCAAATGATATATATATACAAGAATGTTAGCATTCTATATATCTTTTCAAAATGTTGAAATTCCTCACCTCCCAGAATAACAAAAGAAAGCGAGATGATGATATTGCTGTCAATGAATCCGATCCTCCTTCTTCAACATCGAAGCACGAGGATTGGCAGTTCGGCCCCGAAAAAGTCAGCCGTAAATTCTCTACTAAATGGTCACAAATATTCCCGTGGTTACGATATGATATTCCCACACAAAAAGATGTATTCCCAGGTGTTTTTTTAATCCATTTATTCCTTTTATATAACAATTGGTTAAAACAATGAGCTTTTACGATCAACGTCATTTTGAAATATGTGGAAATATCTTTACATGTTATAGAGTTAAAATACTAGCACGATATTATTTGAGCTCTCAAAATATCAATACGAGTTAATAAATTGATAAGTTTAAGAATTATGTTAATTATTGTACATGTGTATGACTTTGAATTATTTACGTGTGCTAATCATTCGGAACTACTTTTTCCCTGTCTATGGAGAAAATAGTCAACCGCCGAATATGTCACGTACGCACTGAGAACGGGGATTCTCACACCAAAACATAATTAAAACCAAGTTACGATGATCCTTGAGCATGAAAAATCTTGACGAATTAATGAGAATTTCTATGAAGGGGCCACCACTTGCAGAATTTCAACCGGCACGTGCTTTACAGAAACGGAAATCCTGTAGAAACCGACGAGTATATACGGGTGATGTCGTAAACAAATTAAGAAAATACTGTACTTCGATAAATGAATGCATCTTGTTATTGTTATACTTTATGAATGTATAAATAACTAAATGATAATAATTGATTACATGTGTTCTTCTATTTATTAGAGGGATGGGTGGATGGGTATATAAATGTCGAGAGGGAGAAGAAGCACATGGCATTGTAGAATTTAATTAGAGAGGTTTCTCTGCAGTTAGCCAAATAGTAGAAGTTTATAGGCGGTTAGCCAATTACAGTTATGAACTTATCATTATAATTATGTGTAGAGTAGCTCATGGATTGTAAAGTGATGAATAAAACAAGGTTTGGTGAATGAAATGACTTTTAACATTTATTATGTGAGAAGAGTGGCGTGACAATGTGGGCGTATCTTGTCTGGCAACCGCTTGTTCCATTTAAATATCTATTGTGACCGAGAACATCTGGGTCCAGAGCACAATTTGTGATCAGATGATTCCAATTATCCTGACATTTGATAGACCCAGAATGCATTTCTTATACATCCTTTAGCAGTGACCCTCCGAATAAACAGAAGGAATGTCATGTCAATTAGACAGGTAGTATATAATGTTCTAAAGTACTTGTTTTGTTTTTATACGCCCACATTTTCATGTGGACGTATATTGTCGTCGCCCCTGTTCGTCCGTCCGTCCACAATTGTTTGTGAACAGTCTACAGGTCACAAATTTTATCCGATTTCAATGAAACTTAAAATATAGGTTTATCACCCTAAGATCTCGGTTCCTTTCGTTATTGGCATGTATCGGACCGTAACTTCATGGGTTATGGCCCCTGATTGTACGAAAAATGACGTTTTTTAGCTTGTGAACAGTGTAGAGGTCACAATTTTGAACCGATTTGGATGAAACTTGAAATGCATGTTTATAAACCAAAGATCTTGGTTCCTTTCTATATTTGCGCCAATTGGATCGTAACTTCCTGAATTATGGCCCCTGATTGTCCGAAAAATCACCCTTTTTAGCTTGTGACCCCTCTGGAGGTCAAAATTGTTATCTGATTTAAAAAACCGTCTGATTATATAACCGTTACATGGTTATGAAGGTTGAGTTCGAATTTCGTGAAAATCGGACCAAAATTGATGGACAAAATGGCCGCCATTTGTACGCGAATAGTGTGAAAATATGTTATATCAAGGTTGTGAACAGTGTAGAGGTCACAATTTTGAAGCGATGTGGATGAAACTTGAAATGCATGTTTATAACCCAAAGATCTTGGTTCCTTTCGATATTTACGCCAATTGGATCGTAACTTCCTGAATTATGGCCCCTGATTGTCCGAAAAATCGCCCTTTTTAGCTTGTGGTCACTCTGGAGGGCAAAATTGTTATCCGATTTAAAAAAACGTTTGATTATATCACCGTTCCATGGTTATGAAGGTTCAGTCTGAATTTCGTGAAAATCGGACCAAAAGTGACGGACAAAATGGCCGCCATTTGTACGCGAATAGTGTGAAAATATGTTATATCAAGGTTGTGGACCTTATAGAGGTCACAATTTTGAACCGATTTGGATGAAACGTGACATGTATGTTTATAACCAAAAGATCTTGGTTCCTTTCGATATTTGCGCCCATCGGATCGTAACTTCCTGAATTATGGCCCCTGATTGTCCGAAAAATTGCCCTTTTTAGCTTGTGGTTCCTCTGGAGGTCAAAATTGTTATCCGATTTAAAAAAAACGTTTGATTATATCACCGTTCCATGGTTATGAAGGTTGAAATTGAATTTCGTGAAAATAGGACCAAAATTGACGGACAAAATGGCCACCGTTTGTACGCAAATAGTGTGAAAATATGTTATATCAAGGTTGTGGACCTTATAGAGGTCACAATTTTGAACCAATTTTGATGAAACTTGACATGTATGTTTATAACCCAAAGATCTTAGTTCCTTTCGATATTTGCGCCCATCGGATCATAACTTACTGAATTATGGCCCCTGATTGTCCAAAAAATCGCCCTTTTTAGCTTGTGGTCCCTCTGGAGGTCAAAATTGTTATCCGTTTTAAAAAAACGTTTGATTATATCACCGTTACATGGTTTTGAAGGTTGAATTCGAATTTTGTGAAAATCGGACCAAAATTGACGGACAAAATGGCTGCTGTTTTCTACGCGAATAGTGTGAAAATATGTTATATCAAGGTTGTGGACCTTATAGAGGTCACAATTTTGAACCAATTTTGATGAAACTTGACATGTATGTTTATAACCCAAAGATCTTGGTTCCTTTCGATATTTGCGCCCATCGGATCGTAACTTCCTGAATTATGGCCCCTGATTGTCCAAAAAAATCGCCCTTTTTAGCTTGTGGTCCCTCTGGAGGTCAAAATTGTTATCGGATTTAAAAAAACGTTTGATTTTATCAATGTTCCATGGTTATTAAGGTTGAGTTCGAATTTCGTGAAAATCGGACCAAAATTAACGGACAAAATGGCCGCCGTTTGTACGCGAATAGTGTGAAAATATGTTATATCAATGTTTATAACCCAAAGATCTTGGTTCCTTTCGATATTTGCGCCCATCGGATCGTAACTTCCTGAATTATGGCCCCTGATTGTCAAAAAAAATCGCCCTTTTTAGCTTGTGGTGCCTCTGGAGGTCAAAATTGTTATCCGATTTAAAAAAACGTTTGATTATATCACCATTTAATGGTTATGAAGGTTGAGTATGAATTTTGTGAATATCGGACCAAAAATTTATATGTTTATAACCCAAAGATCTTGGTTCCTTTCAATATTTGCGCCCATTGGATCATAACTTCCTGAATTATGTCCCCGGATTGTCCGAAAAATCGCTTTTGTTCGCTTTTGGTCCCTCTGGAGGTCAAAATTATTATCCGATTTAAAAAAACGTTTGACCATATCACTGTTACATGGTAATGAAGAGAGAGTGTGAATTACGTGAAAATCGGACTAGAAATGATGGACAAAATGGCCGCCGTTTGTATACGAGTAGTGTGAAAATATGTTATATCAAGGTTGTGGACCCTATAGAGGTCACAATTTTGAATCGATTTTGATGAAACTTGACATGTATGTTTATAACCGAAAGATCTTGGTTCCTTTCGATATTTGCGCCCATCGGGTCATTACTTCCTGAATTATGTCCCCTGATTGTACGAAAAACCACCCTTTTTAGCTTGTTGGGCCTCTGGAGGGCCTCTAATGATTTTCTGATAATTCCTTAATATGCGACAACTCTTGTTGACTGCCCGGACGATTTGGCTGCTGTGTGGGCGTATGTTTCGTTGCCTGGCAACCTATTTTTTTTTGTAGGTATATATTACTAAAGACAGAAGAGATTTAGATTTTATAGTAGATGGAGTTGAAATTAGGCAAGGTAGAATCAGAGCTAAGTTAGATATAGATGCTCCTATATATATAGGCGGACTACCTGATGATTTTCAACATTCTAATACAGAAGTTGTACGTAATTTTTACATCATTTAGTAGGTCAATAGGTCATAACACTATGGATGTTCAAAATAACCCCCCTAGTTTGCAAGGTTTATGATATTTGTTTTTCAAATTAACCTGAACAACAGATCATTATATCGCAGTGGACATGATTTTAGTCATATAAAAGTTTATTGTATGATATTAAATATTTTAGGTAAATTATAGTTAGCAAGGTTCTATTTGTATTTGTGTATTTCAAGTACATCACACAAATTTATATATTATAATTATATTTATATATGAAGTACTTCAAGTACATATAATCATTGTATAATATTATTTGTATTTTAGGTGCGTAATAGTTTACGAGGTTGTATGAAGAATCTAATCATCAATAAAGACCAGATAAATTTAGCAGATACTAAAATCATCAGTGGTGTAGGACAGTGTTATAGAGATGTTGAAAAAGGAGCATATTTTACTGGTACCTCATGGGGAGCTTATTGTAAGTTTGTAGACAAACAATATCTTTGTCACAACACCTCATACCTTTATGAAAGGGCTTTTATAAACATAGATAAAAAGCCACTGTGAAATATAGATAGCTATATCCTCTTGGTTTATTCACTGGTGTTTCAGTCCGTCCTGCTTCTCTGTGCTTAACATGTATACTATTCAAAAAAGTAGGGGATGTTTGATTTTGGGGGCGTAATACTAAAATATGCAAATGACTACGAAAAAAGTCACAATAGAACCTAACAGAAGAAACATTTCCAGTTACATGTGAAGCCCAAATGCACCAATAGCTACCACATGGAATGCAGGTGATGCTTGGGATCATCATGGGGGTCCAACCCAAGATTTGCACGACTCTGACTTTGAATGTTACAGTCATTGTGGCATTGAATTCCAGGGTGGAAACATCAGTTTAATTGTTTTATTGACCAGAAAACAAATTTTGATATGCGTCAGCTTATCCAAAATGAAAGGTTACGTGCCCTTGGTATGCTACAGATCGGCACAACACAGGCGGTTGTGGCGCAGACGATGAATGTTTCTCAGTCTGTCATAAGCAGGCTATGGTCCAGATACCGTGATACACAATCTCTACAGGACAGACCACGCTCAGGTCGACCAAGGGCGACAACTCAAGCCCAGGATCGATTTATCCGTACCTTGGCCTTGAGAAATCGTGTCATCACAGCAAATCAGTTCAGCGCTCGTCTTCAAACAGACACTGGTGTGAGAGTGAGTGGCCAGACGATTCGGAATTGACTGCATAGGGGTCACCTTTGCACCTGACGTCCTCGCGTGATCCCTTGTTTGAGAGATCATCACATTGAGGCAAGACGTCGTTGGTGTAGGGATCGTCAACAATGGGATAATCGACGCTGGAGCAATGTGATGTTTTCAGATGAGTCAAGGTTCACTGATGATTTTTTGGACAGACGTAGGAGGGTGGGGCGTCGTCGAAACGAGCGCTTCCAAGACGTTAACGTCATCAGACATGATCGATTTGGGGGTGGTTCTGTTATGGTGTGAGGAGGCATCACTGTTGCTGGAAGAACGGCTTTACATGTTGTTGCAGGGCGTGTTACAGGCCAGTACTACCGGGACAACATCTTGGCAGTCCATGTTGTGACGTTCGCACGACGTCATGGCCGCCGTTTCATCTTCCAGGATGACAACGCAAGATGTCACATGGCCAGGATCGTTACAGGTTACCTCCAACAACAGAACATCACCACATTACCTTAACCAGCACTGAGTCCCGACCTCTCCCCCATCGAGCATGTCTGGGACATGCTTGGACAGAGGTTACGTCAACGTTCTGCCAATGTCCAAGAACTTGCTGCTGCGTTGCAACAGGAATGGGACAATATGGACCAAAATGACCTTGGATGTCTCATTAGGAGTATGCCACGTCGGATCAATGCTTGTTTGGCAAACTTTTTTTGAATAGTATATAAGAAATAGTAAGTAAGCTAATATACAATGTACTTTATATTAAAGACATTAATCTGATCTCTTACAGCAAATAATGTTAGGGTAAAGAAAGATTTTAGTATCGAGCTATATTTTAAAACCCAGAAGTCAAATGGTGTTCTTCTTACTAGTAGTACTGATGATCTAATATCAGCTGTTGCCATAGAAATAGTTAATGGACAGGTAAAAAAATGATATATTACTGATATAGTTCTTTATATACAAAAATAACATTCAAATTTTACATTCTTAAAGAAGAAATAGACTACAACAACCCCTTTAAGCCAACTAGCTGTAAATATGCTGAATAACTGGTATTCTAGACTGGCATGACACATTAGGAATTCATGTCTGTAGTGAGGACTGTCACTTTACGAAACAACTCAAATATTCCTGAAAATATTATTGTTTTGCGGCCAAAACTCGCAACCAGTGACACAGGGTCGGCATGGATAAAAGGTCAAAATACTACCGATCCTACACAGGGAAATTTTGTCAACACCAGGATAGAACGTAGGACTTGCTGGTTACTGAGCCAGCGCCTTACTCACACAGAGCTACCAATGTAAGATTTTTGGTTTTTAAGACCATATTGTGTCTTTGGCTAATTGTTGGTGCACTCTTTCTATAGAGTCAAATCCCATGTACTAATAAAAGTGGACGACATGTTTATATTTATATGTAAAAACTGTGATATTTTGGTAAAATCCTAATAATTGTCAAAATATTCATCAAATTCTATCTGTTTATGACATATGGCTGGTAGACCAAATAAGGCAATGTTCTCCCTCCTGGTCGTGAGAGGAATAAACTTTATTCCATGATTGGGATGGAAATTAACGTCAAGGTCAATCTAGAATGTGCAAAAATGAGGGGTTTATAAAAGAGGGTGTTCAGTGAGGCTGGTCAGAGCTGACCCAGGTATTCAAGCAGCTATCATTTACTGAGAACAAGGGACCTTGTAAGCCATTCCAGCTGAACAATAAAGTTGTAGGAACCATTTAACCTGTAGTATTATATATTACAATCCCGAAGAAAACACTATGAAGACGTCCGGTATTACTACACCCTGGCTCCCTTATAATAACAAATTACCATGTCTCTCATTTTGTAAATATACAAAATTCGCATTCTGAAATATTTATTGAATTTACTATGATTTTTGATATAAACTTCTTTCTTGCTCATTTGCTAGGTAAAGTTTACAATGAAGAATGGAGTTTTTTTTATAACTGTTCAATCAAAGATAGGAAAAGAATTTCATTATTGTGACAGAAAATGGCACAGGGTTCAAGCCAGATTGTTTGAATCCAATATAGGTCTTAGGATAGACAAAGACCCAGAGAATATAGCTTCCAGTCCTGAAGAATTTAAATATTTTGAAACCCGCTCACCTCTTATTATTGGCGGAATAGCGAGTAAGTTGAACCATTTTGATTAAATTAAATATTTGTCGCAGGTAATAAACTAGGCTCAATAATTCTTCATTGGTTTTAATAGTGTAACTTTGGCAGACACTAGTGAACCGACCATATTAATTTTGTTTTGTGGGGTGTTTAGCGAAAATGAGACCGACTGATGCACCAGCCTCTAATATGAGTGACAGAGTCACAAGTCAAGAACCACAGGTGTGAGTTTTCTAGGGAGGTATTGGGGCACGCTCATCCACAGAAATGTCTGGATGCCATTTCCAGGGCTTTGAGGGGAAAGTTTTGCTGAATTTTAATAGTGAGAAAAGACTTATAACATGAGTAAAATCGAGTACTCTATGCATGGGAATTCACGTAATGTATTCAAAATTTTGCAGGAATGTACAAAGTACTGTGAATCTGTGACAAAAGTGTATTGTGTTACATATGATAATACTTGGCTCTAATTTAGATAATTTGTGGCGCTGGAACGGCCCAGACACACTTCATCAATGTGATTGGCCAATTATTCATTAATTGCTTTGTGGTAATATTTTTAATCATACCCAGTAATCCATTTATGGTGTGAGGTATGCCTCTGGGTAAAAATTTCCTAGATTCATAATGCATTATTTATTATTATCTTTCCAGTACCTGTAGCCCTTGCTCTGCTGGGCTAGCAGTTGTTTTCAGATTGTAATATTTATTTACAGGAATATTCCCTGCTCAAGGAGCAACATCTATTACAGTCGGCTATACTGGGTGTATGCGTGATATAACTATAGATAATCAACCTATAGGCTGGTATGATCTGATAGATTTTAATGGTATAAGACGAACAACTTGTCCACAACAATAAATAAATAATACATATCAATTAACAATCACTAATTAGATATAATTAAAACTACTTTAATCAAAATAAAATAATATTTATAATATTTAAAGAATAAAATTTTTATACACAACAAGAGTTAAATCATTATCATTTATTTTTTATTTTTGTGTTCTTATATTAACTTATGGTTGTATATTGTTCGATAGGAGTGTGTTACTGGGGTGTGACAGAGAGGGAGGATAGTACAGCAAGCCAACTGGCTGTTCCTACTGGCAGTAATCAGCGACATTAATTTAAGCTGCAAAATTACAAGATCTGTCAATTTTAATCAAGGTATCGGGCCCCAGTTATGCTGTTAAGACTGGTGCCCAGTTTGGCTCAGTTTCTAAGGTATAAGACTTGGATGAAATTGAAACTATGCTAGTTCTCCATTGTCATATATGAAATATATTGTACCTAGTTTATAACAGCATTTTATGGACAGAATTTCAAACAATTTTAAATGCAAAAATAGGTTCAAAATGGGGGGGGGGGGACTGCATTCTCTAGAACCCGAATGGATGCATCTTCTAATAACAAGGGACAGAATTGCACAGACAATTAAGAACAGCTAACAGTTTGTTTTCAGAAGGCCATGGAATGATGAAAATTTGTTTCCTTAGGAAGGCATAAATTGTGAGTTGTCAATGGGGAAATAGTATTGATTTATGAGTTGTCAATGGGGAAATAAAATTTAAACAGGTTTCAGAGTGAAATTTACTCAAACAGGAAGTCTCCGGTATTTCCAGTCTGGTTTCCCCCCCAGTGGTGCAAGAAGGATGGTCTAACAATGAACAGTGTCTAGTTCGGATAATAAAACGAGATCCCATGGACAGTTGG
The DNA here is from genome assembly GCA_036850965.1 of Patella caerulea. Lineage (NCBI taxonomy): Eukaryota > Metazoa > Mollusca > Gastropoda > Patellidae > Patella > Patella caerulea. The sequence goes on along the minus strand of JAZGQO010000008.1, from coordinate 865,105 downwards.
AAACTGATTTCCCTCGTATGCCTGTCTTCATTAGTGTAGTTAAAGCAGATAAGGTAGTTGTGGCACAATACCCAGATCTGCGACGGATTCTTAGGGATGGGCCCTATTGAAAATATCATAATATGTGTACTTTTCACGTAAGTATCTGTTACTTTTTTGGATTTTTGCCTCATGTTGGCTCAGCCATTTGTGAAATAAATGAGTCTGGTGACCAACAAAACCTATAAATTGTATATTACACAGGTCATTTCACTAACATTATCTGTTTAAGCTCAATTTCAGATCATTTTGGCAGCCATCTTGGATTTTCTGCTCTCCTGAAGTTAACCTGTAGTTTTCAGTGGTAGATAACAACAAATCTCTTCACTAGGGTCCCTTCTATCAGAAACAATTGTCAAATTTTGTTCCCAGAGAAATTGTTGCAGATCTGGAAGTTGTACCTCGACTATATAAACCTATTTTCACTTCATTTTGTTCCATAACCCAGAAAGAATGATTTTACAGATATATGGTGATAGAAATGTTAAGAGGGTTTCAAAATCCCCATACCCCTGGTTTACTAATTACCTTCCAACCTATGGTTGTTTATTTTGGGGGGGGTTGGGATGGCCTAGTCGTCTACAGTGCCGCGCTTCGACCTCTAGCTGGCCGGTCACCTCTGGCTTGCGGCTGTGGTTTCGAGCCCTGGTGTGAGCGTATATGGCATGAAGATAGGGGCGCCTTCTCAACCTCGTGGGTTTCCTCCGGGCACTCCGGTTTCCTCCCACTGCTAAAGACCCCTACGCGCAAGCGAATTATTGAAATAAAATTAAACCATATGTTAGTCCCGAAATGACCTAGTTTGTGTTGAGTGGACGTCAAACCCCATTTCTCTCTCTCTTGTTTTTTTTTTGTGTTTCCTACAGCAGTTACTCAACTCCTCTGGGTCACCGTTACAAAATATTAGCTTCCTTAACGCAGCCATCTTCCCACACATGGTAAATGGTTGAATGTGTGTGGCGATTATCTTATTTTCGGGAGCAGGAACAAATGCTGTGAGGGGGGACAACTGACACATGGTTATTAATTTCTCTGTATTAACACTCACTCAAAGGTGAATATTGTGAGCAATACCACATAAATAGTCCAGCAAGTGACAATTGTTTAACTTATAGGCATAGATAGATACATAGTAACGCTCATTAATCATTTAATAAACTACACTATAAAGAACAAATAAAATCACAGGCAATAAAATCAATACTAGACCAATTATTGGGGTGTTCCCACTCACTCAAAGGTGAATATTGTGAGCAATACCACATAAATAGTCCAGCAAGTGACAATTGTTTAACTTATAGGCATAGATAGATACATAGTAACGCTCATTAATCATTTAATAAACTACACTATAAAGAACAAATAAAATCACAGGCAATAAAATCAATACTAGAACAATTATTGGGGTGTTCCCACTTAGCCGGCAGGCTTTGATGTCAAATTTTGCGGCAAATCCAGAGTTAATCCTAGAACAATGGTGTTATAAACTATAGTCTATATCTTTTTTAAGACTAAAACTGTATTGATTTTAACATTAAATACTTACGCATATAAAAATATATTGATTTTAACAAATTTAATATTTATTAAATAACATTAAATGATTTACACATATAAAAATGCATTACAATTTACACATTAAACTTTTATTAAATAGCATTATATAATTTATAAATAAATGCCTTACAACATAACAATCATTTTACAACCCCACTAAATAGGAAATATTTGTTCCATACCGATTTACACTTAAAGAGCCATTTAATAACTGTATTTTCAAATGTTCAATTCTTTTATGAAGTTGTCAATATTTGGTACCACCAAATGTGTATTAAATATCGGCCACCTCGATTATTGGAGATAAAGTGAATATTAACCTGAATGTTTGCCATTTTAAAATAAATATAATTTCGACACAGATCGACCATCTATTTATATCAATAATAATATAATAATAACAGTTTATTCACAACTACATGTACAAGCATGAGTATGGAAGTTACAACAAACATTGTGATACATAACAAACAACATGTCTTTCAAAATAATAGTAATTTTCAAGACTAGTGGTACATATTTATCTAATCATCAATGTTTAATGTTACACATCAATGGACAAGGCTATATTTATATTCCTCTTTTCTTAAAAGCGTGTAATACAAAACTTCCCACATTTTCTATAGATTCTACATTATTCATTAATATATTAAGTTGAATTGAATCAGTTATATTAGGTTTGATGAATGGTGAGAGATATTGTTGTCTCAAATTATCATAAAATGGACAATACAATAAGAAATGTTTTTCATCTTCTACTAATTGAAAGTTGCAGTTTTTACACAATCTTTCATTACGTGGAATAAAGGGTTTACTGTATCATCCATTTCAATTTCCAGTTTATGTGCACTAAGTCTAAATTTACTGAGTGCACCCCTTTCATCTTTGTTCAATGTACATAAATAGTTTTCCATTTTATATGAATTCTTAATATTATAATAAAAATCACGTTTTGAATTTGTTTTCATATGTAATCGGGTTTTAAATAAGTGTAAAAAGAATTCTGTATTAAAATTTTCATTTTTTGCGGCAGTAAATATTTCACCCATTCCTGTTTCCTCCAGTATAACTTGGATTTGACTAAGCCATTTGCTATTAGAAGTCTTCATCTCTGTGATAGCTATAGTGAATATAGTGAATTGAATTCATGTTTGAAATCATAATGCCGGCATGAACTGTGTTCAAAATGTCATTAATTAGTTGGTTAATAAATTTTATTAAGAGGGATTAAGAGCTCATTAACGCTGAACACTAGTGAACAGTTCTTGAGTGACCACTTTTAAACAGACTATAGTTTCAAGATCAATCAAAGGATTAACTAAGTGGGAACACACCCAATTATTTTCATGTATACAATAAACTGTGATTATATGTAATCAATTTATTTACAATGACCTATTTACTTATACAGAATAATTAGCCATGGTGATTTAATTACCTTGTCACAAATGACATGAATTCTGTCACCTAATTAATCCTAGAGAAGACCATTTAATACAATATACTAGAGTATAATATTTACATGTTGAATATTTAATTATCTTGCTGTCAAATAAAAATATTCTCTTTAACAAAACATGTCATTGTTCAAATGTAGGGGTCCTGACAAGGACAGCTGTCTAGTCATTTGGATAGGTTGAAAAACCCTTGCCCTGTGTACACATTAGCGTGCACATAAAAGATCCATTGACAGTTGGAATTTGATATATAAGTGTAGGCCGTAGTGCCACTGTTAGGGCCAAATTTCCCTCATAGCACATTCTATGGTGTATGCCCGTCTTCATTAGCCCAGTTTCGAGCAGAATAATAAGGCATTAAACTCCATTCATTTCACACTTTTTGGGACACAATAACTCTCTCTCTAATTGAGCCAGATTGTGCTAACTTGGTGTAGGTGTTTATTAGGTCAATACCTTGATGTGGTTGGAAGATGAACCTTTTCTGCTTACGGTAAACAGAGATAAGCAATTTGATTGGTTGATGCTTTGGGATATTATAACGTTAGTTCTAATTAAGTCAAGAGTAATGAAACTTGTTGTATAGTTGAACTCCATCAAGGCATTGACCTAATAAGCATACACACCAATTTTGAACATTTTAACTCAATTCGAAAAAGAGTTATTATGTTCCAAAGTCTCGGCAAATCAAATTGCTTATCGCTCTGCTTACCCTGAGCAGAAAATGCTCATTATCGATCATGGTCAAGGTATTGCTTTAATGAAACTATACACCAAGTTTCATCACTATCACTTAATTAGAACTAAAGTTATCGTGTCTCAAAGCATCAACCAATCAAATTGCTTATCTCTGCCTACCCTAAGCAGAAAATGCTCATCTTCAAACTCCATCAAGGCATTGACCTAATAAGTGTATACACTAAGTTTGAACATTTTAACTCAATTAGAAGGAGAGTTATTGTGTTCCAAAGTCTCGACCAATCAAATTGCGTATTGCTCTGCTTACCCTGAGCAGAAAATGCTCATTATCGAACTTAGTCAAGGTATTGCTTTAATGAAACTATACACCAAGTTTCATCACTATCACTTAATTAGAACTAAAGTTATCGTGTCTCAAAGCATCAACCAATCAAATTGCTTATCTCTGCCTACCCTAAGCAGAAAATGCTCATCTTCAAACTCCATCAAGGCATTGACCTAATAAGTGTATACACTAAGTTTGAACATTTTAACTCAATTAGAAGGAGAGTTATTGTGTTCCAAAGTCTCGACCAATCAAATTGCGTATTGCTCTGCTTACCCTGAGCAGAAAATGCTCATTATCGAACTTAGTCAAGGTATTACTGTACACCAAGTTTCATCACTCTCACTTAATTAGAACTAAAGTTATCGTGTCCCAAAGCATCAACCAATCAAATTGCTTATCTCTGCTTACCCTAAGCGGAAATGCTCATCTTCGAACTCCATCAAGGCATTGACCTAATAAGCATATACACCAAGTTTGAACATTTTAACTAAATTAGAAGGAGAGTTATTGTGTTCCAAAGTCTCGACCAATCAAATTGCGTATCGCTCTGCTTACCCTGAGCAGAAAATGCTCATTATCGAACTTAGTCAAGGTATTACTATAATGAAACTATACACCAAGTTTCATCAATCTCACTTAATTAGAACTAAAGTTATCGTGTCCCAAAGCATCAACCAATCAAATTGCTTATCTCTGCTTACCCTAAGCGGAAAATGCTCATCTTCGAACTCCATCAAGGCATTGACCTAATAAACACATACACCAAGTTTGAACATTCTAGCTCAATTAGGAAGAGAGTTATTGTGTCCCAAAAAGTGTGACGGACGGACAGACAGACAGACGGACAGACAGACAGACGAACCCATTTTAATAGTCCCCCAACTTTCTTCGAAAGGCGGGGGACAAATATTTCAATAATATTATCGATATAATATAAAATATCCCCATAGTTTTATCAAACTACAACAATTTCACTACACTACACTTTCAGATTTTGAGGATTAAATTGGAAACACAGTAGTCACTTTTTAAGATGGACAGTTCACCAGGATTCATTTTTTGGTCAGAACAGACAAGGCCGCGTCGCACAGATTTGAAATGGGCATAAAACACGGATGGACGCCATGGGAATGATTTTCGAGTTGCAGTTGTAGGTGATGCGAGGCAATCCAACTTTTCAGGTTTAGCCCTTTGCCCGCCCTTATAAGATGTGGAAACAGTATTCTGTATACTCTATCATGTGGAGGCGTCAACAACACACTCAATAAAACAGCGAGAGGACATGCAAGTGGACGATAACGTCTTGTCTGAATTGACTTTTAGTTATTCGGAGATTGAACCAAGGTAATCTAAATAGAAAAGACATTATATGTTCAAAGTACAGCAGTGGCATTATGAACACAGCCGATAGTCTATATTTTGCCATCACCACCACAACAACTGCTTTTCTTCCCCAGAAAAGACGGTATTTGTTTTTTCGTTAAATCTGTGCAGCTTAAAAAATATTTTTGTTTTCCAAATAACCAGCCAACAGTGTCCCTGCCGAAATCCCAAAATAAATAGATGACACATTAATTAATCGCACATTTATTTTTTTCAAAGGTATCGAGCAATCAAACTATACCCTAAGTTTCATCACTCTCTATCAGATAGCCACGGTTATCTTCTCGCAAAGCATCGACTAATGAAATCGTTTAGCTTTAGCTCGAAATGTTAATCAGTGAACTCAGTCAAGACATACCTGATGAACATCTACATCAAGTTTAAATATTCTACCTCAAAAGCGGAGTTGTTATGTTCCAAAGTGACCAGTCAAATTGCCTATATCTGCTATCGTAAGCAGACAATACTCATCTTCGAACTCCATGGTGGCATGGACTGTAGCGACCGGGGGGGGGGGGGCATTAGCTCCCCCCTAATATTGAGCCAAAAATAGTGATTTCTTAGGAGTTTTCTTAGCCGGCCACATCCTCAGCCCCTTTAAAACATTCTGTAGCCCCCCAAATTTTATGAGCTGGCTACAGCCCCGACTTAATGAAAACCTACACCCAGTTTGAACATTCTACCACAATTAGAAGGAGAGTTATTGTGTTTCAAAGTCCCCGCCATTCAAATTACTTATCGATCTGCTTACCCTGGGCAGAAAATTTGATTTGCCGAGACTTTGGAACACAATAACTCTTTTTCGAATTGAGTTAAAATGTTCAAAATTGGTGTGTATGCTTATTAGGTCAATGCCTTGATGGAGTTCGAAGATGAGCATTTTCTTCTTACGGTAGGCAGAGATAAGCAATTTTTGGATGACACTTCGTGTTCAGTTTGATTGGTCGATACGTTTGAAAAAAATAAATGTGCGATTAATTAAAATGTGTCATCTATTTATTTTGGGATTTCGGCGGGGGACATCAGCCTCACTGTTGGCTTGTTTATATTATATCGATAATATTATTGAAATATTAATTTTTCAATTCAAATTCTACATTTACTTTTTAAGTAAATTTATTTAATGAATACGAACAAATTTGTCGATAATATTAATAATTGACCAAATTTACAATTTATTGCATCAAAGAACGCTAGATATTTGTTTGACAGTTGTCTATGACATGACATCACAACGGAACGTTTCACAATACAAGGAATTGTGTGATAATCAACAGAACTGGCATATGGTACACGCCGAGTCGCTTGACATCTTTCAAACAATAATTCATAATGATGTTTTAAATAATTAATTTGACCTTTCGAATTTTATAATATCACAATGCTGAGTTGAAAAATATTGATTTTCATTTATCTTCCAACAATATTATTTTTAGATTTTTTTCTTCCCAAATCTTTTTGTCCATCCATGTCGACCGAGAAGTGTTGTGAACAATACATTTTTACAGAGTCGATAAGATTGACGATTTGTTTTGTATAGAGAAAATCTTCCATTTTTATTCAATCTACTGCGGAATTCTGTCTTTGTCACCTGTAATTGCCATCTGCTTACAAATTTACGGTTTCATTTTATGGAAGTTTATTGATTAGAATTTCTCAATTTGGGTTCCTCAGTTTTAATTTTGTATTTTGGGGTACATTTTAGAGATGTAAAAATGTCATTATTAAAGTTAATTTATAGATATAGAAAATTGCATTTAAAAGTCCTTGAAAGAAAGGAAATCTCAACATCATATTTTCTAGTCAGGTTAACTAATATTTTTATATGTCCACAAAATTCCTTATAGCTGTGTTAAAATTCATACATAAATCGGAGAAGGTCGTTTGACCTGGCTAAATGATTCAGGATGCCAACTTTGACAAATTTAAAGATATGTTAACGATTTCTGTTTTGAATAAAAAAAAGAAATTAAATAGTGATTGTGGAAGCTTGGGGTTCGTTATTCCAGGCGAACAAAGTTGTCCCATAAAATATTAATGTATATATACTGAGATGTTTATTGCATTTCTTGAAAATGAAAAATTTGGTGTTAACATGACTGAAAAGAAGCCCGTTGGATTTGGGATTTGAGATGTTATAAAGAATTATGGGTTTGCACCAAGAATAGCCGTCTGTGAGCTGTATAAAAGGTATGATAAAACTGTCTACCTAGGTAATTTCAATGAAGAGAAATAACAGCTGCCCCTCAACCCCTTCCTGTTGTCAACCCTAAACACATAGTTTGTGTGTTATCTTTGTGTTAAATTTAACAAGTAAAGAACGTTTTCACAGTTCACTTTTTGTCTGCTTAACTAAAACCATAATTGTTCATTCGAGTGTAGGTTATATGCACTTGTAGGTCTATTTAACAGGGGCCACCCATTCTACTGCCTTAGGCCCCATCTGACCTAAATCCATCTTGGTTGTCATTGCAGTAAGCTAACTCATTTCCAATATTCAATAGAGTGGTTCAATTCTGTAATAAAATACAAACGAGACTGCTGTTTTATTGCAAAATTTATTGCCCTTTACATACATGGGTCTATATAAACAATGGTATAAAATGACCAATCTTATGGGCCGACATATTATTGACGAATGCAGTTTCTTCAAGAATCTATTGAAACAAGCGATCGTTTGACCCAGACGTACCTACAAAACCTTTATATACCACAGTTCTATAATCAAGGAAATGTTGATTTTTATTTAATGCAGGTTAAATCGCCTCAGATAACCTCAATCAAAGACATTGTATAAACTTGGTTTTTTGGTTTTCTGAGAATATTGCACAAACTTTCTGATACAGCGAAATGATTATATTTTTTGAGTATTTGGATTTTGTGAATCATACTTCAAAGTATAATTTAACCAAAGTAATCAAAATATACACGTTCCTCTGGCAACTAATTGATTAAAGTTAAAATCAGAATGAAATAATAGGTTTTGACATCAAATTTCACTATAAATCTATTGACTGAAAATATTCTCACCACAAGAGTAGGCTTATGAGAAACATTAAAATCAGAAAGTCGCTCATGGTACTAATCCCCCAAAATTATTTTATTTGCAAATGGACATTGTGAAGTGATATGTGCCTATAATTAGGTTAAGCCTTTTACAGTTGAAGAAGAATGTATTTGACTGAACTATAGTATAATAGTGGTTGCCAGGAGCTATGTATATTGTCACCATCACTTGTAATTAGATGTGATTGATTTAGAAGATGACAAGATTTGATGTAGTAATCATTACTTGATCTAATAACTGACAATAATCATCTAGATGTTTATCTTTATGTATTGTTATTACCTGTGTTTACAGGTAAGCTGTATATCCTCTCATATAAATATTGACAGACAGATGTGTCAGATAACTTAAGCAAGGCGAGAACACATTTTTCTCTACGATATCATTAACTTGGATACTAAAGTTACAACATGTATGGCAATCCACAAAATCGTTATAATAATAATAAAGTCACAATATTATTGTATATACTGTACTGCTATTGCAATTATGGTAAAGCCCCAAAACGTTGCAACAGGTCATAGAGAGAAATAACACTTACTGTATTCAAATTTGAAATGGACTATGTTCTATTGCAAATCGTGTTATCTTCACGGGATATAGTGCTAGCACGGGAATATGCTGCGGAGGGAGGGTGTCTAACAAGGGCTCGGACAAACTCACGTGCATGTTTTCGTTGGATACAGGACTAAATCACAATCTAAGTTATGTAACTCTGTTCGGTGGATTTCTAGAAAGATTACAGAATCGTGATTTGTTTTATTGGAGAAATCAAACATACAAATCAAAATAACAAGAAAAAAAAATAAAGATGAAAGTCATTAATAGGTGTGTTACTGTAGTAATTGATCATTAGAGAGAAACCGTTATAAAAACTACATACCTAAAATCTCAAGATTCACAAACCACGAGACACACGCCAAGTTGTCAGTTCAGTCAGACTATAAACTTGTGCAATAAAAATTATACATCTTTACTTTCTCACCATTTTCAACCTATATTGTAAGTTAAATACAATTTGGTATATTGTTATTTAAATAAGATTTGATAGAAGCCAGTGGTTTATTCCCATAACGCCGACTCACCGAGTTTTAGAGGAAAAATTTTGGTCGGTATTAAGGGGTCGACTTACCAAGAACAATAGACCCAAGCTGGGGGATAAAACTAATTAAGCCGATAATTTTGGGAGCATTTATTTTTTTAAAAAAAAACAACCTTTAACACATAACATTACAAATAATATTAACTTTTGGCACGCATAAAATGTCCAACATAGTCCAAAAATTCTAACAAATTCAATCCTCCTTCTTCATATCTCTGTTTTGCATCTTCGATCTTTCTGTTGATGTCGATGTTTAGGTAATTTGGGAAATTTCGTATTTCTGGCTCTATATAGGGTGCTCTTCTTGGAGTAAAAAGTTCGCATGCCGGCGATGGTGGTTCTATTGTCGTCTGTCCATTCACCATTCCGTTTACCGTTTATTTCTTCTTGGTAAAGTTGTGTAATCGAATTTGTCGTAGATTGGACATTTTCCTTTAGGCACTGCATCATTTCTGTGATCTATGAAAAATAAGATTTATTTTATAATAACAATGAATAAATAGTAAAATATAAAATTAGAAGCTTACGACAGAAATTTAAAAAAAGAAGAGAATTCAAGTGTAATTTTAAAGGTGATTTTTATAACACAGTAACTTAGTTGTATATCGGAATAGGCTGGTGGGTGGTTGTGGTCAACGTCTATCCTGCTAATTATATCGTTAATGGTTGATGCTGTAGCATCCGTTGCACTTTTCGCAGCACTACCATATCAATAAGTCGTTATTCTTTCTCTTATTCAGTCTATACTTAAAACCAGCAACACATAGGTAACTGCCACCTCTTGCTGTAGGAAGAAACTTAGATAGTAACTGTACATTAGCCATCGTAGAAAAAAATGTATATGAAATGTCTTGGGATTATTTACGTATTTATACTTATTTTTAGAAATAATCACAATGAACTGAATTTCGATCACTTGTCAGCTTCATGTTGAACTGTCTTATATTATTTTATTTATTAATGAGTGAGTTGAATTTAAATGAACTATATTAATAATCTGAACAAAGTAAAGTAAACTACATTAATAATGACTGGTCCCTACCTCATTAACGCCTTTAATCCGTTCTTAACCCATCAAAGAGTGCCGCGGTCGACTTTCCAAATTCTGGTGAGTCGGCGTTATGGGAAGACACCAAGCCAGTGTAGGTAGGGTCACGGCCAGAATCTAGATATAAGAAAGCAAAGTTTTATTATCCAGTTTTAACTATGTGCCTGTCACAAAAACAAGCCTTATATCAGTTGACTGACGATATACAACCAACCTATACAGTCAAATAATTTCCGATTCGGATTAGAGGGATGGTTTAGATTCTTTTCATTTCTTTTCCCAAATAAACTTCCTGTAAGTTATTAATCCAAGATACATGTATAATATGTAAACTTGTCAATAAGTTCTGGAGTTTCAGTAAACAACAGCAAGTCCAATATACACAATATAGGTATATTATAGTTAAAATCTTGATTAATTCCAGTTGGATAAATGTCTGATCGGACGTGTATCCTCTCGTCGTTACTGCCTATACCATAGGTTCCCAGCCTTTTTTGGGTGGCGACCCAATTCCTGACCCAGGATCAGATGGCAACCCCTCGAAGAACAAAGTCCCATTTTACTATGAAACATCATTATCATCCACTTTTATTATTGTTTACTTTTTTAAAGTCTGATAACAAATTATTGAGAGGAAATCGATTAGTAATGTGACAAGAGCTGTGTAGATCAAATGTTCCCGAAGCAACGGCCGCAGAATTACAACTGAAATTCCCGAATTTTTAAGTACTTTATTTGAGGTCCAATCACAGGTCGTGATACAAACACATCTCCAAATACAAACATTGCGATCTCCACCAAAAAATGAATAGATAAGTTTACAGCCGTTAAAAGGTTTTGAATTTCAGTTGAAAAACTCACGGAAAAGCAATCGAAACTGTTTTAGAGACTAGAGAAGTATTTATTTACACGAAAATTGGCAACAGCAAACATAAGCGTCCGGCCTCGATGACAATTAAGGGGCAGAACCTGAAATGCCGGAAAAAATATGGGTTTACAGACAGCGGCGTCGGTGTTGTTTGCCTCTCTTGAGCTTACCTTGTATGGACCCCCAAGAAAATTTTGGAATATTTGACGGCTGCAAACCCGTTTTCCTGCTATTCCAGTTCGAGAACAAAGCATCTTCAAAGTGATCTATACAGCCTAATTAATGTGGCTGATTCGAATTCCAATCAACCAATCAATCGTTTACAGTCAACGAAGACGGGACCGCGGTTAGGAGAAAATTTGACGCTCCCAAACGCGAATACAGCAACTTCAATGTGGTCCAATGTAGCATTTCCTGCTATTCTAGCCCGTGTATAAGCAACTCCAAAAGTGTCCCACTCATCCAAACTGACTGTTGCAGCTGCATTCACAAATAATAATCAATACTCGAAAAAAAGTCGCACAAAATAGAGTGGCTCGAGACAAAATTTTTTAATCCATAGTCAACCCAGTACAGATTCGAAAAAAATTCGGGTTTACTGATAGCGGCGCCGGTCTTCTTCGAGATCTCGCATGGGCCACCAAGAAAATTTTGAAATATTTGACGGCAGCAAACGCGTTTTCCTGCAATTCCAGTCCGTAAAATTAGTGTTTTATTAGATTTCGGGCACTTTATTTTCCATGTATTGAAGATGTATAGAAAGATTACATGAAAAGATAACATTTTTATTTAAAGTTCTCAGACTAGTCCGCGACCCCACGAAAAGAGCTCGCGACCCAGAGGTTGGGAAACGCCGGTCTATGTCATGTAATATGAAAATAACGTTTTACACCACAGATGTTCTAAGGCAAGTATGGAATCCTTAACATTTAACATCTATTTCTCACCGTGATTCTTCTTTGTTCGCCAAAAGGAATCACTTTTCCTTGAAAATAGTTTTAAATTATTATATATTCGGGTCAAAGATACGGCAAATTAGAAAGTTACCAAATATTAATTTGTTTTTATCATTTCTATGAGAAAGAAACTTCAACGCGGAAACTGCAATACATAGAATTGAAATGAAATGAAACGGGTTTAACGTCCTACTCTTCTTCTCCGAACTGGGCTAATGAATACGGGTATACGCCATAGGTGTGCTATGAGGGAACTGTTGCCAGGACAGCGGCACTATGGTGTACTCTTATATCGAATTCCAACTGTCAATGGATCATTTACTTTGCACGCCAATGTGTACACGGGACCTCGGGTTTCCTTACCATCCGAACGACTAGACATCTGTCTTTGCCAGGTCCTCGGTCCTGCAATGCTGACAAAGGGGAACCACGCTGGAAAATATGGATTAAGTAATTTAAACTATCCCTACTTATACGTATAGCGTATATAAAAGTGTATGGATAGGCCTATATCAAGCCTTGATCAAGAACTACGCGACTACGTTATAAGCCCAAGGTGGAAGTGGACGTTAATCCCCAAAGAACGAACTACACGACGCAATATCTGCATACGGGTAGATATTAGTAGATATAGATATAGATATATACATGTTTATGGGAGTTTATAAGTGTGATGTAGGTCTAAACAGGTGTTAACTACGAATATACATCACTTAATTACAATCCACATCATTTCACAAGCTGATAGATACTTTGATCCGCCCAGGGCATGTATATTATAATATTATAACGCGCTAAGATAAATTGTACACACGTACATAATATAATATGTATGTTTACATATCTTCTCTGACGGCTCATCCATTAATGGTGATTGCCCTTTACGACATTCTTTTTTTCACGGTCTACTTTTTAATGTTTATGAAGTCTGGCTTGTTTGAAGGGTCCAAACAAGGACAATATCCACACGTGATTATTTCAGATGAAGAGGATCCCACCCCCTATCAAAATAGGTGTAGCATTCACACACACTGTACGACGGCTAATTAGTCTAACAAGACGAAAATATTATGGGGTTAAACGCCCCGCTTTACTAAACCCACTGGGCTTATGAACGCCATAAAGTTTTGTTTTCTACATACACGGTCACATGTACAGGGGGGGGGGGCGGGCAAAAAAAAATCAAAAAAAAATTTGGGGGGGGGGGATAATTTTCTACATAATTAGAAGTCGGGAAACGCCATTTCGATGGATTAGAGGCAATAAACGGTCATTTTTTTAGTGATAATTGTAAATTATAATTCGAAAATTGAATTATATTTTATTCATCACAACTTCGATTTCATTATTGAATGGACATTTCAAACAACTTCATGCAAAACCCGTTATAATTCGGCATTATGATACAAAATCGGCGGCAATCAACTCATCTTAATTTGCACTCAACACTTTAACAAACAAGTGTTAAACATACATTATGCAAGAGCTAAATCTGATTATTGCAAGTCTTTATTTAGGCTTTAGATGTCATAGAAATTATAACTTAGATCTCTATTTACACAACAAGCACAAAATCAACTCTGTAGATCCACGGATGGCTTGGATTTAAAAAGGATTTCATTGATTGATTAAATTTTTAAATGGCGTAGTGAGCGGAGATTAACCGTTAGGTTGATCTTCTTTGATTGACATTTAGTAATTGAACATATTAACACAAGGTACAATTTTATGGATACACAATTACTGAGTTTGATACTAAGCGACGTTTCGACGAGGATGCTCTCGTCTTTATCAAGCAATGATACAAATTTGTGAATAGTGTAGGCAAATATATACAGAATATGCAACAAAGATAAAAACAAATACAATTAAAGTTTAACACCTATGAGTTTTCTGTTGTGTCCTCTGGGCACTCCGGTTTCCTCCCACGGCATAGACCCCTGCGCCTGCTCTTAGATAATAAAAATGAAAAATAAGACTTGTCTGCGATATCACCTTCGGTGGAAGCGGACGTTAAACGTTACGAAAAACAACACCCCCCCCCCGCCGGTTGAAGTGGACGTTAAACTCCAGTAACGAACGAACAGAAAGCAATATGACGTCACCGTTTGACATGACTTCTGGAATAATATGTCTAGCCTTGTTCTTCGAGTGCCTTGTTACAAATGGCGTTAAAACGCATTATTGTACACGAGTCGTGTATCAATGGTAAAGTGTTTATTTGTCTAAAATATTGGATATTAGAATCTTACTCTTTCCCGATGAGATCCCAACACCAATGTTGATTTGAGTTTTCAATATCGAAGACTTTGAATGATACTGAGTTAGAGATTGGCATCATTAGTTACTTTAAGTACATGTTTAGTAATTGTTAAGGAACATGATGTTTCCAGTATTATTTTAATAATGGTAATTGTTTTATACCAGATTTACAGACTATATAACAATTGTATAACATTGTTTAAATCAGTGACAGGTGTGACGTGTGTCTATTATGTCATCATGGATGAGCTTCGGCGATGCTGGGTGTTAAACCTGCTATAACTACTTGGCATGTCGTTTATCATGTCATATTCCTAGTCATGTTCAAAACCTTTAATCTGACAGCCTTATTCTTTTTTTCACGATCAAACACACAAATGTCACTTAGTATAATTGTTATGTTGAATGTAATTAAAAGCTCTCACATAGCCAAAATAAAAGTTAAATATATAACTTCAGACCATACGCAACCAAACTATCAAAGGTACTTTTATTGAAAAGAAAAGCCAACATTTTCGATCAATTTAAGTTATGATCGTAAAAATTTTTACAATTGTTTCTGTTGACTTTTATAGACAATAATAGTAATTTTGCTATCTTTTTTTTTCGTATAAACCAGCCAAATCTTCACGAAGGGCTTAACATCATGACGTCAGCAATCGATACGTTAAAATATTACATATTTTTTTCACTTTTGACATAAACGATCTTGCTTGGACATTTAAAAGATTTTTTATTCAAGGATAAATATATGTAAATTAAATGTATGTGACAAGATAAAGCAAGGCCCTAGTGTACACCTATGTTCTTCACGATTACCTTAGCCTTTGCTCTCTATCAAACAAGATGGATTTAAACCAATTAACCTTTTTAGTTGCTGGGAAGTCAAGACTATCTTAAGTGTCAGCGATTCAATTTTTAACCTTATTTAGCACAGAAAAGATTTAAGACTGGGCGTTAAAAACTTAATTGGTCGTTTGCTTTCACAGACTTAATGTTTACCTTGAAACGTTTGAAGTGATATAAAATCCCCGTCTTGAAGGGAACACGCATATCTATAAGATCATATTTTCCAGAAACAAATTTCATTCAGCTGAACTTTAATTGCTCTTAGATAAACAGTTGTGATTTGTTCCACATGTACTGCCATATTGACTTTTATGAAGGAACAGTTGTTAAAATCATATTTTGGAAGGAGTGGGGTTGATGATGGTGCGAAAGAGTCTCATGTTTCAAACTAAACTTACTGGACTGGCAGAAACAGTTTAATTTCGTACATATGTTAAAAATAAGGAAGATACTAATTATATACTAGTTTGAAAACTTCTCTGTTGTCGTATGAATACAGAAAGTATGACCTTGCATTATTGTCTTCATTAATGATTTTGGCGCGTTACGACGTGATATAGTGGTAATAAAATGTAATATGTCTTTCTTTGGGTATATTATAGTGAATGGGATTTTATCGTATCTATATACACAGTATCAAAGAAATAAAAAATAAAAAAATGAATTTATCTCATCATCTTATTTTCATCATTATTTAGATCTACCAGTGTTAAGTAATATATCTGCAGGTGGTGACAACACAAAGGGTAATACTTCTTACGTTTAAATTTTGATTCAACCCAACGCCCCACCAGACGAAGACACCACTGCTGTGGTTGGATTCGCCATTAACTTTTTAAAACCTTGACACATATCCATACTGTCATTCCATTCATCATTGAAATCTTATAAGTAGGTTTTTTTGTGATTTTGACTACAGACTTACAGCCTTCCTCACATTTTTCTCAACAATATATCACAAGGAGATTAAATAACGTTGTGTTCACTCTACTGTACGAATGATAAAGAAGACAGTCGAGGTTGATCCGTACGAATTTATCAAAGTGGCGTACCTGGTGTTTATTAAAGTAAAAAATAATAATAATAATATGATTATTAAGTTTGTAACCGTGAAGTTGAGTCACAATGGCAACTTATAATTCTCAAGATATCTTACGTTTCGACTAAGTTCAACACGTACATGTATATTAATCTAGACATGGATAGTATACAGTTTTACCATAAAATATATTACACTCTTTTAATATGTTAGTTTAATCACAGCCCAACCTTTTACACCGCAACTAAACTAAGTACAGAGAGGAGTGTCCGTCTGAAATTTTCTTCTCATGGCATTCTTCCCTATTTCTATAGTTGAAGGTCAAGGAGGGGTCAACGTGGATGAACTGACCACTGGCTATTATATATAGGTGTTAAAAGGGGTTTGTTGAAGGAATAACGGAAAGCGGGTGTTTTCTTCTCGCCATAGGGGATTTGTCTTATAGACTCCACTGTTTTCTCTTACGTAACGTTCACAGAAAGAGAGAGATTGATTTCACACAAATACTGCGAGATGTTACGATTAAAAGAGTGACCTACTTTACCAAACCGACTCAAGAGATAAAACCTCCCTTTTGACATGTTAACTAAACACCCCCTGTCGAAAACTGGCGCACATGACTTCCCGCCGTTACTTACTCACACCAAATATGTAGACCGGTAGGCCTACTTATTAAAGTTTAAATGTACGTTGAAAAGTTTGTCCTTCCTCTCATTTCCAAATTCCAATCATTTTAAAAACTTGTTTGCAAAAACATTTCTGTTGTTATTATTCTCAACCGTAACACTAACACAGATCAACTCTAAATCTAGACTTATTTTAGTTCGGTCAGTATCATTAATTTAACAATCGAACGACTTGAATTTCAATTATATTTTGACATCTGCCATCTTGGTATAAACCAAACATGTAACATTCGATAGTGGGGTTGCTAAAACTTGAATGGTTGCCTCTTGGGTTACACGAAGCCCAGAAATATTCCCATGGTACTTATATTTTACAATTATTTTTTCTTTTACAGAAACCTTATAAATCATAACCAAATGGACCCAATGATATCAAATTAGGAAGACCTGAAAGAAATGACCACCACAATAAGTAAGGCCAATATAAACTTACATGTATATATTAGGAACTGTGAAATGTTTTTATAAAACCAAACCATCAAAGGCACAACTAACTATATTTCTAAAGTAAAACAAAATATGTACTAGCAGGATACCCGGCTTCGTACGGGCCCAAATTCGCCCTGGCTAAAACATTCACGGGAACATGCTGGTTAATATGATACCACATAATATTGGGGTAGGGTGGGGCGCGGCGACGAAGCGTGATTCGCCAGGGGCTCATGCCCAATTCGCACGGGGCCCAACTTCGATGGCCTAAAACATTCATGGGATCATTCTGGTTAATTTGTTACTACATGTGGGGTGACGCGCGGCGATGAAGCGTGATGGGTGAACATACACACATTGATTTTATTTATTGATTTATATTTTACTATTCTCCTCCGGCTGGGCATTAGCCAACGCCATACAGTGTTGTGGCCTACTCTATATCTCAATAAAAGGGTTCTTTTACGTGCACCCCAAAGTGTACATGGGACCTCATTATACAATTCCCTTGCCAGGCCCCTACAAGAACGAACCATGCCGGGAGATCCCGGTGAACGTTTTTCGGTCAACACATGTCATTAGATACCAAACTGCCGAACTAACGCGTTTATCAACCAATAATTTAATTAAGAACATCTTGGATTTCAAGGCTATACCATTATGTAATTTTGTTTCAAGCGGTTGTTGGTACCACTGATGGTGTATATAAATTAGTTGAACAGATAGAGCAGTGGTCTTACCATGACCTCACTATATGGCATGTGTTAGATAGTAATGTCTTTCACTAACACTGGTAGGGTTAGCGTAAGTTGTCAAAAGATAAGACTGGCATGCTAGTTAGTATCGTAATGTCCACCTGTTTTACATCCGCTGGTAGCAGTTAGATTAAACTATTATCACGCATCGTAAACGTATTGTCTGATAACTTTTGATAAAATCATCCCTTACCATAAAATGTTTTTGATTGGCACACCACTAATCCGTGGATGACAAGGTTTTTACTACGCACGGGTCTCATTCCAATCAATACGGTTGGCAACCGCAATGATATATCATCGCAAATTCGAAGAAAATCTGTCATTCATCAATTCTAATGGATAATATTTTAATGTATCTATGGTTTTCACAATACTAGCTACTACGAGGACTGTGTACAGTAGTGTAGACTGTTAACAGAAGATCATGGTTGCAATGTGTGTCTAATGTATTATCAAATCTCACCGTGTCTGCTATGTGACCTTTAAGTTTATAAGATTCTGCTTGATCTCGTTTTTGGCATTGAACAAAAACGTGGATGTAGCCAATGTTTTAGATTTCCGCCGGAAATTGCGTCACGACATGAAGCTAATATTGACTTAAATTTAGAACCATGACCACACCGCATTTAGAATAGTTGACAACAGCACTAAAATAGTTTCTACATATATATTGCTAAAATTTATACTGTCTTTTTTCCGGAGTATATAAATATTGATGACGACCAGTGGGTCTACATCAATTTCTAGTCCCGCGTGGGAACCAAAGTGGCTCGGTGGAAAGGATGTTAGCTCGCTAACCTGGAGGAGCCATGTTGAATCCCTGCGTCATCTGGATTTTCTGACATGTGCCCCCCCCCCCCTTGTCAGTGTTGTAGGACGGAGGCCCTGGCATGGGACAAGTCGTTCGGATGGGACGAAAAAACCGGGGTCTACCCCACATTAACGTGCACGTAAACTCGTGTAGATGTCTTCCACCATAGAGCATAACGTTTAACGACCTTATTTTTGAAGGAAAATTCCCGAGAGACAACGTGATTCATACCCTTCCCCATATTCCTGAAGCAATGGCCTGAGAAATCCCCTAATCAAAAGAAACACTGCGCGGAGTATGACCCTTCCCTCCTTAATGTAGATTTTGCAACATTAAGCTTGCAAGGATTTCCTGACTAAAATTCCACCGAGGCTCTTGCATCAACAGTGAAAAGGGGGCACATTTTGCTTTAAGAACTAGTTTGGAGACTCCCTGGATATTGGGAACCAGGCTGCAGTTTCCCCCTCCCCACCCCGCCTTTAATCCCACCCGTAGATCTCAAATATTCAATCTACAGGCATCGAGAATAATTGCTCATGTAATCGCATCCACGATCACCAATTATTAAAATGACAAACAGGTTTCATTTGTAACGTTTCTTAACCCCAGTCACAAGATATAACTATTGATTATGGCCAGGTGATGCCTTTAAGATGTTTTTATATGGACTGTTTTAAGATGTAAATGCATCACGTGACACTAGTAAACATTATCTTCTATAACGAAGCAAGTAATTGAGGAAACGTGCGCGCACCCAAACTTTCCCCAGCTCTATAGATATAAAAACACCTGGTTTCATTTTAAAAAAAAACATCGGACGATGAGTGTTGACTCCAATGCGTTGTGAAGTTACTTTTGTTGGGTTTTTTTTTTAAAAAAAACAAGTAATTACTCAGAATTAATTTCAAATTCAAACACATTCGAAATCTATTCCAAAGTTTGATATCGCTCATGTCAATGTAACAACTTTAGCCCCTGTATGTAGCTGTCAGTCAGTCCATATCCATTGAAGTGTATGGACTACACCCTCCCAGTATACAACAGCGTGTGACGATGATATATTATCGCCAAGTGTTGTTTTCAATACTAGATTTTATCTTGCTGTTTAAAATCCGACGGGAGGAAATGAATAGTGAAATTCTCTAGAGCATTGGTAGTGTTTGACGGTTCTTGAATCAATTTGATTGTGGTTACCATTGGTATGTACTTCACATCTGGCAAGATTTAGCACACGAAGATGACACAGAAAGAGTTCAAGATATGGACGTAACATAAAAATCGCTCTAATTGATCACCATCTTTGATATTATATAATCATTCTTATACCTATGTATCTATTGAATTTACTTATCCATAACATCTTAGCACTACTTTATTATAAATGTTAATATTGGATTTAAATGTATTAACGGATGAGTTGAGACGAGATATTAAAGCTAGGTGTGTGTATATGAATATAGTTACATTAAGGACACATTTAAAACATACATCATATAAATTATCACTAATCACTGACATTATGCCTCAAAACTTTAAAATTATTTTACGTAAAAAAAAACTTTTTAACGAAATGTGATATAGAGAAGTTTTACGTTTTTTTATAGCTTAAATGGTAACTTTGGCGATCAGGCAATAATTTAAAATTCGGTTAACTCCAAGAATGTGAATAGTTCATGTACTCTTATAGACACTACTGGTCTTAAAGTGGCAGTCAATATCTCTATACTGTTACAAGATGAGTAAGAAACTAAAATATATATATATATATATATATATTATATATATATATATAACGATATTTCCGGGGAGAGTAAGGCTTAAATTTGATACTGAAGATAATTGTAGGAATTTATATGATATAAAATTAGATTTTCTTTCCAAACAACTTGAATTTTACCAATTTCGGGGTTTATTTATTTCTTGTACACCTCCCTCCCATTTTAAAGGTCACGGATTGATTTTTACTGAAAATTTAGTGTGTTACCATGATTGGATGAATTTGAAGGTGTTCATTTATTTTTTGAGATGGAAATCATTCTAGATATTAAATTTTACCTTTGCGGATTGATTGACCGGATTGATTGACTCTTGCTGTCACGTGATTTGGCGAATTTTCCAGTCAAAATTGTAAACTAAGATATTATAATTGTATGTACTATATGGCGTTACATTGTATGTGTATATATACGATGCATCGACCAATTCCATATACGTTTTAGTTACATAGATACTTAAAATACTTATGGTTTTATAGACGAATAGTTTAATTCCTTTTTCTTTAAATTTACCCTGAGCCTTGTCGTTCGGTGGGACGAAAAACCGAGGTCCCGTGTACACATTGGAGTGCACGTAAAAGATCCCTTGGCAGTTGGAATTGGATATAAGAGTAGGCCGTAACGCCGCTCCCCGGGCAAAATTTCCCTCATAGCACACTGTATGGCGTATGCCAGTCTTCCATTAGCCCAGGTTAGGTGCAAAAGAGTAGGACGTTAAACCCCATTTCATTTCATTTCATTTACCATGAGCCCTTGCCTTTTAAACGAAATCTAATGAGTGGATGTCTGCAAATATAGTAGACAGTTTGTATACATATAAGTACTAGTATATAAATATAGACAAGCATATATAGTCATAACTAGGTCAATAATAGGTAATTTACACGTGATTCATTTTTAACAGGAAGCCCAAATCCTACCACAACTATGGTCTGTCGGCAGGTGAATAAATAAGTTGACCTAATAACCGCGGAAACGCTGGAAATTGTTAATACGTTTGATTGGGAATCAGACTAAATCAATACGACTTACTTAAAATAGACCAAATAATACAGCGTTTCCATGTTCTGTTTACAATACGTCATTACTATTTATATATACTGACTTGATATTTTTACATGAAAGCCAGCATCTGACCTGAAGATACCTCTCGCCCAAAAACTATTCAATCCAATAACCTATATAAAAATAAATAGATCACATACAATCTAAATATAGTGTACTAGACGAGACAGTATTACTCTAGATTTATATATAATTTTACTTATAACAATATATCTTTTGTATTACGTATTAACATTTGACATGGTGGATAAATACCGACATATAATTTAAGGCCAGCCACAGGTTAATGTACTTTAGAGGACTATATTTCCATAAACATTAGTTTTTCTATCAGTCGCTGACTCCAAAATAGAGCGGAGTAACCAAGATTTTAGTATATAGGCTAAGTGATATTGATCAGATAGTATCGATCGATGGGTGCTGCTCTCAAACCTGGATTCTAACATTTACTAACCAATATTCTAACCTATTTTATAGAAATGTAAGGCATCATTAGACAAATAAAGAGAGAGTAGATAAAGAGTCAATGAATAAAGAGAGAGAGAGAGAGGGGGGGGGGCTAAGGAATGGTTCAATCTCATTTCAATAATTCGCCTGCCTGCAGGGGTCTTAAGCAGTGGAAGGGAAACTGGAGGACCCAGAGAATCCCCACGAGGTTTGACAGGCGATCCTACTCCTTGTTACGTACAACCGGGGAATTTCTATATACATGTACATACATATATTTTCATCATTCAAGGGTTTTAATATCTTTTGAACGTCAGTGTATATTCCGAATTTCGTGTATAAAAACATAACTAATCACAAATTATGTGCGTTTTATTACAAATGAATCGTTACATATTTGGGACGTGTGGACGGAGAACTTCAGAATGCATTGTAACTGTAATCCCGCTTACAACTTGCAAGGAATGGCGTCTCTGGGGTCAGCAGGAAAATGTACTTAGTCGTTCGGGTGGTACGAACATTTTACTCCCCTCTCATTTGACACATAACATAGTTGATAAAAATAACCGTATGTTCGCTTCAAATGGCGACGAGACGTTCAACGCCTTTCCATTCCTTTCACAAAAATTTGAACGCCATATGAACCCTTGGAAGTGTTAAATTTAGCAGCGTATTTGATTTATTTGTAAGGTAATGTGATCAGTTTGAAATATTAACTGTAAAATGGTGTAGAAGATCCAATTGTTGGTTGAGAGAAGGGTCTTACATGTTCGTGTCCCAAGTCCATTTACTTTGAAGAAATATCTAAAAGATGACCAGATAACCAAAATGGATGACAGTCTTTAAATATCTTATATTGGGGCTCACGGTGGCTAAGTGGATATGACGCTGGTTTGATAGCCTGGAGGTCGGGTGTTCGATCCCTGCATTGGCCGAGAAAGTTCATGTCTATTTCCGGCGTGATTTCCCCTTGTCAGTGATGCAGAAGGAGGGTTTGACAAGGACAGCTTCCTAGTCGTTCGGATGGGACGAAAAACCGAGGTCCCGTGTGCACATTGGAGTGCACGTAAAAGATCCTTTGGCAGTTGGAATTCGATATAAGGGTAGGCCGTAGCGCCGCTACCCGGGCAAAATTTCCCTCATAGCACATTGTATGGCGTATGCCCGTCCTCCATTAGCCCAGCTTAGGTGCAAAAGAGTAGGACGTTAAACCCCATTTCATTTCATTAAATATCTTATAGAAATGCGTCATTTTTTGTTTTGTTTTAAAAATCAGTGTTGTTAAAATGGTATATTTGAAAGATTTTTAAAACACAGGTATATAAATTGTGTTGAACATTGTGTTATCTATAGATGAAGAGACTGTATTTACACATTGGTAGTAAGGCGAGGTCGTCTTGGTGTAAAGCGTGTGGGCATGTATATTAGGGACATTTTTCAGGTGTCAATATTGCCTATCTCAGTGATATACATCTAGACTATTTCTACTTAAACTAACCATTGATCACTTAAAGTGCTTGACACATCCTTTAATAATATGATCAAGTAATGTCATATAGTAGGCTATTAGTTTAAGACTGGGGATGTTAAACTTTTGTAAACTAGACGTTTTTCTAGCATAAACATACTCGTATAATACACACTTACACCACAGTTCACATAAAGTACACAAAAACTACATGTACGTGAACCCTAGGTGACCTGTAATTTGACTGATAGAGGTAGGAAAGATTTTTCATCACCCCTGTTATTGACATATGATTCAAAATATATCGATATATCCAATTTATGTAAATATGCGTCTTTCCATAATTGAATCAACACGAGAAATAAAGCGCACAATAATATAATCGGCACAGTGACTAACATTTTAGTCATGCATGCATGTCGGTGCAATAAAATACCCATTAAAATTATATATTTTAAAGAATATTATTGTTGCATATAATGCAAAATATTACTCAAGAGTACATAGACACAGAAGCCCATCACCAGAGCATTATGTATCTACCCATGACGTAATCACCAAATTTGAGTATCGTCTAAAAATATGTGTTTTTGTCGATCGATTTGTAATTTTTGTCGAGGTAGTAAATGTTTGAATTCTTGACACTTTAAGAACAATTGACATATTAGCATTGGGAACGTGTTTTATAAATGTAAATTAAGACTGATTCAAGCTAACGTCACTAATTCCGTGTTTCTTGTTATGAAGAGAAACTTCCCGTATAAATCATAGTATTCTCCTGTGGGGTTTGGTTAGCCCCTTTCGTCGAGTCAATTCATTGCAAATAAAGCTCGAAAGCATACTGGCGCGCGATTCGTGTGCCAATGTTAAAATTTTCATTGGATACCAGAAGCCTACCTTTTCACGGTAAGATAGCAACATCAATGTTGATTTGAATTGACCAATGTCGTGTTTGCGATGTCGATTACTGTGGATGGTATTGGGTTAAATATTTATTCACAGAGACTGGAGAACAGGCAGAATCTTACACTTGCTTCCTTTAACGTCGGTCCATGAACACCGACCTCAAGCACAAGCATGGTAACGAATCTGAGTTGTTGTTTTTAATCGGTTAGATCACTATCTAAATAACAGTTTTCAGCTAGCATTTTGAATACCGTACAGTTAAATTAGGAAACGCGTTATCGGTCTTCTGGCTCATGACAATAAGTCCCGTTGTTTTTGAACGTGAATGTGGATCTAATTCAAATGCCGTAAAACATCACTGATTGTTTGTGTATTTGGGATTTCATCTATATTAAAGATGAAGGATCCGTAGGAATATTAATGAGCATGGACCCGGGACAGTCTATATAATTAATCTACATTTTTAGGATGGATTTGAAAAAATACCGAAGGGGTAGAACTTATTTCCAAGATTATAAGGCTATATAAATACCATTCACAGCAGAGTCAAAAGAATAAATTCCATTTCAGACTACGATTGATTTTTAGATGGCTGACTCATAACATGAAACCACTAATAAAATAATAATTTAGGTCCCAAATGACACCGTCAGTTTGGTTTAAATTGGTTTAAGGGTTTATAGGACACAGACCCCTGGGTTGCATTAAAGTCGTATGAGGATGAGCTGGGAATAATACGGCATAATCCCGCGAAGATAGACCAGGAGGTTCACAGTATGTGGTCTACTCCATATTGAAATATTTATGTTTGTGCCGATTAGTTCAATCTAAATTTTTGTTTCAATAGGGAATTAGACATGGTTCATTTCATACCTTGAAGTTACGAACCAGCCTGGCCAGCTGATATCACGGTTTTTGGATAACGGTGCCGGAAATATCAAGAAAGACACGAGCACGATTTCTGGTTCATCGACATTCACAATTACAACTAAAAATATCTCCAATTAAAATGGTGCCATGCAATTTTGGGGTGTAACTGTTTGTACTGTTCTGGGGCCTATAATCTGTGGCCTCTTGAGTTACACATTGTTACAACTGCTTCTTTTACAGGCCTGGTTTCGTTGCAATAGCAATAATATTCTATTGAAATACATTGCTAGTTTATTTTTCATGTGCCAGTAGTTAGAGAATATAATTTGTACTTTAAAATAAACAGCATCGTTTACATTGGAGTGAAACGTGTCCATCCACCCAATTTATTTGTAACACAGAAGAGTTTACAATGTTTCTTCGTGCTGATCATCATACCAGTCATAGGTCGAACTCAGTAACTTGGGTGTTAGACAGAGGTTAGTAAACCGTCCTATATAAGCTAGTAATTTGCCAGGTGCACTTGATTTGACCCAGACTTTTTTCCCATGAATGAAGAAGCGTGAAGGCTTGAAACTTTCTCGGCGTGTTCAGCTTCAATTTCGATCGGGGGTTATATTAAAAGACACAAGGCAACTTCACAACATCTTTGAAATCTAAGGGTCATCCTAATTCCTCTTTCCAACATGGCCGACATTTGAACGTAAATTGAGGTATTAGATTTCAAAGCAGCTGGAGAAACTTTGGCGGTTAAGAGAAGCATATAAATTTCAGTTTGATGTAATAAACAACATAGACTACATAGATAAGTGTTATTCATTTTTACTACATGTATATAATATAATAATAATAATATATATATATATAGAAAATAGTCATACATAATAGTCCGAAAAACGGACGATTCGTTGGTTAATGTATAGTTTAAATTCATAATTTAACACGCCTTTGTTCAGCATAATTAATTATCGGGTGTACAAAATACAATACTAAATAAATATATATATCACCCTACTTCTATTATATTATGGTTTAACACTTTCAGTATTATAACCCATATTTTTTTTTTACAAAAATCTCTTTAAAAATTATATAATTATTTTGAGCTTTTCATTTAAAAAATGAATACTTTAATATATCTTTGTAAAAATTCTACAAAATTTACAAAAAATGAACTGAGGGAATTATATATTGACTCTGGAATATGATACAAGTCTGTACAAAAATGAGGTGGGTATTATGCGTAATTTATTACCCACGATATATGAGAAAATATAATATTATACACGTTCTATAAATCCGCACTTGATTTGAGTTATCCATGTTTGCACAAGGAATCCATGAGGCACAGTTTGTTAGCTAGCTGCTTTTATGAACCACAGTTCAACGTTTGTGTAAAAAGTATCAAAGTCAATACATAAAAATACACTACATATCTTGTCTCGGCGAGGATAAGATTTTATCCTATACAGGAAATACAGTTCTTGATCGCATCAATAACATTTTCGATTCAAAACAAACTGCGTAAAAATACACAGGATATTCATTTCGTCGGTCCTGTCAATACACTTTGAAGGAAGGGATATGACTAGGATTGTCGCATGTTTTGGTCCAATGCATAGCTAGTGATAGGAGGCTCGGAATTTGAACATGGCTCTTTGCCCGGTCGAGGCACATAGTTTCTCCTTTAACTCCGGTTAACCGCCGTCTGAGTCGAGGCGTAGATAGCTGGGAGAAAAACTTCGTTTGTTCAACTCAGTCCATTCTTTCCTGATAAGTTTGAACACATTTTGTCTGGGGCGTGTTAACTACGTTGAAATAAGAGAGTTGAGGCTTGATTCTAGCCACCCATTTTCTAGTCCTAGTATTTCAGACACCTCCTGGTATGAATTATCCGGAAAATCGAAATGAGATGCACTATTGGAATTATTACCTTGGAAGTCTATATTAAAGTCAGTATCGGCTAACTTGGCCAAGTCCATGTTACCTAATTCAAGTTGCCAATTGGAAGGCAGCTGTAGCACATCAGTAAGATTATCCAAGTCAGCTAACGAGGCGGAGTTATCCATTTGTTGATCTATCACTCGCTGTACTGTAGGCAGGACTTTCTGAGGCTCAACATGAGTTACCGCCACGGCCGAATCGTACATATCTTCACCATAGAAACTGGCTGACTCGGGGGTTGGGGGTCTGTATACCGAGGGACTGGAGGGAACTTTCGCTGGAGGGGTTAACTGAGTAGACACAGGTACCTGCTTACTTGCTCGAATACTGTCTTTAAACTTCTTGTCGATGGTGAGCTTGAGTTTAAGACGATTAGTATTAACAGAGCTTAAAGAAGACGTTGTAATGTTGTTGGATTCACACAGTTGTTGAGCAGTTTTTACAAGTTTCTTACTTTTATCACTACGAACTTTAGCAGGTTTTGAGACCTTACCTCCTATCACTTTTTCGGCAGCTTTGCTCTTCTTCCTGGGTCGGTATTTGTAGTCGGGGTATTCCTGAAGATGAAGTAGTCGCAAACGCTCAGCTTCCTCGATGAAGGGTTGTCTATCATCGTCGTTAAGAAGTTTCCACTGTCTTCCTAATCTTTTCGAGATTTCAGCGTTATGCATCTCTGGTGACACTTCGGAAATTTTTCGCCTTTCCATTTGAGACCAAACCATGAAGGCGTTCATTGGTCGTTTCACATGATTCGCAGCTTTCTTACAGTTTGTCGCATCTGAATACGGTGTCGCCGAGTTTGGGTTGACTTGCTGTGATCCAAAGTGTGAGGCTGCTAAGTTACAGGGTTTGGGATGAGTAGGACTAGATTCCACATTATTATTTCCGTCACCCGAAATACTATTCTGTTGGGGAACCATTTTCATAGATTCATCAAAACAGCAACACAAGAAAAAACAAAAAACAATGTGTCACTTTCTGTCCAGCATAAGCGCGATAAAACTCAATGTACTTCAATCGTCAAACTTTAAGCTACCCCAACTAAGTTCTTCTATCCAGACGGGCTTGCAAGAAAAAGATTTATATGGACGCGTAGTCACGTGGTACGTTTAATGACGCATCAATTTTGACAGACAGCTATACAGGCCACTCCTCCTCTAATACGAGTGGCTGAGAAATGTAAACAAAATAACCCCTGCGTTCATGAATCAATATTCGCGACTCCATCAGTACTATAGTAGACCACGTGGTTTGTTAGTAAACTAAGCCAGCTGATCATCTCTAATTTTATAAACGCACAGATGCCGTTTTAACAAATATTTTTGACGTAAATTTTCAGCATCGAGAATATGATTTTTAGCATCGCCAACATGATCTCTTCAAAATAAACATTGTTTTTCACGCGAAACTACAAACCCAGCATACATTGTCTTATTATATAAGCCACTGAGTAATACGCCACGATAAAATGATATCGTATTCGTTCAGTCACTAGGTCAAATTTAGCTATTTTTATATTATATGCTGTAAAGTTCGGAGAAAGGTTTTGGTTATCACGTGGTCACCATGCATGTATTTTCAGTTAGGTCTATACATTGATCGTGGTACATGGCACACAGTGCAAGTTTCATGTAACATGATTGGGTGTAAGAAATTTACAGCTTTAATTATTGATTAAAACAAGGTAAAATATTGATCCAATGTCGTGAGATTAAAACAGGTTTACAACCACGAGGAAAGTTTTAGGGGATAGAATAAGTTTCAATATTAGGTTCCAAGCAAACTAATTATGAGCTTAAAATACTAATCAACTAAGTGTTTAGCTCAAGTTACTTTTAAATCTATATTCATCCACAAATAAGGCGTTGACACGATTGCAAACTAATAACATATCATATTTAATTACCAATTTATTAATATTTAATTCCACGTTGACAGTTCACATCTTAGAGTAAAACAGTAGTTGACATCATAAAAGCTTCGGTTGACTAAAATGACTCAGACCTGACAGTTCGAATTTAATCATAATATTACATACTAATGTAAATGACACACAGACTCAATCAAATATCTGGCCGTGTGAACACCCAAGCGTGAAATCATGGCCTAGAAATGATGTCAGAGTTGTTGAAAAACAAAAAGAGTCACGTGTCACCTTGGGCTCAGTGCCAGGCAAAAGTGGAATGGTGCGTGTGACAGATATGTTGCTCTCTGATTCGTTTCTTCTCTCATTTAATTAGATGATGGGAGAGACGTCTGAAGACGCCGATCACTGGAATGACTCATCCTCAATTACAGGTTAGCGCCACCAACTAATCAATATTACATGAATGATGTCTGATCATCCAGTATTTAACTAACAGTGTTGCATATCTCTGACTAAATGATCTAGTCTATAATTAATACGCTAGGCGTAGTGATTAAACAGTTGCCCTTGATAATTTGTCTTTATTTAGGCCTATCTTTCTGTCACCCTATGTATCTTTTAATTAATGATGATATATGACATATTGATATGGTGTAACAGCGCGTACATTGCATGTATATTACACATTATCACAAAGACAAAAAGAAGTAGACTGCATTATAGTTTATATAAAGGTTTATATAACATATCGAAATTGAGTAACCCAACCGTATGTTTCCATATGTATACGAATGATTTATATTTCTAAATTGGTAACATTTGTGATGTTTACGTATAAGTTTCAAAAACTAGTTAAAAGTTACAATTTAAGAGACTTGTCCTCCAAATTGAGACGATTGTACAAACAAAATCCAGTATTTGTAATAATATTTAACTAATTGAGATGGAACCGAGTCATCAACCGAACTGCGATTCTGGGTTTAAGGAATCAATTTGTTAAAATATCAACTGAAATTTCTGAAAGGCCTCTTTCTCTACGACCCAGTCATTTCTTGCCTTAGCCCTTGGTGTCCGATAACCCTAGTTCCCAATTCCCACACTGATAACTCATTTAATATTGGTTGAATGATGAGTGAAAAATGTCACCAAGAGTGACATTAACTGGATTCTGTGGAACAAAGACTTTGAGTTGGTGAACTAGAGTTTTCTGTGTGACTATAACATAAGGGAATTGATTAGTAATATTATTAAAGCCACAAATCAAACTAACTACCCACAGCATTAAACACGATCAAATCAGACTTCCTCGAATAAAAATAGAAAACGAAACATTTTCACTGAAGCGTAATATCTTTCACTTAGTGAATAGTCGTTGCCTTCAAAATTCTAGTCTAACAGTTTAACATAAAAAAAAAATTGTCATTAAAATTTGTATGACCCCGCTGGAAATTCTGTTAACATTCATCACATATGTTGAATCAGTTATACTGAAAACACCATGTCTAAATGAAACAGTCGAGGAGGAAAATATAACTCCGCAAAATTTCATAGAATATTTGAACCTCAACGCATTAAATTAGCTTTCGCTTCACTAGTAATATGAACGCGTTTTTAAAATACGGGTAGCACGCGACAATCTCATTTGCATAACAGAAGAGTCGCGAGCCATTGTCTGCGGCACGTGTCAAGTGAATATGACTGCGCTCGTTTTATCCCGCACCTTAGGCAAATAATTTCATCGCATTTAATATTATCGATTTTGTCACAGCGTTTCCATTAAAATTCGGAGTTTCAATCTAAAATCAAATACAATTAAATTCGCGTAAATATAATCGGCCTTCCCGAGTCGTTTTGACCTTGATATTTTTCCCAAAACTTTAAATCGAGGTTGTTATCTGTTGATTTTTTTTTTTCTAACGGGATTGTAATCCTGTAAAATTTAATTTGCAGACGTGTACAATGAAACAGGATACGAAGGGAAAGTTGAGTTGTTTGTGAATTAATGTAGAGTAAATCTATGTTATGTCTTAGACGATAAGATAATATGGGATAAGAAGAGATTAGTGTAGATTATTTTTATTGTATAAATAGTTTAACAGACATATCATATCGTGTTAATATATTACTGATAATAAATGTTTATTTATTTTATCAACAACACACAATGCTAATAAAACGAGGCTAATGAGATTTGCTGATTTGTCAAACTGATGTCTGTTAAATAAATATATGTTGGTTTTATTTTCTTGTAACACTGTGCATTGAGTGCATGCACTCTTTGCGTCGTACAAGGACACCAGTCTCTTCAGCAATGTACATGTTTAAAATAAGTTGACATTGTGTTTTTTTTTTTTTTTTAATTATATAAGATGACTATGACGTCTTATCATCGGGAATGTTCAAAAATGACTGTTAAAAATGCGCTCAATTACAAAATTAGTCAAGACAGTGATTTTTGTTGGTATAGCGTAGCGAAAGATCAGCTAATAACGCTGTCATACGAGCAACAGACTCACGATCTCTGCTGTTATTGTCATATAAACTCAATAGTGCCACCTATCATTTGCAAATAACAGCATCCCAATTCATAATTTCATTGTATGTGATATCACTTTGGTGGAAGCGGACGTTAATAGAGCTTTTTATCACCCATAATAACACATACTACAGTAGATATCGCTTGTGTGATAATCCACTGAGCGATATCTACTTAGGAGATATCGCGTTACAGAAATTTCATTGGCCAATTAAAAAGGAACTACTAGTTTTATTGAAAAGAACTACTTTTTGGATGCAGTAATATTGTTGAAGAAAAGTAAGTTCTCAGTTACCGTAAACAATAACAATATTCCCCATAACCTTAAAGCCAAAGGAAACGCCGGGTCAATATTTTGAAACGGATGACTTGTTGTCAGAAAGTTATGCCTCACTACGATGTAATGTAATCAGGTTCTGGTTCAAATTTATACCAGTGAATTATATCTACTTATTTGTGTGCATAAGAAAGAGTAGGGTGATAAATAAAATCCCCTACTGTTTTTTTTTTATATCAAAAAATATCTGCAAAGCCTCTTATTTTTTTTACCTGATAGCGGAAAAGGCTCGTGGGAGATTTTCTATTTGCTACCATTTCATGACTAATCAATACTTAAGAGCAATGGGGATACCCGATTTGTTAAAGAATTGATTGCTCAAATTGATATCACTGACACAAAGATTAACAGTACTAGGTTTATTCCCCGGCGTCTTATTCGAAGAACACGCTTGGATACAGACACCACCTCCCCCCGACAAGTCTAAAGTGTCACTATTCTCGGTTTGCTCACCTTATTTAATCCAGATTAAAGCTATTTGTATTATTGCTCTAGTCAATTAAAAACATACCACCGTTTCACTTGGAACAGCTTCTTAACAGAAATGTCACACTGCCATGCTTGAATATACAGTTATTTAAATAAATAGAATCGGATTAATCATTCCAATAAATTCTATGAATCGGGGGATTTGAGAATTTTGATGAATCATAAGTGACTGTACATGTAATATAAAAACAGCACACCACAAAACAAACAATAAAAACAGCACACCCACAAAACCAGCTATAAATATCAAAAGTTATCCGTATATATTGTTAGCGAATTTGAGTGAAATTGGATAATTTTGATTTTAAAAATAGGGGAAGCCAAGTTTTGTTTTAAGAATCTCGTTTCGCTGGTAATTCGATATAGAAATAGTAAAGTCAACTAACTTAACACAATAAAAAAATCGTATGGCTATGAAAACATTCAACATAAATAGGTTTAAGATAAATAGCTTTCTCATAGTTTAATCACGATTTCACACAAAACCAACACTAATTAACCCATTTGGTTACCTATTTATCAAGAAGCAGAACCATTCAGAAAAAAGAAGCTTCCTCAAATGGCCTGATTTTTACAGTAATTTCCTAAATTTGGTTTGAATTAGATGAGTAGATCACAACGGTGTGGACGTTATAATATATATAGGTTTATCTTTTAGTTACTAGTGCTAATAGGTTATAGCGCCATTTCTCAACATTCACACATTATTTTGTTAGATGGGTAATTAACTATACCATGGTTTCTATTATCTTCTTGGAACCAGTCAATGATTTATGAATGAGTAGTAAGAACACAATGTAGGACATTGTTTACAAACATTACTCATCTAGTCTGAATGAAGAGCAGAAGGAGGTGATTCGTGTACGCTAGAAATCTACAACTACCTATATTATACATTACCTTTAGTCTACGCCTCTACACGAGTACTTATTCCACTCGACAATTTGAAGCCAGGTCTGTGGCCTTGAAAACAGAACCAGATTTACCATGTGAACTGACGTTGCTCGACAGAAGTTACTTGCATGTGTACGTGATAACTAATTACTTAAAAACCATGACCGTACACAACCACGGAACAATCTGGGCAGCCATGAGAGAAAATAGAACAGTGATGGTTGGTTCAACGTTTCCCGAATTCCGGCATTTCTAGGTGACCCGATGACACCACGGGAATATGATCATCACTGTCCAATAGAGAGGCTACTGCTAATTGTAGCACCATTTGTTCTATAAGTATGATTAGATATTAAAGCAGGTGTATTCCCATGTCGTAAATTTACAATTTGTACAGTTAAACTAGGTATGTATTAATAAGTTTATAATGAATTCATAACCTTGACATTATTTGCGTTGATATACAAGCCCCAAATAACGCGAAGAATGTCCTGCACGAAGAAGGATGATTCAGATAATTCTTCTCACCAATTGAGAAAAAGAAGTGTTCAAAATAAACTGTTGTTTTTGGATGATTTGCTGGATCAGCAAGATACACATGTATACGATTTTATTTTATGATCAGTAGTGGAATACCGCGTTTTATCAGTGAAATAAAAGTGTTATTCCATAGGCGGACAAAGTAGTCCATGTTGTTTTACCTAAAATGATTGTAAAATCATAAGATAAATAGAACATTTGTCGTTTTGTCGTGATTAACATACGCATTCGTGAAAATATAAGTTTTCTTGCATCTCGATGAAATAAAATATGTTATTCACTCTAAAACGACAAATATCCTCTATATATTTCCATTCAGTAAAGAATGTTAAAGTGGAACTGTTTACCAATTTAACCAGTTGACTGTTCAACACAAGATGAGTAGGTATATCAGCTCTGTCACCATATATAATAATGTTTAAGGAAGGAAGATTTACGTTTCAGAATATAAATGCCATTTTTAACAAAGTGTTACAATAAAAACATGCAGTAGCTTCTAGTAATATTATGTCCAAACTACACCAAGAATTTATATATTATTGAATAGAAACATTGTATTTTTTAGATATATTTAGAAATTCAAATAAGTTAGACATATATTAACCACTTATATTTATCCAATTTATAAAGAGAGTAACGTACAGGTAATTGTTTTTGAATGGGTGTTGTGAAAATTGCTGGTAGTGCTGTTCGTTGTGTAACACAATTATTATTTGCTAACCTTTTTCTAGTACTGCTTGATCTGCTGTCGAGTATATCAATATGATTATCTTAATAAGGAGATGACTGAGAATTTTACGCCGATTAAGATGGCGGACAGAAGCAAACAAGACGACACAAGACGGGAGATGAATTTATATAAGCCCCGGCTTGTTTTCACATCCCACAATCATATAGTGTACTTTTATATTATGTAAAATATTTATTGAATAAATAGTGTCAGAAAAAAAAGACGACACCTAAAAACACGGGGGCTTATCTTTATAGGCCTGTCTTTATTTTCATCGCTGACTGTCTTTCTATTTTGGTTCATATTTTACTTTTGGTGGATGTGGAAAATGGATGATTGGATTTTCGTTATAGCCGCCTTTCTAGACATTTCCTCCCTTAATTATCCCCCGCCTTTCGACGAAAGCAG
The DNA here is from genome assembly GCA_036850965.1 of Patella caerulea. Classification (NCBI taxonomy): domain Eukaryota; kingdom Metazoa; phylum Mollusca; class Gastropoda; family Patellidae; genus Patella; species Patella caerulea. The sequence goes on along the minus strand of JAZGQO010000008.1, from coordinate 829,491 downwards.
GTGACTATAAAAATGAGTTTGTCCGTCTGCGAGAACACTTGGTGTATAGTTAAGTTTATAACGAACATTTTCTGTTGGAGGTAAGCAGAGCGATAAATAATTTGATTGGTCGAGACTATGGAACACAATAACTCTCCTTCTAATCGAGGTAGAATATTCAAACTTGGTGTACATGTAGACGTTCAATAGGTGAATGGCTCGACCGAGCACCGTGATGAACATTGTCTGCTTACGGTATGCAAAGATAAGCAGTCTGATTGGTTGATGCTTTGGGACACGATAACTGTGGTTACAATGAAGTGAGAGCGATGCAACTCCAAATATAATGTAGATTCATTATATTAATACGTTGTCTAAGCTCGATGCCGCGTATTTTCTGCTTAGCCTAAGGAGCGATAAGCAATTTGATTGGTCAAGACTTTGGAATGTAAAAACTCTGCTTTTAAGTGAGGTAGAATGTTTAAACTTGGTGTAGATATTCATTAGGTGAATGTCTTGACTGAGTTCAATGATTGACACTTCGAGTAGACCGAAGCAGAGCTAATCTATTGAACAAAGATAGGCTGGCACTGCCAGGCAGGATACGCCCACATTTTCGAGTGATGGACAGAGAACAAGCAATACCGAAAGTGATTTTTCCTACATCTTTAAGTCCTGTATTTCATACTGTATTGGGAGCAGCCATTTAGTTGGTCAGTTCCAGTCTGATATTAATGAAATTCGAAACCGACAATGATTATGGTGTGACGGTACACAACCTAGAAATGTGACTTTTCATCAAAATCGGATAAGAATTGTGACCTGTAGAGAGTCCACAACCATGATATACCATATTTTTACACTATTCGCGTACAAATGGCGACCATTTCGTCCGGCAATTTTGGTACGATTTTCACGAAATTAGAACTCAACCTTCCTCATCAAAATCGAATTAAAATTGTGACCTATACAGGAACCACAACCATGATATATCATTTTTTTAACAGTATTCGCGTACAAACGGCGGCCATTTTGTCCGTCAATTTTGGTCCGATTTTCCCGAAATTCAAACTCAACCTTCCTTACAGTGTAACGGTGATATAATCAAACGTTTTTTTTAAATCGGATAATAATTGTGACCTCCAGAGGGACCACAAGCTAAAGAAAGGGGGATTTTGCCTATAACCATTGGCCATAATTCAGGAAGTTACGGTCCGATATGCGCAAATATAAAAAAGAACCAAGATCTTTGGGTTATAACCATGAATTTCAAGTTTCATCAAAATCGAATTAAAATTGTGACCGTTACAGGGTCCACAACCTTGATATACCATTTATAACAGTATTCGCGTACAAACGGCGGCCATTTTGTATGGCAATTTTGGTCTGATTTTCCCGAAATTCAAACTCAACCTTCCTTACGGTGTAACGGTAATATAATCAAAGGTTTTTTTAAATCAGATAATAATTGTGACCTCCAAGCTAAAAAAAGGCGATTTTGCGTATAATCAGGGGCCATAATTCAGGAAGTTACGATCCGATATGCGCAAATATCGAAAGGAAGCAAGATCTTTGGGTTATAACCATGAATTTTAAGTTTCATCAAAATCGAATCAAAATTGTGACCTCCACGGGGTCCACAACCTTGATATACCATTTTTTAACAGTATTCGCGTACAAACGGCGGCCATTTTGTATGGCAATTTTCGTCCGATTTTCCCGAAATTCGAACTCAACCTACCTTAGGGTGTAACGGTGATATATTCAAACGGTTTTTTTAAATCGAATAATAATTGTGACCTCCAAGCTAAAAAAAAGGCGATTTTGCGTATAATCAGGGGCCATAATTCAGGAAGTTACGATCCGATATGCGCAAATATCGAAAGGAAGCAAGATCTTTGGGTTATAACCATGAATTTCAAGTTTCATCAAAATTGTGACCTCCACAGGGTCCACAACCTTGATATACCATCTTTTAACAGTATTCGCGTACAAACGGCGGCCATTTTGTATGGCAATTTTCGTCCGATTTTCCCGAAATTCGAACTCAACCTTCCTTAGGGTGTAACGGTGATATAATCAAACGGTTTTTTAAATCGAATAATAATTGTGACCTCCAGAGGGACCACAAGCTAAAAAGGGTGATTTTTCGGACAATCAGGGGCCATAATTCAGGAAATTACATTCCGATAGCCGCAAATATCGAAAGGAACCAAGATCTTTGGGTTACAAACATGCATGTCAAGTTTCATCAAAATCGGTTCAAAATTGTGACCTCTATATGGTCCACAAGCTAAAAACGTGATTTTTCGTACAATCAGGGGCCATAATCCATGAAGTTTTGATCCGATACATGCCAATATCGAAAGGAACCGAGATCTTTTGGGGATAAACCTATATTTCAAGTTTCGTCAAAATCGGATAAGAATTGTGACCTGTAGAGAGTCCACAAACAAATTGTGGACGGACGGACGGACGGACGGACGTCCGGACGGACAGGGGCGACGACATAATACGTCCACATGAAAATGTGGGCGTATAAAAATAAATATGCGATTGATTAATATGTGCCATCGATATATTGGGTTTTTAGCGAGTGACATCAGCCTCGCTGTTGGCTTGTTAACATCCAATTTACAACACTTTCATTTATTTTCTTGAATAACATCTGCGTGTTTGCTTTTTTTTCTGAATTCCACATAATATTGTAGAATTCACATTGATATGATAAATATTGAGATAATGAGTTTGACATATCTATTGGCGACTTAATCTGTAATAAGATTGATATGTATGTCATCTATCATTGTCACACTCTCGCCATAACTAGCATAACCATAGTCACTTATAATGAGATCTCTTTATCAGGGAATTGAACTGCCAGCGCCGTGGGTAGTTCATGTACTTTCAAAAGATACAATAGCTCAAAGGCTGGAGAGCATGGTTCAGTAAAGTCGGTTTAAACTTGGCTATTTCACAGATTACAATTATTATTAGTTGTAATATGAAATCAATATGCACTACAGTATACCGCTCATTACCAATATGACATTTATTTAAATTTCACTATGCTATGATAAGCTGATCGTGATGTATTTAGATAGCTTATCCTAACTATTATTCATGTCAATTCAACCATAGAGACCCTTATAATGAACCATAAAGTGAAAAAAACCTTATATAAAGAGATAAACCAATGAGCATATGATGTAAGATTTCGTTTAAGCTAACAAACTAAATTTCGCGACTAAACTTGACATGTCGTAGCAATTCGCTTAGATGACAAAACGAGTACTTGCTATAAAATCATTTCTGTGTAGGCTTTACGATTGATTCAGTAATACATCAGAAATTATTTTATACCAATACGACGCAATAGTCATTCAAATTAACCATTATTTCGATATTTTAAATGAATTTGAGTTTCAATTTTGCGATGAAAATTTGTTCTCTTTTTAAAGACATCGTTACGCCTTGAGATCTGTTTCTCAACATCCGATATCCTCTTTCAGTTGACTTAGTTAAAGTAGGAAAATGATTATTTAAGTCGTGATTTTCAGCTTTATGTAAGTAGTCTTACAATCGATCTTGGCTCAAGTGTTTGAGACATAAGCCCCAAGGCAATAATTAGGATTGGTATTGTAGCTGGAATCCGATAACTGCCCTAGAAGCTTTCTTTGCCAAACGCTAGTTTGATTTTATCATATACAATAAGAATTAATAGTCTAATAATTATATAAGTTTTGTAGAAAGGTAGAATTCAAATTGATGTATTTTATTATAGATTGTTTTGTCAGTAGACTGTAAGACATTCCGGCAAAATAGTCTTCTCTTTCGGTACAATGTTTTCGAAAATATAGTCCCGAAATGACCTAGTTTGTGTCGAGTGGACGTTAAACCCTATTTATCTCTCTCTCTCTCTCTGAATGAAATAACCACTGTTTTTATAAACGTGCTATCCTTGAAATAATAGTCTTTAAAAATACAACAGTATTTCACAGTGTAAAAACGTATTGATAGTAATAATAATCCATGTATAGAAAATACAATAGTTTCCGCACTTTAAATCTATTAGTCTGGTCGGAAAGAAAACAGAAGTCTTTTACTTGACTATAGAAAATGCTTTTTAATCTTAAGAGAAACAAGTGCACCTAAAAGCCTTCTTATCTAAATAAACATAACACTCGTCTTTAGTTCAAACCGTGAAAACCCAATTAAAACTGTGAACAGTTATTTGGCTTTCACAACCAGTAATTAGCGGGAAATAATGACGATGGTCTTGAGCGTTATCCCGATGTGGCTCAGCGATTTTGGCGCCAGAAAGCTTTGAATCTTGAGGTCATGGGAGTGAATCCTGACAAGAGCGTCGTCAAAACTGTGATTTTCCGACTGGGTTACCTTGTTAATGTTAATGAAAACAACCAAACTGACATGTCAGATTCAAAATGTAGCAGAAGACACCAAAGAGTTCTCCAGTTCGTTAAAACACCGACTGTATTAGTTATTTTCAAACTTTGAAAGTTTTTTTTGTTAGAATCATAAACGTGGCGACAACACTGATCTACAGACTCCCAAACTTTACAGACTCTCAAAATCGTGCTTTGGGCGTAGTCAATTGGCATTTATCTATTGTTGGGAACGGTGAAGGTTTCAATTTTGTTTTGCTACTCACTAATAATTTCTTCCAAGACCAAAAGTTATGTGAAACTGTGAGAGGATATCTGACAATTCAAAAGAGTATTTGAATGTTACTAGATTAAACAGCGCGAGAGAGAGAGAGTTGGGACTAATATGTGGTATTTACTTAAATTTCAATAATTCGCTTGCGCGTATAGGTCTTTGGCAATGGGAGTACCCGGAGAAAACCCACGAGGCTGGATAAACAGCACCAGAAACACATAAATAGTTCATATATTCATTCCCTTGCTTATTTCATTCTCTATTTTTAATAAAAACACGGTAATGCAAGAGCTTTTTTCTATCTTTTTTTTTTCGTTTTCACATGTCTAGTGACAGTTAATGTTTTGAATTGTCAGATATCCTCCCAGTCTCATACAGCATCTTTCAGTTCTCGAAGGAATTATTTACTAGTGAGCAGAAATTCGCCTGTGTATCTGTTATCATTCGTCACTTTAGTCAGTTATATGGCCACATTGATTTTCCCATTGACTTTAATGTTAATTCTCGTCTCTTAGACCGGCTCTAACTTTTTTCTAAATTTTCGTTGGGTAGAATGCCTTTTTACCACAGATTGAACGACAACGCCTTGCCTAGAGGTTCGCCATGGAAAATTTGAGGCACACAAACTGGAAGTAAAGAGCACTAAGCATGCAATTTTCCGCGCTACAGACAGTTTAACCTGACCAACCCCTCGACTCTTGTATCCTTCCGCTTCAAAATCATGAATATTCACCAAAACTTCAACAAAAACGTCATGCAAAAGGGGGGAAAGGGTAAGGGGACAATGGACTAAAAATAGCATTCACACTTCATTCGTGGGGATTTTCGGTGATCTGTGTCCATATAGAAGGATTAGTCGTTTTTTCCATTTGCGTTCGTCACTTCCGTTTACTGAAACCTCCATTGCGCATCTATCGTAGCAATGATCTCTGCGTTAAATAAATATCTGGAACATGTTAAACCATTTCTATCACATTATGCGATAATGACTGACAGTGACACCAATATTGTCCTGTAAAATAGTATTTCATGAGATCATTATACCCCATCCATGCCCCTGGATATAATATATATACATTCGCTTTACATTTCAAAAACATCTTCGTATAATACACACAGCAGCAACAATTTCTTCAAAGACTGTCATGGTGTAATGGTACCTCCATATTAGTATATTACTTTGCCTTATATTATAAAAATACCTTTGACCTGTAGAGTGTTTCAAATGGATACATTGCAGGTGGAATGATTCCACGAATAACTGAAACAATACTTTTAAATTCAGAAGTTCATGTAGTTCAACAGTTTAGAGAAGAACCTTAGCACGCTGTATATAAATAATTGATACGTGACTGACATATGGTTTAATTTTATTTCAATAAGTGTAGGGGTCTTTAGCAGTGGGGGGAAGCGGAGTACCCGGAGGTAACCCAGGAGGCTGGACAGGCGACCCCGCTCCTTGTCACGTACAACCGGAGATAGTCTTATAAGACCAAACCATAAAATCTCAATAAAACAAGCATGATTATATGTGTTTGATGATGGTGCGACTGTTACAGATTTAATGACTACACAAAGACGAATAGTCCCAGAAAATTATACCCCACTCTGCAAAACGAAGACACCGAGAGGTGTTTACAATGACTGTTCGAACCACCTACCATAGCCTGGGTAAAACTTGTGACATAGATATTTCACTCAGACTTTTAGTTCAAGTCATAATCGGATTGGGGTGTGTGAAATTTCTTGTAAAACGTAATGAAGTGGGAAAAGAAGATGAAAGGAAGTAAAAGAATGGAAGGTTTTGGGTGAAGAGCTGATGTGGGTCAGTAGTAAGACCACCTATTAAAATCTTCTTTCAGAAATTCTATTATAATAGCTAATACCCTTGACAGTTGTCAACGTGTTTCACAGTTATAGTTGACGTTTAGTAAAGAAGATTACGTAGTCTCTGTCAACCGGAGCAATGCAACCTGACGTGAGAGTGTCAAACTTCACAACATTATGGACACTACTCTGACGTTAGCATATACCTGTTTCAAATTTCATATTTAACATAGCCTAATTTTGGACCCAAATTCAATTTACAGCCTAATTATTTGAAATCTACCCATTATAGGCTGAAGGTAATCAATTCAATGCGGGTGTTGATGATATCTGTAATATGCCAGGGTTATATGCATTGTATATAAAGTCTTAGAAATCTGCACTCTTGGATAAGTTCCCCACTCAAGTCAACTTATGCCATGACATGTAGGTGGAGGGTTAATCCCAATCAGTATGAGAAGTGATATTTCACCAAGATTTTTCGCCCTGCAAATGGAATTGTTGATGAAATATGGTTTATCGTCTTTACCACTCTACGGTTTCATGAACTACACTCTTATATAACAGGAAAGTACAGAGTTAATGTACATAGCATTACTTTACAAACTAATTCTCTTTAGTAGTTGAGTAAACATGTAGATTCCAACATGGGCGTAGATGTTTAACTCATGATGCATGTCCGAATCTGATAAGAAAATGGATTCTTTCTACATTGTCACCCATTGGTCCTAGGTGCCGTCACAGACACCTGTACAAATGACCCCTAGCCTTTTAATTTTGTACTGTAGACTTCTCATTGGAATACAATCAGTTCTATAAATTATATTATGCACTACAGATTGTAAAGGGTGTCGGCGGGGGGGGGGGGTATACACAGCTTGTATTTGACTGATAGGCGAGTTCTAATGCCAATTATACGGTAACATAGTTCTAAAGCACATTCAGGTATTTATGTGATTATCCCTTGTGCATTATTTTTATAGTATATCAAACTAAATAATAAAAATCCAAGCACATGGTCGCCTTTGATTTATACATATAGGTGAAGCATGTCGACTATAGGCTTATAGTATATTCACGTTAAGGCATTATATCAAAATCAAGAAACTATTTTTTATATTGGATCTGGGAATATTTTAATCTGACATCATACGAAGAGCTTCTTTATAGCTGACACTGGGAGGAAATTAAATAAGTTTACTGTTTTGCACTAACTGGGCTAATAATGAACTAGATGGACATAGGGAAATTATTCCCGGACACCGACACATCAACCTACTCTTATTTCGAATTCCAACTGTCAAGGTGTAGGCACAGGCACTTGAAGGGATTAAAATAGATTAAAATAAAACTTCTTACAACTGCTTGACTATAATACAAGAATACAATGTTTTTCAGACGCCATCTTTGTTATGACTGATTTACCATGTATCGTCTGATATCATCTCACAATACTCACTAGTTCTAACACTTCATGACATTTTTTTTATTGCCAACGAGACTTTATTTGATCAGTATTCACATTCAGATGTAATTAAATTGGACCTTTTACAGCGTTATTAATAACAAATCAAACTTAAAAAGCTATCATTTATCGATATTCAACTTGGCGAGCCCGGAAGTAACACGAAATAAGGTCAAAAGAAGTCTGTATCACCCAGTCCCTTTATAAACCTATCATTACTCGATATGTGCATAGGAACCGGGTGATCAAGTCTAACTCAACAGCGGCCTCGCTTCGTAGGCTCTATCAGACAGTATTTGCTTGTCATATTCAACAGGAATGGGATAACAAAGTCCTTAGAAAGCAACTTAAATGGTTTAGACCAATCATGTGGTACACACATTTTTTTCGCAATATCGCACCTCGGCAATTGCATTATAGTCTTGTTACTTTTCCTTAGTCTTATTGTTGTGAGAAAATTGCTGGATTTATAATTCATTTTTTTTCAGTCTATTGTAATTCTCTGTATTTTTTTTGTCAAACTGCCGAAATCACTTTTACAGCGACAAATCATCTCGGATGGTTTTAGGTTTGGACGTTCGGCTAACCGATGAAACTTGTCGTTATAGGACACCGAAGCATTGTTTTGTTTGTACTTTATTTATTCGAAGGTGTGGCCTACTGTCGTACTGAAGCCATTGACCCTAGGCTTGCTGGTAGATCAGACGTAGCTTAAAGTTGGGCCACCTTAGCAGCCATCATCAAAACTATACTTCAAATCCTATATTCAACATAAAAAATAACCATATATTTAGCTTTAAGGTAGTTAAAAATGGGACCCAGTCGCATACCATTTGTTCTTGCCCTCTTCTAGCTATTGTGACGTCAGGGGCAGGTGTTTAGGGGCTATGTCAATAATGAGCGCCACGCGACCTTCTCCAGCTGTCGTTTTAACTAACCAATCAGAAATCATATAGGACATGATGACTGCCAGATTAAATTTACCCATTAATAACCCCAACTCTACAATTATCCTTTCTGCTTGCCAGATTTTGACGTTTCGGCATTTTTAATAAATCCTTTTATCTTATTTATGCGGTATCCCTTAGAAACGTTAAATAAAAAGATGGGATATTATGTGTATAGGGTTCATATACGTTTAACTATTCAACTTCTGTATAGAAACATATTTTAAAGGGCGTGGACAACAGCAACTTGAAAAGCTCTTCTTCCAAACTTTAGTACATGAACCACACCATTAATGACATTCTTTTCATACGCGGCACGCGCACGTATTCCAAAAAAGGAAGAAACCCAAGGGTATATCGCCTTTCCCAGCAATCAAAAATGTCCTATTCACGTGCAGCACGCGCGGACACGCGCCATCAAACATGGGATGAATATTTATTTTGCAACAATCGTTGACCTGATTTCAACAAACATGGTGACTTTTTGAATATCTCTCCATTTTGTTAAAATATTATGCAGCCAAATGTTTGAATCGCTTGAAATCGTTCTTTAAGAGAGAGAGGTTAAACATATTTATTCAAATATGACGCTATATTTGGAATAAGATGGAATCGATAAAATTTAACAATAGCTCTCTTTTTTACAGGAACAGTGTACATACTGATAAATTGAACACATGTGACATATTGTAAAAATATCTTTTAATCAACCTAATACAGGACACACAGATTGTTTAAACTAACTGATGACGAATTGAATATCATTTGACTTCTCATGGAAAATGTACTTTTTGTCAACCAAACAAACCAATGAGTTAACTACTGCACAGTATAGATAACATATTGAGCAAAATGACGTGTTTGTCCCTAATTATCCGCAGGATGATTTATACAATATTTATATTCCACACACTTTCTAAGAAAACACTGAACATTTGAACTTTAAATAAAGTCATGTTGAGAAACCAGTCGGTTCGTTTTGCCGTAACAGTCAAATGCCAATTATGCGTTATTTCGATCGAGATTTAAAATTCAGAAATGTATTACCCCCTCTTGTTAGAGAAAGATTGAATGTGAATACAAAAAAAAGACGATTTACAGAATATTGTTTTTGATTCCCATATAATATCTTCGCTTTGAGTTTAAATACACCCACAACCTGTCGTGGACGTATATTGCATTCTACACTCTATATATTTAGGTTTAGTAATGAGAAGATAATCCCTATCTTCTCATATATTTAGGTTTAGTAATGAGAAGCAGGTGCGGATCCAGGATTTTTTGCAGGGGGGGGGGGGGTCTAGGTTTGATAATTGCTTAACTAATTGCGCTCAACCGATAATTTGGTAAATTAGATTCAATTTGGTTCATTCTGACGTATTTCCGGAAGGTAAATTCCAAAATAACAGGTCTAAATCGCCAATAAAATCGCTTAAAAAAAATTTCAAGCCTGAGCAGGGGGGGGGGGGGGGGCGGACCCCCCCCCCCTCTAGATCCGCGCCTGAGAAGATAATCCCTATCGTTTGTGGCGACACTTTTTCACTAAGAAAGGATATCGAACGCTGCTACATTTGCTTGCCCCCACTCAACAGTCTACAGTATTTATGGATTCATTTCAAATATTTTTTTTAGCTCAAAAACAGTACAAAGGGACAGGATTCCTATGCATTTTGACGTCGAGATAAGGCACCTAAGGACATTATGAGATTTTCAAGTCGCACTCACTCTACCGGCTACATTTCTTGGTGGATACACAACACTATTTGGTAGGATCCCTACCGATTTTGACGTTGATCGGATATTTTTTTTGTTTCAGTAAATCCGCACGGAATCTGCAGTCCCCACCAAAAGAAGCTTTTTTGGTATTTTGCCGTTTTGACATGACAGAAGTTGTTTTTCTTGTTTCTGTAAATTTAGTAGACTTTATCTCGCATAGCAATGAAATTCTTTTGAACATGTTGTAAATGTGCAGTTGTAAGAGAAAGAGTGACTGTCACAGGGTCAACCTATTGTTGTCCCGTCCACTCTTCTGACACCTATTGTTCACATATCCATTGATACAGAGATTGGAAATAATGGTTTGTATTTAATGAAATGTGACCATACAATCGACGTTTGCCCTACTGAATCATTACTACCGGAAACGTTGTTTGAAACCATTCTGTGTTTCCCACACTCACTTTTTCCAAGCAGAAGTCGTTTCTGACTCGTTGATACAGTTCAAGAAACCAGTTTCAGAGGGCGCGTGTTTCCAATCTTATTGATCAAACTGTAAATTATACTATTCTTTGCTAATTCATTTTTTTAAAACAAGGCTGTACATTGTGTTCGAATGGTTTGTGTGGTGAACACCCTAGGTTACGTGTGTCCATTATTATTTTTACATTGTGTCGTTGTTAAAAGCATAATCATTCGCAATCTGTATTATATTTTTTAAACTTTAGCACGCATGTGTTGTTACTCCATATTTGTCCTTATACTTATATCCTTGTACTTTACCCTGATTAAAAGCTGATAGATTGGACCTGTCTATTTCTTATCCCCATTCAGCAAGTACATTTTCTGTTTCAATTTTGTCTTTTACCTCGTGGGGTTTTTGTCGACTTCAATCAATTTTGGTATATGTAGGTCGAATGGGGATATATAGTAGAGACCTAAATGTGTAAGAGAATGCATTCTTTCTCAATGCAAGCGAAAAGAATAAGCCACCGTAATAAAATAAATTAAGAATTTGTAGAGCGCATTCTTTACTGTAAATTAATTTGCTAGAAAATAAATATATTCAACAGTGACTCAAAAGTGTTCAACAATTCGGATCTCTCGATGTCTATGGGAAGTCTGTGCAATAAAACTACGTCCCGTCAAGCACGATCTCCATTCTATGGTCTTGATTTGGATGACGAGGTGGTTGACCTGGAAGGTAAATTGAGCCGAGATTGTGGATTGCTTTGAAAACAAAAAAGTTAATAATTTGATTTTTTGTCGAGCACTAATTGGAAGCCAGCGTAAGCTTTTGGCAATGTTTGTAATATATTCCTAGATAATAGTGCGAAAGATAAATCTGGATGCAGTGTTGTGTACACGTACGTTGTAGGCTATCAAGTTGTTTCTGAATGACACCATAAAGACGTTTATTACAGCAGCCAGTCCTATCTAAATATCACCTAGGTCTGAGTCAAACTTTTCGTGTAGTTCGGATAGATGTATTTCCTAATGGGCGGATATTCTGTAATTGGAAATAAGCAGCCCTGCAGACGTTACTCCAATGTGTTTCTTAATTAAATTTTTAGTCGAATACAACACCAAGATTTAGATTGCATGTATTAATTGTTGTCTCTTAAAAATTTAGTTGGAGCTGTTCTAATTTTGCACTTGTTGATATTGGACAATAGAAATTTAGGAGCCGCGGAATTTTTCGGCGTGGTTAACACTTGTCATTGATACAGGGCAGAGTGCCTCGCAGGGGACAAGGTATAGTCGTTCGGATGGAACGAAAAACTAGGGTCCCGTGTACACATTAGGGTGCAAGGTCAAATAACCCTTGAGAGTTGGAATTAAAAAAATGAAATGAAATGAATGGGGATTAACTTCCTACTGATTATCTCCGAACTGAGCTAATGAAGACGGGTATACAATGTGCTTTAAGAGAAATTTGGCCGAGACTGCGGCGCTACGGTCTACTCATATCGAATTCTAACTTTTGAACCACTAGACAGTCCTCCCTGCATGACTGACAAGGGGGAACCACGTCGGAAAATCTGGACGAGACTTTCCCGAAATAAGAGTAGGTCGACAGTGCCACTCTTCGGGCAAATTTTCCCCATAGCACACCGTATGGCACATGTCCGTCTCCATTAACCCACTCGGCGCAGAACAGTGAGACGTTAAACCTATTTCATTTCACTCATTTGAAATTCAGTCTTGTCTTCGAAGAGTTTCAAGAGATGACTGGTCATACATCACTTGAAAGTGAATTGAAGACATGCTAATTATAGAATCCCAAACACAATCGGATATCATTTGGGTGGAGGGTGAAAGTAACTCAACGTGGTCTAGCTAAATCTCCTACTGGGTCTAGTGCCTCTTTTAAACTTACTGGCATGTGACACAACACTGGTACGACAAGGTCATGAATTTTTCGAATTCTGCATGGGCAGCGGTGAACTTCTTAGTTTGTATCTTTGAAGGATCCACTTCGGAACATCTTTGGAGACATCTTGAATTGATCTGTCACTTCGTTTATAGTAATGGGACAATGTTTCTACGGTTACATTCTATTTCGAAATATTAAGCGGAAGGCAGTTTGTTTTCTAAATTTAATTTCGGCTGTCCCCCGTGGAACATAAAATCAGCCTTTTCTCAATATTGATTTTTTTTTTTTTAATTGATGTTACTTGTGAACCTTTACCTATAAAATGTAGACGTTCTGTCACTTCACAAAGCAAATCTGCACATCATATTTAAATGGTTAGATCTTTACAGTGTTGGCTGAGTTGTACATAAAATAGTTCTCATTATTCGATAACGCAAAACCCGACATTGACTAAAGATACATTATGGAAGGTTAGATAACGAGTTATCAATTCTCACCATAATAGTTAAAAAAAACCTAGCTAATGTAAAGACAATTTGCTGAAAATTGAAGTCAAATTGATCAACTATGAACTTAGAACTAAGCGAATGAAAGTTCCGCTTAGCCTCGGTCACCATTACTAAAGTCGGTAAGACAAAACCAGTAGTCTCGAACTACAATCTAACAAAAATCTCATGCTAGCCTCGACATCGAGGGTTGATTATGGTCTGGATAAGTTAATTAATGTCTAATTAATAGTTTTTACAATATTTCAGGCCTAAAGAAAGACCTACAATAGACAGATTTTGCTCTTGCATAATGCATGTTTAAGAATACAGAAAATGGAGAAAATGAACTGTATGTAAGTGTCATGTAATTAGCCGGCCACATCCTCAGACCCCCCCCCCCAAAAAAAAAAAAAACCCAAAAAACAAAACATTCCGTAGCCCCCCCCCCCCAAATTTTATGAGCTGGCTACGGGTCCGGCATCAGGCAGCAAACACGTTAGCAAAATCCTAACAAAATCCCTACAGTGAGTTGTAAATTCGGGGCCCCTTGTGTTCCCTTCAAGCGTTGGGCCTGATTTGCATGTAACAGAACTCGGCATGTGGGAAGCAAATGAAGACCGAACTCTTTGCTACGTGTAAAAATATATAGGAGACAAAGTCACTAAATTTCAGAAAGCAATGCCAAGTAGTTATTTCAAAATACTATAAAACATGTGCATGGGGTCCACGGAGACCCTACGTGCACCGACAAGGGTAAAGCACAATCAGACCACACCTAACTACCCAGCAACCCACAAGACAAAAAACGTAATTATCGAAAAATGTTAATGGAACCGCAGTTAAATGAATTACCTGCATCTAACTTTAAACTGAGAGATAATTCAAGTTAGCACGCCGTGTCTAATGCATGACACTCACCACAAAGTGACGTAAATATATTCATAAAATAATTACAAAGTTGGAAAGTGGTTCAGGTAGGACTGCTAATAGGTAAGTGAGTGTGTAGGTCTGTTTTACTCAACCCAGACACAATTTGTATAATATGGTATCTAAGGAGGACAGATGGTCTCATATTATAAAATGTCTGTTGTTGTAAATGAATGAAGTGTAAGGTTATCACTAGACCGGTATAGATTTGTCATTTTAAACCGCTACAGGTAAACATAGTCTATCAGCTTATCTATGTACTACACATGAACTTTGTTTTAACCACCTGCCCAAAATATTCTCAAGTATGGGGGCTAGTTAAATGAAAACTACCGACCGCGTGCAGACAACTAATGGGGTTAAATCATACGAAACGTCTGCGTGTATGGCGCGTGCGTATCAATCATAAGCCTTTGTGCCCCCTGTCTTTGGAATTATCGCTGGCGGCACGCGACAAGTTGCCGTTGTATAGAAGGGACAATAAGGGCTATGTGAATGCTAGTAACGGTATTCTTATTTGGCCTAATTTTCCAAACCACCTGCCTTAGCAGCTGAAACTCATCTAACCTTTCATTTACCTAAATAAATGTTGCTTCAAATAGCAATTATCAATTTGTTTTAAAGTCGCCGACAATTACCTTAACGACAAACGGGTCATCAAATGATACTTTTGTTAAAGATAGGTCAGCGTTATTTATATATAACAAATAATGACCCCCGGTGTTAATTTCACAACTCGTTTGTTCCGCATATATAAGTTTACAATCATCCATTACTGTGATTTAATGGCAAGACTCGTGTTAATTAATAAACCTATTTTCATAGGTTCTTGCTCCACTTGGCAACATCCTAAATCTGTAGCTCTAGCAAAAATAAAATGTACAAAAATTTTTTTACTTAGTAAGAATATTTTTTTTTTTGATTTAGTATCATTTGTTTTGCTTTTAGGTGATAAATTATGCCTAATATGCTCTCAATGTATTTGTTATGAAAATGTAAATAACGATACGGGGATACATGTATATGACATTTAAAAAGTTCACATTTTAAGATTTCTTTCCGATTTGATAACCATTTTTAAATGGGTTTCCAAAAACCAAGACTTTGTCGAGAATACCACTGACAGGTGTGAGTGGTAAATACATGCTAGCATTAGATAATTTATAAATAAGACATTTGGTTCACTTTATGTACTTGTAGAATAAAGATATTGATCAATTGGTGTTCGACAGGGCTGTGTTTACTTGTAAGTTGAAAAAATTGTATAATTTAACGATTTGTAATACTTGATATTATTAGCGTAGAATACACCCAGACTCTTCCAGGTAAGGGGGTTCCATCCAGTAACTACACAGGTGTTGAGTTGTTATTCTTACCTTATGGTTTTCTCCGGAATTTCCAGCTGGAGCACATGTAAAGTCATAAGGATATTTAGTGTGTATTACATGAGACACTGCTATTTACTTTGAATGTCGAAACTAATAATTCAACGGAAACTGTCTCTTTAAGAAAGAGTAATATGAGAATTCAACCACAAACGTGTAGACTCAGACAGTTTTTGTTGATTGAATTGAAGGTGCGAAACCATATCAAATGAAAAGTTTACTTTTAGCGATCAGAGTGACAGACAGACAGACTCACTATGTCACTTAAACAAACTAGTACAAATTCCTTTAAAATAATACAGCCCAAAGTCCATGTAAACCAACCAAACTTCTAAAGAGATATTCTGGCCAGTTGTATTATGTAAGCCGAACATTGGACAGAGGTGGAGTCGGCAAACCGAAAAGTATAATCGGAAGCGTAGTAACCCGGGTTATTTGCTCAGCGCTCATAGTTACAGCCACCTTCTTCAATATTACCGTCACCTTCAGTGATGGAGGCGCGGTAAGGAACGGCATCTAGTAGTTGGGATGCGAAAAAAAATCGAGGTCGTTGGAAGCACGGCAAGGAACAGCGTCTAGTACTTGGGATGGCATAAAAAAAATCGACGTCGCTTGTATACGTTGGCGTGCAAGTAAAATGACGTATGACCGTGTTGCCGAAAAGTAGGACGTTAAACCTCATTTTAGTTCAATTCTTCACACTGATCAATTTCATTTTAGTTATTGCTATTATTACATTACTATGGTTTTCCGCAACATGTAAGCCGAACATTGGACAGAGGTGGAGTCGGCAAACCGAAAAGTATAATCGGAAGCGTAGTAACCCGGGTTATTTGCTCAGCGCTCATAGTTACAGCCATCTTCTTCAATATTACCGTCACCTTCAGTGATGGAGGCGCGGTAAGGAACGGCATCTAGTAGTTGGGATGCGAAAAAAAATCGAGGTCGTTGGAAGCACGGCAAGGAACAGCGTCTAGTACTTGGGATGGCATAAAAAAAATCGACGTCGCTTGTATACGTTGGCGTGCAAGTAAAATGACGTATGACCGTGTTGCCGAAAAGTAGGACGTTAAACCTCATTTTAGTTCAATTCTTCACACTGATCAATTTCATTTTAGTTATTGCTATTATTACATTACTATGGTTTTCCGCAACTCAGAAAATATTTTCTTGGCCAAATTGCTTTGAGTAGTAAATACAGGAAGACAGCTAGAAACCCACGTAGTCAGGCAGTTGCAGAGGCGCTCCCTCCCCTAATTCCCTAATTTTCGTCAGTGCCCTTTTTTACTGCTGAAAGTGCCTTTTTTCAGACCCAAATATGTCCTCTCTGAACGTTTACTTAGACGAAAATATCAGCCAAATAGCTCTTGGAATGTCTACAGATGCAAGGAAATGAGAAAAATTGTCTGGGGGACCCCCCCCCCCTTGCAGCGGCGTGACCCGTCTCCGCAGTAAGTGCCCTCATTTTGCGCCCCCCCTACCTTTTCAAAATTCCTAGATCCACCCCTGAGTTGAGGGGCAGATTTGAGGCGGATGTGGACGTTCCGGACAATACTTCCAAATTTTCAACAGATGCTACCTACTACCGTATCTTTCGAAATATGATATGGTGACCATCTTGGATCTTCAACATTCAACAACCTATATCACAGCTTCTAAAACCTTGTGGTCGCAATCTTTATTGCCTTTATCCCTTTAATAATACAAGAAAGAGAACGTACAGGTGAGTTTGGATGTTAATGTAAGTAGTGAAACACATCTGTTCATATAATTGTGAAAAACCACAACAAATCAGTATACCCTGAAAGTATTCCATATTTGTAATAATGTAATGGCATCACCAACTGTACATTCCCATTATGTTTGTGTCAGTTCTCGCAGCCACAACTAACAACATAGTTCACAAATGTATATTTCTGGTACAAGACATGTCATGTTACTGGAACGATTCGTTGTTGTCCTGTATGTGAACACCAGTGACATGGAACCTAAACGATCTGTTTTGCCAGAATGGAAGGCTGTATCTCAAGAGCATACTTCTGTTTCTCCTTGTCGGTGACGCTGAACGGGGGGCCTGGCGAGGAAAGCTGTCTAGTCGTTAGGACGAAAACCCGGGGTCCCGTATACACATTAGCGTGTACGTAAAAGATCCCTTGGCAGTTGGAATTCGATATAAGAGTAGTCCATAGCGCCGCTGCCCGGGCAAAATTTCCCTCATAGCACAATGAATGGCGTATGTCCGTCTTCCATTAGCCCAGGTTAGGAGCAAAAGAGTAGGACGTTAAACCCCATTTCATTTGGAGCTGAGATATTAGTAGATATAGGCTTTTACATAGCGGGAATCTTGGAGATCCAAGATGACCGCAATAATATATTTGGAAGCAAATTAAAATAAACATACTTGGCCTGTTTTTGTATTCCTTTCTTTATGCCTTTATATTATGCAATCCTTTCCAAATAAATACTGTTTAACCCAGTGGTTCTCAACCTTTGCCTTGGAACACATGAAAAAATAGCTGCACACCTGGCTAAATGTATAATTATATATATGAAAAATATTTGAATTTTGCAAAAAGAAAAACCAAAAAAAAAAAAACCCATAACAAGTCACAGGCGGCATACAACCGTATGCAGGCTAGCCATAGATACATAGAACGACTCAAACTAAATAAAGAAAAACACAGCCATGAACTTACTTTCATCGGTCAAATTGCTGGCTTCGTGGCACACTTATGATGATCTTGCCGGGTGGACAATCACTGGTTTAAACTAACATACTTTGATGAAGCGTTGCCTATAAGAAATGAAATGGGGTTTAACGTCCTACTGTTTTGCGCCCAGTTTGGGCTAATGAAGACTGGCATACGCCATACAGTGTGCTATGACGGAAATTTAGCCCGGGCAGCGGCGCTACGGCCTTCTCTTATGTCGAATTCCAACTGTCAAAGAATCTTTTTACGTGTACGCCAGTGTCTAACTATCAAGGATCTTTTACGTGCACACCAATGTGTACACGGGACCTCAGGTTTTCGCCCCATCCGAACGACTAGACAACTGTCCTTATCAGGACCTCCATCCTGCATCATTAACGGGGGGGGGGGGGGCACGCCGGAAAATCTGGATGAACTTTCTCGGCCAATCCAGGGATTGAACACCCGACCTCCAAGCCAGCGAAACAGCCTCTTACCCACTTAGGCAACGTGACCCCCGCAATGCCTCCAAAAATGGGTAAAATCTGGGGGAAAGTGGTGCTTTTGCCCGGAACGTCCAACTCAACTTGCTAAGCTGCCTGACTAACGAGAAAAGGGAGTAAATACGGACATTAGTAAGCCACTTCATGTACAATTTACTTGACACTTGGTATGCTTGTTTCTTAGCAATTCCAAGATGGTGTCGACCACGTCATGTTCGCTTCCTAAACCATATAGTACTATCACACTTTGGTTGGGTTTTTTTTCCAAACCGTTTGGAACTTGACATTTTGAAATTAAAATTCACAAATAGCATTTCTGTTGAACAAAGATTCCACTTCTAGACAAGACGCACCATGCTTCAGACATTTTACAAGTGACATTTATTATAATAATGTACACAAGCCAGGCATTATTAAGATATCAGTTTCACATGATATTAATTTTAATTTCTCATTACTTTATTAAACGTGTAAAGAGTTTTTAGGCCCTTTACAGAGTTGAACTTTTATGTACATAAACTGGTTCCATTTCTTAGTCACAGATGTTTCATTAGTTTCTCCTTTCAGACATGCCAGTACATTTATAGTATATTTTTACCAGCACATGTGAATGTATCATTGTATACCGCCCTAAACAAAATACGGTACATCAAGTCGGAAGATGTACTGGATGTAAACTGGATTCCGTATAACAACTTGGTTTTCTTAAAGGTCAACCTACATTATTATATACTTAGGAATCATTAAAGTACATATTCTATAGTATAAGTTGTCAAGTGGATTACATGATGTGTGGACACTAGTGTCATCTTTACCAACCCCAGTTATATGCTAGGGTAGTACTTCTACTTTACTGTAGTTGCAGTACGTGTACTTCAAGAAATATCCACGAATTTCTGTTAAAAAGTAATGTCCAATATCCTTCTTTATATGAACATGATAACCACAAGTTTTAATGTGGTCATGCAGTAATAATAAGTTGTGGGTTTTTATTTTTTCGAAACAGTTATTTTATTTGATAACGTTAACCATTCTTATTCAATATAATACTTATTTTAAATCGAACAATATATCTATGTAAATTGAATTCTTAAATACTCTGAAAACGCCAGACCTGGGGTGTAGAATGATGGTCTACTGATTAAATTAAACCAGTGAGGTGGGATTTCCATACTCAGACCAGACATAAAAATCGATAGGCATTAAATTCTGACCAGTATCATCATAAATATTGTTGTATTAACCGCATAAGCCCAGTTTTTGCTCTCCGAATATACGTTGTTTTCCATTTAAAAAAAGAGTATGACCCGGCCCCTATTAATAACATATCAATTTTATAAAATCGAATAATATCCACGCTCCGCTACTCATGCCCGACTGTTGGTTGTTTCTTTTTTGCAACATTAAGGCGAGTTATTACTGAATATCATTATTTAACAAACAATCCGAATTTTTGAATATAACAAAGAAGAATGATTGATTTCATTAAATATGCACGTAAATTGTAATAAACATAATTTTAGTCATTAATTTGCTCGGTTATCAAGTACCGTAAAAGAGATATCCCATACTAATGAGTTACTTTAAATAACATCCTAATGTCACGTGTCAAAGATAAAAGGCTTCCTGTATATTACCTAGAATCTGTCATGTAGTTCGACAGATGCTAAGCAGGATCAAAATACACATAATTTGGGGTTCCCCACTATGGACCATGGCACGTTAATTTACATAATCCGTTATATTCATTAATAATCAAAACTAAACACGTTTATAAATCAGTTTGTCCACCTGTTATAATTGTAAGAACGAAGGAATTTTTGTCATTAGTATCATTAATTATGATGAATAATATTAAATTAAATTCTATCAAATGCACACAGTTTAAATCGCCACGACCACACAGGCCACCATTACACCAGATCATACCTCAGCAACTGATTTAATAATTTTAATGAATTGTGTGCCAAGTCTGATTATGAGGGTTCCAGACCGAACAGGGACACAGTTATGTAGGGAGAGTGGGACACAGAAATACACCTAAAACACTATGGTGGAACTTCGCTAAATTTATTCTAAATTGTTCGGCTTACTATTAGATAACTATTATACATTATCGATATACAATCAGTTTCCGAGACGTTTAACATAATGCACAGACAAGCACAGAGTTGGTTCCCAAGCTAGAAAGTACGATTGGTAAACACACGATGGCTGTGCTGTCACGCCCCACCTTTGCAGTTGGCGGTTCTTTACTACTCTGCACAGACAAGGCACGCCCAATGCATGCAATGCATGTTATTTAAGATCTTGCTCATTCTCCACCTACAGCAGACTAGGTCTCGGAGATACAATTTCCAACTTATGCCATACTGATAAAGATACCAGGAGTGACAAAAACATGTCTTCCCAATAAGGCTTTAATCACATGTACCGACAGGATGTCAAATGTCTTTGATGAGGCGAGAATACTTTTTGACAGCCACGTGGGATGGCTGAAAAGTTTCTAAGTTTGACAAGGATAGATCAGTTGGGTTGCCAACAACAGGTATAATCACAGAATGATTGTGTTGTTATTGTCTTCGTACCAGACCACCGTGTGAACATACCTATTAATACCACTCAAATGCAGAAAACTGGCTATAGGGCAACTAAACGGTCTAAATCCAACACAGATACATGCCGACATGATCTCCACTTTAGGGGATGGTGATCCTTACTTTTCCACACCGGAATTTAAGCGCGATAGATGGTCTTGGCGATGACCCGCGTTCTTGAAGGCCATCAACAGCAAGCATTCATGAAAACATTACCTGGATGCATGGCATGGTAATGGCTGATCGGCGTTTGATCACTTGACATATTGCCAGCGCTGTGAGTATCTCCCATGAGATGGTTGAGCACACTATGGGTAAAGAGTTGGGAATGAAAAAAGTTTGTTCAAGATGGGTACCGAAGCTCAGAAACGCGCTGATCAGATACGTGCCAGATTCATGACGTCCCGTGGCAATGTGTGCCGTTTTGAAGTAGGTCCTGGTATTTTTGTGGCCCGATTTGGCCCTGTCAGACTTTTACCGTTTTCTAAAAAGGGACTAGCCGGTCGTCATTTTCTTAATGATGATGACGTCATGTAGGCTGTGACCGACGTTTTTTTTAGGGTGGCTGAAGAAAATTTGTTCCTGACCGACATCCAGGACTTGCAACATTGCTGGCAAAGTGTGTACACCTGGAATAGGACTATGTAGAAAAATAACTGGAACCACTCCTCCGGTAAGGCAGTCGCAAAGGCAGGACCGAAAAGAGCAACAGCTATATATAAGGCCGTATAAAGATAGTCCGTGTTCCGTAAGTAAATGAAAGAGTTTTTGGCGCCCCGCAATCTCAAGGAACTTTCTCAGCCCGCACCGGGATCGATCTGGGACCTAGAGGTTTGTGAGCCATGAGTAAATCCTAGAATGATCTTTATCAGTGTATGCTCTTGAACAAATGAGAGCCATGGTTCAAAAGAGACTAGGAATCATCAAACCATGGGTATACTCTAGTTCATGCAGGAACTGTCTCTGATCTGACATTGTCCGCTGACAGTTCCTATCGAGCCCTATATAGCTGCAATATGAACATACCGCTCACCCCCACCCCTGGTCTAGGGCTATTTTTGAATCCTTACCGACTATTTTTCATCCAGATTCTTCTTTATTTTCCAAAGGAATCATTTCTTGCCACAGTTGGCACACGGTCATAATAATTCAACACTATTTTCAAGTAGATTAACGGGCTTTATTGCCAGGCGTATACAAGTAATATCATCTTAAAGTCACCATGTCCGAATGGGCGAACAAGTTCGCCCCCTGGTTGGGTGAGTTCGAACGGAGAAATAAAATGACATTTATTTATTCAGTTATTTATTTATTCAATAAAACTTAAATACTATTACACATATATCCACCTTCTCGATACAGTTTCGATATAGTATCTATTTCTGGTAGTATTAAATGAACTTTTTGTAGGTTTTATACTAAATAGTAGAAGTAAACTAATATAGAACTATTATAAAACCAACATGTTTATTCAAATTGAACTAATAACTTCTGTACATGAGCTGTAGACATATCCTTTGTATAAAATGTTCTCTAATAATCGTTCCATATCAGGACTACTGTTAAAATGTTCTAAGGCCTGCCGTTTGATCTCCTCTGTCGTGACCTCTAGTATTTGCGTATTATGGTTTGGCTCGATCGTTTTAAATTCTGAAAAAATTATGCGATTGAAAACATACACAAAATATGTTTGAACAGAACAACCATTAAGAGACCCGAGCATGCGCAGTTCACATGTTTATTTAATAGCTAAATTCTACTTGAACGTATTTTGCGAAAAAAACAAACACGGCGAAAAATAGAAGGCAAGGGTTCCCAAATAGCCAGAGAACAGAGGTGGGGAAGAGCGGTATTTACCTTATTTTCATATTGCAGCTATATAGGGCTCGATAGGAACTGTCACCGGACATCGTACGATCAGAGTTAGTTCCTACAGGAACTGTATGCTCTTAAAATACAAGTTGATCGCGAACCAAGTTGAATTAAAATTCAGAACATTTCATTCGTATGTCCACTTTCTGGAAGCACGAATAACGATATCATCAAAATAAACTGTTAGAACTGCATGTTTTAACTTTTTGTACCAGAAAAGTACGGCTGTAAGTTCAACTGAAAAATTTAGTGGAGTAGTCTTTGAAACGGGGCGATTTTACTTCCTTTTATAGAAAAAATCTGTTTTCATTTGTCCCAAAATCAAGGAAATTGACTAACTCTAATTACCCGAGATGAATCATTTGTTAAATGTTATGATTTTTAGTGTAGGTTATGGCATAAAATGTTTTGGTCTTTTAGAAAACTTGCATTTTTAGAAATTTAGAAAGTTTTATTTTCTATTAGTTAAATTTAACGAGCGTGTTTTGTACTGGTAAACCAATCCTCTGTCGTTATATCAACATCCCTGCTGGGCAAAAAATGAAAATTTGATAGTCATATGGTTTTAAGTTAAAACAGGACCTTATGCGCCAGATGCTTTTCGATAACATCACTTGACAGGAGAGAAGGAAATTATGTCAATCTTTTTTCTTTAAAAGTTCAAAATTACCCGAATGAAGTCGAGCAACTCATATGAGGTCTCAGATTTCACTTTAATAATATTGCGTTTCATTTCCGCTGAAGGTCAACTTCGCGTGCCAAGCTCCCATCGGGCACGTGCCGAATGCGCGTGCACTGAGTCGTCTGTCATGTTAAAGTTGGTACGTGTGTGATATATACACACACGGTGCCCCGAATTTTGTTGTATATACGGTTTGATTGGAATGTGGATAAGTAAAGATAAAGAATAGTTTACTTCAATTACAATGTTGACAGCAAGCTCCAATTAACATTGATTTTATGTCTCTACACAACAAAGAATAACAAACTACTGGAAAGTAACCTTTTTAACGGCGTAAGCTTTATGAACTTGCCATTAAAAAATGCTGACGTGTTCTTGCAGAAATGTGCCCGGGTTGTGTGTCGCTGTATATCGCTGAATCTCATAGTGGCTTTTGAATTAGTGTAGGTTTACATCTACAAGTATACACACGAATGAAGCTTGTATCATCATGTCCCACTAAGCCCCGAAAAATGTCTTTTTTCGATGAATTAGCTCATTAAAATAATAGGATCGGGTTTCACAGGATTTTATTAGAAGAACACGTTTTTTAACATTAAATAATTTGATAATGTATTAGACGTTACAATGTAGATTATTTAAGAGGTTTTTATAGGTTTATGTAAGATAATTAGATTCAGCGTGATTAATCAAGATACAACATGTCTAGATATATACTTCATACCAGACTACAGAGTCCCCTATTCTTAATTTGTAAAGTTCAACAAATTCATAACGGCTTCAGCGAAATTACTTTCGAGGGTATTTAGGCCATTTGACTTGGTACCCCGTGACAATTTCACAGCGGCAGTGGTGTATATAACGAGGGCTCTATTGGCGACCATATCTAATTTAGATTTGGCACCTTTAACGTATAGCTTTGTGACGTAACTTTAAATGTAAATGGATTTCAACTGTCGGTATTACATGCCTATTATAATTTCTAGTTTCGCCACCAGATGACCAAAACGGACGACAAGCAGCGATTACGTAAAATCCTCTCCAAATAGAAAAATAATGACCCTTCTTGTGGCTTAACCAGCATCGAGTAGGTGTTAATCAGACTACCAATCTGACCTGTAATGTCTAAATGTCTAACCGTCAAATTCCAAATAGGCGTGGACTACATTCAAATTAGGATTACAATCCAAACCACTACAGAGGCATGTGGAAGTAAATTCTTCGGTTTAAAGAGGGTAGGATTTAGGGCAGTAGGGAAGAGCGGGGCTAATTCGCACTAGGGGCAAGTCCGCACCAAATTCATATCTCACGCCTAAAGCACGATGACGTAACCGCCGTCAAATTGATTAGTCACCTGACCGATACGATTATTTTACTTTCATTATGGTGGACATGAGAAAATAATTGTCGAATTTGTGCGGTAAATTTCATTTTATGTCCAGGTGAGTAATTTTTTCTCTCCGAATTCAGTGTTTAATTGTTTACACATGCTTGGGATTGATGACCAATGTTTTATGTGTGAAGTATGATAGGGTAATGGCCTTCAATAGGTCACATTGTTCAGTTCGATTGACGACCTCTACAAGGCAAAATCACGTGTTATGTATATAAAGTCCCGTTGGGGCTAGTTCGAACCTTTTGCTCGGGGCAAGTTCGCCCGGGTGGGTGCATGGGTGCGAACGTGCCCCATATCACAACGGTATTGAAAATCACCATATTCTTTGTATGCATAACTGTTTACTGGCGCGTACCTGCATCACTAAAGGAAGCTATAATTACCCCTCTTTTAAAGAAACCATCCCTTGACGCAGACATCTTAAAGAATTACCGACCAGTATCAAATATCTCCTTCTTGTCCAAATTGATTGAACGTGTGGTTGCAGAAAGACTCAAACAGCAAATTGCAGCATATTCTTCTCTGGAACCCTTGCAGTCAGCCTATCGCTCATTCCACAGCACAGAGACAGCACTGCTCAAAGTGCAGAATGACACCCTCAGGCAGTGGATACAAGTGGTGCTGCAATTCTTGTATTGCTCGACTTGTCAGCAGCATTTGATACCATCGATCACGGCATGCCGTTCTCGATTCTTGAAAAAAAGGTTATTCTTGGGGGATTTGCCCTCGAGTGGATTAAGTCATATCTCACAGGCAGGAGCCAACGTGTCATCATAGGTGATCATTCCTCCGACTCCAGGGATCTGCTCCACGGAGTGCCCCAGGGGTCTGTGCTTGGGCCTATCCTTTTCTTCATCCACACTTCTCCGCTTGGTGACATTGTTAGATTACATAACCTGTCCTTTCATCTCTATGCAGATGACACTCAACTTTATCTTGCATTTAAACCAACTGATCATGAGTCTGCACTTGAATCTATCTCTAGACTTGAAGCCTGCGTGACCGACATTAAGGACTGGATGTCAACCCACTACCTGAAGTTGCACAGTACCAAAACTGAGGCACTCATAATATCTCCCAGACGTGCATCCACTCGCATGACTCTCCCTGAATTCCGCATTGATGACCAAGTTATTTCCCCAACAACAGAAGCTAAAAACCTGTGAGTTATCTTCGATTCACACATGACATTTGAATCGCATATCAGGACTGTTTGTCGGAAATCTTTCTATCATCTGCGGAATAACAGTCTTATTAGAAAGTACCTGAACGAAGCCACTGCCTCCACACTAGTCAATGCCTACATCAACCCCTGCCTAGACTACTGTAATTCTCTGCTTCACGGACTACCCGACTACATCGTCCAACGGTTACAGCGTGTACAGAATGCTGCAGCCAGATTGGTTACAAACACAAAGCAGTTCGACCACATTACACATGTCCGTGTCAAACTTCACTGGCTCCCTGTGTTATACAGGATAAGATACAAGATCCTCCTACTTGTCTTCAAGTGCATCAACAACCAGGCTCCTCAATATCTCGCCGACCTCGTAACCAGTTATAAGCCAGGCCGAGTTCTCCGGTCATCGGAGAGCCGTCTTCTATATGTGCCATCATCCGGATCTCGTACCTTTGGAGACCGCTCTTTCATGGTTGCTGGTCCTTATTTGTGGAACCGGCTCCCCCTGGAGCTTAGAGCTTTGGACAAAATCGATATCTTCAAATCGAGACTGAAGACTCATTTCTTCCGTGAAGCCTACGGCGATAGACTTAAGTTTTGACTAGTGTTTTTCACCTTTGTGTCATTGATGATTTTCCATGCGCGGTTGAGCAGTTTTCTGGAATTGGCGCATTATAAGTATTTTCATTCATTCATTCATTCAACCTAAGATACTTAGATCTGCATTTAATTTTTTTTCAGAATTTAATACGATCGAGCCAAACCATAATACGCAAATACTAGAGGTCACGACAGGGGAGATCAAACGGCAGGCCTTAGAACATTTTAACAGGAGTCCTGATATGGAACGATTATTAGAGAACATTTTATACAAAGGATATGTCTACAGCTCATGTAAAGAAGTTATTAGTTCAATTTGAATGAACATGTTGGTTTTATAATAGTTCTATATTAGTTTACTTCTACTACTTGTTCGCCCATTCGGACATGGTGACTTTAAGATGAAATTACTTGTATACGCCTGGCAATAAAGCCCGTTAATGTATGCCGTAAATTAGCCAACTCCACTGTCTTTAATCTAGTATAGTCTACGGAAATGTAGCTTCAACAGTTATCGAGATATGCTGGTTTTATTTTAAATGATGCGAACTAGCCCCGCTCTCCCCTATAAACCCAACTTAGAATTGACATTTTGCTACGTCACCAAATAAAACAAAACCAAGTTCGAACATTCCAAACCATTAGACAAAATTCGGAGTCTTACAAAAACGGTATAGGCAATAATTAATATAGTACATGTATAATCACAAGTGGGCTGTTCACCGTGTACACAATACGCGAAAAACAGTGGTAACCGGAGTTTGGAAGAGTAAGCTTATCCTGCCTGGCGCAACAACCGCCATACATGCATCCAAACAATTAGACGAAAATCCCGGTAAAATAGCTTAAATGGCAAATGAACTACCCGTATCCAAATGCACGCGATGAACAGTGTTAACAGATGTTGTATACATAATTAGGAAGATATGCGTCAATTAAATATATCTAGAATGATGGCTGAAAGAGACATGTTATAATTACAAATAAAGTCAATATGACGGGCATACAACATTTTAATGGTTTTTGTAAGTTTAGTGGGCAAGTTTACCTGTAGTTGAAGCTAAGATAACAAATCAGAATAAAATGAACAAGCTATCGCGTAACGTATAACTTGCAGAGACAAAAACACTCCATAAGCTGATGATAATGGATGGAAAGTTATCAATCGGAAACTTAAAGTTACATTATGGGAGATAAGATAAAGAGATGGAAGTTCTCATTGTAATAGTTAAAAACTAGATAGTGTAAAGGTAATTTGCTGAAAATTTCAGTCGAATTGGTCCACTATTAGCCGATAAAAAGGCGTTTGAAATATTCACATAGCCTCGGTCATCATTACTCAAATCATTTATCTAAACAGCATAGTCTCGATTATCCACTTGATTGATTTAATTATCAACGCCCATTAAGCGGCATATAGGAATTCAATCCGCCAACATCGAAGGCTTGCGTTGATCTTAAGAGTTTATTATGGTCTGGATATGTTAATTAATGTCTAAGTGATTATTTAGATAACATCTCAGGCCCAAAGAAAGACCTGTAATAAGCAGATTTTGCTCTTGCATAATGCTATTTTAATGTCCTGTGAGTGTGAGTTAATATCTGTTTCGGCTACAGAGGTTAAATAATAAGTCAACGGTAAGGCTCATGTCCCCCGCCGAAATCCCTAAATAAATAGATGACACATATTAATTTTTGCATGAGATGGACAAAGAACAAGCAAAGAAATAAGCCGACTGTGAGGATGATGTCCCCCGGCGAAATTCCAAATTAATTGGATGACCCGTATTAATCAATCGCACATTTATTTTTTTTTTTTCAAAAGTATCACACAATCAAACTATACACCAAGTTTTACCACCCTCTATCGAGATTATCTTGTCCCAAAGCATTCGAGAGTCTCGAACTTAGTCAAGGCAATGATATAACGAATCTATATTCTGAGTTTCTTTGCTCTCACTTCATTATAACCAAAGTTATTGTGCCCTAAAGCCTCATCCAATCTCTGCTTACCGTAAGCAGAAAATTCCCACTAAGACATTTACTTAATGAACGTCTACTCCAAGTTTGAACATTGTACCTCAATTAAAAGTGGGTTTGTTGTGTTCCAAATTTCGACCAATCAAATTGCTTATCGCCCTGGTTACTCTCAACAGAAAGCCTTCATTATCGAACTTAGTCAAGGTAGGTATTGATGTAATAAAGCTATAAACCAAGTGTCCCCACTCTGTTTTCTTTTTGGGTGTAGTGCGGCCCTCCTGCACTTACTATTAATTAGAACAAATATATCTTGTCCCAAAGCATCAACCTACCAAATTGCTTATCTCTGCTTACCTTAAGCAGAAAATTTTCATTTTCGAACTCCATCAAGACATTCACCTTATAGAATGAGAGTGATTGTGTTCCAAAGTCTCGACCAATCATTGACTTATCGCTCTGCTTACCCTGAGCATAAAGTGCTCATTATCAAAATTAGATAGGGTATTGGTGTAATGAAACTATGCACTAAGTTTCATCACTCACTTAAAGGAGCTACTTCGCTAATATTTTTGACCTAGAAATTGACAGAAGTGGGTCACAAGGCATATTATACTGTAATATGAATGTATATAAACTGATTTACGTTCAATGGTTTCCGTTTTTACTCGAATTTCAAATCAGTTATTTTACGCGAAATAAACCAGCAGTCTAAATCGAATGCAAATTTCTAGCGTTTGGTTATTTCAGTCTACATACGCCGTTTGATTTGGTGCAATGTATCTAGCCTGGTTCCCTGAGTTTCTTTCTAGAACTGAGGCTGAAACGCATTATGGTACACGATTGGTGTAACAATGGTAAAATGTTTATTTTGTCTTAAATATTGGAAATCAGAAGCCCATCCTTTTCCGGTAAAATCAAAGTTGATTTAAATTGACAAATAATTCGTGTTTTCAAAGTTGAAGATTGTGGATGATATTGAATTAGAGACTTGGCTACTTTAATTAGAACTAAGGTTATCGGGTCTCAAAGCATCAACCAATGTAATAGCTTATATCTGCCTACCCTAAGCAGAAAATGCTCATCTTTGAACTCCATCAAGGCATGATTGACCTGATAAACACATACAAAAAAGTTGAATATTCTAGCTCAATTAGACAGAGTTATTATCTCCCAAAAAGCATTCAAATTGGTTATCTCTACTTACCCTAAGCAAAAAATGCTCCATCAGGGCATTGACCTGATCAACACACCAAGTTTGCACAATCTGGCTCAATTAGAAAGAAAGTTATTGTGTCCCAAAACGTGTGGCGGACAGACAGACAGACGGACGAACCCATTTTAATAATTCCCTGCTTTCTTCGACAGGCGGGGTACAATTAACGTAGCTACTTAGTTTTAGGGATAAAAAAAAACGTGGCGGAAACATGTAGATAGTGAACTGACATGCTGACTTTCTAAACAGAATGTTCCGATTGTGGAAGCATTAGACAATTTCAAATTTTATTTCCATTGTTGTCCCCAATACCACCCCAGTGCAATAATATCCGGTTGGAGCCGGTGGCATTACATGTAAAATGAATTAAAAAGGGCTAGATGTAGGTTCAAAAATAGTCAAACACTATAAATTCTAATACGACGTCCACCACTGCTTAATGAAGACATGTCCGATGTAGAACATTTTTTTCTCAGTCAGTCTACTTTTTATCGAATTCCAAATGTCAATGGTTCTTTTACGTGCATACCAACGAACGACCCACCCGAACGACCCTGCACTTTAAGAATGAAAGGTGAGTGTGTAGTAAATAACTTGTTTATCTACATCTATCTGTACATGTATACTGTTGAAACTCAGGTTAATTAACCACTGACATCCCTTTTCTCTAATGTACGATCGCCGTTAATAAATCACATTGATAAACATACGGGTATTCATAACACATTGAAAAAGCATATTGATTGACGAATAGCAGTACACTGGTGGTCCCTTATACGCGATTTCATACTAAAGGGAACATATGACCAAAAGCGGTAATTACATCAACCCTAAATTGGGTGTGCTGGGTAATTTTATCCGTAAATAATATTTTGCATAACCGTAAATTAAGTTCAGATATAAAAGAATAATTTTTAATGTCCAGTTTTATTTATTGAAGTATGTCATCCATATCAAATGTTTTCAGTGTTTATGTTTTAATTGACTCTCCACGACCCTTGACTGAAAGCTTTCTTCCATTGAATTGATTTTCTGATGTATTGACATGACGCTTGAAAACATCTGCTAAAATTGTAACACGACCAAATCAATTTATGTCTAGTTTACATTTACAAGGCAGTCAAGACTCCGTCTAATTTTTATAAAATAAACTGTTCTGTTGCTTCAATGGGTTTTACAAAAGTAAGTTAAGAATGTATCGTGATCACTGTATGATGGATAATATTTCAACATGATCGATTATTTCTTAGACTGATAAAACTGGATCGGTTTATTATGGTGGCTATGGAAGCGTATAGGGGTCAATAGCACGATAGATACCGCAATATTAAGTTGATAATAAGTCAATATATTATGATTTTTATGACGATTTTATCTCTGAAAAGGCAATTTTTGCCAAGTTAATTGAATAACTCGCTAATTTGCATGTCGTCATTTTGTTTTAGATGCACACGTCGACATAGCGCATGGCAATATTTTGCGAATATGTAGACATATACTACGGCGAAATGGAATATGTCGCCAAAGCTTCCGAATAGCAATATCTTACCGCAAACGTGTACATTAAAGACGAAATGGGGACATAAAACATAGCGTGTTGACTCAATTACCTCGGCAAAAATTAACTTTTCAGAGATAAAATCATCAGAATAATCACAATATGTTGACATAATACCAACTTAATATTGCGGTATCTATCGCGCTATTGACCCCTATACGCTTCCATAGGTGGCTGATTGGTATCATGTCGTGATATCGCCCTTCGTAATGCGACGACCCGAAATCACGTCATTTTAACCCGACATCACAACAGTTTCAACCGATAATACATTTTCCCCGACACCAAGACATTAATGTCGTAATGTTGCGTAAAAAATATCATATTGTCGGATGAAAATTTTGGGTTGTCTTGATGTCGGGTTAAAGTGTCGCAATGCCTGGTTGTCGGCCATACTCCTCTCAATACTAGGACTATTTACACTGATCGTCATGTTGGCAAAGAAAGTTACCCTGTATTTTGCAGCTTGGTTTCTCCCTATCGGTTGTGCAGGACGAAGGAACTGGAAAAGAACAGTGTCTAGATGGGAAAAAAACAAGCTCCTGTGTACACATTTTGTGCATAATGAAATTCGGTGGGCAAATGCAACGGGCGTTTGAAATATTCCGTCATAGTACTTTCCGATTGGTGTAGAAACAGTGGTCACGTGTACACATTGGCGCGCACGTTAAAGATCCCTTGACAGATGGAATTTGATAAAAGAGTAGGCCGTAGCTCCACTGTCCGGGCAAACTTCCATCATAGCACTCTGTATAGCGTAAGCCCGTCTTCATTAGTTCTGTCGGAGCAGTAGGACGTTAAACCCCATTTCATTTTGTTCTACTGGGCTAATAAAGACGGACATATGCTATACAGTGTGCTATGAGTTGAAACTGCCAGGATATCGAATTCCAACTGTCACGTCAATATGTACACGCGAGATCGGTTTTTCGTCCCATCCAAACGTTATCCCTTGCCAGCCCTTTCGGTCTACTCTCATGTCTAATGCCAACTGTCAAGGGATCTTTTACAATGTGTACATTGGACCTCTGTTTCTCGTTCATTCGAACGACTAGACAGCTGTCACCAGGCCGAAAAATGTGGATGAACATTTTCGGCAAATGCTATTTTAAAAGTAACTATTTGGCATGATACATGAAAGGTAATGGAACCATTGAGCAATGATCAAGTGTGGAAAGCCGTGAAGAGGATGGCTAGAGAAATATCTCATTATCGAGCTAATTGAACATATTTCTATCATTGAATAGCGCAGATATAAATACCCCCGTTCACCATTATAAATCGTCTTAAACCAGGCTAATTTACTACATCTAACAATCTGCAGCTATGCATGACCTCGCCTGCCATCTGTCATTCTATATCGCGCTTCAATTGGTGACCGTAGTTTGATCCGAGACCCAATAGCTCCCCAAGTCTTGGACAGATGGCTGGTAGTCTCCCTATCTCACTGACCCGGGTATTAATGCCTCACTAAGTTTAAGAAGAATGAAAGGCTGTTAGAAGGATAGATCAGTGTTCATATCTTTTATAATGACAGTCAAAGGGGGCCATTCGATAAATTAGAAAGTCTCTAGGGGCGTTTAATTTATAATGATCAAACGAAAGCTTATGTCATTTCTCAAAATATCCCAATATTGTAAAGCCACAATCCAAACTTAAATTTATAATATATTTAAACATTTTACGACCAAGTGAACAGATCACAACCATCTCGATTAGGTCAGCAAGGCGTATGTCATGCGCATATCATTATTTAATTTTAAACAAGGATGTTTACTATATTTTGTTTACAATACGAGCCTCGTAATGTGTATAGGCCAGTTCCCTGGGCGATAAATAACTTATAGCCTCGAGAAGTTCAACAATTAATAGATAGGCTATTGAATTTATTCAGCATTTTGACAAATACGATTTCGTTGCTTCAGTCAGAAGTATCAGGAAAAATGTTTCACACTATGGATTCATTTTGTTTAAACTTTTTGAACAAAATTAACAGCAACTCATTAACGAAGATCAAATTTGTTCACAATCAGTCGAAACCAAATGAATTCTCCTACAGCAAGAAATGGAACTTTCTTATATACTCTATTTACCCGGGTCAACAATGTTTACAATAAATAGTCAGTTGCCGTGATCAAACGGTTTATATGCATTCGACACTCATCATTTACGTTATTTATACTCAAGTTTCTACATAGATCTATTTCTACATTAAACAGGGAAGTACATGAAACATAAGTAGGTAATCGACATTGTCTCATTTTACTCTTCAAACCCGTTTTATGGTTTCTATGGAAATAATTTAAAAATTTCATTTAAGATAACATTTCAACACCATGGTTACTGTTTAAAAAGATTGTAAAACATATTAATCTACATGAGATATCAGTTTTTATATTACATGTAAATTCAAAATTTAAAGAAATTGACGAATCGGACAGTACATTTTAGCCTACATTGGTGTAACAATAACACTTAAAAGATACAAATTGTTCAAATTTACAGAATTTTGTGTGATCTCGTGACATGTATGTCACCCAGGTGACCTTTATTTACAATGAGTGTTATCCTGCGGTGATCAAACAGTTTTTGTGTAACGAAACATATCAGTTTAACTGTCCTACAGAATAGACCACACAGTCCATAGAATTCATAACGGTCTGGTTTAGAGCCGTATGCATGGGAAGAAGCCATTTAAAATAACCCCTGCCGGAAGTGTCCGACTTTTGACCAGCCAGATAAAATTACACACATCTTCCCTAGAATGATTAATCATATAAGGTCCATGGATTAATAAACCCACCTTATGTAAAATGTGAATACATTCGGTTTCTTGTCCTCAGATGTGATTTGTAATATGACTTGTGTAATAACACAGTTTGTCCGATTTACAAAAACCAAACGGTTAAACTTTTAAAAATAACTTCGCAGTGACGTGGGTTTTTTCTTCAAGAAATTTTGTGGTGCTGTTTATTTGTGATGTGGTAGATTGTTTAATTGACATTTTCGATGACTGTTGCGTCATTATGAATGTTAATAAAATGGAGATAATCCGAAGATTGATTTTCACCGGGGTAAAACAGCTAGTCTCAATCTAATTCAAATATAGATCTATATTTCGTTTCGTTTTTTATACTTTCGATGGCCTATGTAGATCTAACAAGTTATAGTGGGAGCTCACGTTCTATGACGTCAGGTATCAAGCACGGGACATTTGACCCGATAACTTCAGTCATTCGATTAACCAATTAGCGACTGCCATGCTTTTTAAAATTTATTTTTGTTTTGTTTTGATTTCTATCCGCTGGTAATATCTACCCACAGTTCCACGCATGAAAAGATCATACGGTCGATTCGACACACTATTTGATTGGCTGACCCCATTTCAGGCAGAACACTAGTGAAATAACAAGTCTTCCAGATCCAAGAGTAGTAAAGAGAAATAAAAACGTAATTTTGAACTATAAAAAACGAAACGAAATTGGATCTGTGTTTTAATCAGATTGAGCTAGTCTGTAATAATGATATTTTTACTTTATGTATAATTTAATTGGTTACAGATTTAACTCACGATTATCAAGGCCAGGGGGAATTAGTGTGGGGAGCAATGTGCTATCCCAGTGGACTAAGCATACATGTCTTGCATCCTCGGCTATCACGATTTGATGGCGTAACCAATAGTAGGGGTTCTGGGTGACCGAAACTAAACCAACAGTAATGTTACAATTTCTGACACCGGTAAAGAAATTATAAATGATTTCGATTGGATAAGAATTCATAGTCTGTTTCTCGTACATCCTCGATGCTGCACATTAGTTACTTCCTATTCATTATATTTCTCAGTCAATTGTCCTTCACAAAAGAACTACTTCCGGTCGATATATTATTAATACCACTTATAAAAACAAACCTAACTTTGTAATATCAGTATATAGACTAAATAGGAAGACTGAGAACGTGCTTTGGACGACAGCAAGGGTCCGCAGAAAATGCCTATCTAGTAGTCTCTGTTACCCAGAACCCCCTAGTCTTCAACGCACGGAGGGTCTGGGTCGGTTCTCAATTATTGACGAAAATTACTGGATAATCTACCATATAAATAACCAAACTCCTGGTTACGCATGGGCAATAGAACCTTTTGGCTAAAGTATACAGGTCACAATTCTATGGATTACAATTACTTGCTTATTAGTCAGTTTGTTTTATTTTTAGTTAAGTGGTCTATTGAATGTTGTCAATAACGTTTGAATTTATAATCCTTAATTAATTAGATTCCCTTTAGGTACAAACAAATGTAGATCTCTGGTATGTCAGCATTAAGAATGTATTGTTATACACATGTATATATTGACTTGTCTCTTTTTTAGATTTTATCATTGCTTGATAATGACTAGAGAAGCCTAGTCGAAACGTCGCTCAGTAATAAGCAAGTAATTGTATTCCATAGAATTGAGACCTGTATACTCTAGTTCAATTACTAAATGCCATTGAAACAGTTTACTTTTGGCTAAAGTCTCAGTAAGTGCTAGATCGTATGAAGCCGGGCCGATTTTGCTAGATTCTATAAAGCGAGTCTGAAATATATCCCATAAGTCTCGGTAAGTGCTAGATCGTATGAGGCCGTGCCGATTTTGCAAGATTCTATAAAGCGAGACTGAAATATATCCCACAATTCACTTGGCACATCTATTATTAGAAACAAAATAGACACGAGGAATGAAGCATGAATCGCGATGAAGAAGATTGTGAGAAGCCATACGTCTGATTTATGACGAGAGAAAATTACTATCTCAATTAAAACATTTACAAACAAAATTTTAGAGAGTGTCATTATTGACAAGCGAGATGTTTTGATAGATTCAGTACGTGGTAACTCAAAAGAATGGACAATCCAGACAATGACCGACTTTCTGTCAAATTTTGAGGACCCATCCAGACTAATATTTGTAGAATATTTGTTTGGATTATTGAGATTACCTATCTAGCGGTCTACAACGCCACGGGCCAACGACTCTTCAGTATTTAAAGACCCGCTATCTGGGTCATAAATTTAACATTTCGATTTACTCACAAAACTAAACAACAAACAATTGTAACCCCCCTACCACTACACTTGATGTTATTTCCGGTTGCTTAAAATCGATCTCACAATAAAACAAAACGTACACAAAACAATTATCTTTTGTAGTATCCCCTCCCTAGACGAAAATCACTTCCAAGTGTGCAGTGATTAGATCCCCAATGTTCATGGTTTTTATTCTGATAATTTACACCATTGTCTTCATGTGAAAAATCCAGTCAATTGGGTTTACTGATCAACTTGGTGGGTGTCGAATCAACAGATACCATACGACATCTGCAATGATAAATAACCTATTATTATTCATAAATTTCAAATATTTAACATCTTATTTTACCAGCTAGCAACTGAACAATCTGTTTGATGTTTTACATTGTATACAATATAACTCACTTGACAACACCTGCCATTTTATTACATTATTTCAAGTATAAATTCACATATTTGTAAAATAAAAGAATAGATATTCAAAAGAAAACAACATATATGCTTTATTTTTTCACATTTTTTAATACAATCCCCGAATGCCTTTGAAGGACTGGCTCAAAGGAGGTTGTTTTTACGAAATAAATTGTATAAATTTGTATGTTGGATGGAAGCACTCGTCATGTACCATACAACTACTCTAATTATTCAAATGTGAGTGTAAAACACACAAGTCGACAAGGTTATGTACTAGTGCATTTTGATCGATATGCTTTTATTCGTTACAAAATCGACCTGGCAAACTGCCCCCCTGTCCCTCAAAAAGAAGGAAAAAAGAAGAAAAACCAAAGGACGCCCGATAGTGGATAAAATGAGTAATTGTTATACTTCACGTGCAGTATTGTGAAGACCCAGATGTGGTCTTTGTTAGTGTTAGCAGTTCTACATCATCATTCTATTTAACACCAAGATCCATTAAAAAAAATCGAAATTTCAAAAAACTGTTTTATAGCGATCAAAGACATCCTGTACTGTGTGTACTTTCTAATCTTATGAAACGAAATTATGTAGTATCCACATTATCAAAATTCAAATTACTAATCAATATGATGGCTTATCAGGCACGCGTTTATTGGCTTCGGTATAGCTCTCAATATAATTAAATATAACTATCAACCCTAAACTTCCAGTTGATGGGGGCTACATGTTTCATTATCAGGACGTTTCTATGTTGGCAACGCGTCGGCGACCTTTTAATAGATAAGCGCGTTGAAAGCGAGTACAAAAGGTTTCAGTTTATATGAGTGTATAGCTTGGTGTTATGAATAATAATACTATGATTGAAAAACAGCAAGAATAACGTTATTAATCTACTCGGTGATAAGACTGAAGTCGTTAACATCACCGGCACGCGACATCTGTCAATCGACCAACCGGAGACACTGTTATTCAGAGAGATTTCGGCAGTCACCATGATTGGCACGCGACCACGCGCTCCATCTAGGTCACAGCAATCTACATGTATGGTGTTCTATTTCGGCCACGTCGCGCTTCGCCTTTGAAAAAAGTGATGCATGAAGCAAAACCCCAAAACGTCGTGTCGCTTTTTTCAGTGTGATGGTATGGAGGAAACAAACTTTCTAAACGCAACGCGTCGCCCTTTCTACATGGAATTTCATTGGTGTCAAAATAGATTTCAGTATAAGAACATATACTGTTTGAATAGGATTTAGTAATTGAACACATTAAAATAAACACAACAGTTCTATTAAAATCCATAGAACTGTTGGGTTTATTTTTATTGCATTATACACCAATTATTCGAGTATCTAAAGCTATACTATGTCAAGTATGATTCGGTATATTATGGTTGTCTTCTGGTGTAACCTGTATGTATAGAATTATATTCAGTGATATATGTAATACAGTCATATACAGCTCGTGTATAGTATACGACCTAGATAGCAGGAATTTTTCAAAAAAGCATTCTCTCTACGGTGCCGCACAAAATGTGGACATTTGAAAACTAATTTAAAAAACGCCGGCGTTTTAGAGACAGTAGAGGGTAACATTCATCCGCGATCTATAATATATGCCACGGTCGAATTAATTACCCCCGAATCTATACTTAAAATCGCAAATTTTCACAAAATCTAAAGAAAGCTGAAGCCACCTCGAAAATTATTACCGAGTAGGGTTTTTAAAACAACTCCGGGTCAGGACTTTACTAGCCACGAGGACGTAGCTAAAACGTTGAGATATATACTGATGTGTTTGTTATTAGCTGCGATCGGATCAAGTGGCAAACTCAGTTTCTTTATTAATGCACGTAACATCTTAAAAATAAGATAATATTATACTATATAGGTCAATGTCGTGCCACAACTATCGCCTAACTCCAAATATTCGCATTTAAATTAATGAAGCGTTCTTTTTATTCGACATACACCGCCATACACCTACCGTTTAAAAATGGCGTTCTTAGTAACGGCTTAAAGTTACATTCTCGGCTACAAACTGGTTGATTTGACTAAAAACATATCCAAACTAATTTACTTATCACAATTTTGCTTCAAATCCTTCTCAAAACATTGTAATTGCCAAGTGTACCCTGCTATATAAATCGATCAAAAGAGGCCATGTTTGCGTCCGTGGATTACCCCTCTCCGCACCTACAGCAACGACGGCGAAGAGAGGGGAGAATTCATTGCATATCAAAGACAATATTGTCTGTTATCGCCGACTCTTTATTACAGATATCGAATCCTAATCAAATTCTCTGATTATCCCCTGACGGGGTCTTTTTCCGTGATTTTTATCCCAGAAATTGCTGCACGTCTTACTCTTAATAAAGTTTATCAACATGTACACAAAGCGCTTTCGACATCACGCGTGCGGATAGTCTTAATCGTCCGGCTGACTATTAAGGGAACTTTTACATTTTTGTCCTGTATACGTTCCATGGGTGTTTTCAGGGAATCCAGTATTGGATACCTCAACTTTCCATATATACCAAATTTGTCGTAGGCCTACTGTTTATAGGTAATAACCACCCGATAAATACTTTCCTGGGAACCCATCTTTAACGCCACGATTTATACTCGTTTCAGTTAGGATTAAATGGTTAATTGTAGGTGGATGTGGCAGAAATACTCTAAACAAAAAAATAATCAATCGTTGTTTTGATGAAAAATATTGTCAATTATGATTACTGATTTCCGATGCAATTCGCTTTCGGCTTTGCTTCGTAGAACTATATAAGACCATCTCTTATTTCGAAACACGGATGGATGAGAGATGAGGTTTGTTGTCTAGGACATTACTAGTCATCACCATTGGGCCCTCTCAATGTATTGCGAGTGCGGTTTTAGTCGAAAAGGTTCCTCGGTACGGGGGGGGGGGGGGGGCAGTGTGTGTTCGTTCGGATGGGACCAAAAACCATACACATAAAAAGGAAATCTAACAGTTGGAATTCAATGACGATTAGGTTGAATCGCTGCTGCGGCAGGCAAAAATCATTTGGTGGTTTTCTTGGGTGATTACCCCTTTTTGTTGCTGTTTTTTAATGCTTAATTCAACATGTACGAGATAAAGTACAAGTACGCATTTGTTTACGGTAAATAAATGCATAAATAAATAAAAATATAGGTCCAGGAGAAAATTCTCCATTCTGACATAAATTGTATAAACATACGTTGTTGGTTACTGTCCCTCTCATGAACTGATGAGTAGTGGACATACAGAATATGCAAAATATTTCAATATTACATCGAGCAACCTGCCTCTCCCCTGTCTATAAGTGGGTATGTGGCTGTTGGTTTGGGTGGCGGGGGGTCGAAACTTTCACTTTGAATATTATGTTATTCAGGAAACGAATGGAGTGCAGGTTAAACACGCGCAAATACTCCTCGTCATTCTCTCGCTTATCCCCATATCCATAGCATTTGTCTGTCTTGTGAGCCACATTTAACTGGGCTTATTTTAATTTTTAAGCACAAGCTGACGTCGTCTGTAATATAATATCTCGGTTGATAAACTTTCGTAAATATTCAAATTAAATTGGTAACTAAAGAATACTATTTTTTTAAGAAGAAAAGTCAAAAGATGTGTGAAGGTCCCTTCAACATTGATACAAGGGCCACAACTCTGCTTAAATGCTCTTAACGTTGTTTGATTCGCACGTTTTCATTAAAGAAGCCCTGTTGTAAAAAATAAAATAGATAGTTACCTAAGCCGTTTGTCACCAACGGTCCGACAAAGAAATGGTTTTCGTTAGCTAATAATATGGTAGACCGCCTGTTTCGCCATGCACATGGGTTAAAAGGTGTTATCTGGTAAGGATTAGGGTCAAAAACCTCTGTGACGCAAACTTTCAAAAACATTTACTCTAAATAACATGCATTTTAGGGAAAATTGTGTAAAACGAAGAGTGTATTATTCCAATATCTTTCGGAAATGTACAGCTTTTTGGGGCTTGTTATAAATTATGTCACTGGCGGTAAAACAATTCTATTGTCATCGTTCGTACATCTTAATTTATGTGGTTATTGATAAAGCCTGAGCAGTATAATGTCATCTGTTATGAGATAATATGTGCCGGAAGAATTTATTACAATAGAAGGGTTTTTTTCAGCCGACCTAAAACCGACTTTAGAAATGTCCCTCGGCACCGTCGCGAAATCAGGACAATTCAATACTTGTTAAATAGTTCTGGTTTTGTTGGCATACTACCTTGTATGTAAGGTATTAACAATACCAATCTTATCTCGTTTTACAGAAATCTATAGAAAAAAAACATCTAAAGAAAAATTATATTTGTTTTAGTACTGTTGTTGG
This sequence comes from Patella caerulea, assembly GCA_036850965.1. Lineage (NCBI taxonomy): Eukaryota > Metazoa > Mollusca > Gastropoda > Patellidae > Patella > Patella caerulea. The sequence goes on along the minus strand of JAZGQO010000008.1, from coordinate 787,588 downwards.
CAGGTTCCTTTAATATCGGTTTTAATATTAGACTTTTAGAGTGACATCCCCTTAAGAAAACAATTACGTTGACAAAATAAAGTTCTCCTTGCTAGTCCAGCCAAAAACATCCTAACAACAACATTAGTGTTTTAATTTAAATATTTATCCACTGCTTCCTTCATTCTACTTTTTTTCTTCCCAGACATGTTATTTGTTTGGCTATATTTACTGAAAGACTATAGAGCTACAAAGTAGGGCATACTTGGCCTATCTTATGTCGGGGTCTGTTTTATGACTGTGTTACGTCACTGTCTGGTCCTAGTTGTTTACATATTGGCCAATATCAGCACATCAAATAATTCATACATGAATAGAAACGTTAAAATATGTAAATTCGAACTAGTATTTTTGTATCTATTGTTTAATTTATGACAATCTACAGACCAGCTATTCAGTAAAACTCAATTGCAGTCGGTAACTTATTGCTATGAAAATATAAAAGTAACCCATTTTAAATGGCAAACAGTCTATGGTAAATACAGTCTTATCTTCTCATGAAGTAATCCAACGAGTATTTTGTTTCAACAAGGGAGTTCAGTGCTAATTAATACCCAAACTAATTGCCTTATCTTTCTATATAACTAATAGTATTCCATACACTTATCGGGGGGGGGGGGGGATGACCTAGCCTAGTGGTCTACAGTGCCGCGCTTCGACCTCTAGCTGACCGGTCACCTCTGGCTTGCGGCTGTGGTTTCGAGCCCTGGTGTGAGCGTATGTGGTATGGAGATAGGGGCGCCTTCTCAACCTAGTGGGTTTCTTCCGGGCACTCCGGTTTCCTCCCACTGCTAAAGACCCATACGCGCAAGCGAATTATTGAAATAAAATTAAACCATATGTTGGTCCCGAAATGGTCTAGTTTGTGTTGAGTGGACTTTAAACCCCATTTCTCTCTCTCTCTCCATACACTTATCGCTGTGGCTTGTTTTAGTGCAAAAATAGAAGATGCTTCCGTATAATGGGTGTCGTGGACAAGGTAGGGTATGGCTAACGATATTTTGTTGTGCTTCTGCGTAGATAAACGCGAAGGAGGGGCAGCATGCCAATAGCCATGACCTTCAAGGTCTCTATGTGATTTGTATTTTTCGCAAAATATCTAACTTTCCACAGGGGCGGAGTGACCGCTGATTTTGAATAAAGAACTGGATCCCACGTGGGAATAAATTCCTACTATATAAATGCCTCAATACTTTAAATGCCGTCACAAGATTTTATTTATACACCAAGCAAAACAACTGTCCCGAGCTCAGCGGCCTGACAAGGACATCTGTCCAGCCGTTTGGATGAGACGAGAAACCGATATCCCGTGTACACATTCGATATTAGAGTAGTCCGAAGTGCTGCTGTCAGGACAAAATGTCCCCCGCCCCCCCCCCAGCACACTGTATGGTGTATACCCGTCTTCATTAGCCCAGTTCGAAGCAGAACAGTAGGATGTTAAACCCTATTTCATTTCATTTCACGAGCTCGTTGTTAGTAATTTATATGGTGTTCTGTCCGCGTTGCGCGTTACTTTTCTCAATGTTAAGCTGTAGAGAAAAAAGGCGACGTCGACTTTTTAGCACGACGTCGCCCTTCACGATGCGGTAAGTGGCTGGAATAGAGCACCATAAATTTACACACACGAAATCTTCTTTTCTTCTAACTTTCTCCACTATTCCTGAAAGTGTAGTTAGGCAGACATCAGACTCCAGTGCACGTCAAGTGAAATACAAGATACTTAAATAATGATGACACATACAGACCTTTCATCCAGTGAACAGCTGTCTTGTATATGAGTGTTTTATGTGTTTTATCTATATGTCTATCTCCTATCTCTACCCTTCTAATTATCTACATATTGTAGTGTCTGGGTCACCTACTACCATTTCTAACTTTTACTATACGTGATTTTACACTTTCAACAACATACATATGTAACACTGTTTACTGAACACCTTCACTATATTTATATTATGCAGTTGGTTTGGGACATCATTTTCTAGTTTAGAAGGACAATAACAACAAGCTATTCAATTTTTTGTATATTCTAGTCCAGAACTGGATTTGTGATTTACATATTTAAAGATGCAATATGTTAGAGCTAAATTCACATGCCCAGCCCATAATCAGTGCTGTATTGGAACACCTGTATAATTTAATAATTTAACATTAACTTGGACAACCAAGACTTTGTTTATTAGCAATGGTACTTGGCAATCGCAACTATCTTGTCAAAACTTCAACCGCTCATAACCTAAGTAGAAATATAATGCAACGGGGTTTAACATCCTACTGTTCTGCTCCTGAACTGGGCTAATGAAGACGACATACTCCATACAGTGTTCTACGAGGGAAATTTAGCCCGGGCAGCGGCGCTACGACCTTCTCTTAAGTCGAATTCCAACTGTCAAAGAATCTTTTTACGTGTACGCCAATGTGTACACGGGACCTCTATTTTTTGTTCCACCCGAACGACTAGACAGCTGTCCTTGTCAAACCCTCCTTCTGCATCACTGACAAGAAGAAACGACGCCGGAATATCTGGATGAACTTTCTCGACCAATGAAGGGATCGAACACCCGACCTCCAGGCTAGAGAGCCAGCGTCTTACCTACTTAGCCACCGTGATTCCCTCAGAATGAAGTAATATGACTGAAAATTTCAATATATTTCAACAACCAGTTCTTTATATAAAAACATACATAATACATCGTTAAGATCACGTGGTTTACTTAGTGTTGGTATATATACTTCCATACTAATTAAATGTCTTTAATTCCACATTGCAAACAAAGTTATACACTGAAAGGTTACTAATAACAAAAATCAACATATTTTGGTTTTAATGGTCCCAAATGTACTATCTTACCGTGCCAAGCCGAGTTTATGACTATCAAGTCATGACACATAAAAAATAACGTTAAATTTGCCCCCGGAATATTATTCTAACAATTGTAATCGTGATTGTCGCTGATATGTCTAACACGTTTCAATCTCAGGATATTTAATCAATGAAAAAACATCCAATGAAGATGACTTGAATGTTACATACTTCGTCTCATTCTAATTACAGACATAAGTCAATGATAGATGTAGATGATTGGATGGATCGTCAATTTTGTACACATTTTCTATGAACATTCTCGATCTTGTTATAAAGTAGCCTCCTAAACGTCCATGTGTAAATGTGTCAAATATAAAACTATTTTGTGGTTGATAAGTATATAATAATGATTGTCATAAAACTAATTTATCGATAACATCAACAACTTCAAAATACCAAAGGTCATAATACTATATTTTATAATTAGTTCTTATTCACTTTATTCGAACTGTTCATTTGTTTGTGATTTCTGCGTATTGTGTCTTGTATATATATTTGTTTTTGTGTAAATTATGTTTGGTGCAGTCGCCTGCACTTATTAATGCATTAATTGTTCTTTACAGATTAGTGTGACACGAGCCATAATTTGATAAACGAGAACACTATATCATTAATTAAAAGTTTGCTGGGGTTTTTTGTTCCATCTCCACATCTAGATATTTACAAACAAGTAAAAATAAGTATTTCTATTAACACTTTCTCTGTGGAATATTCGAAGTAAGGACAAATAGGTGATTTTAATAGAAAAACAATTGCAAAGTAAATTATAAAGGTAGTTTGCTTGCAGTGATATTCAAGCCAACACATTTCGTGATTTATATGGCACATTTATTATAGTACAAATTCTTTATAAAATATACACATCTGTACAGTAAGTTTTTTTGTCGAATTTGGAAAAACATCTGGCGAAATCTAAAACAAAATATGAACTTTCTTAACATCTCCATGAAAATACGTGCAGATATAAAGGTTCCCTATAGCTAGTTCATTTATGTCAACCGTTATAAAGAGTGACATGTCATCCTTGAAATCATGCCTTCCTAATTTAAGTACTTATATCATTAGCTTTTGTAATGACTATCTGTTTTAGACATCATTCACCACGTCGTCTATGGAACATTTCAACACTACATGTAATTTGAACAAAAACATATATTATGTATATAACTTGGTGAGGAAATCGTCAATTCTTTGGTACATTCTTTTTAGGGTTTCCCGTCATCATTAGACAAGCCAGAACAGAAAAGTAGGACGTTAAACCACAAATACTTCGTTCATGTAACAATTAGCACTCGGGGAATGGTCTGTTTCCCATTTTCTTTTCTAACTATATTTAGGAAGGTATTGCCAAATGTCTCCAAATAATGGTTGATATTGTGCTTATAGGCCGGGCCGTCCGGACATAAAGTATCATCTGTTAAGGTACCACCAATAGCGCCATAAGAACACGTCGGGCACAATATGCATCATCAATCAAAGACCAGTATAGGTAAATCATCGGGGCACGACAATAACCAATGAGGTGACGGTAAATAAAACTAAGAGAACACGCACGATAAGTACATGTATCAATCATTAGTCAAGATACAGTAAGTAAACCAAACGTCATATAGATGACACGTTTCTAATTGCTAGATGGGTCAGGCTGCTATGGTTATCGAATGTATGGAGGACTTTAGTTTGTAGTACATTTATATTATAAATACCCTCGTCTCACGGTTTATTTGTGCTATAAAACCTATCTATTCGTATTATGGCGTGGAGACAGATAAGACAGCTGTTCAAGTAATGATGCTGACTGTCTCATATTTCATTAATAATATGACGGAGCGCGAGAGAAATCGGGTTTAACGTCCACTCGACAGAAACTAGGTCATTTCTTGACTAACATAATATATTTCAATACTTAGCTGTGGGATGGTCACGTACAAGCTTGCGATCGAAACCACGTCACTTGTCTCAATGACAGACCACAGGATCACCCTACCCTCTCATCCCCATTGAGATAAAAAGTCATATTTGGGGGCGGAGGCATTCTCAGACTAAGTTATAAATTTACTCAACTTTCAGTCACTATTTATGAGAAATATCTTTGATTCAGAAACACATAAATCCGCATATAGTGTTTTCTCGGTGTATTTGATACATTAAAACAATAAACAAATTATAAAGAGCTATATTTTAATTAAACAATTATGAGTAAATTTTAATTAAACAATTATGAGTAAATTCTTAACTTAAAGTTCCAATTTCATATTTTCTAAGAAAGTCAAAACATAATTATTTCTATGTCTTTTGCTCAAAAGGTTACAACTCACTATTATATGATCATGGGCAAAATTTTCTGGGCATTACAAAGGCTGACACCCGGTGATTGAGGAAATAGTTACTCAATTACCTCCCTTGTTTTCCGATTCCTCTCCATGGACGGCCATCTTCAGACGTTTGAATTTGAAGTTGAAAATGATATTTTTGCCAATTTCTTAACTGGCAATAGTGAATTATAGGATTAATAGGATTATTCTTTAACAAGGTAGGACTGTTTATAGGTTCAATCTATGTTAGGGCTTTATTTTAATACATTTTAAAAATATAACTTAAAAAAATGCTATTGGAACTTTAAGTCTGATAATGTTTTGTGAAACCGAGGCCTGGCCTCTCGACTAATTGAACGTCTCGGATTCGAATGCAGGAGTCGGATTTTCAAGACTATTTCTCAATTATCTCGTTTAGTGTCTGCAATTGAAAGTGTTAATTTTTGTTCGGATGGGACGCAAAACCCGACGTCCACCCATTTATAATTTCATCGACACGCGCTAAAAGCCCCCCCCCCCCCCACACACACACACTTGAACATAGTAATATTAAGCGTATATGCAACATGATGAGAAAATGACGACAGTATTGTGTTGGTGAGACATTAAACTCCATTCCACAATGTGGGCAATTGAAAGCAGACGATAATTAAAAATTCATGAACACTATGGATATTTTATCGTGAGAAAAGTCGTCTTCATAAAATTAATTAGTTTGTTGATGATTAAGTAACGAGGCAGAGATCTCCGAGCTGAACGCTGTATCTGGCTTTGATCACAAACCTGTCAAATACTGGTGATACATTGAAAATTATGATTCATTCAATTTATTGCGTTGAGAATAACTAAAATAAACCGTTATGACAAGACGTGAGACGCGTTGAATGTACAAACAGATCTTGTGACAGGAGGTGATACGACAAGTAAAGAATACAATGATGTAAATTGGAGATATTAATACTATATGTAACGGTACTCATATATCAATACACCGGCCCAAGGGCAATAACTCTGACTAAGCAGGAAATGAATTGATTGATACTTGATTTAATCTACATTGATCTATTTAGTAATTCAAGATATATTTTTATATCAAATCATAAAGGCATTTTAACCAACACGGAAGAGGGAGATATTTTCAGTTTTCATTTTACATTCCAAACATAGATCTTGTGTCTTATACACAGAAACAAATAAAGCATACCCACCCCATCAACCCAAACAACGTACTGTGCGACTGATATCTGTGTACAGTATCAACTAAAAGGGCACCCGAAAAGATGAGATAAATAAACGCATATCCCTGTAGTTAATGGTATATTAATCCAAGAATTGTGTATCCCCAGTCATATACCAATTAAGTCTCCCCAAAGGGGCAGCGCACATGTATATGGCAACTCTTTATAGAAAAATCGATGACACTTATAAGTGGGAAATTAAACCTCATTTCATTTCAGCTTTATTTCATTTTTTTTATTGAGATCTGCGATTATGTCATTCCAAATAGAAGCGAACACACCAACATTACACCACCATGTCGATTACATTGGATTTTGTATGTTGATTTATTTTGTAGGATGTTAATCTGTTTTCATCTATAAGATAAAGCCAGTGACATGTAGCCGATGGTGAACTTCCGCTTAATTTATTTTTCAAAATAAAGCTGGCCCCATCACTTTTCTAACTAACACATAAATTAACCAATACGTTATTATTTTGGTCTAAATGAAAGGACTTTAGTTAGTTGTAACCTTTACACTCATTGCTTACTCTTACTATCTGCCATGGGGACGCCAGGGATCAAATCCACACTGTGTATTTATAGGATTGAATTAGATTGCCCGTTTAGATTGATGAGACTATAAATATAATTATTACTGGTCAATTGTTTTTTGAGCATTAAAACCCGAAGATTCGGCGTTTTCATTAAGGCTTGTATGTGTTTTTTTTTGTGTGATTTTTCGACACTTAAAAAAGATGTCACGTTGGGTCCCTTGCAGTATTAAAGGAAAACAAGACATCAAAGTAAACTTGAGAGTGACCTCAATTGGAACATCATTCCACTGTGTAAACCAGGACTGGTAATTTCAATTTGCTTCTTGGAAACAAATGCCTTTGTTCGCAATGGGCATTAATCCCTTTACATTCAATACGTTTTGTTGACAATGTCCCGACAACTGAGAAGAGATTATGGCGATTTATTGATATGTTTATATAATCCGACAGTCCGAGTTATTTCCCTTGAACTGGATTTCCCTTGGAAAAAATTAATGGAGTTAAACTGTACTTGTAGGTGTGGTAATAACTGAATTAATGATGTATTTGTTCTCAAAATTAAATAGCTTCAAATCTTATCGATGTAAATTGCGTACATGAACTGTTATTATTATAACCTATAACTTCCATAGAATACCTTTTTAGTTTCATAGCTTACTCTCTTAATATTTTATTTTGGAAGTGCGGTGGTACACTGTTAAAATTATATGTATATTTACAGCTATAATTATAGTAAAAATACAGTACATGATTTGTAATATCACATGGTTTGTTAACTTACATTTAAAACGATGTAGACGTATGAGAATACAGGGCTTCTGTAAAATTACATCATATTTAATGTAGTAATACAACCACATGTCAGTTTACATCACGTGAGCTGTATATTAACAGAAATGCCGCTGTAAATGTTATTTTTACAGAAAATTGTAAATTTACCTTCAAAAAGTGGTCACATAGGTTATTCCCCTTTTGACTACATATCGAATATTATACAAAATATTTACTTTTCTGCCAGTCAGTTTAGTCTATTTGAGAGAAATAGATTATTCAAAATATGAATGTATGGAGCTGGCTAATAAAGACAGGCATATGTCATACATTGAGTTGGGTGCGCAATTTTGCTTGTGCTGTAACACCTAATCTTTCCATTATAAGGAGAAGAACAGTAGCACATTAAACCTCATTTCACTTATTTTCCTTACATTATTGAATGTTGTTAAACATGCTCGACTGAAAGTTCCGCTAAGCTATCTTGTTCCCGAAGATGGAACCTAGGACTAATTAGCAAAGCCGAGACAAACACATTCCATTGAATAATGTAACCTTTGCAAATTACATAATATGTAATTCTATAACATTAATGAGATTTTATTACATAAACTCTGTTAAAATAACCCAATATTTTTTTATTTAAATGTTATTGTACAAATATATGTAAATTAGCGTCATAGTAATTTTACACGTACTCCATTTACAGGTATGTAATTTTACCTTGGATGTAAAATAGCTTGAGGTAAATTTACATTACAGACTGTGAAATAACATGCAATGTTAAAATACAGTTAAAACGATGGCAATATTTCTGCCAGTTAAAACGTGGTAAAAATACATAAAAATTTTAACAGTGTACGAACGATACAATTTTAATAGCATTAATATCTATATTATTTCAATCCAATAACAATATTTCAAGCAATGACTATTTTATCTATAGGCTATTTTTGCATACCCAATGAGAATATATATTCATGACATATTAACGATTATTTTTTAGTGGCATTTCATATATGTAAGCCATTAACTGTGTAAATTGTCTGGGGACATTTTTTCAATCAGCATAATGCTAGCTTAGCGTTCAATAATTCATTTACGACAGCTATAGATTTTACTATCTATTATAGTAATAAGTATATCATCTTGCGGAAAAAAAAAATTATCAATTAATTAATAACTTCAATAAAGTCAGTCTGGGAATTAAAAGTAAAGGAACTCGTGGTAATATGCCGCTAAATTTGTCTCTACTCGGGTATGTTTATTTCCATAAAGCGTAAGCGTACGGAAGCGTATAGGAGTCATACAAAATTTTGTAGATCTCAATTTAATGTTCTCGAAATCCCCTAATAATTTTCTCGAGAATCTCCCATCCTGTGTTAACGATCTCGAGAATTCGAGTTAATGTTCGCGGGGTCTTGCCTAGAAATGGTTCCACTACTGCTGTCTTCCGTCACTCCAGTCGCAGTAGTGGTTTTTCCTACAGACTTCCTTTGCGCAAGTTTTTTTAGTCAAATAAGTACAAAAAGTTTACTGGCCTATAGCTCGCTTAATTTACAACTAAACTGGCCCAAAACAGTACTGCACGTAGCTTTACATATAATAAATCGATTCTTATTGAAATAAAGGTGAGGCCTTACCGCACAATTATATGATTTGATGAAACCCATCTCCTACGCGAAATTTCAACTGGCCGACCGTCATGGCCGTAAGTTGCGTAATACGTCATTAGGCCTACAACATAAGCAGCGCTATGCAGAGAAAAACTGTTCGGTGACTATCTTAATGGTCCAGTCTTCACTATTTGTGATATAATTACTTATTTTAATACAAACTGTAATGCTGTGTGTTGACAGTTGTGCGTTTGAACCTATTAATTTGAACTTGCGTAAGGGGCCTTGGACTGTACCAATTGTTACCTTAAACACAGTTTAAGCACAGGGACTTGAAGGGATTAAAATAAAACTTCTTACTACTGCTTGACTATAACTATATGATAATCATAAAGCAAAGGCAGACGCCATCTTTGTTCTGACTTTTTTATGATATATTGTCTGGTGTCATCTCACAATACTCACTAGTTCTGACACTTCATGTCATTTTTATTGCCAACGAGATTTTATTTGATCATTATTCACCTTCCGATGTAATTAAATTTGTCCGTTTACAGCGTTATTAATAACAAATCAAACTTAAAAAGCTATCATTTACCGATATTCAACTTCCCAAGCCCGGAAGAAACCCGAAATAAGGCCAAAAGAAGTCTGTATCACTCAGTCCCTTTATAAACCTATCATTACTCGATATGTGCATAGGAACTGGGTGATCAAGTCTCGCTCAACGGCGGCCTCGCTTCGTAAGTTCTATCACGTGATAAAGCCTACGAAGCGAGGCCGCTGTTGAGTGAGACTCGATCACCCAGTTCCTATGCACATATAGAGTAATGATAGGTTTATAAAGGAACTGGGTGATACAGACTTCTTTTGACCTATTTTCGGATTACTTCCGGTCTTGGGAAGTTGATTGTGGATAAATGATAGCGGTTCAAGTTTGATTTGTTATCAATAACAGTGTTAAATGACCAATTTAATTACATCGGAAGGTGAATAATAATCAAATAAAGTCTCGTTAGCAATAAAAATGACATGAAGTGTTAGAACTAGTGAGTATTGTGAGATGAATTCAGACGATTCATGGTATCTCAGTCAAAACAAAGATGGCGTAGTGACTTACCTTCTTGTATTTATTAAGCAGTGGTAAGAAGTTTTATTTTAATTTATTTTAATCCCTTCAAGTGCCTGTGAGTTTAAGGTAACAGGTATAGTTACTAGGTCTTGCCATCCTGTGTAAATTTTCTCGAGATCTCGGATATGTTTTTTGCGTGTGCGTTGCTTTAACGTACTCTCAGTCTTTTCGGGGTTACCCCACCCCCACCCCCACACACTTTCACGAAAACCTTAATAGCTCGATAGCAACTACAGATTTTAACGGATTCGTTTCAAATTTAGTGTAAAACATTGGTGCCATGAGAGGACGGTCCCTGTCGCTTCTAGCGCACCCTGTCGTTCTGACGTTTCCCCCCTTTTCCGAAAAACTTGTTAACGCATAAGAGGCTGCAGTTTTTGCCCTCTTTGTCCGTATTTTTTTTCAAATATGAGAGGACGAAGTGACGAACTCTATCGATAGTCAGCATTCTGTGACCTTCGGTTCCTTAATAATACCTCTCATCCTCCCCCCCCCCCCTTTGAAAGCCTTGTTCGCGTCACAGAATACAATTGTTTGTGAAGCTTTGGGGTTCATTGATATTCAATGGTTAGCGATATTCCGTTCTGGTGTAGTCTCCATTCTCTGAAAACTTTGTTTTTACGGGATTTTCGATATTCAGTTTTCCGCGACAAGGTTGACCCCCGTTTCCAATATAAGATTTTCTGTCCCAGAGATAAAACAAGCACGTGAACACGATAGAGATTAGGTTTCTTAATGAATGCTAGATCCTTATTCAATTTATTAAACAACTACTGTAAGTTTTCCTGCTTTTGAGGCATAGATGCTGAGTGGTCGCCCTTCACGATGCGGTAAGTGGCTGGAATAGAGCACCATAAATTTACACACACGAAATCTTCTTTTCTTCTAACTTTCTCCACTATTCCTGAAAGTGTAGTTAGGCAGACATCAGACTCCAGTGCACGTCAAGTGAAATACAAGATACTTAAATAATGATGACACATACAGACCTTTCATCCAGTGAACAGCTGTCTTGTATATGAGTGTTTTATGTGTTTTATCTATATGTCTATCTCCTATCTCTACCCTTCTAATTATCTACATATTGTAGTGTCTGGGTCACCTACTACCATTTCTAACTTTTACTATACGTGATTTTACACTTTCAACAACATACATATGTAACACTGTTTACTGAACACCTTCACTATATTTATATTATGCAGTTGGTTTGGGACATCATTTTCTAGTTTAGAAGGACAATAACAACAAGCTATTCAATTTTTTGTATATTCTAGTCCAGAACTGGATTTGTGATTTACATATTTAAAGATGCAATATGTTAGAGCTAAATTCACATGCCCAGCCCATAATCAGTGCTGTATTGGAACACCTGTATAATTTAATAATTTAACATTAACTTGGACAACCAAGACTTTGTTTATTAGCAATGGTACTTGGCAATCGCAACTATCTTGTCAAAACTTCAACCGCTCATAACCTAAGTAGAAATATAATGCAACGGGGTTTAACATCCTACTGTTCTGCTCCTGAACTGGGCTAATGAAGACGACATACTCCATACAGTGTTCTACGAGGGAAATTTAGCCCGGGCAGCGGCGCTACGACCTTCTCTTAAGTCGAATTCCAACTGTCAAAGAATCTTTTTACGTGTACGCCAATGTGTACACGGGACCTCTATTTTTTGTTCCACCCGAACGACTAGACAGCTGTCCTTGTCAAACCCTCCTTCTGCATCACTGACAAGAAGAAACGACGCCGGAATATCTGGATGAACTTTCTCGACCAATGAAGGGATCGAACACCCGACCTCCAGGCTAGAGAGCCAGCGTCTTACCTACTTAGCCACCGTGATTCCCTCAGAATGAAGTAATATGACTGAAAATTTCAATATATTTCAACAACCAGTTCTTTATATAAAAACATACATAATACATCGTTAAGATCACGTGGTTTACTTAGTGTTGGTATATATACTTCCATACTAATTAAATGTCTTTAATTCCACATTGCAAACAAAGTTATACACTGAAAGGTTACTAATAACAAAAATCAACATATTTTGGTTTTAATGGTCCCAAATGTACTATCTTACCGTGCCAAGCCGAGTTTATGACTATCAAGTCATGACACATAAAAAATAACGTTAAATTTGCCCCCGGAATATTATTCTAACAATTGTAATCGTGATTGTCGCTGATATGTCTAACACGTTTCAATCTCAGGATATTTAATCAATGAAAAAACATCCAATGAAGATGACTTGAATGTTACATACTTCGTCTCATTCTAATTACAGACATAAGTCAATGATAGATGTAGATGATTGGATGGATCGTCAATTTTGTACACATTTTCTATGAACATTCTCGATCTTGTTATAAAGTAGCCTCCTAAACGTCCATGTGTAAATGTGTCAAATATAAAACTATTTTGTGGTTGATAAGTATATAATAATGATTGTCATAAAACTAATTTATCGATAACATCAACAACTTCAAAATACCAAAGGTCATAATACTATATTTTATAATTAGTTCTTATTCACTTTATTCGAACTGTTCATTTGTTTGTGATTTCTGCGTATTGTGTCTTGTATATATATTTGTTTTTGTGTAAATTATGTTTGGTGCAGTCGCCTGCACTTATTAATGCATTAATTGTTCTTTACAGATTAGTGTGACACGAGCCATAATTTGATAAACGAGAACACTATATCATTAATTAAAAGTTTGCTGGGGTTTTTTGTTCCATCTCCACATCTAGATATTTACAAACAAGTAAAAATAAGTATTTCTATTAACACTTTCTCTGTGGAATATTCGAAGTAAGGACAAATAGGTGATTTTAATAGAAAAACAATTGCAAAGTAAATTATAAAGGTAGTTTGCTTGCAGTGATATTCAAGCCAACACATTTCGTGATTTATATGGCACATTTATTATAGTACAAATTCTTTATAAAATATACACATCTGTACAGTAAGTTTTTTTGTCGAATTTGGAAAAACATCTGGCGAAATCTAAAACAAAATATGAACTTTCTTAACATCTCCATGAAAATACGTGCAGATATAAAGGTTCCCTATAGCTAGTTCATTTATGTCAACCGTTATAAAGAGTGACATGTCATCCTTGAAATCATGCCTTCCTAATTTAAGTACTTATATCATTAGCTTTTGTAATGACTATCTGTTTTAGACATCATTCACCACGTCGTCTATGGAACATTTCAACACTACATGTAATTTGAACAAAAACATATATTATGTATATAACTTGGTGAGGAAATCGTCAATTCTTTGGTACATTCTTTTTAGGGTTTCCCGTCATCATTAGACAAGCCAGAACAGAAAAGTAGGACGTTAAACCACAAATACTTCGTTCATGTAACAATTAGCACTCGGGGAATGGTCTGTTTCCCATTTTCTTTTCTAACTATATTTAGGAAGGTATTGCCAAATGTCTCCAAATAATGGTTGATATTGTGCTTATAGGCCGGGCCGTCCGGACATAAAGTATCATCTGTTAAGGTACCACCAATAGCGCCATAAGAACACGTCGGGCACAATATGCATCATCAATCAAAGACCAGTATAGGTAAATCATCGGGGCACGACAATAACCAATGAGGTGACGGTAAATAAAACTAAGAGAACACGCACGATAAGTACATGTATCAATCATTAGTCAAGATACAGTAAGTAAACCAAACGTCATATAGATGACACGTTTCTAATTGCTAGATGGGTCAGGCTGCTATGGTTATCGAATGTATGGAGGACTTTAGTTTGTAGTACATTTATATTATAAATACCCTCGTCTCACGGTTTATTTGTGCTATAAAACCTATCTATTCGTATTATGGCGTGGAGACAGATAAGACAGCTGTTCAAGTAATGATGCTGACTGTCTCATATTTCATTAATAATATGACGGAGCGCGAGAGAAATCGGGTTTAACGTCCACTCGACAGAAACTAGGTCATTTCTTGACTAACATAATATATTTCAATACTTAGCTGTGGGATGGTCACGTACAAGCTTGCGATCGAAACCACGTCACTTGTCTCAATGACAGACCACAGGATCACCCTACCCTCTCATCCCCATTGAGATAAAAAGTCATATTTGGGGGCGGAGGCATTCTCAGACTAAGTTATAAATTTACTCAACTTTCAGTCACTATTTATGAGAAATATCTTTGATTCAGAAACACATAAATCCGCATATAGTGTTTTCTCGGTGTATTTGATACATTAAAACAATAAACAAATTATAAAGAGCTATATTTTAATTAAACAATTATGAGTAAATTTTAATTAAACAATTATGAGTAAATTCTTAACTTAAAGTTCCAATTTCATATTTTCTAAGAAAGTCAAAACATAATTATTTCTATGTCTTTTGCTCAAAAGGTTACAACTCACTATTATATGATCATGGGCAAAATTTTCTGGGCATTACAAAGGCTGACACCCGGTGATTGAGGAAATAGTTACTCAATTACCTCCCTTGTTTTCCGATTCCTCTCCATGGACGGCCATCTTCAGACGTTTGAATTTGAAGTTGAAAATGATATTTTTGCCAATTTCTTAACTGGCAATAGTGAATTATAGGATTAATAGGATTATTCTTTAACAAGGTAGGACTGTTTATAGGTTCAATCTATGTTAGGGCTTTATTTTAATACATTTTAAAAATATAACTTAAAAAAATGCTATTGGAACTTTAAGTCTGATAATGTTTTGTGAAACCGAGGCCTGGCCTCTCGACTAATTGAACGTCTCGGATTCGAATGCAGGAGTCGGATTTTCAAGACTATTTCTCAATTATCTCGTTTAGTGTCTGCAATTGAAAGTGTTAATTTTTGTTCGGATGGGACGCAAAACCCGACGTCCACCCATTTATAATTTCATCGACACGCGCTAAAAGCCCCCCCCCCCCCACACACACACACACTTGAACATAGTAATATTAAGCGTATATGCAACATGATGAGAAAATGACGACAGTATTGTGTTGGTGAGACATTAAACTCCATTCCACAATGTGGGCAATTGAAAGCAGACGATAATTAAAAATTCATGAACACTATGGATATTTTATCGTGAGAAAAGTCGTCTTCATAAAATTAATTAGTTTGTTGATGATTAAGTAACGAGGCAGAGATCTCCGAGCTGAACGCTGTATCTGGCTTTGATCACAAACCTGTCAAATACTGGTGATACATTGAAAATTATGATTCATTCAATTTATTGCGTTGAGAATAACTAAAATAAACCGTTATGACAAGACGTGAGACGCGTTGAATGTACAAACAGATCTTGTGACAGGAGGTGATACGACAAGTAAAGA
Source organism: Patella caerulea (assembly GCA_036850965.1). Lineage (NCBI taxonomy): Eukaryota > Metazoa > Mollusca > Gastropoda > Patellidae > Patella > Patella caerulea. The sequence continues at coordinate 771,714 of JAZGQO010000008.1, read as the reverse complement.
ATACAATGATGTAAATTGGAGATATTAATACTATATGTAACGGTACTCATATATCAATACACCGGCCCAAGGGCAATAACTCTGACTAAGCAGGAAATGAATTGATTGATACTTGATTTAATCTACATTGATCTATTTAGTAATTCAAGATATATTTTTATATCAAATCATAAAGGCATTTTAACCAACACGGAAGAGGGAGATATTTTCAGTTTTCATTTTACATTCCAAACATAGATCTTGTGTCTTATACACAGAAACAAATAAAGCATACCCACCCCATCAACCCAAACAACGTACTGTGCGACTGATATCTGTGTACAGTATCAACTAAAAGGGCACCCGAAAAGATGAGATAAATAAACGCATATCCCTGTAGTTAATGGTATATTAATCCAAGAATTGTGTATCCCCAGTCATATACCAATTAAGTCTCCCCAAAGGGGCAGCGCACATGTATATGGCAACTCTTTATAGAAAAATCGATGACACTTATAAGTGGGAAATTAAACCTCATTTCATTTCAGCTTTATTTCATTTTTTTTATTCAGATCTGCGATTATGTCATTCCAAATAGAAGCGAACACACCAACATTACACCACCATGTCGATTACATTGGATTTTGTATGTTGATTTATTTTGTAGGATGTTAATCTGTTTTCATCTATAAGATAAAGCCAGTGACATGTAGCCGATGGTGAACTTCCGCTTAATTTATTTTTCAAAATAAAGCTGGCCCCATCACTTTTCTAACTAACACATAAATTAACCAATACGTTATTATTTTGGTCTAAATGAAAGGACTTTAGTTAGTTGTAACCTTTACACTCATTGCTTACTCTTACTATCTGCCATGGGGACGCCAGGGATCAAATCCACACTGTGTATTTATAGGATTGAATTAGATTGCCCGTTTAGATTGATGAGACTATAAATATAATTATTACTGGTCAATTGTTTTTTGAGCATTAAAACCCGAAGATTCGGCGTTTTCATTAAGGCTTGTATGTGTTTTTTTTTGTGTGATTTTTCGACACTTAAAAAAGATGTCACGTTGGGTCCCTTGCAGTATTAAAGGAAAACAAGACATCAAAGTAAACTTGAGAGTGACCTCAATTGGAACATCATTCCACTGTGTAAACCAGGACTGGTAATTTCAATTTGCTTCTTGGAAACAAATGCCTTTGTTCGCAATGGGCATTAATCCCTTTACATTCAATACGTTTTGTTGACAATGTCCCGACAACTGAGAAGAGATTATGGCGATTTATTGATATGTTTATATAATCCGACAGTCCGAGTTATTTCCCTTGAACTGGATTTCCCTTGGAAAAAATTAATGGAGTTAAACTGTACTTGTAGGTGTGGTAATAACTGAATTAATGATGTATTTGTTCTCAAAATTAAATAGCTTCAAATCTTATCGATGTAAATTGCGTACATGAACTGTTATTATTATAACCTATAACTTCCATAGAATACCTTTTTAGTTTCATAGCTTACTCTCTTAATATTTTATTTTGGAAGTGCGGTGGTACACTGTTAAAATTATATGTATATTTACAGCTATAATTATAGTAAAAATACAGTACATGATTTGTAATATCACATGGTTTGTTAACTTACATTTAAAACGATGTAGACGTATGAGAATACAGGGCTTCTGTAAAATTACATCATATTTAATGTAGTAATACAACCACATGTCAGTTTACATCACGTGAGCTGTATATTAACAGAAATGCCGCTGTAAATGTTATTTTTACAGAAAATTGTAAATTTACCTTCAAAAAGTGGTCACATAGGTTATTCCCCTTTTGACTACATATCGAATATTATACAAAATATTTACTTTTCTGCCAGTCAGTTTAGTCTATTTGAGAGAAATAGATTATTCAAAATATGAATGTATGGAGCTGGCTAATAAAGACAGGCATATGTCATACATTGAGTTGGGTGCGCAATTTTGCTTGTGCTGTAACACCTAATCTTTCCATTATAAGGAGAAGAACAGTAGCACATTAAACCTCATTTCACTTATTTTCCTTACATTATTGAATGTTGTTAAACATGCTCGACTGAAAGTTCCGCTAAGCTATCTTGTTCCCGAAGATGGAACCTAGGACTAATTAGCAAAGCCGAGACAAACACATTCCATTGAATAATGTAACCTTTGCAAATTACATAATATGTAATTCTATAACATTAATGAGATTTTATTACATAAACTCTGTTAAAATAACCCAATATTTTTTTATTTAAATGTTATTGTACAAATATATGTAAATTAGCGTCATAGTAATTTTACACGTACTCCATTTACAGGTATGTAATTTTACCTTGGATGTAAAATAGCTTGAGGTAAATTTACATTACAGACTGTGAAATAACATGCAATGTTAAAATACAGTTAAAACGATGGCAATATTTCTGCCAGTTAAAACGTGGTAAAAATACATAAAAATTTTAACAGTGTACGAACGATACAATTTTAATAGCATTAATATCTATATTATTTCAATCCAATAACAATATTTCAAGCAATGACTATTTTATCTATAGGCTATTTTTGCATACCCAATGAGAATATATATTCATGACATATTAACGATTATTTTTTAGTGGCATTTCATATATGTAAGCCATTAACTGTGTAAATTGTCTGGGGACATTTTTTCAATCAGCATAATGCTAGCTTAGCGTTCAATAATTCATTTACGACAGCTATAGATTTTACTATCTATTATAGTAATAAGTATATCATCTTGCGGAAAAAAAAAATTATCAATTAATTAATAACTTCAATAAAGTCAGTCTGGGAATTAAAAGTAAAGGAACTCGTGGTAATATGCCGCTAAATTTGTCTCTACTCGGGTATGTTTATTTCCATAAAGCGTAAGCGTACGGAAGCGTATAGGAGTCATACAAAATTTTGTAGATCTCAATTTAATGTTCTCGAAATCCCCTAATAATTTTCTCGAGAATCTCCCATCCTGTGTTAACGATCTCGAGAATTCGAGTTAATGTTCGCGGGGTCTTGCCTAGAAATGGTTCCACTACTGCTGTCTTCCGTCACTCCAGTCGCAGTAGTGGTTTTTCCTACAGACTTCCTTTGCGCAAGTTTTTTTAGTCAAATAAGTACAAAAAGTTTACTGGCCTATAGCTCGCTTAATTTACAACTAAACTGGCCCAAAACAGTACTGCACGTAGCTTTACATATAATAAATCGATTCTTATTGAAATAAAGGTGAGGCCTTACCGCACAATTATATGATTTGATGAAACCCATCTCCTACGCGAAATTTCAACTGGCCGACCGTCATGGCCGTAAGTTGCGTAATACGTCATTAGGCCTACAACATAAGCAGCGCTATGCAGAGAAAAACTGTTCGGTGACTATCTTAATGGTCCAGTCTTCACTATTTGTGATATAATTACTTATTTTAATACAAACTGTAATGCTGTGTGTTGACAGTTGTGCGTTTGAACCTATTAATTTGAACTTGCGTAAGGGGCCTTGGACTGTACCAATTGTTACCTTAAACACAGTTTAAGCACAGGGACTTGAAGGGATTAAAATAAAACTTCTTACTACTGCTTGACTATAACTATATGATAATCATAAAGCAAAGGCAGACGCCATCTTTGTTCTGACTTTTTTATGATATATTGTCTGGTGTCATCTCACAATACTCACTAGTTCTGACACTTCATGTCATTTTTATTGCCAACGAGATTTTATTTGATCATTATTCACCTTCCGATGTAATTAAATTTGTCCGTTTACAGCGTTATTAATAACAAATCAAACTTAAAAAGCTATCATTTACCGATATTCAACTTCCCAAGCCCGGAAGAAACCCGAAATAAGGCCAAAAGAAGTCTGTATCACTCAGTCCCTTTATAAACCTATCATTACTCGATATGTGCATAGGAACTGGGTGATCAAGTCTCGCTCAACGGCGGCCTCGCTTCGTAAGTTCTATCACGTGATAAAGCCTACGAAGCGAGGCCGCTGTTGAGTGAGACTCGATCACCCAGTTCCTATGCACATATAGAGTAATGATAGGTTTATAAAGGAACTGGGTGATACAGACTTCTTTTGACCTATTTTCGGATTACTTCCGGTCTTGGGAAGTTGATTGTGGATAAATGATAGCGGTTCAAGTTTGATTTGTTATCAATAACAGTGTTAAATGACCAATTTAATTACATCGGAAGGTGAATAATAATCAAATAAAGTCTCGTTAGCAATAAAAATGACATGAAGTGTTAGAACTAGTGAGTATTGTGAGATGAATTCAGACGATTCATGGTATCTCAGTCAAAACAAAGATGGCGTAGTGACTTACCTTCTTGTATTTATTAAGCAGTGGTAAGAAGTTTTATTTTAATTTATTTTAATCCCTTCAAGTGCCTGTGAGTTTAAGGTAACAGGTATAGTTACTAGGTCTTGCCATCCTGTGTAAATTTTCTCGAGATCTCGGATATGTTTTTTGCGTGTGCGTTGCTTTAACGTACTCTCAGTCTTTTCGGGGTTACCCCACCCCCACCCCCACACACTTTCACGAAAACCTTAATAGCTCGATAGCAACTACAGATTTTAACGGATTCGTTTCAAATTTAGTGTAAAACATTGGTGCCATGAGAGGACGGTCCCTGTCGCTTCTAGCGCACCCTGTCGTTCTGACGTTTCCCCCCTTTTCCGAAAAACTTGTTAACGCATAAGAGGCTGCAGTTTTTGCCCTCTTTGTCCGTATTTTTTTTCAAATATGAGAGGACGAAGTGACGAACTCTATCGATAGTCAGCATTCTGTGACCTTCGGTTCCTTAATAATACCTCTCATCCTCCCCCCCCCCTTTGAAAGCCTTGTTCGCGTCACAGAATACAATTGTTTGTGAAGCTTTGGGGTTCATTGATATTCAATGGTTAGCGATATTCCGTTCTGGTGTAGTCTCCATTCTCTGAAAACTTTGTTTTTACGGGATTTTCGATATTCAGTTTTCCGCGACAAGGTTGACCCCCGTTTCCAATATAAGATTTTCTGTCCCAGAGATAAAACAAGCACGTGAACACGATAGAGATTAGGTTTCTTAATGAATGCTAGATCCTTATTCAATTTATTAAACAACTACTGTAAGTTTTCCTGCTTTTGAGGCATAGATGCTGAGTGGTCGTATCTCCACACTTTGCGTTGCTATCGTTCAAATTTCTTTTGAATCATTAGTGTCATCAGCAGAAGAATCCTATTTATTTTCGGCGACACAATTAAACTCGTTGATTTGCACCGCCCCCTATGTTATGGCGTTATTCCTATTTTCCGGCAAACATTTTGAACGCGTTAGAGCCAAGAGTTTTTCAAGATTTTTATTAAAAATCTTCTCCAAAGCATTTGTGCCATAAGACAACAAACTCCATGTCTAGCTTTATTCTATAACAAACTATTGTCCGAAAACCATACAAAAATGACATTTTCAATTAAACGTCGCACAGACATTAAATTGGAATAATTTAATAAGCATGTCTGTAATTCAAAGCTTCACACATTAAAGCTAACGTGGTAAGGTTTTAAATTTCATTTTTGGTGTTAAGTATTGGGGCCATGAGACGACGAACCCCATCGATTTTAATCACATTCAAATTTAGTGTATACGATAATGGATGAATCCTATCGATTATCCGTTTATTCTTTCATTAGTTAGCAGTTTTCCTTTGTAACAAATGTTACAGTAATTTTTTTTGACCAAAGTTGGTGCGAAGTATTAGGCCAATGATTGCTTCACAACGTGAAGACACTATCATATAAGGGTTTCATATTAACTCGGGATCTCTAGAAAATTTGCATAGGATGTTATTATCTCGAGAAAATTTACTCGAATTCTCGAGAAAAATTTACACAAGATGTCAATATCTCTGGAAAATTATCAGGGGATTTCGAGAACATTAAATTGAGATCTCCAGAAAATTACCAGGTGATCACAGGATTTCGAGAAAGTATCACAGGATCGCAGGATACCGAAACCCTCTCCAAAATTTTGCGTGACCCCTTTAAGCTTCCGTATAGGGGGAATTCTTTTGATGAAATTTTAAAAGATAATATTATCCCATATTTATATTATATTAATTTAATTAACTAATGGCAAGTTAAATTCCGTTACATACTTGTTTTGGTTAATTTATTTATTGATGAGCATCATGGAATCGGTGATATATAACCAATGAAGGATACATGTACTGGTAAATGTTTCGGGTCTAAATTTTTAGAGGACTACTGTTGCATCATCGTGATTTTCATACCTGGCAAATTAAGTTTCAAAATATATCTTCCACATACTCAATATGCGATAACTACACCGATGTTAATCTCTATAGAAATACTAGGTTTAGCAAGCCATAAACCTTGTATAAAACAGTGGTAACAGCAGAATAGTCGTGTTTCAGTAAAATGTAAAAAATACAAAAAGTTTGTTAGCTATGTAAACTTCTTAAATGAAATATCGAGTGTTCTAGAAGAGTAATGATATACACTGCACCGTACGTAACTGACGTACGAAAATTAAATGGTAGCTGGCTTTTTTTCTCGCACGTATACAATGAATGGCAATTTTGCGCTGTAATCCCAGCCAGAATTTGGCTGGGTTTTTTTTAAATTGCGTTAAAGTTTTAAATTTTTGTTTAGAACTGAAATAAATTAACTATTAGTCAATCTCCACGCTAAAAACATCAACAGAATTGATTTTGAATATCTGAAATAGACACGAAAATAGTGCCAATATGCCGACGTCAAATCTAGATTTGTAATGTTATTTTTGTGAAAAATCATTGGAAGATTCGATAAGACGTTATGTTTGTACGGATTATATAGTTCTAAAGGCTTCAAGAAGGCTATTGTTTACAATGTAACATTGTGTTGACATTTGTTTGTTGATGTGACCTCATGACCTGTGACGTTTAGATAACGTCATATCATGGATATCATGGCTATTCACTCTGACAGAGTCACTTCTCTGTAGGTAGGGTGATTCTGTCGTTCAGATTGACAATGCACATGACCATGTGAATGTAACGGTTATATTGCGCCCAAGCATTATTGTTATTTAGTAGACATGTTTTTTAAAGTCATGTACATTATCTTGGTTAGAGACGAAAAGTTGAACGTTAAACCCTAGTCTATTTCATTCCATTATATAATTATATTCAAAGGATAATTGTTTCATGAATACGTTACATGTATCACCTAATGGGATTTAGTACGTTTACTGGCAACCTATTTGTTATTCATATTTGATATTTGAAATGCCAAATAAATAAGAGCTAATTTATTTGCCCTTTATCAACAAAAGCTGGTATGAAAGATTTGTAGATAAATGATTTGATACCTATACGATAATGTTTCAATTTTATTTTATTTTGATTTAATTTTATCGTATTATAGATGGATGTTTAATCCACTATATAGCTGATAAACAATTCATCCACACAGCTCAACGAAACACAAAACAACTTTTAATATTTAAACAACCCAAAATATAAAAATAAACAGTAAGTACATGCAAGAAGGGTGTAACAGTAGCTATGATACAAGATACAAATACTACGAAGACACGTGCACACAGCAAGTATATACAGGGTGCACACAGTAATACAAAGATGTCATCAACATATACACAAAATGTAAACAATAAGTAGACTACGCAGGGTGTAGTTACACAATATGTAAATAGAAAAAATGCAAGATACAACCAGTGCACAAGATAGAAACACCAAGTGCACAAAATACAAACATAAAGTACACAAGATGTAAACAGCAACAGAACAAGATGTAAACAGCAACAGAACAAGATGTAAACAGAAATCAACAACGTTGAAAAGATTAAATCTGACAGCTAATCCCAATACAAGGCTAAATCTCGCCCATAGTTTAGACAATTGGTAATTGGTATCGTACTTTAGGAAGAGTAAGAATAGAGTCACAGTTATGTTATCCCTTCTAGTTTTCTATTGGAGAGAAAGTGCATTAAAGATACTTTTACGGAAAAGAATTTATCCAATAAAAGTATGACAATGTTGGTATAAATGGAACGTAGAAGTGTCCAATTTTACACGGGATTGCGCGCTTGATGTACATGTTGATAAGCTTTATGAAGAGATATATGCGTTCACGTTCTGAGACAAAAATCACAGAAAGAGACGCGGACAATGGATAATCCGATTTTTTGACATAAACATGGCCTCTTTCAATAGATTTGTTTTATAGCAGGGGTATTGGAGCAAAATGTTGATAGATTAATGAGTTTGAATATGTTTTTAGTCCAAATACATCACCAAATCATCAAGTTTATACACGGGAACGTATCTTTAACTGCAGGTGGCTCAACAACTTTGGACCCACTATAACGCAAAGCAAGTCATTGCACCCTTTTCACCTAGCCCCGGGTTTAGTATCGCATTTATTTTGATTGCATATGGGTAGAAGTTGGCGCTATAATGTTTCTGTTGGTGCTGGTGTGTGTCGGTGTGTGTGTGTGTGTGTGGGGGGGGGGGGCTGTGTTACTCGTTTCAATTATTGGGTCTGAAAAGTTTTTAAACGGTCTTTGTTTCTTTGCTTTAAAGTGGCTAAATTGCTATATTTGGGACCTAAAAATTGACACAAATCATGGGTCGTGTTTTCATTGTCGAAGACTTTGGGTGATATTGAGTTAAAGACTTAGCTACTTTAATTACCACACGTCTGAGAACATACTGTTAATTCATCCCAGAGATTAAACTTATTCAGCGTCTTGGGCAAATCATTTAAAATAGCATTATGCAAGAGCAAAATCTACTTATTACAGGTCTTTCTTTAGGCCTGAAATGTTATCTAAATAATCAATTAGACATTAATTAACTTATCCAGACCATAATAAACTCTTGATGTCAAGGTTAGCCTTCGATGTTGGGGGACTAAATTCCTATATGCCGCTTAACGACCATTCATAATTAAATCAATCAAGTGGATAATCGAGACTACGCTGTTTATATTAATGATTTTAGTAATGATGACCGAGACTATGTGAATATTTCACTCGCTTCGTTCTCGGCTAATAGTGGATCAATTTGACTGAAATTTTCAGCAAATTACCTTTACACTATCTAGTTTTTTAAACTATTATAATAAGAACTGCCATCTCTTTATCTTATCCCCCATAATGCATCTGTAACAGGGGATAAAAGTAATAAAGTAAGAAAAATACAATCAAGACAAATCCAAACTTGTTTACATATGACAACCAGTATTATAGTTTATATTTTTTTCAATCTATTTTATTTTATTTTTTGCAACATAAAAATTTGAATTTAATAAGTTACGATGTTAATCGTGAAAATTAAATTATGTTACTGATTGATAGGTATACTTAAAACATTATATTTCAACAGTAAAACGAGAAAGTATAGCAATATATCGTCTCCTACTGCTTACTTTTATTGGTTTATTCACAACTGATGTTCTGGATGAACTTGTTCTTAGCTGTATCGGGATTGAAGCGTTCTGTTTGTAAGTTTACCAGCTGTATGTCCTACTGAGATGATACAGACACAGAATACATAAGCTATAAATATTTAATATTATTGATTTCTACTTGCTATATATCTAGATATTATTACACATCTATATTAGTTCAACAACATCTATACAATATCTCAATACCTAATGAAGGTACACTCAAACCTTAATCGTATATAGGTATAATAGTTTAATAGTTTGAACTTTGTTTTTAAACCAGGGTTATATATAAATCACAACTTTTCAGCTGAGCAAAATTAATGTTATGACCCAACTGGTATAAAGACCTAGTCAAGGCCGAAAAGAACTTTATTTCTGGGTCGCAGTAATAGCATACGGTTTTTAACATTCTGTGAATATATTACAAATCCCAATATTGAATAGCTAAATATCGTTATTCGGTCTATCAGAAAATTTAGTTAACGGTCCCACAGGGATGGGCAGTTATTTCATATCACACTAAATATATATTTCTGAGTTCTTGATGTTGTTATAACCGTGTCTCTGACAATAAATACAATATAATACCTACACAAATGAGGGTTATTGCAGGGTACAGTCATTTATATTTTCGACAGCTGGTTTGGCTAGAACTCTATTCAGTAGTCAATAGATCTAATTTGACCCAGAAATCATGGAAAGGAAAGGTTATATTTTATAAATAATCGTGTTTTACAAAATCCAGCTATACGTGTATTTATATTTTAGATGTAAATACATTGACGATGCCACGATTGTTGTCTGACAGCAGATGTTTATAGGTGACGTCGTACACACTGAAAACACTTAAAAATACATTTTCCCAAATAAATATTATTTACATGTATAAGGTATTATTTCCAAATAAAAGTATGACAAACTTGGTATTTATGGAAATTAGAGATACCCAATCTTTTTTGAAAAATACTGGATTCCCAGAAACAAAAATGAAAGGGCGTCACTAATCTGACAGTCTGTATCATGATTGAGTGGTGTAATGGCTAGTGACTGTGAGAATTATACGCCCAGTGGACTGTCCGGCTAAACGGAGGAAAAAAAAGTCGGTAGAGGATAATCTAAGAATTTACGTAGGATTCGATAACGATGGTTAATCGACGAAGACTAACGACAAATACAAGCTAAAATGGATATTTGCGGTAAATGGACGAAGATTAACGACAAATACAAGTTGTAACGGATTCTCCTGAAAATCAATCAAGTAACTTGAAAAACATGTGTGCATAAAGCAGGTTCTGTGGCGTGGGGTGATTTTTGCGATTAAATATTTTGACAGAGCTTTGAAGCAAAGGTTTGATAGATAAATTAGTTTTTATATTCTTTGGTCAAAATATGTCATCAAATCACAAAGTTTGTCATTGGTAAGGGCGTTAAAGGAAGCCATCGAGACATATTTTAGTCCCGTGTAACTATATAAATTACTTCGATACAAACTTCCAGTTTCCACCTAATATTATGGTTGACGTTAAGTCCCCCAAATTTCATGCTTTTCCCATGTACCATGATGGCCACACAAGCCTATGGCTACCGTCGCCATTATCACGGTCACTCATACACTAAACAATAGAATACATTACGGCTCAGTATTTTGCTGTGTGGGCCATTTCTTCAAATTTTGTGTTTAATTTTGTATAGCGTATTTAAACGTGTCTTTTTTTTTATCAACGTGTACAATCAGTCGATAGTATGGAGTAACCTATAGTGGTATCTACAGAAGGCCTACACAAAAGATGTCTCTCTAATATATTCAGTATTCATTAATATTATACATGTAGATGATACTTTAAATAAATGAAGACACAATATTTAATGCCTTGATCACAAACACAATATACTTATTTTAATTTATTTCTGATGAATAATAAAAGCTGCCCTTATAATAAGCAAATGCATAAATGAAATAACCCAAGGGAAATAACCCTATTTAAGATAATAATTTGTTAGTTAAATTTATCAGAAATAATAACCCGGGAGCCCAGTGAGGTTTAATCAAAATATTGAGTCCAAAAGGTTTGAGGTTTGCAACACATATTTTACCCCTAGATCATTATGGAAAGGCAAGTCTTAAGTTTCGTAACCTGTGCGTTTACCTGGGAGCGCTCCCCCTAACCACCTTAAATTTAATGGGAGTTAAAATTCAATGTCCATCCACAATTTTCTTGCAAGGATTTCATACTTAGCACTTTGGAACAGAATGTATGACTTAAGATCATAAAATGTTGTGCTAATGCTACTTAAGAGCTTAATTAATTAGCATTAATTAGTGGCCGTAATTAGAATTTAGAGTCCATGACTGAAACAAAGCCTAAAAGCTAGCTAACGAAGACATGACACCAAAAATATCACTTAAGAGCGACAAAAGTTGAACAAACCTTGCTTAAGACTGGTTCAAAGGTGACAAAGGTCAAAGGTCACTAATTAGTGACTGTAATTAAAATTTAGAGTCCATGACTGAAACAAAGCCTAAAATCTGGCTTACCAAGCCAGTAAACCAAAATTATAACTTAAGAGCAACAAATGTTGAACAAACCTTGCTTAAGACAGATTCAAAGGTGACAAAGGTCAAAGGTCAATTTTTGGGTATCATAATAGGGATTGAGTGGATTTGATTAAATTGTCTTGTCCAAGATTATTTTTGTTTGGAAAACATATTTCTATGAGTTTCACTGCACCAAATTCATGACTTAAGAGCATAAAATGTTGTACTAATGTTACTTAAGAGCTAATTAATTAGCACTAATTAGTGACTGTAATTAAAATTTAGAGTCCATAACTGAAACAAAGCTTAAAAGGTAGCTGACCAAGTCAGGAGGCCAAAAATATCACTTACGAGCAACAAAAGTTGAACAAACCTTGCTTAAGACTGCTTTAACGAGGGCGGATCCAGAGGGGGGGGGGGGGGTCCAAACCCCACCCTACTCAGCTACATAAAACAAAATGAATGCCTTGCATCAATGAAATTAAATCACAGTAAGATCCTACATCATTACAAAAATGATCCCTCTCCTTAAAAAGCGCAGTTTGTATGTATGACTATGTAATTTAGAGACGATGACTGACAGATTTCCTTAACAAACCCCCTCCTGCAAAAATTCCTGGATCCGCCCCTGTTCAAAGGTGACAAAGGTCATATTTTGGGCCACATTATGACCAATCAAATATTCAAATTGCTTGCTTATCTCTGCTTGCCTAAAGAGACAACGAAAAACTATGCGACGAATCATTCCTTACTGGAAATGAATGGAATTATTGAACTGGATAACTATCTGGTTTTGAAAAATGCAGACAATTCGATAATATTAATAAAGATATATATTTATATGATTCAAAACATTTATGTGTTCTCCTTAACATCGATATTTACCTTGGTGAAAAAATGGTTGATATCCTAAAGTTATTTTCAGTATAATGCTATCAAGAGTGACTTATACTGTTTACTTATAAGATGTTCATTGCACCAGAACATCCATTCAGGACGACATGTATACATTATATATTTAGACATAGTCACATACTAGAAATAAAGCTGTCTATGTCATTAATTACAGAAGTCCATCTATATATTCCATCGATGCTACTTTCTATATGCAAAGTGGATGTTTTTAATATGTTAATTATAATTCCAAATTTATATCAGTTTTACAAATAATATATATATATATAAAATGGAGGTAGATGTTTCATTCGACTCTCAGTTTTTCTATGTAATAGAATTATATGATACATTATACGTTTTTTACAGCCTCAACAATTTCTTTTCCACGCAAAATAATATTTGTATTTCATATATCCAAGTCAGATTTTTTGGCTAAAAATTGTACCAATATCTTTTTGATAGATTGCTTTTTATAAGGAACCAACTTTTGAAAATGTTATGCCTAAAATTTTAATAGCGACGTTGTTATTATTGAGTCACAGTTGAGCAGTGCCATATCTAAGGGGGGCAAAGTAGGACAAATGTCCCGGGCCGCCCACATTTAGGGCCCCCACAATTCTATGTCATACTAATATTTTATCCCAGACTGAGCCAACCAGTTCCTGGGCTGAATGGGCAAGGATTGGGGCCCTTGGCAATAAGGGATATTAGAGGCCCTGGGACTGGCGGAAAACACCGCAGGCACTCAAGGGGTGGAGTACATACTAGTATGATCCGCGGTTATTACGAACAATTTGAACAAACAACAATTGGGCCCCGCACACAAGGTTAATCCGGCACTGCATTTTAAGAAGGATTAAATAAGACAACAGAACATGGGTACATAAACTTTAAGAGGTATTAACAATCGAAAAAAAAAACATGTACATAACACAGTTTTTTTTTTATATGGGAAACAATCACTGGGTTTATCCGAAAAACCCATTGTTTCAAAAATATACACTTTGCATAAATAAATTGAGGTAGCATTGGTGAAATACACATATTGACTTTTGTAATTAATCACATAGACAGCTCTGAACTACTTTTGATAACTTTAAATTGTTCTTGGTCGGCCGCAATGAAATCCCCCAAAACAGAATTACATTCAGAACTCCGTGCCATAGTCCACAGTAAATCTAATTTACAATTGGAAATATTTAGGAACGATAAACCATGTAGTAGAATGAAAATTGATAAAACAAGACTAACATCTAACAAAAGTATCGTATATCTGTATGAATGTATTCCTCGTGTGTACATATATGTTTTCTATACTGCATGTATTATTTGTAGTCTACAACTATGTCTAAATATGTATGTGTTCATGGTGTCCCAAATGAACGTTTTGATGCAATTAACATCTTATCTAGTACAATATCTTGTAAGTAAACCGTATAAGTCTTGATAGCATCATACTGCAAATAACTTTCGGATTTCAACCCCTTTTTTCACCAAGGTAGCATTAGTCTTAACTCAGAAAAATTTTCGACTGATTTTGGAAGACATTCCCGTAAATAATCATGTTAAGGAGAACACATAAATGTTTTGAATCATATATTATTATATCTTCATATGGACTAATTTATCATCTAATTGTCTGCGTTCCAGAGAGTCATCCAGTTTTATACTTCCATTTTCAATATTTAGAATAATTGGAAAAACTTAACAGGTTTTTTTCTTTTCATTTCCTATAAGGAATGATTCATCGCAAGGTCTTTCGTCATCTCTTCAAGCCAATCAGAGATAAGCAATTTGAATGGTTGATTGGTCATAGTGTGAAACAAAATATAACCCTCGTCACCAGTTTGTCATCTTTGAACCAGTCTTAAGCCAAGTTTGTTCCATTTTTGACACTATTAAGTGATATTTGTCGCAAAAAAAGGCCTGGTTAGCTAGTTTTTAGGCTTTGCTTCAGCTATAGGCTCAATCCCCATTACGAGACCAAATAATTGACCTTTGTCAATTTTGAAACAGTCTTAAGCAGGGTTTGTTCAACCTTTGTCGCTTTTAAGTTATATCTTTGGTTTCCTGACTCGGTAAGCTAGTTTTTAGGATTTGTTTCAGCTATAGACTCTAAATTCTAATTACAGTCACAAATTAGTGTTAATTAATTAGCTCTTAAGTTACATTAGTAAAAGATTTTATGCTCTTAAGTCGTGAATTTTGTGAAATGAAACTCATAGAAATGTTTTCCAAACAAAAATAATCTTGGACAAGTCAATTTAATCAAATCCACTCAAACCCTATTAAGAGACCCAAAAATTGACCTTTGACCTTTATCACCTTTGAAGCATTCTTAAGCAAGGTTTGTTCAACTTTTGTCGCTCTTAAGTTATATTTTTGGTTTCCTGGCTTGGTAAGCTAGTTTTTAGGCGTTGTTTCAGTTATGGACTCTAAATTTTGATTACAGTCACTAATTAGTGACCTTTGACCTTTGTCACCTTTGAACCAGTCTTAAGCAAGGTTTGTTCAACTTTTGTCGCTCTTAAGTGACATTTTTGGTTTCATGACTTGGTTAGCTAGCTTTTAGGCTTTGTTTCAGTCATGGACTCTAAATTTTAATTACTGCCACTAATTAATGCTAATTAATTAAGCTCTTAAGTAGCATTAGCACAACATTTTATGATCTTAAGTCATACATTCTGTTTCAAAGTGCTAAGTATGAAATCCTTGCAAGAAAATTGTGGATGGACATTGAATTTTAACTCCCATTAAATTTAAGGGGGTTAGGGGGAGCCCTCCCAGGTAAACGCACAGGTTACAAAACTTAAGACTTGCCTTTCCATAATGATCTAGCTGTCTAATATGTGTTGCAAACCTCAAACCTTTTGGACTCAATATTTTGATTAAACCTCACTGGGCTCCCGGACTATAAAGAGAGCGAGAGAGAAATGGGGTTTAATGTCCACTCAACACAAACTAGGTCATTTCGGGACTAAGATATGGTTTTGATTTTATTTCAATAATTCGCATGCGCGTAAGGGTCTTTAGCAGTGGGAGGAAACCGGAGTGCCCCGAGGAAACCCACGAGGTTGAGAAGGCGCCCCTATCTCCATGCCACATACGCTCACACCAGGGCTCGAAACCACAGCCGCAAGCTAGAGGTGACGGCCCGCAAGAGTTCGAAGCGCGGCACTCTAGACCACTAGGCCATCCCACCCCCACCCCCACCCCCAGAAATAAAGAAATACGTAGACATGTTATAAGCCGGAATAAAGAATATGGTGTTGTAGCGCGTGTTCTAAGTTTAAATTCTCGACATCCTGTCAGAAACACAACAGAAGTAATCTATAACATGGTACCCCAAATAATAATTATCTGGGCTCAAATTTCAATGGAAATTACACGAGCAACTAGTATTTCGTGTATAAATCTATTGTATTTATCCTCTATTATCCTCTACTTAATCGCTAGTCGATCTGCCAAAACCTTTTTGGGGAAAATATGGTTTGGTACGAATAAAACCTAATTTGAAGAAACTTGGAATGTTAATAATAAAGTGTTTCACACAAATTAATCATGTCATCTTTATTTGTAATAAGAATCATAAAAGAAATATTTTCATCAGATAAAATGCGCAAAGCACGCGTATATTGAATGACTACAACATAAAATGAATGGAATCGTTAAGCATGTTTTATCATATCTTCAAATGTTCCGATTTGATTGTTTCAGTCTTGAATGGCTACTGAATGCCATGGTACAGCCTATCAACAAGTCTCGAGTGAATCCAATTTGAATGGGGATGTTAACAAGCCTGACTGCGGATGTAGAAAGAGAAAGCTAATATGAACTGGTAAACATTAACGAACACTAAAGGACACTGAACAAATCTCTTTAAAACTTATGCCTTATTAAACCTTAAAACTTAACGACTCCACTTTATAAACAGAATTACGGAATGTAGGCGACGGCAATCACACTCTGGAGTAAGCATTGGTATGTAAATCAGAACGCTCGAAAGCGTTGTATCAGATCCAGGGGGCGATAACTATAACAGAATAAAGGAGTGTTTGTCAAAAACCAGGACCCGTGGGGTGGGGTATTTTCGGGGATACGCACTTCAGACGTCTAGGGATAAAAAAAAAATGACATCTCCTTCGTAGGAAAACCATACTCAAAAGACACCACTAAATATGTGGCTATGATTTTGACAATGGGTCCCTGTTCGAGGCTAAGATCCACAACGTCAGCGAGGCGCGATAATTTTTCGGACATTTTAGATTAGTGACAATTTTCCTACTTTTCTGGCCAATCGGAGTATTAAAGATAGGCATAAAGTATGCACAGTGACATGACGGAAACTACTGTCAATGGACCGTAGTATTTCTTCACTGAATTTCAACTTTGAAAGGCTCATCTATGTGCACGCCAATGTGTACACATGAGCTTGTGTTCTGTTCCATCTACACAACTAGATTATGTTCTGTTTCGGGTCCTTCGTCCTGCACTACCAACAGGGAGAAACCATGCTGCAAAATACCGGGTAAATTTCTTGCCGCCAGCAAAAAGTAGTGGACTAGCAGCCAACAAACAACAGTGGACTCTGACTAGCAGCCAACCAACAGAAGTCTACTAACACTGGCAGCCAACAAACAGTAGCCGACCAACAATACCAGCCAGCAAACATCACGAGGCCAATGGACAACCAGAATAAAAAAAAGTAACTTTTAACCCAGAATAACCCACTGGACTCAAGTTAACAGAACATCATCTGAATCTGTGAACCTAACAATACAAAATAACATCATCTGTGAACCTAACAATACAAAATAACACAATCAGAAGTTAACTAGAAATAACACAATAATTAGTGGACTCAAGCTAACAAAAACACCATCTGTGACTCTAACACATTCAAATAACAAACAATCGCTGAACCCACCGACTCAAACTAACAGCTAAATGTAAAATCTATAGTAGTGAACTTGGCCTAACGCAGTGGAATTTAGCTTGAAATGTTTAGGGAACAATCATTAATTCCGACAGTAATGATGGGTGTAGAACGCAAGAAATAATGCGAATTTCCTGTTCATTTTAGTACAGTGCTTATTATCTTTCCTTTATCCTTCATTTGTATATTATTAACTAGTTCTAGTCTTTATATGATATCTTTTACCTCTTAAATATATCTCAGCAAGCATTAGAGGATGGAATTACGTTGATCCAACATTCGAGTGTTATGTTGAATCAATAGTCAACTCCAGCATTGTTTCCTCGTGAGTTTGGCTACTTGATACCCGCGTTGATTCAATATCTATTGAAAGTTTCACAGTAGATAATGCGAGAATATGTTAGAACTAACAGAAGGGCCGATATATGGTTATGCTACTTGGAATTATGTTGATCAATAGTTTTTGCCAGTGAAATATATTTTGTGATGTAGAATGTGTTATAAAGAGTATGGTACCAATAGTTAGTGCTATAGGACATTAGCTGTGGTTAAATACCAGATAATCATCACAGCTTTAGTTATCAGTCTAGAACGAGTATTGAACCCTCGAAAGCTCATTACCAATTTACTGATAGAACAGACTTAGTTTGTGGAATTGTCCATGTACATGTCTAATTTGAAGTTGAAGGATGAATAGTTGGCTAGTATGTTCTTAATCAGCATTGTGAACTGCAACAATATGTACCCCTCACAAATTTCTTTGTTTTTAAAGAAAATAAGTATCATGCATTGTTCAAAGGTGCTTCATAAACG
The DNA here is from genome assembly GCA_036850965.1 of Patella caerulea. NCBI lineage: Eukaryota > Metazoa > Mollusca > Gastropoda > Patellidae > Patella > Patella caerulea. Next base: position 753,046 of record JAZGQO010000008.1, on the reverse strand, counting down.
GCTTACGGAACTGTTTTAGGCCATTCATGTCCTTACGACAAAAGAAAAAAAATCAAATCGAAAATTGTGGTGGATGGTGTCTACGTCCATATTTATGTCATTCAAAATTTAGGGGATATTTTACAGACAAGAACAATTCGTCACAGGCAGCTCGTTATGGATATGTCTCATCATTATACAAATTACAACAAAACCCGAGTAAGTCGTTATGCACCATACAACGTAAACCATGTTAAAAAAAATCCCAACCCAACCAACTATTATATACTATTCAAAAAAAGTAGGGGATATTTGATTTTGGGGGCATAATACTAAAATATGCAAATGACTACGAAAAATGTCACTATAGAACCTAACAGAAGAAACATTTCCAATTACATATGACGCCCAAACGCACCAATAGCTACCGCATGGAATGCAGGTGATGCTTGGGATCATCATGGGAGTCCAACCCAAGATTTACACGACTCTGACTTTGAATGTTACAGTCATTGTGGCATTGAATTCCAGGGTGGAAACATCAGCTTAATTGTTTTAGTGACCAGAAAACAAATTTTGATATGCGTCGGCTTACCCAAAATGAAAGGTTACGTGCCCTTGGCATGCTACAGATAGGCACAACACAGGCGGTTGTGGCGCGGACGCTGAATGTTTCTCAGTCTGTCATAAGCAGGCTATGGTCCAGATACCGTGATACACAATCTGTACAGGACAGACCACGCTCAGGTCGACCAAGGGCGAAAACTCAAGCCCAGGATCGATTTATCCGTACCTTGGCCTTGAGAAATCGTGTCATCACAGCAAATCAGATCAGCGCTCGTCTTCAGACACTGGTGTGAGAGTGAGTGGTCAGACGATTCGGAATCGACTGCATAGGGGTCACCTTCGCGCCCGACGTCCTCGCGTGATCCCTTGTTTGAGAGATCATCACATTCAGGCAAGACGTCGTTGGTGTAGGGATCGTCAACACTGGGATAATCGACGCTGGAGCAATGTGATGTTTTCAGATGAGTCAAGGTTCACTGTTGATGTTTTGGACAGACGTAGGAGGGTGTGGCGACGAGCGCTTCCAAGACGTTAACGTCATCAGACATGGTTGATTTGGGGGTGGTTCTGTTATGGTGTGGGGAGGCATCACTGTTGCTGGAAGAACGGCTTTACATGTTGTTGCAGGGCGTGTTACAGGCCAGTACTACCGGGACAACATCTTGGCAGTCCATGTTGTGCCGTTCGTACGACGTCATGGCCGCCGTTTCATCTTCCAGGATGACAACGCATGATGTCACAGGGCCAGGATCGTTACAGGTTACCTCCAACAACAGAACATCACCACATTACCTTGGCCAGAACTGAGTCCCGACCTCTCCCCCATCGAGCATGTGTGGGACATGCTTGGACAGAGGTTACGTCAACGTCAACAACGTCCTGCCAATGTCCAAGAACTTGCTGCTGCGTCGCAACAGGAATGGGACAATCTGGACCAAAATGACCTTAGACGTCTCATTAGGAGTATGCCACGTCGGATCAATGCTTGTTTGGCAAACAGAGGAGGATTTATCCGTTACTGACTTTGTTGTGATGCTGTGGTAACTTTGCTGTTTTACCCCGAGTATCATTTTAACCCTTATAACGGTCAGTCTGTGCTTTACTTACTCTAACGATCATTTGGAATAAATCGATGAATGTGAACTTCATTTCATTTTGTCATTTGTTTCTTCGTCAGTTTCATTAGGTGACTTTAACCGACTAGTACCTTATGCTACTAAGTCGGGTAGACCTAAATGACTTACATATCAAGTACAATCACATATATTTATATGGAATTACTTCTTATCACTTGGCTATAGATCAAGTGTTGACATAAATAAGCATTGGCTTAATAATGTACAATATAAGAAATAAAACAATGGTGAATAAAACAATTAATAGATTAATCAAACGATTGGCAAGTTTACCAGACAGTTACTTTTATTGTCAGTTACTTTCTATCTTTAACAGTTTTATAAACAATAAGGGATTTTAATAAATTAACATGTCATTAGAATTATGTAACATTTTACCCTTGGCTATAGTCAACTTTCAATAGCACACACACGCAATAATTATTGTTCTAACATAAAACTACTATAACCAGCACGGTTATAATATTCTCGACACTTTCAATACTAATCTTGATATATTTTGATCCGATCAAGATTAGTATTGAAATTGTCGAGAATATCTCGACCTACGGTACATGCTTTCAGTGGTAAAGACTATCCGCCTTCCCTTTTCAAGTTCCCGAGTTTCTAACAATTTTTAAGAGCTGGGATGGTGTAATTGCTGGTTTAGAAAAAAAATTTCCATGTACGAGTTACATCTGTAGATGACACTCGAAGTAAAATCTTCTGGAGAAATTTTAATTGTGATGAAAAATAACAAAACTTTATTACCATCTTGCCTGAGTTATCTTTTGCTGCACATTAAACGCAATAATTATGTAGTCTCGGTCACCCAGAAACCCCTAGTCTTCAACGCACGGAGGGTCTGGGTCGGTTCTCAACTATTGACGAAAATTACTGGATAATCTACCACATAAAAAACCAAACTCCCGGTTACGCATGGGCAATGGAACCTTTTGGCTAAAGTCTCGGTAAGTGATAGATATTATGAAGCCGGGCCGATTTTGATAAATTCTATAAAGCGAGGATAAATATATCCCACAATTCACTTGGCACATCTATTATTAGAAACAAAATAGAGACGATACAACAGCATGCATCGCGATTAAGGAGATTGTGAGAAGCCATACGTTTGATTCATGACGAGAGAAAATTACCATTTCAATTAAAACCCTTAAAACAAAATTTTAGAGAGTGTCAGTGTTGACAAGCGAGATGTTTTGATAGATTCAGCAAGTGGTAACTTAAAAGACTGGATAATCCAGACATTGACCGACTTTCTGTCAAATTTTGAGGACCCATCCAGACAAATATTTGTCAGGCGCGGATCCGGAGGGGGGGGGGGGGGGGTCCAGGGGGTCCGGACCCCCCCCCCCCCTGCTCAGACTTGAAAAAATTTTTATTGGCGATTTAGACCTGTTATTTTGGAATTTACCTTCCGGAAATACGTCATAATGAATCAAATTGAATCTAATTTACCAAATTATCGATTGAGGCCAATTAGTTAAGCAATTATCAAACCTAGACCCCCCCCCCCCCTGCAAAAAATCCTGGATCCGCACCTGTTTGTTTGGATGATAAGAGACTATAATTATGTTGCGTTGCAACAATATGGAGACCAATAATCGAACACGGTGACCCTGCTGGAATGAAGATTTACAATGTGGATGGATATCTGAAGCATATCCAAAGAATACATGCGAGCTGTTGATCAGCAATCAAGAAGATAATATCTGAACATGTGTTTTTTTTATGTTTCAATTCTAGATCTCTCGAAAGTAGTGCCTACCATTATAATTTAATATTTTGAATGACAATATTGGTACGGAACGAAAAACACGAGAAAACACCTTTCAGGTCAATTTTGAACCAAGAGGTATTTTTGACTCCCAAAAATACATTTACCCCACCCCTCTCCCATACAATGGTAATCTTATACACATATTTAGAGATGTACAGTGTAATTAAAAAGTAATGTTTTCACAAAGCTCTGAGAAAATCATCATTTAAATCATTTCCCGCCAATTTACCCCCCCCCCTTCCACACACGCACACCTGCTACCCTCATCCCGCAAATCAAACAGTTGTTCAGAGGTATCATATACACTTATTTAGAGATGGGCAGTGAAAGGAAATTATGTGTTATTAATATATAACATGATCATCATTTATGTCAACATAATACCCCCCCTCCACATACGCACACCTACACTTAATTTGCTACCCCCACCCACCTCTCAACAAATCAAAACAGGTGTCCATGGTATGATAAATACTTATTTAAAGATGGGCTGTCCTAGAAATTTATGTTTATTAATATATTATGTCAACATGACATTCCCCACCCCGACCACACGCACACGGCCACTGCAGACATTTCCCCCGCTCCTATATCTCGACAACGCCCCCTCAAACGCCTGGTCACCACCCATATTCGGAATCTACACAAAAACTGATCTAGTAAAACTTGGTCTCATAAATTCACAGCTCGGGTGGCGATTTCAACCACCGGACTATAACTTCTTCAGGAAACGTCGAGTATTCAATACTCCTTCTCAGCCACTGAATTTTAGGAACAGAGACAGTCATAAAATTGAGATGAACAAGATTGGGACCTACTTATTGTTGCATCAACTAGAACTTATTCTACAAAATAAAATAAAACTGAGACGACAAAAGAAGTACTTCCCAAGTTGGGCTCGATATCAACAATGATCAAAGAACCTTGTCCAAGTGACGTCAATCTATAATTCACACCTAGCTTCGGGTGAGAATCTTCGTGTTGTATATATTATTAGTATGTAATAGATTATAAGTTATTGGAAAACACCTTCTGTCGACTACCTTTATGATGTATTGTTTCTTAGACCCGTCTATTAATGACCTTTATTGAACACATGACAGACGTTACTATAACACTTACATAATCTTCATTCGTTATTTATTCAATCAACAATACGGGGTTATAATTAACAACTTAATTTCAGAGACAGCACGGGGAGTGGGGCTGATAATTTGGTTGTTTTCGTCTTTTTGTGGGCCATTTTGACACATATGTCCCTTTCGGTACACAATTGTTGGAATCCGACATGTTAATTTATGTGTAAATATTTATCAGAATCAAAACAGGTGAATCGTTGCAGTTTTAAACTTGTCAAACACAATAAATCCCCTTATTATGTATAATATATATTACAGAACTTATTACTCAACAGAGAGAGAGAAAAATGTGGTTTAACGTCCACTCGACTCAAACTCGGTTATTTCGGGACAAACTTATGGTTTAATTTTACTTCATTAATTCGCTTGCGTGTATGGGTCTTCATAGCAGTGGGGGGAACCGGGGGACCCGGAGAAAACCTACAAAGTCGGACGGGCGACCCCTTGTCACGTCAAACGAGGATTCGAAATTACGCCGGTTGTCTCAATGACAGGCTTTATGATGCAGCACGCACGTGTTAACCATTCGGCCATCCAACCCCCAACTACGCAACAGACAAACCAGAATTATTGCAAAGTTAACGCCAAAACGCCTTACAAAAATTAACCCGAATTTTAAAATGAAAACAAAACGGCAAGCTGTGTGCAAATGTTATATGTTATCCTTACAATCAGGTGTTATCAGGTGTTCAAGAAATGGTATATCTCATGCACGACACTCGTCAAAACATGTAGGTGTGGAATCAAGGACGACACTGGCTCAATGAAATTTAGAATGTACTGCAACGTGTACAGGAGAGGCTCGGGATATCAATGGTTGAGCTGTGATTCTGACGTCCAACACAACCACTGGGGGTTTTAACTGTACTGTAGTTCTCCTTCAACGCTACTTCAACTTGTTAAGAACACGCTACCCGCGGTGGTTTATTTGACTTAGCTCAGTTTACACACATCATTTAGGGCCTGATATTTGAAACAATCAATTCTCGACTAATTAAAATTGCAAGCTATTAATAATCTGGTTTCTATGATAGAATTCCCATAAAATAAAACTTTATTACCGTCATAGTATTTTGACATTTTGTAAGTAATGAAATGATTTTCTAGCATCTATGCAGTAGGCATTTTATATTCGAATTCATGAATAGAGAAGAAGTTTAATCGTGTAAACGTTTAAGCTTATCGGGTTTCAAATAAAACCAAGTACGAACAATCCAAACCATTAGTCAAAATTCGGAGTTCATGTTCTCCAGGAAACATGACTGTTGCATTAAAAATGGTAATATACGGGTCCTTGGACAAACAACTCGGCGAGGCTTTTCTCGAACATTTTCGATAAATACATGGTCTCTGGCGTCATTTCTGGGACAATAAAATTGACGAAGGGGTTGGGAGGTCTCAAAGATTGTTGATAGATACATTGTCTCTAGCGTCATTTTAGCATATATCTGGAGTAACTGGAGGTCACTTTGCTAAAACACAGACATTGAGATTTAACCAACATCATTAATGATGTAATAATAATCAGATGTGCACGACTTTCACAGGAAACTTTAAGAATGCAAACATTTGGGAAAAGAAAAACCGTAATCACCATACGCCAAAATAAATTATTTTTTTTGTATTATTTTTAATACCTAAAATCATGTTGAACTGGATTCAAACGGAACTTTCGAGCACACTTGGTTGCTCACAATCATAGAGGCTTTCTGCAGGCCCGGGCTAGGCCCTGATTACCTGTCGGTACCCGAATGCCCTGACGGTGGCGAGAGTCTAAAACGGAAGGGAAGGGACGGAAGCAATTCTTACTTGCAGATGGGGGATGGCTACTATCCTACAACTTTAGGTGATCGGGTCCAGGGGCCACGTAAGTTCCTGGGGGTTTGGACTGAGAGACGCTTTCTGTGGCGATTTCTGGCTAATAAAATTACTCAGCAATGAAGTGAAATTTTATTTCTTTTCTAAATACTTTACTGTGGTGGCTGTTAGCGGCCATTCTACATCGTCGACTTGTCGGGTTGTGAAGGCGACAAGTCGCGGCACGACAAAGCGAAATAATTGCATTTCGTCGACTTGTCGCTTTGTCGCTTTGTCGGGTTGTGAAGGCGACAAAGCGACAAGTCGACAAAATCAACCCGACAACGCGACTTGTCGCCTTCACAACCCGACAAGTCGACAAGCCGCCGAAATGCAATTATTTCGCTTTGTCGACTTGTCGACTTGTCGCCTCGGAAGTCAATCACTGCGCATGGACAAAAATTCGCTCATAGCACACTGTATGGCATAATGCCCGTCTCCCACTAGCCCAGGTTAGGTGCAGAAGAGTAGGACGTTTAACCCCATTTCATTTCAAGTGAATTTTTTTTATGGTGAGTATCCAAGACATGCGACCCGGATCAACCAATTGACCTAAAGGTGCACGAAGGTGGACCTGATAAGGCCAGTTTTTAGTCGTTCGGATGGGACGAAAACCGACGTCCCGTGTACGCTTTTGATGATCAATATGTTGTTTTACCTGTAAATGTATATGATGAACTTAAACATAGAATAAGCGATCAGTATTCACAGGAATGGAATGAAGATCGGTCGAAATATTCAAAACTAAATTATTATAACCTTTTCAACATTGCCTTAACACAAAAAGAATATTTATCAAATATCTCAAATCATAATTACTGTGTATCTCTATCCAAATTTAGATGTGTATCACATAACTTATCACATACGATACAATTAACAGAAATGATAGAATTTGTAAATTATGCAATTTAAATAACGTTGAAGACGAATATCATTTTTTACTTTGCTCTCCATTATATAAAGATTTAAGAGAACAGCTTATTCCTTTTTATACGCCCACATTTTTATGTGGACGTATATTGTCGTCGCCCCTGTCCGTCCGTCCGTCCGTCCGTCCGTCCGTCCGTCCACATTTTTTTGTGAACAGTCTACAGGTCACAATTTTTATCCGATTTCAATGAAACTTAAAATATAGGTTTATCACCATAAGATCTCGGTTCCTTTCGATATTGGCATGTATCGGACTGTAACTTCATGGGTTATGGCCCCTGATTGTACGAAAAATCACGTTTTTTAGCTTGTGAACAGTGTAGAGGTCACAATTTTGAACCGATTTGGATGAAACTTGACATGTATGTTTATAACCCAAAGATCTTGGTTCCTTTCGATATTTGCGCCCATCGGATCGTAACTTCCTGAATTATGGCCCCTGATTGTCCGAAAAATCGCCCTTTTTAGCTTGTGGTCCCTCTGGAGGTCACAATTGTTATCTGATTTAAAAAATCGTTTGATTATATCACCGTTGCATGGTTATGAAGGTTGAGTTCGAATTTCGTGAAAATCGGAGCAAAATTGACGGACAAAATGGCCGCCTTTTGTACGCGAATAGTGTGAAAATATGTTATATCAAGGTTGTGGACCTTATAGAGGTCACAATTTTGAACCGATTTTGATGAAACTTGACATTTATGTTTATAACCCAAAGATATTGGTTCCTTTCGATATTTGCGCCCATCGGATTGTAACTTCCTGAATTATGGCCCCTGATTGTCCGAAAAATTGCCCTTTTTAGCTTGTGGTCCCTCTGGAGGTCAAAATTGTTATCGGATTTAAAAAACCGTTTGATTATATCACCGTTCCATGGTTATGAAGGTTGACTTCGAATTTCGTGAAAATCAGACAAAAATTGACGGACAAAATGGCCGCCGTTTGTACGCGAATAGTGTGAAAATATGTTATATCAAGGTTGTGGACCTTATAGAGGTCACAATTTTGAACCAATTTGGATGAAACTTGACATGTATGTTTATAACCCAAAGATCTTGGTTCCTGTCGATATTTGCGCCCATCGGATGGTAACTTCCCGAATTATGGCCCCTGATTGTCCGAAAAATTGCCCTTTTTAGCTTGTGGTCCCTCTGGAGGTCAAAATTGTTATTGGATTTAAAAAACCGTTTGATTATATCACCGTTCCATGGTTATGAAGGTTGAATTCAAATTTCATGAAAATCGGACGAAAATTGACGGACAAAATGGCCGCCGTTTGTACGCAAATAGTGTGAAAATATGTTATATAAAGGTTGTGGACCTTATAGAGGTCACAATTTTGAACCGATTTTGATGAAACTTGACATGTATGTTTATAACCCAAAGATCTTGGTTCCTTTCGATATTTGCACCCATTGGATCATAACTTCTTGAATTATGTCCCAGGATTGTCTGAAAAATCGCTTTTGTTAGCTTTTGGTCCCTCTGGAGGTCAAAATTATTATCCGATTTAAAAAAACGTTTGACTATATCACCGTTATATGGTAATGAAGAGAGAGTTTGAATTACGTGAAAATCGGACTAGAATTGATGGACAAAATGGCCGTCGTTTGCACATGAATAGTGTGAAAATATGTTATATCAAGGTTGTGGACCCTATAGAGGTCACAATTTTGAACCGATTTTGATGAAACTTGACATGTATGTTTATATCCCAAAGATCTTGGTTCCTTTCGATATTTGCGCATATCGATTCGTAACTTTCTGAGTTATGGCCCCTGATTGTCCGAAAAATCGCCTTTTTAACTAATTGGAGGTCACAATTATTCTCCAATTTAAAAAAAAAAACAAACAAACTATGATTATATCACCGTTACACCTTAATGAAGGTCGAGTTTGAATTTCATGAAAATTGGGCCAAAAATTGCGGGACAAAATGGCTGCCGTTTGTAAGCGAATAGTTTAAAAATATGGTATATCAAGGTTGTTGGCAAGTAGAGAACACAATTTTAATCCGATTTTGATGAAACTTGAAATTCAGGTTTGAAACCCAAAGATCTTGGTTCCTGTCAATATTTGCGCATATCGAATTGTAACTTCATGAATTATGGCCCTTTATTGTAGGAAAAATCACTTTCTTTTTAGCTTGTTCTCTATCCATCTCTCGAAAATGTGGGCGTATCCTGCCTGGCAGCCGCTGGTTATTATAGAAATCACCCTTCACTCCAAAAATTTATAGACATTATGTCTTCCACATCACCAGTTATTTTAAACTCGTTAGCAAAATATATACATTTATAATTTATCAAACGTCATTCTTTTCTTGACGCTATTCTTCCCTAGAACTTTCATTCTTTTCTAACTTATTTTGTACTATTTGTATCATTAACACCTTTACATATTTACAAATTTATTCATTGTATTTGCTATAAGTAACTTTCAGCAATAAATAATTACTTACTTACTTAATATACTAGTTTGTTAATTACAAACTATATTGTTTTTATTAAAACTTATACACTTTTAATAAACAAAAACAAACATTTTGGCGACAGACCACGTTTATTTAAAGTATGACTTAGTTTATCAACCAGTGTACTTTTTTGTATCAATGAAGACAGGCATATGTTATGTCGTGTAGGCCTATTATGAGGTAAATTCTGTCAAGACAGCGGCGATACGGCCGGGGTACTTTTTTCTGCCAACATATTATTTCAAACTATTTTTCGACACCAATGCAGTGTGCTATTAAGGAAAGTTTGCCCAGACAGCAACTCCACGGCCTACGCTTATTTGAAAAAATTCCAACGGACAAAGGTTCCATTACCTGCACGTCACCGTACATAAGACATTGGGGAAGCCATGCTGGACGCAGACCTTCTGGTTAAGGCCCCCGTACACGAGCGCATTTTGCGTACGCATTTAGCGCAGAAATACGGCGTCCGCACACGAGCCGAAAACGACGCTGCGCGAAAGCTTCTGCGGCAAGTGTGTCGTTCACGTGACCACCACTCATCCGAAAAGGGCAGCGGTCTTGAAATTCTACGCATTTTGTATCATATAGGCAAGGATATTCTTGCCATAAATCGACGATTTTATCCTCTAAAATTGCGTCACTGACGAACTCACTGGGTGCCGCCATTTTATAGTAGTGATGACGCATGCGCGTTGACGACGAATGAAACGCAAATAGCGCTCAGTCGCCCGCACACGAGAGCGCAGTTGGCGCTTCGTCAAAAAATATCAAACATGACAGATATTTGGCGAACGTCAAAATGCGCTCGAAAATACCCCCGCACACGAGCCGAAAATGACGCTGCGACATTTGCGTACGCAGTTTTCGTCTCGTGTGCGGGGGCCTTTAGTGAGCCAGTCATACAGTTACTGTCAAGGAGATTTGAAATTGGAATGTGGCCAAGAAAAAGCTTTAGTGTATTCTGTAAAGGAAACTTGCCTATAAACATCCTAAGAAGAAAGGATTTAAATTTTAAATATTTTTTAATGTAGCAAAGCTAGCATATTCTATTCCCAATTACCATAGATATTTTGAAAGCATAAAATACATATCAACATATAAAACAGATTCTCCTCTGAAATATAGATTCCTAATTTTATGGGTCGTTAAATGCAAATTTAACCACATGAATTTTCCAATCCTATTAGTGTAATGGTCAGGTGTAGCAAAACTAAACCAAATGCTGAATAAATGCACCCTCGCCAAGTCGACAAAGCGAAATAATTGCATTTCGGCGGCTTGTCGACTTGTCGACTTGTCGGGTTGTGAAGGCGACAAGTCGCGGCACGAAAAAGCGAAATAATTGCATTTCGGCGACTTGTCGACTTGTCGCTTTTTCGGGTTGTGAATAAGTCGAAAGCGACAAGTCGACAAAATTGACCCGTCAAGTCGACAAAATGAGGGCGACGATTGTCGGGTTAGTTTGTCGCGTTGTCGGGTTGATTTTGTCGACTTGTCGCTTTGTCGCCTTCACAACCCGACAAAGCGACAAAACGACAAGTCGACGAAATGCAATTATTTCGCTTTGTCGTACTGCGACTTGTCGCCTTCACAACCCGACAAGTCGACGATGTAGAATGGCCGCTAACAGCCACCATACTTTACCATGCAAACACAGTCGAAGCTGAACTTGACAAATATATGCAGAATAAAACCAAGGTTGTGGACACTCTAGAGGTCACTATTTTTAGACGATTTTGATGAAACTGACAAAGTATGTTTATAATGCTTGTGGAACCTTTTACTCCTTAGAGTTTTGATTTGATTGTCCAAAACGGTCACATATATCACCGTTACTCCATAATTGCGACTGAGTTCAATTTCGTAAAAATAGGATCGAAACTGTCCGAAAAAAATGACCGCTACCCTTAAAAGCATGTATTACCCAGGTTGTGGGCCATCCAAATTTGATATTTTATACCGGAATTCTGGGTTCCTTTCGGTATTGGCGTAACGGATCGTAACTTTGTGAATTGTGGCCTCTGATTGTAGAAAGACATATCACGCTTTTAGCTTGTGGACACTCTATAGGTCACATTTCCATCTAATTTCCAAAACCGTTCACATACATTACCATTATATAATAACCGTTCAGTCATATGACCACTCCTCTTTACGCAAATATACTATTCAAAACAAGGGGATATTTGATTTTTAAGTGTTATTAAAGTCACCTGATTAAAATGACGAAGAAACAAATGACAAAATGAAATGAAGTTCACATTCATCGATTTATTCCAAATGATCATTAGACTAAGTAAGGCACAGACTGACCATTATAAGGGTAAAATGATACCCGGGGTCAAACAGCAAAGTTACCACAGCATCACAACAAAGTCAGTAACGGGTAAATCCTCCTCTGTTTGCCAAACAAGCATTGCTCCGACGTGGCATACTCCTAATGAGACGTCTAAGGTTAATTTGGTCCAGATTGTGCCATTCCTGTTGAAACGCAGCAGCAGGTTCTTGGACATTGGCAGGACGTTGTTGACGTTGACGTAACCTCTGTCCAAGCATGTCCCAGATGCTCGATGGGGGAGAGGTCGGGACTCAGTGCTGGCCAAGGTAATGTGGTGATGTTCTGTTGTTGGAGGTAACCTGTAACGATCCTGGCCCTGTGACATCTTGCGTTGTCATGCTGGAAGATGAAACGGCGGCCATGACGTCGTGCGAACGGCAGTACATGGACTGCCAAGATGTTGTCCCGGTAGTACTGGCCTGTAACACGCCCTGCAACAACATGTAAAGCCGTTCTTCCAGCAACAGTGATGCCTCCCCACACGATAACAGAACCACCACCAAATCGATCATGTCTGATGACGTTAACGTCTTGGAAGCGCTCGTTTCGACGACGCCACACTCTCCTACGTCTGTCCAAAAAATCAACAGTGAACCTTGACTCATCTGAAAACATCACATTGCTCCATCGTCGATTATCCCAGTGTTGACGATCCCTATACCAACGACGTCTTGCCTGAATATGATGATCTCTCAAACAAGGGATCACGCGAGGACGTCGGGCGCGAAGGTGACCCCCTATGCAGTCGATTCCGAATCGTCTGGCCACTCACTCTCACACCAGATGTTCTGTTGTTGGAGGTAACCTGTAACGATCCTGGCCCTGTGACATCTTGCGTTGTCATGCTGGAAGATGAAACGGCGGCCATGACGTCGTGCGAACGGCAGTACATGGACTGCCAAGATGTTGTCCCGGTAGTACTGGCCTGTAACACGCCCTGCAACAACATGTAAAGCCGTTCTTCCAGCAACAGTGATGCCTCCCCACACGATAACAGAACCACCACCAAATCGATCATGTCTGATGACGTTAACGTCTTGGAAGCGCTCGTTTCGACGACGCCACACTCTCCTACGTCTGTCCAAAAAATCAACAGTGAACCTTGACTCATCTGAAAACATCACATTGCTCCATCGTCGATTATCCCAGTGTTGACGACCCCTATACCAACGACGTCTTGCCTGAATATGATGATCTCTCAAACAAGGGATCACGCGAGGACGTCGGGCGCGAAGGTGACCCCCTATGCAGTCGATTCCGAATCGTCTGGCCACTCACTCTCACACCAGTGTCTGTTTGAAGACGAGCGCTGATCTGATTTGCTGTGATGAAACGATTTCTCAAGGCCAAGGTACGGATAAATCGATCCTGGGCTTGAGTTGTCGCCCTTGGTCGACCTGAGCGTGATCTGTCCTGTACAGATTGTGTATCACGGTATCTGGACCATAGCCTGCTTATGGCAGACTGAGAAACATTCATCGTTCGCGCCACAACCACCTGTGTTGTGCCGATCTGTAGCATGCCAATGGCACGTAACCTTTCATTTTGGGTAAGCCGACGCATATCAAAATTTGTTTTCTGGTCACTAAAACAATTAAACTGATGTTTCCACCCTGGAATTCAATGCCACAATGACTGTAACGTTCAAAGTCAGAGTCGTGCAAATCTTGGGTTGGACTCCCATGATGATCCCAAGCATCACCTGCATTCCATGCGGTAGCTATTGCTGCGTTTGGGCGTCACATGTAACTGGAAATGTTTCTTCTGTTAGGTTCTATAGTGACTTTTTTCGTATTCATTTGCATAGTTTAGTATTATGCCCCCAAAATCAAATATCCCCTACTTTTTTTGAATAGTATAGTATAAAAGCATGTAATATCATGGCTGTGGGCCATATAGAGGTCAGAATTTTATCCAATTTAGATGAACTTAAAATGAGTATCACTTGGTGACTTCAGTTATGGCTCCCTCTCTTTCTACGCAAAATGTGAAATGTGTATGAAGTTTGTGAACCTTCATGAGGCGACAGTTTTTGTCCGATTCTTGAGATGAAACTTACACTATGGTGTTTTTCGAAGAGTTAGACTTTGGTACCCATCAGATCTTACATTCTAGAGCTAGCCCCTGCTTTTTACGCAAAATGGGAAATATGTATGAACTTTAGGCCCTCGATAGGCACTGCAATTGCTGCCCCATTCTAATAAAACTTAATAAATATGTTAGGAATATGTTAGGAACTTAATAAATATGTTAGGAATAAAAAATCATATATTATGAGAAGATGAGCACTAGTGATTCTACCTCTTCCCCATACATTTCTTGGAAAATGTGGACCTATTTTGCATGGCAACCGTAGTTTTGAATGGTAGCAGTGAATTAATTGGTGGATAAGGAATACACAGAAAGGGTGTGACACAAAGTCTATCCCGTTGTTTTTTTTTTATTATCTAATCTGTCATAAATAAACGGAAGTGAGATGGGGTTGAAATAAAGATCAAGTGTTACCTATTTTCTAGAAGTCTTATTTCTATCTTAAAACCCGATCTCGTTCTCGTTGTATCTACTTAAAATTTTGGATATTTTCGCGCTCCGCACGATCTGAATCGGTTAGTCTATATTCGCTGCCGTCTGTACATGCATACGTATACAGCTTAGAGGCAACTGTTAGCCAGTGAAATGAATGTTTGTATCGAAGCTGGGAATAACCATATAGAGTTTTATACGTTATGTTATCAGCATATTACCTATCAACGAACTCATATAAGCACTAATTACACTCAGAATTAGTTAAACGTAAGAATGTTCAAAATTGACGACAATGTGTGGCTAATTGTTTTAAATGTTATTTATCTTCATCGTCTCTTCCATCAAATTAACTTCATATATTCTCTTATTATCTTCTATTATGTTAGTTAATTGCGCGTGAACGAACCGCGAGCTCAAAATATCATTGCCAGCCTGTGTATTTTGGTTTTCAGATAAAATGCAAATTGTGGTGGTCTCGCTTTGGTCGCCAGAAACATTTCACTTGATCCAGCACCAAACTGAATCAATACCATTTATCGATCTTGGCTTTTTCTGGTTGTCATGGTACCACCTAGTCACGTGATCGGTGTCGAGGTCGTGCGAATAAATATTTTATTAAGATTGGATCACGTGGCTTTATAATATTATTTGCATACAATTATAAGTGATGTATTGGTTGAAATTAGGCTAGTACGGACACGTGGTGAATGTTAATTAATTTGTTTACAAATAAATTCATCAACACTTATGTTTCTATTCTACAAGTGTTAATTCGACTATGGATTGGATACTTATTTTTGACATGTATAACAATTTGGAGTATTTATGCGTAATTATCCAATGACGGACATAGGTAATCTACACGTGAAGCTTAAAGCCATTGATGAAATTCTGTAGGCCTGCAACGGTCAGCCGGGAGCCGTGTTTCGTGAACTATGCCGTATAATTAGTAGTTTAGACGATGGAATAATGAGCTTTATTATAATATTGGCAAGTGTAACGCAATGAGACAACATTCTTTAACCTGTATTGTAGCCGAATCGCTAAAATTGTGTCATTTTATATACAGAACCAAATCAAAAATCGGAGTTGAGACGCCATCATGATCAGTTTTAGCTTATCATTATTATACACTGGAATTTAATATGGAACAAGAGGAAATTTAGTCAGCTGTGTTTGACGATTACTATGGCGGTGTACAGAACTCACACACGCTGGAGATGCATTAGTTAGCGGAGCGAAAAATGGGTAAAAAAATTCAATGCATTGGAAGATATACCCTAGCAGGATGTGTTTTGGGCAAGGGGAATTTCGCCCGCGTCGAACTGGCTACACATGACGTTACTGGATGTAAGGTAATGGAATCGATGTTTAGTTTTCTCTCCTTCTTATCACAGGTTTTATTTCTGTAGTTTTTATTTAGACCTATTTATAAACTATCGCTGTATAAATTGTGACTAAATATACTTAGCATTTTTAGATAATCAGATTGCAGAAGGTTCAAATAGAAAGTAAACAGTCACATACAATTCGAGAAAAACAGTTAAAATGTGAAGATACTAAAGAAGGTTACCCTTTCTGGAACGAAGTAGCACAGTGGACAAGCAGATTTTTTGAGATTACATCTTTCATAAGGTGTTTTGCTTTAATATGATCTTATGTGGTATCTTACATAATAACCAAAACATATATTACATTTGACTCATGTATTATACCCCAGACTTCTTACACCATGTGTGACAAATATATAGAAAAGCTAGGGTTTAAAGAGCTAACATTCTAATATAAGGATTTAAAGACATGGCAAGATAAATATTTAAAGACATGGCGAGACAGGGGTTTAAACTTTAAAGACATGGCAAGACACGGGTTTAAAGACATGGCAAAAGAAGGATAGGGTTTAATGACATAAGAAGATAGGGTTTAAAGGGACAATAACATTCTTGCTGGCTTGGTAGCTCCAGAAAATAAATAATACTCTTATTCTAAGTACAAGATGTTTAAGTGGCCTACCTGTTGTGTAAATTATCCATTACAGCCTATTTTACTTGTCCAGAGGGTTCGAAAATATTTTAAAATCCAAGTCACATTTGAAAAGGTTTACGTTAGACTTTTCAAATCAATTGGTCGAATTTTTCCAATTTTTTAAATAAGGTGTGTTAAGATGAAATTTATATCATCATTTAATTGGAATATTGTAAAATAATACAATTTGTTGACCAGAATGAAGATTGGGACATATTTTTCAGTTACAACAAGAGTGTTATTGGGGCTTTAAAGACATGAGTAGATAAGGGTTTAAAGACATGAGAAGATAAGGGTTTAAAGACATGAGTAGATAAGGGTTTAAAGACATGAGAATATAAGGGTTTAAAGAATATATTTTAATTGATATATAGAGAGAGAGAAATGTGGTTTAACGTCAACTCGACGCAAACTAGGTCATTTTGGGACTAACATATGGTTTCATTTTGTTTCAAGAATTAGCTTGCGCGTAGGGATCTTTAGCAGTCGGAGAAAACCGGAGTGCCCGGAGGAAACCTACGAGGTTGAGAAGGTGCCCCTATCTCCATGCCACACCAGGGCTAGAAACCACAGCCGCAAGCCAGAGGTGACCGGCCAGCTAGAGGTCGAAGCGTGGCACTCTAGACCACTAGGCCATCCCAACCCCCCTTAATTGATATAAGTAAACATGTACAGATGGTTATTGTGAAATACTGTACTGTCTAGTTGAACAATATTTGGCACAGACTGGTATTTATATTTGGAAAAAGACTTGACAGACCATATTATGAGACTTGCATATTGTTTTTTTCCAGGAATACCATGAAATATAGTCTAGTCTATGCATGATTAAACAATTTTTAGTACATACCTTGCTTTTATTAGTTAGAAAAAGACTTAGGAGACTTAAAGATACATTGTGGGAGAAAAGATAAAGAGTTGGCAGTTCTCACTATAATAGTTAACAACTAGATTGTGTAAAGGTAATTTGCTGAATATTTCAGCCAAATTGATCCACTATGAACCGAGAACAAAGCGAGGGAAATTTGCGCCTAGCCTCGGTTATCATTACTAAAATCATTAATATAAACAGCATAGTCTTGATTATCCATGTTTTAAATTTAATTATCAATGCCCGTTAAGCAGCATATAGGAATCTAATAATCCAGCCAACATCATTACTAAAGTTGGTAAGACAAAACTAGTAGTCTCGGTTATCCATTTAATCGGTAAATCAAGAAGGAAAATATTGTAGCAAATAGATGCTAGCCTTGACATCGAGAGTTTATTATGGTCTGGAAAGTTAATTAATGTCTAATTGATAATTTAGATAACATTTCAGGCCTAAAGAAAGACTTGTAAAAGGCAGATTTAATTCTTGCTTAATGTATGTTTAAGAATATATAAGGGCATACACACATACATGTACATATTGCTCAGTTATGTTTCTATGTGGTCTTAAAATATATCTGGATTAAAGTGTACTCGGTTGTTTTAAAGCTTCCCACTCATTTGAAACAGTTGATTTTGTCCAAGTTAATTTGGTCTAACTGATATCAGTATAGTTTTTATTGGATTGTATCAGTAGACTATATTACTATAAAGAGTAACAGAGTTAAATATTGTTTCCTATATATGGTACTTGTGTTATTAATATTGATTGAGTTTTATACCGTTAGTTGAAGTATTGTACTGTAGAATATATTCATGTTTTTAATTGATTTATCCATTATACTGTTGTAGCTTGCATTTTTCTCACTCTCTAATTTCAACAGGGGTATGATAGGCCAAACATTCAACACAATATACTCACTTAGTCATTAGTTTACTCATTAAGTATTCCTACCAAGCAAGGCCATTTTTTTACCAGTATAACCCAGGTTGAGCAGTTTGTTCCACTTCTGATTTGTGTCGAAAAAATAGAACTGTGGATTTCATAGCTTTTTATATCTTGATCTGTTCAGTGGGATAAACTGCTGTCATACCCATAGTTGAAAATGTTCACATTTGTAGAAAAAGCCATTGTTAAGCTATAACTAATATTAACAGTAAGCTGAAAATTAGTAAACAAATCAAAGCTTTATTAACAATATCTTTTATGAGATAGAGCTTATCCCATCACTAATCAAAAGAACACATCAACAAAATTCAGTACTTTATTCATCCTCGGTATCCCCAGTGGTCTCATTCAGTTCTACTCCACTAACCTCAGGGTTAATCTATGGGTGGGATGGGGAGAGGAGATGTTTTCAAGTTATTTATCCTTGATGATTGTGATATTTTTATCGACCAATCCAATAAATCGTTAATTACAAATACAAAGGAAGTTGGCAAAGGGAAGTAACTCTCATCTGGTAATGTAAGCAATGGAGGCAGATCACCATTAATTTCCTCATTGACTTCAATGTTAATTCTGGACTCTTTGCCCACCTCCAACTTTTCCCCAAATTTTCGTTGGGCGAAATGCTTTTCACTACAGACAGAGGAAAAAATGGCCATGTCTTTGCACTAAAATTTTTATGAGGTTGACCACCAAAATTTTGAGATACACGAACTTGAAGAAGCATACTCAAAACATGTATCTAGTTGCCGTACGCCGTTATCCTTCCGCCTCAAAATCATGAATATTTACCAAAACCTGGCAGAAAATATTACTTCAAACCCTCTTAGTCCATTCTAGGCCAAAAAATCAACAAAAATGGGCATGCAAAGGGGGTGAAAAGTCAAAAGAGACAGAGAGCGAACTGCTATAAATAGATGAACTACAATTTGTGGGTACCGAGATGGTGAAATTTAATGGTGGTCTGCCTCCTATATGTTTTTAAAAGTTCATATATCATCAAAATTCTTTTCTTTATAGCTTCACATTTATTTTTGCAAAATTATTATAATACAGAATCAAAAAAAAATAATTGCGGAAGAAATGGTGACCCTTTAAAGTTATGTACTGATTTGTATGCTGGGTTGCAGATCAGGTCCATGGGCCTTTTGTTCTAGAATTGAAGACTTTTTCTTAATTTTGTCAAAATGTGAGTTTTGCAAAAAGATTTAAAGAGTTTCAAACAAGTCTTATCAATAATATTCAAAATATTGGGATATTTTTCAAAAATTGACCTAATTTTACCTTTTTTGACAAAATGGCCCATTTTTTGACACTTTGTATGTCTCAAAATGCCAATAATTCCCTATTTCTTGGAAATTCTGAGGTGAAAGGCATTTATTTCTAGAAACCTTGGCCAGTATACAAGAAGACAAGCTGCAAATTGGTTGCATTGAGGGTAACTGTAAGGAACTATAATGAAACTTGTAAGCCCACCCCCTGAAAATGTTGCCGTGATAACAAATCCAACTTGTGTCCACAGAAGTTATATTGTTGATAGAATATGGCTAAAAGCCACATTTTGCTATCCCTGGCTTGTATACATACATACAAACACAGGTACTTCTAAGAAATATAAATCATTTATTAAAATATTGATTGATAAATGTAAAATAAATGCTGTAGTTAGTTGACAACCACCCACTCCAACAAAAGGGTCACAAAGCACTATTTTTGTCCCCCGCCTTTCGAAGAAAGTTGGGGGACTATTAAAATGGGTTCGTCCGTCTGTCTGTCTGTCCGTCCGTCTGTCTGTCCTTCTGTCTGTCCGTCTGTCTGTCCGTCTGTCTGTCCGTCACACTTTTTGGGACACAATAACTCTCTTCCTAATTGAGCTAGAATGTTCAAACTTGGTGTATGTGTTTATTAGGTCAATGCCTTGATGGAGTTCGAAGATGAGCATTTTCCGCTTAGGGTAAGCAGAGATAAGCAATTTGATTGGTTGATGCTTTGGGACACGATAACTTTAGATCTAATTAAGTGAGAGTGATGAAACTTGGTGTATAGTTTCATTACATTAATACCTTGACTAGGTTCGATAATGAGCATTTTCTGCTCAGGGTAAGCAGAGCGATACGCAATTTGATTGGTCGAGACTTTGGAACACAATAACTCTCCTTCTAATTGAGTTAAAATGTTCAAACTTGGTGTATATGCTTATTAGGTCAATGCCTTGATGGAGTTCGAAGATGAGCATTTTCCGCTTAGGGTAAGCAGAGATAAGCAATTTGATTGGTTGATGCTTTGGGACATGATTACTTTAGTTCTAATTAAGTGAGAGTGATGAAACTTGGTGTATAGTTTCATTACAGTAATACCTTGACTATGATCGATAATGAGCATTTTCTGCTCAGGGTAAGCAGAGCGATAAGCAATTTGATTTGCCGAGACTTTGGAACACAATAACTCTCCTTTGAATTGAGTTAAAATGTTCAAAATTGGTGTGTATGCTTATTAGGTCAATGCCTTGATGGAGTTCGAAGATGAGCATTTTCCGCTTAGGGTAAGCAGAGATAAGCAATTTGATTGGTTGATGCTTTGGGACACGATAACTTTAGTTCTAATTAAGTGAGAGTGATGAAACTTGGTGTATAGTTTCATTATAGTAATACCTTGACTAAGTTCGATAATGAGCATTTTCTGCTCAGGGTAAGCAGAGCGATACGCAATTTGATTGGTCGAGACTTTGGAACACAATAACTCTCCTTCTAATTGAGTTAAAATGTTCAAACTTGGTGTATATGCTTATTAGGTCAATGCCTTGATGGAGTTCGAAGATGAGCATTTTCCGCTTAGGGTAGGCAGAGATAAGCAATTTGATTGGTTGATGCTTTGGGACACGATAACTTTAGTTCTAATTAAGTGAGAGTGATGAAACTTGGTGTATAGTTTCATTACAGTAATACCTTGACTATGATCGATAATGAGCATTTTCTGCTCAGGGTAAGCAGAGCGATAAGCAATTTGATTTGCCGAGACTTTGGAACACAATAACTCTCCTTCGAATTGAGTTAAAATGTTCAAAATTGGTGTGTATGCTTATTAGGTCAATGCCTTGATAGAGTTCAAAGATGAGCATTTTCTTCTTACGGTAGGCAGAGATAAGCAATTTTTGGATGACACTTCGTGTTCAGTTTGATTGGTCGATACGTTTGAAAAAAATAAATGTGCGATTAATTAATATGTGTCATCTATTTATTTTGGGATTTCGGCGGGGGACATCAGCCTCACTGTTGGCTTGTTTTTTAAAAAAATGGGAATATTTCAGTATTTAAAACACTTTAACAATCAGAGGTATCCTTGGAATTACATAGTGTCAATATTTTGTGGAAGCAAGTTGTTTTAATCTTTACATCAATTTCCTGACAAAATGAGGTGGAAAAAGGGAGTTATGACATAATTCATTGCATAAAAGGAGTATGAAAAGGCTATTAATTAATATTTCATTGCTCTGTAAGTGCCACATTTTAAAAGATCACCATAAATAATAGATTAACATCAAACATGTCAAACATTAAGCTGCAAAAGACACATCTCCAACATATCCATTTTGGGGTGTGGACTCATTTGGGGAAAATGTCATAGAATAACATGTTTGGCCATAAAGAAAAAGTCTTAAAAATTCATGGAATCCTTTATGTATCTATTTGTTTGTGCAAAATAAAATGCTCGGTTACAATTCAAGCACAAAATCCAATTACTGTTACTTCGGAGTCAATATGTTTTCAATTGAATATCCAAATATCATGTTCATGAAAATGGGTGGGGTGAGGAGGTTGAGCTAGTCTAAATGAAATGAAGACAGAGAAATTTCCCTGCAGACACATAGATTTTACTTTCTCGAGAGAGGAAATGCAACAATTGAAAGATTAAAATTGTGTTAAGTCTGAGGAACACCCAAGCAAAATGCAGTTCACTCATGTTTTGAAAATTTTAACATGCCTCAGCAGTACATAATTAGACAAAATTTCTTAATTTTTAAATTTCTAACAAACATATATATACTTTTTCAATATCTGACAAACACATGGCTCATTTCCAAGTTATTTAACCATGGGAATAAAGACATGCAAGACATTTTGTTTCATTTTAAAACAGATGAATAATTAAAATTTTGACAGCAATATTGGGGGTAATCTGAAGAATTTCAGACAAATTATCATGATTTTTAGACAAAATTGAGTGAAATTATTGTACTTTCTTCCCATCTAACCTTTACGATGCAGAAAAAGTCAAAGTTACACACTAAAATATTTTTCACTAATTTTGAAAAGCAAATAAACACTGAAAATCACAAAATTTGGACTAAAATCAAAAATTCCCCTCACAAATTTGTCAAATATTTTTGAAATTTTACCATTTCACTTTTTTTTATTATCAAAATGTCATATATCACATTTTGTGACAATTGAGATCATAGAATCAAATTACGGCCTCTCATCCACTGTCAGTTTGTTTACATACAGGAGGCAGACCACCATTAATTTCCCCATTGACTTCAATGTTAATTCTGGACTCTTTGCCCACCTCCAACTTTTCCCCAAATTTTCGTTGGGCGAAATGCTTTTCACTACAGACAGAGGAACAAATGGCCATGTCTTTGCACTAAAATTTTTATGAGGTTGACCACCAAAATTTTGAGATACACGAACTTGAAGAAGCATACTCAAAACATGTACCTAGTTGCAGTACATTTCACCGTAGCCAACCTCATAACGCCGTTATCCTTCCGCCTCAAAATCATGAATATTTACCAAAACCTGGCAGAAAATATTACTTCAAACCCTCTTAGTCCATTCTAGGCCAAAAAATCAACAAAAATGGGCATGCAAAGGGGGAGAAAAGAGACAGAGAGAGAACTGCTATAAATAGACGAACTACAATTTGTGGGTACCGAGATGGTGAAATTTAATGGTGATCTGCCTCCCAATAGCTCACCTTCAAGAGACAAGGTTAGGAATTAGCCAGGAAGAGTCCAAATTACACAAAATGTGTGTTTATTAACAACAAATTACAATTATTATATTAAAGATACATTATGGGAGATTAGATAGAGAGTTGGCAGTTCTCACTATAAAATTTAAAAACTAGTAAGTGTAAAGGCAATTTTCTGAAAATTTCATTCAGAACTAAGCGAATGAAAGTTCTGCTTAGTCTCAGTCATCATTACTAAAGTCAGTAAGACAAAACTAGTAGTCTCGGTTATTCATTTAATCGGTAAATCATGAAGAGAAATAATGTAGCAAATCAAACTATAATCCAACAAAAATCTCATGCTAGCCTTGACATCGAGAGTTGATTATGGTCTGGATAAGTTAATTAATGTCTAATTAATAGTTTTTATAACACTTCAGTCCTAAAAAAGATTTAGCTCTTGCATAATGTATGTTTAATGAAGAATGGACAGGTGTTTAAATATATGTAGATTCAAGAATTTTATTTTTGTTGTTCTTAGTGTTTAATGTCTTAGTCCACACGCAGGGGTCTTTTATATGGGAGTAAACTCATGAGGTTGAGAAGGCACCCCTCTATCTAAGCCACATACATTAACACCAGGGATCAAAACCACAACCACCAGCCAGGGTTGATCGGCCAGCTAGAGGTTGAAGGGTGTCACTAGGCCATCTCAACCCCCCTTTAATGAGAATCAAGTTGCCAAGTATAAGTTCCATTATAATAAACATTACAGAATTGAACATTTCAAATAAAGAAAGAATAGTAATAATAATACCAAAAGTCAAACAGATAGAAATTATATATATGTGAAATAAGCGAAACATACTACAGATTATGATAATACAATTAAATGTAAATGAATTAGAATTATATACATTTTTTACGTTAATAATTCAGTAAATGGACATGAATATGGTTATCTACCTTACAAAAATGAAGGCAAAACAATTGGTTTGTAAATTGCAATTGAGGCCAGGGCAGATAATTTGAAATCATAGAAACCGTATCAATTAACCCAGGGTATAGTGGAGTAGAACGGAATGAGATGACTGGGGATACCCAGGATGTACTTTATTTTGACCTAAATTAGAAGAGGTTTAGAAAAATACAGCTTTTAGTAGGTAGTGCATAATCACTGCACAACAACACAAGAACAGAACAAAGCATACATCAATACAGTAGATGCATATTTAAAAAGTAGTTCAATAGAAGTGTAATGATAAAGCTTAAACAATAATGTGACTGCCCTGAAGAAGTTTTGTACTTTGTATTTAGTTGTATGGTGACAGATGGTCCTGTTGACAAGGGTGGTCTAGATCACTAAAATCACAAAATCTGATTAAGAAAAAAGCTCGAGTTGTCAACACAAACACCTCAAGTTTCCACAGATATTTTATTAAAGTCAACTTGAGTTTTGGTTTATAGTGAAATGAAATTATAATGCAAACATTGTAAATGAATGATATAATTGATATGAAATTACTAATTGCTGTCTACATCAGTTAAACATCAAACATAAGGCCCGGGCACTCCGGTTTCCTCCCACTGCTAAAGACCCCTACGCGCAAGCGAATTATTGAAATAAAATTAAACCATGTGTTGGTCCCGAAATGACCTAGTTTGTGTTGAGTGGACGTTAAACCCCATTTCTCTCTCTCTCTCTCTCAAACATAAGGCCCCAAGGTATATATTTTTGATTAACAAAATAGATATTAACAATACATATGGTAATACATGTATGTATTTTGAGTAAAAGAAGGATAAGACACTGTTGACTATCTAAAGCTTGATAAATATCTTTAGTGATCTTTATCGTGGAGGTTTCGGTGCTATGGTATTGCCTATACACTGACTGAAGATGGTTCTCAAGGTTGTTATCTTTCATTTGATGGTTATTGATTTTACAGATAAAGCTTGATAAAACGGGTCTGTAGATTTTTTTAAGGTATCCTGAACTAAGGATGGCTTTTTCATAAGGGTTCTGATGACTGCTTTGCCATGGTTTTATGGCAACCCAGCATTGAGGAGACTGGCATTTATCGGAAGATACAGTTCGATGTAGTCTTTTGGCATCCAAGATGGTAGGGGATCTATAATTCACATGATTTAGGTTTCATAGAGAGGATAGTATTTTTGAGTTGGTCATCGGAGACTGGCCAGAATTCTGACAATGTAACGCTTGATGTATCTCTGTAGGATGGAATGTTGTCAGGCAGACATCTTGGAGATAATGTCATTTCTGATTTTAAGGATTTTAACAAGAGAGTAATTGACAGTTATATGGTAATTCATGTGGATCTAAACAAAGAGAGAAAGAGAGAAAAGGGGTTTAACCTCCACTCGACACAAACTAATATACATGTATGGTCTAATTAAATTTCAATTATTCGCTTGCGCGTAGGGGTCTTTAGCAGTGGGAGGAAACCGGAGTGCCCAGTGGAAATTCACGAGGTTGAGAAGGCGACCCTATCTCCATGCCACATACACTCACACCAGGAATCGAAACCACAGCTGCAGGCCAGAGGTGACCGGCCAGCTAGAGGTCGAAGCGCAGCACTCTAGACCACTAGAGCATCTCCCCCCCTCCCCCGATCCAAACAAACAAGGTTTTTTATATAATTCCAATGTACAAAAGAGCCAAAATATGACAGATGAGTTTACAGCAGCTACTTCCTGTATGAAATTTTTTAGATTATTTTTCAATGACAAGTTTATTGATTTTTGACATGTTACATGGGTATACTAACCTCAAAACATCTTATGTTAAAAGAGTAAAAGAAAGATTATATTATGGTTCCCCTCGAATAGATATTCACATGACTGAAAAGAAAGTATTCACAAATAAGTTGGTTTTAACAAACTAGGACTAATTTACAATAAATCAGCATTTCTCAAATTTTCAATTCTTGTCTCATCAAATGGTATTGAATATTTCACAATATGTAGGAAAATATTCAAAATAGTTTTTAATTATTTTAGTTACAGAGAATGTGAATTGGAAAAAAAGTAACAGGATTCAATCACTAATTATTATTCCGTTTTCATACAGATTTTATTTTAATTTGAAATTGACTCTAACATTAGTCTTTCTGGGTCAGTCTTGGATTTTGGTTGAGAAAGTTCCTCAGGATTTTTGGTTGTGAACAGCATTCAGTCTTTCAGATCAGACAAAATATGTTTATGTCTTAAAATTCCCACAATTCACCACAAAACGCCCTTGAAAATTTCAGCAAATTGCCTTTACATTAGCTAGTTTTCAACTATTGTAGTTAGAGCTGCCAATTCGTTATCTAATCTCCCATAATGTATCTTTAACAGTCATTTTGTGACAGTTATGGAGAAGATTTGGTGTCGACATCCAAACTTTGCTTCACATTTAAAGTTTATCTCTGGAAACATGTATTTAGGAAGTTTGTTTATCATGAAATATGAAATGATTAAATGGAATAATATCACTGTGATAATGAGGAAACATTCTTTTATATCTGGACCTGCTGTCTTCCATAACATCAACTGCTAAAGGCAACATATTCGTCATTTAAATGTCACAAATTGTGTTAGGCATTACATGTTTACAGAATCAAAATAAGACCAACAATCAGTAAAGTGTTTCTATCAGCAGTTTATCCACTGACATTTATCTACTTTTGGCATTAAATCATTTTTGATGTAAGGGTGATTGTTGTGTTGTATTAATTTAATCGGTTGGTGTCTTGTTCTGGTATAATCAGTACCCTAGGATTTATCCTATATCAAGAAACTTAAAGCTGAACTCCGGTTACAAAAATACCGAAATAATGTAATAAAAAAAAAGTTAACGTCCGCAAGCCGCCATACTTGTTTCCAACTTTTGAAATAAGTATGGCGGACATGGAGGCTTATGACCTTGAAAGGTTAGCCGATCTCACTTCCAGTTTGTTTCTCGTCAGCTAGCTATACACATCCGGCTTTATTCTCTTCACACGGTTCACTGATTGCTGTTTTTTCCCCAACAGTATACCAAATTATTGAAGATTGAACATGTCTGATCAGGTAAGACTGTAAATAATTATATGAACTGCGTCTACTACAATATCAATTTCTTACACGTTGGTAAAATGGAGAAAAAAAAACATAGCATCAATAAATTTAGCACTGTCAAACACTCCCCAATGAGAGCCGTCCCAAACATGTAGTTATGTCCATTGGTTGTTTTCATGAACACTATTCAACATGGGACACACGAAGAAGGCAATACTAATAGTTTGTATAGGTGATTTGTTTTGGTTGAAAAATAGGTTGGGTAAGACACCTGGTTGCATCTTTTGTTTTGGAGTAAAGCTTAGGCTATATTGTAGTAGACGCAGTTCATATAATTATTTACAGGCCTACCTGATCAGACATTTTGCAATCTTCAATAATTTGGTATACTGTTGGAGGGAAATACAGCAATCAGTGAACCGTGTGAAGAGAATAAAGCCGGATGTGTATAGCTAGCTGACGAGAAACAAACTGGAAGTGAGATCAACTAACCTTTCCAGGTCATAAGCCTCCATGTCCGCCATACTTATTTCACAAATTGGAAACAAGTATGGCGGCTTGCGGGCGTTAACTTTTTTTTTATTACATTATTTCAGTATTTTTGTAACCGGAGTTCAGCTTTAATCTTCTGAAATCAAACTATCAGAACACTTGATACCATTTTTACTTGCATGGGAACCTATCTAAAGGCACCTTTGTATGTCAGTAATAGCATTAAGTTATGGTTGTGTTTAATGGAGGATATCATGTTAATTTATACAAGTATTGATTAAAGTTGTGTTGATTTAGTCTCATTGAACCTAAATGTAACTTAAAGCACAAGTCACAAATATATTTTAGTGAATAAAACAGGATAACTGTGTGGAAGACTTTAGGTATAGATACTTAAAGACCACATAAATTAATAATTCTTAATTGCATATATTGATAGCCAAGGGTTACTACATTAATTTTACGTCAAGTTCATACCAATCTGATTAAAATTAATTCAGATATTAACGTTTAAACATCAGACAGCCAAAAACAGTTTTCAAATTTTCAATTACAACCTTAATCCAGTTGATTGGCTGGTGACGTCACAGGCACTACACATAATCTATCGGATAATCTATACAATATATCACTGCCTGTACAATATATCACTGTATACACACCACCAGTTAACACATGTGTATTTGTCGGTCCTATTAACATTACCGTGTAATCATTAACTCGTCATTATTTACATGTAAGCTTCATCACTATACTATGTAAGTCAAAACATTTTCAAAAGCCGACCTTTCTCGTCTTGAGTTGTAATAGATTATATATTTGTGACTAGAATATTTCGGAGTGTATTTCAAGATGCCACATTATCGTTGTGTTATTGAGAGTTGTGGAAATTCCAGCAAGGAAAAGGGGAATAATGTACCGGCGTTTCATAAATTTCCCAAGGATGAAATCTTACGGAAAGAGTGGATTGCGTTTGTAAACAATTCTAATCCAGATAGGCAACCTACAGTCACAACAGTGATATGCAGTGAACATGCCTTTATTATTAAAAAAAGTTAAACGATGTTAGACATTATAACCTGATCTTATCGCGCAAACGTATATCCATCGAATGATTTATATTTAGATGTTTAAACACTAATCAACAAATAATACGAGGCTACTTTATTACAAAAACATCGGTGAACAAAGCTAATTAATCTGGTCGGCGTAAAAAATGATAATTACCTAATCAACATTCTTAAGAATTAATTTATGACCCAATCTCTGTGCAATGTTTGTCTGATTGATTTATGGCAGGTATAAACGACCCTAGACATGTCATCAATACACAAACTAGTTAGATGTCCCTCTCAATCTGTTATTCCATTAAGATGGTAACCAACAAAATGTATTTGTACTGTTAATTCTGACATATATTGAGATATTTTTTCGTATTTCATTTCTTACGGTCTATTTCAGCATAATGAAGTCAAAGCCGCATGCAGAAAGAAAGGCGCTGTATGATGATAAAGGATTGTCACTTACAAATCACGTTTCAATCATTTTTGATGTTTATGATACATTTGGCATGACCACACCTTTTTACCCCCGTACTTTTTTACTCGGGGGAAATTAGAAGAACCACAATACTCTTCTGACGTAAATGTATCTCGAATCATTTGGACTTCACACACGATTGTAGAGGGTATTTAATCACTGTCGTGAGAAAATGGAACGACCGGACATTATGAAACAAATTCTAAATTAGAACAACGATACTCTTCTGAGGAAAATGTATCTCAAATCGTTTGGACTGCACACGATGGTATAGGGTATTTAAATCGCTGTCGTGAGAAATCAAAACAACCGTACATAATGAAACAAATTCTAAAATGGATCTTAAATTAGAATTACATAATTAATTATAAAACAAATTTTTCCGTAGTCAATTGTTTTATTTAATTAGGGGGATTAAGGAATCAGTCAGGCGTTAATGGATACACACGCTGTCTCTATATAGGTAATTAAAGAATAAAGATTCACTGTGACGTCACTGGCGTCGGAGGGGAATAAGAGTGTTATTTCGATAATTGGCCAAGTCGTTTTTACGGGAGGTCTATATTTGCAACTTTGAGTGACGATATCTGAATTATTTTTCATCAGATTGATGTTAAACTGCCGTAAAATGCATATAGTAACCAATGTCTATAAGTTCTATCAATTTCATTTTCTCGTTTTATGTGCTCTTTAAGTAGTGCTCTTAAAGTAAATTTTGCCAGAACAGCCAGGTTTCTGTCTGCTCTTCATTGAAATTGTTTGCTGGACCAATATTATGATTTTTGGTAAAACCACTTCTTATTGGGTATGGTCTGCAAGTCTGTATTTGTCATTTAGTTTGGAATATTGGACCTTCAAATTACTGGTTTTAGTATTATATGGTACATAGTTTTAGTATTTTAATATTTGTTATTGTCCCCCGCCTTTCGAAGAAAGTTTGGGGACTATGAGAATGGGTTCGTCCGTCTGTCTGTCTGTCTGTCTGTCTGTCCATCTGTCTGTCCGTCTGTCTGTCCGTCACACTTTTTGGGACACAATAACTCTCTTCCTAATTGAGCTAGAATGTTCAAACTTGGTGTATGTGTTTATTAGGTCAATGCCTTGATGGAGTTTGAAGATGAGCATTTTCCGCTTAGGGTAAGCAGAGATAAGCAATTTGTTTGGTTGATGCTTTGGGACACGATAACTTTAGTTCTAATTAAGTGAGAGCGATGAAACTTGGTGTATAGTTTCATTATAGTAATACCTTGACTAAGTTCGATAATGAGCATTTTCTGCTCAGGGTAAGCAGAGCTATACGCAATTTGATTGGTCAAGAATTTGGAACACAATAACTCTCCTTCTAATTGAGTTAAAATGTTCAAACGTGGTGTATATGCTTATTAGGTCAATGCCTTGATGGAGTTTGAAGATGAGCATTTTCCGCTTAGGATAAGCAGAGTTAAGCAATTTGATTGGTTGATGCTTTGGGACACGATAACTTTAGTTCTAATTAAGTGAGAGTGATGAAACTTGGTGTATAGTTTCATTATAGTAATACCTTGACTAAGTTCGATAATGAGCATTTTCTGCTCAGGGTAAGCAGAGCTATACGCAATTTGATTGGTCGAGAATTTGGAACACAATAACTCTCCTTCTAATTGAGTTAAAATGTTCAAACTTGGTGTATATGCTTATTAGGTCAATGCCTTGATGGAGTTCGACGATGAGCATTTTCCGTTTAGGATAAGCAGAGATAAGCAATTTGATTGGTTGATGCTTTGGGACACGATAACTTTAGTTCTAATTAAGTGAGAGTGATGAAACTTGGTGTATAGTTTCATTATAGTAATACCTTGACTAAGTTCGATAATGAGCATTTTCTGCTCAGGGTAAGCAGAGCGATACGCAATTTGATTGGTCGAGACTTTGAAACACAATAACTCTCCTTCTAATTGAGTTAAAATGTTCAAACTTGGTGTATATGCTTATTAGGTCAATGCCTTGATGGAGTTCAAAGATGAGCATTTTCCGCTTAGGGTAGGCAGAGATAAGCAATTTGATTGGTTGATGCTTTGAGACACGATAACTTTAGTTCTAATTAAGTGAGAGTGATGAAACTTGGTGTATAGTTTCATTACAGTAATACCTTGACTATGATCGATAATGAGCATTTTCTGCTCAGGGTAAGCAGAGCGATAAGCAATTTGATTTGCCGAGACTTTGGAACACAATAACTGTAGTTTCATTACAGTAATACCTTGACTAAGTTCGATAATGAGCATTTTCTGCTCAGGGTAAGCAGAGCGATACGCAATTTGATTGGTCGAGACTTTGGAACACAATAACTCTCCTTCTTTCTAATTGAGTTAAAATGTTCAAACTTGGTGTATATGCTTATTAGGTCAATGCCTTGATGGAGTTCGAAGATGAGCATTTTCCGCTTAGGGTAGGCAGAGATAAGCAATTTGATTGGTTGATGCTTTGAGACACGATAACTTTAGTTCTAATTAAGTGAGAGTGATGAAACTTGGTGTATAGTTTCATTACAGTAATACCTTGACTATGATCGATAATGAGCATTTTCTGCTCAGGGTAAGCAGAGCGATAAGCAATTTGATTTGCCGAGACTTTGGAACACAATAACTCTCCTTCGAATTGAGTTATAATGTTCAAAATTGGTGTGTATGCTTATTAGGTCAATGCCTTGATGGAGTTCGAAGATGAGCATTTTCTTCTTACGGTAGGCAGAGATAAGCAATTTTCGGATGACACTTCGTGTTCAGTTTGATTGGTCGATACGTTTGTAAAAAATAAATGTGCGATTAATTAATATGTGTCATCTATTTATTTTGGGATTTCGGCGGGGGACATCAGCCTCACTGTTGGCTTGTTCTGTTTTACAGTCAAGTATTTCTCCATTCTGTTGATATGCAGTTTGCATAGTTGTGATAAATAGTCCTATAAATATTTTATTAGTTGAATAGTTTATTTATTTATATACATAATGGTTATTTATTAATACTATAATTGGTGATAGATAAGTCAATACAATCATTATGCTGATAAATGTGTCTCTCCCATGTAGAATTTGAAATTAGTAGAAACTACAAGGCTGATTTTACACTTCAACTCAACTTATATACTTTCAACACTGGCCAAACCCATCTACAATAATTTGGTATCTGCTATTGATTTTTGGGGAACAATTGCCATGGATTCTGCATTTTGTGTTTCTGACTTGCCAGTGAAAAAAGTGTAGTTATTTGGTGAAGTGAATTGACAACAAGGTTCCTGTAAGCCATAGCGATAAAGCTATCTAAATTAGTAATGAATATTTGTGAATTTTATTTGTTTTCTTTCTCAATAAATAAAGCTCTATGGTTGTTTGTCAGGAGAATTATTGCTACATTGTTTTTAAGACAATAGACTACATGTTATATATCATATTTTACATATTTACTATGAAAGTTTGGAAATCTGGTGGAAAAACCTTAGCACATCACCAATGTAGCGTGAGAAAGAGAAATGGAGTTTAACATCCACTCACTCGACACAAAGTAGGTCATTTCGGGACTAAGATACGGTTCAATTTCATTTCAATAATTCGCTTGCGCGTAGGCTATTTTAGCAGTGAGAGGAAACCGGAGTAGCTGGAGACAACTGACGAGGTTGGACATGCGACCCTACTCCTTGCACGTACAACCGGGGATTCGAAACCATGCCAGTTGACTCAATAGCAGGCCGTATGATAGAGCGTGCGCACGCTAACGATTCGGCCATCCACCCCCCACCCCCCACCAAAGTAGCATTTTCTTAGCTATGATTTAACACGTGTCTTACTTAAAGATATAGTATGTGAGATAAGATAACAATTTGGCTGTTCTCACTATAATAGTTAAAAACTAGCTAATGTAAAGGCCATTTGCTGAAATTGATCCACTAGGTAAGACAAAACCAATAGTCTCGGCTATCCATTTAATAGAAAATTTAAATTTTGCAGCAAATCGAACTACAATCCAATAAATATCGCAAACTAGCCATGACATCGAGAGTTGACTATGGCCTGGATAAGTTAATTAATGTTTAATTAATAGTTTTTATACGCCCACATTGAAATGTGGTCGTATATTGTTGTCGCCCCGTCCGTCCGGCAGGCCGGCGGTCCGGCGTTCACAATTGCTTGTTTACGCTCTACAGACTAAAGTTAATATCCGATTGACTTTAAATTTATACACAGTGTTTAAGGTCATGAGACGAAGAATCCTATTGTTTTTCAGCGTTTTCCGATAATAACTACCAGAGTTATGGCCCTTGATCACTTCAAAATATCTTGTGGACGCTCTAGAAGCCAAAGTTAATATCCGATTGACTTTAAATTTATACACAGTGTTTCAGGTCATGAGACGAAGAAGCCTATTGATTTTCAGTGATTTCCGATAATAACTGCCAGAGTTATGGCCCTTGATCACTTCAAAATATCTTGTGGACGATCTAGAGGCCAAAGTTAATATCCGATTGACTTTAAATTTATACACAGTGTTTAAGGTCATGAGACGAAGAAGCCTATTGATTTTCAGCGATTTCCGATAATTAGTGCCAGAGTTATGGCCCTTGATCACTTCAAAATATCTTGTGGACGCTCTAGAGGCCAAAGTTAATATCCAATTGACTTTAAATTTATACACAGTGTTTTAGGTTATGTGACGAAGAAGCCTATTGATTTTCAGCGATTTCCGATAATTAGTGCCAGAGTTATGGCCCTTGAACACTTGAAAATATCTTGTGGACGCTCTAGAGGCCAAAGTTAATATCCGATTGACTTTAAATTTATACACAGTGGATGCTCTAGAGGTCAAAGTTAATATCCGATTGACTTCAAATTTATACATAGTGTTTACAGTCATGAGACTAAGTCGTCTATCGATTTTTAGTGATTTTCAATAATTGCTGCAAGAGTTATGGCCCTTGATCACTTCGAAAAAATCCTGTGGAAGCTCTAGAGGCCAAAGTTAATATCCGATCGACTTTAAATTAACACGCAGTGTTTAGGGTCATGAGACGAAGAAGCCTATTGATTTTCAGAGATTTCAAATAATTATTGCCAGAGTTATCTCCCTTGATAACTTCAAAAAATCTTGTTACGCTATAGAGGCTAAACTTATCATCCGATTGACTTTAGATTGATACACAGAGTTTAAGGTGTTGAAACGAACAAGTATTTTGATTTTCAATGAATTTTGATAACTGAACAGCTAAATCCATGATATTAAATGTTTCATGTATATACTAATTGTTAGTGTGGGGTAACACTTTATAAAAAGCAATCAAATTCTAATGATTTTCTGATAATTACATAATGAGCCGTTACTCTTAATCAGTTTTTAGTGTATTACAAATGTTTCATTAGCAAAAAAAGTAAAAATATGCGACAACCCTTGTTGACTGCCCGGACGATTTAGCTGCTGTGGGCGTATGTTTCGTTGCCTGGCAACCTATCTTTATAACATTTCAGGCCTAAAGAAAGACCTACAATAGGCAGATTTTACTCTTGCATAATGTATGTTTAAATGTTTAATTGGTCTTGCATAATTTGGAACAATAATTAAAAGATCACATCGTATTCAAATCTCTACTGAAATAATATATTAATATGTTGCCAGACCGACTATTCCTTTGTGATGCTTCTTCTAAGATATTTGCCATTTTGTTGATCACATGATGAATAAATTAAGTACAATCGCAAACAGTTCCAAGACTTCATGAGTGCTCCGAATTCAGTTGCTTCAGTTATCGTCACTTGCTGATGTGATCGGCCTAAGCCATTAGCACACAACCAATTGACTGCAACTAGTTGCTTTGAGTTGCAACGTCAACATAAGCACCGCTTAAGATCTTAAGAACACCCTTAAACCATTCGCTCACCTAACCCCCTTTTTTGTGAAGCAGTGAGGCAATTTTGTTCGGTATTGAGGCATTGCCCTG
The DNA here is from genome assembly GCA_036850965.1 of Patella caerulea. Lineage (NCBI taxonomy): Eukaryota > Metazoa > Mollusca > Gastropoda > Patellidae > Patella > Patella caerulea. The sequence continues at coordinate 717,464 of JAZGQO010000008.1, read as the reverse complement.
TTACAACCCCTATTGCAATAGCAACGCCTGTTATAATAAATGTAATAATTGTAATAAAATTTCAATTAAAGCCTATTGTAATATCAAACCATATTGTAATAAATGAAATAAAATTTTACTTAACCTCTATTGTAATAACAACTTCTATTGTAATAATTGGAATTAATGTATTTTACCCTATATTAAATAAATTCAAATTTAAAATCTTTGAAATTTTATTACAATTATTACATTCATTACAATAGGGGTTGTAACACTTCTTTCTGTCTTGCATTTCACATGTGACAGGTTGCTTGTGTCAGAACTCCAATCCAAGACCTAAGGCATGGAATCCATGCACCTCCACCAAGTGAGCCAAAGTCAGTAAGAAATATATTAATACTCTAGACAACAGCACAGGACAGAACAGAACAATCTAGGTGTCCCCAAATATATCAAGAATGGGTCAGGACATCTTGGACTTACAGTGTTTTGAACAGCTTGCCTTCCACCCTGTGTGATATACATCTGAATTGATCTGGATATCACATGTAATTGGTTTGTCTTACTTGTTTCTATTTATTTGGAGTTTCTCTCATTTCAGTGTGAGTGTATTATGTGGTCACCCTCACAGTAAGCCTATAGTCCATCAACAATTTGCTTGTTAATGGAAATGAAATGAGGTTTAACATCCTACTTTTCTGCTCCTAGACTATGCTAATGAAGATGGGCAAATGCCATACAGTGTGCTATGAGGGAAATTTTGCACAGGCACTATGGCCTATTCTTACATCAAATTAAAACTGCCAACAGATCTTTTAATTGGTCAAGACATTGGAACATAAAAACTCTGCTTTGAATTGAAGTAGAATGTTTAAACTTGATGTAGATGTTTATTAGGTGAATGTCGTTACTAAGCTAAGCAATTTCAATAATCGATGCTTTGGGACACAATTACCTTGATTCATCAGATAACAAGTGATTAAATGTGCGATTATTTAATATGTGTCATCTATTATTTTGGGATTTTGGCGGGGGGGGGGGGGGACATTAGCCTCACGCTGTTGGCTTGTTAAATTAGTGATGTGAAGCATTGGGGTCATGAGAGGACAAACCAAATTCCTGCAGATTTCTTCCAGTATTATCTCCACCTATTATGTCGTCACCCTGACAGTTAGACTACCGGTGGGCCTGGCTGTCCGTCAACTAATTGCTCTAGAATGTGAAAGAAGCTACAGTTGTAAAGCATTAGAATTGTGAAAGAATGAAGTCTATTGATTTTCAAATTTGATTTGCACCCCGTTGATTTTAAGCATTCAAGGACTTTCTGTCACAGAGATATTACAATAGAGCTGGGATTTCTTGAAGCCATAAAGAATCCTTATTAAACTTTGTCAACATCAAAGTTTTCTTTTTGGATAAGCAGCTTTCTGTACCTATTTTTTCTTCCAGACGTAGCTGGTGTTTGGCATGTTTCTACTCTCAGCATGAGTATTTTTTCAATGGGTCAAACACTGAGAGGACCACACCAATTGTTATTTAGATAGTTCTAAACTCTAACCAGATTCATAATTGAATGAAATGACAAGCATAATATTGTGTAGTGAACTGGATCTCCGGATAGAGCGGATTACTGTGGTAGGGTGGGCCTGGCTCTATCCGTTTGTTCCGTTGAGGGTTCATTACTGTAGAGGTGTGGGAGTAGCCAACCAAGCAGCTGGTTCAGAAAGATTAACACCAGATCAATTAGCAACTCTCTTTATTATTCTTCTAATACAAAAATAAATCATTTCCATCCAACACTCGTCAGCACTATACTGTTCCTAATCGGGCGTGTCAGAGATATCCAATCTCCGCAACATGGAAAGGGACATCAAAAAAGAACATGACAACCATGCGACAGACCATTTTCCTGGTTTATTGTTTTGACACTACAAACTCACTTTTCAAAGAGTAAAACAGGGGAGATAATTGGGTCGAGATCAATAAGTCTCTCACACTCCCCCTGATGGCCAGAAAGAAATACGGATTCGAGATGGACATCACATAAATTTTAGACTATTGATCCAAAATATACTAAACTAGAACAATGATAATATAGCTCACTAAACTACAGTTTGAATTAACACCGAAACTAATAAACATGAATTTGCGAAAATACTGTCCTACATTTTTTTTACTCAAATGTCACATAATTACACACGCGAACAGTTTCACCATCATTTTTCTAAACAAGATTTGGGAGCCAGGCTTTTCTCCTTTCGTCGGATTGAACTGCTGCTTTCCTTCGTGCAGGAGCGCCCGATGTATTTGGTACTGATTCGCATTGACCAGATTCTGGAGCATCATCATCAGATTGATTTCCACCTTGGTTTGTAGAATTTTGACAATTAATCTCCAATGGGTACAAAAGTTGCATAGGTCTCCTTAAGGTAGTAGGTCTTCCAATTTGGGTGGTGGTTCGTATAACTGCTCCGCGCACAGAGCCATCCTTACTTGGTATAAGATCGATTATTCTTCCTAGTTTCCACTGATTCCTAGGTAGATCTTCATGGTGAATAATGACTATATCGCCAAGAGAAACGTTTTGGTTGGTTTCGCTCTTTCCACGGTGAGAGGATCTAAGTTCCAAGAGATATTCCGATTTCCATCTCTTCCAAAAATGATTAAGAAGATTATTTAAATGCTTCATTCTCCTGGTTACATAATCCTGAGTTAAAGATAGATCGTTCTCGTTAACGGTCGATGAATCACAAAGGTCTGGTAAGTTAAGTAGGCGGCGGCCAATAAGCAGATGAGATGGTGTCAGCGGTTCCTCAACATCCTCCGTAGAGACGAAGGATAATGGTCTTGAGTTAAGTGCAGACTCTGATTCGCATAATACAGTACTGAGCTCCTCAAAGGTGAGTTTAGCACTGCCCAGTACCCTCTTCAGACTCCGTTTTACTGATTGAATTAGGCGCTCAAAGAGTCCTCCCCACCAGGGAGCTTTCTCCAGGTTAAATGACCACTGGATACGATTGCTCGCAAAATGATTAATGAGATCTGGGTCATTAAAGAGGCGTGACAATTGTTTAGCCGCAGACACAAAAGTTTTACCATTATCTGAGATAATTTGTTGAGGTACTCCTCTCCGTGAAGTAAATCGCTGGAAACACCGTAGGAATGCAGATGTTGTCAGATCCGGAACAAGCTCCAAGTGAATGGCCCTAGTGATACAGCATGTGAACAGACAAATCCAAGTCTTCTGACTGGTGCTGTCTTGGCATGTGGTCCTTATAAATAACGGTCCTGCAAAATCCACACCAATGTTGGTGAAAGGAGTAGTTTCATTAACTCTAAATTCTGGCAATGGTGGAGAATGAACCCCTTGATACGGTTTACCGTCAAATTTTTTGCATATGACGCATTGGTGTATAACCTTCCTCACAAACTGACGTCCTCTAATGAACCAATATCTGGATCTCAGTTCGGTCAATGTTGCCTTGACTCCGGAATGCATCACTCTTTCATGAGCCTCCTTCACAATTAGAGGTGAAAGTGGGTGGTCTTTATCTAGGAGGATGGGAAATCTGGCTGATTCTGGTAGAGCGGCATTATGCAGACGACCCCTACATGTCAAAATATCATTTTCATCCGGACTGATTGAAAGCTGTTTCTTCCAAGCTTCGAAATTGGGTTTGCTCTTCATTTTTTCTTGAATTTACTTAATCCATAAGATCTCGGCTTTAGTAATTTCATCTGGTGTTAATGATCCAGTGTCAGATCTTTGCCCCTTAAGTCCCTTTATGAATTTTAAAACTAAGGCAGTAATCCTGACGAATTTTGTAAAGGTACTATATCTCAAGCAGGATATGATGTTGCTTAATGACGTAAGTGTAACTGGTACAGTGTTAGTGAAAAATGTGTTTCTGTCCTTAGCCTTCATTTCTGGCAAGTATTCATTCAAGACATCCTCAAATTCTTCAGGTTTGTCATACCGGACGTTTTCCTTTAGCCAAGATGGACCTTCCTTCCATAATGAACTGCAAACTAAATCAGATAGACTCAGACCTCTTGAAGGCAAATCAGCAGGGTTGGAAATTCCAGAGACATGATACCATGCATCAACTGATGTTAAACTGCGTATTTCGTTGACTCGGTTTTGAACGAATTGCTTCCATTCCTTCGTTTGGTTGACAATCCAATACAACGCCACCTTTGAGTCCGTAAAACACACAACATCCTTAATATTTACCTCGAATTCTAAAGCCGTTCGGATATTGCTAATAAGTCTGGATAATATTAAGGCTGATAACAATTCCAGTCTTGGGATAGTGGTAGGTGAGGTCGGTGCAACTCTCGTTTTTGAAGCAACGAAACGAACATATGTCGTGGAGATGGTCTGGTACTTTAGATAAACAACTGACGCGTAAGCCTTGGCCGATGCATCACAAAATCCCACAAGAGTAGTTTTTATTACAGTATCCTCAATGCTGGATTTATAATATCTGGGTATCCTAACACATTTCATTTGGGAAAGCGACTTGACCAATTGGTTCCACTTCTGTAGCAGTTCATCACCAAGGGGGTCATCCCAATCTAAGTTGACAAGACAAAGCTCCTGAAACAACATCTTAAACCGGATAATGAAGGGGGCTAGGAAACCTAAAGGATCAAAGAACTTCGATCCAACGCTAACAACATTTCGCTTGGTTGGAGTAACTTCCCTGGATATCTTGGCAATATCTTCCAAATCATAGACAAGTTCATCACTGGTGTAATCCCATGGAATTCCTAATATTTTCTGAATATGAGTAGAACCTAAGGGGCTAGGATTCCCTAGGGTAAGTTTTGCATAAGTTTCTTCTTCTCCTGTTTGGGTTACTAAGTTCTCCTGGTCTAATTTTTCTTGAAGTACAATCGAATTAGTTTTAAATTTTCTGAGATTAAATCCTCCTTCTAAGAGTCTTGACTTTGATGACTGATACAAACGATACGCATCTTCTTCGGTTTCTGCACCAGTAGTCAGGTCATCAACATAAATTGACCGCAGAAAGTTTCGGACAAATTCTGGATCCTCCTCCGCATAGGCCTCTATATGGTGTCTTATGGTACCATTCAGAAGGAAAGGAGATGAGCTTACTCCAAATACCACTCTAGTGAAACGTAGGTATATGACATCTGGCGTTTTCTTCTTGATATCGTCAAACCATAAAAAACGAAGTACGTCTCTGTCGGTCTCAGGTAGTGATACCATCAAAAAGGCTTTCTCTATGTCGCCTGTAAGTGCTATTCTGTGGGATCTAAAACGAAGGATAATACTGAATATCTTTTGGTTAAATGATGGACCCGCATACAAGCAGTCGTTGAGTGATGGGAATGGAGGTACCTTAGCAGACGCGTCAAACACAATTCTGAGTTTGGTTGTGACCTTGTCCTTCCGTAGGACACCGTGATGGGGTAAGTAATGTATTCGACCAATCTCGCCATTTCTTGGATCAACCAGTTCGACAATTCCTTGATCAATCTGATCCTGGATGACTGAATCATAATTTTGAAGGAATTCGGGTTCAGTTATCAAACGCCGATGAAGATTTTGTAGTCTCTTTAAGCAAAGTCTGTAATTATCGGGTAACGATGGGTGCGGTTGTTTCCATGGTAGCATCACCTGGTACCTTCCATCTTTAAATGAAATATTGTCTACAAAGTCCTCATAAAGAGAGCTATCCTTCACACCTAAGGATTCCAAGTCCCAAAACCTTTTCAGCTGCTCGTCTAAACTGATGTGAAGTGTGGTAACTAATGTATGTTTGGTGTCTATGGGATCTCCAACAGCTGGTCCAGAAAGAACCCACCCTACACAGGTTTCAATAGCAATTGGGCCTTGCTCCCCCCGTTTCACATTACCAGATGCTAATTCCCAATACTGGTCTGATCCAATGAGTATCTGAATACTACCATCTGAATCAGGAGCAGGATAATCAGCGAGAGTGAGTCCCTTTAGGTGATCATAATGACCTTTTATATTGATATCTGCCCTTTTCAGTGGAAGACATATGAGGGGTACGACAAAGGCAACAATAGGAATTTTCCGTCTGTCCAAGGTATGCAACAGAAACTGGACCACATCCACCATTTGTGCAACTTCATTCCTGGAACCAAATGTTTTAATTTGTATTGAAGTCTGTGAAATTGTTGGCAACTTGAGCGCATCTCTGAGTCGTGTTGTTACATAAGAACGTTGACTTCCGCCGTCCAAGATTAGTCTGCAATTAATAACATTTGACGGAGCTAATTGATTGGTGATGTTTGTCCTAGCAGTCTGAAGAAGGACATTTGAGAATTCATCATTGGTATACATCGTGGTTGAGCGAGATGGCTGGTCTTGAATGGGCCTTTCTCGCGTCTCAGTGACCTTAAATTGTCCAGCAATATGAGGGTACAGGTGCAACTCTGGGCAGATGCTGATGTGGTGTTTCCTGTTGCATTTGGGACATACTCTGTTCTGAGTACAATTTCGGCTCTGGTGATCCTTTCTCAAGCACACGAAACATCTTTTAGATTTCATCAAAAAATCCCGCCTGGCTTCAATGTTTGACAATATTTGACAAGAATTTGATGAGTGTGATCCCTTACAGTAGGTGCATGTCGGTCCTGGATTTGAGGTATATGAATTGCTGCTGTACAAGGCCGCTGCCGTTGGCGGGTTGGAGGGAAACTTGTTTCTTTGGATTGGCTTAACCCAGTGAGGTTGTGTCTCATGGCGTGGTGTAGTGTTGTTACCCTGACTTCTCTCCCTGGCTTCTAGCTCATAAAGAAGAATTTCCAAAATTTTCTCCAGATCCCAATCATCGTTCTTCATTTCTCTACTGATACAGACTTTCATCTCTGAAGGTAACTTGTTCATTATTACCGAAGACAACAAACTACCATATGTTGATATGGGTATACCAAGTGACTTTAAACTTCTTACATTTGCTTCTATCGCATCGTAAATGTGTCGAATTCCCTTTAAGTTGTAAATACTTGTGATAGCTGGGGTGTTCAGCAATAATTCCATGTGACGATTTATGATTTGTTGTCGATTACCAAACCTCCGCTTGAGGATGCAAATAGCTTCTTGGTAATTCTCCGATGATAGAGAGAGGCCTGAAACTGACGACAAGGCTGCACCTTCTAACAAGGAATTGAGGTAGTTGAATTTGTCTATTTCAGTCAAGGCATCATTTTTATGAATGGATGTGTCAAATGTATCCCAAAAGGCCTGCCATCTTGAGTAATCACCGTTGAAATTTGGTAATCCAAGTTTTGGTAACTTGACATGCGGCCTATGACTTCCAGGGTTAATAATTGGTTGAGATGTAATGACTGGGATGGTTGAAGACTCACTGTCTGCCTGGTTTTGTACAGGAGGTGAAACAACTACTGGACTTGAAACTGTGGAGCCTGCTAAACTGACATCTAATACATTGTCCTTTAAAGGCCATTGGCGCTCCAACTCCTTTAAGAAATGGTCGAGTTTAATTTGTGTTATTCTGAGGGTACTCATAAAATTATCAGCTTGCTCAACTTCTTCGTTAAGATCCCTTTCATCACTGATTTCTAAAATCTCTTCATCAAGTTCCTTTAGAATTGCCCTTTTATCTGTCAAGGACATTTTCATTTGAGTGAGTTTGTCAACAAGTTCTGAAACATTTGTTGTTTCACAAATTGAAACCATCAAGAGATCATTAACTGTGGCCATCGTCCTTTTGACTGACTGACGATGTGCCTCCCGAATTTTATTTCTACGTTTAATTGGTTCTGACATTATGACAAAGTTTTTTGTGTTTTCAAAATGACGTGACTTTGCTGTATTTACTATATCCTGACATGAATTTATCGCCTGGTTCTGGAATATTCACCCTTTATTTACCGTTACTGGCGCCGTGACCTTGACTTTGCATCTGAATCATGAATATGACGAGGTTTTTCAATATTTGAACTATATGGATTTATTGGAATTTTGGCTTTAATACTGTATAAAATTTCACCAACGTGGTTTACTGGCTCCGAGATCCGTCTCGTCGGACCATGTCAGAGATATCCAATCTCCGCAACATGGAAAGGGACATCAAAAAAGAACATGACAACCATGCGACAGACCATTTTCCTGGTTTATTGTTTTGACACTACAAACTCACTTTTCAAAGAGTAAAACAGGGGAGATAATTGGGTCGAGATCAATAAGTCTCTCACAGGGCGCTATTAAACACTCCTTATCGGGCTCTCTAAACGCTCCTTGATGGGCTCTATTAATCGCTCCTTATCGGGCTCTCTAAACGCTCCTTGTCGGGCTCTCTAAAACGCTCCTTGTTGGGCTATCTCCATAGCTCCCAACCGAGCTCTCCCTATCGCTCCCTATACGTCGGGGTCAGAGTCGAAATCGACCAGAGAAATGGTCTCTGTCTTACCTCTCCTACTGAACCTACGGCTCGACTCCGACTCACTGCTACGGGGCAAGACATGTGGGGTATATACCCTAAAATCACGTGGCGTAACCACATGGTACAAGACACACCTACTGTTGCTGTCAATCCTAAGCACGTGCAACCAATAGATAGCGGGCTAATGACAGCGTGTGTATTAAGGACGGAGTTACGAAAATGAATTAACAATATACATAAGCATTAAAATATAGGCGACACAATACCAAAGCTAAAGTTCTTAAAAATGTACAATTAAATTAGATAATTGCTAATTACTAAATACTAACTGTGAGAGGGAAACAGCCTTCCTCGCCCGGTGATCAATAAACAATGACTGAGACCTGCGCGATGAGATCGTCTAAACTGAGGACGCGGATCGGGCTATGAACATGCGCTTCAGATCACCACAATTGCTTGATATATCACTTGCACAACATCTTACAAATTTTGGCATCATGACCATTAAACCAGATTGACAATCATGTGCTAAAAGGCAGAATTCAGTATCACAGTAAATATACATATTTACAGAGGTTCAAATGTCTTGTAAACATGCCAAAGTCATAGTTGTGACATTAATTGGTACTAAAATATAGATCAGGTTTTACTAATCACCAACATGCACAAAACTGCCAACCAATTTACTTATCTATGCTTTAAAAAAATAGTATCATGTGGCTGATTTTATAACAATTTATCTAGCAGATTGAATGTGGATCTAAAGATTATTATTTGTCATTTAAGACTTTTTAAAGGAGTATTTTGTTGTAGGACTGTTTTATAATAAATCCATGTACCTTCAAATAGAGTGTCTAAGAATAATGCCTAGTACACACCAGTGTGTATTTCAGAGTTTTCTTTCTATTTACATCTTACTTTTAAAGCATGTGAAGGTCATACAGGACAAAATTGAAACATACATCTACTAGAATCTTATTAAGGCCCTGAAAAAAAACCAACCCCGACACTGTTTAAGATTTGGTCAGAAATTGGGTGGAAGTAATTGTAGCAGGGATGTAAATATGTGGTGGACTGTGAGGGTTCGTACATATCTATCAAATTCTAGATTGTTCTGTCCTGTGGTGTTTCTTGGTTTTGGGGAATTCCCTTTGCCTCATTTGTTAAAGATGTATGGATTCCATGTCTAAGGTTGCAGGTTCAATTATAACCAGCAGCATCCTGTCATATAATCAAATATTTTCTGGCTGCAGTGATCAGTCATGACATTTAAAAAAAACCCAGTAATTTGCCCCAAGTATTTTTATCCAAACCTTTCTGTTTGACTGATATTGCTAATGTAACAGGTATAAGGGATGTATATTGTCGTCACCCCTGTCCGTCAGTCCACATTTTGTTTGTGGACATTCGACAGGTCACAATTCTTATCTGATTTTAACAAAACATGACATATAGGTTACGATCTCGGTTTAAATATGTATCAAGGTTGATCGATTTTGATGAAAAGTTCAATTTATGTTTATGTCACAAAGATCACGGTTCCTTTCATTAATAATAGAGCATATCCGAACGTAACTTGCTGGATTATGGACCTGTTAAAATATATTCTGCACAAAAAGAAATGCAACGTTATATTTCGTCGTCAGTATATCCTCGTTCTACCATCGCCTGAACCAAACTGCCCTCCAGTGTTGCTGTGGTCATGCCCTCAGTGTCTGTGTACGGCAAAACAGCAGCTCTAACAGGGACGTTTGGCTCGTTATCCGGTTTTACGTAGACGTTTATGAACTGTCTTGTCTGAGATTCTACGTCGTCTCGGAATTGCTGCTGCACTAGAGATCGCGGTTGAAAACCTTTTCCGCCAATGACGTAATCGGAAGTGACGATCCAGGACAGGTGTACTCACTCTTGTTTGGCCTGATCTTGGGCGGTCATGTATTGAACTTCGCTGTCGGTACCTATCCCAAAGGCAGGGAAATGGAACTCAGAGAAACATTCGGCAGTCTGGCTACATCTGTCTGGGATCCACCTGCTTGTAATTGACCAATAGCGTTGTTGTCTTTGTCTTCCTTCAGATGTGGCATGACTTGGTTCGTTGAGTGTTTACATGTGCAACTGATTTGGAAACCGAGAAAATCAGGATTTTAAAGGCCTTAGATTTAGATTCAATGCGAAAAGCTCGTGCAGTTCTTAAATTCATGTTTCTTGGAACAATCAAGAATTAGTGACATTACATCTTAAAGCAATAATGAATTTCTTTTGTCCTTACATAATAACATAAAAAATAAGTAAGATTTATGGAAACAACAATCTCGTTCAAATAAAAATGATGAAAAATGGGCTGTGCGTTATTTTTTTTGACGAGTATATCACTGTTACACATCAATGAAGGTTGAGTTAAAATTCCGTAAAAATTTCACTCAAACTGCTGGACAAAATGGCTGTTCCTTGTATGCAAATAGTGGAAAAGAAAATAATGATGATGGGCTCTCTAGAAGTCACAATTTTGATGAAACTTGAAATGTATGATTATAATCCAAATATCTTGGTTTCTGTCTATGTTTGTGCATATCGGACTGTATCCGTGATTATGGCCGCTAATGGTATTGAAAATTGAATCCTGTCTGGAAGCTGCTGGTTAAGCCTTATTTAAGGTACATGTACGTAATAAGTTTGGTACCTAAATTCTTGTATTGGTCCAGTGAACACTCCTGCAAGTGGACGTACATAAATAAATTGCAGTCCAGAGAAATTTAAAGACAGTGTACCAAAAAATGCAGAGCTTAATGATAAATGATGATGGTGTTCATGACAAGTGTTGTTAATGAAAAGTATTTAAAAGTTTGTAATGTGAAAAAGAATTTCATCTTTTACCAGTGTTAATTTTTTTTTTTTTTAAGATAATTGCCTAAGTGCAGGTTTCATTTAGGCAATTATCATACGAAGGTACCGACATACGTATCTGTTTGGGATCTAGTTATGTAAGGAAAAATATTAATCTGAATTTGCTGTCAGTTCGGCAACACTTCAGGGCAGGCCTTATTTTACGAAAGTGGTTAAAATTTATGTCTTTAGACCTAATGAACAAATTCCCAAGGCACATTTTTGCCAACTGAGTATTTCATAAAATATGACAAATTACCTTTCCCCTAAGCAGGGATGTAAATATGCAGAGGCGGATCAAAGCTCTGATGGGCCCAAGGCCGCTGGCCCTTTGGGGAACTGGTTTGCCGTAGTAAAGCTAAGACCACTGTAAGAGAAACGAAAATTCCAAGGAAATACTGATTTAATAATTAATGTCAAGCACTACAACTTAGTCAAACATTACCATGTCAGTCGGCCAGTGACAATCAGTAGATGCTCAGAGGGGCATAGACTGGCCCAGTCCCTTCTATTTATTTTACATTTCGATTTATATAAAAGTAGTAATTTTTAGTAAACCAATTTTCGTTTCCATTTGTATAAAAAAAAAATTTGAGCAAACCTGTAACCAGCACCAGAGACTGGACAATTTGTGAGCTTCACAATAAAATGGACGTTGCTTATCCTGTTTTACGTTGTCTCCTTATTTGGAATGATTGACAGTTGTCAAGCAAGTCACGTGACACGAATTTGTAAATGTGATGTCTAAGATAAATTAAGTTCGATATTTACCTTCATGAATCATGCGTCTCGAATGGAGTGCAAAGCAGTCATGCTGAAATCGTCTGCGGGCTGATGTCACGTTTTTGTTTCCAGTCGCCATTCGGCTTCGTCCCGATACGTATGAACTGGCTTCGTTAAGTTGTTATAATGATGTCGTGTGTAATTATTTATGTTCATTCACCTCATCCCATTCGTTGTATCCGTTCATTCGACAGATATTGTCCGTCAACAAAATTCTTAGATCGTTAAACTATCACTAAATAACAATAACTGTTATCCACAACAAACATCTCGCACCTACACCAGTTTGCCAGTGCAAATGCAGTAATCCCGTGCACGACGTCACACGACCTACATAATGCAGATTGACCTACTAGATGAGAATGAAGCTCTATTTGCCCAGTCTCTAGAGATTACGCTTTTTTTTTTCGTTTTTTTTTTTTGAGAGGACTGGCCAATTTTTGGTGTGTGGAGAAGACTGGCCACCAGTCTAAGAGGGGCACAGCAACAGCCAATTGCTAGATAAAAGAATATCGGAGTCAGCCAAGCTGACATCATCACTTTTAGAAATCACCCCTTTTTGGTCGGTCGCCGACTCCTTATCTTGATGATAGCATTCATGATTTTGGGCGTAGTTTTTGCTGCTTTTTTCAGCATTTCAACTTTATTGTTTTTCTGTTCTCTCTTCTCCTTCCATACTTTTGCCTTTGGGTCACATCAACAGCGCGAATTCTCTAGAGTCTGAAGTTAATACCAGATTGACTTTAAATTTATACGCAGTGTTTAAGGTCATGAGATGAAGAATCCTAGTGATTTTCAGCGATATCCGATAAGTACTACCAGAGTTATGACCCTTGATCACTTTGAAAAATCTTGTGAACGCTCTAGAGGCCAAAGTTAATATCCGATTGACTTTAAATTTATAAACGGTGGTTAAGGTCATGAGACGAAGAAGCCTATTTATTTTCAGCGATATCTGATAATTACTACCAGAGTTATGACCCTTTAAGAGTTTAAGGTCATGATACGAAGAAGCCTATTGATTTTCAGCAATATCCGATAATCACTGCCAGAGTTATGACCCTTGATCACTTTGAAAAATCTAAAGTTAATATACGATGGACTTTAAATTTATACACACTGTTTATGGTCATGATACAAAAAAGCCTATTTATTTTCAGCGATATCCGATAATCACTGCCAGAGTTATAACCCTTGGTCACTTTGAACCTGTGAACGCTCTAAAGGCTAAAGTTAATATCCGATTGACTTTAAATTTGTACACAGTGTTTAGGGTCATGTGAATAAGAATCCTATTTGATTTTCAGTGATATCTGATAATTTCTGCCAGAGTTATGGCATTTGATCACTTTGAAATATCTTGTGGACGAAGGCCTTGAGAGTTGAGACAAACAATCAAAACTATTCTAATCATTTCTGATAATTACTTAATGGGCTATTACTCATAATAAGATTATCATGTGTTGTAAATGTTCTCCTTACTGACAAAAGAAACAATATGCGACAATCCTTGTTGACTGCCCGGACGACTTAGCTGTTGTGGGCGTATGTTTCGTTGCCTGGCAACCTATCTTTGAAGAAAACAGGGGACTATTAAAATCGGTCTAGCCATGCATCTGTCTGTCCGTAACACTTTTGGGGACATAATAATTCTCCTTTTAATTGAGCTATAATGTTCAAACTTGGTGTAGGTGTTTAATAGGCCAATGCCTTGGTGAAGGTGTTTATAGGTCAATACCTTGATGGATTCCGAAGATGAGCATTTTCTGCTTAGGTAAGCAGAGATTAGCAGTTAGATTGGTTGATGCTTTGGGATATGATAACTTGAGTGAGAGTGATGAAACTTGGTGTATAGTTTCATTATATCAATACCTTGATAATGAGCCTTTTCTGCTCAGGTTGAGCAGAGCAATAAGCAATTTGATTGGTCAAGACTTTAGATCTTGATAACTTTAATTCTTATGGAGTGATAGTGGTAAAACTGTGTATACTTTAATTACATCAATACCTTAACAAAGTTCTAGTTTGTTGATGGAACTTCAATCGGATTGTCAAGACTTTGCCACACTGTAATTAGGGAAATGCCTTGACAGAGTATGATCATGCACATTTTCCACTAAGGCTAAGCAGACATGAGCAATTTGATTGATTGAGACTTGGGACTTTGGTACAGTAACAACAAAACCAATTTCCGCCATTGCACCTTCTTGTGGTTTCGTAAGTGTTCAAATAGTAGCCTATAATTCATACTTTTCTATTGATTGGAAATACATCAAATATGTATTTGCATGAAAGTACATTCTTTTATTTAAGAGAATATTTCTAATCCAAATATCCAATACAATGCAATTTGTATTTTAATGAAAATGTGAAAAATTTGATAGAGTGCAAGGCTAATGTTGAGAGTTATGGTCATGATAGTAATAAACTGGATGCACATGCTTATTGCCTAACTAGCTTAAAGTAACTACTTAACCACATCCCTTCAAAATTTTTATCCTAATATTATGTGTTACCATTTGGTTCATTCATCTGTTGGTTGTCATGGTTTTCCTTGATTCTGTTGCTAAGCAGTATGATGTCATTGAAAAATTATAAATGAAATTGTATATTCTCGTTGATAGATATACAAATGCAAATATTGTATATTAACTTAGATAGATACACAAATGCAAATATATAAAACAAAAATCGGTCTTTGATAAATATATTTCATATTTTCTCAAAATTGGAATAGTTCACAACATCTAAATGAATGCTAAGATATTTAATTTCAGTTTATCTTATTAAACTTGGAGATATAACTGCTTCAGTAATCTATTCTAAAACAGCCTACATGATGATGACTCCAATGAAGTAGAAATCAGACTGACCTGCTCAAAAATGGTTTTCATATAGTTGTATAGAAGTAATGGTTGCTTCAATCAATGATTATAATGATGTAGGAATCTGTCTGTAGAAGTAATCAAATAGCAAATTGTGACAGCTAGTCAATGTTAATTAGAACTATCAGACCAACAGCAAAGGATAGTTTGGACTATAAACTTTAGTTATTATATTATACTGGTAGCAATTAACCCTATCACCGTTAGCTAGGCTAGTCAACTTGCATTATTTAAAATTCTAGATAACAATGAAGCAAACAATTATTATAAATTTATATGTATCAAGTTGCTGTTGAGGTCCAGTTTATAGATTGGTAGCAACCCATTTTATCCACCATTGACAAAAATCAATACAGTTTGTCAGTTCTGATGAAATCAAAAGGATGTGCATATATCCACTTTTGTACAGAATTTCCAAAACAGGGTCAACCACGGCAGCCATACTGAATTTTAACCTCATATAGATTTTATTTATTGCACGTTATACAGTAGAAGTGTTCTATTATTATATAAAATACACAACATATGGGAAAATAAGTGATGTCAAGCAGAGAAGGTGTACAGTAAGATCACTTGGCAGTTGAAACATAGAAGAATAAGCAGAAACAATGTTTTCAATTTAAAACTGTTTGCATAACCATTTTACCACTGGGGTCATCAATGATGGGCCAAATCTGGTATAGTTCTTCAGTCTTTTAATTACTGCAATACTGGAACTTCTATTTTACACATTATACTGATACTTTTCAAATACATTCAATTTAAATTACACATTCAGCACAGTGGATGACACGGTGCAACTAACACAGATGAACTAATGCTTTGACACCAACCCTAAATGAATTTTTTACCCCAGTCCAGTGGCAGCGCCAGCCATCGGTGGCTGGAGGTGCAAAGCTGGGGCAAAGTCCAAGGTTAAGGGGTCAAAGGTACGAGCTTCAACTAGGGGTAAGGGGGGACGGGTCTCCCCTAGAATATTTTGAAAAACAGGCTGCCTGGCAGCCTAGCAGTATTTAAGGCCATGATTGTTGAGGTCCTGTTAAATCGTCACGGTCATAACACAAGTGCCCAAGTCAGACTTATGGAGGGTGTGGAGGAAATGCTGTCTGACAGTGTTTAGTCAGGCATCTATTGTAGAGATAAATAGAGCTGATCGGATGCCGTCTTTCCGACCCCAGTGAGAAAAGTGTCAAATGAAACTCAACGAATACCCCAATGATTTGAAAAGTAAACGGCCCGAAATGCAATCAGTCCCATTAATTGTGAAGTATTTAGTCCACAAATTCGTGATATAATTAATAATATAACAACGGTGTATGATTCCATTCCCATTAATTTCAAAATGCATCAATAGCAACCTGATTTGAGGTCAGGTTCATGTCATGACAAATTTACTTCTTGTTTTATTTATTAAGTCAGTAATCCTGTATTGATGCTTCTCAAACATTTTAAATATCTTAAACACTAATCTCTTCAATTCTAAGATATAATTTGACTGACAACATGTTGTGGCTCCAGTACATCTACTTTTGTTTAACTAGGCAGAAAATAGTCTTATACAACTCTGTAACTTTAAGGTTGTTGCCAGACAGTATATAGATGAGATCTTACTATAATATTTAACAGTAATTACACATTGTAAACAGACTGAGGCAGAGTTGATATTTTATGAAAACCCTAGGGATAGAACCGTGAACAAGTTTCATAAAGGTTTTAACAAATTCTGCTTTACTTTAGTCACATTTTGTTAATTAATTGAAACCTTTTTCACATGAGTTAGTGTCAGATGATTGTTTTTTAAATTCTCCTTTGGCAGCAAAATGTCACGCTTTTATTATTGTCAGTGTAGATTGGGGAGAAATGTTTTCTTAATACTTTAAATCTTTTTTTTTCCAGGTTGCTATTAAAATTATTGATATGAGAAAAATAAAGGAGGATTACTTAAAACAAAATGTTAATCGAGAGGCATTGATTCTTGGACAGCTGCGTCATCCAAATATTATTCGTCTCTATGAAACAATGAAGGTAAATATATTTTAATTTGTGTTTCTAAAACCAAATAATATATTGGGTGAAAGTATGGCTCTTTGGATCCCATTTCTGTTCCAATTTTCTGTTCAAACTGTTTTTATACACCCACATTGAAATGTGATCGGATATTGCCATCACCCTTTCCATCTGTCATGAGATGAAGAAGCCTCTTGATTTTCAATGATTTGATCGCTTTGAAAAATATTGTTGAAACTAAAGGCAAAAGTGAATGTCCGATTGACTTTAAATTTATACACAGTATTTAAAAAGGAACCAAGATCTTAGTTTGATAAATCTATATTTTAAGTTTCATTGAAATCAGATAAAAATTGTGACCTGTAGAGTGTCCACAAACAATGGAGGACGGACGGACCGGGGCGGCGACAATATAGGTCCACATGGGCGTATAACCATTATTGACTGCCTAGATGACTTAGCTGCTGAGGGCGTATGTTTTGTTGCCTGGCAACCTATCTTTACACTTTTCATCTGAAGACATTTGAACATAATGGGACATTTAAGACCACTAGAGTCAACCACAGCTACAAGGTTGACAAATGTCAATCAAATTCGACCACTAGGGTGGCCCTTTATAAAATTTGAAACTGATTTGAATCATAATATAGGCAACATAGGCCTACTGTAGTAATTATCAGATAGTTAGTTAGTCATACTATACTTGCTGTGATAAGGCGGGTTGAATGATCAAGTGGTTTAATGCATGCACTTTAAGTCATTGAAGTGGTGTAGTTTCAATCCCAATCCCTTTATGTGAAAAGGAGTATGGTCATCTTTTCAACCTCATGAAATGAAATTGTACCATATTATAGTCCCAAAATGACCTGTTTGTTTCAAGTGGATGTTAACCCTTGTCCTGCGGTTCCTGGAATATTCCAGGAATAGCACGAGCCCTCCGCATGCGGCACCCGGATTATTCCGGGATTAACGATTGTATTTATTTCCGGGTATTTTAATTGAGTTAACGTTCAATAGGTTCACGAAACGAAAAAAGCACAGTCTGCTGTCATTCTTATTGCATTGTTTATATTTTTTTCGCTAATTTTACGAAGATTTGGGGGACGTATGTGATGATACATGTGCGAATAAAATACCCAACAAAACAGTGATTTTATGTCACAGCTAACTGCCTAGGAAGTGTTGAACGTATTATTTGACGATGAAGAAAGTAAATTCTGAAAATTTGATCACAGTTGGTGACTCAGATTTTTACAGTATCAGTGCTACGAATCTGATTTACAGATTCTGGCAGTTATACCAGTTTTAGTAGAGGCACCCAACGTCATGCACGAATACCAAAAACAATTCAGTTGATGATGTCATATATGACGTGAACAATTCAGCAGCTTAAGGGTTAAACTCCATCCCTCTCGCCTCCATTATATTGTTTAATCTTTGGTCGTTCTCTCTGTCGAGCAGTCTACTTCTGCTAGGTAACGTGAATGTTGTGATTGAATGTTTGTTGATTTTGAAAACACAATAGTTCTGTTTTTTAAAAATGCCAATTTAAGCAAATTGGTGAAATAACAACGTTGATCTTTTTTTGTATACTCAGCAGTTTATCACTGCTAAAGATAGAAAAAATACAACATAACCAGCTCTAGACTCCCCTTTGCCAAAAACCTTGTTAACAGATGTTTTTCAAATTTGGTGGGAAGTATTGGGATCATGAGAGGAGGAACCCTATCGATATTTAGGATTCCAAGGCCTTTTGTTTCCAGAGTTATCCCATAGTCTTCGGTTTTTAACGGATTCTTTTCAAATTTGATGTGAAGCATTAGGGTCACGAGAAGAGGAATCCTATAGCTACTGATACTAAGTGTACTTGGACCTTCTGTAGTACCAGAGTTATAGTCTCTGTAGACCACGCTACCAAGACATAGATAAAGTCAAGATTATTATATGAAAATTAACAATCCACATGCAAACAAAGAAAGATTTTTTATAATTCATATTTTAGATGTTTTGGGCAACTTTATCATGAATCACAGCAATAACAAAAGTAAGAAAATAATCAAAACAAATTTTCATTCAGTTTAGTTTATACTCTTCATCATGTTATGTTAATTGGTTAAAAACATGACGGCACAAATGTTACAGCCCTGCAAAGAGAAGTGTTTATTATTTCAATTGGTCCATCATTCCAGATGCAGCTTAATGAAGTTTATTCTTGTTATTGTCATGTGGGGGATTGGAGAGCCGAATTGTTAGCATGTGCATGCTGTATCATAAGGTCTGTCATTGAATCATCTGGAGTGGTTTCGATTCCTTGGTTGTATGTGACTAGGAGTAGGGTTGTCTGTTCAGCTTCGTGGGGTTTTTCCGAGTCCTCCTGTTTCCTTCCACTGCTAAAGACCACTATGCGGAAGTGAATTATTGAAATAAAATTGAATCATGTGTTAGTCCCAAAATGACCTAGTTTATGTCAAGTGGAAGTTAAACCTTATTTCTCTCTCTCTGTTATTGTCACATCTGCTGGGTATTATTCTGTACATGTAATAGTATCAGTACATTCTGTTCAGTCATCCTAAGGTTGCAGGCCCTACAGGACAACATTAACTGGAATCTAAAACACAATAACTCCACTTCTAATTGAGGTAGAATATTCAATGAGCTAAATGTCTTGACAGGGTTTGTCTGCCTCTATGTCTGTTTGGCTATTATCGCTTTTTTTGGAACACTATAACCCTGCTTCTAATTAACCTTGGTGTCTTAACAAAGCAGTGATAAGCAATTTCATTTCTTAAAGCTTTGGAACATGATAACTTTGATTCTATTTAAGTGAGAGTGTTGAAACTTGGTGCAGTTTCATTAAATCAGTACCTTGACTAAGTTGGATAATGAGCATTTTCTACTCAGGGTAAGTAGAGTGTAAATAATGAAACTGGTGTTTAGATTTATTTCATCTATACACTGAATGGCAACCACTAAAGAAGAGGGGCAAGGTGTTGGGGTGCTCCTCTGCTTATCATATTGGCCAAAAACAAGGCACAAAACATTATATTCCATAAAAGCCCTTCGGGCCTCTCAGATTTATTTTGCATATTTCTCATTATCCCTTCTAACCATGCACACTCGCTCAAACTTAAAAGGTTAAAAATAGCTCACTGCATCAGTATGTACCGCAACATGATGACACGTGACCACACCATATATAAGCAATCACAACACCTTCAGTATTGTCTTTTTCTCTTTTGAACTAGACCATGTACATTCGTGTGTTAGTGATAACGCTGTTATCATTTTTTCTTTTGATTGTATTTAGTTTGCGTTGATCATTTAATGGTTTATACCTTCCGTCGTCATCATCGACTTTGAATCGGTGATTCACGTCACGGTCCTCACGGAGTTATTTCATTCTTTATGATGGAAGGAAAGTGAATTTGAGGGATTCTGCGATGCAGATCTTTTAAATGATCATAACGTAATCACAGACGTAGATATTCTACATTTAAATGTCGTAAAATACGGCTTTTTTAGATAAGAGATTTTATTCACAATCATTCATTGAATGAACAGACAATCGAGAACAAACCGGATGTTGACAACAGTCCGATGATGGAGGTAATAATAGTAATGTACTATGTACATGTAGTACCATAATACTTCCGAAGTTTATAATAACATACCCGTAAGTAAGACGGTTGTAAATTGTAATAAAAGGAATCTTTTGTTATAGGGTCGAAAAAGGCCTGTAAATCTCGTAAACGAGAATCGAAAGAAAATAATGTATTTGTAAGTTGGTTTGAAAGTGTGTCCAATTTAGAAAACATAGTCAGTCATAAGTTGATTGATCGATATTTTTGGTCATACACATAATAATAATATGTTAATTTTTTTAACAATAATAAAAGAAGGTTATCCTTATACCAGTAGTAGTACCACTAGTAGTAATAAGTATTTAATTAGATGGAATAAAAAGATTGTTATAAATAAATCTGCAACAAATAATGTCGTCAGGACAAAATGAGCCGCTACGGCCCCTGCTACGACCACTGCTATAGCCTAGGGTTATAGCAGAGTGCATCTATCTAATAAAAATATTATTTTAGATAAGCCTGCAACAAATAATGTCGTCACGACAAAATGAGCCGTTACGGCCCCTGCTATAGGCTTGAAACATAGTGCACCTTATAAAATGATTGTTATTAATAAGCCTGCAACAAATAATGTCGTTACGACAAAATGTGCCGTTACGGCCCTTGCTATAGGCTTGAATCATAGTGGAAATAATATTAATTTACATAAATAATAGGTCAACAGGACCAACTCCTACTGAAGTTAAAGATTACGACAGGATTCTTTATTATTCAAGGCTTTCAGGCGATATCATTTTAGTAGATAAAAACGAATTTGAGTCTCTTCAAAACCAGGTTTTTCTGGATAGCCTGTTATTTTCGCGGATTTTAGAACAATCCATCTTATAATCAGGTCTTGATGATATGGTAAATACAGTTGTACATGTATAGTAAAGATGTGTATACCAGGTACTAATGTACGAATGAATGTGAAATAAATAAATTAGTCTGTTTTTTCGGCTAATGGGCCTGCATCACATGGTGTTGAAGATATGGTAACAGTACATTATGATGATCAGTATTATGACAATAACATCTTAAGTAATAAGGTATTAGATATCATGGATTCTTCAAGTTTGTATGATGAATTCATAGCCTGGGCCTGAGATCCCCAAAATCTTTCAGGGTGATGATGTCTTTAATGATTTTATGATCAAACTAGCTATCAATAAAAAGGTCAAGATAAAGAAGTTGGCATTCTACTATCCTTTATTAATTAGTTAATGCAAGAGATCATTGCCACCTTTGGTGGACCAGGATATGTGGCATGTCCTGCCTATAGTGGCTCAGGATTGTTCTCTTTTGCAGAAAGGTCTGGGTTTATCTCCTCTGATACCTCTTTTAAATAAAATTTTGACCCTGAGGTCAAGTCATATGTTGTAGATTCTATCATAACTTTAGGCAGTGTCCATTTGCTAATAGGATAGATTTTAAAAGAAACGACAGAAGATCGTTTTGGGTCAAAACTTCAAGCAATAAATATAACCCCCGGATTGTTCCGTATTGCCCTTTCTCCAACCGGGGCAGGACGAGAGGCAGGTTCCCTCGCCAAAACTACCACTAGAAGCCAAAACTACCACTAGGCGGTGAAAGTAATAATAAATCTTTTTATGCTGAGCAAAATTTTTAATTTTTATATTACTGGGTCACAATTACCTCAGGTCAGTGAGTGTTGATTGTTGTAAGTGGTTACAAGATTGACTTTAGTCAAATTCCTATATTCAGATGGCTATTTGAAATAGCTCGCTTTTTTATCTTGGACAGATGTCTTTCATAGACGAGTAAGTCGATTAAATGACATGTAAGAAAGCCATTGATACAGTTATAAAAATAAAAACTGGCTTTTGCCCTGAAATGCTTATGTTTCAATTTCTGTTTGTCTTGATCATCGAAAATATTTACATTTCATATAAAGGTTATGAGTTCACATGTTTACCTCTTCGACTTTTAGTCGGTTACACATATCTTTACAAAAACTCTCAAACCTATGTTTGCTTGGCTCAAGAAACAGGGCATTATATCTACATAGATGATTCTTTATCTGCGATAAGTTCAATTAAGAACGGTATTATAAATACACAAACAGCTATCAGTTTATTAGATAGATTTCTGTGTGAACAATCTAAAAAGTTTCTGTCTTTGGCTTCATATTTACTACAGAAAGTTATCAAGTTTTGTTGACATCTGAGAAAGTTTCCAAAATAAATAAAATGGCTGAGGAAATTTTGTTTAGTTCAAATTTGTCAATTCGTATGAGCCACCATTCATTGCACTGTGTTTCTTTAGTAGAACTGCTATTTTACTTCTATGATTTTTATCCAATTTTTAGACAAACAGAAGAATACATTTCTGTTGCACTGTATTTTCAGCTATGATAATGATGTCATTCTTAATAGCTTAATCAGGCAGTGGTTTTGGAAATGGAATTGTGGATATCTAAGGTTTATATATATATATATATAATAGGTTTTATTATCATCCACCTAGTATATCTTGGTTCATAACATCAGATGCTTTCCCAGATAGATTGGGTGCCCACATGGATAATTTTCCGAAGCAATGACCATTTGAATCTTTCAGAGGAAGGAAATGATATATTAACTATTTAGAAGTTTGAGCAATATTCAATGCTCTTAAGTCTCTCTGTGGTCATCTTTTTAATACATATTTGTATAAAGTCGGACAATACTTTGTTATTTCTTACATAAATAATCAGGGTGGTTCTATTGGTAACCTCGTTGAATTATCTAAAGAAGTTTGGCTGTGGTTTTCGGTTAGAGGAAGAAAAAAAATTTTTGTCAGCCAAACATACATGTATTGCTAGAAAATCTAATGTATTAACAGACATTTTGTCTGGGATATTTGCTAGTTGATTGAAATGGAAGTTATATGAGTATATCTTTTCTAAGATTTGTAAACATTTTTCATACCCGATGTTGATCTGTTAAGATTCCGGGCTTATTACAAATTATGTTTCTTGACATCCAGACCCGTTTTTCAAGCATGCAATGCTTTTCTATATCTGAGACAAAATATAAACCATATATGTTTCCACCTTTCAGCATGATATTAAGGGTTCTGGCAAAGGTATTTAAAAAGAGACCAAGCAGTCATAATCACTCCAGGCTGGTTAACTCCTGTATGGTATCCATTTTACTATCATGCTCACAGCTGACCCAGTTCGGTTACTTGTTCGCAAGGACCTCTTGTGTTTAAGTCACAATGGTGCTTTATTTTCTCTTTGAGGGAAGAATTTATATCTAACAGTGAACAGGATGCAGGATAGCTGGCAATCCATCTGTGATCAATTTTTAGTGGCCATCTACAACGAACAGTATGTATTGGCCTAGCTACTAGAGAAGATGGACTTTTTGGAGTTGTGAACTACAAATTAGTTCATTGGATCCATCTGTAGAAATTTTTAAAATTTCTTAAGAAATATGCATAAAAAATTTTCATAAAATGTGAAAGACGTTTTTGATCCTCTGGAATTCAAACACTTGTAGCTACAGTAAATTCTGTTCTTAAGGATCAGCCGCTGGTTGGTCGATTCAAGTAAGGATCGTATGATAATAATCCAACTAAGTCCAGATATCTTTTTACTTGGAGTGCTTCATTTAAGTAAATCTTTGGTTACGCAGTATCCATTGCAAGATTTATCTTTGAGAATATGTACATATAAACCAGTTGATTGTTGGCTTTAGCTACAGCTCAGAGATGTCAAATTTTAACAGCTTTTTGCCTTAATGCTTTGTATGATTCAGGCTCTGTTATTATAACCTTGCGGGTAATAAGGTTTCAAAAGCTTCTCGTCCTTCAACACCGTTATTCACGGTTAAAATTTTAAATTTTAAAGATGTTAGAATCTGTCCCGGTTTTACTTTGAGACAGTATATCCGTACAACAGCACAATACAGTAAATCCAATATAGGATTTGTTTCTATCATACGAAGAAGGCTGTAGCTTCAGGAACTGTTGCTAGATGGTTATAAGAAATATGATAGTTACCTGGTTTTGATGCTTTGAATTTTAAAGCCCATTCAATTAGAGGGACATCAACTTCATCAGCATTTAATGCTGTTTGTTCACATTCAGAATTGAAAATCTGGAGTTATTTTTTGCCAGGTTTTACCATCAGTATGGGCGAAAAATTGTGCTGGCTGTGGAATAAATAAACTACTAAGTTGTTTTAGTTGTTATTTCATTTGTTGACAGCCCTTTAAACTATGCAAAATAAATCTGAGAGGCCCGAAGGGCTTATATGGAATATAATCCCACTCTCATCCAAGCGCCCAAAGGGCGTGATGGATGAGAAGAATTATATGAATATATAGCCTGAGGGCTCGAGGATTTATCTTCCCACCCTTGAGCCCTCCCAGTGCTATAGTTGGCTGTCAACAAATCTTTAAAAAGACAATACTGAAGGTGTTGTGATTGCTTATATATGGTGTGGTCAAGTGTCATCAGGTGCGTGTACACACTGATGCAGTGAGCTATTTTTAACCTTTTAAGTTTGGGCGAGTGTGCATGGTTAGAAGGGATAATGAGAAATATGCAAAATAAATCCTTGAGCCCTCGGGCTATATATTCATATAATCCTTCTCATCCATCACGCCCTTCGGGCGCTTGGTTGAGAGTGGGATTTACATCTAGTTGGGTTATACTAATGTGGGAGTTTTCATTTATTGAAAATCCCTTTATCACAAAACTATCACATGACATGCTTCAAAACTACTTGTAATATATTAAAAACACTCTATACTTTCGTGTTTAGGACCACTTGCGTATAGAACATTTGTTTGTTTACCATATTATATGAATAATTGTCAATATTCATTATTTACCTGTCAATTAAAGTCTCCATGCTTGATTCGCGCCTTGAGCTTTCGCTACATGTTCTATAATTGGCTATGCGCGACCAATCAAATCGGCGTTTTTGTCTACGTTCAGCGCTGATTTCACGAGCGTTTCACTGGTAAGAGGGTATATAAGCAGCCGAATTCATCACTTCTCTTTGTACTGCGTCGATCATTGGCGCGAGTTCACTTTCCCGAGGTGATTCTGTGGAGCTTTTTATACTTTGCCGACTTTTGTCTGCATTTATGTTGATTCAGTCTTGGTTTTTCGGTTCATTAGTTTTATTGTGCAGACTTTGTACAAACCGGTACCTGCATTGTTTCGTGTGTAATGACTGTGCCTGATCGTCTGAATTTCATCTTGCCCAGAGTTAATTCTGGCATTTAGGATGTGGTCTTGAACGGGTGGAACCAGTATTAATATAAGCGGAATAACCTGTAAGATTTGTACTTGTTGAAAGTTACTATGAAATATTATCATGGAATCTAATTGCATTTAAATTAGTTGCTTTGGTAAAAATGTACCTTGATGATATTCATCTGGATAAAGCTAAACCCTTATCTTGGAACTTGATCCCCGTTTTTATTGGTTAGGGATAAACTCCTTCATTCATTCATTTATTTATTTATTTATTTACTTACTTATTTGTTACCCAATTGTCAGATGTTACAATTGGTATAATAAAACTGGATTAATAATTATTGTTTGTTTTCTCTGAATTTATGTTTAGGGCAAACCATTGAGCATCCAGTATACGAATTCCTTCTTCTTCTGAACAAACCCACAGTTGGAGGTTTTGTGTCTGGTAAAAGGGGTGGGACTTACTTTGCATTGTTGGCGAGATTCGTGCAGTACATTTTTGCCAGTCATAAGCCCCTCCTACTACACTCAATTCTGTCCTTTCGGCTGCTTCGCCAATGGACTTTATTTATCCATGTTCATTAGACGGAATGGAAGAGAAAATTTTGATGTTAAATCCGTTTTCATTTCATTTCCACATGATAGATTTCAAGAACCAATTCTGTCACATTACATTGATTGCATTCAGAAATTTTAAAAGCCAAAATGTCAGTTGAAAGATACCTCTATGATATGCTGTGAAAAATTCAAAATTTCTCAGTAGTCCTTCCTGATGGCCAAATAGACAGCCCCATGAAGTCAAACATTTGGGTGATGTGTATAAATGCAGATGACAGCAGTATATGCATCCACATCAAGTGTAGAAGTATTAAATCACAATTATTTATTTGTCAGTGAAGATGAGAGAACCTCCAAAAGTTAACACAACTGGACACTTAAACATACTTAACGACCACATAAGAGAGAGAGAGAAATGGGGTTTAACGTCCACTCAAAACAAACTAGGTCATTTCAGGACTAACATATGGTTTCATTTTATTTCAATAATTCTCCTGCGCGTAGGGGTCTTTAGCAGTGGGAGGAAACCGGAGTGCCCAGAGGAAACCCACAAGGTTGAGAAGACATCCCTATCTCCATGCCACATACGCTCACACCAGGGCTCGAAACCACAGCCGCAAGCCAGAGGTGAATGGCCAGCTAGAGGTCAAAGCGCAGCACTCTATTCCACTAGGCCATCCCAACCCCCCAGACCACATAAGGTTAATTAGCCAATGGTTACTATGTTCATTTTACAGGAAGTTCACACCTATCTGATTAAAACACTTTGCAAATTTCCAATTACGACTTTAATCCGGTTGATTGGCTGGTGATGTCATAGGGACTACACATTATCTATACAATATATCACTGTCTGTACAATATATCACTATCTATACATACCACAATTTGACAAGTGTGTATTGACGGTCCAATTACCATGTGACTGGCTAATCACAATCACTGCATTATTGTCTTGCATTGTTATAGGTTCGACATTTGTGATTGGAATATATTAGAGTGAATTTAAAATACTGTATCATGCCGTAGATCTATCTAAGCTGCCTTTGTTTAAATAGGCCACGTGGCAAATGAAGAAGACCCAAGCAATTAGCGTATTTACCAGTAATTTTGATGAGCCATAATACTTGATATCCCAAACTATTCTCTGTAAGTTAAGAAGTACAAATGGTGCCAGTCATTTGTCGATATATTCATTATTAGCTATAGATAATAATAATAACCATTTCTATGCACAAAGAACAACTTTTATCGTAACTCCATTTGAAATTCCCAAATGTGGAATTTTCTGCTAACAGTGCATAACAATAGATCGCTCTCATTTCTCAGCGAATCAACTCCAGGAATCTTATTACCATGTACGGTTCCGTACATACTACAGGTTAAATTTTTTGGGAAAAATTGCATGGGATTCATGCATATCTAATACACCTAATCATGCGTCATGTTCCTGATGCGGTTAGTTCAGTGATGAAACTGTCAATGTAATTGTAAAATACCTTTATTGGAAAGAAGTTAAATGAAGTTTGACACCCTAATCTAATCTTATCACAACCGTTTATCCACTGAATCAATTATATTCAGATTTCATATCAAGTCAGTTAAATGCTAGAAAGTCTGTTCGT
Organism: Patella caerulea; assembly: GCA_036850965.1. NCBI lineage: Eukaryota > Metazoa > Mollusca > Gastropoda > Patellidae > Patella > Patella caerulea. Next base: position 689,499 of record JAZGQO010000008.1, on the reverse strand, counting down.
GTATTGTCAATAGTGATTGCTCTGTATGTCCAAACCATTGATGTTCCAAATAAAATGTATATTTTGATTGTTTAATCCAGCAACATCATTTGGCAAATATTCACAAAAATATTATGCATCTTATGCTTTTTGGTCAGCTGTACTCACATGCTGATTGGTAAATCAGAAAAAGCTTGCAAGTCTCAGCAGAAAATGTTGCTTTTTATTGCTGTCATGCATTGTAGTTGATTTAAGTATCAATTAGAGATACTGAGGTCGTAACCAGAACAGATTTTGAGGCTATTTATTTTGTTTATTTATGTTTATATTACTTGCAAACTAGTGTAGGATGGGCTCAGCAGACTAATAAGTGATTTATCTACCAGATATCAATGTGTCAATAATAACCAACACCACAGGTAGTTCATATACAATAAAGTAGCAAATAGATGACCTAATTATTGTAATAATAGAATGATTGTAGTAAACTCATTGATTAAAGTAACACAAGTACAGACCTATATATAGTGATTCCATGACAAATTTAATCTTTTGTGATGAATTAATTTTAATTATCTGACCTTGAAAGTGCAGGAAACATTATATGTAGGATTAAAATTGATGGTAAAATAATTTTGTACTCATTTTACTTCAGGGTCTAAGCTATGATGTTTGCTTCTTTAGAATCACAATCTTTAGTATAGTTGTCATTATTCAAAGGGTGGTATCTTGGCCTAATGCTAACTAGTGCGCTTTACATCATAAGGTGTAATTGAGTTATAAAGTAGCATGGTTTCGAATTTCGATCCAATACTTGCACAAGGATTGCCAGTCCTACCGTGTGGGTGGCCAATTAGTCTAACTCGTGCACTTTAGATCATAAGGTCTGTCATTGAGTTGACCGCCTAACCTTGTGGGTTTTCTCTGGGTCCTTTGGTTTCCTCCTACTGCTATAGACTGCTACATGCTAGCTTAATTATTGAAATAAAATTGAACCATTGTGGTAATCACAAAATGACTGGGTTTCCCCCCTCTCTCCCTCTTTTTCTCTATCTTTCATATTTGAGAACCGCGTAAAAAGTTTATATAGATATCATGATGCAGAAGTTGTATGTCTGTAGTGTCTTACCATCATTGTTAATCCCTAGCTAACTAATATTGTGAAAATTTTTATAATTAACACAAAGTTGTTTTAATTATTACATCAATAAATGTGTGATTAAATTACTAAAAATATTCTTAAATGTTGGTTTAGTTAAAATATCAAGTATACAACCCTGTTCACTATCCAGTGCACCCCAAATATTATCCTGGAAAATGGAGACACATTTGTCTGAACAAATTTTTGAAATGTTCTGTTCACAGTCCAGTCTTAACTGAAAGGGTTGCACTGATGGAGATGGTAACTAAACTGTAGTCAGTTGTCACTACACATTGATAATTATCATCAGTAGTTATATTTTTATTTTGATAAACTTATATTTTCAGGCAACAACTTTATATTGTTTGGTGACGGAATATGCAGTTGGGAGAGATATTTTAACCTTTCTCAAATCACACAAGGAACATCGACTTTCAGAAGAAAAGGCCAGACCATTTACACGACAAATTATCTCTGCTGTACATTATCTTCATGAGAGAGGTGTTTGTCATAGGTAAGTTTATATAAATATTCTACAGGATATCTACAAAACCGATATGCATTTTGTATACAGTAAATTACATTTGTAAATCATCCATTTTTTTCACGTGCAGAATGAATATCACATTAGCTAGTGTTCCCTAATGTAAAAATCTGTTTTACATCCATATCTGCGACCATAAGTCCAATTTTTGCCCAATAAAACCCCATTGATGGTGGTATATAAGCCTGATGGTTTGACTGACAAAGACCAGACAGCATTTCCAAGCTATTGATTTTCACTCAAGGATGACCCAATGAAGAAGTGAAAGTCGCCTGACAATTGAATTCTCTGATTATCAGCAAGTAAAGAAGAGCAATCTAGTTAGCTGTTGTATTGTAATTACTTATAAATGTCATCTTGATTAAAGCACCAAGTATTCTTGATAACAAATAAATTATGAAATGTATACCTCATACAAGACAGATTAATTTGCTATAGCATTAAGACGCGTGTACAATGGATCTTGAGATTGTTCATATCACACAAATTCATTTCTTCTGTCTGATGTAAAGGTATTGACATAATAATACTGTAGAGTGTGTATAGAAAATATTAAAACAAAAATGTCAGTTTGAATGCTCAAATTTTAGTTACTTTTATTTGTTGCTGTGATTTTGTTATGAACAAAGGGTTAATCCAAAAAATCAATCTAAAAATTGAAAGGTTTTTCTTTACATGAGATAAAATAAGATAAGAATTTTTATTGTATCTTAACGCTCATTCCAGGCTGCATACAATTCATATACATGACATAAGGAACATAAAATAGATAGCAATATACATATATTACATATATATTTTTATATATATTATATATAAGAATACAAAACATAAGAGTAATGTGATACAGCTACATTGATACAGATACAAGTGGGAAGGCTTTAGCATTTTTATGCTAAGATATGCCATGGGAATACATTTGATTACCAAATCTATACTTTATTTGTAAATGTGAAAACATCCATTCATGCTTCTATTCAATTCAGTTAACATGAAATTGTCTACCAGGGACATGGAAGCATAGTTTGACTGGAAGATTATTAGAAATCTTCTTCATGCTCTCCGAATGTACATTAATATAATGAAGTAGGGTAGCTTTATAGCTTTTATCATCACACATTGGTGCAACATTTACAAGAAAGGTGCAGACCACGTTTTTATACACTTATACATACACCAGTCAGTAATTATTATTATTCAGGGAATATAACGGTATTAGTCTTGTTATAAAATGATAACTCTCATTGTCCAAATTATTGCTCTAATTAACTATTTCATGGTTGCTGGATTTTAGTTAAAGGAGGTGACACTCATAGGCATACGAGGCAGGGGGGCGGGGAGGGGGGGTGGCACCGTCCCCCCCCCCCCAAATAATTTCATGAAAAAAAATTAGAAATCTGAAATGGGGTGGGGGTAGGGGTATGGCCTTGTCAGGGAAGGCTATGGTCTTGTCGGGAATGAATGCCGTCTGTCGGGATTTGAATATTTTTAATAATATGCGGAAAGAAAGCAGTCTAGTCAATGAGGAACACGTACGCCATCTGAATAGAACTAGCACGTACACGTGGCCTTTCTCAGTTCTTGAGTACTGTGTTCCTGTATACTGACATCCAACTCCATGCACCGGACGAGCCCAGAGATAGAACTGAGCAGCTGAAAATTTTCTTTAATAATAATTGATAAGTTTGTAATAATATTGTACCTTGTAGTCACATAAAATATACATGTACGATGGCTCAATAGGCCATAAATAATTCGATATTGAGCCCTTTTCTTTGGAAATAAATATTCATAGCTGAATGTAAAGTGCCACTGGCAAGAGTTATACAAAGATAATGTGCTCAACAACGGTTATTTTACTAATGAATCTCTCCAGGAAAAAGTTCCAAGACCACTATGATGTAGATGTTAAATATCATTAAATAAGCTTTTTATTACATTATGTTATATGTGAATCCAATTTTACTAAATTGTTATTCAATTTAATTAGTTTCTCTTAATCAATTTCAAGTTCAGTTGATGACTTTTTACCAGTTTTTATGCTGGAACTGACATAATTTACTACCCACTCCAAATTACTAGAAAGTATTCGAAATGCCTCGAAATCACGTCTGGTTTTCAAAATTTTCCCCAAACAAGTTCGGCCTCGTACGCCTATGGTGACACTCGAGTATCTAACTGTTGTGTCACAAGGGCATGCAGTTGTTCTCAATTTTACAAGGCATGAACATTTAGGAGATTTCATTTTGATTAATTGACAGAAATACTTGGTATTGTAAATAGTATTTTGACCAAGCAAGAGTATAAAATACTGTCAAAATTCAATAAAATGACATTGACTTGATGTGATGATTTGATGTCACTGAGAAAGTTATCAAACCATGGTGAATATTTCTATTTAATAAACTGACAATAAGGAAACATTCGATAACTATTGGTAGTGACAGGTATCATACATGAAGCAGTGTATGCGTTTTCTTTCTAAATCACTGATAGTCTGTCTCATAAGCTCAGATCACTTACATTTGACATACTATTATTCACATACTAAATATAATGAAGAACTAGACCTGCATGCAGGAATAACGGGTTTCACTGGTGCCACGTTACCCTTTAACATGTCACTTCCGGTGCCACGTTACCTTTGAACATATGTCACTTCCGGTACCAATGAAACCATTAAACAGGTTTTCTCATAAGCACTGCACACTTCAAATAAATTGGACGCAGAATCAACCAAATCCAGCAATATCAATTCATTTTATACATTTGTTACTTGTAAGTGATCATGACAAAAATACATTACTTCCGGTGATAATGAAAATGTTCAATTAGTTTTATGAAATCCGAAATGGTATTTGATATCATATAGTGAAAATGTTATGTAAATAGAATAATAATTGTCACTTTTATAGACTAAAAACCTTGAAAAGTAACTTGTAGACAATCGCTTATTTCTCTGCAACCGCACAAGTTAGAAACCATTTTGTGGTATCTGAATGATCGTATGGGTTCAATCTATTTGTTGATTGGAATCAAATATCATAATTTTGAAAACATTACGAATCAGACTCATTTGAATAAAATATCTGTTTTGAAGGCTAAAAATTCAGTTTTTGCAAAAATGGCATCACTTCCAGTGATACTAAAAAATTTAAATTAGTTCTATGAAATCGTAAATGGCATAAGACATCATATGGTGAACATTTTATGAAAATCGAATAATAACTGATTCTTTTAGAGCCAAAATAAAGTAAAAAGTCCATTTTTCTGGAATTGTACAAGTTAGAAACCATTTTGTGGTATCTATATGATCGTATGGGTTCATTCTATTTGTTGATGGGAACCAAATTTCTAAAATTCTAAAAATATTACAAATAATACTCATTTGAATAAAAAGTGTATTTTTAAGGCTAAAAGTTCAGTTATTGCCTAAATGACGTCACTTCGGGTGACAGTGAAAGTGTTAAAATGGTTTGGAATAGTCGAATGTGGCAATAGGCAACAGACAGTGAACAAAAATTAAAAATCAAATAATAATTGATTCTTTTACAGCCAAAATAACGTGACAAGTCACTCATGCAAAATTGCCAATTTCTCGGCAACTGCTCATATTACAAACTAAATTTCACATACATTCTCTTTGTATGGATTATTGGTACAAGTTTATGAAAGTATCGAAGAAATATTTTAATATATGAAGACACTGGATGGGTTGTAAATAGCATTTTTACCCCTTTTTTTACCTTTTAATCGAAATGGCCCGAAAACAAAATCAAAATTAAAAAAAATATATCTAAGATTTTTTGCACCTTTACAGGGCGCATCTTTTGAGTAAGATCAGATTTGTAGAAAATAGTATTTGCTTTCAAAAAGTTGTACCGAACTGTCAATATTGCAGTTTTTGCTGAATTTACGCCACTTCCAATGCCTTCAGGAATCTTTACCGGTAACAAAAAAATGACATTTTGAACCACGGAACATATGAACATGGTTTTATACAAATTGAACAATAAATAATTAATGTACGACTGAAAAACTGAATTAGCCAATAGTGGCCAAGGAAAGTTACGTAAACAAAAAATGTTGACATTTTTGCTCAAGCAGATGACTCTTTAACCTTGGTTAAAATGTCATATAAAAATATTAATAAATAAAGATTATTTTTGTAAAAATCTAAATTTTTAAAATTTGGCGCCTAATATCTTCCAAGATTCGTCGAAAATCAAAAATCTAAAGTAACATAGCTATGTCCCCTGTTTCTGGCTACCTCAAAATGCATCATATGCTAAAATACAACGATTATTGTTAATATTACGGCATTATTTCAAAAAACTACATTTTGTCGCAGAATGCAGGGAATAGCTATTAAAATCTCTAAGTCACACCCACTTTCCCAGTAAAACTAAGGACATTGTATCGATTCATCAAGAAAATGCTGAGATATAAGCAAATTGGAAAAAAAAAGAATAATAATAACTAGATCTGCTAAGCAGATATTAAAGCTTTCATATTCACAGTCATTCTAGTATACTTGTCTAGTATCGAAAAAAAAAAAAATAGGTCATTCTTTCGACGATTTTTTTTAAAAGATTTGATTCTTAATTTCACCAAGGGGAGATAATTTTGAAAATTATTTTTGAAGTCGCATCAGTAATGTCTACTTACATACTAAATTTCATGAAAATTGTACAACTATTAAAGAAGTTGTCAAATTGATCTCAACTTCCGGTTCGAAATCACAGCGAAAATTTTCAAATATTACAAAACTTTTAAAAATAAGCCCCCCCCCCCCCGACCAGCTTATTCGTTCGCAATAAACGTTTGCTCCTTAAAATCGGCAAATTGCTGACTTTGAAGTGAGAAACATTACAACTGGGCGAAATTTTCTGTTTTTACAGTACCTGTGATTACCAACCGATTATAACAAAAATTTAAAAATAAAAGAGAAAGAGAGAAATGCGGCTTAATGTCAATTCGACACAAACTAGATCATTTCGGGACTAACATATGTTTTTTAATTTTATTTTAAAACTTCCCTTGCGCATACAGATCTTTAGTCGTGGGAGGAAACCGAATGACACGGAGAAACCCCACGAGGTTGGACATCATACTCCATGTCACGTGCAACTTGGAATTCAAAACAACGCCGGATGACTCAATGACAGACGCTACGATACAGTGCGCACATGCTAACCATTCAGCCTCCCTAAAATCGGGAAATTGCTGACTTTTAGCAAGAAACATTTCAAACGGGCGAAATTTTCTGTTTTAACAGTTTAATTTGCACAGTACTTTAATTACCAACTGATTATTACAAAACTTTTGAAAATAAGCTCCAACTCACCAGCTTAATCGTACAGGTCCGGACCCCCCCCCCCCTGCTCAGACTTGAAAATTTTTTATGCGATTTTATTGGCGATTTAGACATGTTATTTTGGAATTTACCTTCCGGAAATAGGTCAGAATGAACCAAATTGAATCTAATTTACCAAATTATCGGTTGAGCGCAATTAGTTAAGCAATTATCAAATCTAGACCCCCCCCTGCAAAAAATTCTGGATCCGCACCTGTCATATGAAATAAACGTTTGGCCTGAATTGAAAATTCTGCACCGAGAAAGTTCATCTTGATTTTCCGGCGTGGTTCCCCCTTGTCAGTGAGGCAGAACGGAGGGCCTGACAAGGACAGCTGTCTAGTCGTTCTGATGGGACGAAAAACCAAGGTACCGTGTACACAGTGGACTGCGCGTAAAATATCCCTAAGCAGTTGGAATTCGATACTGTTGAATAAGCTCTATACGATGACTAAATGTGCATCTTGTAGTCATCCACACAGCATGTTTAGCTTAATAATGAAAGGGTGCCGTTTTCAATGTTCGATCCATTGGTTCTTCTACTCTTGATATGTCTGACTGTTGGACGATGGTTTCATATAAAAGACTACCGATAAGACTCTTTGTAGAAGAAGTTCCCCAAAAATATTATGTTGACTTTAAGAGAAAAAGACCGTTAAAAATGCTCCAAATCGTAAAAATACGACTTTTTTGATTTTCAATCACTTTTTTTCTGCTATCCCTGATATTTAAAAAAAATGATACAATGATTTCACACAACAGGCTAGCTATTAGACTCTCTATTGACAAAAGTTTCACCGCCCTCCCTTCATTATAACTATAACCGAAGTTATCGTGCCCTAAAGAATCAACAAATCAGCATGCTTATCTCTGCTTACCCTAGGCAGAAAATGCTCATCTTTAAACTCAATCATGACATTGACCTAGTGAACGTCTACACCAAGTTTGAACATTCTAGCTTGATTAGAAGGAGAGTTACTGTGTTCCAAAGTCTCGCCCCTTCAAATTGCTACTACTTTTCATATTCACTTCAAAATGGCAACCATCATTTGACCTAAATCAAAATTCTGCTCCGTGCATTTTTTGGGCCATCCTTCAAGGATTCAGAAAATATAAATCCCTTGTCTGTAAGTAAAATAGCAAAAAAGCCTTAGGGATTAATCACGTTTCAAGATGGTGGCACTTTCGGTTCGATCGACAAACTCCATATTTTGTGTACAAATCAGTAATTACTTATCTAGTATCAAAAATAAAAATCAGGTCATTCTGACCTATATTTCGACAATTTTTTTGAAAACTTTGATCCTTAATTTCACCAAGGGGAGATAATTTAGAAAATTTCTAATCATATTTTTGAAGTCACATATGTAAGATCTACTTACATACAAAATTTCATGAAAATCGTACAACTATTAAAGAAGTTGTCAAATTGGTCATAACTTCCGGTTCGAAATCACAGCGATGAATTTTCAAAATTCGAAAATCTGAAACTGCAGATGAAAATGTTTTTTTACAAGGTACTCAAAGAAAAAAGAATTAGTAAAAAAGGTCAATAAATAACAAAGTTACGACTATGCATTGACAGTTATTTCGTTCGTAAAATTCGGTGATTTCGAATGCTTAAAACGTTTTGAAAATATATTTAAACAATACTCACCACCAATTTTGGGGGGGGGGGGGGTAGGTCAAAGTTTCAGAAAGATACTATGGTTAGATTCTGAGAAATCCGATTTGCAGGAAACACACAAAAAAATAAATTATAATAATCTTAACAGAAATAATAAGCTTTCATATGAAATATGAAAGCTTAATAACTTTAACAAAAACAATAAGCTTTCATATGTAATATGAAAGCTTAATAATCTTAACAGAAACAATAAGCTTTCATATGAAATATGAAAGCTTATTAAGAAGAATATTAATAAGAATAATTTTAACAGTGTGAAACCCTAATTATTAATTAACAAGGCATATATTTATTTTAGACATTTATCTATTTTGTTTCATTTGATGACTCACATGACAAGCTATATAAATGTAATACTGTTATCTGTAGAAATAAATGCAATGTTTTTAGTTGTTCAAACATTAAGATAGGAAAAAGGATGACACAGCAAGTTATTATACAATCAGTTATTAATGTTATCTATAGGCAGTTTGCTCGGTTAACGCTAGTTCATTGTATCATAAGGTCTGTCATTGAATCAAGTTGTAGGGTCGTCTATCCAACCTCCTTGTTTTATCTCTAGGTCCTCCGGTTTCTTCCCACTGATAAAGTCCTCAAAGTCAAGTGAATTAATGAAATAAAATTGAACCATACATAGTCCCAAAATGAAGTTAAAGCCCATTCTGTCTTTGTGGCTCAGCATTACATCTTTTAGAAAACTATCTTGTGGGTAGAAAACAGTGTATTATTAGTTATTTGTAAATCATGGTCTGAATCTCTTTTGTCATCTGGGGTTGTCAACTCAAGGTTATGTTCTTGGTGCCTCTCTCTCTCTCTCTCTCTCTCTCTGTATTATGGATAATATGTCCTAGACTTTCAGTATAGCCAACACCTTATCCTGACAGATGAGAATATGTAGAAATGCCCTCACTGTGGATGTTGGATGTGGGCAAGTAGTAGGGACTATATCCATCTTATCCATTTAAACAGGACACTTATTATTCTTATTGGAATAAGTTTATTAAGTATTGTATTATGTTATATAAATATTGTTGGTGTTCAGGGGAGAAAATGGGCACAAGGTAAGAGGGATGCTTAGTCAACAATTTTGAGTCAATGACTCCCAACCTTGCTTTTCCTGCAGCTAAAATAAAGTATAATACATGGATGAAACGTGTTTGTGGACGAACTAGGTAGACATTTTGTGTTTGTGGTACAAACGGGTCACACCTCCGTTGAGTTAGTGGTAGGGTCAAAAAAAAGTTCAGGGAATAACAATTAGTTTTTCTTGAACTACACCGCTAGGCCTATCCTACGATGAAAAATGAAAATATTTTACCGAGCCCTTTTCTAGAAATTTATAATTGAACAAAAAAGTAGGAAATTTGATCAAGTTCCACAAAATTATAATTGGCCAACGGTTTTTGAGCGACAAATTTCAACATTCCCGATAGAAACAAAAAGTATTCATTGATGTGGACGTCATCTGATGTCCACTGATTCGAGACGACACAGATTTTGGCAAAAGTGTCCCCGCATTTGGAGATCGACCGTCCGGGACAGGTCGCTGCCGATATTTTCCGGGAAAAATATAGTTTGCCTGGAAAATTCTGAAAGTGTGATGTAGCTACCGTCAATTACAACACGCCATTTGCCTCGTCGCCAAAATGTCGCGAGAGAAGTGCAGTCACGAAGAAAACAGGAAGGTATGTCTAATTTGCTTCCATAAACGTGCTAGTATGATTGAAATTGCCGGCGAAAAACTCTTGTGCTGAGTTAGAAAGTTTTACATCAAAAATTTCGATCCGTCTGATTCTCGTCTTCCATGCGCTATTTGTGGGTTCAAACAACCACCATTTCCCCGAGGTTGACCATCTCAGCCAAGACGAGAAGGTAGTTTGGCATCTCCAAGGCCGATAACTGTTTGCAAACGGTGCTTTAAGCCAGTTGGTGAAGGAATTAATCATCCAAAGCCATGCACTGCTAATGACGCTCGGGAAAACCTTCTAGCAAATACCAAGGATGTACCCCGGGCCGCGGATCTTGCAGCATCGGAATTGATAAAATAGAGGGCCTCAACCAGCGACAGTTGTACGATCAAAATAGGAACAAGGTGTGCAGATCTTTCAAAACAAAACCCTCGAAATAAGCAGCCCAGTTGTTTAAAGGCACTCTTTCCCTGTGCCCCTATTTCTGTCCACGAGATTGGGCGTTTCCACACATCGCTTGGCCTTTTGCTAAATCAAACGGAAAAGGCTCTAACGTTCATTCGTTCATGGAAGGGTCGTGGTTCCGTGAAATCAGGGGCTATTGACACATTGAGTGCGAGAGACAGAGGTCTGGACTCCAGAGTCTGGAGTCATTTTTCTCGACTGCAGTGCTCGATCTTGATTCTTCCTTGAAAGAAGATACATCAGAAGTGAAAAGGTCTGTGGTATACTGCCATGATTTGACCGGATTGATTGATCACGTGATAGATTTCCGGAGTGGGTCTGTGTGTGACTACATGAAAAAAGTCGGCATAGACGGTGGTGGTTCTTTTCTGAAATTCTGCGTTAACATTATCTGTTCACCCGACGCCACCGCCAGTCCGAAACGAAAAAGAACCGAATGTTATATCCTGTTTTTATCGCAGTTTAATTTTTACCTCAGGAATGAAAGATCACTATTATACGACTATAAGAATGCCATGCGTATATTATTGCTTACTCATCTTATGTATGCGTATGGTAATCACAGGCGCCCTATCTATTTACCAATGTTACATTTCGATGTATACTATGAATGGCTAATTTCTCATCTGAGGAAATTCGAGTGATTTGAAGCAGTTTCTACATGGGTAGTCTTTCCGAAATCACAGAATTTTGCAGTTATTTGTTAAATTGTGGATTTCTGGAAAAGGGCTCGGTAGAACATTTTCATTTTGCATCGTAGGATAGGTCTGGAGATCTAGTTCAAGAAAAACTAATTGTTATTCCCTGAACTTTTTTTTGACCCTACCACTACCTCAACGGAGGTGTGGGGTGACTCGGAATACGCTGTATTCTGATTGGTTGTTTGTGTGCCTGATTTTGAGAATCCCATAAATTGTAATTACTTGAATAAAGTCAGATCATCCATCGCAGTCGTTGTTGTTGGTTGTTTTCTCTCTCAGACTGTCGCATTACAGGCCATGATGATATGGTGAGCAAATAGAATTTTTAAGGGCCCAGCATTTTGCATCGTCACCCTTTTTAGGTAGCAGAGCGTGGTTGCTGCGGTTATTCGTAATAGATGGTTTGTGGAGAGAAAGCTGCACGAGCATTCCATCACCACGTCAACAACAACCGACAGTCATCGTCAACAGCCAGGATCATTTTTGTATTTTTTAATAATATGCTTTCAACTATCTCTTAATCTGGTAATTGTAAAATAGTTTCGAAGTAACAATGTCTGAAGCAGAAGTCGATGTGGCAAAAATTCCGCTCCCAGTAGGAATTTTATTGATGAGTCTGATCGACTGTCTGATTTACTAAAACAGAAACGCTTAGCAAAATCTCAGTTTACTTAGGCCATATCTCATCTTACTGGTATTATTTGTTCTGCTGCAGAAAGTACAGAGCCATTGAAAAATAGTATTGATAATGTGTTAAGATTACAGATCGAAGTTATCAATATACTATTGTCGTTGTGTGATGTGGACGCAGTGCAAGATGACAGTAAGTTATCAGAACTTTTGTTGAGAGCCTCGGACTTGTTGAAAGTGCGATCAAACGGGATAAACAATACAAGTAGACAAACATCGTCGACTGACCAAGGGTCCGCTGAGCATGATGAAATCGTTTTGGCTTCCCCATCACAACCCCGCTTGAGTAGTAACACTTTTCAAATTGATAGAGATATGTACCAACAGCTACAACGTGTATCCATACCGAAATTTAGAGGCAACAAACGAGATTACCCTCTATTTAAAGATGCATTCGAACAATGTATAGATAAAGTCAATTGTAGTAACGGTTACAAGATGTTACAACTTCGACAATACTTGGAGGGTGAAGCCCTTCGCGCTATTGAAGGCTTTTCAGCCACTGAACATGGATATTCCGCTGCAAAAAATAGACTTGAAGAGAAGTTCGGCGGTCATCGTCGTTCTGTGTTACTCCACCTTGATAGTATGCGTCAAATGAAACCCATTAATTTTAATGATTTAAAACAGTTAGAGGAATTTACTGATAAGCTAGAACTTTCTATAATATCTCTTAAAGATGCCGGTAGGGTGGAAGAATTTGAAGCCAACTCAATGTATTAAAATTATCACCCTTAAATGTTGCAAATTTCAAGCGTTGGTCTTCTTTGAAAAAGAAAACTGAAAATCTGGTTCATTTGCATTCTTGGTTGTCTCAAGAAGTTCGCTTTCGTGTAGAAGCACAGGAAGAAGTTGATGGTTTTAATGTTTACAGTCAATCGCGTTCCCATCCCAAACCATCAATGGTTAATAACCATGTAGGGAAGCCACGTACCTTTAGTTCAAAGGACATTCCTGGTGTCCCATGTGTTTTGTGTAATGCTAATCATAAACTTGTCGATTGTACTAAATTTAGGTCATTGAACGTTTCTGATCGATGGGAAGTAGCCAAGGAGTACTGGTTATGCTTTTGATGTCTTTCTGCGTCCCATCATGGAAGTAACTGTAAGTATACTCGTTGGTGATTGTCGTCGATCTCACCACTCCTTGTTGCACGAAGGGGTAATACACCAGGTATTCTGCTCCCACTGAACAGGAAAACGCGAGTCGTATTCGACCAAACCCATATCTTCGTACTCCAGGCGGTGATAAGGTAGCTATGCGCATTGTCCCGGTATGGCTAAGCAATAGAGAATGCAGACTTCGCGTAAATGCCCTCTTGGACGAGTGCTCAACTGACTCTTACGTAAGTGAATCAATCGCTTCAGAATTAGGACTTTGGGGACATATCTTCGTACACCAGGCGGTGATAAGGTAGTTATGCGCATTGTCCCGGTATGGCTAAGCAATAGGGAGTAAATGCTCTCTTGGACGAGTGCTCAACTGACTCTTACGTAAGTGAATCAATCGCTTCAGAATTAGGACTTTGGGGACATGAATCGTGTTTGAATGTGTCCGTTTTAGGAGGTAAGCGAGTTGACCAATCGCGATGTCAATTAGTGAATTGTGAATTGACAAGCCTGGATGGTAAAACTTGCTTTAATGTAAAGGCATCCACTGTGAAAAATGTCACTGGAGACTTACAAATGATTGATTGGTCAAAGTATGTCCATAATTGGACTCATTTACAAGGAATCGACTTTCCGAGAGTAGAGAAGAACACTTGCATAGATCTGCTATTAGGTTTGAACTTACCGGAAGTGCATCGCGCTTTGACTGAAATTAGTGGTTGCTCGGGTGAACCTATTGCACGATTAACGCCTTTAGGATGGACTTTAGGATGGACTTGCATCGGACTGTTATGTGAGGTAAACCCTCGTACAACATCGTATAACCATTTAGCACCAACCTTTTTCACATCACAAGATGAGACAAATGAATTGTTACGTCGCATGTGGGAACTTGAAATTTCAGGTGTTAACCCTGATGCAGTTACACCATATGAAAAATAGATATTAGATAAATCGAAATCGCATTTGGAATTTAATGGGGATCGATATATAGTTGACATTCCTTGGAAAGATAGTGAGCCACAACTTTCGAATAATTTTAATTTGGCACAATTAAGACTCAGAAACTTAGAACGATCTTTAGCAAATCGACCTCTCATAGCTTCCGAGTATAAAAATATAATACGCGATCATGAGCAAAAAGGTTATATCCGGTTAGTTCCAACTACGGAATACCATGGGGATCATGTCTGATTCATCCCTCATTTTCCAGTTGTTCGCCTTGCTAAAGAGACAACTAAAGTAAGAATTGTAATGGACGCCGCTGCCAGATTTGATGGTAAATCACTTAATGACTGTATACACGCAGGTCCAAAATTGCAAAAAGAGTTACTTGATGTTTTAATCAGATTTAGATGCAAGCCTATTGCCATCGTTTCCGACATTAGTGAAATGGTTCTTCAAATCGAGATGAAACCTGAAGATAGGCGTTATCATAGATTTCTTTGCCGCAACTTAGACGCCACTCAACCCATAAAACAATATGAGTATCAGAGACTAGTTTTCGGCAATACTTCATCTTCAGCAGTTTATTTGTGCTCCGAATATGAAACGGGACCTGATAGTGTTAACCTAATCGCTGCAAAAACTAGAATAGCACCGCGGTATTGGGTTTACGTCGAACACAGACTGTTTTTCAAGTATTAAACATTTGTACTTCGACAGTAACTTACTGGAGTGACAGCCACAATGTATTTTGTGTTCTCCGTTCTATATCAAATACCCTTTCCCCAGCACCAAAAAGAACAAACAAATAACGGATGGTGTACAATGTCATTTATTTAATGACTATTAAAATGGATTATGAATTTAGCAATATATAAAAGTATTTAACATAATATAAATATATACATTAAGAATAAAAATAAACTCATAATTCCATCCTAGAACTTTGGTTGGGCTTAACAATTTAATGAATGAATGGCACTTAATGAATGAATGGCATATATGGCATAAACAGTGAAAAGTTTCGTATAAAATTATAAAACAAAAAGAAATTCTAGGTGGAGCTGGGGAGGTGGAGGGTTATTAGTAAAATATTGTTACAATTTCCACATAACTTGTCTGCCTCGAAAATCTTTCTGTTATGAAGAGCGGGAATAAAAAGCGGGAAACTAGCTCATTTGCATAAGGTGTATACAAAGAACATACAAGGACTGCACATGGTATGTCCAAACAACAGACGAGGAAAGACTACAACACAAAGATCATTATTAACATAATGTTTATTTGTGTTCTCCGTTCTATATCAAATACCCTTTCCCCAGCACCAAAAAGAACAAACAAATAACGGATGGTGTACAATGTCATTTATTTAATGACTATTAAAATGGATTATGAATTTAGCAATATATAAAAGTATTTAACATAATATAAATATATACATTAAGAATAAAAATAAACTCATAATTCCATCCTAGAACTTTGGTTGGGCTTAACAATTTAATGAATGAATGGCCAAACACATCACTTCTTGTGATGTCGTGCCCAAAACCAAAAAACACCATCCGAATTTTCATCTGAGAGATTAAAATTACAAACACAACACAAATGAGAAATAATATTGATGGACATTGTACAAATCTAACCACAATGCGTCAATCGGCCTACGTTGTACTTACTTAACAAATGACAAAAAGCCTAAGCCTAAACAAGTTGCAAATAAAAGGAAACATTATCAATCGTAATATATAACATGCATAACAATAAAAGATAGGTGTGTCACTCGTCAGAGAAACCTAAAACCCACTTAAGCCTACGATGTCAATAGCTGGATAAAAAATACAAACATAAATACACTAAAACAGCTCATGGATAAAAAGAAATATGCGTTGGTTATCCTTCACTTTACTGGTTTCATAACTATGAGAAAAAATCTACCAGTCAACCTACGTTGTACTGGCTTTATCAATAAGTCATCTCAGCCTACGCTGTACTGACTTTAACATCGCAATATACAAGGAAAAAATTAAAAACTCGCTTAAAATATAATAACATGCGTCATTCAGCCTACAAATATGTACATAAAATCATCTAATACAAGAAACATATAAAACATGGGTTAGTCAGCCTACGTTATACTGGCTTCAGCAATTCAATTACAAACACCGGTGTCAGTCAGCCTACGCTGTACTGGCGTTGATGATCGTAACATAAATGAAGACAATCACAAAAACATGCATCAGTCATTAGTGAATACAAACATAATAAAGTGAATACACAATAGGAAAATGATAATAAAATGCCAACCAAGCCCTTACTAACATAAATGACCCTAAACCCCGCAAATTCAAAAATATTTGGTCTACATCGACAAAACAGGAAGGCGGATGTATGACTTAACTGCAGAGCTTTTCCAGCGACCCATTTTTTGGATTGCCTCTTCTGAATGGCCCTGAATAAATGCGGTTGTTGCTGCACCAATTCTAAAGGAATGCAATTTGTATAGGCTAGTTGGCAAACCAATGAATGTCAAAAGTTTTTGCAACGACGCATTAACAAAGTTATATGTAACACAGGTGGAATTAGAAAACTGAAATAACGGGCCTGAAGAATGGGGGCAACGTTTCATGTATTGGAGCACACAATACGGTGCACAAATAGGATTATGTGTACCCGAAACACATTTACAATAAATAAAAAGATACATAGGGGATGCTGTTGTTTTATGTTTAAAACTCTCCATAGCAATTTGAAGGAAAGTGAGTTTATTATGATCAAAGGAAAACTGTACATTTTGGGTTAGAATGATATTAGCAACTGACGAGGTAGATTTGAAAACTAATTCACCGAGTCGAAGAAACCAGCAAACGCCAGAGAAAAAACTGCTCGTAACAAAACACAATGAATTTCCAAAGATATAACTATAGGAAGAGCCCGAATAATTCGGGTCAAAATTTCAGAAGTAATTGGCAGGCGGGATTGTAAAGGGACATGCATTTTACAGGCTCCCTTTAAGAGATTTTTCAACAGAAAAGAATTAATTGTGTCGGGGTAACCTAACAATTTTTGAACAAAGGCAAGAACAGATGCGTGTGACGCTATGGTACTTGATGCAAAACCTGAATCAAACATTTAAGTAATTAATAACAAGTTGATTAGGAAGAGGGAAGCAAGGGGACAACTGTCGTTCCTTACAAAAATCCACAAACCTCACCCATGCTCGGAAATAATTTGCTTTGGATGATGGGGTCAACGCTGCACCAATTAATGTAAGTGCTGTTGGAGTTAAATCTTCAAAAGATCTTGATTCAAAATTTGAGGGTTGGTCTCTAACCATGGAGCCCAATGTCTGGCTTGCTGAAATGGCATCACTCATAAACATGCATCGACCATTAAATCCCTGCATAAATTGGTGCCAAATCCTAATTTTGCATTAGAGGTGAATCCCGGAAATATAAGCCATTTGTTTCTCATCGAATTGGTGAGATCCACTCCTTGTCCGATCCGTTCCAATTGTGTTATGTTCCATCAAAACAGAATTCAAGCGATCTAGCCACGAGAGGCTTATCTGCCGCTGTGTTAGCCGATTGTGACTTGTGGTGGCATGGACCAAATTTTCGTTGTCAAAGCCCAGAATTCTGGCCTACTGCTTTCGCCCCGGAACCTATACAGGAAGGACTTGAAGAAATTTGACCTAAACAGGTAACATCATTTGTAACGCAACGTGTTCAACGAGATTTTGGAAGATTAGCTCCGTCACGTTATTCCAGTTGGCTCAAATTAACACGCGTAACAGTTTGGATATATCGTTTTTTAAGAAACTGTCGTACTCTTGTATAACATCGGAACTTGAGTAATGGACTATCTGTTCTAGAACTAGCACAATCTGAAAGTTTTGGATTTGTACTGCGCAGTGTGATGAATTTCATGATGAACGAAAATCTTTGATTTTGGGTCAACCTGTAGACTGTCGTTCGAATTTAGCTTCATTAAACCCTATTGTCGATAAAGATGGTATTATCCGCATTGATGGACGTTTACGTCAAGTCAGTCATCTTTCATACGATTCTCGATTCCCTGTGATTTTACCTAGGAACCATGATGTAACATGTTTGATAGTAACCTTCTTTCATACAGAAGGAGGCCACGATTTAGGACTTTCGCATAGGTTGAGTGACCTTCGTCAAAAGTACTGGATAATTCAAGCAAGACAGGCAATTAAGACTGTTGAATTTCATTGTGCCGAATGTAAACAGCGTAAATGCAAATCTGCGAAGCAGGTCATGGCGCCCCTTCCTTTGATTCGTTTCGTGAAGGTTGGGGTCGACTTTGCTGGTCCTTTTATCACAAAGCAAGGGCGAGGCAAAATCCAGACTAAACGTTACTTGTTTAGCATCGAGAGCTGTACATAAAGAAATGGCTTGGGGATTGGACACGCAATCGTTCTTAATGGTATTTGATCGCTTCGTATATAGACGGGGAAAGCCGATTTTAGTGTTAAGTGACAATGGGACAAATTTTGTAGGTGCAAATCGGGAGCTCCGTGAATTATACAAATTGGATTCTCAGAAAGTCGGTGATAATCTGGCATCTAAGGGAATTGAATTGAGATTTAACCCACCCTTGGCGCCGCATTTTGGTGGTGTATTTGAATCACTTATAAAATCCGCTAAGCGCGCAATTAAAGAGATTTTAGGCAATGCTGACATTAAAGACGAGGACTTACTCACCGCGTTTGTCCATGCCGAAGGATTGCTGAATTCAAGACCACTTTGTTACCAAGGAAATGATCATAGGGACGAACCGGTTTTAACTCAAAATCATTTCTTGTTTGGTCAAGTAGGAGATCATTCAATACCACCTCACGTCATAGATGATATCCGCTTTAATCCTCGTAATAGATGGCGCTGGATCCAGGATCTAGTGAACCAGTTTTGGAAACGTTGGATATGCGGATTTCTTCCCATGCTTAATAATTGGTCTAAATGGCAGACTCCACATAATAATTTGTGTGAAGGGGATATGGTTCTCGTTATCGACCAGTCGAATCGTACGGGCAAGTGGCCTTTGGGTCGTGTAGTGAAATCGTATCCCGGTGTTGATAATAAAGTACGTGTTGTGGATGTTAGAATTGGAGATTCTGTTATCAAGACATCAATTCATCGTTTGTGTCCTTTGGAGGCATAATATTAAAGAACTTGTAAAGTGTTTTGTTGTATTGTCTATCGCATCGCATCGCATCGTTTATCGAATCTTAGTGTATTAAGATACAAGTTTATCGTCTATCGCATCGAATTTTGGAAGATTAAGTAGTGTTGTATTGTGTTCGCATTGTGTGAAATATTTGAAATTTGGATCGTCAATCGCATCGTCAATCACATCGTTTAGTGTCCAGTAATTTGGAATTCTTATCGTACATATAGGGCAGATTCTGACATCGATTATCGTGTCACCCTTGCTCCGACAACTGGAACGTTAAGAATTTAGAAAACAAATAACTTTATTAACGTATATTGAAGCCTCACGAAAAAGTTCCTAGGTAACGGCGCAGCAGTTATTGCTAAATAAATGGTTTAATTTTAATATTGTCGGTGTTGATTAAACTGGTCATGTGACACGGTCAAAGATGACTAAACGGACCATGTGACGCATCTTGACCAATAATAAATCAACAATAACGAAAGTGGCAGCCCCCAGTAAATATTGTTTTGCTATCATTCAAAGCTTATGTTTTACGTTTTAACCTGCAACAAACTTCATGTGTACAGCAAAACAAGGGAGTGTAGTGAAGAAAGGAAATGTCGACAACGGTTAAAAGAAAGTGTCTTATGCGTTAATGATTTTAAATAATAATCCAATATTTGACATGTACACTTAGGTTTTCTGTTTCACTCATATTTTGGGGCTCAAAGACCGGGTTTCGGTGCAATTTTTTTACTGTATGTTTCAATTATATTGTATGAACACTTTTTTGGCATTAGATTTTAAATGTTTTAAGTATGTTTCTTTTTAAAATAATGTGTATTCAAACCCTCTAAGTGAAAAACATGATACTGAGCAGACAGACGTACATGTATGTAGTTCTTAAAAAAGCACACAATTTAAACCCTTTTCTTACCAGACCGCTGCTACCTAGCCAATCTGTCAAACCCTTGTCTAAACTTGGAAGTACAATTTAGACAATTGTATGGTAAAGGAGGAAAGGAAGTGGAAATTGATTTTGGTGCTTGGGTTAGAGGGGGCTCAGGAACATAATTTGGTGTCTTTCTGAAAATTCATTTTGGTATTAATAATTAGCCGGAGCTGCAGTGGGAAGTTAAACACACTACAGTGCAATCAGTCAATTATAAAGTGTGGGGAGGGGTGTATGATTTTATTCATTTTCATATTTTTTTCTTGTTAATAATTACAAGTTTAAAGTATGGAAATAGGCCATTCAATACTTTAAACATGTAGTTATTTTTCAAGGAAACATATGAAAATGAAAAGTGTAATTATTTGTTTTGAGATAAATAATACAAAAGCAATGGTCGAAGTATGTGTATTGGACTATGAACATGTGTAATTTCTGTCATAAGATAATATTACAAAAGCATTTGCCTAATATGTGTAATGACATGGAGTAACATGTGGGAATGGGAGAGTGGTGTAATATGTATTATGAGATAAATAATACAAAAGCATTTGCCAAAATCTATGGAGTAACATATGGGAAAGAGGGAGGCCAAAGGGGTGTTATTTGTGTTATGAAATAAGTAATACTGAAGCACTGGCCAAGTATATGTGTATCGGACTAGGAAGTAAAGTGTGCCAAAAAAAGTATACTAGTAAGCCTACTGTTTGTACTTGTAACTAATGACCCCAGTTTCAAATGTAGCATAGTAATTATAAATAGATTGTAGTTCAATGCAGAGAGAAATTTAATTTGATTTAACAAGATCCGTTTTAATAAAGACTAAACTGGGAAAGTTATTTTATTGACAACTAAAAATAAGCGAGTATTTGTCCAGGAAACACGTTCAGCCGTGCGCTATTCTCCGGCAAGTTCGGGAGTTGGATTTAATTACCGCGTAACTATTAATTTACAAAACTTGAATGAAAAATATTATCAGACTATGTAAAATTGATATTTACGCTATCAAGGTACAATTAAGATCATGTTAGAATCGAAGTTTTCATACGTTTAAGTTTAATTAAAGTGTGTCGTGTAGTTTTGTTTACCGTAGTGTCTAAAACATCTCACGCAGTTCGTCGAAAAGACCACGTGTTTTAAGTGTTTACTTGCCGGTGATTGGCTACTTAAGAATACTACGTAACACGCTAGTCTAAATATAGTATAAAAGCAACTCTTCGCGCAACAAACAAATATGATCAAAGAACTAATTTCTGCTTTTGTCCCATCTAGGAACTTTTGATATAATGTTCAGAACATTTAGTTCTATCATTTAAAGCAAAAATATCTTAAAGTTCCAAAGTCGGAGCAAACTTGGTTTTCTGTTAATATATATCGATCACAGATACTGTCCTAATAGTAATAGTGTTTCTATCGAACAAAAAAAAAAGCTTTGAAATTTCGGCTTCGGACGATCTGTGATGGATCAATCGTATAAATATGTTCACTGTGATAGCATCGGTCATCGGTAATAGTGGATGTTTTGAAACCGTCACATCGAGGAGGGGGATTATGGACGAAACGTGTTTGTGGACGAACTAGGTAGACATTTTGTGTTTGTGGTACGAACGGGTGACTCGGAATACGCTGTATTCTGATTGGTTGTTTGTGTGCATGATTTTGAGAATCCCATAAATTGTAATTACTTGAATAAAGTCAGATCATCCATCGCAGTCGTTGTTGTTGGTTGCTTTCTCTCTCAGACTGTCGATCGCATCGAATGTTTTTGTTCATCGCATTACAGGCCATGATGATATGGTGAGCAAATAGAATTTTTAAGGGCCCAGCATTTTACATCGTCACCAATACATGGTATTGTAACACATGATACTGTGTTAGAAAATTATACTCACATAAAGGGTGTGGCTTGATATTATTTTATTCACACACCATACCAATAAAAGTCAACGATCCTAGACATTTACCGGACATTCAAATTAAAAATCATGAAAAAACATAATGGCACCATTATTAGACACTATACGTACTATAATTATTTTTTTTTTGTACCCTGCCTTTCAAAGAAAGTGGGGGCCTATTAAAATGGGTTGATCCATCTGTCTGTCTGTCTGTCCATCTGTCTGTCTGTCATTCACACTTTTTGAGACACAATAACTCTCTTTCTAATTAAGCTAGAATGTTCAAACTTGGTGTAGGTGTTTATTAGGATGATGCCTTGATGGAGTTCGAAGATGAGCATTTTCTGCCTAGGGTAAGCAGAGATAAACCATTTGATTGGTTGATGCTTAATTGGGACATGATAAATTGAATTCTAATTAAGTGAGAGTTATGAAACTTGCTGTATAGTTTCATTACATCAATACTTTGACTAAGTTTGATAATGTCCATTTTCTGCTCAGGGTAAGAAGAGCGATAAGCAATTTGATTGGCCGAGACTTTTGAACAGAATAACTCTCCTTCGCAAATTGAGCTAGAATGTTCAAACTTGTTGTAGGTGTCAATACCTTGATGGATTCCGAAATTGAGCATTTTCTGCTAAGGGTAAGCAGAGATAAGCAATCTGATTGGTTGATTCTTTAGTTATAATGAAGTAAGAGCGATGAAACTCTTAATATAGATTCATTATATCATTACATTGTCTAAGTTTGATTGTGAGGATTTTCTGCTTATGCTAAGGAGCAACAAGCTATTTGATTGGTCAAGACATTAGAACATGACTCTGCTTTTAATTGAGGTAAGAATGTTTAAACTTGAAGTAGATGTTCATTAGGTGAAAGCTAAGCAGAGCTAAGTAATTTCATTGGTCGAAGCTTTTGGACAAGATAACCTTGATTCTATCTAATAGAAAGTGATGAAAGTGTATAGTTTGAGTGCTCGATATTTTTTAAAGAAATCAATGTGCGATTAATTAATATATGTCATCTATTTATTTTGGGGTCTCGGCGGGGAACATCAGTCTCACTGTTGGCTTGTTAATATTATAATCGTACTATTTACTATGTTTAATTGTGTGAAGTAAAACGGAAAAAGATTCAGGGTCACGGTTTCCTTTATATTTATACAAATGTGTTCATGGACAAACTTTGGTTTTTCATCCCATCTAAATGACTAGACACAACTATATACTATATCAAACAATTACATTATTTATACCAAACTCTGGGGGTTGGGATGGCCTAATGGTCTAGAGTGCCGCGCTTCGACCTCTAGCTGGCCGGTCACCTCTGAGTTGTGGCTGTGGTTTCGAGCCCTGGTGTGAGCGTATGTGGCATGGAGATAGGGGCGCCTTCTCAACCTTGTGGGTTTCAACCGGTTTCCTCCCACTGCTAAAGACCCCTACACGCAAGCTAATTATTGAAATAAAAATTAAACCATATGTTAGTCCCGAAATGACCTAGTTGTGTTGAGTGGACGTTAAACCCCATTTCTCTCTCTCTCTCTATACCAAACTCTGCTCGAAGTTTCCCCTTTATATATTCATATGTTGTGGATCACCTAGTCAGTATAACTACAGTTTAACATTTTTTGTATGTTTCAAGTCTTGATTTCAAACTTGCATGTATATTTTGATAGATATAAATATACTTTTTATAAAATACTAAGTTCCAGATGTTCATGAAAAGGCCAAAATGGCATGAAAACTATGTTTAGAATTGAAAATGTTTCAAGGACAGAAGGAAAGTTTTTTATCAAGCCTGGTTTAAGATATGACCTAGAATGTGTACAGATAGAAATAAGTAAAAGATGACAAGCGTCTGGCTGTTGCCGAGTTAAAAAAATCTGTCAGGTTTCCAACATGCAGTCTAGAGTAAATTACCTACTTTCTACACTCTAATACAGCAGTTTTACTGTTTAAACTTCTAAAGCCTCCTAAGGTGAAAGTTACTACCTCCTTGTGTAATTCTAAACCAACTTCCTATCTTAACCCTGTCAACTTGGGTTGCTATGGCTTAAACAACCAAAACTACCCCATTCATAATATTTACTAGATTGTGATTGGATGACACCAGAATCGTGACAGAGCATTAGGAACCTCCTTGTAAAAGTGAATGGTAGAGAATTTGCATGATGCTACATGATTGGTTAAAGTACACCTGGTGATGTTATTAATGGTTCCTGATATATAAAAAGCAGACTTTAAACAGATGTTGAGGTGTTATCTTAAGGGGGTAATGCACCATTTGTAAAACAGACATTTTTCATTATATATGGAAGATTTTCTCTAGGTTTCTAGGTTTTACAGCAGATAATGAAAATATTGAGGGTTAAAGCCAAGTACACATGAGCAAAAATGTAATAGAGGGTTAGTCAAGACTAAGTGGATATATTTTCCTTTGACAGGGGACATTTAAAATGGGCCCATCTGCTGTAGGTCTGGTTGTCCAGTCACCCTTATTGGGACATAATAACTCTGCTTCTAATTGAGCAAGAATATTCAAAGTTGGTGTAAATGTTTATCCACGACTGAGTTCAATGATGAACATTTTCTGCTAAGGCTAAACAGAAATAAGCAATTTGATTGATCAATGCTTTGGGACACGATAACTTTAATTATAGAATATTGTTCTGTAATATTTACATAATGAATCTTATGTTGCATTTTAGAATTGAAGGCTTTGAAACACAAAGATTAAACTAAGGAAACCATAGATATTCAAACATTTGATCATGACCTGTACTGTAGTCTTTGCTTAATCTATGTATGAGCTTGTAGCTAGGTTGTTCACATATTTGATAAAGTGAAACATATAGCTGTCTGGCATCTCTCAGGAATAAATATCCACCACTTAAAAGCCCAAATTACCACAGACTCACAAGTAGTACATATTATTTTGACCATGTCTTATGGCCATTGATAAATTGGAGAAACAAAAATAAAAGATTATGATGACGCACATAGATTTCTTACACACTATTAAAGATTTCTTCTTCCAGAGGATTAGAAGATGAGATCAGACATTCTTGAAATAAGATGCACATGTACGTTTACATCATTGTATAAAAAAAGACTGATGGTTTGATTGGTTATGAATTATTAATACAATAAAACATTGTGTAATAATTATAACCTCTAGTATTTTGAAAAAAATGCAAAAAATGGGTATTTTGGGGAAAAATGCGATGATATCAATGGATTAGACAAATTAGGGTACCATTGGATTGCACTGGGATTGTTCTATCGTATGATACCCAATTCGCACGGATACGATGAGCAGGCCGCAAAATATGGCACGCTGAAAATCAAGTATTTTCTGATTTGGAGCGTTTTTGGATGCCTGTAGCTCGAAAACTTAACCGCAACTTTTTTTAAAAATTTTTCTATCGAGAGTCCTTTCGAAGTTATTTTGCATGAAACCATCCAGTAAGACTTTGAAATATCTGGAATATGTGAAATAACGGACTGAAAATCGAAAAAAGTCGAAAAATCGTGAAATTTTGGAAAATGCTCTGCTATTTATTTATTTTAAGAGATTTTCAAAAAAACATTGCATATTCAGATAGCTGACCTAATTACGATTCTAACGATGTATAATATGTATGTAGTTATTGAAATTTAATTTTCGATATTTTAATTTTTTTGCAGTTTTGGCACTTTTGAACATAGGATTTCTCAGGGGGATTTTATCTGATCAGATAATGTAATATATCATTACAGAGCCCTGTGGTTATTTAAGTGCCCAAACAGGCTATTAAAACTATTCCGACAATAATAACCATACCGGAAGTGTTCAAAAAATGAAAAAAAATGGTTAAAAACATTGGCGCACTTGCGAAAAACTTGATTTCTCCCTTAGGTAATAGCGGACCAAAAGAACTAAAGTGTCGCTGTATAGCCCTATTAATGGACCACCATATGGTATCTAAATAATACGATTTCGATGGTAAGGAAATAAATTATTGTATGCCAAAAATCTAGTATTTTCCGATTTTTTAACATTCTGAGACGCCCTTTTCTCGAAAATGACGCCACAGATTTAATTTGAGATATAGTTTGTCTCCCTTTAAGTTTTTTACCTTTTTAATTTCAGTTTATGGGTTCCAAGTTTATTATTTATTGCCTGGTGTGTATAAAACAATTCTCAATTGCGAATTCTCAACTTATTTGTTACCGATAATGATTTCTTTTGGCACCGGAAGTGAAGTAATTTTGCCAGATTTTACAATTTTGACCGGTGTATTCGCAAGCAAATATTACTTACAAATCTGATAGAGGGTGACACTGAATCATAACAACTACAGTATCGTTTGGTAGCTCGATGGATCGGCTATTGTATAACAAAATTCCTGTCTGATTCCTGAAAGCTGATTCAGCACTGCAGGTCTGCAGGTCTGCAGGTCTAGTTCTTATTAGGCTTTCAGACTTTCGTCTGAAAGCCTATTGTGATTACTAAAATTATTATTATTTATTAGGCTTTCAGACTTTCGTCTGAAAGACTATTGTTTTTACTAAAATTATTATTATTATTATTCTTATTATTATTATTTTTTTCCGCGGGAGCCTATTTCTCCATGATCGAAAACAGATATCGATCTGGAACAAACTTTTCTATCGGGAAAACATGTGGTGGCTAGTGCATAAACTATTTTTCAAACTTCTGCGCATACCGGAAGTGGCCGAACTTTGTAGGTTGTCATGATATTGAAAATCGGCCATAATTTCGTCAATTCTTTACCCATTTTTAATCAAATGACATTTTTCGGAAACCCTGAATCTTTTGCGAGATAATAGCTATCTCACATTTTTCAATTTCGAACATTTGTCTATGACTTCTATCGTTCGAAAATTGAAAAGACGTTGTTTATGAGACAATTTTTGTTATTTTTCAAAATTTGCAAATTTGACCTACATTTTTGGATTCCTGAAGTCTATGCGATTCCAGTAATATAAGTTTCATTCAGAGTTATCGCCCTTTATTTTTCGAATTTTTTTGAATTTTCTGTCCATTTGGTAACCCTTATATTTTTTGGAAAGGATAAAACGATATTTCTGAAACCCCTGAAACATAAAGCCATATTGCCAAACAGCTGCATAAAGCAATTTCAACAACGATTCGTAAACCGGAAGTAGTCGAAAAAATGTCTGATTTTTTTAAAAAAACTCAAAAAATGGGGGCTTTGGGAAAAACGTGATTTCTTCGTCCCATATCAACCGATCAAATGGATTAAGGTATCGTTGGTTTACATCGGAATTGGAGTATCGTATGATACCCAATTCATACAGATACGATGATCCAGAAGTAAAATATGACACGCTGAAAATCAAGCATTTTTTTATTTGGAACGTTTTTGGACGCCTTTATCTGGAAAACTGCTCCAACGATTTTTCTTAAACTTTATGTATCGATGGTCCTTCCGATAGTCTTTAGCATGGATCCATCCATTAAGACCTTCGTATAATTGGAATAAGACTAAAAAGGCACTGAAAATTGAAAAAAGTCAAAAAATTGTGAAATTTTGGAAAATGCTCTACTATTTTTTTATTTTAAGAGATTTTCAACAAAAAAAATATATATTTAAAAAGCTGACCTAATTACGATTCTAATGATGTATAATATGTATGCAGTTATTGAAATTTAATTTTCAATATTTTGATATTTTGACATTTTTAACAATTTTGAACATAGGATTTCTCAGAAGTATTTTATTTGATCGTATAGTGTCGTATATCATTAGAGAGCCTTTGTCCCATGCAAACTCCAAAACTGGATGTGAAAACTACTCGACAATGATTCGTATAACGGAAGTAGTTCAAAAAACGAAGAAAAATGTAAAAAAGATGAAAAAAAAATGGAGCTCTTGCCAAAAGTTCGAATTCTCCGTCACATATTAGCGGACCAAAACAATTAAAGTGTCGTTGGATAGTTCCATTAATAGACGATCGTATAACATCTAAATAACACGAATTTGATTCTTAGGCCTACGATTTTTCTTAAACATTTTTTACTCAGAGTCCTATCGGTGGCCTAGCGTGTGCATTTAATAATAAAAGCGTTGCAATATTATAGGTGGTCCAAAAATGACCTCGATCTTTGAAAAAAGTTGAAAAATCATTAAATTATTGAAAATGCTCTTTTATTTATCTTTTTTTTGAAAACTACTCAATGAATGTTTCTGACATTTCTGGTACAGGAAGTTAAGTATCTAATCAACTTGTTAAAGCTATTCCGACAATGATCGAAAAACCGGAAGTAGTCGAAAAAATCTCCGATATTTTGAATTTTTTTTACATTTTTACAGAAAACTTTTTTATTTATGAATATTTTTTGATGGTAGTTCACACAGAGTTAAAGTATCACCCTACTTGAGCGGAAGTGAGAACGAATTTTGTCTCAGTAATTTTCTTTAGTCGCCATTGGCTAATTTAGTTTTTCGTACCTAGATTAATTATTTATTGTTCGATTTGTATAAAACAAAGTGCATATGCTCCGTGGTCTCAATTGTAATTTTTTTTGTTACCGTGAATTTTTTCTGCACGCAACGGAAGTGGCGTAATATTAACAAAAACTACAATTTTGACAGTTCAGTACCACTTTTTGAAAGCAAATATTATTTTTTTCGAAATCTGATATAGCAAAAAGAATGCGCGCTGTAAAGGGGCACAAATCGTTAGCTCAGATTTTTTAATTTCAATTTCACTTTCGGGCAATTTCGAATAAATGTAAAAAAAAGTGTAACAATCAGTTATTTACAACTCATTCAACGTCTTCATATTTTGAACTATTTATTCGTAACTTTCATAAACTCGTAGTAATAATCCAGACGAGGAGAATGTATGCAAAAAATAGTTCGTAATATGAGCAATTGCCGAGAAATATGCAATTTTGCATACATCACTTTTCACGTTATTTTGCCTATAAAAGAGTAAACTATTATCCGATTTTCAATATTTTTTTTTCATTCGATGCTTAATGCCAATTTGGACTAGTTTAAGCCAATTTTACAGTTTCACTGTGACCGGAAATGACGTCATTTTGGCAAAAACTGTATTTTTAACCTAAAAAAACAAATATTTTATTCAAATGTGTCTTTTTTATAATATTTTTAAAATTATGATATTTGAATCCCATCACCGAATAGCATGAACCCATACGATCATACAGATACCACAAAAAAGTTTCTAACTTGTACGGTTGCCGAGAAATAGACGATTTTCTACAAGTCACTTTTCAAGCTTTTTGGCCTATAAAAGTGTCAATTATTATTCAATTTTCATACAATTTTCACCATTTGATGCCTTATGCCATTTATGATTGCATTAAACTAATTTAAGATTTTTATTATCACCGGAAGTAATGTATTTTTTGCAAAAAACGTATTTTTAGACTTCAAAACAAATATTTTTTTGAAGTGAGTTATATTTGTTATTTGTTTAACGTTATAACGTTTGATTCTAATGGTCATTTAGATTGGATCAATATAATCATACTGATATCAAAAAATTGCTTCTAGCATGTTCCCTTGTCGAGAAATAACCAATTTTCTAAGGATCACTTTTTACGTTTTTTTACCTTTTAATTTCAGTTTATGGGTTCCAAGTTTATTATTTATTGCCTGATATGTATAAAACAATTCTCAATTGCGAATTCTCAACTTATTTGTTACCGATAATGATTTCTTTTGGCACCGGAAGTGAAGTACTTTCGCCAGATTTTACAATTTTGACCAGTGTATTTGCAAGCATATATTACTTTTACAAATCTGATAAAGGGTGTAACTGAATCATAACAACTACAGTATCGTTTGGTAGCTCGATGGATCGGCTATTGTATGACGCACTTCCTGTCTGATTCCTGAAAGCCGATTTAGCACTGCAGGTCTGCAGAGGTCATCAATAGCGAGCGAAGAAACATAACTAATTTCGCCGAGAATTTTAAGAAATAGGACAGATTTAAAAATACGGTACTCTTACAAAACGTCCAAATAAAGGTGTTCTAAAATCTTTTATTGCTATTTTGATCTTTTGTGTCGATAGATAGTATATTTATAGACTCATTTTTGAGAACATCTCATCAATATTTTTACTTATTTGCCTCTACTCCAAAATTAGATTTTGCTCGATCCGACTCAAGATGGCGTGTTCTATGACAAATATTACGGGACGCTGAAGATCTAGTATTTTCCTTTTTGGACTTTTATATGATATCAGAATGATACAAATTCGATGGTTAGGCAATAGATTATGAGATGCCGAAAATGTAGTATTTTCCTCTTTTTTTGGAGCCTTTTCAGACCCGTTTATCTCGAAAACTACTTCTATTTCACTTCTTTTATAAACTTCTGTTACCCCGACTCCTATCGGTCGTTTACAGTATAAAAGTAAATTTAAAAGCATGGCAATGATATAAAAGACCCTGAAAGCCGATTCAGCACTGCTATGCAGGTCTAGTTATTATTATTTTGTTTTTCGGGGGAGCCTATTTCTCAGTGCCTGTAACAGATACCGATCTGGGACCTAATTCTCTATCGGGAAACCATGTGTTGGCTACTTGATAAACTATTTTTGAAACTTCTGCGCAGACCGGAAGTGGTCGAATTTCCTGCTGTGTCAAAAAATTAAAAAACGGCCGTAGATTCGTCAATTCTGTACCTATTTTCATACAAATGAGTCTTTTCTCGGACGATAGCAGTTGAAAATTTCGATATTTCGAAACTTCATCGTTGACTTATTGCGATCGAAAAATGAAAAATGTTGTTTGAGAGACAATTTTTGTTATTTTTCAAAATTTTCAAATTTGACCTACATTTTTGGATACCTGAAGGCAATCCGGTTCCAGTAATATAAGTTTCATTCCGAGTTATTTTTTTTAATTTTTTTCGAATTTTCTTCACATTTTGTGAGCTTAAGTTTCGTTTTATGGCCGGATCAACGTTTCTCAAATTCCTGGAACATGAAGCAATATTGTCAAACCACCGTTTAAAGCAATTTCAACAACAATCCGTAAACCGTAAGTAGTCGAAATAATATGCGATATTTTGAAAAAAACGTGAAAAATTGGTGTCTTTCTCCGTCCGATATCAATGGATTAAACAAATTAAGGTATCATTTGGTCGGGCGGTGTTTGGACCACTGAATGATACCCAATTTGTACAGATACGATGAGCAGGAAGCAACATATGGCACGCTGAAAAACGAGTATTTTCTGATTTGGAGCGTTTTTGGATGCCTGTATCTCGAAAACTTAACCGCAACTTTTTTTAAAATTTTTTCTATCGAAAGTCCTTTCGGAGGTATTTTGCATGAAGCCATTCAATAATTGAAATGTGGTCGTATATTG
Organism: Patella caerulea; assembly: GCA_036850965.1. Classification (NCBI taxonomy): domain Eukaryota; kingdom Metazoa; phylum Mollusca; class Gastropoda; family Patellidae; genus Patella; species Patella caerulea. The sequence goes on along the minus strand of JAZGQO010000008.1, from coordinate 657,788 downwards.
TCGTCGCCCCCGTCCGTCCGGCGGTCCGGCGGTCCGGCGTCCACAATTGCTTGTGGATGCTCTACAGGCTAAAGTTAATATCCGATTGACTTTAAATTTATACACAGTGTTTAAGGTCATGAGACGAAGAAGCCTATTGTTTTTCAGCGTTTTCCGATAATAACTACCAGAGTTATGGCCCTTGATCACTTCAAAATATCTTGTGGACGCTCTAGAGGCCAAAGTTAATATCCGATTGACTTTAAATTTATACACAGTGTTTAAGGTCATGAGACGAAGAAGCCTATTGATTTTCAGCGATTTCTGATAATTAGTGCCAGAGTTATGGCCCTTGATCACTTCAAAAAATCTTGTGGACGCTCTCGAGGCTAAAGTTAATATCCGATTTACTTTAAATTTATACACAGTGTTTAAGGTCATGAGACGAAGAATCCTATTGATTTTCACCGATTTCAGATAATAACTACCAGAGTTATGGCCCTTGATCACTTCAAAATATCTTGTGGACGCTCTAGAGGCCAAAGTTAATATCCGAGTGACTTTAAATTTATACACAGTGTTTTTATGGTCATGAGATGAAGAAGCCTATTGTTTTTCAGCGATTTTCGATAATAACTACCAGAGTTATGGACCTTGATCACTTCAAAATATCTTGTGGACGTTCTAGAGGCCAAAGTTAATATCCGATTGACCTTAAATTTATACACAGTGTTTAAGGTCATGAGATGAAGAAGCCTATTGTTTTTCAGCGATTTTCGATAATAACTGCCAGAGTTATGGCCCTTGATCACTTCAAAATATCTTGTGGACGCTCTAGAGGCCAAAGTTAATATCCGATTGACTTTAAATTTATACACAGTGTTTAAGGTCATGAGACGAAGAAGCCTATTGATTTTCAGCGATTTCTGATAATTAGTGCCAGAGTTATGGCCCTTGATCACTTCAAAAAATCTTGTGGACGCTCTCGAGGCTAAAGTTAATATCCGATTTACTTTAAATTTATACACAGTGTTTAAGGTCATGAGACGAAGAATCCTATTGATTTTCACCAATTTCAGATAATAACTACCAGAGTTATGGCCCTTGATCACTTCAAAATATCTTGTGGACGCTCTAGAGGCCAAAGTTAATATCCGAGTGACTTTAAATTTATACACAGTGTTTAAGGTCATGAGATGAAGAAGCCTATTGTTTTTCAGCGATTTTCGATAATAACTACCAGAGTTATGGACCTTGATCACTTCAAAATATCTTGTGGACGTTCTAGAGGCCAAAGTTAATATCCGATTGACTTTAAATTTATACACAGTGTTTAAGGTCATGAGATGAAGAAGCCTATTGTTTTTCAGCGATTTTCGATAATAACTGCCAGAGTTATGGCCCTTGATCACTTCAAAATATCTTGTGGACGCTCTAGAGGCCAAAGTTAATATCCGATTGACTTTAAATTTATACACAGTGTTTAAGGTCATGAGACGAAGAAGCCTATTGATTTTCAGCGATTTCCGATAATTAGTGCCAGAGTTATGGCCCTTGAACACTTGAAAATATCTTGTGGACGCTCTAGAGGCCAAAGTTAATATCCAATTGACTTTAAATTTATACACAGTGTTTAAGGTCATGAGACGAAGAAGCCTATTGATTTTCAGCGATTCCCGATAATTAGTGCCAGAGTTATGTCCCTTGATCACTTCAAAAAATCCTGCGGACGCTCTAGAGGCCAAAGTTAATATCCGATTGACTTTAAATTTATACACAGTGGATGCTCTAGAGGTCAAAGTTAATATCCGATTGACTTCAAATTTATACATAGTGTTTACAGTCATGAGACTAAGCCGTCTATCGATTTTCAGTGATTTTCAATAATTGCTGCAATAGTTATGGCCCTTGATCACTTCGAAAAAATCTTGTGGAAGCTCTAGAGGCCAAAGTTAATATCCGATCGACTTTAAATTAACACACAGTGTTTAGGGTCATGAGACGAAGAAGCCTATTGATTTTCAGAGATTTAAAATAATTATTGCCAGAGTTATCTCCCTTGATAACTTCAAAAAATCTTGTTACAATATAGAGGCTAAACTTATCATCTGATTGACTTTAGATTGATACACAGAGTTTAAGGTGTTGAAACGAACAAGTATTTTGATTTTCAATGAATTTTAATAACTGAACAGCTAAATCCATGATATTAAATGTTTCATGTATATACTAATTGTTAGTGTGGGGTAACACTTTATAAAAAGCAATCAAATTCTAATGATTTTCTGATAATTACATAATGAGCCGTTACTCTTAATCAGTTTTTAGTGTATTACAAATGTTTCATTAGCAAAAAAAGTAAAAATATGCGACAACCCTTGTTGACTGCCCGGACGATTTAGCTGCTGTGGGCGTATGTTTCGTTGCCTGGCAACCTATCTTTTAACATTCTGAGACGCCTTTTTCTCGAAAACGACGCCTACGATTTTTCTTAAACTTTTCTTACTCAAAGTCCTATTGGTTGTCTATATAGTGAATTCAAAATGAAAAGCATTGAAATAATATAGGTGGTCCAAAAATGGCATCAAACTTTGAAAAAAATTGAAAAATCGTTAAATTTTTGTAAACGCTTTATTTTTTTTCCAAAACTACTCAATGGATGTTTCTGACACTTCTGGTACGTAAAGTTAAGTATCCAAAGAACTTCGTAAAGCTATCACAACAACGATCGTAAAACCGGAAGTAGTCGAAAAAATGTCCGATATTTTGAAAAAAATTAATTCTTTTACGAAAACTTTTTTATACGCCCACATTGAAATGTGGTCGTATATTGTCGTCGCCCCCGTCCGTCCGTCGGTCCGGCATCTACAATTGCTTGTGGACACTCTACAGGCTAAAGTTAATATCCGATTGACTTTAAATTTATACACAGTGTTTAAGGTCATGAGACGAAGAAGCCTATTGTTTTTCAGCGTTTTCCGATAATAACTACCAGAGTTATGGCCCTTGAACACTTCAAAATATCTTGTGGACGCTCTAGATGCCAAAGTTAATATCCGATTGACTTTAAATTTATACACAGTGTTTAGGGTCATGAAACGAAGAAGCCTATTGTTTTTCAGCGATTTCCGATAATAACTACCAATAACTAAATATCTTGTGGACGCTCTAGAGGCCAAAGTTTATATCCGATTGACTTTAAATTTATACACAGTGTTTAAGGTCATGAGACGAAAAATCCTATTGATTTTCAGCGATTTCCGATAATTAATGCCAGAGTTATGGCCCTTGAATACTTGAAAATATCTTGTGGACGCTCTAGAGGCCAAAGTTAATATCCAATTGACTTAAATTTATACACAGTGTTTAAGGTCATGAAACGAAGAAGCCTATTGATTTTCAGCGATTTCCGATAATTAGTGCCAGAGTTATGGCCCTTGATCACTTCAAAAAATCTTGTGGACGCTCTAGAGGCCAAAGTTAATATCCGATTGACTTTAAATTTATAAAGGTCATGAGACGAAGAAGCCTATTGATTTTCAGCGATATCCGATAATTACTACCAGAGTTATGACCCTTGATCACTTTGAAAAATCTTGTGAATTCTCTAGAGGCTCAAGTTAATATCCGATTTACTTTAAATTTATACACAGTGTTTAAGGTCATGAGATGAAGAATCCTATTGATTTTCAGCGATTTCCGATAATTAGTGCCAGAGTTATGTCCCTTATCACTTCAAAAAATAGGTTGCCAGGCAACGAAACATACGCCCACACAGCAGCCAAATCGTCCGGGCAATCAACAAGAGTTGTCGCATATTAAGGAATTATCAGAAAATCATTAGAATTTGTTTGGTTTTTATAATCAAACGTTTTTTTTTTTTTAAATCAGATAATAATTGTGATCTCCAGAGGCACAACAAGCTAAAAAGGGTGATTTTTCGTACAATCAGGGGACATAATTCAGGAAGTAATGACCCAATGGGCACAAATATCGAAAGGAACCAAGATCTTTCGGTTATAAACTTACATGTCAAGTTTCATCAAAATCGATTCAAAATTGTGACCTCTATAGGGTTCACAACCTTGATATAACGTATTTTCACACTACTCGTGTACAAACGGCGGCCATTTTGTCCATCAATTCTAGTCCGATTTTCTCGTAATTCACACTCTCTCATCATTACCATGTAACGGTGATATAGTCAAACGTTTTTTTAAATCGGATAATAATTTTGACCTCCAGAGGGACCAAAAGCGATTTTTCGGACAATCCGGGGACATAATTCAGGAAATTATGATCCAATGGGCGCAAATATCGAAAGGAACCAAGATCTTTGGGTTATAAACATATAAATTTTTGGTCCGATATTCACAAAATTCATACTCAACCTTCATAACCATGAAATGGTGATATAATCAAACGTTTTTTTAAATCGGATAACAATTTTGACCTCCAGAGATACCACAAGCTAAAAAGGGCGATTTTTTGGACAATCAGGGGCCATAATTCAGTAAGTTATGATCCGATGGGCGCAAATATCGAAAGGAACTAAGATCTTTGGGTTATAAACATACATGTCCAGTTTCATCAAAATTGGTTCAAAATTGTGACCTCTATAAGGTCCACAACCTTGATATATTTTCACACTATTCGCGTACAAACGGTGGCCATTTTGTCTGTCAATTTTGGTCCGATTTTCACGAAATTCGAACTCAACCTTCATAACCATGTAACGGTGATATAATCAGACGTTTTTTTAAATCGGATAACAATTTTGACCTCCAGAGGGACCACAAGCTAAAAAGGGCGATTTTTCGGACAATCAGGGGCCATAATTCAGGAAGTTACGATCCAATTGGCGCAAATATCGAAAGGAACCAAGATCTTTGGTTTATAAACATGCATGTCACGTTTCATCCAAATCGGTTCAAAATTGTGACCTCTATAAGGTCCACAACCTTGATATAACATATTTTCACACTATTCGCGTACAAATGGCGGCCATTTTGTCTGTCAATTTTGGTCCGATTTTCACGAAATTCAAACTCAACCTTCATAACCATGGAACGGTGATATAATCAAACGTTTTTTTTAAATCGGATAACAATTTTGCCCTCCAGAGTGACCACAAGCTAAAAAGGGCGATTTTTTGGACAATCAGGGGCCATAATTCAGGAAGTTACGATCCAATTGGCGCAAATATCGAAAGGAACCAAGATCTTTGGGTTATAAACATGCATTTCAAGTTTCATCCAAATCGCTTCAAAATTGTGACCTCTACACTGTTCACAACCTTGATATAACATATTTTCACACTATTCGCGTACAAATGGCGGCCATTTTGTCCGTCAATTTTGGTCCGATTTTCATGAAATTCGAACTCAACCTTCATAACCATGTAACGGTGATATAATCAGACGGTTTTTTAAATCGGATAACAATTTTGACCTCCGGAGGGACCACAAGCTAAAAAGGGCGATTTTTCGGACAATCAGGGGCCATAATTCAGGAAGTTACGATCCAATTGGCGCAAATATCGAAAGGAACCAAGATCTTTGGTTTATAAACATGCATTTCAAGTTTCATCCAAATCGGTTCAAAATTGTGACCTCTACACTGTTCACAAGCTAAAAAACGTGATTTTTCGTACAATCAGGGGCCATAACCCATGAAGTTACGGTCCGATACATGCCAATATCGAAAGGAACCGAGATCTTAGGGTGATAAACCTATATTTAAAGTTTCATTGAAATCGGATAAAAATTGTGACCTGTAGACTGTTCACAAACAATTGTGGACGGACGCTCTAGAGGCCAAAGTTAATATCCGATTGACACAGTGGATGCTCTAGAGGTCACCCTTGTTGACTGCCCGGACGATTTAGCTGCTGTGGGCATATGTTTCGTTGCCTGGCAACATATCTTTTATTGATGAATATTTTTATACGCCCACATTTTCATGTGGACGTATATTGTCGTCGCCCCTGTTCGTCCGTCCGTCCGTCCACAATTGTTTGTGAACAGTCTACAGGTCACATTTTTTATCCGATTTCAATGAAACTTAAAATATAGGTTTATCACCCTAAGATCTCGGTTCCTTTCGATATTGGCATGTATCGGACCGTATTTCATGGGTTATGGCCCCTGATTGTACGAAAAATCATGTTTTTTAGCTTGTGAACAGTGTAGAGGTCACAATTTTGAACCGATTTGGATGAAACTTGAAATGCATGTTTATAAACCAAAGATCTTGGTTTCTTTCGATATTTGCGCCAATTGGATCGTAACTTCCTGAATTATGGCCCCTGATTGTCCGAAAAATCGCCCTATTTAGCTTGTGGTCCCTCTGGAGGTCAAAATTGTTAACCGATTTAAAAAACCGTCTGATTATTTCACCGTTACATGGTTATGCAGGTTGTGTTCGAATTTCGGGAAAATCGGACCAAAATTGACGGACAAAATGGCTGCCGTTTGTACGCGAATAGTGTGAAAATATGTTATATCAAGGTTGTGGACCTTATAGAGGTCACAATTTTAAACCAATTTTGATGAAACTTGACATGTATGTTTATAACACAAAGATCTTGGTTCCTTTCGATATTTGCGCCCATCGGATCGTAACTTCCTGAATTATGGCCCCTGATTGTCCAAAAAAATCGCCCTTTTTAGCTTGTGGTACCTCTGGAGGTCAAAATTGTTATCCGATTTAAAAAAACGTTTGATTATATCACCATTTCGTGGTTATGAAGGTTGCATATGAATTTCGGACCAAAAATTGAAGGACAAAATGGCTGCCGTTTGTACGCGAATAGTGTGAAAATATGTTATATAAAGGTTGTGGACCTTATAGAGGTCACAATTTTGAACCGATTTTGATGAAACTTGACATGTATGTTTATAACCCAAAGATCTTGGTTCCTTTCGATATTTGCTCCCATTGGATCATAACTTCCTGAATTATGTCCCCGGATTGTCCGAAAAATTGCTTTTGTTCGCTTTTGGTCCCTCTGGAGGTCAAAATTATTATCCGATTTAAAAAAACGTTTGACTAGATCACCGTTACATGGTAATGAAAAGAGTGTGAATTACGTGAAAATCGGACTAGAATTGACGGACAAAATGGCCGCCGTTGTACACGAGTAGTGTGAAAATACGTTATATCAAGGTTGTGGACCCTATAGAAGTCACAATTTTGAATCGATTTTGATGAAACTTGACATGTATGTTTATAATCAAAAGATCTTGGTTCCTTTCGATATTTGCGCCCATCGGGTCATTACTTCCTGAATTATGTCCCCTGATTGTACGAAAAATCACCCTTTTTAGCTTGTTGTGCCTCTGGAGGTCACAATTATTATCTGATTTAAAAAAAAAACCGCTTGATTATAAAAACCAAACCAATTCTAATGATTTTCTGATAATTCCTTAATATGCGACAACTCTTGTTGACTGCCCACACGATTTGGCTGCTGTATGGGCGTATGTTTCGTTGCCTGGCAACCTATTTTTTGATGATATTTTACACGGGAATTATTGATATAAAATTAAACCATGCTAGTCCCGAAATGACATAGTTTGTGTCTAGTCGACGTTAAACCCCATTTCTCTCATCTCGGTAGTGCCGGTTAATTTGAGATATATTTTGTCTCCCTTTAAGTTTTTTACCTTTTAATTTCAGTTTATGGGTTCTAAGTTTATTATTTATTGGCTGATGTGTATAAAACAATTCTCAGTTGCGAATTCTCAACTTATTTGTTACCGATAATTATTTCTTTTGGCACCGGAAGTGAAGTAATTTTGCCAGATTTTACAATTTTGACCGGTGTATTCGCAAGCAAATATTACTTACAAATTTGATAGAGGGTGTCACTGAATCATAACAACTACAGTATCGTTTGGTAGCTCGATGGATCGCCTATTGTATGACGCACTTCCTGTCTGATTCCTGAAAGCCGATTCAGCACTGCAGGTCTGCAGGTCTAGTTATTATTATTATTCAGATTCCAATTTGAATAGATCTCAGCAACTACGTGTCGCATCGTTACGATTTCTTCGGTTTTACTGGGGAAAGTGGGTGTGAATTAGAGGATAAAGCTATTTTGAACGTTCTGCGACAATGCGAAATGTCCGAAATCACCGAAGTTATCGTTTTTGAAAATATTGCAGTAATTTTAACAATAATCATTGGATTTTAACTTTTGATACATTTTGGCATAGCCTGAGACAGGGCACATAGCTACGCTACTTTCGATTTTTGATTTTCGGCAAATCTTCGAAGATATTAGGCGCCAAATTTCGGAAATTAAAAATTTTACAAAAAACTTTTTTATTTATGAATATTTTTTAGTCGTATTGTGCACAGAATTAAAGAGTCATCTGACTAGTGCAAAAATGCTAAAAAAATTTGTCTCAGTAATTTTCCTTGGCCGCCATTGGCTAATTCAGTTTTTCAGTCCTAGATTAATTTTTTATTGTTCGATTTGTATAAAACAAAGTTCATATGCTTCGTTGTCTCAATTGTCATTTTTTTTATTACCGAAAGTGTTATCTGTCGGCACCGGAAGTGGCATAATTTTACCAAAAACTACAATTTTGACAGTTAGGTACCATTTTTCGAAAACAAATATTATTTTTTGGAAAAGAGTGTGCCCTTTCAAGGCGCAAAAAATGTCGGAAGTAGTTTTTTTAATTTCGATTTCATTTTCGAGCAAATTCGATTAAGAGGCTAAAAATGGTGTAAAATTGACCTGTTTCAGGCTTTTCAGATTTTAAAATATTTCTTCGTAACTTTTATAAACTTGTAGCTATAATCCATACGAAGAAAATGTATGTTAAAATTAGTTTGTAATATAAGCAGTTACCAAGAAATGGGCAGTTCTGTACAAGTCACTGTTTTCGTTATTTTGCCTGTAAAATAGTCAATTGTTATTGGATTTTTATAAAAGTGACATCATTTGATTCAAAAAGAATGTGGCGTCATATCAAGTTGATTACAATTTAAAATTGACACCGGAAGTGACGTCATTTGGTAAAAAACTGCATTTTAAACTTTTTAAAGCAATGTTTTATTCAACCAAGAATAACTTAATATGTATTAATAATTTTAACTTTTGGTTTAAATTCACATATAAACACAACTCATATGGTCATATAGATATCATAAAATTGTTTCTAACTTGTTCGGTTGCCGAGAAATAGACGGTTTTCTACAGGTCACTTTTGAAGGTTTCGGGGCCATAAAAGTGTCAATTATTATTCGATTTTCATAAACGTTACACCATGTTATACCTAATGCCATTTGAGATTTCATACAAGTAATTTAAGATTTTCATTATCACTGGAAGTAACGTCATTTTGGCAGATATTTTATTCAAATGAGTCTGTTTTGAAATCTTTTTCAAATTATGGTATTTGATGTCAATCAACAAATAGAATGAACCCATACGATCATACAGATACCACAAAATGGTTTCTAACTTGTACGGTTGCAGAGAAATAGCAGATTTTCTACAAGTCACTTTTCAAGTTTTTTGGTCTTTAAAAGTGGCAATTATTATTCGATTTACAGGGCATGATTTGTCCCACTTTGCTCCCCTTAGATCTTGTAACAGAATTTCGGCTCCTTTTCGTTGAAATATAAAGACTGATTCATTTCACATTTATTTTAAATAAACATGCCATTTTCATACATTTTCAGCACGAGATATTCCCAGAGTTCCAAGCGGTATAGGCGTAAACATGGATCAATTACGTTACACTCTCCTATGTTAGCCTGTGACGACAGGTTAACATCATCACTTAAATAGTGTTATCTGAGTCTGATTGAATTACAAATACAAAATGTGTTACAGTCCACTGTTGAATAACAAACTTCGCTTAAGAGTTCAAAGTAATTGAAAATATCCTATCTGATCAGGAATTTACTGTCAACTGAATATACTAAATAAACACTGATTAATAGATAACATTTAGAGTTAATTCACATAAACACATCAGTTACGATCTCAATTCTTCTATCCACTTTCTTCTCAATTTTTCACCTTCTACAGCCGCTGTACGTCTTTCTCGAACATTGGGGCTAACATCTGGAGTAATTACTACTGGATCAAAATCCTTTGATTTACAAACCTCGTTTTCTATGACTGTCGCGTTTTTTTGAGCTTAAACTAGTTTCTAGTGGATATAATAATTGTACTGGGCGTTTTATAACCAAATTCTTTCCACTCTTGGTTTTGATCTTTACTGATGCACCTCTAACTTCACCATCTTTTCCAGTGATAAAATCTTCCACGACTCCTAATCTCCAAAATCCTTGATGGTGATGTTCGTCATGAATAAGAACGACGTCATTAACTGATATTACTTGAGTACCCGTTGGCCATTTAAGATTCTTATGACTGTTTCTCAATTCTAGCAAATATTCATTTCGCCATCTTCTCCAAAAATGGTTTAATACTGAATTTATATGTTTCATTCTTCGGGTGAGATCACTTGTTGAAACATCTATATCCAAGTCATTTGAAGTAACATTTTCTGGAAGGCCTGATATCTTTCTTCCACAAAGTAAATGCGAAGGCGTGAGGGGCTCTTCTATATCCTCAGTTAAAACAACGGACGTGAATTCAAAATCATTTCGATTTCAACAACACTTGTTAACATTTCATCGTAAGTGAGTGTGGCTTGTCCTAAAGTTTTCTTAAGACACTGTTTTACAGATTTGACAAGTCGTTCATAAAATCCTCCCCACCAGGGAGCCTTGGCTAAATTATACGTCCATGTTATCCTGGTCTTCAAGAATGAGTTTTTGACATGTTTCGAATTCAAAATACTATCCGATTCTCTTGAAACTGGCTTGAACGTTGAGGCATTATCTGATACAACTATCGTGGGTGTGTTTTTCCTTGCTGTAAATCTTCTGAAACTTCTAAGAAATGATTCTGGAGTTAAATCTTGTACCATTTCGAGATGAACTGCTCGGGATACACAACATGTGTATAGACATATCCATATCTTCGATAAAATTCCATCTCGTTGCTTTATGAATACTGGACCAATGTAATCTAGGCCTGTGTAACTAAAACATGGTGCTTCTTTGATTCTGAAATCTGGAAGTGGTGGTGTTGATGGAGCTAAGTAAGGTTTCGCATCAAATCGTCTGCATATCGTACAGTTGAATACAATTTTCCTTGCAAACTGTCTTCCCTTTATTAACCAAAATCTGGAACGGATGTCAGTTAGTGTAGTATTCACACCCCCATGCATGACTTTCCTGTGTGAATCCTGAACAATAAGAGTTGCGAACCAATGTTTTGTATCTAACAAAACTGGAAATCGACTTGAGTAAGGAAGATCTGAATTCTGTAATCTACCAAGGGCTCTTAAAATTCCATCTTTATCTTCAAACAAACCATATTGATTCTTCAATGATTCAAAATTATCTCTTGTCTTCAATAAAACTTGAACTTCTTTTATCCATAAATTTTCTGCTTTCTGAATATCTTCTACTGATAAACATCTATCATACGATTCAATATTAGTCTTCTTAGTTTGGATGATCTTCACGAATTTCATAACATAGGCGGTAACCCGTAAAAGTCTGTTGAGGTCACTGAAGTTATTACAGTTGATTATTTCATTCAAGTTTTGATTTCTAGTGGGCAGTAATAGAACAGAAACTGTTGACTGATTTAAATTTCTCAATTCTCCGATTTTTAATTCAACTTTACAATCTTCTGGAATGTATTCTTCATTATTCTCTTGGTTGACTTCTGAATTAAACTGATAACTCTTTAACCATTCTGGACCTTGAAGCCATATTACTGTATCTCTCAAGAATTCATTCGGATTCATACCCCTTGAAGGAATATCTGCTGGATTACTTATACCTGGACAATGATTCCAACAACTGACAGGTAGAAGAGTACGTATCTCATTCACACGATTCTGGATAAATTGTTTCCATTCTTTGGTTTGATTCTTGATCCAAAAGAGGGCTACTTTACTGTCAGTCCAACAGACAGTATTGCTGATTTCTAATTCAGTTTGAAATGCGTCTTGAATGGTGACCATCAATCTTGATAATACTAATGCCGATAACAATTCTAGTCTGGGAATGGAGTGTTGAACTACTGGGGCAACTCGTGTCTTGGATGCTATAAATCTAACAATGGTACTTGTTGTGGTTCGTATCTGAAGGTAAATAACTGCGCCATAGGCTTTCATTGATGCGTCACAAAATCCGTGTAAATCACAAGAAATGATTTGGTCTTGTATATCATTGAAATAACATCTACTTAAGCTGAAAACGTCTGCCTTCGACATGACATCCACTAATGTATCAAATCTGAATTTGAGTTCTCCATCTAATGGTTCATCCCAATCAATTCCTAATTTGTAGTGGTCCTGGAACAGAATCTTGAATTGTACTATAAATGGTGATAAAAGTCCTAAAGGGTCGTAAAAAGTTGAAGAGACGCTAACAACATGACGTTTGGTTGGTTGAATATTTCTGGCAAATTCTGAAATTGACTGTATATCGAATACTAAGGTATCTTCGACTGGATTCCATGTGACTCCTAATATCTTGTGTTGATTCGTTGAATTATTTCCAAATTCTGCTTTAGAAAAAGAATCATCATCTTGTATGACAAATGAATTATTTTTACTGATCTTTATTTCATCTGAATTCTCTTCGTTTAGTTTGACTTGACTTGATTTGACTCCAATGTAACTTTCTTCTGATTGAATTCTCTCTAGAAGATACTTGGAATTTGACAAAAATTTTCTTAAATTGAATCCACCTTCAGCCAGTCTGGATTTAGATTTCTGATAGAATTCGTATGCTGAATTTTCATCATCGGCGCCTGAGGACAGGTCATCTACATAAATTGATCTAAGGAAACATCTAACGAAATCAGGATCTTCATTCATGTATTGTTCAATATGTTGCTTAATTGTCGCATTTAGCAAAAATGGACTTGAAGACACGCCGAACACTACACGTGTAAATCGAAGGACTATCAATGATTGGTCATCTTGAATATCATTCATCCACAAAAATCTAAGAACATCCCTATCCTTTTCATTCATAGATACCATCAGAAAGGCCTTTTCAATGTCCCCTACAACAGCAATTCGATGAATTCTAAATCTCAATAAAATGTTGAATATGTGTTCAGTTAATGGAGGTCCTGCATACAAACAATCGTTTAAAGAGGGTCCACTGGATCTGGCCGAAGCATCGTAGACAATTCTAATTTTCGTAGTTGATTTATCTCTTCTTATTACAGGATGGTGAGGTAAATAATGTACATTTCCAACTTCACCCTTAGCTGGCTCCTTTACTTCTTCAATGATTCCCCTCTCCAATTGATCCTTAATTACAGCGTCATATTCTTTAAATATTTCTGGATGCATTCTGAGTCGTTTCATTAAGTTAATTAATCTTCTGGTACAAAGATCATAATTGTCGGGTAAGATGGAATGTGGTATTTTCCATGGTAACTGTACCTCATACTGGTTATTTTTGAAGACAATTTTTTCTAATAAATCATCGTAGATCGACTTTGGTTGAATTCCCATGGACTCTAATTCCCTAAAACGTTTCAGGCTATCATCTAAGCTGACTTCGTTGATAAAAAGAGATGTGATCTGATTTAAAGAGATCATGCTGTGTTGAGTGTCTTGAGTCTTCAATCCATATACTGGTCCTGATAACACCCATCCAAGATTGGTCTGTATTGCTGTTGGTCCACCCTCCCCCCGTAACACTCTGCCCGTGAAGAAGTTCCATTGCTGATCAGACCCAATAAGAATATCTATTTTAAGTTCATTATCATCTGAAGTATAATCTGCAAGTTTGAGATTACCTAAATGAGGGTACTTCCCTTTAACTTCCAATATAGGTTGACCATGGACAGGATCACATATGTGAGGGACAACAAATGCTGATACTTGAACGGTTCCGGTTTCAGTTTCTATGAAGAAATTAACTATGTCAACATCCATCGGAACTTCTGATTTGGATCCAAATGTATTAATTGATACAGATTGTCTTCCAGTAGAAGGCAAGTTCAATGTATTTTTGACTTTAATCGTAACATAAGATCTCTGACTTCCACTATCAAATATTAAACGAAAGTTCCTTTTGAAGTTTGGATTAGCTGATCCGTGGATTACAACTTGTGCAGTTTGCAGTAGCACTGGCGTTGAAGAACCTATATACATGCTACAGAATTGTGAGATGTTGTGGCTTGTGTGCTTGCAGGCTTTGGAATGAATTGACTGGAACTGAAATTCGACTTGACATTGGTCATACTTGGCATATATTGATTGTTACCATTTCTAGGACTTTGACTTTGATTATATTCCCGTTGACTGCAAATACTGATATGATGAAATCCATCGCAACAGGGACACTTCTTTCCGTCGGGACAGTTTCTTCCAATGTGACCTTTTTAAGACAGACATAACATCTTCCATATCGACTGAGTAATTCCTTTCTTGCAGATATACTTGTTACAACTTGACAAGAGTTCGATGTATGGTTTGATCTACAATATGTGCAGCTGATTTGATTAAAGTTTTGCTGATTCGGGTTTCTGACAAGTAATGATGTCGCAGATCCAAGTCTTCTTTTTGGAATATAATTATCTGTCTTACTGATGAGCTTCTCTTGAAAACTTTCATTTGATTTCGATTGCCGACTGGTAAATGCTCTTTCCCTGGCTTCCAGTTCTTTCAGTAGTATATCTAAAACTCGATCTAGCTTCCAATCATCTCCCTGGACTTCTCTACTGACTATCAGGCGAAGATCTGGAGGTAACTTATTCATTAATATAGATGACAGCAAACTACCATAAGATTCTGATGGCACTCCAAGGGATCTTAAGGCTCGGGCTTTTGATTCAACTGTATCATATAAGGTACGGAGAGCTTTTAGGTTCTGATTGGTCGATTCAATATTTAGAAGTGCCTCCATATGTTGATGTATTATAAGTTGCTTGTTACCAAACCGTCGCTTTAAGATTTCAATTGCCTCTTCGTAATTTCTTGAGGTAAGGGATAAACCTGCAATTGCATCTGCTGCTGATTTTTTCTAATAATGTATTCAGATAGTTGAACTTATCTATCCAATCTAAATTTGGATTTTTATGAATTGCCACTTCAAATGAGTCCCAGAAAGTTTGCCATGCTGATAAATCTCCACTGAATTTTTTCAAATCTAATTTAGGAAGTTTCAGATACGACCTTGAATCAAAATGGACTGGACTTGCTTGTGACAGACTGGATTCTGATTGCTGAGTAGGCTGAGGTTGAGTAGGCTGACTCTGAATTTGTGGTTCAGACTGAGTAGCTTGTGTGTGAGTTGCTTGGGTAGGAATTTGCTGAGTAGGCGTCTGAGGATCCACTTCTATTCTCGTACTACTAACCAGTGTTGACTTATCAATCCTTGAGTCAGAAATTCTTGACAGTGTGCTATCTATTTCTAATAATTTAAATCTAATCTTTTCATTGAAAATGTCGCATTCTTCGATTTCTTTGTCTATTTTGTCTTCATCGACAAGCTCTAGTATTGAATCATTCATGGTCTCCAACATTTTTAATTTATCGGTAAGTGCCGCCTTGGTTTGAATAAGTTTCATTTCAAATTGATTAGTCTCTTCGTCTTCCATAGCATTGACATAATTTATTTCATCTACTGAATTCAATAACCGCTTCACGGATGTACGATGCCCGCCTTGCACTCGTCTTTTTCTCGAAAGTTCTGACATCTTGTCTTATTTCAAATTCACAATTGACCCACCTTCTATTAATTGTTTACAATCGAATTTTGATGACAATCCTAGCTTGAATTCATTCCATATACTTGATTTCTATCCGTCTCGTCGGACCATGTAACAGAATTTCGGCTCCTTTTCGTTGAAATATAAAGACTGAATCATTTCACATTTATTTTAAATAAACATGCCATTTTCATACATTTTCAGCACAAGATATTCCCAGAGTTCCAAGCGGTATAGTCGTAAACCTGACTCGGAACAATCTGGTAATGTTCTAAGTATGGACATGGATCAATTACGTTACAGATCTGGGGCTGCACAACTACAGACCTCTTTACAAGTGAATTATTGAAAGAATAATGAACAATATGTTAATTAGTCCTGAAATGACCCAAATAGTCTCGAGTGGGCATTAAACACCATTTCTCTCACCTTTTCACACTATTCTCTTTACTAATTTTATGTGAAGCCTGATTTTACAAATCACAAGTTTTAATTTCCCTTGTTGAAATAAATATACTGGAGTCTTACTGGACCCTATCTGTTCAAGTTTTGTCCAAATATTTCAATGGAAATGGACCCAAAGTAGTAATTTTTTATCACTGTGCAAAAATGTGCCCACTTTCTACACCCATTACACTCTTGATACAACTGCTTTCAGGTTACATAATCTGTAAGCATTAGGATTATTGAATGACTGAATGCTTAGTGCACCACAGATCTCGAACCTGTTGTCATAATGTGCATACCAAGGTATAGGGTCACCTGCCTAATCTCCTTAATTAAACCTAGATTATATTAACAATTGATCATAAACCTTTCAAATAAAATAATTACTACAGTAAGATAATTTAAAAATAGAATGTCCTGTGTCTGATAAATGCAAATTTCTTGGAAATACATGCAAAATACTTCAGATATATGAATGTTATTTTGATAATATGAAAGTCTGAAATCATTTAAAATCAAAATTTTTAGTCAATCTTCGAAAAAACCATAGAAGTATGAATTTCAGTCTTCTAATACTCAGTAAGATTTATGTCTGCCGTTGTCTCGTAATCGATAGTGTCAATTATTTTTGTTCAGGTCAATGTTATTATTATGCGTTCACATTTATATAAGCAGCCTTTTTACTGTGTATGAAAGAGCAGCATTTTGGATCATTACGACTCATAATGCATGAAGTTTAGTTTGCATAGCCCATGCCTAGAGAGAAGTAAAAAGTCAACTATATATTCAAAGGGATGATAATAGACTTAAAGCTAACTGTATAGTGCATTTTGATATATTAGTCTCAAGACTGGAATAATTTTATTTTCCAAATATATGTATTACATTAAGCAGATAAAAATTGATTTTTTGAAAATCTCCTGGATGGTCAACGACTGGTTCATACATAAATGTGACTATTTTTATTTTGCTATTTTGGAGCAGACTTGAAACGCAAAAAAATATTCACTTCGATCCTAATTGGACTAGTTGTATTAAGCTTGTGGTAATTTTGAATGTTAATGTATTAGAAGTACAAAAGTAATAATTGGCCTTAGGATAATTATATAAAACAAAGACTTGGCATGAATAAAACAGAAATGATAATTATGAGAACTATATATCCCTTATAAAAATATATCTGTGGCCATTTCTCTTGATATTATAATGCCCTGAGTTGTACAGGTAAATATATCCCATTTTTGCTCTTTTTTGGTCATGATTGATAACCCTCATGTAGAAATCCTACAGCCTTCGATTTTTTTTTTTCAGATTTTAAACGAGATCTTTAGCTTTATCCCTTCTTTACCAATTTTAATTTTATTGCTATCTTTTGGATAAATCCCATCGTTTTAGATATTTAATAATAAGTTAGAGATCAAGAAGTGTTGTTATGCCCTATGATGCATCCAACCCACTCGAATTATTTCTTTTTGTTTTTTTTTTATAATAGAAATTACGTTTTATCTGTCTGTAGTGACTGGAAGAGTTTTAAATGAACTGTTGGGGATTAGACAATAAAATGCGAAGTGGGTGCACAGAATTCTTAATGTCAAATTATGGAGCACTGCAGAACAAATAGAAACAAAATTCAAATAATCTGTCATGTAATTAGAGTTCATCTATATGACCCTGATTTTGACTTCCCACACATCGAAAGTGTAAAATAAAACAAAATTTACATCTGTATGTTAATCAGACAGATAGACCAATCATTGACAGCATTTTCAGAACAGACTTTGATGTGTAAAATAGGAGAAAAGCTATTTTTTTTCAATAAAAAAATCTGGATTACAGGGCTTTCGTGTGACCTGGTGAACAATCCAATGTAGGTTTTAAAAATTTGGTTTAAAACTCTATGTATCACATTCACAAATTTTTTAATTTCTTTTACATCAACATGGTTACATATTATAGTATTGAGTTTTCTCTTGTAAAACATCTTATCAATTATGGATTGACTTTATTGAAAGTTGTATTGTGTGTTCATTTATATATATGAATATGTAATGATATTGGTGTCAATAAGTAAGAATGTTTTATAAATGACAACAGCTGTTTGCCTAAATCATCAAATAAAAAGAAAAATGTTTCACAAATAACATTCATAATATGAGTTATTGAGAATTAATGGACTTGAATGGGGTAATCATCTGAATCAACTTTACACTGTTTGTTTCGGTTCTGCCCAATTTACCCAATTTTCTTAAAACGACATGATGAAGCTGTTTATGTTCGGAAGACAAGAGGGATTGAGGGTATAGTCTGTATCACATAACCACTGTTTACTGACAAGTCGATTATGTTGGCAGTCTGGACAACCATGCTACTTATTAGGATGACCACTCCAATAATCGTTGAATTGGCTTGACTTCTCAGAAAGGATTAAGCCTCTGTCTAATTTGCCGACTATTAACCATGAATAATGCCAGGGGTTAGTGAGAAATTAAACAGATTATAAAATAGATTTGGACTGACCGTTGGATGGGGAACTTATAAACTATGAGTCTTTACCAAAGAATTATATTTATTTATTTGTATGTGTAAGAAAGGTTTGGGTGATAAATAAAATCTCCTACTCGGCAAAGCCTCATGTTAGTATAAAGGTCAATTTCATTTACTTATTTATTCCGTCAAAAAATTAAAAATTTGATTGTGTCCGAAAATTAAAGGACTACTTAAAAAAATTATGGGTCATACATATGTAGCGTTCATTAAATTTTGGGTAATACATGTACCAGTAATTATACATTATTAATATTAAACATGATAATAAATGGAACAACAAGTTATTTTTTGATTGTTTTTTTATTGATGGAAAACCGGTCATGGGAAATTGTGTGCATTGGCTAAAAAACATATTTGAAACCAATGTTTTTTGTGGAACATTTGTACAAGACCCAGAGCAGTGAACATTCTAATGTGTTTTCATCATTATGTGAGACAATGTAACATGATACAGAAATTAATACTGATATACTGTTTGATAACTTGGATAAATTTATCTTTGAAAATACATTTTCAATCCCTGATGTCAGAGTTATTAGTACATGTACATCACACAAGTTACTAGCCATGCCAGGGTATAATACAAATTGTGTGTTTAGTTAGGCCATATATTGATTTATTTATGGACTGTTAAACTAGTGGTAAATGAATTAATTGTCC
Organism: Patella caerulea; assembly: GCA_036850965.1. NCBI lineage: Eukaryota > Metazoa > Mollusca > Gastropoda > Patellidae > Patella > Patella caerulea. The sequence continues at coordinate 638,368 of JAZGQO010000008.1, read as the reverse complement.
CATATTATACCTACATGTATATAACATTTGCTTCAACTATATTATGCATGATAAATTACTGTATTTAAGTGATTCTTGTAAAGGGTTGATTGGTTTTGAAGATTGCATATATTGTATGATTTATAAAACATTATACACAGGGCAAAAAAACCCCAACCCTTTAATAGTTCACACAAGGTCGCTTAATATTAAGTAACTATATATATGTTGAAAGTTGTGTTTTTATACGCCCACATTTTCATGTGGACGTATTATGTCGTCGCCCCTGTCCGTCCGGACGTCCGTCCGTCCGTACGTCCGTCCGGACGTCCGTCCGTCCACAATTTGTTTGTGGACTCTCTACAGGTCACAATTCTTATCCGATTTTGACGAAACTTGAAATATAGGTTTATCCCCAAAAGATCTCGGTTCCTTTCGATATTGGCATGTATCGGATCAAAACTTCATGGATTATGGCCCCTGATTGTACGAAAAATCACGTTTTTAGCTTGTGGACCCTATAGAGGTCACAATTTTGAACCGATTTTGATGAAACTTGACATGCATGTTTGTAACCCAAAGATCTTGGTTCCTTTCGATATTTGCAGCTATCGGAATGTAATTTCCTGAATTATGGCCCCTGATTGTCCGAAAAATCACCCTTTTTAGCTTGTGGTCCCTCGGGAGGTCACAATTATTATTCGATTTGAAAAACCGTTTGATCATATCACCGTTGCACCCTAAGGAAGGTTGAGTTTGAATTTCGGGAAAATCGGACAAAAATTGCCATACAAAATGGCCGCCGTTTGTACGCGAATACTGTTAAAAAATGGTATATCAAGGTTGTGGACCCTGTGGAGGTCACAATTTTGATTCGATTTTGATGAAACTTGAAATTCATGGTTATAACCCAAAGATCTTGCTTCCTTTCGATATTTGCGTATATCGGATTTTAACTTCCTGAATTATGGCCCCTGATTATACGCAAAATCGCCTTTTTTTTTAGCTTGGAGGTCACAATTATTATTTGATTTAAAAAAACGTTTGATTATATCACCGTTACACCCTAAGGAAGGTTGAGTTTGAATTTCGGGAAAATCAGACAAAAATTGCCATACAAAATGGCCGCCGTTTGTACGCGAATACTGTTAAAAAATGGTATATCAAGGTTGTGGACCCTGTGGAGGTCACAATTTTGATTCGATTGTGATGAAACTTGAAATTCAAGGTTATAACCCAAAGATCTTGCTTCCTTTCGATATTTGCGCATATCGGATCGTAACTTCCTGAATTATGGCCCCTGATTATACGCAAAATCGCCTTTTTTTATACGCCCACATTGAAATGTGGTCGTATATTGTCGTCGCCCCCGTCCGTCCGTCCGTCCGTCCGTCCGTCCGTCCGTCGGTCCGTCGGTCCGTCCGTCGGTCCGGCGTCCACAATTGCTTGTGGACGCTCTACAGGCTAAAGTTAAAATCCGATTGACTTTAAATTTATACACAGTGTTTAAGGTCATGAGACGAAGAAGCCTATTGTTTTTCAGCGTTTTCCGATAATAACTACCAGAGTTATGGCCCTTGATCACTTCAAAATATCTTGTGGACGCTCTAGAGGCCAAAGTTAATATCCGATTGACTTTAAATTTATACACAGTGTTTAAGGTTATGAGACGAAGAAGCCTATTGATTTTCAGCGATTTCCGATAATTAGTGCCAGAGTTATGGCCCTTGATCACTTCAAAAAATCTTGTGGACGCTCTAGAGGCCAAAGTTAATATCCGATTTACTTTAAATTTATACACAGTGTTTAAGGTCATGAGACGAAAAATCCTATTGATTTTCAGCGATTTCCGATAATAACTACCAGAGTTATGGCCCTTGATCACTTCAAAATATCTTGTGGAAGCTCTAGAGGCCAAAGTTAATATCCGATTGACTTTAAATTTATACACAGTGTTTAAGGTCATGAGATGAAGAAGCCTATTGTTTTTCAGCGATTTTCGGTAATAACTACCAGAGTTATGGCCCTTGATCACTTCAAAATATCTTGTGGACGCTCTAGAGGCCAAAGTTAATATCCGATTGACTTTAAATTTATACACAGTGTTTAAGGTCATGAGACGAAGAAGCCTATTGATTTTCAGCGATTCACGATAATTAGTGCCAGAGTTATGGCCCATGAACACTTGAAAATATCTTGTGGACGCTCTAGAGGCCAAAGTTAATATCCGATTTACTTTAAATTTATACACAGTGTTTAAGGTCATGAGACGAAGAATCCTATCGATTTTCAGCGATTTCCGATAATTAGTGCCAGAGTTATGGCCCTTGATCACTTCAAAATATCTTGTGGAAGCTCTAGAGGCCAAAGTTAATATCCGATTGACTTTAAATTAACACACAGTGTTTAGGGTCATGAGACGAAGAAGCCTATTGATTTTCAGAGATTTAAAATAATTATTGCCAGAGTTATCTCCCTGGATAACTTCAAAAAATCTTGTTACGCTATAGAGGCTAAACTTATCATCCGATTGACTTTAGATTGATACACAGAGTTTAAGGTGTTGAAACGAACAAGTATTTTGATTTTCAATGAATTTTAATAACTGAACAGCTAAATCCATGATATTAAATGTTTCATGTATATACTAATTGTTAGTGTGGGGTAACACTTTATAAAAGGCAATCAAATTCTAATGATTTTCTGATAATTACATAATGAGCCGTTACTCTTAATCAGTTTTTAGTGTATTACAAATGTTTCATTAGCAAAAAAAGTAAAAATATGTGACAACCCTTGTTGACTGCCCGGACGATTTAGCTGCTGTGGGCGTATGTTTCGTTGCCTGGCAACCTATCTTTTTAGCTTGGAGGTCACAATTATTATCCGATTTAAAAAAACGTTTGATTATATTACCTTTACACCGTAAGGAAGGTTGAGTTCGAATTTCGGGAAAATCAGACCAAAATTGCCATACGTTTGTACGTGAATACTGTTAAAAAATGGTATATCAAGGTTGTGGACCCTGTAAAGGTCACAATTTTAATTCGATTTTGATGAAACTTGAAATGCATGGTTATAACCCAAAGATCTTGGTTCCTTTCGGTATTTGCGCATATCGGATGGTAACTTCCTGAATTATTCGAATTTCGTGAAAATGGTACCAAAATTGCCGGACGAAATGGTCGCCGTTTGTACGCGAATAGTGTAAAGATATGGTATATCATGGTTGTTGACTCTGTACAGGTCACAATTCTTATCCGATTTTGACGAAAAGTCACATTTCTAGGTTGTGTACCGTCACATCATAATCATTGTCGACTTCGAATTTCATGAATATCAGACTGGAACTGACCAACAAAATGGCTGCTCCCAATACAGTATGAAATACAGGACTTAATGATGTAGGAAAAATCACTTTCCGTATTGCTTGTTCTCTATCCATCTCTCGAAAATGTGGGCGTATCCTGCCTGGCAGTGCCAGCCTATCTTATATAAATGTATTGGTTGATTGTGAAATTGTTGCCAAGTATGTAACAATGATATATCTAAACCCACCTAGCCTGTAATTTTTAGAATAAATATATACATGGATACAGACCCATAATGTTCAGTTTGAATGAGAACATCTATTATTAAACAAATGTTATGGTCAGTTGGCATGCTAGAAAACCGATTACTCATTGATTTGGAATTGAGGTCAAAATTGGTCATTGGTTCCTTAAATAATTCTTGTTCCTAGATGGAGACCTAGGAAATTGTCTGTAGTGTTCTCGCCTATATACAACCTAATAAATAACAAATAATATGCGTTTAGCCTGTCGTAGCGCTTAGGATCAGACATTTATAGAATTCTTGATACATACATAATAATAACACTTATTAATAGATATTACTAAATGTATATGATTGTTAATACAAATACAGATTCCTATGATTCAACATTCGGTCCTAAAATTTTCTAAGACAAATATTCTGCAAAAACCTAGGGACCCCTTCAAACCATTACATGAAAGAGAGAGAGAAATTGGGTTTAACATCCACGTAGGGGTCTTTATTAGTGGGAGGACAGCGGCAGACCGAGAGAAGGTTGGACAGGCAATCCTACTCCTTGTCATGTACAATCGAGGAATTAAAACCACAGCAGTTGACTCAATGACAGACCTTATGAAACAGCCGGCACGTGCTAACCATTCGGCCATCCACCCCACCCTCACCCCCACCACATGAAAATCATACTGTTTAGCTTGAAGTGTCTTACACTTATAGATAAGCACCCACTTGCATGTCACATCTAATTGAAATCCATGACTATTTTCAACTATATGTTGAAAGGCTGAGAAATAAATTTTTCCAGTGCCTGGAATAAGATTGTATATATCATACCACTGCTGTGGCAAAAATTGTCCAGTATCTTACATATGACATTTTATAATTGTTTCTAAATTCCACTGTCAAGAGTAACATTTGTATACTGCTGTGACAACAATAAGGTTTTCCCCCACCTCGATTCTAGGTCTATTTTGGAATCCTTACCATCTATTTTTCACTGTGATTATGCTATCTGTGTAGCTCAAAGGTGAAACAGACATAGAATTTGATGTGAAATTTAAATATTTTATTCTGTTTTAGGGATCTTAAAATGGAGAATATTATGTTGGATGAAAATAAAAAGAGTATAAAGATTGTTGGTAAGAATAAATTTGTATGAGGAGAAATAGAATTTATAGGGTAAAGTTTTCATGTAGTAGAATATTGGTTTTATGTGGTAGTGTGTGTGCTTTCTCTGAAGGGTGATATTGATTTTTAGGTTAATAGGTTTAAGGTGATGTTAGATGGGGCAGATGATGTTTTATAAATTATTACCTTACAGTAAAGTGAATTCACCATGACAAATTCCTTTCAAAATATACATTTGACATGGCTGTCATCATTGTGAACAAAGTCTACAAATGAATTTATCATATTTATGTATTTAATATAAGTTCACCATGGCCACTGTTTTATCACTATAGAATCTTGTTAGTAATAATGAAATCAGATATATCATAGCTTGTTGACAGTTGACATCTGATTTTAGATAAATGCCTCATATCCACAAACTCAATGGCCCCCTTAGGCATGGATTCTCTCAGTTGAAATATTGTTAATGTCCTAAAAGTTATACCATGTGCAACATAATTATAATATTCAATCTTTCAAAATATGAAATGTGAAGTGGCATAATAACAGAGTGTCTAAGGACAAAAAAATACATATATGTCTCTTTACTGTACCTCTTGAAAAACGACGAGGTTTTGATTTGAAATAATGAAATACATTTAGATGTAAGAAGTATATTGAAATAATTAGAATTATATATAAGAAGTTTTTGTAATAATATAGATCTGGATATTAAAAAAGTATTTTATTATAAATTGGATATAGATATAAGAAGTGTATTATAATAAATTAGAAGTATATATATAAGAAGTATATATAAAATTAGATGTAGATATAAGAATATTGTGATAAATTAGATGTAGATATGAGATGTAAATTTTAATGATTTAGATCTAGATATTGAGTATATATAAGAAGTATATTGTAGTAAATTAAATATAGATATAAGAAATATATTGTACTAAATTAGATGTAGATATAAGAAGTAAAATATTATGAATTACATATAGATATAAGAATTATATTATAATAATTAAGATGTAGATATAATTCTTATATATAAGAATTGTAATAAAATTAGGTCTAGATATGATATATTGTTTTAAAGTAAATGTAGATGACATAGTGTTTTTTTATTATAGATTTTGGTTTAAGTAATACATTTACAATGGATGAACTTATGAAAACACATTGTGGCTCACCTGAATATGCAGCTCCAGAATTATTCTCTGCTGGAGAAAAATATGGTCCAGAAGTGGACATTTGGGCAATGTAAGTTCTCATGTATTAAAGTTGATCATCGTCTTTTGCATTTTTTTTTTTAGCAATATGTAATTTTTTACAGATTGATTATTTAATTAAAAAAACAAAATGAAAATGTCAACAGTATATTATCTCTGTGATTGGTCTCATTCAGATTAAAAAGTGAATTGCAAGTGGCACTGGCTGGTTTTGACAATTCCTATGGAGTGGTTGTACATGTTGATATTTCTTTTAGAGATTAAACTTTCACAATTTTACAGTTTGCACGGAATTCAAAATCAGTTTATATGATAATAAGGGATTTCTGTGTCAATAAACAACATTAATTCTCTTCACTATAGTACGAGGTTTCACTCAAAGTGGGTTTAAGTATGTAAATCAAAGTCCAGAACCGCCAACACAACCTCTGTACCGTGTCTGTAAATTTCAGATCATAAAATTTAGCTGCTCAGAATGACCACCAAAGTTAAATTACTCATTTAAGGAATTGCATTATTTTGTTATACGAGTGACTTGATAATCGCAATGATCACTTACTTACCCCTTACTTCTGCAAGTGTATGTATAGAGCTGGGTATCCAAGATTTTATTGCATGGAATTTGGAGATTTGTGGACAACCAAAAGTTTGTATTACTTCCAGAAAGTATCAAAGAGATTCATATAGTGGCACAGGACAAGAATAAAGTGATTTATCCATGATTTAATATAGAATGGTGTTTTCTCTTATTTCAGTGGTATTATAATATATGCAATGTTGGTAGGTAAACTACCATTTACAACTGTGTATACAGATCAGTATCGTCGTATTAAACTCTTGAAACAAATAGAGAAAGGTATTCAACAGGAACAGGAACAAGAAATGCTTCATCTTACGCAAGGTTTGTTTGTTTTTTATTTCTGTTGATAGGGATCATCATATTAAAAACATATTTGTCAAATTCAATCATGCAAGATAAATTTGAAACTATTGCATTAATATTTAAAGAAATATGGGTATGCCTCTGTCATTTGATATACAATATCTTGTTTTGTGTTTATAAAATTGCATAAAATTGAATGTAGATGTAGGGTAACTCAGCGATTCGCAGTCATTTAATTCTAAATATTGAGAGGATTCTGCTATATATCCACTAACATAATGTTTTTAGAATTCTATCATTCGCTTTATTTACTTTGATAAACCTTAAAGCTACAATATGATATTTTTAAGTTATATTTTTAAAATGTATTAAAATAAAGCCTTAAAAAGAATAATCCTATAATTCACTATTGCAAGTTGAGAAATTAGCAAATATATCATTTTCAACTCAAACGTTTAAAGATAGCTATCCCATGGGGGGTGGGGATAAAACAAGGGAGGTAATTGTGTTATTATTTCCAGTGTCAATGATTTTTAAGTGTGGGGAATAATGCCTATGATCGTATTATATTGAGTTGACAGCGTATTGAGCAAAAGACATAGAAATAATAATGTTTTGACTTTCTTAGGAAATATGAAATTCTCGCTTTAATATTCCAACTATGACTGGAAAAATAAATTGGCAAAATTTATTCAAATTTTACATCCTGATTAGCCGAAAGAACTATGATTCAAAGTTCTGAAATATTCTATGAAGATCTTTGTCCTTTACTGTCTTCATGAGATATCAAATGTTTAAATGTAGATGCCCAGATAATTCTGAAATTTGCAGTTGAAACATTTTTTAATTTTGTGTCGTTCTTCCTTGCATGCAAATGAAAAATCTCAGAAAGTTGAGAACAATCTAATCAGAACTATAGAGTTTAGATTGTTTAAAAGGGAATTAATTCTTTTTTTTTTTATTTCAGAATGTCGTGACTTAATACGTAGTATAATTGAACCAAAACCAGACATACGTCTTCCAATGCTGGATATTGAAATCCATCCATGGATCACCGAGGGATCCAAAGTTCCTTTTTTCCCTTTTGTTGCCATGCCTCGGGACAAATCTCTGAAGTCACAGGTAAAGACAAAGTTACAATTCTTTTTTTTTAAAAAAAAGTGAATATTACAAGTTTGTGACGGTCAAGTGAAAAAATTCTCTATAGAAAAATTTAGAAATTTCTTTTTAAAGATATTACACTTGTTTCTGAAATATGTATATATTTCTATAGCCTAAAAACATGAATTTGCAAGCATGGTTAAATATCAAATGAAATAGCATGAAGTTTTATTTTCTAATTCAATCTTCAAATGTTTGTTTTAAAAAAGCACAAACAAGAAAAACATCTATTTTGAGCTTGAATAAAAATTATTTGAACAGTTTTTTTCATAAAATGTATGTCATGTCCATGTACACTGTCTATTGATTATGTATATGCTTTTGATTTACAATTGAAACACACTATTTTCTTTTCACTGATAATGTGTCTTGCATTTTTTAAGTGCTTTTATCTTTATTTCTTTTTGTTTTAATCTCTGAACTTTTGCAAATTTTTATGAAAGATTGCTTTTGACATTTTGGCATTTACTCAAACAGTATAAAAGGTACAAACTTTACCCCCAGGATTTTCATTTAGCTGGTGAATCTATCTGTCTGGCTGACAATTGATGTATTAGATTCAAATATTGTGTATGCAATATTTTACATTTCAATGTTTTCCAAAATAGTGGATTTTGGGGATGAAATTTATAAAAATATGTCTGCCAGATCAGATGATAAAATGGAAGCTCTGTCACATACTGTTTTATTAAAACATTGTATCAAATAAAGATTATATTAATTCAAATCTTGCATGATATCCTTATGGATATTCTCAACATTGTCAAACCTGTTCAAATTCTTCCTTCTAAATTAAAAAAGCATGGATCCTTTTCCTTGATCAGTTTGACTTGTTTTACAAAACATTTTAAATGATAGGTTATGTCATAAAGTAATCTTTGAAAGCATGTGGAATTTTTGAGCTGTTTTCTGCAAAACAAAAAATGCTTTTCAGGATACTAGTTATTTCAAATTCATTAATGCATCATACAGTGCCCAGCCATCATTCCTTCAAACAGCTTTGTTCTTTGACCTCAAATACAACTCGCACATGACATAAAAGTCTCTAATTGTGACACAGCTATTGTATCATATAAATAGATAATATAAAGCATTAAAATTATTATATATCACAATGTCTGTAGTAGCTAAAATATCTTAAATAGAGAATATTGTCACGATAAGAAAAATGATACACAATAATTTACTGTAATATTTGTATATTATTTGACAGCATAATTGACTTGCAGTTTAATGGATAGTGTCTGCCACAGGATAATTAGGATACTTGCACATCTCAGTATCTCCCTGTATTAAAAGCAATGTTTGTTGATATTAGAAATCTCATTAGATTATTCTATGGAACTGATACTAAATTCACCAGTTCCATTGATACGACATAAAACAATTCACCTCACCAAGAGATTTTTCAGTTGACGAAAAATGTCTTAATTAGATTATCTCTTTGTGTTGTTATCTGTTAGAAATGTTCACATGTATTTATGGCAATTTCTGACTTTTTGCTTTTTTATATCTATTGGGAACAGAGTCGAGTTGTGGGTATACTTTTTGTTAGCATGTAAATATTGTCAATGTTATTACAATGTGTGTTTGTAAAGATGTAGGCCTACACTGTATATTGATTTTTGTATAAAGTATTAATGACTGTTATCGTGTAACTGTGAGAACAGAAGTACCCTATGGATCCTATTGTTATTCTTTTCGATCAAGTCTTTTCTTTAAAGTGATAAAACTGCCAACTATTATAAATAATCATTGGTCCTGTTGAAATCTACCAGTTATCTTGTATTATATATATATATCTATATGTGTAGGTCATTGATTATAATACTAAGAAGCTACCAATACCATTTATCTAAGCCAATCATATAAAGCCACATAGATATGATCTAATTCCAATATTTATGCTTTTGTTTGTAAGAAAATCTTGATTATCTTCCATTAGGAAGTTTTAAACATACAGCATACTATATAAAAATAGATAAATATCAAAATAATTATTTTGAACAAAAGAAATTATTTTGATTAATTCCTGGGCAAAATTTTTTTTCCTGCATGTCAGGTAACATGTTATAGATGTAACCATAATATATGTTAGTCTTAAATCATCTTAGAAGTACAGCAGCCTTCGAGACGTTAAATTCTCATTCCATTCTGTCATGTCTTTACACAGTTCCCATTTTACAGTGCGGGGGAAACATTTAGATATCTCTTTAGACCCTGATGAGTAATTGTCATGATAAATCATGCATGGATTGTTTGCTGTACCATGATATTTATTATTGTATTAGGGTTCAATCACAAAACAAACAATATAACATTAATTTATTTAATACCCAAGAGCTTCATGTTATACAATTTTTCAAGTTGTGCTACTGTACCATCTTGTCTATATCATCATTCAATCTGGATCCTAGGTAGACATCCCTCCACAACCGCACAAAAACTAAATTCTTTTATTCATGGATGAGATGGCTGTGAGACATTCCAATAAGGCACAGCCCCAAACCTATTTAACTTGATCAATGGCTATGATCATCTGTATGATGAAATAAATTCGTAATTCAATCATATATAATAAAGTTAATAAATCATTATGTTTTCCACTTACCAAAACAAGCATTGAACATATTCACTATGTTATATTCTACTATTGATGATTTGAAAGAGACAAATACAAACACAGAAATCCAATAATTACAGGCGCTTGACACAATCAAGGGACATAACTCCTTATCTGTAATGCTGTGTGTAGATTGCTAATATTCAAGTATCTGTATAAATAAATTAATTGATACCCAGGGTTACTTTGTAACTGTTTTCCGAAGTCCCAGTAGAAGATGCGATGAAATACAAAAAAAAATGAACATCATAGGTTACATATATTGTAAGATTTATTTAAAAGGATAGAAAGCATGAGTGTTTGGATGTGCTGCACTAGTACCAGTAATCTTAGATTGTTACTTAAAGACCACATCAAATGATTCAGAAATTTTTATGTACGGGTACTCAATAGTTACAAAATCAATTTTACGGCAAGATCAAACTTATCTGATTAAAATTGATTCAGATATTTACGTTTTAGTATCCGACTGCCAAAACGGTTTTCAAATTTTCAATTACAACCTTAATCCGGTTGATTGGCTGGTGACGTCACAGGCACTACACATAGTATACACATCATCTATACAATATATCACTGTATATACACACAGCCAGTTGACACGTGTGTATTTGTCGGTCCAATAAACATTTGACTGCCGTAATCATTAACGCGTAATTATTTACATGTAAGCTACATATCACTATATCAGTCAAAGCATTTTCAAAAGCCGACCTTCTCGTCTTGAGTTGTAATAGATTATATATTTGTGACAAGAATATTACCGAGTGTATTTCATATTACCGTTGTGTTATTGAGAGTTGTGGAAACTTCAGCAAGGGAAAGGGAAATAATGTTCCGGCGTTTCATAAATTTCCCAAGGATGAAATCGTATGGAAAGAGTGGAATGCGTTTGTAAACAATTCAAATCCTGATTGGCAACCTACAGTCACAATAGTGATATGCGGTGAACATTTTACGAATGATTTTTTAATTACCTATACACATCCGGCGTGTGTATTTATTAACGCCTGACTGATTCCTTAACCCCACCCCCCCAAATTAAATAAAACAACTGACTACGGAATAATTTGTTTTGTAATACATATTAATTCAAGGTCCATTTTAAAATTTGTTTCATTATGTACGGCCTACCATACAATCTACCATCAAGGTGCAGTCCAAACGATTCGAGATACATTTTCGTCAGTATTGTGGTTCTAATTTAGAAGGGTAATTATCAATTTTTGTTACACCGGCCAGATCAATTTGTAATAATGAATATCAAATACACTTGATCAAATGTGGAGTTCCTGGTGCCGTTTGGTGAGTGATTAAACTGTCAATATACTTGTATTCTTTATAAAAAAAAAAGTTAAATTTGAATGATGTTAGACATTATAACCTTATCTTATCACAAACATATCCATTGAATGATTTATATTTAGATGTTGTTTAAACACCAATCAACAAATAATAGGAGGCTACTTTATTACAAAACCATCGGTGAGCAAAGAAAAAGATAATTACCTAATCAGCATTCTTAATTACTTTATGACCCAATCATTGTTCAAATTTAGTCTGATTGATTAATGACAGGTATTAACAACACTCACTTGCGATACACATAGATAGTTAGGTGACCCTTCTCAATCTGTTAATTCTAACGTATATTGAGATATTTTTTCATATTCCATTTTTGCGGTCTATTTCAGAGTAATAAAGTCAAATTCGCAAGCAGAAAGAAAGCCGCCGTACGTCGATAACGGATCATCATTTACAAATCGCGTTTCAATCATGTTTGACGTTTATGATATATTTTGCGTGACCACATCTTTTAACTCCTATACTCTTTTACTCGGAAATTCGAACCACAATACTCTTCTGACGAAAATGTATCTCGAATAGTTGGGAGTGTATGACATCGCTGCCGTGAGAAAATGAACGACCGTACATTATGAAACAAATTCTAAATTAGAACAACAATACTCTTCTGAGGAAAATGGTCGATTGTATTAAAATCGCTGACAATATACTTCTGACGAAAATGTATCTCGAATCGTCTAAACCGTACATGATGGTAGAGTGTATTAAAATCGCTGCCGTGAGAAAACAGAACGACCGTACATTATGAAACAAATTATAAATTGGATCTTGAATTAAAATGAATTATAAAACAAATTATTCCGTAGTCAATTGTTTTATTTAATTAGGGGGATTAAGGAATCAGTCAGGTGTTAATGAATACACACGCCGGTTGTATATGGGTAATTAAGGAATAAACATTCCGAATATGCATTCGGTCACTGTGACGTCACTGGCGTCTGAGGGCATTAAGAGTGTTTTCAATAATTGGCAAAGTCGTTTTTACGGGAGGTCTATTTTTACGACTTTGAATGAAGATAGCTGAATTAATTTTAGTCGGATTGATGTGAATTTGCCGTAAAGTGGATAAAATAACCATGGACTGCTCACATAGAGAAATTTTCAGGGACATTTTATGTGCACTTTAAAGATATTTATAGTTTCTTTCTTCTAATTACCAGTAGGCCTACATCTACATAGTTATAATGGACAAAAGCATGTTTAGAGTGATTTGTTAATTATGGAGTAAAGGTTAATGAGTTAAAACCTATTCTACAGGCTAAATTTTCTTAACGTGCATGATCAGTCTGAAAATCCACACAAGGAGTACAGTTCTCAGCCTAACTTTGAAATGATGGAACAATTTATGTACATATTATTGTACAGAACAGAAAGCTTAGAATGGAGACATAGTCTTGCTTTGATAAAAACACATTTTAGATTGTATTTTTGGTGCAAGATTATTATTGATGTAAAATGCATGTTAACAGTGACTACATTTATATGTAATTTATATCTACATAAGACACATACTGTTAAAAGACTAATCAGATCTGTAAAGGTTAAAAGACGATTGGTCCAAATACAGCGAACAATTTCAGTCATGCACCATTTTTACTTGTGTGTATAGTTGCATGATATGGATTCTGTTATTAATTATGATGATAGTAAAATCCAAATTCAAAACCCCAAATTCATCTTTATCAATTTACTTGAATAACTTCAAGATAATTGGTTTGAAAAATACTTGATATTTCCAGTTATTTGAAACAAAACAAAATATCAATGAGATTTTATTGACTGTTTTGTACACGAGTTTCCTGCAAACTACTTATTGTTTCTGTTGGTTGACTAACCTAACTATCAATTTCTAACAATTGGATGACATGTAAGATTTATAAATATATGATGTACAATTCCCCCTGAAAATAGTTGTGTAATTGAGTGGGTAGAGGATTTTTACTAAGATATGATTTTACTTGATTCAAATTTTTTATTGATATTATATACAGCAATTTCTGCTCCAACTTTTCCTTCTGTTCATTTTCAAAGAAAGATGGTTGAAAATTTTTCTTGTGAAATTATTTTAGGAAAGCTTGTTAACTTTGTTTAGACTTGATGCAAAAACAGTGAATGTTACTATTAAAGAAATTAAGTCTGATTGCTGACCTTTGGTGACATATATGAATTGAATTGAATATTCTCACATAGCAAATGTAACGGCAATTGATTCAAGGCATGATATTTTAAGCTTAACTTTTACTGGAAATACTCTACAATCAAAATGAATTTTATAAAAATTGTGAGGATATTGTGGTATTCTTATAGAATGATTGCAAGTTGCATAACCATGGAGTGTTGTTATTCTCAACTTGATCACTCTAACTCCAGATTCATAATTATATTTATTTTAATCTGATAATATTATTTTCAGGTCATTGATGAACTTTCCTCTGCTTTGTCTATGAAAAAAGAACAGATTGAAACAACAGTCCATGAAAACAAATCTGATGAAATCTCAGCAATGTTCAATATGCTACTACATAAAAAACGTATAGAATCAGGTATAATATAATTTATGGCGGTGCATTAAATGCAGCACCTCATATCAGATCTCATCAAAAGTAAAAGATGCATGCCATCATAATTTTAATTAGACATTTGATTATAATGTATAAATATTATATTAATTAAAACCTAATTCTGATGTCTGTATGCACTTAATATATTTTAACAGCACTTGATGTTTTTAGGCTACCATAATTTTGTCTGAAGATTGGCATGTTACAGTTTTCAAAACTAAAACACTAATTGATTTGTTGATATCATTTTTAAAACAATTGTTTTGTAAGGCATGCACTATTGGCATGATTCTAAATTATGTCTGCCTCAAAGTTATATTTTAGTTCGTTTTAAATGTAAAGGATAATGCCCCAATATGTATGACATTTTCTAGTAAAACAAACCAATCAGGCAGACATTTTACATCAGACACAATGGAATGTTAACATAAGTTATTCTCGAAAAAGTACCACATTACAATCATTAAACAGATGGTCTGATTAAAATCAGATGTTTTAGAATTTGTTTTTCATTTTGTATTCCATATATCATATATTAGTACTGTGTCGTGTTGTGGTTATGACTATAAAGTCACATGCAACAACAGTCAAGTCATTTGAGAGATTGAGACTAGGACTAGTTATTTTTCTTAAGTTCTGGATAGATAAAACATTTTCAACAAGTAGAGAGAGAGAGAGAAATGGGGTTTAATGACACGAACTAGGTCATTTCGGGACTAACATATGGTCTTAATTTATTTCAATAATTCGCTTGCATGTAGGGTCTTTAGCAGTGTGAGGAAAGCGAAAGACCTGTAGAAAACCTGGGAGGTTGGATCAACAAGTAGAATTGATACTCCCTGGTCAACAATGAACAGTATCAAATTACACTGTTTTTAACTTTTATGTAGCTTTCGTGATTGTTTTCTGTATACAGTTGATTTTTGAGTGTCTGAAGTTGGATAAATTACTTAGACTTTATTGGTTATTTAAAGTTGGATTAAATGTAAATCATTAGTTATATCTCAGATTTTATTGAGAATCTAAATGATTAAAAGATTTTGATAAATACTGGTAGACTTTCTTATCCGCAGCAAAGAAACAAATACAATCCAGAATAACACAATCCATACAGCAACAAAACAAAAAAACACAGAAACTTTACAAATAAATTCATATCAAGTTATTTAATTATGGTGCATATGATGAATTCATGGATTCAGTGGTGGTGGGGGAAGGTGGATGGAGGCACAATGCAAGTTTTACTTAACAGGATTTTAATACAAGGTGATCATAAGAATCTGATAGTACAATTCAAAATTCAATTAAATAATACCATTTATTTGAGTTCACACTGTATATTATTATTATTATTTTTTTTATTCCACTTGATCATATTTCACCAACTACTTGTTGGATCAATCTGATGTGTACAGTTTACTATGAGAGTGAATGTGACATAGAGATTAAAGCTATTTCTATCGTTCTGCGACAGTGTGAAATGTGCGAAATCATTGAAATAGTAGTTTTTCATGCAGACATATATTGTCGGTGCCCCTTTCTACGGGTCACAATTTTAATCCGGTTTTGATGAAACTTAAAACATATGTTTATAGCCCAAAGATCTTGATCCCCATATCGGACCATAACTTCATTGATTATAGCTCAAGAAAAAACATGTTTTTTGAGGGGGGCTTCCATCCCAGGAGGCAAGGGTCCAGGGGTTGCAATAACCTGAAGAAAAGAGTACTTGTGGCCAAATTATTGAAGGGAGCTAAAGCCCCTCCCAAGCCCCCCTTCTCCACCGGGCCTGCAATTTCTATGTTATTTAAAAAACCTTTAAGTATATCACTGTTACACCATATATACTTACGGTTAATTTCAATTTCATGAAAATGAGATGGAGACTTTTTGACGAAATCAATACTCTCCTATACACAAATAATATTAGCTTATATTACCCGGGTTATAGACACTCCAGAGGTTATAATTTTTATCTGATTTTGATGAAACTTAAAATATAAGTTTATATCAAAAAAATCTTGGTTCCTTTCAATATTGATGCTTGTCAGACCGTAACATCTTGGATTTTTTTAGCCTGTTTTCTCCCCATCTCTTGCAAAATGCAGAAACCTATCGCCCGGTTTCTAATCTTCCGTTTCTGTCGAAAGTCCTTGAAAAGGTTGTGGAAAGTCGATTGGAGAATCATCTTCAGACGAACAAACTTTATGATAGTGTACAATCGGATTACCGTACTTACCATTCCACTGAGACGGCATTACTACGGGTTCGTCACGACATAACTGTTGCACTTGATAATAACTGTTGTGCAGTTTTATTGATGTTAGACCTTTCAGCTGTGTTTGATGTCATCGATCATTCAATTTTGTGACAACGACTTGAATACTCTTTCGGTATATCTGGAGTCGTGCTAAATTGGTTATTATCATATCTTACAAATAGAACTCAGCATATCGCAGTCGGCTCTGTTCTTTCAGACGAAATTCATCTAAAATACGGTGTTCCAAAGGGATCCGTCCTCGGACCGAAGCTATATTGTATTTTCTCAAAACCCATTGGTAAAATATGTAAATGCCACCATATTTGTTACCACTGCTATGCGGACGATACGCAGGTCTATCTCGTAATCAAATCGCTTGACAATTGGAAAAACATATCTGCTCGTCTTGAAACCTGTATCGCAGACATAAGTTCTTGGATGTGTTCAAACAAGCTTAAGTTGAACGAAGATAAAACTGAGCTGATAATTTTCTCTCCGAAACATCGAATAAAAGAGTTTACGGATTGTCACCTTACTTTTGGTAAAAACATCGTCAGTGATTCCACATGCGTCAAGAACCTTGGTGTCTACTTGGACAAAACACTAGCAATGAACCAACAAATTAGTGCAACCTCGAAATCCTGTTTCTACCAGATCAGAAATATCGGTCGAATTCGTCCACACATAACGGAAGATGCCACGAAAACACTTGTTTGCTCCTTAGTGACGTCTCGTTTGGACTACAGAAATGCTTTGTTATATGGACTTCCCAGAAATGCAAACCAACGACTACAGCGTGTCCAAAACACCGCCGCAAGGTTAATCAGAAGGAGAAAGAAAAATGAACATGTTAGTCCAATTTTACAATCGCTTCATTGGCTGCCAATAACATTTCGAATCAAATACAAAGTCTTACTGTATATGTTTAAAGCTCTGAAAGAGGAAGCACCCTTGTACTTACAAGAACTTGTTAACATCTACAAGCCAACAAGAACTCTTCGATCAGAAAACAACCAGCAGTAAGAACAAAAACATACGGAGAGAGACGGTTCGATAGAGCGGCCGCCGTTTTGTGGAATGACTTAACAAACACACTACGAAACTCTGAATCTGTGAATGCTTTCAAGAAAAACCTTAAGACTTTTTTATTCAGACAGGCTTTTTACAAATAGTCAATAAATGAAAGCTATTTATGTATTTTTATCATAAATTATTTTTTTTTTACGATTCTTATACATGACTTTATATATCGTCGTTGCGCTTCTAAAACCTTGTATCTCCGATTTTGGCCAATTTCGTTTTACATCATTTTCTGAATCCAACGCCACTAACACACCTTCTGTAAAAATCTTGCATATCTAGTCAAATTAGAATTATCATTTTGGGCATGTGACAAAAAGTCAGAACTTTCATTGGCTTAAAAAATTTTGGTCAAAACCTCGTATCTCGGACACATGGTTTTTAGCAGACGACAGACACTTGTTTACACATCAATTGTAAGTACTTTTGCAAATCCTTTTATGCCATTAATTTAATTATGAAAAATAAAGCAATAAATACTTGATACTGTATCATGTATATTGTCATTCAAGGCCCACCCCCACTTTGTCTACAAAAAAATCGCATAAGCAAGTAAATACTTCTTGGTAACAAAAAACATTGAACAAAAGTAATTATATCTATTGATTTAAAGTGAAGGGTTTTAATTTCAATAAAAAAACAGGAATTCTGTGGTGGTTATTTCTTGTGGTTTTTGTGAGATACGATATTTTGTGTATATGATTTATGATGAAATTTATATTTCCTTACCGAGATACGATATTTTGACGTTACATTCAAAGCGATAATTATTATATCAAATTCACTTTTATTTGCAGATTAAAGAGAAAAATGTCCCAGAGAATGCCGCCCAAGTCGAATATATTTCAGTCAAGAGGACAGATGCTACTAAAGATGGCTTTAGAGAAACGGCATACTGTTTCAGAAACACCAACATGTGATTTAATTGAAAGCGAAGTTGTTCTGACTCGAAATACTAATTTATATAGCAATACACATATTGATGTAAACTCTGGTGAAGTCAGTAAAAATGTTTCCGACCCATCCAAATATTTTCAAATGAACCGCGAACTTCCGGAAAGACAACCGAGACCGATATCTCCAAAAATTCAGATTATAGTGCCGAATCTTACTGAAAATTATGATAAACCGTTGGGGTCACCATTAGAAATTGATTTAATCCAGTTAAATTACATGCAATCAGATGACGATAATGAACAGATCGTCAACAATAGTGTATTAGACGATATCAATCTATCCGATATTATTCCTTCTTTTGATTTAAAAAATGATGAACACATTGAATCCGATGTAAATAAATGCCCTGTTATGGTACCTGACGATGATAGACCCAGTACATGATGAAGTTCGCGACCCTGACTATGTTCCAGATGAAGATGGAACTGACAGTGACTCTCAAAAGGGAACTGAACCGAAACATAAAATGGGCCCCCAAAACTTGAGTCGGGAATCAAATAAACAGTTGCGAATGGAGGGGAGGGCTTATAAAGGTATGAAAAAAACTGACGGACATTTGACTTTTACATGTAGTGCTGAGAAAGATTGTAGGAAAGTCCAAGAAAGAAAGTGTACTGTAGCATGTGATAAAAGAAACCGACATTGTCGTGATTTTACAGATGATGAGAGACAGAAAATGTTTACAGGTTTCTGGGAAAACATGGACTGGAAGGAAAAGAAAATCTTCTTGAATGGGCTAGTTCATAGAGAATGTGTACAAGTGCGAACAGTAGAAAAGGGTGATACAGATTACAGAAAGAAAGGGTCATATAAATATTTTTTAAAGAAAGATAACCAGAAATTACAAGTCTGCAAAGCAATGTTTTTGTCCACATTTTGTCTCGGCGAGAAAACTGTCTATGCGTGGATAGCCAACATCGATGATAACAGTATACCAATTAAATCAACAAATTCACGTCGCTCAACGGGTGATACGATCAAAGCTGACAGCGCCAAAGAATTTCTGCAAAATCTACCGAAATTACCGTCACATTACTGCAGATCGAGCAGCTCAAAGAATTATTTGGAACCTGTATTTGCCACAGGTATCGAGTTATACAGGGTTTATAAAAATTATTGTATTGAAAACGGCAAGGTTTGTTGTGGACGAAAGTTGTTTTTTTGAAGTATTCAATGAACTGAACATGGCTTTGTTTTCTCCGAAAAAGGATAGATGCGACACATGTTGCTCTTATGAGGTAAAAAATCTTGATGACACCACTTATCGCGAGCATATCGAAGCAAAGGATATGGCTCGAGCTGAAAAGGATTGTGATAAGCAGCGTGCTTCAAATGATCCATCACTTGTCGTACTTACAATGGATCTGCAAGCCCTACTTCTTGCACCAAAACTTAATGCTAGTGCTCAGTATTATAAGACAAAGTTGGGGTGCCACAATTTCACGATTTATGATATTATTGTTAGCAAAGATGTCCAATGTTACTTTTGGTACGAAAGCCAGGGCGACCTCAGCGCCAGCTCTTTTGCGTCATGTGTTGAGCATTATCTTCAAAGTAGAATCAACGAAAGAGTTCATAGTATTGATGAAAAGTCGTATCTCACTAAAATGACGCAAAATGAGGCGTCAAATAGTCTTATCTGGCGGGAATAGTCGTATCTTGATATGTCGGCGGCGACAAAATGTCGTATCTTGGTATGCATTTCTGTCTGCCTCTTCAATGACTGTAAATTTATTTACATCAATTCATAGGAATTTATCTTGTTTATACCTACAAGATGATTTTCCTAGACAAAATATTACTAAAGTTATTAAGTTTTTTGTCTCTCCGGAAAAATTTAAAAAATTGAGATACGAGGTTTTAGAAGTGCAGCGACGATATGCATTTTTATACGCCCACATTGAAATGTGGTCGTATATTGTCGTCGCCCCCGTCCGTCCGTCCGGCGTCCACAATTGCTTGTGGACACTCTAGAGGCTAAATTTAGTATCCGATTGACTTTAAATTTATACACAGTGTTTAAGGTCATGAGACGAAGAAGCCTATTGTTTTTCAGCGATTTCCGATAATAACTACCAGAGTTATGGCCCTTGATCACTTCAAAAAATCTTTTGGACGCTCTAGAGGCCAAAGTTAATATCTGTTTGGCTTTAAATTTATACACAGTGTTTAAGGTCATAAGACGAAGAAGCCTATTGATTTTCAGCGATTTCCGATAATTAGTGCCAGAGTTATGGCCCTTGATCACTTCAAAAAATCTTGTGGACGCTCTAAAAGCCAAAGTTAATATCCGATTGACTTTAAATTTATACACAGTGTTTAAGGCCATAAGGCAAAGAAGCCTATTGATTTTCAGTGATTTCCGATAATTACTGCCAGAGTTATGGCCCTTGATCACTTCAAAAAATCTTTTGGACCCTCTAAAATCCAAAGTTAATATCCGATTGACTTTAAATTTATACACAGTGTTTAAGGTCATAAGATGAAGAAGCCTATGGATTTTCAGCAATTTTCGATAATTAGTGCCAGAGTTATAGCCCTTGATCACTTCAAAAAATCTTGTGGACGCTCTAAAAGCCAAAGTTAATATCCGATTGACTCTAAATTTATACACAGTGTTTAAGATCATAAGACGAAGAAACCTATTGATTGTCAGCGATTTCCGATAATTAGTGCCAGAGTTATGCCCCTTGATCACTTCAAAAAATCTTGTGATGCTCTAGAGGCCAAAGTTGATATCCGATTGACTTCAAATTTATACACAGTGTTTAAGGTCATGAGACGAAGAATCCTATTGATTTTCAGCAATCTCTGATAATTATTGCCAGATTTATGGCCCTTGATCACATCAAAAAATCCTGTGGACGCTCTAGAGGCCAAAGTTAATACCCGATTGACTTTAAATTTACACACACTGTTTAAGGTCATAAGACGAAGAATCCTACTGATTTTCAGCGATTTCAAATAATTACTTTCAGAGTTATCTCCCTTGATCACTTCAAAAAAACCTTGTGATGCTATAGATGCCAAACTTATCATCCGATTGACTTCGGATTGATACATAGAGTTTAAGTTCTTGAAACGAACAAGTATTTTGATTTTCAATGAATTTTGCTAACTGAACAACTAAATCCATGATGTTAAATGTTTCCTATACTAATTGTTAGGGTGGGGCAAAACTTTATAAAAAGCAAACAAATTCTAATGATTTTCAGATAATTTCATAATGAGTTGTTACTCTTAATCAGATTTTAGTGTATTACAAATGTTTCATTACCAAAAAAAGTAAAAATATGCGACAACCCCTGTTGACTGCCCGGACGATTTAGCTGCTGTGGGCGTATGTTTCGTTGCCTGGCAACCTATCTTTTGTTGTGGATTTTATGTGATTTTATGCATTGTAAAGCGCTTAGAGTAATGTTTTAGATAAGCGCTATATAAGCACTGTAAAATAAAGTAAAATAAATAAATGATAAAATAAAAATAAAATGTGGGTGTATCTTGCATGGCGACGCCTTGTTTGAAATATTCTTGTAATATTAACAATAATCATCATATTTTAACATTTTGATACATTTTTACATAGCTGTTACTTTAGATTTTTGAATTTTGAAGTGCCAAATTTTGAATGCATATATTTTGACAAAAAACCTTTTTCTTTATTAATATAAAGTGGTCTGATTTGAGCAAAAATGTGAATATGTTCTAGGTTATGGGTTCTAGGTTTATTATTGATTGTCCAGTTTGTATAAAACAAAGTTCATATGGTCCATGGTACAAATTCTCAACTTTTTTATTACTGATAAAGATTTCTGTCGGCATAGGAAATGATGTAATTTTGCCAAAAACTACAGATTAGACAGATCTGATTGTCTTTTCAATGCATTCAGGCTTTTCATATTTTAGTATATTTCTTTATAACTTTCATAAACTTGTAGCGTTAAGACATACGAAGACAATCTATGTCAAAATTAGTTTCTACTTGCCTATAAATATTCAGTTTTACACATACCACTTTTCTGAGATTTTTGCCCATGAAAGTGTCAATTATTATTTGATTTTCAATTATTTTTTTTCACCATTTGATACCTTATGCCACTTTTGACAAGGTCAAATTAATTTAACCTTTTTTACTGTCACCGGAAATGGCATCATGTTGGTAAAAACAAGTATTTTAATCAAATGACTTAATTATATGTTTTATTTATTATTCCAATCAACATATAACATGAACCTATACGATCATATATAGATATCACAAAATGGTTTTTAACTTGTTCAGTAGTGGAGAAATAGACGATTTTCTACAAGTCACTTTTCAATAAGTAGAGGTAGAACTATATAATTAACAGATCATACACCTGGCTGTTTGTAGACAAGAATTATAATGTTTAGAAAACATCAAAACCAAAACAAAAAGATTGTTTAATACAGTAACATTGTTTAAAACAGTAACATTGTTTAAAACAGTTAAATTAAGAAGTTTTAGAATACAGACATTGAATTGAAGATAGTCACACAGCAAATGTTACGTAACTTCTTTTCAGGTGATAACATAATATCACTTGAAAATACAATCCAAACAGTGTTTCACAAACTAACACAAATAACAATATTTGAAACAATAACAGAATTCAGAGAGTAATAAAGTTTAAAGCAGTATGACAATCCATAGATCTAATAGTAACACAATCCAGACAGTAACTATGTTGAAATGGACTGTTTGAATATGTAAAATGTTTGTCTGAAGGATTGTTCCTGGTTTTCTCTATGAATTAATGGAAGTGATTAGCCGATTATATAGTGTAGCCAGTTTACCGTTTGTTGTCATTTTTTCCAGGGGTTTATGATATAGATCATACATTGAAATCTTTTCAATGTGTGGAAGGTAAAGGCAAAAAGAAACGCTCCAAATCAGATCATACTGACAAAGATGGAGGCAAGAAATCCAAAAATAAAGGTATTTTATAACAAATTGTAGAATAGACATGGGTTGTGGGTTCTTTTGTGTGCTAAAAAGCAGCAAGGATTTTGTATAATAAAAAGGAACCACAAACGGCTAGCACTGAGGATCACATATTTCTCGAAGATTGATAGTTTTATTTTGATTATGAGTATATGAAGGCTATAAATACTGTGCTTTTTATATCTTGATTCTATCAGATGTATACATGTATCTAGGTCTTGATACATCTCCCATTCTATGTTTGTAATGTGATTAAATTTATTTTATATTATGCTTCTTTTGCATGACTAGATACCTGGATAATCTTATACAATTATTGTACATATATTTGGTTTGCACGAAGGCACATTCATCTTGCAGAGAAACATCTTTGTAATTCTGAATTTAATTTGATTTTTAATTGATTGAGAACAAATATTACTTCAAGTATTTTTATTTTTAAAGTTCCACCAGAGCTAGTTTTACCAAAAGAGGTTTCTGATGATAAGACTCAACACAGCGCAGGAAGTAAAGAACCTGGATCAGCAGGTCACGAGACCAAGTTTAGTTCCTTCGATTTCCTCGCGTTATGCAGCACTCCAACTTGGTTGGGGCCAGAACGTCGAAGATCTCGAAGGAGATCTAGGTCACCTGGGCCAACTTCCCCGGCGCCACATGCTGTAAGTAATATCTCTTTGTTTTCAATCATTCTTTATTAAATCGCTTGGCTTAGATGGTGGTCATTACCAGAAGTACCTGGAAATATATATTGATATGATGGCACCAATGTTTATTGATCTATATTCCCATCCAATAGTTTTCACTTCAACCTTTTTTTTTATGATGTATATAAATAGTCTGAACATGTATAGATGTGTTTTTAAAGCTAATGGAATTTTATAATTATTTGAAAACATGAATATGATTAATTCCCAGTAGCCACTAACATATTCAAATTAATATCATGACAAACTAGAAAGTTGATTAAATGAATATTTTCACAGAGTTTAGATCGACTTTAATTAATTGTTTGATTTATTGTGTATTGATATTATTATGTGATAATTGACATTAAACCACCATATAGGTCTATATGAAACCCTCCTTTATTTATTTGCAATATAAGATTATAATATTTGACGTTCTGTTGAACTAGCTGAGAGATGGGCTAAAATTACTTTTTATTTCCTTCTTTTACAATTTTATTGTCATTATTTTTTATTCAATTATGTTATTTAAATGGAGAGGATCTCCTTATTTTATTTTATGTGAAATATGTGAGAACTTATAACTTGCGACATAATAACATTTTACAAGTTCGATTAAAGTTTGATGTAAACATTTGATTAACTCTTTGTTATATTCAGCTTCAAATTTAACATAACAAACTTTTTCTGCGTAACTGAATTATTATATGCCAACATTTTCATGTGGAGGTATTATATGCTGTCGTAATTTGTTTGTGGACACTGTAAAGGTTACAATTTTTATCCGATTTTGATGAGACTTACATATAGGTCCATCTCCCAATAATCTCGGTTCCTTTCGATATTAGCATGTATCTTGCCATAACTTCATGGATCATGGCCCCTGATTGTATGAAAAATCATGTTTTTAGATTGTTACTCTAGCGGTCACAATTATTATCCTGTGTAAAAAATTGTTTGAATATATCACTGTTACACCGAACTGTTGGTTGAGTTTGAATTTCGTGAAAATTGGACCAAAATGGCCAACCCGTGTTTTCAATAAGTGTAAAAATATGGACTCGCTAGAGGTCACAATTTTGATCCGATTTTGATGAAACTTGAAATATATCTTTATAACCCAGAGATTTTGACCCCTGATTGTACTCAAAGAAATCATATTTTAGCTTGTGGATTCTTTAGACGTCATAAATAATTTAGGGACAATCAAAACTAAACTGCCTAACAAAATAGCCGCTCTTTGTACGCAAATTGTGTAAAAGTATGTAATACGAAGATTGTAGATCCTCTAGAGGTCACAATGTTTATCTAATTTTGGTGAAACTTAACATATATCTGGTTTCTATCCATCACTTGCAAAATGGTGGCATATCTTGCGAGGCAACCCTCGGTATTCGTATAAGGAGTTAATCTCCTTGGTGATTGAAATGTAATCAGATTGATAATATGAATAAAGGAGGTCCTTAATCTTAAAAAAGAAATGTGTTAAATACGAAACTTAAGTTAAATGCATTGATTGTTTAACAGCTTGGCTCTATGAGGGGTAAACGAAGGGTAGGGAGAATTTGTTGTTTTCTGTTACTGAACGCTGTCTTGTAATCTGCTACATTTATCTCTTTATTTTGCTTTCAAAATGTAATCCTGCCTAATTCTTCTAATCTCTCTCTCTCATCTACGTATTTATTACTAAAATATGTCTCGTCACAATAACTTGTCTTCTGTGCAGTTTACAAACATTTATCTGTAGTCTACCATTTCCATAACTACATGTAACAATGTTATAGAAGTCCAACGTTTGTCAAAATTTAGGGACATACTGTTGAGATATCTGTTGATTTTTGTGTTTGTCTGGTCAAATCAAAAGTATTTCTTACTCTTTCGCATGAAATGGAAACAGAAAATTTCATTCTAGTATATACGGAAGTGAATAAAGGTGCATGGAACATTTTATTAAATAAATGGCATGAATGCTATGCAAACTTCATAAATGTTTCCAACCAAAGCATGAGGGGAAACCAACCAGTATGCCAGATTATTTTAATTAGAAAAAAGTGATTCTTGGAGAATTGCATTTAAATGATATTTTCTTGGATGATGCATTTTTGTATTAGGGTCCATTTAATTGAATATATTTTTAAATCTACCTTTCATTAAATTAATTATTTCCACGTTTTGATATTGATTTAAGGTGACAATAACATCAAATTTTATTATATGCATCTTTTTGTTTGGTTAAAATTGCTATTATGTGGCAACAGCAATGTTGGCAGATACCCCCCACCATCCCCTTACAGAACCATCACTCCTAACTTTCCAATAATAACCTCTACTATAAATTGTAATTTCAATTGATAATAACGTAATTAATGTACATGTATATCTGGCTTCTATTTCTTGATGTAGTTTACACGTTGATATATGTTCTTCACATCATAGTACAAACTTCCTGTATAAATATATGATAAATATTAAACATATTAACTTGTAAGTAGTTGATGTACTTTAAATTATATATACATATATACTTTTACTAATGTATCTTCAATAACATTCATGTTTTTACTAATAAACAACATTTGTGCAATGCAGTTATTTTGCTTTCATGGTTTGTAATCTGAAGTAGGTTGTGGAGTTATGTGGGGGTGTATTTAGAAAAATATGGCATTTCCTAGAATGTATAGGAATCTTTCGGATTTTTGAGTATATTCTGTGTTATTCTCGCTAATTTGGTCTGAATTTAAGATTATTGGCCTTCCTGAGCCAAATTATTACTTAATAATTAACAGTTTTATTTGGAAAGGAAATGTTGATGAATTTGTAAGCACAACCGATATTAAAATTCGATTTGATCTTCCTTGCACTAGAATAAGGACTACCTATAAAATACCTAAATCCAATTTGGCAATTTTAAAAAGATACAGGTTAGAGAGGATGGCCATGGTTCATATAAACACTTCCTTTTAATTACCTGGAGTCATATTTTAAACATTTTTGATGTAATTAAATGTGATTCAAACAATAAATGTTCTGAGTTATTTAGTTTGATTTGTATAAAGCCCAGTTAAAAAGTATCAAACAATTTTAACTTTAACAGTCAAAGAACTACAAAATAGATTTATGTATATCTATTTAAAGCTTACAGCAGTTTATCAGTATTTCAGAATTAGTTTTTTAATATTACTTTTAATATATTCTATTTTAATTGCAGGATGCTCCTAGATATTGTCTAGCTCCATTGCCTCTGACAGACAGCCAGGGGAAGATTGACAGTCCACATGGAAAGGGAAATCTCCTCTCTCCAGATGCTGCCTATTCTGCCAAGAACTCAGTGCCTCAAACTCAAAATTCTCCAAGTTTACGAAGAGCCTCGTCTTTGCGATATTCCAAACGTCGTAATCGTTCTGGAAGTATTGGAAGTAAGCGTAAAACTTTTGGACGTTCAAGTTCCGTTGATGTCCCTTGTGCTAAAGTGGAATCTGTGGACAAAGTGTTTCCAATTCCAACACCAAAAAGTCCAGTTCAAAGACCAGCTAACTTAGTTCTCCAGGAATGTTATCCAAATAAATTAAAGGAAGGAAAAGGCACTAGTGGCACAAATGGACCATTAACTAGTGTTGAGGTACATTTTACAGACAGTTTAAATCTTTGCTCATCTACTGATCTCCCTAAAGCTCCCTCTCTCCAAACTCGCTTAGATTTACCTACCTTAGAAACAAGTCAAGTTATGCAAAAGCACCCCCCAAACTTGACAAAAAATAACCCTGAAATTAAAGATAATCTATGTGTTGTGCGGCCAAAAGACATTGCGGAGCATTCAAGGAAAAAATTGCCACCTAAAAAACCGCCTCGTAATTTTTTAACAGTGAGTGATGCGTATCGTAATGATGACGATATTGATGATGATGCTGCTATGCAAGTAAGTGGTTACAGTTTGTCTCAAGATACAGATGGGGACTTTTGTCGATCTAGCCCAGAAAGAACAGATTTAGTTCGAGACATTGAACAAGAACTCAGTGACTTGCGTTTGTTAGAAATGGAAGAATGTGAGGATCGAGTTGATAGCATGGTGGAACTTCTCAGTGACAAGCGATCACAACATTCAGGGAAAGAAAACTATAATGCTCATGTGAAGATAGCTGATTTGAGTTTTAATATTCATCCAAAAGGATGTACCAATATGGATAAAAAGCAAACTGTTGCGGCATGTAGTGAATCAAATCCTGATGAAATTGAAACATTGCACAGTAAATCGTCAAACTTTCCAAATCAGGTTGATAGCTCAAATAGTTCTCAAGTTCGGCTGCCAGCCTCAAAGCTCAAAACCCCAACTACACCGACATGGAAGTTACTCAAAACTCCCTTAGCTCGAATTGAGAGTTTCCATAGTGATGAATTTGATTTTTTTAGCTCAGATACAGTAGACAAGGGAGATAATCTATCAATTTCTCCGAATACACCAACAGTCCCTTGTTTTTCTTATAAACTGAACTTGGGAAAGAAAAAGCCTCCTAAATTAAAATGCAAGGAAAGTGATAACAGTAAAAATAAATGTTTGGCGAATCATACAGCCCTGAAAAGTCAAGACATGAATGTATGGTAAGGTCTAAATTTCTTATTGTTCATTTTTATACGCCCACATGGAAATGTGGACGTATATTGCCGTCGCGTCCGTCCGTCCATCGTCCACAATTTCTTGTGAACGCACTAGAGGCTAAAGTTGATATTTGATTGACTATAAATTTATACACATTGTTTAAGTTTGTGAGACGAAGAAGCGATTTTCAGCGATTTCCAATAATTACTGCCAGAGTTATGACCCTTGATCACTTTGAAAAATCTTGTGAACGCTGTAAAGGCCACAGTTAATATTCGATTGACTTTAAATTTAT
The DNA here is from genome assembly GCA_036850965.1 of Patella caerulea. Taxonomy (NCBI): domain Eukaryota; kingdom Metazoa; phylum Mollusca; class Gastropoda; family Patellidae; genus Patella; species Patella caerulea. The sequence goes on along the minus strand of JAZGQO010000008.1, from coordinate 609,055 downwards.
ACACAGTGTTTAAGGTTATGAGACGAAGACGGCTATTGATTTTCAGCAATTTCCGGTAATTACTGCCAGAGTTATGGCCCTTGATCGCTTCAAAAAATCTTGTGGACGCTCTAGAGGCTAAAGTTAATATCCGATTAACTTTAAATTTATACACAGTGTTTATGGGCATGAAACGAAGAAGTCAAATGATTTTCGGTGATTTCCTATAATTACTGCCAAAGTTATGGCCCTTGATCGCTTTGAAAAACCTTGTGAGTGATCTAGAGGCCAAAGTTAATAACCGATTGACTTTAAATTTATACACAGTGTTTAAGGTCATTAGACGTAGAACCTATTGATTTTCAGAGATTTACGATAATTACTGCCAGAGTTATGGCCCTTGATCACTTCAAAAAATCTTGTGGACGCTCTAGAGGCCAAAGTTGATGGACTTAAAATTGATACACAGTGTTACAGGTCATGAGGTAGAGAAGCCTATTGATTTTCAACGACTTTCCATAATTACTTCCAAAGTTATCTCCCTTGATCACTTTGAAAAATCTTGTGATGCTTTAGGGGCCAAACTTATTATCCGATTGACTTCAAAGTGATACACACTGTTTAAGACCTTGAGAAGAACAAATATATTAATTTTCAATGAATTTTGATAACTGAACAGCTAAATACATGATATTAAATGTTTTGTATACCATACTATTTGTTAGCATGGGCCAGAACAAAGCCAAACAAATTCTAATGATTTTCTGAGTTGTTACTCTTAATCAGATTATCGAAATAAGTAAAATTAAAAATATGTGACAACACTTGTTGACTGCCGGGACGATTTAGCTGCTGTGGGCGTATGTTTCGTTGCCTGGCAACCTATCTTTTCATTAATTTGTTAACCCAAATTATAGAACTATTGTTCTAGCACAGTATTTTTCACCTTTTATAATATATGTACAAGGTCCTGTATCATACCATATAATGTTGGCTAGTAGTAGCACCAAGGGACCTGTCACAGTATCATTTGAAGGGATGCGATTGATAAGCAACATGGTTCAAATCAGACTGATCTTGCTCTGCTGATCATGAGTGTAGAAAAAGAAAAAATGGAAAAAAACTGACTTCAACCACAACATGGACCAATTCGCACCTGTGAAAGCAAGGAAGGTGCAATTGTAATTTTCATGTTGTGCCATAATTTATGAGTTAAAAGATTGGCGAAATGGACTTGTATTTTGAGCTGATTTTATATTAATGTTATCTATAAGAAGTGAGTGTCAGGTGTTTAGACCATAACTTTCTGGTTTATAACCCCTGATTGTACAAAAAATCGTTTTTTTTTTGTTTTTTTTTATAGCTTGTTCTCTATTGCAAAATGTGACCATATCCTGCCTGGTAACCGCTGGATAAATCAGTTTACTGACATATTATATAAATCATTTATTTTTGATTTTACTGTCTTCATAATTTTTAAAAAGTTATTGGGCATATGTATTACTGTAATACCTGTCTTCAGTTGCCTGGTCGGAGCAGAAAAGTAGGATGTTAAAAGTCATTACAATTCCTTTATTTGAATCTATTATTTAACAGCAGGTTAGAGCCAGTAGTAACAGATCCTTTACTTAGTTCAGGAAGTGAAACAGAACCCCAAGAAGATTCAAAAGATAAAATTTCATCAACGGGAAAAGTTAAAATTCATCCAATGGATTTGGGTAAGATTTAATATCATTTACATGATGCAAAACATATTTCATTTGGGGAATCAATCAGTTAGGCTTTATTTGTAATAAATGTAATTTAGATACATTTTGTTATTGACAACCCATCAATTTATAAAATAATTTACATTTAGTAAGTGATTGAGGGAAAAATGTTCAATTAAAAGCTCTTCGCTTCCTTAGTTTAAATTTGATGTAAAACTCAGTTCTCCGAGCAAGCAGCAATCAAGCATGACATCTACATCAATATGATATAAAAAGACAGAAAGAATACATATAGTTATTGATTTATGTCATAAAAGAAATGTAAATAATATACATGTAGTTCATATACACGTTTATTGATCTCATAGAAATCTGTATGTACATGCCTAACAAGCTTTATAATATGATCATGCCAGTCTTCAAGGTTTTATTTTTATTAATGATTGCTTGTATCACCAATGGCAGAAATAGGAGATGGATTTTATGTAGGCTCAGTTTAAACTTTTACTTTCTTGTTGGATTTTGTGAGGACGTTATATTTCAATGAATTTGGTATTTTTCTACACTTTATAGTTAAACAGGAATATGTAAGAGGTAGATCTGCCTCTTTTGGGTATTTTTTGAGGCCTTAAATGTTATATGAATAATTATTAAATAGACATTTATTAACATGACAAGACCATAAACAACTTTTGATGCCATCTGATGACTCCGATTTTAAGTAGAGTAGAACAGTAAGGCCATTTAATGATTTAATTCTAGAATGGAGAAGGGAGGCTAAGACTCGAATGACCAGTATTGGTTACAAATATACACAATCAATACACACATCTTATGAAAAATACAACCATCGATAACTTCGCTCACAATAAAGTAATTTGAATAGAATTTTTAATATATTGATTTTGCATCTATCTTTGAAATATACTATTCAAAAAAAGTAGGGGATATTTGATTTTGGGGGCATAATGCTAAAATATGCAAATGACTACGAAAAAAGTCACTATAGAACCTAACAGAAGAAACATTTCCAGTTACATGTGACGCCCAAACGCACCAATAGCTACCGCATGGAATGCAGGTGATGCTTGGGATCATCATGGGGGTCCAACCCAAGATTTGCACGACTCTGACTTTGAATGTTACAGTCATTGTGGCATTGAATTCCAGGGTGGAAACATCAGTTTAATTGTTTTAGTGACCAGAAAACAAATTTTGATATGCGTCGGCTTACCCAAATGAAAGGTTACGTGCCCTTGGCATGCTACAGATCGGCACAACACAGGCGGTTGTGGCGCGGACTATGAATGTTTCTCAGTCTGTCATAAGCAGGATATGGTCCAGATACTGTGATACACAATCTGTACAAGACAGACCACGCTCAGGTCGACCAAGGGCGACAACTCAAGCCCAGGATCGATTTATCCGTACCTTGGCCTTGAGAAATCGTGTCATCACAGCAAATCAGATCAGCGCTCGTCTTCAAACAGACACTGGTGTGAGAGTGAGTGGCCAGACGATTCGGAATCAACTGTATAGGGGTCACCTTCGCGCCCAACGTCCTCGTTGTTTGAATCAAGACGTCATTGGTGTAGCTGGGATCGTCAACACTGGGATAATCGATGCTGGAGCAATGTGATGTTTTCAGATGAGTCAAGGTTCACTGTTGATTTTTTGGACAGACGTAGGAGGGTGTGGCGTCGTCGAAAGGAGCGCTTCCAAGACGTTAACGTCATCAGACATGATCGATTTGGGGTTGGTTCTGTTATGGTGTGGGGAGGCATCGCTGTTGCTGGAAGAACGGCTTTACATGTTGTTACAGGGCGTGTTACAGGCCAGTACTACTGGGACAACATCTTGGCAGTCCATGTTGTGCCGTTCGCACAACGTCATGACTGCCGTTTCATCTTACAGGATGACAACGCAAGATGTCACAGGGCCAGGATCGTTACAGGTTACCTCCAACAACAGAACATCACCACATTACCTTGGCCAGCACTGAGTCCCGACCTCTCCCCCATTGAACATGTCCAGACATGCTTGGACAGAGGTTACGTCAACGTCAACAACGTCCTGCCAATGTCCAAGAACTTGCTGCTGCGTTGCAACAGGAATGGGACAATGGGACCAAAATGACTTTAGACGTCTCATTAGGAGTATGCCACGTCGGATCAATGCTTGTTTGGCAAACAGAGGAGGATTTACCCATTACTGACTTTGTTGTGATGCTGTGGTAACTTTGCTGTTTTACCCAGGGTATCATTTTACCCTTATAATGGTCAGTCTGTGCCTTACTTAGTCTAACGACTCGATGAATGTGAACTTCATTTTATTTTGTCATTTGTTTCTTCTTCAGTTTCATTAGGTGACTTTAATAACACTTTGAAAATCAAATATCCCCTACTTTTTTTGAATAGTATATTATAGTGAGAATGGCTTGCTCTTTTTCTATATCTTACATAATGCCCATTTAATTTGCTGGGGGGGGGCGCATCAGATAATGTGGGTTAAACATTTCATGCTGTGTTACTAAGAGTCTACTGTACATATCCCTATTTAAATTTTTTTATAGAGCTTTCAGTAACATTTCAGTAAACAGGGTCATGTGGCCGTTTTTAACTGATGGAGGAGTATCTGATAGCCAGAATAGTCAAAATTTTCTCAACTAGTCCCATTTTTCAACCAGTAAAATTCTCTTCACTCTTGACGATACAATGATAGCTTTATAAATATGCATTATGCAAGAGCTAAATCTGCCTATTATAGGGGTTTATTTTGGCTTAAATGATATATAAATTATTATTTAGACACCGAATATAAGTCAAACTTTAAACAGTGATATCGTAGTTCAGAATTTAGTAATTTGAATGAAATTTTCAGTATTTTGATTTGGAACTATTACAGCAAGAGTGTCCAATTTTTTATCTTACATAGTGCATCTTTAATTGATTTAGATTGGATTGTTTGGGGTGGGGGGGGTGGTAATCCTCTGATAATAATTTTAAATGAATAGTAAACTAAGGAAGCAAAAAAGTGAAATTTTAAAGAAAAAAGTAACAATGATGATTATGTTTGTTATTTTGTTTTTATACGCCTACATTGAAATGTAGACGTATATTGTCGCGCCCCCGGTCCGTCCACAAGCAGTTGTTAATATCCGATTGACTTTAAGTTTATACACAGTGTTTAAGGTCATGAGACGAAGAAGCCAATTGATTTTCAGCGAATTCCGATTATTACTACCAGAGTTATCCCCTTGATAACTTTAAAAAAATCTTGTGGACGCTCTAGAGGCCAAACTTATGATCCAATTGACTTCAGATTGATACACAGAGTTTAAGGCCTTGAGACAAACAAGTATATTGATTTTCAATGAATTTTGATAACTGAAAAGGCTTAATCCATGATTTTAAATATTTCGCATACTAAGCGTTAGCTTGGGGCAGAACTTTATAAAAAAAAAAAAAAAATTCTTATGATTTTCTGATAATTACTTAATGAGTTGTTACTCTTAATCAGATTTTAGTGTAGGCCATAATAAATGTTTCATTACCGAAAAAAGTAAGAATATGCGACAACTCTTGTTGATTGCCTGGGCGATTTAGCTGCTGTGGGCGTATGTTTCATTGCTTGGCAACCTGTCTTTGATATATTGATGAAATGGAGTTGAAGTATTTTGAAATATTCTGATTTTTTTTTTACATAGAAGAGCAGGATTCTGATTCAAATGGGTCAAAATTTCAAAAAACAGTTGCTATTGGTTACAAAAGTGAAAACCGCATATCCTCTCATTCTAATGCAATCACCAAACAACCAAACCAGATACAGGTGCGTAAGTTTAAATTTTATTTTATGTAGTTTTACTAACGTTTATATGTGGTTCAAAATGGTATGAATGAAACTTTTCTTCATATTGATAAAGTTGCTATCTTTTTTTTTATGTTACTAAAATATACCTAAAACACTTTTCTAGCAGGATGGTACTGCTCTACGCTATGCTTTGGTTATGAGGCAGTGCTTGAATGTGGTTTTCCCAGAAAAGTAACTTGGTAGATGTGAACCAAAAGCTTTGTCCCCACATACGCACCTCACATTTTGGTGAGTTTTCTTTTTCAAAAACATGCTGGGGTTTATGTTGGTTTATTGAAATTATATTTATTGCACATAGGTTTGGTTTGAGTATGTTAATCTTTGTAAAACTTGCAAAAATTATTCCAAGAATTGTTACATTCTTCTTAGGTTTTAATAATCCCATTTTTGTTTAATTGAAGCTAAAAATAGACATTGTTGAGTTGGATAGATAGGGTCTGAATCTTCAGGTTTATTTCTTCAGGCTTTTAGGTTATATAGGAGTGCCATAGTCTAGTGCTAAGAGTACTCAAGTCTTGAGTAAAGACATCTTGACAGCTGGAATTCAATAAAGATTAGTGGAAAAAGCCAATGTCTGGGTAGTATTTCACATGTCACCGTATAAAAAAAATGACCAAAGTATTGTGTTGACATGACAGTAAACCCCATTTAAACTATGCCTATTCTATTTGAAACCTTGGAGTGATTTTTAACCTGATCTATGTGTGTAGACATTAAGTTCGAGACATTAAGTATTATACTGTATTGAATGAGTAGGATATCAAGATGTCAGTATCTATATATTACACAATGTCTTGCATGAGACCATTAAACAACTTCAAATACAGACACTATCCAGCATGTGCATTGCAATGAAATACATGTATACTAAACAGGAAAAAAAACGTCAGTACGATTTCAAAATCAGAGAGGCACTTTAATCAAATAAATGGATCAAAGCTTTTTTTTGTGAACAGTATGTTGACAAATCAGTGATTAATTCACCACAATTTCAAGTCATTACCAAAAGGTTTAGAGTCTCTATACCGGTACATCAGTATCGGGTGTCTCAAACCGTGAGTGTTAATAACAGCAGCGCAGCGTCTGTGTGCATGGAGTGGACCATATGATTGATAAACGCCATTGGCACCTGGAACCACACTCTCAGAAAAGCCTGGCACAATCCATCGGCTGTGTTTGGTCTCGGTACAACATTATTAAGTCATCCCAAAGATGTTCAATGGAGTTTAAGTCCGGACTAATGCATAACTTTAACACTGTTCTGCTGTAAAAAGTCCCAAGTAACTCTCGCAGTGTGGACATGGGCGTTGTCATGCTGGAAAACATTGTTTCGATGTCATGCGAAATGTGGTAGGACGTGGGGTCTGAAGAGCTCGATCGATGTAGTGCATTGCAGTGATGCCGCCTCATCTCTGGACCCACTCTCTGGTTCAGACTGATTCCACCCCAAACGATTATGCTTTGACCTCGCCATGAGTCTGGTTCCATGACACATTGGTCAAAATAACGTTGGCCACATTGACATCTTATGGCAATGGATGTTCTCACTGGTGAGACGTTGGAGAACTGTATTGGTACTGATTGGTCTTCCGTGTGTTCCCACTGTCTGATGTGCTGTCTCAATGCCGTGTGAAGGGATTCTGCATGTGCTGTTGCCCAACATGACAGTCTTGTTGCCTTGTGGTAACCCTTTGTCTGCAATTTCGGGGGCTATCAACCGTGGTGTTGGTGGCCCGAAAGTGTTTCTGAACCAATTTTTGTTGGGTGAGAAAGGCAGAATTAAGTATCATATGTGACTGGTGACAGCAAAATGAGTCTTATTGACCAAAAATAAGTTATATATGTCATAATCTTAAAGGAAATGTCATAAGCTTTCGAATGATACCAAAATCATTGCTCTACCTTACTACATTTTATATCAACTTATCTGAATATCAAATGCATCATTTTGACTTTGTCAAAATCGATCCCATCAAATCGTCTGTATTTGGTTTGTGTTTCCTGTTTCTATTGATTGGTAGTTTCACATTTTCATGTGGACGATATGCTGTCGCTCCTGTCTGTCCGTCCACAATTGTTTGTTGACTCCCTACAGGTCACAATTCTTATCTGATTTTGACGAAACTCAGCTGCTTTCGATATTGGCATGTATCAGATTGAAACTTGTGGCCCCTGATTGTCCGCAAAAATCACGTTTTTAGCTTGTGGACCCTATAGAGATCACAATTTTGAGCTGATTTTGATGGAACTTGACATGTATGCTTATAACCCAAAGATCTTGGTTCCTTTGATATTTATGCCCATCGGATCGTAACTTCCTGAATTATCACCCCTGATTGTCCGAAAAATCTCCTTTTTTAGCTTGTGGTCCCTTTGGAGGTCACAATTATTATCCGATTTTATCACCGTTACACCGTAATGAAGGTTGAGTTCGAATTTCATGAAAATTGGTCCAAAAATTGACAGACAAAATGGCGGCCACTTGTACGAGAATAGTGTAAAAATATGGTATATCAAGGTTGTGGACCCTGCAGAGGTCACAATTTTGATTCTATTTCGATGAAACTTGAAATGCATGTTTATAACTCAAAGATCTTGGTGCCTTTTGATATTTGCACATATTGGATAGTAACTTCCTGAATTATAGACGCTGATTGTAGGAAAAATCACTTTCTTTTTAGTTTGTTCTCTATCAATCTCTCAAAAATGTGGGCGTATTCTGCCTGTTTTTTTTTTATAAATTTTCATTATGAATAATCCAAAAGAGACAGATAGTGTGACTTTCTTGTCGTCTACTTACATTGACATCTTTTTAATTTGTAAACATGTGCTTTTTTAAAATTGATGGAAATTATTAAAAAAAAACCCATTATCTGGTCTATTTAACACAAAATTCAAAGTTTATACAGCATTAATCAAATATGTCATAGGAGTTTAATTTACAAAGTTTGTTTTAATGATCAGGAAACTAATCTGCTAAATCTGGTAATTTGTGTTGATCAGTAGAAGTTTACTTTCATCCCTGTACATCAGTCTACTTATTTTATCCGATTTCAATAAAACATGGTAGTGGCTTATTATCCATGAATAATCACTTAGACTAGCCCTAGACAATGATTTAGTCAAACTACATCAAACATAATTTGCGATCTCAAAGAAAAAACGTGGGGCATTTTCAGGATTTTTAGTAGATGGAGACAAAGTAGAGTTTGGTGTCTGGGGTAATATCAAAAAATTTTATAAAATCATAAGCTCTGAGACAAGATTTCTGCTCATTTACATGCATATATTGGGCCGAGGCCAAAATGGTGGCAATGCTTAGCCCCTTTGTTCAACATTATTTCTTGACCCGCCTGTATTTTCCATCTGATTCTAATAAAACTTGGTGTCCTTGAGATCCCAGATTAGTTTGAATCTGAACATGATTGGTAAGTTAACCTGGAGCAGAGATATTCAATGCCTTGAAAATGTTTCAGCAATAGTTCTATTCAATCTACTTATATTCAAATACAGATGGTATTTTTAGAGGAGTATGCAACCTTGAAGACTTCCATCACAGTAAATGTATGATGTATAAATTAATAAAAGATTAATGTGACTTTTTAACTTTTCAAATAATTTGTTTTCCTCAGCACTTTTACCACCCTTTTACTTAGCAGACTTTACTGTGTGTATCAGAGTATTATAACCTAAATATATTCTTACTTGGAGAACTTTGAATGCAAATATATTCCTTTATTTATTTGAATGATTATACTGTTTATACTTATTTTTGAATGTAATTTTAGTTATATTTTGGTTTATGCATGCTTTCTCAGTTTATAATTTGAAATATTTTCAGAATTCTGTCAACAGGATAAAAAATGTAACAAATCAGGATCCAAAGAAAAAAGGGGACCATATAAAATCATCACCATGGAAACGCAGCTTTACCCAATTTTTGAAGAAGAAGAGACCAACAAGAACACCAAGTAACAACAATAATAATGATTCCTCAACAAATCAGATTGCAGGTCGTAATGGTCACACTCCCAACAGCCCAGTTAATAAATCTGAAACCAATGTTGTTGAAGGTCGTAGTAAAGATTCAGAAAGCAGATGGATTTTAGCTCCCAATAATTCAATTGGCAATAATATTATATCAGGTATAAGATTTACAAGTAGAAAATCAAAAAGCTATGTCGAAAAAGTATTTGATTTATAAATGATTTGAGTGCATTCGAAACTGGAATTTTAATAAGCACTTCTTCAAAACTTTATGTTTCATAATTGCATAAGTGTACCTAGTTAGCTTTATTGATTTCAAAGCAAACAGAATCAATAAAGTACTTACCAAACAAAACCAATTTTTTTAAGAATAGAGTTACCATGGAGGTGTATATATACAGCTCTAGGAGAGTTACTGAAATATGTATAACAATCAAATAAAATTATTATACAGTCAAAGGGAGACAACTACTTTAAAACTCTTTTTGGAAAAATTCATATGTTCATTATAAACTCGAAATGGCATACACATGATATTTCAATTTCAAATTTTCTGTGGAGGTTAAATATTTTTATCCATCCTAGAAGGAGCAAATGCGATTCAACTAAGAGCTACAAGTACAAAACAAACATTTTAAATTTTAAATGTCATTGGGCCAAATGTAAATTCAAATAGTATTCATCTATTTCAATATTTGTAAAGGCCAGTATGCAGTCCATTACTTAAATACAGTTAATGCTTTACGATCTCATACAATATGGGCATATGATAGCAAATTATTCTTGGAGTAACCGGTAATCATTTAGATGCAATACTTTTCAAAGACAGATGATAATCATAATAATTTTTATAAGTAGGTTTTAAGCAGAAACTGGATCACCCTATTGTTTTTTGTTAAATTTTTAAATTACTACATCAATAAAAGTGGTGGCGATGAGAATCCATTTGTGATAATGTCCATTTTTTTATATCACTGTTTCTTAATTTCCTCCAGTTTCATATGGTTTTTTGACTGCAGATCCTTCATTAAAAGTTTTATATAAAGAAAACAGCAAAAAATCTATCATTTATTGTCTTTTCAGAAGTAGAACTTCAGTCAAGTTCATTAGCTCCTCGTTCACCAAGTCCAACCCCTCGAGTATTTGATTTCAGTGTTATAAATGATTCACCAAAAGGTAAATCGTGCCTTCTCAGTTGGAGAACATGTCGTGATTGTGGTATAAGTGAGGCATCGTCAGAAGAGGTAAACATGAATCAGGTCAGATCATGACATTGCAATAAAGAGTTGGACGCAAACACAATATGTAACACAAAACATAATGTATTTAAATTCAAAGTATTTCATATTTTAAAATTGGTTATTATATTATTATTTGAATTTGCATGATATATTTTCCTATTATTTTCATTTACATATATTTCAAATCATCTGCATGTATTTCTTCTCTGTTTTTAATGTTCTTTTTTTTTTTTAATTTTTATTATTATCATTCTTTTTTCTCTTTCTTAAGCATTTCCACTGAAGTTGTACGGTACACCCACATATGTCCAATGTTTTACACATCTGTTGATCATTGTCGGATCACTTGACTATTGCTGATAAAACATATCAATTTAATACATGTGGGCATACTGCATAATTTAAAAAAAATTTGGTTTGGAATATAAACAAATGTTGTATTAGCGTCCAATTCTCTCTGAAGTTTTGTTTTACATTCTTAGTATATCAGTAGGGGCTGCACAAAAATGCCTGCAATCTCATGATTGTATGTGGCAAAATGCACAAAATGCCTGCTTTATATCCTTGGAGGATATTTGAAAGTTCTACTGGATTTTCCCCATTGCACAAGCCTATGCAAAATAATGAAATAGTTAACCTTAAAATAAACTGTGTCTATTGATATCTCTATATATTCATAATCATAATGGTGGTGATCAGTTTAATATGATCCTATCAGATTGGTACATTGAAAGCAAACTGTTATGTTGTAAGTACTGCAATAATTAATGTCTGCATTGGATTTTAAACAATTATGAGGACAATAATCATGTGTAGTGTATTATCATTTCTTTATTGTTTTTGTTACAGGAAAGTGAGATTGGTATTCAGCTGGAGCAAAATGTTAACTTAAATTTGAATTCTACTTTAGAGGCGAACAATATTCAGGAGTCAAGCTGTTTATCAGTCTATCAGTATGCTCCCACATGATGGAAGCAATCAAAGATATCATTTTTACATTTATTCATCTATTCATCTATTTTAACTTCAATTTAGAAAAAAGACAGACAGACAGAGATTACAGTAACATTTTTTATATAACATCTGTTACGATATTGTGATCAAGATATCAAATTGTTTTTCAAATCTTTCTACTCATCTTCAACAAATTGTTTAAATTAAGTGAAAAGTAATTGATTTTGTGAGGCTATCAACCAAATATTGTTGGTGTGTTTTAAATCAAGCATTAATTATTCCGTGGCTGTGTGGAACCATATGAAAGTGTTCAAAAAACTCTTCTTAAATCCATGTGTGTAAAGTCAGTGTGATTGTACAGGATTATTCTGTTTAAAGTGAGTTAAGATGGAAAAGCCAAACTATACTCTGACATATGATTTTCATAAAGCTGGATTGTTACAAGTGAGAAAGACAAATAAAAATTATGTATACATATATTTTAGGCATGTGCTAGTACAATACAGTGAGTAAGTATTCTTGGGTTTTAGATACCAATCTAGTATTGACCAGGATTATATGATTACTGTACAGTGAATGGCAGCTTGTTCAATACTAGTTAGTCCCGAATTTAATAATGTTTAACAAATACAATCTTATTAAAGTACCTAAAACCTACATCTAACCTTAAGGGTGAACTTATATAAAGATCAAGAGATTTTCTTAAGCTATCTACTGTTGCTACTATATACGTTGAAAAAAAATGATATAGATGGTTATTAAATGGATAATTGAGACTAGCCTAAATTTCAATGGCTAATATCTAGGTTCAGTGTGAAGCAATTTGACTGAAATTTTCAGCATATTTTGTCATTATCTATTTTTTCACTACTATAGTAAGAATTGTCAGCTCTTTGTCTAATCTTTCCTAATGCCCCTAAATAAATCCAGATTTATCCTTAAAACTGCACAAACATTTTAAAAGTCATATACATGTACTTCTAAATCTGTACTGATCTACCAGTCTTCCGAGAAGTACACACTATTTATTTCAGGGATTAACAAGTTGTGTCCATTTGTTAAATACATAGTTTTAAATCAATTTAGTAAATTTTTAATGACGTTTGAATTTCAAAATTTTGTTAGATTAGGTCAATACAAATAAATAGATAGGAAGAGTGTATGTGTTTTACATCTTGAACAAAGAATCTTTTACTTGGACAAGATTATTGTACTTGCACATCATGAAATATATGTATATATATATATATATATACATATATATATATATATATAAGTGTCACGATGCATATACTATGTATCAATATATGTATATACAATCGTGTTTCAATTCATGGATGCATATACTTTCTTTCTCATTTTCCTTATTAAGACATTGTTATTCATGTATTTATTGAAAACCAGTGGCCGACAAGGCAATGTTTTTTGGACAATGGTCATTTGTGTATATAGTGTTTCATATTATTATATATATAACTACTTGTTAACTTGGACTGTGATAAACAGTAGTCATTATTATTCATATTACTGAGTATACCTTTTTCATACTCCATTAACTACCAATTAGCTAGCCTAAAGTGATTGAATCTATATTTTGCACAATATATAATTGATGTATTTAATCTAACTTTATATTATCATATATAATTATTTATAATATGTACACATTCCTTTTTCATTGCTTCTCTTAATTGTTTGAATCAATCTCATTTATTTTGCCTTTTTTTTCTTTTATCATACATAAACATAAAAATGTAAATTATCTATGTGTGTAATGATATATTTCTATGTACATTGTAGATTAATTGTCCCCCGCTTTCGGGGGACTATTAAAATGGGTTCGTCCGTCTGTCTGTCTGTCCGTCACACTTTTGGGGACACAATAACTCTCTTCCTAATTGAGCTAGAATGTTCAAACTTGGTGTATGTGTTTATTAGGTCAATGCATTGATGGGGTTCGAAGATGAGCATTTTCCGCTTAGGGTAAGCAGAGATAAGCAATTTGATTGGTTGATGCTTTGGGACACGATAACTTTAGTTCTAATTAAGTGAGATTGATGAAACTTGGTGTATAGTTTCATTATAGTAATACCTTGACTAAGTTCGATAATGAGCATTTTCTGCTCAGGGTATTCAGAGCTATACGCAATTTGATTGGTCGAGAATTTGGAACACAATAACTCTCCTTTTAATTGAGTTAAAATGTTCAAACTTGGTGTATATGCTTATTAGGTCAATGTCTTGATGAAGTTCGAAGATGAGCATTTTCCGCTTAGGGTAGGCAGAGATGAGCAATTTGATTGGTTGATGCTTTGAGACACGATAACTTTAGTTCTAATTAAGTGAGAGTGATGAAACTTGGTGTATCGTTTCATTACAGTAATACCTTGACTATGATCGATAATGAGCATTTTCTGCTCAGGGTAAGCAGAGTGATAAGCAATTTGATTTGCCGAGACTTTGGAACACAATAACTCTCCTTCAAATTGAGTTAAAATGTTCAAAATTGGTGTGTATGCTTATTAGATTAATGCCTTGATGGAGTTCGAAGATGAGCATTTTCTTCTTACGGTAGGCAGAGATAAGCAATTTTTGGATGACACTTCGTGTTCAGTTTGATTGGTCGATACGTTTGAAAAAAATAAATGTGCGATTAATTAATATGTGTCATCTATTTATTTTGGGATTTCGGCGGGGGACATCAGCCTCACTGTTGGCTTGTTATAATTATAGTCTATGTATAATAATATAAGTAAATCCACATGCTAGTTCTAGAACTTTAGATATATTGTAAAAAAATTCATAGTCTGCTTGTCGGTATTCCAGACTATCAAATTAAATGATTTCTGCGCATCCAAAAATACAGCTGCATACAATGTGATTAGAACACCATTACTGAAAAAAACTACATTGTTTGCCAGTTCAAGCCAGGATCGATTGCAAAATATTGTCTCGTGTCTATCAGTATTTGGATCCAAACACTCAGAAGTATCTATGTGATCTCTTGAAAATTTATGTCCCCTCTTGGCAATTAAGATCAGTTAATCAGAAAAAACTTTGAGTTTCTCACTGCAAGTAAGTAGTCACTCTTTCCAAGTTGCTGCCTTTACCAAATGGAATAAACTACCATTATAGACATTTCAATATTTTGCACCATGAACAAAGCTTGGCCAACACAGAGTGACAAGACCTTGACAAGATTAGCACATTATCCAACAACATCTACAGGATTGCACACTGCAAGTTAGGCTTCAATCTCCCAAGAATCAAATTTGAGCTACACTTCCAGTCAAATTAGTGGTGTGTTTTCATTGTGTTCCACCATATTTAAATGCAAAAAAAAACCTTGATCTGATCAATTCAAATACTACAGAATTATTTAACAAATAATTTAAAAAGATAAATACAGGGTAATCAGAAAATGCTAATATTTTTATTATAGATTATATCTCTATATTATAAACTAAATAATGAGTTTCATCATGAAAATAGTTTTCAATTACTTTTTTATTGTACAACAAGCATGCATACCCCCCCCCCAAAAAAAAACAAAAAAACAAAACAAATTAATAATTTCATTTTCTCTTTCGAGTAAACATAATCATATATTGATTTGATTTTATACTTAACCCATTAAGTACCAAATTTAAAATTGTTAAATTACACCAGATCTGTTACAACTATATGATATACTATATATGGTATCACAGGCTGGATTATAATTGAAAGAATTTGAAATACATATCTTCATTTTTTACTTCCGGTGAAAACTTTTTCAAGTTTTTAGAAGATTTTCAACATTCATTGATTAAAAGTCAACAGTTCTCTCCAAAGTTAAATTTTTTGAGAAAAAATAAGGTAGGGCCTATAAAGCTGCCATTTTGAATTTCTTGAATTTTTTCTCATTGATTAAAAGTCAGCAGTTCTCTCCAAAGTTAAATTTTTTGAGAAAAAATAAGGTAGGGCCTATATATAAAGCTGCCATTTTGAATTTCTTGAATTTTTTCTCTTTTTGTTAAAACAAATGGAATATTGTCCTTTCAAGGATTTTTCTTTTCTATTTTTACATTGCTTATGCATATTTTAAATTGCCTTGTATTGCACGATTATGCACATGTGTCTACATGTTAAATTTTCTTTCTTTGCACATTATTTAATATATAATATTTTTTAACTTCTAAATCATTTTCCTACGATTACTGTCGGTCTTGTATTGTGAAACATTATGTATGTGCGTTTAGTTATGCTGTACACTTCTAGGAGGGCAAATAAAATCTCATTTCTGAATTCCTTTTTGGGGAGAGTTAAGAAGAATTTCTTTTTTATTATTTATCCAAATACATTGTACATGTACACTTAGGATCTGGTTCAGCAATGCTTCTAACTAGTTTGAACACTGTTCTAGTAAATATTTCAAAGAATATTGCTATATAATGTGGGTGTATTGGGGAACCCAAACGTTACCTGTTTAATCCCTTAGTGTATAATGTTAGTTGATTTACAACAGTTTAGCTTATAGTTAGATATAAATATTATTTATTAATGATTAAATACATTAAAATTTAATTTAAGATGATTTCTGCCTTTATGGTAAGCTTTGTCTGTCTCTCTTCCAGGAATTGTAAAAGTGAATAGGGCAATACCATCTTGATGCCATTAGGAATATGCTTATTATTAGACCTCATGAATTTCAACTCAGTGGTATATAAAACTCAAAATTTATAGCTCACTAAATTGAATATCATGTTTGGTCTAGGCTTTATATCTATGTGTTGAATATTATATTTCGTATGTACAGGTAAAAATATATGCAACTTGCAATTTCGACAGGATTCTATAAATTATACTATATATGTTTTAAGTCATCATTCATTGGTGTATTCAACAATTTATAATTCTGATTTATGATAAATATTAGGGAGGTAAAACATTTATATACTCCCCAATATTACCAAGCATTATGATCATTATTTATATATATATATATATATATATATATATAAGGTGTGGGTTAGTCATAGTACCTGTACATGTCATTATAAAGTAGAATCCTGCTATAATTTTATTTCCCACCTACAGTTTGTAAGAAAGATTTATAAGCTACAGAAGTACAGTAAAAGATGCACTTCCAAAATATCTTACATAGTTATCCTACATTTGAATTATGAACTTTAATATTCCATAAAATGCTATAATAAATCTTGTAAGTATATATTTAAAAAAGGATAAATGTGACAAGTCTGGTCAAAAGTGGTCTTTTAAATCATGTTTTCAAGTTTATGAAGTTATTTGAAAAGTTATCAAAAATCACAAAAATGAAATTCTGAGAGATTATTTTCAGATTTTATTTTCAAAATTTCCTTAATTATATTTCCTTATTTGAATTGTTTCATGTGATTTGAATTATATTAAATATGTGAAAATCCAATTCTTTGTCAGACATAACATTTGATTTTTTTATATGCTGATAAACACATACCGTCAATTAATTTTTCATACTTGAAACCTTTTTTGACAGAGCTTGTTACAGATATAGATTTAACTAGATAATATTCACTGAATATATAGATTATTAGAGGCAAATCATTTTAACATCAGAATTTCAAAGACAAACGAAGGGTTTGGTGAAAGCTCAACCGTGAGACAGTTTATTGTAAATAGATGATATTATTATTATGCCATTTTCTTTCATAGTTTTTGTGATATTTGTGTGATGAGAGATATGTTTGAGTGTAAGTTAATTTTTATATATATTATTCAACACAAGTGTTTTCCAAACAATTCTACACAAATATTATCGCATTTCATTCATTTGCGAAATTTTGGGGTTAACCTTTTTTAAATTGATACGAACACACTAGAGAATGGTAAGATTTTCTCAATAATTAGTATATATATAAATACTAGTTATGATTATTACAACTAGTATATGCAACTATTATAGGAATTTTACTCCAATTTTCTCCTTTTTTTCAGAGTAAAATACTGATGTTATTATTACTGTATAGAATATTGCAATATTAAACTGTTTGCACCAGGAATTTCTTGTTTATTGTCATTGAGTAAGATTTGATTTGTTATGCAATTATAGAAGGATCTGTTGCACTGTAATTTGTATGTTAGTGGTGAGAAGTGAGAGATATTAATTCTGAGAATGCTGTGGGCATTTATATTAACACAATTTAATCACTGTTGAAGTAGGCTAATTACTAAGGAAATAGTCAAAGATTGTTCAATAGTAGTTGACTTCCATGCTAGGTGCTTCCATGGAGACCCCCACAAATTTTATTTAAATTTTTTTCTCAAAAGTTTCACATTTTACAATGCTGTATGTTAACATTTTCTGTAGCAAATAAATTTTTCCACAATGATCATGTCTCCTTTGGTCTTATTTTCTCATACTAGAAATAATTTATTAATGTTTTATTCTACTGTCAAAAAATTACTAAATTTTTTCAACTGTTTTTCTAGATCTTAGTTAGATCATAAGAGCTTTGAAGAATCTTTATCATCATTTAAACCCATAATGAATGTAGGGGCTTCAAGTCTAATAGACTACATGAATTTACAGAGCTTGTCACTGGATGTATCTAATCAATATTTCATTTTATTCTATCAAACTATACACTTAAAATTAGTGGACTAGACAAGAGAAACACACAGAAACTGACCCAAGGAACTATGTATGATTTGAATTTTTGGAAAATATTAAACTCTCCTATTTCAGTCCATGGCTCCACGTCCATATGTACTCCAATTGATTAACATTTAATCAAAAAACAAAATCAAAATACCAACACTAGATTCCCCTACCCTGTCTTGTATTCCATTGTATTTAAAACAGGCCCATCAATTTGGTTCATGACAAATAAAGATGGTGGCTGTGTTGTGACATAGTCTTTAACTGCAAAGCAGACAAATAAAATGAAATGGGGTTTAAATTCCCATTGTTCAGCTCCAACTTGGCTAAAGATGACAGACATATCATGTGCCATACAGTGTGCTGTGAGGGAAATTTTGCTCGGGCAGCAGCACTATGACCTACTCTTATATCGGATTCCAACTGTCAAGAAATCTTTTACATGCACGCCAATGCAAACATGGAAGCTAAGTTCCATCTGAATGAAGCGGACAAGGAAGGGTACATTAAGTTGTCTTATGAAATCATTCTGTCACTCTGCCTAAGACATTCTAGTAAAGTATTATTTGACAATTTATAGTATTTGAAGTAAAATTTGAACATTGTAAAAAAAACAGTTCAAGGACATACTATCAGATTTCTTTATTCTGATGCATTTCAATTAAAGGGGCTAGATTTCTAACATTTATTGGGACCTAGAAATTAACACAAGTGGGTCGCAACGCATATAATATTATTATATGAATGTAGATAAACTGATTTACATTCAATGGTTTCCGTTTTTACTCGAATTTCAAATCAGTTATGTTCCGCGAAATAAGCCAGCAGTCTAAATCGAACGCAAATTTCTAGCATCTGGTTATTCCAGTCCACATACGCCGTTTGTTTTGGGACAATGTTTCTAGCCTCTATGGCGGGGGAAAGCGGCAGAAACCTAATGCTATGTAGAAATGTCTAATTCAAAACACACATGTAACATAATGCCATACCAAATACCTAAAACGTCTAATGCAGAAAACAAAATACAAGAAAGCTCTAATACAAAATACCTCATACGCCTATTGCAAAAGACAAAATACAAGAAACCTCTAATACAAAATACATATAACCTCTTATGCACAATTGATTTTACTAATAATATTTATAAAGCTTATTCAATTACCTTTCAGATAATATATATAGCTGGTTGCTAAGAATTTTGTACGATGGTCCGAATTTCGACTCGAAATATTACCGTTCTTTCACTTTAAAATATTGAAAAATTGGCTATGTTCAGGTTGAGAGCGCACGCCTTTAATATGATTGTGCCAACTTTTACTAATAATATTTGGAAAGCTTATTCAATTACCTTTTAGAATATATTTAGTTGGATCATCAGAATTTTGTACGATGGTCCGAATTTTGACACGGGATATTAACAGTTTTTCCCTTTAAAATTTAGGAAGAGAGTGCACCCATTTAATATGAATGTGCCAATTTTTACTTTCATTTGATAGACGTAACGTTGGATTTTATTGGTTGTTAAACATAGATGAGTTTGAGCGACTGTTGTCTTAATTCTGAATAGGTTCCCAACGAACAGGTTGACAGCTGGATCGGTCGAATAGCTCGCTAGCCGAATAGGTCGCCAAGTTGTGTTCGGTGACCTTGACATTGACCTAAATAAAGATAATTCAGTGGAGAAACGTAAGTAATGACAACGAGATATGTCATCTAATGCTTATGGTAGATGTTTCAGATTGTAAAATCAATTGTATTTTGTATTAGAGGTTTCTTGTATTTTGTCTTTTGCAATAGACGTATGAGGTATTTTGTATTAGAGGTTTCTTGTATTTTGTTTTTTGCATTAGACGTTTTAGGTATTTGGTATGGCATTATGTTACACGTGTGTTTTGAATTAGACATTTCTACATAGCGTTAGGTTTTTGCCGCTTTCCCCCGCCATAAGCCTCATTCCTCAAGTCTCTCGCTATAACTGGGACTGAAATGCATTATGGTACACGATTTGTGTACCAACGAGAAAATGTTTATTTCGTCTTAAATATTGGATATCAGAAGCCCATCTTTTTCCGGTAAGATAACAACATCAATGTTGATTTAAATCAGGGTTCTTAATCCATTCTGAAATGAACCGGCCACGGGCACCCCTAACGGATAGTCGTCTTTTGAACAACAGACATGTTGGTTTATGCATACTATATTCACGTCAATAATTGCATAACGTTATGGTATGCCGTATATTATTATAATAATAACTTATAATAAACAAAGCCTGTGTTGTTATTCCATACTAGTATTCATATATCCATACATTATCGAAATTTATAGTCAAATTTTGGCAACTTGCATAATGCATAATCTACTTTTGCTTTCATCCAAACAAACGGAAGTTAGAATTAATTTAGTAAAAAGAAAAACCAGGGGTTGAAAGGAATAAAATCGTGGAGAGCTCTAAAAGCTGCACCTAAAATTACAAATTCAGAAAATCGCTCTCCTAAAAACCAGCACCTCAGATATTCTAGGAGAGTGTTTTTCAAAAGCAGATTTTACTTATATTAAGTGCCCAAATATGTAATATTATGTTATAAATCTGTTTATTTCACATCTTTTATCTCAATCAAACGGTTGTTATTATAGGCCTGACTATCACAACCCGTTCAATATATTTATTACAAAAAAATAATGCATTCTTCGTGCGTGCATAGAGGAGTCGACTCAATGTTTTCTGTGACTTAATCCTTCGTATAATAATACAATAGCCTACATCAGTCACTTTATATTTACTTCAAAGTCTCAATCTCAATGTAGCTGCCTCCCCCCCCCCCCGAAAAATGTTGAAATAAATTCGCCCTCGATTAAACAATACTTTCATTAGAAGCAATAATCGCCATATCATGGAATTAGCTAAATTGGATATACCCGGGTAGATAAACCCGGAGTTTTTCCCCTAAACTTTCAGAATTTGTCCTTGTCCGCTCATTATAAATGAATGATAGATGACAAAAGCGTTTGTATTTCTTATTCGGAATGAAGGCTACATTTTTTTTTTAACAATAATAAACAATTTACGAATTCGTGATAACAAGTTATTTAGGCTATTAAATTTTCTTTAATTTTTGCACGCGAATAAGATAAGATAAGATAAGATAAGATAAGATAAGAATTTATTGTATCATAACACCCATTGCAGGCCGCATACAATTCATATACATGACACAACTACGGTGACAAGGAACTTAATATTTATAAGAAAATGAAAGATAGGTTGCCAGGCAACGAAATATATACCCACAGCAGCTAGATCGTCCGGGCAGTCAACAAGAGTTGTCGCATATTTTTACTTTTTTCGGTAATAGAACATTTATAATACACTAAGATCTGATTAAGAATAAGGCTTCTTTGTCTCATGACCTCAAACACTGTGTATAAATTTAAAGTCAATCGGCTGGCCTCTAGAGCGTTCACAAGATTTTTTGATGTGATCAAGGGCAGTGATAATCGGAAATCGCTGAAAATCAATAGACTTCTTCGTCTCATGACCTTAATCAGTGTGTATAAAATTACAGTCAATCGGATATTGACTTTGACATCAAGACCGTCCACAAGACTTTTGACGTGATCAAGGGCCATAACTCTTGCAGTGATTATCGGGAATCGCTGAAAATCATGACCTTAATCACTGTGTATAAATCAAAAGTCAATCGAATATTGACTTTAACCTGCTAGAGCGTCGTCCACAAGCAATTGTGGACGCCGGACCGACAGACGGGGGCTTCGACAGTATACGGTTTTAGAATCAAGATGGCGCCCATGTGGCTGCACAGTAAAAGTGCTCTCAAAATTTGTTAATTTGTGACTAAACTGCTGGATTATCATTCTTACTTTATGGATATGATGTGACACAAGGACAGTAAGACTATTATGATGAAATATTATAACCTAAAAGTTTTGTAATTTGCCTGGAATTTGAAGAAACGTGAAACAATTTGTGATTTTGATATAAACTCAAGAGAATCTTCATGACATTAGTTCACTTGATTAACTTGTTTCAAAGCTGTCTTGATAAATCTACTCACTTTTACTCCCACACTATCTTGCTGGTGTTCAGTTCAGTATGATTACATACTCAGTAAAGCAACTCATGGATTTTAATCACTCACCTACTGTCAGAAAAATATCTAACTCTACATTTGAATACATTAAAGATATTGGAATCCTGAAGAGACTTCGTGGAAAACGCTCTGGAATCAAAAAACAACCCCAAAGTAAATTTGTCTCAAAATGTCTCAAATTGGGTCTTTTAAACGCACAGTCTATTAGAAATAAAACAGCTTCCATATTTGATTGCATTCTTGAACACAAATTTGATATACTATTGATTACTGAAACATGGTTGTCTCTAGTTGGTGATGAGGCTAAATGTGTGGAAATAACGCCGCCTGGTTACACTTGTTTTCACTCTCCTCGACTCACTGGAAGAGGTGGGGGCATAGCTGTTGTTTTCAAGGATAAGCTGCAACTAAAAACTCTAAAATCAGCAAAACATTTTTCTTCGTTTGAACACCTGGCAGTAACTATAAAATCACCATCACAGACTTTAAAACTCGTTTGTATTTACAGACCACCCCTTTCAGCTAGAAATCATTGCACTGATGCAGACTTTATTGATGACTTCTCTGCGCTATGTGAAGATCCTCACCAAGACGAAAACACTCTTATTGTCGGGGATTTTAATATACATTTTGACTCTCCGAACAATGTTCTCACTAAACGTGTCTGTGATCGTCTGAATATTTATGACCTTAAACAATTTATTACTTCGCCGACACACCGCTCTGGTCACACCCTTGATTGGATTTTATGTCGAAATGCTAATTTTGTACAAAACATTGATGTTGTCAACAACCTGATTTCTGACCATTCTCTGGTATCTTTTGATGTTAACTTTCCAGAAACTGTGAAGCATGCAAAAACAATACAATATAGAAATTATAAATCCATAAATTTGGAAAAGTTTACTGATGATCTTACCAAGAGTTCACTTTTCAGGAACTTTCCGGCTGATGATGTTGATGGTATGGTTGATTTATTCAACACAACCATTTCTGATCTCGTAGCAAAACACGCCCCGATTCGAACCAAGACCATTAGCCGCTCACTGAATACTCCATGGTACGATGAATCAGTACAAGACATCAAACAAAAGCGCCGACAAGCGGAACGGAAGTGGCACAAGACTGGGCTGGCTGTGCATAAACAAATTTATATGCAAATTTGTAAAGATTTTCAGAAATGTGTTTCAAATGCCAAATCACATTACTACAACACAAAAATATCTAACTGTGCTTCTAATCCAAAGGTGTTGTTCTCAACCCTGAATAAACTTCTGGGTACAGAAAACAAGGTGATACTTCCCGATGGAGAAGACAGTACTGTGGCTCAAGAATTCAATGATTATTTCAAAGACAAAATATCCAAAATTCGTGATGGTCTTGGTTCTTCATCTATTAACCCTATTGAACAACCTATAGTTTCAACACAGTTCAATGGTTTCCAATCTGTACAGCCAGAGCAGCTCAAGAAAATAATTCTTCAGTCCAAACCTACATCATGTTCATTAGATACCATACCCACGCACTTCCTGCTAAGTATCCTGGATACTATTTTACCAGTTCTGACTAAAATCGTCAATAAAAGTCTGCAGTCGGGAACGGTACCACTTAGCTTCAAAATGGCAGTTGTTAAGCCCTTAATTAAGAAGTCTACGCTTGACCCACAGCTGTTGAAAAATTACCGCCCTGTATCTAATTTAACATTCCTCTCAAAGATTCTAGAGAAGGTTGTCAAGCAGCAACTAATTGTCTACCTTGACCAGTCCAGACTTTTTGACGAGTTTCAGTCAGCCTACCGCCCCGCACATAGCACTGAAACAGCTTTGGTTTGTGTCATCGACGCTTTAAAATCATCTGTCGATTTGGGTAGTATCGGCGTCCTAGCCCTTTTAGATCTATCGGCTCCCTTCGACCCTTCGACCATAGCAACCTACTTGACCGACTGAAGACTGGCTACGGAATAGCAGGATCTTCTCTACAGTGGTTCGGCTCATATCTTACCAGTCGATACCAGTATGTTGACATTAATAACTCTTCATCAAAGCAAGTGCAATTATCTTGCGGGGTACCTCAAGGTTCAGTATTGGGACCCCTTTTATTTACACTGTATACAAAATCCCTTGGAAACCTCATCGATAGATATAAGATCCAGCACCACTTTTATGCTGATGACACACAGCTAATCGATAAATTTAACCTCAACTCTGTCAGCCAGCTCTCCACAATTGGTAATTTAGAAAGTTGCCTAAATGGTATTAAGAACTGGATGTCCGCCAACATGTTAAAACTTAACGATGACAAAACTGAGCTTCTTCTTATTGGACCTGATCACAGACTTAATACATGCACTGTGAAATCTCTCAAAATAGGCAATTCAGATATTCCGATATCAAATGTTGTAAAAAAATCTTGGCGTGTTCTTAGATTCAAACCTCAGTTTTGGCTCTCACATAAACAACATCTGCAAAATCTGTCATTTCCATCTCCGAAGAATAGGATCAATCCGTCACCTTATATCTGAAAGTGCAGCTGCTGCACTGGCTCGATCATTCGTGTTGTCCAGAATTGACTATTGCAATGCCATACTCTCTGGAGTAACCGATGAACAAATTTCCAAGTTGCAAAGGATCCAAAATCATGCTGCACGCATTGTCACTAAAGCTAGATCAAAATCACACATCACTCCCATCTTAAATAATCTTCACTGGCTTCGAGTGCGCGAAAGAATTAACTTTAAAATTTTAACCCTGACCTACAAGACATTAAATCAAACGGCACCTCAATATCTTCAGAATCTATTGACACACTACAAACCAAACAGGTCACTGAGATCTGAGAGTAAACTATTGTTAGATGTCCCAGTTTATAAGATGAAGAAATTTGGTTCAAGGACTTTTCAATATAATGCATCAACTCTGTGGAATTCGCTACCACCTTCAATTCGAAAATGTGAAACATTGTCCATCTTTAAATCAAGTGTGAAAACCTGGATGTTTAGTCACTATAATTAATCCCACGTGAACACTTTCATGCGCCTAGAGCATCCCCAAGTGGGATGAATTGTTGCGCAATATAAATTTCGTTATTATTATTATTATTACGACCACATTTCAATGTGGGCGTATAAAAATGAAATACAGATTAGAGTTAAAAGTCAATGACATAAGGAACATAAAATAAATAGCAATATACACATATGAATATAGAATATGAAAAATGAAATACAGGTTCTTGTTTAAAGTGAAAATATATATCAGAAACCTTATTTCAAAATGTATACACATGTATGATAAAAGATGAAAATAGAACGCAAATTTTGTTGAGCAATACCTTATTGGTTCGAGGCTTGATTTCTATATTGAAAAGCTTTATATACATAATGACATACACTCACCGAAACTGGAGGGGGAGGGTCAAATAGATTTTCAAATGTTATAGCCAAATTGTTGTAACTGAAGGTAGCGAGAGAGAGAGAGAAATTGGGTTTAACGTCCACTCAACACAAACTAGGTCATTTCGGGACTAACATATGTTTTTTAAAATTTTATTTCAATAATTCGCTTGCGCGTAGGGGTCTTTAGCAGTGGGAGGAAACCGGAGTGCCCGGAGGAAACCCACGAAGTTGAGAAGGCGCCTCTATCTCCATGCCACATACGCTCATACCAGGGCTCGAAACCACAGCCGCAAGCCAAAGGTGACCGGCCAGCTAGAGGTCGAAGCGGCACTCTAGACCACTAGGCCATCCCAACCCCCCTGAAGGTAGCAGAAAGAATATTTAGCCTAAGAGATTGATAGAATGGACATTCAATTAAAAAGTGAAATTCGGTTTCTGCTTTGGATAGGGAACAGAGTGCACATAGCCTCAAGTCGGGGGGGGGGGGGGCGTTCTTGTACCGACCCCTCTCTATTTCGAGTTTATGTGAACTTAGACGGAGTGCGGTCATAGCCGACTTGAAGTTTTTATTGTGTACATGAAGCAGATAATTAGCTGGATAGTCAATAGTAGGTTTTACGGTGCCATAAGTTCTATGTTTTGAATTGCCAGAAATATATTCGGTTTTATAAATATTATAATGTTAGATTTGAATGTTAGATTTTGAAAGTTGCAAGGGAGATAAGTTGAACTGGCCCATGAGGGAGGACCTGCTGCTGACCATGATAGTTTGGGATTGGATTTGCATATTTTTACATCTTCTACATATGCGGCGGATAGTAGCGGATTTGTCCGTTTTATGTCAGGTGTATTTAATCTTTTATAAAATAGTAACATTCGTTGATAAATATCAATTTGAATGGGGAAGATACCTAGTTCGCTCAATGATCCTATATTTGAAGATTTTTTGGGTTGGAGTAAAATAGATTTGCAAGTTTTTATAGTGATTTTATTATGATCCACATAGTTCCATCTGTGTACATTCACATTTCTGCTATTTACTATTTGCGACCCCCATACACCACAGGCATACAGAGCTATTTGTTTCACTACTGCCCCAGTAAACATGGATGGTTAGATTTACGTTACTTTTACGTCATTATGGTTAGATTATGGTTAGCGTCCAATAATGGTAAAATTTTACGTTTAAATTTACGTTACTTTTACGTCATAATGGTTATGGTTACTTTTACGTCAGAAAATGACGTAAATCTAATGTAAACTTTATGACGGTTTTCTTACCAATTTTTGTCGCTTTAAATACTTCTTGATTAAGTACCCATATCAGTGTGTGCACAGTCTAACAATTGATAAATAGTCAAAATTCAGACAAAATAATTATACATGTGTTATTGGTGATAATTCTAACGTTAATCTAACGTAAATTTTACGCCATGTATCTAACTGTTAGATTATGGTTAGTTTTCTGACGTAAATCTAACATTAATTTTCTAACGTTAATATAACGTTAGTTATCTAACGTTAATGTAAGGTTAGTTTTATGTCATAATTTTAACATAAGTTTCTAATGTGAATGTAACATAAACCTAATACTTGTTCTCTATCGGAAATGAAATGCAATGAAATGGGGTTTAACGTCCTACTTTTCTGCACCTAACCTGGGCTAATTGAAGATGGGCATTCGCCATACAGTGTGCTATGAGGGAACTTTTTCTCAGACAGCGGCACTACAGCCTACTCTAATATCGAATTCCAACTGCCAAGGGATCTTTAAAGTGCACACCAATGTGTACATGGAACCTGGGTTTTTTGGCCCATCCAAATGACTAGGCTTAAATCTAACGTAAACTTTATGACGGTTTTCTTACCAGTTTTTGTCGCTTTAAATACTTCCTGATTAAGTACCCATATCAGTGTGTGCACAGTCTAACAATTGATAAATAGTCGGAATTCAGACAAAATAATTATATATGTGTTATTGGTGATAATTCTAACGTTAATCTAACATAAATGTTACGTCATGTTTCTAATCGTTAGATTATGGTTAGTTTTCTGATGTAAATCTAACGTTAATTTTCTAACGTTAACATAACGTTACTTATCTAACGTTAATGTAACGTTAGTTTTATGTCATAATTCTAACATAAGTTTCTGATGTGAATCTAACATAAACCTAACACTTGTTCTCTATCGGACATGAAATGCAATGAAATGGTGTTTAACGTCCTACTTTTCTGCACTTAACCTGGGCTAATTGAAGATGGGCATACGCCATACAGTGTGCTATGAGGGACCTTTTTCTCAGATAGCAGCACTACAGCCTACTCTAATATCTAATTCCAACTGCCATGGGATCTTTAACATGCACACCAATGTGTACATGGAACCAGAGTTTTTTGGACCATCCGAATGACTAGGCCCTGTCAGACCTTCCCTTCCATTTCACTGACAAGGGGAACCAACGCCGGAAAATCGAGATGCAGGGATCGAACACCTGACTACCAAGTTAGCGAGTCAGCGCCTTACCCACATTGTCTTACGGAAAAGAATGTCAGTTTTATAATGTTAGGATACTAACAATTACGTAAACAAATGTCAGTTTAATATCAGGATAACAACGATTAAATAAATGATAGTTTTTGATTGTTGGCTATCCAACCATAATCAAAAAAATCCATTTAAGTTAACCAAATTTACTAAATTTTAAGCGTTCTTTTAGGCAACTTTAACAAAATATGTTAATAATTGTATAATATTATGGATAAAACATTAAAAAGTGGGTGTGGCACCACCCCTAGGTGTTGAGCCATGCACCGAAATTGATAGTTGTTAATATCCTTACGGCATAAGGAATAAATATACCAAGTTCAAAAAAAAAACCACGAAAAGTTGATGTGGCTCTGCCTCTGGGACTCAGACATGAAACAATTCTGATTATTTATCAATTGGTAAAATGTGCACACACTGGTATGGTTATTTAATCAAGAGGTACAATGGGGATCATACCGAGTTGCAACAAAAACTGTTACTAACTGGAAACTGTAGACTATTTATAGACAAAATATTAACAAAAAAGTGAAATGAAATGAAATAAGGTTTAAAGTCCTACTGTTGTTCTACTCGTAAACACGGCTAATGAAGACGGGTCTGGGTCTACATCATATAGTGTGCTATGAGGGTTATTTTGCCCAGGCAGCGGCACTATTGCCTACTCTTAAATCTAATTCCAACTGCCAAGGGATCTTTTACGTGCACGCCAATGTGTACACAGGATCTCATGCAGTTTTTTTGTCCCATTCAAACGACAAGGGGAAACCTCGTCAGGAAATCTGGATGAAATGAGGTTAACGTCCTACTGTTCTGCTCATCAACTGGGCTAATAAAGATGGGCCTATTGGGAAATTGTGCCCAGACAGCGGCGCTACGGCCTACTCTTGTATCAAACTCCAACTGCCAAGGGATCTTTGACATGCCCGCAAATTTGTACACAGAACCTCAGTTTTTTTTTTTTCGTTCATCCGAACCTCGTTCATCCGAACGACTAGACAGTTGTCCTTGTCATGCCCTCCATTCTGCATCATTGACAAGGGGAAACCACCCCGGAAAATCTGGATGAA
Organism: Patella caerulea; assembly: GCA_036850965.1. Taxonomy (NCBI): domain Eukaryota; kingdom Metazoa; phylum Mollusca; class Gastropoda; family Patellidae; genus Patella; species Patella caerulea. The sequence goes on along the minus strand of JAZGQO010000008.1, from coordinate 579,552 downwards.
CTTTCTCAGCCAATGTGCAGGGATCGATCACCCGACCTCCAGGCTAACGAGACAGCGTCTTACCCACACATACAAAAAACTGGCTGTGGCACCATCAAAAAGGGAGCGAGAAAAAAAAATGGGGTTTATATAATGTCCACTCAACATAAACTATGTCATTTCAGGACTAAGATAAGATTTTGTCAAATAGTGCTACATGTAAGGTAAAACAAAAATCCCCACAAATATTATACCAGTACGATATTATTCTTTTTGCCCTGCCTGAAAGATCTTCCAGGCCAATTAAATGTTGTGGAGCAACATACACATATGCCAACCCTTTTTTATATTTTATAATAATCATCCTTAAAAAATTAGAAAGTCAATGTTAAAAGTGAAAATATATTTATACATTTTGTATGACCCAATAATACAAGGAGATGGGTTGATTAAAAGCTTTTAGCTTGTCTTTACATCTTCCCATATAATATAATAATATGTTCTTAGAATGAATCTTATCTGATTAAAACATTAAATTTAATGATTTAAATTCTTGTAATTTGTACATGAAGGTGGCTGTTACCATGAGTCATGACGACCACGGACCAGCCTCTTCGTTGGTTTGTTTATATCAGATTTTAAAAATTTTACGCTTGTATTTATTATTATATATAAGGTGTAAAACCAGACAAATATAAAGCTTATCAAATTTATTGTATATAGGGCCTCGTATAATAATATGGGTGAATTGGAATGTGCAATAAAATTCAACCGAAAACACATTTTACAAGACTTTCACTTCGAGTCAAGAACCAGTTCGAACCAGTTATTTCCGGAATCTATAGATCTAATCGACATATATCGTCCCCGATAAAAGACATCTGAAAATTAAAATTTCTCTATTGGATTATTCTTATAATATTAAGTATAGCTAATATAAAATCTAGCAGAGCACACAGAAACAGATTACATTCTATATTCCATTATCGAAAATACGTATAGACGGCTTCCGTATTGGGGGAATAATAAAAGCGAACGGAATTGTGGGTATAGCAAGATGGCGCCCAAAAGCGATAGAATGTCGGAGATTTTGGGCAAAATACTATTTATTTCACACAAAAAAGAAATGGTGCCCTGATTTAAAGTTAGAAGAAGCATATAGGAAAGTAAGTGTCCTTTTTACATACAAACATCCGTCTAAATATAATTTGTAGAACTACAAATTCAGCAAATAATGGCTGTTGACAATTTTACCAAAAAAAAAAACCAACAGTAAAAAAAGTCATAAGATTAGATGGCCTGTTATTTTCTGAATGTAGAACTTTGTAGCTGCACGATTTATACACAATCTAAACTACTTAAATCGAAAAAAAATCCTGTTTCAAAATCACAGGAATTAAACATTTTTCACTTTAGGTATTATTCAACAGTGGTAATGACACAGAATACAATTGTAGTCTTAGTCTAAATATACAGCCTACTTCAATTTTAAAAAAAAAAACCTACATAACCATTTCTATATATAGGCCTATAATATATAGCCATAACAACTGTCTTTAGATACATGATGGCCCTTCACTCCCCTGAATGTACATCCATAATGACAGTGTAGACTGAATAATTCTCATGTATACTTTGAATAATATATGTTCTTTATTCTATCTCTAAGCAAAATCTTTTTTTACAGATCCTAAATTTGAGCAGTATTGATGGCACTAATGTGAAAGAAGTTACAAAAAGATTTTTTGAAGGCTTTGTTTATGTAAATGGTAGCCAGGTGACACCAGCTTACTCCTTGTCATGTACAAATGTAGGATCAATGCCATACCACTGGACTCAATGACGGTGGACGTTATGATGAAAAGTGTTCTCATCCACCGTACTCTCACAAAACTTTGAGCGGGAATTTCAAGGCATTAACCTCCTGTGATATAATAACAAATGACAAGTGCGAAATAAAGTATTTATGTGGTCTTGGGTGAAAAAACAGTGTTGTGGCTTGCCAAATGAAATGAAACAAAATAGAGTGTAATGACCTACTGTTTTGCTCTGAACTGGGCCAATGAATACGGGCATACACCATACAGTATGCTATCGGGGAATTTTTGCACTTTGGCCTACTCATATCAAATTCCAACTGTCAAGGGTATGCCAATGTGTATACAAGGCCTCAGTTTTTCTGTACCATCTGAATGAATAGACAGCTGTCTTCTCAGGCCCTCCTGCATCACTGACAAGAGGAAATAAAGCTGGGAAATCTGGATGAACTTTCACTTCCAATGCAGGGATCTAGTGCCGGACCCCCAGGCAGAGGGCCTGACAAGGGAAGCTGTCTAGTCGTTTGGATGGTATGAATGACCGAGCATCTGTGTACACATTGGTGTGCATGTAAAAGATCACTAGGCAGTTCGAATGCGATATAGGAGTAGGCCTTAGCCACTGTCAGGACAAAATTCCCTGATAGCACACTGTATAGAGTATGTCCCTTTTCATTAGCCACGGAATAGGACGTTAAACCCCATTCATTTATTTCATTCCACCAATGCCTTGAGCAAACGAGATAGAGGCTACATGTATAGGTTTTGGCCAAATATGGAAAATATCCCAGTTTCCCTTTCTTATATGCATATCCACACTTCCACAAGACTAATGTAGACCTTTTTCTTGAACATTTTCAATTGACAGTGATGCAGGGCAGAGGACCTGACATGGATAGGTGACTAGTAATAAGAATGGGACAAAAACCCAAGGTAATGTGTACACTTTGATGTGTGTGTGTGACGCATTTCTTGTCAGTTGGATGGAATTTAATATAAGATATAAGAGTATGCCGTAGCCCTGCTGTCGAGACAAAATTTCCCTCATAGCACACTGGGTAGTATATGCTTGTCTTCATTCTTCATTTCTCAAACAGGTGTGAAATGAAATGCTATGGGGTAATGAAGACAGGCATACGCTATACAGTGTGCTATGAGGGAAATTTTGTCTGGATGACAGGGCTACTGTCTACTCTTATAATCGAATTCCAAGTTCGAAAGCGATATAGGAGTAGGCCTTAGCCACTGCCTGGACAAAATTATCTGATGGCACACTGTATAGAGTATGTCGATTTTCATTAGCCACGTCGGAATAGGTCGTTAAACCCCATTTCATTTCATTCCATCAATGCCTTGAGCAAACAAGATGGAGGCTACGCGTAAAGGTTTTGGCCAAATTTGGTCAATATCCTAGTTTTCCTTTCTGATATGCATATCCACACTTTCACAAGACTAATTTAGACCTTTTTCTTGAACATTGAACACTTTGATGTGTGTGTGTGAAACATTTCTTGGCAGTTTGATGGAATTTTATATAAGATATAAGAGTATGCCGTAGCCCTGCTGTCGAGAAAAATGTTTATAGTTATGGTTTGTGTATGGTCACCTGTTTGTATTCTTGTCAATTATCACCATTTTACGATGTATGATTACTGTTAACAATTGTATTTTTTAAATTTTTTAAAAATAAAATTTAGATATTATGTTGACTTTTTGTTGTAATTATATGAATTTGCGATTTCAAAAGGTTATTGGTTGACTGTTAACATTTCAAGGGTTATATTTCTACATACTCATTAAAGATTTACGAAAGAAAGGGATGTAAATTTTAAAATTAATGTTAGATATATAATGAAATGAAATGGGGTTTAAAGTCCTACTGTTCTGAAATCCTGATTCTCAGTCAATGCATGTACCAATCCCGGGTCTGCAGGTTAGTTGAGCCGACATTTTACTCTGAGGATCATGACCCTGATTTCCATAAAATGGTCGGTTACTTTTAATAATGTTAGATTAACGTCAAAAATTGAAGTTATATTTACGTCAGATTTACGTCAAAATGGTTGGTCAGACTACAATCATTTTGCTCATCTTCTTAACGATAATGTAATGTCATGAAATGACGTTAATCTAACGTAAAGTTTACGTCATTTTTACCTTATTTTTACATCATTTTCTGACGGAAATCTAACGTAAAATTTACGCCATTTTTTGACGTAGATCTAACGTAAACTTTACGTTAGATTTATGTCAAAATATGACGTAAACTTGACGTTAGATTTGCGTCAGGAAATGTCGTAAATATAACGTAGAAATGACGTAAATTTTACGTTAAATTAACATCATTTCCTGACGTTACATTTTCATTAAGAAGATGAGCAAACTGATGGTAAACTGACTGACCATTTTTACGTAAATTTTACGTAAAAGTAACGTCATGTTGTTATGTGGGGCTTCATACAGTTTTATGAGGACTTCAGTTGGCAGGTGGTCATTGGTGCACACTTTCTGACGGATACCAAACCATGCCCTCCTAGCCTTTTTACTCAGTTCATTTATCGCACTTTTAAAGGATGCGTTATTTGTTATATAGACTCCCAGATATAGATATTCATCAGTAGTTTGGAGCAGTTGATTGTTAAAAAAGAATTTCACCCGGGATTTGTATTTCAAACTTATCTTATTGTTATAAAAAAGCATTACTTTCGTTTTAGCTGAATTAATATTAAGTTTCCAATCAGTGCAAAAAGAATTGAGACAAAGAAGACAATTTTGAAGAACAGCCGATGATGTTGATAACAGAACAAGATCATCTGCAAAAAGAATATGAGATATTTCATGCGAGTCAAGGCATGGGCTGTCCAAGTATAAATTAGATGTATTTAAACAAGTTTGCAGGTCATTAAGATATATATTGAATTAAGATATATATTGAATAAGGTAGGGCTAAGGACACATCCTTGTTTTACACCCAAGGACAATTCTATATTATTTGACAGACCATCCAAGGTTTTCACAGTATAAGAAGTATAGTTATACAGAGATTTAATTGGACTGAAAACTTTCCCATTAATATTATGCTGAAGTAATTTTAGCAACAGGCCCTTTCTCCAAACTGAGTCAAAGGCTTTAGAGAAATCGACGAAGCATAAAAATAAATTAGTTTTTTCCTTTTTACATTTATTAATCATTGTTTTTAAAATAAAGACGTTATCCACAGTTCTGAGATTTTTACGAAATCCGCACTGTGCGTCGTCGATGACATTATTATCCTCAAGGAAATTTGTAAGTCTTTTATTTATGATTGACAAAAAGCATTTACTTAGGCAGCTAGCTAGAGTTATCCCTCTATAATTATCGAGGTCATTCTTATCTCCTTTTTTATGAATCGGAACAATAAAGGAATTTTTCCAGGATTCGGGCAAGAGCCCCGACGAAAGAATTAGATTAAATAATTTCAAGTAGTGATCTAACATGATTTCCTGTGACATGACTATCATTTCATTTAGTATGAGGTCCGGCCCACCAGATTTGTTTCTTTTAAGACCAGAGAAGGCTGTTCTCACTTCATCGGCAGAGACTGGATTGTTTAGGGATGTATTATCAGCATTTGCATCTAGCAAAGTATTAATTAAGGTTTCAGTTTTATCATTATCAGTAGCTGGGGAGTTGTTTTGAAAAAGGCTTGTAAAATGATTTTGCCAGTCATCCAGTTTAATATTATTATCTTCTGTTTGCTTATTTTGGATAAGAGAGTTCACAAGATCCCAATATTCCCTTGGATTATTAGATTCAAGTTCGGCGAGTTTTTTGAGGATAACATTTTTCTCTTGACGTTGTTTGTATTTAGTAACATTTTTATATAATTTCTTTCTGTTAAAATAAATTTCCCTGAGATGCCTGTTGTTTACATTCCTATTAAATTTATGCTGAGCTTCTATCATTTCTCTTTTTAACATCTGACAATCCTTATCAAACCATTTACGTTTTCTTTTCTTTTTCTTAACCACCACAAATCTAACACAGACTCTAGTATTGTTTATTAAGATATTGGTTAAATCTGTAGTCGCTTCCTGGATACTATTTTGATTACTGATATAGGGGGTCATTAGAAAATCATTCAGCTTAGCTTTTGTTGGGGATTTTTGTAGTTCTTTAAGAAAAGCAATATCCGATTCTGGTTTCCAAATAAATTTCCTTACTTTTTTTAGTCGTACTATCGATTTTATCAGAAATAAGATGAGGTTGGGATAAGGACGGTTTAGGGCTCTGGGGGATCATACACGAACCAACAATATTGCACTCAATTAGGCAGTGGTCAGACATGTAGCTTAAAGGAGACACTTTAAAATGTTGGACATCATCAAACAGAGAGAGAGGCTGGTAAGAATGTAGTCCACAGTACTCTGGCCATTGTAGTTTATACAAGTATAGGAACCAAGAATATCCCCAATACACCTGCCATTAAGACTACAGATGTCTGTGTTGTTACAGATCTGAATAAGCTCTCTACCCCAGGTATTAATTTTTGGGTCTTGGTTGTTCCTAACTTTTAAAAATTCATTATCAGGTATGTCATTAAACAAGTGAGGATATGGCATATTTATGTTACAATTATCAGAATCAGGAAAATAAACATCACTTAAAACATGAGTTCTGGAATTAAAATCACCACCTAAAAGAATTTGACCTTGGCTTTTGAAACGTAAAATGTCATTTTCCAATTCATCAAAGGGATCATACTGTCTTTTGTTCCATATTGGGGAGTTTTGTGGTGGAATGTATACCGCGGCAATAAAGATATCTGATTTTAGATTCAAGTCGGTTTTACACAGTTTCAGCCAAATGGTATCAACCATCTTTTTTATCAATAATTTGGACACTATCCCATAGTTTGGATTTAATATAAATAGAACACCCACCACGAGAAAACCATGTTTGAGAGACATTGTCCCTCTTTCGACTAGATATGAAACCTTTAAAACCTTCAAAAATGTCTTTCAAGTGATCAGATTCTTCTTGCTCAATAGTTGTCCAAGATTCTAAGAAGCAAATAATATCTAAATGTTTGATGGCGTTATGCAGGTCAGAGCGAATTTAAGGATCATTTACCTTAGAAGATAGACCATTTATGTTCCAAAAACCAATTGAAATCGACATTGCAAACTATCAAATTCTACGATCAATGTTAATAATAAAAAAACGTTATATTGTGCAGGTTTAAGTATAGTATATATTATATATAGAAGAAATAAAAAGGAAAATAAAGTGAAATTTAAAATAAAAGGAAAAAGTACACACACTGTAACCGTAAATATATATGACAAATGCAATAAATACCATAGATCTATAGATGTACATAATGCTCCTTTGGATAAGAGGAAGAACCATAAAAAGATTAAATAATAATAATAATAAAAAAGAAGGAAAAAATAGATAGAAAAATAGAATAAAGTAGATAAATAAATAACTAAAAATAATAAATTAAAAAACAAAAAACACCCCCGCCCCCCCCCCCCCCCAAAAAAAAAATAAATAAATAATAAAACTAGACCTGCATGCAGGAATGACGGGTTTCACTGGTGCCACGTTAACTTTAAATTTATGTCACTTTCGCTCCCATGTTGCCCTTGAACCAATGGCACCGATAAACAGATTTCCACATAAACATTGCACACATCAAATAAAAGGGAAACAGAATCAACAAAAATCCAGCAATATCAATTCATTTTATACATTTGTAACATGTAATTGATCCTGATAAAATTACTGTACTTCCGGTGATAATAAAAATGTTCAATTAGTTTCATGAAATCAGAAATGGCATAAGATATCATATAGTGAAAATTTTATGTAAATCGAAAAATAATTGCCACTTTTATTGACCAAAATACTTGAAAAGTGACTTGTAGAAAATCGGCTATTTCTCTGCAACCGTACAAGTTAGAAACCGTTTTGTGGTATCTGTATGATCGTATGGGTTCATTCTATTTGTTGATTGGCATCAAACATCATAATTTGAAAAAGATTTCAAAACAGACTCATTTGAATAAAATATCTGTTTTGAAGGCTAAAAATACAGTTTTTGCCAAAATGACATTACTTCCGGTGTTACTAAAATGTTAAATTAAGTTTATAATATCGTCTATGACATTAGGCATCAAATGATGAAACTTTTGTGAAAATCGAATAATAATTGACACATTTACGGGCCAAAAACCTTTAAAAGTGACTTGTAGAAAACCGCCTATATCTCGGCAACCGAACAAGTTAGAAACAATTTTATGATATCTGTATGACCATATGAGTTTTGTCAATATGTGAATTTAAACCAAAAGTTAATTTTATTATTACATATGACATAATTCTTGGTTGAAAAAAATATCGATTTTAAAAGTTAAAAATGGAGTTTTTGACTAAATGACGTCAATTCCGGTGTCAATTTTAAATAGTAATCAACATGATATGACGCACACTTGCTTTTTGAATCAAATGATGTCACTTTTGTGAATATCCATTAATAATTGACTATTTTACAGACAAAATTACGAAAACAGTGACTTATGCAAAACTGCCCATTTCTCGGCAACTGCTTATATTAGAAACTAATTTTAACATACATTTTCTGCGTATGGATCAAAGCTACAAGTTTATAAAAGTTACGTAGAAATACTTTAAAATCTGAAAAGCCTGAATGGGTTGTAAAAGGTCAATTTTACACCTATTTTCAACTCTTAATCGAATTTGCTCGAAAATGAAATCGAAATTAAAAAAACTGAGCTCACACTTTTTTGCGCCTTTAAAGGGCACACTCTTTTTGTTATATCAAGTTTTTAAAAAAATAATATTTTCTCTTGAAAAATGGTACCTAACTGTCAAAATTGTAGATTTTGGTAGTTTTTGGTAAACTTATGTCATTTCCGGTGCCGACAGATAAAACTATTGGTAACAAAAAAAATGATAATTGAGACAAGGTGTGAACTGCGAAGACAACTCTGCTTGGGAGATCGATGCACAAGACCAAAGCGCACCGTGTTCATAATATTGTGGACTCGGCATCAGCAAACCATTTGAATAAAGACAAACCCTTCAAAAGTCTGCATTGATTAATACATGAAACAAATATAATATCCCTTCTTTCATTCTTTCCCCCATTTTGGCCAAATGTGAAAAACGTACTAAGGGATACACGACATGTACATAATCACTGACGCCGACGGGTAATAAATAACATTAAGATACTAGATCATAGCCCACAAATGGTTCTGAGTTTTTTTTATAAATCTTTCCAACAAATTAACAAATACAATTTGCAAGCGATGGATAGTGAACAAGCTAAACAAAAAGCAATTTTTCATACAATGAAATTTAATTAAAGAAGTTACGATATGTGCTAATTACCACAGGAACCAATCCATTTTATACATGTTTTACATGTAAGTGATCCTGACCATATCACAGTACTCCCAGCAATAATGAAAATATTAAATTAGTTTCTTAAAATCAGAAATAATAATCACATGGTGAAAATTTTATGTAAATCGAATAAGAATTGCCACTTTTATAGACCCCAAACCTTGAAAAGTCACTTATAGGAAATCGTCTATTTCTCTGCAACCATACAAGTGAGAAACCGTTTTGTGGTATCTGAATGATCGCATGGGTTCATTCTATTAGTTGATGCGAACTAAATATCATAATTTTAAATATATTACAAATCAGACTCATTTGAAATAAATATCTGTTTTGAAGGCTAAAAATACAGTTTTTGCCAAAATATAATTACTTCCGGTGATACTGAAAATGTTAAATTAGTTCTATGAAATCATAAATGACATAAGATATCATATGGTGAAAATTTTATGAAAATCGAATAATAACTGACACTTTTATAGACCAAAATCCTCGAAAAGTGACTTGTGGAAAATCGCCCATTTCTCTGCAACCGTACAAGTTAGAAACCGTTTTGTGATATCTGTATGATCGCATGGGTTCATTCTATTTGATGAATAGAATCAAATATCATAATTTGAAAAAAATAACAAGTACGACCCATTTGAATAAAATATTGTTTTTTAATGCTAAAAATTAAGTTTTGAGCAAATGACGTCATTTCCGGTGGCAGCGTATGAGATACAATGGTTTGACCTTGTCCACCATGGCATTAGGCATCCAATGGTGAAAGAAAATTGAAAATCACATAATAATTGATTCTTATACAGCCAAAATAACGTGAAAAGTGACTCATGCAAAATTGACTTTTTCTCGGCAACTGCGCATATTACAAATTAATTTTCACATACATTCTCTTCGTATGGGTTATTGCTACGAGATTATGAATGTTACGAAGATATATTTTTTAATATGAAGACGCTGGATGGGTTGTAAATAGCTTATTTTGACACCTTTTTTCACCCTTTAATCCAAATTGCCCGAAAACGAAATCGAAATTAAAAAAACTGAGCCCGATGTTTTGTGCGCCTTTATATGGCACATCTTTTCAGTCATATTAGATTTTAAAAAAATAAGTTTTGCTTTCAAAAAGTGGTACCGAACTGTTAAAATTGTAGTTTTTGCTAAATTTACGTCACTTACGGTGACGACAGGAAACTTTGCCGGTAACAAAAAAAATGACATTTTGGAACATGGAGCATATAAACTTTGTTTTATACAAATCGGAAAATAAATAATTTATATAGAACCGATAAACTGAATTAGCCAATAGCGACCAAGGAAAATTATCCAGAAAAAAAATGTTCACATTTTTGCCCAAATCAGACGACCCTTTAACCCTTGGTAAAAGGTCATTAAAAAATATTCATTAATAAAAAAGTTTTTTGTCAAAATTTAAATTTTCAAAATTTGGCGCCTTATTTTTCCGAATATTCGGCGAAATTTAAAACTCTAAAGACCCGTAGCTATGTGCCATGTCTCTGGCTATGTCAAAAACTGTCAAACGATAAAATCCAACAATTGTTGTTAATATTACGGCAATATTTCAAAAAACGACAACTTCGGTGATTTCGGACATTTCGCATTGTCGCAGAATGCCGGAAATAGCTTTAATCTCTAAGTCACACCCACTTTCGCAGTAAAACTCAAGACATTGCATCGATCCGACAAGTAGTTCCTGAGATATAAGCAAATTGGAAAAAAAAAAAAAATAATAATAAGAATAATAATAAGAAGAATTTTAACAAAAACAATAGTGTTTCACACAAGCTACGCAGTGTGAAACCCTAATAACCTGTTTGCTGGTATTAAATAAACCAGTATATTGAGGTAAAATAAATTTTCAATGAAATTATTGCAGTTACTTGCAGGCATAGCCCACATGAATGAGCAATATATGTAAATATATATCACAGTGTACACTGATGAAGAGAGAGAGAGTAAGAGAAAAAAAAAATAAAACAAGCCAACAGTGAGGCTGATGTCCCCCGCCGAAATCCCAAAATAAATAGATGACACATATTAATTAATCGCACATTTATTTTTTTCAAACGTATCGAGCAATCAAACTGTACACGAAGTGTCATCCAAAAGTGTTTTAGAAAGAAAAATGATAAAACCGACGAGAAAAATGAAAATGTACTCTAGTTAGGGGGACCCTAAAGGCAGACAAAAGGGCCCTCACGCTTGACAAAAGGGCCCTCTCTGGCCAAGGGAAAGGGCCCTCGTGTCCGAGTCAATCGTTTCTATACACTGTTACTGTCGAATCCATTATTGAATGAGAATGCAGTCATTGTATTGGCATAAAAATCATCAATCAGGATGAACCTAAGTTATCTTGTCCCAAAGTATCAACCAATCAAATTGCTTATCTCTGCCTACCCTAAGAAGAAAATGCTCATCTTCGAACTCCATCAAGGCATTGGCCTAATAAGCATATACACCAATTTTGAACATTTTAACTCAATTAGAAGGAGAGTTATTGTGTTTCAAAGTCTCGACCAATCAAATTGCGTATCGCTCTGCTTACCCTGAGCAGAAAATGCTCATTATCGAATTTAGTCAAGGTATTACTGTAATGAAACTATACACCAAGTTTCATCACTCTCACTTAATTAGAACTAAAGTTATCGTGTCCCAAAGCATCAACCAATCAAATTGCTTATCTCTGCTTACCCTAAGCGGAAAATGCTCATCTTCGAACTTCATCAAGGCATTGACCTAATAAGCATATACACCAAGTTTGAACATTTTAACTCAATTAGAAGGAGAGTTATTGTGTTCCAAAGTCTCGACCAATCAAATTGCGTATCGCTCTACTTACCCTGAGCAGAAAATGCTCATTATCGAACTTAGTCAAGGTATTACTGTAATGAAACTATACATCAAGTTTCATCAATCTCACTTAATTAGAACTAAGTTATCGTGTCCCAAAGCATCAACCAATCAAATTGCTTATCTCTGCTTACCCTAAGCGGAAAATGCTCATCTTCGAATTCCATCAAGGCATTGGCCTAATAAACACATACACCAAGTTTGAACATTCTAGCTCAATTAGGAAGAGAGTTATCGTGTCCCAAAGTATCAACCAATCAAATTCCTTATCTCTGCTTACCCTAAGCGGAAAATGCTCATCTTCGAACTCCATCAAGGCATTGACCTAATAAACACATACACCAAGTTTGAACATTCTAGCTCAATTAAAAGTTATCGTGTCCCAAAGCATCAACCAATCAAATTGCTTATCTCTGCTTACCCTAAGCGGGAAATGCTCATCTTCGAACTCCATAAAGGCATTGACCTAATAAACACATACACCAAGTTTGAACATTCTAGCCCAATTAGGAAGAGAGTTATCGTGTCCCAAAGCATCAACCAATCAAATTGCTTATCTCTGCTTACCCTAAGCGGAAAAATGCTCATCTTCGAACTCCATCAAGGCATTGACCTAATAAACACATACACCAAGTTTGAACATTCTAGCTCAATTAGGAAGAGAGTTATTGTGTCCCAAAAAGTGTGACGGACAGACAGACGTACGGACGAACACAGTTTAATAGTCCCCTGCTTTCTTCGAAAGGCGGGGGACAATAAAATCATAAATAAATAAATGTTGCTCAGCACTTCATGTATGAATGTTTATCACAATTTTCTAGGCACACACTGTGTCACAAGCACAGTATACATGTAATAATTTACTGTTTCACAGACACTAGTAGAGACATTGAATGTGTTGACTAGATACACAGCAACAGTAATAGGTCAAACTGGGTACACATGTCCCTATCATACGCAATAAAACCCACATAGCTGAACACGAATTACATAGACATTTTAGCCATACATTAAGTCACAAGCACAATGTGCACAATTTACTGCACTGTAGCACTACTTATTTTTCTATATGCACATTTAAACACAGGTAATATATACATGTATACTATGATTGGGTACACAAGTCACTGTCACAAAATGTAGCACACATAACTTTGGTTCATAAGAACTACATAAACATCACATGTACATGTGTATATCATCTCATCATAGGTGGAATTTCTTGATATCTGTATGGTAGCATGGGAAAACTTGGTGGGGGCGGGAATCGTATATCTGGAAAAATAGGTGCAAATGGACCCAGACTCTTTAAATTTGCTGTTTGTGAACACAATTTGGATATAGAAAAGTTATTGTGGTAAGAGTGGGTATTTGCGAACTCAAGTTGGATATAGGTAAGTTGCTGTGGTAGGTGGGTGACTGTGATTGTGACTGTTTAGATCTACGTACATGTACTTTGGGTGCTAGTGGAATATTTAGGGCCCCCTTCATTATGATGGCTAATCGTGCAGTGCCTACAAAGTCAATGTGGGTTTCATCTTTATGAAACAATGACAGATTTACCTTGCCTTCCTTGTTAAAGAAAACATCATTTGTCCGTATGTAAGTACAACTGTGTTCTATACATACCTCTTTCAGAATTTTGTTCATATTTACAAGATTGACATTGAATGTATCACTGACTCTGGGCAATAGTTGCAGAAATTTAATTGATGCACTGGGAAATGTCTGTTTAACTGTTGTGATTAGATTTTCATATTGTTCTCTACATTGATCATAGTTACATCTACTGGAGACATTATTTGTTCCAACTAGCATCACTAAGTTTTCAACTATTTTCTTATGTAATTATCCAAGTCATGAATTTTAGCTCCCCGTAATGTCCTTACAGAAGTATTCCAATTGAAATCCAGCCTTGAGGGTTTGATGATCCCAAAACTATGTTTTTTTAATCTCAATTGGTCTTACAGTCTCTGTTACGGCAGTAATATGAATTACTCTGCTGAATCCAACCTTAACATTAGCTCGTGCAGTGATGTCATTTTGTAGTCACGTGAGTCCGCATCCCTCCAACAACCGCCATGTTTTTAGTCTTTTCGTGTGCCCCTTTGTGATTTTTATTTTAGTCGTTCGTCATAGTTTCTGTAATGTTTGGATCAAATACAATGCAAGATAACCTGTGAGTAACTGTAGATTTATTTGACTTATCGTATATGCTTAAATAGTATGTTTTAATAACTGTATGTTTTGTGAAACACTGCAAGAAAACAAACTTTCGTAAGCCACACTATGACCGTTATATGTACATGGACAGTACATCGCATTTCCTTTGTTATATCGAATTAAGTGCATATTTTAGTGTTTAAATTTATTTTTTGTACATCAACGTTTATTTTGCTTTCAGCAAAACAACTACGGAATGTGAATAAACGAAAACGAAACGTCTTAACGCCCCCACATTTTAGTTTTGAGCTTCTTCATCGTGTTTCATCACCAACGTAAACGACAAAATAAACGTCAACCAACCTGAACGACTAAAGAAACGCCAATCAACGCTCCAAAGGGAATCAACGATCAAATTAAACGAAAACAAATAAAGGAACGTAATTATATTGAACAATAACAGTTTTAACGCTTATAATATAGTGACATTAACGATAAACGTAAATAATAATTACTGATGATAGTTTTGAGGATAGTGTCTGTTGCCTTATGTATTTTAATCATGTCCAACGATAGTATTAATTCACAATCTTCACATGGAAGGAGTTCAAGGGATAATTCTGATATATCTTCAACTGACGGGTCTTATACTTCAGCAGTTTCCATAAACGGGTCCTATACTTCTGTAAGATCTGCTTATTCTATATCTAGAGCCAAGGCCAAACAGTCTGCCAGGAAAGCTGCACTACTTGCACGAGCAGCTGTATTAAAACAGGAACAAGCCTTAAAGGCCCAACTCGAAGAATTCAATCTGAAAAGGGAAATCGCTGTTGCTGAAGCCAAAGAAAGGGCTTAAAATGCTGCACAAAGTGAACTTAACGGAGAATTTACACCTTATTTAGCCAGTGAAACGAATCAGCCGAACATTGCATCACTACCACAGCGTACAGAATTTACGGAACGAGATTTTCCACCCCATTCACAAACCCCGTGCTCAAGCACCTGATTTTGATACTCAACGAACTGCAAACGAACCTGACGACCCGCAACATTTTGATGTACCGAGTTATGGTCCCCCAGCTGAATTCTCAGACTCCCCAACAGATGCATTTCTCAATTCACAGTTTGAATCACCACACCCTGTTCCAGTCGCTAAAAGTCAATTTCACGCTGTGACAAATCCTGATTTGGGATTAACACAAGTTTAGAACTTTTGATAAATCGTCAGAACGAAATACAAAACCGACATACTGACCTCACCTGTCTGCTGATAGAACAGCAGAAAACAACTCTACTACCACAACCATCCATAACGAAATACACTGGAGATCCTTTGGAATATAGAACTTTTATTAAGTCTTTTGAAACAAGAATTGAAGAAAAGGTAACCAGTAAAGCGGATCGACTCTACTATCTCTCTCAATATACTGAAGGAGAAGCGAACGAATTAATCAATGGCTGTCTACACATGGATCCTGAATACGGATATAACGAAGCTAAGCGACTACTAAAGGAAACATACGGAAATGAATTCCGCATAGCTACAGCCTACATCAAGAAGATATTGAAATGGCCACCTATTAGAAGCGAGAATATATCATCCTTGAAGAGTTTCTCCATTGCACTGACTTCCTGTTTACATGCCATGAGAGATATACAGTACATGTTTGAAATGAATCACCCAAAGAACTTACAAGAGCTCGTGGAGAAATTGCCTTTTCACCTCCGTTACAGATGGCGCAGGACAGCTCAACATGTTAAAGAAACACGCCATAGAACTGTTCTGTTTGATGATATGGTAAAATTTGTGAAGGATGAAGTTGAAGTGCTGACTGATCCTATATTTGGTAAACTACCTAACGAAGTCGAGAAAAATAAACCGCAGCATAGTCATAATGTAAATAACAGTGACAGAAGATATCAATTTTCAAGACCTAGCCAGAGCTTCGCAACAAACGTACAGCCCCAAGCTTACTCAGAGCGATCAACGTATAAACCAAAATGGTGCTTGTTTTGTAAAGGACAACATGATTTGTCGGATTGTTCTGTATTCATATGGAAGCCACATGAAACTAAAAGAAACTTTGCCAAAGAAAATCACCTTTGTTTCGGATGTCTTGGTAATAATCACCAGTCTAAATATTGTATGAACAAGAACATTTGTAAGAAATGTAATAAACCACACCCAACAGCATTTCACATCGATGGATTTCAAATCAATTCAGAAGCCGCTAGGCCTCATAATACACACAGTTCTGATCAACGTAACGCTACTACCGCTAACGACAATAACGTTCAAAACGCTTGTGTAACCTCTGCACCTGAAACCGAAAAGAAATCAGAAGTAATGATGTCTGTCGTACCAGTGATTATTAGATGTAAAAGTAACAACTCTTCGACCATTACTTATGCTTTTGAAGATAATGGTTCCAGTGGATGTTTTCTGTTGGATGGAACGAACGAGCGCCTAAACGCAACTGGTAATCCAACGGATCTTCTCCTTGGCACAATGAACGGACAGAAAACTTTTAAAAGCTTAGTCCTATTAGATTTAGAAGTAGCAGATCTCAATGATTAGTTTGCCAAGGACATATACTTGTAGCGAGATGCCTGTAAACCAAGGTAAAATACCGACACCACAAGCGCTGAAGAAATGGGAGTATCTTCGTGACTTACCAATACCTGAATACATGCCTACTGTTGAAATCGGTCTACTAATTGGCGAAAATTGTCCAAAGGCACTAGAACCTCTAGAGGTAATTCTCAGTCAAAACAACGGACCATATGCAGTTCTTACCCGCCTTGGATGGACGTTAAATGGACCATTCACTTCAGAGACAGTTTCAAGCGACGTAACGTGTAACCGGATCTACTTAAAAGAAATGAATACCGACCCGCCTAGACTCCACCAGCTAACAGTCAACAATACAGTAAAAGAAATAGACATGCGTCACCTGGTACAACGGATGTTAGAATATGAATTCAACGAATATGATTTTAAGAAGGCTGAACTCGGTTATTCGCAAGAAGATAAGAAGTTTCTACAAAGGGTTGAAAATGGCATTAGATATGTCAACGGACACTATGAAATACCCTTACCCTTTCGCGACGAAGATGTTCATGTGCCATATAATCGTGATCAGGCTGTATCAAGACTTTAAAGTTTAAAGAGAAAACTAGAGACTAACACCAAGTTTAAAACCGATTATGTGAACTTTATGAACGATTTATTTGTAAACGAGTATGCTGTAAAGGTATCATCAGAACGACTTAACGCTCCATTGGGTAAATTGTGGTATATACCGCACCACGGCGTCTACCATCCTCGCAAGCCGAACAAAATACGCGTTGTGTTCGACTGCAGCGCACAACAAGGTCGAAAGTCACTCAACGATCACCTTCTACAAGGCCCAGACTTAACAAACTCACTTGCAGGTGTGTTAACACGATTTAGGGAAAAGCCCGTTGCATTTGTTGCAGATATCCGTGCGACGTTCCATCAGGTCAAGGTACCGGTTGGTCAATGGGACTTCCTACGATTTTTATGGTGGCCTGCGGGAGATACAGAAAAGGAAGTAGAGGAATACCAGATGACTGTGCATTTATTCGGCGCAGTATCTTCCCCCAGTGTCTGTAATTTTGCTTTAAAACGAACTGCAGAGGATAACGTACATGTACATTACCCAATACGAAGAAAACGTAACCGAAACAATTATGAAAAACTTCTACGTGGACGACTGCCTCAAGTCAACTAATAACGTTCAAGAAGCCGTAGTTCTAGCAAACCGTCTACGCGAAGCCTGTTTAAAGGGAGGTTTTCATCTCACGAAATTCATAACCAACGACCGTGTTCTACTGAACAGTTTACCCGAAAACGAACGTGCGAAAGAAATCACAACGCTTAACTTAAATTACGATGACTTGCCAGTGGAACGCGTACTCGGGGCGAGAACACTAATGCGTCTATTGTCATGGGTTAAATGATGACATACGATGTATGTAGATTAACATATTGTTTATTATTAAAGTTGAAAAGACGTTCAATTATTTAAACTGTACATTGATCGTAGATGATGTGACGTATGTCGTAAAACGATGACATAAAATGTTGACATAAAACGATGACTAAACCATGACTAAACGATTAACTGAAATACATAAATACACAAGAGTAAATATCGGAATAAAATTATGATAAGTGTGAAATAAAATAATAAGACTGGTACCCAAGGTAATCAACTTTTCAAGCCAAGGGGAAGGCTCATGAATGCTGACAGTAGGGTACATAATGCTATCATGGCTTTACTAAGTTAAAATACCAAACATTTCTATAAATAATCATAGAACAAACATAATACATGTACTAGCATTCTCCAGTAAACAAAATACGAATAAGGGGAGATAACTCCTAATATTAACTTTATCTAAAGTTAGAACTTTAGAAATCTATGAATATGCTATAATACAAAAACTATAGATTAGTGGAATGCATTTTACTCCTAAGATCAACACTATTGTTTAGATATATTAATTAGCTCACTAAAACAGACTACACCTAATAACAATAGAGATACGACAAGCGACCAGTCAGATAGCATGCGAAGCTGATCAGCTCAATGCATGAGTCACGAGTGTGCAGCGTGATGACAATGTTGCAATAATACATATAAAACTAAAACAATTAATATCTAAATAATACATTAAATTGACACTACAAATACCGTGTTTTTACGCGAATCCCCTTCAAATCTCTTACATAGCTGACAAGGTCTGACAAATGATAAATAACTGACAAAATGCTATGTTCTACCAAATAGCTACTGCCATGAAGCGCTTCTGCCATGTACTTTGAACTTCCGTTCCCAATACAACAAACTTCGGAATACAAAAATGGCGAAACGAAATGTTACGAGTACACACGGGTCATGTAAAATTACGGAATCAACTAAATAATTAGAAATCGTATTTCTGGCCATAACACACCGGCCTCCTAATTATAATACTTATTAGAATTATTAATATGCAATATGGCAAGAAAAAATATAAAATAATAATTTTAAATACGATAAACACAAACAACAAATAATAAATGTAGTTTAAGATATGCTAATGTGGCAACAGATGAAACTAAATAATCTATAAGTCTGTTAATTTACTAGTAATGTACCAATTCTAGCTTAAGTCTACTGGGGTTCATCTGCTTCCAACAGTAAGCATAACTTAGCAATAGGTCTTTCAAAAATGTTTGTTTTAGACTTCACTTTAACTGTTCTAACTAAACCATTTTTGTCTGCCATAACGTTCGTGATACGACCCATACACCAAGAGTTTCTAGAAACTGTGGCATCGATTAATAACACTATGTCGTTAATTTGAAAGTTTCTCCTAGTAATTAATTAATCAGTGAGTGGTCTCACTAATCATGCATATGCACCTTGCCTTTGATATGTTGTTATTATGCCTTTGATCTTGTTGTTGTCATGTATGGTTTCTGAATTGTTGTTATTGCTTTCCTATATATAATTGCCCCACACATTTGTTACTGTACTTGCTTGAAAACGTTGAGAGAATACTCTTCGAAACGTCGCCTAAATAAATCAGTAACTGTTATTCCATAAGTATGTGTTACAGTTTATTTGCTCTTTCCAGTTACTAAATGCCTCTTAAAGATTCAGTAATAGGTGTTGCATTCTGTTGTGATCTAACTTCTTAAATTCTTCTTTAAGTTCTCTGTTTGAAGCTATAAAATTGGAACCATTATCAGACTTCATAGTTTTGACTGGTCCCCTTCTATTTGTAAATCTTCTTATTGCATTTATGCATGCATCTGTGTCCAACGAATATGCCATTTCAATGTGTACTGCTCGACTTCTTAAACATGTAAAAATGACCCCATACCTTTTTACAAAACTTCGACCTTGTTTAATAAGGTATGGCCCAAAGTAATCAACGCCTGTTGCTGTAAACAAAGGTTCATCAGGGATAAGTCTATTTAATGGTAAATCAGACATCTTTTGCTCGCCAGACTGACCTCTATAATGGCGGCAAATTGTACATTTGGATAATATGCTTCGGATTGTTGTTCCTACTTGCACTATCCAATACTTTTCTCTTTTTGGCCAAAATGGAATTTCTGCCCAAGTGACCAACTGTAATGTGAATGTTATTTAATATTAGGACTGACACTCTTGAATTCTTGGGTAGTATTATTGGATGTTTCTCTGCATCTGATAAGTGTGATCTCTGAAGACGACCACCCACTCTAAGTATATCATCTTCAAGGTAAGGGTCTAATTTTTTAATTTTACTGTTTCTTTTAAGTGGAATGGACTTCTTAATGCAATCTATTTCTTCGGAAAAATGTTGATGTTGAATATATATTAGTATTCTTCTTTCAGCCTCTAATAAATCATCAACTGTTAAACTTTTAATCTTCTTTTTGGTTGCAATGTATTTTGGCAATCTTCTCCTTTAAATTCGTCATTCCAATTAAAATTCATGCTACAATCTTTTTTAGTTTCAACCATGTATTGTTGAAACTAAATTGGTTCATAATATTATTTTCATTAAGAGCTGCGACAATTTGAGTTTTCTTGACTTCCTCTGATTCTTGTTCTGTTAAATTGAGGGTAATGTTTGTCAATGGCCATTCAGACATAGGATTCCATAAAAAACTTCGGACCATTCAACCACCGCATACTAGAATTACATTTTTGGCCTCTTGAATAGTCGTCGGCTATGTTGGACTTGCTGTCAACATATTTCCATTGTGACAGCTCAGTAAAATCTCTAATAACCTCAATTCTATTGGCCACAAATGTCTGAAATCTGGTAGTAGTATTTGCTAAATATCTTAGCACACTATAACTGTCTGTCCAATAAAAAAATATCAGTATTTTCTAAGTTAATCTCCAACTCTTTTATAACCATTCTGCTGAGACGAACTGATATAGTAGCAGCTGTTAGTTCCATTCGTGGTATAGTAATTTTCTTTATTGGTGCTACTCGGGACTTGCCTAAAACCAATGAGCAATGAATTTGATTTTGCTCATTAATTTGACGTAGGTAAATTACTGCACCATACCCAGATTCACTAGCATCAGACAGGCAATGTAATTGTGTCGATTTCACTCTGCCAAAGTCAGCTGGTTTGTAACATCTCTGTAAGGATACCTTTTCTATGTTTGGTAGTTGTTCCAGCCATTTGTTCCAATCTTCTAACAGGCTAGATGGTATTTCTTCATCCCATTGGAGATGCAATTTGCAGATATTCTGCATAATAATTTTTGCAGGCAGAATTAAGGGTGCTGCAAAGCCAAGTGGGTCGTAAATTGAGCTTATGGTACTCAGGATACCTCGTTTTGTTGCTGGTTTCTGAGGAAGGTTGATTTGAAATCCAAATCTGTCAGTTTCTACATGCCAATAAATACCTAAAGTTCTTTCAACTGGTAAGGCATCTAGGTCCAAATTTAATGCTTGAGCTTCTTTGGAAACGTCTTTATTAGGAATGTTTTCTAGAACTTCTCTCTTGTTGCTCATCCATTTTGAAAGATTAAATCCGCCTTTACTGCAAATGTCTATTAAATCTTTTACCATTACGTTTGCATCTTCAATAGTAGGAACAGGTTTTAAACAATCATCAACGTAAAAGTTTTTAAGGATAGTTTCAGCTGCCTTCTGGTTGGTAGGTGTTTGAAATTCTCTAGCCGTTTTTTGTAGAGCTGATATAGCACAACTTGCAGAAGAAGTTGCACCAAATAGGTGCACCAACATCTTGTATTCTACGGGTGGCTTGGTTAGATCGCTTTCTGGGTACCATAAAAATCTTTGGTAATCAGTGTCATCGTTTGAGACATATACCATATAGTACATCGATGTTATGTCTGCCATCAGTGCAACTGGCTCTAAACAAAATCTTAACAAAACACCAATCAGCTTACTTGACAAATCTGGACCACTTAACAATAATTGGTTTAGTCCAACGCCTTGGTATTTAGCTGATAGGTCATACACCACTCTTATTTTCTTCTTTCTTGGATGGTAAGTGCCATGATGTATTAAATACCAAATTTTTCCATTGTCTTTGTTTAAATCTTCTTCTGGTACTCTAATAGCAAATTTATTGGAAATAATGTTGTCCATAAATTTTACATAATCATTTTTAAATTCTGGATTTTTGGTCAACTTTCTTTCTAAATATTTGAATCTTTGGACTGCTCGTGGTCTGTTATTTGGGACTAAGACATTGTCAGATTTGAACGGTAGGTCTATTTGATAATGACCATTATCAAGATGTGTATTACAGCCATTGGTTTTCTTGATAAATATCTTATCATCCATCCTAGGTTCCCTTTTATCTTCTGTTAATTCTTCTGGAAAATCCATATTAATTGCCTTATGCACTAGTTCTTCTAAGTTTTCGTTTTCTTTAATTGTTTTAATTTCACACCTATTCACTGTGATACTTTGAGTACATGGCGATTGTCCAGGATAATAATCTCGAATGACATTCCACACCGACCATCCAAGTTTGGTTCTAGATGCATGGGGGGATCCAGCTGGTCCTCTGACAACTTCCAATGGTGTATATGCATCAGGAATGTTGTTGCCAATCAAAATTCCAATTTCCGCATCAATCTCATGAAGGTATATTTGTTCCCCGAATTTGTCGGAATAGAATCTTTTTCAACTGGCATCTTGTCTTTAGTGTATACAGTAGGTAATGGTATAACATTACTGCCATTCAAATCCAATACTTCCAAATTACGCAATACATGGGTCATCATGTTAAAGGGTCTGCCCATTGTGTTTAAAGACAAATTTCTAACAGTTCCATCGACTCCCAGTTTATGCATCAAATTTAACATACTGCCACAATCAAGAAAGGCATATGTTTTAAGAGGTCTGTCACTGCCTTTTAGTCTGACTAACACTGGTATAATGTTCATGGTACAGGAACCGGCCTCCATAAAACTATTATCGGTACCAACCGTGTTATTCTTATATAATTGATGTATTCTGTTAAACTCTTCATCGTGATAGAGTGTAGGATGTTTTCTTTTGCAAATATCGCATGTTTCTTTTCTGGTACAGAGTTTGATGCCATGCCCAGGTTTTAGACAACCATAACACAGACCATATGGCTTCATAAATGTTTTTCTTTCTGAACATGGTTGTTGTGTGAACCTTCGACATTTTAATACAGAATGTTCTTTTGACTTGCAAAAAACACAAGGTATCTCGTGCACAGGGTTTATTTCTATACCTGCATGTGATTGGTGATTTAACTTCAATTTGCCGAAAGGATTACTTGGTGGATTAGTTGGCTTTCTTGACAAGGCTTCTTTTCCGAAAAAGGGATCGTTTGCCTTTCTTTCTTCTCTTTTGACGAAAGACACTAGGTCTTCAAATTTTATTTCATCTTATTTTTCATACCTTCTATCAACAATATCCCACCATTTGCCATGGAGATTTTGTGGCAATTTTCTTACTAGTTTGCTTAGATTGTCGGGGTACTCAAGCATTTTTATATTTTCTAGACTGCTCACTGCCATGCTTACTTCTGACAAAACAAGTGAATAATTGAAAAGTTCACTAGCAGTTGTTTTGCTGTCAAGTCTAATGTCCGGAAAATCCAAAGCCCTTTTATAATATGAGGTAACAATGAGCCTATCATCTCCATATATACGTTTTAGTTCGTTCATTGCTCCATGATACGCGTCCATACTGTCACTCAAGTTTATGTAACTGTTAACTATTCTATTGGGTTGGTCATAAGTTGACTGTTCTAACAAATTTAATTTGTCATTGTAATTTTCCAGAACTGCAGCCTGGTATACAAATTGCTTCATACATTTTCTATATTCCATTATGTTACCACCAAATTTTTTAATGACTGTTTTTGGTTTTTTAAGTTCCATCACAATTGATTTGATAGGATCTTGAAATGTTGGAACTTGGTTTGCTTCTTCGACACACTTATCATCGGGATTATCTTCTTCTTTTGATTTATCCCCTTGTAACTGCATTTGGAGATGTAGCATTTCTTCTTTTTGGCTTATCCTTAACTTGTCTCTCTCAAGTTCCTGCATTTCTCTCAAAAAATCCATCTTTGATTTTAACTCATCCTTTGTGTTTAGCTCATCTCTATCACCACTGACTGGAGAGGCACTGTGACTACCATCTACTGTCAGCAAATCATCCCACGGAACACTTATACCTGAACCCAAATTAAGTGACATTGGATTAGGTGTCGACCTTCCATAAGGATTGATTTCATAAGGATTGATTCCAGCAGCCTTTTCCATTTTATAGTCGGGCACAATTCTTAATTCACGTTTTACACTCATTGTGCAAGTAAGTTTATCTGACACTCGATTCTGATAAGGTTTATATGCTGATAAATATGATGATAATTATGTTGCTGTCCTCACGACATAAACACGTTAATAACAATGTAGGAGATTTTACTACCAACGGGGCGAGAACACTAATGCGTCTATTGTCATGGGTTAAATGATGACATCCGATGTATGTAGATTAACATATTGTTTATTATTAAAGTTGAAAAGACGTTCAATTATTTAAACTGTACATTGATCGTAGATGATGTGACGTATGTCGTAAAACGATAACATAAAATGTTGACATAAAACGATGACTTAACCATGACTAAACGATTAACTGGAATACATAAATACACAAGAGTAAATATAGGAATATAATTATGATAAGTGTGAAATAAAATAATAATACTGGTACCCAAGGAAGTAATATGGCTGCCAATTTGCTACATGTGGGCAGCATGCAAATATCATACTAATAAATCTACAAATGTACTTAAATATATGACTTAGTTGGCACGAATGTTTAAGCAAACTAAAGAGGGGCATCTCATCTATCCCTTCAAGATAAATTTAGTTTACATACCAAATTGTGTCCCACCAAAACTGTAAATTTCAACTGGAACCAGACCAGCGTGTTTGCTACATCAAAGACCTCGTGCGAATAATTACGTAATACGTCATTAGTATTTGCGTACTGGGACTATTCTCTTGAGCTCTATATGCGAGACCTACTGGAGAAGCGTTAATGGTCAACTTTGTTATTGTCATTTTTGTGCGAAGTCTACATTCCGGCCTCCTAATTGACGAAACATAGTGTAGCAATTACAAAATCTTAACTAATAACTAATTGACAAAAATAGAATCGCAATTACAAAACCTTAACTAATAACTAATTGCAATAACTAATCAAACAATACAGTATTCCAAAGAATTCTAACTATTTAAGTCTTACTTACATGCATTTCACTATTTATGATTTTCAATATTATTCACATATCCATATTTATGGACAAAGTAATTGTGATTTTAACACAAATTTTGCACTTACGACTTTTCATCACATTCTAAAACTAAGCACAATTTTGAAATTGGGCGTTGCAATATGCCACTTTTGGTTTTTACTGTGGCTATTCTCGATAAACCACCTTTATCAGTAATAACACTTATAACACGAGCTAAGGCCCACGAATTTCTGATATTACTATCAATTACAAGCACAATATCACCTATTTCCACATTTCGTTTCGGATATAACTACTTTTGGCGCTCCTGTAAACATGGCAAATACTCATGGATCCAACGTTTCCAGAATATGTCAGTTAAATATTGAACTTGGCGCCAGCGACGCTTTATATAACTATCTGCTTTCTCAGTTATTGATGGTGAATAAGAAAAATTTTTGTATCCTGCGCATAACAGTTGATTAGGAGATAATGCATCCAAATCGTTTGGAGTTTCAGCAACTTTAGTAATCGGTCGATTGTTTAATATGTACTCAACTTCACACATTAATGTTTGAAGCGACTCATCATCGAGACGACTAATCTGGTCCTTTTGGAGCGAACACAACACTTTGCGAACGATCCGGATTAAACGCTCCCAAACACCACCAAAATGGGAAGCAGCAGGTGGATTAAATTCCCAATGGATTCCTTTCTGTGTGAATTCATTGGTTAGTTTATCTTTGTTCCATTTATCAATACATAATTTAAGCTCTTTGTTGGCCCCGACTAAATTTGACCCATTGTCAGAACGGATAAATTTTGGCATAGAACGACGTGCGATAAAACGTCTTATTGCATTGATACACGAGTCAGTGTCCAATGATGATGCAATCTCCAAATGTACTGCTCTACTGTTCATACACGTAAAAATAACACCGTAACGCTTTACAACCGATCTTGCGCGTTTGATCTCAAAAGGTCCGAAGTAATCTATTCCTGTCCTATGGAATGGCGCTTCACCTGATATTAAACGCTCAGCAGGCAAATCACGACATACAACACACTTCGAGATAATCGATTTAATTAAGCTACTTGCACCAATTATCCAGGAAAATTTACGAACTTCTGAAAGTGTAGCGTTCTTACCCAAATGTCCAACGCGAGCATGGGCTTCTCTCACAATCAGTGTTGAAATTATAGAGTTTTTAGGTAATATTATTTGATGCTTTGCATCTAAACACATATCTGCTCTGCATAATCGTCCACCAATCCGTAAAACACCATTTGCTACATATGGATCTAATTTTGACACATTTATAGACCTCAAAAGTTTGGCTTTATGTTCTTGATTGTTTTGTTCACAAACTTCAACAATTTCGCCTAAGAACTTTAATTGTTCATGCTTGACAATACATGATTTGGCTTCCTCCAAATTTTCGACAGTCAATGTAAAGCTAATTAATTTATTTCGACACCATCTGACGCACTGCCTTAATAGCGCTACAGCACGCACAAGACATTTCCAGTTAGAATAGTGTTTAACAAGTTTGTCAATTGGACTTTCACGTTCAACAGTTACAGTACGTTTAATTTCTGAATCGCTGATTTCATCTTGATCCAAATTGTTTGGAATTTTACCACTAGGCCAAGTTGATTGATCATCCTGTAGAAAACTTGGACCTTTAAACCAATTATTGTCATTCATAAGATTCTTAACACTACAACCACGTGATGCAACATCGGACGGATTTTCTTTCGAGTTCCATTGATCAACAGATGTAGCTTCGCGAATAACTGACACGCGATTAGCCACAAAGGTTTTAAACCTTGTTGCATCGTTTGAAATGTACCTCAGCACAGTTGTGCTGTCTGTCCAAAAATACACTAATACACGTTGTCAATCCGACACTTGAGTTCATCAATAAGCTTCTTGTTTAACCTGGTCGCAATTGTTGCTGCAGTTAATTCCATACGTGGAATCGAAATCTTCTTCAGGGGTGCTACTCTTGATTTTCCTAAGATTAATGAGCAGTTTATTACACCATTACTATCGACTAGCCTCAGGTAACTCGATACACCATACCCGGCTTCACTTGCATCGGAAAAATGATGAACCTGGGTTGATACAACATAACAAAATGAAATAGTCTTAACACAACGAGGGATTCTAAGAGTTTGTAATAGTGGTAAATCCAACAACCACTCTGACCATTTCAATGAATATCTTTCACTAATTTTATCGTCCCATCCGTAAGCACTTTGACACAATTCCTGAAGTAATATTTTAGCAGGGAGCAGCGCAGGTGCGGCCAAACCCAAAGGATCGTATACAGCACTAACAATAGATAAGATCCCTCTTCTTGTATAGGGTTTGCTGTTTAAGTTTATTTGAAATGTTTAGGAGTCAGATGAAACATCCCATAATAATCCTAAGGCCCTTTCTATAACAGGGTCGTCTTCTAATAATGATATTTGCGACAATTTACCACGTTCAGCTTGAACGAATGCACTATTACTTATCCACTTATGGAGGTGAAAGCCTCCTAATTTACAAAGTTTTGTAAGATCCTGTACAAGGCCTACAACCTCATCCTCTGGAAGGTCTGTTGATTTTAATAAGTCGTCGACATAAAAGTCATTTAAAACACTTTGACAAACATAGTCATTAAATCTATGAGAATTATTGTTTGCAGTAGTTTTTAAGGCAAAGTTCGCACAGCTTGGGGAAGACACTGCCCCGAAAAGATGAGCTGTCATTTGATATTGTTTAGGTTCAATAGATAAATCACCATTAGGCCACCACAAAAATCGCAAACTGTGTCTCTGTTTTGGTGGGACCTTGACCTGAAAGAACATTCCTTCAATGTCTGCCATAACTGCTATTTTACCTAATCGAAAACGCAATAATACACCTAATAAAGTGTTAGCTAAATCTGGACCAGATAATAATGTGTCATTTAAAGATACACCTCTGTATTTAGCCGAACAATCGTAAACTACTCGCAATTTCCCCTTCTGTTTGTGAACTACCGCATGATGGGGTATAAACCATAGTCTATCATTGTCACAATTAATCTCCTCTTTTGGGACTTCCTCAGCATAAGATTTTTCAAACATGGAATTCATAAAGTTTGTGTAGTCCTCATGAAATTTCTGATTTTTTCTAAACTTTCTCTGTAAAGATTTAAGTCTATCAAGTGCCATATTAAAATTTTTAGGTAACACGACATTATTATCCTTAAAAGGAATATCAATTTGATAATGCCCACTAGAATCAAGAATAATTGAATCACTGACATTATTAATAAAGCGTTCATCTAACACCGAATTTTCCTTCTTATCGTCAATGTTTCGCTCCGGAAAATCTAAATTAATAATAGTCCGAACAAGTCTATCTAAATTTTGAGATAGTTCAATTTCAGCACATAAATTTATACTGTTACTCAAAACACGATTTGCCATTAATTTTGATGATTCATTCTCTTCGCGCATGACATTCCACAATATCCATCCTATTGCAGTCTTCGACGCGTGGGGAGAGCCTTGTGGCCCTATCCTATACTCTTGAGGAGTATAGGCTTCAGCAACATTATTACCTATTAACAAACCGACGTCACAGTTTAATTCTGGGATGTCAATATCCTCAAGATGTGGATATTTTGAGATATCACTAACTAAAGGGACATCACTCTTTGTCACAGGAATTTGATCAATAGTATAACAACTCTTAATAATGATAGAATCTGACATATCATACCTGTAAACTTTGATCTTACTTAATATAATAGTAGGCATACTATTAGATTTATTCATAGTTTGTAAATTAACACTAGTTTGTTTACCACTTAGACCCAATTCATACATTAAAGTATGTGTACAGAAACACACACTGCTCCCAGAATCATTGAAAGCATAAGTTTCAACAATTTTACACCCATTTACAACTTTAACCGGTACTATGGGCATTGTACATGTGCATAGTCAACTCTGCTGTGCAGGACCGGCCTCCATATGAGAACCACCCCTTTCTCCATTTTTGTCATTATGCAATATCATTGGATGTTTTACATTACATTTCAAACAATCTAATTTATACCAACATCGATAACGTCTATGCCCAGGTTTAAGGCAACCAAAGCAAAGGTCTTCATCACGAATATGTTTATAGATTTCATCATAAGAAAGTTTCTTAAGTTTATCACAATCATTAATAAAATAACACAAAACACAGTTCTATGGATAACAATCACTATATTATACACACACGACGTTTCGACAAGAATTCACTGGTCGTTATCAAGCATACAAATTACAAATGAGGAAAAAATGTGACAGTGTTATATATAGGCACATTGAACAATAATAAGAGAAACCATAAGTAACAATGATGAAACCCTAGCTTAATTGGTTATCAAAAAGTAATTGTACTAAGATTAATTATGATGGCACATAGTGTAGTAACAACAGCGGATAAAGGATCAAAGAGAAATTAATAAAAACATACATGTTGGGTGAAACCTACTTGGTGAAGCCATAAAGCAAATCTCTGGACATCAAAGAGCATACAGTGAGTGGTGAAAAAGATCTTAATTATTATGATATTCATATAGGACTTATTGCATAGTGACATAAATTGGCATATACAATGTTCATACAGATAATGAAGGATCTAATTGCATGGTATACACATAACTACTTTAGGAAACTTTTATGAAAATTATATAAGGCTAAAAAATAGTAAATCATATGATGTAAAACAGTTCATGGCATTAATTATTACTTAAAATTAAAGGGTCATAAGCTTTGGGTAGGTAGATACCAACATCTAGGTTGAGCTCAGGCCGGGTTTTCTTTATGTGGATAGCTTCTAATATACGTCTCGTTTTCTTGTTTGTTTGATTCCTCTCTAGAATTTTTACATCTGACCAATTGATGCTGTGTTGTCTGTTGGCTTTCAGGTGAGCAGCTACGGCGGATTTATTCGAAGCAGCTTTAGATTTATGTTCAGCCAATCTCACAATCAGAGGTCTTTTCGTTTCGCCGACATAGGTCTCCCCACACGAACAATCTATTTGGTAAACGCAGCCTTTAGGGGGAACAGGGGAAGAGGGATTCAGTTTGCCATTTGCCCGCAGATGATCTTTTATTGTTTCATTTTTAGTAAATATGGTTTCTATTCCAGCTTGTTGCTTCAGTAAACGTTGAATTTGGTATGTGAGTTTACCATTAAATGGAATAAATACTCTTATTGGTGGTTGATCTGGTTTTGATGTATTTGGTTTATTCTGTTGATGTAGGGTTTTATTGATAACGCTGGTAACAAGTTGTTCAGGATATCCGTTCAGGGTGGTAAAAACAGTTTTAAGATGTTGAATTTCAGCTGGTAAATTTTCTTCATGACAGATATTAATAGCACGTTTAGTTAGAGTTGAAATTGTAGATATTTTGTTACTTGTAGGTTGGTTCGATTTGTTTTAAGAATCCTCTCCGATTAAACCTATATGCTGGTACAGAAAAGTTGATGATACGTTCGTTGTACTCAATGAAGATGACGACCCTGCAGTCCTCCTACAGCACCTCAACAGCCAGCATCAAAGAATCCAATTTACGATGGAAACAGAAGAACAGCACAGCCTCCCTTTTCTGGATATAAACATTACCAACGACAGTGGTAATCTCAAGACATCCGTGTTCCGAAAACCGACACACACCGACCAATATATTCATTTCAAATCGAACCAACCTACCAGTAACAAAATATCTACAATTTCAACTCTAACTAAACGTGCTATTAATATCTGTCATGAAGAAAATTTACCAGCTGAAATTCAACATCTTAAAACTGTTTTTACCACCCTGAACGGATATCCTGAACAACTTGTTACCAGCGTTATCAATAAAACCCTACATCAACAGAATAAACCAAATACATCAAAACCAGATCAACCACCAATAAGAGTATTTATTCCATTTAATGGTAAACTCACATACCAAATTCAACGTTTACTGAAGCAACAAGCTGGAATAGAAACCATATTTACTAAAAATGAAACAATAAAAGATCATCTGCGGGCAAATGGCAAACTGAATCCCTCTTCCCCTGTTCCCCCTAAAGGCTGCGTTTACCAAATAGATTGTTCGTGTGGGGAGACCTATGTCGGCGAAACGAAAAGGCCTCTGATTGTAAGATTGGCTGAACATAAATCTAAAGCTGCTTCGAATAAATCCGCCGTAGCTGCTCACCTGAAAGCCAACAGACAACACAGCATCAATTGGTCAGATGTAAAAATTCTAGAGAGGAATCAAACAAACAAGAAAACGAGACGTATATTAGAAGCTATCCACATAAAGAAAACCCGGCCTGAGCTCAACCTAGATGTTGGTATCTACCTACCCAAAGCTTATGACCCTTTAATTTTAAGTAATAATTAATGCCATGAACTGTTTTACATCATATGATTTACTATTTTTTAGCCTTATATAATTTTCATAAAAGTTTCCTAAAGTAGTTATGTGTATACCATGCAATTAGATCCTTCATTATCTGTATGAACATTGTATATGCCAATTTATGTCACTATGCAATAAGTCCTATATGAATATCATAATAATTAAGATCTTTTTCACCACTCACTGTATGCTCTTTGATGTCCAGAGACTTGCTTTATGGCTTCACCAAGTAGGTTTCACCCAACATGTATGTTTTTATTAATTTCTCTTTGATCCTTTATCCGCTGTTGTTACTACACTATGTGCCATCATAATTAATCTTAGTACAATTACTTTTTGATAACCAATTAAGCTAGGGTTTCATCATTGTTACTTATGGTTTCTCTTATTATTGTTCAATGTGCCTATATATAACACTGTCACATTCCTCATTTGTAATTTGTATGCTTGATAACGACCAGTGAATTCTTGTCGAAACGTCGTGTGTGTATAATATAGTGATTGTTATCCATAGAACTGTGTTTTGTGTTATATTATGTTCAATCGCTAAATGCCATTCAAAGATTACATTAATAAAATGTTTTTCACCACAAAAGTGACATATTAGTTTCTTATTTACATCTATATGAAAATTCTTAGATCTCTGCCTTTGTGACCCTTGACTAAAGTGTGGTGACCTGTGCAGCTGGGGGGCTTGCACTGCATGGCATCTTTACCATAAATAGGATCTGATAATTTTCTAGATTCTTCACGGATAAACTTAACTAAATCCTCGAAGGAGGGAATACAATTGGCATCCTTAACCCTTAAAGCCACATTTCTCCACCGATCTTGAAGATAGTAAGGCAACTTACTGACTAATTGCTTTAAATTCTCAGGATAATCTAAGATTTTTACAGAATTAATGTTTTTAACAGCATTTAGACACTCTGTCAAGAAAATACCAAATTCGTCCAATGATTTTGCGTTATCAGATTTGATAGGAGGCCACTTTAATGCTTTATTAACAAAAGCTGAAGCAATAATGTCCTTATCACCATGTCGTTCATCAAATTCTCTAAGTGCAGTATTAAAAGCTATCTCGGCATTAAGATAACTGAGTCCAGAGACAATGCGGTGGGGCTGACCATATGTATAATTTTCTAAAATATTAAGCCTGTCTTCAAAATTGTCACAAAATATCAAAACATTGGAACTCAATTGTCTCATAAATCTATTATACTCAATTGGATCGCCTCCAAATTTTTTGACATCAATTTGAGGTCTCTTAGGAGACTGTATAAGATCACGGTTAAAATCATAATTTGAATTAACTTTTGCAATAGACGCTGACTGAATTTCATTGTTTACAAAATTTGGAGTACCACTTAAGTTACTAAGATTTACAATTAATGGCTTATCAGAAGTTTGACAAATGTGTGAAGAGCCCTTTTCTAAAGGTTTACAATCTTTGTTACTAACAAAATTTGAAATACCACTTGAATTACTTAAATTGACATGTAATTGTTTAACATAAGTTTGCCAGGAGCGTGAAGAACCATTTTTTAAAAGTTCACGGTCAATAACATTAGCCTTTGCTTCTGCGACAGCCACTTCTGTCTCTAGGTTTAGTTGTTCTTCGCGTAGTTTTATCTCTAATTTCTCTTTCTCTAGTTGCTGTCTCTTTATTAACAATTTCTGTTTTTCTAATAATACTGCCCGTTCTTGCTCTTGTCGAATTTTGATCAAAGATATGTCAGTATACCGAGAACTAGATCTTGTAGATTTTCTGCTTCCATGATTACTGGCACTGTCTACAGGTCTTATTTGAGAATCAGTTCTTTGGAGCTGAAACCACTCTTCAACATAATTTCGAAACCTTTTGACCTCACTATCGAATATTCGCAAATCAGGACTGCCCAATTTCGTAAATTCAGTTTTATTTACACAGATTTGATACTGTTCATAAAGACTCAACCATTCTTTATACTTTGATCTAACAGTTTCTACATCAATTCCTGTTATTATAAGAAGAGTTATATCTTTGTTTATAATATTCAGTTTGTTAATCAGAACTTCAACATCAGTATCATTAACAAAACTGTTAGTTGAATGACAGGACACATAACATTCGGACCTGACATTTTGACTAGAGTCTGGCAGAAACACGCGCTCAGATATTATGTCAATACCTGGACTTAACAAGCACGGACTTAACAAGCTTCCACCAGTACTGTTCCTTGGTAACACACTCTCAGACGTTTCGACAACACCTGGACTTAACAAGAGTGGACATAACAAGCTACCATGAGGAGACTTCTCGCGAAACACACGCTCAGATACCGTGTTCCGGGTATCTGGACTTAACAAGCGTGGACTATTATTTACATCTGAAGAAAACTCACGCAACGATTTCTGGACGAAACCGTGACTTAACATGCGCGGACTTAACAAGTTCTCAGCAGACACACTTCTTCTATGATTCGGATCCATTTTCAAACAAACGGTAGACTGGTTCCAGTTGAAATTTGGTAATAATTTGCTAATTAAGATGTAGCTGCGGCTAACTATAAACTAGACATACTGCGACAACTAAAATTGCGGTAGGTTTGCTGAATAAGTTTCCAAACATCAGAACAACATTACTCTATGACAATGTTTAATGACGATAATATTTCAGAACATCCATCTCATAATATGACAGGTCAATAAGATATAGATCTGATCTGCAGACTCAGACTAACATCATTTTAACATCACATCAGCAAAGACATTCTTCAAGTTCTAAATTATGACATTATAACTTCAATATTGTCTGGTGCGTGGAAGACACTTACAAGTGTACAAACATAGACATATTAGCTGCAACGAGACAAAAGCAACAATAAGAACACACATCAACATCTAAAAATCTTAACTTAATCTGTCGTGGACTAGACTGTCCCTAAAATTTAGGCCTTTTTGGGTACTGTCAAATAATAGACTTCCAACAAAGTTTACATTAATTACTATACACTTCACAGACACAGCTTAGACGTAAATCATAGTTACATCGATCAATTATCAATACAAATTCGTTTTCATACGAAATAACAGACAGGCGAACTCATCATCTCGTAAATGAATTGCTACTACTATGAATATGGCGGGTATGAAGTAATATGGCTGCCAATTTGCTACATGTGGGCAGCATGCAAATATCATACTAATAAATCTACAAATGTACTTAAATATATGACTTAGTTGGCACGAATGTTTAAGCAAACTAAAGAGGGGCATCTCATCTATCCCTTCAAGATAAATTTAGTTTACATACCAAATTGTGTCCCACCAAAACTGTAAATTTCAACTGGAACCAGACCAGCGTGTTTGCTACATCAAAGGCTTACCAAAGACCTCGTGCGAATAATTACGTAATACGTCATTAGTATCTGCGTACTGGGACTATTCTCTTGAGCTCTATATGCGAGACCTACTGGAGAGGCGTTAATGGTCAACTTTGTTATTGTCATTTTTGTGCGAAGTCTACATAATCATAGAACAAAATTATAATACATGTACTAGCATTCTCCAGTAAACAAAATACGATTAAGGGGAGATAACTCCTAATATTAACTTTATCTAAAGTTAGAACTTTAGCAATCTATGAATATGCTATAATACAAAAACTATAAATAGATTAGTGGAATGCATTTTGCTCCTAAGATCAACACTATTGTTTAGATATATTAATTAGCTCACTAAAACAGACTACACCTAATAACAATAGAGATACGACAAGCGACCAGTCAGATAGCATGCGAAGCTAATCAGCTCAATGCATGACTCACGAGTGTGCAGCGTGATGACAATGTTGCAATAATACATATGAAACTAAAACAATTAATATCTAAATAATACATTAAATTGACACTACAAATACCGTGTTTTTTATGCGAATCCCCTTCAAATCTCTTACATAGCTGACAAGGTCTGGCAAATGATAAATAACTGACAAAATGCTATGTTCTACCAAATAGCTACTGCCATGAAGCGCTTCTGCCATGTGCTTTGAACTTCCGTTCCCAATACAACAAACTTCGGAATACAAAAATGGCGAAACGAAATGTTACGAGTACACACGGGTCATGTCAAATTATGGAATCAACTAAATAATTAGAAATCGTATTTCTGGTCATAACACTCGGAGTACGTTGGTGCATAGAAAATGACACCTTTTGTTTTAAAATAGTGATAAACGAACGACCGCCTACCAGACGCGGAATTCTTTCAGTTGTTGGATCTGTCTACGATCCATTAGGGTTTGCAGCCCCATTTACGCTTACTGGAAAGATCATACTCAAAGACCTGTGCCGGGATCAAATTGGATGGGGTGATGCAATCACAGATGTTTGTGAAGAACGTTGGATCGAATGGAAGAAACAGTTACGACTTTTAGAGAACTTTACTATCGATAGATGTTTATGTCCCAAGAACTTTGGAGTTGTCACTTATCGACAAATGCATGTGTTTTCTGATGCCAGCACTAAGGGATATGGTGCCGTGGCGTTCCTCAGACTCGTTAACGTTAATAATGACATTCATTGTTGCTTCCTCATGGGAAAATCGCGTGTAACGCCTCCGAAAAGTGTAACCGTTCCTAGGCTTGAGCTAATGGCTGCCACAACCGCTACTCATGTTTCCAGAACATTGTTAAACGAACTAGATATTTTACCAGATAGCGTAACATTCTGGACTGATAGCACCACAGTGTTAAGATACGTATTCAACGAAACGAAACGATTTCACTTATTTGTTGCGAATCGTGTGACTGTCATCCGGGAAGTATCAGAGCCTAACCAGTGGAAATATTGTCCATCCGCATTAAATCCTAGGCTTAATGTCAAAGTTCAAAACATGGCAATTTTGACCGTTTTAGATACTGGTAGTCAAGTCACCATACTTTGTGATCGTCGGTACGAAGAATTGCCGGAAAAGCCACCTAAGATTAGGGATGTGCGCCTACATACTGCAGGTCGTAAATTAGATTTTCCAGGTTTTATTGTAGGACCGGCTAAATTAAAAATAGGTAATTTCGAAATAGAACTTAGTCAGTTATATGTCGCTCCAATAGAGGATGACATGTTATTAGGACTTGATTTTATGCGCGCAAACAAAGTGCATATCGATATGTTAAATGATAGAATGCAAATAGGAGACGATGTTTTCAATTTATTTTATGGCGATGTTGATGGGTACTCCGATAATGCCAATATTTCCGTAGCTAAACGGATAGTCATTCCACCATTATCAGTAGCTAGGGTACGGTGTAATTTAAATAAAAATTTATCTCACTATCTGATAGAACCGCTGTCACACCCAAAGTTATTAATTGCCCGGTCAATACATTCACATATTGAGACAGAATTCCCTCGAATTTGTTTAATAAACCCGTCTGAAGAAAGGGCAATACTGGACACGAACGAACAGATAGCTAAGGCTATTGAGTTTAGGGAGCAAGATATTATTAATCCGTTACGAGCCGATGGCCCCGATAAGATAGATTGTGCAAGTTTTGAGAATATCCCTGAGCATTTAGTTGATTTATTTGAGCGCTCTAAGACATTATTAACAGAATCGGATCAATTAAAACTCAGGCAGTTATTAATCGATTATCAAGAAGTCTTTGCAAAACACCAGTTTGACTTAGGAAATTTTACGGCCATGGAATATGTGTTCGAAACCAATGAAGCCAAACCGATTAAACAGAGTTTAAGGCGTACCCCTATTTGTTTTGCGAGGGAGGAAGAAGAACATTTAAAAAAGATGTTAGAAGCTAAAGTCATTCAGCCGTCAAATTCTGATTGGGCTTCCCCACCGGTTTTAATACGGAAAAAAGATGGCACGGTTCGATGGTGCATAGACTACCGGAAACTTAATGCGGTAACCACTAAAGATGTATTTCCCTTACCCTTGGTCGATGAATGTATGGACGCCCTATCGGGAAATAAATGGTTTTCAAAGGTTGATGCGAATTCCGCTTATTGGCATATTCCTCTGAGACAGGAAGATAGGAAAAAAACCGCCTTTATAACAAAATACGGTTTATTTGAATTTACTAAACTACCATTCGGTTTGACAGGAGCCGTTTCAGGGTATTCCAGGAGTATTGGATTAGTACTTAACGGACTTAGTTGGGATATAGCATTAGCCTTTTTGGACGATACGATGGTCATGGGCAAAAATGTAGATGATCATTTGGGCAATCTAAAATTGGTATTAACTAGATTTCGGGAATATGGGATGAAATTAAAACCTAAGAAATGTGTATTGTTTCAACAGGAGGTTGAGTTTTTAGGTAGAATGGTTAGTCAGAATGGACTCAAGGCGGGTAATAATTTAACTAAAACCGTAGAAAAATGGACGGTTCCGACTTGCACAAAAGGCTTTGCTAACTATCATAGAACGTTTATAAAGCAATTTGCTGAAATAGCTTCGCCGTTATATTCGATTACGGGTAAAAAGCAATTTATGTGGGGTGACAAACAACAATTTGCTTTTGATAAACTTAAACATCTGCTTGTGGCAACTCCTGTACTGGCTTTGCCCACGAAACATGACACCTTTATTCTGGATTGTGATGCTAGCATGAACGCCGTTTCTGCGGAATTATCACAAATACAAGACAATAAAGAGCGGGTTATCGCATATAGTAGTTTTTCTTTAACGCCAGAGCAACGTCGCTATTGTACGACAAGGCAGGAACTTTTATACGTTTCATTCGACAATTTAGACATTATTTACTGGGTAAACCTTTTATAGTGAGAACCGATCATGCTAGTCTCACTTGGTTGTTAAGGTTTAATCATCCGACCAGACAATTAGCACGTTGGTTGGAGGAATTGGGTCAGTATTATATGACCGTAGTTTACCGGAAAGCACGTTTGCATATAAATGCTGATGCCTTAAGTCGAATGAAATTGCCAGATAAACCTTGCGATGACTTTAATATAGACGTACAATTGGCTGATTTGCCGTGCGGTGGCTGTCGTTATTGTGAAAGAGCACATAGAAATTGGATAGAATTTGCGACAAAGGTGGATGACGTCATACCTTTGCCGTTTAAATCCGGTATTAAGCGGAATTTATTGTTAGAGAAAGAGTCTGCTTTTGAACCCGTTAGCATAGCGGTTACAGGGTATCCGAATGATCCGCGGGTAAATATTGTGACTATAGACGAGGTTGAAAACGATGACTTAGATGGTGATGGTATTTCATTAAGTAGCTTTTCTCCAGAACTCATTAAAACTGCACAGGCAAATGATGAAGATTTAGAAATAATTATGATTTGGTTAACATCGGGGGTTGAACCGCAACAGGCTCAGCTAATGCTACAGAGTCCCGCCGTAAAACATTACTGGATTAATCGGAATCTGCTTGTTCTAATTATACGAGTTAAACGTCCGAGTAATTTATCGGAGACGCAGTTGTTAGTACCGGAGGAATTAAAAATTGATATTTGTCGATTATGTCATGACATACCCTTGTCGGGTCATCAGGGAATTCAAAGAACAAAAAGTCGCATTAAACAGCAATTTTATTGGTACGGCATGACCGAATATGTGCGCGCATACGTTGCCTCTTGCGCCATATGCAACATTAACAAGAATACCCAGGCCAAGCCTCGTGCTAAATTAACCCGTTACCATGCCGGGTCACCCATGGAAAGGGTGCATTTGGATTTCTTAGGCCCATTGCCCATTACGCCAGAGGGAAATGAATACATATTAATGATGGTTGACCAATTTACTAAATGGGTTGAATGTATCCCTCTGCCGTCGCAAACCGCAGAAATTACAGCCCGGTCTGCAGTTAATGAGTTTTTCTCGCGTTTCGGTTGCCCATTTCAGGTTTTTACCGATCAGGGAAGGAATTTTGAGAGCAAACTATTTACTGCGTTGTGTGATGTACTACACATGTATAAGACCCGTACGACATCCTACAGACCCTCGTCGAATGGCCAATCTGAGCGGTATAATAGGACATTAGTAGAAACCATTAAATGTTATATTGACGGTTGTCAGAGTGATTGGGACGTGTATTTACCACAACTTGTGAGTGCGTTAAGGTCAGGTGTGAACCGACAAACTGGGTTTACGGCAAATAAAATAATGCTAGGCCGTGAAGTAAATCACCCCGCAGACTTAATGTTCCGTACACCCGTTGAAAACGATGGTGATGTAACGAAAAATTAGAAAAAGCTATGACCGAAACACATAGGTTAGCGCGAGAAAGGCTAAAAACAAACCAAGAACGAATGAAGTAAGATTACGATCTACGTTCAAATGTTAAAAAATATAATGTAGCAGACGCCGTTTACATTTTGGATACCGCTACTAAAAAGGGTAAATGTAAAAAGTTATCCCCATCCTGGAAGGGGCCAGGGATTATTACGCAAGTTATCACCCCTTATCTTTTCAGAGTTAAAACCCGTAAAAATGAGTCTGTTCTGAATCATGATCGTATTAAGCTTTGTCGAGACAGGGAATTGCCAAATTGGATTCTTAATTTCCGTCGCCGTTCGGATTCTGATGTGTCTTTACCGACTGTTACGAGGAATGCAGAAGTTTATTGCATTTGTAGGAAACCGGATAATGGCACACCGATGATTTGTTGCGACAAATGTGACGACTGGTTTCATTATCATTGCGTTAATATAGCCTTGGATTCCGATT
Source organism: Patella caerulea (assembly GCA_036850965.1). NCBI lineage: Eukaryota > Metazoa > Mollusca > Gastropoda > Patellidae > Patella > Patella caerulea. The sequence continues at coordinate 538,873 of JAZGQO010000008.1, read as the reverse complement.
GGGATGATAAAGAATATATTTGTCCCAATTGTTCTGAATAGTTGCTTCGTTCCGGTTCTGATGCGGAGCACAGAGGGTGGGTTTAGGTAATGTTATATTTCGTTCCGGTTCTGATGCGGCGCATAAGGGGGATTTTAGATTTAAGTAATGTAGTTACTGTCTTCACGGACTTTTTACGGTGGAGGCAGTGCGTTGTTGTTTTATTTTTTAGATTACAGATAATGGAAAACTCATTCTGACAGGAGTCCTGGATGCTGCGTCCGGCTAGGACATCCCGGAACTTTTTTCCAGGTGTTAATGGGAGATCTGGCCGTGGGAATCGGGGGATTGTACGACAGGCCTATCAAGTTCCGGTGGGGGATTTAGGGATCATTGATCCTCAGCCGTCTGTACCGGCTTCATATATTGTCCGCCCGACCGCGCCTCGGGAGTCTATCCCACAACCCAGACGAAATCAAATTCAGGAGTCACAACCCAGACACAGACACAATCAGAGAACAGCTTTCCCTGTGGCAGTCACGACACAGATGCCACCCTCAATAACCTCAAATAGACCGACACAATCCCGAAGTTGGCGACCGCAGGGGCAGCCATTCTTTCCCCAGTTTCAGTCTACTCATAGAGCTACTAGATTGCAGGGTAGGAATCAAAATTGTCCGATCATAGGATGTCCAATTAGGAACCGAAAAATTAAGTTCCATGTATTCGCCTACCACTTGCCCCCATATTTTGCCCCGGAATGGGATTGCACCCCGGATATCGTGGGAAGGAGACTAGAAGCCTTGAAGACCCTATGTCGCATGTTGGGTGAGACTCCCCACTCCATGATGCAAAAAATAAACAGAGACGCGTGGCTTCCCGGTGGCTGTCGGGTAAGGGGGTGCCATTTTCCGCCACTGGCTTCTATTTGTGAGCAGGCGGGCTGGGTTGTTCCCCAGAGGGATAATTTTACGCTATTGCCCATTAACTCTCCCGCAGGCCTCACCTATTGGAGGTGCTTAACATTAATGTTAAACCACCTAACCCCCACACAGCAGGGTGCCTTTGCGGCGTATTTAGTGGCTCGAGACATACCCCTTCCTGGAGAAGAAATAACAGAGGATTGGGACCCACCGAGCGACTGGGAACGGGAAATAGAAGAGGTCACGGTGACAGTTTAAAACCGTATGAAAGGGTGTGCATGCTCACGGTGTAAAATATATACCGCTATCCGTATGTATGTGTGAGCGAAAGTTTTTTAGATAGTCTATAAATAGTGTAAATTTGTTTAAGATGATTATTTTTATTTGGCGCAGGGAGTGCCCTTCCTTTTCAGGAAAAAAATGAAAGGGAAGACGAGTGTTGTGATTTTGCCCTGTTCCGGTAAACCGTCTGGATGACGGAGACTACCCGCTGAGGTATATAGGCACGGGGTCGCGGAACAACACACATGTTTACTTATATCAATTAAGGGGGGTTGGGATGGCCTAGTGGTCTAGAGTGCCGCGCTTCGACCTCTAGCTGGCCGGTCACCTCTGGCTTGCGGCTGTGGTTTCTCGCCCTGGTGTGAGCGTATGTGGCATGGAGATAGGGGCTCCTTCTCAACCTCGTGGGTTTCCTCCGGCATAGGCGTACGGGGAAATTTTTGACTGGGGGGGCGGTGGTGGTTGGTGCCCCAAAAATATAGTTAGGTTCTTAGTATGTTACACAATAATAATCACAGGCATACGGACTCAATGACAGTTAGGGGGGCAGAACCCAAATTGCCCGAAAAATTTTCGGGTTTACAGACGCCACCCCCCCCCCCCCCCCCTGCCCCTCAAGAAAATTTTGGAATGTTGACGGCTGTTTTCCTTCTATTTCAACCCGTGTAAAAAGCAACATAAAAGTGATCAAATTTTGCTTAATTAGGGTAACTTCAATTTGGTCAAATACAGTCCACCTGCTGACCCGAATTCTAAAAACAATCAATCGTCGCGGAGTATGGGGGCCTCACCCTCCGGAGAAAAATTTGAAAATTTAACCACCGCAAATGCGTTTTCTGCTATTCTAGCCCATGTCAGTAACTCCAAAAGTATCCAATGGTTTTGTAACCGAAATCCCACTCCGAATTCCAACCATCCAACCAGACTGTTGTAGCTACATTTACAAATACTAATTGATGCCCGAAAACTGTCGCACAAAGTAGAATGGCTTCAGACAAACTGTTTTAATCCATAGTCGACTCAGTACAACAAATTCGTGGTTGTCAATTAAAAGAAAAGTAAAATTAGTGTTTTAGGGCTCAAGGACAGTTAGGGAAGCAAACTAAACAGAAATTCAGGTTTACAGACAGCTGCGCCTGTTTTTTTTTTCGATAGGTGAAGAAGCGGAGTTGACCTTGATACACCCCCCAAGAAAATTTTGGAATATTTGACGAAACGCGTTTTACTGCTATTCCAGTCCGTAAAATTAGTGTTTTATTAGATTTCGGGCTAAGTAGGTGAAAAATTTTTTTCACATTTTATCTGCCTGCCCGAAAAGTCAGCTTGCCCGAAAGTTAGGGGGTCAATGTTGATTTAAATTGACAAATTATTCGTGTTTTCAATGTTGAAGATTTTGGATGATATTGAGTTAGTGACTTAGCTACTTTAATATTATTAATACAAAATATAGGTTCACGTACATTGTACCATGCCTGTGGATGGAAACGAAGTGTGCAGATTCTTTTACAAAGCTAACGGACCGAGTACCGACTATATTTCCGACCCGAATGCTGCTAAGGGTGTCTGTGTTTTTATTTAACCAAATCACGTATGAATAAATATGCATTTTAAGTGATTCTAAGGAGTTTTTAACAAATAAAAAAAGTTTAATTTTTATTTGAAGGCTCATGACAGGTTCTACAATATCTCTTTTGCGATGAATAAGTTCTTGATTTCTAAATCATCAATAAAAGAGAACTAAATTTTATTTGCTAGTAATATACACAACTAGAAACAGTTGTTTATGTAACTGTAAATCGTGGCTTACTGTACTGCAAACAAAAGAGGGTTCGAGTCATAAGATTTCTATTTAATTGCCTAACTATAGACACTCTGAATTTAAATTCGCTGTTAAATTGGACACATTCAAGAACACAATATTTTTTTATACAACTTTTACAAAGTACAATTGTGTGCCCAAATTTTCCCAGCATTTGGTGCCCAAAATGGGGGGGCGGCCGCCCCCCCCCCAGCCCCCGCCCCCAGCTCGTACGCCTATGTCCTCCGGGCACTCCGGTTTCCTCCCACATCAAAGACCCCTGCGCGTGCGCTAAGATAATGAAAATCAAAAATAAGACTTGTCTGCGATATCACCTTCGGTGGAAGCGGACGTTAAACACCAAAAACAACAACAACGCACAGTTTTGCTACAGATGTTACAAGGTAATTACATAGTTGATAGATCGCGGACTCGCCTTAGGATTCCAAGTGGGACTTAGAGTAAATAAATATATATATATATATACGCTCGACAAAATAGTTTGTTAACTGCAACCACAAATGTATTATTTTCTTCGCTTATTGCTGACATTTCTTCTAAAGCTTGGCTTTTCTCATACGCCATGGCTGTTAGCGCAACCTTGTCTAGGCACTCGGCAAACCTCGGAAGATTTCAGGAACTCGGCTGTATAATGAATTCCGCCATATTGGAACTACTTTAAAGGTCCCGGATGAAACATGGGTGCGCCCATTCCAAACACAAGTTGGCGACCTATTTGGCTAGCGACCTATTCGACCGATCCAGCTGTAAGATAATGACGAAATTACACTTCTATTCTGAGCTGAAGGAATGGATAAAAAATAATATATTCTACTTTCATTTGATAGACATAACGTTGGATTTTATTGGTTGATAAATAGAGACTGTTGTCTTTACTCTAAATAGGTTTCCAACGAACAGGTTGCAGCTCGATCGGTCGAATAGGTCGCTAGCCGAATAGGTTCCCAATTTGTGTAATAGCGTCAAGTTTTCCTGTTAAAGTAAACCGGTAGCCGCATTGCAAATGTATGGGCGTAGGTACATATCACTTACTGTCATACATCCGAGACTTGATGTAGTTTACGTAGTTTACGGAATCTGTCGAGATTAGCCGAGTGCTTGTCTAGGTGCATTGACAACGAATTGTCCGCCATGTTGATATTGGTCGCTCTCACAAACGTATGTGGTTCTTCCACATAGATCGGCCTATAACGGTATTTCGTCATTCAGAGATATGCGTACGAGCTTTGGGGGCGGGGGGGGGGGGCGCCCCCATCCCCCATTTTGGGCACCAAATGCTAGGAAAATTTGGGCACACAATTGTACTTTGTAAAAGTTATATAAAAAAATATTGTTTTCTTGAATGTGTCCAATTTAACAACAAATTTAAATTCAGAGTGTCTATAGTAAGGCAATTAAATTGAAATCTTATGACTCGAACCGTCTTTTGTTTGCAGTACAGAAGCCACGAGTTACAGTTAAATAAACAACTGTTTCTAGTTGTGTATATTACAAGTAAATACAATTACAATTTATTACAATTTAGTTCTCTTTTATTGATGATTTAGAAATCAAGAACTTATTCATCGCAAAAGAGATATTGTAGAACCTGTCATGGGCCTTCAAATAAAAATTTAACCTTTTTTTATTTGGTAAAAACTCCTTAAAATCACTTAAAATGCATATTTATTCATACGTGATTTGGTTAAATAAAAACACAGACACCCTTAGCAGCATTCGGATTGGAAATATAGTCGGTACTCGGTCCGTTAGCTTTGTAAAAGAATCTGCACACTTCGTTTCCATCCTACAGCTCTGGTACTGAACCTATATTTTGTATTAATAATATTAAAGTAGCTACTATGTGAGTCCACACAAAATTTTAACTAAGATAAGATCTGAATTTTAGTTATTTGATTGGACAATATTAGATTGATTTTAGTTCTTAGCCAATCAAAATTGAAGTATCCGCTAAAATTTGGATTTTATCTTAAGTTAAAATTTGGTGAAACAGGGCCCTGGTAAATAATAAACAGATTTCTTCGATTATGAACAAACTAGTTAACTTTGGTTATTATAAACTTACCTGTGTGTTGAAAATGAACTCTCGTTAAATAAAATCCATGGCACCACTAAATGTCCCAACGTATAAAAACAGTTCTCTCTTGAAAAATTGATATCCCACAAACTTTCGGTTAAGAAAAATATCAATATGACAGGTGGTTACGTCACAACTCGGGAGATATCACTTTGTATTATTAGGGGTGACATCAAAGGAAATGTGGCATTTTTACGTCAATTCAATTTTGGTTTAAGTTAAGCAAGTCTCGACTCGGCATTGAGTTTGAGCGTTCGCACACATAACAACCTGTATTTTTTTTTTAACTTTGTTACCGTCTTAATTATTTGATTAGCGACTCGGATGGGATAATTTTTTAACACGCATGAGGAACAAAAATAACTACATTCTTTTCACGGGCCTTAAATATTACCCATCTTTATAATATGGTATGGTAATATTATTATTTAACATATATGCAGCCATTTACAATTAATGTTCCGCTTCTTAAAAATGTCACTGATGCGGTTATTATTTGATCGAAAGAATGAGATCAAATTAATAATACACTCAGAGTCCACCCACAGCCACTTCGGAGATGTGCTTCATGATCCGTGTTAAACTATTTATTACATAAAGAAGATAGGATATTAAAATCTATATTTTATATATGACTTTATTTTTACGAGTATCCGTGCAATCAGTGATTCTTTCATTGTGAATAAAATTTGATATACTGGCGATCAATGGTTTCAATATAAAGATAAAGCTCCTATGTAATTGCCTTCAATTGATATTTTCGTCGCCCAAACTCAAACGATTGTAATGTTGGCGCTTTGCTTTGAGTATAGCACGTGCTTGACAAAATATGCGTCAAATTTAAACAACCTCGCTTCAGTTCCGTGTGTTGGATTCGTCCAATATGTGACGAAAGCAATGTTATTATCCACTCTGATATTCAAATCTTTCAAGAGAGAACCGTTTTTATTCGTTGAGATATTTTATTGTGCAATGGATTTTATTTAACGGGAGTTAATTTCAAACACACAGGTAAGTTTATAATAACCACAGTTAACTAGTTTGTTCATAATCGAAGAAATCCGTTTATTATTTACCAGGACTCACACAGTAAGTCCCTAACTCAATATCAACCAAAATCTTCAACATTGAAAACACGAATAATTTGTCAATTTAAATCAACATTGACCCCCTAACTTTCGGGCAAGCTGACTTTTCGGGGATGGCACATAAAGTGTGAAAAAAAATATCACCTACTTAGCCCAAAATCTAATAAAACACTAATTTTACGGGCTGGAATAGCAGTAAAATGCGTTTCGTCAAATATTCCAAAATTTTCTTGGGAGGTCTATCTAAGGTCAACTTAGCTTCTTCGCCTATCGAAAAAAACAGGCGGAGCTGTCTGTAAACCTGAATTTCTGTTTGCTTCCCTAACTGTCCTTGAGCCCTAAAACACTAATTTTACTTTTCTTTTAATTGACATCCACAAATTTGTACTGAGTCGACTATGGATTAAAACAGTTTGTCTGGAGCCATTCTACTTTGTGCGACAGTTTTCGGGCATCGATTAGTATTTGTAAATGCAGCTACAACAGTCTGGTTGGATGGTTGGAATTCGGAGTGGGATTTCGGTTACAAAACCATTGGATACTTTTGGAGTTACTGACATGGGCTAGAATAGCAGAAAACACATTTGCTGTGGTTAAATTTTTCTCCGGAGGGTGAGACCCCCATACTCCGCGACGATTGATTGTTTTTAGAATTCGGGTCAGCAAGTGGACTGTATTTGACCAAATTGAAGTTACCCCAATTAAGCTAAATTTGATCACTTTGAAGTTGCTTTTTTCACAGGTTGAAATAGAAGGAAAACAGCCGTCAGTATTTTACTGCTGAAAGTGCCTTTTCCCAGACCCAAATATGTCAGTTGTGAACGTTTACTTCGACGAAAATATCAGCCAAATAGCTCTTGGAATGGCTACAGATGCAAGGAAAGTATGTATAATTTTCTTGGAGGAACCTGCGCTCCCCTCAGCGATGTGCCCTATCTCCGCGGTCAGTGCCCTCATTTTGCGCGCCCCCCCCCTCATTTTCAAACTTCCTAGATCCACCTTTGATTACAGTGTAACAGTGATATTAAAAAGGTTTTTTTTTAAATCTGATAAAATTTGTGACCTGTAGGAACAACTAGACAAAAATGAGATTTTTCGTACAATCAGGGGCCATAATTCAGAAAGTTACAATTCGTCTAAAATACGCGAATATCGAAAGGAAACAAGGTTATAAACATGCATTTCAAAATCGGATCAAAATTGTGTTATGTATGTAGTGGGGCGTATAAAAATATGAGAGCATCGCTAAGGCTGCAATATCCTTCCACATTCTTGGTTTGATTGATATGGTAATTTTTAAAATGAAAAGAATGAAATCTGGAATGGCTGTAATATCTGAAGAGGCAATGAAGGCTATGCATTTGGTTTGTTTTGCGTTGGGGGTCGTGCATCAACATCAATAGTTGCCGTCCTTTGAGCATAAATAATAAGTATACCAAGATAATCTATTCAGAATTGTGGTTTTCGGGTCCTAAAGGGAAAAGTGTCTGTGGTTCTGCCTCTGGGGGTCGGAACATTCACCAAAATCACTAGTTGATGCTCTCAGGCTATAGGGAATACATATGCCAAGTACAATGCTGACTCATTCAAAATTGCAGCCCGACAATCCATTAAGAATCTTGGCCTGTAGGCAACACACACAGACACAAAGTAAAAATGGGTATGGCTCTGCCCTTGGGGTTACCGAAATCACCAAAAAAACAACAGAGGTCATCCTTGGTGTATAAGGAATAGGTTAGCAAAGTTTCAAAAGGATCTGTTAAGAATTGCGGGTGGTAGGCACAAACTTGGCGTGGCTCTGTTCCTGGGGACCGGGCATGCACCAAAAATAATAGAGGTCGGCCTTACGGTATCCGGAATAACTATAAAAAAGTTTTCAAGACGATTGATTAAGAATTGATTGTGGCCTGTAGCTGACACACCAGACACACAAAAAGAAAAGCGGCGTGGCACTGTCCCTACTAGGGGATGCACCCCAAACGATAGGGATGTTCCTTAGGGTACAAAGAATGAGTATTCGCAAAGTTTCAAGATATGTTAAGAAATGTAGCCTGTAGACAACCTACAAACAAATACAAGAAATGGGCGTGGCTCTGCCTCATTAGGTCGTGCATGCACCCAAAACAATAGGGATCATCCTTAGTGTATAAAGAATAAGTTTCTTCCCCTCTTCATCTATATTGTCATGTCTCTCCTCATTCAAGCCCCCTTATTCTCTTAGATATTGTGTGGAAGCCAGAATGTTTCAATTTCTTCCCCCCTTTCCCTTCCTGCATCTTTATCGTCCTTTCTCTGGTTTCTGTATGCCCATCCCTCTCACCTCTCTCCTCGTATCCTCTCTCAACCTCTCCTCTCTCTCTCATTTTGTCCTTGGTATCCTTATCCCTCGCATCTCCACATCCTCCCTATCTCCCCCACCACCCATCTTCCCCTCTTCATCTATGTTGTCATGTCTCTCCTCATTCAAGCCCCCTTATTCCCTTAAGCAGTGGACACATTAGCCGAATCATTCGGCCGAATCAATCGGCGCCGAATTTTATTCGGCCGAATGGGTGGACACACCTGCCGAATGCTTCGCCCGATTCACCAGTCGATTGCGTCACCTTTCACGTCACATGATCAAAACATGGCGGCGTCAATGTCTTCAAACAATCACGTGACTTCTCGATATGAGTGACGATTGGCTAATGAATTCTACATTCGGCCGAATGCTTCGGCGAAGCGGACACACCAGGCGAATATTATTCGGCCGATTAAATATTCGGCCGAATATATCAAACCTGTTTGATTCGGCCGATTAGAAATTCGGCCGAATAACAGTGGACACACTAGGCGAATTTTAACGCCGATTGATTCGGCCGAATCATTCGGCTAGTGTGTCCCCGTTAAGTCTTCACAAATTAGTCGAATTGGTCCCAGTAGTGATACAATGACTTTGTGTGTGTCCAGATTTTAAGTCAAAACAAATTTATATTGATTCGTGGTCAAAGGGGAGACCAATCTTGGTGTGCCTGTAAGGTGGGCTAATTGCAGCCTTGTCACACTTCATACCAAATCTAGCTTGGACATGTTCAGTTCCAACAGCGTGTGTGAATTAGTTATATACATCGTTATTAGGACACCTTCAGTACCAACAGTTTATTAAATTTGTGGTGTGTGAATTGAATGTACGTCTTTAACGAGACCCTCCCGATAACCATTATGTACGTCATTATACGGACGTCCCGATAGTGCATTAAAACATAGGTGTGTACAATTAAATAGAAGTAATTATCAGGACGTCCCAGCAGTTCATTAAATCCTGGGTGTGTAACTTATGTATAATAAGTGTAACTATACCACTTTGACGGTACGGCTCTTTAAGTGTCCATCAACAAGATTTGTCACACAACGTCCCACTAAAGTGTCCCAACAATCTCAATTGCTACTGTTTAATATTAAAGATTTATTATAACACAATTTTCACTACCCGTTGGTACTTTAGACCGATCAGTAATATATTTTAGATAAAAATATAAGAATAATGTTTAGTCCCCACAAGTGTGGTTACTGTCAAGGACCTGACAAAGACTTAGATGCAGGTATGTGTGTGTGTGTGTGTCTGTGGTTCGCCTACAGGGCGCAATTCTTCATGGATTTTCTTGAAGCTTGGTATACTTATTCCTTATACCCCAAGGAAGATCCCTATTGCTTTTGGTGCATGCCCGACCCCCAGGGACAGAGCCACGCCCATTTCTAGTATTTGTTTGTTTGTCGTCCACAAGCCACATTTCTTAACTTATAATCTTGAAACTTTGCATACACATTCTTTGTACCCTAAGGAACATTCCCATCGTTTGGGGTGCATGCCCAACCCCCAGGGGCAGAGCCACGCCCATTTTCTTTTCGTGTGTCTTTGTGTCGCCAAGAGGGCGCAATTCTTACTGGATTTTCTTCAAACTTGGTATACGTATTCCTTATACCCTAAGGAAGATCTCTATTGTTTTTGGTGCATGCCCGACCCCCAGGGGCAGAGCCACGACCATTTTCTTTTCGTGTGTCTTTGTGTCGCCAAGAGGGCGCAATTCTTACTGGATTTTCTTCAAACTTGGTATACGTATTCCTTATACCCTAAGGAAGATCTCTATTGTTTTTGGTGCATGCCCGACCCCCAGGGGCAGAGCCACGACCATTTCTAGTATGTGTTTGTTTGTCGTCTACAGGTCACATTTCTTAACTTATAATTTTGAAACTTTGCATACACATTCTTTGTACCCTAAGGAACATCCATATTGTTTGGGGTGCATGCCCACCCCACAGGGTCAGAGCCACGCCCATTTTCTTTTCGTGTGTCTTTGTGTCGCCTACATGGCGTAATTCTTACTGGATTTTCTTCAAACTTTGTATACTTACTCTTTATACTCTAAGGATGATCCCTATCGTTTGGGGTGCATGCCTACCCCGAGGGGACAGAGCCACGCCCATTCCTTGTCTACAAGCCACATTTCTTAACGTATCATCTTGAAACTTTGAATGCTTATTCTTTGTACCCTAAGGAACATTCCTCTCATTTGGGGTGCATGCCCAACCCCCAGGGGCAGAGTCACGCCCATTTTCTTTTTGTGTGTCGCCTACAGGCCACAATTCTTAATCGGTCATCTTGAAACTTAAAATACTTATTCCTTATACCCTAAGAATGATCCCTTTTGCTTTGGGTGCATGCCCGACCCCCGTGGGACAGCAACACCCATTTCTTGTATTTGTTTGTCTGTCGTCTACAGGCTGCATTTCTTAATGTAACATCTTGAAACTTTGAATACTTATTCTTGGTACCTTAAGGAAGATCCCTATTGTTTTTGGTGCATGCCCGACCCCAAGGGACAGTGCCACGCCCATTTTTTTTGTCTGTGTGTCACCTACAGGCCACAATTCTTAATCGATCGTCTTGAAAACTTTTTTTTATACTTATTCCTTATACCCCAAGGCTGACCACTATTATTTTTGGTGCATGCCGGACCCCCTGGGACAGAGCCACGCCCAATGCTTTTGTGTCTTGTGTTCGCCTAGAGGATGCAATTCTTAACAGATCCTTTTAAAACTTTAAATACCTATTCCTTAGCTCTAAACATGACCCCTATTGTTTTCGGTGATTTCCTAACCCCCAGGGGCAGAGCCATGCCCATTTTTACTTCGTGTCTGTGTGTGTGTTGTCTACAGGCGACGATTCTTAATGGATCGTCTTTAAACTTGGGATATGTATTCCATATAGCCTAAGGACGTCAACTGCATGTCCCGACTCACACAGGCAAGACACGCCCAATTTTTGTGTTTGTCGTTTACAGGCCGCAATTGGTACTTGGCTTATGTATTCCTTATAGCCTGAGGGGAAACTATTGATTTTGATGAATGTCCCGGCCCCCAGGGGCAGAGCCGAGCCCACTTTTTGCCTTTAGCGTTAGGAAGGCACAATTCTGAATGGATTATCTTGGTATACTTATTCCTTATACTCTAAGGACGGCAACTATTGATGTTGGTGCACGACCCTCAACGCTAAACAAACCAAACGCCTAGCCTTCTTGACAAAGTACCATATCAATCAAAGCAGGAATGTGGACGTATATTGTAGCGTTAGCGTTATGTTTTCCATATGCAGCTGGTTAAATTTTAGTAGAAATAATTTTAATTCACCTCTGCTGCCAGATTTTGCCAAATATTCATTATCTCAAAGGAGTCCAATCTATTAATTTTCATCAAATAAGGTATTGAATCATTTTGATTAGTGGTGGGGCAAGCTCTCTAATTGTCAATTTGTTCCCCTTTTGAGACAAATTGCATTTCAGACATAAAATTTTGTCATCCCACAAAACCAATAAACATAAAATACTGACCAAAACCAATGAACATACAATACTGACAAGTCTAATTTAACCCAGTTCAGAGAGATAAAGATAGAGAGAGAGAAATGGGGTTTAACTCAACTCGACACAAACTAGGTCACTTCAGGACTGACATATGGTTCAATTCTAATTCAATAATTTGCTTGCATGTAGGGGTCTTTAGCAGTGGGGGAAACCAGAGTACCCAGAGAAAACCCACAGGGATGGACAGGCAACCCTACACCTTGTCACAATGGGGAAATCAAAACAAAGTCAGTTGACTAAATGACAGACCTTATGATATAGCCTGCACATGCTAACCATTCGACCATTCAATCCCCCAAAGAGAAAAGGTATTCTAACACAAATATACGAGATGATAAACAGTAATATTGTCAGGGAGGTAGATATCTTATCTGAAAAATTTACATGTGATACATTTATTTTTATAAATTTAGGTGAATTTCAGCATACATTTAAAAGATCTCAAAGTGAACATATCCAAAAATATTCCTAGAAATCTATGAGCGGCAAGCAACCTTCCCAGATTTCTCTCATGAAACCACTAGTTTCATTCAGTTCGAACTCAAAAGAAAATATCAAAATGTAGACATTTCCACAATGATAAAATACCAGTTAATAATAATTTAAAAAGATCATCCCCTCCATTTCTTAGATTATGTGGTTTTCTAGTGTAGAAATTTAAAAGAAAACAGTGTAAGGTAGTCTGATTAACATAACAATGTAATTATTCTTTACATATTTGTATATAAATATAAAAGACAAGTTAAAACTATCATAAATAAGGCTAATAGTACAAACATATAAATCAAAAGATTGATAAATAAAACAACTACTAAAAATAATAAAAGTTAACATGTTACAGATGATTCAACTGAAAATCATGTCATGCCTTCTACTTTACTTTGATAAAGCTTTGAATAACGTTGACTAAAGGTTTGAGGATTCCATGTTGGAGGTGGTTTTGCCTCACGGGAAGGAAGGTAACTGAAATATTACAAATATATACAGATTCTAACATTATTGCTAACCTGATAAAATAAAATGGTACTTTACTAGAGAGTGTGCCAAAACATGTGTAAATTATTATACAAGGGTACTCTCATATAGGTATCGACAGTCAACCATAACATCATGAATTTTTTGTAAAATTTAAATTACATGTATATTATTTCAGGGTTCTATCCAGGTGTTGGTCCAGAGAAAGTTCCCAGGGAATTTCCAGTGTGGTGTCCCCTCGTCAGTGGGTGTAGGATATATGACTTGGTAAGGACATTGTCTAGTTGTTTGGATTGGACAAAAAACTGAGGTATTGTGTACATATTGGCATAAACGTAAAAGAACCCTTGAAAGTTGAAATTCAAAACAAAGAGTACCAGTAGGCCCTAGTGCCGCCGCTCTCCTGGCATAGTCATAGAACACTGCATGGTGTAAGCCCGTCTTCATTTGCCAAGACCGCGCAGAAAAGTAGGACATTAAACCCCATTTCAATTCATTTCAAAGATAACGATTCACATAACAATTCAACCTATTTATTGGTACTTATTATTATGCACACTGTGTTTAATTAGTGTATTTATCCTAGACGTACCTACCTGTATCCATTATATGTTATAGGTGATTGTTCTTCAGTATCACTAGTAGGTTGACTGGGGGCAGCTTTAGCTTCTGTAGCAAACTGATATACTATCAGTAAGCAATCTTTACATAACTGTACTATTCTACGACAACTGTTCATTTCATTTTCACTAATACACTCAGAACTTTTACTGAATATAGTCTCCCATGAATTACTGAAATAGATATAGATATTACAAATCGCACATAATCACATAAATGATCAGGATTTTGTTGAGAAGATTATTTCAATTAAACCGCCCTGCAAAATAAAATTTTTGGATGCTAAACTTCGTTTACTTTGCAATAGCACCATTTTTCATTAGGCTAGAAGAATGTAAAACATGTAACCATGTGGTATCAAGTGCAACTACTGTGCAACAAAAGAAATTAAAGGCACATTTAGGCAAATATAGTCAATATACATTAAATATAGTCAATACACATTGTTCATTCAATCTATGTTAACTGAAATGTTTCATGACATCTTCAGTTTGCTAATGAGAATACCTTGTTTTTATCTATAAACATCTAACATAAGATTTCACATTTAAGCAAAATCATATTGTGCCTTTTGTCACATTTAGACTTTTAAGATGCCAGTGAAAATAATTACCCTACAGATGCGAAACAATTCCAAAGACCTTGACCGTGACTCCACAGTAGTCGATTAAAAACACGACTAAATATACGAAACAATCGTAGACTGTCAATATCGGAACACTTCCATATTCTTTGTATTACAGCTCGTACATTAGATCGTACAATGTCAATAACCTTTAATAAAAACAGATAATACATTTTATTATCAAGAGCTTTTAAAATAATTGTGTTAGAAATATACCATTCTTATTATATTATTATCCAACAATATTAGTAAACCTATTGTTTATATACTTACTTTTCTGCGTTTGATGGAATCTAATTTCACTAACCAATAAGATGCTATTCGTGGTTTATGAAACTTCATATTTTCATGTAACTGAAAAGAAAGCAAACACTAAATTAATAAACTGAATACAGATATAGATCAATTACACAATACGAGTGGCATGGTTGATCACCTTATGTATCAGTGTTCAAATTACTAAATCCGTTAAAATCACAAATCCATTCAGTGTGCCGTTTTAAATTTATTTAATTTCTGTCATTGGTGTTATTTTAAATATAAAGAGAAGTCACAAATGTCAGTTATTGCGATATAGATTTGATTGGACGAAGAATACTATTGTTTTATTAATTCCCACCTGTGCTCTCATGTCTGGGTGCCATATGAAACCATGTTTTTGAATACGCACGCCGTTATTACAGTATGGATTAATTGTTGATTGCTGGGATACTTTTGTTTTATCACTGCTACCTGCATTATTTGTGATAAATGTACCTCTGATATAATGCAATATGGTTTGATTTAGGTGTAACAAAAATCGTTGTACTACAGTCAACATTTTATTGACCCAAATCCCGCGATTACGTAACATCAAGGCACCAATCATTGAAGCGTATTTCCTGGGTGACTTCTTTTGGCGCCAGTACATGTCTAACTCTCTCGCACTGCCATTGTGGGGTTGACTTCTGGCCACATGTACACGTTAATTCATTTGTGATTTACTGAAGATGCATTACCTGTGTGATTTACTGAGTTCTGATTGTATAATTACCCGGGACGAGATTTACCTATTTCTGACGTATTTGTCAATGGTGGAATACTAATTTTTATAGGATAATGGATGATATATAGTACGGCCACGGTAAGGTGAATATCGTGATTTACCGATTTTTGACGTATTTGTCAATGGCGGAATACTATTTTTATAGGCTAATGGATAATATATAGTAAGGTAAGGTGAAAATCTATGTGTGCGCATTTTTTTTACACTCAAATTTTTATTCGTACTTCGTTTATAATCGTAATCAAAATGAATTGATCGGATAAACGGCACGCGGTTAAATTACAAGTTTTATCTTGTAATAAAACACCATAGATAAATTATTCGCACGTTGATTTATATACGTATCTCGGGAAATTCGACGTATCTCGGGAAATTCGACGTCTCGTCTAATAATTGGACATCATAGATAAGTGAACGTGAAGTCCATTTTTAAACCCATCTCGGGGAAACTCAACCTCTCGGCCAATAAATGATCGCCATAAATAAGTGCACGGATCGTCCATTTTTAAATCGGAGAAACTAAACCCGTTGCTATTAATCTAAACCATGGTACTAATTAAACCATTTTTGTTATTTTCAACGAGTTTTATCATTTATTGAACGATGTTTTGAAATTACACGGTATGAATAGAATCTATCGGTAAAACTACCATTTTAAACGATACCATACTTGTAGTGAATACATTTCCGGGTACAAACTGGGTGATTTGATGACATATTTGGACTAAAATATTCAAGCTAATTAATTCATCATAATTGCGCTTCAAATCCGTCTCAAAACATTGTTATTGCCAAGGAATACTACTTCTATAAAAGATAGGCTGGCACTGCCAGGCAGGATACACCCACATTTTCGAGAGATGGATAGAGAACAAGCAATACCGAAAGTGATTTTTCCTACATCATTAAGTCCTGTATTTCATACTGTATTGGGAGCAGCCATTTTGTTGGTCAGTTCCAGTCTGGTATTCACGACATTCGAAGCCGACAATGATTATGGTGTGACGGTACACAACCTAGAAATGTGACTTTTCGTCAAAATCAGATAAGAATTGTAACCTGTAGAGAGTCCACAACCATGATATACCATATTTTTACACTATTCGCGTACAAACGACGACCATTTCGTCCGGTAATTTTGGTACGATTTTCACGAAATTCGAACTCAACCTTCCTTACGGTGCAACAGTAATATAATCAGAGGTTTTTTTTAAATCGGATAATAATTGTTTGAGAGATAGATTGAGAACAAGTAATACCGAAAGCGATTTTTCCTACAATCAAAGGCCATAATTCATTAAGTTACAATTTGATATGCGCAAATATAGAAAAGAATAAAGATCATTAGGTTATAAACATGCATTTCAGGTTTCATCAAAATCGAATTAAAATTGTGACCTCTACAGGGTCCACAACTTTGATATACCATATTTCTACACTATTCGCGTACAAACGGCGGCCATTTTGTCTGTCAATTTTGGTCCGATTTTCCCGAAATAAGAACTCAAACCTTCCTTAAGGTGTAACGGTGATATAATCAAACGTTTTTTTAAATCGGAAAATAATTGTGACCTCCAGTGGGACCACAAGCTAAAACGGGTGATTTTTCGTACAATCAGGGGCCATAATTCAGAAAGTTACGAATCAATGAGCGCAAATATCGAAAGTAACCAAGATCTTCGGGTTATAAACATGCATGTCAAGTTTCATCAAAATCGGTTCAAAATTGTGACCTCTATTGGGTCCACAACCTTGATATAACATATTTTCACACTATTCGCGTACAAACAGCAGCCATTTTGTCCGATTTTCACGAAATTCGAACTCAGCCTTCATTACCATGTAACGGTGATATGATCAAACGGTTTTTTAAATCGGATAATAATTTTGACCTCCAGAGGGACCACAAGCTAAAAAGGGCAATTTCTTCGGACAATCTATAGGGTCCACAACCTTGATATAACATATTTTCACACTATTCGCATACAAACGGCGGCCATTTTGTTTGTCAATTTTGGTCCGATTTTCACGAAATATGAACTCAACCTTCATTACTATGTAACGATGATATAATCAAACGTTTTTTTAAATCGGATAATAATTTTGACCTCCAGAGGGACCACAAGCTAAAAAGGGCGATTTTTCGGACAATCAGGGGCCATAATTCAGGAAGTTACGATCCGATGGGCGCAAATATCGAAAGGAACCAAGATTTTGTGGTTATAAACATGCATGTCAAGTTTCATCACAATCGGTTCAAAATTGTGACCTCTATAGGGTCCACAAGCTAAAAATAGGTTGCCAGGCAACGAAATTCGAACTCAGCTTTCATTACCATATAACGGTGATATGATCAAACGGTTTTTTAAATCGGATAATAATTTTGACCTCCAGAGGGACCACAAGCTAAAAAGGGCAATTTTTCGGACAATCAGGGGCCATAATTCAGGAAGTTACGATCCGATGGGTGCAAATATCGGAAGGAACCAAGATCTGTTGGTTATAAACATACATGTCAAGTTTCATCAAAATCGGTTCAAAATTGTGACCTCTATAGGGTCCACAACCTTGATATAACATATTTTCACACTATTCGCATACAAACGGCGGCCATTTTGTTTGTCAATTTTGGTCCGATTTTCACGAAATATGAACTCAACCTTCATTACTATGTAACGGTGATATAATCAAACGTTTTTTTAAATCGGATAACAATTTTGACCTCCAGAGGGACCACAAGCTAAAAAGGGCGATTTTTCGGACAATCAGGGGCCATAATTCAGGAAGTTACGATCCGATGGGCGCAAATATCGAAAGGAACCAAGATTTTGTGGTTATAAACATGCATGTCAAGTTTCATCACAATTGGTTCAAAATTGTGACCTCTATAGGGTCCACAAGCTAAAAATAGGTTGCCATGCAACGAAACATACACCCACACAGCAGCCAAATCGTCCGGGCAGTCAACAAGAGTTGTCGCATATTAAGGAATTATCAGAAAATCATTAGAATTTGTTTGGTTTTTATAATCAATCAGATAATAATTGTGACCTCCAGAGGGACCACAAGCTAAAAAGGGTGATTTTTCGTACAATCATGGGACATAATTCAGGAAGTAATGACGCGATGGGCGCAAATATCGAAAGGAACTAAGATCTTTGGGTTATAAACATACATGTCAAGTTTCATCAAAATTGATTCAAAATTGTGACCTCTATAGGGTCCATAACCTTGATATAACATATTTTCACACTATTCGTGGCCATAATTCAGGAAGTTACGATCCGATGGGTGCAAATATCGGAAGGAACCAAGATCTGTTGGTTATAAACATACATGTCAAGTTTCATCAAAATCGGTTCAAAATTGTGACCTCTATAGGGTCCACAACCTTGATATAACATATTTTCACACTATTCGCATACAAACGGCGGCCAATTTGTTTGTCAATTTTGGTCCGATTTTCACGAAATTCGAACTCAACCTTCATAACCATGGAACGGTGACATAATCAAACGTTTTTTTAAATCTGATAACAATTTTGACATCCAGAGGGACCACAAGCTAAAAAGGGCGATTTTTCGGACAATAACCATGGAACGGTGACATAATCAAACGTTTTTTTAAATCTGATAACAATTTTGACCTCCAGAGGGACCACAAGCTAAAAAGGGCGATTTTTCGGACAATCAGGGGCCATAATTCGGGAAATTACGACCCGATTGGCGCAAATATCGAAAGGAACCAAGATCTTATGCGGATAAACCTATATTTCAAGTTTCGTCAAAATCGGGTAAGAATTGTGACCTGTAGAGAGTCCACAAACAATTGTGGACGGACGGACAGGGGCGACGACATAATAATGGATGAAAAGAGGTCATGTTTGTGTCACATGACTTACCTCTTTCGGTAAATACCAACAGATGCGAAGTTGAAGGAGAATTAATTGCAAACACAAGACGATGTTGTCTTTTTAAAGACAAATCGGTGACTATTTATTACGTCTAAAGTTTATCAGCATGTACATCAAGTGCTCAATCTCTGCGTGCAACCTTTGACGTCAAATTGTGGATATTCCTAATCATGGGGCTGTCGATTTGGGGAACCCTTACATTCTTGTTCTGTATATGCTAAATGAGTGTCTTTTAGGGAATCCAGTATTTTTCTAGTAAGCTTGGATATCTGTACTTTCCATATATACTAAAATTGCCATACTTTTAATGGCAATAACCAACCGGTAAATACTTTTCTGAGAACTTGTCTTTATAAAAGATGTGTATAAGACATCCTACTTACCCTATCTAATAAATTATCAGCCTCAGCATCTGATTTACCAGGAAATTTGATTCGCATTTCATTAAGAGCTGTCAAGGTTTTCTTTGTTAATTCTTCTTCTCTTTCTTTAACCATAGATGATAAAATATTTTCATCCTGTAATATAACAATCATCATTCAAACCACAATTTGTGTATTTCAAGAATTATTATAAACAAATGAATAAGATTGTACCTACAGTATAAAAACTATCAACAGAGTATAATATATATAACCAGGTGATGTTTCAAAGAGTATTCTCTTAATGTTATTAAGGTATTGATCCAGTTACTAAATGCTAGTTTGATAATGTTGCACAAAAACTCTTTTAGTCCGTCCAGACGCTAAGTTGAACGCAAATAAACCCCAGATCACAACCTGTCTTCAAGAAGGTTTTTTATTATAAACTGGTTCATCTTGGCCATCTGAACGTGTTGGCTTTACCCCCCCCCCCCCCCTCCCCGACTCCAGCTCGCTTTGCGCTTTACACATTAAGTTACAGTCCTGGGACAAAGTTTGGGTTAAGCAGTGCCACTGGTATCGAAAGCGTGCTGGAACCGTGCTATATATATGTGTGAAAAACACTGTAGTTTATTAAGATTTTTATTGTACTAAAACACTGATATAGAGATGGACTGTATATATACTGGGAAATTGGCAATGTTTGTCTACATATTACATGTAAAATGACTTACTATGCCTGTTCTTTGTGATGAAGCAGTTTTATTGCCAGCAGGAATCCGTGTTAGTGATTTTGTTCTCTGAAGTGAGGTATTACTGGCCGGTCGTCCTGTAGCACCAGCAGATTTGTTTGCCGGTGGTGATTCTGAATTACTTCGTTGATGAATAGATTGTGGTCTTGACCTTGATCCACCTGATAAAATTCGTTTGTTGAAAGATTCGGTCTGATCGTCACTGTCATCATCATCATCTTGGCATTGTTCAGCTGTAACAGGTAGATTGTCAGGCATACTAGTTAAAGGCTGAAATAATAACATCATGAGATTATAGTAATAATAATGATGTCATTGGCCACTTTGTTCAGCCCAACTTACTTGCCAGTTACCTAAAGATTTGTTTAGAGAATAAGATTGTATCTTATAATTACAGCAACATTTTGGATCATTTCATTTTACCGATAACTTTTGATGTTCTACAGACATAAAATAATCCCACTTTCAAACTTAATTGCTATTTCTAACAAACCTTTGGTATGCGTGGTGGTCTACCCTGACTAGTAAATATACGTCCTTCTTTTTCATCTACTTCACATTGTTCTATCTGATCTGTTATATCTTCTTCCTATCACATATAAATCATAGTAGTTCAATCATTTCTAATGGGGTGTAAATAATATACATGTATGGTAAGATTTGGGAACATTGAGGCTGTTTCAGTGACTATTGTTTACTATATTCAAGAATATGTTATAATCTCTGGCCAGTCAAATTCTCTTCTATAATGTGAGCACAATATAAAGTTTTAAGAAATGAAATTTTGTTTGGTATCTGCACAAACCAGGCATACAATAAGAGGGAAATTATCTACCCTTCATCCAATCCCGACTGTAAACATGTACTGATACACAGGATCTCAGTTTGTCATACCATCCAAACCACTAGATCAGGGATAGTCGTCTTTTGAACAACAGACATGTTGGTTTATGCATACTTTATTCACGTCAATAATTGCATAACGTTATGGTAATCCGTATGATATTATAATAATAACTTCTAATAAACAAAGCCTGTGTTGTTATTCCATACTAGTATTCATATATCCATACATTATCGAAATTTATAGTCAAATTTTAGCAACTTGCATAATGCATAATCTACTTTTGCTTTCATCCAATCAAGCGGAAGTTAGAATTAATTTAATAAAAAGAAAAACTACAAGCAAATACAAATAAGTTTGTTTTTAATTATTTTATACGTAAACACTTGTCAATACATAAAAGTATGGGGCGCCGTTTGTAAAATAATTATTTATTTTTTTTTATAGCAAAAAACATTAGATTTAACTCCGAATATATATATTTAGATAAATATTAGAACAAAAATGGCATATATGTAAATATCAAAAAATATTGTAGCTAAAAGTCGAGTTTTTAGCCTATGAAAAACTTTAAATGTTATATCTTGATTTCACATCGCTTATATAGTTAAATATATATCTAAATGTGCTGTTTTTCGTAGGTATAAATGCTAAATACTAAATCACTGAAAAATCTAAAGTTAAATATTTAGCTAAATATATAAGCATTTAGCTAAATATATAAACATTTAGCTAAATATATAAACATTTAACTAAATATATATATTTAGTTAAATATATAAACAGTTAACTAAATATATAAATATCATGCTAAATATATATGTTTAGCTAAATGTATAAATATTTAACTAAATTTATATTTCTATTCACGTAAGCGACGCAAAAATCTGCGCATAAAATGATGACGTGTACCCGACACGTGAATCTTGGCACAATAGGCCTACTTGCAATTAGAAATGAAAGCTGACCACGAACTTGTAACCCGAATCACTGCCGCGTTACTCTGTGCCGTTCGCACAGATCAAGGCAATGAGGACGTCCTACCTACAGGTGAACTTAAATTTATCTCGTTTTCTTATTTATTGTTGTACACTACGTCATCGTTTACTGTGAAGTCGTTTACAACAATAATTATTTTACAAACGGCGTGGTACGGTTGCGCTTTGTAAATTTAACTATATGTTTAGCTAAATATATAAGTATTTAGTTAAATATATAAATATTAAGCTAAATATGTATTATTTGGCTAAATATATATTATTTGGCTAAATATATATTATTTGGCTAAATATATAAATGTTTAACTAAATATATATATTTAGCTAAATGTTTAAACATTTAACTAAATATTTAGCTAAATATTTATATATAATCAAATCTCTTGTTTTGGTATTAGTATTCAATGCTAAATGTTAAATATGAAAATAGAGACAAATCAAGAAATATTTATATATATATTATGTTAAATATTGGGTTTTTGTTGTATTTTTAGTTTAAGTATTAAAAGTGAAAAATTTGCACAAAAATTGAGATTTAACTATATATATAAATTTAAATTAAATCCAGTGTTTTTTGCTATATAAAAAGCTAAATAATTAATTTATAAACGGCGCCCCATATAAAAGAATATTTGTAAGCATGTGTCAATAATAAAACAATTTATTTTTAGTGTTACCGGTACTCACAAAAAGTAGACTTTAAAAAGTTTTTTTTATGAAACAAAACATTTTCTGTGAATTTTAATCAAATAAAAGACATTTGAAAGGAGCTAACTATTCGGATCTAAAATATCTTCTAGTCTTCAACTTTGGGTGACCTATATTGGACGTGGGAGGATCTCCAGCTTTTGGAACTTCCAATACAATGCCTACGTGCATGCTTGAAGTTCAGGGTCAACGCCACCATTATTTTCGGCTATTCTTTTACCGTACTTGGCATGAATTAACTTAACGAAGTTGTTTATTTACGAAATGAAGGTATTCATTGCATTGATTGACTCTTTGATGGGTTAATTAATCGACGAGTAATAATTACCTCTTTGTAATCGTCCGAAAATAGATTGATATGTGACACCGTAGTGGCTTGTTGTTCATTGTTTTATCAATCAGCATGATAACTAACTCTTTGTAAATCGGCCGAAAGTAGATTGATATATGATATCATAGTGACTGATTCATTGTTTTACGATTTGGCTAGATTAAAGATCAATCGTCTAAAGCCGACAAAAAACAAGCTGATTAAAGATCCCTGCACTAAACACTAATTTTTGATAGGCACTGCGTCCTGTATATACACTGTTGCAAATTTAAAATTCATCATAGCTTTGTAAATACTGATCGGAACTGATTAACTATTTCTGGACTGTGCCCCTGTAATGTTTCAGTATATGTGCTTGTTTCATTATCATTTGTACACACGATTAATTAATTAATTACTATATTTAATCTTACTTGTAATCTATTATTATATGTTTGCAGAATTTCTTTCTGCATGGCTGCACCACGACCAGACAAAATAACGGAGAATGCTGTCATCAATAAATTGCAATATTTCTCTTGACGTATTTTATCATCACTGGGAAATATTCTACGAAAGCGACCAAGGTTTCTGTTTTCATAATCTTCTCTTGCTGTTGCCTTTCTTACTCTATTCAGCTGCTCTTTCTACAATATTTATATAAAATACTCCATGAGCTAAGAGTTTCAACTCTCATTTTATACACTTTTATTATTTATCAAACAGCTTTGCCATTAATGTTTAAATATTCTTTACATACTGTAACAACATCCATCAGAAATTGGCATAAATTTATATAGGTATATCCCCCCAACACACACACACAACCTCCCCTCCCAAGCACAAAAACATTTATAGTTGTTTTACATACTGTTAGTTGAAAGACTCGAGTGTCAGCATTAGTTTTAAACAGTTTAATTCTTAAATACAGTAATGCACTATAAAGATATATAATGTACTTACCAATTCTTCTTTTCGCTTGGCAATATTATGACGTCTTTTTTCAAGTTCTGTCATGTCTGCAGTATCACCCTTTTTAGTTGTTCGAAATAATCTTTTCTGCGCCTCTGCTTTCATATTGGCTAAATTTCTTCTTTTATCGCTGACTCTAACAGAAAATAAAATTTAAGTTTGGCTTTAACAAAAGTCATTTTCAATATCAATTTACAATATATTGGTTATACTGTACAACATAATCATTTAACTCCTCAATCGAGAAGTGGTATCAGGAAAGTCTAGAAATGAAATTAACATGCAATTCTTTTCAATATACCATGCAATTTGGGAAGGGGTAAAAATAGGGGATTATTTTGTAATAACCAAGATGAAATGATAAAATTAAATATCAATGATATTACAAAAATATTTCATTTTTCACTAATTTTCTCAAATTAATCCGATGGGTGTCAAATAATTGAAAATATGTATCAAAAAAGGTAGGTTTTGACAGCATTTATCATGTTTGGGAAATAACAACTTACTTTATATTAAGCAGATGAAGCGTATCTTCTATTAAAGATGATTTAATATCATAATCTATCTTCTCATCTGTTCCAAAACTAGGTGATCGATTGATCTGAAAATTTTATTACCTTAACAGTGACTATTTCTCCAAACATAATATGCAATAAAGGAACTTTATTCCACAATCACCATTTTTGTTGTTATGGAAAAACTAAGTATGTGTAATAATTATATTTCAAATGTTATTTCTTAATTAATCTTTATAAAAGAAATATGATAAATCTTACCTCAATAAGCCATGGACGACATTTTCTATCAATCATAAAATCAAATCCAAGAACTTCAAAACAAACACTATCACTAGCGGGTGATTGTCCTGGTCGACACATTCTATATGCATGTAAAATATGTGGTTCAGCTACTAACATTGTTTTCACTATCATCTCTGATATATTCTTCCATAGTAATGTGACATCATAGTCGTTTTTACGTAAATGATCATTGAGATATTTTATGGATCGTTTACTGCCAGTATCTACACCAATACTCTTCTCATAAGTTTCACTATGTTTATTTACTGAATAATTAGTTAAATGCATGAACAAGCGACCCTGCGATAAAAACAATAGAACACAAAGTTATTTTTTTAATATGATATATATTTTTGGGATAATAAACAATGCAATATTACAAACATTAAACAGAATATAAACAGAATAATATATTATGTATGTATTACAATACAGATTCTCGATAATATATATCACAATAATAGAGAATTTAGTTTATCAACATTTCATTCTATTTCTATCCAATCACTATTTCTATCATGGATTTCATTAAAATGACAGTAACTATATATACAGTATGATTTTTGTATTACTCAGGATAAATTTCACCGGATCAGTTAGAGGATCAGAAATACCATAATCTCCAAGAATACAGAAATACAGTGATGTAAAATTTTGCAAACAATATAATATCTCATGATGGATTAGTTAAATCTTGTGAAATTAATAATAAAAATTTGCCGTACACTGCATTCATTCAGCCCCTTGAAAATAAACTTGAAAGGTCTGGGGAAAAAAACAACAAATAAGAAAAATACATACCACATTGCCATCAGAGGGTGGAACATATTTCTCTGTACAAAGTCTCACTAAACCATCATTTAATAAAAATATACGTAATGGATCACAAGATGTCACTAATACATACACACGCAGATCAAACTTATAACCATCTAATAATAGTGGTTTATCAATATATTCCTGTACGATAAAATGTTCAGTCTGGGGAATTTTTTCAGCATTTTTATACAAGGCAATTCTGAAATATAAATTACATCACATTTCATATAAAATGTTTATATGGCCAACTGCAGCTTTTTGACCGGAGAGTTGCAAATTTTCAGGGTAAGGGGCAGTATACAATTGATGGGGTCCCTCCCTAACGTAAACACAAGCATGAACATACTATACATGAACCAGATACCTAGCACAGCATCATCATGCAGTAGTCATGTCGTATAAATATTTAAAGTTTCATATTGAATGCACTGATATTGGCAGAGTTTTTTTTCAACAAGAGAAGATTATGAAATGTATACAAACAGTTCCTGGATCAATATAAGACCAGTAGAGTATTTGAAATAGATTTGTGACAGGAACAATATCACTGCAAAGTATCTCTACATCATTCAAAATCAAAAATGAACAAAATTCAATTTACTGTTGGCTAACTTGTAGCTTTTGGCAGAAAACAAACAGTCTGAATCAAATTACCCATGACCTTGAGCACCATTAGACGGTTTGGCAATAAAAGTGCGTTGCTTTTTCTTGGCTTTTAAATCTCGTGCATATCCAAGTAGAAGACTATGATCAGTAGGCAAGATCCAAGTTTTTGGAATAAAATTATAATCATCAGGAAAAGCTTTTTGTAACCTTTAAATAAACATAAAGCATTTAGAAAATAAAGTAATCTTTGTAATACTGGCAGTTAAAAATGTCATCTGTATAGTGCACATAGTTTGATTTTAATTTCTTATAATATGTGGTAAGCTCATAATCTAAAGCCTGTAATTTCCAAACACAAATCTAGTAGAAAATCTGTGCATGGACGATACTTATTTTGTCAGAACAAAGACACCCAGGTCAAACTATTGTGTAAACTCATTTATGCAAATGTTATGTTACTGTACTAATTGTCTCTTCAAATGTTCATCATAAAATTAATCTTACCTTAAAAGGTTTCTGGCTAAAGCATCCTTTCTTGTGATTTCACCCATCCCAGGGAAATGGTTCATACGTTGATATGATTTTAACTCAGATATACGATCCATAGAAACAAAACTATCATTCCAGATTAGGTAGCTTTAAATAATAAACAAATAAAAACAATAATTTACTACTACAATTGTAACTTTCTATAGTTTTAATTATTCATTGTCATTTTCTAGGAAAAATCTTGAATGGAATATGTTATATATTAAATAGTGATCGACCCATACACAGCCATTTTGTTACCGACACACCAATATCTGTTCAAAGACTTGGCAAATACCTTTAAAATGTTATGCAAGTTGTGACCAAATAGTATTTAGTTGATACTTGATGAATGCCATTGTCTTAGCAAGATCTAAGACAGACTCAAGTATCTTTAATTCCATATTCTCTAATGGGATTTCCTCCTATATTGACCCAGGGAAACCATTATTCACCAAAATAAGAACATGTGTACCATAATTGAATCAGCTGCCTCAAAATCATTTGGTAAAATTCAAATCTTCCTGCCAAAAAAACATGCAGACCTGTCAACCCCTCAGAGCTGAAATGCAGTAGGGTTGTGTAAAAAAGGCAGTAGAAACCATGATTTGGCAGTAGATTTCCAAAAACGCGTGAATTCGCACTTCCAAGGGTAATTAATTTGGAAATGTCAAATGATACATTGAATTGTAGGACCATATACAATACAAAAATTGCATTAAATGGGTAATAAATAAAATACACACACATTCATTAGCAAAATGAACCATATCTAAAATTATTTATTAAACCAAAATTGAATATGTACCCTACAGAAAGAAATAATTAGTATTTATTAGTAAAGAAAAAATAATTAAAATTAGCAGTCCAGTACTGACAGTAGATTCTACCATTTTTCTTTTGTTTTAATAATGATTTTAAGAAAAACGCAGTGGCTATTTTTACGGGTCCGTAAAACATTTCATAAAGGCTATTTTTACGTGAGTTCCGGTCGCGCATGCGCAGCGCGAAAATTTTCCGACTTGGGTAATTTTAGTGCCGTAAAAATAGTCAGGTGCTTATTTTTACGTGAATCCGTCCGTAAAAATAGCCAGGTGCTTATTTTTACGTGACACTTTCCCACTGTGGACATGCAGAAGTCCCATTATGATAAAATATGGCCCTATTCTTATAGTTTATACTATAATCTATGCACCACCCGACGGTTATTTATTTTTATTCATGACGTTCACAAATCACAGCCGTCACAGGGCCGTAATTCCCGGGTGGGGGGGATCGGGGTCGCCAAAAGTTTGTAGGCTTAAACTTAATTTAATAAGTAAATTGGTAATTGTCCACATGGTGTCAATTTCAGCTCCGGCCCTCTAGGACTATTAGTAAGCCTTGTTTATAGTGGGTCTTGGTCTATAGTTTATGAGACACTGTATTCTGATCAATTAAAGTCTATAATGAACCCTGTAATAGGCATAAGGCCTACTTATTCAATTTACTCATTATTAAACCAGTTCTTCGGTAACAAGAGTCGACACGGATAGATTCATTTCATGGGGGGGGGGGTGACTGTGAAGTCTTGAATTTTGTTTTAAGGTGGGAATACAAAGAGGGAATAATTCCTTCTTATAATATGCAAGTCCTACTGTGCCCTTATCTCGTCAATATAAACAAAAAATAATATATAATGGTAAAAATCAATGCCAGAAGGCACCAAATAGCTTTATATTTATTTAAATGACGTAATGACGTAAAGAATGTTCGCTTATGGCCTTCTAACACCATGTAAAATGCCGCTGTAAGCATTTGAGAAGGAGTTCAAAAGAAAAACTAAAAGTATTTAATGCTACAATATCGATCAACACGTTCATGTTTCGTATTTATCGGGGTTTATTGTATATTTAACCAGGCTTGAATTTTCCATTAAACATACCTGTCTACTTCGCTTTTATTTTCAGTGGATGCAACTACATGAAATGAATCTATCCGTGTCGACTCTTCATGAAATAAATATATATTTTATGTTGATATTGCGAAACGATTAATAAGCACTTTTATTGTTATAAACTTTCGTAAAACTGTGTGGGGCGAATTATCAAAGTACTTTTGTTTTGTTAGATTTATTTTTTATTTCATCTTCGGTGTTTGTAATAGGGGAGGGGATGAGGGAGTAAAGGACGTTATTTATGGGTGATTATGGGGTTGGCACCAATTGTTGCCATTCGATTCATGTGTGGAACATTTAAACTGGACGGACTAAATATTGATACATTCTTGTTGAATATTGGAGGTCAAATATAAATTTCTGAAGATTCTTAAGCAGTAGTATTTATTATTTAAAGATACAAAAGACAGAATAACATGGAGATCGAGTTTCAATCCGTTTAAATCTCCACCATCCGATGATCTAGAGAGGGAGTTGATTATAGGCTTGTTATGTGAATAAAATGTCTCCATGATAATTTATATAATATTTGAAGTCAATATAAAAACCTACAATAAACAGATTTAACTCCAACATGATGCTCCTTTAAATATAGAAATCGGGTTTGCCCTTACGTGTCTATATATAATAGCCTGGATTTTCCAGATAAAAATAGATCTGACGTGTCATTTGTGGACATTATTGTACTGTGAGTAGCTGAAATATTGTTTGACAGATAAAGACAATGTAATATCTGAGGTTTTATAACATTGTATAAAACAATGCTGGTATAATATATTTGTTAAATAATCTTGTATCAACACTGCCTAATATAATCTAGTCTATCATACAAATATATGTATCAGTAAGGGGGGCAACGGTTAGCTGTATCATAAAGCCTGTCATTTTGTCAACTAGCGTGGTTTCAAATCCCCGGTTGGAGGGTCGCCTGTCCGGGTACTCCGGTTTCCTCCCACTGCTAAAGACCCCTACGCACAAACCAATTATTGAAATAAAATTAATCCATATGTTACTCCCGAAATGACCTAGTTTGTGTCGAGTGGACATCTTTAGTAAATATTGTAGTGAACAGACGGATAGGGGGCCAGCTATAGCCCCTTAATGATTAAATGGTAGAGTAGCTCGCTTTTCAGCGGAGCGTAGGGTAGCCAGCCAAAAGGTGGCGAAGAACAACGACTTGTAATTTCTCTTTTCTTTATTATGAATCCGTTATTTACAGTGCTCAGCTCTCTTTCAAACTCTATCTCTCTCTCTCTATCGAGCGCTAACTCCCTCTCTTACGAGCTCCAAGTCTCTCTTTCGCGAACCGCCGTGCCAACCCCACGAGTCAGTCTTAAGGACTGCTGTCTAGTCGTTCGATTGTGACGAAAAAACGAAGTCCTCTATAAAAAAATTGGTGTGCACGTAAAAAGATCCCTTGGCAGTTGGAATTCGATATATGAGTATTTTTATTCATGACGTTCACAAATCACAGCCGTCACAGGGCCGTAATTCCCGGGTGGGGGGGATCGGGGTCGCCAAAAGTTTGTAGGCTTAAACTTAATTTAATAAGTAAATTGGTAATTGTCCACATGGTGTCAATTTCAGCTCCGGCCCTCTAGGACTATTAGTAAGCCTTGTTTATAGTGGGTCTTGGTCTATAGTTTATGAGACACTGTATTCTGATCAATGAAAGTCTATAATGAACCCTGTAATAGGCATAAGGCCTACTTATTCAATTTACTCATTATTAAACCAGTTCTTCGGTAACAAGAGTCGACACGGATAGATTCATTTCATGTAGTTGCATCCACTGAAAATAAAAGCGAAGTAGACAGGTATGTTTAATGGAAAATTCAAGCCTGGTTAAATATACAATAAACCCCGATAAATACGAAACATGAACGTGTTGATCGATATTGTAGCATTAAATACTTTTAGTTTTTCTTTTGAACTCCTTCTCAAATGCTTACAGCGGCATTTTACATGGTGTTAGAAGGCCATAAGCGAACATTCTTTACGTCATTACGTCATTTAAATAAATATAAAGCTATTTGGTGCCTTCTGGCATTGATTTTTACCATTATATATTATTTTTTGTTTATATTGACGAGATAAGGGCACAGTAGGACTTGCATATTATAAGAAGGAATTATTCCCTCTTTGTATTCCCACCTTAAAACAAAATTCAAGACTTCACAGTCACCCCCCCCCCCATGAAATGAATCTATCCGTGTCGACTCTTGTTACCGAAGAACTGGTTTAATAATGAGTAAATTGAATAAGTAGGCCTTATGCCTATTACAGGGTTCATTATAGACTTTAATTGATCAGAATACAGTGTCTCATAAACTATAGACCAAGACCCACTATAAACAAGGCTTACTAATAGTCCTAGAGGGCCGGAGCTGAAATTGACACCATGTGGACAATTACCAATTTACTTATTAAATTAAGTTTAAGCCTACAAACTTTTGGCGACCCCGATCCCCCCCACCCGGGAATTACGGCCCTGTGACGGCTGTGATTTGTGAACGTCATGAATAAAAATAAATAACCGTCGGGTGGTGCATAGATTATAGTATAAACTATAAGAATAGGGCCATATTTTATCATAATGGGACTTCTGCATGTCCACAGTGGGAAAGTGTCACGTAAAAATAAGCACCTGGCTATTTTTACGGACGGATTCACGTAAAAATAAGCACCTGACTATTTTTACGGCACTAAAATTACCCAAGTCGGAAAATTTTCGCGCTGCGCATGCGCGACCGGAACTCACGTAAAAATAGCCTTTATGAAATGTTTTACGGACCCGTAAAAATAGCCACTGCGTAAAAAAAAATCCTCGTGTGACGTGTGTTTCCTATTCCGACAGTTTTTGTCAATTTTATTTAATGTAAGATAATTGTACTTATTATATAGATTCTACAGCAATTCTTGATAAGGAATAGAGAGAGGAGGGCGTAAAAAATAAGTTTGGCATAGCGACTAAATAAGTAAATATATTGGCATCGAACATGCTTTTCATGCCGTGACGTTTATTATACTCTTACAATACAATACAGTGTACGGGATTTTTTCTCCCGGGATTCCGTAAATCTGCTTTTAAATTCATTTGAGGGAGCCTTCCATGTAAGTCGTATCGGCAAGACGTATTCTCATCTTGAAATTAAAGTTCCCGGTTGTGTTGCATTCGAAGTATTGTTTTACATGCTGTACGTACGCGCGCAAACGAAAATGTCAGCCATTGCTGCCGTAAATTGGTCGCTATTTGTTTAATTTATCGCTACGCATTTTAAGAGTATTTGGAACACGTGGCAATAATATATCCGCTTTATTAACTCTGAAAAAGGTTGAAATGAATTCGAGAACAAATCACTCAGCTAAATTACACCTTACAACACCCCAAGTCGATGTTGATAACAGAAAGTCGCAATCTTTTTTGTTTACATGCAAAGAGTTGCTTCCCTTAGTTCCAAAGTTTTGGCGAGACAATTAAAAAAAACCTTTGTTCAAGAATGCGGTAGAAATCTATTACCGTGCAGTAGAGCGGTACACGAGGCCATTTCGCAGCATTTTACCACGTGATGCGGTAGAGTTGACAGGTCTGAAAACATGCCATTTTGAATTATTCCCCAACATTGACTAATCACCAAAATTTGTATAGAAATGAATTCAGCTACCTCAGAAGTTCAGAAGGTATATTTTGATACCAAACTCATTCATATGATGATACTTGGAAAAAAAATTGCATTTTCCAGCCAAAACTGGTGACCATTTCGGATTTTGACCAATTTAACTCATTGAGACACAGATTTGGTACCAGGACTTTTTTTTGATGGTAATATATACGTCTAGATCTGACCATAAACTGTGGTTGCCATTTCTGTTGCAGCAACTGATCAGAATGATGTGGAATTGAGTTAAATTACCTGGACTATGAGTAAAGAAATGTACACATTTCATGATGGACAATTAATTTCAAGGACAGCTGTACTTAATAATTAATAAAGCAATAAAATAAAACCAAGTACGAACAATCCAAACCATTAGACAAAATTTGAAGTCCTAAAAAACGATATAGGCAAAATAGTGTAATCAGCAAATGGACTGTTCATTGTGTAATAAAAGTTTTCAGTAGATATTGTGTATAGTTGTCTTAGGAAGCGTAATCCAATTATTCCTTAAATAAACATTGTGTTCGTATTTTAATTTTGAGATAAAATAGTATGTTTATAGACAGCTTTCTCTTGAAAAGTCAATTTAATATTTCTTTTAAAACTTCGTGTATAGAGAGTCTAATTAGTATTCTTGTGTTGAAAAAAAAAGGCACTGAACATCGACACAAGTCAGAAATGGTCAAAATTGGTACATTTATATATAGAACTTTTCTTTCAAGTAACAATATTTGAACTATGAATGACACTATAAACCTCAGAATGCCTCGTTCGGCATTTCTGTCCAAACGAGGTAAAAAAAAATGCCGCGTTGTGTGCAGTTCCAAAACGAGGTTTTTTAAATTGCCCTTTTTTTGGAACGAGGTATTTTGTTCAGAACGAGGCTTGGTAAAATGCCTCGTTTACTAAACATGTTTTTTTTTTCAAGATAGTTATTAGCGGTATATCGGCCAATTTGTAAAAATTAAAATTTATGTTATTTAATTCGAAAATAAAACCAGTTCAAAGATCTAGTTGCATATATAATAATACATGTAGTAACTTCACAAAAGTTATTGACATGGGCTTCCATATTCATGTTATAATGAATTACTGTGCCGATATTATGTGCGGATATTGATGGGGATATAAGAGATACTGGAATGATAAGACAGAAATGTGAAGTCCACATCATATTACAACAAATTATCTTTATCACTAAGCTGGTAAGACGCTGGCTCGCTAGCCTGGAGGTCGGGTGTTCGATCAAGATTTTCCGTCATGGTTTTCCCTTGTCAGTGATGCAGGACGGAGGGCCTGACAAGGACAGCTGTCTAGTCGTTTGGATGGGACAGAAAGCTGAGGTCCCGTGAATTCGATATAAGAGTAGGCCATAGAGCCGCTGCCCGGGCAAAATTTCCCTCATAGCACACTGTATGGCGTATGTCTGTCTCCATTAGCCCAGTTAGGAGCAGAAATGTAGGATGTTAAACCCCATTTATTTCATTTGTCTTTATCATATTTAGTGACTGAGTTGGATTGCCCTTTAAGATGGAATGTATTATATTCTATCTAACAAAAATAAATCTTACGCTCCAAGGTCATCATCTTTAGTTACAGAAAACCCCAGTTTTTCCACCATCTGACGAACTGTAAAAGACATCATAACATATATTGTTGCACAAGGCTATATGACTTTTTTTGGACTAAAGCAGTGGACACATTAGCCGAATCATTCGGCCAAATCAATCGGCGCCGAATTTTATTCGGCCGAATGGGTGGACACACCAGTCGAATGCTTCGCCCGATTCGCCAATCGATTACGTCACCTTTCACGTCACATGATCAAAACATGGCGGCGTCAAACAATCATGTGACTTCTCGATATGAGAGACGATTGGCTAATAAATTCTACATTCGGCCGAATGATTCAGTGAAGCGGACATTGGCCGATTAAATATTCGGCCGAATATATCAAACCTGTTTGATTCGAACACACTAGGCGAATTTTGATGCCGATTGATTCGGCCAAACGATTCGTCCGAAGCATTCGGCTAGTGTGTCCACCGCTTTAGGAACAAAATGTGTTCATGACTGACAATTTATGTTTTGCTTCAACTATATATCAAATCACAATTCTTCATTAATTTCAGTTTATCGGTACATTCTTCATGGGAGCAAACTTCAGCAAACAATACATGTAATTGGTTACTGCAATTTGTTATCGCCCAGTCACTCTCAGTGACAAATTTAGGATTCTGGTTTTAATTTTTTACAAAAACAAAATATTCTGATACTCTCAAATTGATTACATAACACACAGGGTCCACGGAACCGGGGGGCTGTTGGGGCTACAGACCCCCCACTTTTTTTTGCCCCCCCAAAAAGATAGGTTGCCAGACAACGAAGCATACAGCTAAATCATCCAGGCAGTAAACAAGAGTTTTCACATATTTTTACTTTTTTTCGGTAATGAAACATTTATAATATGTGACCCGGCGCAGCTAAATGAGTCGGAAGTCGCAAAGCTTAGATTCAGCGATAGAGTGCAATGATGGTTCAGTAGGTCAAAATTTTCAAAATTCAAATTTTCTCATTAAAAGCCTCAAAAGTACCTCTTTCGTCAATTAAAAGTTTAATTTTCATGAAAAGAACATCTATTAATGTTCAAAAATTGCATTTTGTAAAAGGCAGTCAGCAAAGAAGTCATTAATTATCTTGGAATAAAGCAAAACAATCGTTCATTTACTTGCCGTTTTCATAAAATGTCCAAGCAACCCCGAGAACACCATATTCGGCACTATACAAGCCGTATCCTATATGTTTCCCAGAATAATGGAAAATCGTGCCATTTTGGATTTCCGCCATCTTGGATTTTTTATATTATATTTAAAATCTCATGTTACGAAGCATGAAACCTATGTATACCATGATCCAGACATAATATAGAGGAAGTTTCATATTTTTTCCGTCAATTTTGGCTACCATCTTGAATTTCCGCCATTTTGGATTTTTGAAATTGATTTTCAGTCCTATATTTGATTACAGCGACCCCAAGAACCCAATATTTGGCACAACACAAGCCATATCCTATCTCTGCTTCCCAAAATAATAAAAAATCGTGACATTTTGGCCACCATCTTAGATTTCTGCCATCTTGGATTTTGGTCGCCATCTTGGATTTCCGCCATCTTGGAATTAAATTATTTTCTGTGCCGATATTTGATTTCTTCGACCCCAACCCCAAGCTATGTATACTGCGATCCAGACAAAGTACAGAGGAATTTTCATTTTTTCCATCAATTTTGGTCGCCATCTTGGATTTCCACCATCTTGGAATTAAATTATTTTCTGTGCCCATATTTGATTTCTTCGACCCCAACCCCAAGCTATGTATACCGTGATCCAGACATAGTACAGAGGAATTTTCATTTTTTCCATCAATTTTGGTCGCCATCTTGGATTTCTGCCATCTTGGATTTTTGATGTTTTATTTTGTGCCAATATTTGAATTCGGCATCCCCAAAAATCTCATGTTACACACCATGAAAGCTATGTATACCGTGATGCAGACATAATACAGAGGAATTTTCATTTTTCTGTCAATTTTGGACGCCATCTTGGATTTCCGCCATCTTGGAATTTTAAAAAAATTTCATTTTCCATATTTGATTTCTGCGACTCTCAACGTTCCATGTTAGACACCATGAGAGCTATGTATACCGTGATTCGGACATGATATATAGGAATTTTCATTTTTTTTTTCATTTTAAAAAATGGCGCTGCACCATCATAAAAATAATTATTTTTTTAAAAATTCTTCTTTATTCGTTTTTTGTAGCCCATTTCGCATTGGGAAAGCATCTGATGTTTTATTGAGTTTCAAAATAAATGTTTATTGTCCCATGAATATTGCAAAAATCTAAGTGTCATTTTCAGAGGCCGTTCCGAATTTAGGAAACCAGGGATGTCCAGATCACCCAACTTCAAATCGCAATTTCTCAGAGATGAAACGTCGTAAAGCAATGGTTAATACATCATTGAAAAGCTGAGACTAGCCTCTCTTTGGTTATTCCAAAACCTCACTTTTGAACAATTGGTCACTGTGACTCATTTTGCTATGCCGGGTCACATATATATAATACACTAAAATCTGATTAAGATTAACAACTCATTAAGTAATTAGCAGAAAATCATTAGAATTTTTGGTTTTTCTTATACAGTTCTTCCCTGTGCTAACGTTGAGTATATGGAACATTTAATATCATTGATTTAGCTATCAAAATTCATTGAAAATCAATATACTTATTCGTCTCAAGACCTTAAACTATTTGTATCAATCTGAAGACAATCGGGTGATAATTTTGGCCTCTAAAGCATCACAAGATTTCTCAAAGTGATCCAGGGAGATAACTTTGGCAGTAATGATCAGAAATCACTGAAAGTCTACAGGCTTCTTCGTCTCATGACCTTAAACTGGGTGTATCAATTTAAAGTCATTCGGATTTTAACTTTGGCCTCTAGACCATCCACAAGATTTTTCAAAGTGATAAAGGGCCATAACTCTGGCAGTAATTATAGGAGATTGCTAAAAATCAATAGGCGTCTACCGCTCATGACCTTAAACACTGTGTATATATTTAAAGTCAATCGGATGTTAACTTTGAACTCTAGAGCGCCTACAAAATTTTTTGAAGTGATCAAGGGCCCTAACTCTGGCAGTCATTATCGGAAATCGATGAAAATTAATAGGATACTTCGTCCCATGACCTTAAACACTGTGTATAAATTTAAAGTCAATCGGATAACATATTCCTGAAGCACTGGCCCGAGAAATCCCTCTCTGGCCATTGCTGGAATAGCGTCTGTTTCTTGAACTTATGCGGGAATGTGTATATTCTTTGCGTTCAATGAAAGCTATCACTTAAGTACAGCAACATGACAGTCTGGGTCTTCCCTAAAACTTTGGACAGTGATTTAAGGTATTAAAAACGGTGAAAGTATGTTCGTTTCCAAACAATATTGTTTACATTTCATTCGACTTGATAGCCTCGTTTGTTACGCAATTAGTTTTACTGCAGTATTCTGCTATGCACAGGTCAATTAGGCATAATAAAATCGTGAGCCATGACGTAACGTTATGTAAACATATTTGGTCCAATATTGACACTCGTTTTAAATGTAAAGCTTTTGTAGGGCAGCGAGTGATTGGTTGGTAGTCGGACTACTGACCAATCAAAATTTAAAACAACAATATCCACTCATAAAGGCAGTGCGTAGTGGGATTACCTCTAATCAAACGAAACGCTGCGCAGAGTATGATCGGATAATAACTTTGGCCTCTTGTGGACGGAGGGACGGGGGCGATGACAATATATGACCACATTTCAATGTGGGCGTATAAAAATCGATTCCAAGTGCCAGATCAATGATGAAAGGGTATCGCTGCCAATATTAAATGCACTGCTAAAATGTTTTGTCGATTGATTATAAGTAAAAAGTACAATGTAGAAGGAAGTCTTAATTCAGGTAATGATAAGGCCAAGTACCTCAAAGGCCAAAGTTACATGTAAAATGTCAAAAGTAATGTGTCAAATGACAAATGCCTTGTTGGAAAATGCTGTTTTGACGTATATTTGATATTATGCAAGAACTAAATCTGCTTGTAGCAGGTCTTTCTTTAGGCCTGAAATGTTATCTAAATTATCAATTAGACATTAATTAACTTATCCAAAGAGAGAGAGAGAGAGATCTAA
This sequence comes from Patella caerulea, assembly GCA_036850965.1. NCBI lineage: Eukaryota > Metazoa > Mollusca > Gastropoda > Patellidae > Patella > Patella caerulea. Next base: position 500,594 of record JAZGQO010000008.1, on the reverse strand, counting down.
AATGTCAAAATACCCCTGCTTTTTAAATTCCAGTTATTGTGTTATACTTCACTGGAAAGTATGTTTCTGTGCTTCTTTGAATCTATCAGGCACATTCATGATTACATACTTTAGATGAGAAAGGAAAGTCTTTGTCTTTTTGTCGAACAAAATGTATCACTGTGCATACCAATAACGAGAGATTTCGTTGCAGTCATGGTTGTCCACCGAATTTCATATACTGTGCGAGATTGATTTCCTTGTAGAATGCTGGCTTTCTAGTGTCCCAGTTTGATCTTGGCGACGTTTCCGTATATGTTAATAAGTCACTCAAAATGCAAAGAAATCACCTCAAAATTTTAAAACCACATGCCTGATGATGCGCTCGCATCACTGTGCGAAGCTTCGTTTTCGGGACATTTACAGCTCTGAAGTCTCTGACACATTAATTAATTACATAACACTTCCATATTCATGGAACTAGGGATTCCGAATAATCCTTTCTGTCCCTAGGACTAACCAACTAATGTGGCTAGCTTTGCTGGCACAGAACAACTTCCATGAAGTAACTTTCCTCCCCCCCAATGAGACTAATGAGAGTAACAATATCTTATAATGCTTTATACGTACCCACATCATACCTGGTACCACTCAAATTAGCTGTAATAAGATGCTTTTTCTTTTTCTTTTTCTGTCCAGCACTGCGATCACTTTTTCCTATCACTCGGTCTTGTCGATCATTGACATACTCTTCTGAAACCAGTACATTTCTGTTGATATTCCTTTCAGGAACTTTAGATTGCCACTGTCCAGATAATAAATTATTTCTTGTGTAGTGACTCTGTGCTGAATAATCTGAATAAAACATACAATCAATTATCAAGTTCTTATTTTTGAAAACAAAAACACAATTCACAAAAATAATTCCAAAATAAAAACACATGTTTGCTTCCTGATAAAATTACAGATATTTTCCAATACACATGTAGGCTATTAATAATCTGATGTATAATATTTGATAATGACCAGGAAAAATCAAATTATAAGAATAAAATTTCCTAATAGTTGACTATAAATAAAATTTGTCAATTATTGCTGAGTGTTAAGGACAATGAGTATTTGTTAATATGAACATTACTGAGGTATTACTAGGGAGCTCTTAAAGATCATGTTGACTATCAAAACAATTTCCTCAAAAGTTATGTTTTTTGATATAGTCCAGTCAATCTACCAAAAAAAAAAGAGGGGTCTACCCCCAACAAATTGCAAGACAAAGCTTTTTTGATGGTTGTTGGTGGTTTTGGGTGTACTGAATGACATCCTAAAAGTTTACCAAAATGGACCTTCTGGAAAGAACTTAACTTTGAGATTAATTGTTAGGTATCTACAGACGCTTATGTCAACATGGTAAAGGTAGCTATTGAAGTTGTAGATTTGCAGTTTATGAAATTGATTGGAGAGGAGACATATCTTCTGATTCTGAAGGAGTAAATACTAACTTTCATGCAAAAAGATTATATTTTCGTTCAGACATAAAGAGCGAAAAATCTGTGTATGGTATAGTTTGTCTCAAGAAACTTCTCATATCAGTGGGTGTGATGGCACATCCTGGATCCAAAGCATTGGCCAAAAATGGTTGTTCCAAAAGCTTATTAAAGGAGGTCCTGTAACAGTAACAGAATGTGCAATATAGACCGTTTATTTCGTACTATTACATCATTTCTTTCTGTGGTCGCCATCTTATTGTTGGGTGTGATAATACCGTGCTACAAGCACCTTCCTCTCGTCTCCAAAGGAACTGTGTTCATGAACTATCATGATAGTATTTCCACATAAAGACAAGTCATGACAGTACACCATAAGTTGTCCATGTTGCATCATTGTTATATCAAGTGTATTTTTTGTGGTCTAAAGACACTTCAGTGTCATGTTCTGGTAACCTCTATATAGATTTATCAGGAATAAAACTAAAAGTTTAAACATTTTAGTAGGTAGATGTGCCGGTCGTCACAGTATGTCTTTATATGTACATGTCTATATGACGTCATATAACTTTTAAAGGGGTCATTTGACATTATCATATCATATTCATATATATTCATTATACATATAGCTTCTTAAACCAACCATTTAGGATTTTCTTGAACATGGAGTAGTCCAATGTTGGCCATTTTAGATTTTACCTATTTTTACTACTTTCCGATTTGAAGAATTTGGTAAACTTTGGGGATATTATAAAATACACCTAAATAAACGTAAAAAATGTATTAAAACCTTTTCTTGCAATTGGTTGGGGGTAAAATCATAAATTGACTGGACTAATATACTTCTTGGTAGTTTAGATATGTTTTCCAGTTGAACATTATGTATTCACGTTTGTAATCTCTAATCTGAATATTGAATACATGAATATTTCTATTGGAAACAGTATTACAAACTCACCCACCTTTCTTACCTTTATCAACTGATGATAGTGAAGAAAGTGAGGTGCTTTGTCTCATGGTCATATTGCCTTTATTTTATATATGCCACTCAACACTAATTATGTTCAATTATAGTACATAATATGGATTTTTATGTACACTGTAAAGAAATGAAAAAGATATATATTAGACTAAAAATCACTGAGATATTTTGTAGGGCAGAATTATATATATATAGTACACTACATTTAAAGATACTTTCCTGCATACAAACTGTGTGATTCGATGACATATTTGGACTAAAAACATATTCAAACTAATTAACCCCTCTAAAATTTGCTTCAAATCGCTTTCAAAATTTTGAGATGCGTATACATCCAGCTAAAAAAAAACTGTTATGAGAGAGAGAGAGAGAGAGAGTGAGAGAGAGAGATGGGGTTTAACGTCCACTTGACACAAACTAGGTCATTTTGGGACTAACATATGGTTTCATTTTATTTCAATAATTCACTTGCGCATAATGGTCTTTAGCAGTGGGAGGAAACCTGAGTGCCCGGAGGAAACCCACGAGGTTGAGAAGGCGCCCCTATCTCCATGCCACATACGCTCACACCAGGGCTCGAAACCACAGCCGCAAGCCAGAGGTGACCGGCCAGCTAGAGGTCGAAGCGCGGCACTCTAGACCACTAGGCCAGCCCAACCCCCCAACTGTTATTAGATGCCATGATTGTTATGCAGCTATAGAGAGAGGGTCCATTTTTCAGAATTAATTTTTTCATTACTTTAGTGTCCACTTAAAATATCATACATAAGTATATTTTTAAATATTTTCTGCCAACTTCTTTTTACGGCGTTTAATTGCAGGGTCTTTTGTACGTCGACACCCTTCAATGTTCTCCAAACCGCCTAATCATTTGATCAAGAAAAAACAACCACCCCCTCAGTCAAGACAGCACACAATACAATGGCAGACAACAGTTGGGTTACGGCAATCCATTATTTTTCTAGCGAAATTGGGTGTCTATACCTTCCATAATTTTCCGTACTTCTATTGGAAATAACCAGTGAATCTGAAGCCATGACCATGCCTAATGTTCATGGCAGAATTTCCAAATCCATACCCAAGAATGTTGAATATCACCAACTTGACTGAATTGAGTTCAACCAGTACATTATGATTGTACCCACAGTCAGTTCTATTTATTGCAATTTGTGTCTCCTTACCTTTCGTCTTTTACGCTAGTGCCACATTACGTAACATTGGTATGCCTATAAAAGATGCCTTGGCAGTTGGAATTTGATATAAGAGTAGGCAGTAGCCAGGGCAAAATTTCCCACAAAGCACAGTGTATGGCATATGACCGTCTTCAGCCCATTTGGAGCAGAACAGTCTGACATTAAACCCCCATTACATTTCTATGTTGATGGTAGATAAATACATAAATAAATAAAAATATACATCCATGCAAAAAATCACCACTTTACTGTATATATATACATACATAAACCCAATTAATTAGGTAATATATATAGCCTACATTGATCAGATACAATTTAAATCCAATTGTTCAAATTGACTGTGATGACTAATTCGGGAAAGATATCAAATACAAGGGTTTGATTCTATGTTTACTTTATCTCTTGTTTTTTTGAATTTCAGTTGCCATAATAAAACAGATCAATATATAACATAATAAACAGCTTCACTCCACATTGAAATTCGCTTCTTTATTTTTAAATCCTTCGAATGAACTGATTATATATATATATATATATAATTATACATACATGCATATTCAACAAATCTCATATTTTGTTGCTATACTGCATCCAAGATTAACCCTATTTGAATACCTATCTGGGATATATACGCCGGGTCTATTAAATTGTTGATTATAAATGAACTTTCTGTCTAAGTAGATAGTTTCAATTAAAACCAAGTGAGTCCACACAGGACGCAGTTTAAAATCAGTTCATTAAAAATTTCAAATTTACCCACCTATTTCAAATCCCTGGAAATTCATTCAATTATTTTTTTTTAATCCGAAATATTTACAATCACGATAATAATATATTTACATACATAAAATAAACGGAGAGAAGAAATGGCTGCCATATTTGTTTTGTCACGTGTTCACGCACCTGGCAACGCATGGATACCTTCATTTGATCCGTCGATAACACACGAATTCTCACGGTTCACTTTGTTTCCACTGTCCAGTCCGTTACATAATTTATCATAATATATCAGGTACGAGGTGGGGATATAGAGTAAGCTAATTAAGATACGATATGTACCAGGCCCGTAGCCAGCTTGCTGGCTTCGGAGGGGCTGTGAAGTTTTTAGGAGGGGCACACCCGTTACATTCTACAGTAGGTATTTTAGAGTTATATGATTATATGATAAGTTTATTGCATAAAAACGCCCTCGTGGAGCAGCATACATTTATCAAAATGAAAGAAAATCACATTAGAACATAAACAGTTATGTTTGGCAAATTTTCTTTCAGGGGGTGGGGGGCTGATATGCTGATAGCTTGCTGGCTTCGGAGGGGCTGTGAAGTTTTTAGGAGGGGCACACCCGTTACATTCTACAGTAGGTATTTTAGAGTTATATGATTATATGATAAGTTTATTGCATAAAAACGCCCACGTGGAGCAGCATACATTTATCAAAACGAAAGAAAATCACATTAGAACATAAACAGTTATGTTTGGCAAATTTTCTTTCAGGGGGTGGCGGGCTGATATGTACAGGCCCGCAGCTAGGGAGTAGGGTGGGGTGGGGCGCAAGGCAAAAATACCCCCCCCCCCCCCCGTGAAATAAATGTCGACCATAAATAAAAACAAAAGATATACATTGTCCGTTTTGGGTAGCTTAAATATACCTTATGTATGAAAAATTCTTAAAAAGTGGATGATTTATAAGAACATAAAAAAATACATATAGTTGAAGGGGGAGGGGGAATCGCCACCCGAGATGTGATTTTATAAGACCAAATTTTTCTAGACCATTTATTTGTGTAGATTCTGGACATGGGTGGTGATCAGGCGTTTGATAGGGCGTTTTCGAGATAGGGGGTGGGGGGTCAAATCTCAACAATGGGCGTGTGTGTGTGACGGGGGAATGTCATGTTGACTTAATATATTAATAGAATATAAATTTCTAGGACTGCCCATCTTTAAATAAGTGTTTATGATGCCCTGGACAACTGTTTAGATTTGTGGACAGGGGGGTGGGCGTGTGTGGAAGTGGGGGTGTCATTATGTTGACTTAAATGATGATCATGTTATATATTAATTTCTTGGATTGTTCATCTCTAAATAAATGTTTATGATGATGCCCCTGGACAACTGTTTGATTTATGGAGTGGGGGTAGCAGGTGTGCGTGTGGAGGGGTGGGGTGTTAATAAAATTGGAGGGAAACGAGTTCACTTTGATTTAAATGATGATTGTCTAAGAGCTTGACGAAACATCTCTAAATATGTTTTTAAGATTCCCATTGTGTGGTGGTGGACGCTGGGGTGGGATCCCGAGTGTGTGTGCTGAGGGAGGGGACAACATGTATTTTTTGTGGACAGAAGTCATTTCGTGCATAATTGAGCTTAAATCAGTATCTCGTTAGCGTTTTCGTTCACATATTAAATTATAATTGTACTTTTCAAGATATGTGGGAAATCAAAAACACAGTAACTCGGAGATATGTTTAGTTATTAGTTTATTCATAGCCCTCGTCAGCAGATTTTAAAATCAAATGTTCATATGATTGAGAGAAATATTTTCTTGGTTGCTGACCAACAGCTCGCATATCCTTTGGATTTGCTTCAGAAACCAATTCAGATTGTTAATATTCATTCCATCCATGCAGCAAAAGACCAAGTATGTGGCAAATTGCAAATAAAGAAAGGTCTGTTATTTTTTCACCCAGAAAATCTTTTTTCTAGCGTCATCTACTGATGTAAGTCGTCTTTCGTGATGAAAAATAACAAAACTTTCTTTATTACCATCTTGCCTGTCTTTTGCTGCACATTAAACAAAACCAATAATCGAACAAGATGACCCTGCGATACAAGGCTGGAATGAAGATTTACAATGTGGATGGATATCTGAAGCATATCTTGCAAAGAATACATGCGAGCTGTTGATCAGCAATCAAGAAGATAATATCTGTGTTTTAAATGTTTCAATTCTAGATCTCTCGAAAGTAGTGCCTACCATTATAATTTAATATTTTGAATGACAATATTGGTACGGAACGAAAAACACGAGAAAACACCTTTCAGGTCAATTTTGAACCAAGGTATTTCTGACCCTCAAAAATACATTTACCCCACCCTCCCCCATACAATGGTAATCTTATACACATATTTAAAGATATGCAGTACAATTAAAAAGTAATGTTTTTACCTATCTCTAAGAAAATCATCATTTAAATCATTTCCCGCCAATTTACCCCCACCCTCTTCCACACACGCACACCTAAACTTGCTACGCCCACCCCACCTGCCCACAAATCAAAACAGTTGTCCAGGGTATCATAAACACGTATTTAATGATGGGCAATCCAAGAAATAAATGTTATATTACTATATTATGTCAACATTACATTCCTCCACCTCCACTATACACACACGCCTATTGTAGACATTTGACCCCCTATATCCCAAGAACGCCCCCCTCAAAGACCTGATCACCTCCCAGATTCGGAATCTACACAAAAAACTCAAGGGGCGTTTTAAGATTGATGATTTTTATGCCAATGCATGCAATGACTGCATTCCCATTCAGTATTGATTTGATAGTAACAGTGTATAGAAAACGATTGACGCGGACTCGGGGGCCCTTTCCCATAGCCAGATGGACCCTTTTGTCAGACGTGGGGCCCTTTTGTCTGCCTTCAGAGGCCCATTACTATGGTATATTTTCATTTTTCTCATCGGTTTTAGCATTTTTCTCGCGTTTTATTTTTCCAACTTCTTTGATTTTTTTCGCGAGGGCACGAAAGTTATCCGTCATTTCCTTGCATCTGTACCTATAGCCACCCCGAGAGCTATTTGGCTGATATTTTCGTCTAAGTAAACGTCCGGAAATCGTTGAAAAAGAGCCTTAAAATCGAACAAAAAAGCCAGTTGAACATCAATCTATAGGATTAGGGCCTCCGTCATCTGAACAAGAATTCGTTAGAAAGTGGAAGCATTAATTAGACCAGACTGATGGTTTGTGTCATTTGGAATCCCTGCAACGGGTTGGGAACGGACAGGTTTTGGTCTGAGAAAGGACACTTTCATCAGTAAAAAGGGGCACTGTCGAAAAAAGGGGGGGGGGCGCCTTGGATCCACCTCTGTAGAATATCTACAGGGCTAACAACGTGTTTTTTTTTTCGTACAATCAGGGTCCATAATCCAGAATGTTACGGCCCGATAAGTGCAAATCGTAAATAAATTGCGACCTCTTTTACTCGATCATAAATAACACATATTAACTATTTGACATACTTTATCTAGACACAGATATATCAGCATAACATAAAATGGCGGAAAGCCAGGTCTTCTCGATAGAGAATGAGAACGAGGCCGCTTCTATTGATCTAGTGGTTAAGTACATTTATCAATGGACAGTATTACTTTATACCTAGCTACATCTCCCCTTTTCTAGAATGAAATTATGGACATTTCACAAATTATATAATTACTTAAACTTAAATTAACAATTAATGCTTCTTGCATTATTAACTGAATAATCACAAGTAAGTATATTCAAAAAGTTAGTTTTGGTATCTTGGAGTCGGTCTAGAAACTCATCCACTCTTTGTAACATAATACTGGTTTTGAAACTGTGGTGGTCGTATACTTCTCTCCTCGTTATTAGTGGGGTCTGTACCGGGATTGCGGAGCTGTTGATTATTAGGTTCGGTTCGGGGAATGATTACATTTCCCGGTGGAAAACGAACAGGTATCCAGGGTGCTATTTCCTCGTATTGTTGGACACACTCTTTTGGGACCGGAGTAAATGACGCCGGTTTCTGCGGAGAGTGTGACCTTGATAGTTGACAAAGTATGACCTAGGCGTATTGGTAACTGACGTGACAGTACCAACTTTGTTGTATCCCTTGTCAGTCTGAATCCGGACGGTATTTCCTGGCTGCAATTCTGGAAGAGGTCTACTGTTTTTGTCATAAGTTGACTTTTGTTGAGCGCGTAGATTGGAAAGTCGATTATAGACAATTCGGTGGTCGATGCTGGCTTGAGATAATAACGATGAAGATATTGGCAGTGTGAGCTTAGTTCGTCGTCCAAAGATAAGCTGTGCCGGAGATCCTGACATGCTATCTCGATTGGTGTTTCGGTAATACAACAAGGCTATATGTGGATCGGATCCGTCATGTTGACACTTGTCAAGTATATCCTTGCAAGTTCTTACCGCGCGTTCAGCAAGACCTTTGCTTTGGGGATAACCGGGACTGGATGTTCTGTGTGTAAAGTTCCATTGTTGGGAAAAGATGGCAAAGTCTCGACAGGAATATTGAGGCCCGTTATCACTGTAAAAGATGCCCGGAACACCAAATCTGGAAAAATGCGACTTGAGTTTGTTAATTACAGCTTGCGAAGTGGTTTCTTGAAGATACTGCATCTCAATCCAGCCAGAATACGAGTCAACAAGAACTAAGTAATTGACTCCATTCCATGTAAATAAATCCGATCCGAGAATGCTCCAAGATCGGTCTGGAATCGGTTGGGAGATCATCGGTTCTTTGCTTTGGTGGGGCTTAAAATGATTACACGTTGAACATTGTGATACATAGGTTTCAATGTCATGGTTCATGTTGTTCCAATAAAATAAATCACGTGCACGAAGTTTTGTAGCTTCAACTCCAATGCGTCCCTTGTGTACTTGTTCAACATAATGGAACTACAACTTTTTCGCCTTTGTAAATAATGTTATCATGAATTGTTAATAGGTCTCTCAAGGCGTAAAAAAATTTTAACAGTTGGGTCGACATCTTTCTTGTATTCGGACCATCCATAGAGGATGTATTGTCGTAGTCTCTGACACGTGTGGTCATTAAACGAAGCGTTTCTTAATTCTTCATACTTTGGAGTTGTAATGGTTATAAGACACATAACATCATAATTATCTTCTAACAGTGGGGTGTTATCATGTATATATGCACGGGATAATGTGTCATCTATGTGAAGTTCAGTTCACTTTTTGTAGTGAATATTCAAATCGTATCGCTGTAATTGAAGAAGCATTTTTTGCAAACGCATTGGAGTGGCTAATAGAGGACGCTTAAAAATTGTTTCTAGTAGTTTATGGTCAGTTTCTACATCTACAGTTTTGCCAAAGATGTAGTCATGAAATTTCTTGCATGCAAAGACGATTGCAAGGAGTTCTTTTTCAATATGAGCATAGCCCTCTTGAGTCGGTGTTAGGGCTCGGGAGGTATATGCAACTGGTAGGCCATTTTGTAAACATGCAGCACCAAGACCGGTTTGTGAGCTATCACACGTGAGAGTTACTGGCTTATTGATATCAAAGTATTTCAGAACAGGCGGACTGCTGATAGCATATTTGAGTTTATCAAATGCAACCTGATGATGCGTATCCCAGTGCCAAGTAAAATCTTTTTGAAGGAGGACACGAAGCGGAGCAGCTTGGTCACTAAGATGGGGTATGAACTTTGCTAGGTACAGTAGGTAACCATACCAAGAAATCGCTGTAGAGCCTTAAAATTGTCTGGTACAGGTATTTCAGTGATACATTTCACTTTATCCGGGTCTGGTTTAACGCCGTCACACGTGAGTCTGTGGCCGATATAACTTATGTTTGACGATTTAAACTGGAACTTTTTGAGTTTTAATTTAAGGTTGATTTCACGGGCTCTCTCAAGAAGTTTAATGAGCTTGGGATCATGATCGGCGTTGGACTTACCCCAAATTAGAATATCATCTATGGTAATTTCACAGAGATAACCACTAAACAGCTGATCCATTGTTGCGCTCCTTATACCATAGGGCATGCGTAAGAAATGATATCGTCCATATGGACAGATAAACGTGGTTTTAAAGGACGACTGTTCCGTTAGTGGAATCTGACATAAAACATTAGATGCGTCAATAAGCGTAAATATTTTCTTCTATAGATCTGAGAGGATAGTGATGACGCTTAATGGCTTTATTCAAATCAAAAGGGCCAATACACAAACGGATATCATTTGGGCTTTTCTTCTTTACCGCAACCAAATTTGATACCCATTCGGTTGGCTGAGTCACTGGTGAAATTACCCCGATAGTAACCATTCTGTCCAATTCGTTCTTAACGGGGTCTTTTAGGGCCACTGGAATACATCGTGGTGGACGGATTATTGTGCAAACGTTTCTGTCAAGATCCAGATTATACGAGATTGGAAGACACCCCAGGACTCCATCAAGTAAATCTTTATACTGTTGTAGTACATACTTTTCAGTTATTTCCCCGATGGATGGTATCTGCGCTCTCGGGATTCTGGTCTCGTGCTTTACAGTGTCGATATTAATAGAGATTAATCCTAGTGCTAAACAATCTTGTAAACCCAAAACAGGGATAACTTGCTCGTTGACAACATAGAATGAGATTTCATACAAAGTGTTCGAATAGTGATATTGAAGACTGATGTCATGGACAGGTTGCCTGTAAGTATGATTGTCAAAACGTCTATTTGCACTGGACCTGCGTACGTCTTCAGTGTGATTTGGTCTGCCACAGGATGCGCAAAATCTGCCAAATGCTGGACAACGTCTCGGTGGATGACTGCATCCACAGTTAATACATGGACGTTGATGGCTAAACGGGGGGTCTGGAACCAATAAAGCGAGTGTTTTCCCAAGGACGCAACCCACGTGCTGGATAGTTTTGAGGGCCCAGAAAATGTGGATTATAACTCGGTCTAAACTAAGGTTGCATCTGTGTTTGGAAACGCGAATTATAACTAGGTGGATTTCCACGACCTTGTTTAGGCATAAGATTTCTGTTGGTACTTGGATAGCATCTATTTCTGTGGAAAATGAAATTTCATCACGTACAGTGGGTCTGTTTGGTATTGGTTGCCTAAGATCAACAAGTGCACGTTCAGAAGTTTCGTGGATCTGGCATACTTCCAAGGCTCTGGTTAAGGTGAGATCCGGCTCGCGAAGTAGTAATCTACCGACGCTGTTTTCTCGAATTCCAAACACAATTTGATCTTTTAGTAAGTCATCTTTTAAATCTCTCATTTGGCAAACAGATGCTTTGTTGCGCAAATCAGAAACGAAAGTCTGTATAGATTCATTTGGTAATTGAACTCTGGAATTAAATGCATGTCTGTCTACTGTAAGATTTCGCATTGGATTGCAAATAGCAGCAAATTTTGTTTTCAAGTTGTCGAGATTTTCTCGTGATTCATCCCTTCCATACACAAACGATCGTTCGCGCTCAACTGCTTCACGCCCCGCTAAATTCAGAACGGTAGAAGCTTTTTCTTTTTTTCAGATTTATCAGCATGAGCTGCTTCAATAAATATGTTAAATTCCAGTTCAAAAATTCGCCAATTTTCTGCCACGTTACCCGTGAACTTCAATGGCCCTGGTTTACGAAGATACTCTGCCATGTGTTTGTTTTTCTTGTGATACTGGTTTCCCTAAAATGTTCTTAGGGGAAAATCCACACTTCTGTCACCATGTTACTTGATCATAAATAACACATATTAAGTATTTGACATACTTTATCTAGACACAGATATATCAGCATAACATAAAATGGCGGAAAGCCAAGTCTTCTCAAGTCTGCTGGCCACAGAACACTAATTATTGCCCCATTGACTTTAATGTTAATTCTCGTCTCTTAGACCGGCTGTAACTTTTTCCCAAATATTCGTTGGGAAAAACGCTTTCTGCCACAGATGGAGCAACACGTGGCAGACTCTTGCCCAAAAGCATGTATGAGGTTCTTCATGAAAAACTTGAGATAGACAAGCTGGAAGTAGAGACAGCTAACCGTGCAATTTTCGGCCCTCCCTTTCAACGTAACCAACCTCACAACTCTTGTATCCTTCCGCCTCAAAATCATGAATATTCACCAAAACCTGGCAGAAAATGTATTTTCAAACCCTTTTCTTCGATTCTACACCAAAAATTCAACAAAAATCGCCATGCAAAAGGGGGGAAAAGGGAAAGGGAGAGAAGGACTAAAAATAACTTTCGCCCTTGTTTCGTGGGTGACTGCCCCATGAATATTTGGTGATCTGTGTCCTAGGGGTGAAACTTCGGATATCACCAAAAGGCCTTTTGTATTTGCTTCCCATATGTTCTGGCAACATGCTGGTGAAAGGAAATCAAAATCAAAGAATAACTGCAAAAATGATGGCCCTTATTAAGTATACATGCTGCTTTAAGTACAGTGGTGCATCTCAGGTCCCTGGGCCTTTTGTGCTAAAATTTAAAAAATCTTTTTTAATTGAGGCAGTATTTGAGCTCTGTGAAAAAATTAGACAAGTTACAAACAAACTACATAGAAAACACTCATAATTTGGAATTTTTATCAAAAATATATTTTTTTACTGCCATGTCATGAAAAATGTATAAAATTTACATGTAGCATCTGTCAAAAAACCAATAATTTTCCACTTTTTTAGATAGCCAGACTGGCAAGTAATATATTTTTGGAAACCCTGGACAATATGCAAACAGAAAAATCACAAATCAATTGCATTGATTGTAATTATAGAGGTCTGTACTGAAACATGTAACCCCACCCCCTAAAAATGTCAATGACTGAATCAATCTTATCTTTGGTTGCAGAGCCAACATAACCAAAGGAATCTGTCTCATAGATATGTTTTACCATCCCTGGCTAATATATGTACATAGAAGCTAAAATAGGTGCACTTAATATGAATTATGGTTAAAATAGGCCTTGCTGGAAGAATAAAAAAGGTATATTCGGCCTATGTCCACCCCTCTCTAACAAAAGGGTCACAGAATACACAATTTTCACAAATTTGGAAATAGTTTAATGTTTTCAACATCTCAAACCCCAGAGGCATCATACAAATCTTTATTGCAATTATTGTACTGAAGCAAGATGTCTGGACCTTTACATCAATTGCCTTAAAAAATGAAGTCAAAAAGGTAGTTATGACATAGTTGACAACATAAAAGAGGCCTGAAAAGGAGCAAAATTAACATTTTACTGTTCTATAAGTGACATAAATGCAACAAACACCACAAATCCTAAATTTTGATAAGAAAATATTGACCATTAAGCTGACATTTACACATCTACACCAGTTCTGTATCAGGATGTGGTCTTACTGGCCTGACATGTCTCAAGGTTCTAAGGTTGACTATGAACAAAAAAGGTCAGAAACCCTTGAAATGTACAAAATGACCATTTATTGGCAAAAAATAACATTCCCATCTGTAATTCAACAACAAATTCCAATTATTATCATTTAATTGTCAACACAGGTGCGATTAAATATCTCAAAAACACATTAATAAAAACGGGTGGGGTGGGGCATTTATAGCCCCTCTAAACAGAAAGATGGGGTGAAAAATGTCTACAAAGACTGGGATATTCCTTCCTACATGAAGAAAATGCAAGAATTTAATGCTTTAAAGAAGAAAAAAATGCTTGTTCTGGGTAAAATAGTGACCAAATTGAGCCTACCCCTGTTTTGACCATTTTGTACAAACCCATCTGCTGAATATCATTAACTCAGTGTTGCCAATTTTCCATTTTCTGTAGGAAAGCTGGAGCTATTTCTAAACTTGACAAACTTATAGATCCCATCTAAGTTACATTAGTAATAAAAATAAGGGCATTTTTAGAAATTTTGAGTCATTTGAGTAGGTATGAAAGCATTAATTTTTACATCGAAATGGGAGAATCTGGAGATTTTCTGTTAATATTCCTGATTTTTAGACAAAATTAGGTGAAATTACAATGTTGTTCACTTTATCTGTGCTTTCTGAGGCTGAATACACCAAAATTGGACATTAAAATATTTTTCTTACTGTTGGAAATTAAATAAAAACTGAAAATTGGAAAATTTGCAGTAAAATCACAATTTTTCCTAAAACTTTGATAAATTTTTTTCTAAATTTATTTTTTTTTAGTTTTTCTGTAGTCAAGTCATTTTATACATATTTTCTGACAAATTAGTCATCATATTTTCAAAACTAAGGCATATCAGTCACAGCCTTGTCATACACAGACAGGCCACAGAACACTAATTATTGCCCCATTGACTTTAATGTTAATTCTCGTCTCTTAGACCGGCTGTAACTTTTTCCCAAATATTCGTTGGGAAAAACGCTTTCTGCCACAGATGGAGCAACACGTGGCAGACTCTTGCCCAAAAGCATGTATGAGGTTCTTCATGAAAAACTTGAGATAGACAAGCTGGAAGTAGAGACAGCTAACCTTGCAATTTTCGGCCCTCCCTTTCAACGTAACCAACCTCACAACTCTTGTATCCTTCCGCCTCAAAATCATGAATATTCACCAAAACCTGGCAGAAAATGTATTTTCAAACCCTTTTCTTCGATTCTACACCAAAAATTCAACAAAAATCGCCATGCAAAAGGGGGGAAAAGGGAAAGGGAGAGAAGGACTAAAAATAACTTTCGCCCTTGTTTCGTCCCATGAATATTTGGTGATCTGTGTCCTGCTAATGGTTAAAGGGAGATAAGTACATTTATCAATGGACAGTATGGCCACAGATCACTAATTATTTCCCCATTGACTTTAATGTTAATTCTCGTCTCTTAGACCGGCTGTAACTTTTTCACAAATATTTGTTGGGTAGAACGCTTTCTGCCACAGATGGAGCAACATGTGGCAAACTCTGGCCCAAAAGCATGTATGAGGTTCACCATGAAAAACTTGAGATACACAGGCTGGAAGTCCAGACAACTAAACAAGCAATTTTCGGCCCTCCCTTTCAACGTAACCAACCTCACAACCCTTGTATCCTTCCGCCTCAAAATCATGAATATTCACCAAAACCTGGCAGAAAATGTATTTTTAAACCCTTTTCTTCAATTCTACACCAAAAAGTCAACAAAAATCGACATGCAAAAGGGGAAAAAAGGGAAAGGAAGAGAAGGACTAAAAATAACTTTCGCCCTACATTACCAAAAGGCCTCTTTTATATGCTTCCTATATGTTCTGGCAACACACCGATGAAAGAAAATCAAAATCAAAGAATAACTCCAAAAATGATGGCCCTTTAAGTATACATGCTGCTTTATGTACAACGGTGCATCTCAGGTCCCTGGGCCTTTTGTGCTAAAATTTAAAAATCTTTCTTATTAATGGCAGTATTTGAGTTTTGTGAAAAAATAAGACAAGTTATAAACAAATTACACAGAAAACACTCATAATCTGGATTTTTTTTCAAAAATATATTTTTTACTGCCATGTCATGAAAAATGTACACAATTTACATGTAGCATCTTTCAAAAAACAAATAATTTTCCACTTTTTTAGATAGTCAGACTGGCAAGTAATATATTTTTGGAAACCCTGGGTAATATGCAAACAGAAAAATCACAAATCAGATGCATTGGTTGTAATTATAGAGGTCTGTACTGAAACATGTAACCCCACCCCCTAAATATGTCAATGACTGAATCAATCCTATCTTTGGTTGCAGAGCTAACATTACCAAAGGAATCTGTCTAACAACTATGTTTTACCATCCCTGGCTAATATGTGTACATAAAAACTAAAATAGTTGCAATAAATATGAATTATGGTTAAAAATAGGCCTTGATGAAAAAAGAAAATGCCATTTTTGGTCTATGACCACCCCTCTGTAACAAAAGGGTCACAGAATACACAATTTTCACGAATTTGAAAATAGTTCAATGTTTTCAACATCTCAAAACTCAGAGGCATCATACAAATCTTTATTGCAATTCTTGTGCTGAATCAAGATGTCTGGACCATTGCATCAATTGCCTGGAAAAATGAAGTCAAAAAGGCAGTTATGACAGAGTTGACAACATAAAAGAGGCCTGAAACGGGGCAAAATTAACATTTTACTGCTCTATAAGTAACATAAATGCAACAAACACCACCAATCCTAGATTTTGATAAGAAAACATTGACCATTAAGCTGACATTTACACATCTACACAAGTTTTGTATCAGGGTGTGGTCTTATTGGCCTGACATGTCCTAGGGTTCTGAGTTTGACATTAACCAAAAAAGGTTAGAAATCCTGGAAATGCACAAAATAACCATTTATTGGTGAAAAATAACATTCCTATCTGTAATTCAACAACAAATTCCAATTACTATAATTTAATTGTCAACACAGGTGCAATTAAGTCTCTCAAAACACATAAATAAAAAAGGGTGGGGTGGGGCATTTATAGCCTCTCTAAACAGAATGGTGGAATGAAAAATGTCTATAAAGTCTGGGATATTGCTTCCTTCATGAAGGAAATACAAGAATTTAACGTTTCAAAGGGGGAAAAAAAGCTTTTCCTGTCTAAATTGGTGGCAAAATTGAGCCAACCCCTGTTTTGAACATTTTGTACAAACCCATCTGCTGATTATCATTAACTCAGTGTTGCCAATTTTCAATTTTCTGTAGGAAAACTGGAGCTATTTCTCAACCTGACAAACTTATAGATTCCATCTAAGTTACATTAGCAATGGAAATAAGGGAAGTTTTAGAAATTTTGACTCTTTTTGAGTAGGCATGAAGGCATTAATTTCTACATCGAAATTGGGGAATCTGTAGATTTTTTGTGAATATTCCTGATTTTTAGGTGAAATTACAATGTTGTTCACTTTGTCTGTGCTTTCTTAGGCTGAATACACTAAAATTGGACATTGAAGTATTTCTCTTACTGTTAAAATTAAATAAAACCTGAAAATTGAGAAATTTGCAGTAAAATCACAATTTTTCTCCAAATTTTGATAATTTTTTTTAAAATTTAACATTTTGTGAGTTTTTCTCTTCTCAAAATATTTTATACATATTTTCTGACAATTTAGTCATCATGTTTTCAAAACTAAGGCATATCAGTCACAGCCATGTCATACACAGACAGGCCACAGATCACTAATTATTTCCCCATTGACTTTAATGTTAATTGTCGTCTCTTAGACCGGCTGTAACTTTTTCCCAAATATTCGTTGGGTAGAACGCTTTCTGCCACAGATGGAGCAACATGTGGCAAACTCTGGCCCAAAAGCATGTATGAGGTTCACCATGAAAAACTTGAGATACACAGGCTGGAAGTCCAGACAACTAAACAAGCAATTTTCGGCCCTCCCTTTCAACGTAACCAACCTCACAACCCTTGTATCCTTCCGCCTCAAAATCATGAATATTCACCAAAACCTGGCAGAAAATGTATTTTTAAACCCTTTTCTTCAATTCTACACCAAAAAGTCAACAAAAATCGACATGCAAAAGGGGAAAAAAGGGAAAGGAAGATCCGTACTTCTAGTCTGCATACGAATGGCATTTAGTTCAACATCTGGTCATGGCCAGCTGTACGATGCGATAGAGCACAGTCGGGATACATGTAGTTCAACTTTTGCATTGATTAAGTTGGCCCTGAAAAGGGCCGTTGTTATCACTAGAATGTGAGGGTACGACACACTTTATGTCGGTTGCGTCTAATGGTCTCCACTAATTCGGGAGGACGTCTTTTCCTGGGAGGTGTTTTTAATACCTCGTCAGGTAAGACAAAGATATCGTCAGGGGTTATCACGGCAAGAGTATGACCCCTGAGATTCATAAGAGTATCCGTGCTGCGGTTGTCTTCGATGCGTACGACCGGAACAGTCATTCTGATACTGAGAGAGACGGGTGTTGTGCCGTTTTTAAACCCTAAGAACGAGTCCATTTGAGGGGTATGACGTCACGGACGAGTCCATTCATGGGTGACGTCACGGACGAATCCATTGGAAGGGTATGACGTCCATTTATGAGTGACGTCACGACATACAGGGGTAAAAGGCCGCGACGAAACAGGTTCTGGCACTTTCATGCTATCAGCGAGCAAATAAAGATGAGTTTTACATTACGAGCCGTGGATAGAAGATAAAACCGATTATTTAGAACCAAATCACTGTGTGTGGAAATAGATTTTCTGGAAGATTGGTTCCACGTTCCAGCCAACGATGTACCACAACAACTACACGACACTTTTGAGGCCATCATCGAGGAAATTCGCCGAACCTTGGACGCCAGAGAAAGTGACTACGTTAGAATCGCTTCGACAACAGTCTAACAAAGCCCTTCGATGGTTTGAATGGGAACAACATCGACAGATCATGGCAGCTTTCCGAAACCAGACCCCACTACCCAACATTCGACACGCCCGTAACGGTAGTGAATGCCGAGTTGGCCCTTATAGTTAAGATGGTATGGACACGACCACAGGTACGGTGTACGAGTTTCACGGGTGTGCCTTTCACGGTTGTCCCAAATGTTACCCGGGTCCCGTCCAACATCCCTACGATCCATATCGCAGTATGAGGGACTTGTACCAGAAGACCCAAGAACGTCACCGTCGACTCCAGGAACAGTACGGTATGCAGACCATCCGCGTCATGTGGGAGTGTGAGATGGGGGAAGAACGACGCCACGATCCCGAGATGAACGAATTTTTACAAGGCTTGGAAGATCAGCAATGGCCCACTCCCGAACCTCTGATGCCCCGCAACGCTTTCTTCGGCGGGAGAACCAATGCCACTCAACTGTTGGTGAACGAGTCGGTGGAAGACATGCGCTACATCGACGTGGTGTCCCTGTACCCTTACATCTGCAAGTACGGTACCTTTCCCATCAAGGAACCCACGATCGTCACACAGCCCGATCAAGACCAGTGGCAACAGTACGAAGGATTGATCAAGTGTTTCGCCTTGCCACCCCGTGGCCTGTACACCACAGTGCTCCCGTTTCGGCGCAAAAAGAAATTGGTGTTTGCCCTGTGTCGAAGCTGCGTCGACGAACACATGCAACAGGGGGAGATTGCGGAAAACCAACCTTGTGATCACATCGACGAACAGCGAGCCTGGGTGGGTACGTTTGTCACTCTGGAACTCAAGAAAGCGGTGGCCCTAGGATACCGAGTACTGAAAGTTTACGAAGTCTGGTCCTGGAAAGAATTCAGCACTTACGATCCCGAGGCTAAAACGGGCGATCTGTTTACGGGGTACATTAACCACTACCTGAAGAAGAAGATGGAAAGTAGCGGTTATCCCGACACCTGTCACACCGAAGAAGACAAGGCCCGTTTCATCAACGACGTGTACGACACCGAAGGCATTCGTCTGGATCCCGCTTCCTAAAAACCCAACAAAGGGATGCAGGCGTTTAGTAAGCTGCAACTTAACACAGCAGAGAGACAACTTTCCCAAGACAGGGTACATCACGGAGCCCAGCGTCTATTTTGAAAAAATGTTAGACGTGACCCAAACCGTACGAGACGTGCAGTTAGTGAACGATAATATGGTCTTGATGGAAACGCTGAAGAAAGAAGAACACGTCGCACCCTGTCCCATCACCAACATGGTTATTGCCGCCTTTGTCTCCGCGCAGGCGCGTTTGAAACTCTATTCCGTCTTGGAAAAGTTGGGAGAGCGTGTATGCTATTTTGACACCGATAGCGTCATCTACCAATACCTCAACTTTCGAGTGTTGAAATGTTTCCTGCCCATTATAGAAGAAAGGCAACACGAAGAGTGTATCGGCTGCAAGTACGAACATCCCAGTCAGAGATACCACTCGTGTCTGGGACTAGGCGTGTCTTCCATAACGGGTCAGCCCTCACATCCCGTGGACGATTACAATCACTACCTCTGGGTGGACGAGCCGAAACTGCAAGACATCGATAACGTGCTAGGCAGCATAGGCGTACGGGGAAATTTTTGACTGGGGGGGGGGCCGGTGGTGGTTGGTGCCCCAAAAATATAGTTAGGTTCTTAGTATGTTACACAATAATAATCACAGGCATACGGACTCAATGACAGTTAGGGGGGCAGAACCCAAATTGCCCGAAAAATTTTCGGGTTTACAGACGCCCCCCCCCCCGCCCCTCAAGAAAATTTTGGAATGTTGACGGCTGTTTTCCTTCTATTTCAACCCGTGTAAAAAGCAACATAAAAGTGATCAAATTTTGCTTAATTAGGGTAACTTCAATTTGGTCAAATACAGTCCACCTGCTGACCCGAATTCTAAAAACAATCAATCGTCGCGGAGTATCCGGAGAAAAATTTGAAAATTTAACCACCGCAAATGCGTTTTCTGCTATTCTAGCCCATGTCAGTAACTCCAAAAGTATCCAATGGTTTTGTAACCGAAACCCCACTCCGAATTCCAACCATCCAACCAGACTGTTGTAGCTACATTTACAAATACTAATTGATGCCCGAAAACTGTCGCACAAAGTAGAATGGCTTCAGACAAACTGTTTTAATCCATAGTCGACTCAGTACAAATTCGTGGTTGTCAATTAAAAGAAAAGTAAAATTAGTGTTTTAGGGCTCAAGGACAGTTAGGGAAGCAAACTAAACAGAAATTCAGGTTTACAGACAGCTGCGCCTGTTTTTTTTTCGATAGGTGAAGAAGCGGAGTTGACCTTGATAGACCCCCCAAGAAAATTTTAGAATATTTGACGAAACGCGTTTTACTGCTATTCCAGTCCGTAAAATTAGTGTTTTATTAGATTTCGGGCTAAGTAGGTGAAAAAATTTATTCACATTTTATCTGCCTGCCCGAAAAGTCAGCTTGCCCGAAAGTTAGGGGGTCAATGTTGATTTAAATTGACAAATTATTCGTGTTTTCAATGTTGAAGATTTTGGATGATATTGAGTTAGTGACTTAGCTACTTTAATATTATTAATACAAAATATAGGTTCACGTACATTGTACCATGCCTGTAGGATGGAAACGAAGTGTGCAGATTCTTTTACAAAGCTAACGGACCGAGTACCGACTATATTTCCGATCCGAATGCTGCTAAGGGTGTCTGTGTTTTTATTTAACCAAATCACGTATGAATAAATATGCATTTTAAGTGATTCTAAGGAGTTTTTAACAAATAAAAAAAGTTTAATTTTTATTTGAAGGCTCATGACAGGTTCTACAATATCTCTTTTGCGATGAATAAGTTCTTGATTTCTAAATCATCAATAAAAGAGAACTAAATTTTATTTGCTAGTAATATACACAACTAGAAACAGTTGTTTATGTAACTGTAAATCGTGGCTTACTGTACTGCAAACAAAAGAGGGTTCGAGTCATAAGATTTCTATTTAATTGCCTAACTATAGACACTCTGAATTTAAATTCGCTGTTAAATTGGACACATTCAAGAACACAATAATTTTTTATACAACTTTTACAAAGTACAATTGTGTGCCCAAATTTTCCCAGCATTTGGTGCCCAAAATGGGGGGGGGCGGCCGCCCCCCCCCCCAGCTCGTACGCCTATGCTAGGCAGTATGATGGACGACCCACGGGATAAAGTCAAGACGTGGGAGGACGAACAACAATGGCGAGAAGACGTCGACAAAGCCTTGTGTCTGGGACTAGGCGTGTCTTCCATAACGGGTCAGCCCTCACATCCCGTGGACGATTACAATCACTTCCTCTGGGTGGACGATCCGAAACTGCAAGACATCGATAACGTGCTAGGCAGTATGATGGACGATCTACGAGATCAAGTCAAGACGTGGGAGGACGAACAACAATGGCGAGAATACGTCGACAAAGCCGTGAAAAAGTTCTAGACGGTGGTACCGGGCTTTAAGACGGTGTTGATCAAACGCAAAGACGAGTTTGTCGAACAGAAAGAAGACCCCATACGCCAGTGGATGGACGACTTGCCGAAGAAAAAGAAACGATGGTCTCTATCAATGTCATGTCCGGCAACATGGGAGAAGGCTGGGAATGTATTGGCAGATAACTGGGGATCAGAGAAGCGCGAATCAGTCAAGCCAAGATGAGTCATCCCAATAACGCGCGCATGCAAATCTTCACCGTGTTCAACCATTGGCGACAAAAACACGGTAATCGAGCCGACTTGATGACGTTGCTGGAAGCCTGTCAGGTGAGTGAAGCCATGATCGATTGGGACGAAGTGAAAAAGTACGTGGACAGTCTGGAAATCATAGACTAAACAACGAACCAATCAAAACGAGGGAAAAGAAAGAACCATTCAAAAGCGAGTGACGTCACGACCAAGACTATAAGAAGCGAAGTGTCACACTGCGATATCACTTCTGTGGAAGCGGACGTTAAAACACCAGGTAGTAGTAGTAGTACTGAAATTTCATTCTGCTCTCAAGCTTGTTTCTACTGTAACAATGTCGGACACTGGTATAGAGACTGCCCTGCTCGTTCCCAACAACCACAGCAACGAAAACCAAGACAAGACAGACCAGCCTATGGTTTCTATGGAAGTTGTTACCTCTGTGGGGAACCAGGACACTGGGCACCCCAGTGTGGAAAACGAGTGATGAAGAAAGAAAAGAAACTGTCAAAAGAAAGTGTTACGAAATCAAGAAACCCACCGACGAAAATCGCAAGTGCCTCAACTGTGGACAGCTTAGGCACGGCCTGCTCGAGTGCCAAGAAGAAATCCAAACAGAAAACAACTTTGAAGCCGTTGCCAGTCGCATGTTCGACAACAACATCGACATGCCCAGAGACAACACCCGCAGTCAGCGATACTGGTACTGGTGCGGAGAAGAGTTCGAGCTCTACAGACGATACAAAGAAAAAAGGAAAACAGTCGACGAAGCTTTCCATTCCACCTACTATTCTCCCGACTACTTGTGAAACGGTGAAACTTCGAACTATATTCTTGTTTGCAGGGAAGGAAGAAGAACGTTTTTCATGAGCACTCATCCAATATGCGGGTCCGAGAGATATGACCGAAGTCTTGTCGTATCCCCCTTGTTTCGATATGAGTGAATGGATACCCGTCGTCGTCATGTTTGCTGAAGTGGAAGACTGGCACCCACACGACACGATGCAGAAGCTTTTGGGACGTATATTGGATTCCTCGCGTCCTGAGAAATGTACCCTGGGTGAGACAAGAGATCCTGAAGAGAGAACGAGATAACTAACAGTTTTTTCTTTTCCTTTGTATGATATGTTTGTTGTATTGAATGCTCTTTTTTGTATTTTTTGTAAAATAAATTGTGTTCTAATTTCCCTCCATGTCTGTTGCTCTGGCGCGAAGATATAAAAGGCAGGGGAAAAAGGAATGGGAGGGAAACAATGCAAGATGGATGTGACGTTCAATCATCCCTTTGCCATGTTAGTCAGTGGTCCAACGGGTGTTGGAAAGACGGTCTTTGTGCAGAAGTTTCTTCAAGCGTCCCTGTTCGACGTCCCTCCCCAACGCATCGTGTGGGCTTATGGCGAATGGCAAGAGAGTTACGATCGCTTTCCCTACACTTATGTCAAAGGTTTGACGGATATGGACGACGTGATGGGTCAAGTCAAGGGTCCACAAGTCTTAGTCGTCGACGATTTGATGGGAAAAGACACGGAGATATTGCAAAAGTGGTTCACGAAAAAGAGTCATCACCACGACACGAGTGTCATTTACATTGTGCAAAACTTGTTTGACAAGCAACAGCGTACTATCAGTCTGAATGCCCATTACCTGGTCTTGTTCAAAAATCCCCGTGACGCCTCGCAAATCGGTGTGTTGGCCCGTCAGATGTACCCTTCCCGTTCCAAATATATGCAAGAAGCTTATGAAGATGCGACGAGTACCCCCGCAGTTACTTACTCGTTGATTTGAAGCCCGACACACCCGAAGCTTTGCGACTCAGATCCAACATTTTATCCCACGAGGAACCACCCATTGTCTACGCCCAAAAAGTATAAAAGGGGGACCAGTACCTCGAATTGACTCTTGTTTGTCACGAAGAATACGCAGAGGAAACACTCAACTCCAACCCTTCCCAGGGCGACGTTCCCGACGCTGGCACCGGACCTTCGTGATCCCACGGTACGAAGTCCGACTCGCCCGAGAATGAGGGCCGCAGAACACAGTGGTCACCTCCCTCGTTGACACCACCCACAAGTCCCATGTCTCCCTTACCGGCCACACCACCACCACGCCTCACCTTACCGGTCACACCGCCACGTCCCACGCCACCACCTTCCCCTGCTCGGTCTCTCACCCGATCTTTCGCAGGCCATGAAGAGAAAAGAAGAGTTCTATGAAAGGACTCAGGTCCTTCATTCGCAAGTTACAACATCTGACTCCCGATATGGCTTATGGGCAGTTGGTCAAGAACACGGGCCGGGCACGTATTGGATTGTTGCAGTGGTTCAAGTTAGCGGCCAACCATTTGCTGAAGGGTAACATTCAGCCACTGCACGCCCAGCACAAGAAATGGCTGGAACGAAATCGACAAGTGTTGACGCAACTGACGGAGAGCAACATGCCGACGACCAAAACACTCTCTCTGATCATGAAACCTGGGGGACGTGGATTTTTTGGGGGTGTGTTGATTCGTATCTTGCTGCGATGGAAGGAAAGACTGCAAAAGGAAAGAAACAAGAAACGAAATCAATTCGTTCGACGGGTCGCACAGGGGACTGAGTACCGAAGAATTGAACAAACATCGAGTGTTGCTTTGCAAACTGAGTAATCCACGAACATCTCCCGACGTCAAACGGCGACTTGTCGATCAACAGGGTGGTGTCATCGGTGCATTGCTGGCCATGGCTCTCCCAACTTTGGCCCCCTTGGTATCTAAACTATTGGGAGGACAGCAGGGTGGTAAAAATGCCTTCCTCAGAAGGCACGATAAAGCACACGCTATGGCTGCCGAGCTATTTAAACTATTTGGTGGATAACCCAGGGAACAGAAAGGTATAAAAACAAGGGGGACCGGAGAACGACACCGAGCTCAGTCATGGGGACACTGCGGTATCTATTGAACACTGCACCGAAAGACCGTCCCCTTTTACTCGAGACCCAACCCATCGTCGACGGTGTGTGTGAGTGTATTGTAAACCTGATTCGCGGAAACGTTCCTGTGACTGACAAAGAAGCCAAGCGCTTGAAAAAGGATGGTCCCTTGTTAAGACGTTTGGGCACGTCTAAAACACCTTGGAAGACCCGTCGGCGACTTCTGAAGCAACAGAAAGGGGGATTCTTCACCCGATTGTTTCGATCCTTTCCAAAAGATGAAATTCGCCAAGAAAATGAAACTGGATTGGAACAACGACAGAAAACCATCGCTGCCAGTCGCACCTTTAAACTGCAGTCGCGTCTACACTTGGACATGTGTTTACAAGATCGGTGTGGACCTGCGGTTGAAATTGGAAAAACAATCCCCGAATTTTTTTCTGATGTACTATGACAAACCATTTTGTGAAGTGATCCATACTACCAGTTAACCCGGATGAAGCCAGCGTTGTAAGAAAATGTTTTAAAGGCATTTCTTCACACACACACACCCACCCCGTCGTCAAAATAGTTTTAAATATGAGTAAATAGCAGAAAATATAGCAGGCGAAACAACTGACGTGGGCGTCAACATGTCGAATAGCCAATGGTCCGGACCGTTTGCGTTCGGGTGCTGGTTCAGACTGAAGACCACAGTTTACATCCGACGGTCGCCTAGGGTATTAGTCCAGCGACTAAGTCGAAATATATGGAATCCTTGACCCCGAAAATGTGGGGGTAGACAACTGAAATCACATTTCTATGTGCCTTATTTTCGAAGTTATAGGCAAAAGTATGACAAATATGGCGACCATCTTGATATTCAAGATGGCGGCCACCAGGGGGCGTTTCAGAGTTGGGTCCTAATCGAAAAATGATCCTATAAGTGTGCCAAGTTTCATAATTTCTCCACAAACTGAAATATTTTTTGACTTAGCTGCTGGACTATATTATATTATGCTTTTGCACTATTTGCGTAAAGGGGAGAGGTCATTTGAACTTTGAATTGAAACTCTGTCGTAATGGTGTAACTGTGATATAATATTTGAACGTCTTAGTGTAACACTATAGACTTAGTGTTCTGTTTAATATATAATTCTTTACCTACATGATGTATGACGAAATCTAGGGTAATGAAGTAACTTGCATTATTCTACTACTATTTTAGACTAACTCGCAGACAGTTGTGTCAATATCCATTTCTGGAAAGTAGGGTATTATCGGTCAGCGATCAGGTGCACAGATTAGTACAATTAACTAGAATGTAAAACAGTGCCTTTACGAAACACTTACCCATAAATGGTAATTGTCCCGCCCTACTAGATGACGCATTAGACTTCTTCTTTATAGGAGAGAACTCCTCTGATTTAACCTCAGATATCATTCGAAAGCTCCAAGGGGAAGTACATACCGGGAGCTGCCCGGTTTCCAGGCTGGACGCAGTCAACATTCGAGAGAGCCAAGGGGAAGTTTACCCCGGGAGCTTGTCTGGCTTACTGGCCGGACGCAGCCGTCAGGATAAAACCGTAGGCAAGACATTATAGAAGTTCCGAGGGAGACTGCTGAGCGAATAACGTTTATAATATACCCAAAGAACAATAGTTGTATCTGTGCTGTAGAATATATTATTGTAACATATAAAGAATATCTGAAGAGTACAGAAAAGAGTTGAATTCTTATTGATCACAACGTCAAGTCCTACCTAGACAAACGACAGTGTGACACAGAAGATTTGGCCGTACGGACACACAGTACGTGTCTCAAGAGTGTCACAGTAGTCGATTTGGTACCGCGACACAGGATAGTGTCACAGTCCCACAACGTGAAGTCCGAAGAAAAGCCCTAGACGCCATTGTCCCATCTGTGACACCGTTGTATCACAGGCTGCTATTTGGGAGTCTGTGAACAGGACTTGTCACGACTTTATCCTACTCGTAGTGTTACTTCAGGATGGTATCCCCCCCAATCAAGAATTGCTTCCACCGGCCCTGCACTATCGTGCGATGCGTTACGATAGGGGTGTCCCCACTGAGTCCACGGTGGTACATGCAGATACGTTGGAATACCTTTCCACACGATCAACACAATTGCAACGACTGACCTCAATGTATGACGAGACTTGATACTATTGATAGGATCATCACAATTACTAGACGTTACCCCCCCCCCACACACACACACACACCACACACACTCTGTCTTTCCACTTTCTCCCTCTTTTCGAGGCGCATTGTGGTGATTTAAAAACTAAAATTGAAATAAACCTTCTCCTTTCAGTACCCACATCCGGTCTGGATGTTTTCTGTGTCCAAAGAGACCTCGATTCATTCCAATATGCCAATGCCCTGGCAAATTAAAGCACAGGAAAAGTATGTGCGTCGGTATATTTCATTCGCCTTTTTTCAAAAATCAAGGTACTCCCTGACTTGATATTAAAGTAGCTAAGTCTCTAACTCAATATCATCGAAAGTCTTCGACGTTGAAAACACAAATTATTTGTCAATTTAAATCAACATCGATGGTGTGGTCTTACCAGGAAACGATGGGCTTCTGATATCCAATATTTAAGACGAAATAATTCTACCCAAATAATAAGGTTAGGTCACATTACACCTCAAACGGTGAGCATGCGCAATAAATACTATGTAGACTGGAATAACCGGACGCTATATATATTGTGATTCAATTGAGACTTCTGGTGTACTTCGCCAAACATAGCTGATTTGATATTAGAGTAAAAACGGAAACGATTGAATGTAAATCAGTTTATATACATTCATATTACATTATTATATGACTTGCGACCCATCTGTGTCAATTTCTAGGCCCCAAATATTAGCGATTTAGCTCCTTAAATACGACGTCGAAAATATTCAACTTTTACACAATAATTTTAATACACAAAAGAGCAGATCTGTTTGTTTTTGTTTACCCTGAGAATACAGTAAGGTAATACACTATAAAATTCCATTTTTAAGATAACAAAACAAGCTTTTATTTTATTTAACAGAAGTAACCGAAAAGTATTTCAAATCCTTTATAAAATTTCACATGCAATATACAATAAACAATATCAATCATAAATATATTATCTGTAAAACATTTCAACAAATTTAATGAATAATATATTGAGCATTAGCTGTCATATCAATTCGATTAAAACACAGATCCTATTTCGTTTTTTATAGTTCAAATTTTCGTTTTACTTGTCTTTACTACACTAGGATCTGAGTTGTTATATAACAGACCTTCTGGGTGGCATTAGGGATGAGCCAATAGCCCCGTTTATACTTGGCCGCGATAAGCGTGCCGTTCTGGTTACGGTACCAGGCAGCGATCAATTTCAAGAAATTGACCCGTTTACATTACTCTAAAATGACCGGTCTCAGATCCGTGCCAGTCACGTACAAATTACCCACATGGAAACAATTATGATGACTGATTTAGTTTGAGAAGCCATTTTGACAGAAATGTCAAAGTTTGCAGGGAAAAGGATCAACGGTTGCTTCGAGCATGCGCAGTAATCCGTGCTTAGACCGATTAGCATTTACACTACGAAAATTTAAAGCGAGCCTTCCTGGTACCGTTCCGAGACCACCTCACTTCAGAGAGCTAGATTGGCACCGCACCAGGTCCGGCACGCTTAAGATTGTCCCGTTTATACTACAAAAATCTAAGCGCGCCGTACCTGGAACCGTTCCTGGTACGCTTAACATTTGTAATGTAAACGGGGTTAATGAAACCATCTGTTACGGCGACTTCTTGGGGTGCGATGGACGGAACTATGTGGGTAAACCACTTGAAATTGCAATGCTGATTGATTAATCAATGTCCGACGTCATAGGGCAAAAAGCCACCCGTACGACACCTGACGCGACTTTCCAGTACAACTGGTCAGATCTGCATGTAGTGTAAGCCATCTACTATAGTATTAAAAAATCGCAAGAAATACAAATCTGTATTTTAATCAGAATGATGTTATACGGTTTAGCTACAATTAATTTTACGAATAAAGATAGGCTGGCACTACCAGGCAGGATACGCCCACATTTTCGAGAGATGTATAGAGAACAAGCAATACCGAAAGTGATTTTTCCTTCGTCATTAAGTTAGAATTTGATATGTGCAAATATCGAAATAAATTAAGATCTTTGGGTTACAAAGGTGCATTTCAGTAGGCTTCAAATTCGACTGGGGATCAGTTTGCTAAGTGGGTAAGAAATTCGAACTCAACCTTCCGTAGTAGGGTGTAACGGTGATAAAGTCAATTGTGACCTCCAGAGGGACTAAAGGCGATTTTTCGGACAATCAGGGGCCATAATTCAGGAAGTTACGATCCGATATGTGCAAATAACGAAAGGAACCAAGATCTTTGGGTTATAACCATGCATTTCAAGTTTCATCAAAATCGAATTAAAATTGTGATCTCTACAGGGTCCACAACCATGATATACCATTTTTTAACAGTATTCGCGTACAAACGGCGGCCATTTTGTATGGCAATTATGGTCCGATTTTTCCGAAATTCGAACTCAACCCTCCTTACGGTGTAACGGTAATATAATCAAACGTTTTTTTTTTTAAATCAGATAATAATTGTGACCTCCAGAGGGACGATAAGCTAAAAAAAAAGGCGATTTTGCGTATAATCAGGGGCCATAATTCAGGAAGTTACGATTCGATATGCGCAAATATCGAAAGGAACGAAGATCTTTGGGTTATAGCATGAATTTCAAGTTTCATCAAAATCGAAATAAAATTGTGACCTCTACAGTGTCCACGACCTTGATATACCATTTTTTAACAGTATTCGCGTACAAACAGCGGCCATTTTGTATGGCAATTTTGGTCCGATTTTCCCGGAATTCGAACCCAACCCCTCCTTAGGGTGTAACGGTGATATAATCAAACGGTTTTTTAAATCGGATACTTATTGTGACCTCCAGGGGGACCACAAGCTATAAAAGGTGATTTTTCGAACAATCAGGGGCCATAATTCAGGAAATTACGTTCCGATAGGCGCAAATATCGAAATGAACCAAGATCTTTGGGTTATAAACATGCATGTCAAGTTTCATCAACATCGGTTCAAAATTGTGACCTCTATAGGGTCCACAAGCAAAAACGTGATTTTTCGTACAATCAGGGGCCATAATCCAAAAACGTGATTTTTCGTAAAATCAGGGGCCATAATCCATGAAGTTTTGATCCGATACATGCCAATATCGAAAGCAGTCGCGATCTTTTGGGGATAAACCTATATTTCAAGTTTCGTCAAAATCGGGCAAGAATTGTGACCTGTAGAGAGTCCACAAACAATTGTGGACGGACGGACGTCCGAACGGACAGAGGCAACGACATAATACGTCCACATGAAAATGTGGGCGTATAAAATTTGTGAAACGAAAAAAAATATTATATCATTCTTTTGGAAAATGTGCAATGTTATCATTTGTGCTTTGGACAGCATAGTTCATTCTCCTATTCCCTATTCGGGCCATTTTGATACATCCCATAGTCCGTTATATTGTATAATCTATGGGTATTAAAATGTGGTATGGTCCATGCTATCTGATGGTAAACCACAGAATAGTTAAACAAGGATTAATTCCATTTGGAATTTAGTATTAGGGGATTTGTTTTGTTATTTCCTCCACTTAATCACATTCATATTAGGGTTATTGTCGATTACAACTTTACAGCACCGATAAATGATATGAACGGTGTGATAATTATCCAAATGCAAATGTTCAGATAGCCTACTTCAAACTTTGTGACAGTCTATACCCTATAGTGTGCTTCATCGCCCTAACCCCACCCCCTAAAAAATGAAAAATATTAGCAATCGTAGCAATTGTGTTGATCGTATCAAAAGCTATCCGAACGTGTCTATACGTAACAGAATGTGGACGAGATAGGGCCAATCCTGTCGTAACGCATCGCACGACAGTGGTAACCTAGAATTAGCGAGAGGAAAACTTTTCTAAAAGCCATGTAAAAAGCCATAATGTATGAACGTTAGTGTATTTTAAATTTGTTGCACGCACGTTATTAAATGACAAACACTATGTCTCAACCCTCTGTGTTTTTAGCTGTCACGTTACCATCTAATTGTTGTCAAATGAATATGATTTACCAAGTTTCAATTCTGCATGAAGTGTACACGTTTTTACGCAAATATCCATAGCAATACTTCATTATGCAATTCGGGGATCCCGTGTCTAAGTGGGTAAGACGCTGGCTCGCTAGCCTGGATATCGGATGTTCGACCCCTGTGTTGGCCGAGAAAGTACATCCAGATTTTCCGGTGAACTTGTCAGTGATGCATGGCGAGGGGAGGGCGCTGACAAGGACAGCTGTCTAGTCGTTCGGATGAGACAAAATCCAAGGTCCCGTGTACACATTAGCTTGCACGTGGAAGACCCCGTGGCAGTTATAATTCGATATAAGAATAGGTTGTACCGCCACTGCCCGGGCAAAATTCCGGTCATAGCACACTGCATGGCGTGTGGCCGTCTTCGTTAGCACAGGTTAGAAGCAGAACAGTAGGACGTTAAACCCTATTTCATTTACATGTAATTTCATTTCATTATGCAATTATAGCACCTTTTGATTATAAACCCACAGAGGTCAATAAAATTCTGCAGCAATGTAGGAAGCTGAGCAACACTGATAAGAAAAGAACCGTATATCATTTAACACATACACAGATACTATAAATCCACCCAAAATAGTTTTCTGTCTGAATTTAGCAGCACAAATTTATACGAGATACAAGCGACTCTATAGCATTTCAATAAGATCCTGAAGAGCCTTAAAGCCATATCTTTGCGGTGCTCGCGTAGAACTGACGTCTTTTCCTTCAAGTTTGTTTCCGACAACGTATTCTTTACCCATTTTCTCTTGGCACCATTTAATAACTTTATCAAGAGCTGGTGTTTTCACTTTTGCCAACTGAGCGACACCCTTGACGATAACTAGACCACAAGGTACATCCTCATTTATATATCTATGGTTGAAATCGGGCTCGTATTTACCATCATCTACCTCTTGTACTGGATGACGATAACTGCTAAAAGCCGTGTTAGTTTTAATAGCCTGTATTAGAGTGCTGTTATCTTCAATGTTATATTTGTATTCTTCCTTAAGACTCTCGAAAATATGAACAACATTGGATAGAATGACTGACGACTTCTGTTTTGTGATTTCAGCCGCCGTGAGCACCGTTTCATCACTACAGTCCGAAATAAACTTCACAGCTTCTTCGGTCACTTCCTGGTAAAATAGCGGCTTCTTTGTGAAGGGTTTTCCATCCCAATTTTTCCAAGCCGCCATCACAATGGGTGGATTAAGAATCGATTTGGTACTTAGAATTTGTTCTAAAAAGCTGTTATATAAAACAAGCTCAGGTAGTTGCCCAAACAGATATTGTAATGTTTGTACCGGATCTTTGTCCGTTTTACCACTGCCTCTTGTTACAGACATTACCATAGATTCTTCTTTGCTAAGAATTTTTACAGATTTCCCGAATTCTACAATCCTACCCGCCCATGGGTGTCCTGGCATATTAATGATATTCATTCGTTTGGCCTTAGTCTTCAAAATGCTAAAGCATTGAAATTCGAAACCTAATTGTCCAGGGATACCAACTATGGTCATGTTGGCACTAACGTGAGGAGCAATAGCTTCAAGATAAGTTTCGTGTAAATCCATTGGGACTGTAAGTATTACCAACTCGGCTTTGGGAATAGCTTTAGCCGGGTCTTTTGTTATAAGTTTCAACTTGACAGCAATATCTTTCATCTCCATATCAGCATCATATGCACTAAGTATAAAGTCCGACCCCTTCACAGATTTTGTCCATTGTTCAGCGTCATCATCTTCTAAAGCCAAGATTCGTAAATCAGTGTTCTTTCGAGATGCGATCAGACCCGCCATGACATGAGCAGCATTTCCACCACCACAGACAGTGACAGTTATTAGGTCTTTACCAGCCATTATAATTATCTGAAATAAACAAAATAGAACAAGTATATTATAACGAATCTTTGGGTGAACACAGAAGCGGTGTGGACTGAGAAGGAGCCTGTGTGTACGGGAGAACCAGGGGCCCTTAAAGCAGGGTCGTTTTAAGGTTTATCATGCCGGAGGCTATACAATTTTGAGGGTCCTCTTTGGGGGAAGGTCGAGAAATTTTGCGAAATAGAAATTGTTTCGTTTCGCGAAATTTGTGCATGTATCCTATCGACATCCTATCGACATAATATATAAAACACAATTTATCGCCCCAGGCAGTAACCGCCCTTAAAGTGTTTTTTTTTACTGGGCCGGACTCGAGGGCTCCCAGCACCCAGTCCCGACTTCGCCCCTGCATAGAACTACATGGATATTTATTATATCGACTGGCCTGGCGATTTTGGTTTGCGACCGTCAAATACTCGAAAATTTTCCTGGGGGAGCCCTACAAGGTAAGCTCCGCTTTTTCGCCGGTCGAAGAAGACCGGCGCCACCGTCTGTAAACTCGAAATGTTTTCGGGCGTTCGTCTTCTGCCGCCGAACTTACTGTCATCGAGCGTGAATACCACGAATTTGTAGAGATGACTATGGATTAAAACATTTTTCTGGAACCACTCTACTTTGTGCCACATTTTCGGGCATCGATTATCATTTGTGAATGTAAATGCAACAGTCTGATTGGATGGGAGGAATTCAGAGTGGGATTTCGGTTTTCAAAATTTTCTCCAGGAGGGCGAAGCCCCAATACATATACTTCGCGACGATTGGTTGGGATTCAGGTCAGCGAGGTAGGCTATATTGGACCACATTAAAGTTGCTGTATTCACGGAATGGAATAGCAGAAAAACATGTTTGCGGCAGTTAAATTTTCAAAATTTTCTCCCAACAATCCCGTCTTCGTGGACAGTAAAAGATTGATCTGTTGACTGGAATTCGAGTAAGCCCTCTTAATTAGGCTTTTTTTCTGACATTTTGGGTTCTGCCTCCCAATTGTCACGCCTATGAGTGATAATTCATATTAGAACAGTAAAAAATTAAAATATTCCATAGGGATTATAATAATATGTATATCATGTGCTGGGTGATAAATCGCCGTCCTAAAGAATTTAGTTTGTATATCAGCTAGATTTACTGCAATACTCAATAAACGTATGGGAACAATATAAACAGCTACTGTAAATATTTCTAATTCTTGTAGTATACATGAGAGGATAAACCGTGGACGGTGGCTTGAAGATTTGTCTTTAGATTAGATTTCGTGTCATTTGCTGCATCAGGGATTAGAATTGTTTGCCAGAAACTGACGCTGAAAATACCCACCGAGTGCGTTTTAGAGCGTTTGGTTTTCAAAAAATATCGGGGGAGGATCCCCAAACCCTCCTCTTTACCAATAGTCCCCCGCGCAGGAACTGTCCCCACCACTATTTTTGGGCGATCTGTGCCCCTGTATTTATATCCCAAAGATCTGAATTTCTTTTGAGTCAGCGACCTATTGCAAGTCAAGATATGTATTAGATTTTTTGTGTAACCCAATTCATATTGTCGTTGACACTAAACTTAAACTTATGAAAATCGTAAACTAAAGCAGTGGACACATTAGCCGAATCATTCGGCCGAATGGTTCGGCCGAATCAATCGGCGCCGAATTTTATTCGGCCGAATGGGTGGACACACCAGTCGAATGCTTCGCCCGATTCATCAGTCGATTACGTCACCTTTCACGTCACATGATCAAACCATGGCGGCGTCAATGTCTTCAAACAATCACGTGACTTCTCGATATGAATGACGATTGGCTAACGAATACTACATTCGGCCGAATGCTTCGGCGAAGCTGACACACCAGGCGAATATCGTTCGGCCGATTAAATATTCGGCCGAATATATCAATACATTGATATATTAATAGAAATTCGGCCGAATAACAGTGGACACACTAGGCGAATTTTGACGCCGATTGATTCGGCCGAACGATTCGGCCGAATGATTCGGCTAGTGTGTCCACCACTTTATGAAAATTATTATTTGTTATTTGGCGTAATATGTTCGCAACATTTACATCGAAGATCCGGGCATTTAGTTACATAAAAGCCAGCCCTTGTGATAGATGAATTGAATTTTGCTTAGGAGGCGTTTCAGATTAGGTGTCTGTGATTTAATGAATTGAATATTCTCAAATTTCGTTCTGAGGTTGTCGTTTGTTCGCAGGGGTGAGCTACTCTCGTACTTTGTTTTAAAGAAGTTGGGATTTTGGTGGTATTACCTGTTGTTGTTGTACTTAGTGTTTAACGTCCGATTCCACCGAGGTTGATGTCGCAGACAAGTTGTCTTATTTTCATTTTAATGATCTTAGCGCACGTTAATGCACGCGCAAGGTCTATGCTGTGGGGAAAATCGGACTACCCGTAGTAAACCCACGAGGTTGAGAACGCGCCCCTATCACCAAGTCACGTACGCTCACGCCAGGGATCGAAATCACAACCGAAAGCCAGAAGTGACCGGCCAGCTGGAGGACGAAGCGTGACCCTAGACCATCTCAACCCCCGGTTATTATCCGAACTGACTTTTGTTTTAGTAGCCCTCAGTATCCAGTGTTTGGATATTAATTTCCAAAGCCTTGTTTACATAGGCGTACGGGGAAATTTTTGACTGGGGGGGGGCGGTGGTGGTTGGTGCCCCAAAAATATAGTTAGGTTCTTAGTATGTTACACAATAATAATCACAGGCATACGGACTCAATGACAGTTAGGGGGGCAGAACCCAAATTGCCCGAAAAATTTTCGGGTTTACAGACGCCCCCCCCCCCCCCCCTGCCCCTCAAGAAAATTTTGGAATGTTGACGGCTGTTTTCCTTCTATTTCAACCCGTGTAAAAAGCAACATAAAAGTGATCAAATTTTGCTTAATTAGGGTAACTTCAATTTGGTCAAATACAGTCCACCTGCTGACCCGAATTCTAAAAACAATCAATCGTCGCGGAGTATGGGGGCCTCACCCTCCGGAGAAAAATTTGAAAATTTAACCACCGCAAATGCGTTTTCTGCTATTCTAGCCCATGTCAGTAACTCCAAAAGTATCCAATGGTTTTGTAACCGAAATCCCACTCCGAATTCCAACCATCCAACCAGACTGTTGTAGCTACATTTACAAATACTAATTGATGCCCGAAAACTGTCGCACAAAGTAGAATGGCTTCAGACAAACTGTTTTAATCCATAGTCGACTCAGTACAAATTCGTGGTTGTCAATTAAAAGAAAAGTAAAATTAGTGTTTTAGGGCTCAAGGACAGTTAGGGAAGCAAACTAAACAGAAATTCAGGTTTACAGACAGCTGCGCCTGTTTTTTTTTCGATAGGTGAAGAAGCGGAGTTGACCTTGATAGACCCCCCAAGAAAATTTTTGAATATTTGACGAAACGCGTTTTACTGCTATTCCAGTCCGTAAAATTAGTGTTTTATTAGATTTCGGGCTAAGTAGGTGAAAAAATTTTTTCACATTTTATCTGCCTGCCCGAAAAGTCAGCTTGCCCGAAAGTTAGGGGGTCAATGTTGATTTAAATTGACAAATTATTCGTGTTTTCAATGTTGAAGATTTTGGATGATATTGAGTTAGTGACTTAGCTACTTTAATATTATTAATACAAAATATAGGTTCACGTACATTGTACCATGCCTGTAGGATGGAAACGAATTGTGCAGATTCTTTTACAAAGCTAACGGACCGAGTACCGACTATATTTCCGATCCGAATGCTGCTAAGGGTGTCTGTGTTTTTATTTAACCAAATCACGTATGAATAAATATGCATTTTAAGTGATTCTAAGGAGTTTTTAACAAATAAAAAAAGTTTAATTTTTATTTGAAGGCTCATGACAGGTTCTACAATATCTCTTTTGCGATGAATAAGTTCTTGATTTCTAAATCATCAATAAAAGAGAACTAAATTTTATTTGCTAGTAATATACACAACTAGAAACAGTTGTTTATGTAACTGTAAATCGTGGCTTACTGTACTGCAAACAAAAGAGGGTTCGAGTCATAAGATTTCTATTTAATTGCCTAACTATAGACACTCTGAATTTAAATTCGCTGTTAAATTTGACACATTCAAGAACACAATATTTTTTTATACAACTTTTACAAAGTACAATTGTGTGCCCAAATTTTCCCAGCATTTGGTGCCCAAAATGGGGGGGGGGGGCGCCCCCCAGCCCCCCCCCCCCCCCCAGCTCGTTCGCCTATGCTTGGCTTGGTTGAATGGCGAATTTTTAGAATCACATATCGAGAGCTTCAGTAGCGTCAGTCTCGATTATCATATTATCCATTTGATAACAGAGTTCCAATCGGCCTGATAACCAAGACTTTTTGTTAAACTACGTATGTCAGTAGTAGCGATATTGGGCAAATGCACCTATTTTTGGAAATGGATCAAATTACACTAATGACGAACTGGCAAACCTGTAAGGTACAACACACGCCTACCCATTTTTTACAATAGTGTTAGGTAGGCCTAATATAATGGCTAGGAATCACAAATTTATAACAAGCAAAAACAAGAGCTATTTCATCAATTAAGTAAATTGATTAAAATGTATTCGTGTAACTATATAAAACTGCTCACAATTGACAATAAGATTCTGAATTTCTCTACCAATTTAAAGATGTCAGTTCATCAAACATAAACAATCTACTTTTATATTTAATGATAAATATTATTGTAAATTAAGATATCATATTATTCATTGATATTATGTAGAAATCTTTAGTAAAGTTTTCATCGTGTTAAATGGGTTATTTTAATGAATCAAATTTTACATTCCACAATTTTCTATGAATACGAAACAAAGAAATATAGAACCAGCCGTATTTGAATACAGATTGTGTTAGTTATAAATTTTAATTTCTTTAAATTGATTGGTTTCTTACCTTTGGGTATTTATATCAAACAAATAGGTTAAAGTGAAACCGCCCGCAATATCCTGCATCTAGAACAACTTACTCAGCAGACGACAATTTCCTAAAAGCCAAGAAATACAATCACGTGACATGCTCATGGCTATTCATAGAATGTACACGCGTGCCGGTATATTAATTATACTCTCTCCTGTAAAAATAGAATCGTCTTTCAGTGCATTCCAAGTACATATGTAATAACAAACGAAAAAAAAATGTATGAGCATATAATATTTGTAAACATTTGGGTATTAAGTGGATTGCATTGAACACAGGATACAAACTGATCCCACAGTGAATATTCGCGTGGCCGCCACAATCACAGATAAGCATGACATCGACGAGGCTTAATAAGTACGGCATATTAACTTTTTTACTCCGACAAATTAAATTCTCAAACATTTTTTTTTGAGGTAAAAGAAAAATAAATTAAGACGTTTGAAGTATTTGAAGTTAAAAAATATTTCCTATTTAGTGAAAATGGGTATTAAAATGAGTAAAATGCATCACTTTGCCCGAAGCAGTTAGGTGTTAAGTAAACGTTGCACGAGCAGTTGAGCCAATGACTGGCGCGGTGAGCAGTCAACGCACGTGCTGTGGACACTTATCTGTTACAGAGTTAATTCGTATAAGTAATTCTCTGTGAAACAGATTGCACAGGATAGTGTCAAAAGGTAAAATAATTTCCCCGGGTCATTTATTTTTTATATCCACATAATATTTCATAGGCAGATAACATAAAGATAGTGACAGTAGAATAATAACTTAGAATCCGCATGGTGGTAACACAATCTGATTAAAATAAACATCTATATTTCGTTTTTTATACTTTCGAATTCCATGGCCTTCACTAAATGAAGATCTGACCGTTAAACTATAAGACATACTTATGGAAGAACAATTACTGATTTATTTAGTGTGTATAGAAAAACAACCCATACCGACCGACCAGTACATCAATTATCATTCGAGCCACCCACAAAGTGTCAAAAAGTCAACCATTTCTACTCTAGCCCGTTGAGCCTTCAATATATGTGATGATACCCCCCCCCCCCAGTGAACTCAACCACATAGAAAGCACACTTACCAATCTGAATGACTATCCGCCCCAGATAGTTAGGAACACCATAAATGTAACTAAAAAGAAAACCGCCATTGAACAGCACAAGCCAGATACCCCCCCCCCCCCATACGAATAACTATCCCCTTTCAAGGGAAGCTATCGTACCACATCAGAAGGCTACTCACAACCACAGGTATCCAAGTCAACTTTTCTACGGGGCGCACACTCAAAGACCACCTACAGGTTAATGGGGAAACTCCAGCCCACCATTCCACTGCCACCTAAAGGACGTGTGTATGAAGTTGTTTGCACGTGTGACAGTTTATACATTGGAGAAACTCGACAGCCCTTACCTAAAAGAATCGCCCAACATAAGTCAAGGTCCTCCACAGCAGAGTCAGCAGTTGCCCAACACCTTCAGTCCAATCCAGGCCACAAAATCAAATCGTTTAAGACCCTAGCAGTAAATCAACACAATGAAAAGACGCGGAAGATCATGGAAGCTATACACATCAGGAGATCCAAACCGAACCTTTATCGCGACACAGGAATATTCCTCCCAAGAGCATATGATGAATTAATTCTTAACTGATGTGTACTTGCCTATATTCTCCAAAGTGCGTAGTTTATTTTATTCGCGAGTGTGTGAATTATTTGTGTAAATACGCTTTACCTATTTGCAGAACTAAATTTAATGGCATGTGTGTGTTTAATGAGAAGAAGTGTGTAGGACCATAATTATTTAGGAGCCTGTGAATAGGACTGAGGCGTAACTTTCTAAATATTCATAATTCAATAGTTAGTTATACCCTATTTAATCCTGGTCATGTACATAATTATCATTTAGTAACTGGTAAACTGTTTCTTTTATTTTACCTGTGCATAATGTGTTGGTGTCAATCAGATGGAAGAGGGTGGGACTATTAAGAAGGGGCGTGCGGGTTGTGCTGTTTTGTGTGTATTCAATTTTCTTAATTATATTAACTTAATTATGGTCCAAATATTTAATCCCCATTTAATTTATCTGGAGTTACTAGTTCTCGGATGTTTAGTGTCATGTATGGTTTCCCTTTTGTTTGTTGTTTATGTTGTTATTATTACTCATTATCAATCGGCTACTATCCCTTTGATGTAACCTAGCCTAGAACCCTCAGTTTATGTATGGTTTCGGATGATTGGTTGGCTAAGTTTAATAATTTATCCCTACAATTTCTTATTAATATCCCTCTAATGTTAATTAATGTCAATTATCAGTGGCCCCACTAACCCTTCATATGCACCTTGCCTTTGATCACGTTGTTATATACCTTTGATATTGTTGTTGTCATGCATGGTTTCAGAATTGTTGTCATTGCTTGTCTATATAATGGCCATACGCATTTGTTACTACACTTGCTTGAAAACGTTGAGAGAATACTCTTCGAAACGTCGCCTAAATAAATCAGTAATTGTTCTTCCATAAGTATGTCTGATAGTTTAATGCTCTTTCCAGTTACTAAATGCCTCTAAAAGATTAAGATCTGACCGGTTGTAGTGCAAGATCATACGAGCGACTTTTGACAATCTGACGTCAGACAATCGGCATTGATGTTTCCAAAGGGATACCCAAAATTCCGTGCACCGTACGTCAAGAACTCGCTGTAACAGACCGTTTCATTGGCTAGCCCATCATTTTTTCGTTGGGTGACAAACAGCGCATTATACGGACGGGAAAACCGGTCTCCATTTCCAGATGAATACTGACGGGATTAAGTTGTTTGAAAACGTATCAAATATGTTGAGCTAATAGCTCGGTCCTAAGGTATACGATTTTAAGGGATTTTTAACACAAAAATAAGCAGTTGGAACAAATTTTAAGGGATTTTTAACACAAAAATAAGCAGTTGGAACAAAGTCTCCCCGCTTTCGCTGATTTGCTATTTTCACTTTGACACGCGTTCCCAAATCCATACCGGTAGCCTTGCGGGGAATTGGAATGAAATGGGGTTTAACGCCCTACTCTTTTGCACCTAAACTGGGCTAATGGAAGACGGGCATACGCCATACAGTGTGCTATGAGGGAAATTTTGGCCGGGCAGCGACGCTACGACCTACTCTTATATCGAATACCAACTGCCAAGGGATCTTTTACGCGCACTCCAATGTGTACACGGGACCTCGGCTTTTCGTCCCATCCGAACCACTAGGCAGCTGTCCTTGTCAGGCCCTCCTTCTGCATCACTGACAAGGGGAAATCACGCCTGAAAATCGAGATGAACTTTCTCGACCAATGCAGGGATCGAACACCCGGGTCCGTATTCAAAGGATATCTTAAGTCCAAGATAGTCAAGTTAAAGCGGAACTCCGGTTACAAAAATACTGAAATAATGTAATAAAAAAAAGTTAACGCCCGCAAGCCGCCATACTTGTTTCCAATTTGTGAAATAAGTATGGCGGACATGGAGGCTTATGACCTGGAAAGGTTAGCCGATCTCACTTCCAGTTTGTTTCTCGTCAGCTAGCTATACACATCCGGCTTTATTCTCTTCACACAGTTCACTGATTGTTGTATTTCCCCCCAACAGTATACCAAATTATTGAAGATTGCAAAATGTCTGATCAGGTAGGCCTGTAAATAATTATATGAACTGCGTCTACCGTACACACAATGTACCGGCGATGCATTCCCTTTGAAAATCGAAAATGTTTAAACTATGTCTATGAATTTCTAAAATGTTAGATTTATAAACAACTCAGAATGATTTATCCAGTCTAACTTATAAGGCAAGTTTATTGTGTATTGCTAATGTGTTGTTTTCTATTCTTGATACATTGTTAAAAAATTAAAGTTTACGATATCCATCATTATTATTGTAATCTATTGAATTGTTTTTTTTTAAAGTCTATGAAAACAGCCCTCCCGGCAAAGGATGCACACTATTAGGGTTGCAAAATTCACGAGAATTTTCAAACAGGGTAAATTTCCCGGGAATTTTCCAGGAATTTTGGTGTCATAAATTGAAACCTGTGTCGCTATTAATGAGTTGCAAGTGACAGTAATATTTTAATAACTAAAAGATACAAAATATATTATCTTATATGTCATATTATACTAAAATCTAATAACTAATAATGAGATAGTTCTGTTAAATTGTTCACACAGGTTCACATTCTATAATGCCATTTCATCATTTCATCATAGTATTTTTCAGTTCTAAAAATAGATTTGAAAGTTCTCGAAAATTCCCGACAATGAAAATTCCCGGAAAGTTTCCCACCCTTTGCAACCCAACACACTATCATAATTTATCCTAAATTATATTCATACTATTTTCATATGTTACAATATAATATTTCGACAAACATTTTCCTAGTAATGTAAGCTAAGAATATAATAGAGTATACACTACACGGACTAGGTACCAAAAACGGGCTCAATTTTGGATGTTTGTCTTGTGTCCAGTTCACTGACATTTAATTCGCTGGTATGTTATATCTAAACAACATGTCCCACTTGATAGTATTATTACCCTGTTAAGTGTTGACAACTTTTAACCTGCCTGCTATTGAGAGTATCAAATGACAACATTTTGATTTAGAAAATAAAAAGCTCTTTACTATAATTGGTATCAGTTGTTAAATTTCTTCCCAAAACCAAGTTTTATCATTAAAATGAATGGTATTGGATGCCAAAATAAAAATTGACATCTTTCAATAAAGGTGAGCTATTTATAATCTTTTTTTTTTCTGAAAACAGAAGTTATGTAGTTTAATTGGACAAGGATTTGCAGGGTTAGACCCAAGACAAAGTAGTGTGTATTTTTGTACAGAATTTACAAATATTTTAAGATTAAAGGTGCTAAATTGATAATATTTGGGACCTAGAAATTGACACAAATGGGTCGCAACGCATATACTAATGTAATATGAATGTACATAAATTGATTTACATTCAATTGTTTCCGTTTTTACTATAATTTCAAATATTTATGTTCGGCGAAATACGCCAGAAGTCTCAATCGAATAGCAATCTAAAGCATCTAATATACCTCCATAGTATTTATTGTGCATGCTCTACAGATAAGAATACAGGTCACTGTTTGACAGAACTTGTGGAATATGTCTAGCCTCGTTCTTTGAGTCTCTTGTAAAAAAAATTGGCCCGAAACCAGAGCAGTTATTTTAATTTGAGGAAGCTCATTTCGTCCAGTCCTTATTTTTATACGACTACATTTTGTTGTGGATGTATACTGCTGTCGACCCTGTCCATTTATCTGTCCATAATTTATTTGTGGACACTCTACAGGTCACAATTTTTGACTTAACTTGAAATATGGGCATTTCTCCCAAAGATTTTGGTTTCTCTCGATATTGGCATGAATCGAGCCAGATCTCGTTTTAGCTTCTAAATCCTCCAGAGGTCACAATTTTCATCCAGTTACATATTTATATCCCAAAGATCTGGGTTACTAATCTTGATACTTCAGACCGTAACTTGCTGGATTATGACCCCTGATAGTACAAAAACGCCCTTTGTAATCTTGTTCTGTCCATCAAATAAAGACGGACATTCGCTAAACAATGTGTTATGACGGGAATTTTGCCCAGGCACTGACAAGATGAAGCCAGACAGAAATATCCCGATGAACTTTCTGGTCAAATGTAAGGATCGAACATGCGGCCTCCAGCCAGGCTAGCGAGCCAGTGTCTTACTACCGTGGTTCTCAACAATTTAAGATACTGATGATGAATAGAAATTTTAGAATGTTTAGGATCTTTTGTATACAATTTGTTAGTGTCTTTGTAAAGCTGTGTATCTTTGTATAATTATGTACATGTAAACATATTTATCTTTGCTTATTGCGTGTATCTTTCTTTTAGTTCTATTTGCATATGCACATGACCTTATAATTTTTTCTTACGCAATAAAGCTTCTTCTATTATCTTATTTAAAATAAATGTATCATAAGCTTAGTAGTATAACCTTATGTAATATTTGAACCAAATGTAATTTTTATTTATTAAATATTTACTTTAATTTTTTTTTGTTTTGTTTAAATTTGAATGTGATTTGAAAGTCTTATAGAATCTGACCCAAAAGGCTTATAACTTGAACAATCTAAATATTTAGAGCAGTGTAATATGATACTTAACATGTCCTATACACCACATCACCACAAGGTAT
The DNA here is from genome assembly GCA_036850965.1 of Patella caerulea. Classification (NCBI taxonomy): domain Eukaryota; kingdom Metazoa; phylum Mollusca; class Gastropoda; family Patellidae; genus Patella; species Patella caerulea. The sequence continues at coordinate 456,027 of JAZGQO010000008.1, read as the reverse complement.
TGTCTTTGACAACTTGATGACAGGATTCCCTTTAACAAATCTGTATTGTCTGTGGGGGTCACATTCCAAAATTTGAAGAAAACTGGCTGATTTTCACCTAGTCCCACGACTGTATAGGCATGCTCTCTATGGGGGCATAACTTGCTTGCAATGTTAGAAATTCGTTATTTTTGGCAGTGGAAGGTATTTCATAAATTGAAAATTCATGATTTTTGGCGAATGTGAGTATTCCATAATTTAAGTGTGCCGTTAAGATTTTCACATATATTTGTAAAATACAACCTTCGAATACCGATTTAAGGTAATACAGTCAGTTAAGTGGAAAAATTAAGTATTTTTATTTAACGTTTAGAAAACCTTTGAATACGGACCTAGACTACCAGGCTAGCGAACCAACGCCTTATCCACTTCCTAGCCATCATGACCCCGTTGCGAGGAAATAAAAATGATGACAAGAAAAAATATATTTTCTTGTGGTTGAAGAAACCGAATTAGGAGGGAAAGATACTCTTCAAAAAAAGAAACGCACAACCCATTTTTAATCATTTTATTATTTACACAAAGTCGTTCTTTCCATAACTCTTACTTGTTTTAATGTCATTATGTAAGGATAAAAGAAATTCATTGTTGGTTTTAAATGTAATGTTACTAATTGTGACTGGTCATCATTTTTGTCGAAATTTAACAGAAACATGAATTTAACAACTTCACGAGCTTTTCGCATGGAACCTACATCTAAGGTCTTTAAAATCCCGGGGTTCTCTGTGTCGGGGTAGTCGAGTGGTGACAGACATAAGTTTTAAAGTTACAAGGCCCAAAACAAGGCACGATACTAGATGTTTCCGATCTGTGAAATATCTTTCCGTGTTATAGCCACAATTCTAACCCAAACCCTTCAAAATAGTTTTAGATAAACCTAACCCGAACCCTAACCCCATCCCAAACCTTTCAGAATAGTTTTATATAAACCTAACTCGAACTCTAACCCTAACCCAAGGGAAAATATTTCACAGATCGGAAAGATCTAGTATTATGCGAAAAGAAGAGAATCATATCAATGGCGAAGCTAACTCCAAGCGCCCTCTATTTATTATATCTGACAACGTACAATACACAGTATCATAAAAGGGAGGAAACTCTTGTTTAAGTCCTAATTTATTACATTTGCTCATCCTCAGATTAAACATAATCTTAAAAAACTAAACAGTTCAATTTCACCTAGAAATCATAAAAAAGGTCATTGACACAGAAGAACACAGAGTCACTAAACTTTACGAAAGTTAATGAACAACATAGTCCTTTTAGTAAGCCGGTGGTTTCCTAACACGAGCAGGAAAACGTGACACATCATCTGGAATAACATCATTCCGATCTTCAGGCAAATGATTTTCATTTAGCACAGGTATACACGAACCATTGTCAGAGACAACTGTTTTTGGTAAACCGTGCGTTGCAAAGATACTACGCAACTTAGTAATTGTTACTTTAGATGAATTTGTACTGCAAACTAATGTTTCTATCCACTTCGAATGTGCGTCAACTACCACTAATATCATCTTCCCCTCCATTGATCCAGCGTAATCAATATGAAGACGACTCCAGGGGTCAGAAGGCCACTCCCATGGGTGCAGTGGTGCAGTTGCAGGATTGTTCCTATGAGCTTGACACGTCACACAACTCCTTGCACAATTGTCTACATCCAAGTCTAGACCAGGCCACCATACATAAGTACGAGCTAAACCTTTCATCTTATTGACACCAGGGTGTGTTCCATGAAGTTCGTCTAGAATAAGTTTACGTCCATTCGGTGGTATTACTACTTAAATACTACTCCAGAAAAGACAACCAGACTCGACACTTAAACCAGTCTTTATCTTTTCATAAGGTTTAAAAGAATCATCCACATTATTAGGCCATCCTTTTAGAACAAACTGACGAACCCGTGACAAAACTGGATTATGTGACGTCCAAGTAGCAATCTGTTTAGCATTAACAGGGGGGTTTTCTACAGACTCGATTAACAATACAAAATCAGTTTCATCATCTTCGTTTGCAGTTTGTATAGGTAACGGTACGCGACTTAATCCGATTGCGCTTCCTGGCTTATAAATAATATTATAGTTATAAGCACGTAGCCAAACTGCCCAACGTTGAACTCGCGGAGATACCATCTGAGGAACCGCCTTCTTCTTTTCGTTGAATAAGGATATCAACGGTTTATGATCTGTATTTACTGTTACACTTTTACATTAATATACTTGTGAAATTTCTTCATACCAAATATCAACCCACAACCTTCTGTATCTAACCGCGAATAGTTTTTTTACAGCAGAAGTTAGAGTTCTTGAAGCAAACATAATAGGTTGTTCACTACCATCAGGCATAACTGTAACACTATCCTGTCTCACGGGACCAAAAAGGAGCTGTGACACTATGGGGCCACAGAAGTGACAATGATCATCTAGGCCTTTCTACTAGGGGTTTTCTTCGGACTTCACGTTGATTAAAATATGATCAATTATTCCGATCTTCAATTAACTGACACTGGAACACTTTTTACGTTAAATATGTTTTTATATCTATCTAACATCCATAATACAGGTAACTACAATATTATTGAATATAAGTTCAATATCCTTGGCTTGTGTTCTGAGGCGGCATTCCCTCGCCTCCGGGAAGGCTGTGGTGTTCTCCCAACCTTCCAATGGTATCTAAAATGTATTTCCTACCGCCCCATCATGATATCTGAATCCGGCTTGTGAGCCAGGGCAGCTCACGGTAGGAACTTCCCCTTGAATCTCTCGAATGATATCTGAAGAAACTTAAACTGCGAATGTTCTTATAAAGAGGTTACGTGCATGAGTCAGAATTGAGCCCCGGGAAATTGACTCGGTGCTTCCTTTATCGGATTGGTCAACTGCACAGATGCTACCCTGAATTTCAAGACAGTGTACTTATATGGGCACATAGGAGAGAGACTAACCACGCTTTTAACTCATGGGGTTACCTTTTTTGGATTATCAGACAATGATGTCATTGCCCGATTTTAACCACCAGACATATTCTTATTAGCCTAGTTCTTGTTGTCACTAGTACTAGCTAATATCTTCAATATATTAAACAGACCCTTACAGAACTTTATAACATCTACAGTATATAGGGTCTATAGTGTAACATAACATGAGCTAATACTGAACCAAGTCCGTACGGTGAAGCATCACACGTAAGTGTGAATGGTTGGCTTGGATCATAGTGAATTAGGAAATTAGAACTCAACAACATTTCTTTAGACCGTTCAAATGCCACCTGTTGAGTTTTATTCCATTTCCATCTTACATCCTTCATCAATAATTCATGAAGTGGTCTCAAGACTGTTGAAGCATTTGGAAGGAAACGATGATAGAAATTAAGAAGCCCTAAATAAGCTTGTAATTCTGTCGTTGAAGTAGGCCTAGGGGCATCCTGTATCTCTCTAACCTTCTGTTCCATAGGATGAATACCAGATGAATCGATACAATGTCCAAGATAGCTAACTTGTGACAACTGGAAACTACATTTTTCTTTTTTAAGACGCAGATTGGCTTCCTTTAACCTTGCCAGCACTGCATCAACATTAGCGAGTTGATCTTCCTCGGTCTCTCCTGTAATAAGTATATCATCCAGGTAAACTGCAGTGTGAGGTATACCACCTAACAAGTTCCCCATCGTCCGCTGGAATATAGCAGGTGCTGAGGAGACGCCATAAGGTAATCTTGTATATCGGAAAAGTCCTTTATGAATGTTGATTGTTACATATTCCCTCGACTCCTCATCCAATACCAACTGTTGATAAGCATGACTTAAGTCTAACTTTGTGAAAGTTACTCCACCAGATAACTTTTCCCACAGATCTTCAAACCTCGGAATTGGGTACTGTTCAACAGAAGCAACTTGATTAACTGTCAACTTGTAGTCACCACAAATTCTAATAGTATGGTCACCTTTCAACACCGGAACTATGGAGGCTGCCAATTTGGAGAATGTAACAGGTTCTATCACTGCATCTCGAAGTAAACGGTCAAGTTCGTCTTCAATCTTCTGTTTCATGGCGTAGGGTACTGACCTTGGTTTATAAAACTTTGGACCTTGAGTTTTATCAACATGAATGTGAGCTGCAACACCTTTAAGCTTGTCTAAATCTCCAGAAAATACTTCTTTATGACGTTCCAAAACATCTTCAAGGGTTAACTTAACTTTGTTAGATGCAACAGAATCTGTGCTATTTCCAGCGATGTCTCCTAGATCTAAAGGTAAGTCCCTAATCCACTCTCTTCCTAATAAGGAGTGTCCATTACCTTCTACAATTATAAGCCGTAGTTGTTTCTGACGATCTAACACGCTGACATCAACTTCACATTCCCCCGAGACTGGAATTAAATCACCTGTATACGACTTGAGCTTAACTTTACTTGGTTTCAAATCCACTCCAACAAGTAGTTCTGATACTTTCTGTTGACTCATTAAGGTAACAGAGCAACCAGTATCAACTTCCATGGACACAGAATTTCCATTTATCCGAACAGCCATCATGATCGGAACATCTACTTTAGGGGACCTGGATTCTGACACATGATAAAGAGTAAGACATTCCTCTTCCCCTGGAATTTCTTCTACGCGATGTGCTCGAGACGTACTCACTCGCCTTGAACCATGACTGGATCCCTTGGTGCACATACTCTTCAAATGACCCTTTTCAGAGCATCTATAACATTTAGTCCGCTTATATCGGCATGATGATGGATCATGATTTGAACCACATCTAAAACACTGTTTCTGTTCTGTATGGCCAACTGATGATCTTGGTTTAGAATTTCTCAATCCACTAGCGCAAGAATTGTAGCCTTTATTTTGTGTTGACCTGGGTTTATTTCTACCTCCATAAACAGCATTAACCTCAGACTTATTTAATGAAGTACCATTATGCATATCATTAAGATTACTGGAAGCAGTTTCCACAGCAACAGCTATCTTCAAGGCATTATCAAATGTAAGCTGAGTTTCTGCTAACAACTTCCTCTGAATAGACTCGTTTCCTACGCCAGCTACCAATCTATCACGTAACATTGACTTCAAATTATCTCCAAAATTACAATTTTCAGAAATTTTGTGTAATTCGGCAACATAGTTCTGAACTGATTCAGCCTGTTTTCTCATACGAGAATGAAACTTAAAGCGTTCAACGATTTCACTTGGCCTAGGAGACAAATGATTTTTAACTAAAGTTTTTATCTCATCAAATGTTTTGTCTGTTGTTGAATCTGGCAGGCATAAACTTCTAATCAAAGAATAAGTCTTTGTCCCAACACAACTCAGTAAAACGGCTCTTTTCTTCTCCGCAGTACCAATATCGTTCGCCACGAAATACTGTTCAATTACTTCACAATATTCATCCCAGCTCTGCAAATCAGCATCAAAACTTTCGATTTTCCCAATTGCAGCCATTACTGATTCTGATGAAATGTGACCCGGCTCGAAAAAATCAAACTGTGCTTCCGTAGAATTAAACAATTCTAACATTACCACACATAGTAATGACAAAATCAGTCGTAAAATCGAATGGAACATCGATTACAGTTGTTACAGGAACCAACTTGAATAAGAATCATCAAACTGTCGTCAATACACGCTGGTTTTCATACAAATATAAATGAAACATTCCACCACGTGACAAATTTCCTTGACGTCTGACAGCGAACTTCTCACCTCAAATTTTCCATTATTCTGATACGTGTAATCTACGTTAACCTCTTCTCATTTGGCCTGTTCACCCCTCCATTGGTTTTATCGTCGCCAATTTATGTCGGGTAGTGGAGTGGTGACAGACATAAGTTTTAAAGTTATAAGGCCCAAAACAAGAGAATCATATCAATGGCGAAGCTAACACAAAGCGCCCTCTATTTATCATATCTGACAACGTACAATGCACAGTATAGTAAAAGGGAGAAAACTCTTGTTTAAGTCCTAATTTATTAGAATCGGTTCCCAAATCAGTTGCACATGTAAACACTCAAGGAACCAAGTGATGCCATATCTGAATGAAGACCAACGCGACAACACTATTGGTCGATTACAGCCAGGTGAATCCAAGACAGATGTAGCCAGTCTGCTGAATGTTTCCCTTATTTTCATTTCTCGCCTTTGGGATAGGTACCGACAGCGAAGTTCAACATGTGACCGCCCAAGCTCAGGCCAAACAAGAGTGACCCCACCTGTCCTGGATCGTCACTTCCGGTTACGTCATTGGCGTAAATGGTTTTCAACAGCATCCTCTACTGCAGCAGCAATTCCCGGACGGCGTAAAATCTCGTACAAGACAGTCCGTAAACGCCTGTGACAAATATTGATTTTAATGTATGTTTCTTACTGCTAATTCAGTGAATGGTGGGAGGGGGCACTGATTTTGTTACACTTACTTTAAGGCAAAACACTTTTCACACTTGCCTGTCGTATTTATTAATAGGTTATTATTCTTTAACGTGCACACCTTGCCTTTATGTTAAACCTTCCATGCCTTTATTTTACTGAGTATTTCTATGCCTGCTGTAAGACTTTCCTCAAGTAAACCTGAAGTATCAGGGGAGGTAATTTACTTTCTAAATATCTACATTTGTATAAATCAAATTTAATTTGAATAGTATCTGCATTATTTGTATATCAAAATCTCCGCATATGCATATTGTAATAGTGAAATAATGTCATTTGTAAAAGTTTACGTTCTTTGGATTATTGTTAGGCTAATTCACAGTCATAGTTATCATCAACATATTTTGTCACCGTAACAGATATATAGAGTAAGATTTTTCTGGGTAGGAGGGAAGAAAATCTGAACAGGGAACGTTATGATTTAAATTAAGTAAATTGTAACAGGGAAGATTAGATTTTATAAGGAAAGCAAGTTATACATTAGTGTTATTTTTAGAGGTGTTATTTTTCTATTTTAATTTCACACTGGAAATTATCTCAAGTAAATGAATGTCGATGTCATTCTTATCCACCCTTGGTAATACTTTATCCTTGACCGGTCGGAATAAAGTTATTTGAAAAGTATAAAAATCGTCTTTTCTTCAGTGTTTGAGGGTAACACTAAAGAAATAGATATATATATATATATATATATATATATATATTTATTTGGTGGCAGAGGTGGGATTATCTTGCTAAACTGTACATAATAATACATATCATGGCATCTAGAACTTATCCTATTGGACATAGATCACAGCCAGCCTCAATGACCATGGAGAGTCTTGAGTCTGCTGTAAGATGATCTTTGTAGATTAGAGGAGATGATTAGAATAAAGGAGAGCAGACTGAATGTCTCACCTTCTTCAACATACTTACGACAAAGGAGACCAGGTGTGGTGAACCAGTTTACCCCATCACTGTTTTCTACACAGGGATGTCTGAATGCGTCCACGGTTCCATGTATTTCGTCGAGATCAAGTTCTCAAGTCCCAAGTTCGATCGGTCTACTCAATCGAGCTACATCAACACCAGTGGCTGCTGTCACTGATAGAACGCCTTATCATTGTAATGTACAAAGAAGTGTTACACACAATGGTCAGGTTGACCAGGAAAGAATTGTTAATTTTGATACTAATGCAACTGGTATTTATAGAAAGCCTACATCTACCCCTAATAAATTTGACGGTAAATCTAGACTTAGTGATTATCTTATACAGTTCGAAGTAACTGCTAGGATTAATGGTTGGACAGATAAGGAAAAAGCAGAATTTTTGGCGGTTAGTTTGGTCGGATCCGCCCAAGAATTACTTGGTACTTTGGGTCCACATGTCATAGGTAATTATCAGCTGATGCTTGATGCACTTCGGCAGAGATTTGCCCCTCCTCAGCTGACACAGGTTTACAAAACTGAGCTCCGTGGAAGAACGAGATGTAATACTGAATCTCTTCCATAGTTTGCTCAAGCTATAAGAAGAATGGTGAGTCTTTCTTATCCCCAGGTCATCGTAGAAATGAGGGAAATTCTGGCTTTAGTTCATTTTTTTGAGAATTTAAATAATATACAGATGAGAATGTTAGTCAGTCAAGCTTAACCAACCGATCTTAATGGTGCTCTTCACCATGCTGTAGCTATAGAAGCTATAGAGCAAACTGATAAGAATAAGAAAGAGTTTTCAGGAATCAGCTTACTTTGTGACCTCCGCTAAAACTGTTCGAAGTGACGTTCACAAGGACAAAAAAGGAGGCTAGGAAAAGGATGATTCGGAGCCAACAAAGGCTGGTAGGCAGGATATTGATCAGTCAGCTGAAATAAAGATGCTGAAGGATGAAATTCTGGCTATGAAAGAGATCATAGCAACTCTCTCATCTAAACTGAACACGGAATCAAGAAATAAGCCGCCTCTTACGTCTATTACATGTTGGCTTTGCTTTGAAAAGGGACATTATGCGTCATCATGTTCTAATAGGAGCTCGTTGCAAGGACCGCCAGGGACAGGGATTTCCCAAGATATTAAAAGAAGCGATGCTGAACGGAGTGTCGGAATGATGACTCCAAATTCGAATAGATTATTTCTGACCAGTTTTGTTGAGGGATTACCGACAGATATTTTAATTGATACTGGTGCCAGTATTTCCATGGTATCCACTGAATTTTACGATAAGCTCAAAAATAAACCCCCGTTAGCCAATACGAGCTACACAGTGAAACAGGCTGATGGTTTGCCATGGATGTACGGGGTAAAGGGATATTTTCTGTAACTATAGGGAAAATACATATGCAAATCAAATGTATGGTTTTAAAGCTTTCTACTGAGGTTGTTTTGGGTTTGGACTTTTTGATGGAGAAAGACATTATCATTGATCCAGCAAGGAGGGAGTTGTGTCATAATGGAAATGTTTTACCTTGTAGACTAAAAGGGGGAATTGGTGTTTTTCGGGTTCGAATGACAGATGATTGTTTGGTGTTACCTGGGGAGGAGAGTATAATCACTGCTAAAGTGAATTCTTCAGGCCAGGGTATAATTCCTGTTGAGGGGGTAGTAGAGGGACTGAAATCAAACTTAGACAATCCTATTGTCGGGAGAACTTTGGTGAGACCAGCAGAAGATGGTACTGTGTTCATCAGAGTCATAAATCCCTATCCAGAAGAGAAATTGATGAAGAAGCATGACACTACTGGCCTAATGGAAACTGCCCCTCAGATTCATGAGTGCACTACAGTTTCGGGTAACGATGGTGATAATGAGCTGATTAAAAACCGCATGAAGAAGCTCTTAAAGTGTTGACACGAAACAAGGATTATTTGCCCCCGGATCCATTCACTCTTTTTGATTTGTTTTTGTTTGTGGTCTCTTAGTATGATGTCTTATCTGTATATTTGTTTTTGTGTAGAATTGTGTGTGGTGCAGCCCCCCTGCACTTACTATTAGGTAGAACAGATTTAATTCATTATTCTATTGATACTGGTTCATCGAGACCAATCCGCCAACCGTTGAGAAGATTGCCGTTTTCTTCAAGAGACGAAGTTAGGAAACACTTAGTTGAAATTTCTTGTCGTGATTTAATTGGAGAGAATTTTGGACCTTGGGCTTCCCCAGTTGTGCTTGTTGGGAAAAAAGATGGTACAACCAGATTTTGTATTGACTTCAGGAAGGTGAATGCAGTGACAATTAAAGATGCCTACCCCTTACCACGGATAGATGAGACTTTAGATTGTTTAAATGGTGCTAAGTGGTTTTCTTGTCTTGATCTGCAGAGCGGATTCTGGCAAGTCAAGCTTAACCCAAAAGATAAAGCTAAAACGGCTTTTACAACCCCGTTTGGGATATCAGTTCAAAGTCATGCCAATGGGCCTTAGTAATAGTCCCGCTACCTTTGAACGACTTATGGAACGCGTTCTTTCTGGTCTTCATTGTCTCTTCATCTACTTAGATGATATAATTGAAATCGCCTCAAATTTTGAGGAGCTTTTGTTTAGACTGGAAGAAATATTACAACGTTTAATAGGTGCTGGGTTAAAACTCAAACCTAAAAAATGTCAATTGTTTGCTAACGAAGTACTTTATTTGGGATATTGGAATAGTCACCAGATCCAGTCGGCCAACGTATTGAGCCGTGTGTAGACTTTATCCATGAATGTTATTATTATATAGGCCTAGGCCTTCATTCAGTCGACCAAGCCGTGGCGTGTGTAGACCTGATCGATGGATGTTATTATTATAGGCCTTTATTCGAGGTCTGTGTTTAAGCCTCATGGTGTATTTTCTAAACTGGTGGATGTTTTTATATTGTTAGCCTTTTGGCAAAGGTTAACGGGGTGATGTTACTGACCTTCTCTAGTAAGGCAGTGTATTGGAACTATGGTACGACGACAGCAAGCCTAGCACCAAAAGGTGATTTTGAGATAATGATCATACATTTGATTTTATTAGTTTTTTAAGTAGATCTCATCATTCTTCTCACAAAACTTTTTACAGATTCAAAATCGGATGAATTTTTTTTATTTTATTGAGGTTCAAAGCTGCGATTTTTGACTTTTCACGGAAGAAAGGTTTTTCAACACTCTGAACTGGTCATTTTTGGCGTTTTTTGTGATGCCATAGTTCATTTTATATCGAAACTATCAAAAATGTAGATGTATATTCATGAAATACAACTTTAAAGCTAATGATGTTTCAATTTTCACATTTGTGTAACAATAACTCCGGTTTCCCCAGCAACTCCAAAATACGGAGGTTTTCTCAAAAACCCATTGTTTCAAAGTGATTTTGGTCATTTTTTTCATGAAAAATTGGTCTTATCCATGTTATATCTGAAATATTGAATCTGGTTGTAATGCATTTTAAAATCAGAAGCTATCAAATAAGATTAAAAGAAAAAAAAATCGTAAAAATATCTATATATGCCTTTTCTCAAGAGCTGGATTTATGTTCATTTTTCACCAATTGTCCGCGGCACACATTTGCCTATTTTTGGGGCGTTTTGGGGACATTAACAGAATAAGAAAGAATGGAGATACGGAAGTGAAATTATGGGAACATGTCAAAAAGTTTGTGAATTTTTAAAATTACATATTTCCAATCCGCCATATACTATCAATTCTGGTTGTCATAGCAGCCAAAATGGAAAAAATGCAATTTTTGACCATTTTCAACGCTATTTACCATAACCCAAAAGGTGATCACCACATTTAAAAATAAGCATTTTAAAATATTTAAAACCCAAGTAATGTCAAATGATATTGATTGTATAAGTTTGAGAAAAATATTAAGGAGTTTGAGTGGTTACCTTGAGTGGTTACCTGTATATTTTTTTAAAAAAAGCATCAGTTTCCGATAATTTATAATCTCATTAATATTAATTTTTATATTATTTTAAGTCAGTAGGTGTCAGGCAAGATTGAACAATAAATAATAACAAAATATTTATGTGCCATCTTTATACACAGGAGAGCGTTTACCTTTGAAAAACATTCCGCAATTGGAAATTGCCCAATTTTAGGGTTAAAAAAATTATGAAGGAATTGAGATTTTCAAGTGAAATTTGTGTACCGTACTGGTAAATGTAGTGAATTTTTACAATTACTTATCTTTTCTCTTCTATAATACTTAATATTTGGTTGTTATAGCAATCAAAACAAAAACAAACCCTCAAAAAGGCAATGTTATTCAATTTTCAAACCAATTGATCACCATGACAAACCAATTGATTACGGTACCACATTTTAAGTACGATAGCAGAAATCATTTTAGCACATATTTACAGCTAATGTGATATAAAATATTGTGAATTGTATAATTTTAGTGAAATATTAAGGATTTTGGATGGTTGCCATAGCAACCACATAATTTTAAAGAAAGGACAACTGTTGTTTCATTATCACTGTTTTCTGCATTCGTTGCTTACATTATTGTTAGAATTCTGCTTTTTTTTGTTTTTACTTCACTTTTGAATATTTCTATTATTCCTTCAAATCAGTATGTAGCCTATTGTCATTGAGCAACTTTCTTAGTTTTTGTAGATTTTAATCAATGTTATGTAAATAAATATCAAATAAAGGCCTAAAGGAGTAAAACTAAAAGGCCTTACGCTTGTATCGGTTCTTACAATTTGTTGATTGATCAAAAATGTGATACTTGAGATGTTAATTAGTTCCTCTAAAAAACAAGAATTAAAATTATAATAATCAGTGTGACAACTGTTATATAATGCTAAATAATAATTTTTTTTGCAAAATTGGGTATCCATATCGACACTGATTATTTTTTGACATGACTGACCTAATTAGTAAATTCATCTGTCGGCTCCATCATCTCAAAGTCAAACGAAATGTTGTAAAAAATGCCCAACGACAAATCCAGAAATAGAGCCATTTTTTAAAATGTTTCAGCTGGCGTTAATTCTTTCGTTGATCCAACTTTATTAGGGTACAATTCCATTTTTAAGTGAAAAGAAATCGTATTAATTATCCATAGACTATACTACGTTATCGTCATCACGCCGACTCACGGCTGCGGTCAGTAAAGTAAAGACTACACACAGAGACCTGTGTGGATATTTTCCGGTTTCAAACCCATTCGTGTGCACAGAAATACTTTTAACACTGGGCTTGAATAATCCATGGAACAGCGAATTTATGATTTCAGAGCATTGAAACGGTCGTCTATTTTACGGAATTTTTCCATTCTTGACAAATGTTTGGCGTCAAACGTAGAGACGTGGAGTAGCTCGAAGGAAATTTCCGTTCGATCCTCCACATCGTCACATGGTTATAAAAGCGCGCGAATATGAGTCACGTGATGTAAATATAATCAATCCCGTGAAAGTCGTAAAAAAATGGATTTTAACTATGTTATTTATTTCCAGGCAAGTCTTTTATACATATAACATAACGCTTACATTCATAAATTAACATCGGATTTGCCTTTCGATGTAATTTACCGCGAATATGAGTCTTAGGAACTTGGAATACATTTTTTTAGTTTTGAAGCCTTCAACTTAAAAAAAGGGCATGGTATTTCGAAATGCCAACAAAGCACCCCCCGCCGATCGAAAGATCGTTCAATTATCTTTCTAATGATATTAAAATGAACAAAAAATATTAAAAACAGAAACCTCCGCCGAGCACATGAAGTGGGGTACCCTCGTTTAAAAACGTGACAAAATTTTTTAGCGTAACGTCAAAACACGCGAAATTGACGTTTTTTAATTGATTGTTTTGAAATTAATATAAGGAACACATATATAAAATTTATATCAAACAAAAGAACAATTTTTCTGCTTCCAAAATATTTTTAAATTATTACAAATGATGAAATAGCGACTGTGTGACGTTAAGTTGAAGAAAGGTTACAAATCGGGAAAAAACGACTTTCTTCCAACGCGAGCAATGGAGCTGTGACACCTACTAGCAGTGAAGTCAACGATGTACAGCGTGATGTCCATGTCACAGTAACATTACCACGCGTAACGCCAATAGAAATAGTAATTACTTACTTTGTCTGATTGTTATGATGTCCATTCTTATTTATGAATTAGCATATATCCGTTATTTATTGTAACAGTTAAAGTCATAAAATGTAAATTGTATGTCCATATTATTAGTAGAACACAGGTTAAACGAAGTGTCTTTATCTAACTCATGACTCCTCGTCACCCACCGTCGTACTCGTAGAAATGTAAACAAATCGTATTCATGAACCATAATTAATTTATGTGGTTAAGATGCTTATTTTATTAATTGTTGTGTAAGGAACGACTTGATAAATCATTGTACATCGTAGTTTTGGTAACACGTAATTTTATATAACTAGAGATACGGATTGGCATAGGGACTATATTGTACCACGTCACTTAGCGACTGTTCCGCGTGACGCATTGTGGTGCATTTTTGTTGATGTTTTTATTTGTTTCATAATTTATTTATTACTTGTTCGAATTTCATATGCATGGTCGCAAAATGTACATAATAGTTAAAAATGTAAAAGGGCAACAAAAGGGCAAGTTAATAGCGGGGGAATAATGTTCTATGTACGAATTAAAATATTGCGCCGAACGGGACTTAAAAAGGGCACGTAATTATTGGTCACGGCGTTCACGTGACACCCGACCGAAGGTTATAAATAGAACCCCGTTACGGCAGTATGGCAGATAACGTCTCAGCGTCTTACGTGAAAGAATTGTCTTCTTAAGCAGTCGAAAACAGCTTTTTTACGATTATTCACTATTCCACAATTAAAAATAGAGACTTTAAAGCAGATTATGCAGAAACTAGAAGATTTGGAACGGGTTGATGCTACAAATAAAAGAAATGGTTATGATCGCCGGCAAATAGTGTGTTTTAGTTGTAACACACCAGGTCATTTTATGAGAGATTGTCCGCAAAAACCAAATTCGGGATATTCAAGAGATGGTAATTGCAGTATGGCAGATAACGTCTCAGCGTCTTACGTGAAAGACTTGTCTTCTTAAGCAGTCGAAAACAGCTTTTTTTTTACGATTATTCACTATTCCTCAATTAAAATAGCAAATTTATTATAAACCTGAAGGTGAGATAGCAGTTTCTCAACAAGTCAATTATGATAAATACGAAATAGTAATGTATGACAATCTTGGGCTTTCGTATATTTTATTTATACTGGGTACCGTTTGTTTGTCACTGTGCGGTACGCTAGTTTAGTTAGTATGGAGGACCCTTAGGGACAATGTAAGACGTTATCTTCCACCACGCCGGACGCCATTTCACTATTTTTATATATTTTCATATTATAATAAGCGTTGTTGTATTGGTGATATTTAATGAATCCAGCTTAATTATATAAAAGCCATTCCATTGCTGGAGCAGAAACCTACAAACTTGTATTGTTGTAATATGTTCATACACGGAGAAAAGTATAAAAATCGTCTTTTCTTCAGTGTTTGCGGGCATAGAGTTATACAGAAACTAGAGTCCGCACTGATCACGTGACTCCCATGACTACAACGTTAAAGGTTTGTGCCGGAATGAAGCGACGGCCGCCATGTTAGTTCCGGGGAGTATGCACGTAAATACCCGGATGTTCACTATGTTATCGCATCAATCAATCCGTGCACAAATATTACATTTTTAAATTTTCTCACCCAAGTATTTATTGTTTGATAAAAATAATAATAAAGATCCATGGAACGACTTATCTCCGGGCCCCTCTTTTCACGTAAAGGTTATAGAATAATTTATTTTGACATATACCAGCGATCTCGACCGCAGTGTCTCTATCTGACTATACGCTACTAGGCCTATTTACTTTACCTTCGCTTTCTGTTTTAATTTTTATTAAAACGTTCATCTTTTGAATTAGTGCAATGTCCACAATATGAATTCTTATACAGTAAATTTGTTTTAAAAATTTATGGAACTAATTAATAAAGAGTGTAGAGAAATGAATGTTTTTGGGGTTTTTTTTTAATTTAAGTACTAAAAGTTAACAGAAAACAATAGCTCGTAGAATTATATGTACTGGTATTTTTTATTTATTTGTTAATTACTTTATTTCAGGAAATTTGGGAATGGAAAGTGAAGAAAAATTAATAGCCTACGTATAATGTTGTAGGCCTATTTCTATTTACCGCCCGGTATTGATTTATTTCAATATTTGTTAATTATTTTTAGAATTATATGGAACTGAAAAGGGAAGAGAAACTAAAAACAGCCTGCAGAAAATATTGTATTTTTATTTATTTATTTGTTAATTTGTTTTAGAAAATTATGGAATGAAAAGTGACATGTCATTGTCAGCGATACCGTACTCTACTTTCACTTTCAATTTAATTTCCAGTATAATATTTGATACATAAAAATATGTCCCGAATGTGTATTCTATAGTAAATATGTACTGGTATTTTTATTTATTTTTTAATTTTTTTATTTCAGGAAATTTGGGAATGTAAAGTGAAGAAAAATTAATAGCCTACGTATAACTATAATGTTGTTTATTTCTATTTACCGCCCGGTATTGATTTATTTCAATATTTGTTAATTATTTTTTAGAAATATATGAAACTGAAAAGGGAAGAAAAACTTAAAACAGCCTGCAGAAAATGTTATATTATTAATTATTTATTTGTTAATTTGTTTTAGAAAATTATGTAATAAAGTGACATGTCGGTGTCAGCGATCCCGTAGGCCTACTCTACTTTCACTTTAATTTCCAGTTTAATATTTGATACTTTAAATTATGTCCCGAATGTGTATTCTATAGTAAATGTGACTAATAAATTTATAAATTGAAATCTTACCTTACTGTCATAAAGTTTGCTTAACTTTTTGAGGCCTATGACACAGAGTATTATTATTAGTAAAGAGGGTTAAGTAAGAGTAGACGCGACGCAGAGGAGAGACACTGTTGTTATCGAGATCGCGGACATGTCAAAATAAATTATTCTATAACCTTTACGTGGAAAGAGGGGCCCGGTGACAAGTCGGTCCATTGATCTTTATTATTATTTTTATCAAACAATAAGTATTTGGGTGAGAAAATTTAAAAATGTAATATTTGTGCACGTTTTAAAACAGTTCGACACCGATTGATTGATGCAATAACATAGTGAACATCCGGGTATTTACGTTCAGACTCCCCGAACTAACATGGCGGACAAGGCTCCATCACTCGGCTAATCTCGACAGATTCCGTAAACTACGTAGACTACATCTCGTCTCGGATGTATGACACTCGGCTAATCTCGACAGATTCCGTAAACTACGTCAACTACATCTAGTCTCGGATGTATGACAGTAAGTGATATGTACCTACGCCCATACATTTGCGATGCGGCTACCGGTTTACTTTAACAGGAAAACTTGACGCTATTACACAAATTGGGAACCTATTCGGCTAGCGACCTATTCGACCGATCGAGCTGCAACCTGTTCGTTGGAAACCTATTTAGAGTAAAGACAACAGTCTCTATTTATCAACCAATAAAATCCAACGTTATGTCTATCAAATGAAAGTAGAATATATTATTTTTTATCCATTCCTTCAGCTCAGAATAAAAGTGTAATTTCGTCATTATCTTACAGCTGGATCGGTCGAATAGGTCGCTAGCCAAATAGGTCGCCAACTTGTGTTTGGAATGGGCGCAGCCATGTTTCATCCGGGACCTTTAAAGTAGTTCCAATATGGCGGAATTCATCATACAGCCGAGTTTAGATTCCGAAATCTTACGAGGTTTGCCGAGTGAAGGCTCCATGTCGGCACGCTGTCACGTGATCAGTGCGGACTCCAGTTTCTATATAACTCTATGGTTTGCGGGTAACACGCACTGATCTCTATATAATAACTGGATAGCTCATTGGCTAAGAAGTGTGAAGTCACCGGAAGTACCAATTCCGCCATGTTTAACCTCGCAAAACATTAATTTTGTTTCTACCGTTGACGTAATGTTATTTACCTCAAGTAAACTTCGATAATATTCATACCGTTATAAGTTTTTAAAATAATCCTAACTTTTCAAAATTAATAACAAGTTGTCCTGAATGAAATGTGCCGACAGTTTATGAAAATAAAATAATGCATAACGTGAAATTACTGTTTTACGTGGGCATACCTTGGTCTTTCTTTACATTTATCATAATCATGGTTGCATGATAAATAGACGTAAATCAGGCCTATTATTTTAATGAAACGTTTCACATTATAAAGGAAGGGATGTGGTGAATTCACAGTTGAAAAGAAAAGCAAATAAATACAGATCGGATTTATAGATTAAGCATTAAAGGCCAAACACATGCAGCTATTTATAGGCCTATCATAAGGCTAACTACAAGAGTCATAATCATATTTTATTTTATTTATGTATTTTAATATAGTCTAGTTCTTCAACTTTTCTTTTCTTTTTTTTCCTTGGGTTTTTTTTTTTTTTTGATATATCCATTTTATCCTTTTTATATTTATTCATTTGCTATTGACTTTGATTTAAAGAGTGAAAGCAAAAAAGAAATTGGATACATATTTAGGCCTATATATGAATAGCCTTTTTTTTTAAAAAAAAAAAAATAATAATAATCACTACATCCGGGCTGTGATTTTTTCCTCTAGAATTAACTGTGGAATTACAGAATAGTCTATAATAATATAGGCATATTTGTATTTTTAAAGAACAAATTTGCACAGTGATGAGTGAATAAACAGTGAAAATACAAAATTGTAAAGTGTAGAAAAGAAAATGTGATATAGGTAGGACTATGAAATAAGTAATATTCTTTTAAAGTTCCAATAGCATTTTTTTAAGTTATATTTTTAAAATTTATTAAAATAAAGCCCCAAAATAGATTGAACCTATAAACAGTCCTACCTTGTTAAAGAATAATCCTATTAATCCTATAATTCACTATTGCCAGTTGAGAAATTGGCAAAAATATCATTTTCAACTTCAAATTCAAACGTTTGAAGATGGCCGTCAATGGAGAAGAATAGGAAAACAAGGGAGGTAATTGAGTAACTATTTCCTCAATCAACCAGTGTCACCCTTTCTAACCCCCCCAAAATTTTGTCCATGATCGTATAATAGTGAGTTGACAACCTTTTGAGCAAAAAACATAGAAATAATTATATTTTGACTTTTTTAGAAAAAGTGAAATTGGAACTTTAAGAAGAAAATAGGATGTAGGCCTGCCAAAGCTATGGAAGTTTTTTTTTTATCATACAATTACCTCATGTAGGCTATCCTTAAACTTTTAAAAAATATTAGAGAATACAAAATAGAAAAAAAAAAGGAATTCTTTCTTGTTATATGTATGTATATTGATTATATTTCGTTCATTTTTATTTTTTTCCCTTTTTGTTAAAAAAAAGAAGTAATAAAAGAAGATAGACACATATCATAAACACGTGGGCCTATAATTCTTTTATTATGTGAATAGCCTATCATTTTTAAAATAAAGACTTTAAAATTACAAATTATTCTGTCCAAAATGCCAATGAAATAACTAACTAACGTCAAATCTTAGTTTTCCCCCCTCTAAAATTATCTGTGATATTACAGAAAAGTAAAGACGAAAATGGTATATAATGTGGGCCTGTATTGATGAAAATATAAATTTTGAATATTTTTTTTTTTTTTTTTAATAAACCGTGAAAATACCGAATTTAAGATTTTGATATACATGTAGAGCCCAAAAATATAGTGATGTAATGTAATCCTATTGTTTATTGCAAATAAATTTGTGCTTTTATTCTCTCTGAAATTACCATTGAAAAACAACATTATAAATAGTAAAGGCGAGAATGTGAATGTGATATAGGCCTATAATATAAGTATTTATTTGTTTTAAAAAATAGGATATAGGTCAAAACTCTTAAGTATTTTTTTTTTTAAAATGATATAGGCCTATAATTTATAGTAATTTTTAAAAAAAAATGACATAGGCCTATAATATAAGTAATATATTTTTAAAGAAAAAAAGATAGGCCTATGCAATTGACTGGTGTTTATTCATATGTAGACCAAATAAAGAAAAATAACTTATTACAGGCCTATATTATAACTTTGAACGTTTCTAAAATTACTAGAAATCAGACGCAAATATAGGCCTATATGTGAATAGCCCAGGTTTTATTTTTTTTTAAAAAATAAAGACTCTAAAATTACAGATTATACTTACCACAAGGCGAAAGAAAAAAAATATTATATCTTTGAACGTTTCTAAAATTACTAGAAATCAGACGCAAATATAGGCCTATATGTGAATAGCCCAGGTTTTATTTTTTTTTTAAAAATAAAGACTCTAAAATTACAGATTATACTTACCACAAGACGAAAGAAAAAAAATAACTGGACAATACATGAGTTTTTTTCCCTCCAAAATTAACTGTGAAATGACAAAAAAGTAAAAGAAAAAATGATGTAAGGCCTATATACATGTATTTCTAAGTCCTTAGATGGATTCATAACTTAATTAATCTACATCTTTGGTGTCCACTAAGTAAGGTTATGATTGTTCGTTTTATTAGCCCTTTGATGGTCCAAATATCAGTTATTGTTTTTGTTACCTTGTTAATTGATTTCTTGTCATTATACGGTCATTACTCACTAACTGTTATCCATATTAATTTGTGTTATTTATCATATTTTCAGTTACTAAATGCCCTATAAGGATTTTATCTATTTCTAAATTATAAATTTGGACTGTTTTGTATTTAATTAACATTGAAATACAGAATTTTAAATTGTGTAGAAGAATATGGGATACAGGCTTGTAAAATAAAGTTATGTAATGTAATCCTATATTTAAAAAAAAGACGAATTTGGTGGGCTATTCTCTTTGGAATTAACACTGAAAACACAGAATTGTAAATTGTAAAGGAGAAAACGGGGTGGGAAAATTATACAAAGATCCTAAAAGGCAAAAAAAGAAAGTAGAATAGAGGTTTAGATGTATATATGTAGAAAAAAGCTATAAAATATCAAAATTACATATATTCTAAGGATAAAGATGTGCACACACAAAAAAAAAATAGCTGAACAGTATTTAAATTTGAATATTGTAATGCGCCATTGCAAAGACAACCGTAGTGTAAATACGGCTCATACTTTTATTATTTTATCATGGACCCTACATATCAATAGATATTATGCCCCTTTTTTTTACCAAAGGACATGATACAATCTTGGTATCCATAAATATTTAAAATATAGTAGAAAATTCTGGATGAATACAACTGGCTGATTTCCAAACATTTTTAAAATACATAATGAAAACAATAATTTAAAAAAAAACAAGGGGTGCCATCTTAATTTTTTTTTTTTTAGTCAGATGATTTTATTTTTTTTCCAAACCTCACTCTATCATTTATTATTTTCAGTTGTATAGGCCTATAGAAATTGATAAATTCAAGGGTATGTTAAAGTTATAATCTGATTTACGGCAAATGTGCGGTTCGCTTCAAAACATTTTATAATGAGAATGTGCACTTTTAAAAATAAAATCAATGTTGTACCCTTGTGAATTTATTTTATATAAAGCACCAACAATGTCGTCAACAAAATATAATGTTCTGTTGTTAATGTTTTCGTCGAATTTACTAGTAAACAAAGCGCGTACCTATAGTGGGGACAAAGGACAACGAGTGCTTCTGGGAGGAGCAAGATGCCGGACGGTGGCTTCAAGCAACGTCATTTGTTGATTGCGTCATGAGCTATCCAGTTATTATATCATAGATCGTATATAATCAGAGTTATAGAAACTCGAGTCCGCACTGATCACGTGACTCCCGTGACTACAACGTTAAAGGTTTGTGCCGGAATGAAGCGACGGCCGCCATGTTTGTAGACTGGCCCAGTCTCTTCTATTTATTTTACATTTCGATTTATATAAAAGTATTAATTTTTAGTAAACCAACACTTTCGTTTCCATTTGTATAAAAAAAAAATTGAGTAAACCTGTAACCAGCACCAGAGACTGGACAATTTGCGAGCTTCACAATAAAATGGGCGTTCCTTGTCCTGTTTTACGTTGTTCCTTATTAGGAATGATTGACAGTTGTCAAGCAAGCCCGAGTCACGTGACACGAATTTATAAATGTAATGTCTAAGATAAATTAAGTTCGATATTTACCTTCATGAATCATGCGTCTCGAATGGAGTGCAAAACAGTCATGCTGAAACCGTCTGCGGGCTGATGTCACGTTTTTGTTTCCATTCGCCATTCGGCTTCGTCCCGATACGCATGAACTGGCTTCGTTAAGTTGTTATAATGATGTCGTATGTAATTATTTATGTTCATTCACCTCATCCCATACGTTGTATCCGTTCATTCGACAGATATTGTCCGTCAACAAAATTCTTAGATCGTTAAAGTATCACTAAATAACAATAACTGTTATCCACAACAAACATCTCGCACCTACACCAGTTTGCCAGTGCAAAAGCAGTAATCACGTGCACGACGTCACACGACCTACATAATGCAGATTGACCTACTAGATGAGAATGAAGCTCTATTTGCCCAGTCTCTAGAGATTACGTTTTTTTTTTTTTTGAGAGGACTGGCCAATTTTTGGTGTGTGGAGAAGACTGGCAGATTACGTTGTTTTTTTTTGGAGAGGACTGGCCAATTTTTGGTGTGTGGAGAAGACTGGCCACCAGTCTACCATGTTTGTTCCGGGGAGTATGCACGTAAATACCCGGATGTTCACTATGTTATCGCATCAATCAATCCGTGTCGAATTGTTTTAAATCGTGCACAAATATTACATTTTTAAATTTTCTCACCCAAATATTTATTGTTTGATAAAAATAATAATAAAGATCCATGGAACGATAATAATAAAGATCCATGGAACGACTTATCTCCGGGCCCCTCTTTTCACGTAAAGGTTATAGAATAATTTATTTTGACATATATCAGCGATCTCGACCGCAGTGTCTCTATCTGATTATACGCTACTAGGCCTATTTACTTTACCTTCGCTTTCTGTTTTAATTTTTATTAAAACGTTCATCTTTTGAATGAGTGCAATGTCCACAATATGAATTCTTATACAGTAATTTAAGCACTAAAAATTAACAGAAAACAATAGCCCGCAGAATTATATGTACTGGTATTTTTTATTTATTTGTTAATTACTTTATTTCAGGATTTCAGGAAATTTGGGAATGGAAAGTGAAGAAAAATTAATAGGCTACGTATAATGTTGTAGGCCTATTTCTATTTACCGCCCGGTATTGATTTATTTCAATATTTGTTAATTATTTTTAGAATTATATGGAACTGAAAAGGGAAGAGAAACTAAAAACAGCCTGCAGAAAATATTGTATTTTTATTTATTTATTTGTTAATTTGTTTTAGAAAATTATGGAATAAAAAGTGACATGTCATTGTCAGCGATCCCGTACTCTACTTTCACTTTCAATTTAATTTCCAGTATAATATTTGATACATAAAAATATGTCCCGAATGTGTATTCTATAGTAAATATGTACTGGTATTTTTATTTATTTTTTAATTTTTTTATTTCAGGAAATTTGGGAATGTAAAGTGAAGAAAAATTAATAGCCTACGTATAACTATAATAATGTTGTTTATTTCTATGTACCGCCCGGTATTGATTTATTTCAATATTTGTTAATTATTTTTTAGAAATATATGAAACTGAAAAGGGAAGAAAAACTTAAAACAGCCTGCAGAAAATGTTATATTATTAATTATTTATTTGTTAATTTGTTTTAGAAAATTATGTAATAAAGTGACATGTCGGTGTCAGCGATCCCGTAGGCCTACTCTACTTTCACTTTAATTTCCAGTTTAATATTTGATACTTTAAATTATGTCCCGAATGTGTATTCTATAGTAAATGTGACTAATAAATTTATAAATTGAAATCTTACCTTACTGTCATAAAGTCTGCTTAACTTTTTGAGGCCTATGACATAGAGTATTAAAGAGGGTTAAGCAAAACCAAAATGCCTACAAAAATTACGATAATACTGAAATCGATCATTTCACAATTTTTAACTGCTGCATTTGGAAATTTCAACCTTCTAAACAGGAGAAATTGGTCGCTACTACTGGATAGAAATACTTATCAGGTTGAAAAATTAACGTGTAACTATAAGAATAGGCCTACCGTAAAATCTGAGGAGGAGTTAGAGAAATTAATCTGTATCAAGTCCCGCAATATCACTTCGCTTGGGTTACCGTTGAAATTGAGATCTCGTCGCCGAGATCCCAACCGAAGGGACTCGTTGCCTGTCTATGGAACGCCATTACTGCCTTGTGTGGTTATATTTTAGATGATTATGTAGTTTTGTCATTACATGAAGTGACATTTCATTACGTGATGTGGTTATGCCATTCCCTGGTGCGGTTATGTCATTACGTGATGTGGTTATGTCATTACATGATGTGGTTATGTCATTACGTGATGTGGCCATGTCATTATGTGATGGGGTTATATCATTACGTGGTGTGGCTAGGCCGTTATGTGATGTGGTTATGTCATTACGTGATGTGCCTAGGCCGTTATGTGATATGGTTATGTCATTACGTAGTTATGCCATTACGTGATGTGCGTTGAATTATCATTATAACTACATGTACTATTTCCGTTATAAGTATTGATAGCGAGTGACGTAGGGCAAGCAGGTTATCCAGTCTAAACGGGATAACCTACAATCCATAAGCAATAATGGCGTCGATTAGGAAAGTGTTAGAAGATTTTGGTTTCCCAAACTTATTGATCAATTTTAAATCTAATAGAATCGACTTGTACAAATAGGTGTAGAAACCATAGGTGACAGAATCAGAATAAGGGAAGGAACAGTCGACGCCTATAATAACGCCAGGGTCTCAGGGTCCACGTTTGTGGCTGGTTAGATCTAAATATTAAGGCCACCTCTAGATTTCGTCATGGTCACCAGATGTAAACATGGCTAGCTCTAGCCCCACCCTTGTCCTAGCTGAAATGAAATGGATTTTGCGCCCTACTGTTCTGTTCCGGCTACAGTGTGCCATGAGGGAAATTTGCCCGGACCCAGGCGTTTCGCAGATACTCCTGTTTCGAATTCCATCTGCCATAAGTCTTTTATGTGCGCGGCGATGTTTACATGGGACCACTGGTTTTGGTCCCAATCGAACGACTATACGTTGTCCCGTGCTAGCTAGGCCATCCATCCATCACGGACAAGGGGCATCCACGTCGGAAAATCCCGATGAACTTTCTCTATACATAGGTCTACCAGGTTTTGTCTAGTGGACACTATTGTTGCCTCGTTAAAAATATCCTGGAAGTTTGCAATATTTCCTCATAGCCTTTTGACGTTTGGTCGTCTTCTTAAGTTGATTCTATTAGATTCAAAATTGATTAATAGGTTTGGAAAACCACAATCTTCTAAAACTTTCCAAATCAATGCCATGATTGCTTATGGAATGTGGGTTATCCCCGTTTAGACTGGATAACCTGCTTGTCCTACGTCACGGCGCTATCAAAATACTTATAACGGAAATAGTACATGTAGTTATAATGATAATTCAACGCACGTAATCAAGAATGTACATCACGTAATGGCATAACTACGTAATGACATAACCACATCACATAACGGCCTAGCCACATCACGTAATGACATAACCACATCACATAATGACATGGCCACATCACGTAATGACATAACCACATCATGTAATGACATAACCACATCAGGTAATGACTTAACCACACCAGGTAATGTCATAGCCACATCACGTAATGAAATGTGCACTTCACGTAACGACAAATCTACATAAGCATCTAAAATATAACTACACAAGGCAGTAATGGCGTTCCATATATATACCTGTCCATCTAATCTAGGCTAGGGTCCGCAAGATACTAGATCTTTCCGATCTGTGAAATATTTTTCCGTGTTATAGCCACAATTCTAACCCAAACCCTTCAAAATAGCTTTAGATAAACCTAAACCGAACCCTAACCCTAACCCAAACCCTTCAGAATAGTTTTAGATAAAACTAACCCTAACCCTAGCCTAACCCAAGGGAAAATATTTCACAGATCGGAAAGATCTAGGCCTAGTATTATGCATACGGTCCATGCTAAGACAGTGGCCTAATGATTGTAGATTAGAATATTGTTCGTACGACACTGCATAGCACAAGTAGGAAGACAATAACCTGATCAAGAATCAAGCCGGAAGGGCTATGCTGTTCAGTTTTAAAGTTTAAAGCAAACGAACCGGAAGTTGAAGCTCAGATTTGCACTTAAATGCGCAGAAGAAAGAGAGGGCTGGTAGTTCAACGGCTAATATAACATTTTATATGTCGACTATTCTTTGGTAATAAGTCACGCACAGGTCAACTGAACTGTAGGGCCCATATAAGCATAGTGTATTTTAACCAAAGAAGTTATTTATAGGTGGTTATAATGGAGTGTAGGGTCAGGCTGCCAGTGTTCACAGCGTGTTTAAATTATAGAGTAGGCCTACAGTGTCAGTACTATTATAGTCAAATTAGTTCGAACATTGATTACCATACCAACTGAAATAATGTCGATAAAAACAAAGGTACCATTATCTAGGAGATGTAATAAAAACTGGCATGAATTTTTGCACTTTACGAGTCCAATTAATAGTGAAGGGGGGTCTCGTAATGGAATTTTTAGAAATAGACAGAAAGCAGACGACGCATTTTCTAATATAGAATTAGAATCGGAGCCATTTGAACTTCAGTCTGTCAAGAATGACGACGTAGATTTATCTGCTTCAGACCGGACAGAAACAAGACCAACATGTCAGTCAACAAGGAAATATAATAGACCAATTTCAGCAACTGATAAAGTTGATGTAGCATTTGGAAAAGGAGAGGAGAAAGTTCAAAGTGTTTCTGATTATTATGATTCCTTTGAATATGACTTTAACTATTTCTTTTTATTTCTTGGAATCGTTTCAGTGATAATATTTATTCTTGATATTATAAGTGATGTTTATCTTGCCTTTAAATATTTTGAAGATGGACACTTTATATTTGGACTCACAACAACATTCCTGACAGCAGGTCCATCTTTTGTTATGTGTTGTTTTGGGGTACACTGGTACATATTAGATTATAAATCAGAAAAAATTATTATACAAGAACATCAAAATTCAAGAAACTGTGAACCTGCTCATCAGGCAACAAGATGTTTATGGATTTTACGTTTTCTTTGTACAATTTTACAAATAGGACCTCTGATAAGGTAAAATATTATAAGATATTGCTTCTATAGAGGTGAAGAGAATACTTGATTGAAGGTTCCAGAATTGAATTTTGGGCAACATGGCATGTGCCAACAGAATATGTTACTAACTAGAATCAAGATATGTGAAAGTTTTGTTTTATTATAATTCTGTTTAGCCTACTACCCATGTTGTCAGGACTTATTAATGTGTTACATACTTTCTGAACAAACAATCGAGCACCAACCTATCACCACTGTGTAAATAACCTGAAACGTAATAAATTTCATCTAACATGTAGTTTTGCATATTTCATCAATTAACTTCATATTTTTTAATAACTATTTACAGAACAGTTGAATATTTATATTATGGATGCATGTCGATGAACCAGAAACTCTCACGAGAGGAAAAAATTAGGTACCATAGGTGGATGCTGTATGAAGATCTTGATGCTTGTCTTCTACGCCTCTTTGAAAGTTTTTTGGAGTCAGCTCCTCAATTAATTTTTCAACTGTATGCATGGGCAACTCTAAAACCTAGTGAAGATGTTGTAAGTTGTAAGTATTATTGCTCAAAACCAATGGGCTGCCCTTGCATTAATTTCATGCACATATTAATCACATACTTTACAGTTTAATTCATATATTATTGTACAGCAGGACATTAAACCCCATTTTATTTCATATATTATTAATATAGTAATGATATTTGGACTTTTCAGTGCTTGTGAAATGTTTCTTTAAATCGTATTGATACAGCATCTATTTATAAAAGCTTGGATACATGATCTCTTAAAACTTAGTTTATAAGTAACTAAATGAAATATAAAAGTTTATGTGTTTACTGTAATCTATGATCTATGTAGTCTTTGCTGTGATATTGACCCTTACAGTGAATCTTATGGTAGATATTTACTTTAATAGATGAGACACTGCTGGTCAGTGTGTAATGAATTACACCTACTCTGGTTAATAACATGACCAACCAGTCAACAAGGTCAATGAGGTGTAATATGAGAATAGTCAAATTAACTGGAAATTGGTGTCTAATCCTGCTATAAATGGGTAACACATGTTACTGCCAGTTTTATCACTTGGGAATATCAATCAGGAGGCCTATATATGACACATTTTAAAAGATGTGTCAGGTCTGTAATAAATCTCATGGCAGTTGTGGAAATATGGAAAACTCTCTAATAGAAGGAGTGTTGTCACAGTAATTAAGATGCTGGTTATGGGGGTGTCATGGTGTTGGTGATAAGGAATAGGGACACCTCTAATTATTTTGTCTGGGTAATACAGCTTTTTTTCCATTGGTAAAATCAGCAAAGGCATTTATTCATGTAATATTAAGAATTAAGACATCTTGAGTTATTATTTGTATCTTTCAGTATCAATAAGAATAACAGCATTACTGATGTCCTGGGCTAGTCTGAGTATTTCACTTGTATCTTACCATAAATCACTGCGATATTCCCGTAAAGAGAAGAAAAATTTGTCATTATTAGCAACACCTGTGTATTTTATATGGAGAGCATGTGAAGTTGGTGCGCGACTACTGTGCCTGTCCTTTTTTGTGATAGCATTTCAAGCATGGATATTTTTACCAGTATTACTGCATTGGGTGGCCGTAACAATTTGGATATTTAAACAAAATACTAACTTCTATGACAATCGTTGTTTTGAAACAATATTTAATATTATATGTGGTTATGTTATGATTTTTTGTTTTTTAAATCTTCGAGAAGGGCATACACGTTTTCGTTACCTGTGGTTTTATATAGTTTTCTATTTTGAAAACTTTTTCATGCTTGGTATTTGGTGGCAAGCTATACCACTTGGTGATTGGTATGATTTCTACGGGTTTATTTTAATCTTTGTTTTATCAGTTTTACATATTATTGTTCAACTTATTTATTATAAATTTTCACACCCAAGTAAAATAGATATATGCTTGCCATGGAATAGAAATCTCTGCTATGAATCTGTTTGTCACAGTTTAGATGAAGATGAAAGACAAATAAAAAAGCAACATCATTTAGATAAACAGGTTGTTGTTAATAATGTATAGAAAACGCTTTGTACATACAATGCGAGAATTAGCATAATATAGTGCTTCTTTAAAGTTTTCATATTTAAAAAAATAAGATATATTTTTATTTACTGATAGAGAATTTGCTTTTGATTTGATCTGATTTTTGTGATATAAACGTGTGTATGGTATTGGTAATCATACATGTAGGTCTTGGAAATACACTAGACTTCTGATCTTCAAAAGTAGAGAAATTGCCACAGCTCATGTAACACTGACTGAAAATGTAATATCAAAACATAGCATAATAAATATTGGTTGTCTTCAGGTAATTAGAGTATTTTTGTAACAATAAAATCATTTAAGTATCACATCACCATTCTCCTCTTTTCATTGTATGTCTGATTTATAACATCAATGACTAAGATTCTATATAGTTCATTAGTTCATTTCTTCTAATCATTGCTGGAATATTGTGATCTGTGTTCAAAATGTGTTCATGTGTAACAGCAAAAAATTGTCAATGTAATACATATTTTTCAAAGTTATTTTTTTGTCATACACCACATAATTTATGTTAATACTTTTAAAGTACCAATTTCATATTTTCTAAGAAAGTCAAAACATAATTATTTCTATGTCTGTTGCTCAAAAGGTTGTCAACTCACTATTATACGATCATGGGCAAAATTTCACAGGCATTAAAATGGTTGACATAGGCTGATTGAGGAAATAGTAACACAATTACCTCCCTTGGTTTCCCATTCCTCTCCATGGACGGCCATCTTCAAACATTTGAATTTGAAGTTGAAAATGATATTTTTGCCAATTTCTCAACTGGCAATAGTGAATTATAGCATTATTCTTTAACAAGGTAGGACTGTTTATAGGTACAATCTATTTTAGGGCTTTATTTTAATACTTTTTAAAAAATATAATTTAAAAATGTGCTATTGGAACTTTAAACAACTTGGTTACGTAATATGGTCAGTTTTTATTGCAGTATGTGTCATGTTATAATGTTGTTAATATTGTATTATTATTTTATATTGTTATCATTAATTACTGTAGAACAATTAAGAGGTATATTATGTAAGATTTAGACAAAGAGCTGGCAGTTCTCGCTATCATAGTTAACCAAGGGGTTGCCTTGCAAGAAACCCCACATTTGGCAAGATATTGACAGAGAACAAGCTAGAAAAAAGCAGTTTTCTTACAATCAGGGGGCCATAATCCAGAAAGTTACTTTGTGATATGTGCGAATATCCAAGGCTTTGGGACATAAACATATATTTTCAGTTTCATCAAAATTGGATAAAAAGCGAGACCTCTAGAGGGTCCAACAAACAATAAACCTTGGTATTATATACTCTTACACCATTTGCTAACTGGCAGTTTTAGTTTTTTTATCTGATTTTCACCAACTCAATGGTCATTATGCTAAATTATGGTGTTATTAATAACGATATCCGATATCCGCCTTGAAGGATTTGAAATAACCCAACAAAAAGATAGAAATTCAGAAGGGGTGGTATTGTTATGTTAAAAATAACATAAACCTAAGTAGGAGAAATCACTTGGTTGAATGTATGTGGTTCGAATTAGAAACAAAAATCCATTATGTGTTAAGAAGAGAGGTACGAATTCGGAATCAGCAATTAGAAATTAAATTTAAAAAGCAGAGAGATGAGGCCAATAAATTTTAAAAAAACAAAACAAGCAAACAGCGTTTTTATTATATGCCCACATTGAAATGTGGTCGTATATTGTCGTCGCCCCCGTCTGTCGGTCCGTCCGTCGATCCGTTGTCCACAATTGCGATTTCCGATAAGTAGTGCCAGAGTTATGGCCCTTGATCACTTTGGCAAATCTTGTTGTCGCTTATGGGCTAAAGTTAATATCCCATTGACTTTAAATTTATACACAGTGTTTAAGGTCAGGCAACGGAGAATCCTATTGATTTTCAGCGATATCCGATAATTACTGCCAGGGTTATGACCCTTGATCACTTTGAAAAGTCTTGTGAACGCTCTAGAGGCTAAAGTTAATATCCCATTGCCTTTAAATGTAGAACTACACAGAGTTTATGGTCATGCGATGAAGAATCCTATTGATTTTCAGCAATATCCGATAATTACTGCCAGAATTATGACCCTTGATTACCTTGAAAATCATTTAAAAAAATCTTGTGGATACTCAATAGGCCAAAGTTAATATCCGATTGACTACAAATTTATACAAAGTTTTTAAGGTCATGAGACGAAGAAACCTATTGATTTTCAGCGATTTCTGATAATTAGTGCCAGACTTATGGCCCTTGATCACTTAAAAAAATCTTGTGGGTGCTCTAGTTAAAGTTAATATCCGATTGACTACAAATTTATACACAGTTCTTAAGGTCATGAGACGAAGAAACCTATTGATTTTCAGCGATTTCTGATTATTAGTGCCAGAATTGTAGTCCTTGATCACTTCAAAAAATCTTGTGGATGCTCTAGAGGCCAAACTTAATATTATGCGATTGACTTCAGATTGATACACAGAGTTTAAGGTGTTGAAACGAACAAATATTTTGATTTTCAATGAATTTTGATAACTGACCAGCTAAATCCATCATATTTAATGTTTCCTATACTAATTGTTAGTGTGGGGCAAAACTTTATAAAAAGCAAACAAATTCTAATGATTTTCTGATAATTACATAATGAGTTGTTACTCTTAATCAGATTTTAGTGTATTATAAATGTTTCATTACTGAAAAAAGTAAAAATATGCGACAACTCTTGTTGACTGCCCGGACAATTTAGCTGCTGTGGGCATATGTTTCGTTGGCTGGCAACCTATATTTTAAATATCAATGATAGTCTGGAAGTAATGAAATGCACAAATATCAAGGCATACTTTAAAACAATTAATTTGTTCTTAAAAATGAACGCCCTTGAAATGACTTATCTCCTATAAAAGGTGCATTTAACAATTTAAACTAAGAATAGAATCTAGTGCGAAATAGGAAATAAAATACTTTAGCTCTATTTCAAAATTTAAACGATTTTTGTGTAGATTTATCTCAATTCGAGGAAAGATGTGCGATTGAAATGAAATGGGGTTTAACGTCCTATTCTTTTGCACCTAACCTGGGCTAATGGAAGCCGAGCATACGTCATACAGTGTGCTATGAGGGAAACTTTGCCCGGGCAGCAGCGCAAGTACGGCCTACTCTTGTATCGAATTCCAACTGCCAAGGGATCTTTTATGTGCACTCCAATATACACGGGACCTCGGTTCTTCGTCCCGCCGAACGACTAGGCAGCTGTCCTTGTTAGGCCCTCCTTCTGCATCACTGACAAGGGGAAATCACGCCGGAAAATGTACGATTGAAATATCCCATGTAACTGTAACCAAACTGGACGTAGTTAATGCTATTTCTACGTTAAATGCTAACAAAGCTGTGGGGCCGAACATTGTAGGAATAGAATGTTGATTGCATCCAAACATGAAGTTTCAAAACCATTTTGCATGTTTTTAACAAATCTCTTGCAGAAAAATGTTTTCTGTAGACTGGAAAATTGACCAAGTTATTGCTCTATTCAAAAATGGGAATAAATTGTTGCCAAGTAATTATAGATGTTTCCTCTTTTATCCTGTACAAGTAAACTACTCGAAAAGATAATTTTCAAACATATCTTTAACCATTTGATATCAGTGGGGATTTATACCTGTTTTTCCACTACTCATCAACATATACCATGACATTGTATGCGGACTTGACAAAAAGAAACAAAAAATGTAGCATAACTTATGCAGATATTGGTAATGTACTAGGTAAAATGTGGATTAAAGGACTACTGTTAAAATTAGAAAGATATGGGATTAACGGAAATTTACTAAGTTAGCTCAATAGTTATTTGACAAATAAGATCTCAGAAAGTAATGCCTAAAGATGTATTATCTGACACAAAGCGGGTGTGCCTCTTGGGTTCGTCTTAGGACCTTTACCTTTTCTTATAATATTTATCAATGACATTGCCGACAGTACGGTAGGTTTAGGTAGACTTTTTGCAGACGGTATTTCTATTAAACACGTGGCCTCCAATTACACCACTTTGAAAAGTATAATTAATTTAGATTACATGTATATACTTAAGTGGTCAAAAAAGTGGCTGGTTATATTCAATCCTAATAAAAAAGAATTAATTGTTTTTAGTTTAACTAACTGGGAAAGTTATCTGGAATTTCGATTTTGGTGAAACGATACTAAACCTGTACGAATTAATTTCAGTCGCGAGCGTAAATGGATTAATGAATATTGATAAATTGATTGGCAATGCCTTGAAACACTTAACGTTTTAAAAGAACTAAAATATAAACAAGCCAACAGTGAGGCTGATGTCCCCCGCCGAAATCCCAAAATAAATAGATGACACATTAATTAATCGCACATTTATTTTTTTCAAACGTATCGAGCAATCAAACTGTACACGAAGTGTCATCCAAAAGTGTTTTATAAAGAAAACTGCTAAACCGACGAGAAAAATGAAAATGTACCCTAGTTAGGGGGACCCTAAAGGCAGACAAAATTCAGACCATCGTACAAAATTCTGAGCATCCAGCTATATATATTCTGAATGGTAATTGGATAAGCTTTCCAAATATTATTAGTAAAAGTTGGCACAATCATATTAAAGGGGCGCGCTCTCAACCTGAACATAGCCAATTTTTCAACATTTAAAGTGAAAGAATGGTAATATTCCGAGTCGAAATTCGGACCATTGTACAAAATTCTGAGCATCCAGCTATATATATTCTGAATGGTAATTGGATGAGCTTTCCAAATATTATTAGTAAAAGTTGGCACAATCATATTAAAGGGGCGCGCTCTCAACCTGAAAATAGCCATTTTTTTAATATTTTAAAGTGAAAGAATGGCAATATTCTGAGTCGAAATTCGGACCATCGTACAGAATTCTGAGCATCCAGCTATATATATTCTGAAAAGTAATAGGATAAGCTTTCTAAATATTATTAGTAAAAGTTGGCACAATCATATTAAAGGGGCGCGCTCTCAACCTGAAAATAGCCAATTTTTCAATATTATATATGTAAAGATAGACCGGTATTTTGTCGAAGTCCAAATTCGGACCATCGTACAAAATTCTCAGCATCCAGCTATATATATTCTGAAAGGCGATTGGACAAGCTTTCCAAATATTATTAGTAAAAGTTGGCACAATCATATTAAAGGGGCGCGCTCTCAACCTGAACATAGCCGATTTTTCAATATTCTATATATAAAGATAGACCGGTATTTTTTTCGAAGTCCAAATTCGAACCATCGTACAAAATTCTCAGCATCCAGCTATATATATTCTGAAAGGTAATTGGATAAGCTTTCCAAATATTATTAGTAAAAGTTGGCACAATCATATTAAAGGGGCGCACTCTCAACCTGAACGTAGCCAATTTTTCAATATTTTAAAGTGAAAGAACGGTAATATTCCGAGTCGAAATTCGAACCATCGTACAAAGTTCTGAGCATCCAGCTATATATATTCTGAAAGGTAATTGGATAAGCTTTCCAAGTATTATTAGTAAAAGTTAGCACAATCATATTAAAGGGTCGCGCTCTCAACCTCAACATAGCCGATTTTTCAATATTCTAGATATAAAGATAGACTGGTATTTTTTTCGAAGTCCAAATTCGTACAAAATTCTGAGCATCCAGCTATATATATTCTGAAAGGTAATTGGATAAGCTTTCCAAATATTATTAGTAAAAGTTGGCACAATCATATTAAAGGGGCGCACTCTCAACCTGAACATAGCCGATTTTTCAATATTCTATATGTAAAGATAGACCGGTATTTTTTTCAATGTCCAAATTAGAACCATCGTACAAACTTCTGAGCATCCAGCTATATATATTCTGAAAGGTAATAGGATAAGCTTTCCAAATATTATTAGTAAAAGTTGGCACAATCATATTAAAGGGGCGCGCTCTCAACCTGAACATAGCCAATTTTTCAACATTTAAACTGAAAGAATGGTAATATTCCGAGTCGAAATTCGGACCATCCTACAAAATTCTGAGCATCCAGCTATATATATTCTGAATGGTAATTGGATAAGCTTTCCAAATATTATTAGTAAAAGTTGGCACAATCATATTAAAGGGGCGCGCTCTAAACCTGAACATAGCCAATTTTTCAATATTTTAAAGTGAAAGAACGGTAATATTCCGAGTCGAAATTCGAACCATCGTACAAAATTCTGAGCATCTAGCTATATATATTCTGAAAGGTAATTGGATAAGCTTTCCAAATATTATTAGTAAAAGTTGGCACAATCATATTAAAGGGGCGCGCTCTCAACCTGAAAATAACCAATTTTTCAATATTATATATGTAAAGATAGACCAGTATTTTTTTCGAAGTCCAAATTCGGACCATCGTACAAAATTCTCAGCATCCAGCTATATATATTCTGAAAGGTAATTGAATAAGCTTTCCAAATATTATTAGTAAAAGTTGGCACAATCATATTAAAGGGGCGCGCTCTCAACCTAAAATAGCCAATTTTTCAACATTTAAAGTGAAAGAATGGTAATATTCCGAGTCGAAATTCGGACCATCGTACAAAATTCTGAGCATCCAGCTATATATTCTGAATGGTAAGTGGATAAGCTTTCCAAATATTATTAGTAAAAGTTGGCACAATCATATTAAAGGGGCGCGCTCTCAACCTGAACATAGCCAATTTTTCAACATTTAAAGTGAAAGAACGGTAATATTCTGAGTCGAAATTCGGACCATTGTACAAAATTCTGAGCATCCAGCTATATATATTCTGAATGGTAATTGGATGAGCTTTCCAAATATTATTAGTAAAAGTTGACACAATCATATTAAAGGGGCACACTCTCAACCTGAAAATAGCCAATTTTTTAATATTTTAAAGTGAAAGAATGGCAATGTTCCGAGTCGAAATTCGGACCATCGTACAAAATTCTGAGCATCCAGCTATATATATTCTGCAAGGTAATTGGATAAGCTTTCCAATTATTATTAGTAAAAGTTGGCACAATCATTTTAAAGGGGCACGCTCTCAACCTGAACATAGCCAATTTTTCAATATTTTAAACTGAAAGAATGGTAATATTCCGAGTCGAAATTCGAACCATCGTACAAAATTCTGAGCATCCAGCTATATATATTCTGAAAGGTAATTAGATAAGCTTTCCAAATATTATTAGTAAAAGTTGGCACAATCATATTAAAGGGGCGCGCTCTCAACCTGAACATAGCCAATTTTTCAACATTTAAAGTGAAAGAATGGTAATATTCCGAGTCGAAATTCGGACCATCGTACAAAATTCTGAGCATCCAGCTATATATATTCTGAATGGTAATTGGATGAGCTTTCCAAATGTTGAAAAATTGGCTACGTTCAGGTTGAGAGGGCGCCCCTTTAATATGATTGTGCCAACTTTTACTAATAATATTTGGAAAGCTTATCCAATTACCTTTCAGAATATATATAGCTGGATGCTCAGAATTTTGTACGATGGTTCGAATTTGGACTTCGAAAAAAATACCGGTCTATCTTTATATATAGAATATTGAAAAATCGGCTATGTTCAGGTTGAGAGTGCGACCCTTTAATATGATTGTGCCAACTTTTACTAATAATATTTGGAAAGCTTATCCAATTACCTTTCAGAATATATATAGCTGGATGCTCACAATTTTGTACGATGGTTCGAATTTCGACTCGGAATATTACCGTTCTTTCACTTTAAAATATTGAAAAATTAGCTATGTTCAGGTTGAGAGCGCGCCCCTTTAGTATGTTTGTGCCAACTTTTACTAATAATATTTGGAAAACTTATCCAATTACCTTTCAGAATATATATAGCTGGATGCTCAGAATTTTGTACGATGGTCCGAATTTCGACTTGGAATATTGCCCTTCTTTCACTTTAAAATATTAAAAAAATTGCCTATGTTCAGGTTGAGAGCGCACCCCTTTAATATGATTGTGCCAACTTTTACTAATAATATTTGGAAAGCTTGTCCAATCGCCTTTCAGAATATATATAGCTGGATGCTGAGAATTTTGTACGATGGTCCGAATTTGGACTTCGACAAAATACCGGTCTATCTTTACATATATAATATTGAAAAATTGGCTATTTTCAGGTTGAGAGCGTGCCCCTTTAATATGATTGTGCCAACTTTTACTAATAATATTTAGAAAGCTTATCCTATTACTTTTCAGAATATATATAGCTGGATGCTCAGAATTTTGTACGATGGTCCGAATTTCGACTCGGAATATTACCATTCTTTCACTTTAAATAATGTTGAAAAATTGGCTATGTTCAGGTTGAGAGCGCGCCCCTTTAATTTTTTGTGCCAACTTTTACTAATAATATTTGGAAAGCTTATTTAATTACCTTTCAGAATATATATAGCTGGATGCTGAGAATTTTGTACGATTGTCCGAATTTGGACTTCGAAAAAAAATACCGGTCTATCTTTACATATATAATATTGAAAATTGGCTATTTTCAGGTTGAGAGCGCGCCCCTTTAATATGATTGTGCCAGCTTTTACTAATAATATTTGGAAAGCTTATCCTATTACCTTTCAGAATATATATAGCTGGATGCTCAGAATTTTGTACGGTGGTCGGAATTTCGACTCAGAATATTTCCATCCTTTCACTTTAAAATATTAAAAAATTGGCTATTTTCAGGTTGAGAGCGCGCCCCTTTAATATGATTGTGCCAACTTTTACTAATAATATTTGGAAAGCTTATCCAATTACCATTCAGAATATAAATAGCTGGATGCTCAGAATTTTGTATGATGGTCCGAATTTCGACTCGGAATACTACCATTCTTTCACTTTAAATGTTGAAAAATTGGCTATGTTCAGGTTGAGAGTGCGCCCCTTTAATATGATTGTGTCAACGTTTACTAATGATATTTGGAAAGCTTGTCCAATTACCTTTCAGAATATATATCGCTGGATGCTCAGAATTGTGTACGATGGTTCGAATTTGGACATCGAAAAAAATACCGGTCTATCTTTACATATAGAATATTGAAAATCGGCTATGTTCAGGTTGAGAGCGCGCCCCTTTAATATGATTGTGCCAACTTTTACTAATAATATTTAGAAACCTTATTCCATTACCTTTCAGAATACATATAGCTGGCTGCTCAGAATTTTGTACGATGGTCCGAATTTCGACTCGGAATATTACAGTTCTTTCACTTTAAAATATTGAAAAATTGGCTATGTTAAGGTTGATCGCGCGCCCCTTTAATATGATTGTGCCAACTTTTACTAATAATATTTGGAAAGCTTATCCAATTACCTTTCAGAATATATATAGCTGGATGCTCAGAAGTTTGTACGATGGTTCGAATTTGAACTTCGAAATAAATACCGGTCTATCTTTACATATAGAATATTGAAAAATTGGCTATGTTCAAGTTGAGAGCCCGCCCCTTTAATATAATTGTGCCAACTTTTACTAATAATATTTGGAAAGCTAATTCTGTTACCTGTACGATGGTCCGAATGTTGACTCCGAATATTGCCGTTCTTTCACTTTAAAATATTAAATAATTGGCGACGTTTAGGATGAGAGCGCACCCCTTTAATACGATTGTGCCAACTTTTACTAATGACATTTAGAAAGCTTATTCAATTACCTGTTAGAATATATTTAGTTGGATCATCAGAATTTTGTACGATGGTCCGAATTTTGACACGGGATGTTAACAGTTTTTCCCTTTAAAATTTTTAAAAAATTGGTCATGTTTAGGAAGAGAGTGCACCCCTTTAATATGACTGTGCCAACTTTTACTAATAACATCTGGAAAGCCTATTTAATTACCTTTTGGAATATATTTAGTTGAATGTCTAGAATTTTGTACGATAATGCGAAATTACACCTCTATTCTGAGCTAAAGTAATGGATAAAAAATAATACAGTATATTATTCTACTTTCATTTGATAGACCTAACGTTGGATTTTATTGGTTGGTAAAAATAGATGAGTTTGGGCAACTGTTGTCTTGATTCTGAATAGGTTGCCAACGAACAGGTTGCCAGCTGGATCGGTCGCATAGCTCGCTAGCCGAATAGGTCGCCAATTTGTGTTCGGTACCTTGACCAGCACTGAGTCCCGACCTCTCCCCCATCGAGCATGTCTGGGACATGCTTGGACAGAGGTTACGTTAACGTCAACAACGTCCTGCCAATGTCCAAGAACTTGCTGCTGCGTTGCAACAGGAATTGGACAATCTGGACCAAAATGACCTTAGACGTCTCATTAGGAGTATGCCACGTCGGATCAATGCTTGTTTGGCAAACAGAGGAGGATTTACCCGTTACTGACTTTGTTGTGATGCCGTGGTTACTTTGCTGTTTGACCCCGGGTATCATTTTACCCATATAATGGTCAGTCTGTGCTTTACTTAGTCTAGCGATCATTTGGAATAAATCGATGAATGTGAACTTCATTTCATTTTTTTAATTTGTTTCTTCGTCAGTTTCATTAGGTTGAATGGATATTAATTGAGAAAAATACTCCAACATCTGGGATATATAGGATGGTGTTCTTAATTTATGTTATAAAACCACCGTAATATCGTTTTTTCTAAAGGAAATTAATTGAAAAACATTAGAAAAAGACTCACTATAAAGCGAGGCCGATTGGGTTCTATATTATGTGGTAAATGGCAACCATTTTCTCTATATCTAGGATACATAGGATAATATTCTTAATTTATATACTCATATCGCCCTAATATCAGGGGGGGGGGGGATTAATTGAAAAAATACTCCACGATCCTTTATTAAACATAAGATAAAATTCGCTATAAAGCGAGGACGATTGGGTTCAATGTATGGTATAAGGCAACGATTTTCTCTATTTCAAGGATTTATAGGGCAATATTCCTCATTTATATAATAAAATCACCCTAATATCGTTTTTTGAATGGATATTAATTGAAAAAAAATACTCCAACATCTTTTAAACAGAAGAAAAAGACTCACTATAAAGCGAGAACGATTGGGTTCAATGTGTCATATAAGGCAACGATTTCCTCTTTATCTAGGATATATAGGATAATATTCTTAATTTATATAATAAAATCAACCTAATATCGTTTTTATGGAATTTACTCGAAAAAAAAAATTGCTGTAACATCTTTTAAACACCAGAAAAAGACTCACTATAAAGCGAGCACGATTGGGTTCAATGTGTGGTATAAGGCAACGATTTTCCCTATATCTACGATATAGGATGATATTCTTAATTTATAAAATCAAATCAGAGTAACATCGATTTTTTTTTATGGAAATTACTCCAAAATTCTTTAAACAGACACACTATACAGCGGGGCCGAAGAAATTTACAGGAAGATGCAATATCTGATTTAGCCTCTAATGAACTGTTAATTAATGATTTTCTCTGTTTTTAGGATATGCAGGATAATATTCTTAATTTATATAATAAAATCACACTAATGCCATTATTTTATGGAAGTTAATTGAAAAAAAAATACCCCCAAATCTTTCAAATATCAGTAAGAATCGAGTTCGATTGGATCCGATGTAATAGTGTGGTGATTTTCTCTATTTCTAAAGGGGGGGGGTGCCTAGTGGTCTAAAGTGCCGCGCTTGACCTCTAGCTGGCATGTCACCTCTGGCTTGCGGCTGTGGTTTCGAGTCCAGGTGTGAGCGTATGTGGCATGGAGATAGGGGCGCCTTCTCGACCTCGTGGGTTTCCTCCGGGCACTACGAGCAAGCGAATTATTGAAATAAAATTGAACCATATGGTAGTCCCGAAATGACCTAGTTTGTGTTGAGTGGACGTTAAACCCCATTTCTCTCTCTCTCTCTCTCCCCCTCTCTCTCTCTGATCCTCACATGACACCGATGATGACTGATGACGTAGTATAATGTATTCAACCATTCTACATTAAGACATCGAGCTGGGCAGACGTGTTCTTGTTTCATTAAAACGGTAATAGATTTTATTTTACTTAAAATACCTTGGTGGTATATTGATTTTGGCTTAGGTAGCCAATAGCCTAGGTGGCTTATTGATTTTGGCTTAGGTAGCCAATTGCCTTGGTGGCATATGCTATTGATTTTGGCTTAGGTAGCCAATAGCCTAGGTGGCTTGTATGGAAGCCTATTGCGGCCATTTCAGAATCTCGTGTTCTCGCCGCAAGAAGTTGAGGGCGAGAAGTCGAGGGAGCGAGAACGCGAGGAAACAGGGCAAGGATCTCGCCCCGAGAACACGAGATTACTTTCACCTCGACTTCTCGTGTTCTCGCCTATGAAAAACCTCGTGTTCTCGCACTCTCACCCTCGTCTTCTCGCCCTCGACTTCTCGCTCTCTCGTGTTCTCGCCTTTGAAAAACCTTGACTTCTCGCTCCCTCGCCTTTGAGTCAATCTCGTCCTCTCGTCTTCTCGCCCTCGACTTCTCGTGTTCTCGCCTCGGAAGTGCAGTTTATACGCAAGTCCATATTGACTACCGTATCGGCATTTGTATTTAGAAATAGATTATGATAAACGGAAATGTTCTAGAATATTTAATAGTCCTAAACAATTTTAATCTCTTCTTGTACAGATAGTATTGTATTCTGTAATCGATTTTAAGTCTTCAGTCGAATCTTTCTTTGCTCTCTAACTTGATCAGCCGTCATCGCGTGTTTTCACTTGATGCGTGGTTTTGTCAGAACAGTGTCAATCAATCAATCAAATGTTTATTCAGTATTTAAGGCCTCTGGCCCATAGTACATAGTAGTGCATTATAATAAATATAGTATAATGTATAGTCGTTCGAATGGTATTTAAAAAAAAACCAGGTCCCTTGCACGGAATCAACATGAAGTTGATTCTACGGTGGCTCAGTGGGTAGGACGTTTGCTCTCTAACTTCTTCAAAGATGGTCGTGATTTTTCTGGCGATGTTTCCTCTTGTCAGTGGTGTAGGACGGACAGCTTAGCAAGAGACAAAGTATTATCGTGCGGATGGAATAAAAATAACCGAGGCCCTGTGTCCGGAATCTAATTGAAATAGGAGCTACGGTAGGTCAGTGATTAGGACGTTTGCTCTCTTACTTCTGTGGTGTAGGAGGAAGACCTGACAGGGGACCACGTATGTTCGGATGGCATAGAAAAACGATGTCCCGTGTTCGGAATCGAAATGAAGTGGGAGCTAGGGTGGCTCAATGAATAGGACGTTAATGTTTGGAGCCACGGCGGCTAAGTGGGTAAGATGCTGGCTCACTAAACTGAAGGTCATGTGTTCGATCTCTGCATTGGACTAGAAAGTTTATCGGGTTTTCCGACGTGGTTATATCATTGGTGCAGGACGGAGAGTTTGGCAAAGACAGTTTATTTGTTCGAATGGGACGCAAAAACCGGATTATAAATTACATGCACGTAAAAGATCCCATGGCAGTCTGAATTGGAAATTATGAGGAGACCTAGGTGCCGCTTCCCTGGCACAATTTCTTTTATAGCACAGTCGGAACAGAACAGTGGGACGTTAAACCCTATTTTATTTAATTTAATCCAAGTTCATCGGAAATTTTCTGGCGGGGTTTACCATGCCAGTGGAGAAGGAAGGATGGGGTAAAAAAGAGCGAGTTCCTGTGTCCGGATTCGAAATGAAGTTTGAGCTTGCGGTGGCTCAGTGGGTAGTCTAGACTTTTCTGGCGAGGTACCGTCTTATCAGAGTAGGATGGGAGGCCTAGGGACAGCCGGTCGTTGGGATAACATGGAAAACGGAGGTCTCGTATACACATTGGCGGGGTGGGGGTGATGGTGTGTGTGGGGGGGGCTCGGTTTCAATCCCCGTTTATATGTGACAAGGAGTAGGGCAGGATTAGGGTCGGGAACCGGCCTGGGCTCCCGTGTCGGAGTGGCCCCTTTCACTGACCCCACCTCCACCCGTCTGGGCTCTCCTCAGGAAATTTTTGAAATATGAATCTCAAATATGCGATTTGGTGGCATATCTGATTATTATCTCTGTCAAATAATATATTTCATAAATCGATTAACTTAATTCAACTGATGTGGATTCGAATCCCCAGTGGTACGTGACGAGAAGTAGGGTCGTCTGTCATGGGTTTACTTTGGGTCCTCCGTTTTCCGCTAAACCCTATGTAAGTCCCGAATTGATCTAGTTTGTGTTGAGTGGACGTTAAATCCCATTTCTCTCCCAACCTCGTCGGTTTTCTGGGGGTACTAAGATGTCCTCCCACTGCTAAAGACGACTACGTACAAAAAAATTATTGGAATAAAATTGAACCATATGTTAGTCCCGAAATCATCTAGGATATGTCGAGTGGAGGTTAAATCCCAATTTCTCTCTCTCTATTCTCTCTTATAATTAGTCTATTGTTTTCTTTTCTTTAAAAAAATGGTATAATTGATGAAGGTGACTTATTGTTAATTGTATGGTTAAGGTCACACGGTATTATTATTTTTTCTTAACATTATATATAATTATAGTACCAAACCAGTATTTCAATCATGCCAAAATCGTTTTCATGTGTATTTAGTATATACTTCTCTTGGATATTGTTTCACTGAAATAGTTTTGAAAAACAACTTGTTTCCAGTAAATAACATATTTTTTCAATCATTGGTGCTATTTCTCTACTACTGGCCATATTTATTCCACAGATCAGGGATTAGTCGTTTTCATTGTATCAATACAACATTTAATATGTGGTATTATACAGTAATCCCGGCATATCTGCAGAAAAATTCTCTCTGACAAATGTAAACAAACCAACGTGTTCCCTCTCGTAAAGTCATCCCATGGTCTATTTATGGCTATTGACCCGTGACCCATGACGTTGATTGATTTTATGGTTTCTGATTGGCTTAGAATTTGATTTTTTTCACCCCATTATGGCTAAACTTGACAAATGACAGACCCCACCTCCCCAACGTCCACGCTAATGTGTAGGCTACACGGACCCCCGTTTTTTTGTCCCATCCGAACGACTACACGTTATCCGTTGCCAGGCCGTCCGTCCCCCATCTTACACAACTGACAAGGGATGACATCTCCAGAAATAGCCCGACGCACTTCGATGAAGGTAGAGAGCAAACGTCCTACACACTGAGCCACTGTAGCCACCGACCGAAAAATCCCGGAAAACTTTAATAAAGTTTAAGAGCAAACGTCGATCCTATGGCTGAGCCATCGTAGCTCCTGTTATATTCCGGCAACGGGATCTCGGTTTATTGTATTCCATCCGAACAAATATACATCGTCCCTTCTCAGGCCCTCCGTCCTACACCACTGACACCACTGGGTTTTCGATCCTTGCGGTGACTGAGAAAGTTCATCCAAATTTCTTGGCGCGGCTTCTTGTCAGTGATGCAGGACGTAGGGCCTAACATTGGCTTGCACATAAAAGATCCGTTGGCAGTTTAAATTTGATACAAGAGTAGGCCGTAGCGCCGCTACCCGGGCAAAATTTCCTTTATAACACACTGTATATCGTATGCACGTCTTCATTAGCCCAACTTAGGAACAGACAGTAGGACGTTAAACCCCATTTTATTTCATTTCATTTCACTTAGATTTCGGACACGTCACCTGGGTTATTTTTATTTCATCCGAACGATTATGTGGTGTCTCTTGCCAGGCTCTCCGTCCTACACCACTGACAAGAGGAAACATCGGCAGAAAAATCACGACCAACTTTGAAGAAGTTAGAGAGCAAACTTCCTACCCACTGAGCCACCGTAGAATCAACTTCATGTCGATTCCGGGCATGGGACCTGTTTCTTTTTTTTTTAAAATACCATTCGAACGACTATACATTGTCCTTTGTCAGGCTCTCCATCCCACAGCACTGACAAAACCACACATCAAGTGAAAACACCCGATGACGGCTGATTAAAGGACAATATTGGTGCCAGTCATTATCACATATAGAACTGATTAAACACTTTCCAAATATAATATTATCACAGAGATCATCGCTACCATAG
This sequence comes from Patella caerulea, assembly GCA_036850965.1. NCBI lineage: Eukaryota > Metazoa > Mollusca > Gastropoda > Patellidae > Patella > Patella caerulea. The sequence continues at coordinate 411,252 of JAZGQO010000008.1, read as the reverse complement.
AGGAGTAATAAAGGATTCACGAATCGGAAGTGACGAACGCCAAAGGAAAACACGGGTTATTCCTCTATATAACTAACTGAAGTGACTAATGATAACAGATACATGGGCGAATATCTGCTCACTAATAATTCCCTCGAAGACCTAAAGTTGCTGTGTGACGCTGTGAGAGAATATCTTACAATTCATGAAAAGAATTGACTACCACTAGATAAGAGAACAGGAAAGAAAAACAGATTAAAAGTCCGTGCATTACCATGTTTTTATAAGGTAGGGGAGACCGGGACAGATTGAACCACCATGGATATATCCTTTATAAATAATACTATACAACCCAATACTATACAGATGTGAGATAACTTCTTAGACCCATTTCTCCATCAATAAGTCACATGCTGTCAATTATTTTCTTAGGCAGTGGATTTTTCAAAAAAGCGCTTAAAAGAGAAAAAATTTCCATACATGTTAACTTCTTAGCCTACGAAATTCTTGTACTTAAGTTCATATATGTCTAATCTATACAATCCAGATAAACCGGGGTTTGATCCATATAAGAGGGCATATTGCTTTTTTTTTTAAATTTTGATCATGAAATAAAGAGATCTTCTAATAAAAACATTTGATATGAAATGAGTACAAAAATGTATGTGAACAAAGCGGTTCAATGTGCCCCGGTCTCCCCTATAAAATGAATAAAAACAAGGGGCTGTACGGAGTATTTCTATTTTTCCCGTGTTCTCTTATCTTATGACACTTAATTACTTTATTGTATCGTCAGATAACCTCTTGCGGTCCCATATAACAACTTTTTGTCTTCGAAGGAATTATTAGTGAGCAGAAATTCGGCCGTTTATCTGTCATCACTCTTCACTTCAGTCATTCACATAGAGAGATAACTTGTGTTTTCCTTTGGCGTTCGTCACTTCCGATTCATGATTCCTTTATTACTCCTCTATGGTAGCGATGATCTCTGTGTTAACACTATATTTGGAAAGTGTTTAATCAGTTCTACCACATATGTGATAATGACTGGCACCAATATTGTCCTTTAAGTTAGAGAGCAAAGAAAGATTCGACTGAAGACTTAAAATCGATTGCAGATACAATACTATCTGTACAAGAAGAGATTAAAATTGTTTAGGACTATTAAATATTCTAGAACATTTCCGTTTATTATAATCTATTTCTAAATACAAATGCCGATACGGTAGTCAATATGGACTTGCGTATAAACTGCACTTCCGAGGCGAGAAGTCGAAGTCGAGAAGACGAGATTGACTCAAAAGCGAGGGAGTGAGAAATCAAGGTTTTTCAAAGGCGAGAGAGCGAGAAGTCGAGGGCGAGAAGACGAGAAGTCAAGTGCGAGAACACAAGGTTTTTCAAAGGCGAGAAGTCGAGGGACGAGAAGTCGAGGTGAAAGTAATCTCGTGTTCTCGGGGCGAGATCCTTGTATTCTCGCCCTGTTTCCTCGTGTTCTCGCTCCCTCGCCTTCTCTTCTTCTCGCCCTCGACTTCTCGTGTTCCCGCCCTCGACTTCTCGCGGCGATAACACAAGATTATGAAATGCCCGCAATAGGCTTCCATAGGCTTGGAATACCTTGGTGGTATTCAACTTTTACAAGTCCTGATGGAAGTAGGAAAGCCTTGGTGGCGTTAAATTATTTGTGGCAAAATTAGTAATTTTCAGTGAAGAAATTTATTAAAAGAAATTGAATGCACAACAGACTACTAAGCGTCTTATTTGTGTGTGTATCGTTTCCATGCTTGATTGTGGATAAGTAGGTCAGCGCACGTGTTTGTATTGAATCGCAGTTTCGCCAGCCATAATCGGGGGTTTAAACAAGTGAGTTGTGACAATGACGGGGCGTGATCCCTTGATCCGATTCTGTCGCATTTGTTTTGTTTAGATGATGGGTGTAATGATTTGTATGTTTCTTGATGGGATTTTTCTTACCACTGACCCGTGGGACACTGATGCCTTTAGTGGATTTCTCATTTACGTGGGTCAGGGGTGAGGGAGTTCTGTCTCCTTGTGTGATTTGATCTGGTTTAGTTCTAGTATTTTGATATGTTTTATAGAATGAAATTTATTATCACTCCAGGGAAAGTATTTACAGTATCCGTGTTCATTTGTACCAGAATGGGAGAGAAGGTGTACCTGCGATCGTACTTTGATTTCAGTCCGAACTACGCCAGAGTGTATTACACCGAGGACAGTACTCCCTCATCGCCTGACTTACACTTTACAGCTGAACAAGTGTTACTTAACAAATACTTCAGTTATTTGATTTTTCTGAATTTGTTTGAGATGGAATAAAGAAAATTTTTGTAATGTTTTGATATTTTTGTTTTGAGTATTGGTAATAGAGGGTGATGATATGCTGGCCTAATGTGCTTGAATGGGGTTCGTGAGATAGAATATTTTATCGCATTATTGCTCCCTAATACTTAATACTTCTGGAAGCTGGAGGAACCATGACGTAGTATAATGTATTCAACCATTCTTCATTAAGACAGCGAGAACGATAGTCAGTTGAACTGGTGAACATGAGATATGCACACTATGTCCGTCTTTTTGGTCATTTTTCCCCACCCAATCCCACCCACGGTTTTCACCGTGTTGATGCTCTTGCTTTCAGATTTATCGCATTATTGCTCCCCAATACTTAATACTTCTGGAAGCTGGAGGAACTGACATGCTGAGGATTGGTGTAATTTCTAGGATAATATTCTTAATTTATAATAAAAAGAATTACTGTAATATAATTATTTTATGGAGATTAATTGAAAGACATATCAAAATCTTCTAAACATAAGAAAAAACCTCACTATAAATGAGAGAGACCGTTTGGGTTGTATATGTGGTCATAGGAAAGAATATACAGGATAATATTCTTAATCTATGACTATATAATAAAATCACTCTAATAGCTTTATTTTATGGAAATTAATAAAAAGAAATACTCCAAATTTATTTCAAATATAAGAAAAAGACTCAATATATAAAGCGAAACCGATGGGTTCTAATTCTATGTGTCGTATAATGCGATGATTTTCTCTATTTCTAGGACATATTATTATACGATAATATTCTTAATTTAAAAAAATCACTCAAATTTCGTGATTTTATTTATGGAAATTACTTGAAAAAATATTCCAAAATCTTTTAATTTAAACAGACGCAATTACAGCGAGGCCGAACAAATATTTACAAGACCGTAGATCCAACATCTGATTTTAGCTTCTACTATCCATAATGTCAAGGCCGTACATCGAACTGTCAATCAAATTGACTGACATGTTCCTCGCTCTATATCTTACTCGCTTTATAAGATTTAGCATTTTCCAAAATCCTCGTCTTATTTGCGAGCAGGTGGTTGCAATGACGTCTATATTAACTAGACCGCGCGCAGACGTTGGACTGGGGGAGAACGGCGTCTGACATCCGGTGGTGGTTGAAACGCCAAAGCGTACGTCAAAAACCAATGTAAACAAACGGCACGCGAATGGCGATCTTAGGCCTTGTCAACATTCCCAGCTTATCAGTTGGTTTGAATCTTACCATGGCTTTATATTTCTATAGTCTTACTGGAATAATAGTAAGAGTTGAACATTTTTTTCCACAGTAAATTGAACAGCTCTTTGTATTTGTAATACTATAATTAGTACCGTAGTGATTTCAGTAGCCTGTAGCCTAAAAAAATGAACCCATTTACAACAAAAGAATCCCAATGGCTACACGCCCTCACGGTTCATAAAAACGCTTAAATTGAAATATTAATGTCCTTATTTTTTTAAAAATAATTATGGAAATGTCACGTCCATTTTTTAAGTTCTAAATGTTGTCGTTGGTAGCCTGCTAAATATATATTGTTATTTTTTTTTCCAATGGCAATATAATTGAGAAAGCTACTGGAAAGTTTGAGACAACTTCCCTTACCCTAATAAATCTAAACTAAATATATAAAGTTTGAAATTTTTAATAACATGAAGACTGTATTTTTTAAATCTTTATTTTTTTTATATAAAGGGCTTAAAGGGACAATTACACTCTTGCTGGCTTGGCAGCTCTAGAAAATTAATAATAGCCTTATTTTAAGTACTAGATGTTTAAGTGTTCTACCTGTTTTGTAACGCAGTGGCTATTTTTACGGGTCCGTAAAACATTTCATAAAGGCTATTTTTACGTGAGTTCCGGTCGCGCATGCGCAGCGCGAAAATTTTCCGACTTGGGTAATTTTAGTGCCGTAAAAATAGTCAGGTGCTTATTTTTACGTGAATCCGTCCGTAAAAATAGCCAGGTGCTTATTTTTACGTGACACTTTCCCACTGTGGACATGCAGAAGTCCCATTATGATAAAATATGGCCCTATTCTTATAGTTTATACTATAATCTATGCACCACCCGACGGTTATTTATTTTTATTCATGACGTTCACAAATCACAGCCGTCACAGGGCCGTAATTCCCGGGTGGGGGGGATCGGGGTCGCCAAAAGTTTGTAGGCTTAAACTTAATTTAATAAGTAAATTGGTAATTGTCCACATGGTGTCAATTTCAGCTCCGGCCCTCTAGGACTATTAGTAAGCCTTGTTTATAGTGGGTCTTGGTCTATAGTTTATGAGACACTGTATTCTGATCAATTAAAGTCTATAATGAACCCTGTAATAGGCATAAGGCCTACTTATTCAATTTACTCATTATTAAACCAGTTCTTCGGTAACAAGAGTCGACACGGATAGATTCATTTCATGGGGGGGGGGGGTGACTGTGAAGTCTTGAATTTTGTTTTAAGGTGGGAATACAAAGAGGGAATAATTCCTTCTTATAATATGCAAGTCCTACTGTGCCCTTATCTCGTCAATATAAACAAAAAATAATATATAATGGTAAAAATCAATGCCAGAAGGCACCAAATAGCTTTATATTTATTTAAATGACGTAATGACGTAAAGAATGTTCGCTTATGGCCTTCTAACACCATGTAAAATGCCGCTGTAAGCATTTGAGAAGGAGTTCAAAAGAAAAACTAAAAGTATTTAATGCTACAATATCGATCAACACGTTCATGTTTCGTATTTATCGGGGTTTATTGTATATTTAACCAGGCTTGAATTTTCCATTAAACATACCTGTCTACTTCGCTTTTATTTTCAGTGGATGCAACTACATGAAATGAATCTATCCGTGTCGACTCTTCATGAAATAAATATATATTTTATGTTGATATTGCGAAACGATTAATAAGCACTTTTATTGTTATAAACTTTCGTAAAACTGTGTGGGGCGAATTATCAAAGTACTTTTGTTTTGTTAGATTTATTTTTTATTTCATCTTCGGTGTTTGTAATAGGGGAGGGGATGAGGGAGTAAAGGACGTTATTTATGGGTGATTATGGGGTTGGCACCAATTGTTGCCATTCGATTCATGTGTGGAACATTTAAACTGGACGGACTAAATATTGATACATTCTTGTTGAATATTGGAGGTCAAATATAAATTTCTGAAGATTCTTAAGCAGTAGTATTTATTATTTAAAGATACAAAAGACAGAATAACATGGAGATCGAGTTTCAATCCGTTTAAATCTCCACCATCCGATGATCTAGAGAGGGAGTTGATTATAGGCTTGTTATGTGAATAAAATGTCTCCATGATAATTTATATAATATTTGAAGTCAATATAAAAACCTACAATAAACAGATTTAACTCCAACATGATGCTCCTTTAAATATAGAAATCGGGTTTGCCCTTACGTGTCTATATATAATAGCCTGGATTTTCCAGATAAAAATAGATCTGACGTGTCATTTGTGGACATTATTGTACTGTGAGTAGCTGAAATATTGTTTGACAGATAAAGACAATGTAATATCTGAGGTTTTATAACATTGTATAAAACAATGCTGGTATAATATATTTGTTAAATAATCTTGTATCAACACTGCCTAATATAATCTAGTCTATCATACAAATATATGTATCAGTAAGGGGGGCAACGGTTAGCTGTATCATAAAGCCTGTCATTTTGTCAACTAGCGTGGTTTCAAATCCCCGGTTGGAGGGTCGCCTGTCCGGGTACTCCGGTTTCCTCCCACTGCTAAAGACCCCTACGCACAAACCAATTATTGAAATAAAATTAATCCATATGTTACTCCCGAAATGACCTAGTTTGTGTCGAGTGGACATCTTTAGTAAATATTGTAGTGAACAGACGGATAGGGGGCCAGCTATAGCCCCTTAATGATTAAATGGTAGAGTAGCTCGCTTTTCAGCGGAGCGTAGGGTAGCCAGCCAAAAGGTGGCGAAGAACAACGACTTGTAATTTCTCTTTTCTTTATTATGAATCCGTTATTTACAGTGCTCAGCTCTCTTTCAAACTCTATCTCTCTCTCTCTATCGAGCGCTAACTCCCTCTCTTACGAGCTCCAAGTCTCTCTTTCGCGAACCGCCGTGCCAACCCCACGAGTCAGTCTTAAGGACTGCTGTCTAGTCGTTCGATTGTGACGAAAAAACGAAGTCCTCTATAAAAAAATTGGTGTGCACGTAAAAAGATCCCTTGGCAGTTGGAATTCGATATATGAGTATTTTTATTCATGACGTTCACAAATCACAGCCGTCACAGGGCCGTAATTCCCGGGTGGGGGGGATCGGGGTCGCCAAAAGTTTGTAGGCTTAAACTTAATTTAATAAGTAAATTGGTAATTGTCCACATGGTGTCAATTTCAGCTCCGGCCCTCTAGGACTATTAGTAAGCCTTGTTTATAGTGGGTCTTGGTCTATAGTTTATGAGACACTGTATTCTGATCAATGAAAGTCTATAATGAACCCTGTAATAGGCATAAGGCCTACTTATTCAATTTACTCATTATTAAACCAGTTCTTCGGTAACAAGAGTCGACACGGATAGATTCATTTCATGTAGTTGCATCCACTGAAAATAAAAGCGAAGTAGACAGGTATGTTTAATGGAAAATTCAAGCCTGGTTAAATATACAATAAACCCCGATAAATACGAAACATGAACGTGTTGATCGATATTGTAGCATTAAATACTTTTAGTTTTTCTTTTGAACTCCTTCTCAAATGCTTACAGCGGCATTTTACATGGTGTTAGAAGGCCATAAGCGAACATTCTTTACGTCATTACGTCATTTAAATAAATATAAAGCTATTTGGTGCCTTCTGGCATTGATTTTTACCATTATATATTATTTTTTGTTTATATTGACGAGATAAGGGCACAGTAGGACTTGCATATTATAAGAAGGAATTATTCCCTCTTTGTATTCCCACCTTAAAACAAAATTCAAGACTTCACAGTCACCCCCCCCCCCCCATGAAATGAATCTATCCGTGTCGACTCTTGTTACCGAAGAACTGGTTTAATAATGAGTAAATTGAATAAGTAGGCCTTATGCCTATTACAGGGTTCATTATAGACTTTAATTGATCAGAATACAGTGTCTCATAAACTATAGACCAAGACCCACTATAAACAAGGCTTACTAATAGTCCTAGAGGGCCGGAGCTGAAATTGACACCATGTGGACAATTACCAATTTACTTATTAAATTAAGTTTAAGCCTACAAACTTTTGGCGACCCCGATCCCCCCCACCCGGGAATTACGGCCCTGTGACGGCTGTGATTTGTGAACGTCATGAATAAAAATAAATAACCGTCGGGTGGTGCATAGATTATAGTATAAACTATAAGAATAGGGCCATATTTTATCATAATGGGACTTCTGCATGTCCACAGTGGGAAAGTGTCACGTAAAAATAAGCACCTGGCTATTTTTACGGACGGATTCACGTAAAAATAAGCACCTGACTATTTTTACGGCACTAAAATTACCCAAGTCGGAAAATTTTCGCGCTGCGCATGCGCGACCGGAACTCACGTAAAAATAGCCTTTATGAAATGTTTTACGGACCCGTAAAAATAGCCACTGCGGTTTTGTAAATTATTCAATACATCCAATTTTACTTGTCCAGAGAGTTTGAAAATATTTTAAAATCCAAGTCACATTTGAAAAGGTTTACGTTAGGCTAGTTGAATTTTTCCAATTTTTTAAATTAGGTGTATCATCAATTAATTGGAATATTGTAAAATAATACAATTTGTTGACCAGAATAAAGATAGGGACATATTATTCAGTTACAACAAGAGTGGTATTGAGTCTTTAAAGACAGATTACCTTTTTTGTTTTGGTTTTTTTTTTTAAAAAAAAACAACACTTTTAAGCTAGGAACAGCTACATTTTTTTTTTTTGTTTGTGGAGAACACAGAGGGTGGGGGGGGGAGGGAGCTGGGGCATTAGACATAAAGCTACTGGAAAGTTTGAGACATCTTTCTTAAATATATGAAGTTTGAAATTTTTTAAAACATGAAGACTCTATTTTTGAAATTATTATTTTTTTTATATAAGCTTAAAGCCATTACCCTTTTTTTTTTTTTTAAACAAAAACAACAAAAAACTCCAAAAACTTTTAAGTTAGAAGAAAAGGTAGGAGGGAGCTGGGGCACTTTTAACCGAATAGTTGCATTAGCATTACTTTAAAAAAAAAAACAACTCAATATTTATTAGTCATTGGACAGAATTAACCTATTATGATGCCTCATTTAGAAACAATTTTTTTGATATCGGTTGATTGTAATGATTCATTCTATATGTTGATTAGCATCAAATATCATAATTTTATACAAATAATAAATAACAATCTTTTAAAGAAATTATTTGTTTTGAAGGCTAAAAATACAGTTTTTGCCAAAATTAAGTAACTTCTAGTTGTAAGGAAAATGTTAAATTCTTTTCATAAAATCAAAGGTGGCATAAGGCATCAAGTGGCAAAATTTTTTTATGAAAATTGAATGATAATTGGCATTTGTATCGACAATCTTCTTTGAAGTATTTGTAGGTAAAACTTATTTCCTATTTAGTGTAAATGGGTATTAAATTCAGGCAAAGTGTGTAAGACGCTGTCCCATGTACACATTGACATGCTCATAAAAGACCCCTTGGCAGTTGGAATTCGATATAAGAGTGGCACATAGTACCGCTGTTTGGCCAAAATTTTCCTCATAGCACACTGTATGGTATATGCCTGTCTTCATTAGTCCAGGTTAGGAGCAGAACAGTAGGATGTTAAACCCCATTTCGTTTTATTTCCATTCTGCCGAAACACTAAGCCACTAAGGGGGCCTAGTGTGAGCGTATGTGGCATGGAGATAGGGGCGCCTTCTCAACCTCGTGGGTTTCCTCCGAGTACTCCAGTTTCCGCCCACTGCTAAAGTCCCAAATGCGCAAGTGAATTATTGAAATAAAATTAAACCATATGTTATTCCCGAAATGACCTAGTTTGTGTCGAGTGGAAGTTAAACCCCATTTTTCTCTCTCTCTCCACTAAGCGGGGAATCGAAACCATGCCAATTGACTCAATGATAGACCTTAATATATAATGCGCATATGCTTACCATTTGGCCACCCAAGACCCTTCCTAGTACTTTCAATATAAGTTTTATTTTTCAACTGACAAATTACCACACACATGATTATTTTTGCCTGGTTAACTTTTATCCTTTCACAATGAGTATATGCTTGTAATTGTAAACACATGGTGATTACAGTTTCTGAATGTACAGGTAAGCTTTTGTGGACGATGATTATTTTGCCTCATTTGCTGTTTGTTGGTGATGTAGGACGGAGGGCCTCATAAGGACAGCTATCTGGTCATTTAGAAGGTATGAAAACCGAGGTCCGGTGTACCCATTGGCATGCACATAAAAGATCTATTGGCAGTTGGAATTTGATATAAGGGTAGGACATAGTGCTGCTGTTCGGGCAAAATTTCCTTCATAGCACACTGTAGGGCGTATGCCTTGGCAGTTGAAATTCGATATAAGAGCAGTCCGTAGCGGTGCTTCCCTGGCAAAATTTTCCTCATAATACATGGCGTATGCCTGTCTTCATTAGCCCATTGAGCAGAACAGTAGGAAGTTAAACCCCATATTATTACATTATTGCATTTATCATTTCACATTGTCATCAGTGAGGATGTCGAAATAATAGTATTACTGGATAGAAATGAAAGTAAGACAAGGTTTTTATTATCTAATAAATTATATTATCTCTGTAATAATTACAAATTTTGCGACCATTATATATTTTATATTCATCTAATTAAGCAAAATTCCATCATCTATTTTATAGTTTAGATCTTGCTTCCTTATCCTGTTACATGTATAAATAAAGCTATGTATATCAGACAATTAAACTGTAAACATAATGATTACTTATTGTTCTACATTTTTAAGAGACCTTGTGGGTTTCCTCCCACTGCTACAGACCCCTACGCGCAATTATTGAAATAGAATTAAACCATATGTTTGTCCCAAAATGACCTGGTTTGTGTCGAGTGGATGTTAAACGCCCCACTTCTGTCTCTCACATTTTATAGAATTGTATAATACACGTATAAAAATCCCACCTAAATAACATTCTGTGCGACACAAAATTTATCACTTTAAAAATAACTCTTAGATTTATATTATTATCCCAAAAATAAATAATTTATTACTTTAAAATTATCTTACTAATTTGTTTGTAATCCTTTGGAATATCCAAAAACTAAATAATTTATAATGTTAAAATTTTTCCTCCTTAGGTACACACTAAATTCTTTTTGATTAGGTGAAAAATCACGCTTATTCATATCCAAAAATTTATTAATTGATTAGGCTTAAAATTCTAATTTTAAAATTATCCATCTTTTCATTACACAAATTCACAATACAATAAATTCTTTATAATTGCTTCAATAATCATTCCGCATATATGGTCAAGTGTAATTTTATTTATAGATCGTATGATATGCATATGGAATAAACAAAATTATTATTATTAATATTGGTAATTATTAATTTTACATTTTTAAGATTTTACCGGGTACTTCATTGTTCTAGTGCATACCACAGAGTAAAAAGTTATTTTTACTCTGTGTTCATACGTGAAAGGTTGCCCGTATCGACCTTTGATTACTTTATTACGATTCCATTTTATCCAACTACAATTGTACGATTTGTTAAATAAACTGAAGATTAAAGCACTGTACATAATCATTTTAGATTAAAATTTAATATTGAGAATTAAAACCAAGTCTAACCAGGTCTTATTATCCAGAGCATTCGCATGTGTTTACGTTAGAAACCGATCGACCCGCTTACTTTCACCCACTACCGGAAATCAACACTGATTGGCCACGGCGCCTTGCATCTTTCAATGGGAGCGCCATAGAGTTATATATAGAAACTCTATGGGGAGCGCGCGGTCTAGTTAATATAGACGTCATTGGGTGGTTGTTACACAATATATTGAGATCTGCTGAGTAATGTCTGTACTCTGCCACAATACTAATAGTGTTACTTACAAATGGTATGTATTTTAAATTCTTAATTTTCACTAAACGGGTAAGATAAGGTTTTATTGTATCAAAATGAGGACAGCATGATAAACATGTGTATGTAGACATGTAGTACATGAAATAATAACAATCGTCAATAATGACAAATAATATATAATATTTACAAACAAGAAATGATAATTAGGGTTTCACACTGCGAAGCTTGTGTGAAACACTATTGTTTTTATACGCCCACATTGAAATGTGGTCGTATATTGTCGTCGCCCCCGTCCGTCCGTCGGTCCGTCGGTCCGTCCGTCCGTCCGTCGGTCCGGCGTCCACAATTGCTTGTGGACGCTCTAGAGGCTAAAGTTAATATCCGATTGACTTTAAATTTATACACAGTGTTTAAGGTCATGAGACGAAGAAGCCTATTGTTTTTCAGCGATTTCCGATAATAACTACCAGAGTTATGGCCCTTGATCACTTCAAAAAATCTTGTGGACGCTCTAGAGGCCAAAGTTAATATCCGATTGGCTTTAAATTTATACACAGTGTTTAAGGTCATGAGACGAAGAAGCCTATTGATTTTCATCGATTTCCGATAATTAGTGCCAGAGTTATGGCCCTTGATCACTTCAAAAAATCTTGTGGACGCTATAGAGGCCAAAGTTAATATCCGATTGGCTTTAAATTTATACACAGTGTTTAAGGTCATGAGAGGAAGAAGCCTATTGATTTTCAGCGATTTCCGATAATTAGTGCCAGAGTTATGGTCCTTGATCACTTCAAAAAATCTTGTGGACGCTATAGAGGCCAAAGTTAATATCCGATTGGCTTTAAATTTATACACAGTGTTTAAGGTCATGAGACGAAGAAGCCTATTGATTTTCAGCGATGTCCGATAATTAGTGCCAGAGTTATGGCCCTTGATCACTTCAAAAAATCTTGTGGACGCTATAGAGGCCAAAGTAAATATCCGATTGGCTTTAAATTTATACACAGTGTTTAAGGTCATGAGACGAAGAAGCCTATTGATTTTCAGCGATTTCCGATAAATAGTGCCAGAGTTATGGCCCTTGATCACTTCAAAAAATCTTGTGGACGCTTTAAAGGCCAAACTTATCATCTGATTGACTTCAGATTGATACACAGAGTTTAAGGTGTTGAAACGAACAAGTATATCGATTTTCAATGAATTTTGATAACTGAACACTACTACTACTACTACTTAGTGTTTAACGTCTGCTTCCACATAAGTGATATCGCAGACAACTTATAACTGAACAGCTAAATCCATGATTTTAAATGTTTCATGTATATATACTAATTCAATTGTTAGCGTGGGGTAAAACTTTATAAAAAGCAATCAAATTCTAATGATTTTCTGATAATTACATAATGAGTTGTTACTCTTAATCAGTTTTTAGAGTATTACAAATGTTTCATTACCGAAAAAAGTAAAAATATGCGACAACCCTTGTTGACTGCCCGGACGATTTAGCTGCTGTGGGCATATGTTTCGTTGCCTGGCAACCTATCTTTGTTAAAATTATTAGGGTTTCACACTGCGTAGCTTGTGTGAAACACTATTGTTTTTGTTAAAATTATTATTAGGGTTTCACACTGCGTAGCTTGTGTGAAACACTATTGTTTTTGTTAAAATTATTATTCTTATTATTAGGGTTTCACACTGCGAAGCTTGTGTGAAACACTATTGTTTTTGTTAAAATTATTATTAGGGTTTCACACTGCGAAGCTTGTGTGAAACACTATTGTTTTTGTTAAAATTATTAGGGTTTCACACTGCGAAGCTTGTGTGAAACACTATTGTTTTTGTTAAAATTATTATTAGGGTTTCACACTGCGAAGCTTGTGTGAAACACTATTGTTTTTGTTAAAATTATTATTAGGGTTTCACACTGCGAAGCTTGTGTGAAACACTATTGTTTTTGTTAAAATTATTATTCTTATTATTATTATTATTCTTCTTTTGTTTTGAGTAGATCTCAGCAACTGCTTGTCGCATCGTTACGATTTCTTCGGTTTTACTGGGAAAGTGGGTGTGACTTAGAGGATAAAGCTATTTTGAACGTTCTGCGACAATGCAAAATGTCCGAAATCACCGAAGTTATCGTTTTTGAAAATATTGCAGTAATTTTCACAATAATCATTGGATTTTAACTTTCGATACATTTTGGCATAGCCTGAGACAGGGCACATAGCTACGCTACTTTCGATTTTTGATTTTCGGCAAATCTTCGAAGATATTAGGCGCCAAATTTCGAAAATTTAAAATTTTACAAAAAACTTTTTTATTTATGAATATTTTTTAGTCGTATTGTGCACAGAATTAAAGAGTCATCTGCCTAGTGCAAAAATGTTAAAAAATTTTGTCTCAGTAATTTTCCTTGGCCGCTATTGGCTAATTCAGTTTTTCAGTCCTAGATTAATTTTTTATTGTTCGATTTGTATAAAACAAAGTTCATATGCTTCGTTGTCTCAATTGTCATTTTTTTTATTACCGGAAGTGTTATCTGTCGGCACCGAAAGTGGCATAATTTTACCAAAAACTACAATTTTGACAGTTAGGTACCATTTTTCGAAAACAAATATTATTTTTTGGAAAAATTATTTGACTCAAAGAGTGTGCCCTTTCAAGGCGCAAAAAATGGCGGAAGCAGTTTTTTTAATTTCGATTTCATTTTTGAGCAAATTCGATTAAATGGCTAAAAATGGTGTAAAATTGACCCATTTACAACCTATTTAGGCTTTTCAGATTTTAAAATATTTCTTCGTAACTTTTATAAACTTGTAGCTATAATCCATACGAAGAAAATGTATGTTAAAATTAGTTTGTAATATAAGCAGTTACCAAGAAATGGACAGTTCTGTACAAGTCACTGTTTTCGTTATTTTGCCTGTAAAATAGTCAATTATGATTGGATTTTTATAAAAGTGACATCATTTGATTCAAAAAGCATGTAGCGTCATATCAAGTTGATTACAATTTAAAATTGACACCGGAAGTGACGTCATTTTGTCAAAAACTGCATTTTAAACTTTTTAAATCAATGTTTTATTCAACCAAGAATTACTTAATATGTATTAATAATTTTAACTTTTGGTTTAAATTCACATATAAACACAACTCATATGGTCATATACATATCATAAAATTGTTTCTAACTTGTTCGGTTGCCGAGAAATAGACGGTTTTCTACAGGCCACTTTTGAAGGTTTTTGGGCCATAAAAGTGTCAATTATTATTCGATTTTCATAAACGTTACACCATGTTATACCTAATGCCATTTAGGATTTCATACAAGTAATTTAAGATTTTCATTATCACCGGAAGTAACATCATTTTGGCAAAAACTGTATTTTTAGCCTTCAAAACAGATATTTTATTCAAATGAGTCTGTTTTGAAATGTTTTTCAAATTATGGTATTTGATGCCAATCAACAAATAAAATGAACCCATACGATCATACAGATACCACAAAATGGTTTCTAACTTGTACGGTTGCAGAGAAATAGTCGATTTTCTACAAGTCACTTTTCAAGTTTTTTGGTCTTTAAAAGTGGCAATTATTATTCGATTTACATAAAATTTTCACTATATGATATCGTATGCCATTTCTGATTTCATAAAACTAATTAAACATTTTCATTAACACCGGAAGAAATGTAATTTTGTCAAGATCATTTACAAGTAACAAATGTATAAAATGAATTGATAATGCTGGATTTGGTTGATTCTGCATCCATTTTATTTGTGTGCAATGTTAATTTGGAAACCTGTTTAATGGTTTCGTTGGTACCGGAAGTGACATATGTTCAAGGGAAAATTGGCACCGGAAGTGACATGTTTAAGGGTAACGTGGCACCAGTGAAACCCGTCATTCCTGCATGCAGGTCTAGTTCTTATTAGGCTTTCAGACTTTCGTCTGAAAGCCTATTGTGATTACTAAAATTATTATTATTTATTATTATTATTTTATTTTTCGGGGGAGCCTATTTCTCAGTGTCTGTAACAGATACAGATCTGGGACGTAATTTTCTATTAGGAAACCATATAGTGGCCATCCCTTCCACTGTATTTGAAACTTCTGCGCAGACCGGAAGTGGCCGAATTTTGTGCGGTGCCAAAAAATTAAAAAACGGCCGTAGATTCGTCAATTCTGTACCTATTTTCATACAAATTACATTTTTGGAAACTTTGAGTCTTTTCTCGGACGATAGCAGTTGAAAATTTTGCAATTTAGAAACTTCGCCGCTGACTTCTAGCATTCGAAAAATGAAAATATGTTGTTTAAGACACATTTTTTGTTATTTTTCAAAATTTTCAAATTTGACCTACATTTTTGGATACCTGAAGGCAATACGGTTCCAGTAATATAAGTTTCATTCAGAGTCATCGCCCTTTATTTTTCGATTTTTTTCGAATTTTCTTCACATTTTGTGAGCTTAAGTTTCGTTTTACGGCCGGATCGACGTTTCTGAAATTCCTGGAACATGAAGTAATATGGTCAAACCACCGTTTAAAGCAATTTCAACAACAATCCGTAAACCGGAAGTAGTCGAAATACTATGCGATATTTTGAAAAAAACGTGAAAAATTGGTGTTTTGGGTAAAAACACGATATTTCCGTCCGATATCAACGGATTAAACAAATTAAGGTATCATTTGGTCGGGCGGTAATTGGACCACTGAATGATACCCAATTCGTACGGACACGATCAGCAGGAAGCAAAATATGGCTCGCTGAAAATCAAGTATTTTCTGATTTGGAGCGTTTTTAGATGCCTGTATCTCGAAAACTGCTCCACAGTTTTTTATGAAACTTTCTCTATCGAGAGACCTTGCAGTAGTCTTGTGTACGAAACATTCCATTACGACTTTGAAATATCTGGAAAAGGTGAAATAACGGACTGAAAATCGAAAAAAGTCGAAAAATCGTGAAATTTTGGAAAATGCTCTGCTATTTTTTTATTTTAAGAGATTTTAAAAAAAAAATTGTATATTCAGATAGCTGACCTAATTACGATTCTATCGATGTATAATATGTATGTAGTTATTGAAATTTAATTTTCGATATTTTAAATTTTTTGCATTTTTGGCACTTTTGAACCTAGGATTTCTCAGGGGCATTTTATCTGATCAGATAATGTAATCTATCATTACAGAGCCCTGTGGCTATTTTAGTGCCTAAACCGGTTATCAAAACTATATCGACAATAATAACCATACCGGAAGTATTCAAAAAATGTAAAAAAAGGTTAAAAACTATGTCGCACTTGCAAAAAACTTGATTTCTCCCTTAGGTAATAGCGGACCAAAAGAACTAAAGTGTCGTTGGATAGCCCTATTAATGGACCATCATATGGTATCTAAATAATACGATATCGATGGTAAGGAAATAAATTATTGTGTGCCAAAAATCTAGTATTTTCCGATTTTTTAACATTCTGAGACGTCCTTTTCTCGAAAACGACGCCGCAGATTTTTCTTAAACTTTTCTTACTCAAAGTCCTATCGGTTGTCTATATAGTGAATCAAAAATGAAAAGCATTGAAATAATATAGGTGGTCCAAAAATGGCATCAAACTTTGAAAAAATTGAAAAATCGTTAAATTTTTGTAAACGCTCTTTAGTTTATCTTTTTTTTTCAAAACTACTCAATGGATGTTTCTGACATTTCTGGTACAGAAAGTTAAGTATCCAAAGAACTTCGTAAAGCTATCACAACAACGATCGTAAAACCGGAAGTAGTCGAAAAAATGTCCGATATTTTGAAAAAAATTATTTTTTTTACGAAAATCTTTTTTATTTATGAATATTTTTTGATGATATTTTACACGGGGTTAAACTATCATCCTACTTGAGCAGAAATGAGAAAAAAAAATTGTCTCGGTAATTTGTGTTAGCCGCCATCGGCTAATTTAGTTTTTCGTACCCAGAAAAATTATTTATTGTTCGATTTGTATAAAACAAAGTTCATATGCACCGTGGTCCCAATTGTAATTTTTTTTGTTACGGTGAAGTTTTTCTGTCGGCAACGGAAGTGACGTAATATTAACAAAAACTACAATTTTGACAGTTCGGTACCACATTTTGAAAGGAAATATTATTTTTTTTCAAAACTGATATAACTAAAAGGATGCACCCTGCAAAGGTGCACAAAATCCTTAGCTCATATTTTTTAATTTCAATTTCATTTTCGGGCAATTTCGAATAAAATGTAAAATAAAGTGTAAAATTCAGTTATTTACAATTCATTCAGCGTCTTCATATTTTGAAATATTTATTTGTAATTTTCATAAACTCGTAGCAATAATCCAGACGAAGAGAATGTATGCGAAAATTAGTTTGTAATATGAGCAGTTGCCGAGAAATATGCAATTGTGCATGCATCACTTTTCACGTTATTTTGCCTATAAAAGAGTGAATTATTATTCGATTTGCAATATTTTTTTTCCATTTGATGCCTAATGCCAATTTGGACTAGGTCAAGTCAATTTTACATTTTCACTGTGACCGGAAATGACGTCTTTTGGGCAAAAACTGTATTTTTAACCTAAAAAACTAAAATTTTATTCAAATCAGTCTCCCTTATAATATTTTTAAAATTATGATATTTGATTCTCATCAACGAATAGAATGAAGCCATAAGACCATACAGATACCACAAAATGGTTTCTAACTTGTACGTTTACAGAGAAATAGGCGATCTTCTATAAGTCACTTTTCAAGGTTTTTGGTATATAAAAGTGCCAATTATTATTCGATTTTTATAATTTTTTTACCATTTGATACCTTATGCAATTTATGACTTCTATGAACCAAGTTAACATTTTCAATATCACCGGAAGTAATGTAATTTTTGCAAAAAAACGTATTTTTAGCCTTCAAAACAAACATTTTTTAGAAGTGATTTATATTCATTATTCGTTTAACTTTATAACACCTGACTCTAATGGACAGTAAGAGTGAATCAATACCATCATATTGATATCAAGAAAAGGCTTCTAGCATGTTCCCTTGTCGAATAATAACCAATTTTCCCAGGGTCACTTTTAAGTTTTTTACCTTCTTAATTTCAGTTTATGGGTTATAGGTTAATTATTTATTGCCCGAAATGTATAAAACAACGTTTGGATTTTGTATGTTGCGAATTTTCGACTTATTTTTCACCTATAAAAATTTCTTTCGGCACCGGAAGTGACTTAATTTTGCCATAATTTACAATTTTGACTGGTCTTTTCGCCAGCAAATATTACTTTTACATATGATAGAGGGTGTCACTAAAGCAAAACAACCTAAAGTATAGTTTGGTAGCTCAATGGATCGGCTATGGTATAATAAACTTCCTGTATGATTCCTGAAAGCCGGTTCAGTGCTGCTTGCAGGTCTAGTTATTATTATTCTTCTTTTGTTTTGAGTAGATCTCAGCAACTGCTTGTCGCATCGTTACGATTTCTTCGGTTTTACTGGGAAAGTGGGTGTGACTTAGAGGATAAAGCTATTTTGAACGTTCTGCGACAATGCGAAATGTCCGAAATCACCAAATTATCGTTTTTTAAAATATTGCAGTAATTTTAACAATAATCATTGAATTTTAACTTTCGATACATTTTGGCATAGCCGGAGACAGGGCACATAGCTACACTACTTTCGATTTTTGATTTTCGGTAAATCTTCAAAGATATTAGGCGCCAAATTTTGAAAATTTAAAATTTTACAAAAAACTTTTTTATTTATGAATATTTTTTAGTCGTATTATGCACAGAATTAAAGGGTCATCTGACTAGTGCAAAAATGTTAAAGAATTTTGTCTCAGTAATTTACCTTGGCCGCCATTGGCTAATTCAGTTTTTAACTCCTAGATTAATTTTTTATTGTTCGATTTGTATAAAACAAAGTTCATATGCTTCGTTGTCTCAATTGTCATTTTTTTTATTACCGGAAGTGTTATCTGTCGGCACCGAAAGTGGCATAATTTTACCAAAAACTACAATTTTGACAGTTAGGTACCATTTTTCGAAAACAAATATTATTTTTTGGAAAAATTATTTGACCCAAAGCGTGTGCCCTTTCAAGGCGCAAAAAATGGCGGAAGCAGTTTTTTTAATTTCGATTTCATTTTCGAGCAAATTCGATTAAATGGCTAAAAATAGTGTAAAATTGACCCATTTACAACCTATTCAGGCTTTTCAGATTTTAAAATATTTCTTCGTAACTTTTATAAACTTGTAGCTATAATCCATACGAAGAAAATGTATGTTAAAATTCGTTTGTACTATAAGCAGTTACCAAGAAATGGGCAGTTCTGTACAAGTCACTGTTTTCGTTATTTTGCCTGTAAAATAGTCAATTATGATTGGATTTTTATAAAAGTGACATCATTTGATTCAAAAAGTACGTAGCGTCATATCAAGTTGATTACAATTTAAAATTGACACCGGAAGTGACATCATTTGGTCAAAAAATGCATTTTAAACTTTTTAAATCAATGTTTTATTCAACCAAGAATAACTTAATATGTATTAATAATTTTAACTTTTGGTTTAAATTCACATATAAACAAAACTCATATGGTCATATAGATATCATAAAATGGTTTCTAACTTGTTCGGTTGCCGAGAAATAGACGGTTTTCTACAGGTCACTTTTGAAGGTTTCGGGGCCATAAAAAGGTCAATTATTATTCGATTTTCATAAATGTCACACCATGTTATACCTAATGCCATTTGGGATTTCATACAAGTAATTTAAGATTTTCATTATCACCGGAAGTAACGTCATTTTGGCAAAAACTGTATTTTTAGCCTCTAAAACAGATATTTTATTCAAACGAGTCTGTTTTGAAATCTTTTTCAAAGTATGGTATTTGATGCCAATCAACAAATAGAATGAACCCATCCCATCATACAGATACCACAAAATGGTTTCTAACTTGTACGGTTGCAGAGAAATAGCCGATTTCCTACAAGTCACTTTTCAAGTTTTTTGGTCTTTAAAAGTGGCAATTATTATTCGATTTACATTAAATTTTCACTATATGATATCGTATGCCATTTCTGATTTCATAAGACTAATTGAACATTTGCATTAACACCGGGAGTAATTTAATTTTGTCAAGATCATTTACAAGTAACAAATGTATAAAATGAATTGATATTGCTGGATTTTGTTGATTCTGCGTCCATTTTATTTGTGTGCAATGTTAATTTGGAAACCTGTTTAGTGGTTTCGTTGGTACCGGAAGTGACATATGTTCAAGGGTAACTTGGCACCGGAAGTGACATGTTTAAGGGTAACGTGGCACCAGTGAAACCCGTCATTCCTGCATGCAGGTCTAGTTATTCTTCTTTTGTTTTGATTAGATCTCAGCAACTGCTTGTCGCATCGTTACGATTTCTTCGGTTTTACTGGGAAAGTGGGTGTGACTTAGAGGATAAAGCTATTTTGAACGTTCTGCGACAATGCGAAATGTCCGAAATCACCGAAGTTATCGTTTTTGAAAATATTGCAGTAATTTTAACAATAATCATTGGATTTTAACTTTCGATACGTTTTGGCATAGCCTGAGACAGGGCACATAGCTATGCTACTTTCGATTTTTGATTTTCGGCAAATCTTCGAAGATATTAGGCGCCAAATTTCGAAAATTTAAAATTTTACAAAAAACTTTTTTATTTATGAATATTTTTTAGTCGTATTGTGCACAGAATTAAAGAGTCATCTGCCTAGTGCAAAAATGTTAAAAAATTTTGTCTCAGTAATTTTCCTTGGCCGATATTGGCTAATTCAGTTTTTCAGTCCTAGATTAATTTTTTATTGTTCGATTTGTATAAAACAAAGTTCATATGCTTCGTTGTCTCAATTGTCATTTTTTTTATTACCGGAAGTGTTATCTGTCGGCACCGAAAGTGGCATAATTTTACCAAAAACTACAATTTTGACAGTTAGGTACCATTTTTCGAAAACAAATATTATTTTTTGGAAAAATTATTTGACTCAAAGAGTGTGCCCTTTCAAGGCGCAAAAAATGGCGGAAGCAGTTTTTTTAATTTCGATTTCATTTTCGAGCAAATTCGATTAAATGGCTAAAAATGGTGTAAAATTGACCCATTTACAACCTATTCAGGCTTTTCAGATTTTAAAATATTTCTTCGTAACTTTTATAAACTTGTAGCTATAATCCATACGAAGAAAATGTATGTTAAAATTAGTTTGTAATATAAGCAGTTACCAAGAAATGGACAGTTCTGTACAAGTCACTATTTTCGTTATTTTGCCTGTAAAATAGTCAATTATGATTGGATTTTTATAAAAGTGACATCATTTGATTCAAAAAGCATGTAGCGTCATATCAAATTGATTACAATTTAAAATTGACACCGGAAGTGACGTCATTTTGTCAAAAACTGCATTTTAAACTTTTTAAATCAATGTTTTATTCAACCAAGAATTACTTAATATGTATTAATAATTTTAACTTTTGGTTTAAATTCACATATAAACACAACTCATATGGTCATATACATATCATAAAATTGTTTCTAACTTGTTCGGTTGCCGAGAAATAGACGGTTTTCTACAGGCCACTTTTGAAGGTTTTTGGGCCATAAAAGTGTCAATTATTATTCGATTTTCATAAACGTTACACCATGTTATACCTAATGCCATTTAGGATTTCATACAAGTAATTTAAGATTTTCATTATCACCGGAAGTAACATCATTTTGGCAAAAACTGTATTTTTAGCCTTCAAAACAGATATTTTATTCAAATGAGTCTGTTTTGAAATGTTTTTCAAATTATGGTATTTGATGCCAATCAACAAATAAAATGAACCCATACGATCATACAGATACCACAAAATGGTTTCTAACTTGTACGGTTGCAGAGAAACAGTCGATTTTCTACAAGTCACTTTTCAAGTTTTTTGGTCATTAAAAGTGGCCATTATTATTCGATTTACATAAAATTTTCACTATATGATATCGTATGCCATTTCTGATTTCATAAAACTAATTGAACATTTTCATTAACACCGGAAGAAATGTAATTTTGTCAAGATCATTTACAAGTAACAAATGTATAAAATGAATTGATATTGCTGGATTTGGTTGATTCTGCATCCATTTTATTTGTGTGCAATGTTAATTTGGAAACCTGTTTAATGGTTTCGTTGGTACCGGAAGTGACATATGTTCAAGGGTAACTTGGCACCGGAAGTGACATGTTTAAGGGTAACGTGGCACCAGTGAAACCCGTCATTCCTGCATGCAGGTCTAGTTCTTATTATTATTATTATTCTTCTTTTGTTTTGAGTAGATCTCAGCAACTGCTTGTCGCATCGTTACGATTTCTTCGGTTTTACTGGGAAAGTGGGTGTGACTTAGAGGATAAAGCTATTTTGAACGTTCTGCGACAATGCGAAATGTCCGAAATCACCGAAGTTATCGTTTTTGAAAATATTGCAGTAATTTTAACAATAATCATTGGATTTTAACTGTCGATACATTTTGGCATAGCCTGAGACAGGGCACATAGCTACGCTTCTTTCGATTTTTGATTTTCGGCAAATCTTCGAAGATATTAGGCGCCAAATTTCGAAAATTTAAAATTTTACAAAAAACTTTTTTATTTATGAATATTTTTTAGTCGTATTGTGCACAGAATTAAAGAGTCAACTGCCTAGTGCAAAAATGTTAAAGAATTTTGTCTCAGTAATTTTCCTTGGCCGCTATTGGCTAATTCAGTTTTTCAGTCCTAGATTAATTTTTTATTGTTCGATTTGTATAAAACAAAGTTCATATGCTTCGTTGTCTCAATTGTCATTTTTTTTATTACCGGAAGTGTTATCTGTCGGCACCGAAAGTGGCATAATTTTACCAAAAACTACAATTTTGACAGTTAGGTACCATTTTTCGAAAACAAATATTATTTTTTGGAAAAATTATTTGACTCAAAGAGTGTGCCCTTTCAAGGCGCAAAAAATGGCGGAAGCAGTTTTTTTAATTTCGATTTCATTTTCGAGCAAATTCGATTAAATGGCTAAAAATGGTGTAAAATTGACCCATTTACAACATATTCAGGCTTTTCAGATTTTAAAATATTTCTTCGTAACTTTTATATACTTGTAGCTATAATCCATACGGAGAAAATGTATGTTAAAATTAGTTTGTAATATAAGCAGTTACCAAGAAATGGACAGTTCTGTACAAGTCACTGTTTTCGTTATTTTGCCTGTAAAATAGTCAATTATGATTGGATTTTTATAAAAGTGACATCATTTGATTCAAAAAGCATGTAGCGTCATATCAAGTTGATTACAATTTAAAATTGACACCGGAAGTGACGTCATTTTGTCAAAAACTGCATTTTAAACTTTTTAAATCAATGTTTTATTCAACCAAGAATTACTTAATATGTATTAATAATTTTAACTTTTGATTTAAATTCACATATAAATACAACTCATATGGTCATATAGATATCATAAAATTGTTTCTAACTTGTTCGGTTGCCGAGAAATAGACGGTTTTCTACAGGTCACTTTTGAAGGTTTCGGGGCCATAAAAGTGTTAATTATTATTCGATTTTCATAAACGTTACACCATGTTATACCTAATGCCATTTGTGATTTCATACAAGTAATTTAAGATTTTCATTATCACCGGAAGTAACGTCATTTTGGCAAAAACTGAATTTTTAGCCTTCAAAACAGATATTTTATTCAAATGAGTCTGTTTTGAAATCTTTTTCAAATTATGGTATTTGATGCCAATCAACAAATAGAATGAACCCATACGATCATACAGATACCAAAAAATGGTTTCTAACTTGTACGGTTGCAGAGAAATAGCAGATTTTCTACAAGTCACTTTTCAAGTTTTTTGGTCTTTAAAAGTGGCAATTATTATTCGATTTACATAAAATTGTCACTATATGATATCGTATGCCATTTCTGATTTCATAAGACTAATTGAACATTTTCATTAACACCGGAAGTAATTTAATTTTGTCAAGATCATTTACAAGTAACAAATGTATAAAATGACAGTTAGGTACCATTTTTCGAAAACAAATATTATTTTTTGGAAAAATTATTTGACTCAAAGAATGTGCCCTTTCAAGGCGCAAAAAATGTCGGAAGCAGTTTTTTCAATTTCGATTTCATTTTCGAGCAAATTCGATTAAGAGGCTAAAAATGGTGTAAAATTGACCTATTTACAACCTATTCAGGCTTTTCAGATTTTAAAATATTTCTTCTTAACTTTTATAAACTTGTAGCTATAATCCATACGAAGAAAATGTATGTTAAAATTAGTTTGTAATATAAGCAGTTACCAAGAAATGGGCAGTTCTGTACAAGTCACTGTTTTCGTTATTTTGCCTGTAAAATAGTCAATTATGATTGGATTTTTATAAAAGTGACATCATTTGATTCAAAAAGCACGTAGAGTCATATCAAGTTGATTACAATTTAAAATTGACACCGGAAGTGACATCATTTTGTCAAAAAATGCATTTTAAACTTTTTAAATCAATGTTTTATTCAACCAAGAATAACTTAATATGTATTAATAATTTTAACTTTTGCTTTAAATTCACATATAAACAAAACTCATATGGTCATATAGATGTCATAAAATGGTTTCTAACTTGTTCGGTTGCCGAGAAATAGACGGTTTTCTACAGGTCACTTTTGAAGGTTTCGGGGCCATAAAAGTGTCAATTATTATTCGATTTTCATAAACGTTACACCATGTTATACCTTATGCCATTTGTGATTTCATACAAGTAATTTAACATTTTCATTATCACCGGAAGTAACGTCATTTTGGCTAAAACTGAATTTTTAGCCTTCAAAACAGATATTTTATTCAAATGAGTCTGTTTTGAAATCTTTTTCAAATTATGGTATTTGATGCCAATCAACAAATAGAATGAACCCATACGATCATACAGATACCACAAAATGGTTTCTAACTTGTACGGTTGCAGAGAAATAGTAGATTTTCTACAAGTCACTTTTCAAGTTTTTTGGTCTTTAAAAGTGGCAATTATTATTCGATTTACATAAAATTGTCACTATATGATATCGTATGCCATTTCTGATTTCATAAGACTAATTGAACATTTTCATTAACACCGGAAGTAATTTAATTTTGTCAAGATCATTTACAAGTAACAAATGTATAAAATGACTTGATATTGCTGGATTGATTGGTTGATTCTACGTCCATTTTATTTGTGTGCAATGTTAATTTGGAAACCTGTTTAGTGGTTTCGTTGGTACCGGAAGTGACATATGTTCAAGTGTAACTTGGCACCGAAAGTGACATGTTTAAGAGTAACTTGGCACCAGTGAAACCCGCCATTCCTGCATGCAGGTCTAGTTATTAGGGTTTCACACTGCGAAGCTTGTGTGAAACACTATTGTTTTTGTTAAAATTATTATTCTTATTATTATTATTATTCTTCTTTTGTCTTGAGTAGATCTCAGCAACTGCTTGTCGCATCGTTGCGATTTCTTCGGTTTTACTGGGAAAGTGGGTGTGACTTAGAGGATAAAGCTATTTTGAACGTTCTGCGACAATGCGAAATGTCCGAAATCACCGAAGTTATCGTTTTTGAAAATATTGCAGTAATTTTAACAATAATCATTGGATTTTAACTTTCGATACATTTTGGCATAGCCTGAGACAGGGCACATAGCTACGCTACTTTCGATTTTTGATTTTCGGCAAATCTTCGAAGATATTAGGCGCCAAATTTCGAAAATTTAAAATTTTACAAAAAACTTTTTTATTTATGAATATTTTTTAGTCGTATTGTGCACAGAATTAAAGAGTCATCTGCTCAGTGCAAAAATGTTAAAAAATTTTGTCTCAGTAATTTTCCTTGGCCGCTATTGGCTAATTCAGTTTTTCAGTCCTAGATTAATTTTTTATTGTTCGATTTGTATAAAACAAAGTTCATATGCTTCGTTGTCTCAATTGTCATTTTTTTTATTACCGGAAGTGTTATCTGTCGGCACCGAAAGTGGCATAATTTTACCAAAAACTACAATTTTGACAGTTAGGTACCATTTTTCGAAAACAAATATTATTTTTTGGAAAAATTATTTGACTCAAAGAGAGTGCCCTTTCAAGGCGCAAAAAATGGCGGAAGCAGTTTTTTTAATTTCGATTTCATTTTCGAGCAAATTCGATTAAATGGCTAAAAATGGTGTAAAATTGACCCATTTACAACCTATTCAGGCTTTTCAGATTTTAAAATATTTCTTCGTAACTTTTATAAACTTGTAGCTATAATCCATACGAAGAAAATGTATGTTAAAATTAGTTTGTAATATAAGCAGTTACCAAGAAATGGACAGTTCTGTACAAGTCACTGTTTTCGTTATTTTGCCTGTAAAATAGTCAATTATGATTGGATTTTTATAAAAGTGACATCATTTGATTCAAAAAGCATGTAGCGTCATATCAAGTTGATTACAATTTAAAATTGACACCGGAAGTGACGTCATTTGGTCAAAAACTGCATTTTAAACTTTTTAAATCAATGTTTTATTCAACCATGAATAACTTAATATGTATTAATAATTTTAACTTTTGGTTTAAATTCACATATAAATACAACTCATATGGTCATATAGATATCATAAAATTGTTTCTAACTTGTTCGGTTGCCGAGAAATAGACGGTTTTCTACAGGTCACTTTTGAAGGTTTCGGGGCCATAAACGTGTCAATTATTATTCGATTTTCATAAACGTTACACCATGTTATACCTAATGCCATTTGTGATTTCATACAAGTAATTTAAGATTTTCATTATCACCGGAAGTAACGCCATTTTGGCAAAAACTGTATTTTTAGCCTTCGAAACGGATATTTTATTCAAATGAGTCTGTTTTGAAATCTTTTTCAAATTATGGTATTTGATGCCAACCAACAAATAGAATGAACCCATACGATCATACAGATACCACAAAATGGTTTCTAACTTGTACGGTTGCAGAGAAATAGCCGATTTTCTACAAGTCACTTTTCAAGTTTTTTGGTCTTTAAAAGTGGCAATTATTATTCGATTTACATAAAATTTTCACTATATGATATCGTATGCCATTTCTGATTTCATAAAACTAATTGAACATTTTCATTAACACCGGAAGTAATGTAATTTTGTCAAGATATTGCTGGATTTGGTTGATTCTGCGTCCATTTTATTTGATGTGAGCAATGTTTATTTGGAAATCTGTTTAGTGGTTTTGTTGGTGCCGGAGGTGACATATGTTCAAGGGCAACTTGGCACCGGAAGTGATATGTTCAAGGGTAACGTGGCACCAGTGAAACCCGTCATTCCTGCATGCAGGTCTAGTTCTTATTATTATTATTATTATTCTTCTTTTGTTTTGAGTAGATCTCAGCAACTACGTGTCGCATCGTTACGATTTCTTCGGTTTTACTGGGAAAGTGGGTGTGACTTAGAGGATAAAGCTATTTTGAACGTTCTGCGACAATGCGAAATGTCCGAAATCACCGAAGTTATCGTTTTTACAAATATTGCGGTAATTTTAACAATAATCATGGGATTTTAACTTTCGATACATTTTGGCATAGCTGGAGACAGGGCACATAGCTGCGCTACTTTCGATTTTTGATTTTCGGCAAATCTTCGAAGATATTAGGCGCCAAATTTCGGAAATTTAAAATTTTACAAAAAACTTTTTTATTTATGAATATTTTTTAGTCGTGTTGTGCACAGAATTAAAGAGTCATCTGACTTGCTCAAAAATGTTAAAAAATTTTGTCTCAGTAATTTTCCTTGGCCTCTATTGGCTAATTCAGTTTTTCAGTCCTAGATTAATTTTTTATTGTTCGATTTGTATAAAACAAAGTTCATATGCTTCGTTGTCTCAATTGTCATTTTTTTTATTACCAAAAGTGTTATCTGTCGGCACCGGAAGTGGCATAATTTTACCAAAAACTACAATTTTGACAGTTAGGTACATTTTTTGAAAACAAATATTATTTTTTTGAAAAATTATATGACTCAAAGAGTGTGTCCTTTAAAGGCGCAAAAAATGTCGGAAGCAGTTTTTTCAATTTCTTTTTCATTTTCTAGCAAATTGGATTAAGAGGTGAAAAAAGGCGTAAAATTGACCTATTTACAACTCATTCAGGCTTTTCAGATTTTAAAATATTTTTACGTAACTTTTATAAACTTGTAGCTATAATCCATACGAAGAGAATGTATGTGAAAATTAGTTTGTAATATAAGCAGTTGCCGAGAAATAGGCAATTTTGCATGAGTCACTTTTCACGTAATTTTGGCTGTAAAAGAATCAATTATTATTCGATTTTCAATTTTCTTTCGCCATTGGATGCCTAATGCCATAGTGGACTATGTCAAACCATTTTACCCCTTGCGCTGCCACCGGAAATGACGTCATTTGCTCAAAACTTAAATTTTAGCCTTCAAAAAACAATATTTTATTCAAATGAGTCGTATCTGTTATTTTTTTCAAATTGTGATATTTGATTCTATTGATCAAATAGATTGAACCCATACGATCATACAGATACCACAAAATGGTTTCTAACTTGTACGGTTGCAGAGAAATGGGCGATTTTCCTTAAGTCACTTTTCAAGGTTTTTGGTCTATAAAAGTGTCAGTTATTATTCGATTTTCATAAAATTTTCACCATATGATATCTTGTGTCATTTATGATTTCATAGAACTAATTTAACATTTTCAGTATCACCGGAAGTAATGTCATTTTGGCAAAAACTGTATTTTTAGCCTTCAAAACAGACATTTTTTTCAAATGAGTCTGATTTGTAATATATTTCAAATTATGATATTTGATTCCAATCAACAAATGGATTGAACCCATACGATCAGATAGATACCAAAAGATAGTTTTTATCGTGTACGGTTGCCGAGAAATAGACGATTTTCTACAAGTCACTTTTCAAGGTTTTTGGTCTATAAAAGTGGCAATTCTCATTCGATTTACATACAATTTTCGCCATTATGCTGCCTTATGCCATTTCTGATTTCATAAAACTAATTGAACATTTTCATTATCACCGGAAGTAATGAAATTTTGCCAGGATCACTTACAAGTAACATATATATAAAATGAATTGATATTGCTGGATATGGTTGATTCTTCGTCCATTTTATTTGATGTTTACAATGCTTATGTGGAAACCTGTTTGATGGTTTCATTGGTATCGGAAGTGACATATGTTTAAGGGTAACGTGGCACCGAAAGTGACGTGGCACCAGTGAAACCCGTCATTCCTGCATGCAGGTCTAGTTCTTATTATTATTATTATTCTTCTTTTGTTTTGAGTAGATCTCAGCAACTGCTTGTCGCATCGTTACGATTTCTTCGGTTTTACTGGGAAAGTGGGTGTGACTTAGAGGATAAAGCTATTTTGAACGTTCTGCGACAATGCGAAGTGTCCGAAATCACCGAAGTTATCGTTTTTGAAAATATTGCAGTAATTTTAACAATAATCATTGGATTTTAACTTTCGATACATTTTGGCATAGACTGAGACAGGGCACATAGCTACGCTACTTTCGATTTTTGATTTTCTGCAAATCTTCGAAGATATTAGGCGCCAAATTTCGAAAATTTAAAATTTTACAAAAAACTTTTTTATTTATGAATATTTTTTAGTCATATTGTGCACAGAATTAAAGAGTCATCTGCCTAGTGCAAAAATGTTAAAAAATTTTGTCTCAGTAATTTTCCTTGGCCGCTATTGGCTAATTCAGTTTTTCAGTCCTAGATTAATTTTTTATTGTTCGATTTGTATAAAACAAAGTTCATATGCTTCGTTGTCTCAATTGTCATTTTTTTTATTACCGGAAGTGTTATCTGTCGGCACCGAAAGTGGCATAATTTTACCAAAAACTACAATTTTGACAGTTAGGTACCATTTTTCGAAAACAAATATTATTTTTTGGAAAAATTATTTGACTCAAAGAGTGTGCCCTTTCAAGGCGCAAAAAATGGCGGAAACAGTTTTTTTAATTTCGATTTCATTTTCGAGCAAATTCGATTATGAGGCTAATATGGTGTAAAATTGACCTTTTTACAACCTATTCAGGCTTTTCAAATTTTAAAATATTTCTTTGTAACTTTCATAAACTTGTAGCTATCATCCATATGAAGAGAATATGCGTGAAAATTAGTTTGTAATATAAGCAGTTGCCGAGAAATAGGCAATTTTGCATGAGTCACTTTTCACGTAATTTTGGCTGTAAAAGAATCAATTATTATTCGATTTTCAATTTTCTTTCGCCATTGGATGCCTAATGCCATAGTGGACTATTTCAAACCATTTTACCTCTTACGCCGCCACCGGAAATGACGTCATTTGCTCAAAACTTAAATTTTAGCCTTTAAAAACAATATTTTATTCAAATGAGTCGTACTTGTTATTTTTTTCAAATTATGATATTTGATTCTATTGATCAAATAGATTGAACCCATACGATCATACAGATACCACAAAATGGTTTCTAACTTGTACGGTTGCAGAGAAATGGACAATTTTCCTTAAGTCACTTTTCAAGGTTTTTGGTCTATAAAAGTGTCAGTTATTATTCGATTTTCATAAAATTTTTACTATATGATATCTTATGTCATTGATGATTTCATAGAACTAATTTATCATTTTCAGTATCACCAGAAGTAATGTCATTTTGGCAAAAACTGTATTTTTAGCCTTCAAAACAGATATTTTTTTCAAATGAGTCTGATTTGTAATATATTTCAAATTATGATATTTGATCCCAATCAACAAATGGATTGAACCCATACGATCATATAGATACCAAAAAATAGTTTTTATCATGTACGGTTGCCGAGAAATAGACGATTTTCTACAAGTCACTTTTCAAGGTTTTTGGTCTATAAAAGTGGCAATTCTTATTCGATCTACATACTATTTTCGCCATATGATGTCTTATGCCATTTCTGATTTCATAAAATTAATTGAACATTTTCATTATCACCGGAAGTAATGACATTTTTCCAGGATCACTTACAAGTAACATATATATATATATATATAAAATGAATTAATATTGCTGGATTTGGTTGATTCTTCGTCAATTTTATTTGATGTTTACAATGCTTATGTGGAAACCTGGTCGATGGTTTCATTGGTATCGGAAGTGACATATGTTCAAGGGTAACGTGGCACCGAAAGTGACGTGGCACCAGTGAAACCCGTCATTCCTGCATGCAGGTCTAGTTCTTATTAGGCTTTCAGATTTTCGTCTGAAAGCCTATTGAGATTACTAAAATTATTATTATTAGGGTTTCACACTGCGTAGCTTGTGTGAAACACTATTGTTTTTGTTAAAATTATTATTCTTATTATTATTCTTATTATTATTCCAATTCCACTTTGACTATATCTCAGCAACTACTTGTCGCATCGTTACGATTTCTTCGGTTTTACTGGGAAAGTGGGTGTGACTTAGAGGATAAAGCTATTTTGAACGTTCTGCGACAATGCGAAATGTCCGAAATCACCGAAGTTATCGTTTTTGAAAATATTGCAGTAATTTTAACAATAATCATTGGATTTTAACTTTCGATACATTTTGGCATAGTCGGAGACAGGGCACATAGCTACGCTACTTTCGATTTTTGATTTTCGGCATATCTTCGAAGATATTAGGCGCCAAATTTCGAAAATTTAAAATTTTACAAAAAACTTTTTTATTTATGAATATTTTTTAGTCGTGTTTTGCACAGAATTAAAGAGTCATCTGACTAGCGCAAAAATAGTAAAAAAAATTGTCTCAGTAATTTTCCTTGGCCGCCATTGGCTAATTCAGTTTTTCAGTCCCAGATTAATTTTTTATTGTTTGATTTGTATAAAACAAAGTTCATATGCTTCGTTGTCTCAATTGTCATTTTTTTTATTACCAAAAGTGTTATCTGTCGGCACCGGAAGTGGCATAATTTTACCAAAAACTACAATTTTGACAGTTATTTTCTTATATCGAAAACAAATATTATTTTTTGGAAAAATTATATGACTCAAAGAGTGTGCCCTTTCAAGGCGCAAAAAATGTAGGAAGCAGTTTTTTTAATTTCGATTTCATTTTCGAGCAAATTCGATTAAGAGGCTAAAATGGTGTGAAATTGATCTATTTACAACCTATTCAGGCTTTTCAAATTTTAAAATATTTCTTTGTAACTTTTATAAACTTGTAGCTATCATCCATACGAAGAGAATATGCGTGAAAATTAGTTTGTAATATAAGCAGTTGCCGAGAAATAGGCAATTTTGAATGAGTCACTTTTCACGTAATTTTGGCTGTAAAAGAATCAATTATTATTCGATTTTCAATTTTCTTTCGCCATTGGATGCCTAATGGCATAGTGGATTATTTCAAACCATTTTACCTCTTACGCCGCCACCGGAAATGACGTCATTTGCTCAAAACTTAAATTTTAACCTTTAAAAACAATATTTTATTCAAATGAGTCGTACTTGTTATTTTTTTCAAATTATGATATTTGATTCTATTGATCAAATAGATTGAACCCATACGATCATACAGATACCACAAAATGGTTTCTAACTTGTACGGTTGCAGAGAAATGGACAATTTTCCTTAAGTCACTTTTCAAGGTTTTTGGTCTATAAAAGTGTCAGTTATTATTCGATTTTCATAAAGTTTTCACTATATGATATCTTATGTCATTGATGATTTCATAGAACTAATTTAACATTTTCAGTATCACCAGAAGTAATGTCATTTTGGCAAAAACTGTATTTTTAGCCTTCAAAACAGATATTTTTTTCAAATGAGTCTGATTTGTAATATATTTCAAATTATGATATTTGAACCCAATCAACAAATCGATTGAACCCATACGATCATATAGATACCAAAAAATAGTTTTTATCATGTACGGTTGCCGAGAAATAGACGATTTTCTACAAGTCACTTTTCAAGGTTTTTAGCCTATAAAAGTGGCAATTCTTATTCGATCTACATACTATTTTCGCCATATGATGCCTTATGTCATTTCTGATTTCATAAAACTAATTGAACATTTTCATTATCACCGGAAGTAATGAAATTTTTCCAGGATCACTTACAAGTAACATATATATATATATATATATATATATAATGAATTGATATTGCTGGATTTGGTTGATTCTTCGTCAATTTTATTTGATGTTTACAATGCTTATGTGGAAACCTGTTCGATGGTTTCATTGGTATCGGAAGTGACATATGTTCAAGGGTAACGTGGCACCGAAAGTGACGTGGCACCAGTGAAACCCTTCATTCCTGCATGCAGGTCTAGTTAGGCTTTCAGACTTTCGTCTGAAAGCCTATTGAGATTACTAAAATTATTATTATTAGGCTTTCAGACTTTCGTCTGAAAGCCTATTGAGATTACTAAAATTATTATTATTATTATTATTATTATTATTATTATTATTATTTACCGCGGGGGCCTAGATCTCCATGATCGAAAACAGATATCGATCTGGAATTAGATTTTCTATTGGGAAACCATGTGGTGGCTACTTGATAAAATATTTTTGAAATTTCTGCGCATACCGGAAGTGACCGAACTTTGCTCGTTGTCTAAAAATTGAAAATCGGCCATAGTTTCGTCAATTCTTTATCCATTTTCAAACAAATTACATTTTTGGAATCCCTGAATCTTTTCTGAGACAATGGCTATCTCACATTTTTCAATTTCGAACATTCGCCTATGACTTTTATCGTTCGAAAATTGAAAACATGTTGTTTACGAGACAATTTTTGTCATTTTTCAAAATTTTCAAATTTGACCTACATTTTTGGATACCTGAAGTCCATCCGATTCCAGTAATATAAGTTTCATTCAGAGTTATCGCCCTTTATTTTTCGATTTTTTTCGAATTTTCTTCCCATTTTGTCAGCTCGGGTTTCGTTTTATGGTAGAATTGACGTTTCCGAAACTTCTGGAACATGAAGTTATAGACCAATACCAACGTATAAAGCAATTTCGACAAGAATCCTTAAACCGGAAGTGGTCAAAATAATGTGCAATATTTTGAAAAAAATGCAAAAAATGGATATTTTGGGGAAAAACGCGATTTCTCCGCCCGATATCAATGGATTAAAGAAATTAGGGTACCATTGGAATGCACTAGGATTGTGCTATCGTATGATACCCAACTCGTACGGATACGATGAGCAGGCAGCAAAATATGGCACGCTGAAAATCAAGTATTTTCTGATTTGGGGCGTTTTTGGACGCCTGTATCTCGAAAACTTAACCGCAACTTTTTTTGTAATTTTTTCTATCGAGAGTCCTTTCGGAGGTATTTTGCATGAAGCCATCCAATAAGACTTTGAAATATCTGGAATAGGTGAAATAACGGACTGAAAATCGAAAAAAGTCGAAAAATCGTGAAATTTTGGAAAATGCTCTGCTATATTTTTATTTTAAGAGATTTTCAAAAAAAGATTGCATATTCAGATAGCTGACCTAATTACGATTCTAACGATGTATAACATGTATGTAGTTATTGAAATTTAATTTTCGATATTTTAAATTTTTTGCATTTTTGGCACTTTTGAACCTAGGATTTCTCAGGGGCATTTTATCTGATCAGATAATGTAATATATCATTACAGAGCCCTGTGGCTATTTTAGTGCCCAAACCGGTTATCAAAACTATACCGACAATAATAACCATACCGGAAGTATTCAAAAAATGAAAAAAAAGGTTAAAAACATTGTCGCACTTGCGAAAAACTTGATTTCTCCCTTAGGTAATAGCGGACCAAAAGAACTAAAGTGTCGTTGGATAGCCCTATTAATGGACCATCATATGGTATCTAAATAATACGATATCGATGGTAAGGAAATAAATTATTGTAAGCCAAAAATCTAGTATTTTCCGATTTTTTAACATTCTGAGACGCCCTTTTCTCGAAAACGACGCCGCAAATTTTTCTTAAACTTTTCTTACTCAAAGTCCTATCGGTTATCTATATAGTGAATCCAAAATGAAAAGCATTGAAATAATATAGGTGGTCCAAAAATGGCATCAAACTTTGAAAAAAATTGAAAAATCGTTAAATTTTTGTAAACGCTCTTTAATTTATCTTTTTTTCCAAAACTGCTCAATGGATGTTTCTGACACTTCTGGTACAGAAAGTTAAGTATCCAAAGAACTTCGTAAAGCTATCACAACAACGATCGTAAATCCGGAAGTAGTCGAAAAAATGTCCGATATTTTGAAAAAAAATATTTTTTTTACGAAAACCTTTTTTATTTATGAATATTTTTTGATGATATTTTACACAGGGTTAAAATATCATCGTACTTGAGCAGAAATGAGAAAAAAAATTGTCTCGGTAATTTGCGTTAGCCGCCATCGCCTAATTTAGTTTTTCGAACCCAGAAAAATTATTTATTGTTCGATTTGTATAAAACAAAGTTCATATGCTCCGTGGTCCCAATTGTAATTTTTTTCGTTACGGTGAAATTTTTCTGTCGGCAACGGAAGTGACGTAATATTAACAAAAACTACAATTTTGACAGTTCGGTACCACTTTTTGAAAGCAAATATTATTTTTTTTCAAAACTGATATAACCAAAAGGATGAACTCTGCAAAGGTGCACAAAATTCTAAGCTCATATTTTTAAATTTCAATTTCATTTTCGGGCAATTTCGAAGAAAATGTAAACTAAAGTGTAAAATTCAGTTATTTACAATTCATTCAGCGTCTTCATATTTTGAAATATTTATTTGTAATTTTCATAAACTCGTAGCAATAATCCAGACGAAGAGAATGTATGCGAAAATTAGTTCGTAATATGAGCAGTTGCCGAGAAATATGCAATTTTGCATGCATCACTTTTCACGTTATTTTGCCTATAAAAGAGTGAATTATTATTCGATTTGCAATATTTTTTTTTCCATTTGATGTCTAATGCCAATTTGGACTAGGTCAAGCCAATTTTACATTTTCACTGTGACCGGAAATGACGTCATTTGGGCAAAAACTGTATTTTTAACCTAAAAAACTAATATTTTATTCAAATCAGTCTCCCTTATAATATTTTTAAAATTATGATATTTTATTCCCATCAACGAATAGAATGAAGCCATACGACCATACAGATACCACAAAATGGTTTCTAACTTGTACGGTTACAGAGAAATAGGCGATCTTCTATAAGTCACTTTTCAAGGTTTTTGGTCTATAAAAGTGTCAATTATTATTCGATTTTTATAATTTTTTTACCATTTGATGCCTTATGCCATTTATGACTTCTATGAACCAAGTTAACATTTTCAATATCACCGGAAGTAATGTAATTTTTGCAAAAAACGTATTTTTAGCCTTCAAAACAAACATTTTTTTGAAGTGATTTATATTCATTATTCGTTTAACTTTATAACGTCTGGCTCTAATGGGCAGTAAGATTGAATCAATACCATCATATTGATATCAAGAAAAGGCTTCTAGCATGTTCCCTTGTCGAATAATAACCAATTTTCCCAGGGTCACTTTTAAGTTTTTTACCTTCTTAATTTCAGTTTATGGGTTATAGGTTAATTATTTATTGCCCGATATGATAAAACAAAGTTTGTATTTTGTGTGTTGCGAATTTTCGACTTATTTTTCACCTATAAAAATATCTTTCGGTACCGGAAGTGACGTAATTTTGCCATAATTTACAATTTTGACCGGTCTTTTCGCCAGCAAATATTACTTTTACATATGATAGAGGGTGTCACTGAAGCAAAACAACTAAAGTATAGTTTGGTAGCTCAATGGATCGGCTATGGTATAATAAACTTCCTGTATGATTCCTGAAAGCCGGTTCAGTGCTGCTTGCAGGTCTAGTTATTATTATTATTATTATTTACCGCGGGGGCCTAGATCTCCATGATCGAAAACAGATATCGATCTGAAATTAGATTTTCTATTGGGAAACCATGTGGTGGCTACTTGATAAAATATTTTTGAAATTTCTGCGCATACCGGAAGTGACCGAACTTTGCACGTTGTCTAAAAATTGAAAATCGGCCATAGTTTCGTCAATTCGTTATCCATTTTCAAACAAATTACATTTTTGGAATCCCTGAATCTTTTCTGAGACAATGGCTATCTCACATTTTTCAATTTCGAACATTCGTCTATGACTTTTATCGTTCGAAAATTGAAAACATGTTGTTTACGAGACCATTTTTGTCATTTTTCAAAATTTTCAAATTTGACCTACATTTTTGGATACCTGAAGTCCATCCGATTCCAGTAATATAAGTTTCATTCAGAGTTATCGCCCTTTATTTTTCGATTTTTTTCGAATTTTCTTCCCATTTTGTCAGCTCGGGTTTCGTTTTATGGTAGAATTGACGTTTCTGAAACTTCTAGAACATGAAGTTATAGTCCAATACCAACTGATAAAGCAATTTCGACAAGAATCCTTAAACCGGAAGTGGTCGAAATAATCTGCAATATTTTGAAAAAAATGCAAAAAATGGATATTTTGGGGAAAAACGCGAATTCTCCGCCCGATATCAATGGATTAAAGAAATTAGGGTACCATTGGACTGCACTAGGATTGTGCTATCGTATGATACCCAACTCGTACGGATACGATGAGCAGGCAGCAAAATATGGCACGCTGAAAATCAAGTATTTTCTGATTTGGAGCGTTTTTGGACGCCTGTATCTCGAAAACTTAACCGCAACTTTTTTTGTAATTTTTTCTATCGAGAGTCCTTTCGGAGGTATTTTGCATGAAGCCATCCAATAAGACTTTGAAATATCTGGAATAGGTGAAATAACGGACTGAAAATCGAAAAAAGTCGAAAAATCGTGAAATTTTGGAAAATGCTCTGCTATTTTTTTATTTTCAAAGATTTCCAAAAAACGATTGTATATTCAGATAGCTGACCTAATTACGATTCTAACGATGTATAATATGTATGTAGTTATTGAAATTTAATTTTCGATATTTTAATTTTTTGCATTTTTGGCACTTTTGAACCTAGGATTTCTCAGGGGCATTTTATCTGATCAGATAATGTAATATATCAT
Organism: Patella caerulea; assembly: GCA_036850965.1. Classification (NCBI taxonomy): domain Eukaryota; kingdom Metazoa; phylum Mollusca; class Gastropoda; family Patellidae; genus Patella; species Patella caerulea. The sequence goes on along the minus strand of JAZGQO010000008.1, from coordinate 372,705 downwards.
TACAGAGCACTGTGGCTATTTTAGTGCCCAAACCGGTTATTAAAACTATACCGACAATAATAACCATACCGGAAGTATTCAAAAAATGAAAAAAAAGGTTAAAAACATTGTCGCACTTGCGAAAAACTTGATTTCTCCCTTAGGTAATAGCGGACCAAAAGAACTAAAGTGTCGTTGGATAGCCCTATTAATGGACCATCATATGGTATCTAAATAATACGATATCGATGGTAAGGAAATAAATTATTGTATGCCAAAAATCTAGTATTTTCCGATTTTTTAACATTCTGAGACGCCCTTTTCTCGAAAACGACGCCGCAGATTTTTCTTAAACTTTTCTAACTCAAAGTCCCATCGGTTGTCTATATAGTGAATCCAAAATGAAAAGCATTGAAATAATATAGGTGGTCCAAAAATGGCATCAAACTTTGAAAAAAATTGAAAAATCGTTAAATTTTTGTAAACGCTCTTTTATTTATCTTTTTTTCCAAAACTGCTCAATGGATGTTTCTGACACTTCTGGTACAGAAAGTTAAGTATCCAAAGAACTTCGTAAAGCTATCACAACAACGATCGTAAAACTGGAAGTAGTCGAAAAAATGTCCGATATTTTGAAAAAAATTATTTTTTTTACGAAAATCTTTTTTATTTATGAATATTTTTTGGTGATATTTTACACTGGGTTAAAATATCATCGTACTTGAGCAGAAATGAGAAAAAAAGTTGTCTGGGTAATTTGCGTTAGCCGCCATCGGCGAATTTAGTTTTTCGAACCCAGAAAAATTATTTATTGTTCGATTTGTATAAAACAAAGTTCATATGCTCCGTGGTCCCAATTGTTATTTTTTATGTTACGGTGAAATTTTTCTGTCGGCAACGGAAGTGACGTAATATTAACAAAAACTACAATTTTTACAGTTCGGTACCACTTTTTGAAAGAAAATATTATTTTTTTTCAAAACTGATATAACTAAAAGGATGCACCCTGCGAAGGTGCACAAAATCCTTAGCTCATATTTTTAAATTTCAATTTCATTTTCGGGCAATTTCGAATAAAATGTAAAATAAAGTGTAAAATTCAGCTATTTACAATTCATTCAGCGTCTTCATATTTTTGAATATTTATTTGTAATTTTCATAAACTCGTAGCAATAATCCAGACGAAGAGAATGTATGCGAAAATTAGTTTGTAATATGAGCAGTTGTCGAGAAATATGCAATTTTGCATGCATCACTTTTCACGTTATTTTGCCTATACAAGAGTGAATTATTATTCGATTTGCAATATTTTTTTTCCATTTGATGTCTAATGCCAATTTGGACTAGGTCAAGCCAATTTTACATTTTCACTGTGACCGGAAATGACGTCATTTGGGCAAAAACTGTATTTTTAACCTAAAAAACTAATATTTTATTCAAATCAGTCTGCCTTATAATATTTTTAAAATTATGATATTTTATTCCCATCAACGAATAGAATGAAGCCATACGACCATACAGATACCACAAAATGGTTTCTAACTTGTACGGTTACAGAGAAATAGGCGATCTTCTATAAGTCACTTTTCAAGGTTTTTGGTCTATAAAAGTCTCAATTATTATTCGATTTTTATAATTTTTTTACCATTTGATGCCTTATGCCATTTATGACTTCTATGAACCAAGTTAACATTTTCAATATCACCGGAAGTAATGTAATTTTTGCAAAAAACGTATTTTTAGCCTTCAAAACAAACATTTTTTTGAAGTGATTTATATTCATTATTCGTTTAACTTTATAACGTCTGACTCTAATGGGCAGTAAGATTGAATCAATACCATCATATTGATATCAAGAAAAGGCTTCTAGCATGTTCCCTTGTCGAATAATAACCAATTTTCCCAGGGTCACTTTTAAGTTTTTTACCTTCTTAATTTCAGTTTATGGGTTATAGGTTAATTATTTATTGCCCGATATGTATAAAACAAAGTTTGTATTTTGTGTGTTGCGAATTTTCGACTTATTTTTCACCTATAAAAATTTCTTTCGGTACCGGAAGTGACGTAATTTTGCCATAATTTACAATTTTGACCGGTCTTTTCGCCAGCAAATATTACTTTTACATATGATAGAGGGTGTCACTGAAGCAAAACAACTAAAGTATACTTTGGTAGCTCAATGGATCGGCTATGGTATAATAAACTTCCTGTATGATTCCTGAAAGCCGGTTCAGTGCTGCTTGCAGGTCTAGTTATTATTATTATTATTATTATTTACCGCGAGGGCCTAGATCTCCATGATCGAAAACAGATATCGATCTGGAATTAGCTTTTCTATTGGAAAACCATGTGGTGGCTACTTGATAAAATATTTTTGAAATTTCTGCGCATACCGGAAGTGACCGAACTTTTTACTTTCTCTAAAAATTGAAAATCGGCTATAGTTTCGTCAATTCTTTATCCATTTTCAAACAAATTACATTTTTGGAATCCCTGAATCTTTTCTGAGACAATGGCTATCTCACATTTTTCAATTTCGAACATTCGTCTATGACTTTTATCGTTCGAAAATTGAAAACATGTTGTTTACGAGACAATTTTTGTTATTTTTCAAAATTTTCAAATTTGACCTACATTTTTGGATACTTGAAGTCAATCCGATTCCAGTAATATAAGTTTCATTCCGAGTTATCGCCCTTTATTTTTCGATTTTTTTCGAATTTTCTTCCCATTTTGCGAGCTCGGGTTTCGTTTTATGGTAGAATTGACGTTTCTGAAACTTCTGGAACATGAAGTTATAGTCCAATACCAACTGATAAAGCAATTTCGACACGGATCTTTAAACCGGAAGTGGTCGAAATAATGTTCAATATTTTGAAAAAAATGCAAAAAATGGATATTTTTGGGAAAAACGCGATTTCTCCGCCCGATATCAATGGATTAAACAAATTAGGGTACCATTGGACTGCACTAGGATTGTACTATCGTATGATACCCATTTCATACGGATACTATGATCAGGCAGCAAAATATGGCACGCTGAAAATCAAGTATTTTCTGATTTTTAGCATTTTTGGACGCCTGTATCTCGAAAACTTAACCGCAACTTTTTTTTTAACTTTCTCTATCGAGAGTCCATTCGATAGTCTTGTGAATTATGCCACCCAATAAGACTTTGAAATGTCTGGAATAGGTGAAATAACGGACTGAAAATCGAAAAAAGTCGAAAAATCGTGAAATTTTGGAAAATGCTCTACTATTTTTTTATTTTAAGAGATTTTCAAAAAAAGATTGTACATTCAGATAGCTGACCTAATTACGATTCTAACGATGTATAATATGTATGTAGTTATTGAAATTTAATTTTCGATATTTTAAATTTTTTGCATTTTTGGCACTTTTCAACATAGGATTTCTCAGGTGCATTTTATCTGATCAGATAATGCAATATATCATTACAGAGCCCTGTGGCTATTTTAGTGCCCAAACCGGCTATTAAGACTATTCCGAAAATAATAACCATACCGGAAGTATTCAAAAAATGAAAAAAAAAGGTTAAAAACATTGTCGCACTTGCGAAAAACTTGATTTCTCCCTTATGTAATAGCGGACCAAAATAACTAAAGTGTCGTTGGAAAGCCCTATTAATGGACCATCATATGGTATCTAAATAATACGATTTCGATGGTAGGGAAATACATTATTGTATGCCAAAAATCTAGTATTTTCCGATTTTTTAACATTCTGAGACGCCCTGTTCTCGAAAACGACGCCGCAGATTTTTCTTAAACTTTTCTTACTCAAAGTCCTATCGGTTGTCTATATAGTGAATCCAAAATGAAAAGCATTGAAATAATATAGGTGGTCCAAAAATGGCATCAAACTTTGAAAAAAATTGAAAAATCATTAAATTTTTGTAAACGCTCTTTAATTTATCTTTTTTTCCAAAACTACTCAATGGATGTTTCTGACACTTCTGGTACAGAAAGTTAAGTATCGAAAAAACTTCGTAAAGCTATCGCGACAATGATCGTAAAACCGGAAGTAGTCGAAAAAATGTCCGATATTTTGAAAAAAAATAATTTTTTTACGAATACCTTTTTTATTTATGAATATTTTTTGATGGTATTTTACACAGGGTTAAAATATCATCGTACTTGAGCAGAAATGAGAAAAAAAATTGTCTCGGTAATTTGCATTAGCCGCCATCGGCTAATTTAGTTTTTCGTACCCAGAAAAATTATTTATTGTTCGATTTGTATAAAACAAAGTTCATATGCTCCGTGGTCCCAATTGTAATTTTTTTTGTTACGGTGAAATTTTTCTGTCGGCAACGGAAGTGACGTAATATTAACTAAAACTACAATTTTGACAGTTCGGTACCACTTTTTGAAAGCAAATATTTTTTTTTTCAAAACTGATATAACTAAAAGGATGCACCCTGCAAAGATGCAGAAAATCCTTAGCTCAGATTTTTAAATTTCAATTTCATTTTCGGGCAATTTCGAATAAAATGTAAAATAAAGTGTAAAATTCAGTTATTTGCAATTCATTCAGCGTCTTCATATTTTGAAATATTTATTTGTAATTTTCATAAACTCGTAGCAATTATCCAGACGAAGAGAATGTATGCGAAAATTAGTTTGTAATATGAGCAGTTGCCGAGAAATATGCAATTTTGCATGCATCACTTTTCACGTTATTTTGCCTATAAAAGAGTGAATTATCATTCGATTTGCAATATTTTTTTCCCATTTGATGCCTAATGCCAATTTGGACTAGGTCAAGCCAATTTTACATTTTCGTTGTGACCGGAAATGACGTCATTTGGGCAAAAACTGTATTTTTAACCCAAAAAACAAATATTTTATTCAAATGAGTCTGCCTTATAATATTTTTAAAATTATGATATTTGATTCCCATCAACGAATAGAATGAAGCCATACGACCATACAGATACCACAAAATGGTTTCTAACTTGTATGGTTACAGAGAAATAGGCGATCTTCTATAAGTCACTTTTCAAGGTTTTTGGTCTATAAAAGTGTCAATTATTATTCGATTTTTATATTTTTTTTAACATTTGATGCCTTATGCCATTTATGACTTCTATGAACTAAGTTAACATTTTCAATATCACCGGAAGTAATGTAATTTTTGCAAAAAACGTATTTTTAGCCTTCAAAACAAACATTTTTTTGAAGGGATTTATATTTATTATTCGTTTAACTTGATAACGTCTGACTCTAATGGGCAGTAAGATTGAATCAATACCATCATATTGATATCAAGAAAAGGCTTCTAGCATGTTCCCTTGTCGAATAATAGCCAATTTTCCCAGCGTCACTTTTAAGTTTTTTACCTTCTTAATTTCACTTTATGGGTTATAGGGTAATTATTTATTGCCCGATATGTATAAAACAAAGTTTGTATTTTGTGTGTTGCGAATTTTCGACTTATTTTTCACCTATAAAAATTTCTTTCGGTACCGGAAGTGACGTAATTTTGCTATAATTTACAATTTTGACCGGTCTTTTCGCCAGCAAATATTACTTTTACATATGATAGAGGGTGTCACTGAAGCAAAACAACTAAAGTATAGTTTGGTAGCTCAATGGATCGGCTATGGTATAATAAACTTCCTGTATGATTCCTGAAAGCCGGTTCAGTGCTGCTTGCAGGTCTAGTTATTATTATTATTCTTCTTTTGTTTTGAGTAGATCTCAGCAACTGCTTGTCGCATCGTTACGATTTCTTCGGTTTTACTGGGAAAGTGGGTGTGACTTAGAGGATAAAGCTATTTTGAACGTTCTGCGACAATGCGAAATGTCCGAAATCACCGAAGTTATCGTTTTTGAAAATATTGCAGTAATTTTAACAATAATCATTGGATTTTAACTTTCGATACATTTTGGCATAGCCTGAGACAGGGCACATAGCTACGCTACTTTCGATTTTTGATTTTCGACAAATCTTCGAAGATATTAGGCGCCAAATTTCGAAAATTTAAAATTTTACAAAAAACTTTTTTATTTATGAATATTTTTTAGTCGTATTGTGCACAGAATTAAAGAGTCAACTGCCTAGTGCAAAAATGTTAAAAAATTTTGTCTCAGTAATTTTCCTTGGCCGCTATTGGCTAATTCAGTTTTTCAGTCCTAGATTAATTTTTTATTGTTCGATTTGTATAAAACAAAGTTCATATGCTTCGTTGTCTCAATTGTCATTTTTTTTATTACCGGAAGTGTTATCTGTCGGCACCGAAAGTGGCATAATTTTACCAAAAACTACAATTTTGACAGTTAGGTACCATTTTTCGAAAACAAATATTATTTTTTGGAAAAATTATTTGACTCAAAGAGTGTGCCCTTTCAAGGCGCAAAAAATGGCGGAAGCAGTTTTTTTAATTTCGATTTCATTTTCGAGCAAATTCGATTAAATGGCTAAAAATGGTGTAAAATTGACCCATTTACAAACTATTCAGGCTTTTCAGATTTTAAAATATTTCTTCGTAACTTTTATAAACTTGTAGCTATAATCCATACGGAGAAAATGTATGTTAAAATTAGTTTGTAATATAAGCAGTTACCAAGAAATGGACAGTTCTGTACAAGTCACTGTTTTCGTTATTTTGCCTGTAAAATAGTCAATTATGATTGGATTTTTATAAAAGTGACATCATTTGATTCAAAAAGCATGTAGCGTCATATCAAGTTGATTACAATTTAAAATTGACACCGGAAGTGACGTCATTTTGTCAAAAACTGCATTTTAAACTTTTTAAATCAATGTTTTATTCAACCAAGAATTACTTAATATTTATTAATAATTTTAACTTTTGGTTTAAATTCACATATAAACACAACTCATATGGTCATATACATATCATAAAATTGTTTCTAACTTGTTCGGTTGCCGAGAAATAGACGGTTTTCTACAGGCCACTTTTGAAGGTTTTTGGGCCATAAAAGTGTCAATTATTATTCGATTTTCATAAACGTTACACCATGTTATACCTAATGCCATTTAGGATTTCATACAAGTAATTTAAGATTTTCATTATCACCGGAAGTAACATCATTTTGGCAAAAACTGTATTTTTAGCCTTTAAAACAGATATTTTATTCAAATGAGTCTGTTTTGAAATGTTTTTCAAATTATGGTATTTGATGCCAATCAACAAATAGAATGAAGCCATACGATCATACAGATACCACAAAAGGGTTTCTAACTTGTACGGTTGCCGAGAAATAGCCGATTTTCTACAAGTCACTTTTCAAGTTTTTTGGTCTTTAAAAGTGGCAATTATTATTCGATTTACATAAAATTTTCACTATATGATATCGTATGCCATTTCTGATTTCATAAAACTAATTGAACATTTTCATTAACACCGGAAGAAATGTAATTTTGTCAAGATCATTTACAAGTAACAAATGTATAAAATGAATTGATATTGCTGGATTTGGTTGATTCTGCATCCATTTTATTTGTGTGCAATGTTAATTTGGAAACCTGTTTAATGGTTTCGTTGGTACCGGAAGTGACATATGTTCAAGGGTAACTTGGCACCGGAAGTGACATGTTTAAGGGTGGCACCAGTGAAACCCGTCATTCCTGCATGCAGGTCTAGTTATTAGGGTTTCACACTGCGAAGCTTGTGTGAAACACTATTGTTTTTGTTAAAATTATTAGGGTTTCACACTGCGAAGCTTGTGTGAAACACTATTGTTTTTGTTAAAATTATTAGGGTTTCACACTGCGAAGCTTGTGTGAAACACTATTGTTTTTGTTAAAATTATTATTCTTATTATTAGGCTTTCAGACTTTCGTCTGAAAGCCTATTGAGATTACTAAAATTATTATTATTATTATTATTATTTACCGCGAGGGCCTAGATCTCTATGATCGAAACAGATATCGATCTGGAATTAGATTTTCTATTGGGAAACCATGTGGTGGCTACTTGATAAAATATTTTCGAAATTTCTGCGCATACCGGAAGTGACCGAACTTTGTACGTTGTCTAAAAATTGAAAATTGGCCATAGTTTCGGCAATTCTTTATCCATTTTCAAACAAATTACATTTTTGGAATCCCTGAATCTTTTCTGAGACAATGGCTATCTCACATTTTTCAATTTCGAACATTCGTCTATGACTTTTATCGTTTGAAAATTGAAAAGATGTTGTTTACGAGACAATTTTTGTTATTTTTAAAAAATTTCAAATTTGACCTACATTTTTGGATACCTGAAGTCCATCCGATTCCAGTAATATAAGTTTCATTCAGAGTTATCGCCCTTTATTTTTCGATTTTTTTCGAATTTTCTTCCCATTTTGTGAGCTCGGGTTTCGGTTTATGGCAGAATTGACGTTTCTGAAACTTCTGGAACATGAAGTTATAGTCCAATACCAACTTATAAAGCAATTTCGACAAGAATCCTTAAACCGGAAGTGGTCGAAATAATGGGCAATATTTTGAAAAAAATGCAAAAAATGGATATTTTGGGGAAAAACGCGATTTCTCCGCCCGATATCAATGGATTAAAGAAATTAGGGTACCATTGGACTGCACTAGGATTGTACTATCGTATGATACCCAATTCATACGGATTCTATGATCAGGCAGCAAAATATGGTACGCTGAAAATCAAGTATTTTCTGATTTGGAGCGTTTTTGGACGCCTGTATCTCGAAAACTTAACCTACAATTTTTTTCAAATTTTTTCTATCGAGAGTCCTTTTGGAAGTCTTTTGCATGAAGCCATCCAATAAGCCTTTGAAATGTCTGGAATAGGATAAAAAAGGGACTGAAAATCGAAAAAAGTCGAAAAATCGTGAAATTTTGGAAAATGCTCTACTATTTTTTTATTTTAAGAGATTTTTAAAAAAAGGTTGTATATTCAGATAGCTGACCTAATTACGATTCTAACAGTGTATAATATGTATGTAATTATTGAAATTTAATTTTCGATATTTTAATTTTTTTGCATTTTTGGCACTTTTGAACGTAGGATTTCTCAGGGGCATTTTATCTGATCAGATAATGTAATATATCATTACAGAGCCCTGTGGCTATTTTAGTGCCCAAACTGGCTATTAAAACTATTCCGAAAATAATAACCATACCGGAAGTATTCAAAAAATAAAAAAAAAAAGTTAAAAATATTGTCGCACTTGCGAAAAACATGATTTCTCCCTTAGGTAATAGCGGACCAAAAGAACTAAAGTGTCGCTGGATAGAACTATTAATGGACCATCATATGGTATCTCAATAATATGATTTCCATGGTAAGGAAATAAATTATTGCATGCCAAAAATCTGGTATTTTCCGATTTTTTAACATTCTGAGACGCCCTTTTCTCGAAAACGACGCCTACGATTTTTCTTAAACTTTTCTTACTCAAAGTCCTATCGGTTGTCTATATAGTGAATCCAAAATGAAAACCATTGAAATGAAATAGGTGGTCCAAAAATGGCATCAAACTTTGAAAAAAATTGAAAAATCTTTAAATTTTTGTAAACGCTCTTTAATTTATCTTTTTTTCAAAAACTGCTCAATGGATGTTTCTGACACTTCTGGTACAGAAAGTTAAGTATCCAAAGAACCTCGTAAAGCTATCGCGACAATGATCGTAAAACCGGAAGTAGTCGAAAAAATGTCCGATATTTTGAAAAAAAAAATTTTTTTACGAAAACCTTTTTTATTTATGAATATTTTTTGATGATATTTTACACAGGGTTAAAATATCATCGTACTTGAGCAGAAATGAGAAAAAAAATTGTCTCGGTAATTTGCGTTAGCCGCCATCGGCTAATTTAGCTTTTCGTACCCAGAAAAATTATTTATTGTTCGATTTGTATAAAACAAAGTTCATATGCTCCGTTGTCCCAATTGTAATTTTTTTTGTTACGGTGAAATTTTTCTGTCGGCAACGGAAGTGACGTAATATTAACAAAAACTACAATTTTGACAGTTCGGTACCACTTTTTGAAAGCAAATATTATTTTTTTCCAAAACTGATATAACTAAAAGGATGCACCCTGCAAAGGTGCACAAAATCCTTAGCTCATATTTTTAAATTTCAATTTCATTTTCGGGCAATTTCGAATAAAATGTAAAATAAAGTGTAAAATTCAGTTATTTACAATTCTTTCAGCGTCTTCATATTTTGAAATATTTATTTGTAATTTTCATAAACTCGTAGCAATAATCCAGACGAAGAGAATGTATGCGAAAATTAGTTTATAATATGAGCAGTTGCCGAGAAATATGCAATTTTGCATGCATCACTTTTCACGTTATTTTGCCTATACAAAAGTGAATTATTATTCGATTTGCAATATTTTTTTTCCATTTGATGCCTAATGCCAATTTATACTAGGTCAAGCCAATTTTACATTTTCACTGTGACCGGAAATGACGTCATTTGGGCAAAAACTGTATTTTTAACCTAAAAAACTAAAATTGTATTCAAATGAGTCTGCCTTATAATATTTTTAAAATTATGATATTTGATTCCCATCAACGTATAGAATGAAGCCATACGACCATACAGATACCACAAAATGGTTTCTAACTTGTACGGTTTCAGAGAAATAGGCGATCTTCTATAAGTCACTTTTCAAGGTTTTTGGTCTATAAAAGTGTCAATTATTATTCGATTTTTATAATCTTTTTACCATTTGATGCCTTATGCCATTTATGACTTCTATGAACCAAGTTAACATTTTCAATATCACCGGAAGTAATGTAATTTTTGCAAAAAACGTATTTTTAGCCTTCAAAACAAACATTTTTTTGAAGTGATTTATATTCATTATTCGTTTAACTTTATAACTTCTGACTCTAATGGGCAGTAAGATTGAATCAATACCATCATATTGATATCAAGAAAAGGCTTCTAGCATGTTCCCTTGTCGAATAATAACCAATTTTCCCAGGGTCACTTTTAAGTTTTTTACCTTCTTAATTTCAGTTTATGGGTTATAGGTTAATTATTTATTGCCCGATATGTATAAAACAAAGTTTGTATTTTGTATGTTGCGAATTTTCGACTTATTTTTCACCTATAAAAATTTCTTTCGGTACCGGAAGTGACGTAATTTTGCCTTAACCCTTTAGAGCCTAAACCATGAAGGAGGTCTTCAAAAATTCACAAATTGTTTTTTTCATGATGCCTGGGGTGTGAATAAACCTAATCCAAAAAAAAAAAAATCATCAGAAATCATTTCCCAAATTTTGGACAGGTATCGATTTTGATACCATAGGCTTTAGAGAAAGATGACTAGTGGATAAGGCGCTGGTTCGCTAACCTGGAGGTCGGGTGTTCGATCCCTGCATTGGCCGAGAAAGTTCATCTCGATTGTCCGACGTGATTTCCCCCTTGTCAGTGATGCAGAAGGAGAGCCTGACAAGGACAGCTGCCTAGTCCTTCGGGTCAGACGAAAAACCGAGGTCCTGTGTACACATTGGCGTGCACGTAAAAGATCTCTTGGCAGTTGGAATTCGATATGAGTAGGCCGTAGCGGCGCTGCCCGGGCAAAATTTTCTCATAGCACACTGTATGGCGTATGCCCGTCTTCCATTAGCCCAGGTTAGGTGCAAAAGAGTAGGACGTTAAACCTCATTTCATTTCATTTCATTTCTCAACTGAGGAATATATCGGAAAACTCAGGTTTGATATCATATTTATTTGTGATAAGCAAAAAAAACAAATTTCTATCTTTGTTCAGACATAAATTTACATTACATTGACAGTTGGGATGGAAATGTTGGAATTTATTGTGGAAGAAGATCAGGTATATTTGACAGATAATATGCCTGCGGTAGCAAATTTAATACCACATTTTTTCACCACACACTGAGCGATTAAGTTTGCAATTGAATATACTGTGAACTGTTATTAAGTTTCTCTGTATTCTTATATACATGAATAATATATTAATTTTGGGTAAACTCAACTATTTTGTTGAATAATACTCCAATTTCCCTGGTCAAAAAATTTAAATTTCTCAATCGTGGGAGCTACCATCTTTGAAAGTACAAGTGAACCCCATGTACTCAATATAGCAGTACTGTATGGTACTATATTAGATACCATAGGCGTTCTCGTCATGAAAAACCGGGTGATAGATTATTTGTTCAAAATTTAGTTTATTAATTAGTTAAGTTAATTAGTGGTATCAAATCTGATACCGTCGGCGCTAAAGGGTTAATTTACAATTTTGACCGATCTTTTCGCCAGCAAATATTACTTTTACATATGATAGAGGGTGTCGCTGAAGCAAAACAACTAAAGTATAGTTTGGTAGCTCAATGGATCGGCTATGGTATAATAAACTTCCTGTATGATTCCTGAAAGCCGGTTCAGTGCTGCTTGCAGGTCTAGTTCTTATTAGGCTTTCAGACTTTCGTCTGAAAGCCTATTGAGATTACTAAAATTATTATTTTTTTTATTATTATTCTTTTCCGCCGGAGCCTATTTCTCTATGATCGAAAAGAGATACCGATTTGCGATCCATATTTCTATCAGGAAACTAGGTGGTGGCTACCCAATAAAGCAATTTTCAAACTTCTGCGCAGACCGGAAGTGGCCGAATTTTGAACGTTGATAAAAAATTAAAAATCGGCCGTGGTTTCGTCAATTGTCTACCTATATTCAAACAAATCACATTTTTGGAAAGCCTGAGACTTTTCCGAGACAATAGCAATCTCACATTTTGCGATTTCGAAACTTCGTCGCTGACTTCTATCGTTCGAAAATTCAAAACACGTCGCCTACGAGACAATTTTTGTTATTTTTCAAAATTTGGAAATTTGACCTAGATTTTTGGATACCTGACGTCAATCCGATTCCAGTAACATAAGTTTCATTCAGAGTTACCGCCCTTTATTTTTCGATTTTTTTCGAATTTTCTACCCATTTTGTGAGCTGTGGTGTCGTTTTACAGCCAAAATGATGTTTCTGAAACTTATGGAACATGAAGTTATAGTCCAATACCAACTGATAAAGCAATTTCGACACGGATCTTTAAACCGGAAGTGGTCGAAATAATGTGCAATATTTTGAAAAAAATGCAAAAAATGGATGTTTTCGGGGAAAACGTGATGTCTCCGTCCGATATCAACGGATTAATCAAATTAAGGTACCATTGGGTGGCACGAGGATTGTACTATCGTATGATACCCAATTCATACGGATACTATGATCAGGCAGCAAAATATGGCACGCTGAAAATCAAGTATTTTCTGATTTTTAGCATTTTTGGACGCCTGTATCTCGAAAACTTAACCGCAACTTTTTTTTAAATTTTTTCTATCGAGAGTCCTTTCGGAGGTATTTTGCATGAAGCCATCCAATAAGACTTTGAAATATCTGGAATAGGTGAAATAACGGACTGAAAATCGAAAAAAGTAAAAAAATCGTGAAATTTTGGAAAATGCTCTACTATTTTTTTATTTTAAGAGATTTTCAAAAAAAGATTGTATATTCAGATAGCTGACCTAATTACGATTCTAACGATGTATAATATGTATGTAGTTATTGAAATTTAATTTTCGATATTTTAAATTTTTTGCATTTTTGGCACTTTTGAACATAGGATTTCTCGGGGGCATTTTATCTGATCTGGTAATGTAATATATTATTACAGAGCCCTGTGGCTATTTTAGTGCCCAAACCGGCTATTAAAACTATTCCGACAATAATAACCATACCGGAAGTATTCAAAAAATTTTAAAAAAAGGTTAAAAGCACTGTCGCACTTGCGAAAAACTTGATTTCTCCCTTAGGTAATAGCGGACCAAAAAACCAAAAATGTCGTTGGATAGCCCTGTTAATGGACCATCATATGTTATCTAAATAATACGATTTCGATGGTAAGAAAATAAATTATTGTATGCCAAAAATCTAGTATTTTCCGATTTTTTAACATCCTGAGACGCCCTTTTCTCGAAAACGACACCGCAGATTTTTCTTAAACTTTTCTTACTCAAAGTCCTATCGGTTGTTTATATATTGAATACAAAATGAAAAGCATTGAAATAATATAGGTGGTCCAAAAATGGCATCAAACTTTGAAAAAAATTGAAAAATCGTTAAATTTTTGTAAACGCTCTTTAATTTATCTTTTTTTCCCAAACTACTCAATGGATGTTTCTGACACTTCTGGTACAGAAAGTTAAGTATCCAAAGAACTTCGTAAAGCTATCACGACAATGATCGTAAAACCGGAAGTAGTCGAAAAAATGTCCGATATCTTAAAAAAAATTTTTTTACGAAAACCTTTTTCATTTATAAATATTGTTTGATGGTATTTTACACGGGGTTAAAATATCATCCTACTTGAACAGAAATGAGAAAAAAAATTGTCTCGGTAATTTCCGTTAGCCGCCATCGGCTAATTTAGTTTTTCGTACCCAGAAAAATTATTTATTGTTCGATTTGTATGAAACAAAGTTCATATGCTCCGTGGTCCAAATTGTATTTTTTTTTGTTACGGTGAAATTTTTCTGTCGGCAACGGAAGTGACGTAATATTAACAAAAACTACAATTTGGACAGTTCTGTACCACTTTTTGAAAGCAAATGTTATTTTTTTCAAAACTGATATAACTAAAAGGATGCACCCTGCAAAGGTGCACAAAATCTTTAGCTCAGATTTTTTAATTCCAATTTCATTTTCGGGCAATTTCGAATAAAATGTAAAATAAAGTGTAAAATTCAGTTATTTACAAATCATTCAGCGTCTTCATATTTTGAAATATTTATTTGTAATTTTCATAAACTCGTAGCATTAATCCAGACGAAGAGAATGTATGGGAAAATTAGTTTGTAATATGAGCAGTTGCCGAGAAATATGCAATTTTGCATGCATCACTTTTCACGTTATTTTGCCTATAAAGGAGGGAATTATTATTCGATTTGCAATTTTTTTTTTCATTTGATGCTTAATGCCAATTTGGACTAGGTCAAGCCAATTTTACAATTTCACTGTGACCGGAAATGACGTCATTTGGGCAAAAACTGTATTTTTAACCTAAAAAACAAATATTTTATTAAAATGTCTGCCTTATAATATTTTTAGAATTATGATATTTGATTCCCATCAACGAATAGAATGAAGCCATACGGCCATACAGATACCACAAAATGGTTTCTAACTTGTACGGTTACAGAGAAATAGGCGATCTTCTATAAGTTACTTTTCAAGGGTTTTCGTCCATAAAAGTGTCAATAATTATACGATTTTAATAATATTTTTACCATTTGATGCCTCATGCCATTTATGACTTCTGTGAACTAAATCAACATTTTCAATATAACCGGAAGTAATGTAATTTTTGCAAAAAATCCCATTTTTAGCCTTCAAAACAAACATTTTTTTGAAGGGATTTATATTTATCATTCGTTTAACTTTATAACGTCTAACTCTAATGGGCAGTAAGATTGAATCAATGCCATCATATTGATATCAAGAAAAGGCTTCTAGCATGTTCCCTTGTTGAATAATAGCCAATTTTCCCAGGGTCACTTTCAAGTTTTTTACCTTAATTATTTATTGCCCGATATGATAAAACAAAGTTTGTATTTTGTATGTCGCGAATTTTCGACTTATTTTTCACCTATAAAAATTTCTTTCGGCACCGGAAGTGACGTAATTTTGCCATAATTTACAATTTTGACCGGTCTTTTTCGTCATGAAAAACCGGGTGATAGATTATTTGTTCAAAATTTAGTTTATTAATTAGTTAAGTTAATTAGTGGTATCAAATCTGATACCGTCGGCGCTAAAGGGTTAATTTACAATTTTGACCGATCTTTTCGCCAGCAAATATTACTTTTACATATGATAGAGGGTGTCGCTGAAGCAAAACAACTAAAGTATAGTTTGGTAGCTCAATGGATCGGCTATGGTATAATAAACTTCCTGTATGATTCCTGAAAGCCGGTTCAGTGCTGCTTGCAGGTCTAGTTCTTATTAGGCTTTCAGACTTTCGTCTGAAAGCCTATTGAGATTACTAAAATTATTATTTTTTTTATTATTATTCTTTTCCGCCGGAGCCTATTTCTCTATGATCGAAAAGAGATACCGATTTGCGATCCATATTTCTATCAGGAAACTAGGTGGTGGCTACCCAATAAAGCAATTTTCAAACTTCTGCGCAGACCGGAAGTGGCCGAATTTTGAACGTTGATAAAAAATTAAAAATCGGCCGTGGTTTCGTCAATTGTCTACCTATATTCAAACAAATCACATTTTTGGAAAGCCTGAGACTTTTCCGAGACAATAGCAATCTCACATTTTGCGATTTCGAAACTTCGTCGCTGACTTCTATCGTTCGAAAATTCAAAACACGTCGCCTACGAGACAATTTTTGTTATTTTTCAAAATTTGGAAATTTGACCTAGATTTTTGGATACCTGACGTCAATCCGATTCCAGTAACATAAGTTTCATTCAGAGTTACCGCCCTTTATTTTTCGATTTTTTTCGAATTTTCTACCCATTTTGTGAGCTGTGGTGTCGTTTTACAGCCAAAATGATGTTTCTGAAACTTATGGAACATGAAGTTATAGTCCAATACCAACTGATAAAGCAATTTCGACACGGATCTTTAAACCGGAAGTGGTCGAAATAATGTGCAATATTTTGAAAAAAATGCAAAAAATGGATGTTTTCGGGGAAAACGTGATGTCTCCGTCCGATATCAACGGATTAATCAAATTAAGGTACCATTGGGTGGCACGAGGATTGTACTATCGTATGATACCCAATTCATACGGATACTATGATCAGGCAGCAAAATATGGCACGCTGAAAATCAAGTATTTTCTGATTTTTAGCATTTTTGGACGCCTGTATCTCGAAAACTTAACCGCAACTTTTTTTTAAATTTTTTCTATCGAGAGTCCTTTCGGAGGTATTTTGCATGAAGCCATCCAATAAGACTTTGAAATATCTGGAATAGGTGAAATAACGGACTGAAAATCGAAAAAAGTAAAAAAATCGTGAAATTTTGGAAAATGCTCTACTATTTTTTTATTTTAAGAGATTTTCAAAAAAAGATTGTATATTCAGATAGCTGACCTAATTACGATTCTAACGATGTATAATATGTATGTAGTTATTGAAATTTAATTTTCGATATTTTAAATTTTTTGCATTTTTGGCACTTTTGAACATAGGATTTCTCGGGGGCATTTTATCTGATCTGGTAATGTAATATATTATTACAGAGCCCTGTGGCTATTTTAGTGCCCAAACCGGCTATTAAAACTATTCCGACAATAATAACCATACCGGAAGTATTCAAAAAATTTTAAAAAAAGGTTAAAAGCACTGTCGCACTTGCGAAAAACTTGATTTCTCCCTTAGGTAATAGCGGACCAAAAAACCAAAAATGTCGTTGGATAGCCCTGTTAATGGACCATCATATGTTATCTAAATAATACGATTTCGATGGTAAGAAAATAAATTATTGTATGCCAAAAATCTAGTATTTTCCGATTTTTTAACATCCTGAGACGCCCTTTTCTCGAAAACGACACCGCAGATTTTTCTTAAACTTTTCTTACTCAAAGTCCTATCGGTTGTTTATATATTGAATACAAAATGAAAAGCATTGAAATAATATAGGTGGTCCAAAAATGGCATCAAACTTTGAAAAAAATTGAAAAATCGTTAAATTTTTGTAAACGCTCTTTAATTTATCTTTTTTTCCCAAACTACTCAATGGATGTTTCTGACACTTCTGGTACAGAAAGTTAAGTATCCAAAGAACTTCGTAAAGCTATCACGACAATGATCGTAAAACCGGAAGTAGTCGAAAAAATGTCCGATATCTTAAAAAAAATTTTTTTACGAAAACCTTTTTCATTTATAAATATTGTTTGATGGTATTTTACACGGGGTTAAAATATCATCCTACTTGAACAGAAATGAGAAAAAAAATTGTCTCGGTAATTTCCGTTAGCCGCCATCGGCTAATTTAGTTTTTCGTACCCAGAAAAATTATTTATTGTTCGATTTGTATGAAACAAAGTTCATATGCTCCGTGGTCCAAATTGTATTTTTTTTTGTTACGGTGAAATTTTTCTGTCGGCAACGGAAGTGACGTAATATTAACAAAAACTACAATTTGGACAGTTCTGTACCACTTTTTGAAAGCAAATGTTATTTTTTTCAAAACTGATATAACTAAAAGGATGCACCCTGCAAAGGTGCACAAAATCTTTAGCTCAGATTTTTTAATTCCAATTTCATTTTCGGGCAATTTCGAATAAAATGTAAAATAAAGTGTAAAATTCAGTTATTTACAAATCATTCAGCGTCTTCATATTTTGAAATATTTATTTGTAATTTTCATAAACTCGTAGCATTAATCCAGACGAAGAGAATGTATGGGAAAATTAGTTTGTAATATGAGCAGTTGCCGAGAAATATGCAATTTTGCATGCATCACTTTTCACGTTATTTTGCCTATAAAGGAGGGAATTATTATTCGATTTGCAATTTTTTTTTTCATTTGATGCTTAATGCCAATTTGGACTAGGTCAAGCCAATTTTACAATTTCACTGTGACCGGAAATGACGTCATTTGGGCAAAAACTGTATTTTTAACCTAAAAAACAAATATTTTATTAAAATGTCTGCCTTATAATATTTTTAGAATTATGATATTTGATTCCCATCAACGAATAGAATGAAGCCATACGGCCATACAGATACCACAAAATGGTTTCTAACTTGTACGGTTACAGAGAAATAGGCGATCTTCTATAAGTTACTTTTCAAGGGTTTTCGTCCATAAAAGTGTCAATAATTATACGATTTTAATAATATTTTTACCATTTGATGCCTCATGCCATTTATGACTTCTGTGAACTAAATCAACATTTTCAATATAACCGGAAGTAATGTAATTTTTGCAAAAAATCCCATTTTTAGCCTTCAAAACAAACATTTTTTTGAAGGGATTTATATTTATCATTCGTTTAACTTTATAACGTCTAACTCTAATGGGCAGTAAGATTGAATCAATGCCATCATATTGATATCAAGAAAAGGCTTCTAGCATGTTCCCTTGTTGAATAATAGCCAATTTTCCCAGGGTCACTTTCAAGTTTTTTACCTTAATTATTTATTGCCCGATATGATAAAACAAAGTTTGTATTTTGTATGTCGCGAATTTTCGACTTATTTTTCACCTATAAAAATTTCTTTCGGCACCGGAAGTGACGTAATTTTGCCATAATTTACAATTTTGACCGGTCTTTTTGCCAGCAAATATTACTTTAACATATGGTAGAGG
Source organism: Patella caerulea (assembly GCA_036850965.1). Classification (NCBI taxonomy): domain Eukaryota; kingdom Metazoa; phylum Mollusca; class Gastropoda; family Patellidae; genus Patella; species Patella caerulea. The sequence goes on along the minus strand of JAZGQO010000008.1, from coordinate 353,407 downwards.
GTGTCACTGAAGCAAAACAACTAAAGTATAGTTTGGTAGCTCAATGGATTGGCTATGGTATAATAAACTTTCTGTATGATTCCTGAAAGCCGGTTCAGTGCTGCTTGCAGGTCTAGTTATTATTATTATTCTTCTTTTGTTTTGAGTAGATCTCAGCAACTACGTGTCGCATCGTTACGATTTCTTCGGTTTTACTGGGAAAGTGGGTGTGACTTAGAGGATAAAGCTATTTTGAACGTTCTGCGACAATGCGAAATGTCCGAAATCACCGAAGTTATCGTTTTTACAAATATTGCGGTAATTTTAACAATAATCATGGGATTTTAACTTTCGATACATTTTGGCATAGCTGGAGACAGGGCACATAGCTGCGCTACTTTCGATTTTTGATTTTCGGCAAATCTTCGAAGATATTAGGCGCCAAATTTCGGAAATTTAAAATTTTACAAAAAACTTTTTTATTTATGAATATTTTTTAGTCGTGTTGTGCACAGAATTAAAGAGTCATCTGACTTGCGGAAAAATGTTAAAAGATTTTGTCTCAGTAGTTTTCCTTGGCCTCCATTGGCTAATTCAGTTTTTCAGTCCTAGATTAATTTTTTATTGTTCGATTTGTATAAAACAAAGTTCATATGCTTCGTTGTCTCAATTGTCATTTTTTTTATTACCGAAAGTATTATCTGTCGGCACCGGAAGTGGCATAATTTTACGAAAAACTACAATTTTGACAGTTAGGTACATTTTTTGAAAACAAATATTATTTTTTTGAAAAATTATATGACTCAAAGAGTGTGTCCTTTAAAGGCGCAAAAAATGTCGGAAGCAGTTTTTTTAATTTCTTTTTCATTTTCTAGCAAATTGGATTACGAGGTGAAAAAAGGCGTAAAATTGACCTATTTACAACTCATTCAAGCTTTTCAGATTTTAAAATATTTTTACGTAACTTTTATAAACTTGTAGCTATAATCCATACGAAGAGAATGTATGTGAAAATTAGTTTGTAATATAAGCAGTTGCCGAGAAATAGGCAATTTCGCATGAGTCACTTTTCACGTAATTTTGGCTGTAAAAGAATCAATTATTATTCGATTTTCAATTTTCTTTCGCCATTGGATGCCTAATGCCATAGTGGACTATGTCAAACCATTTTACCCCTTGAGCTGCCACCGGAAATGACGTCATTTGCTCAAAACTTAAATTTTAGCCCTCAAAAAACAATATTTTATTCAAATGAGTCGTATTTGTTATTTTTTTCAAATTGTGATATTTGATTCTATTGATCAAATAGATTGAACCCATACGATCATACAGATACCACAAAATGGTTTCTAACCTGTACGGTTGCAGAGAAATGGGCGATTTTCCTTAAGTCACTTTTCAAGGTTTTTGGTCTATAAAAGTGTCAGTTATTATTCGATTTTCATAAAATTTTCACCATATGATATCTTGTGTCATTTATGATTTCATAGAACTAATTTAACATTTTCAGTATCACCGGAAGTAATGTCATTTTGGCAAAAACTGTATTTTTAGCCTTCAAAACAGACATTTTTTTCAAATGAGTCTGGTTTGTAATATATTTCAAATTATGATATTTGATTCCAATCAACAAATGGATTGAATCCATACGATCATATAGATACCAAAAGATAGTTTTTATCGTGTACGGTTGCCGAGAAATAGACGATTTTCTACAAGTCACTTTTCAAGGTTTTTGGTCTATAAAAGTGGCAATTCTCATTCGATTTACATACAATTTTCGCCATTATGATGCCTTATGCCATTTCTGATTTCATAAAACTAATTGAACATTTTCATTATCACCGGAAGTAATGAAATTTTGCCAGGATCACTTACAAGTAACATATATATAAAATGAATTGATATTGCTGGATTTGGTTGATTCTTCGTCTATTTTATTTGATGTTTACAATGCTTATGTGGAAACCTGTTTGATGGTTTCATTGGTATCGGAAGTACTATGTTTAAGGGTAACGTGGCACCGAAAGTGACGTGGCACCAGTGAAACCCGTCATTCCTGCATGCAGGTCTAGTTATTAGGCTTTCAGACTTTCGTCTGAAAGCCTATTGAGATTACTAAAATTATTATTAGGCTTTCAGACTTTCGTCTGAAAGCCTATTGTGATTACTAAAATTATTATTTATTATTATTATTTTTTTTTTCGCCGGAGCCTATTTCTCAGTGCCTGTAACAGATACCGATCTGGGACCTAATTCTCTATCGGGAAACCATGTGTTGGCTACTTGATAAACTATATTTGAAACTTCTTCGCAGACCGGAAGTGGTCGAATTTCGTGCGGTGTCAAAAAATCAAAAAACGGCCGTAGATTCGTCAATTCTGTACCTATTTTCATACAAATGACATTTTCGGAAACCCTGAGTCTTTTCTCGGACGATAGCAGTTGAAAATTTCGATATTTCGAAACTTCATCGCTGACTTCTTGCGATCGAAAAATGAAAAATGTTGTTTGAGAGACAATTTTTGTTATTTTTCAAAATTTTGAAATTTGACCTACATTTTTGGATACCTGAAGTCCATCCGATTCCAGTAATATAAGTTTCATTCAGAGTTATCGCCCTTTATTTTTCGATTTTTTTCGAATTTTCTACCCATTTTGCGAGCTCGGGTTTCGTTTTATGGCCGAATTGACGTTTCTGAAATTTCTGAGGCATGAAGCCAAATGACCATTGCAAGGAATAAAGCAATTTCAACAATAATCTGTACACCGGAAGTGGTCGAAATAATGTCCGATATTTTGAAAAAAATGCAAAAAATGGGTATTTTGGGGAAAAACGCGACTTCTCCGTCCGATATCAACGGATTAAACAAATTAGGGTACCATTGGACTGCACTAGTATTGTGCTATCGTATGATACCCAATTTGTACGGAAACGACGAGTAGGAAGCAAAATATGGCACGCTGAAAATCAAGTATTTTCTGATTTGGAGCGTTTTTGGACGCCTGTATCTCGAAAACTTAACCGCAACTTTTTTTTTAACTTTCTCTATCGAGAGTCCATTCGATAGTCTTGTGAATTATGCCATCCAATAAGACTTTGAAATGTCTGGAATATGATAAAAAAGGGACTGAAAATCAAAAAAAGTCGAAAAATCGTGAAATTTTGGAAAATGCTCTACTATTTTTTTATTTTAAGAGATTTTCAAAAAAGGTTGTATATTCAGATAGCTGACCTAATTACGATTCTAATGATGTATAATATGTATGTAGTTATTGAAATTTAATTTTCGATATTTTAATTTTTTTGCATTTTTGGCACTTTTGAACATAGGATTTCTCAGAGGCATTTTATCTGATCAGATAATGTAATATATCATTACAGAGCCCCGTGGCTATTTTAGTGCCCAAACCGGCTATTAAAACTATTCCGACAATAATAACCATACCGGAAGTATTCAAAAAATGAAAAAAAAGGTTAAAACCATTGTCGCAGTTGCGAGAAACTTGATTTCTCCCTTAGGTAATAGCGGACCAAAAGAACTAAAGTGTCGCTGGATAGCCCTATTAATGGACCATCATATGGTATCTAAATAATACGATTTCGATGGTAAGGAAATAAATTATTGTATGCCAAAAATATATTATTTTCCGATTTTTTAACATTCTGGGACGCCCTTTTCTCGAAAACGACGCCGCAGATTTTTCTCAAACTTTTCTTACTCAAAGTCCTATCGGTTGTCTATATAGTGAATCCAAAATGAAATGCATTGAAATAATATAAATGGTCCAAAAATGGCCTCAAACTTTGAAAAAAATTGAAAAATCGTTAAATTTTTGGAAAGGCTCTTTAATTTATCTTTTTTTCCAAAACTACTCAATGGATGTTTCTGACACTTCTGGTACAGAAAGTTAATTATCCAAAGAACTTCGTAAAGCTATCACTACAACGATCGTAAAACCGGAAGTAGTCGAAAAAATGTCCGATATTTTGAAAAAAATTAATTTTTTTTACGAAAACCTTTTTTATTTATGAATATGTTTTGATGATATTTTACACAGGGTTAAAAATATCATCCTACTTGAGCAGAAATGAGAAAAAAAATTGTCTCGGTAATTTGCGTTAGCCGTCATCGGCTAATTTAGTTTTTCGTACCCAGAAAAATTATTTATTATTCGATTTGTATAAAACAAAGTTCATACGCTCCGTGGTCCCAATTGTAATTTTTTTTGTTACGGTGAAATTTTTCTGTCGGCAACGGAAGTGACGTAATATTAACAAAAACTACAATTTTGATAGTTCAGTACCACTTTTTAAAAGCAAATATTATTTTTTTTCAAAACTGATATAACTAAAAGGATGCACCCTGCAAAGGTGCACAAAATCCTTAGCTCAGATTTTTTAAATTCAATTTCATTTTCGGGCAATTTCGAATAAAATGTAAAATAAAGTGTAAAATTCAGTTATTTACAATTCATTCAGCGTCTTCATATTTTGAAATATTTATTTGTAATTTTCATAAACTCGTAGCAATAATCCAGACGAAGAGAATGTATGCGCAAATTAGTTTGTAATATGAGCAGTTGCCGAGAAATATGCAATTTTGCATGCATCACTTTTCACGTTATTTTGCCTATAAAAGAGTGAATTATTATTCGATTTGCAATATTTTTTTTCCATTTGATGCTTAATGCCAATTTGGACTAGGTCAAGCCAATTTTACATTTACACTGTGACCGGAAATGACGTCATTTGGGCAAAAACTGTATTTTTAACTTAAAAAAAAATATTTTATTCAAATGAGTCTGCCTTATAATATTTTTAAAATTATGATATTTGATTCCCATCAACGAATAGAATTAAGCCATACGACCATACGGATACCACAAAATGGTTTCTAACTTGTACGGTTACAGAGAAATAGGCGATCTTTTATAAGTCAATTTTCAAGGTTTTTGGTCTATAAAAGTGTCAATTATTATTCGATTTTTATCATTTTTTTTACCATTTGATGCCTTATGCCATTTATGACTTCTATGAACTAAATTAACATTTTCAATATCTCCGAAAGTAATGTAATTTTTGCAAAAAATGTATTTTTAGCCTTCAAAACAAACATTTTTTTGAAGGGATTTATATTTATTATTCGTTTAACTTTATAACGTCTGACTCTAATGGGCAGTAAGATTGAATCAATACCATCATATTGATATCAAGAAAAGGCTTCTAGCATGTTTCCTTGTCGAATAATAGCCAATTTTCCCAGGGTCACTTTTAAGTTTTATACCTTCTTAATTTCAGTTTATGGGTTATAGGTTGATTATTTATTGCCCGATATGTATAAAACAAAGTTTGTATTTTGTATGTTGCGAATTTTCGACTTATTTTTCACCTATAAAAATTTCTTTCGGAACCGGAAGTGACGTAATTTTGCCATAATTTACAATTTTGACCGGTCTTTTCGCCAGCAAATATTACTTTTACATATGATAGAAGGTGTCACTGAAGCAAAACAATTAAAGTATAGTTTGGTAGCTCAATGGATCGGCTATGGTATAATGAACTTCCTGTATGATTCCTGAAAGCCGGTTCAGTGCTGCTTGCAGGTCTAGTTAGGGTTTCACACTGCGAAGCTTGTGTGAAACACTATTGTTTTTGTTAAAATTATTATTCTTATTATTATTATTCTTCTTTTGTTTTGAGTAGATCTCAGCAACTGCTTGTGGCATCGTTACGATTTTTTCGGTTTTACTGGGAAAGTGGGTGTGACTTAGAGGATAAAGCTATTTTGAACGTTCTGCGACAATGCGAAATGTCCGAAATCACCAAATTATCGTTTTTTAAAATATTGCAGTAATTTTAACAATAATCATTGAATTTTAACTTTCGATACATTTTGGCATAGCCGAAGACAGGGCACGTAGCGACACTACTTTCGATTTTTGATTTTCGGTAAATCTTCAAAGATATTAGGCGCCAAATTTTGAAAATTTAAAATTTTACAAAAAACTTTTTTATTTATGAATATTTTTTAGTCGTATTATGCACAGAATTAAAGAGTCATCTGACTAGTGCAAAAATGTTAAAGAATTTTGTCTCAGTAATTTACCTTGGCCGCCATTGGCTAATTCAGTTTTTAAGTCCTAGATTAATTTTTTATTGTTCGATTTGTATAAAACAAAGTTCATATGCTTCGTTGTATCAATTGTCATTTTTTTTATTACCAAAAGTTTTATCTGTCGGCACCGGAAGTGGCATAATTTTACCCAAAACTACAATTTTGACAGTTAGGTACCATTTTTCGAAAACAAATATTATTTTTTGGAAAAATTATTTGACTCAAAGAGTGTGCCCTTTCAAGGCGCAAAAAATGTCGGAAGCAGTTTTTTTAATTTCGATTTCATTTTCGAGCAAATTCGATTAAATGGCTAAAAATGGTGTAAAATTGACCTATTTACAACCTATTCAGGCTTGTCAGATTTTAAAATATTTCTTCGTAACTTTTATAAACTTGTAGCTATAATCCATACGAAGAAAATGTATGTTAAAATTAGTTTGTAATATAAGCAGTTCCCAAGAAATGGGCAGTTTTGTACAAGTCACTGTTTTCGTTATTTTGCCTGTAAAATAGTTAATTATTATTGGATTTTTATAAAAGTGACATCATTTGATTTAAAAAGCATGTAGCGTCATATCAAGTTGATTACAATTTAAAATTGACACCGGAAGTGACGTCATTTGGTCAAAAACTGCATTTTAAACTTTTTAAATCAATGTTTTATTCAACCATGAATAACTTAATATGTATTAATAATTTTAACTTTTGGTTTAAATTCATATATAAATATAACTCATATGGTCATATAGATATCATAAAATTGTTTCTAACTTGTTCGGTTGCTGAGAAATACACGGTTTTCTACAGGTCACTTTTGAAGGTTTCGGGGCCATAAAAGGGTCAATTATTATTCGATTTTCATAAACGTCACACCATATTATACCTAATGCCATTTGGGATTTCATACAAGTAATTTAAGATTTTCATTATCACCGGAAGTAACGTCATTTTGGCAAAAACTGTATTTTTAGCCTCTAAAACAGATATTTTATTCAAATGAGTCTGTTTTGAAATCTTTTTCAAAGTATGGTATTTGATGCCAATCAACAAATAGAATGAACCCATACGATCATACAGATACCACAAAATGGTTTCTAACTTGTACGGTTGCAGAGAAATAGCCGATTTCCTACAAGTCACTTTTCAAGTTTTTTGGTCTTTAAAAGTGGCAATTATTATTCGATTTACATAAAATTTTCACTATATGATATCGTATGCCATTTCTGATTTCATAAGACTAATTGAACATTTGCATTAACACCGGGAGTAATTTAATTTTGTCAAGATCATTTACAAGTAACAAATGTATAAAATGAATTGATATTGCTGGATTTTGTTGATTCTGCGTCCATTTTATTTGTGTGCAATGTTAAGTGGTTTCGCTGGTACCGGAAGTGACATATGTTCAAGGGTAACTTGGCACCGGGAGTGACATGTTTAAGGGTAACGTGGCACCAGTGAAACCCGTCATTCCTGCATGCAGGTCTAGTTTTTTTTATTATTATTCTTTTCCGCCGGAGCCTATTTCTCTATGATCGAAAAGAGATACCGATTTGCGATCCATATTTCTATCGGGAAACTAGGTGGTGGCTACCCAATAAAGCAATTTTCAAACTTCTGCGCAGACCGGAAGTGGCCGAATTTTGAACGTTGGTAAAAAATTAAAAATCGGCCGTGGTTTCGTCAATTCTCTACCTATATTCAAACAAATCACATTTTTGGAAAGCCTGAGACTTTTCCGAGACAATAGCAATCTCACATTTTGCGATTTCGAAACTTCGTTGCTGACTTCTATCGTTCGAAAATTCAAAACACGTCGCCTACGAGACAATTTTTGTTATTTTTCAAAATTTGGAAATTTGACCTAGATTTTCGGATACCTGACGTCAATCCGATTCCAGTAACATAAGTTTCTTTCAGAGTTACCGCCCTTTATTTTTCGATTTTTTTCGAATTTTCTACCCATTTTGTGAGCTGTGGTGTCGTTTTACAGCCAAAATGATGTTTCTGAAACTTATGGAACATGAAGTTATAGTCCAATACCAACTGATAAAGCAATTTCGACACGGATCTTTAAACCGGAAGTGGTCGAAATAATGTGCAATATTTTGAAAAAAATGCAAAAAATGGATGTTTTCGGGGAAAACGTGATGTCTCCGTCCGATATCAACGGATTAATCAAATTAAGGTACCATTGGGTGGCACGAGGATTGTACTATCATATGATACCCCATTCATACGGATACTATGATCAGGCAGCAAAATATGGCACGCTGAAAATCAAGTATTTTCTGATTTTTAGCATTTTTGGACGCCTGTATCTCGAAAACTTAACCGCAACTTTTTTTTAAATTTTTTCTATCGAGAGTCCTTTCGGAGGTATTTTGCATGAAGCCATCCAATAAGACTTTGAAATATCTGGAATAGGTGAAATAACGGACTGAAAATCGAAAAAAGTCGAAAAATCGTGAAATTTTGGAAAATGCTCTACTATTCTTTTATTTTAAGAGATTTTCAAAAAAAGATTGCATATTCAGATAGCTGACCTAATTACGATTCTAACGATGTATAATATGTATGTAGTTATTGAAATTTAATTTTCGATATTTTAATTTTTTTGCATTTTTGGCACTTTTGAACATAGGATTTCTCGGCGGCATTTTATCTGATCAGATAATGTAATATATCATTACAGAGCCCTGTGGCTATTTTAGTGCCCAAACCGGCTATTAAAACTATTCCGACAATAATAACCATACCGGAAGTATTCAAAAAAATTAAAAAAAAGGTTAAAAACATTGTCGCACTTGCGAAAAACTTGATTTCTCCCTTAGGTAATAGCGGACCAAAAAAACTAAAGTGTCGTTTGATAGCCCTATTAATGGACCATCATATGTTATCTAAATAATACGATTTCGATGGTAAGGAAATAAATTATTGTATGCCAAAAATCTAGTATTTTCCGATTTTTTAACAATCTGAGATGCCCTTTTCTCGAAAACGACACCGCAGATTTTTCTTAAACTTTTCTTACTCAAAGTCCTATCGGTTGTCTATATAGTGAATCCAAAATGAAAAGCATTGAAATAATATAGGTGGTCCAAAAATGGCATCAAACTTTGAAAAAAATTGAAAAATCGTTAAATTTTTGTAAACGCTCTTTAATTTGTCTTTTTTTCCAAAACTACTCAATGGATGTTTCTGACACTTCTGGTACAGAAAGTTAAGTATCCAAATAACTTCGTAAAGCTATCGCGACAAAGATCGTAAAACCGGAAGTAGTCGAAAAACTGTCCGATATTTTGAAAAAAAATATTTTTTTTACGAAAACCTTTTATATTTATGAATATTTTTTGATGGTATTTTACACAGGGTTAAAATATCATCCTACTTGAGCAGAAATGAGAAAAAAAATTGTCTCGGTAATTTGCGTTAGCCGCCATCGGCTAATTTAGTTTTTCGTACCCAGAAAAATTATTTATTGTTCGATTTGTATAAAACAAAGTTCATATGCTCCGTGGTCCAAATTATATTTTTTTTTGTTACGGTGAAATTTTTCTGTCGGCAACGGAAGTGACGTAATATTAACAAAAACTACAATTTTGACAGTTAGGTACCACTTTTTGAAAGCAAATATTATTTTTTTTCAAAACTGATATAACCAAAAGGATGCACCCTGCAAAGGTGCACAAAATCCTTAGCTCAGATTTTTTAATTTCAATTTCATTTTCGGGCAATTTCGAATAAAATGTAAAATAAAGTGTAAAATTCAGTTATTTACAATTCATTCAGCGTCTTCATATTTTGAAACATTTATTTGTAATTTTCATAAACTCGTAGCAATAATCCAAACGAAGAGAATGTATGCAAAAATAAGTTTGTAATATATACAGTTGCCGAGAAATATGCAATTTTGCATGCATCACTTTTCACGTTATTTTGCCTATAAAGGAGTGAATTATTATTCGATTTGCAATATTTTTTTCCATTTGATGCATAATGCCAATTTGGAATAGGTCAAGCCAATTTTACATTTTCACTGTGACCGGAAATGACGTCATTTGGGCAAAAACTGTATTTTAAACCTAAAAAACAAATATTTTATTCAAATGAGTCTGCCTTATTATATTTTTAAAATTATGATATTTGATTCCCATCAACGAATAGAATGAAGCCATACGACCATACAAATACAACAAAATGGTTTCTAACTTGTACGGTTACAGAGAAATAGGCGATCTTCTATAAGTCACTTTTCAAGGTTTTTGGTCTATAAAAGTGTCAATTATTATTCGATTTTTATAATTTTTTTACTATTTGATGTCATATGCCATTTTTGACTTCTATGAACCAAGTTAACATTTTCAATATCACCGGAAGTAATGTAATTTTTGCAAAAAACGTATTTTTAGCCTTCAAAAGAAACATTTTTTTGAAGGGATTTATATTTATTATTCGTTTAACTTTATAACGTCTGACTCTAATGGGCAGTAAGATTAAATCAATACCATCATATTGATATCAAGAAAAGGCTTCTAGCATGTTCCCTTGTCGAATAATAGCCAATTTTCCCAGGGTCACTTTTAATTTTTTTACCTTCTTAATTTCAGTTTATGGGTTATAGGTTAATTATTTATTGCCCGATATGTATTAAACAAAGTTTCTGTTTTGTATGTTGCAAATTTTCGACTTATTTTTCACCTATAAAAATTTCTTTCGGCACCGGAAGTGACGTAATTTTGCCATAATTTACAATTTTGACCTTTTACATATGATAGAGGGTGTCACTGAAGCAAAACAACTAAAGTATAGTTCGGTAGCTCAATGGATCGGCTATGGTATAATAAACTTCCTGTATGATTCCTGAAAGCCGGTTCAGTGCTGCTTGCAGGTCTAGTTCTTATTATTATTATTCTTCTTTTGTTTTGAGTAGATCTCAGCAACTGCTTGTCGCATCGTTACGATTTCTTCGGTTTTACTGGGAAAGTGGGTGTGACTTAGAGGATAAAGCTATTTTGAACGTTCTGCGACAATGCGAAATGTCCGAAATCACCGAAGTTATCGTTTTTGAAAATATTGCAGTAATTTTAACAATAATCATTGGATTTTAACTTTCGATACATTTTGGCATAGCCTGAGACAGGGCACATAGCTACGCTACTTTCGATTTTTGATTTTCGGCAAATCTTCGAAGATATTAGGCGCCAAATTTCGAAAATTTAAAATTTTACAAAAAACTTTTTTATTTATGAATATTTTTTAGTCGTATTGTGCACAGAATTAAAGAGTCGACTGCCTAGTGCAAAAATGTTAAAAAATTTTGTCTCACTAATTTTCCTTGGCCGCTATTGGCTAATTCAGTTTTTCAGTCCTAGATTAATTTTTTATTGTTCGATTTGTATAAAACAAAGTTCATATGCTTCGTTGTCTCAATTGTCATTTTTTTTATTACCGGAAGTGTTATCTGTGGGCACCGAAAGTGGCATAATTTTACCAAAAACTACAATTTTGACAGTTAGGTACCATTTTTCGAAAACAAATATTATTTTTTGGAAAAATTATTTGACTCAAAGAGTGTGCCCTTTCAAGGCGCAAAAAATGGCGGAAGCAGTTTTTTTAATTTCGATTTCATTTTCGAGCAAATTCGATTAAATGGCTAAAAATGGTGTAAAATTGACCCATTTACAACCTATTCAGGCTTTTCAGATTTTAAAATATTTCTTCGTAACTTTTATAAACTTGTAGCTATAATCCATACGGAGAAAATGTATGTTAAAATTAGTTTGTAATATTAGCAGTTACCAAGAAATGGACAGTTCTGTACAAGTCACTGTTTTCGTTATTTTGCCTGTAAAATAGTCAATTATGATTGGATTTTTATAAAAGTGACATCATTTGATTCAAAAAGCACGTAGCGTCATATCAAGTTGATTACAATTTAAAATTGACACCGGAAGTGACGTCATTTTGTCAAAAACTGCATTTTAAACTTTTTAAATCAATGTTTTATTCAACCAAGAATTACTTAATATGTATTAATAATTTTAACTTTTGGTTTAAATTCACATATAAACACAACTCATATGGTCATATACATATCATAAAATTGTTTCAAACTTGTTCGGTTGCCGAGAAATAGACGGTTTTCTACAGGCCACTTTTGAAGGTTTTTGGGCCATAAAAGTGTCAATTATTATTCGATTTTCATAAACGTTACACCATGTTATACCTAATGCCATTTAGGATTTCATACAAGTAATTTAAGATTTTCATTATCACCGGAAGTAACATCATTTTGGCAAAAACTGTATTTTTAGCCTTCAAAACAGATATTTTATTCAAATGAGTCTGTTTTGAAATGTTTTTCAAATTATGGTATTTGATGCCAATCAACAAATAAAATGAACCCTACGATCATACAGATACCACAAAATGGTTTCTAACTTGTACGGTTGCAGAGAAATAGTCGATTTTCTACAAGTCACATTTCAAGTTTTTTGGTCTTTAAAAGTGGCAATTATTATTCGATTTACATAAAATTTTCACTATATGATATCGTATGCCATTTCTGATTTCATAAAACTAATTGAACATTTTCATTAACACCGGAAGAAATGTAATTTTGTCAAGATCATTTACAAGTAACAAATGTATAAAATGAATTGATATTGCTGGATTTGGTTGATTCTGCATCCATTTTATTTGTGTGCAATGTTAATTTGGAAACCTGTTTAATGGTTTCGTTGGTACCGGAAGTGACATATGTTCAAGGGTAACTTGGCACCGGAAGTGACATGTCTAAGGGTAACGTGGCACCAGTGAAACCCGTCATTCCTGCATGCAGGTCTAGTTATTAGGGTTTCACACTGCGTAGCTTGTGTGAAACACTATTGTTTTTGTTAAAATTATTATTCTTATTATTAGGCTTTCAGACTTTCGTCTGAAAGCCTATTGAGATTACTAAAATTATTATTATTATTATTATTTACCGCGGGGGCCAAGTTCTCCATGATCGAAAGCAGATATCGATCTGAAATCAACTTTTCTTTCGGGAAACCATGTGGTGGCTACTTGATAAAGTATTTTCGAAAATTCTGCGCATACCGGAAGTGGCAGATCTTTGTACGTTGTCAAAAAATGGAAAATTGGCCATAGTTTCGTCAATTATTTACCCATTTTCAAACAAATGACATTTTCGGAAACCCTGAATCTTTTTCGAGCCAATAGCAATCTAAGATTTTGTAATTTCGAAACTTCGTTGCTGACTTCTAGCGTTCGAAAATTGAAAAATTTTGTTGAAGAGACAATTTTTTTCATTTTTCAAAATTTTCAAATTTGACTTATATTTTTGGATACCTTAAGTCCATCCGATTCCAGTAATATAAGTTTCATTCAGAGTTATCGCCCTTTATTTTTCGATTTTTTTCGAATTTTCTACCTATTTTGTGAGCTCGGGTTTCGTTATATGGCCGAATTGGCGAATCTGAAACTTCTAAGGCATGAAGCCAAATGACCATTGCAAGGAATAAAGCAATTTCAACAATGATCCGTAGACCGGAAGTAGTCGAAATAATGTGCAATATTTTGAAAAAATGCAAAAAAATGGATAGTTTTGGGGAAAACGCGATTTCTCCGTCCGATATCAATGGATTAAACAAATTAGGGTACCATTGGACTGCACTAGGATTGTACTATCGTATGATACCCAATTCATACAGATACTATGATCAGGCAGCAAAATATGGCACGCTGAAAATCAAGTATTTTCTGATTTTTAGCATTTTTGGACGCCTGTATCTCGAAAACTTAACCTACAATTTTTTTTTAATTTTTTCTATTGAGAGTCCTTTTGGAGGTATTTTGCATGAAGCCATCCAATAAGACTTTGAAATGTCTGGAATAGGATAAAAAAGGGACTGAAAATCGAAAAAAGTCGAAAAATCGTGAAATTTTGGAAAATGCTCCACCATTTTTTTATTTTAAGAGATTTTCAAAAAAAGTTTGTATATTCAGATAGCTGACCTAATTACGATTCTAACGATGTATAATATGTATGTAATTATTAAAATTTAATTTTCGATATTTTAAATTTTTTGCATTTTTGACACTTTTGAACATAGGATTTCTCAGGGGCATTTTATCTGATCAGATAATGTAATATATCATTACAGAGCCCTGTGGCTATTTTAGTGCCCAAACCGGCTATTAAAACTATTCCGACAATAATAACCATACCGGAAGTATTCAAAAAATGAAAAAAAAGAGTAAAAACATTGTCGCACTTGCGAAAAACTTGATTTCTCTCTTAGGTAATAGCGGACCAAAAGAACTAAAGTGTCGCTGGATAGCCCTATTAATGGACCATCATATGGTATCTAAATAATACGAATTCGATGGTAAGGAAATAAATTATTGTATGCCAAAAATCTAGTATTTTCCAATTTTTTAACATTCTGAGACGCCCTTTTCTCGAAAACGACGCCTACGATTTTTCTTAAACTTTTCTTACTCAAAGTCCTATCGGTTGTCTTTTTAGGGAATCCAAAATGAAAAGCATTGAAATAATATAAGTGGTCGAAAAATGGCCTCAAACTTTGAAAAAAACTGAAAAATCGTTAAATTTTTTGAAACGCTCTTTAATTTATCTTTTTTTCCAAAACTACTCAATGGATGTTTCTGACACTTCTGGTACAGAAAGTTAAGTATCCAAAGAACTTCGTAAAGCTATCACAACAACGATCGTAAAGCCGGAAGTAGTCGAAAAAATGTCCGATATTTTGAAAAAAAATAATTTTTTTACGAAAACCTTTTTTATTTATGAATATTTTTTGATGATATTTTACACGGGGTTAAAATATCACCGTACTTGAGCAGAAATGAGAAAAAAAATTGTCTCGGTAATTTGCGTCAGCCGCCATCGGCTAATTTAGTTTTTGGTACCCAGAAAAATTATTTATTGTTCGATTTGTATAAAACAAAGTTCATATGCACCGTGGTCCCAATTGCAATTTTTTTTGTTACGGTGAAATTTTTCTGTCGGCAACGGAAGTGACGTAATATTAACAAAAACTACAATTTTGACAGTTCGGTACCACTTTTTGAAAGCAAATATTATTTTTTTTCAAAACTGATATAACTAAAAGGATGCACCCTGCAAAGGTGCACAAAATCCTTAGCTCATATTTTTAAATTTCAATTTCAATTTCGGGCAATTTCGAATAAAACGTAAAATAAAGTGTAAAATTCAGTTATTTACAATTCATTCAGCGTCTTCATATTTTGAAATATTTATTTGTAATTTTCATAAACTCGTAGCAATAATCCAGACGAAGAGAATGTATGCGAAAATTAGTTTGTAATATGAGCAGTTGCCGAGAAATATGCAATTTTGCATGCATCACTTTTCACGTTATTTTGCCTATAAAAGAGTGAATTATTATTCGATTTGCAATATTTTTTTTCCATTTGATGCCTAATGCCAATTTGGACTAGGTCAAGCCAATTTTACATTTTCACTGTAACCGGAAATGACGTCTTTTGGGCAAAAACTGTATTTCTAACCTAAAAAACAAATATTTTATTCAAATGAGTCTGCCTTATAATGTTTTTAAAATTATGATATTTGATTCCCATCAACGAATAGAATGAAGCCATACGACCATACAGATACCACAAAATGGTTTCTAACTTGTACGGTTACAGAGAAATAGGCGATCTTCTATAAGTCACTTTTCAAGGTTTTTGGTCTGTAAAAGTGTCAATTATTATTCGATTTTTATAATTTATTTACCATTTGATGCCTTATGCCATTTATGACTTCTATGAACCAAGTTAAAATTTTCAATATCACCGGAAGTAATGTAATTTTTGCAAAAAACGTATTTTTAGCCTTCAAAACAAACATTTTTTTGAAGGGATTTAAATTTATTATTCGTTTAACTTTATAACGTCTGACTCTAATGGGCAGTAAGACTGAATCAATACCATCATATTGATATCAAGAAAAGGCTTCTAGCATGTTCCCTTGTCGAATAATAACCAATTTTCCGAGGGTCACTTTTAAGTTTTTTACCTTCTTAATTTCAGTTTATGGGTTATAGGTTAATTATTTATTGCCCGATATCTATAAAAAAAAGTTTGCATTTTGTATGTTGCGAATTTTCGACTTATTTTTCACCTATAAAAATTTCTTTCGGCACCGGAAGTGACGTAATTTTGCCATAATTTACAATTTTGACCGGTCTTTTCGCCAGCAAATATTACTTTTACATATGATAGAGGGTGTCACTGAAGCTAAACAACTAATGTATAGTTTGGTAGCTCAATGGATCGGCTATGGTATAATAAACTTCCTGTATGATTCCTGAAAGCCGGTTCAGTGCTGCTTGCAGGTCTAGTTATTATTATTATTATTATTATTATTCAGATTCCAATTTGAATAGATCTCGGCAACTACGTGTCGCATCGTTACGATTTCTTCGGTTTTACTGGGAAAGTGGGTGTGACTTAGAGGATAAAGCTATTTTGAACGTTCTGCGACAATGCGAAATGTCCGAAATCACCGAAGTTATCGTTTTTGAAAATATTGCAGTAATTTTAACAATAATCATTGGATTTTAACTTTCAATACATTTTGGCATAGCCTGAGACAGGGCACATAGCTACGCTACTTTCGATTTTTGATTTTCGGCAAATCTTCGAAGATATTAGGCGCCAAATTTCGAAAATTTAAAATTTTACAAAAAACTTTTTTATTTATGAATATTTTTTAGTCGTATTGTGCACAGAATTAAAGAGTCATCTGACTAGTGCAAAAATGTTTAAAATTTTTGTCTCAGTAATTTTCCTTGGCCGCCATTGGCTAATTCAGTTTTTCAGTCCTAGATTAATTTTTTATTGTTCGATTTGTATAAAACAAAGTTCATATGCTTCGTTGTCTCAATTGTCATTTTTTTTGTTACCGATAATGTTATCTGTCGGCACCGGAAGTGGCATAATTTTACCAAAAACTACAATTTTGACAGTTATTTTCTTATTTCGAAAACAAATATTATTTTTTTGAAAAATTATATGACTCAAAGAGTGTGCCTTTTCATGGCGCAAAAAATGTAGGAAGCAGTTTTTTTAATTTCGATTTCATTTTCGAGCAAATTCGATTAAGAGGCTAAAAATGGTGTAAAATTGGCCGATTTACAACCTATTCAGGCTTTTCAGATTTTAAGATATTTCTTCGTAACTTTTATAAACTTGTAGCTATAATCCATACGAAGAAAATGTATGTTAAAATTCGTTTGTAATATAAGCAGTTACCAAGAAATGGGCAGTTATGTACAAGTCACTGTTTTCGTTATTTTGCCTGTAAAATAGTCAATTATGATTGGATTTTTATAAAAGTGACATCATTTGATTCAAAAAGCACGTAGCGTCATATCAAGTTGATTACAATTTAAAATTGACACCGGAAATGACATCATTTGGTCAAAAAATGCATTTTAAACTCTTTAAATCAATGTTTTATTCATCCAAGAATAACTTAATATGTATTAATAATTTTAACTTTTGGTTTAAATTCCCATATAAACAAAACTCATATGGTCATATAGATATCATAAAATGGTTTCTAACTTATTCGGTTGCCGAGAAATAGACGGTTTTCTACAGGTCACTTTTGAAGGTTTCGGGGCCATAAAAGGGTCAATTATTATTCGATTTTCATAAACGTCACACCATGTTATAGCTAATGCCATTTGGGATCTCATACAAGTAATTTAAGATTTTCATTATCACCGGAAGTAACGTCATTTTTGCAAAAACTGTATTTTTAGCCTCCAAAACAGATATTTTATTCAAATGAGTCTGTTTTGAAATCTTTTTCAAATTATGGTATTTGATGCCAATCAGCAAATAGAATGAACCCCTACGATCATACAGATACCACAAAATGGTTTGTAACTTGTACGGTTGCAGAGAAATAGCCGATTTTCTACAAGTCACTTTTCAAGTTTTTTGGTCTTTAAAAGTGGCAATTATTATTCGATTTACATAAAATTTTCACTATATGATATCGTATGCCACTTCTGATTTCATAAGACTAATTGAACATTTGCATTAACACCGGGAGTAATTTAATTTTGTCAAGATCATTTACAAGTAACAAATGTATAAAATGAATTGATATTGCTGGATTTTGTTGATTCTGCGTCCATTTTATTTGTGTGCAATGTTAATTTGGAAACCTGTTTAGTGGTTTCGCTGGTACCGGAAGTGACATATGTTCAAGGGTAACTTGGCACCGGAAGTGACATGTTTAAGGGTAACATGGCACCAGTGAAACCCGTCATTCCTGCATGCAGGTCTAGTTATTATTATTATTATTCAGATTCCAATTTGAATAGATCTCAGCAACTACGTGTCGCATCGTTACGATTTCTTCGGTTTTACTGGGAAAGTGGGTGTGACTTAGAGGATAAAGCTATTTTGAACGTTCTGCGACAATGCGAAATGTCCGAAATCACCGAAGTTATCGTTTTTGAAAATATTGCAGTAATTTTAACAATAATCATTGGATTTTAACTTTCGATACATTTTGGCATAGCCTGAGACAGGGCACATAGCTACGCTACTTTCGATTTTTGATTTTCTGCAAATCCTGAAGATATTAGGCGCCAAATTTCGAAAATTTAAAATTTTACAAAAAACTTTTTTATTTATGAATATTTTTTAGTCGTATTGTGCACAGAATTAAAGAGTCATCTGACTAGTGCAAAAATGTTAAAAAATTTTGTCTCAGTAATTTTCCTTGGCCGCCATTGGCTAATTCAGTTTTTCAGTCCTAGATTAATTTTTTATTGTTCGATTTGTATAAAACAAAGTTCATATGCTTCGTTGTCTCAATTGTCATTTTTTTTGTTACCAATAATGTTATCTGTCGGCAACGGAAGTGGCATAATTTTACCAAAAACTACAATTTTGACAGTTATTTTCTTATTTCGAAAACAAATATTATTTTTTTGAAAAATTATATGACTCAAAGAGTGTGTCTTTTCATGGCGCAAAAAATGTAGGAAGCAGTTTTTTTAATTTCGATTTCATTTTCGAGCAAATTCGATTAAGAGGCTAAAAATGGTGTAAAATTGGCCTATTTACAACCTATTCAGGCTTTTCAGATTTTAAGATATTTCTTCGTAACTTTTATAAACTTGTAGCTATAATCCATACGAAGAAAATGTATGTTAAAATTCGTTTGTAATATAAGCAGTTACCAAGAAATGGGCAGTTCTGTACATGTCACTGTTTTCGTTATTTTGCCTGTAAAATAGTCAATTATGATTTAATTTTTATAAAAGTGACATCATTTGATTCAAAAAGCACGTAGCGTCATATCAAGTTGATTACAATTTAAAATTGACACCGGAAGTGACATCATTTGGTCAAAAAATGCATTTTAAACTTTTGAAATCAATGTTTTATTCAACCAAGAATAACTTAATATGTATTAATAATTTTAACTTTTGGTTTAAATTCACATATAAACAAAACTCATATGGTCATATAGATATCATAAAATGGTTTCTAACTTATTCGGTTGCCGAGAAATAGACGGTTTTCTACATAAGGCTGGGAATCGATATGAAATTTCAATATCGATTATCGGCAAGAAATTTTCAGCGATTATCGATAATAATCGATTATCACTTTTCCGGAAAAATTCCGAACTTTACCGACCTGTTATTGTGTTAGTCGACACAGGCTACCACTATTTTGTTGTATTTGTTCTTCAACAGTCATGTTCAATAATAGTATTGTATAATAAAAATATTCGAAAACATATTCAGTCTTTGTTACTGTTATTTAAACACATCATATTTATTAATATTCTGATACAATCTGTCAATACTCAATCGTAATAAAAAAACAAACGAAAGTAAATTGAAGTTATTTATCTTCATTACTAGAGATTCCATGAAGGTAGATAACTGTATTAGGTCAATATTACGGTCGTCGGTTCCATAAAAACCAAAACAATTCCATACCTCGCTTTTTGCCTGTCCCGAGAAGTCAAAGACGTGTATGGACTGTATCTGACATGATTTAGTAATTAAAGCCGAGTTGATCATTAATAATACAATTAGTTTTATTGTGTAGTTTCTCTACAAATCAATCAAGAGCAAAAAAGGGAGATAATCCTAATTTTATTATATCACGTGCGATTTTCATTGTTCACAAAGTGCGTGACCTATTTTAGTTTCAACTAGTAGAAACAACAAAAACAACGAAAATATTAAAATAATGTACTTAATCTTAAAGTTTAGTTTTTTTTTACAATAATATATATTTATTTAAAATGTGCCAGTTTGTAAGCAGAGGGGAAAAATAGTTGTTGTCTTGATGTCGTGTAGCCCTATTCATTCATTCGTCTGCTAATGACAGACTACGGCAAGTTTATTCGTGTGAAAGTGACCGTAACTTGCCGTCAGAAGGTAAATATACCGATAATCGATATTTGAATTTCATTATCGATTATCGTATCGCTAAATAACTTCTACCGATTATCGATTATATCGATATTTTTGCACAGCCTTATTTCTACAGGTCACTTTTGAAGGTTTCGGGACCATAAAAGGGTCAATTATTATTCGATTTTCATAAACGTCACATCATGTTATACCTAATGCCATTTGGGATTTCATACAAGTAATTTAAGATTTTCATTATCACCGGAAGTAACGTCATTTTGCCAAAAACTGTATTTTTAGCCTCCAAAACAGATATTTTATTCAAATGAGTCTGTTTTGAAATCTTTTTCAAATTATGGTATTTGATGCCAATCAACAAATAGAATGAACCCATACGATCATACAGATACCACAAAATGGTTTCTAACTTGTACGGTTGCAGAGAAATAGCCGATTTTCTACAAGTCACTTTTCAAGTTTTTTGGTCTTTAAAAGTGGCAATTATTATTCGATTTACATAAAATTTTCACTATATGATATCGTATGCCATTTCTGATTTCATAAGACTAATTGAACATTTGCATTAACACCGGGAGTAATTTAATTTTGTCAGGATCATTTACAAGTAACAAATGTATAAAATGAATTGATATTGCTGGATTTTGTTGATTCTGCGTCCATTTTATTTGTGTGCAATGTTAATTTGGAAACCTGTTTAGTGGTTTCGCTGGTACCGGAAGTGACATATGTTCAAGGGTAACTTGGCACCGGAAGTGACATGTTTAAGGGTAACATGGCACCAGTGAAACCCGTCATTCCTGCATGCAGGTCTAGTTATTATTATTATTATTATTCAGATTCCAATTTGAATAGATCTCAGCAACTACGTGTCGCATCCTTACGATTTCTTCGGTTTTACTGGGAAAGTGGGTGTGACTTAGAGGATAAAGCTATTTTGAACATTCTGCGACAATGCGAAATGTCCGAAATCACCGAAGTTATCGTTTTTGAAAATATTGCAGTAATTTTAACAATAATCATTGAATTTTAACTTTCAATACATTTTGGCATAGCCTTAGACAGGGCACATAGCTACGCTACTTTCGATTTTTGATTTTCGGCAGATGTTCGAAGATATTAGGCGCCAAATTTCGAAAATTTAAAATTTTACAAAAAACTTTTTTATTTATGAATATTTTTTAGTCGTATTGTGCACAGAATTAAAGAGTCATTTGACTAGCGCAAAAATGTTAAAAATTTTTGCCTCAGTAATTTTCCTTGGCCGCCATTGGCTAATTCAGTTTTTCTGTCCTAGATTAATTTTTTATTGTTTGATTTGTATAAAACAAAGTTCATATGCTTCGTTGTCTCAATTGTCATTTTTTTTATTACCGGAAGTGTTATCTGTCGGCACCGGAAGTGGCATAATTTTACCAAAAACTACAATTTTGACAGTTAGGTACAATTTTTCGAAAACAAATATTATTTTTTGGAAAAATTATTTGACTCAAAGAGTGTGCCCTTTCAAGGCGCAAAAAATGTCAGAAGCAGTTTTTTTAATTTCGATTTCATTTACGAGCAAATTCGATTAAGAGGCTAAAAATGGTGTAAAATTGACCTATTTACAACCTATTCAGGCTTTTCAGATTTTAAAATATTTCTTCGCAACTTTTATAAACTTGTAGCTATAATCCATACGAAGAAATGTGTGTTAAAATGAGTTTGTAATATAAGCAGTTACCAAGAAATGGGCAGTTCTGTACAAGTCACTGTTTTCGTTATTTTGCCTGTAAAATAGTCAATTATGATTGGATTTTTATAAAAGTGACATCATTTGATTCAAAAAGCATGTAGCGTCATATCAAGTTGATTACAATTTAAATTGACACCGGAAGTGACATCATTTGGTCAAAAAATGCATTTTAAACTTTTTAAATCAATGTTTTATTCAACCAAGAATAACTTAATATGTATTAATAATTTTAACTTTTGGTTTAAATTCACATATAAACAAAACTCATATGGTCATATAGATATCATAAAATGGTTTCTAACTTGTTCGGTTGCCTAGAAATAGACGGTTTTCTACAGGTCACTTTTGAAGGTTTCGGGCCATAAAAGGGTCAATTATTATTCGATTTTCATAAACGTCACACCATGTTATACCTAATGTAATGTGGGATTTCATACAAGTAATTTAAGATTTTCATTATCACCGGAAGTAACGTCATTTTGGCAAAAACTGTATTTTTAGCCTTCAAAACCGATATTTTATTCAAATGAGTCTGTTTTGAAATCTTTTTTCAAATTATGATATTTGATGCCAATCAACAAATAGAATGAACCCATACGATCATTCAGATACCACAAAATGGTTTCTAACTTGTACGGTTGCAGAGAAATAGCAAATTTTCTACAAGTCACTATTCAAGTTTTTTGGTATTTAAAAGTGGCAATTATTATTCGATTTACATAAAATTTTCACAATATGATATCGTATGCCATTTCTGATTTCATAAGACTAATTGAACATTTTCATTAACACAGGAAGTAATTTAATTTTGTCAAGATCATTTACAAGTAACAAATGTACAAAATGACTTGATATTGCTGGATTTGGTTGATTCTGCGTCCATTTTATTTGTGTGCAATGTTAATTTGGAAACCTGTTTAGTGGTTTCGTTGGTACTAGAAGCGACATATGTTCAAGGGTAACTTGGCACCGGAAGTGACATGTTTAAGGGTAACGGGGCACCAGTGAAACCCGTCATTCCTGCATGCAGGTCTAGTTATTCTTATTATTATTATTATTATTAGGGTTTCACACTGCGAAGCTTGTGTGAAACACTATTGTTTTTGTTAAAATTATTATTCTTATTATTATTATTATTATTCTTCTTTTGTTTTGAGTAGATCTCAGCAACTGCTTGTCGCATCGTTACATTTTGGCATAGCCTGAGACAGGGCACATAGCTACGCTTCTTTCGATTTTTGATTTTCGGCAAATCTTCGGAGATATTAGGCGCCAAATTTCGTAAATTTAAAATTTTACAAAAAACATTTTTATTTATGAATATTTTTTAGTCGTATTGTGCACAGAATTAAAGAGTCATCTGCCTTGTGCAAAAATGTTAAAAAATTTTGTCTCAGTAATTTTCCTTGGCCGCCATTGGCTAATTCAGTTTTTCAGTCCTAGATTAATTTTTTATTGTTCGATTTGTATAAAACAAAGTTCATATGCTTCGTTGTCTCAATTGTCATTTTTATACGCCCACATTTTCATGTGGACGTATTATGTCGTCGCCCCTGTCCGTCCGGACGTCCGTCCGGACGTCCGTCCGTCCACAATTTGTTTGTGGACTCTCTACAGGTCACAATTCTTATCCGATTTTGACGAAACTTGAAATATAGGTTTATCCCCAAAAGATCTCGGTTCCTTTCGATATTGGCATGTATCGGATCAAAACTTCATGGATTATGGCCCCTGATTGTACGAAAAATCACGTTTTTAGCTTGTGGACCCTATAGAGGTCACAATTTTGAACCGATTTTGATGAAACTTGACATGCATGTTTGTAACCCAAAGATCTTGGTTCCTTTCGATATTTGCGGCTATCGGAATGTAATTTCCTGAATTATGGCCCCTGATTGTCCGAAAAATCACCCTTTTTAGCTTGTGGTCCCTCTGGAGGTCACAATTATTATTCGATTTAAAAAACCGTTCGATTATATCACCGTTACACCCTAAGGAAGCTTGAGTTCGAATTTCGGGAAAATCGGACGAAAATTGCCATACAAAATGGCTGCCGTTTGTACGCGAATACTGTTAAAAGATGGTATATCAAGGTTGTGGACCCTGTGGAGGTCACAATTTTGATTCAATTTTGATGAAACTTGAAATTCATGGTTATAACCCAAAGATCTCGCTTCCTTTCGATATTTGCGCATATCGGATTGTAACTTCCTGAATTATGGCCCCTGATTATACGCAAAATCGCCTTTTTTTTAGCTTGGAGGTCACAATTATTATTCGATTTAAAAAACCGTTTGAATATATCACCAATACACCCTAAGGAAGGTTGAGTTCGAATTTCGGGAAAATTGGACGAAAATTGCCATACAAAATGGCCGCCGTTTGTACGCGAATACTGTTAAAAAATGGTATATCAAGGTTGTGGACCCTGTGGAGGTCACAATTTTGATTCGATTTTGATGAAACTTGAAATTCATGGTTATAACCCAAAGATCTTGCTTCCTTTCGATATTTGCGCATATCGGATCGTAACTTCCTGAATTATGGCCTCTGATTATACGCAAAATCGCCTTTTTTTAGCTTGGAGGTCACAATTATTATCCGATTTGAAAAAACCTTTGATTATATTACCGTTACACCGTAAGGAAGGTTGAGTTTGAATTTCGGGAAAATCAGACCAAAATTGCCATACAAAATGGCCGCCATTTGTACGCGAATACTGTTAAAAATGGTATATCAAGGTTGTGGACCCTGTAACGGTCACAATTTTAATTCGATTTTGATGAAACTTGAAATTCATGGTTATAACCCAAAGATCTTGGTTCTTTTTGATATTTGCGCATATCGGATCGTAACTTCCTGAATTATGGCCAATGGTTATAGGCAAAATCCCCCTTTCTTTAGCTTGTGGTCCCTCTGGAGGTCACAATTATTATCCAATTTAAAAAAACGTTTGATTATATCACCGTTACACTGTAAGGAAGGTTGAGTTTGAATTTCGGGAAAATCGGACCAAAATTGACGGACAAAATGGCCGCCGTTTGTACGCGAATACTGTTAAAAAAAATGATATATCATGGTTGTGGACCCTGTATAGGTCACAATTTTAATTCGATTTTGATGAGGAAGGTTGAGTTCTAATTTCGTGAAAATCGTACCAAAATTGCCGGACGAAATGGTCGCCATTTGTACGCGAATAGTGTAAAAATATGGTATATCATGGTTGTGGACTCTCTACAGGTCACAATTCTTATCCGATTTTGATGAAAAGTCACATTTCTAGGTTGTGTACCGTCACACCATAATCATTGTCGGTTTCGAATTTCATTAATATCAGACTGGAACTGACCAACTAAATGGCTGCTCCCAATACAGTATGAAATACAGGACTTAAAGATGTAGGAAAAATCACTTTCGGTATTGCTTGTTCTCTGTCCATCACTCGAAAATGTGGGCGTATCCTGCCTGGCAGTGCCAGCCTATCTTTTTTATTACCGGAAGTGATATCTGTCGGCACCGGAAGTGGCATAATTTTACCAAAAACTACAATTTTGACAGTTAGGTACATTTTTTGAAAACAAATATTATTTTTTGGAAAAATTATTTGACTCAAAGAGTGTGCCCTTTCAAGGCGCAAAAAATGTCGGAAGCAGTTTTTTTAAATTTCGATTTCATTTTCGAGCAAATTCGATTAAATGGCTAAAAATGGTGTAAAATTGACCTATTTACAACCTATTCAGGCTTTCAGATTTTAAAATATTTCTTCGTAACTTTTATAAACTTGTAGCTATAATCCATACGAAGAAAATGTATGTTAAAATTAGTTTGTAATATAAGCAGTTCCCAAGAAATGGGCAGTTCTGTACAAGTCACTGTTTTCGTTATTTTGCCTGTAAAATAGTCAATTATTATTGGATTTTTATAAAAGTGACATCATTTGATTCAAAAAGCATGTAGCGTTATATCAAGTTGATTACAATTTAAAATTGACACCGGAAGTGACGTCATTTGGTCAAAAACTGCATTTTTATACGTCCACATTCATAATGTGAACGTATTATGCCGTCGCCCCTGTCTGTGTGTGTGTGTGTATGTGTGTGCGTGTGTGTGTGTGTGTGTCTGTGGTTCGCCTACAGGCCGCAATTCTTCATGGATTTTCTTCAAACTTGGTATACTTATTCCTTATACCCCAAGGAAGATCCCTATTGTTTTTGGGGCATGCCCAACCCCCAGGGGCCGAGCCACGCCCATTTCTAGTATTTGTTTGTTTGTCGTCTACAGGCCACATTTCTTAACTTATAATCTTGAAAGTTTGCATACATATTCTTTGTACCCTAAGAAACATCCCTATCGTTTGGGGTGTATGCCCCACCCCCAGGGGCAGAGCCACGCCCATTTTTTTTTTCGTGTGTCTTTGTGTCGCCTACAGGGCGCAATTCTTACTGGATTTTCTTCAAACTTGGTATACGTATTCCTTATACCCTAAGGAAGATCGCTATTGTTTTTGGTGCATGCCCGACCCCCAGGGACAGAGCCACGCCCATTTCTAGTATGTATTTGTTTGTCGTCTACAGGCCACATTTCTTAACATATAATTTTGAAACTTAGCATACACATTCTTTGTACCCTAAGGAACATCCCTATCATTTGGGGTGCATGCCCAACCCCCTGGGGCAGAGCCACACCCATTTTCTTACCGTGTGTCTTTGTGTCGCCTACAGGCCGCAATTCTTATTGGATTTTCTTTAAAACTTTGTATACTTACTCTTTATACTCTAAGGATGATCCCTATCGTTTGGGGTGTATGCCCCACCCCCAGGGGCAGAGCCACGCCCATTTTCTTTTCGTGAGTCTTTATGTCGCCTACAGGGCGCAATTCTTACTGGATTTTCTTCAAACTTGGTATACGTATTCCTTATACCCTAAGGAATATCTCTATTGTTTTTGGTGCATGCCCGACCCCCAGGGACAGAGCCACGCCCATTTCTAGTATGTATTTGTTTGTCGTCTACAGGCCACATTTCTTAACTTATAATTTTGAAACTTAGCATACACATTCTTTGTACCCTAAGGAACATCTCTATCATTTGGGATGCATGCCCAACCCCCTGGGGCAGAGCCACACCCATTTTCTTATCGTGTGTCTTTGTGTCGCCTACAGGCCGCAATTCTTATTGTATTTTCTTTAAAACTTTGTATACTTACTCTTTATACTCTAAGGATGATCCCTATTGTTTGGGGTGCATGCCCAACCCCCAGGGGCAGAGCCACGCCCATTTTCTTTTCGTGAGTCTTTATGTCGCCTACAGGGCGCAATTCTTACTGGATTTTCTTCAAACTTGGTATACGTATTCCTTATACCCTAAGGAAGATCTCTATTGTTTTTGGTGCATGCCCGACCCCCAGGGACAGAGCCACGCCCATTTCTAGTATGTATTTGTTTGTCGTCTACAGGCCACATTTCTTAACTTATAATTTTGAAACTTAGCATACACATTCTTTGTACCCTAAGGAACATCCCTATCATTTGGGATGCATGCCCAACCCCCTGGGGCAGAGCCACACCCATTTTCTTATCGTGTGTCTTTGTGTCGCCTACAGGCCGCAATTCTTATTGTATTTTCTTTAAAACTTTGTATACTTACTCTTTATACTCTAAGGATAGGTGGAAAAGGTGATTTTGAGATTATGATTATACATTTGATTTTGTTAGTTTTTTAAGTAGATCTCATCATTCTTCTCACAAAACTTTTTACAGATTCAAAATCGGATGAAAATTATTTTTTTTATTGAGGTTCAAAGTTGTGATTTTTGAGTTTTCGCGGAAGAAAGGTTTTTCAACTCTTTGAAAAGGTCATTTTTGGTATTTTTTGTGAAGCCATAGTTCATTTCCTATCAAAACTATCAAAAATGTGGATGTATATTTATGAAATATAACTGTAAGGCTAATGATGTTTCAATTTACAAATTGGTATAACAATTACTCCGGTTTCCCCAGCAACTCCAAAATACGTAGGTTTTCTCAAAAATCTCACTTTTTACAAAGTGATTTTGGTCAATTTTTTCATTAAAAATGGTCTTATCCATGTTTTATATGAAATATTGAGCCTGGTTGTTATACATTTTAAAATCAGTAGCTATCAAGTAAGAATAAAAAAAAAAAAGTGTAAAAATATCTATATGCCTTTTCTCAAGAGCTGGATTTGTGCTCATTTTTGAACAATTGTCCGCGGCACACTTTTGCCTATTTTCGGGACGTTTTGGGGACATTAATAAAATAAGAAAGAATGGAGATAAGAAAGTGAAATTATGGGAATATGTCAAAAAGTTTGTGAATTTTTAAAATTACATATTTCCAATCCGCCATATATTATCAATTTTGGTTGTCATAGCAACCAAAATTGAAAAAATGCCATTTTTGACCATTTTCAACGCTATTTACCATAACCCAAAAATTGATCCCCACATTTAAAAATAAGCATTTTAAAATATTTGAAACACATGTAATGTCAAATGATATGGATTGTATAAGTTTGAGCCAAATATTAAGGAGTTTGAGTGGTTACCATAGCAACCACTGTGTATTTAAAAAAAAAAAGCTTCATTTTCCGATAATTTTCTCATTAATATTAATTTTTATATTATTTTAAGTCAGTAGCTGTCAGGTAATGATTGAACAAATAAATAATAACAAAATATTTATATGCCATCTCTTGATACGCTGGAAAGGGGTTCACTTTGAAAAACATTCTGCAATTGGAAATCGCACAATTTTAGGCTTAAAAAAATTATGAAGGAATTGAGATATTCAAGTGAAATTTGTGTACTGTACTGGTAAATGTAGTGAATTTTTAAAATCACTTATCTTTTCTCTTCTATAATACTTAATATTTGGTTGTTATAGCAATCAAAACAAAAACAAACCCCCAAAAAGGCAATGTTATTCATTTTTCAAACCAATTGATCACCATGACAAACCAATTGATCATGGTACATTTTAAGTATGCTAGCAGAAATCTTTACAGCCCATATTTACAGCCCATGTAATATAAAATATTATGAATTGTATAATTTTAGGGAAATATTAAGGGTTTTGGATGGTTGTCATAGCAACCACATAATCTTCTTAAAGAAAGGACAACTGTTACGTTACATTATCAATGTTCTCAGCATTCGTTGCTTACATTATTGTTAGAATTCTGCTTTTACATATTATTTCTACTCAGAAGATAACAACATCGACAAATAGAAAAATATTCCTAGCTAGTCTAAGAAAGTAGGTTACTCAGTTACTGATACTGATAGGCTATGGCCAAGTCATGTTTAAGGCCTGGGCCTGGGCCTGGGGCTGGAACCTACCATTTTGACTAGTCGAAGATTTTTTTTTGCTTTTAGGCCTACTTCACTTTTGATTTCTAGTATTCCTTCAAATCTAGTATTCCTTGTTATTTTTTGTTTGGATTTTAATCAATGTAAATAAATATCAAATTAAGGCCTAAAAAGGCCTTACGCTTGCCGTTTCATTCAATTTGTTAACTGATCAACAAATATGTGATACTCAACGTGTTATTAGTTCCTCAAAAAAAACCCAAGAATTAAAATTATAATAATTAGTATGACAACTGTTATATAATGCTAAATTATTTAATAAAAAGTTTTGCAAAATTGGGTATCCGTATCGACATATTTTTTATTGACATGACTGACCTAATTATTCATCTATTCAATGTCGGTCGGTTACATCATCAGTCAAAACAAAATATTGTAAATCGCCAACGACAAATCCAGAAATCATTCAAATTATTTCAGCTGGCGTTGATTCTTTTGTTGGTCCAACTTTATTTGGGTAGAATTCTCTTTTTAAATGGAAAGAAATCTTATGTATTATCCATAGACTACGGTACTACATTTTCGTCCTCACGCCTACTCACAGACTACGCAGTACAGACTACACAGAGACCCGTGTGGGTATTTTCCGGTTTCATTTCCATTCGCGTGCAAAGAAATATATTAACATTGGGCTTGAATAATTCATTGAACAGCAAATTTATTATTTCAGAGTATTGAAACGGTCGTAAATTTTACAGAATTTTTCCATTCTTGAAATATGTTTGGTGTTAAAATCTAGAGACGTGTGGTAGCTCGTAGGAAATTTCCGTTCGATCATCACACCTTGTCACATGATCATAAAAGCGCGCGAATTTGAGTCATGTGATGTAAATAAAGTCTACCCCGTGAAAGACCTAAAAAAAATGGATTTTAACTATGTTATTTATTTTCAGGCAAGTTCATTATACATTTTATATAACGCCTACTTCATAAATTAACATCGGATTTGCCCTTCGAGGTAATTTACCGAGAATACGAGTCTTAGGAACTTGGAATACATCATAGTTTTGGTGTTGAAATGACGTCATAAACAAGGCAAAACTACGAGATTTATTTGTCCACAAAATGTCGCGTTGTATACCATTTTCAAGTGCTTGAAGCTAGCACTTAACATGCTCCGATTTTATCGATTTTAGTAGCGTCAGAACGACAATAAAATGAACTTTCGATCGGTGGGTTATGGAATTTTGACAAATTGCCTCAAAAAAAGTGTACGTAAATTGTTTTTTCAACTTGAAAAAAATACATGGTATTTTGATATGTCAAAATTCCATAACCGACCGATCGAAAGGTCGTTCAATTATCTTTCTAATGGTATTAAAATGAAATTTTTTTATTAATAATAACAACTAGCTTGGAGCACTTGAAGTGGGGTACCCTCATTTCAAAACGTGACAAAAATTTTTACCGTAACGTCAAAACACGCAAAATTGACGTTTTTCAACTTACGTTTATGAAATTAATAAGAAGAATAGGTGTATAAAAATTATACCAAACAAAAGAGCAAGATATCGGCTTTCAAAATCTGTTTTAAATATTAATAAAGATTATATAACGACTGTGTGACGTTAACTTTAAAAAAGGTTACAAATCGGGAAAAAACGACTTTCTTCCAACGCGAGCAATGGGAGTTGTGACACCTACTAAGGATGATCCCTATTGTTTGGGGTGCATGCCCAACCCCCAGGGGCAGAGCCACGCCCATTTTCTTTTTGTGTGTCTCTGTGTCGTCTAGAAGCCACAATTCTAACTGGATTTTCTTAAAATCAGCGTGGTACTTGGTTTATGTATTCCTTATAGCCTGAGGGCGCCCACTATTGATTTTGATGAATGTCCCGACCCCCAGGGGCAGAGCCACGCCCACTTTTTGCCTTTAGTGTTAGGAAGGCACAATTCTGAATGGATTATCTTGGTATAGTTATTCCTTATACTCTAAGGACGACAACTATTAATGTTGGTGCACGACCCTCAACGCTAAACAAACCAAACGCCTAGCCTTCTTGACAAAGTACCATATCAATCAAAGCAGGAATGTGGACGTATATTGTAGCGTTAGCGTTATGTTAAACTTTTTAAATCAATGTTTTATTCAACCATGAATAACTTAATATGTATTAATAATTTTAACTTTTAGTTTAAATTCACATATAAATACAACTCATATGGTCATATAGATATCATAAAATTGTTTCTAACTTGTTCGGTTGCCGAGAAATAGACGGTTTTCTACAGGTCACTTTTGAAGGTTTCGGGGCCATAAAAGTGTCAATTATTATTCGATTTTCATAAACGTTACACCATGTTATACCTAATGCCATTTGTGATTTCATACAAGTAATTTAAGATTTTCATTATCAACGGAAGTAACGTCATTTTGGCAAAAACTGAATTTTTAGCCTTCAAAACAGACATTTTATTCAAATGAGTCTGTTTTGAAATCTTTTTCAAATTATGGTATTTGATGCCAATCAACAAATAGAATGAACCCATACGATCATACAGATACCACAAAATGGTTTCTCACTTGTACGGTTGCAGAGAAATAGCAGATTTTCTACAAGTCACTTTTCAAGTTTTTTGGTCTTTAAAAGTGGCAATTATTATTCGATTTACATAAAATTGTCACTATATGATATTGTATGCCATTTCTGATTTCATAAGACTAATTGAACATTTTCATTAACACCGGAAGTAATTTAATTTTGTCAAGATCATTTACAAGTAACAAATGTATAAAATGACTTGATATTGCTGGATTGATTGGTTGATTCTACGTCCATTTTATTTGTCTGCAATGTTAATTTGGAAACCTGTTTAGTGGTTTCGTTGGTACCGGAAGTGACATATGTTCAAGTGTAACTTGGCACCGAAAGTGACATGTTTAAGAGTAACTTGCACCAGTGAAACCCGTCATTCCTGCATGCAGGTCTAGTTCTTCTTTTGTTTTGAGTAGATCTCAGCAACTACGTGTCGCATCGTTACGATTTCTTCGGTTTTACTGGGAAAGTGGGTGTGACTTAGAGGATAAAGCTATTTTGAACGTTCTGCGACAATGCGAAATGTCCGAAATCACCGAAGTTATCGTTTTTACAAATATTGCGGTAATTTTAACAATAATCATGGGATTTTAACTTTCGATACATTTTGGCATAGCTGGAGACAGAACACATAGCTGCGCTACTTTCGATTTTTGATTTTCGGCAAATCTTCGAAGATATTAGGCGCCAAATTTCGGAAATTTAAAATTTTACAAAAAACTTTTTTATTTATGAATATTTTTTAGTCGTGTTGTGCACAGAATTAAAGAGTCATCTGACTTGCGCAAAAATGTTAAAAAATTTTGTCTCAGTAATTTTCCTTGTCCTCCATTGGCTAATTCAGTTTTTCAGCCCTAGATTAATTTTTTATTGTTCGATTTGTATAAAACAAAGTTCATATGCTTCGTTGTCTCAATTGTCATTTTTTTTATTACCAAAAGTGTTATCTGTCGGCACCGGAAGTGGCATAATTTTACCAAAAACTACAATTTTGACAGTTAGGTACATTTTTTGAAAACAAATATTATTTTTTTGAAAAATTATATGACTCAAAGAGTGTGTCCTTTAAAGGCGCAAAAAATGTCGGAAGCAGTTTTTTTAATTTCTTTTTCATTTTCTAGCAAATTGGATTAAGAGGTGAAAAAAGGCGTAAAATTGACCTATTTACAACTCATTCTGGCTTTTCAGATTTTAAAATATTTTTACGTAACTTTTATAAACTTGTAGCTATAATCCATACAAAGAGAATGTATGTGAAAATTAGTTTGTAATATAAGCAGTTGCCGAGAAATAGGCAATTTTGCATGAGTCACTTTTCACGTAATTTTGGCTGTAAAAGAATCAATTATTATTCGATTTTCAATTTTCTTTCGCCATTGGATGCCTAATGCCATAGTGGACTATGTCAAACCATTTTACCCCTTGCGCTGCCACCGGAAATGACGTCATTTGCTCAAAACTTAAATTTTAGCCTTCAAAAAACAATATTTTATTCAAATGAGTCGTATTTGTTATTTTTTTCAAATTGTGATATTTGACTCTATTGATCAAATAGATTGAACCCATACGATCATACAGATACAACAAAATGGTTTCTAACTTGTACGGTTGCAGAGAAATGGGCGACTTTCCTTAAGTCACTTTTCAAGGTTTTTGGTCTATAAAAGTGTTAGTTATTATTCGATTTTCATAAAAGTTTCACCATATGATATCTTGTGTCATTTATGATTTCATAGACCTAATTTAACATTTTCAGTATCACCGGAAGTAATGTCATTTTGGCAAAAACTGTATTTTTACCCTTCAAAACAGACATTTTTTTCAAATGAGTCTGATTTGTAATATATTTCAAATTATGATATTTGATTCCAATCAACAAATGGATTGAACCCATACGATCATATAGATACCAAAAGATAGTTTTTATCGTGTACGGTTGCCGAGAAATAGACGATTTTCTACAAGTCACTTTTCAAGGTTTTTGGTCTATAAAAGTGGCAATTCTCATTCGATTTACATACAATTTTCGCCATTATGATGCTTTATGCCATTTCTGATTTCATAAAACTAATTGAACATTTTCATTATCACCGGAAGTAATGAAATTTTGCCAGGATCATTTACAAGTAACATATATATAAAATGAATTGATATTGCTGGATTTGGTTGATTCTTCGTCCATTTTATTTGATGTTTACAATGCTTATGTGGAAACCTGTTTGATGGTTTCATTGGTATCGGAAGTGACATATGTTTAAGGGTAACGTGGCACCGAAAGTGATGTGGCACCAGTGAAACCCGTCATTCCTGCATGCAGGTCTAGTTTTCTTCCAGGTTATAATAGATAATACCAGGCCAGGATCCCGGATCTTTGTCGAGGGGGGCACACATTGGAGAAAAGGGTAATTTTACAAAGTTGGATTGTTTGCTTGGAGACAAAGCTAAA
Source organism: Patella caerulea (assembly GCA_036850965.1). Classification (NCBI taxonomy): domain Eukaryota; kingdom Metazoa; phylum Mollusca; class Gastropoda; family Patellidae; genus Patella; species Patella caerulea. Next base: position 318,728 of record JAZGQO010000008.1, on the reverse strand, counting down.
AACATGTTTATATATATCATCTATAAAGAGCAGATATGTGAACTACAACAGTAACAAAACAAACAAAAATGAAAATTAACTAACTTTAACTATGCCATGTCACTGGGGCTGAGGGGGGGGAGGGGGCATGGACTGTCCCCGCCCCCTGGATCCGCTCCCCAATATATATTAACTAACAGGACAAACAGTATGATAATCATTTCAGTATGTAGCCTAACACATTTACCTCAAGTACAGGTTTGATAATGAGAAAAAAAACTATAATAACAGAAAGACTATAGTATTAAGGTGTTGACATGATGATAGGAATGTTGGTACATGTATGAATCAAGAACATGTAATGAAATATGCAATACGGTATATTAATTCATGGAAAACTAGATAATAATTTTGATCCAAATAAGTAGAGATAATGTAACTCTACACAATTAAGTCAATTTTGTACCTTTAAGGAACTGTTTCTGATTGGATAGACTTATCAGAGACAGTTCTTAAAGGAACTATACACAATTTATCTTCATAGTAGATTCATTGCATGGAATACAAATAGTCCAGGAGCTAGGTGGGTTTTATTCACAGGGATGGCAATTTTCCGCGGATTCGCGGATTTCCGCCGATTTCATTTCAATTTTGATCATTTCTGTGAATCGTCTAAATCCGTTGAGATAATTTTAGGGGGGGTAAGGTACTCTATTTTTATTCGTGGCTCGTGTCTTAAAAATTCTTCTCGACTCGCATCGGGTCAAACTCGGTTCGTATTTTCCTTGAGTTATCGGCAACTTCCGTTTGTTTGTTACCGACTTTGTGATTGGATGACTAAAAGATTTTGACCAATGAAAATGCTTGTAGCATGTTACTTCCGAAAATTAATGTTAGGGTGGTCAATCGAGTATCGAGATTACTTTTACTAAAATTTGAGCTTTCAGTATTCCTTTTTCCGCGGAAATATGCGATTTTTAACGAAAGATCAGGAATCTTCAGTGATGGAAATCGACAAGGATGTTAAAAACAAATTTAGATGGAATTGGCTTGAGCGCAAAGTCGCCGTAAAGGTGAAAAACGGGACAAAATATGAGGAAATTACCGAATCGCTCGGACAATTTTTTGGATTTTCTATAACTTAACATTTTGTGAAATAGGCCTTGGTACTGCGATTTATTGACCAGAATGAAGAGTCAGACATTTTTTCAAAAGTTATTTTATACAAAGAAAACAGTGATCAAGCACCATTTTCAAAATAGTAAGTTGATATTAGTACACAATTTAGCTCATTTAAAGTCCTGTGTATTTTGTTTTTCTAATCACTTACATACTCCAAATTGGTTGTAAATTAGTGAAAATTTTTCAAAAGTTATTTTATACAAAGAAAACAGTGATCAAGCACCATTTTCAAAATAGTAAGTTGATATTAGTACACAATTTAGCTCATTTAAAGTCCTGTGTATTTTGTTTTTCTAATCACTTACATACTCCAAATTGGTTGTAAATTAGTGAAAATTTTTCGCCTTCTGGGAAGCTGTCCGCCCCCCAGACCCCCCTTTCAGGTCACCAAAAATTTCATTTCAGCTGAAAAATATTTTTCTTGTTGCCATCCCTGTATTCAACATGAAAGGTGCACAATCCTCTATCAAATTCCACCTAAAGTGGGTTCTGCACCTTCCATGTTGAATAAACCGATTTTTGGGGGTACTATAGGTGGCCCCTCCTACCACACCCACCACTGGTGCAACTTACGAATTGGGTTTCTGGGGTCTCCTAACCCAGCCATACACCACTAGCATCCCAAACCTTCCGCACCTTTCATGTTGAATAAAACCCACCTAGCTCCTGGACTAAATTGCCCAAATTCTAACTGATTTTGCACATGCTTGCGTTAGTGCGATCGTAGGTTAGGATTAGGGTAAGCGTTGGGGATAGGGATTAGGGGTAGGGTTCGGATTAGCGCTCGCCCTCTTTACATCTCGTGACAGTGACAAAACTTCAAGTTGACTTTATGAAATCTAACCATATTTTACATGCTTTTACGGGGAGCTGCCATTTTGTCGCACAGTTTCGGTCCGGTTTCCACAAAATTTGAACTCAACCGTAATTATGATGTAACTTTGATATATTTGAATGGTTTTTACAATCAAATAAACTATGGCTTCTACAAGGTCCACAAGCTAATATGTAATTCTTCGTACAATTGTTTTGCATATATATTTGTCAAGTTATCACAGGATTGTAAACCACCATCAACTGTGTTTTCATGCTAAGAGAATAAGAAAAGAAATAAAATTTCACTTCATTGCTGAATAAGTTTCTTAACCAGAAATGGCAGGAGAAAGTATCTCAGACGATCTGGGCCCCTAACTAAGAGCTTCCCCTCTCCTAAAGGCTTTCGCTGGACCTGTTGTGTCTGTGTGATCAGTGACCAATAACTGGTGTCTAAGTAAAACTCCTGCTGTGAAGGCAATCCTAATGTGGCTACTGAAGATTCCTTGGGGGGGGGGGGGGTGCAATATATATATATCGAAATTCCGCTTTTGGGGCAAATCAAGTTGCACTATATTAGTCAACGTCATATGACATCATTGTCGCTTTCAGTACTTTGAAATCCTCTAAAATGGATCTAAACCTGTTTGCGACTGAATTAGAATATCTAATAATTCTGAAAAGAAAGCATGGGCTGTTTGGAACTCGCTGCACCGAAACTACACGGAGACGGGGATGAGAAGAATTGCGTAACTGCCATTTTATTCCGTTAGAAAGAAAGAACAAATATGTTGCCACACAATATGACTATAAACATTTTATGGTGTTGCTTCCAACAGTTGTAGGATCGGTTGTATCGTGTAAACACCACTTAAACACCACTGAAATCAATAGCAAGATATCCCATGGACCTCCAATTCAGCATTGAGTCTTTAATATATAGTTAATCTAATTTGAAAATTATTTTAGTTTCCTTATATTGAGTTGAATTCTTGTAGTCTAAAAGCATAGAATTGCCAAAGAGTATGAGAATGCTCTTATGGGGAATCTTTTGATGTAACACAAAGCCTTTTAAAATGAAGTAGTGTAAAAGTATTTTATTTAAACATTTAATCCAACATATTAAGAGGTACAAGCCACATGGTCTGAAAACAGAGCAACATTACCCTGATTCCAATGACAAGTAATCAGGTATTTTGACAAAGTAAGCATACCCTGCAATTTGCCTGGACTCCTGGAGAAATGCCTTCATAAACTGATTATGGACCTTTAGAAAATGGGTACGGTAGTTAGTAGCCTAATTGATTTAATGGAAAAGGAAATAATAAGACATTTTGAGATGCTGCGACAATAAATTAGATATTTATAATTCTGTTATTGGTTAGGCCATTTGGTTCAGTGTTTACTTGTCCTAGATTTTGATACTTGGCTTCATGGCTGACTAAATATTACTACAGATCACGTGTAACAGTAATGCTACAATGGGTATGTATTATATAAAACTTGTAAATGAATGGTATATTATAAAACTACTCTATGTCATTGGGCTATAAATACTGTTTAGATGGTGACCATGAGATCTACATGTGTATTACGTAGGGACATTTAACTGAGATTATTATTGATAAAATCGATGTATGGAGAAATAAGTAAGACTATTTGTTTTTGTGGTGACGTTCTTTGAAAAAGCCCAATTCAATTCCGATAGGAATAAAAATTGGCATGCTTGTCTTTTGAACAATTCTGCATTGATTTGATGAATTAGATTTTTGAATTTCATCCAACAACATTATCTGTTCCTGGTCCATAGTATATGATCGTACTTGTTTATATAAAAAATGATTAAAGCAGACCTGCCTCTAAAAATGTAAAAAGTAAATACAATTGTACATGTAAGTCCAGACCATTAAAAAATCACTTCAGAATCTAATCACAGATTTTAGTAGATATTTTGTTTTTCGTTTTTCGTTTGGGCATTTGAATATTTTTTGAGGAGATCTCTTATACCCTGTTCGATCTTTCCTTGAATTTGTGGAAAGACAATCTATAAAAAAATAAATTTTATTTTCATAACTTGTATCTGATTAATCACTTCGTTAACATCTAAAAGCACAAGAAATAAGTTATGTACTGTATCCAGGTAAGAAAAGAAATAAATATCAAATTGTGGGACGTATTAAAGATATAGGTGTACCATACATTATGATCATGTTCCCAATATCATATCATATATTCTCAAACAGATGATAAATGTCAGTTATCAGCTACAAAAAAAAGAAGTACTATATCATGTTCCTGAAGCAACAACAATGAGTTTTGCAACATCTAGCTGTTGCTAGATTAGTCAGAAATTCCCAAACTTATAGGTATCTCCCTCTACTACAGACATGTGAACGATAGCATTGTGACACAACCACACTCAAATCAAATGTGGCGGCCTTGACATAGAACAAACCTTGAACTTTGCAATTCGATTAATACACGTAGACATTAGAACTGGAAAGCAAACTTTTTCTATCAAGGAATCGGAGAGGTCCCAAGCTGGAGCCAGTGCAAATTAGTGATGAAATATGCCGAGTATTACGTGAAGGACTCAATAAGATTAAGATGTACTGAGATAAAGCGAGATCAAGTCTTATATTGAAGATGACACTTTATTAAAAGACAGGCCTTTCATTTTCATGTCAGGTGTGACAAACATGTATCCTATTTCTTTCATTGTAAATTGTGCATTGTCATTATATCTTACAGCAAGTAATTGTAATCTAGAGTAGGTTATATATATGCCTAAATCAAAATGTCACTTGTGTTAAAATTATATTGGTATTAACAAAGAAAATGCTATGTCACTACCTGTATTATGTCACAAATCAATAGACCTATTTGATATGTATACAGTAATCCCCAGTAAGTGTATAACAACATTAACATAATATGGATTTTAATGTTTGCACAAAGATATCCATTCCAAATGATATTATTACATCTTCAGACACAAAATGAAATCTATAAAATGGTTGTACTTGTATTACTTGTGTTATACTGATAGTGATAGCCGGCCTACTCAACTGAAATAATTTCTGTGTGCTATTCCTGGTCCTATTCATTTTAACGAATACATTTTTAAAAAATCATCAAACAATATTGTAGAATGGAAGCCAAAAATAAAAGCTTTATATGAATTTATAATAAATGGGCCGGGAAAATGTTTGTCACGAGAAAGTTATTAAGTAGGGAAATGTTATACTTGAATGTAAACTTATTTAAGAGAAAACAGTGTAAAAATTAAATTTGTCTTTTATATGATGCAGTTATCAAGATATAGTTTGTGGATAAAAAATTTAGTGAAATAAAATGTATTCATAGTCATTTATGAATTGAATATTTGTCTATCCTTGTTAATTGTTAACATCAAATTATATCATTGCTATAAATTATATTTCACTCTTACGTAAAATGTTTATAGCAAGGAAAGGCTGTTTGTGAATATTCTTGTAATGAATTGAATTTATTCTATTTTCATTTTAGAACTACAGGAAGATCACAAGGTAACAAATTATGGCTTTCTGGAAACAGTTAGGCTTACTGCTTTGGAAGAATTTTACTTTAAGAATAAGACAACCGGTAAATTTATTAATAATTATTCTTTTTATACGCCCACATTGAAATGTGGTCGTATATTGTCCTCGGTCCGGCGTCCACAATTGCTTGTTGACGCTCTAGATGCTAAAGTTAATATCCGATTGACTTTAAATTTATACACAGTGTTTAAGGTCATGAGACGAAGAAGCGCATTGTTTTTCAGCGATTTCCGATAATAATTACCAGAGTTATGGCCCTTGATCACTTCAAAAATTCTTGTGGACGCTCTGAAGGCCAAAGTTAATATCCGATTGGAAACAGTTAGGCTGACTGCTTTGGAAGAATTTTACTTTAAGAATAAGACAACCGGTAAATTTATTAATAACTAGACCTGCATGCAGGAATGACGGGTTTCACTGGTGCCATGTTACCCTTAAACATGTCACTTCCGGTGTCAAGTTACCCTTGAACATATGTCACTTCCGGTACCAGCGAAACCACTAAACAGGTTTCCAAATTAACATTGCACACAAATAAAATGGACGCAGAATCAACAAAATCCAGCAATATCAATTCATTTTATAAATTTGTTACTTGTAAATGATCTTGACAAAATTAAATTACTCCCGGTGTTAATGCAAATGTTCAATTAGTCTTATGAAATCAGAAATGGCATAAGATATCATATAGTGAAAATTTTATGTAAATCGAATAATAATTGCCACTTTTAAAGACCAAAAAACTTGAAAAGTGACTTGTAGAAAATCAGCTATTTCTCTGCAACCGTACAAGTTAGAAACCATTTTGTGGTATCTGTATGATCGTATGGGTTCATTCTATTTGTTGATTGGCATCAAATACCATAATTTGAAAAAGATTTCAAAACAGACCCATTTGAATAAAATATTTGTTTTTGAGGCTAAAAATACAGTTTTTGCCAAAATGACGTTACTTCCGGTGATAATGAAAATCTTAAATTACTTGTATGAAATCCCAAATGGCATTAGGTATAACATGGTGTGACGTTTATGAAAATCGAATAATAATTGACCCTTTTATGGCCCCGAAACCTTCAAAAGTGACCTGTAGAAAACCGTCTATTTCTCGGCAACCGAATAAGTTAGAAACCATTTTATGATATCTATATGACCATATGAGTTTTGTTTATATGTGAATTTAGACCAAAAGTTAAAATTATTAATACATATTAAGTTATTCTTGGTTAAATAAAACATTGATTTAAAAAGTTTAAAATGCATTTTTTGACCAAATGATGTCACTTCCGGTGTCAATTTTAAATTGTAATCAACTTGATATGACGCTACATGCTTTTTGAATCAAATGATGTCACTTTTATAAAAATCCAATCATAATTGACTATTTTACAGGCAAAATAACGAAAACAGTGACTTGTACAGAACTGCCCATTTCTTGGTAACTGCTTATATTACAAACGAATTTTAACATACATTTTCTTCGTATGGATCATAGCTACAAGTTTATAAAAGTTACGAAGAAATATTTTAAAATCTGAAAAGCCTGAATAGGTTGTAAATAGGCCAATTTTACACCATTTTTAGCCTCTTAATCGAATTTGCTCGAAAATGAAATCGAAATTAAAAAAACTGCTTCCTACATTTTTTGCGCCTTGAAAGGACACACTCTTTGAGTCATATAATTTTTCAAAAAAATAATATTTGTTTTCGAAATAAGAAAATAACTGTCAAAATTGTAGTTTTTGGTAAAATTATGCCACTTCCGGTGCCGACAGATAACATTATTGGCAACAAAAAAAATGACAATTGAGACAACGAAGCATATGAACTTTGTTTTATACAAATCGAACAATAAAAAATTAATCTAGGACTGAAAAACTGAATTAGCCAATGGCGGCCAAGGAAAATTACTGAGACAAAAAATTTTAACATTTTTGCACTAGTCAGATGACTGTTTAATTCTGTGCACAATACGACTAAAAAATATTCATAAATAAAAAAAATTTTAGTAAAATTTTAAATTTTCGAAATTTGGCGCCTAATATCTTCGAAGATTTGCCGAAAATCAAAAATCGAAAGTAGCGTAGCTATGTGCCGTCTCAGGCTATGCCAAAATGTATCGAAAGTTAAAATCCAATGATTATTGTTAAAATTAGTGCAATATTTTCAAAAACGATAACTTCGGTGATTTCGGACATTTCGCATTGGCGCAGAACGTTCAAAATAGCTTTATCCTCTAAGTCACACCCACTTTCCCAGTAAAACCGAAGAAATCATAACGATGCGACACGTAGTTGCTGAGATCTATTCAAATTGGAATCTGAATAATAATAATAATAATAACTAGACCTGCATGCAGGAATGACGGGTTTCACTGGTGCCAAGTTACTCTTAAACATGTCACTTCCGGTGTCAAGTTACCCTTGACCATATGTCACTTCCGGTACCAACGAAACCACTAAACAGGTTTCCAAATTAACATTGCACACAAATAAAATGGACGCAGAATCAACCAATCAATCCAGCAATATCAAGTCATTTTATACATTTGTTACTTGTAAATGATCTTGACAAAATTAAATTACTTCCTGTGTTAATGAAAATGTTCAATTAGTCTTATGAAATCAGAAATGGCATACGATATCATATTGTGAAAATTTTATGTAAATCGAATAATAATTGCCACTTTTAAATACCAAAAAACTTGAAAAGTGACTTGTAGAAAATCTGCTATTTCTCTGCAACCGTACAAGTTAGAAACCATTTTGTGGTATCTGTATGATCGTATGGGTTCATTCTATTTGTTGATTGGCATCAAATATCATAATTTGAAAAAGATTTCAAAACAGACTCATTTGAATAAAATATCTGTTTTGAAGGCTAAAAATATAGTTTTTGCCAAAATGACGTTACTTCCGGTGATAATGAAAATCTTAAATTACTTGTATGAAATCCCACATGGCATTAGGTATAACATGGTGTGACGTTTATGAAAATCGAATAATAATTGACCCTTTTATGGCCCCGAAACCTTCAAAAGTGACCTGTAGAAAACCGTCTATTTCTCGGCAACCGAACAAGTTAGAAACCATTTTATGATATCTATATGACCATATGAGTTTTGTTTATATGTGAATTTAAACCAAAAGTTAAAATTATTAATACATATTAAGTTATTCTTGGTTGAATAAAACATTGATATAAAAAGTTTAAAATGCATTTTGTGACCAAATGATGTCACTTCCGGTGTCAATTTTAAATTGTAATCAACTTGATATGACGCTACATGCTTTTTGAATCAAGTGATGTCACTTTTATAAAAATCCAATAATAATTGACTATTTTACAGGCAAAATAACGAAAACAGTGACTTATGCAGAACTGCCCATTTCTTGGCAACTGCTTATATTACAAACTAATTTTAACACACATTTTCTTCGTATGGATTATAGCTACAAGTTTATAAAAGTTACGAAGAAATATTTTAAAATCTGAAAAGCCTGAATAGGTTGTAAATAGGTCAATTTTACACCATTTTTAGCCTCTTAATCGAATTTGCTCGAAAATGAAATCGAAATTAAAAAAACTGCTTCCGACATTTTTTGCGCCTTGAAAGGGCACACTCTTTGAGTCAAATAATTTTTCCAAAAAATAATATTTGTTTTCGAAAAATTGTACCTAACTGTCAAAATTGTAGTTTTGGGTAAAATTATGCCACTTCCGGTGCCGACAGATAACACTTCCGGTAATAAAAAAAATGACAATTGAGACAACGAAGCATATGAACTTTGTTTTATACAAATCAAACAATAAAAAATTAATCTAGGACTGAAAAACTGAATTAGCCAATGGCGGCCAAGGAAAATTACTGAGGCAAAATTTTTTAACATTTTTGCACTAGTCAAATGACTCTTTAATTCTGTGCACAATACGACTAAAAAATATTCATAAATAAAAGAGTTTTTTGTAAAATTTTAAATTTTCGAAATTTGGCGCCTAATATCTTCGAAGATCTGCCGAAAATCAAAAATCGAAAGTAGCGTAGCTATGTGCCATGTCTCAGGCTATGCCAAAATGTATCGAAAGTTAAAATCCAATGATTATTGTTAAAATTACTGCAATATTTTCAAAAACGATAACTTCGGTGATTTCGGACATTTCGCATTGTCGCAGAACACTCAAAATAGCTTTATCCTCTAAGTCACACCCACTTTCCCAGTAAAACCGAAGAAATCGTAAGGATGCGACACGTAGTTGCTGAGATCTATTCAAATTGGAATCTGAATAATAATAATAATAAAAACTAGACCTGCATGCAGGAATGACGGGTTTCACTGGTGCCACGTTACCCTTAAATATGTCACTTCCGGTGCCAAGTCACCCTTGAACATATTTCACTTCCGGTACCAGCGAAACCACTAAACAGGTTTCCAAATTAACATTGCACACAAATAAAATGGACGCAGAATCAACAAAATCCAGCAATATTAATTCATTTTATACACTTGTTACTTGTAAATGATCTTGACAAAATTAAATTACTCCCGGTGTTAATGCAAATGTTCAATTAGTCTTATGAAATCAGAAATGGCATACGATATCATATAGTGAAAATTTTATGTAAATCGAATAATAATTGCCACTTTTAAAGACCAAAAAAACTTGAAAAGTGACTTGTAGGAAATCGGCTATTTCTCTGCAACCGTACAAGTTAGAAACCATTTTGTGGTATCTGTATGATCGTATGGGTTCATTCTATTTGTTGATTGGCATCAAATACCATACTTTGAAAAAGATTTCAAAACAGACTCATTTGAATAAAATATCTGTTTTAGAGGCTAAAAATACAGTTTTTGCCAAAATGACGTTACTTCCGGTGATAATGAAAATCTTAAATTACTTGTATGAAATCCCAAATGGCATTAGGTATAACATGGTGTGACGTTTATGAAAATCGAATAATAATTGACCCTTTTATGGCCCCGAAACCTTCAAAAGTGACCTGTAGAAAACCGTCTATTTCTCGGCAACCGAACAAGTTAGAAACCATTTTATGATATCTATATGACCATATGAGTTTTGTTTATATGTGAATTTAAACCAAAAGTTAAAATTATTAATACATATTAAGTTATTCTTGGTTGAATAAAACATTGATTTAAAAAGTTTAAAATGCATTTTTTGACCAAATGATGTCACTTCCGGTGTCAATTTTAAATTGTAATCAACTTGATATGACGCTACGTGCTTTTTGAATCAAATGATGTCACTTTTATAAAAATCCAATCATAATTGACTATTTTACAGGCAAAATAACGAAAACGGTGACTTGTACAGAACTGCCCATTTCTTGGTAACTGCTTATAGTACAAACGAATTTTAACATACATTTTCTTCGTATGGATTATAGCTACAAGTTTATAAAAGTTACGAAGAAATATTTTAAAATCTGAAAAGCCTGAATAGGTTGTAAATAGGCCAATTTTACACCATTTTTAGCCTCTTAATCGAATTTGCTCGAAAATGAAATCGAAATTAAAAAAACTGCTTCCTACATTTTTTGCGCCTTGAAAGGGCACACTCTTTGAGTCAAATAATTTTTCCAAAAAATAATATTTGTTTTCGAAGAAGGAAAATAACTGTCAAAATTGTAGTTTTTGGTAAAATTATGCCACTTCCGGTGCCGACAGATAAAACTTTTGGTAATAAAAAAAATGACAATTGATACAACGAAGCATATGAACTTTGTTTTATACAAATCGAACAATAAAAAATTAATCTAGGACTTAAAAACTGAATTAGCCAATGGCGGCCAAGGTAAATTACTGAGACAAAATTCTTTAACATTTTTGCACTAGTCAGATGACCCTTTAATTCTGTGCATAATACGACTAAAAAATATTCATAAATAAAAAAGTTTTTTGTAAAATTTTAAATTTTCAAAATTTGGCGCCTAATATCTTTGAAGATTTACCGAAAATCAAAAATCGAAAGTAGTGTAGCTATGTGCCCTGTCTCCGGCTATGCCAAAATGTATCGAAAGTTAAAATTCAATGATTATTGTTAAAATTAATGCAATATTTTAAAAAACGATAATTTGGTGATTTCGGACATTTCGCATTGTCGCAGAACGTTCAAAATAGCTTTATCCTCTAAGTCACACCCACTTTCCCAGTAAAACCGAAGAAATCGTAACGATGCGACAAGCAGTTGCTGAGATCTACTCAAAACAAAAGAAGAATAATAATAATAAGAACTAGATCTGCTACTGTCCCATGCAGATATGAAAGCTTTCATATTCATCGTCACGTGTCATTGATTGTATCAAGTATCCTAAATAAAAGGATAAGAAGAAAAAATTATTAAAATTGGTCAAAAACTCGCGAAGTTACAAGTCTAAATATAGTATGAAACATTGCACCCAGGCATAACAATTATCTGAAAACTAAAGGGAAATAACTGAAACTTGTATTACTGTAATGAGACGGATGAGAAAATGAAATGAAAATGGCGGGAAAAAAAATAAAAAATGGCAGGTTGGACAGGCGACCTTACTCCTTGTCACGTACAACCGGGCATTCGAAAACACGCTAGTTAACTCAATGACAGGCGCGCGTGCTAACCATTCAGGCACCCAACCCCCCTTTGAAATCAGACACATGCAATATGTCATATAAGAAGAATAAGAAGTCGCTCACAACAAAATGGTAAATTAATGAGTTTAGGCCAAAAGGTTGAGCTACTGTTTTAGAGTACTTAATAGTTTTAAAGAGACACGTTAAGGGTTGTTCATAGTTAAATGAAAGTTTAATTTTAAATAAGACCAATAAAATTAGGATTTAATAATGCCAGACTAATATTTTCAATATGTTTGGTTATAAGTAGGAAATCGTGACGACTTCTTAAGCATGTTTTAAACAAAGGATCATGTTTGTTTAAACAAGAATGGCACTCTGCAATAAAAAAACTGGCCAAAGCAAGATTTCTAATTAAATAATTGCCAGAACCAGAAAAATATTTATCCACTATAATAAATAAGCAACATAGAGAAAATGAAATGAAATTGAATGGGGTTTAACGTCCGACTGTTCTGCTCCTAAAATGGGCTAATGAAGACGGTCATATGCCATAAAGTGTGCAATGAGGGAAATTTTACCTGGGCAGCGGCGTTACGGCCTACGAAGTTGGACAGGCGAACATACTCCTTGTCACGTACAACCAAGAAATCGAAACAACGCCAGTTGACTCAAAGACAGACGTTATTCAGCCACGCAACCTCCCTAAAATCGGCAAATTGCTGACCTGCAGCGAGAAACAGTTCAACCGGGCCAAATTTTCTATTTTAACAGATTAATTTGCACGGTACCTTTAGTTATCAACCGAATATTACAAAACTTTTAAAAATAAGCTCCCCTTGACCAGCTTAATCGTTCGCAATAAACGTTTGCCCCTTAAAATCGGCAAATTGCTGACTTTAAAGTGAGAAACATTACAACCGGGCAAAATTTTCTGTTTTATCACTTTTACAGTACCTTTGATTACCAACCGTTTATTACAAAACTTTAAAAATAAAAGAGAAAGAGAGAAATGCGGCCTAATGTCCATTTGACACAAACTAGGTCATTTCGGGACTAACATATGTTTTTTAATTTTATTTAAAAACTCCCCTTGCGCCCTTGGGAGGAAACCGAAGGACACGGAGAAAACCCACGAGGTTGGACATCATACTTCATGTCACGTCCAACCTGGAGATCGAAACGACGCCCATTGACTCAATGACAGACGTTACGATACAGTGCGCACATGCTAACCATTCAGCCTCCCTGAATTCGGAAAATTGCTGACTTATAGCAAGAAACATTTCAACCGGGCGAAATTTTCTGTTTTAACAGTTTAATGTGCACGGTACTTTAATTACCAACCGATTATTACAAAACTTTCGAAAATGAGCTCCAACTGACCAGCTTAATCGTATGCAATAAACGTTTTGCCTGAATTGAAAGTTCTGCACAGAGAAAGTTCATCTCGATTTCCCGGCGTGGTTCCCTTGTCAGTAAGGCAGAACGGAGGGCCTGACAAGCACAGCTGTCTAGTCCTTCGGATGGGACGAAAAACCAAGGTCCCGTGTACACATTGGAGTGCACGTAAAATATCCCTAAGCAGTTGGAATTCGATACTGTTGAATAAGCTCTATACGATGACTAAATGCGTAGATTGTAGTCACCCACACTTCATGTTTCGCTCAACAATTAAAGGGTGCCGTTTTCAATGTTCGATCCTTTTGTTCTTCTACTCCTGATATGTTGGACTGTTGATCGATGGTTTCATATAAAAGACTACCAATAAGACTCTTTGTAGAAGAAGTTCCCAAAAAATAGTATGTTGACTTTACGAGAAAGACCTCTAAACATGCTCCAAATTGTAAAAATACGACTTTTTGGATTTTCAATCTCTTTTTTTCGGCTATCCCTGATATTTAAAAAAAATGATACAATCATTTCACACAACAGGCTACCTATTAGATTCTCTATTGACAAAAGTTTCACCGCCCTCCCTTCATTATAACCGAAGTTATCGTGCCCTAAAGAATCAACAAATCAGCATGCTTATCTCTGCTTACCCTCAGCAGAAAATGCTCATCTTTGAAGTCAATCATAACATTGACCTAGTAAATGTCTACACCAAGTTTGAACATTCTAGCTTAATTAGAAGGACAGTCATTGTGTTCCGAATTCCGGGCCTTTCAAATTTTTTCTATTTTTCATTTTCAATTCAAAATTGTGACCATCACATGACCGAAATCAAAATTCTGATCCGATAGATTTTTAGGCATTCCTTCAAGGATTCCGAAAATATAACTCCCGAGTCTGTAAGTAAAATAGCAAAAAAGCCTTTTTGAGTTTTCACGTTTAAAGATGGTGGCACTTCCGGTTCGATCGACAAACTCCATATTTTGTGTACGAATCAGTAATTCCTTGTCTAGTATCGAAAAAAAAAATTAGGTCATTCTGACCTATATTTCGACGATTTTTTTGAAAACTTTGATCCTTAATTTCACCAAGGGGAGATAATTTAGAAAATTTCTAATTATATTTTTGAAGTCACATCGGTAAGATCTACTTGTATACTAAATTTCATGAAAATCGTACAACTATTAAAGAAGTTGTCAAATTGGTCTAAACTTCCGGTTCAAAATCACAGCGACGAATTTTCGAAATTCGAAAATGTGAAACTGCAGATGAAAATGATTTTTTTCAAGGTATTCAAAGAAAAAAGAATTAGTAAAATCGGTGAAAAAATAACTAAGTTACGACTATGCATTGTCAGTTTTTTCGTTCGTAAAATTCGGTGATTTCGGATTCGTAAAACGTTTTGAAAATATATTTAAACAACGTTCGCACCCCATTTTTGGGGGGGTAGGTCAAAGTTTCAGAAAGATCCCATGGTTAGATTCTGAGAAATCCGATTTGCAGAAAATACACAAAAAAAAAAATAATAATAATCTTAACAGAAACAATAAGCTTTCATATGTAATATGAAAGCTTAATAATAATTTTAACAAAAACAATAGTGTTTCACACAAGCTTCGCAGTGTGAAACCCTAATAATAATTTTAACAAAAACAATAGTGTTTCACACAAGCTACGCAGTGTGAAACCCTAATAATAATAAGAATAATAATTTTAACAAAAACAATAGTGTTTCACACAAGCTACGCAGTGTGAAACCCTAATTATGCTTTTTATACACCCACATTGAAATGTGGTCGTATATTGTCATCGGTCCGGCGTCCACAATTGCTTGTTGACGCTCTAGAGGCCAAAGTTAATATCCGATTTACTTTAAATTTATACACAGTGTTTAAGGTTATGAGACGAAGAAACCTATTGATTTTCAGTGATTTCTGATAATTAATGCCAGAGTTGTGGCCCTTGATTACTTCAAAAAAATCTTGTGGATGCTCTAGAGGCCAAAGTTGATATCAGATTGACTTATAAATTTATACGCATTGTTTAAGGTCATGAGACGAAAAAGCCTATTGATTTTCAGCGATTTCTGATAATTACTGCCAGAGTTATGGCCCTTGATCACATCAAAAAATCCTGTGGACAGTTTAGAGGCCAAAGTTAATACCCGATTGAATTTAAATACACACACACTGTTGAAGATCATGAGATGGAGAAGCCCATTGATTTTGAGCAATTTCAAATAATTACTTCAGAGTTGTCTCCCTTGATCACTTCAAAAAAAAAACGGTGACGCTATAGAGGCCAAACTTATCATCCGATTGACTTCAGATTAATATTCAGAGTTTAAGGTGTTGAAACGAACAAGTATTTTGATTTTCAATAAATTTTGATAACTGAACAGCTAAATCCATGATATTATACTAATTGTTAGCGTGGGGCAAAATTCTTATAAAAAGCAAACAAATTCTAATGATTTTCAGATAATTACATTATGAGTTGTTACTCTTACCGGTAATCAGATTTTAGTGTATTACAAATGTTTCATTACCAAAAAAAGTAAAAATATGCGACAACCCTTGTTGACTGCCCGGACGATTTAGCTGCTGTGGGTGTATGTTTCGTTGCCTGGCAACCTATCTTTTAAAGACTCATTATACCATACCTTTGAGTCATTACTTATGTTAATTACAATTGTTAACACGAGAAAATCTTTGTCTGAATAGGCAACAGAATATGTATAGGAGCAATAACAGCTATCCAATCAGGAATAAAAAGGTCAAAAAATGACGTTTTTCATCAAATTAATTACACAATAGAAAGTAGTTAACGTTTTAAAAACGTCACGCTTAACAGGCTAATACCAGAAGTGGAATTTAGTGAAAGCGCTATCCTATGACCTGGAAGAAAATGTCCAAAAATGAAACAGAATAAACTATATATGGACACTGAGGGGCAGGGCATCAAAGTCAATGAGAAGTGTCTATAGAGTTCTTGAAAAATGACCCTGTGGTGATTACAGTGCAAGGGCGTAGAATATATTCAGTACTAAGGCATATGAGCCATGTGTCACCAACAAAAGGCTTATGCCATGATTTGTGTTTCATTTTGTTTTACTCTATCTGAAAAAGTTCTAATTTCATCTTCGGTGGTTTAATTTTAAAAAATTTTGGGGGTAGAATAGGGATTACCAGACTTAAGAAGACGGACATACAGCATGCTGATAACATCTAGTTTTGTGTGTTAGGACAATTCATTAGTGGTCTGATTGTATTTTGACATGTCAAGAGTTATCCTTTTTATTTGGAGTTGTTTCCCCTGGATAAGTTCTGGGGAGAGCTGGACTTGTTTTTTGTAATGAAGGTCGTTTATGATTAAAATGTGTTGACAAGACAAAGAGTCTTAATTAATGAGTTATTAAATGGTAGCAGAGCTATGGCAACTACTTACAAGAACCCTCCCAGTTTTGGTCAGATATTACATATGAAACTTGGAAGAATGAATTAGAAGTCTGGAGATTGATGACAGATGTTGAAAAGAAAAAACAGGCCTTGGCAGTCACCTTGACACTTACAGGTAAAGCCAGAGATAAGGCTATAGAAATCAGTGCAGCAGATTTAAATACAGAGAATGGTATGGTGACCTTGATCACTAAATTAGATGAATTATTCAAAAAAGAGGAGAAAGATGCTGCATATGAATCCTATTCAAATTTTGAGAATTATAAGAAGACACATGAAATTTCTATGAGTGATTATGTCAATGAGTTTGAACAAAGATATCAGAAAGCTAAGAAATATCAAATGACTCTCTCTGATTCAGTTTTGGCCTATAAACTGTTAGACAATGCTAATTTATCTGTGAAGGAGAAACAACTTGCTTTGACAGCTACAGCTGATGGAACATTTACATCGATGAAATCCGCCCTTAAAAGAATATTTAACAGTGGTCTACTGATAAATAGTTCTGATAGTCAAGGCATCGCAGTCAAGGAAGAATCTGCAATGTACACAGGATCATCAAAGTATTATTTACCCCCACATCGTCGACCAGTTTCTCAGCCAAATCAACGTTCAGATGAATCAGGGAATTACCGAGGTAGAAATAACAGTAATACTGGTACCAGATATCAAACAAACTCAACACAAAAAGGAACGAATCCTGTAAGATTTGGAAGGAGAACAAATTGTGCTATTTGTAATTCAACTTTTCACTGGGCTACAGACTGTCCACACAAGCAAAGTGATGTTAATTATTCAGAATGTGATGAAGTCAAATATGATGACGAAAAAGAGACATGCAATTTTGTTTTATTTACTAAAAGTGATGAGCCATCTAAAAATGAGGTTTTTATGACTGAATGTTTTGGATGTGGTGTTTTGGACACCGCATGTTCACGAACTGTTTGTGGCAATAAATGGCTACAAAATTATATTAATTCCTTGGAGGATGCTTGGAAATCAAAAGTGACTTCAAAATCAAGTAGCAAAG
The DNA here is from genome assembly GCA_036850965.1 of Patella caerulea. Classification (NCBI taxonomy): domain Eukaryota; kingdom Metazoa; phylum Mollusca; class Gastropoda; family Patellidae; genus Patella; species Patella caerulea. Next base: position 300,718 of record JAZGQO010000008.1, on the reverse strand, counting down.
AATTTAAATTTGGAGATGGTGTCAATGTAAACTCTTTGAAGTGTGTGTCTATACCAGTTAATATAGCTGGTGTATATGGGACAATAGAAACTGAAGTCGTTGAAGCTGACATACCGTTATTGCTAAGTAAAAGTTCTTTAAAACGTGCCGAGACAAAATTAGACTTATCACGTGACCAGGCAACAATGTTTGATAAACCAGTTCAATTACAATTCACGTCAAGTGGTCATTATTGTATCAATCTGCGAGAAAATATGGTCCATAAAAGTCCAGATTTTGAAGAAACTCTTGTTACTGATGTTAATTTAAATAGATCTGATAAGTTGAAAATTTTGAATAAGCTGCACAAACAATTTGGGCATGCAAACAGTGATAAACTTAAGAAACTTTTAAAGAATGCTGGAAATTGTGACCATGAACTATTTTAACTTCTTGATGACCTGATAAAATCTTGTAGTATTTGTGAAAAATTTAAAAGACCTGTGCCGAAACCAGCAGTTGGTTTTCCGCTCGCATCAGAGTTCAATGACACTGTTGCTGTTGACCTGCATCAGTTAGATAGAAATTTATGGTACTTCATATAATTGATGAATTTTCAAGATTTAGTGCTGGAGGAATATTGACTAATAAACGTCCATCAACATTTATACAGTTATTTATAAAATTATGGATAGGAATTCATGGCGCTCCTAGGAAATTATTTAGCGACAATGGAGGAGAATTTAACAATGAAGCAGTACGGGATATGTGTGAAAATTTCAACATCGAAGTACTTACTACTGCAGGATATTCACCATGGAGTAACGGACTATTAGAGCGACATAATTTTACACTCACTGAAATACTGAATAAGATTAGAGAGGACAATAGCTGTAACTGGGACACAGCTCTTTCTTGGGCGTTAATGGCTAAAAATAGCCTTGTTAATATTCATGGGTATAGCTCATATCAGCTTGTTTATGGGAAAAATCCTAATCTTCCCAGTATTCTGACAGACAAAGCTCCAGCATTAGAAGGGAGTACAACTAGTAATTTAGTAGGAGAACATATCAAGGCATTACATTCTGCCAGGAAAGCTTTCACGTATCCGTAGGGCTCTTCGAAAACAAATTCGTCCAATGAATGAACATTGTGAAACGGGTGAAAAGGTGTACTACAAGAGACCATACAGTGCTGAATGGAAAGGACCGGGAACTGTTGTGGGACAGGATGGTGTTATAACCTTCATTCGGCATGGAGGTTTAATTGTCAGAGTGCATCAGTGTCGACTGAGAAAAGTTCATAGACAGGACAATAAAGAAGACGAAGTCATTAGGGAGACGCCCATTAATACTCCACAAACAAACGATAATGACACTATTATTGAAGATGAGGAAGTTGATGACATAATTCCTCATACAGATGAAAATCAAATTCCTCATGTAAATCACAATCAACAAGCTGTTAGGAATGAAATAGACAATCAAACTGAAACAATCAATGTAAAGCCAGAACAATTGATAACATTTAAAAATAGTGCTAATGAAGACTTCAGTGCTAAAGTGATAAATCGAGCAGGAAAAATATCTGGTATCAATAGAAACTGGTTTAACATTGAATACGAAACACCAGACACTTTATCGGGGGTAAAACAATCTGTGGATTTATCTCAGATGAAAGATATAACGATTACACAACAAGAAAATCCCAATCAAAACGATGAAGAAAATGTGATGATCCTCGAAAATATTTCTTTTGAAATTAGCAAACAAGTAGAACTTAATAGCTGGAGACAAAATTCGGTGTACCAAGAAGTTGATGATAACGGACAATCTTACATTACAACGGAAGGAATCCTCACTAACACCGGATGAGATAACTATACTGCGCTCTAAAATTGGTCAGATTCTATGGATAAGTCGTCAGAGTCGTCCGGACTTGATATTTGATGCATGTTGTCTTTTGGTAATTTACAGGATGAGGGCACACAAGGTGGACATTTAATTCTTTTAAAAGGGAAAGGAGGAAATTTTACACCAATAGCCTGGAATTCTAAAAGAATTAGACGCGTCGTTCGCAGTACACTTTCTGGAGAGACACTAGCGATGGCGGATGCCATTGACACTGGAATTTTTATCTCAACTTTATATTCGGAACTTGTAACTGGTTGTACAGATCCAACAAAATTACCTCTAGTTTGTGTTACTGACAATAAATCTTTATTAGAAGCCATTAAATCTACAAAATGTGTGACCGAGAAAAGACTTAGACTAGAAATTACTGGAATCAAGGAAATGGTAAAATACAATCAAATCAAAGAAATTATTTGGTCCGAAACAAAAAGTCAATTAGCTGATTGTCTAACTAAACATGGATCATCAGCTCTTGTACTCATGAAAACATTACAAGACGGTGTTTTGAAACTCAAAATTTAATAGTAATACACAATGTAAACTTTCTGTTTTAAACTCAATGATTCAATTAGCGTTCCAAGTAGAATGTGTTCAAATGTTTATTTCATAGTGTTAAACTTGTTATTTTTTATTTGCCTTACTTTAATTAAAAACTTTTATTTAAAGAGACAGAGTGGAGATTGATAACATCTAGTTTTGTGTGTAAGGACAATTCATTAGTGGTCTGATTGTATTTGGGCATGTCAAGAGTTATCCTTTTTATTTGGAGTTGTTTCCCCTGGATAAGTTCTGGGGAGAGCTGGACTTGTTTTTTGTAATGAAGGTCGTTTATGATTAAAATGTGTTGACAAGACAAAGAGTCTTAATTAATGAGTTATTAATGCAGTGTGGTGGGGGAAATTTGCCGGGACATCTGCTTTACCGCTTACTTTTCATTGAATTCTAAGTGTCACATGTACGTGAACTTGGACTATGGATTTTCAACAAATTCTGATAATTACTATCAGGGATAGCCCTTGATCAATTAGAAAAATCTTAGGAATGTTCTACTACGGGCTCAAGTTGACTTCAAATGTTTACACAACGTTTAAGTTCATGAGGCAAAGAAGCCTTTTGTTTTTAATTGTTATTGTCAGTTAAACGCTTTACAGACTTAAGTTGAAATTTACATACGATAAAGCCTATTGATTTTCATCGATTTCCGATAATGAGAACTGCTAAAGCACGTTGGCTCACTAGCTTGGATGTCACATGTTTGCCCCTGATGATGGCCGAGAAAATTTATTGGGATTTTCTGGCATGTTTTCCTCTTGTCAGTGGAGCAGATGAGGGCCTGACAATGAAAGCTATCTACTATCTTGTTGTTCAGATAGTTTGTATTTGAAATAATAGAGGGCCGCTGGGCCGCTTTTCAGGCAAAATCACACACTGTATGGCTTATGCCCATGGGCGTCACACATGGGGGGGTTGGACCCCCCCAATTGTTTTCCTGGGGGGGTCTGAATATACTTGGACCCCCCCAAAATTTGGCAAAATAAAGTGCCCGAAATCTAATAAAACACTAATTTTAGGACTGGAATAGCAGTAAAACGCGTTTGCGGCCATCAAATATTCCAAAATTTTCTTGGAGGGTCCATACAAGGTCAGCTCCGCTTCTTCGCCCCGCGAAGAAACTGGTCGCAGCCCGTAAACCTCCTTCGGGCATTTCTAGTTTTGCTTCCCTAACTGTCATCAAGTCCTAATAAAACACTAATTTCACTTTTCTTTTAATTGAATACCACGAATTTGTACTGAGTTGACTATTGATTAAAACATTTTGTCTTGGGCCACTCTACTTTGTGCGACATTTTTTGGGCATCGATTATTACTGAATGCAACTGCAACAATGTGATTGGATGGTTGGAATACTTTTGGAGTTGCTCACACAGGCTAGAATAGCAGAAATTTTCAGGTTAAATTTTCAATTTTTTCTCCGGGAGGGTGAGGCTCCCATAGCCCACGACGATTGATTGGTTGTTTGGAATTCTGCACAGCCAGGTAGGCTATATTGGACCAAATCGAAGTTGCTGAATTCACAGGCTACAGGCTGGTATAGCAGGAACACGCGTTTGTTGCAGTTAAATTCTCAAAAATTTCTCCCAAAGGTCCCGTCTTCGTGGGTGTAAACGATTGATTGGAATTTGAGTCAGCAAGCCTCCTTAATTAGGCTATATTAGACCACTTTGAAGTTGCTTTGTTCATGGGCTGAACTGTTTGCAGCCGTCAAATATTCCAAAATTTTCTTAGGTGGGGGTAAGCCACGCTTCTTCGCCTCTCGGGGAAGACCGGTGTCGCTGTCTGTAAACAGGATAAACGTTGTATTGGTGTGATGTTTTAGTTTAACTTTAACCCCATAAAATATGCCAAACAATGTTTACGCAGAGGACTGAGACTTTAAACAAAATTTATGGGGGTATCCCCCCCCCCTTAAATTGTGGACCCCCCCAATATATATTTCACGGCTACACCCCTGCATATGCCCAACTTCGTTAGTCCAGTCGGAGCAGAACAATAGGACTTTAAACCCTATTTCATTTCATTATTATTAGTGTCTTGTAAATGTTCCCATTTCCTATAAAAAAAAAAGTATGTGACAAACTTTGTGGATGTTTCAAATACCTTAGCAGCTACAGGCGTATGTCTAATGCCTAACAACTTATCTTTTTCAGCTACGTTTACTTATTGAGTTAGTATGGCCCTTGTGTCTCTTTCTCATCTTAGTGGCAGTTAAGACACGACCTGATCTAGAGGTGTTTAAACCAGAATGTAAGTACACATATATTATATATTTTCTTCTAAAATTGAGTAAGAATGTAAAAATGGACGTTGGTAGTAAAACGGAAGATCTGTGTGTGTTAATTCACTAAAAGCGATATATCGTTGATTTTTGCTAAAATCTAAAATTGAGCCCGGTGGTGGGGGTGGGGCGAAGAGATCGGGCGCTCAATCTGTATGAAATTGATATCAGTAAGTACGCATATATTATATATTTTCTTCTAAAATTGAGTAAGAATGTAAAAATGGACGTTGTTAGTAAAACGGAAGATCTATGTGTGTTAATTCACTAAAAGCGATATATCGTTGATTTTTGTTAACATCTAAAATTGAGCCCGGCGGTTGGGGTGAGGTTAAGAGATCGGGCATGAAATTGATATCAGTGTCGTGTAGATGCTTGTATTACGTACAAAAGAATAAATATGTGACAACACTTGTCTACTGCTCAGGCATTTCAACTGCTGTGGTGGTATGTTTCGTTTTCCGGCAACGGAGCTTACATCAGTTGCTATGCCATATATATATATATCAGTCTGGTATGTATAAAATCAGATGGTTTTCAATTAGTTTTTATACGCCCACATTGAAATGTGGTCGTATATTGTCGTCGCCCCAGTGGACACTCTAGAGGCTAAAGTTAATATCCGATTGACTTTAAATTTATACACAGTGTTTAACTGTTTAAGGCTTAAGGTCTTGAGATGAAGAAGCCTATTGATTTTCAGCGATTTCCGATAATTAGTGCCAGAGTTATGGCCCTTGATCACTTAAACAAATCTTGTGGACGCTCTAGAGGCCAAAGTTAATATCCGATTGACTTTAAATTTATACACATTGTTTAAGTACGTGCGACGAAAAAGCCTATTGATTTTCAGCAATTTCCGATAATTAGTGCCAGAGTTATGGCCCTTGATCACTTAAACAAATCTTGTGGACGCGCTAGAGGCCAAAGTTAATACCCGATTGACTTTAAATTTATACACATTGTTTAAGTTCGTGAGACGAAGAAGCCTATTGATTTTCAGCAATTTCCGATAATTAGTGCCAGAGTTATGGCCCTTGATCACTTAAGAAATATCTTGTGGACGCTTTAGAGGCCAAATGAATATCCGATTGACTGTATATTTATACACAGCGTTTAAGGTCATGAGACGAAGAATCCTATTGATTTTCAGCCATTTCCGATAATTAGTGCCAGAGTTTTGGCCCTTGATCACTTCAAAAAATCCTGTGGACGCTCTAGAGGCCAAAGTTAATATCCAATTGACTTTAAATTTATACACAGTGTCTAAGGTCATGAGACGAATAAGCCTTTTGAATTTCAGCGATATCCGATAATTACTGCCAGAGTTATGGCCCTCAAATTTATACATATTGTTTACAGTCATGAGACTAAGACGTCTATTGATTTTCAGTGATTTTGAATAATTACTGCCAGAGTTATGGCCCTTGATCATTTTGAAAAAATCCTGTGGAAGCTCTAGAGGCCAAAGTTAATATCCGATCGATTTTAAATTTACACAGTGTTTAAGGTCATGAGACAAAGGAGGCTATTGATTTTCAGAGATTTCAAATAATTACTGTCAGAGTTATCTCCCTTGATAACTTCAAAAGATAGGCTGGCACTGCCAGGCAGGATACGCCCACATTTTCGAGAGATGGATCGAGAACAAACAATAAGGAAAGTGATTTTTCCTACATCATTAAGTCCTGTATTTCATACTGTATTGGGAGCAGCCATTTTGTTGGTCAGTTCCAGTCTGATATTCATGAAATTCGAAGTCGACAATGATTATGGTGTGACGGTACACAACCTAGAAATGTGACTTTTCGTCAAAATCGGATAAGAATTGTGACCTGTACAGAGTCAACAACCATGATATACCATATCTTTACACTATTCGCGTACAAACGGCGACCATTTCGTCCGGCAATTTTGGTACCATTTTCACGAAATTCAAATAATTCAGGAAGTTACGATCCGATATGCGCAAATACCGAAAGGAACCAAGATCTTTGGGTTATAACCTTGAATTTCAAGTTTCATCACAATCGAATCAAAATTGTGACCTCCACAGGGTCCATAACCTTGATATACCATTTTTTAACAGTATTCGTGTACAAACGGCGGCCATTTTGTATGGCAATTTTCGTCCGATTTTCCCGAAATTCGAACTCAACCTTCCTTAGGGTGTAACGGTGATATAATCAAACGTTTTTTTTAAATCGAATAATAATTGTGACCTCCAAGCTAAAAAAAAAGGCGATTTTGCGTATAATCAGGGGCCATAATTCAGGAAGTTACGATCCGATATGCGCAAATATCGAAAAGAAGCAAGATCTTTGGGTCATAACCTTGAATTTCAAGTTTCATCACAATCGAATCAAAATGTGACCTCCACAGGGTCCACAACCTTGATATACCATTTTTTAACAGTATTCGCGTACAAACTGCGGCCATTTTGTATGGCAATTTTCGTCCGATTTTCCCGAAATTCGAACTCAACCTTCCTTAGGGTGTAACGGTGATATAATCAAACGATTTTTTAAATCGAATAATAATTGTGACCTCCAAGCTAAAAAAAAGGCGATTTTGCGTATAATCAGGGGCCATAATTCAGGAAGTTACGATCCGATATGCGCAAATATCGAAAGGAAGCAAGATCTTTGGGTTATAACCATGAATTTCAAGTTTCATCAAAATCGAATCAAAATTGTGACCTCCACAGGGTCCACAACCTTGATATACCATTTTTTAACAGTATTCGCGTACTAACGGCGGCCATTTTGTATGGCAATTTTCGTCCGATTTTCCCGAAATTCGAACTCAACCTTCCTTAGGGTGTAACGGTGATATAATCAAACGGTTTTTTAAATCGAATAATAATTGTGACCTCCAGAGGGACCACAAGCTAAAAAGGGTGATTTTTCGGACAATCAGGGGCCATAATTCAGGAAATTACATTCCGATAGCCGCAAATATCGAAAGGAACCAAGATCTTTGGGTTACAAACATGCATGTCAAGTTTCATCAAAATCGGTTCAAAATTGTGACCTCTATAGGGTCCACAAGCTAAAAACGTGATTTTTCGTACAATCAGGGGCCATAATCCATGAAGTTTTGATCCGATACATGCCAATATCGAAAGGAACCGAGATCTTTAGGGGATAAACCTATATTTCAAGTTTCGTCAAAATCGGATAAGAATTGTGACCTGTAGAGAGTCCACAAACAAATTGTGGACGGACGGACGTCCGGACGGACGGACAGGGGCGACGACATAATACGTCCACATGAAAATGTGGGCGTATAAAAAGGAATAATGATTCAAAGATAGGCTGGCACTGCCAGGCAGGATACGCCCACATTTTCGAGAGATGGATAGAGAACAAACAATACGGAAAGTGATTTTTCCTACATCATTAAGTCCTGTATTTCATACTGTATTGGGAGCAGCCATTTTGTTGGTCAGTTCCAGTCTGATATTCATGAAATTCGAAGTCGACAATTATTATGGTGTGACGGTACACAACCTAGAAATGTGACTTTTCGTCAAAATCGGATAAGAATTGTGACCTGTACAGAGTCAACAACCATGATATACCATATCTTTACACTATTCGCGTACAAACGGCGACCATTTCGTCCGGCAATTTTGGTACCATTTTCACGAAATTCAAATAATTCAGGAAGTTACGATCCGATATGCGCAAATACCGAAAGGAACCAAGATCTTTGGGTTATAACCTTGAATTTCAAGTTTCATCACAATCGAATCAAAATTGTGACCTCCACAGGGTCCATAACCTTGATATACCATTTTTTAACAGTATTCGTGTACAAACGGCGGCCATTTTGTATGGCAATTTTCGTCCGATTTTCCCGAAATTCGAACTCAACCTTCCTTAGGGTGTAACGGTGATATAATCAAACGTTTTTTTTAAATCGAATAATAATTGTGACCTCCAAGCTAAAAAAAAAGGCGATTTTGCGTATAATCAGGGGCCATAATTCAGGAAGTTACGATCCGATATGCGCAAATATCGAAAGGAAGCAAGATCTTTGGGTTATAACCATGAATTTCAAGTTTCATCAAAATCGAATCAAAATTGTGACCTCCACAGGGTCCACAACCTTGATATACCATTTTTTAACAGTATTCGCGTACTAACGGCGGCCATTTTGTATGGCAATTTTCGTCCGATTTTCCTGAAATTCAAACTCAACCTTCCTTAGGGTGTAACGGTGATATAATCAAACGGTTTTTTAAATCGAATAATAATTGTGACCTCCAGAGGGACCACAAGCTAAAAGGGTGATTTTTCGGACAATCAGGGGCCATAATTCAGGAAATTACATTCCGATAGCCGCAAATATCGAAAGGAACCAAGATCTTTGGGTTACAAACATGCATGTCAAGTTTCATCAAAATCGGTTCAAAATTGTGACCTCTATAGGGTCCACAAGCTAAAAACGTGATTTTTCGTACAATCAGGGGCCATAATCCATGAAGTTTTGATCCGATACATGCCAATATCGAAAGGAACCGAGATCTTTTGGGGATAAACCTATATTTCAAGTTTCGTCAAAATCGGATAAGAATTGTGACCTGTAGAGAGTCCACAAACAAATTGTGGACGGACGGACAGGGGCGACGACATAATACGTCCACATGAAAATGTGGGCGTATAAAAATCTTGTGACGCTATAGAGGCCAAACTTATCATCCGATTGACTTCAGATTGATACACAGAGTTTAGGGTGTTGACACGAACAAGAATTTTGATAACTGAACAGCTAAATCCATGATATTCATGTAGATATACTAATTGTTAGCGTGGGGTAAAACTTTATAAAAAGCAATCAAATTCTAATGATTTTCTGATAATTACATAATGAGTTGTTATTCTTAATCAGTTTTTAGTGTATTACAAATGTTTCATTACCGAAAAAAGTAAAAATATGCGACAATCACATCTTTATCACTACTTTGTCACAAAAGTATACATTTTTTTTTCGTTTTTTTCAGGTCACTATGATGGAAAGGCTATGCCCTCTGCTGGATTATTCCCATTTATTCAGACCTATGCCTGTACCTTTGATAACAAATGTCATCAAACAGTAACAGAGGATGAACTAAGAGGACAGGTTGATTCATTTAACAGATCTTTGTAAGTAACACTAAGTGTATTAATTAACTTACAAATGTTTTAGGGAAAAAGGATGATTAAATTTTTATGATATGTATACATTTACAGGAATCAGTGACAATGTAGACTTTACCTTGTCAGTTCTTTGTGTGTGTCAATTCAATTTATCTCTATTGTTTCTTTTGGGCCTCTTTTCTGGATTTATTCTTTTTTTTATATTTGAAAATTTTTAGACATGAGGATAATATAACTTATGAAAGAAAGGAAATTTTGGCTGCATTGTGTATCATAAATTTGAAAATTACCACATTAGATCAGGAAATCAATGCGCAGCCTTCATTAATACATTCACTTATTGCTTTTATTTAGAATAAGCATACTTATAGATGATATAGAAAAGGTTTTAGCTAATAATACTCAGAGGACAGAGATTTATAATATTATTGAAGATTTTGAAAATCTACAAATCATTTTTAATAAGATTATGAATGGAACATCACAAGGTGAATATTATTATTTTATATTATCCAGTGTGGTTATTTTATATTTGGGGGTTGGGATGACCTAGTGGTCTATAGACTGGCCCAGTCTCTTCTATTTATTTTACATTTCGATTTATATAAAAGTAGTAATTTTTAGTAAACCAACACTTTCGTTTCCATTTGTATAAAAAAAAAAATTTGAGTAAACCTGTAACCAGCACCAGAGACTGGACAATTTGCGAGCTTCACAATAAAATGGGCGTTTCTTGTCCTGTTTTACGTTGTTCCTTATTTGGAATGATTGACAGTTGTCAAGCAAGCCCCGAGTCACGAATTTGTAAATGTGATGTCTAAGATAAATTAAGTTCGATATTTACCTTCATGAATCATGCGTCTCGAATGGAGTGCAAAGCAGTCATGCTGAAACCGTCTGCGGGCTGATGTCACGTTTTTGTTTCCATTCGCCATTCGGCTTCGTCCCGATACGCATGAACTGGCTTCGTTAAGTTGTTATAATGATGTCGTGTGTAATTATTTATGTTCATTCACCTCACCCCATACGTTGTATCCGTTCATTCGACAGATATTATCATATTGTCCGTCAACAAAATTCTTAGATCGTTAAAGTATCACTAAATAACAATAACTGTTATCCACAACAAACATCTCGCACCTACACCAGTTTGCCAGTGCAAATGCAGTAATCCCGTGCACGACGTCACACGACCTACATAATGCAGATTGACCTACTAGATGAGAATGAAGCTATATTTGCCTAGTCTCTAGAGATTACGTTTTTTTTTCGTTTTTTTTTTTTGAGAGGACTGGCCAATTTTTGGTGTGTGGAGAAGACTGGCCACCAGTCTAAGTGGTCTAGAGTGCCGCGCTTCGATCTCTAGCTGGCCGGTCACCTCTGGCTTGCGGCTGTGGTTTCGATCCCTGGTGTGAGCGTATGTGGCATGGAGATAGGGGCGCCTTCTCAACCTGGTGGGTTTCCTCCGGGCTCTCCGGTTTCTTCCCACTGCTGAAGAACCCTATGCGCAGGCGAATTATTGAAATAAAATTAAACTGTATGTTAGTCCCGAACTGACCTAGTTTGTGTTGAGTGGATGTTAAACCCCATTTCTCTCTCTCTGTCTATTTTATATTTTATTTTTTAATTTCAAATGCATAATATGGATATTGATCACAGTTTAGTATTTATACGCCCACATTGAAATATTGTCGTCGCCCCCGTCCGTCCGTCCGGCGTCCACAATTACTTGTGGACGTTCTAGAGGCTAAAGTTAATATCTGATTGACTTTAAATTTATACACAGTGTTTAAGGTCATGAGAGGAAGAAGCCTATTGTTTTTCAGCGATTTCCGATAATAACTACCAGAGTTATGGCCCTTGATCACTTCAAAAAATCTTGTGGACGCTCTAGAGGCCAAAGTTAATATCCGATTGACTTTAAATTTATACACAGTGTTTAAGGTCATGAGAGGAAGAAGCCTATTGATTTTCAGCGATTTCCGATAATTAGTGCCAGAGTTATGGGCCTTGATCACTTCAAAAAATCCTGCAAACGCTCTAAAGGCCAAAGTTAATATCCGATTGACTTTAAATTTATACACAGTGTCTAAGGTCATGAGACGGAGAAGTGTTTTTCAGTGATTTCCGATAATTACTGCCAGAGTTATGGCCCTTGATCAATTCAAAAAATCTTGTGGATGCTCTAGAGGCCAAAGTTAATATCCGATTGACTTCAAATTTATACATAGTGTTTACAGTCATGCGACTAAGACGTCTATCGATTTTCAACAATTGCTGCCAGAGTTATGGCCCTTGATCACTTCGAAAAAATCCTGTGGAAGCTCTAGAGGCCTATTGATTTTCAGAGTTTTCAAATAATTACTGCCAGAGTTATCTCCCTTGATAACTTCAAAAAATCTTGTGACGCTATAGAGGCCAAACTTATCATCCGATTGACTTTAGATTGATACACAGAGTTTAAGGTGTTGAAACGAACAAGTATTTTGATTTGCAATGAATTTTGATAACTGAACAGCTAAATCAATGATATTAAATGTTTCATGTATATAATTGTTAGCGTGGGGTAACACTTTATAAAAAGCAATCAAATTCTAATGATATTCTGATAATTACATAATGAGTTGTTACTCTTAATCAGTTTTTAGTGTATTACAAATGTTTCATGAGCGAAAAAAGTAAAAATATGCGACAACCCTTGTTAACTGCCCGGACGATTTAGCTGCTGTGGGCGTATGTTTCGTTGCCTGGCAACCTATCTTTTTTGTAGGCGAGATAAAGCTAGGAAATTTATTGGTCAATCCTGACAAATTACGAGAGCAAATAGCAAATCAGAGCATCAATTTATCAGAAGAATCCTTAGACCTATTGTTAAATGGATCGATCTCGTTTCAAAAGGTAAGAAAAGATGTTTATCAAAGTTTTTATATGCCAACATTTCACCATGAGTCATTTAGTCAGACTATCAACAATTGGCTTGTGAACACAGTATATCATGTAATGTTCACTATTTTCAGATTATAACTAATTACAACTTATCCACTGGATTTTTTGATATGGTGGCAAGATTGAATGAGTCAGAACTACGTGAGTCTATTTGTCAAGAGAAGTTACTCACACGATGGTTTGACTTCAGTGATCCAAACACAGCTAATGTTTTAGATGAACAACTTTGTAATTTGACAGCTGTTCAGTTTCAGGAACTATATGATGATTTTATGGAAGAATATAATTCTTCATATGTTTACAATGAGGTAAAATATGTGAGGTTTTCCTTTATTTTCATTGCAAACATTATTTGATTTTATTGAAATCATTATTTCATTTTATTATACGCCCACATTTTCATGTGGACGTAGTATGTCGTCGCCCCTGTCCGTCCGTCCGTCCACAATTTGTTTGTGGACTCTCTACAGGTCACAATTCTTATCCGATTTTGATGAAACTTGAAATATAGGTTTATCCCCAAAAGATCTCGGTTCCTTTCGATATTGGCATGTATCGGATCAAAACTTCATGGATTATGGCCCCTGATTGTACGAAAAATCACGTTTTTAGCTTGTGGACCCTATAGAGGTCACAATTTTGAACAGATTTTGATGAAACTTGACATGCATGTTTGTAACCCAAAGATCTTGGTTCCTTTCGATATTTGCGGCTATCGGAATGTAATTTCCTGAATTATGGCCCCTGATTGTCCGAAAAATCACCCTTTTTAGCTTGTGGTCCTTCTGGAGGTCACAATTATTATTCGATTTAAAAAACCGTTTGATTATATCACCGTTACACCCTAAGGAAGGTTGAGTTCGAATTTCGGGAAAATCGGACGAAAATTGCCATACAAAATGGCCGCCGTTAGTACGCGAATACTGTTAAAAAATGGTATATCAAGGTTGTGGACCCTGTGGAGGTCACAATTTTGATTCGATTTTGATGAAACTTGAAATTCATGGTTATAACCCAAAGATCTTGCTTCCTTTCGATATTTGCGCATATCGGATCGTAACTTCCTGAATTATGGCCCCTGATTAAACGCAAAATCGCCTTTTTTTTAGCTTGGAGGTCACAATTATTATTCGATTTAAAAAAACGTTTGATTATATCACCGTTACACCCTAAGGAAGGTTGAGATTGAATTTCAGGAAAATCGGACGAAAATTGCCATACAAAATGGCCGCCGTTTGTACGGGAATACTGTTAAAAAATGGTATATCAAGGTTGTGGACCCTGTGGAGGTCACAATTTTGATACGATTGTGATGAAACTTGAAATTCAAGGTTATAACCCAAAGATCTTGCTTCTTTTCGATATTTGCGCATATCGGATCGTAACTTCCTGAATTATGGCCCCTGATTATACGCAAAATCGCCTTTTTTTTTAGCTTGGAGGTCACAATTATTATTCGATTTAAAAAAACGTTTGATTATATCACCGTTACACCCTAAGGAAGGTTGAGATTGAATTTCAGGAAAATCGGACGAAAATTGCCATACAAAATGGCCGCCGTTTGTACGGGAATACTGTTAAAAAATGGTATATCAAGGTTGTGGACCCTGTGGAGGTCACAATTTTGATACGATTGTGATGAAACTTGAAATTCAAGGTTATAACCCAAAGATCTTGCTTCTTTTCGATATTTGCGCATATCGGATCGTAACTTCCTGAATTATGGCCCCTGATTATACGCAAAATCGCCTTTTTTTTTAGCTTGGAGGTCACAATTATTATCCGATTTAAAAAAACGTTTACAAAATGGCCACCGTTTGTACGTGAATACTGTTAAAAAATGGTATATCAAGGTTGTGGACCCTGTAAAGGTCACAATTTTAATTCGATTTTGATGAAACTTGAAATGCATGGTTATAACCCAAAGATCTTGGTTCCTTTCGGTATTTGTGCATATCGGATCGTAACTTCCTGAATTATTCGAATTTCGTGAAAATGGTACCAAAATTGCCGGACGAAATGGTCGCCGTTTGTACGCGAATAGTGTAAAGATATGGTATATCATGGTTGTTGACTCTGTACAGGTCACAATTCTTATCCGATTTTGACGAAAAGTCACATTTCTAGGTTGTGTACCGTCACACCATAATAATTGTCGACTTCGAATTTCATGAATATCAGACTGGAACTGACCAACAAAATGGCTGCTCCCAATACAGTATGAAATACAGGACTTAATGATGTAGGAAAAATCACTTTCCGTATTGTTTGTTCTCTATCCATCTCTCGAAAATGTGGGCGTATCCTGCCTGGCAGTGCCAGCCTATCTTTGAATCATTATTCCTTTTTATACGCCCACATTTTCATGTGGACGTATTATGTCGTCGCCCCTGTCCGTCCGTCCGGACGTCCGTCCGTCCACAATTTGTTTGTGGACTCTCTACAGGTCACAATTCTTATCCGATTTTGACGAAACTTGAAATATAGGTTTATCCCCTAAAGATCTCGGTTCCTTTCGATATTGGCATGTATCGGATCAAAACTTCATGGATTATGGCCCCTGATTGTACGAAAAATCACGTTTTTAGCTTGTGGACCCTATAGAGGTCACAATTTTGAACCGATTTTGATGAAACTTGACATGCATGTTTGTAACCCAAAGATCTTGGTTCCTTTCGATATTTGCGGCTATCGGAATGTAATTTCCTGAATTATGGCCCCTGATTGTCCGAAAAATCACCCTTTTTAGCTTGTGGTCCCTCTGGAGGTCACAATTATTATTCGATTTAAAAAACCGTTTGATTATATCACCGTTACACCCTAAGGAAGGTTGAGTTCGAATTTCGGGAAAATCGGACGAAAATTGCCATACAAAATGGCCGCCGTTAGTACGCGAATACTGTTAAAAAATGGTATATCAAGGTTGTGGACCCTGTGGAGGTCACAATTTTGATTCGATTTTGATGAAACTTGAAATTCATGGTTATAACCCAAAGATCTTGCTTCCTTTCGATATTTGCGCATATCGGATCGTAACTTCCTGAATTATGGCCCCTGATTATACGCAAAATCGCCTTTTTTTTAGCTTGGAGGTCACAATTATTATTCGATTTAAAAAATCGTTTGATTATATCACCGTTACACCCTAAGGAAGGTTGAGTTCGAATTTCGGGAAAATCGGACGAAAATTGCCATACAAAATGGCCGCAGTTTGTACGCGAATACTGTTAAAAAATGGTATATCAAGGTTGTGGACCCTGTGGAGGTCACATTTTGATTCGATTGTGATGAAACTTGAAATTCAAGGTTATGACCCAAAGATCTTGCTTCTTTTCGATATTTGCGCATATCGGATCGTAACTTCCTGAATTATGGCCCCTGATTATACGCAAAATCGCCTTTTTTTTTAGCTTGGAGGTCACAATTATTATCCGATTTAAAAAAACTTTTGATTATATTACCGTTACAATGTAAGGAAGGTTGAGTTCGAATTTCGGGAAAATCAGACCAAAATTGCCATACAAAATGGCCACCGTTTGTACGTGAATACTGTTAAAAAATGGTATATCAAGGTTGTGGACCCTGTAACGGTCACAATTTTAATTCGATTTTGATGAAACTTGAAATGCATGGTTATAACCCAAAGATCTTGGTTCCTTTCGGTATTTGCGCATATCGGATCGTAACTTCCTGAATTATTCGAATTTCGTGAAAATGGTACCAAAATTGCCGGACGAAATGGTCGCCGTTTGTACGCGAATAGTGTAAAGATATGGTATATCATGGTTGTTGACTCTGTACAGGTCACAATTCTTATCCGATTTTGACGAAAAGTCACATTTCTAGGTTGTGTACCGTCACACCATAATCATTGTCGACTTCGAATTTCATGAATATCAGACTGGAACTGACCAACAAAATGGCTGCTCCCAATACAGTATGAAATACAGGACTTAATGATGTAGGAAAAATCACTTTCCGTATTGTTTGTTCTCTATCCATCTCTCGAAAATGTGGGCGTATCCTGCCTGGCAGTGCCAGCCTATCTTTATTGAATCATTATTCCATTTCATTTGAAATCATTTTATTATACGCCCACATAGAAATGTGGACGTATATTGCCGTCGCCCCCATCCGTCCGTCTGTCGGTCCGTCCGTCCATCGTCCACAATTTTTTGTGAACGCACTAGAGGCCAGGGTTAATATCCGATTGACTTCAAATTTATACACAGTGTTTAAGGTCATGAGACGAAGAAGCCTATTGATTTTCAGCAATATCCGATAATTACTGCCAGAGTTATGACCCTTGATCACTTTGAAAAATCTTGTGAACGCTCTAGAGGCTAAAGTTAATATCCGATTGACCTTAAATTTACACACAGTGTTTAAAGTCATCAGACAAAGAAGCCTATTGATTTTCAGCTATATCCGATAATTACTGCCAGAGTTATGACCCTTGATCACTTTGAAAAATCTTGTGAATGATCGAGAGGCTAAAGTTAATATCCGATTGACTTTAAATTTATACACAGTGTTTACGGTCATAAGACGAAGAAGCCTATTGATTTTCACGGATTTCCGATAATTAGTGCCAGAGTTATGGCCCTTGATCACTTCAAAAAATCTTGTGGATGCTCTAGAGGACAAAGATGATGTCCGATTGACTTCAAATTTATACACAGTGTTTAAGGTCATGAGACGAAGAAGCCTATTGATTTTCAGCGATTTCTGATAATTAGTGCCAGAGTTGTGTCCCTTGATCACTTCAAAAAAATCTTGTGGATGCTCTAGAGGCCAAAGGTAATATCTGATTGACTTTAAATTTATACACAGTGTTTAAGGTTGTGAGACGAAGAAGCCTATTGATTTTCAGCGATCTCTGATAATTATTGTCAGAGTTATGGCCCTTGATTATATCAAAAAATCCTGTGGACGCTCTAGAGGCCAAAGTTAGTATGCGATTGACTTTAAATTTACACACACTGTTTAAGGGCATGATACGAAGAAACCTACTGATTTTCAGCGATTTCAAATAATTACTTCCAGAGTTATCTCCCTTGATCACTTCAAAAAACCTTGTGACACTATAGATGCCAAACTTATCATCCGATTGACTTCAGACTGATACAGAGTTTAAGGTGTTGAAACAAACAAGTATTTTGATTTTCAATGAATTTTGATAACTGAACAGCTAAATCCATGACATTAAATGTTTCCTATACTAATTGTTAGCGTGGGGCAAAACTTTATAAAAAGCTAACAAATTCTAATGATTTTCAGATAATTACATAATGAGTTGTTACTCTTAATCAGATTTTAGTGTATTACAAATGTTTCATTCCCCAAAAAAGTAAAAATATGCGACAACCCTTGTTGACTGCCCGGACGATTTAGCTGCTGTGGGCGTATGTTTTGTTGCCTGGCAACCTATCTTTTCATTTGAAATCATCGTTATTAAATTTTGAAATTATTATTTCACTTGAAATTATTATTTCACTTGAAATTATTATTTCACTTGAAATTATTATTTCACTTAAAATTATTATTTTTGGATATCATCATTTCATTTTGAAATCATCATTTCATTTTGATATCAAAATTTCATTTTGAAAGATATGTACACTTAAATTTGCAATGTAAGGCCCAATTTCCAGGTTCATGTTTTCTCCAGTATGATTTTTTGTATTTCCATGTTAACAGAAAAATCCCTGAAAAGTTGAGGGAATGTAAATGACATAAGTGAGGATTTCTTTTTACATAATTGAGCAAGACATTGTTTATTTTAGTCACCGTCTTTTTATTGTTCCCCGCCTTTTGAAGAAAGCAGGGGACTATTAAAATGGGTTCGTCTGTCTTTCAGTCCGTATGTTCATTGCACTTTTTAGGACTCAATAACTCTCCTTGGTGTAGGTTTTTATTAGGCCAATTCCTTGACATACTCCTCGCAGTGTTTCGTTTGATTAGAGCTAATCCCATTACTCACTGCTGTAAAGAGAGGAAATTCTTGTCCTAAATTATGATTGGTCAATAGTTCGATTAACAACCAATAGCTACCTGACTGCATTACGCTTAAAACAGAGTGCCAAATTGGACCAAATATGTTTACATTACATTATGTCATGGCTCATGATTTTATTATGCCCGATTAACTAGTGCATAGCAGAATATTGCAGTAAAGCTTTTTCCGTGACAAACGATGTTATCAAACTGAATAAAATGTTATACTGTTTGGAAACAAACTATACTTGAGAATTTTCTACTAAGGCTAAGGAGCGATAAGCAATTTGATTAAGCAATTTGATTGATCATAACATGTACAGCAGAAGTAGATTGTTTCAACTTGATGTAGATGTTCATTAGGTGAATGTCTTGACTGAGTTCAATGATTTACATTTCAAACTGAAGCTAAGCAGAGCTAATCAATTTTATTGATCAATGCTTTGGGACATGTGATAGTGAGTGATAAAACTTGGTGTATAGTTGATAATCAGTTTGATTGCTTGATACTTTTGAAAAAATTAAATGTGCGATTAATTCAAATTGATATGTGTCATCTATTGATTTCAGCGGGGGACACCAGCCTCAGTGTTTGTTTGGATTAACACCATGTCCTAAAAATCTACCCTTTGCTTGCTGGGGTTGATTACATTTGTGGAAGCCGTGTTTGTATGCCATTATGTAAACATCTGCATGCGCACACTTCACACAAGATAAAATGCCTGCAAAAAAGTCACTCATCGAATGGAAATGGTACTATCACATTTGCATTAGACCGACTTTTTTAATGGTGAAAACATGCGGAAATGCGTACATGGAAACATCCGATTACGAAAATAACATGTGACAATTTGGCTTTTACAAAGATATTGCATGGCATGTATGCCTGCTGGACACATCTGCCAAAAATCTCATTTCAGCTACATTATATCTCTCCAGTACTACCAGTCAAATCAACGGTGCATTTTCATTGCATTTAAATTGTATCTTTCATAAATTTGAGCTATAATTTCATTTTTTTTAATTTTAGTTACGAAATTTCTATATTCAAAATATTGGTAAAGATCCAAATTTTGATTTAACAACAATAGAAACAGTTCAACGATTAAGTCAAGATGTATGTATGATTAGTAGAACATTTTTATACGCCCACATTGAAATGTGGTCATATATTGTCGTGGCCTCCGTCCGTCCGTCCGTCGATCCGTCCGTCGGTCCGGCGTCCACAATTGCTTGTGGACGCTCTACAGGCTAAAGTTAATATCCGATTGACTTTAAATTTATACACAGTCTTTAAGGTCATGAGACGAAGAAGCCTATTGTTTTTCAGCGATTTCCGATAATTAGTGCCAGAGTCATGGCCCTTGATCACTTCAAAAAATCTTGTGGACGCTCTAGAGGCCAAAGTTAATATCCGATTGACTTCAAATTTATACACAGTGTTTAAGGTCATAAGACGAAGAAGCCTATTGATTTTCAGCGATTTCCGATAATTAGTGCCAAAGTTATGGCCCTTGATCACCTCAAAAAATCTTGTGGACGCTCTAAAGGTCAAAGTTAATATCCGATTGACTTTAAATTTATACACAGTGTTTAAGGTCATAAGACGAAGAAGCCTATTGATTTTCAGCGATTTCCGATAATTAGTGCCAGAGTTATGGCCCTTGATCACTTCAAAAAATCTTGTGGACGCTCTAGAGGCCAAAGTTAATATCCGATTGACTTTAAATTTATACACAGTGTTTAAGGTCATAAGACGAAGACGCATATTAATTTTCAGCGATTTCCGATTGTTAGTGCCAGAGTTATGGCCCTTGATCACCTCAAAAAATCTTGTGGACGCTCTGGGGGCCAAAGTTAATATCCGATTGACTTTAGATTTATACACAGTGTTTAAGGTCATGAGACGAAGAAGCCTATTGATTTTCAGCGATTTCAAATAATTACTGCCAGAGTTATCTCCCTTGATAACTTCAAAAATTCTTGTGACGCTATAGAGGCCAAAGTTACTATCCGATTGACTTCAGATTGATACATAGAGTTTAAGGTGTTGAAACGAACAAGTATTTTGATTTTCAATGAATTTAGATAACTGAACAGCTAAATCCATGATATTAAATGTTTCATGTATATACTAATTGTTAGCGTGGGGTAAAACTTTATAAAAAGCAAACAAATTGTAATGATTTTTTAATAATTACATAATGAGTTGTTACTCAGATTTTAGTGTATTACAAATGTTTCATTACCAAAAAAAAGTAAAAATATGCGTAAAGCAATCAAATTCTAATGATTTTCTGATAATTACATAATGAGTTGTTACTCTTAATCAGTTTTTAGTGTATTACAAATGTTTCATTACCGAAATTAGTAAAAATATGCGACAACCCTTGTTGACTGCCCGGACGATTTAGCTGCTGTGGGCGTATGTTTCGTTGCCTGGCAACCTATCTTTGTTGTTTTAGACAATTCTCCCGTATTCTGGAAAAACCTAGTAACACTGTTGAATGTAGTTTTGAGTAAACAAAGGAAAACTGTTTTGTTAAGCTACTGAATATATATATCCAATTTTATTTTGTCTTTTTAGATGAAGATAATTAGAAGCCCTTTCGGTGAAGGAGCAAAAGACCTATTATTATATACATGTGTACTAAGTCCAAATATGGGTTTAACTCAATTTTCACCAAAATTTGACTTGCTAGGTTTTTATACGCCCACATTTTCATGTGGACGTATTATGGCGTCGCCCCTGTCCGTCCGGACGTCCGTCCGTCCACAATTTGTTTGTGGACTCTCTACAGGTCACAATTCTTATCCGATTTTGACGAAACTTGAAATATAGGTTTATCCCCATAAGATCTCGATTCCTTTCGATATTGGCATGTATCGGATAAGAACTTCATGGATTATGGCCCCTGATTGTACGAAATATCATGTTTTTAGCTTGTGGACCCTATAGAGGTCACAATTTTGAACCGATTGTGATGAAACTTGACATGCATGTTTATAACCCCAAAATCTTGGTTCCTTTCGATATTTGCGCCCATCGGATCGTAACTTCCTGAATTATGGCCCCTGATTGTCCGAAAAATCGCCCTTTTTAGCTTGTGGTCCCTCTGGAGGTCAAAATTATTATCCGATTTAAAAAACCGTTTGATTATATCATCGTTACATGGTAATGAGGGTTGAGTTCAAATTTCGTGAAAATCGGACCAAAATTGACAAACAAAATGGCTGCCGTTTGTACGCGAATAGTGTGAAAATATGTTATATCAAGGTTGTGGACCCTATCGAGGTCACAATTTTGAACCGATTTTGATGAAACTTGACATGTATGTTTATAACCAAAAGATCTTGGTTCCTTTCGATATTTGCACCAATCGGATCGTAACTTCCTGAATTATGGCCCCTGATTGTCCGAAAAATTGCCCTTTTTAGCTTGTGGTCCCTCTGGAGGTCAAAATTATTATCCGATTTAAAAAAACGTTTGATTATATCACCGTTACATGGTAATGAAGGCTGAGTTCAAATTTCGTGAAAATCGAACCAAAATTGACGGAGAAAATGGCCGCCATTTGTACGCGAATAGTGTGAAAATATGTTATATCAAGGTTGTGGACCCTATAGAGGTCACAATTTTGAACCGATTTTGATGAAACTTGACATGCATGTTTATAACCCGAAGATCTTGGTTCCTTTCGATATTTGCGCTCATTGATTCGTAACTTTCTGAATTATGGCCCCTGATTGTACGAAAAATCACCCTTTTTAGCTTGTGGTCCCACTGGAGGTCAAAATTATTATCCGATTTAAAAAAACGTTTGATTATATCACCATTACATGGTAATGAAGATTGAGGTAAAATTTCGTGAAAATCGGACCAAAATTGACAGACAGAATGGCCGCCGTTTGTACGCGATTAGTGTGAAAGTATGTTATGTCAAGGTTGTGGACCCTATATAGAGGTCACAATTTTGAACTGATTTTGATGAAACATGACATGCATGTTTATAACCCAACGATCTTGGTTCTTTTTGATATTTGCGCCCATTGGATCGTAACTTCCTGAATTATGGCCCCTGATTGTACGAAAAATGACCTTTTTTTTTAGCTTGTGGCCCCTCTGGGGTCAGAATTATTATCCCATTTAAAAAAACGTTTGATTATATCACCGTTACATCGTGATGAAGGTTGAGGTCGATTTTCGTGAAAATCAAACTAAAATTGACAGCTGTTCTTGTCAGGCCATCCATCCTTCATCACGAACAAGGGGAAACCACGCTAGAAAATCTAGATGAACTTTGTCACCCAATGCAGGGATCAAACACCAAACCTCAAGGCAACCAAGCCAGCATCTTACCCACTTAGCAACATGATCCCCAGTCGAATTTGAAGCCTACTGAAATGAACCTTTATAACCCAAATATCTTAATTCATTTCAATATTTGCACATATCAAATTCTAATTTAATGATGTAGGAAAAATCACTTTCGGTATTGCTTGTTCTCTATCCATCTCTCGAAAATGTGGGCGTATCCTGCCTGGCAGTGCCAGCCTATCTTTCCAGATTATGGGAGAATTCCTTCAATTACCCAAAATAAAGATAGGTGTTATATTTAGATGGCATGTTTTTCTCAAATGAAAATGCCTTCACTCTTGAAAGTTAACTGCATTTTAATTTCTGTTAGTAGGTGCAGGAGGACCCCACCACACATAAACGTCTAAATTGCGTACAAGATACATGATAGAAATTTCAAACAATGAACAAGAAATGTTTATTAAACAGAATGAATGGATCTGGGGGCAGCCATGAGTGTGCATGTTCTGTACAGTCCTAGGCTTGTGTTTTTGCACCTGATAATTGTAATCTCAGAAAGATAGTGCCTATTCTAGCTGGGGTTTTTTTGTAGGGAAACCTATATTTTATAAAATATGTAAGATTCTTATAACATTATGAGAATATGTCTGGTTAATTATAGTATGATTATTAATACAGCTAATTCCATTGGATTCTCGCTACACAGAATATCCAGTCGCAAGCCATATTATTTGAAGAGCAGAATGTTATGAAACGATCTTCAGTGTATTCATAATTATCACCTGTTGATTTGTTTAGAAAGATTTGATATCATGATAACAATTTCTTCTTAACGCTGTAAACATATCATTACATCAGACTCAACTGTTCAAATTTGCAGAGATTGTTCAGAATTGCTTATTTCCATTGTTTTTATTCAAATTTGTTAAGACAGTGTTTTCAATAGATTTTAAAGAGGTAATGTTAAAAAATTTAGCAACCTTAGATTTCAAGGAGGTATCTTTTGTTCGCATATTAACTTTAAAGCTTGCAGAGAGAATCCATATTTGATATTTGAAAACCGACTTACTCCTGCCAGATTTGTGTTACCATGATGTTAGAACTAGCACTGATCACTTTATGTTACTATTATAATAATTATTTTAATGATTGTTACAGATTACAAATCTAGACAGTTTTCAGTTTATCTTAGATGATATACAACGAATACAAACTGATTTAAGATCTGGTAATAATACAAATACATCTATGTCTGAGAATATTGGTCTTTTGCTTTGTGGAAGAAAAAGATTTAATTTTTCTATTGGTGGTGGGAATGGGAATGGAAACTCATCATCACCACTACTTAATACGAAACCACTTGATCCTGAAGAAAAAGCTAAGTCAGAAAGAGAATACAAAGATTCAAGTAAGTTTAGTAATTATTTTTATTAGCACATCATTTATGTAAAACAAATGATGAGTAAAATACAACCAATCAATTTAATGTCAATATCTATAGTTATTTTACACCTGAATTTGATCACCTGTTATGATTATTAAAGGATTTAAAGAGGCAGTATAACTTTCACCAAGTAAGAATGATTTTGAATAATAGCATATTCAAAATATGTATAGACTCTGGTTATTACTAAAATTACCATGAAGTATTTTGCTCCAGCATTATTAAACTCCTTGAAGATATTAACTTTTGAATGAATTATGTTTATGTTTGTTTTCCAGCACCATTTTGTAGAAATTTGTACATGTCATTTGAAAACAATCCGGTTTGGAAGTTTCTGAAGCCATTTATTTTAGGAGTAATTCCATACTCACCTGATACTCCACGTGTTCGAGAAATCATCAAATTAGTAAGTCAAGTTAACGTAATTATTGTAAACAGTCCGATTTGTCACAGGATTAATCCGATTCCTTACAGGATTAAATAGTGTGTTGGATGTTGACATATCTGGAATGAGTGGTGGTTGAAGGGAAAGAGCTCTTGGTTCTTTTTGATATTTGCACATATTGGATCTTAACTTCCTGAATTATGGCCCCTGATTGTCTGAAAAATCACCTTGTTTAGCTTGTGGTTACTCTAGATATCACAAGCATTATCCGGTTTAAAAAAAACTTTTTAGTATATCATTGTTACTCCCTAATGATGGTTGAGTTTGAAATTTGTGAAAATCTGACCAAAACTGCACGACTCATGGATCACTGGCCACCCCTCATACGCAAATACTGTAAGCATCTGGTGTATCAAGGTTGTGGACCATCTAGAAGTCATAATTTGGATTAGATTTTGATGAAACTTGAAATATATACCCAAAGTTCTTGGTCCTGTCGATATTCGTGTGCATCAGATCGCAACTTCCTGACTGTAATACACTAACGATCAATTGTTCCACCAGTACTTTAAAGCCCCAATAACACTCTTGTTATAACTGAAAACTATGTACCAATCTTCATTCTGGTCAACAAATCGTACTATTTTAGAACATTCCAATTAAATGATGATATAAATATCATCTTAACACACCTAATTTAAAAAATTGGAAAAATTCAACCAATTGATTTGAAAAGTCTAACGTAAGCCTTTTCAAATGTGACTTGGAATTTAAAATATTTTCGAACCCCCTGGACAAATAAAATAGGTTGTAATGGATAATTTACTTAACAGGTAGGACATTTAAACATCTAGTACTTAGAATAAGAGTTTTATTTATTTTCTGGAGCTACCAAGCCAGCAAGAATGTTATTGTCCCTTTAACCAGATGTTGATGTTAGCATGTGACTCACTTTGAATACACATATTAGGTTGTGAAATGAATATCTCAATAAGACATGTTTAACCAAATGTTTACAAGTTGAAAGTAGAGTTGTTGTAAAATAACTATGTACTATTATTGTGATATCATGATTATTAGAAGTGACCAGTGTAGTTGATGATTACTAAAGGTTAACACTATGTAATTGTATTTTTCAGGCAAATCGTACCTTCCTTGATGTTTCATTGCTGATAAATTTGGCTGATGATTGGGCTGGTTTTTCACCAAGCCTTTATCGTTTTCTTAATGATGATATCAATGGTTTAAGAGTAAGTACAAGACAAGAATAACAATTTACT
This sequence comes from Patella caerulea, assembly GCA_036850965.1. Taxonomy (NCBI): domain Eukaryota; kingdom Metazoa; phylum Mollusca; class Gastropoda; family Patellidae; genus Patella; species Patella caerulea. Next base: position 274,476 of record JAZGQO010000008.1, on the reverse strand, counting down.
ATTTATTGTATAATATTGTCTTGAATACATCCATCTTGTGTTTTGTAAGTGTTTGGTCCAGGTCTTACCTTATTCCAGTGGTTCTAGTAAATTAAAATGAGATAATTGGTATTGTTTGATATTCTTTCTGCTGGCTAATCCATACAATTTCTGCTGTTTTGTTTCACAGTGGTTTGTTAAATCAACTTGGTGTGAAAGGTTTGAAGAAGGGAGTATCCTGCCTACATCATTGGGTTTCCTTGATGGCCTTCTAGGTAACTTATTAACGACCCAGAGTAGAATACCAAAGGGTTCTTGTGCTAGAATTGGTCAATTTATTTCTAATGATGCTGATAATAGTGGTTATGATTGGAGAGATGCATTAAATAATACAGATGAATTGATCAAAGAGTTAAAACAATACATGCAGGTAATTACAATGTATATACTTATATAATGTTCCAAGCATTACTTATATTCAAGGACTTTCCATTGTAAGCTGCACACATAATTTTTTAAAATCAAATTTAACTCCATTAAGCAACCAATTTCACTGCGCCACAATTGCATACCAAAAAAAGAAAAAGGATTAATATGGCAATCTAACAATCTGATAAAAATACACATCTATATTTCGTTCCATTTTTTTATACTTTCGATATCCTACACTACATGAAGATTTTACAAGTTGTACTGTAAGGTTGTGTACGATTGGCTTTTGACCCTATGATGCCTGTGGTTCATCAACAATTTTGTGCACGGAAAGTTTCCCTCTTGGGCACAGTTTTGCAAACAGACCTGCAGTGTGCTTTTTAAATGATTAGTTTTGCATATCATTATATGCGGGGGGGGGGGGGGGGGAGGGGCCTAGTGGTCTAGAGTGCCGCGCTTCAAACTCTGGCTGGCCGGTCACCTCTGGCTTGCGGCTGTGATTTCAAGCCCTGGTGTGAGCGTATGTGGCATGGAAATAGGAGCGCCTTCTCAACCTCGTGGGTTTCTTCTGGGCACTCCGGTTTCCACCCACTGCTAAAGACCCTAGACGCAAGCGAATTATTGAAATAAAATAAAACCATGTTAGTCCCAAAATGACCTAGTTTGTGTCGAGTGGACGTTAAACCCCATTTCTCTCTCTCTCTCTCATTATATGCGATTTTTCATACATATTTTCTCAATGAAATCCCAGGTAAGCTGAGAGGTCCAGTATCAATTGTCTGGTCTTTAGTTGATTACAGTAGATTAGTAGGTGTGAAGTGGTTGCAATATGTGCATGCAGGCATTTGATTGGTGTATAGGTGTAGTCTTTAACGACCTCTATTGTTTTGAGCCTCGTAATGAATTTGCATATTTTGATTGAGGGATGATTAATGTAAACCTTGTCTACAGGATTGCTATCTATTTGATAGCGATGGGTGTTTTCTTGTTTTAAACGGAATTTCCATGTAATTTGATCTTCTCTTTTGTCATGTTTGCTAATTCCTCACTGCTGTATTCTAAATAGTCCAATTCATTTAGTGACAACCCTCCTTCACTAGTTTATTTGCTTGCTCTTTGCTGAAAATTTTGGAGTACTCAGTTAATGAACAATGAGTAGCATGTGGTAAAATTTCAAGTTTTAATACGCGTTTTCATGGACCCAGCATGCAACGCGCGTCTGGTGTAGTTCTGGTTTCGAGTCAAGGCCTTATCGACTGTAAACAACAACAATGATACGTCGTCTGCCATAAAGCTGTCATGGCCAACACGCAAATAAACAAATATGATCGAGAAATACCTACTCCACGCAGCTACAAACAAGTTAAAGCTTTATCATTACCAAATTTGAAATTATTATGTCTGAACACAAGTGTTAATATCGAAGGGATTGGCAGAGATGCACTTGAAGTTCTTTTATGTGAGAGCATAGGAATCTCGTATACTGGTTCAAAGAAAGTCCCACCAGAAGCTAAACTTCCATATCCCGTTGATCACTGCCTTGACAAAAAAGAACTAGAAGAATTTGAAAAATTAACTCCTGATTATGTTCAGTCACTTCAAGGATGGACCAAACACATTGAAAATCTTCCAGATATTGATATTGGCACAGTTAAAAAATATCTTCTTGCGACCAACACGCCAGAATTTTCAAAACAAATAATATCTGGTATTTATTCTGCTGAAATGTTGATCTGGACAAAGCATGGCTATATTGTTGTTCCAATTGATTATGATGATCAATATTGGCAGGTTCAAATTTTGCCAAGCTTAACCTTTTTTTTTGAAGACTACATTGCCGTAGAAATCCTAACTTCACGTGTCAATAAAGGTCTAGAACTTTATTCATCGTCTACAGTAGAATCCGTATGAGCAGCCACTCCTATTCAGCGACATCTCCTTGTAAGCGGTCACAATAAATTCTCCCCGTAAAAATTCCATTGTTTATTCAACGGCCACTCCTCTAACGCGGCCAGCGGTCACTATTTTACCGATGAATTGAGAAAAATAGCGCTCATTCAACGGCCACTGTTGATATCCGCCATTTTGTTTTGACTGTCGCCATGGTTCCCATTCGCTACTTGCCTCTCCTTAACCCTAGATTAAGTGTTAATCAGCACCAATAAGCCAGTTGAAAGAAACAATAAACATATCAATCAACCGATGTTTTTCGGTTAATTAAGCCTTTGATATTTATTAAGAGTTAATCCCTACTCAACAAGTCGGGTGAATGAAACAATGAAAATGACAACAACTCAGAGATCATCGGTTAATTATACCTTTGTTATTTAATCCTGCCCAAGCCACAATAGTCAGTATAAAATTATCACCCCACACAAACCTTTCATTTATTGATTCAAAATGTCTAAAGTACGGAAAGTTTTAACGGTCGAGGAACGAGTAAAGGTCATTAACCTCTCAGAGCAAGGTCAAAGCGGTAGGCAAATAGCAGAGTCGATAGGTGTTGGCAAAACGCAGATACAGAATATTTTGAAGAGAAAGGCAGAAGTGTTAGAAGAATATCAGGTCTGTGCCCCAGATAGAAAGCGTGTTTTCGGCTGTATGAGCGGTGAGCGGGCAGATGTGGATATGGGTGTCGTAGACGATTTCAAGTCAAAAGTTCCGCATTTGTGCAGTGATCTATTAGCTGAAGAGATAGGAGGGGAAAGAAATGATGATATTGATAACGAAAGTGAAGAAGATGAAGAATTAAAAGAACAAAGTGAAAAATGTTGTAATATAGAAACAGCCTTAAACTATTGTGACCAAATAAAAACACTAGCTGAAAAAGAGAGTAATTTCGAACTTTTGGATGCTGTCATGAATGTTAGAGACATAACATCAAAATTAATTATTACAAAATCAAAATGTGCCAAGCATCCAAAAATTAATGACTTTTTTGTTTAATGTTTGTTTGTTGTTGAGATATATACATATTGTTTTTTATTAAGATATACACATTGTTTGTTATTAATAAACTACCTGACACAGTTACCTTATTTAAGAGTTATCTTTTCTTTTTCTATTTTAAGAGTTATCTTTTCTTTGTCCTATTAAGAGGCCACTCCCATTAAGAGGCCACTCATGGCATTTCCCTTGAGTGGCTGCTTAATACAGATTCTACTGTATATTGAATGAGTTTTCAGACTCAGAGAGCAGTTCAAGTGATTCAGTGGATGATCGACAATCAGACGTGGATAGCGATAGTTCAAGTGCATCTACATGTGGAATTATTGTTAATTCTATAGATGTTGAGGTTGATAATCAAACTATGGATCATAGCAGTGATGATTATAATAACTGGACACTAGGATGCAAATCTAACTGTAGAGTCAATAGAAAACCTACATTTTCAAAAGTTAAGGGGCAGCTCATTGCTTGTGATACAAATTTGGTCTGTGCTCCCGCAACTTGGTATGACTTTTTTTGTGAGGGATTTAGGTGACTGTCACATAATTATAAACTTCAAAAGAAATATGTGTGTAAAAAGTGCAGGGAAGTTCATCCAGATAAAGAAAATCTAATGACAACTTTTGGATTCTTGTAATACTGTTCCAATTCTCGTGCCAATTTGAATATGTTTTTAATTTATTTTTGAATACCACCTTTTCTGTAAAAGATGATTAAATCTCAAAACAATTATACCAGTACTAAAAATATTATTTAAAAATTGTACAAGAAGGTAATGGGAATATAATTTGTTAAATTATTGTTGTATTGATTCAATGTTATTTCATTTAGCACTGGTACATATATATATATATATACTAGTACATGTAATTGCAATAAAATCTAAGTTATTGTGCCGTTACAGCGTTTTGTTTCAGCAGCATTAATTTATAAAAGAAAAAAAAGATCTGATAATGAAAAGGGGTTTCACAGTTTAACATCCTTCTTTTCTGCACTGGCTGGGCTTATGAAGTTAGGCAACATCTGTAAAAGATGATTAAATCTCAAAACAATTATACCAGTACTAAAAATATTATTTAAAAATTGTACAAGAAGGTAATGGGAATATAATTTGTTAAATTATTGTTGTATTGATTCAATGTTATTTCATATAGCACTGGTACATATATATATGTATATATATACTAGCACATGTAATTGCAATAAAATCTAAGTTATTGTGCCTTTACAGCATTTTGTTTCAGCAGCATTAATTTATAAAAGAAAAAAAAGATCTGATAATGAAAAGGGGTTTCACAGTTTAACATCCTTCTTTTCTGCACTGGCTGGGCTTATGAAGTTAGGCAACATCAAGAGCAGACCTGAGGTCCCCTGGGCACTGTTTCTTGAAATCTTAACTAAAGATAAAATCCACATTTTAGTAGATACTACAATTTTGATTGGCTTCGCACTAAAATTAATTTACTTTTATCCAATCATATTACTAAAATTTGGATTTTAGCTTCGTTACAATTTCGTGAAACAGGCCCCTGGTTAATAAACAAAACCTGTCTGGGCATAACCATATTTGCGCAAGTAAATTTAATTTAAGTCAGAATCTTCAAAATTGAACAGAATTAGGATTGGGAAACTTGCTTATTAACTTTGTTTCGATAATTAAGAAAACTAATGAAAACATTTAAATGTCACAATTTATTAAACAAAATGTCTTAATTCTAGTGCTAAACATTCAATTGTTCAACAATTAAAATTTATAACATATATATAACAGTTAAAATAATCACAATTTATAACAATTAAAATAATCACAATTTATATTACAATTAGAATAATATTTATAACAATTAGAATAATATTTATAAGAACTACAATAATATTTATAGCAATTTACATTACAATGTATCATGTACAGCAAAATATCAAGTAAGTAGGTCTACACATACATGTACAGGACACATACATGTATGTACAATGTGCTTTTGATAAACCCAATAATTATGCTCCAGAGACTAAGCTAAATGTCCAATAGACATTAAATTTATACACAGTATTTAAGGTCATGAGTTTAATTTGTAAATGTCTTCATTTCTACTAACAAATGAAAAAAAATATATTTGACAACTCTTGTTGACTACCTGGACGACTTATCTGCAGCAGGAGTATGTTAAGTTGCCTAAGACTTCACAATAGGAGTTTGAAAATTAACTAAATAGGCATATACAGTAAACACCTGCTCAGCTATATATGTTTCATCGACAACTGTAGTTCCCCATGCAAAATGTGATACGTTTTGATACGCTGAATTGCACATTCAATATGGATACGCACACTTGAGATCGTGTTGGACAATGACCATTCTTTAGCAGACAACTGAGGTCTCTCTCGTCCCTTAAATGGTGGCATATGTAATTTCACTAACATATCATTTAAAATACCTTCAATTACAAAACTTCTGTCGGCCATAACAGACCCCTTATCAGTCTCAAGTCTCTGCAACAGATCTGCTGAATCAGATGTAATATGTCTGTCTGAAGCACGACCACTATAGGCACGACTAACATATGTTATTCCTAACTGGAGGCGGATACCAACAAGAAATTTGAAAGTGTTATGATGTTTGTAATTTGAAAAAAACTGTTTCTTTTCTTCTAATTTACTTGGGTTTTGAACAAACAACTCTGTGCAATCAAGTATTACTGTAACATACTATTCAAATAAAGTAGGGGATATTTGATTTTTAAGTGTTATTAAAGTCACCTAATGAAACTGACGAAGAAACAAATGACAAAATGAAATGAAGTTCACATTCATCGATTTATTCCAAATGATCGTTAGACTAAGTAAGGCACAGATTGACCATTATAAGGGTAAAATGATACCCAGGGTCAAACAGCAAAGTTACCACAGCATCACAACAAAGTCAGTAACGGGTAAATCCTCCTCTGTTTGCCAAACAAGCATTGATCCGACGTGGCATACTCCTAATGAGATGTCTAAGGTCATTTTGGTCCAGATTGTCCTATTCCTGTTGCAACGCAGCAGCAAGTTCTTGGACATTGGCAGGACGTTGATGTAACCTCTGTCCAAGCATGTCCCAGACATGCTCGATGGGGGAGAGGTCGGGACTCAGTGCTGGCCAAGGTAATGTGGTGATGTTCTGTTGTTGGAGGTAACCTGTAACGATCCTGGCCCTGTGACATCTTGCGTTATCATCCTGGAAGATGAAACGGCGGCCATGACGTCGTGCGAACGGCACAACATGGACTGCCAAGATGTTGTCCCGGTCGTACTGGCCTGTAACACTCCCCGCAACAACATGTAAAGCCGTTCTTCCAGCAACAGTGATGCCTCCCCACACCATAACAGAACCACCCCCAAATCGATCATGTCTGATGACGTTAACGTCTTGGAAGCGCTTGTTTCGACGACGCCACACCCTCCTATGTCTGTCCAAAAAATCAACAGTGAACCTTGACTCATCTGAAAACATCACATTGCTCCAGCGCCGATTATCCCATTGTTGACGATCACTACACCAACGACGTCTTGCTTGAATGTGATGATCTCTCAAACAAGGGATCACGCAAGGACGTCAGGCGCGAAGGTGACCCCAATGCAGTCGATTCCGAATCGTCTGGCCACTCACTCTCACACCAGTGTCTGTTTGAAGACGAGCGCTGATCTGATTTGCTGTGATGACACGATTTCTCAAGGCCAAGGTACGGATAAACCGATCCTGGGCTTGAGTTGTCGCCCTTGGTCGACCTGAGCGTGGTCTGTCCTGTACAGATTGTGTATCACGGTATCTGGACCATAGCCTGCTTATGACAGACTGAGAAACATTCATCGTCTGCGCCACAACCGCCTGTGTTGTGCCGATCTGTAGCATGCCAAGGGCACGTAACCTTTCATTTTGGGTAAGCCGACGCATATCAAAATTTGTTTTCTGGTCACTAAAACAATTAAACTGATGTTTCCACCCTGATTTCAATGCCACAATGACTGTAACATTCAAAGTCAGAGTCGTGCAAATCTTGGGTTGGACCCCCATGATGATCCCAAGCATCACCTGCATTCCATGCGGTAGCTATTGGTGCGTTTGGGCATCACATGTAACTGGAAATGTTTCTTCTGTTAGGTTCTATAGTGACTTTTTTCGTAGTCATTTGCATATTTTAGTATTATGCTCCCAAAATCAAATATCCCCTACTTTTTTTGAATAGTATATGAACCCATAGCATGTGACTGGTTCTCCTCAGTGATGTTTTTGAGTTGGAAGTTAACACAACAGTTTAAGGTCACTGTACATTAAGTTTATCCAAGAACTGAATATTGAAGATACTGTTCCAGTTGAAATACTGAACCTCTGTGCCAAGTCTTCAGTTAGAAGTGGTGATTTTAACCGCACCATAGTTAGGAAAAACTCATCCAGTAAGCTCTTCTTTCTGTCTTGACCTGGCTTGTTTGTGTAAACTTTAGTAAAATTTTCTGTTCGTAGAGTAGTATTTCCTCTCCAGTAATTCATGTTTTGCGCACATGGCTCAAGAAATTCAAATAATGCAAGAAATGTTTCATAATTTGGAAAACCAGTCCAATACTGCATTTTTTTGTGATTGCTATTGCTCTTGATCTGATCCAAATCTAAAACTTGATTTTTGTAAATTTCATTTAATTTTTCTAAATTTTCTAGTTTCTTCATTTTCGCTTCTATCTCTGGTAAAATTTTTTTGATTGCTTAATCCATTTCTTGCATTTTTGTAACAATATAATCGTGATCTTCCGGCTGTGGGGTAAGAACATGTTTTTCCAAATCTTTAATCTCTATGGGCTGTGAAAATTTAAGGCGACAACGCTTCTTAGGCAGGATGGATGAATTCTGATGTTCTTTCAGTGGAGACAAGACGGGTCCACAGGTCTGCTGGGCCTTGGTGTTGGTTCCTTTTTGAACGAAAATACTGTTGGAACAAAGCCTTGGTCTGAGGGATTACTTCCTTTTTTACCTGAAAATACAAGACTATACTATGGTGGACTATGGTTGCCATAGCAAAAAAATAATATTTTGATAAAATTTTATACTATTTTATAAAAAAAACTTTTTTTATTCCATAAATTTTTTCGTTTTTTTTAAATTCATATAAAAAAAAAAAAAAAATTTATTTCACGACAAATTACTTTTTTTTTTATTTCATACAATTTTTATTTTATTTTATAATTATTTTTTTATTCCATAATTTTCTTCTTTTTTTTTTTGAAAAGCAAATGTTTTATTTTATTGTATTTTTTTTTATTCCATAAAACTTTTGTTTTTTTTTAAAATTCAAAAAAAAAAAAATCTTTTTATTAATAATTTTTTTTTTTAATTCATAATTTTTTTTTTTAATTCATAATTTTTTTTTATTTTTTTTAATCTTATAACATTTTTTTTTTTTTACACATCCCCTTCTTTGCCATTTGCCATAATGGCTTGGTTATCCAGCCATAATCAATGATATCTGATTGCGAGTTGTCTCCCTTACGAAGTAGCCAGATTGTCAAGTTTTGACTTTCAATAAACAATCCAAAATGTCAAAACCTACTACATGTAATAACAAAAGAAAGTGGGATGATATGAAAAAGGCAATGGCAAATCGCCGCAAAGGACGAGCAGTTGGCACTAAGGCCGAAGAATCAGACGTGACAATTACAGTGCAACGATTGTCTGAAAATGTGGAAGGAAAGTGCCAGAAATACCAAAGAATGGGACCGCTGACAATGGTCAAGATTAATGGTGATGTCACATTAGATTCCATAAGGGACGCATGCATCAAGGGATTTGACATCCCGGCAGAAAAATATTCTTGTGACATTATGGCAGGTGAAAGAGGCCCATCCCTATCTGACATAAGTCAAATAAAAAATATTAACAAAGTTCTTCATATCTGTTTTTATCACCAAGCCGACACATATTTCTTCTTGTAGGCCTACTAGTAGTAGGCGTAGTGCTAATAATATGCCTAGTAGTAGTAGTAGCAGAGATATAGACCAAATTGGTAATCGTAATAGTAATGGAAGATCAGCTTGTCCGGATAGCACAGTACTATATTCTATACCTGCTGAATCTCATTTACACAGTTCTAAATCTGATGGGCCTAGCCAGTATCCAGTTTCTGTCTCCCTATCATCTATGCTAAAATTAGGAAAACTCATAAAACCAGAGTACACAGAGAAAGAAGTGATGGAACTGTCATTGGAAAAATTTGACATTAAAACAAAACAATGGTGTGAGCCGATAGAAGTAAAAATGAGTGTTTGCACAAAGCCATTTGGCAGTATTTTGTCTTAAAAAAATATTTGGTAGATCAGATACAAACCATTGAAGCAGTGTTTGGATCAGTTGAGAACCACCCAAGGAAGTCAGTACAAATGAATGCACTTGCAAATAACTTTGCTTTAAGTCTTAAAATTGAATCACCACCAGAATATGGACCCGTTTTTTCCTTTAATGAGGTATATTTTGCCAAAACAAGCAGGAATGACTTTGTAAGCATTGAAAAATATATTCCTGGGGACTTCAAGAAATACATAAATAACACAGGCGTAATTGTAAAAGCCAACACACCAGATTTAGAACTCTCTTTGAAAGCAGAATCATTTGTGCATTTTACTTACGAAAGATCAGACCATAGTCTCATGGTTGTTGACATCCAAGGATCCGAATATAAATTATATGATCCCGAAATAGCAACGTCTATATTAAATGAAGTGAAAGATGGGCTTGATGGAGAGGTGTTCTTCTGCATGGGCAATTTGTCATCAATGGCCATTGAAAACTTTCTAAAACAGCACATGTGCAATACATACTGTACAATGTTAGGATTAAAAGGAAACAAATAAAAAAAAAACAATGAATATTTTAATACTGAACATTTTGTGTTTGAATAAGACATAATAGTAGTACATTCATGTTTACATAATACAGAAGGTTCAAAAAGAATCTTTTAATATTTTATTTGGTACTATGAAATACTTAGAAAATGCAAGTATTTGAGGTTATGAGTTTAGTTTTTCCAAAAAAAAAAAAATTACATAGTTAATTATGTATTTGTATTTGTTACATTGTTAATCTTTCCAGAAGCTTTGTTAGTAATTTTTTTTAACCCAAATTTGTTCCTGTTTCAAATAATAAATATTTGGGACAAGAAAACACATCTAGGTTGATTTGATTAATTAGCTAATATCCAATTGATTTCGCAATGTGGGTGATTGGCCTATGTATGAGTTAAAATTAATTGCCAGACACCCTCTTTTAATATTATAGGCATATTAACCATTTTAACAGAAAAGGTGCCTTCTGAAGTTCTCTGTACTTCAATCACATTAGATGAGCGTAAAGGGCTCATTCCTACTTGTATAAAGTAAATTAAAATCATTTCAAATAAAGCTTCTTTTTATTTAAACTTAGTAGTCACACAAAGGTATCCTGAAGACAATATTTTTTAAAAATTTGCCATAATATTTTTTATTTTTGAAATCAATTTGTGGATGGTATAAAAAGTGAGAACAATTTGAGTTCATTCAAGACTCATTTTTAATTTGAATGACGTCACACAGCGTCATATGAACTACCAGGTGCTAAGAAAAAAACCCAACTTATATAAACTACTTGTGTGCATGGATGTTTATAAATTTTTAAAAAATTGATTTTGATAATCATAGAGTGATCATACATGTAATATGAGTCAACATATGGTACTTTTATCAAACATATCTCCTTTTGTTTTTCAATAATTAATTATTGTTTTATTATTAAATATTATATTTGTTATTGTAAAGTAGAGTTCTAAAAAGCTATATTGGCAATAATAAAGATTTGCAGTTTTGAGTTTTTGTTAGCATACTGAACCCTAATACTTTATGTATTATGTAACTACTTTAAAGGTTATATCATGTGACGGCAAATTGGTGCTGAACCAAATCAATAATCTACTAATGAGTATAAAATTATAATAATATGTTGCATTTCGCATAGTCAAATCACAAGTAGGTCCCAAAATAGAATTCAAAATTTCAACTGTTATGAAACTTCCCCATCAAATTTCCCTGAGAACTTCAATATGTATCTTTATATTTCATAAGTGTTTGGAAAACAATTTGGCAAACAAATTATCATGGTCATACCACTTTTGTACATTTTCTGCATAATGACATACATTTACAAGGAATATATTATATACCCAAAAAGAGTAATACATTTGTTACAATAATAGATCTCATCATAATGATTTTAACAATACATGTATATCTAAATAGACATAAGGAAAGAATATGAACGATGTCAAAAATATCAATACAGTATGATGTCATTATTTACATGCTTTGAAACCACAAGCACTGGATCTTGGTAACTCATACGGTTTCGTAGTTTTAAATCATAATGCAGGAACACAGCATTACAGTTTTTTTAAGGCCCAGAAAAAATAAACCCCAATATACATGTAAGCAATCGAAAAACAAACTAAACAAGCCAACAGTGAGGCTGATGTCCCCCGCCGAAATCCCAAAATAAATAGATAACACATATTGATTATTGACACAAATGTATCGAGCAATCAAACAGTACACGAAGTGTCATCCAAAAGTGTTTTATAAAGAAAAATGCTAAAACCGACGAGAAAAATGAAAATGTACCAGTACCCTAGTTAGGGGGACCCTAAAGGCAGACAAAAGGGCCCCTCTGGCCAAGGGAAAGGGCCCTCTTGTCCGAGTCAATCGTTTCTATACAATATTACTGTCAAATCCATTACTGAATGAGAACGCAGTGATTGAATTGGCATAAAAATCATCAATCAAGATGAACCTAAGTTACATGTATCTTGTCCCAAAGCGCTTTAAATGGCGATTTTAGTACAACAATTTGTCAATAAAGATAGCAAATTTTAGGAAAGAATGGTAGTGTCATATTTAGTTATAATATATGTCTTGTTAACCTAAGACTTTAAGCAAAAAACATAATGGCCTGACGTGATATACTGAACACAGTTAGTGATCGTTGTAGTACAGTATAAACCACCTATTAACTTTCCAGTGTGTTTACTATCCAGTCTACAAGTATTTCACAATTGTTTATGACAACACCAAATTTGGGGTGTTTCTCCTCCTCTAAGAAAGGGTATGGTGCTAATGTGGTTGTCTGGATGAACTGTTCCTTTGGCTAAACACCATGAAAATCATTTCAAGATCCACATATCACAAACAGAAAGATTGGACTTTCAACTTGAAGCAACATTTGCAGGGTTAAAATTAGTCTTCAAAAATAAATAAGCTTTATCAGCATCATTAGAACAAATTTCTGTTGGGTCGATATGGCGCATACACTCATCTCTGAAGTCGTCTGTAAGATATTTTACTTCTACAATACTGGCCAAATCAGCAACCTCATTTAAATCGTTATCGGAGACTTTAAAAGAACAATTCACACCACCATATTTTTCCGGATAGAAGTACAAATGTTCTGGTATTCCTGTGGGTAATTGTTTGTTATTGTTTCTTCTGCAACGATGATTATTCCACACAGTTTCTCTAAATATATCTAACTCTTTTTGAATTATTGGTATGTATACATAAGCAAGCCGTAATCTGGAAAAAAAATTAATCACTAATTTGTACGTTTATAATGTCAGTTGTGGATTATCGACCTATACCAGACATTAATTGGTGATCCTAATGTTACTGAAATCTGTATAATTGAGGAAGACACTGTAGATGGCGAACACTCCCTTAAAACTGTATTAAAGATGGACAGGCTTATACATCTGTATACTAAGAGTACTTTGCTAATTTAGACATAAATTGTCATCTGTATTGTCAAAGAAAGGATTTATATCAAGATAGTTACGCAAAGCGTGTTAACACACCCACAAAGTAGCTTTCACACAAAAATTGTGTCATGTAATAGGACTAAATTCAAACAATTGTGTGAAAAACGACAGAGACCCTCCTTGGCTACCCATAAAACCCCCATTTAAAAATAATTGATTACCTAGTTTAGTCTATACAAGGTGTACATTATTGTATTTTGTTTATTTAAATGGTATTATTCAAACAATTTGTTTCAAAATTACACCAAAAATTGATAGGGACCCCCGAAAATACCATTAAAGGCACCATCAATTGTGGACAGGTGGATATAATGTCCTATATAATACACCATGTATGGCCAAGGCTCACATTTTCCACTTGAATTGTGTTGATCAGCATAAAATATCACTGATGGGTATATCTTCTCCAGTCATAATAGTAATTATATTACCTATCTTTTTCATTTGATGGATCATAATCTCCATTTTCTAGAAGACCAGAAATCTGTTTTTTGAAGTAAATCTCCAGTCTGTGATGCAAGTCTCTCCAAAACCGTTCAATTTTATTTTCAGTGGAAGGACCATATAGAACGAAATCTGTTGCATCCTCAACTTCAATATACTTGTCAATTAGATAACAATGCATTGTGGTCATATCACCTGTTTCTGTCCCTCTGTCAACTCGTAATCTTATTGGCAATCCTATAAAATAATAATAAATAACGATTAATAGAGCTTAATCATATCCCTTTAAAACATTTTTTGTTAAACCTTCTGCTGTAAGCTTGCATTGTGTAATGATATAAGAAAGGATTAGATATTCTGGGTGCAATAGCTGAAATGTGGACACCATAAATAAAATACATAATGCTTGAAAATCTTCTTTGAATGCGTTAGGCTACATCTGAATTTGAGTATCATTTGAAGCCAATAATGAAACTTCTAGAATATTATATTTCTTGGCATGAAACAATTTTTGATCAATTTCAATTTTCTCAAATATTTATACTGGCGAGTCTTTGTTAGAAGCATTATCTATAAAATTTACACGATGAATGCTTACAATTGACAATTGATGTAAAAGTATTAGCCTTGATCATCCATAACAAAATGACAATAATGCTTTATTGTTATAACTTATAAAATATTACTGTAATAAGGATATTAAAACAAAGTGGTGAAATTATGTCTTGCTCTCATGAGCGAATATAGTTTCGAAATTTATATTTCATTTTTCGTACCAGACTGTCATAGGGTACTTGAAGTATAGGTCATTTATAATGTACTACTAACTACCTTATGATGACAATCATTACAATTTTAGAAATAATTTAATAGCTTACTTCTAGTTTCATATAAATATTCAAGATAGAATTTTCCTATGATCTTTGGATCATTGTTGCTAGTAGATACTTTAAGAAACTGAATTCTCCCACTATAGGTGTCTTGACCACCATAAACACACAAGGGAAAAGTGGATTTCTGGTAGCCGCATAATTTATCATGGCCATCTAATGACAGTGTATAGTCTGACCCCTGAAAAACAAATAATATCATTATCAAGAATAAACACATTCTACAAAAACAAAATAGCCACACAAATGTATAAAGACGGCAGCTAAATGTACCAGCAATGAATGGTTGTTAAGTTGCCCTATATACTATATGTTGTCGTATTGTTGCCATGTGTATGCAGGACCAAATTTTTGTTGTCTAGGTGTGTTGCTGAGATGTTCCTGAAAATATTACCAGAAATGTTGGCAGTGTGTTGTACAGAGCTTTTTAGACTTACTTCTGAATGAAAATTCCTTTCCCTCCTTGGACGTTTGGGTTTTCCAACACCACCTCTTTCTTCTAATCCACTAGCATCCAATTCTTGCATAACTGCATACACCAGGTCTCTGGGGACATTTAGGTGATGGATCTGCAAAACAATATATTCATGAATGCATAATATATTACCATACATTATATGTCAAGAATGGACCAAAACTGTGTAGATTTAGGGCCAGTCAATCCTCCTTTCCTTGTGCTTACGGCAAAGGTTTTAGTTAGAGGAAAGTCAGAGTTATCATTGCTCTATGAAATATGTCGCTGTTAATAATTATGTGGGCATACAGTACCTCCAAACTGTATAAAGGCAACTCATCCCAAGACAACTCATCCCAAGTTAGATTAGAAGACATCTCATCCCAAGATCAATTAATCAGTTTGTTTTTATTTTCAGTTAAAGTGGTCTTATTGAATGTTGTTATTAGCGTTTAAACTTTATAATCCTTAATCAAATTAGATTCCCTTCAGGTACGTGGCAAATTAAGGGAGATCTCTGGTTTGTCAGCATTAAGTATATATTGTTGTGTAGGTTACACGTATTTTATCATTGCTTGTTAACGTCTAGAGAAGTCTAGTTGGAACGTCGCTCAACTGAGCAGTAATTGTATTCCATAGAATTGTGACATACTCTAATTCAACAATTACTAAATGCCATTGAAAGTTTATCATCCCAAGATAAAAGACTGCTCATCCCAATTTCAAACCATGGTTACAGACTCGAATTATAAGAAAACTCATCCCAGTTTGGCTATAAAATGCATAATTATTATATATCAATATATAATAAAACTAGACCTGCATGCAGGAATGACGGGTTTCACTGGTGCCACGTCACTTTCGGTGCCACGTTACCCTTGAACATATGTCACTTCCGATACCAATGAAACCATCAAACAGGTTTCCACATAAGCATTCTAAACATCAAATAAAATTGACGAAGAATCAACCAAATCCAGCAATATCAATTCATTTTATATATATATATATGTTACTTGTAAGTGATCCTGGAAAAATTTCATTACTTCCGGTGATAATGAAAATGTTCAATTAGTTTTATGAAATCAGAAATGGCATAAGGCATCATATGGCGAAAATAGTATGTAGATCGAATAAGAATTGCCACTTTTATAGACCAAAAACCTTGAAAAGTGACTTGTAGAAAATCGTCTATTTCTCGGCAACCGTACATGATAAAAACTATTTTTTGGTATCTATATGATCGTATGGGTTCAATCGATTTGTTGATTGGGTTCAAATATCATAATTTGAAATATATTACAAATCAGACTCATTTGAAAAAAATATCTGTTTTGAAGGCTAAAAATACAGTTTTTGCCAAAATGACATTACTTCTGGTGATACTGAAAATGTTAAATTAGTTCTATGAAATCGTCAATGACATAAGATATCATATAGTGAAAATTTTATGAAAATCAAATAATAACTGACACTTTTATAGACCAAAAACCTTGAAAAGTGACTTAAGGAAAATTGTCCATTTCTCTGCAACCGTACAAGTTAGAAACCATTTTGTGGTATCTGTATGATCGTATGGGTTCAATCTATTTGATCAATAGAATCAAATATCATAATTTGAAAAAAATAACAAGTACGACTCATTTGAATAAAATATTGTTTTTAAAGGCTAAAATTTAAGTTTTGAGCAAATGACGTCATTTCCGGTGGCGGCGTAAGAGGTAAAATGGTTTGAAATAGTCCACTATGGCATTAGGCATCCAATGGCGAAAGAAAATTGAAAATCAAATAATAATTGATTCTTTTACAGCCAAAATTACGTGAAAAGTGACTCATGCAAAATTGCCTATTTCTCGGCAACTGCTTATACTACAAACTAATTATCACGCATATTCTCTTCGTATGGATGATAGCTACAAGTTTATAAAAGTTACAAAGAAATATTTTAAAATTTGAAAAGCCTGAATAGGTTGTAAATAGGTCAATTTTACACCATTTTAGCCTCTTAATCGAATTTGCTCGAAAATGAAATCGAAATTAAAAAAAACTGCTCCCTACATTTTTTGCGCCTTGAAAGGGCACACTCTTTGAGTCAAATAATGTTTCCAAAAAATAATATTTGTTTTCGATATAGGAAAATAACTGTCAAAATTGTAGTTTTTGGTAAAATTATGCCACTTCCGGTGCCGACAGATAACATTTTTGGTAATAAAAAAAATGACAATTGAGACAACGAAGCATATGAACGTTGTTTTATACAAATCGAACAATACAAAATTAATCTGGGACTGAAAAACTGAATTAGCCAATGGGGGCCAAGGAAAATTACTGAGACAATTTTTTTTACTATTTTTGCGCTAGTCAGATGACTCTTTAATTCTGTGCACAACACGACTAAAAAATATTCATAAATAAAAAAGTTTTTTGTAAAATTTTAAATTTTCGAAATTTGGCGCCTAATATCTTCGAAGATATGCCGAAAATCAAAAATCGAAAGTAGCGTAGCTATGTGCCCTGTCTCCGACTATGCCAAAATGTATCGAAAGTTAAAATCCAATGATTATTGTTAAAATTACTGCAATATTTTCAAAAACGATAACTTCGGTCATTTCGCATTGTCGCAGAACGTTCAAAATAGCTTTATCCTCTAAGTCACACCCACTTTCCCAGTAAAACCGAAGAAATCGTAACGATGCGACAAGTAGTTGCTGAGATATAGTCAAAGTGGAATTGGAATAATAATAAGAACTAAACCTGCATGCAGGAATGACGGGTTTCACAGGTGCCACATTACCCTTAAACATGTCACTTCCGGTGCCAAGTTACCCTTGAACATGTGTCGCTTCTGGTACCAACGAAACCACTAAACAGGTTTCCAAATTAACATTGCACACAAATAAAATGGACGCAGAATCAACCAAATCCAGCAATATCAATTCATTTTATACATTTGTTACTTGTAAATGATCTTGACAAAATTAAATTACTCCCAGTGTTAATGAAAATGGTCAATTAATCTTATGAAATCAGAAATGGCATACGATATCATATAGTGAAAATTTTATGTAAATCGAATATTAATTGCCACTTTTAAAGACCAAAAAACTTGAAAAGTGACTTGTAGAAAATCGGCTATTTCTCGGCAACCGTACAAGTTAGAAACCATTTTATGGTATCTGTATGATCGTATGGCTTCATTCTATTTGTTGATTGACATCAAATACCATAATTTGAAAAAGATTTCAAAACAGACTCATTTGAATAAAATATCTGTTTTGAAGGCTAAAAATACAGTTTTTGCCAAAATGACGTTACTTCCGGTGATAATGAAAATCTTACATTACTTGTATGAAATCCCAAATGGCATTAGGTATAACATGGTGTAACTTTTATGAAAATCGAATAATAATTGACACTTTTATGGCGCCAAATCCTTCAAAAGTGTCCTGTAGAAAACCGTCTATTTCTCGGCAACCGAACAAGTTAGAAACAATTTTATGATATGTATATGACCATATGAGTTGTGTTTATATGTGAATTTAAACCAAAAGTTAAAATTATTAATACATATTAAGTTATTCTTGGTTGAATAAAACATTGATTTAAAAAGTTTAAGATGCATTTTTTGACCAAATGATGTCACTTCCGGTGTCAATTTTAAATTGTAATCAACTTGATATGACACTACGTGCATTTTGAATCAAATGATGTCACTTTTATAAAAATCCAATCATAATTGACTATTTTACAGGCAAAATAACGAAAACAGTGACTTGTACAGAACTGCCCATTTCTTGGTAACTGCTTATAGTACAAACGAATTTTAACATACATTTTCTTCGTATGGATTATAGCTACAAGTTTATAAAAGTTACGAAGAAATATTTTAAAATCTGAAAAGCCTGAATAGGTTGTAAATAGGCCAATTTTACACCATTTTTAGCCTCTTAATCGAATTTGCTCGAAAATGAAACCGAAATTAAAAAAACTGCTTCCTACATTTTTTGCGCCTTGAAAGGGCACACTCTTTGAGTCAAATAATTTTTCCAAAAAATAATATTTGTTTTCGAAGAAGGAAAATAACTGTCAAAATTGTAGTTTTTGGTAAAATTATGCCACTTCCGGTGCCGACAGATAAAACTTTTGGTAATAAAAAAAATGACAATTGATACAACGAAGCATATGAACTTTGTTTTATACAAATCGAACAATAAAAAATTAATCTAGGACTTAAAAACTGAATAGGCCAATGGCGGCCAAGGTAAATTACTGAGACAAAATTCTTTAACATTTTTGCACTAGTCAGATGACCCTTTAATTCTGTGCATAATACGACTAAAAAATATTCATAAATAAAAAAAAATTTTGTAAAATTTTCAAAATTTGGCGCCTAATATCTTTGAAGATTTACCGAAAATCAAAAATCGAAAGTAGTGTAGCTATGTGCCCTGTCTCCGGCTATGCCAAAATGTATCGAAAGTTAAAATTCAATGATTATTGTTAAAATTACTGCAATTTTTTAAAAAACGATAATTTGGTGATTTCGGACATTTCGCATTGTCGCAGAACGTTCAAATAGCTTTATCCTCTAAGTCACACCCACTTTCCCAGTAAAACCGAAGAAATCGTAACGATGCGACAAGCAGTTGCTGAGATCTACTCAAAACAAAAGAATAATAATAAGAATAATAATTTTAACAAAAACAATAGTGTTTCACACAAGCTTCGCAGTGTGAAACCCTAATAATAACATAATAAATCTCACCCACCTCTCTTACTTTTTGGTGCATTGCCCTATATCCCAAAAGGCGCCCAGGTCCTTGGAGTTCTTCCTGTATTGCATTCCTTAATCTCCCAATATCAATTGTATAGTCTTATTTAATACCAAAAAATGACATTCGGCGATCTAGAGATCGCAGACTCCATGAGTATTCGCGAAATTGATCTTGAACAAAGTCAATTATTTCATGTCGTCGAAGTCCTCTAGCTACATAAGTTGCTAAACAATCCCTCAGTTCTAGGTCGTGTTTCCACAGACCATTTCTGGTTCTTAACATTGCATACACAATATAAAAAAACCTCACTCAAAACAAGCTTTTTAGGCCCAAGTAAACTAGTATTCAAAACTCACGCCTGAAGCGAAAGTAAACAATAGACTGGAACAACCGGTAACAACAACTAAGGGAGACAACTCCCAGATACAATTTGCGACTGGATAACCAGGACAATATGGCAAAGAAGGGAACGTGTTAAAAGTTTTTTCTGAATTCAAAAAAAAAAGTTTTATGGAAATAAAAAAAAAAAACTTTTATGGAAATAAAAAAAAATTTTTTATGGAAATAAAAAAAATAAATATGAAATAAAAAAAATAATTTTTTTTTATGAAATAAAATTTCTTTTTTTATTAAATGAAATAAAAAAAAAAAAATTATGAAATAAAAAAAAACAATAATGAAAAAAAAAAAAAAACTTTATGAAATAAAAAAATTTTTTTTTTATAAATACACATTAAAAAATAAAATAAAAAAATTATTTAAATGAATAAAAAAAAAATAACAATAAATAGAATTGAAAATAATTTAAAAAATAATACAAAATTTTATCAAAATAATATAAAATTTTATCGAAATAATATTTATTAGCTATGGCAACCATAGTCCACCATACTATACTATATAATGCTATTAAATATTCATTTTTTAATTCTGATATCTTTCTTGACACCCCCCACCCCCCAATCATGGTACAATATCAAAATTCTTAATATATTGTATGGTGCGCAGTCTTCAACCATCAACTTGTATTTGGGAAGTTCACAGTTTAGAAAAGTAAGACTTATAAACCCCAAACCCCATTTCGTCCATCATTCCCTAATTTAGGTAAGGTATCGGAGGGGGGGGGTCAGCTCTGAACGTCAGTCTCACAGGGCTGGGGTAATGATAATGGGTAATGATAATGGAATGTAATCATTACATTTTTATACGCCCACATTGAAATGTGGTTGTATATTGTCGTCGCCCCCATCCGTCCGTCGGTCCGGCGTCCACAATTGCTTGTGGACGCTCTACAGGCTAAAGTTAATATCCGATTGACTTTAAATTTATACACAGTGTTTAAGGTCATGAGACGAAGAAGCCTATTGTTTTTCAGCGTTTTCCGATAATAACTACCAGAGTTATGGCCCTTGATCACTTCAAAAAATCTTGTGGAGGCTCTAAAGGCCAAAGTCAATATCCGATTGACTTTAAATTTATACACAGTGTTTAAGGTTATGAGACGAAAAAGCCTATTGTTTTTCAGCGATTTCCGATAATAACTACCAGAGTTATGGCCCTTGATCACTTATGGCCCTTGATCACTTAAAAAAATCTTGTGAACACCCTAAAAGCCAAAGTTAATATCCGATTGACTTTAAATTTATACACAGTGTTTAAGGTCATAAGACGAAGAAGCTTATTGATTTTCAGCAATTTCCGATAATTAGTGCCAGAGTTATGGCCCTTGATCACTTCAAAAAATCTTGTGAACACCCTAAAAGCCAAAGTTAATATCCGATTGACTTTAAATTTATAATTAGTGCCAGAGTTATGGCCCTTGATCACATCAAAAAATCCTGTGGACACTCTAGAGGCCAAAGTTAATATCCGATTGACTTTAAATTTACACACACTGTTTATGGTTCTGAGAGGAAGAAGCCTACTGATTTTCATCAATTTCAAATAATTACCTCCAGAGTTATCTCCCTTGATCACTTCAAAAACCCTTGTTGCGCTGTAGATGCCAAACTTATCATCCAATTGACTTCAGATTGATACACAGAGTTTAAGGTGTTGAAACAAACAAGTATTTTGATTTTCAATGAATTTTGATAACTGAACAGCTAAATCCATGATATTAAATGTTTCCTATACTAATTTTTAGCGTGGGGCAAAACTTTATAAAAAGCAAACAAATTGTAATGATTTTTTAATAATTACATAATGAGTTGTTACTCAGATTTTAGTGTATTACAAATGTTTCATTACCAAAAAAAAGTAAAAATATGCGACAACCCTTGTTGACTGCCCGGACGATTTAGCTGCTGTGGGTGTATGTTTCGTTGCCTGGCAACCTATCTTTAGTGTATTACAAATGTTTCATTAGCGAAAAAAATATGCGACAACCCTTGTCGACAGCCCGGACGATTTAGCTGCTGTGGGCGTATGTTTCGTTGCCTGGCAACCTATCTTTATAACATTTCAGGCCTAAAGAAAGACCCATAATAGGCAGATTTTGCTCTTGCATAATGTATGTTTAAGAATAACTAACTTGTACACAAGTTTGTGTCCTCTATATCATTGTTTTGCCAACCATTTGTTATTAAGCTATTGAAGACTCTGAATGAACACATGAGAAACAATGCATTATATTAACAACATAAAATCTTGCTTCTGGTTTGATACCCATAAAGCTGTCACAGTTTCATCAATTATTGTTATATATCAATAACATATTTTTTACAGTGTTTCCGTTTGAATAAATTTGTACCCTATAATGATGAATCAGCATTAGAGGACGATTCAGTTGAATTTACAGCAAATAACACATTGTTAGCAGGTAAGATATATGGATTTATGTATAGGTAATAGTCTAATAATGATCACCTAATGAATACTTAAAACAAGTCACATTATCATTGTAACTCAGCCCTCATGTCTCAATATTTCAAAGATTTCACCACATTGCTACAGAAAATATACTATTAGTAAGTGCAGGGGAACTGCACCACACATAATTTACACAAAAACAAATATTATATGGACAAGACATACTCGGAGACCACAAACAATTCAGTTAAAGATGCTGGGAATGGAAACTCCACTTTATTATACGCCCACATTGAAATGTGGTCGTATATTATTGTCGCCTCCGTCTGTCCGGCGTCCACAATTGCTTGTGGACGCTCTAGGGGCTAAAGTTAATATCCGATTGACTTTAAATTTATACACAGTGTTTAAGGTCATGAGACGAAGAAGCCTATTGTTTTTCAGCGATTTCCGATAATAACTACCAGAGTTATGGCCCTTGATCACTTCAAAAAATCTTGTGGACGCTCTAGAGGCCAAAGTTAATATCCGATTGGCTTTAAATTTATACACAGTGTTTAAGGTCATGAGACAAAGAAGCCTATTTATTTTCAGCAATTTCCGATAATTAGTGCCAGAGTTAACGCCCTTGATCACTTCAAAAAATCTTGTGGACGCTCTAAAGGCCAAAGTTAATATCCGATTGACTTTAAATTTATACACAGTGTTTAAGGTCATGAGACAAAGAAGCCTATTGATTTTCAGCAATTTCCGATAATTAGTGCTAGAGTTATGGCCCTTGATCGCTTCAAAAAATCTTGTGGACGCTCTAAAAGCCAAATTTAATATCCGATTGACTTCAAATTTATACACAGTGTTTAAGGTCATGAGACGAAGAAGCCTATCAATTTTCAGCGATTTCCGATAATTACTGCCAGAGTTATGGCCCTTGAACACTTCAAAAATATCTTGTGGACGCTCTAGAGGCCAAAGTTAATATCCGATTGGCTTTTAATTTATACACAGTGTTTAAGGTCATAAGGCAAAGAAGCCTATTGATTTTCAGCAATTTCCGATAGTTGGTGCCAGAGTTATGGCCCTTGATCACTTCAAAAAATCTTGTGGACGCTCTAAAGGCAAAAGTTAATATCCGATTGACTTCAAATTTATACACAGTGTTTAAGGTCATGAGGCGAAGAAGCCTATCGATTTTCAGCGATTTCCGATAATTAGTGCCAGAGTTATGGCCCTTGAACACTTAAAAAATATCTTGTGGACGCTCTAGAGGCCAAAGTTAATATCCGATTGGCTTTTAATTTATACACAGTGTTTAAGGTCATAAGGCAAAGAAGCCTATTGATTTTCAGCAATTTCCGATAATTGGTGCTAGAGTTATGGCCCTTGATCACTTCAAAAAATCTTGTGGACGCTCTAAAGGCAAAAGTTAATATCCGATTGACTTTAAATTTATACACAGTGTTTAAGATCATAAGACAAAGAAGCCTATTGATTTTTAGCGATTTCAGATAATTAGTGCCAGAGTTATGGCCCTTATCACTTTAAAAAAAAAATCTTGTTGACACTCTAGAGGCCAAAGTTAATATCCGATTGACTTTAAATTTATATTCAGTGTTTAAGGCCATGAGATGAAGAAGCCTATTGATTTTCAGCGATTTCTAATAATTGGTGACAGAGTTGTGGCCCTAGATTAATTACTGCCAGAGTTATGGCCCTTGATCACATCAAAAAATCCTGTGGACGCTCTAGAGGCCAAAGTTAATATCCGATTGGCTTTAAATTTATACACAGTGTTTAAGGTCATGAGACGAAGAAGCCTATTGATTTTCAGCAATTTCAGATAATTAGTGCCAGAGTTATCGCCCTAGATCACTTCAAAAAATCTTGTGGACGCTCTAAAGGCAAAAGTTAATATCCGATTGACTTTAAATTTATACACAGTGTTTACAGGGTTCCCGCGGTTCTTGAAAATCCTTGAATATCCTTAAATTTAAAATTTCATTTTCAAGGTCTTGAAGATCCTTGAATTTTGCGGAAATAGGAAAATATCCTTGAATTTCAGTTAAGATCCTTAATTTTGTTGGTAATACTAGTAAGTTGATCTGAAAATCCCGTTTAGATTATAAGTAATGCTGGTTATACTATAAACAATAACTGACGTATACCTGTCAATCAACTGATCTAAATAAACAGCCGTGTTTTGTCACGTAATAACAAGATAAGCCAATGACATTTACCGTTAGGCTACCAAATACTCTCACGTGACTCCATTGTCCAATTAACATACTAGAAGCCACTACACTGACTAATCAAAATCGGTATTAGTAATTACATTAAACAATGCATAATGACGAAAAGGGAAATAACTCTGTTTTAAAAATGGCGGGAGTTTTTCCCGGTGTACCGAAAGTCAATCTGTAATAATAAAAAACAGTTTATGTCTTCAATTCCTTTTAAATATGAGATTATAACGATAGTTGGTAATGTTTTGGTTGTTTTTCAGATGAAAAATTGTAACTTTAGGCTAAAAATGTCCTTGAAAATCCTGGAATTTGACGTATATTTATCCTTGAATATCCTTGAAAAAATGTTAGACGAAGCCGCGGGAACCCTGTGTTTAAGGTCATAAGACAAAGAAGCCTATTGATTTTTAGCGATTTCAGATAATTAGTGCCAGTGTTATGGCCCTTATCACTTTAAAAAAAATCTTGTGTACACTCTAGAGGCCAAAGTTAATATCCGATTGGCTTTAAATTTATATACAGTGTTTAAGGTCATGAGATGAAGAAGCCTATTGATTTTCAGCGATTTCTAATAATTGGTGCCAGAGTTGTGGCCCTTGATTAATTACTGCCAGAGTTATGGCCCTTGATCACATCAAAAAATCCTGTGGACGCTCTAGAGGCCAAAGTTAATACCCGATTGACTTTAAATACACACACACTGTTTAAGGACATGAGACGAAGAAGCCTATTGATTTTGAGCGATTTCAAATAATTACTTCCAGAGTTTTCTCCCTTGATCACTTCAAAAAACCTTGTGATGCTATAAAGGCCAAACTTATCACCCGATTGACTTCAGATTGATACACAGAGTTTAAGGTGTTGAAACGAACAAGTATTTTGATTTTCAATGAATTTTGATAACTGAACTGCTAAATTCATGATATTAAATGTTTCCTATACTAATTGTTAGCGTGGGGCAAAACTTTTATAAAAAGCAAACAAATTCTAATGATTTTCAGATAATTACATAATGAGTTGTTACTCTTAATCAGATTTTAGTGTATTACAAATGTTTCATTACCAAAAAAAGTAAAAATATGCGACAACCCTTGTTTACTGCCCGGACGATTTAGCTGCTGTGGGCGTATGTTTCGTTGCCTGGCAACCTATCTTTCTATTATGCACAATGTAGAGAGAGAGAGAGGGAGAGAGAGATGGTGTTTAATGTCCACTCAACACAAACTAGGTAATTTTGGGACTAACATGGTTTTAAATTGATTTCAATAAGAGGTCTTTAGCAGTGGGAGGAAACTGGAGTGCCTGGAGGAAACCCACGAGGTTGAGAAGGCGACCCTATCTCCATGCCACATACGCTCACACCAGGGCTCGAAACCACAGTCGCAAGCCAGAGGTGACCGGCCAGCTAGAGGTTGAAGTGCGCCACTCTAGACCACTCGGATATCCCAACACCCCTGCACAATGTATAAATGTCTTCAATTGAGTTTACCTGTCCTTCTGTATGTCAGACTTTTTGGAAGACAATGGTAAATGCGTTGACTGGGCTCAATGATCAGAGCCTCAGTAGTGATAAGCAATACTACAGAGTCGCGATTGCCCAGTGAATCAGATGCAGGCTCACTAGACTGGAGGTCTCGGGTTAGCCAAGATAATGCGGCAAGATATTTTCTGGCATGGTTCCGTCTTGTCGGGGGTGCAGGATGGATGCCTAGAAGTGCACATTATTAAAGAAATACTGACAGTGATACTAGGGTAGGCTGTAGAGCAGCTGTCCGGATTAAGATTTTCCTTGTCGCACACTGCATGGCATATTCCCTTCTTCATTTGACCAATCGGTGCAGAAAAGTAGGATGTTCAATCCAGTTTCATTTCGGTTTGTAATACAATAACATTAGATTCTAATCAAAGTGAGTGATGTTTCATTCCATCAGTACCATGACTTCAATAACAAGTATTTTCTGTTCAGGTTAAGCAATGATAAGAAATTAGTTGTCTCGATGCTTTATGAAAAAAATAGATGTGAAAGTAATTAATTTAATGAGTGGATTGACTTGTCTTGTTTTATTGTTCACCATTTAAAGTTGCTTTCCTGGATACAAACTGGGGGATTTGATGATATGTTAGGACTAAAAACATTCAAACTAATTAATTTATTATAATTTTGCTTCAAATCCTTCTCAAAACACTCTAATTGCCAAGTATACCCCTCAATGAAAATCAATCAGAAGAGGCCATGTTTGCATCAGGGGATTACCCCTTTCTCGTCCCTATGGCAATCGCGGAGACGGGTGAGGGGTATACTGTCTGTAGTTGCAATGTTGTCTGTAATCGCTGAGTATTTATGACAAATATCGAATCCTAATTAAATTCTTGGATTATACACAGCCTGTGTCTTTTTCCGTGATTTTTATCTCAGAAAGTGTTGTAGGTCTAACTCTTTATAGAGTTTATCAACATGTACACAAAGCGCTCAATGTACTCTTGCAGACTTTGACGTCACGCGTGGGGATAGCCCTAATTGTCGGGCTGTCGATTAGGGGAACACTTACATTTTTGTCCTGTATACATTGAGAGTATACAGGACAAAAATGTAAGGGTTCCCCTTAGTCTCTCAATGTGTTTTTCAGGGAATCCAGTATTTTTCTAGTAAGATTGGATATCTCTACTTTCCATATACACCAAAATTTCCATACTTTTATTGGCAATAACCACCCTTCGCTGGGAACCCATCTTTAAAAAGTGAAATTTTTTTTACCATTTTAAGTGAAATATTTTTCACCATTTTAAGTGAAATATTTTTAAGTGAAATATTTTCCTAAGAATCATATCTTTAAATATATTATGCATGATGGTTTATTTTCAGCTCTTGTATTTGATGATATAGATGAAAAATCAACCCACATTAGATATAAGATACGTATGAATTCTGATAACGTTGATAGTACCAAGAAGATTGAGGACAGGTATGGACAATTTATTATGTTTAACAAACCTTATGTCTTTCTCTATATGGCTTTAAAAACATTTCCATGCAGAATCTTACATTGGATTATGTATGATATGTGTGAAAACAGGATTAAATCAGATACTTACCTCTGAATTTTCACTACTTGAAAAAGAATTTGTCAGGCTTTCATATCTAAAAAATCATGGAGAGCTAATGAAAGCTCTCCTGGGATTGAAAAAAATTTGAAATTGCTATCCTGGAATTGCGGACTGGAGAAGACATGTGCAATCACATGCAATACCCTCTATTTGAAGAATAAAACACTGCATTGCTATTATCATCATGAGCAAAACGAAGTTAGGGAGGAATATTTAATTGAGCTCCGCCTCTTTGTCCAGATTTCATTTCCGAAGCATATATATGTGTAATAATTTTAGAAGAATTTTTGCTCGAGAAAATAAGATGGCATATTACTTCATTAATTAATATCTTTGGCAAGTCAGTAGATTCACATACTTAAAGTACTTTAATCAACTAAGTCAATGATGGACATATTGCTATATAACAAGAGCTACAGAACCATAACAAAGTGGTTCTATCTTTCAACAAAATACATGTGATTCGAGGTATTCCTATTGCGTCATTTGGCTTAATTTAACCAATCATTTCGTCGATTGTACAGGTTCATGGTCACGAACATGCACGACTGTGCGTGATACCCTTGCGGCTATGAAGGAAACTATTGTATGTCTTTAAATCAGATGACATTCAGATTCCAGAGAGAGATTACCATCTGAGTTCCGAGAGAGCAGAAAACTCGCTCAGCGAGTTTGGCTGGCTAGTCGTTGACAATGATTGTTGTATTGTAATCTATACTATGCTTGTAATGTATCCAGCTTGATATAAAATGTAGAAATGAACAGTTGCATTGTTATTCCTGGTAAGACAAACGTCTTAAGAAAACAGCAAGAAGAAATACACAACGTGAAGGAGGAGAAAAGACATCCGAGATAAATCCTAGACGATCACAAGGCTACGAAAATATGTAGTAAGAAAAGATACATGGGTTATACGTAGGATGTGACGACCAGTTTTGGTACAGGTCCGCCCTCCACGTCTGACAAAAAGGCCAATGGTGCTACATATGTCATAAACAATATCTTTCTGAAACTGTGCACACACATCAAGCTGTTACATTTATATTTTTTGTGTTTTCATGGGAAAAAAAAATATATCTTTTATATTTTAAATAGAAATGAAAAATAGATGCACTTGAGAATTTAAAAATGGAGTCTTACCAGGAAATGTGCATTCTGGATTAGCAGAAATTAGTTAACTGGTGTTTATTAATAGCTAATAATAGGGAACACATGCCTCAAACATGAAAGCCTGAACTGTATTTAGCTGAGAAAAATGGGTGTATTATTGAGAGATTTGTAATGTTATGTAATTTTTTTGTTTAGATATTGGAGACCAAGGGCAAGAGATAGGCCGGCATTGGATTTGAAGTATTTAACATTTGGTTTTGCATTTTTACAAGACATGGTTGATCATGCTATAATAGAACTACAAACAGGTCAAGAGAGTCAAATAGGTGTAATGTTACAACAGTTTCCATATCCATGTTATATTAATGACAGGTATAACTACCATCAAATTTTAAATTGTTTGCATTACGTAAATTCAATGACAAAATGACTTTAAACCAATTTGATCAAATACAATGGTGACGTCAAAATCATTTTGATGTCATATGTTCAGATACTACCCAAGCCTAGCAGAAGTGAAATGTTAATTTAAAGCAATGAATAAATATTATGTTCATGTTAGTTGTAAGTTTAACATACATTATGCAAGGGCTAAATCTTCCTATTGCAAATCTTTCTTTAGGCCTGAAATGTTAAATAAACTAATAATTAGACATTTGTTAACATGACCAGCCCATAAGCAACTCTTGAAGCCATCTGATGGGTCTGATTTTCATTAGATTTAAATTCAATCAGTTTCTCAATGGCTAGTGATGGATAATCTAGACTTTGTTTATCATCGTAACAACGGTAACCAATTACAATCAAGGCTACAGTGTTTAGAAATGAGTAGTTCTTGGCTCAGAGTGAAGTAATTTGGCTGAAATTTTCAGCAAACTCCTGTAAGCTCTTTAACTAATCTTCCATAATGCCACTTTAAATCTTAATGTTGTACATGGCAAAGTTGTCACAAGTGCCTGCATAACCTTATTTGTTTTCTCCAGATTATCCACATGTGATCCCATGAATATGAAAGCCCTACTTACAGGAGAATTGAGGAAATAAAGACGAAATACATGTTAGTCCTGAAATGGCCTAGTTGTGTTATTGAACACCATGTCTCTCATAATTATTATGATTTCCCTTATTATTGTCAATGTAAATTTTAATAAACATTTTTAAAGTTAAAAGTATTTTTTTATTCTTATAATATTTTCAGATTTGTGTATACAATCTCTAGAATGATGCCT
This sequence comes from Patella caerulea, assembly GCA_036850965.1. Classification (NCBI taxonomy): domain Eukaryota; kingdom Metazoa; phylum Mollusca; class Gastropoda; family Patellidae; genus Patella; species Patella caerulea. Next base: position 244,201 of record JAZGQO010000008.1, on the reverse strand, counting down.
CTCTTTATGATATTAAGTTGGATTTATACAGTAGCTATGATCGTTAAGGGTGTTGTACATGAAAAAGAACAGAGACTAAAAGAAGTAATGAAGATGATGGGACTGGGTAATGCTGTACATTGGATAGCTTGGTTTATTAATGCATTTGTTATGATGTTTTTGACCATATTACTGTTACTTCTCATATTAAAGGTTTGTAATAATATATATGCATATAAGATAAGTACATTATTATGTATACCATTCAGACACAAAAAATACTGTTTTGTGTCAAGTTTTCCTACTTATTTTGGTTTTGAATCCCTGGTTGTACGTGGCAAGGAGTAGGGTTGCCTATCCAGCCTTGTGGGTTTCCTCCGGGTACTCTGGTTTTCTTCCCCCGTTAAAGACACCTACGCGCAAGCGATTTATTGAAATAAAAATTAAACCATATGTTAGTCCCGAAATGACCTATTTTGTGTCAAGTAGACTACTTATTTTATACACCCACAGGAGCCTGAAGTCATTGTGATATTATTTTTGTGATATTATTTACATTTTATGTATTTATTGAATTATTTTTCAGGGAGGAAAAGTACTGGAACATTCTGATCCATCTGTAATATTTGTGTTTTTGCTAGCGTTTACGGCATCAACGATCATGCTGTGTTTTTTTATAAGTGTATTGTTTTCTAAAGCTAATTTAGCTGCCGTGTGTGGTGGATTTATATATTTTATATTGTATTTACCTTACACATTGGTAACACGATTTGAAGAAACTATGACAACATCAGAAAAAGCTATTGCTGTAAGTGGAATTTTATCAGATATACTTCGTCTACAGTGTATTCATTTTTGTTTAGTCACGATCTTGGATGGGGTTTGATAATGTCGTGTAAAATCCTGATTTACTTCCCCTGATTGTATGAAAATCATGTTTTTAGCTTGTAGATTTAGCTGTCATGCCTGCCTTTAAACAATAATTTTTTTTTTTTTCAGTCTCTATCATCATGTGTATCATTTGGTTTTGGTTGTAGTTATATAGCTAGATATGAAGAACAGGGCATAGGCATACAATGGTCTAATATAGCAGATAGTCCGTTAACAGATGATGGTTTTAGTATGCAGTATGCTATAGGAATGATGATTATAGATGCTATTATATATGGTTTATTTACAATATATGTTGAGGCTGTATTCCCTGGTAAGTTTTATGATTTAAGCCCATACAATCAAGATTGAAAGGCAAATTACACCGTACGCAATAAAAAGAAGTGTTATCAAACAGCATATTGGTATCTATCAAATTATGGCCATCCAAATTTCAAATTATTTTCAGCTAATTTCAGTCCACCATCTTTTGTGCTCTTACTTTGGCCAGTTGATGACCGAAAGATAACTACCGGTAATTTCTTTCTATGAACATCTGCGCAAGATGGCATCTAATCATGTAAATTACTACCTTTTAAATACTTTTCAGCTCTTATTTTTTTTTTAATTTTAACCTTCTGGATTAGTGTGCCTTTAAAGTAGATAATCTATATGTTTCTATATTCCAACAGGAGGTAGATGATGATCATGACAGCTACATGTCTCAACTTTCAGATAGATTCTAGGTTGTCCTCTTCCTATACTACCTTTAATTAAAGAATGTATGACGTTAGTCATGTTATCAATGCTACCAGATCTTTCAATTTATCTGCTAACCTAAAACTAACAATGTTTTGATGAATAGTTTAGATTTGGTTTTATAGCATGATTCTGCCAGTAATGTCACAAACACAGTCTTTAATTTCATGTAGCTTTTGAATAAAGGTGCCCAGAAAGTTGTAAACAAGTTGATTGTGATTTGTACGATAGGGTATATATAACTACCAACTTGGTTTAAACAATATTTTATTTCTATTGATTCATGATTTATTACAATACTGATATTGTGGATCTGAAAACAAGCCATAGCTTATATAAATTCATCTCCACGTAAACTGAAAATTCAATAACTTTGCTAAAATGTACAAATTTCAACGTTACTATATGTTACATTTTTACCATTATATGAGTAAATGAGTTAATAAATAAATAAATAAATCATCTTCATGGTCATCATCATCATCATAAATGAATTGTAAATAATCATCATCATCACTATCTAATATCAATCACCGTCGCCTGCCAATTACCTTATCTATTCAAAGCGCTTGGTTAGTTTTTAAGTACTTTACTAAAAATCACTTCATTGTACGAGTTACTTTCTAATTATGGCAATATATCTAATAGAAAGAGGTTAAACTCTGTAGATACGGTGTGTTAATTAACAGGGGTGAGAAATTGACTAAGGATGATTTAATTATCGCTAGGAGTGAAAATCTCAGCGACGGTGTGTTTTCTGTACTGGGTGTGTTAATTAACGGACGGGTTAAAAACAACTGACACGGTGTGTATTCTACTTTTGGTGAGGTTTCTCGAAAGCGTGTTATAACTGCACCAAAGTGTCTTACCAAGGACTAGCAGGCTAAATCTGACGCGTAGGTGTCAAATCTAATTTACCGTGCGATTTCTTAATCGACAGTGTGTTTTTACGCGGATCGGTCTTTGTTAAGGGTAGGTCTTTATACATGGATTTATACGTGCTGTAGTTACATATCTGTCCTCTTTAGTCTATGAGTATTTCATTTGTTGATGAATACTACATTTCTTATATAGCATACCATTGTCTAGAAATGGTTCCACTACTGATGCCTTCGTCATACTTCAGCTATAGTTATCGTTACATTATGTAGCAATATAGACAAGGAATGAGGAGATAAGATATAGTTTGATGTTTCTAAACATATTCACATATATGCAGGTGTGTACTGATTTCAACTAACATTTGCTTGACACTATGGTAGCTGAAAAGGACAACTACAGAGGCAAGGAAAAATGGATTACTAGTTTGCCAGATTGAGATTTCCTGAGACAGAATTTAAAGTGAAACTGAACTTTAAAAATTTGAAGTGATGTGCTATAGTGTTTTGAAATTAGGACACTTGAAGATTTTAAAAAGACAATTTGTGTTTTTTGAATTTAGGTTTCGGCTTAGTGAATTTTCATAGGACTTTGAGATAGTTTTTGCATGCGATTTTTGATTATTTGTGTTTTTCTTTCACAGCTCTGTTGTATAGTAATCATTTATATTTTCCTGATGCGTGCATAATTAGTTCGAATATCTATATTCTATATATATTCTTAAAGGGGGAAGTAGTGTAGCAATATAGCCAAGGAATGAGGAGATAAGATATAGTTTGATGTTTCTAAACATATTCACATATATGCAGGTGTGTACTGATTTCAACTAACATTTGATTGACATATTGGTAGATAAAAAAGGGTATAGATCCGTAACGTACTGGTTATATCTTTCAACAAAATACATGTGGGTCAGAATATTCCTATTGCATCATTTGGCTTAATTTAACCAATCATTACGTCGATTGCACAGGTTCATGGTCATGAAGATGCATGGGTCATACGTAGGATGTGGCGACCGGACCGGTTATCACACGCTCTCCACGTCAGACGAAAAGGCCCATGGTGCTACAATTATAGTAACTGAAAAATATGTCCCAATCTTCATTCTGGTCAACAAATCATATTATTTTAGAATATTCCAATTAAATGATGATATAAATTTCATCTTAACACACCTAATTTAAAAAATTGGAAAAATTCAACCAATTGATTTGAAAAGTCCAACGTAAACCTTTTCAAATGTGACTTGGATTTTAAAATATTTTCGAACCCTCTGGACAAATAAAATAGGTTGTAATGGATAATTTACACAACAGGTAGGACATTTAAACATCTAGTACTTAGAATAAGGGTATTATTTATTTTCTGGAGCTACCTAGCTAGCAAGAATGTTATTGTCCCTTTAATCTTCAGACAAATTGTGGCTAAAATCATAACGCCAAATAACAATCAAGACTTTATCACAAAAACATTGTTAATACTAATTAAAAATCAAAACTGCTAAAATCATAACGCCATGCAATTAACAAACAATACAAGATCTTTCATTAACAAAATCATGGGTGATTCAATCTGAAATCAAATAACAAAATAGTCAACGAGTACTAGCTATTTCTTATAATACTGCAACAACAACTATAATAATCCACAGCACTGATACTCCACGGCTACAGTCTCATCCTTATTGTATAATTTATTCTATCCAGAGAGCACGCTTTTCACAAGAAATTATTCTTTCGACTCCAACCTATTTGCTCTTTGATCTCAGACGGAAAGGTGACACTGTTCTAATGGATTAGATAACATGATTGGTCAGAGTGTGATTTTTTTTTTACCTGTAACTGTAACAGTTTATTCCCTGGATGACAAAGTACCACAAAAAGAACAATTTTGTCATGTGTGTGCATACTGTGGTCTATTCAGCGTTGGTCTTATTGTAATGACATAAGTGTATGTTTCCCTTTTCTATCATCTCATTTAAATGAAGCTTGATATTTTAATTATTTTATTAACATGTATACGATTAATTTTGTTTCTCATAGTAAATTTCGATTGGTATCCCAAATGAAAAAAAACTCGGCCCCAACCATTATATTATAATCAGAGAAATGTTCAAACAAACAACTAAAAAAGACAAGACATTATTGATATGCATATGCCTTCATAACTAAACGTATTAATTAAATTGTTACATATTAATTATCTGCTTTATTTATTTTTATACGTCCACATTCATAATGTGAACGTATTATGCCGTCGCCCGTCTGTGTGTGTGTGTGTGTGTCTGTGGTTCGCCTACAGGGCGCAATTCTTCATGGATTTTCTTCAAACTTGGTATACTTGTTCCTTATACCCCAAGGAAGATCCCTATTGTTTTTGGTGCATGCCCGACCCCCAGGGGCAGAGCCACGCCCATTTCTAGTATTTGTTTGTTTGTCGTCTACAGGCCACATTTCTTAACTTATAATCTTGAAACTTTGCATAACCATTCTTTGTACCCTAAGGAACATCCCTATCGTTTGGGGTGTATGCCCCACCCCCAGGGGCAGAGCCACGCCCATTTTCTTTTCGTGAGTCTTTGTGTCGCCTACAGGGCGCAATTCTTACTGGATTTTCTTCAAACATGGTATACGTATTCCTTATACCCTAAGGAAGATCTCTATTGTTTTTGGTGCATGCCCGACCCCCAGGGACAGACCCACGCTCATTTCTAGTATGTATTTGTTTGTCGTCTACAGGTCACATTTCTTAACTTATAATTTTGAAACTTAGCATACACATTCTTTGTACCCTAAGGAACATCCCTATCATTTGGGGTGCATGCCCAACCCCCTGGGTCAGAGCCACACCCATTTTTATACGTCCACATTCATAATGTGAACGTATTATGCCATCGCCCCTGTGTTTGTGTGTGTGTGTGTATGTATGTGTGTGTGTGTCTGTGGTTCGCCTACAGGCCGCAATTCTTCATGGATTTTCTTCAAACTTGGTATACTTATTCCTTATACCCCAAGGAAGATCCCTATTGTTTTTGGGGCATGCCCGACCCCCAGGGGCCGAGCCACGCCCATTTCTAGTATTTGTTTGTTTGTCGTCTACAGGCCACATTTCTTAACTTATAATTTTGAAACTTAGCATACACATTCTTTGTACCCTAAGGAACATCCCTATCATTTGGGGTGTATGCCCCACCCTCAGGGGCAGAGCCACGCCCATTTTCTTTTCGTGTGTCTTTGTGTCACCTACAGGGCGCAATTCTTACTGGATTTTCTTCAAACTTGGTATACGTATTCCTTATACCCTAAGGAAGATCTCTATTGTTTTTGGTGCATGCCCGACCCCCAGCGACAGAGCCACTCCCATTTCTAGTATGTATTTGTTTGTCGTCTACAGGCCACATTTCTTAACTTATAATTTTGAAACTTAGCATACACATTCTTTGTACCCTAAGGAACATCCCTATCATTTGGGGTGCATGCCCAACCCCCTGGGGCAGAGCCACACCCATTTTCTTATCGTGTGTCTTTGTGTCGCCTACAGGCCGCAATTCTTATTGGATTTTCTTTAAAACTTTGTATACTTACTCTTTATACTCTAAGGATGATCCCTATCGTTTGGGGTGCATGCCCAACCCCCCAGGGGCAGAGCCACGCCCATTTTCTTTTTGTGTGTCTCTGTGTCGCCTAGAAGCCGCAATTCTAACTGTATTTTCTTAAAACTTTGTATACTTACCCTAAGGATGATCCGTATTGTTTTTTGGTGCATGCCCGACCCCCAATGGCAGAGCCACGCCCATTCCTTGTATTTATTTGTTTGTCGTCTACAAGCCACATTTCTTAATGTATCATCTTTAAACTTTGAATGATTATGCTTTGTACCCTAAGGAACATTTCTATCATTTGGGGTGCATGCCCAACCCCCAGGGGCAGAGTCACGCCCATTTTCTTTTTGTGTGTCGCCTACAGGCCACAATTCTTAATCGGTCATCTTGAAACTTAAAATACTTATTCCTTATACCCTAAGGATGACCCCTTTTGTTTTGGGTGCATGCCCGACCCCCATGGGACAGCAACACCCATTTGGTTTATGTATTCCTTATAGCCTGAGGGCGTCCACTATTGATTTTGATGAATGTCCCGACCCCCAGGGGCAGAGCCACGCCCACTTTTTGCCTTTAGTGTTAGGAAGGCACAATTCTGAATGGATTATCTTGGTATAGTTATTCCTTATACTCTAAGGACGGCAACTATTAATGTTGATGCACGACCCTCAACGCTAAACAAACCAAACGCCTAGCCTTCTTGACAAAGAACCATATCAATCAAAGTAGGAATGTGGACGTATATTGTAGCGTTAGCGTTATGTTCTTTGTGTGTGTCTTTGTGTCGCCTACAGGCCGCAATTCTTATTGGATTTTCTTTAAAACTTTGTATACTTACTCTTTATACTCTAAGGATGATCCTTATCGTTTGGGGTGCATGCCCAACCCCCGGGGACAGAGCAACGCCCATTTTCTTTTTGTGTGTCGCCTAGAAGCCGCAATTCTAACTGTATTTTCTTAAAACTTTGTATACTTACCCTAAGGATGATCCGTATTGTTTTTTGGTGCATGCCCGACCCCCAATGGCAGAGCCACGCCCATTACTTGTATTTATTTGTTTGTCGTCTACAAGCCACATTTCTTAACGTATCATCTTGAAACTTTGAATGATTATTCTTTGTACCCTAAGGAACATTTCTATCATTTGGGGTGCATGCCCAACCCTCAGGGGCAGAGTCACGCCCATTTTTATACGTCCACATTCATAATGTGAACGTATTATGCCGTCGCCCCTGTCTGTGTGTGTGTGTGTATGTGTGTGTTTGCATATGGTGTATTAGCAGGACGCGAAGTTGAAAGAACACCAACGTTGTTAGGACATTTTGAATTGTTGGGACTTACACTCAGGTCCCCACAATTATTTTTGTACCAGGGCCTTGTAAACCACCTAAAAACTATATATTTTCAATCTTACACAAGTCCTACAAAATGTGGAAAATCATGACAGTCTCACACACTGAACACACATTTTACTCCCTATATCACACACATTTGAAGTGTTTGAAGCATGGGTATTATCAATATCCAATCAGATGACCACTTACAAAGTTAGATATATTGACCAATCAGAGGCCATTTCTTTAAAGTCCTGACAGAAGAGGCTACTCAAATTTTTTCACACAACTTGTTCATTTAATTGCGAAAGGTACAGATAAGTTTCGCCTGGTACTACCCAAAGCTAAGCAACAGTCTAGAAGTATATTTTTTCTTAAGGGAGAGCCAATATATGATACCAATAAACGTTATGTAGAACATTAGTGTGTATTTCCTGTATGATTCATTATCACATTGGGAATAAGTCCTATGAATGACTGAAATTATTGATTTGGGTATTGTTATAGAAAAGTTCTGATAATTAATCAAATTGCGCGGGTGTAAATTTGAAATTATTAGTCACTTTGTTCTGTTGAGAAAGAGGATACATCTCTAGAAATTAACAGTAGAAAGAAAAAAGAAATAGGTAAGTGCTTACATTATGTTTTAACTACTTCAATTTTAATGCTGTCAAAATTTGTACAAAATTATGATTTGTCAAAATATTTCTTTTACAAAAAATGGAAAGAAACTGAAATAAATAATGTGTATTGTTTAGATCAAAAAGTCCGTCACTGGCTCAAGGGCCCTGATTTTGTTGTCCGATAACATGAGCAGTACCATGGGTCCCCCAGTTGCATGTTACTATTAAAGACTCACGAATAGTACCATATGTTAGTCCCGAAAGGCGCTTTCTCCTCTCTGTCTCGATCCTCTCTGTATTCCAGCTTATTTCTCCTCACACTCGATTCCCCTCACCCCCCCCCTTTCTCTCTATCCCAACTTTAATCTTTCCCCCTGCTCATCCCCTGTCTCTCCCCCCACCCTGTCTTTATTACCATGGATCTCTCTATCACTCTATTCCCCTGTATCTTGTCCTATCTCTCATCTCTCTCGCTTACCATCCCTATTTCTATTCTTGCAAATCCTCCTCTGTATCTGTTCTTTTCTTTCTCTCTTCTGTAACCCCATCCCTTTCACCCCTCTCCTCGTATCCTCTCTCAACCTCCTCTCTCTCATTTTGTCCTTGGTATCCTTATCCCTCGCATCTCCACATCCTCTCTATCTCCCCCACCGCCTCTCCTCCCCCCTTCATCTATATTGTCATGTCTCTCCTCATTCAAGCCCCATTATTCTCTTAGATATTGTGTGGAAGCCAGAATGTTTCACTTTCTTCCCCTCTTTCCTTTCCTACATCTTTATCGTTCTCTCTCTCTGGTTTCTGTATCCCCATCCCCCTCACCCCTCACCTCGTATCCTCTCTCAACCTTTCCTCTCTCTCATTTTGTCTTTGGTATCCTTATCCCTCACATCTCCACATCCTCTCTATCTCCCCCACCGCCTCTCTTCCCCTCTTCATCTATATTGTCATGACTCTCCTCATTCAAGCCCCCTTATTCTCTTAGATATTGTGTGGAAGCCAGGATGTTTCGCTTTCTTCCCCTCTTTCCCTTCCTGCATCTTTATCGTCCTCTCTCTGGTTTCCTCTCATCGTTAAAAACCGATTGAAGTACAATTGCACCATATGGTTTAGTTGGTTGCGAAATAACTTATCTCGCTCCCTTTCTCTCTTCCATACCATCTCTCACTTCCTAGATCCTCCCTTTCACCCCACCCCTTTCAAGTGTTAGGTGGGCACCAGACTCTCCTCTCTCTGTTATTCTTTCTATTTCTCGTTTCTTTCGATCTGTTTCCTCTGTTTGTGTCTTTGTCTTCTCTCATCGTTCTTTTGGTCTCTCTTTATATACCTACTATCTTCATCTCATAAACACGTCTTAAAGCCCAAACTGTTCAACTGGGTTTCAAACCCCTGTGTTATAGAATAATAGTTTAAGATAAAGATGTTGGGCATCTCAAAATTTAATTTAAAAAACCTTGGTGTGAAAAGGTGTAGGGCCTACTAGAAATATGCTGTAATATTAGAAATAATAAGTGTTGAGTGGATGGTAGTTTCTCTTCACCCAATTGAGTGATAAGTGGACATCAGTTTCTCTCTCTCTCTCCCCCTCTCTGGATTTGAAGTAATCAAAGCTTAGCCCAACCCAAGTGTTAATAACCACTGTTATTTTATTATTTCAGTGAATATGAAAACACGGTCTGGTGAAGAGCAGAGGAGAGCAGGAAATGTTGAATGTGAAATGTGCATCACAAACAATACGGTTTTAAGGTGGTGAAACTGGCCCTGTGTGAACAGAGTAATGGACATTTATTTAACCAATAATTGAATACTTAAAAACTGACTCAAATGTATTAAAGAATCCAGAATATTATTATCTCGAAGTTGTCACAAATTTGACTTTTGAGGGTATCCATTGTTAAGTTCAAAATGTTGTTGGACTTCAGTGAAATTGCTTTTGTGTTAAAATCATAAAGAATTAAAAACAAAAAAGTGAATTATGAAGTATTTCGTTTTACCCAAACCAGTTTCTACTGCATTTTGAAAATTGAAACCCACCCATGGAACATCCAATAGTACACGTGTACCAGTGTGCCACAGTTTTACGAATTTAGAGGAAAGGTCAGACAAATCACAATCCAAAACACAACGATAAACCACCTTTCAGTTTGTCGCACAATCAACAATGACTCTTATCTTACCCCAAGTTATATTTACCAGTTAGACTAACCAACTGTGTTTCCTTATTGTCATTTATTGATTTACATGCTTAATTATTAGTAATATTTGCAGCTTATAGTTTATATGTCTTTGTCTGAGGTAAAGGGGGGGGGGGAGTCTAGTAGTGAGCACAACTTTTGCACTTTCCTTCCCACACCAAAGAGTCATGCCCTTTAATTTAATGTAAAAGAAATATCAAAGAATTTCCCCAAAATGACACAGTTAGTGTTGAGTGAATGTAAAACTCATTGGGTTTTATTTTATTTTGATTGTATTTCTACTCAATGAAATGTGTGTGTACATTTGTGGCTTAATCCGCGATTAGATTAGGTCATGTCGCTTGTTGCCCTGTGTTTTATTTTCTATTTTACTTTGGGTCCCCTGCATGGTCCGTTATAATTTGATCCTGATTAAAGTTTACTGTACTGTAATGATGGAGATGTCACCAGCAATTTAAGAATTCTTATGGACTGAATCGTTATTAACTGCCTTTTAACTCTTCACAATTTAGTCGAATTGGTCCCAGTAGTGATACAATGACTTAGTGTGTGTCCACATTTTAAGTCAAAACAAATTTATATTGATTCGTGGTCAAAGGGGAGACCAATCTTGGTGTGCCTGTAATGTGGGCTAATTGCAGCCTTGTCACACTTCATACCAAATCTAGCTTGGACATGTTCAGTTCCAACAGCGTGTGTGAATTAGTTATATACATCGCTATTAGGACACCTTCAGTACCAACAGTTTATTAAATTTGTGGTGTGTGAATTGAATGTACGTCTTTAACGGGACCCTCCCGATAACCATTATGTACGTCATTATACGGACGTCCCTAGAGTGCATTAAAACATAGGTGTGTACAATTAAATAGAAGTAATTATCAGGACGTCCCAGAAGTTCATTAAATTCTGGGTGTGTAACTTGTGTATAATAAGTGCAACTATACCACTTTGACGGTACGGCTCTTTAAGTGTCCATCAACAAGATTTGTCACACAACGTCCCACTAAAGTGTCCCAACAATCTCAATTGCTATTGTTTAATATTAAAGATTTATTATAACACATTTTTCATTACCCGTTGGTACTTTAGACCAATCAGTAATATACTTTAGATAAAAATATAAGAATAAAGTATAGTCCCCACAAGTGTGGTTACTGTCAAGGACCTGACAAGGACTTAGATGCAGGTATGTGTGTGTGTGTGTGTGTGTGTGTCTGTGGGCGCAATTCTTCATGGATTTTCTTCAAACTTGGTATACTTATTCCTTATACCCCAAGGAAGATCCCTATTGTTTTTGGGGCATGCCCGACCCCCAGGGGCCGAGCCACGCCCATTTCTAGTATTTGTTTGTTTGTCGTCTACAGGCCACATTTCTTAACTTATAATCTTGAAAGTTTGCATACATATTCTTTGTACCCTAAGGAACATCCCTATCGTTTGGGGTGTATGCCCCACCCCCAGGGGCAGAGCCACACCCATTTTTTTATTGTGTGTCTTTGTGTTGCCTACAGGGCGCAATTCTTACTGGATTTTCTTCAAAATGGTAATACGTATTCCTTATCCCCTAAGGAAGATCTCTATTGTTTTTGATGCATGCCCGACCCCCAGGGACAGAGCCACGCCCATTTCTAGTATGTATTTGTTTGTCGTCTACAGGCCACATTTCTTAACTTATAATTTTGAAACTTAGCATACACATTCTTTGTACCCTAAGGAACATCCCTATCATTTGGGGTGCATGCCCAACCCCCTGGGGCAGAGCCACACCCATTTTCTTATCGTGTGTCTTTGTGTCGCCTACAGGCCGCAATTCTTATTGGATTTTCTTTAAAACTTTGTATACTTACTCTTTATACTCTAAGGATGATCCCTATCGTTTGGGGTGTATGCCCCACCCCCAGGGGCAGAGCCACACCCATTTTTTTTTCGTGTGTCTTTGTGTTGCCTACAGGGCGCAATTCTTACTGGATTTTCTTTCAAACTTGGTATACGTATTCCTTATACCCTAAGGAAGATCTCTATTGTTTTTGGTGCATGCCCGACCCCCAGGGACAGAGCCACGCCCATTTCTAGTATGTATTTGTTTGTCGTCTACAGGCCACATTTCTTAACTTATAATTTTGCATGCCCCACCCCCAGGGGCAGAGCCACGCCCATTTTCTTTGTGTCGCCTACAGGCCGCAATTCTTATTGTATTTTCTTTAAAACTTTGTATACTTACTCTTTATACTCTAAGGATGATCCCTATTGTTTGGGGTGCATGCCCAACCCCCAGGAGCAGAGCCACGCCCATTTTCTTTTTGTGTGTCTCTGTGTCGTCTAGAAGCCGCAATTCTAACTGGATTTTCTTAAAATCAGCGTGGTACTTGGTTTATGTATTCCTTATAGCCTGAGGGCGTCCACTATTGATTTTGATGAATGTCCCGACCCCCAGGGGCAGAGCCACGCCCACTTTTTGCCTTTAGTGTTAGGAAGGCACAATTCTGAATGGATTATCTTGGTATAGTTATTCCTTATACCTAAGGACGACAACTATTAATGTTGGTGCACGACCCTCAACGCTAAACAAACCAAACGCCTAGCCTTCTTGACAAAGTACCATATCAATCAAAGCAGGAATGTGGACGTATATTGTAGCGTTAGCGTTATGTTCTTTTTGTGTGTCGCCTACAGGCCACAATTCTTAATCGGTCATCTTGAAACTTAAAATACTTATTCCTTATACCCTAAGGATGACCCCTTTTGTTTTGGGTGCATGCCCGACCCCCGTGGGAAAGCAACACCCATTTCTTGTATTTGTTTGTCTGTCGTCTACAGGCTGCATTTCTTAATGTATCATCTTGAAACTTTGAATTCTTATTCTTGGTACCTTAAGGAAGATCCCTATTGTTTTTGGTGCATGCCCAACCCCAAGGGACAGTGCCACACCCATTTTTTTTTTGTCTGTCTGTGTGTCACCTACAGCCCACAATTCTTAATCGATCGTCTTGAAAACTTTTTTTATACTTATTCCGTATACCCTAAGGCTGACCACTATTATTTTTGGTGCATGACGGACCCCCTGGGACAGAGCCACGCCCAATGCTTTTGTGTCTTGTGTTCGCCTACAGGATGCAATTCTTAACAGATCCTTTTAAAACTTTACAAACCTATTCCTTATACCCTAAAGAGGACCCCTATTGTTTTTGGTGATTTCCTAACCCCCAGGGGCAGAGCCATGCCCATTTTTACTTCGTGTCTATGTGTTGTCTACAGGCCACGATTCTTAATGGATCGTCTTTAAACTTGGGATATGTATTCCATATAGCCTAAGGACGTCAACTGCATGTCCCGACTCACACAGGCAAGACACGACCAATTTTTGTGTTTGTCGTTTACAGGCCGCAATTCTGAATGAATCAGCTTGGTACTTGGCTTATGTATTCCTTATAGCCTGAGGGCGTCCACTATTGATTTTGATGAATGTCCCGCCCCCCAGGGTAGAGCCACGCCCACCTTTTGCCTTTAGCGTTAGGATGGCACGATTCTGGATGGATTATCTTGGTATAGTTATTCCTTATACTCTAAGGACGGCAACTATTAATGTTGGTGCACGACCCTCAACGCTAAACAAACCAAATGCCTAGCCTTCTTGACAAAGTACCATATCAATCAAAGCAGGAATGTGGACGTATATTGTAGCGTTAGCGTTATGTTTTCTTTGAATTGGCAGTTTGTATGGGCCGAAGCATTCGCTTCTACACGTATAACCTCTGGTCCAATAATGACATTTTTTGGAATATTAGGGCGATTCAAAAGAAACGTTATCAACAATGGAATTTAATAGTGAGCTAGAAAAACATGATAACATTGAAATGGAAAGATGGAGGGCTTTCCCTATGCCGATATTATCATGGCGTCCTAAAGTTATAGGACTAAGTTATTTTTCTACAGTATATTTCAAAACAAAAAGAATTGTTGTATCGGAAATATGCGAAAATTTGACGCCATTGGTTGTTCTTCTTCTTGAATTTTTTAAATTATTAAACGTATTACCACACAAACTGCCATCAGAGCAGGAATTACACTTCGCTGAACACCATTTGGATCAATGTTGACCTAGATGTTATATAACAACTGTTAATTGCCAGACTTTATTAGGGTAATAAAATTGATCATCACCGCAGCTCAAAAATTTTAGTGAATGTGTATTATAAACCTGGGACCTGTTTCACGATTTTATCTTTATCAGAAGACAACAATAATTTTCTTGAATTAACATGGTTTATTAAAATTCAAAATATGACCCTGTAAGTTAATATTTTTGTGTTGTGTATCCTATTTCAAACCCATAATTTGTCAAATGAACAAACGCCACCTCTAGAGATATTTTAATAACACCAAAGGTGTATTAGAAATTATCGTTGTTCTGAAATGGTTTTCTTTTATTAAATTTATTAGTTAAGCTGTTACCGCCAAATTCTGGACATAATGTGTTCAATGCACGGTTCTAAATATCGCAAATGACAGTAGTCTAATTCTTTAATACAATTTTGCATGTCAGATGTTCATATTATACGGTATTAAGTTACTAACAGACCTTTAACAAATAAATCATTCTATAACACTATTCTGAACGTGTATCAATGATTAATATTTTTCGTCCAATATTTAGATTTAGAAATGTTCACAATTAAACCGAATTAACCATAAAAACAAAATCACAAATTACTATGGCACATTATTTAAATCTTTTCAAATAAAGCGACCGAAATAACAAAAGAAATTATAAAGTCGTTTTAGACTGGAAACTGATTTCCAAAGGTGATGGCATGCTTTTATAAATAGAACAAGTTGGCGACACATGCAGCCCGTGCTCTCGATCTGTCATCACGTATTTCTATACATGCTAAATTACAATTGGATCCACTCGCCTCGTAGTTTTTTTGGTTTTTTTTCTGACACTATTTATTCAATAAATATTTTACATACTATAAAAGTACACTTTATGATTGTGGGATCTGAAAACAAGCCGGGGCTTATATAAATTCATCTCCCGAGGACATTATTTACAATAAAAGTATAAATACATTATATAAGATTATAATCATAAATACAAATTAGTATAGAATTACAAAGTAAATGATTTTACTCTCATTTGATTAATTTAAAACGTTTTAAGGGTTACAAAATAAACTAGACCTGCATGCAGGAATGACGGGTTTCACTTTTGCCATGTTACCTTTGAACTTGAACTTGTGTCACTTTTGGTGCTACGTTACCCTTGAACATATGTCCTTTCCGGTACCAATGAAACCAATATACAGGTTTCCACATAAGCATTGCACACATCAAATAAAATGGAAACAGAATCAAACAAATCCAGCAATTTTATTTTATACATTTGTTACATGTAATTGATCCTGACAAAATAACAGTACTTCCGGTGATAATGTAAATGTTCCCTTAGTCTTATGAAATCAGAAATGGCATAAGGCATCATATGGTGAAAATTTTATGTAAATCGAATAATAATTTCCACTTTTATAGACCAAAAACCTTGAAAAGTGACGCGTAGAAAATCGTCTATTTCTCGGCAAGCGTACAAGTTAGAAACCATTTTTTGGTATTTATATGACCGTATGGGTTTAATCTATTTGTTGATTGGAATCAAATATCATAATTGTATAAACATTACAAATCAGACTCATTTGAATAAAATATCGGTTTTGAAGGCTTAAAATACAGTTTTTGCCAAAATGACGCTACTTCCGGTGATAATGAAAACGTTAAATTAGTTTTATAACATCGTCTATGACATTAGGCTTCAAAGGGTGAAAATTTTATGAAAATCAAATAATAATTGACACTTTTATGGGCCAAAAACCTTCAAAAGTGACTTTCAGAAAATCGCCTATATCTCGACAACCGAACAAGTTAGAAACAATTTTATGATATCTATTTGACCGTATGAGTTTTGTTAATATGTGAATTTAAACCAAAAGTTAATTTTATTATTACATGTGACATAATTCTTGGTTGAAAAAAAGATCGATTTTAAAAGTTAAAAATTGAGTTTTTGACTAAATGACGTCACTTCCGGTGTCAATTTTAAATAGTAATCAACATGATATGACGCACACTTGCTTTTTGAATCAAATGATGTCACTTTTGTGAATATCCATTAATAATTGACTATTTTACAGGCGACATTACGAAAACAGTGACTTATGCAAAACTGCCCATTTCTCGGCAACTGCTTATATTAGAAACTAATTTTAACATACATTCTCTTCGTATGGATTATAGTGACAGGTTTATAAAAGTTAAGTAAAAAAATTTTAAAATCTGAAAAGCCTGAATGGGTTGTAAATAGGTCAATTTAACGCCTTTTTTCACCCCTTAATCCAATTTGCTAGATAACACTTTTGGTAATAAAAAAAATAACAATTGGGACAACGAAGCATATGAACTTTGTTTTATACAAATCGAACAATAAAAAATTAATCTACGACTGAAAAACTGAATTAGCTAATGGCGGCCAAGGAAAATTACTGAGACAAATTTTTTTAACATTTTTGCGCTAGTCAGATGACTCTTTAATTCTGTGCACAACACGACTAAATAATATTTATAAATAAAAACGTTAAATCGAATAATAATTGCCACTTTTAAAGACCAAAAAACTTGAAAAGTGACTTGTAGAAAATCGGCTATTTCTCGGCAACCGTACAAGTTAGAAACCATTTTGTGGTATCTGTATGATCGTATGGGTTCATTCTATTTGTTGATTGGCATCAAATACCATAATTTGAAAAAGATTTCAAAACAGACTCATTTGAATAAAATATCTGTTTTGGAGGCTAAAAATACAGTTTTTGCCAAAATGACGTTACTTCCAGGGTGATAATGAAAATCTTAAATTACTTGTATGAAATCCCAAATGGCATTAGGTATAACATGGTGTGACGTTTATGAAAATCGAATAATAATTGACCCTTTTATGGCCCCGAAACCTTCAAAAGTGACCTGTAGAAAACCGTCTATTTCTCGGCAACCGAACAAGTTAGAAACCATTTTATGATATCTATATGACCATATGAGTTTTGTTTATATGTGAATTTAAACCAAAAGTTAAAATTATTAATACATATTAAGTTATTCTTGGTTGAATAAAACATTGATTTAAAAAAGTGTAAAATGCATTTTTTGACCAAATGATGTCACTTCCGGTGTCAATTTTAAATTGTAATCAACTTGATATGACGCTACGTGCTTTTTGAATCAAATGATGTCACTTTTATAAAAATCCAATAATAATTGACTATTTTACAGGCAAAATAACGAAAACAGTGACTTATGCAGAACTGCCCATTTCTTGGCAACTGCTTATATTACAAACGAATTTTAACATACATTTTCTTCGTATGGATTATAGCTACAAGTTTATAAAAGTTACGAAGAAATATTTTAAAATCTGAAAAGCCTGAATAGGTTGTAAATAGGCCAATTTTACACCATTTTTAGCCTCTTAATCGAATTTGCTCGAAAATGAAATCGAAATTAAAAAAACTGCTTCCTACATTTTTTGCGCCTTGAAAGGGCACACTCTTTGAGTCATATAATTTTTCAAAAAAATAATATTTGTTTATGAAGATCGTAAATAACTGTCAAAATTGTAGTTTTTGGTAAAATTATGCCACTTCCGGTGCCGACAGATAACACTTTCGGTAATAAAAAAAACGACAATTGATACAACGAAGCATATGAAATTTGTTTTATACAAATCGAACAATAAAAAATTAATCTAGGACTGAAAAACTGAATTAGCCAATGGCGGCCAAGGTAAATTACTGAGACAAAATTTTTTAACATTTTTGCACTAGTCAGATGACCCTTTAATTCTGTGTACAATACGACTAAAAAATATTCATAAATAAAAAAGTTTTTTGTAAAATTTTAAATTTTCGAAATTTGGCGCCTAATATCTTCGAAGATTTGCCGAAAATCAAAAATCGAAAGTAGCGTAGCTATGTGCCCTGTCTCAGGCTATGCCAAAATGTATCGAAAGTTAAAATCCAATGATTATTGTTAAAATTACTGCAATATTTTTAAAAACGATAACTTCGGTGATTTCGGACATTTCGCATTGTCGCAGAACGTTCAAAATAGCTTTATCCTCTAAGTCACACCCACTTTCCCAGTAAAACCGAAGAAATCGTAACGATGCGACACGTAGTTGCTGAGATCTATTCAAATTGGAATCTGAATAATAATAATAATAATAAGAATAATAATTTTAACAAAAACAATAGTGTTTCACACAAGCTACGCAGTGTGAAACCCTAATCAGTTAAGGTACGTAATGTAGTAGAAATGTGGTGTGGTTAGCGAAATGATTACCCCATGTTCATAGCACGGAAAGGGGTAAGCGAAACTCTGGTTGTGGTAGTAGGTGAAAGAAAAATATTGTTGAGAACACGATTTGAGTTAGGACAAGTATTTCCAACCTATCACGAGGCACTAATTGTCATATGATTAGTGTTTAGATAAGTTTAAATATCTATGCTTCATCAAAGGTAAGTCCATCAAAACACGTCAAGTAAAACCCACCAGTACACGTTTAGTATGATCGGTAAGTAAACCAACCTGCACTTTTGTACGGTGAGTATCACCAAACAGTAGGTGGCAAGTAAACGGACGGTAAAAATGCCCACAAAAAATAATATGAATCGTTGTTTAGTATGATCAATTTAGATAAGTATATTGATAAGAATAGGTAATTAAGAAACGGCGAGTACACAATATGTTTAGACAAACAAGAATCGGTAAGTAAACCAACCAGTAAGTTTATACGGTAAGTATCAACAAACAGTAGGTGGTGAGTAAAAGCACGATAAGAAGTATGTATGCCACCAAAATTACCAAACAGTAGGTGGTAAGTAATAAGACAGTAACAAGTAAGTATGCGGTAGGTATTTAAAGTATCACCCAACAGTGAGTGGAAGGCAAAAAAGCAGTATGTATACCCAGCATGAAACGATAAGTAACATATATCTAGAAGGCGAGTAGAATCACATATATACCCAGTAAGAATGATCAAACAGGGGACCGGTAAGTGGAATATGTGGAGCACGGTTATTGTTTACCTAAATCTATTGGATTGGTTTATGAATAACTGAACTGTAGTGAAAATTTCCATGTTTGGTGACGAAGCGAGAAGGTTGTTTCTGTATAACAGCGTTCTAATCTCCCGGTGAGTACTTGGTAGTAATAGTATAGTTTCTTGTCTTGTTCTAGTAAAATTAGTGCAATATAATAGAAATGTTCGCTGTCCTCAATAGTGTGACCGCAACTACAGGATGGATTGTTTGAAATGTGCATTAAAAATTTGTGATAGTTTAGAGTACTTTTTTGGCATCTTAGTCTTGTGTGAATGATTTGCAATCTTCTGTCTCCTAAATAGTAATGATTTGGGATTGATTCATCGTTTTTTCGTAAATGATCTTTGAAGTGTTTCAATGATGAACTTTTGTTTATGTCGTCTGTTAGATTATTCCAGGTTGAAATTGTAGAAGGGAGAAAGGACTGTTTATATATCGATGTTGATGCGAATATGTTTCGGTAGTGAGATTGGTTACATGTAGCGTGAGAATTTAATGTAGAGACTTGGGGTGGTACGAGCAGTGAAAGGTAGTCGGGAGTTTGCTTATTGATCATCTTGTAGAAAACAACTAGTTTATGTCTGGAGCGTCGTTCTTTTAACGAAATAAAATCGGATTCTTTGTATATAACGTTATGTGACGTTCCTCTAACAAGTCCAGTTACTGTTTGTAGGGCATCAAGTTGGAGTTTCTCAAGTGCATAAGTCTCATGACCTGTACAATTGTCCCATAGGACGTCTGCATAGTCAAACAGAGGAAGGATGAAAGACTTGTATATTATTTCGAGTGACTTTCTAGATAATCTGTATTTAAAACTTCGATATGATGTAGTTTAAGTGATTTGTCCAGGTGAATGATTTTTCAAGATAGATGCCTAAATGTTTGTGAGAAGAAACTTCAGACAGGGCAGTGTTGTTGAAAGTCTATTGAAAGGATGATGGGTGTTTTTCTCTGTAGAAAGTAATACTAGTGGTTTTAGTGGGGTTAAATGCTACTTTCCAGGTAGAAGCCCATTTGCTAATGGTTGAAAGGTCGGTATTTAGAATCCGTTTAGATGAGACAAGGTCTTCAATGACAAGATATAGGGAAGTGTCGTCTGCGAAAAGTCGTATATTTGATTCTATATCATTAACAAGATCGTTTATGTAGGCAACGAATAGTAAAGGACCGAGAACTGATCCCTGCAGTACTCCTGTATGAACAATTGACGAGTTCGAAGATACTCTGTCGATTACTACACGCTGTTGTCTATTTGATAAATAACTTTCCAGAAGCGAGTGGATATTCCCACGAATACCATTAGCATGAAGTTTGGAAAGAAGACCTTGATGCCAGACTTTATCAAAGGCCTTGCTTATGTTGAAGTATACTGATCGGTTTCTTTGCCCTCGTCAAGAGCTTAACATATTTGGTCATCTAAAAGTTGGTAAACTGTGGAATCGTTCTTAATGAAACCAGATTGGAGTGGTGTTAGTATCTTAAAATCAAGAAAGAAGTTGTATATATATTTGTAGAGACATCTTTCGAAAATTTTACCAGTGCAGCTTAATAAGGAAATGGGACGGTAGTTATTAATGGACGATGGTGGACCATTCTTTAATATCTGCGTGATATGCGATTCTTTCCATTGATCAGGAAATACAGAGTTTTCTACGAGAAAGTTAAACAGATTTGTGAGTGGATTTGCCAAACTGGCGCAACATGATTTAAGGACTTTGTGATTTATACAATCTGGCCCTGAAGCTTTATCAATAAAAAGTGACGCGATAATATCTTGGATTTCTGATTTTTATGTGAACGTATTATGCCGTCGCCTCTACGTGTGTGTCTGTGTGTGTATGTATGTATATGTGTGTGTGTGTCTGTTGTTCGCCTACAAGGCGCAATTCTTCATGGATTTTCTTCAAACTTGGTATACTTATTCCTTATACCCCAAGGAAGATCCCTATTGCTTTTGGTGCATGCCCGACCCCTAGGGGCAGAGCCACGCCTATTTCTAGTATTTGTTTGTTTGTCGTCTACAGGCCACATTTCTTAACTTATAATCTTGAAACTTTGCATACACATTCTTTGTACCCTTAGGAACATCCCTATCGTTTGGGGTGCATGCCCAACCCCCAATGGCAGAGCCACGCCCATTTTCATTTCGTGTGTCTTTGTGTCGCCTACAGGGCGCAATTCTTACTGGATTTTCTTCAAACTTGGTATACTTATTCCTTATACCCCAAGGAAGATCCCTATTGTTTTTGGTGCATGCCTGACCCATAGGGGCAGAGCCATGCCCATTTCTAGCAATTGTTTGTTTGTCGTTTACAGGCTACATTTCTTAACTTATAATCTTGAAACTTTGCATACTCATTCTTAGTACCCTAAGGAACATCCCTATCCCCCAGGGGCAGAGCCACGCCCATTTTCTTTTCGTGTGTCTTTGTGTTGCCAACAGGGGGCAATTCTTACTTGATTTTCTTCAAATTTCGTATACTTACTCTTTATACTCTAAGGATGATCCAATATGTTTTTGGTGCATGCCCGACCCCCAGTGGCAGAGCCACGCCAATTCCTTGTATTTATTTGTTTGTCGACTACAAGCCACATTTCTTAACATATCATCTTGAAACTTTGAATGCTTATTCTTTGTACCCTAAGGAACATTCCTATCATTTGGGGTGCATGCTCAACCCCCAGGGGCAGAGCAACGCACATTTTCTTTTTGTGTGTCGCCTACAGGCCACAATTCTTAATGTCATCTTGTCGCCTACAGGGCGCAATTCTTACTGGATTTTCTTCAAACTTTGTATACTTACTCTTTATACTCTAAGGATGATCCCTATCATTTGGGGTGCATGCCCAACCCCCTGGGGTAGAGTCACGCCCATTTTCTGTTTGTGTGTCGCCTACAGGCCACAATTCTTAATCGGTCATCTTGAAACTTAAAATACTTATTCCTTATACCGTAAGGATGATCCCTTTTGTTTTGGGTGCATGCCCGACCCCGGTCGGACAGCAACACCCATTTCTTGTATTTGTTTGTCTGTCGTCTACAGGCTGCATTTCTTTATGTATCATCTTGAAACTTTGAATACTTATTCTTGGTACCTTAAGGAAGATCCCTATTGTTTTTGGTGCATGCCCGACCCCCAAGTACAGTGCCACGCCCATTTTCTTTTTGTCTGTCTGTTTGTCACCTACAGGCTACAATTCTTAATCGATCGTCTTGAAAACTTTTTTTATACTTATTCCTTATACCCTAAGGCTGACCACTATTTTTTTTGGTGCATGTCAGACCCCCTGGGACAGAGCCACGCCCAATGCTTTTGTGTCTCGTGTTCGCCTACAGGATGCAATTCTTAACAGATCCTTTTAAAACTTTACATACCTATTCCTATACCCTAAAGATAAGCCCTATTGTTTTTGGTGATTTCCTAACCCCCAGGGGCAGAGCCATGCCCATTTTTACTTCGCGTCTGTATGTGTTGTCTACAGGCCACGATTCTTAATGGATCGTCTTTAAGACACGCCCAATTTTCGTGGTTGTCGTTTACAGGCCGCAATTCTGACGCAGCTTGGTACTTGGCTTATGTATTCCTTATAGCCTGAGGGCGTCCACTATTGATTTTGATAAATGTCCCGACTCCTAGGGGCAGGGCCACGCCCACTTTTTGCCTTTAACGTTAGGAAGGCACAATTCTGAATGGATTATCTTGGTATACTTATTCTTTATACTCTAAGGACGGCAACTATTGATGTTGAGGCACGACCCTCAACGCTAAACAAACCAAACGCCTAGCCATGACAAAGTACCATATAAATCAAAGCAAGAATGTGGACGTATATTGTAGCGTTAGCATTATGTTTTTGAATATTGGTGTGTCTAGCTCAAAGTCATTTGGTGGGTTGTCGTTTGGGTTTTCTACGTTAGACTGCGCAATAAAATAATCATTTAGGGCATTAGCCTTTTCAACTGCCTCGTAGTTATTAGTACCGGGAGAAAAATAATAAAGCTATGCCATACAATTGTAAACAATAGAAATATTAACACGTGTTTAAATTTAGTTGTTCTGATTAAATTAAGCCCCTATTTCCATATTAAGTTAGAGGTCTCTATTTTGCACGCAAAGACGACTTTGTGACACAACGTTTATTGAATCACAAGTGGCTATATGGACACGTGTCAAAGATAAATAGTCATACATAGCACGGTATTTTTACGCAACGACAAGCTGATTACACCGAGTTCGACAATGCAATATCACCACAGGTCCTTGTCCCTATTTGCATTAGTGTTATTTGATATGTGAATTATCGTTTGTTATATATGTGGAAATAGATTAGAGCACCTGATATCAATAGAGATTACAATACATCGTGTAATCAAATTGAGGTTGGACCGGATATCGGTAAATAACAATTTTGAGTGCGACTGATTTTAAGACACATGCATTTATAGTTCAGTAGTACCACGATAATGTTAACAAATGAAACACACAAAAAGACAAGAAATATAAATAACTGTAGCAAGACAATGGAATGCAGTATAAGAAACGTAGTATTCATCAACAAATGAAATACGCATGGACTAAAGAGGACAGACATGTTAGTACACCACGTATAAATCCATGTATAAAGACCTACCCTTAACAAAGACCGATCTGCGTAAAACACACGGTCGATTAAGAAATAGCATGGTAAATTAGATTTGACATCTAAGTGTCAGATTTAGCCTGCTAGTCCTTGATAAGACACTTTTGGTGCAGCTATAACACGCTTTCGAGAAAATTCACCAAACGTAGAATACACACGGTGTCAATTGTTTTTAACCCGTCCATTAATTAACACACCCAGTACAGAAAATACAACGTCACTGAGATTTTCACTCCTAGCGATAATTAAATCATCCTTAGTCAATTTCTCACCCCTGTTAATTAACACACCGTATCTACAGAGTTTAACCTCTTTCTATTAGATATATTGCCATAATTAGAATTTTACCGAGTTTCGTACAAATTAAACCAAGTTGGTAGTTATATATACCCTATACGTACAAATCACACTATAGCTACTTCTTAGTGCTGTCATTTTATATCTATCAGTGCTGTCATTATATATCTATCATTGATTGACCATCTCAATCAAATGATATATATTGAAGAATTTCTTACCAATATTTTGTTACATTTAACATTTATTGACAATTTTTGATTGTAATTTTATCCATTCTAGCTATTATCTGTAACGTTATAAGGTTATGCATGTTTGTTAAATTTCAAAACTGTTAATGAATGTTATGACTATAATTTGATAACGTAATTTTTAGGTCAATATGGTTTACCACGTAAATGGTATTTCCCTATACAGAAGTCATATTGGTGTGGAAATCAGTATAATGTAGATGCTGAATCACCTATGGAAACACTCGACATGGGATGTAAGTCATAAGTTCATAGTTTCAACTCATTAGCACATAGGACATTTCATAGCTTACTAAACAATTACATGTATTTAGATTTGACATCGGCCAAAATCAGATTAGATTGTTTACTAAATTTCAGGCAAATCTGATTTAAGCCAACCCTGATATATAAATGTTTCATTTTCAGCTTCCAAGTTGTGTAAAATATTTGTAATCGTTTACAGGAAATTGAACATAAATATTCATTACTATAAAGGGTGGTCAATGCTTTAATGTTGATATGACATTATTCAAAACTAATTAAATAAGGAGTTGAGGGTGAGAATGCTAATTGTAATTTTAGAGTAAGTTTAAGTGAGAAATGTTTGTATATTTTAGGTGATAAAGAAAAGATAGAGAGGGAACCAGCAGATAGAAATATAGGCGTAGGAATACGTGGATTAAGAAAAGTTTATTCCCAGGGTAAAAAAGTGGCAGTCGATAGATTGTCTCTCAACTTTTACGAAGGTCAAATTACATCTTTCCTTGGACATAATGGAGCTGGAAAAACAACAACAATGTATGCTTATTTTCTACTTATGTTTCATATCTAGTAAAATTCACAATATCAATATAGTTTTGTCACAAACAGGCTGTAGTCACTGTCCAAATAGTGTACAGCTTTTCTTTTGTGAAGAATTTTTCTTTTTGGCCTTTATATAAGAAAATGAAATGTAAGAAATTAGTTTAGATTATTATATTCAATAAATTTATCATCTAACATTAATTATCTAAATCAGCTTTACTATTTGTCTTATTTGAAATCTTAAATTCTTATTCCCGGCACAAAGAGGCATTTTTATACGCCCACATTGAAATGTGGTCGTATATAGTTGTCGCCCCCGTCCGTCGGTCGGTCCGTCTCTAGAGGCTAAAGTTAATATCCGATTGACTTTAAATTTATACACAGTGTTTAAGGTCATGAGATGAAGAAGCCTATGGTTTTTAACGATTTCTGATAATAACTACCAGAGTTATAGCCCTTGATCACTTCAAAAAATCTTGTGGACGCTATAGAGGCCGAAGTTAATATCTGATTGGCTTTAAATTTATACACAGTGTTTACAGTCATGAGACGAAGAAGTCTATTGACTTTGAGCGATTTCAAATAAGTACTTCCAGAGTTATCTCCCTTGATCACTTCAAAAAACCTTGTGACGCTGTAGAGGCCAAACTTATCATCCGATTGACTTCAGATTGATACACAAAGTTTAAGGTGCTGAAACGAACAAGTAGTTTGATTTTCAATGAATTTTGATAACTGAACAGCTAAATCCATGATCTGAAATGTTTCGTATACTAATTGTTAGAGTGGGACAAAACAGATTTTCTGATAATTACATAATGAGTTGTTACTCTTACGGTAATTAGATTTTAGTGTATTACAAATGTTTCATTACCCAAAAAATATGCGACAACCCTTGTTGACTGCCCGGACGATTTAGCTGCTGTGGGCATATGTTTCGTTGCCTGGCAACCTATCTTTATTGCCAAATTTACCAGTTGAAATTATATGTCAAAAACACTATTTGTGGTTTTAGGTCAATTTTGACAGGATTATTTCCACCTACTGAAGGTACAGCCTATATTTATGGTAAAGATATAAGAACAGATATGGATGAAATAAGACATAGTTTAGGAATGTGTCCTCAGCACAATGTTCTTTTTGATAAGTAAGTTAAAATAATGTTTGTGTGACGTAACTTTAATCAAACGTAAAAGACATTGTCACTATTGACACAAAATTAAATGTACTTAATTCTTTACCTAATTATGAAACTCAAGAATTGACTACTATGTGACTTGAGTATTAAAACATTTATATTCCAGAAAAAAAAATAATCAATTTCTCTGCAAATTGTACACAATCTTTTTTGAACATGTCTAATTGAAATGTATGGAAAAAATATTTTTAGAAATATGACCAATTGGCAATGCTCACCTTGAGTTCTTATTAGGGTATTATACTGTGCAGATATGATATCTGCATTTCAAATTCTATAGCTAAGTTTTCATAATATATATTATGAACATTGTTTCTATGATATAAAAATTTTCTTCCATATAGATTGACAGTAGAAGACCATATATGGTTCTATGCAAGGTTAAAAGGTCAAACAAACAGTCAGGTTCGAGCAGAAATGCCAAAAATGATTGAAGATGTTGGTCTGGTAAACAAAGCAAAAGAACGTTCTGAAAATCTATCGGGTAAGTCATCTACTTAAAACCGATTATTGAAATTTGTGACATTTTAATATGAGATTATGGCCACACAAGTAAACTTGTCTAGAATCAGATCTGTGACTTAGTGCTCTAAGCCACTAACAAACTTCCACAACACACTAAAAACTCGTATATTTTACTTATCTTGTACATGAAATTGTTTACAAGTCCAATTAAGTAACTCAACCAGTGATCATAAAGAAAGTTGTTAAGTGGATGATCTGATAACACGTTTTATTTGTTTGAAATTAGTTTTGCTCAACTTGTCAGTCAGTTGTTGCTGGGTAAGGTAAATTATTCCAGGATCAGAAAATAACTCCCTTTTCACATAAAAATATGAAATGAATATGTACAGTTTTTGAAATGAAGTCATCAATGTATGTATAATTATTATAGGTGGAATGAAGAGGAAGTTATCAGTAGCTGTAGCATTTGTTGGTGGTAGTAAAACAGTTATATTAGATGAACCTACCGCTGGTGTTGACCCCTATGCTAGAAGGTCAATCTGGGATTTATTACTTAAATTCAGAACTGGTAGGTTGATATTTAACAACATCCATTTATTGCAGAAATTGTATGTTACATTTAAGATTCTGTTAATGTGTCTTTCCGTGTTGTGATTCATTTGTATCTGGTGGGAAGGGACAGCATTACAAAATGGAATAAACCTCTTAAATTCTAATGTTCAAGGCTATACTAACTTGTAACTATTCTTGTCTATGGTTACATGTACCATAACTGTCACTGCAGTATATAGTAGTTTTAATTATAAATATTGATAAATATTGAAGTCACATTGTGATGTAGATCTAGATTTTTTTTTACTTTTTTATTTTACAGAAATTAATTTTTAAGTAAATAAATTCATTAAGAAATGCTGACGAGTTTCAATTTTTTAAGATCATATATTGTTTAATAATTCTTTGTAAACTAAACTAGAATTGCACATATATTTTTTTTATATTTTTCTTGCTATAGGTCGTACTATAATTCTATCAACACATCATATGGATGAAGCAGACGTACTAGGTGATAGAATAGCTATTATATCCCATGGTAAACTGTGTTGTGCTGGTTCTAGTTTATTTTTAAAGAATAAATTTGGTAGTGGTTATTATTTAACCCTTGTTAAAGGTGGTAGCATTGGTACTAACGATGGTGAGGATGAGGACAATTATGATAAAGATGATATAAGTTTAGGTCGACCATCTACAGCTGGTAGTATCAGAAGTACAATAGCTGTGAAAGTAAGTGCAATTATCCTATATAGTTTTACATACATATATATTCTTCATAGATGTTGAAATCTTTCAAATTCGCACTTCCATTGTACTGTACTATAGTACAATACTGAAAGAACCATAAGTCGACTGATAGTAGTCAAATTTTTGCGAAAGGAGATTGATAGAGCAATGAAGCTGTCACCATGGTATCATAAATCAGTCTACTTTCGACTCTACTATAGTATTAATTAGCACTTGATAATTAATAAGGACATCAACTTTTGCCCTGTGAAAATCGTCCTTTTGGCAAATGTGGCAAAGCCAAGCTCATTTGGACCAATTAATTAGCGCATTTAAAGTGACATTAAACTTGCTTATGTCATTTAAAGTGACATTAAACTTGCTTATGCCATTTGGAATAACTTAATGCCATTAATCAGCCTTTAATTAAATTTATTGCTAAATTAGGATATTGATTTTTGAAACATGTCTGTTACATTTGATTAAGTCACAATTCTACTCAAACCACATCATTTTTATACGCCCACATTTTCATGTGGACGTATTATGTTGTCGCTCCTGTCCGTCCGGACGTCCGTCCACAATTTGTTTGTGGACTCTCTACAGGTCACAATTCTTATCCGATTTTGACGAAACTTGAAATATAGGTTTATCCCCAAAAGATCTCGGCTGCTTTCGATATTGTCATGTATCGGATCAAAACTTCATGGATTATGGCCCCTGATTGTACGAAAAATCACGTTTTTAGCTTGTGGACCCTATAGAGGTCACAATTTTGAACCGATTTTGATGAAACTTGACATGCATGTTTGTAACCCAAAGATCTTGGTTCCTTTCGACATTTGCGGCTATCGGAATGTAATTTCCTGAATTATGGCCCCTGATTGTCCGAAAAATCACCCTTTTTAGCTTGTGGTCCCTCTGGAGGTCACAATTATTATTCGATTTAAAAAAACGTTTGATTATATCACCGTTACACCCTAAGGAAGGTCGAGTTCCAATTCCGGGAAAATCAGAAAGAAATTGCCATACAAAATGGCTGCCGTTTGTACGCGAATACTGTTAAAAAATAGTATATAAAGGTTGTGGACCCTGTGGAGGTCACAATTTTGATTCGATTTTGATGAAACTTGAAATTCATGGTTATAACCCAAAGATCTTGCTTCCTTTCGATATTTGCGCATATCGGATCGTAACTTCCTGAATTATGGCCCCTGATTATATGCAAAATCGCCTTTTTTTTTAGCTTGGAGGTCACAATTATTATTCGATTTAAAAAACCGTTTGATTATATCACCGTTACACCCTAAGGAAGGTTAAGTTCGAATTTCGGGAAAATCGGACGAAAATTGCCATACCAAATGGCCGCCGTTTGTACGCGAATACTGTTAAAAAATGGTATATCAAGATTGTGGACCCTGTGGAGGTCACAATTTTGATTCGATTTTGATGAAACTTGAAATTCATGGTTATAACCCAAAGATCTTGCTTCCTTTCGATATTTGCGCATATCGGATTGTAACTTCCTGAATTATGGCCCCTGATTATACGCTAAATCGCCCTTTTTATACGCCCACATTTTCATGTGGACGTATTATGTCGTCACCCCTGTCCGTCCGGACGTCCGTCCGTCCACAATTTGTTTGTGGACTCTCTACAGGTCACAATTCTTATCCGATTTTGACGAAACTTGAAATATAGGTTTATCCCCAAAAGATCTCGGTTCCTTTCGATATTGGCATGTATCGGATCAAAACTTCATGGATTATGGCCCCTGATTGTACGAAAAATCACGTTTTTAGCTTGTGGACCCTATAGAGGTCACAATTTTGAACCGATTTTGATGAAACTTGACATGCATGTTTGTAACCCAAAGATCTTGGTTCCTTTCGATATTTGCGGCTATCGGAATGTAATTTCCTGAATTATGGCCCCTGATTGTCCGAAAAATCACCCTTTTTAGCTTGTGGTCCCTCTGGAGGTCACAATTATTATTCGATTTAAAAAACCGTTTGATTATATCACTGTTACACCCTAAGGAAGGTTGAGTTCGAATTTCGGGAAAATCGGACGAAAATTGCCACACAAAATGGCCGCCGTTAGTATGCGAATACTGTTAAAAAATGGTATATCAAGGTTGTGGACCCTGTGGAGGTCACAATTTTGATTCGATTTTGATGAAACTTGAAATTCATGGTTATAAACCAAAGATCTCGCTTCCTTTCGATATTTGCGCATATCGGATCGTAACTTCCTGAATTATGGCCCCTCATTATACGCAAAATCGCCTTTTTTTTTAGCTTGGAGGTCACAATTATTATTCGATTTAAAAAAACGTTTGATTATATCACCGTTACACCCTAAGGAAGGTTGAGTTCGAATTTCGGGAAAATCGGACGAAAATTGCCATACAAAATGGCCGCCGTTTGTACGCGAATACTGTTAAAAAATGGTATATCAAGGTTGTGGACCCTGTGGAGGTCACAATTTTGATTCGATTGTGATGAAACTTGAAATTCAAGGTTATAACCCAAAGATCTTGCTTCTTTTCGATATTTGCGCATATCGGATGGTAACTTCCTGAATTATGGCCCCTGATTATACGCAAAATCGCCTTTTTTTTTAGCTTGGAGGTTACAATTATTATCCGATTTAAAAAAACGTTTGATTATATTACCGTTACACCGTAAGGAAGGTTGAGTTCGAATTTCGGGAAAATCAGACCAAAATTGCCATACAAAATGGCCGCCGTTTGTACGCGAATACTGTTAAAAAATGGTGCCAAGTTGTCAAAATTATTATCCGATTTAATAAACCGTTTGATTATATCACCGTTACATGGTAATGAAGGTTGAATTTTGAATTTCGTGAAAATCGTACCAAAATTGCCGGACGAAATGGTCGCCGTTTGTACGCAAATAGTGTAAAAATATGGTATATCATGGTTGTGGACTGTCTACAGGTCACAATTCTGTACATAGAATTATGGCCCCTGATTGTACGAAAAATCACCCTTTTTAGCTTGTAGTCCCACTGGAGGTCAAAATTATTATCCGATTTAAAAAAAACGTTTGATTATATCACCGTTACATGGTAATTACGATTGAGGTAAAATTTCGTGAAAATCGGACCAAAATTGACAGACAAAATGGCCGCTGTTTGTACGCAATTAGTGTGAAAATATGTTATATCAAGGTTGTGGACCCTATAGAGGCCACAATTTTGAACCGATTTTGATGAAACTTGACATGCATGTTTATAACCCAAATGTCTTGGTTCTTTTCGATATTTGCGCCCATTGGATTGTAACTTCCTGAATTATGGCCCCTGATTGTCCGAAAAATGACCTTTTGTGGTCCCTCTGGAGGTCAGAATTATTATCCCATTTAAAAAACCGTTTGATTTTATCACCGTTACATCATAATGAAGGTTGAGGTGGAAATTCGTGAAAATCCGACCTAAATTGACTGAAAAAATGGCTGCCGCTTGTACGCGAAGAGTGTAAAAATATGGTATATCAAGGTTGTGAACCCTGTAGAGGTCACATCTTCATTCAATTTTGATGAAACTTGTTTCTTTCGATATTTGTGCATATCGGATTGTAACTTCCTGAATTATGGCCCCTGATTGTACGAAAAATGACTTTTTTTTTTAGCTTGTGGTCCCTCTGGGGTCAGAATTATTATCCCATTTAAAAAAAACATTTGCTTATATCACCGTTACATCGTTATGAAGGTTGAGGTCGAATTTCATGAAAATCAGACCAAAATTGACAGCTGTTCTTGTCAGGCCATCCATCCTTCATCACTAGCAAAGGGAAACCACGCCTGAAAATCTAGATGAACTTTGTCACCCAATGCAGGGATCAAACACCCAACCTCAAGGCTACCGAGCCAGCATCTTACCCACTTAGCAACATGATCCCCAGTCGAATTTGAAGCCTACTGAAATGAACCTTTTATAACCCAAAGATCTTAATTCATTTCGAAATTTGCACATATCAAATTCTAACTTAATGATGTAGGAAAAATCACTTTTGGTATTGCTTGTTCTCTATCCATATCTCGAAAATGTGGGCGTATCCTGCCTGGCAGTGCCAGCCTATCTTTTGGACTGACATAACTGTGGGATGCCCTAATTCAGTGTCACACGCTTGAAGTTCTTTCATATCTGAAGGGTTCCGAAATCGCAATAATGATAGCACAAAGTGTGGATTTGAATAAAACATGGACAGCCCTGTAAGATAATACACAGCAGAGTAGATTCAGTAGAACAACATGAAGACTATGATACTATTCTGTACATGTATGTTCTGTATATATTTTAGCCTATATTTGTGGAAGATGATGAAGGTTTTGATGATATGAAGGGAGCTAGTGGTACTGGTAGTACTGGTAGTACTGGTAGTAGTAAGAGTGATTCACCTACACCATTAGATGACAAGGGTATGATACCAGGTCGAGTAGTAGCTACCTTTATATAATTACTGACCTGAAATTAAAATGTCTTCTGTTACTCAAGTGTATTTTTCAGTGCCATTGACCACATTTCCGAAACCTTTCAATTTGGGTCACCTTGAAAGAGAAGTTTCTCTGAACTTGTACTTAATATACCTGATGTTTTTAAATATCTAATCCCATCGAATCCTCCCCTGGCTTGTCTGTCTTGGGATGCTGTCTTATGTGGGTTCAAGGTGTTAACAGTAAAGTTTTTATCAACTGTTTCATGAAATAACCGCTAATGGCACATGTGGTCATTTGCAATTCCCATTTTTATACGCCCACATTTTCATGTGGACGTATATTGTCGACGCCCCTGTTCGCCCGTAAGGCCGGACATCCGTCCACAATTGTTTGTGAACAGTCTACAGGTCACACAATTTTTATCCGATTTCAATGAAACTTAAAATATAGGTTTATCACCCTAAGATCTTGGTTCCTTTCGATATTGGCATGTATCGGACTGTAA
Organism: Patella caerulea; assembly: GCA_036850965.1. Taxonomy (NCBI): domain Eukaryota; kingdom Metazoa; phylum Mollusca; class Gastropoda; family Patellidae; genus Patella; species Patella caerulea. The sequence goes on along the minus strand of JAZGQO010000008.1, from coordinate 210,931 downwards.
CTTCATGGGTTATGGCCCCTGATTGTACGAAAAATCACGTTTTTTAGCTTTTGAACAGTGTAGAGGTCACAATTTTGAACCGATTTTGATGAAACTTAAACATGCATGTTTATAACCCAAAGATCTTGGTTCCTTTCGATATTTGCGCCAATCGGATCGTAACTTCCTGAATTATGGCCCCTGATTGTTCCAAAAATCGCCCTTTTTAGCTTGTGGTCCCTGTGGAGGTCAAAATTGTTATCCGATTTAAAAAAACGTTTGATTATATCACCGTTCCATGGTTATGAAGGTTGTGTTAGAATTTCGTGAAAATCGGACCAAAATTGACAGACAAAATGGCCGCCGTTTGTACGCGAAGAGTGTCAAAATATGTTCTATCAAGGTTGTGGACCTTATAGAGGTCACAATTTTGAACCAATTTTGATGAAACTTGACATGTATGTTTATAACCCAAAGATATTGGTTCCTTGTGATATTTGCGCCCATCGGATCGTAACTTCCTGAATTATGGCCCCTGATTGTCCGAAAAATTGCTTTTTTTAGCTTGTGGTCCCTCTGGAGGTCAAAATTGTTATCCGATTTAAAAAACCGTTTGATTATATCGTCATTCCATGGTTATGAAGGTTGAGCTTGAATTTTGTGAAAATCGGACCAAAATTGACGGACAAAATGGCCGCCGTTTGTACGCGAATAGTGTGAAAATATGTTATATAAAGGTTGTGGACCTTATAGAGGTCACAATTTTGAACCGATTTTGATGAAACTTGACATGTATGTTTATAACCCAAAGATCTTGGTTCCTTTCGATATTTGCGCCCATTGGATCATAACTTCCTGAATTATGTCCCCGGATTGTCCGAAAAATCGCTTTTGTTAGCTTTTGGTCCCTCTGGCGGTCAAAATTATTATCTGATTTAAAAAAATGTTTGACTGTATCACCGTTACATGGTAATGAAGAGAGAGTGTGAATTACGTGAAAATCGGCCTAGAATTGCCGGACAAAATGGCCGCCGTTTGTACACGAATAGTGTGAAAATATGTTATATCAAGGTTGTGGACCCTATAGAGGTCACAATTTTGAATCGATTTTGATGAAACTTGATATGTATGTTTATAACCCAAAGATCTTGGTTCCTTTCGATATTTGCGCCTATCGGGTCATTACTTCCTGAATTATGTTCCCTGATTGTACGAAAAATCACCCTTTTTAGCTTGTGGTCCCTCTGGAGGTCACAATTATTATCTGATTTAAAAAAAACGTTTGATTATAAAAACCAAACAAATTCTAATAATTTTCTGATAATTCCTTAATATGAGACAACTCTTGTTGAATGCCCGGACGATTTGGCTGCTGTGTGGGCGTATGTTTCGATGCCTGGGAACCTATTTTTGTATGTCCATATACATGAATATAATTATCTACATTATGTTCAAAAACAGGTTTTGTATATAATATGGAGACATTGTTCTATTACATACATAAAATGTTCACAGTTTTATATTTAAAGAATAATATTTTATTAAACAGGTTTATCAGTTGGTCGGATTACAGCTTTTATACAGAAATATGTATCTACAGCAGAATTAGTGGAAGATAACTCTACAGAACTGTGTTTCAAGTTACCACATACTTCTGTTAAAGCAGAGTTTCATCATTTATTTCAAGAATTAGAAAAGTATCATCATGAACTTTTTATTGATAGTTTTGGTTTATCAGACACAAGTTTAGAAGAGGTATTATTTGGTCTATTTAAAAAAATAATAAAGGAAAAGTTTATAAGTATACATGAGCCTCCCATGTATTTGGCAGAGATATTTAGCAAATTGCCCAAATTTATCAGAAAATGTGCAAGAAAAATATTTCTATTGTATTAGTTCTAAAACACATTATACACTAAATTTGTTAATATCAGTTAAAGACAGAATCACTATGATATATTCTCATTGTTCTAGGTATTCCTGGCAGTAGCAGAAGAAACGGGTGTTGATGAACTCAATGATGAAACTACCAGAAATACCTTAGAAAGTGCTTACGATAGTTAGTAATACTTTGAATTATTTTTAATATCTTATTATATTTTCTACAAAACAAATTATGTAAGTTACTTTTAAGTGTGAATATTAGAGCTTATTGAAGTTTACTGTAGGAAGGACTACAGTGATACTTGTTTGGTAAGTTTATAGTGTCATGCAGAGTTGGGATTTCAAAATTTTTCGTGTCGGACATTTTACCGAAAATAAACAGGCATAACTCTTATCGTTATTTAAGCAGACGAATTCATACCACAATTAAAAGTCACATGTCAAAATATTCAAATCATGTACATAACAAAATTAGGTGAACCTCGCTATTTTTCATAATTAATTCCCGTACGGTGTTTAATTCATACCACAATTAAAAATCACATGTCAACAAAATATTCAAATCCCGTACGTAATAAAAATTGGTGAACCTCGCTATTTTTCACGGTATTTAATTCATACCACAATTAAAAATCACATGTCAACAAAATATTCAAATCCTGTACGTAATAAAAATTGGTGAACCTCGCTATTTTTCACACCTTATTCCCGTACGGCGTACGGGAATCAAATTTATGTCAGTAAATGTCGTACAAAATTAAGCATTTTCGTAATACATTGAATGAAAGCTTGCCGATCCTGCTTCGGCATAAAATTCACAACCATAATATTCCTTTAGATTTACATGGCAGCAAATGAATGCCGAACTTCCGAAATAAGAATAGTTTGTGATGTCAGAACATTTTTTTTATTTATAAAATGTCAACAGAAAAAGAAATAAGAACACGGCAGCAAATGAAGGAAAAGCGTTCGAAATAATACTTGTGGTGATGACAAAAGGCATAGCTGACTTCAGCGTATTGTCGCTATGGCGTACGTGACTTACAGCACACAGCTTCATAGTAAGCACTGCCTAACATGTTAAGCAATATTCGTGCGGCGCTCGAGATCACGGGAAAGTGCCACTGTGGATGAGAATTTATATATGGATTCTTAAAAGACGTAAAGGATATCGTAGACAGAATGAATTTATATATGGATTCTTGACTGAAAGACGTAAAGGATATCGTAGACAGAATGAATTAGAGTGTTATAAAATAAGATACTCTTACGATATGTGACATCTATGATTAGTTGATAGATGCTGTCGGCTCACATCAATGCAATTAAAATGCCCGACAATTGAAGACCACGAGGTAAACAGGTGAATTAAAATTATAATCACTCTTATTGGATTGATGAATAGTCCAACAAAGGAAAAGCAATGACTTCTGTTTAAGATTAGATTGATGAATTGTCCGACAAAGGATTAAGTCAATCAATCAAGGCAGATTAAGTAGTTAATCAAGGTAGGTTTATTGACGGTATAACACGATAAATACGTTGATCACTTAATTACCTAATCAAACCTGCCTATTGTCAACGATAATCAGGTTGAGTGGTAGTTATACTCTCAGTACACTATATTAATTTTGGAATTTTGAATATTATTCACTATGTCTTGATGTCCGATTGGGCATATTGGTCGGACAATATTGTGCGTTTGGATAAAAAATTTGGATAATTCCGGAATATACAGGTGAAATCCCAACTCTGGTGTCATGGCTTCTCTGCAGGGGCGTACATAACGATTTCGTTTGGGGGGGGTGTATAGCCAAAATGTGACCGACTGATGCACATACCCCCCACGCCCACCCCCACCTCCCAGTGCGACTGATGCAATCCGGAGCCGAGCACCATGTGTCAGTTTTCTAGAGTTGACATAACATCTGTACAATTAGACGCCCCACACCCCACACACCAGTGGTACTACAAACTGGGCAGTTCACTATAATCGTGAATATGATAGTGCTGAGACAGTATAAGACAATTGGGGAGTAGAGGAATGATTTTAAAAAGGAATCGCACCACGCAGGCGTGAAAAAATTTCAGATATGTAAGCGAGTAGAAGAATGATGTTAAAATGGAATCGAGCCGCAGGCGCGAAAAAATTTCAGATATGTAACAGCGCTTTTAGATTTTTGGGACTGGGCTTGAAAATTTGAACCAATGTCATGGCAAATGGAACCAAATTCTCGTTAACGAGAGGATAAGAAATGGGACAGAATCTTGAGGCCTATCTATCAATTTCGCCTGTTTTGTGATTGTTTGTTAATCTCATTAATTCATCTAGTCGGAGACCGACTGCGGTGAGTACTTTTTTTTGAGACCGACTATTTTTTGCCATGGTAGAAAACATTTCATAGAACAACATGACCGACTATTTTTCTCCTTGGGTGAAATTTTGTTGTTAGACCAACATACTCACAACAGAATGAGAGCGAAACACAACATCTTTTCAAACATGATAAGTTGACAAGATTATTTTATACTAAAGTTTTGTGTGTGTAGCGTGACGTATACAGTGGGCACTTATTTTGATACCGACTGCACTGATTTTGCGACCGACTGCACTGATTTTGCGACACACTATTTTATAGTAAAGTTTTGCGTGATTAGCGTGACATATACATTGAGTACGTATTTCGATAATGACTACTATATTTTGCGACCGACTGCTCTGGTTTTGCGACCGACTATTTTTTCTGCTGCCCACATCCCCCCACATTTACGCCCCTGCTTCTCTGTAATGTTGATGTTTATGGAAATACATTTTTTTTCATTATTTATAGATGGTAAATATCCCCGCCCAGTAACCAGGTTGAGCTTCAGAAATAAGAAGAAATTTAACTTTCTTCGTAATCGTAGTAGCAACAAAATAGAACATACAGAACTACAAGAAGATATGGATGATACTGGTGAGTAATTGTAGTATCTACTAAATGGCTTCCAAAAGAGTTTATCTATATATTGCACCACATGTTTGTTAACTTATCATTATTTGCTTGATAACGATACCTGTATAAGTATTGAAACGTAGCATGATAATAAAATTCAGAAGTAGTGTATAAGTGTTATAATTTTGAGTGAAATCTAATTCCCATAATCTATTTCATATAAGGATTAATATTATTGCAAGTTCAAGCCAATCTGATTCAAATTATTTGAGGTACAGCCGAAAACACTTTTCAATTTTTCAATTACAGCCTTAGTCCTGTTGATTGGCTGGTGACATCACTAGGACTACACATACAATATACACTATTATGATCTTATTGACTGGTGTGTATTGACGTTTTTATATCTACCACTATGAGTAATTGTATCAGTATCGGTGAAACCAATAGTAGCCATGCCGGACCATCACTAATTTTGATCAGATTGGTGTACACTTACCGTAAAGCTCTTATAGTAACCACAAGCTATAAGTACATACAATTTGGTTGGTCATTTGATGTGCTCTTTACATATGTATTGGTAATATTCCTAAGTTATATGTGGGAATCATAGACAATAAAACCTATTACCATGTATAAGTATTTAAAAAAAAACCCAATATTTCAGCTTCGGTAGCATCAGGTACAATAGGTAATAAATCTGGATTTGCTGATGCTGGAAAAGCTAAAATAGTTGGCTGGTCACTTATTCTACATCAGTTCTACGCCTTGTTTTTGAAGAGATTCCATCATGTTAGACGTAGTAAAAAAGGATTTGTTTGTGAGGTAATTAAGCATATTATATCTGCTGTTATATGAAAGCTTTTGTGTTATATTTATTATGGAATGGAATGGGGTTTAAAGTCTCATCCACACATGATAATATACATGTTTATTTGGGTCACCAGTATATGATGCTTTTTGTCCAATTACGTGATCCCACCTGAGTATTTAACGAAAGAATGATTACATACAAATATATATCTTATTTACCTTTTATTTTAATATGGTGATTGTAATAATAAAAAGATGTATATAGTCCTTAAGTCGTTGAAGATCTTGTGTGTTTTTAAAACAAGTTTTACAAAATGATGTTTATATGTCAAAAATATTTTGTTATAATTGTGTTTACCCCTAATTTTTTGCCTTAAAGACAATGAATAGAATATCTTTATATACATTAGTAAAAGACATTCTGTAATCAAATATAATATTATTAAACATTTTGTTAATAGATTGTATTACCAGCTGGTTTTGTGTGTTTGGCAATGGTCTTTAGTCTTATTTTACCTCCATTTGAAGAAGAGCCACCATTAGAACTACAACCATGGATGTATACACCTAAAACTGGTGAACCCCATCTGTATATGTTTTATGCGTAAGTATTTGTTTTTCATTAATACAGTCTTTGTCTTATAGATGTTTTAATGAATAGATTATGCAACAATTCTGTTCACATTTACGTGGTGATTTAAATCTGTTCGGTCAAAATTGCTATGAATGATCAATATGAATACTTTTTGTTCGACTATATTTTTTCATTGTACATATACAAATAGTACTTTTGATTGTGCTGTTTATTATGAATTTTTAATAATTTGTATACTATTGTTATATCAATCTCTTACAAAGATACTATCAACCATGTCAGTATATTTAATATGATTTCTGTATGTATTTTCATCGTGTAGTTTTCTTCTGTCTATTCTAGAAATGACAATCCTTCAAATCCACTAGCACAAAGTCTAGAAAAAACATTACTCTCCAAACCTTGGGTTGGTAATAGATGTATGAAACCTGATGTTTATTCTGTAAGGTAAATGTAATAATATAATTTATATTCTGTACTCTCGATAGCTGAAATTGTTACTCTATGTGTGAATGTGTATTGAATTTTCCTTTTGCTCTACATGTTGACATGACATTCTCCTTTCAAATATCTTTAGCATCCTTGTAAATGCAATCACCAGGGTATTTCAGCTATAATGTGTTTTTATACGCCCACATTTTCATGTGGACGTATTATGTCGTCGCCCCTGTCCGTCCGGACGTCCGTCCGTCCGTCCACAATTTGTTTGTGGACTCTCTACAGGTCACAATTCTTATCCGATTTTGACGAAACTTGAAATATAGGTTTATCCCCAAAAGATCTCGGTTCCTTTCGATATTGGCATGTATCGGATCAAAACTTCATGGATTATGGCCCCTGATTGTACGAAAAATCATGTTTTTAGCTTGTGGACCCTATAGAGGTCACAATTTTGAACCGATTTTGATGAAACTTGGCATGCATGTTTGTAACCCAAAGATCTTGGTTCCTTTCGATATTTGCGGCTATCGGAATGTAATTTCCTGAATTATGGCCCCTGATTGTCCGAAAAATCACCCTTTTTAGCTTGTGGTCCCTCTGGAGGTCACAATTATTATTCGATTTAAAAAACCGTTTGATTATATCACCGTTACACCCTAAGGAAGGTTGAGTTCGAATTTCGGGAAAATCGGACGAAAATTGCCATACAAAATGGCCGCCGTTAGTACGCGAATACTGTTAAAAAATGGTATATCAAGGTTGTGGACCCTGTGGAGGTCACAATTTTGATTCGATTTTGATGAAACTTGAAATTCATGGTTATAAACCAAAGATCTTGCTTCTTTTCGATATTTGCGCATATCGGATCGTAACTTCCTGAATTATGGCCCCTGATGATACGCAAAATCGCCCTTTTTTTTAGCTTGGAGGTCACAATTATTATCCGATTTAAAAAAACGTTTGATTATATTACCGTTACACCGTAAGGAAGGTTGAGTTCGAATTTCGGGAAAATCAGACCAAAATTGCCATACAAAATGGCCGCCGTTTGTACGCGAATACTGTTAAAAAATGGTATATCAAGGTTGTGGACCCTGTAAAGGTCACAATTTTAATTCGATTTTGATGAAACTTGAAATGCATGGTTATAACCCAAAGATCTTGGTTCCTTTCGGTATTTGCGCATATCGGATCGTAACTTCCTGAATTATTCGAATTTCGTGAAAATGGTACCAAAATTGCCGGACGAAATGGTCGCCGTTTGTACGCGAATAGTGTAAAGATATGGTATATCATGGTTGTTGACTCTGTACAGGTCACAATTCTTATCCGATTTTGACGAAAAGTCACATTTCTAGGTTGTGTACCGTCACACCATAATCATTGTCGACTTCGAATTTCATGAATATCAGACTGGAACTGACCAACAAAATGGCTGCTCCCAATACAGTATGAAATACAGGACTTAATGATGTAGGAAAAATCACTTTCCGTATTGTTTGTTCTCTATCCATCTCTCGAAAATGTGGGCGTATCCTGCCTGGCAGTGCCAGCCTATCTTTGTTTAAAGGATTTCCCTCCTAACTGTTATTATATATTTTAGTGGTTATTCATGTGAGTCTGATTCAGAAACATTGAAATGGACAGCTCGACCAAGTTTAACTGGAAACATATCTATAGATTCTCCAGACTGTGATTGTTCAACAGGCTTTCAAGAATGTCCTGCAGGTTGGTAAATACTTTGTTTAGGTTAATCAGTTTGTTGGATTATTAGTGTAGGGGTAGTAATGCCTGCAGGAACTTATTAGGAAAATGTGTTTAGTTTGGTGTATAGATATTGGAATACGAGACTACTTGAGAGTTAGAATTAATGAAGAATAGTTGAAAACAGTACTGTCTTTGCAAATTTCTCCTCATCGCATTGTACTCATAATCATTGTAAATTGAAGTATAAGTATGTTACTTTCCAAATGATATCAATTGTCAACAGGATGTTAAACCCAGTTCTATTCATTGTTGGCATGTGGATTTTATTACAACTTGAAAATAAAATGAAAGGACTTATATATCTGACATAAATACTACATCAATAGTAAATATGTGAGTTCAGTTTCTACTCTATAACAAGTAATATATAATTTACAGGAGCTGGAGGACCAACACCATCTATGACTCTGCTACCAACATCTGACTATTTGTATAATCTGACTGGTCGTAATATCAGTGATTGGTTGGTTAAAACTACAAATTCTTATATCAAAAAAAGGTCAGTGCTTTGCTTTATTATTTGTTTGTTTTGCAAGCCACATCTATAATAAGAAAAGATTACTATAGTTTTTATACACCAACATTTTGATGTGGACATATATTGTTGTCACCCTTGTCCATCCTACCGTCTGTCCACAATTTGTTTGTGGATGCTCTGCAGGTCATCTCCCAAACATCTTTATTCCTGTTGAAATTGGCGTTTATAACCCAGAGAGCTTGGTTCTTTTCAATATTTGTGCATATCGGATCATAAATTTCTGGATTATGGTCCCTGATTGTACAAAAAAATCTCATTTATAGTTTTCATCCCTCTAGAGGCCACAATTTTTATCCGATTTAGAAAAAAAACAACCTTTGAATATATTACCGTAACACCATAAAATTAGTTGAGTTCGAATTTCGTGAAAATGGGACCAAAACTGCCTTACAAATGGCTGTCCCTCGTATGCAACTAGTGTAAATATATGGTATATCAAGGTTGTGGACTCTCTAGAAGTCACAATTTTGATCCGATGTTGATGAAACTTGAAGTAAATTTATAACCAACCCAAAGATCTTGTTTCCTTTCGATATTTGCTTATACTCGTAACTTCCTGAATTATTACCCCTTCATTGCACGACAAATCCATCTCTTGCAAAATGTGGGTATATCTGCCAGGCAGCCGCTGATTCTTCTTGGTCACTGTATATTAAATTGGATTGAATTTTAATAATCTGTTTGTTATGTAGGTTTGTGTATTTGCTATGGGTACATGTACTTGATAATTGGGTAATTGGGTACATGTTGGGATACATATACTGTATTTCTGTTATTAATGAATACGAATACTGTGATATTGTAGATATGCTGGTATAACATTTGGAGATATCAATATGATGGCTGAATTAAACTCGACACAAATAGCAAGTGTTTTGGATAGACTGGCTACAGCTGGAAATAACGGACAATCTACTAATATATCAAATATACAGTTCTGGAGTGATTTAGAAGAATTTACTAAAGGTTTATTAACACAAAATGTTGCCAAGGTGAGTATTTTATTAATGATGAAATATTTCAGTATAGATGATTTGTCTCTGTGGAACAGATAGAATTTAGTTTAACAGATTTTACTGTATCTTCTTTGATTGGCATTTAGTAATTGAACATATTAACACAAGGTACAATTTTATGGATACACAATTACTGAGTTTGATACTAAAAGACGTTTTGACGAGGATGCTCTCGTCTTTATCAAGCAATGATACAAATTTGTGAATAGTGTAGGCAAATATATACAGAATATGCAACAAAGATAAAATCAAATACAATTAAAGTTTAACACCTTTGATTGGGGGGGGGGGGCATTAAGGACTAATCCTACAGAACAGAAAACTCATACGGGGATTAAAAGGAGGTGAAAGCTATTATTTATAAAAACATCAGTGTATTAACACTGTTAATGGAAAACCAATTAACCTGAGCTATAGAGAAACAATAATATAAAGAGAAGTGTGTATGTATAAGTAATCAAGAGTGGTCGTTGATGCATGTGCAAAGAAATAAATATTGAAATTAAGAAAAAAAAAATAAAAAAATATATATAAAAATATATAGTCATGAAAGTTATCCTGATATATCGATATAAACTGAAAATCGAGGATTGTAAAACGGGTTAAGTACTGAAAAGAAACATTATAAAATGTATGATTAGATTATGTAAAAAAAACCACAAAAAAACTGGATAAGCACTGAAAGAGAACAAAAGTATTGGAACCAATAAGCTGCAAGTCCTGAAAGATAAAGACGTATTTTACAGTATAAATCTGGAAGAAAGAAACCGTAAATATATTATTCCCACGTATTAAAGGTCATTGCATATGAGCTATATTCTAACTGTAAAACTGGATAATTACTGCAAACCAAGATATGTAAAGTATATAAATAGACTGTGGGACTGGATAATCACTGAATTGTGTTAATTCTGAAAGCTGAAAATCATGAAAGAAACCTATTATTAGACTTAAACTGAAACCAATAAATGTGAAAAATTATCCTCCTACTGTTAAATTAGATAAGCGCTGAAAGTAAAGATATGTGCGTTGTATAATTAGACTGTGGAAAGAGGATAATCACTGAAATAGAAATAAAGTATTAGAATTAATGTATAAGTTGGTCATAAGCCCTTGGTATAAATAGTCCGACATCCCGGTTTAACTTGGGCTTGATCCGTTTTATATTGATGGCCTCAAGAAAAGTTTCCTGGTTTTCTTCTGGTGATGATGCACTGCAAGGGTTCTGGTTTGGTCCCACAGGATTGTATGATCTGCGTTGTTAATAATATGCTCTGCTACTGCTGAGGGATTGGTGGAAGCTAGTGACTTGTGTTCTTTTATTCGTACATCAAGTGGTCGCTTCGTTTCCCCCAAATATTCGTCTCCTTTTAATCCCCGTATGAGTTTTCTGTTGTGTAGGATTAGTCCTTAATGCCCCCCCCCCCCCCCAATCAAAGGTGTTAAACTTTAATTGTATTTGATTTTATCTTTGTTGCATATTCTGTATATATTTGCCTACACTATTCACAAATTTGTATCATTGCGTGATAAAGACGAGAGCATCCTCGTCGAAACGTCGCTTAGTGTCAAACTCAGTAATTGTGTATCCATAAAATTGTACCTTGTGTTAGATTTTACTGTATATTTGATATTGTGTTATATTGTAGGTGTGGTTCAATAACAAGGGCTGGACAGCATCTGTATCATATATGAATGTATTAAATAATTTAATATTAAGGAGCTATTTGCCCTCGGATAAAGATCCATCTGTTTATGGTATAACAACTATTAATCATCCCATGACTTATAATAAAGAACAACTTAATGAAGAATCACTGTAAGTTTGACTTTCATCTAAAATATTTCAAACAGTAAAAGTTCTTTTTGATGTATGATGCCTGGACATTGTTTATTATTGTCCCCCGCCTTTTGAAGAAAGTTGGGGGACTATTAAAATGGGTTCGTCCGTCCGTCTGTCTGTCTGTCTGTCTGTCCGTCACACTTTTTGGGACACAATAACTCTCTTCCTAATTGAGCTAGAATCTTCAAACTTGGTGTATGTGTTTATTAGGTCAATGCCTTGATGGAGTTCTAAGATGAGCATTTTCTGCTTAGGGTAAGCAGAGATAAGCAATTTGATTGGTTGATTCTTTGGGACACGATAACTTTAGTTCTAATTAAGTGAGAGTGGTGAAACTTTGTGTATAGTTTCATTACAGTAATACCTTGAATAAGTTCGATAATGAGCATTTTCTGCTTAGGGTAAGCAGAGCGATACGCAATTTGATTGGTCGAGACTTTGGAACACAATAACTCTCCTTCTAATTGAGTAAAAATGTTCAAACTCGGTGTATATGCTTATTAGGTCAATGCCTTGATGGAGTTCGAAGATGAGCATTTTCCGCTTAGGGTAAGCAGAGATAAGCAATTTGATTGGTTGATGCTTTGGGACACGATAACTTTAGTTATAATCAAGTGAGAGTGATGAAACTTGGTGAATAAGTTCGGTAATGAGCATTTTCTGCTCAGTGTAAGCAGAGCGATACGCAATTTGATTGGTCGAGACTTTGGAACACAATAACTCTCCTTCTAATTGAGTTAAAATGTTCAAACTTGGTGGATATGCTTATTAGGTCAATGCCTTGATGGAGTTCGAAGATGAGCATTTTCCGCTTTGGGTAAGCAGAGATAACTCGATACGTTTGAAAAAAATAAATGTGCGATTAATTAATATGTGTCGTCTATTTATTTTAGGATTTCGGCGGGGGACATCAGCCCCACTGTTGGCTTGTTAATATTTACAGTACCAGTTATTTTATTTTGTAGGTTTTCTAGTTTTGTGGATGTAATTGTGGCTATATGTGTTATATTTGCCATGTCGTTTATACCAGCTAGTTTTGTGTTGTATTTGATAGAAGAGCGAGTTAGTGATAGTAAACACATGCAATTTGTTAGTGGTATTAATCCTACTGTATACTGGATTTCAACATTTGCATGGGACCTGGTAAGATTTAAAACTTTTTTACTTTCCTGAACTACAATTTCTCAAAAAGGTTGTATCTAGTATAAAACCAGACTGAAACCATGTGAATAGAAACTTCGAAAAAGTGATATTATTCAATTGTTGAATGTGTAGTGAATTATTACTAAAGATCATCAAGTTTATTGTTTTAGTTAAATTGAAATGTGTAATTCAGAACATGGAGACTGTAAATAGATTAATGTTTGTTTATTTTAGTTAAATTATCTGGTACCAGCTTTACTGTGTATTTTGATATTTTTGGCGTTTAATGAAGAAGCCTATGTATCAGCTCACAATGCACCATGTCTTATAGCTTTATTAATTCTATATGGGTAAGTTAGTTTAATACTGACTCATAATTCTATAACACAAATGATGCGCTATATACAACTAAAATAATGATAATATAATTGAACATACACTTTGTCCTCAATGGACAATTATTTTCATTAATGTGCATCACTTGTTATCAAGTTGGTATATATTTGTTTGGATTTTACTTTTCAGGTGGGCTATTATACCCATGATGTATCCATTTGCAAGACTGTTTTCGATACCAAGCTCAGCTTTCGTGGCCTTGTCATGTTGTAATGTATTTTTAGGAACTATTTCTACATTAGCAACATTTATACTGGAAATACTTGGACAATCTGATCAGGTAAAATATAATTTATTGATTAGTTAATATTCTCCGTGGAATTCAACGTTCATCTGTTACTATTCACCATCTTATTCATTTAGAAGCCTTATCCTACAGTCTCAACTTTATACCCACTTCCTCCACAACAGAAGTACCAGTTCAAAGAAAGAAAAATATATCAAATAAAGAAAAGAGAAGAAAATAAAACAGATACCTTCTGCACCTTAGGCTTGGATACCACACACGAGAAATAATATCAACCATTAATTTCTCTGATTTAGATCTATTCATCTCATCAGAAGAATTCGTAGCCACTACTGAAGAATCACGATCTAAACTTTACTATTTATTAGATTGATTATTTTGTAGGAATTAGAAGATATTAATGGTATATTAAAACAAGTATTTTTACTTCTACCTCACTATTGTCTGGGTCGTGGTTTAATTGATATGGCTGCCTATCAATTGAGATATGAAGTTTTGCTGAGATTTAGTAAGTATATATCTTTCTCGTATTTAAGATACATTATATGTAAGATTTAGATAAAGACAAAAAGAGCTGACCGTTCTTGTTTTGACAAGAAGTGGTATAGATTGTTTATTATTGTAGCAACGGTGCCTGCTAATCGAGACTAAGCCTCAATACACAATTTTGTAAGTAAATCATTAAATGTTGATCATGTTTCAATCTGTTTAAAATCTGCTATCCAATGGTCTAGAGAGTTGACTACAGGTTTGTCATATGAATAAATGTCTAAATAATAGTTTATATAATATTTGAAGCCAAAAGGCAGATTTAGCTTGTGATGATTTTTTGATGATTTTTATACGCCCACATTGAAATGTGGTCGTATATTGTCGTCGCCCCCGTCCGTCCGTCCGTCCGTCCGTCCGTCGGTCCGGCGTCCACAATTGCTTGTGGACGCTCTACAGGCTAAAGTTAATATTCGATTGACTTTAAATTTATACACAGTGTTTAAGGTCATGAGACGAAGAAGCCTATTGTTTTTCAGCGATTTCCGATAATTAGTGCCAGAGTTATGGCCCTTGATCATCTCAAAAAATCTTGTGGACGCTCTAGAGGCCAAAGTTAATATCCGATTGACTTTAGATTTATACACAGTGTTTAAGGTCATGAGACGAAGAAGCCTATCGATTTTCGGCTATTTCCGATAATTAATGCCAGAGTTATTGCCCTTGATCTCTTTAAAAAATCATGTGGACGCTCTAAAGGTCAAAGTTAATATCCGATTGACTTTTTACGCAGTGTTTAAGGTCATAAGACGAAGAAGCCTATTGATTTTCAGCGATTTCTGATAATTAGTGCCAGAGTTATGGCCCTTGATCACTTCAAAAAATCTTGTGGACGCTCTAGAGGCCAAAGTTAATATCCGACTGACTTCAAATTTATACACAGTGTTTAAGGTCATAAAACAAAGACGCCTATTGATTTTCAGCGATTTCCGTTAATTAGTGCCAGAGTTATGGCCCTTGATCACCTCAAAAAATCTTGTGGACGCTCTGGAGGCCAAAGTTAATATCCGATTGACTTCAGATTTACACACAGTGTTTAAGTTCATGAGACGAAGAATCCTATTGATTTTCTGCGATTTCAAATAATTACTGCCAGAGTTATCTCCCTTCAAAAATTCTTGTGACGCTATAGAGGCTAAAGTTACCATCCGATTGACTTCAGATTGATACATAGAGTTTAAGGTGTTGAAACGAACAAGTATTTTGATTTTCAATGAATTTAGATAACTGAACAGCTAAATCCATGATATTAAATGTTTCATGTATATACTAATTGTTAGCGTGGGGTAAAACTTTATAAAAAGCAATCAAATTCTAATGATTTTCTAATAATTACATAATGAGTTGTTACTCTTAATCAGTTTTTAGTGTATTACAAATGTTTCATGACCGAAAAAAGGAAAAAATATGCGACAACCCTTGTTGACTGCCCGGACGATTTAGCTGCTGTGGGCGTATGTTTCGTTGCCTGGCAACCTATCTTTTTACCATACATTAAACATATTATTACAGGTCCTAATGCTAAACAAACTAACATATTACAGTGGGATATAGTAGGACGCAATTTGTTTTGTTTAATGATGATGGGTATAATTTTCTTCACATTGAATTGGTTAATTGAATATCACTTCTTCATCAAACCAAAGTAAGTCCTGTATGTAATACTAATGGACACATTATGCACTACATCATTTATATTTATACGCCCACATTGAAATGTGGTCGTATATTGTTGTCGCCCCCGTCCGTCCGTCGTCCGGCGTCCACAATTGCTTGTGGACGCTCTAGAGGCTAAAGCTAATATCCGATTGACTTTAAATTTATACACAGTGTTTAAGGTCTTGAGACGAAAAAGCCTATTGTTTTTCAGCGATTTCCGATTTATGGCCCTTGACGACTTCAAAAAATCTTGTTGACGCTCTAGAGGCCAAAGTTAATATCCGATTGGCTTTAAATTTATACACAGTGTTTAAGGTCATAAGACGAAGAAGCCTATTGATTTTCAGCGATTTCCGATAATTAGTGCCAGAGTTATGGCCCTTGATCACATCAAAAAATCCTGTGGACACTCTAGAGGCCAAAGTTAATATCCGATTGACTTTAAATTTACACACACTGTTTAAGGTCCTGGGAGGAAGAAGCCTACTGATTTTCATCAATTTCAAATAATTACTTCCAGAGTTATCTCCCTTGATCACTTCATAAAACCTTGTTGCGCTGTAGATACCAAACTTATCATCCGATTGACTTCAGATTGATACACAGAGTTTAAGGTGTTGAAACGAACAAGTATTTTGATTTTCAATGAACAGCTAAATCCATGATATTAAATGTTTCCTATACTAATTGTTAGCGTGGGGCAAAACTTTATAAAAAGCAAACAAATTCTCATGATTTTCTGATAATTACATAATGAGTTGTTACTGGTTTATCAATTCACCTCTACGCAGACGATACACAGCTATATCTAGCGTTCAAACCCACCTGCCAGAGATCTGTTGACTCGGCCTTCACTCATATGTCACTTTGTGTAGATGATATTAAACAGTGGATGTCTTGCAATTTTCTCAAGCTAAACAGTGACAAAACAGAACTAATAGTCTTCAGTTCTAAAGCTGTACGACGGAGTTTGAATTTTCCGCCTTTCCAAATTGGAAGCCATGTCATAGAACCGGCACAGGAGGCGAGGAATCTTGGATTTGTGTTTCAGTCTACTCTGTCCGCTGAATCACACATCAACAAAATATGCAGCAAAGCCTATGCCAATATCCGCAATATTAGTCAGATTAGGAAATTCATCAATACCAAAGCTGCTGTCTCCCTGGTCCAGTCATGTGTACCTTCACATTTAGACTATTGCAATGCCTTGCTTTACGGTGTACCAAAGACACTCGTTACCAAATTGCAGAAGGTCCAAAATTCAGCAGCCAGAGTAGCGACAAGGACAAGGAAATCAGATTCTATAACACCAGTACTGAAGAGTCTACACTGGCTTAGGGTGGAACAACGAATCAAGTATAAGCTACTGATGCTTGTATTCAAATCCAAGCACAAACTAGCCCCGCCTTATCTTCAGGAACTAATCCAGGATCATCAGCCAGTCAGAACACTCAGATCAGCTAACAAATATCTACTTGACCCTCCATCCTCAAGGTCAACAACATACGGCGACCGCAGATTTGCAGCAGCTGGTCCAGCCCTATGGAACTCACTGCCAGACAACATCAGATCCATTCCATTTCTGGATGACTTCAAAAGTGCAATAAAGACACACTTGTTTAAAGAGGCATATTCATAGATAATCCCTGTATTGTATATATCCATGTGTTGTCAGACTCCAGCAGCGCCTTTGAGCAGTTGTACTCAACTGGTAAAGGCGCTATAGAAATACATACTTATTATATTATTATTATTTTAGTGTATTACAAATGTTTCCTTACCAAAAAAAAGTAAAAATATGCGACAACCCTTGTTGACTGCCCGGACGATTTAGCTGCTGTGGGCGTATGTTTCGTTGCCTGGCAACCTATCTTTTTATCTTATCATGATCAATAAAAGGTTTACCTGATCAAACAAAGAGGTATAATGGTGGAGTAGACCATTTCATCTCTGTTTTCAGATCTTGACATGATGTATCATTAAACCACTGAAAAACAAATGGTTATCACCACATTCTAAATGTAGATTAACTTTATTCTAAATATGAATTGACTACTGTAGTTATATTCTTTCATGTAGCAAATTGTGCTTTACTGATATTTTAGAAATTAATATGGATATGCACAAATGAGTGTTCAAGTTCAAAGGCCGAGATGTCTATAGCTACCACCGCTTCGGTGTAGCAGGCGACAGGAATGATATCGAGGCCAGTAATACGAACGAGGCTCTCGTGCCCTAATTCGATAAAACTACGGAAGTCCTAAGTGGTAACTCTACTACCCTTAGACATCATGAAGATTATACTAGGTTCTTAATTTGGTTATTTAAAATATAGTTAATACTAAGTAACCCAAACTATATGCACCATTTGGACCTAAAACGAGAGAACAAACAGCCTTCTAAGGAGGAGGAGACATTCAGCTTAGTTTAACATGATTGTTTTTTTATGATAATAGAATGAATAATGATAAAGATGGAAGTACAGAGGGTGTAGAAGATATTGATGTCAAACGAGAAAGACAGAGAGTTTTATCAGGTGATGCTGATGATGAGGCACTAGTTATCAAAAATATATCAAAGGTAAATCAATGTTCTTTCTATTATGTTAAGGTGAAAATTTCAAATTAAAGTAAGGGTTAGATTTGTTAAATAAAATATCTCATTTATTGAATTTCTGTGTTCAGGTGTATGATTGTCTTGATAATTGTGAAAATCACTTACCTGTGATGTGGAATTTAGGTACTTCTTCAAAAGATAGGGTGGCACTGCCAGGCAGGATACGCCCACATTTTCGAGAGATGGATAGAGAACAAGCAATACCGAAAGTGAAAGTGATTTTTCCTACATCATTAAGTCCTGTATTTCATACTGTATTGGGAGCAGCCATTGTGTTGGTCAGTTCCAGTCTGATTATAATGAAAGTCGATGCCTGTAGAGAGTCCACAACCATGATATACCATATTTTTACACTATTCGTGTACAAATTTTTCGGGCAAACATGGGCCATAATTCAGGAAGTTACAATCCGATATGCGCAAATAACGAAAGGAACCAAGTTTCATCAAAATCGAATTAAAATTGTGACCTATACAGGGTTCACAACCATGACATACCATTTTTTAACAGTATTCGCGTACAAATGGCAGCCATTTTGTCTGTCGGGAAAATCTGAACCCAAACCTTCCTTAAGGTGTAATGGGGATATAATCAAACGTTTTTTTAAATCAGATAATAATTGTGACCTCCAGAGGGACCACAGGCTAAAAAGAGTGATTTTTCGGACAATCAGGGGCCATAATTCAGGAAATTACATTCCGATAGACGCAAATATCGAAAGGAACCAAGATCTTTGGGTTATAAACATGCATGTCAAGTTTCATCAAAATCAGTTCAAAATTGTGACCTCTATAGGGTCCACAAGCTAAAAACGTGATTTTTCATACAATCAGGGGCCATAATCCATGAAGTTTTTATCCGATACATGCCAATATCGAAAGCAGCCAAGATCTTTTGGGGATAAACTTATATTTCAAGTTTCGTCAAAATTAGATAAGAATTGTGACCTGTAGAGAGTCCACAAACAAATTGTGGACGGACGGACGGACAGGGGCGACGACATAATACGTCCACATGAAAATGTGGGCGTATAAAAATGATCAACTTGAACAATACTAGGAAAAGATGTGGAACAGGTCCTGTTTAGTATTTGTTGTATAGACATATACTACTATATATTATTGTTGTATAGATTAAAACCTGTATATATTATTTATAATGTAGACATATACAACTGTATGTTATTTTTAATGTAGACATATACAACTGGACGTAAGAAAATGAAAGCAGTTTCTAATTTATGTGTTGGTGTACCTAAAGGACAGTGTTTTGGACTACTTGGTGTTAATGGTGCTGGAAAGACGACCACCTTTAAAATGTTAACAGTCGACGTACCTATAACCAGTGGATCAGCTTTTGTCTGCCAGAAGAGGTAATAATCTTGTAATTTAGTTTGGATAACATTGTTCAAAGATGCAATACATCTGAATGTGTAATACCATATTTTAATCTAAAAATTGCCTAAATATAGTGATGGCGTGACTGTAAACTCGATTCTATTTCTAAAATATTGGACCATTAATTGTAATTAAGTAAATTTAAATTGTGGACCATTAATTGTAATAGAGTAATTGAAAATGGTGGACCATTAATTGTAATAGAGTAAATGAAAAATGTGGACCTTTAATCGTACTAGTAAATGTGCATTGTAGACCATTAATCAAAATAAAAAAAAATGTAAATTTTGGTTCTTTAATCTTAATACAGTACATGTAAATGTACATTGTGGACCTTTAATTGTAATAATTGTACACTAAATACTGTGAATTATTGTCCCCCGCCTTTTGAAGAAAGTTGGGGGACTATTAAAATGGGTTCGTCCGTCCGTCTGTCTGTCTGTCTGTCCGTCACACTTTTTGGGACACAATAACTCTCTTCCTAATTGAGCTAGAATCTTCAAACTTGGTGTATGTGTTTATTAGGTCAATGCCTTGATGGAGTTCGAAGATGAGCATTTTCCGCTTAGGGTAAGCAGAGATAAGCAATTTGATTGGTTGATGCTTTGGGACACGATAACTTTAGTTCTAATTAAGTGAGAGTGATGAAACTTGGTGTATAGTTTCATTACATTAATACCTCGACTAAGTTCGATAATGAGCATTTTCTGCTAAGGGTAAGCAGAGCGATACGCAATTTGATTGGTCGAGACTTTGGAACACAATAACTCTCCTTCTAATTGAGTTAAAATGTTCAAACTTGGTGTATATGCTTATTAGGTCAATGCCTTGATGGAGTTCTAAGATGAGCATTTTCTGCTTAGGGTAAGCAGAGATAAGCAATTTGATTGGTTGATGCTTTGGGACACGATAACTTTAGTTCTAATTAAGTGAGAGTGGTGAAACTTTGTGTATAGTTTCATTACAGTAATACCTTGAATAAGTTCGATAATGAGCGTTTTCTGCTCAGGGTAAGCAGAGCGATACGCAATTTGATTGGTCGAGACTTTGGAACACAATAACTCTCCTTCTAATTGAGTAAAATTGTTCAAACTCGGTGTATATGCTTATTAGGTCAATGCCTTGATGGAGTTCGAAGATGAGCATTTTCCGCTTAGGGTAAGCAGAGATAAGCAATTTGATTGGTTGATGGTTTGGGACACGATAACTTTAGTTATAATTAAGTGAGAGTGATGAAACTTGGTGAATAAGTTTGGTAATGAGCATTTTCTGCTCAGTGTAAGCAGAGCGATACGCAATTTGATTGGTCGAGACTTTGGAACACAATAAATCTCCTTCTAATTGAGTTAAAATGTTCAAACTTGGTGTATATGCTTATTAGGTCAATGCCTTGATGGAGTTCGAAGATGAGCATTTTCCGCTTAGGGTAAGCAGAGATAAGCAATTTGATTGGTTGATGCTTTGGGACACGATAGCTTTAGTTCTAATTACCTTGACAAAGTTCGATAATGAGCATTTTCTGCTCCGGGTAAGCAGAGCGATGCGCAATTTGATTGGTCGAGACTTTGGAACACAATAACTCTCCTTCTAATGTAATTGAGTTAAAATGTTCAAACTTGGTGTATATGCTTATTCATTACAGTAATACCTTGACTAAGTTCGATAATGAGCATTTTCTGCTCAGGGTAAGCAGAGCGATACGCAATTTGAGTGGTCGAGACTTTGGAACACAATAACTCTCCTTCTAATTGAGTTAAAATGTTCAAACTTGGTGTATATGCTTATTAGGTCAATGCCTTGATGGAGTTCGAAGATGAGCATTTTCCGCTTTGGGTAAGCAGAGATAAGCAATTTGATTGGTTGATGCTTTGAGACACGATAACTCGATACGTTTGAAAAAAATAAATGTGCGATTAATTAATATGTGTCGTCTATTTATTTTGGGATTTCGGCTGGGGACATCAGCCTCACTGTTGGCTTGTTTCTTTACTTTTGTCTTTAGTGTTTTGAAAGAAAAAGATAAAGTCCGACAAGTAATGGGATATTGTCCTCAATTTGATGCTTTAGATAGTTTAATCAGTGGAAGAGAACATCTAGAATTTTATGCTAGAGTACGGGGAATAGAGGAGAAAAATGTTAAACAGGTGAGTCTTCATGTTGTATTCAAACACATAATACAGTCAAACACATTATACTGTAAAATACATTATACAGTCAAATACATTTATTATAATGTTTTATGTGGTCAATTACAGATTTTATTATAATATTTTATGTATTGACAGGTAGCAGATTGGGCTATAAAGAAGCTAGGTTTATTAAATTATGCTGATAAACTGGCTGGTACATATTCTGGTGGAAATAAACGTAAATTATCAACAGCTATATCACTTATAGGAAACCCACAGATAGTATTCCTTGTTAGTATTATTATACTTATATATTGTTTGTAGTATTATGCATGATTTCTCAAAGTAACTCAGACTGAATAAATAATATTGATAATAATGCTGATTGAAATGAAATGAGGTTTAACATCCTACTTTTCAGCTCCGTGCGACATAATGAAGACAGGCATATGCCATACAGTGTGCTTTGAGGGAGATTTTTCCCGTACAATGGCACTATCTGCTTATACTTAATTTGAAATGTCAAGGTTTTTTTTTTACATACATGTCAATCTGAATGACTAGACACTGTTTGTTGCCTCTGTCCTGCATCACTGTCAAGGGGAAATCACAATGTAAAATCTTTAGGAATTTAGCCACCACATATGAAATATGCGAAACCTATCCTGAGATTTTTATAGTTCCAACCTGCACTGCATCTAAAGCATGCAATTAAATTTTTGTTTAAAAACAACATTTAAGCAAAGACAAAAACTTGAGATGTTGTTAACAATCCAAACTGTAAATTGTGGTGAGAGAAAAATAACCATGGTGTTAAATGTATTAACATTATAGGATGAACCTACAACTGGAATGGATCCAAAAGCTAGAAGATTTTTATGGAACTGTATTAGTGAAATAGTCAAAGATGGTCGAACTGTAATATTGACATCTCATAGGTATGTAAATCCCTGTTTAGCAATGCCATATATAATTAAATATTTTTGCTACAAAAAATCCATAAGATTTGATGAATATTGAACTATAACTGTATATGTTACTATAGTATGGAAGAATGTGAAGCTTTATGTGGACGACTGGTTATAATGGTAAATGGTAAATTTAAGTGTATTGGCAGTTCTCAACATCTTAAAAACAGGTAAATTGTTTTATGTAATGCCAGTAAATGTCAAAAGTTTGCTTTATATTATGAAATTTAAGAAATGTTTTAATGGCCTCTATGCCAAATAAATATAGAGAAGAGGACATTTTGTTGTTTATTGTTATAATAGATATAATTACATGTCTGTTCCCACAAGCTTCAGACAAATTGATCTGGCAGGCTCTGCAGGATTTCCTCACCGTGATTCTAGAACGTGATTACCATTGTTGTCAGCCGGGAAGCTATTGCTCTGATGTTGTATCATAAACGCATGAACCATTTGGACATTTTATATAATTCATGATCAAGTGCCAACCAAGTTTGGGAATTATATCGTAGTCAACATTTAATAACTGATTGTGATAATGTCATCTTTATTTATTACTCATACCGAAAATAATTTTAGTTCACAATAGATGGTATGCATTATTTACTGTGGAGGAAGTGTAGTGACCCAGTTATTTTTTCCTTCAAAAAAACATTGTGTTCCTGATTGATTCCTGAGTTAAAATACTACCACGCATTTCCTGACTAACAATGACATGTAACTACATAGATTATCATGCCATCCGAGACATTTTAATGTGTAATAATTTTATATCCACCACTATCGGTAAATGTATCTGTATCGGGGTATCAGCCAATATATGTTGCTGTCAATATCTGATATTGGTAAAATCGATGGTAGCCATATCAGACCATCACTAGTAGATGTATTAAGGGACACACTAGTCTTTGTTTATAATGTTCTTTAAAGGGTTTATAAGAATGAAAATCTATTTAATTTTAGATTTGGGGATGGATATACCATAGTTATTAGAATCTCTGGAGAAAATCCAGACATGGAGCCAATCAAGCAATTAATAGGAGAAAATTTCTCAGCTGCCAAATTACAAGAACAACATAGTAATATGGTACAATATCAACTTGGTACAGCTAATTTATCTTTATCAAGATTATTTGATGTTCTAGAATCATCTAGACATGAATATTATATAGAAGATTATTCTGTATCTCAAACAACTCTAGATCAGGTATGTTTTACTATAAACTAACAACTGACATTTGTCTTCATCTGTACTATCATATAGTTCTATCTATTCCATGTATTTATCTTACAAAGAAGATTTAATTACACAAGGTACAATTTTATGGATACACAATTACTGAGTTTGATACTAAGCGACGTTTCGACAAGGATACTCGCGTCTTTATTTGCTTGATAAAGACGAAAGTATCCTCGTCGGAACGTCGCTTAGTATCAAACTAAGTAATTGTGTATCCATAAAATTGTACCTTGTGTTATATGTTCAATTACTAAATGCCAATCAAAGAAGTTTTAATTATCATTTTCAACATCAATGTGTGATTATATTACTCATTAATTTATCAGGTGCACCTTAATAAGAACCAGTTGACTAGTTTAACAGTTATCTAGGAAAAGAATATTGGACAAAGATTTTGATCCAATAAATGCGTGATATTTTAGTTTCATGTTAGAAACTGTGTTAGATAATATTTATATACCATGTAATTTATAATTCAATAATTAATTTATTTATTGATTGATAACAGGTGTTTATCAACTTTGCTAAAGGACAGACGGATTCTATGGATGCTGATGTTGATGATATAGAACAATCATATCCTGGTGGTAAGATTATATATTCACTTATAGAACAATCATATCCTTATGGTAAGATATACTTTATAGAATCTGTAAAATTATAGCCTAAAAACTGTAAAAGTTCAATCTGTCATGATTTTTTTCAAAATATACAATAGATCATTTTTTTTAGGGACCATCAAGAAATTTAGTGGTCGCACTCTATTTGTATGTGGGCACTCTAAAGGTCACAATTTTTATTTGATTTTGACAAACTTAAAATATAGGTCTATCTCCCAAAGATCTTGATTCCTTTCAATATTGGTATAAATCAGACCATAACTTCATGGAATTATGGCCCCTGATTGTTCGAAAAATCACATTTTTAGCTTGTGGATACTATACAGGACACAGTTTTCATCTGAATGTATCAACGTTAAACAGTGATGTTGGTTGTGCTTGAATTTCATGAAAATGGGACCAAAAGTGCATGACAAAATAGCTGTCCCATGTACACAAATAATGTCAAAATATGGTATATCAAGGTTGTGCACCCTGTAGAGGTCACCATTTTGATCCGATTTTGATGAAATTTGAAATACATGTTTATAACCTAAATAATTTGGTTCCTTTCTATATTCACACATATCATATCCTAACTTCCTGAATGATGACTGAGGTAGAATTTCCTAAAAATTGGGCCGAAACAGACAGACAAAATGGATGCCCCCTCGTACGCAAATGGTGTAAACAACTGGTAAGGTTGTGGGCCCTCTAGAGGTTAAAGTTATGATCCAATTTTGATGAAACTGGAAGTGCATGTTGCATGTTGATAATGCAAAGATCTTGGTCCGTTTCGATATTTGTGCATTTCGGATCGTAACTTTCTGAATTATGGCCCCTGACTGGACAAAAAATTGCCTATATTTGTGGCTTGTTCTCTATCCATTGCAATTGCAAAATCGGGGCATGTCCTGCCTGGCAGCCACTGGTTTTCCTTCAGACCTTTCCACTGAAAACCTCTTTTCCAACTTTGATAAACAGTGATCAAGACATATGTGACAAGTAAGAATGGTACTGATATTTGTATATTATAGAGATATTACAACAGATTGATGAAGACGAACAAAGTGTAACAGGAAGTACATATGAGTTAATTCGTCCTGATACTGGACGTAGATCTACAGGCTTTCCTGATGTTTCTATAGCTTAATATCCACAATTGTTATACTTACAATGTCTTAATGAATCAGATTTCAATTTCTTTGTATTTTAATAATAATATACTAATTAATAGTTTTAACACCATAATTATACATACAGTTCACCTACTTTTTTTTCTATATGTAACTTGATTTTTATCTGTCAATCAGGAAGTTATGCCATTTGGAATAATTATTTAAATTGGTAATAATATTTGTAAAATGAACAATAAGGTTTCCATTGTCTATATATTGTGCTTGTGACATGACACAAGTTTTTTGAAAGGAAAATTTGTATAAAGATAATGAATTTCTTTAATCAATGATTGACTTATTTTGTGTGTTACGTTTATATACAGTTGTAGTAATTATCTGATTATGTCATTATACTTTGTACAGAATCCCAGATTAACTAACAAACATTTGAATAACACTGAGAGTTAAATATATAAATACCATGACATTTTTATATGTCAATATTTACATTTAAACAAAAATACTTGATTTCTTCTTCTTGTAATATTGGATTGCCTTTAATCAGAGATAAATATAACAATGAACATAGCTGTGTTAATAATACCTCAAGAGTTCATTTGTTACTAGTGTCACTGTATCGATTCACTTAGCCCAACACAGACAAATGACTATTGAACAGGTCTCATTTTGCATATAACTC
Organism: Patella caerulea; assembly: GCA_036850965.1. Classification (NCBI taxonomy): domain Eukaryota; kingdom Metazoa; phylum Mollusca; class Gastropoda; family Patellidae; genus Patella; species Patella caerulea. The sequence continues at coordinate 184,358 of JAZGQO010000008.1, read as the reverse complement.
ATAATTTGTAATTTATAAAACTATATGTTGTTGTTGATTTATTGTACATGTATAAAGAATTGTGTTGTTAAAGTGCTATACAATCTACTTATTTTCAATTTTTGTGAGATTTTTTTGAGGGTTTTTTTTTTTTTTTTTGAGGTTTATATTTGTATTTTACTTGCACATATTGTAATTTTCCTACAGTGATATAGTTGTTTTTCCTTTTATATAAGATCCAATATTTCTATAAATATAATTGATTTTCCTCTGTCTGTGAATCTGAAGTATGGGCGATACTTAATTGAGTGGCCTGATATGGTGTTTTCTGTCCGGCCCTTGAACAGTTGAAACATTTTCTTAGTGCTTCATAAATGTGACAATACTACTTTTCAACCTCAGGTTATTAGAACTGTGACAGAACTTGATTCTTTATCATTTGATTGCGGAGAGTCACACAAATTGATTGCTCAGTAATGTTTCATCCCATGTAGATTATGATTGCTCAAAGTATAACGGTTTGAAATATTAGAGACATTAAATGTATGCAAGTCATAATTCGGCGATAAATGCCTTTCATGTAAATAATATATTGTGTTCCTAATAGAATTGGTCTGTGATGTTCTACATTTTAATATTATACTTGTAAATCTTTAATAAATGTATTTTTTATTTATAAAAATGAACTCTGTTTTTTTTGGTTTTTTTAATAGTAAGGTCCTTTTTGTCTCTTACATAATCTTGGGGGGGGGGGGGGGGGTCTGTTATTGGGTCAAGTGGCATGTTTTGAATAATAAATCTATTTATAAAGTGCTGGGTTTTCTACGGGTCATCCAACCGCTAAAGACCTGTACATGAATTATTGTCAAAAACAATGAAGCATGTTAGTCCCAAAATGACCTAGTTTGTGTTGGGTGGACGTTAAAACCCCATTTCTTGCTCTCTTACATAAACTATGATGTGGGTGATGTGTTCTATGGCCTTTAAGAATACATGTTGCAGAGCATGTCAGAAGGTGTGAGTCATTATACTTGCGCACGCTATACTTACATAAAGTTTTTTTTTTTCATAGAAATGTACAATTCTTTAATGAAAATTTAACCTATCTAAGGCCGTAGTGTTTTGTTTACCTAGTTAACTTGGTTCATTTGAACAATTTTTTTAATTCAATATTGCTAAAACCCTTATGAAACATATAGAAATATTTTTTCCACTAAAAATAAACACACTTATAGGGATATAATACTTCTGAATTTATTGTTTCAATTCACATACAGATATCGTTATCAAGCAAATAAATTCAGAGATATAAAACATGTTGAATGTCGTAACAAATCTACTATAATGTCATTTTCTAGCCTTTATGATTACTTTTGAATGGGGAAAACGTTAAATAAATATTTACTGAGGTAGAATATAGTTAGAAATGTTTAGAAGTATTTAGATTGGATTAACAATAACTAAAGTCAGAACCAGGTCTGTTGACTTTGTCGTATGACTACGAAGAAGTGCTATTAATAGTATTATTTTTACCAGTCGTAAATGTAGGACGACAGTAACATTCTAAGATTTTAAATTCCTACTTCAAATACAAAAGGACAAGTTTTGTTTTATTGAGGAATATAATCGTACACAAATCTATGTAATGGGCTACATCTCCGAATAACAGTGCCATTGAATTTGAGTCGTTTACAGCTATCCGACTAGCCATGGGAGCACTAGTCTAATGTCAAGAAATAAAGGTGTGTGCCAGAGGGTTATGTATTTAACCCCACCTTTTAGCAACAAATAACTCTTGTTATGATCAACAACATATTTATTCACATAGGATTGGTTAAAAACAGTAACCCTATGACTGCTTTTACATATTATTCTACTAAATATTTGTGAGATGACAAGAGATTTTTTATTAATCTTAGCAGCAAATGGTAAACATAATATCAATGACCTAATTCTAATCAGTACTACTTTATAAACTCAAGTTTACATGCACCTCATTTTATTCGAGGCCTGTATCTTACTCTGATATTTTCTAAAACTAGTTGGTATTTTAAAAGATTATGAACAAAATTTCAACAATTTCTTAAAACTAGGTGAAAAAGATATTCATGTTTGTTTAAGAGCATGCATGTAAGAAAAGATCACACTAGTATTATATTTTGTACATTTATCAAAAACCTTTACACATATACATTATTAACCAACTGAATAAAGAATATAAAACAGTTTATAAGTCTATCATGCGTGGTTTGGAAGATGTCGGATTTTCTAATTTCTGAAGAAGTACCTGGGCTCCCTTAAAATTTAATTTGCGTAAGGATTTTTTTATAGGTATCAACTGTTGTGTGACTGCCTCGGTGACTTCTGCACATTCTAATTCAATCAAACTGAAAGTATAAATAGACAAAAATAATTTTATGTATTAGAAAACCATCAAATCATTTCATAGGAATTCCACATGGAATAAAACATTTATAATACTGTGAAATCTGATTAAGATTAACAATTCATAAAGTAACTAGACCTGCATGCAGGAATGACGGGTTTCACTGTTGCCAAGTTACTCTTAAGCATGTCACTTCCGGTGCCAAGTTACCCTTGAACATATGTCACTTCCGGTACCAGCGAAACCACTAAACAGGTTTCCAACTTAACATTGCACACAAAAAAATGGACGCAGAATCAACAAAATCCAGCAATATCAATTCATTTTATACATTTGTTACTTGCAAATGATCTTGACAAAATTAAATTACTCCCGGTGTTAATGCAAATGTTCAATTAGTCTTATGAAATCAGAAATGACATACGATATCATATAGTGAAAATTTTATGTAAATCGAATAATAATTGCCACTTTTAAAGACCAAAAAACTTGAAAAGTGACTTGTAGAAAATCGACTATTTCTCGGCAACCGTACAAGTTAGAAACCATTTTGTGGTATCTGTATGATCGTATGGGTTCATTCTATTTGTTGATTGGCATCAAATACCATAATTTGAAAAAGATTTCAAAACAGACTCATTTGAATAAAATATCTGTTTTGGAGGCTAAAAATACAGTTTTTGCCAAAATGACGTTACTTCCGGTGATAATGAAAATCTTAAATTACTTGTATGAAATCCCAAATGGCATTAGGTATAACATGGTGTGACGTTTATGAAAATCGAATAATAATTGACCCTTTTATGGCCCCGAAACCTTCAAAAGTGACCTGTAGAAAACCGTCTATTTCTCGGCAACCGAACAAGTTAGAAACCATTTTATGATATCTATATGACCATATGAGTTTTGTTTATATGTGAATTTAAACCAAAAGTTAAAATTATTAATATATATTAAGTTATTCTTGGTTGAATAAAACATTGATTTAAAAAAGTTTAAAATGCATTTTTTGACCAAATGATGTCACTTCCGGTGTCAATTTTAAATTGTAATCAACTTGATATGACGTTACGTGCTTTTTGAATCAAATGATGTCACTTTTATAAAAATCCAATCATAATTGACTATTTTACAGGCAAAATAACGAAAACAGTGACTTGTACAGAACTGCCCATTTCTTGGTAACTGCAAACGAATTTTAACATACATTTTCTACGTATGGATTATAGCTACAAGTTTATAAAAGTTACGAAGAAATATTTTAAAATCTGAAAAGCCTGAATAGGTTGTAAATAGGCCAATTTTACACCATTTTTAGCCTCTTAATCGAATTTGCTCGAAAATGAAATCGAAATTAAAAAAACTGCTTCCTACATTTTTTGTGCCTTGAAAGGGCACACTCTTTGAGTCAAATAATTTTTCAAAAAAATAATATTTGTTTTCGAAGAAGGAAAATAACTGTCAAAATTGTAGTTTTTGGTAAAATTATGCCAATTCCGGTGCCGACAGATAACACTTTTGGTAATAAAAAAAATGACAATTGATACAACGAAGCATATGAACTTTGTTTTATACAAATCGAACAATAAAAAATTAATCTAGGACTGAAAAACTGAATTAGCCAATGGCGGCCAAGGTAAATTACTGAGACAATTTGTTTTAACATTTTTGCACTAGTCAGATGACTCTTTAATTCTGTGCACAATACGACTAAAAAATATTCATAAATAAAAAAGTTTTTTGTAAAATTTTAAATTTTCGAAATTTGGCGCCTAATATCTTCGAAGATTTGCCGAAAATCAAAAATCGAAAGTAGCGTAGCTATGTGCCCTGTCTCCGGCTATGCCAAAATGTATCGAAAGTTAAAATCCAATGATTATTGTTAAAATTACTGCAATATTTTCAAAAACGATAACTTCGGTGATTTCGGACATTTCGCATTGTCGCAGAACGTTCAAAATAGCTTTATCCTCTAAGTCACACCCACTTTCCCAGTAAAACCGAAGAAATCGTAACGATGCGACGCGACACGTAGTTGCTGAGATCTATTCAAATTGGAATCTGAATAATAATAATAATAATAAGAATAATAATTTTAACAAAAACAATAGTGTTTCACACAAGCTACGCAGTGTGAAACCCTAATTATCAGAAAATCATAAGAATTTGTTTGGTTTTTATAAAGTTCTCCCCATGCTAATGCTTAGTATACAAAATATTTAAAATCATGGATTTCGCTGTTCAGTTATCAAAATTCATTGAAAATCAATAAACTCTGTATCAATCTGAAGTCAATTGGTGATAAATTTGGCCTCTAGGCATTACAAAAGAATTTTCAAAGTGCTCAAGGGAGATAACTCTGGCAGTAATTATCAGAATTCGCTAAAAATCAATAGGCTTCATGACCTTAAACTCAATCAGATATTAACTTTGGCCTCTAGAGCAATCACAAGATCAAGGGCCATAACTCTGGCAGTAATAAATTTAAAGTCAATCAGATATTAACTTTGGCCGCTAGAGCGATCACAAGATTTTTTGAAGTGATCAAGGGCCATAATTCTGGCAGTAACTATTGGAAATCGCTGAAAACCAATAAGCTTTTTCGTATCATGACCTTAAACACTGTGTATAAATTTAAAGTCAATCGGATATTAACTTTGGCCTCCAGAATGTCCAAAAGATTTTTATACGCCCACATTTTCAATTTTCATATGGACGTATATTGTCGTAGCCCCTGTTCGTCCGTCCGTCCGTCTGTCCACAATTGTTTGTGAACAGTCTACAGGTCACAATATTTATCCAATTTCAATGAAACTTAAAATATAGGTTTATCACCCTAAGATCTCGGTTCCTTTCGATATTGGCATGTACCGGACTGTAACTTCATGGGTTACGGCCCCTGATTGTACGAAAAATCACGTTTTTATACGCCCTCATTGAAATATGGTCGTATATTGTCGTCGCCCCTGTCCGTCCGTCCGTTATACACAGTGTTTAAGGTCATGAGACAAAGAAGCCTATTGATTTTCAGCGATTTCCGATAATTAGTGCCAGAGTTATGGCCCTTGATCACTTCAAAAAATCTTGTGGACGCTCTAAAGGCCAAAGTTAATATCCGATTGACTTCAAATTTATACAGTGTTTAAGGTCATGAGACGAAGAAGCCTATTCAGCGATTTCCGATAATTACTGCCAGAGTTATGGCCCATGAACACTTCAAAAATATCTTGTGGACGCTCTAGAGGCCAAAGTTAATATCCGATTGGCTTTAAATTGATACACAGTGTTTAAGGTCATAAGGCAAAGAAGCCTATTGATTTTCAGCAAATTCCGATAATTACTGCCAGAGTTATGGCCCTTGAACACTTCAAAAATATCTTGTGGATGCTCTAAAGGCCAAAGTTAATATCCGATTGGCTTTAAATTGATACACAAAGTTTAAGGTCATAAGTCAAAGAAGTCTATTGATTTTCAGCAATTTCAAATAGTTAGTGCTAGAGTTATGGCCCTTGATCACTTTAAAAAAATCTTGTGGACACTCTAGAGGCCAAAGTTAATATCCGATTGACTTTAAATTTATACACAGTGTTTAAGGTCATGAGACCTAGATGCCTATTGATTTTCAGCGATTTCTAATAATTAGTGCCAGAGTTGTGGCCCTTGATTAATTACTGCCAGAGTTATGGCCCTTGATCACATCAAAAAATCCTGTGGACGCTCTAGAGGCCAAAGTTAATTCCTGATTGACTTTAAATACACACACACTGTTTAAGGTCATGAGACAAAGAAGCCTATTGATTTTGAGCGATTTCAAATAATCACTTCCAGAGTTGTCTCCCTTGATCACTTCAAAAAACCTTGTGATGCTGTAGAGGCCAAACTTATCATCCGATAACTGAACTGAACTGCTAAATCCATGATATTAAATGTTTCCTATACCAATTGTTAGCGTGGGGCAAAACTTTTATAAAAAGCAAACAAATTCTAATGATTTTCAGATAATTACATAATGAGTTGTTACTCTTAATCAGATTTTAGTGTATTACAAATGTTTCATTACCAAAAAAAGTAAAAATATGTGACAACCCTTGTTTACTGCCCGGACGATTTAGCTGCTGTGGGCGTATGTTTCGTTGCCTGGCAACCTATCTTTTAGCTTGTGAACAGTGTAGAGGTCACAATTTTGAACCGATTTGGATGAAACTTGAAATGCATGTTTATAACCCAAAGATCTTGGTTCCTTTTGATATTTGCGCCAATCGGATCGTAACTTCCTGATTGTCCGAAAAACCACGTTTTTTAGCTTGTGAACAGTGTAGAGGTCACAATTTTGAACCGATTTGGATGAAACTTGAAATGCATGTTTATAACCCAAGATCTTGGTTCCTTTTGATATTTGCGCCAATCGGATCGTAACTTCCTGAATTATGGCCCCTGATTGTCCGAAAAATCGCCCTTTTTAGCTTGTGGTCCCTCTGAAGGTCAAAATTGTTATTCGATTTAAAAAAAACGTTTGAATATAGCACCGTTTCATGGTTATGAAGCAAAGGTTCGGATTTCGTGAAAATCGGACCAAAATTGACGGACAAAATGGCCGCCGTTTGTATGCGAATAGTGTGAAAATATGTTATATCAAGGTTGTGGACCTTACAGAGGTCAAAATTTTGAACCGATTTTGATGAAACTTGACATGTATGTTTATAACCCAAAGATCTTGGTTCCTTTCTACATTTGCGCCTATCGGAGCGTAACTTCCTGAATTATGGCCCCTGATTGTCTGAAAAATCGCTCTTTTTAGCTTGTGGTCCCCTATGGAGGTCAAATTTGTTACCCGATTTTAAAACCCGTTTGATTATATCACCGTTTCATGGTTATGAAGGTTGCTTTAGAATTTCGTGAAAATCAGACCAAAATTGACGGACAAAATGGCCACCGTTTGTACGCGAATAGTGTGAAAATATGTTATATCAAGGTTGTGGACCTTATAGAGGTCACAATTTTGAACTGATTTTGATGAAACTTGACATGTATGTTTATAACCCAAAAATCTTGGTTCCTTTCGTTATTTGCGCCCATCGGATCATAACTTACTGAATTATCTCCCCGGATTTTCCAAAAAATCGCTTTTGTTAGCTTTTGGTCCCTCTGGAGGTCAAAATTATTATCCAATTTAAAAAAACGTTTGATTATCTCACCGTTACATGGTAATGAAGAGAGAGATAAAATTTCATGAAAATCGGACTAGAAGTGATGGACAAAATGGCCGCCGTTTGTACACGAATAGTGTGAAAATATGTTATATCAAGGTTGTGGACACTATAGAGGTCACAATTTTGAACCGATTTTGATGAAACTTGACATGTATGTTTATAACCCAAAGATCTTGGTTCCTTTCCATATTTGCGCCCATCGGATCATAACTTCCTGAATTATGTCTCCTGATTGTCTGAAAAATCACATTTGTTAGCTTGTGGTCCCTCTGGAGGTCAAAATTGTTATCAGATTTTAAAAACCGTTTGATTATATCACCGTTCCATGGTTAAGAAGGTTGACTTCGAATTTCGGGAAAATTGGACCAAAATTGACGGACAAAATGGCCGCCGTTTGTACGCGATCAATGTGAAAATATGTTATATCAAGGTTGTGGACCCTATAGAGGTCACAATTTTGAACTGATTTTGATGAAACTTGAAATACATATTTATAACCTGATAATATTGGTTCCATTGCATATTTGCCCATATCGGATCGTAACTTCCTGAATTATGGCCCCTGATTGTACGAAAAATCACCCTTTTTAGCTTGTGGTCCCTCTGGAGGTGACAATTATTATCTGATTTAAAAAAACGTTTGATTATATCACAGTTACACCGTAGTTATGGGTGAGTTTGAATTATGATTTTCTGATGATTACTTAAAATGCAACAACTCTTGTTGACTGCCCGGACGATTTGGCTGCTGTGTGGGCGTATGTTTCGTTGCCTGGCAACCTATTTTTTGAAGTGATCAAGGGCCATAACTTTGGCAGTTATTATCGGAAATCGCTGAAAATTAATAGGCTTCTTTGTCTCATGACCTTTAACACTGTGTGTAAATTTAAGGGCTCTAGAGCGCCCACAAGATTTTTTTTGACGTGATCAAGGACCATAACTCTGGCAGTAATTATCGAAAATTGCTGAAAATCAATAGACTTCTACGTCTCATGACGTTAGGGGGTTGGGATGGCCTAGTGGTTTAGAGTGTCGCGCTTCGACCTCTAGCTGGTCGGTCACCTCTGGCTTTCGGCTGTGGTTTCGAGCCCTGGTGTGAGCGTATGTGGCATGGAGATAGGGGCGCCTTTTCAACCTCGTGGGTTTCCTCCGGGCACTCCGGTTTCCTCCCACTGCTAAAGACCCCTATGCGCAAGCGAATTATTGAAATAAAATTAAACCATATGTTAGTCCCGAAATGACCTAGTTTGTGTTGAGTGGACGTTAAACCCCATTTCTCTCTCTCTCTCATCAGATATTTACTTTGGCCTCTAGAGCGTCCACCAGATTTTATGAAGTAACTAAGGGCAATAACTTTAGCAATAATTATCAGATTTTGCTGAAAAACAATAGGCTTCTTCATCACTTAAAACACTGTGTATAAATCTAAAGTCGATCGGATATTAACTTTGGCCTCTAGAGCGTCCACCAAATTTTTTGAAGTGATCAAGGGCCATAACTTTGGCAATAATTATTGGATTTTGCTGAAAAACAATAGGCTTCTTCGTCTCATGACCTTGATGTGATCAAGGGCCATAACTTTGGCAGTAATTATCAGAAATCGCTGAAAATCGATAGGCTTCTTCGTCTCTGTGTATAAGGCTGTGTTGAATTGAAACTATGTTTCTTGTCACTACCTTCGTGACAATCCAATGAGGGTGTGAGGCAAACACAACACAAAGTGTACTTTTCAACACGAAGTATACAAACCAACACAAACCATCATTTTCATTTTATTCTACCCCCAAAAGCTCAAAGTTAATTCATATTCCCAGGTATTAACCTACATGGTAAACTGAATGAATGAAATAATGAAGTAAAATACAAAAGTTGTCTGAAATGCTTTTTAAAACTTGAATGCCATCACCAAATAAAAGTTGGTTTGACCAATATCCCCTACTAAATTAACTTTTTGATTCAACAAACAATTGGCAAACAATATTCAACACCAAATGTTTTATTTGGTGCAATACATCAGCAACTAAAAAAAAAAAAAAAAATCTCCTATTGCACAAAGTTAGTATAGGAAGTCGTTCCACGTTTCAATAAAATCTGACCATAACTTTCAGAGATATAATTAGGGTTTCACACTGCGTAGCTTGTGTGAAACACTATTGTTTTTGTTAAAATTATTATTCTTATTATTATTATTATTATTATTATTCAGATTCCAATTTGAATAGATCTCAGCAACTACGTGTCGCATCGTTACGATTTCTTCGGTTTTACTGGGAAAGTGGGTGTGACTTAGAGGATAAAGCTATTTTGAACGTTCTGCGACAATGCGAAATGTCCGAAATCACCGAAGTTATCGTTTTTGAAAATATTGCAGTAATTTTAACAATAATCATTGGATTTTAACTTTCGATACATTTTGGCATAGCCGGAGACAGGGCACATAGCTACGCTACTTTCGATTTTTGATTTTCGGCAAATCTTCGAAGATATTAGGCGCCAAATTTCGAAAATTTAAAATTTTACAAAAAACTTTTTTATTTATAAATATTTTTTAGTCGTGTTGTGCACAGAATTAAAGAGTCGCCTGACTAGCGCAAAAATGTTAAAAGAATTTGTCGCAGTAATTTTCCTTGGCCGCCATTGGCTAATTCACTTTTTCAGTCCTAGATTAAATTTTTATTGTTCAATTTGTATAAAACAAAGTTCATATGCTTCGTTGTCTCAATTGTCATTTTTTTTATTACCAAAAGTGTTATCTGTCGGCACCAGAAGTGGCATAATTTTACCAAAAACTACAATTTTGACGGTTAGTTTCCTTCTTCTTAAACAAATATTATTTTTTGGAAAAATTATATGACTCAAAGAGTGTGTCCTTTCAAGGCGCAAAAAATGGCGGAAGCAGTTTTTTTAATTTCTATTTCATTTTCTAGCAAATTGGATTAAGAGGTGAAAAAAGGCGTAAAATTGACCTATTTGCAACCCATTCAGGCTTTTCAGATTTTAAAATATTTTTACTTAACTTTTATAAAACTGTAACTATAATCCATACGAAGAGAATGTATGTTAAAATTAGTTTCTAAAATAAGCAGTTGCCGAGAAATGGGCAGTTTTGCATAAGTCACTGTTTTCGTAATTTTGCCTGTAAAATAGTCAATTATTAATGGATATTCACAAAAGTGACATCATTTGATTCAAAAAGCAAGTATTCGTCATATCATGTTGATTACTATTTAAAATTGACACCGGAAGTGACGTCATTTAGTCAAAAACTCAATTTTTAACTTTTAAAATCGATATTTTTTTCAACCAAGAATTATGTCACATATAATAATAAAATCAATTTTTGGTTTAAATTCACATATTAACAAAACTCATACGGTCAAAAAGATATCATAAAATTGTTTCTAACATGTTCGGTTGCCGAGATATAGGCGATTTTCTAAAAGTCACTTTTGAAGATTTTTGGCCTATAAAAGTGTCAATTATTATTCGATTTTCATAAAATTTTCACCCTTTGAAGCCTAATGTCATAGACGATGTTAAAAAACTAATTTAAAGTATTCATTATCACCGGAAGTAACGTCATTTTGGCAAAAACTGTATTTTAAGCCTTCAAAGCCGATATTTTATTCAAATGAGTCTGATTTGTAATGTTTATACAATTATGATATTTGATTCCAATCAACAAATAGATTAAACCCATACGGTCATATAAATACCAAAAAAAGGTTTCTAACTTGTACGGTTGCCGAGAAATAGACGATTTTCTACACGTCACTTTTCAAGGTTTTTGGTCTATAAAAGTGGCAATTATTATTCGATTTACATAAAATTTTCACCATGTGATGCCTAATGCCATTTCTGATTTCATAAAACTAATGGAACATTTACATTATCACCGCAAGTACTGTAATTTTGTCATGATCAATTACATGTAACAAATGTATAAAATGAAATGATATTGCTGGATTTGTTTGATTCTGTTTCCATTTTATTTGATGTGTGCAATTCTTATGTGGAAACCTGTATATTGGTTTCATTGGTACCGGAAGTGACATATGTTCAAGAGTAACGTGGCACCGCAATTGACACAAGTTCAAGTTCAAAGGTAACATGGCACCAGTGAAACCCGTCATTCCTGCATGCAGGTCTAGTTAGGGTTTCACACTGCGTAGCTTGTGTGAAACACTATTGTTTTTGTTAAAATTATTATTCTTATTATTATTATTATTCAGATTCCAATTTGAATAGATCTCAGCAACTACGTGTCGCATCGTTACGATTTCTTCGGTTTTACTGGGAAAGTGGGTGTGACTTAGAGGATAAAGCTATTTTGAACGTTCTGCGACAATGCGAAATGTCCGAAATCACCAAATTATCGTTTTTTAAAATATTGCAGTAATTTTAACAATAATCATTGAATTTTAACTTTCGATACATTTTGGCATAGCCCGAGACAGGGCACATAGCTACGCTACTTTCGATTTTTGATTTTCGGCAAATCTTCGAAGATTTTAGGCGCCAAATTTCGAAAATTTAAAATTTTACAAAAAACTTTTTTATTTATGAATATTTTTTAGTCGTATTGTGCACAGAATTAAAGAGTTGTCTGACTAGTGCAAAAATGTTAAAAAATTTTGTCTCAGTAATTTTCCTTGGCCGCCATTGGCTAATTCAGTTTTTCAGTCCTAGATTAATTTTTTATTGTTCGATTTGTATAAAACAAAGTTCATATGCTTCGTTGTATCAATTGTCATTTTTTTTATTACCAAAAGTTTTATCTGTCGGCACCGGAAGTGGCATAATTTTACCAAAAACTACAATTTTGACAGTTATTTTCCTTCTTCGAAAACAAATATTATTTTTTGGAAAAATTATTTGACTCAAAGAGTGTGCCCTTTCAAGGCGCAAAAAATGTAGGAAGCAGTTTTTTTAATTTCGATTTCATTTTCGAGCAAATTCGATTAAGAGGCTAAAAATGGTGTAAAATTGGCCTATTTACAACCTATTCAGGCTTTTCAGATTTTAAAATATTTCTTCGTAACTTTTATAAACTTGTAGTTATAATCCATACGAAGAAAATGTATGTTAAAATTCGTTTGTACTATAAGCAGTTACCAAGAAATGGGCAGTTCTGTACAAGTCACTGTTTTCGTTATTTTGCCTGTAAAATAGTCAATTATGATTGGATTTTTATAAAAGTGACATCATTTGATTCAAAAAGCACGTAGCGTCATATCAAGTTGATTACAATTTAAAATTGTCACCGGAAGTGACATCATTTGGTCAAAAAATGCATTTTAATCTTTTTAAATCAATGTTTTATTCAACCAAGAATAACTTAATATGTATTAATAATTTTAACTTTTGGTTTAAATTCACATATAAACAAAACTCATATGGTCATATAGATATCATAAAATGGTTTCTAACTTGTTCGGTTGCCGAGAAATAAACGGTTTTCTACAGGTCACTTTTGAAGGTTTCGGGGCCATAAAAGGGTCAATTATTATTCGATTTTCATAAACGTCACACCATGTTATACCTAATGCCATTTGGGATTTCATACAAGTAATTCAGGATTTTCCTTATCACCGGAAGTAACGTCATTTTGGCAAAAACTGTATTTTTAGCCTCTTAAACAGATATTTTATTCAAATGAGTCTGTTTTGAAATCTTTTTCAAAGTATGGTATTTGATGCCAATCAACAAATAGAATGAACCCATACGATCATACAGATACCACAAAATGGTTTCTAACTTGTACGGTTGCAGAGAAATAGCCGATTTCCTACAAGTCACTTTTCAAGTTTTTTGGTCTTTAAAAGTGGCAATTATTATTCGATTTACATAAAATTTTCACTATATGATATCGTATGCCATTTCTGATTTCATAAGACTAATTGAACATTTGCATTAACACCGGGAGTAATTTAATTTTGTCAAGATCATTTACAAGTAACAAATGTATAAAATGAATTGATATTGCTGGATTTTGTTGATTCTGCGTCCATTTTATTTGTGTGCAATGTTAATTTAGAAAACTGTTTAGTGGTTTCGCTGGTACCGGAAGTGACATATGTTCAAGGGTAACTTGGCACCGGAAGTGACATGTTTAAGGGTAACGTGGCACCAGTGAAACCCGTCATTCCTGCATGCAGGTCTAGTTCTTATTATTATTATTATTCAGATTCCAATTTGAATAGATCTCAGCAACTACGTGTCGCATCGTTGCGATCTCTTCGGTTTTACTGGGAAAGTGGGTGTGACTTAGAGGATAAATCTATTTTGAACGTTCTGCGACAATGCGAAATGTCCGAAATCACCGAAGTTATCGTTTTTGAAAATATTGCAGTAATTTTAACAATAATCATTGGATTTTAACTTTCGATACATTTTGGCATAGCCTGAGACAGGGCACGTAGCTACGCTACTTTCGATTTTTGATTTTCGGCAAATCTTCGAAGATATTAGGCGCCAAATTTCGAAAATTTAAAATTTTACAAAAATTTTTTTTATTTATGAATATTTTTTAGTCTTATTGTGCACAGAATTAAAGAGTCATCTGACTAGTGCAAAAATGTTAAAAAAAATTGTCTCAGTAATTTTCCTTGGCCGCCATTGGCTAATTCAGTTTTTCAGTCCTAGATTAATTTTTTATTGTCCGATTTGTATAAAACTAAATTCATATGCTTCGTTGTATCAATTGTCATTTTTTTTATTACCAAAAGTGTTATCTGTCGGCACCGGAAGTGGCATAATTTTACCAAAAACTACAATTTTGACAGTTATTTTCCTACTTCAAAAACAAATATTATTTTTTGGAAAAATTATTTGACTCAAAGAGTGTGCCCTTTCAAGGCGCAAAAAATGTAGGAAGCAGTTTTTTTAATTTCGATTTCACTTTCGAGCAAATTCGATTAAGAGGCTAAAAATGGTGTAAAATTTACCTATTTACAACCTATTCAGGCTTTTCAGATTTTAAAATATTTCTTCGTAACTTTTATAAACTTGTAGCTATAATCCATACGAAGAAAATGTATGTTAAAATTCGTTTGTACTATAAGCAGTTACCAAGAAATGGGCAGTTCTGTACAAGTCACTGTTTTCGTTATTTTGCCTGTAAAATAGTCAATTATGATTGGATTTTTATAAAAGTGACATCATTTGATTCAAAAAGCACGTAGCGTCATATCAAGTTGATTACAATTTAAAATTGACACCGGAAGTGACATCATTTGGTCAAAAACTGCATTTTAAACTTTTTAAATCAATGTTTTATTCAACCAAGAATAACTTAATATGTATTAATAATTTTAACTTTTGGTTTAAATTCACATATAAACAAAACTCATATGGTCATATAGATATCATAAAATTGTTTCTAACTTGTTCGGTTGCCGAGAAATAGACGGTTTTCTACAGGTCACTTTTGAAGGTTTCGGGGCCATAAAAGTGTCAATTATTATTCGATTTTCATAAACGTTACACCATGTTATACCTACTGCCATGTGGGATTTCATTCAAGTAATTTAAGATTTTCATTATCACCGGAAGTAACGTCATTTTGGCAAAAACTGTATTTTTAGCCTCTAAAACAGATATTTTATTCAAATGAGTCTGTTTTGAAATCTGTTTCAAAGTATGGTATTTGATGCCAATCAACAAATAGAATGAACCCATACGATCATACAGATACCACAAAATGGTTTCTAACTTGTACGGTTGCAGAGAAATAGCCGATTTTCTACAAGTCACTTTTCAAGTTTTTTTGGTCTTTAAAAGTGGCAATTATTATTCGATTTACATAAAATTTTCACTATATGATATCGTATGCCATTTCTGATTTCATAAGACTAATTGAACATTTGCATTAACTCCGGGAGTAATTTAATTTTGTCAAGATCATTTACAAGTAACAAATGTATAAAATGAATTGATATTGCTGGATTTTGTTGATTCTGCGTCCATTTTATTTGTGTGCAATGTTAATTTGGAAACCTGTTTAGTGGTTTCGCTGGTACCGGAAGTGACATATGTTCAAGGGTAACTTGGCACCGGAAGTGACATGTTTAAGGGTAACGTGGCACCAGTGAAACCCGTCATTCCTGCATGCAGGTCTAGTTTTGACTAAAATTGTTAACTGTAGAAAAAAATGATTTGGGATCTGTTAGGCAGATATGTTCCATTAATTTATTTCACTTTAATAAAATGACTTTTCATATATGTATTTCTTATAATTAATTATACAATATTTCAATATTGGCTTCTTTCATTTCTTGTTGCCTGTGTAACTTTGACACATATACATGTAACTTTGACATACAATGACATCAATGTTATTCAGAACTTAGTAATGGTATTATTATTCTTTTTTGAATTATGGGTGTCTGTCAAACTTATTGAGTGATCTACAAAAAATTTAAATGCATTTTATTTGAAAGTCTTCAAAAATATCTACAATGACGTATTTATAAAGAATATTAGCGATAAACCGACGAGAAGGAATATCTAGGACATCAGCTCAGTGCGCATGACTAATAACCTGACCTGCTTGTTTCTGATTGGACACTTCAACCACTGACCTTAGCGACCGACCAATCAAATAACTTATTCTTAAAATAACTTCATTATGTATGCAAAAACATGGCCGAACCGAGCGAAAGCCAAGAATATCGCTTGTGGAATACCTGTTTTTAGATTTATATTAAAAGTTTTTCTAGTTGAAATACATCTAATAGAGCAAAGTGGCCATAGGGGCATAAAATTTTTGTAAATTGCAGCTATCCGCCAACGAAATCGACTGTTATATCGCTCTGTATTAAACACGGCAACAGACCGCAACATAATGTGACAATGTCACTTATTTTTGTTTAGCCGGTAAATATTGATAAATGAGACCTTACGGGGTAACTTATATCTAAAATAATTGTTAAAAATGTCGGAAACATTCAAATAAAACTTCAAAAATTTTTGTGTTGAAAAGCAATGCGGCCGAAAATAGACCCCTCGATCCTAAGCGCGCGGGCGACAAGAAACATAGTTCCAATTCAACACAGCCTAAATTTAAAGTCAATCAGATATTAACTTAAGCCTCTAGAGCGTCCACAAGGCCGGCTGGACGAGGGCGACGACAATATACGACCGCATTTCAATGTGGGCATATAAAAACGAAATATCACCCAGCTCTTCTTAATCATTATTAATTTCTTTGTTAAAATAAACACACAATGAGGGATTCCATTGTTTGAAAGATAGGTTGTCAGGCAACGAAACATACGCCCACAGCAGCTAAGTCGTCCCAGCAGTCGCATATTTTTGGTAATGAAACATTTGTAATACACTAAAATCTGATTAAGAGTAACAACTCATTATGTAATTATCTGAAAATCATTAGAGAGAGAGAGAGAGAGAGAAATGGGTTTTAACGTCCACTCAACACAAACTACGTCATTTCGGGACTAACATATGGTTTAAATTTATTTCAATAATTCGCTTGCGCGTAGTGGTCTTTAGCAGTGGGAGGAAACCAGAGTGCCCAGAGGAAACCCACGAGGTTGAGAAGGCAACCCTATCTCCATGCCACATACGCTCACACCAGGGCTCGAAACCACAACCGCAAGCCAGAGGTGACCGGCCAGCTAGAAGTCGAAGCACGGCACTCTAGACCACTAGGCCATCCCAACCCCCGAAAATCATTAGAATTTGTTTGCTTTTTATAAAAGTTTTGCCCCACGCTAACAATTAGTATAGGAAACATTTAATATCATGGATTTAGCAGTTCAGTTATCTAAAATTCATTGAAAATCAAAATACTTGTTCGTTTCAATACCTTTAAACTCTGTGTATCAATCTGAGGTCAATCGGATGATAAGTTTGGCCTCTATAGCATCACAAGGTTTTTTTGAAGTGATCAAGGGAGACAACTCTGGAAGTAATTATTTGAAATCGCTCAAAATCAATATATGGCTTCTTCATCTCTTGACCTTAAACAGTGTGTGTGTATTTAAAGTCAATCGGGTATTAACTTTGGCCTCTAGAGCGTCCACAGTATGATGTGATCAAGGGCCATAACTCTGGCAGTAATTATCAGAAATCGCTGAAAATCGATAGGCTTCTTCGTCTCTGTGTATAAATTTAAAGTCAATCGGATATTAACTTTGGCCTCTACAGCATCCACAATATTTTTTTGAAGTGATCAAGGGCCATAACTCTGGCACTAATTATCGGAAATCGCTGAAAATCAATAGGCTTCTTCGTCTCATGACCTTAAGGTAAGACGCGGGTCGAAAAAGTCTAAAAATATTCAAATTCTGAGTTTTGACATTTTATGATTTTCGGCAGGTTCAATATGTTTATTATTATATTACGAAAAAATTAAATTGACAAAATAAAAAATAAGTACCTAATTTCACGTTTGAAAAGTGTCTAGGTCAATTAAAATCAATTTTCGGGTAAAGAGAATCGCAAAATATGCCACGGTCTTCGGCTTTCGTGCCGTCGACATCATTGTTATGGTCGCCATGTTTGATATATCGATGGAAAGAGTAAGTTCCGCTTTGTTTGATAGTTGTAAAATATTCTATTTATAACAGTTACATATTTGGCAATTGCCGGTTCTTTCCGTTAAAAAAATATCACGGAAAAGGCCTTTTATGGATTTTTGAATACATAATAAGGGTCAATCGGTTGTGAACTCTTAGTAGGCTACTATCAACACATTAGCCTACTAATACTACTATAGCATCACTATATCAACACTGCTAATATAAATAAGTAAAGACAAATAAGAGACAAATTTTTTATAGATATTATGCATGGCTGCCTGCAAAAGTTCTACAAAAAAAAAAATATATATAGAGAGCCAATTTTATCTTATTTCTAATACCGGTAGTAATTCTATTTTGAGTCCTGTGGATCTAACTGTTATAATAACACCAAGTCAAAAAACAAGTTGTCTACTATTTTATTGATTTTAACTTAACAAAAGCAGAAATATATTAAAATAAGTTTTAAAAGAATTTGACACAAAATGTTTGAAATATATCAGTAAAGATGTGTTTGTTTCCAAAGACTGGTGTTATAGTAATGGCCGTATAAAAATGGAATCCAAGAAGTGTGTGAAATGTTATTCAAATAATCAATTACATCAAAACTGTAGAAGAAATTCAGACAAATTGGGCTGCAAAAAAACAAAACACTTTCCCTAAAAATTGTATAATTTTTCAGTGTTTGCCTCCAATAAAATGTTCATAACTTAGTACCTAATATACCTAGGCATTTGATTTTTTGCACATAAACTCATAATAACCATATCCAAACACCTGCCAAATTTCAATAAAATCCATACATTAGTTTAGAAAATAGATTTTTTCTGTCACATCTTACCTTAAACACTGTGTATAAATTTCAAGTCAATTGGATGGGGGCGACGACAATATACGACCACATTTCAATGTGGGCGTATAAAAATCAGACCCACAGAAAGATTAGTGGCTGTTTGTTTGCTTTGATCTCAGTCATTAGATTGTTATTGCTAGTCGTAATCCATAATAGTGAGTTGTCTGTATTACTGAGTTCAATTTATAAAGTAAATAGAAGAAACAAATCAGTTCTTTTATGGTCGTATACATGAGTGGCCCATAATACTGACTTTGTTGTTAAGCGAGATTTCACTGTAAATTAATATATGCTTTTAGAACTATTTTTGTCTTTTTCAAGGTTCTAAAATATACAGCCATATGCCCATTAATACCACCATGTAAATCAATTAATAAACAGTGAAAGTTGATAGAAATCAAAATGAAATGAAATGTGAATTAATGTCTAACCATTCTGCTTCGACTGGGCTAATGAAGACCAGCTTATGCATACAATGTGCATGGCAATGAGAGTTGATAAGACTGGACAGGCTAAAACTATTGAATTATTAAAATATAGAAATCAACTCAATTTTTTTTTGTCCCACCCAGATGACTAGACACTTTCCTTGATAGTTCTACAGGTGTCTGAGCCCAGTGTATACACTGATAATTACAAGTGCAGGTGGGTTACACTGCATACATGTACTTACTTGACTAATATTAAACATCCTCGATTACACGCTGCCCATGACTTCATACTACCTTCTGGTACTTTCTCCAATAACATGGTAGAAAACAGAACTATAATATAACAAATATCTTGGTTAAAGCATCCCTAAAATATTACAAACAAACAAACAGTGGTGATTTAAAGTACATCGTAGAGAAACTAGACACTCTGTTTCATCACTCTCCATCCGTTAGAATCAAAGTTATCTTGCGTCAAAGCATTAACAAATGAAATTGTTTAGCTCTGCTTACTGTTAGTGGAAATTGTTAATAACTGAATTCAGTCAAGACTGAACGCCTACATCAATTAGGCGTTCTGTTCCAACTTAGCCTTAATTGTTATGTTCCAACTTCGCCTAAGCAGAACATTTTCATCATTGAACTCAGTCAAGGTATTGATGTAATGAAACTATACACAAAGTTTCATCACTCTCAATTAATTAGAATTAAAATTATCAATCTTCAAAGTTTTGACCAATCAAATTGTTTATTGCTCTGCTTACACTGGATTGGTAACGAATTTTATAAAATTAATTAAAAGAAAATACAGCTAATTAACTATACTTTTGATTCATTTTTCAAGTCACACAGTGAAAAAAACAGTTTATATCACCACTGCCCATAACTTAAAAAGATAGGTTGCCAGGCAACGAAACATACGCCCACAGCAGCTAAATCGTCCGGGCACTGTCAAAAAGGGTTGACCAATCAAATTGTTTATTGCTCTGCTTACACTGGATTGGTAACGAATTTTATAAAATTAATTAAAAGAAAATACAGCTAATTAACTATACTTTTGATTCATTTTTCAAGTCACACAGTGAAAAAAACAGTTTATATCACCACTGCCCATAACTTAAAAAGATAGGTTGCCAGGCAACGAAACATACGGCCACAGCAGCTAAATCGTCCGGGCAGTCAAAAAGGGTTGTCGTATATTTTTACTTCTTTCGGTAATGAAACATTTGTAATACACTAAAAACTGATTAAGAGTAACAACTCATTATGTAATTATCAGAAAATCATTAGAATTTGATTGCTTTTTATAAAGTTTTACCCAACGCTAACAATTAGTATATACATGAAACATTTAATATCATGGATTTAGCTGTTCAGTTATCAAAATTCATTGAAAATCAAAATACTTGTTCGTTTCATCACCTTAAACTCTGTGTATCAATCTGAAGTCAATCGGATGATAAGTTTGGCCTCTATAGCGTCACAAGATTTTTGAAGTTATCAAGGGAGATAACTCTGGCAGTAATTTTTTGACATTATAAGTCATAGAAATAAATTTTTTTAAACAAATATCTGTTAAAGTAAATCAAGAATTATTATATTTAGTTTGATTTTGTAGGTGTTTCATGGCATAAAAGTAAGGTTGTCAAGAAAAATGTTTTTTTTTTATAAAGTCATCAAGTAATGGGTGATGGCAATAAATTACTTTCAATGTAATGGGTAATGGTAATCAATTAATTTTCTGGAAATGTATATCGTTAATTAAAACTTGTATGTTGGAATAAGCAAAATGCAGCATTTCATCTCAGGGTTGACAGTGACTTAACACACAGTATGCAAACTTGTCCTTGACAATTGATATGAGTCAACAAAATAAATACTAATTTCTTGTCTGCGATATCAGTTAGGTGGACGTGTGTGTCAAGTAAAACTATTGCACACACACACAGTGTCCTTGATTAATTTATTGCCCCAATCAGGCTATCACAACACCACAGTTGTTACTCAACACCTATACCTGATTGGGGCAATAAAATAATCAAGGATGCTCTGTGTCTGTGTGTAATAATTTTACTTGATGCATGCAACTGACAAGACATTAGTGTTTATCTAATGTAACATATGTCAAAGAAGAACCACCAAACACAACAATAATCCATTGTTATTATTACAACCTGACTATGGCATTGACTGTTTCTGTTGAAAGCTATATATATACTCGCAGCTATGAATTTGTCGACTCATACCAATTGTCAATTAAATGGAAAATAAAGCACATTTCATACATTAAAAATACTTTACTGATGGTGTGCTTTACCGATTTCCAATGATATAACAACATTTGACGTGATTTACTGATTTTTTGATGTATTTGTCAATGGTGGAATCATTGCCAGGGTTCTAGCCATGTGTACAGTGGAAAGCTTTGTTCATTCATTTGTGATTTAAAGAAAAATTCATTACCGATTTCCGATGGTATAATAACAATGGACGTACCAATTTTTGATGTATTTGTCAATGGTACCGTGGAATCATTATTTTTAATGGATAATAATACTACGACACGGTAAGTTTAGCATATCTTTGTGTGCATTTTTTTTATATTCACCCTTTTTATTCGTACTTCATTTCATATGTAAATAATCGTAATCAAAATGAACCGATCGGATAAACGACTCGCGAGCAAATAAATTTTTCGTCTAATATTTAAACACTTGATAAATTAATCGGCAGTTCGGAAATTGAAGCGATGTCTAGTAATCAAATGCATTACATAATTCGACGGTTCGTCCATTTTTACCCCCCCCCCCCTCGGAGAAATCAAACGCTGTACCATTAAATTAAACTATGGTTCTAATTAAACCATTTTTGTAATTTTCAAACAATTATTGTCAATTATCAAACGATGTTTTGAAATTAAACTCTATAGCATTTTTTAAAGTCTAAAAACCCCATCTTAAACCATGCCAGTTTTCCAGTGCGAAGACATATTGATATTAATAATGCAAAAATAATTTATGGTATGGCATGTATTCTGTCTTGTATATTTCTTTGTTTGAACATTTCTCTGGTTTTATTTCGTATTAAATAACATAAAAGGTAATTTTCACAAATTCGCTGATAGCAAATACCACTAATAATTATCTTGAAAAATACCACGTTCAGTAATAGAGGCATTTTTACTAAGCCTCGTTCTGATCAAAGTACCTCGTTCCAAAAACAAGGCAATTTAAAAAAACACTTTTTGGAACTCCAGACAAACAAGGTATTTTTTTTACCTCTAATACATCGTGGCAAACATTTTACCACGTTTGGACAAAAATGCCTAACGGGGCATTCTGAGGTTTATAGTGTGATAAATATCAATGGAACACAAGGTAAAAATACAAATTTTAAAATAAAATATATCACAAACCTTCTTCACATTTTTCAAGTCGTTTTTTATCTTGATTTATCAATCGTTTAATAACAAGATGACCAACATGATGTTCTACAATATGCATCTTATCAGCACCAGTAGTAAATGGTTCAGCAGCAATATCAGCTATAGCTTCCATAGCAGCCGTACTATCAACTGTAATATACAATATAGGTCCATATACCAATTTTATTAAATAACAAGCCAACAGTGAGACTGAAGTCCCCTCTCGCAAACTCAAAATAAATAGATAACACATATTAATGAATTAAACATTTACCTTTTTGAAAAGTATCGAGTAATCAAACTGATTATCTATACTTAGTCTAAGCATATGTTCACGTTCTAACTCTGCGTCAAGATTTTGAAGTATCTGCTGGTGAAACAATAGACTAAGTTCATTACTCGACATAACTTAGAATCAAAGATATCTACCAACCAAATTGTTTATCTCTGCTTAGTTTGACCAATCAAATTGCTTATCCTACTTAGCCTAAGCAGAAACCTCTCATCATTGAACTTAGTCAAGGTATTGATATAATGAATCTATTCTCTCACCAGATTGGAATCAAAATTATCATGTTCCAACGTCTCAAACAATCAAATTGCTTATCTCTGCTTAGCCTTAGTGGAAAGTACACACGATTGAACAAGAAATTCACCTAATAAACACCTACACCAAGTTCGAACATTTTACCACAGGAGAATTATAGTGTTCAAAAGTCTCAACCAGTCAGATTGAAGTATCTACTTAGCCTAAGCAGAAAATGCTCATCATTGAACTTAGTCAAGGTATTGATGTAATTAAAGTATGTATTCAGAAAGTTTTACCACACATGCACTTACTACTCTGTGACTATATATTACAGTCTATTTTCCTTTTTCTGGGAGATTGCGCCTTTGGCGCTCATGAGGGTGCTTTGCCCTTACATCCAGCAACGACTGGCGCTGCTACTGATCTAGTCATTCAGATAATTCAAAAATAGAATCCTGTGTACACATTGCATGCACATAAAATGGAACTAATAATTTACCTGTAACATGTATTATTATAGATAATAATACATAATTTACTGGCAACATGTGTAATTATAGACATTCATAATTATAGATAATGTTATATGTATTATTATAGATAATAATAATTTACCTGTAATATAGATAATGATGCATGTAACAAGTATGATTAAAGATAATAATAATTTACCTGTAACATGTATAATAATAGATAATGTTAATAATAATTTAGTATTATCAAATACTAGATCTTTAACATTATCAAGAACATGCTGTATTAATTTAGGTGATACTTGGTCTAATAATTCTTTATGCCGGACACTCATATCTTTTTTACTGAAAAGAAAAAAAATTAGTTATAATTGAATCCTGTGAAATCCATTATTATTAGTTTTTTTTATAATCTGACAAGGCTAGCAAATCGTAGACTGATGGCAATTTCAATATGGCCATACAAATACTTTGTTTATATTACCTTGTAAGATTTTTATCACCTAGTTCTAATATATGTCGAACATCAGGATGAAAGTGAACAGGATCTCTTGGTTCCAGAATATAAAATAAAACTTTTCTACCATACTGATCATCTGCTATCTCACTTAATGATTGGAGTATTTCCTATACACAAATATAAGACAGAATTAAAAAGTGATGGTTTTACCATATACAAAGTTAAAGTAGCTAAGTCTCTTCCTCAATATCATCCAAAATCTTCAACATTGAAAACAAGAGTTATTTGAAAATTTAAATCAACATTGATGCTGTGATCTTGCAGGAAAAAGATGGGCTTCTGATATCCAATATTCAAGACAAAATAAACATTTTACCATTGATACACGAATCGTGTACCATAATGCGTTTCATCCCCAGTTCTAGCAAGAGAATCTAGGAACACAGCTAGAAACATTGCACCAAATCCAACAGTGTGTATAGACGCAAGAGATTTGCATTCTATTGAGAGTGCTGGCTTATTTGGCGAACATAACTGATTTGAAATTAAGAGTAAACATAACGCTAACGCTACAATATACGTCCACATTCCTACTTTGATTGATATGGTACTTTGTCAAGAAGGCTAGGCGTTTGGTTTGTTTAGCGTTGAGGGTCGTGCACCAACATTAATAGTTGCCGTCCTTAGAGTATAAGGAATAACTATACCAAGATAATCCATTCAGAATTGTGCCTTCCTAACACTAAAGGCAAAAAGTGGGCGTGGCTCTGCCCCTGGGGGTCGGGACATTCATCAAAATCAATAGTGGACGCCCTCAGGCTATAAGGAATACATAAACCAAGTACCAAGCTGATTCATTCAGAATTGCGGCCTGTAAACGACAAACACAAAAATTGGTCGTATCTTGCCTGTGTGAGTCAGGACATGCAGTTGACGTCCTTAGGCTATATGGAATACATATCCCAAGTTTAAAGACGTCAAGACCATCCATTAAGAATCGTGGCCTGTAGACAACACACATAGACACGAAGTAAAAATGGGCATGGCTCTGCTCCTGGGGGTTAGGAAATCACCAAAAACAATAGGGGTCATCTTTAGGGTATAAGGAATAGGTTTGTAAAGTTTTAAAAGGATCTGTTAAGAATTGCATCCTGTAGGCGAACACAAGACACAAAAGCATTGGGCGTGGCTCTGCCCCAGGGGGTCCGTCATGAACCAACCATAACGCTAACGCTACAATATACGTCCACATTCCTACTTTGATTGATATGGTACTTTGTCAAGAAGGCTAGGCGTTTGGTTTGTTTAGCGTTGAGGGTCGTGCACCAACATTAATAGTTGCCGTCCTTAGAGTATAAGGAATAACTATACCAAGATAATCCATTCAGAATTGTGCCTTCCTAACACTAAAGGCAAAAAGTGGGCGTGGCTCTGCCCCTGGGGGTCGGGGCATTCATCAAAATCAATAGTGGACGCCCTCAGGCTATAAGGAATACATAAACCAAATGGGTGTTGCTGTCCCATGGGGGTCGGGCATGCACCCAAAACAAAAGGGGTAGCCTGTAGGCTACACACAAAAAGAAAATGGGCGTGACTCTGCCCCTGGGGGTTGGGCATGCACCCCAAATGATAGAAATGTTCCTTAGGGTACAAAGGATAATCATTCAAAGTTTCAAGATGATACGTTAAGAAATGTGGCTTGTAGAAACAAACAAATAAATACAAGGAATGGGCGTGGCTCTGCCATTGGGGGTCGGGCATGCACCAAAAAACAATACGGATCATCCTTAGGGTAAGTATACAAAGTTTTAAGAAAATACAGTTAGAATTGCGGCTTCTAGGCGACACAGAGACACACAAAAAGAAAATGGGCGTGGCTCTGCCCCTGGGGGGTTGGGCATGCACCCCAAACGATAGGGATCATCCTTAGAGTATAAAGAGTAAGTATACAAAGTTTTAAAGAAAATCCAATAAGAATTGCGGCCTGTAGGCGACACAAAGACAAACGATAAGAAAATGGGTGTGGCTCTCCCCCAGGGGGTTGTGCATGCACCCCAAATGATAGGGATGTTCCTTAGGGTACAAAGAATGTGTATGCTAAGTTTCAAAATTATAAGTTAAGAAATGTGGCCTGTAGACGACAAACAAATACATACTAGAAATGGGCGTGGCTCTGTCACTGGGGGTCGGGCATGCACCAAAAACAATAGAGATCTTCCTTAGGGTATAAGGAATATCTATACCAAGTTTGAAGAAAATCCAGTAAGAATTGCGCCCTGTAGGCGACACAAAGACACACGAAAAGAAAATGGGCGTGGCTCTGCCCCTGGGGGTGGGGCATACACCCCAAACGATAGGGATGTTCCTTAGGGTACAAAGAATGTGTATGCTAAGTTTCAAAATTATAAGTTAAGAAATGTGGCCTGTAGACGACAAACAAACAAATACTAGAAATGGGCGTGGCTCGGCCCCTGGGGGTCGGGCATGCCCCAAAAACAATAGGGATCTTCCTTGGGGTATAAGGAATAAGTATACCAAGTTTGAAGAAAATCCATGAAGAATTGCGCCCTGTGGGCTAACCACAGACACAGACACACACACACACAGACAGGGGCGACGGCATAATACTTTCACATTATGAATGTGGACATATAAAAATAGGTTGCCAGGCAATGAAACATACGCCCACAGCAGCTAAATCGTCCAGGCAGTCAACAACGGTTGTCGCATATTTTTACTTTTTTCGGTAATGAAACATTTGTAATACACTAAAGATAGGTTGCCAGGCAACGAAACATACGCCCACAGCAACTAAATCGTCCGGGCAGTCAACAAGGGTTGTCGCATATTTTTACTTTTTTCGCTCATGAAACATTTGTAATACACTAAAAACTGATTAAGAGTAACAACTCATTATGTAATTATCTGAAAATCATTAGAATTTGATTGCTTTTTATAAAGTTTTACCCCACGCTAACAATTAGTATATACATGAAACATTTAATACATGTATCATGGATTTAGCTGTTCAGTTATCTAAATTCATTGAAAATCAAAATACTTGTTCGTTTCAATACCTTAAACTCTGTATATCAATCTAAAGTCAATCGGATGATAAGTTTGGCCTCTATAGCGTCACAAGATTTTTTGAAGTTATCAAGGGAGATAACTCTGGCAGTAATTATTTGAAATCTCTGAAAATCAATAGGCCTCTAGAGCTTCCACAGGATTTTTTCGAAGTGATCAAGGGCCATAACTCTGGCAGCAATTATTGAAAATCGATAGACGTCTTAGTCTCACTATGTAAACACTATGTATAAATTTGAAGTCAATCAACTGGTAACTTTGGCCTCTATAGCGTCACAAAAATTTTTGAAGTTATCAAGGGAGATAACTCTGTCAGTAATTATTTGAAATCGCTGAAAATCAATAGGCTTCTTCGTCTCATGACCTTAAACACTGTGTATAAATCTAAAGTCAATCGGATATTAACTTTGGCCTCCAGAGCGTCCACAAGATTTTTTGAGGTGATCAAGGGCCATAACTCTGGCACTAATTATCGAAAATCGCTGAAAATCAATAGGCGTCTTTGTCTTATGACCTTAAACACTGTGTATAAATTTGAAGTCAATCGGATATTAACTTTGGCCTCTATAGTGTCACAAAAATTTTGAAGTTATCAAGGGAGATAACTCTGTCAGTAATTATTTGAAATCGCTGAAAATCAATAGGCTTCTTTGTCTCATGACCTTAAACACTGTGTATAAATCTAAAGTCAATCGGATATTAACTTTGGCCTCCAGAGCGTCCACAAGATTTTTTGAGGTGATCAAGGGCCATAACTCTGGCACTAATTATCGGAAATCGCTGAAAATCAATAGGCTTCTTCGTCTTATGACCTTAAACACTGTGTATAAATTTAAAGTCAATCGGATATTAACTTTGACCTTTAGAGCGTCCACATGATTTTTTAAAGAGATCAAGGGCCATAACTCTGGCACTAATTATAAGAAATCGCCGAAAATCAATAGGCGTCATTGTCTTATGACCTTAAACGCTGTGTATAAATTTAAAGTCAATCGGATATTAACTTTGGCCTTGAGAGTGTCCACAAGATTTTTTGAAGTGATCAAGGGCCATAACTCTGGTAGTTATTATCGGAAATCGCTGAAAAACAATAGGATTCTTCGTCTCATGACCTTAACCACTGTGTATAAATTTAAAGTCAATCGGATATTAACTTTAGCCTGTAGAGCGTCCACAAGCAATTGTGGACGCCGGATGGACGGACGGACGGGGGCGACGACAATATACGCCTACATTTCAATGTGGGCGTATAAAAACGGAAACCATTGAATGTAAATCAGTTTATATACATTCATATTACAATATCATATGCGTTGCGACCCACTAGTGTCAATTTCTAGGTCCCAAATGTTAGCGATTTAGCTCCTTTAAGTTGCAAGGCAGCTGAATCACAGAATATGTCATCTAAGCAGTCCACAAGAGCTGTCACATATTTATTTCTTTGGTGGGAATGGGAATATTCACAAGACATTAAGATTGTCAGACAACAAGCTATATGCTCACAGCAGTTAAATCATTGGCTTTAGTTTTCTTCCTAGTGGTAATATTCATTATATAAAATATACTCATAATCTATAAACTTTGTGTGTGTACCAGACATGTCAAGGAAGAAATAAAAGAAATTTTAAACTGCAATTACTTACATCTAGAATAATTTTTTGAACTATTTTTGTATCATCAACACAATCAAATACAGCCAACATAACGAGAAAACCATATTGTTCTTTGCATATCTTTAATATATGTGTTTTAAAACTCTTTAATATAACTTTACGATCCTGAAAAAAAAACAACCCATTGACATAAAAAATAGAATATTTATCATTAAAATTATCAATTAAAATAAGATCTATCAAAAGTGTACACAGATATATGAAACCTAGATGATAATTTACTGACAAATAGATGGCTTACATAATGTAAATCTTAAACATATTTTCCTGACAGAATTATTATATCAATTATAGTCAGTAATATCCACAATATCAGGTAATATCAATGATACAAAACTAACCTTCGCTGTTCCATGCCATAAACAATGCATGACAGCTCTAGCACCCTCTCTTGTATGTACCATATTAACACAACCTTCTCTTAAAGCTTCTATCATTTCCTTTCAAATAAAAATAATACCATAACATCCTAAACTCAACTAATATAGAAATATCTAACCTATCTGTAAGATAACACAAATATAAACTTCAAATTATATAATGTATGTAATATCTATAGCATTTATATCATGTATGCATCATTTTAAAGATAGGTTGCCAGGCAACGAAACATACGCCCACAGCAGCTAAATCGTCCGGGCAGTCAACAAGGGTTGTCACATATTTTTACTTTTTTTTTTAATGAAACATTTGTAATACACTAAAATACATTATGTAATTATCTGGCCTCTAGAGCATCCACAAGATTTTTTGAAGTAATCAAGGGCCACAACTCTGGCACTAATTATTAGAAATCGCTGAAAATCAATAGGCTTCTTCGTCTCGTGACCTTAAACACTGTGTATAAATTTAAAGTCAATCAGATGATAAGTTTGGCCTCTAGAGTGTCCACAAGATTTTTTTGAAGTGATCAAGGGCCATAACTCTGGCACTAATTATCGGAAATCGCTGAAAATCAATAGGCTTCATCGTCTTATGACCGTAAACACTGTGTATAAATTTAAAGTCAATCGGATATTAACTTTGGCCTTTAGACCAAACCACAAGATTTTTTTGAAGTGATCAAGGGCCATAACTCTGGCACTAATTATCGGAAATCGCTGAAAATCAATAGGCTTCTTTGTCTTATGACCTTAAACACTGTGTATAAATTCAAAGCCAATCGGATATTAACTGTGGCCTCTAGAGCGTCCACAAGATTTTTTTGAAGTGATCAAGGGCCATAACTCTGGCCCTAATTATCGGAAATTGCTGAAAATCAATAGACTTCTTCGTCTTATGACCTTAAACACTGTGTATAAATTTAAAGTAAATAGGATATTAACTTTGGCCTTTAGAGCGTCCACAAGATTTTTTGAAGTGATCAAGGGCCATAACTCGGGCACTAATTATCGGAAATCGATGAAAATCAATAGGCTTCTTCGTCTCATGACCTTAAACACTGCGTATAAATTTAAAGCCAATCGGATATTAACTTTGGCCTCTAGAGCGTCCACAAGATTTTTTGAAGTGATCAAGGGCCATAACTCTGGTAGTTATTATCAGAAATCGCTGAAAAACAATAGGCTTCTTCGTCTCAAGACCTTAAACACTGTGTATAAATTTAAAGTCAATCGGATATTAACTTTGGCCTTTAGAGCGTCCACAAGATTTTTTGAAGTGATCAAGGGCCATAACTCTGGTAGTTATTATCAGAAATCGCTGAAAAACAATAGGCTTCTTCGTCTCAAGACCTTAGACACTGTGTATAAATTTAAAGTCAATCGGATATTAACTTTAGCCTCTAGAGCGTCCACAAGCAATTGTGGACACCGGCCGGCTGGACAGGGGCGATGACAATATACGACCACATTTCAATGTGGGCGTATAAAAATCTACAATAATTGATTTTTAGATAGATAAAACTTACTGTTTTCATTTTTCCTTCTGCATAATTAAAAAATTCGAAGAACAGTCTGTGTACCATAGAATGTAGTAAAACCTCTCTAAAATAGATATACATTTTTACAAAATAAAAGATAGGCTGGCACTGCCAGGCAGGATACGCCCACATTTTTGAGAGATGGATAGAGAACAAGCAATACTGAAAGTGATTTTTCCTACATCATTAAGTCCTGTATTTCATACTGTGGGAGCAGCCATTTTGTTGGTCAGTTCCAGTCTGATATTCATGAAATTCGAAGCCGACAATGATTATGGTGTGACGGTACACAACCTAGAAATGTTACTTTTCGTCAAAATCGGATAAGAATTGTGACCTGTAGAGAGTGCACAACCATGATATACCATATTTTTACACTATTCGCGTACAAATGGTGACCATTTCGTGTGGCAATTTTTGTACGATTTTCACGAAATTCGAACTCAACCTTCCTTACGGTGCAACAGTAATAATATCAGAGTTTTTTTATAAATCAGATAATAATTGTTCGAGAGATAGACAGAGAACAAGTAATACCGAAAGTGATTTTTCCTACAATCAAAGGCCATAGTTCATTAAGTTACAATTTGATATGCGCAAATATTGAAAAGAATAAAGATCTTTAGGTTATAAACAAGCATTTCAGGTTTCATCAAAATCTAATTAAAAATTGTGACCTCTACAGGGTCCACAACTTTGATATACCACATTTTCACACTGTTCGCGTACAAACGACGGCCATTTTTTCTGGCAATTATGGTCCGATTTTCTCAAAATTCGAACTCAACCTTCCGTAGGGTGTAACGGTGATAGAGTCAAACGTTTTTTTAAATCGGATAATAATTGTGACCTCCAGAGGGACCATAGGTGATTTTTCGGACAATCAGGGGCCATAATTCAGGACGTTATGATCCGATATGGGCAAATAACGAAAGGAACCAAGATCTTTGGGTTATAACCATGCATTACAAGTTTCATCAAAATCAAATTAACATTGTGACCTCTACAGGGTCCACAACCATGATATACAATCTTTTAACAGTATTCGCGTACAAACGGCGGCCATTTTGTATGGCAATTTTGGTCCGATTTTCCTGAAATTCGAACTCAACCTTCCTTACGGTGTAACGGTAATATTGTCAATCGTTTTATTAAATCGGATAATAATTGTGACCACCAGAGGGACCACAAGCTAAAATAAGGCGATTTTGCGTATAATCAGGGGCCATAATTCAGGAAGTTACGTTCCGATATGCGCAAATATCGAAAGGAACCAAGATCTTTGGGTTATAACCATGAATTTAAAATTTCATCAAAATAGATTTAAAAATGTGACTTTTACAAGGTCCACAAACCATGATAAACAATTTTTTAACAGTATTCGCGTACAAACGGCGGCCATTTTGTATGGCAATTTTCATCCGATTTTCCCGAAATTCGAACTCAACCTTCCTTAGGGTGTAACGGTGATATAATCAAACGGTTTTTTAAATCGGATAATAATTGTGACCTCCAGAGGGACCACAAGCTAAAAAGGGTGATTTTTCGGACAATCTGAGCCATAATTCAGGAAATTACATTCCGATAGGTGCAAATATCGAAAGGAACCAAGATCTTTGGGTTATAAACATGCATGTCAAGTTTCATCAAAATCGGTTCAAAATTGTGACCTCTATAGGGTCCACAAGCTAAAAATGGATTTTTCGTACAATCAGGGGCCATAATCCATGAAGTTTTCATCCGATACATGCCAAGGACTTTATATTTATACAAGGACTTTATATTTATTGATTAAAGATTTCTTTTCTTTAAAAAAAAACATCTAGAAGTAAGATTTAACAATAACAGGCTACATTTTCAAGTTAATGATAAATATAAATCAAGACTGTCCTTCTCCCTCAATCAGCTTCTTCTGTCCAGGAGCATGTAACAACAAAAACTTGTTAAAAGACTATGGCAACTTACTTGTCAATAAGAGAGAGTAGAGTTTCTTTCATATTGCTTAATATTATCTCTTTTTTATTAGGTTGTTCCTCTATAATCTGATCTAATGATTTAGCTGTCTGGGTCTACAATAACAAATACTCAATAAACAATACTGATTATTTTAAAGCGACATAAACAATTCTTCATTTGGAGAGGGAGTCTATAGGCTTCTGCCTGTTCTCCAATCCAGTTTCTATGAATAAATATTGTTTAGAAGAAAAAAAAAGGTTGCCAGGCAACGAAACATACGCCCACCAGCAGCTAAATCATCCAGGCAGTCTACAAGAGTTGTCGCATATTAAGTAATTGTCAGAATATCATTAGAATTTGTTTGGTTCTTACAAAGAGTTCTGCCCCATGCTAACGTTTAGTATACGAAACATTTAATATTATGGATTTAGCTGTTCAATTATCAAAATTCATCGAAAATCAAGCTCAACCATCATTAATGTGTAACAGGGATATAGTCAACCTTTTTTTTAATTCGGAATAAAATTGTGACCTCCATAGGGTCCACAAGATAAAAAACATGATTTTTTCGTACAATCAGGGGCCATAATTCAGAAAGTTATGGTCCAATGTGTGAGAATATCGAAAGGAACTGCGATCTTTGGGTTATAAACTTATATTTCAAATTTCATCAAAATCAGACTAAAACTGTGACCTCTACAGGGTCCACATCATGGATACACATATTTTTACACTATTCGTGAATTAGTGGCAGCCATTTTCTCTGGCAGTTTTAGTTCGATTTTTACGAAATTCGACCTTAACCTTCATTTAGGAGATAAACACTTCCTGTTTCGCATTTAGAGGGGTGCTATTGTCCAATAGACATGTCCTGAGATCATTAGGACCCGAGACGCGTAGCGTCGAGGGTTCTAATGTAAAATCTCAGGACATGTCTATTGGACAATAACACCCCTCTAAATGCGAAACAGGAAGTGTTTATCGACATTGTAACATGCTTTTTTAGGATTTTAAAAGACATTACTAAAACAGAGGGGTGTTATTGTCCAATAGACAGTGTTTAATTGACCAATCAAAACGCAAGGTTTACACTGAAGCATGTTACAATACAGTGTAACGGTGATATAATCAAGCGTTTTTTGAAATCGGATAATAATTGAGACCCCTAGAGGAACCACAAGCTAAAAAAGTTGATTTTGCGTACAATCAAGGGCTATAATTCAGGAAGCTACAATCAGATATGCGCAAATATCAAAAAGAACCATGATCTTCGGATTTTAAACATGTATTACAAGTTTCATCAAAATCGGATTGTGACCTCTATAGGGTCCATAACCTTGATATACCATATCTTTACACTATTCCCATTCAAACGGCGGCCATTTTGTCTGGCAATTTTCGTCCGATTTTCGCACCCAATGCTCATTACAGTCTAACGTTGATGTAATCAGACGGTTTTATAAATCCAATAATAATTATGGCCTCTAGCAAGGCCACAAGCTAAAGATAGGTTGCCAGGCAAAGAAACATACCCCACAGCATCTAAATCGTCCGGGCAGTCAACAAAGGTTGTCGCATATTTTTACTTTTTTCGGTAATGAAACATTTGTAATACACTAAAAACTAAAAAACTGATTAAGAGTAACAACTCATTATGTAATTATCAGAAAATCATTAGAATTTGATTGCTTTTTATTAAGTTTTACCCCTTAAACTCTGTGTATCAATCTGAAGTCAATCGGATGATAAGTTTGGCCTCTATACACTGCAACTACGGTATCGTCTAAAATGGTAGTTTTACCGATAGTTTCTATTTATATCGTGTAATTTCAAAACATCGTTCAATAAATGATAAAACTCGTTGAAAATAACAAAGATAGGCTGGCACTGCCAGGCAGGATACACCCACATTTTCGAGAGATGGATAGAGAACAAGCATTACCGAAAGTGATTTTTCCTACATAATTAAGTTACATGTAGGATTTGATATGTGCAAATATCGAAATGAATTAAGATCTTTGGGTTATAAAGGTGCGTTTCAGTAGGCTTCAAATTAGACTGGGGATCATGTTGCTAAGTGGGTAAGAAATTCGAACTCAACCTTCCGTAGGGTGTAACGGTGATCGAGTCAAACGTTTTCTTAAATCGGATAATAATTGTGACCTCCAGAGGGACCATAGGCGATTTTTCAGACAATCAGGGGCCATAATTCAACCTTCCTTACTGTGCAACAGTAATATAATCAGAGTTTTTTTTTAAAATCAGATAATAATTGTTCGAGAGATAGACAGAGAACAAGCAATACCGAAAGTGATTTTTCCTACAATCAAAGGCCATAATTCATTAAGTTACAATTTGATATGCGCAAATATCGAAAAGAATAAAGATCTTTAGGTTATAAACAAGCATTTCAGGTTTCATCAAAATCGAATTAAAATTGTCACCTCTACAGGGTCCACAACTTTGACATACCATATTTTTACACTGTTCGCGTACAAACGGCGTCCATTTTTTCTGGCAATTATGGCCCAATTTTCTCGAAATTCAAACTCAACCTTCCGTAGGGTGTAACGGTGATAGAGTCAAACGTTTTTTCAAATCGGATAATAATTGTGACCTCCAGAGGGACCATAGGCGATTTTTCGGACAATCAGGGGCCATAATTCAGGAAGTTACGATCTGATATGCGCAAATATCGAAAGGAACCAAGATCTTTGGGTTATAACCATGCATTTCAAGTTTCATCAAAATCGAATTAAAATTGTGACCTCTACAGGGTCCACAACCATGATATACAATTTCTTAACAGTATTCGCGTACAAACGGCGGCCATTTTGTATGGCAATTTTGGTCCGATTTCCCGAAATTCGAACTCAACCTTCCTTACGGTGTAACGGTAATATAATCAACCGTTTTATTAAATCGGATAATAATTGTTACCACCAAAGGTACCACAAGCTAAAATAAGGCGATTTTGCTTATAATCAGGGGCCATAATTCAGGAAGTTACGTTCCGATATGCGCAAATATCGAAAGGAACCAAGATCTTTGGGTTATAACTATGAATTTCAAGTTTCATCAAAATCGAATAAAAAATGTGACTTCTACAGGGTCCACAACCTTGATATACCATTTTTTAACAGTATTCCCGTACAAATGGCGGCCATTTTGTATGACAATTTTGGTCCGATTTTCACGAAATTCGAACTCAACCTTCCTTAGGGTGTAACGGTGATATCATCAAACGTTTTTTTAAATCGGATAATAATTGTGACCTCCAGAGGGACCACAAGCTAAAAAGGGTGATTTTTCGGACAATCAGGGGCCATAATTCAGGAAATTACATTCCGATAGGCGCAAATATCGAAAGGAACCAAGATCTTTGGGTTATAAACATGCATGTCAAGTTTCATCAAAATCGGTTCAAAATTGTGACCTCTATAGGGTCCACAAGCTAAAAACGTGATTTTTCGTACAATCAGGGGCCATAATCCATGAAGTTTTCATCCGATACATGCCAATATCGAAAGCAGCCGAGATCTTTTGGGGATAAACCTATATTTCAAGTTTCGTCAAAATCGGATAAGAATTGTGACCTGTAGAGGGTCCACAAACAAATTGTGGACGGACGGACGGACGTCCGGACGGACAGGGGCGACGACAATATACGTCCACATAAAAATGTGGGCGTATAAAAATGGTTTAATTAGTACCATGGTTTAGATTAATAGCAACGGATTTAGTTTCTCCGAGATGCGTTTAAAAATGGACGATCTGTGCACTTATTTATGGCGATCATTTATTGGCCGAACGATTGAGTTTCCCCGAGATGGGTTTAAAAATGGACTTCCCGTTCACTTATCTATGATGTCCAGTTATTAGACGATACGTCGAATTTCCCGAGATACGTATATAAATCAACATACGAATAATTTATCTATGGTGTTTTATTATAAGATAAAACTTTGCTATCCGGCGTGCCGTTTATCCGATCAATTCATTTTGATTACGATTATTTACATACAAAGTACGAATAAAAATTTGAGTGTAAAAAAATGCGCACACATAGATATTCACCTTACTGTGTCGTACTATATATTATCCATTAGCCTATAAAAATAGTATTCCACCATTGAGAAATACGTCAAAAATCGGTAAATCACGATATTCACCTTACCGTGGCCGTACTATATATTATCCATTATCCTATTAAAAATAGTATTCCACCATTGACAAATACGTCAAAAATTGGTAAATCTCGTCCTGGGTAATTATACGATCAGAACTTGGTAAATCACATAGCTAATGCATCTTCATTAAATCACAAATGAATTAACGTGTACATGTGGCCAGAAGTCAACCCCACAATGGCAGTGCGATAGACCTGCGATAGAGTTAGACATGTACTGGGGCCAAAAGAAGTCACCCAGGAAATACGCTTCAATGATTGGTGCCTTGATGTTACGTAATCGCGGGATTTGGGTCAATAAAATGTTGACTTTAGTACAACGGTTTTTGTTACACCTAAATCAAACCATATTGCATTATATCACAGGTGCATTTATCACAAATAATGCAGGTAGAAGTTATAAAACAAAAGCATTCCAGCAATCAAACAATTAATCCATACTGTAATAACGGCGTGCGTATTCAAAAACATGGTTTCATATGGCACCCCATATTCCCGAAACAATGGCGCGAGAAATCCCTCTCTTAGTTCTAATCAAACGAAACACTGCGCAGGAGTATGATGGCACCCAGACATGTGATCACAGGTGCGAATTAATAAAAAAATAGTATCCGTCCAATCAAATATTAATCTATATTGTAATAACTGACATTTATGACTTCTCTTTATATTTAAAATAACACCAATGACAGAAATTAAATAAATTTAAAACATCAAAGTATAAACGGCATATTTGAACACTGATACAAGGAGATCAACAAAGCTACTCGTATATAGTGTAATTGATCTTACGTGGCGTTACATATAATATAATGCAAAACCACTTACTCTTTTTATAATAAGCAGTGCCAAGATGGTAAGCTAAGATTTCTATCCTGCAGAGAAAATGCGCAAGTGTCATTTCAGATACGAAATTCTATGTGGATTCTTAAAATGAGACTGACAAGACTTGGGCGTATTAACCAAGTTGCACTTATTGTTCAATAAACTGTTAAACGCTTACTTATTGTTAAATAGACAATAATGTATGGAATAAATAAATTTTAGACTTTGATTTTTGTTGATTACCGATCACGAACGAGATTAGTTCACGGCTGTATGTTAGTATTTTTGAATTGGCGTTTTAATTTAAATTTTTAGGTCAGTTCACCGATGTTTTAGTAATAATAAAGTATATCGCATTGTTTAATTAGTTCCCCGAAATTGAATTGGCTACGATGATGTAATAACAAAAAGCGAATTCTATACATTGATAATTACATGAATATGAATCTTTTAAAATATAACACAATCTGTTACAATATCAAGAATAATAGAAAGAGCGTCACGTGGAATTTCACTAAATTTACATGAATTACAATCCGAAGTCATTTTTTTTAGTGTAGTAACTTTTTGTCAGGTATCACAGCTGTTTAACCATCTAATGATTTGTGTCTATATGAACTTTAAGCTAATTTGAGAAAACCATTTGTTTTTAAAGAATTGTTTCATACAACCCACTCAGTTAATGTTTTTATTGCCAATCCATAACAATTAATTGAACTTTTATTACAGGCGAAGCAAAAAGTTTGCTATTGCCCAATATTATATACAGATATAAATATTATGCATTGTAATATAAATATACCTACAGATAACAATAACAGTATATAATATATAATCCCCCTCTCACCCTTGTAAACTGAAATATAGATAGATATATACATAACCCAACCCCAAACCATTTGCCATTAGGTATGGTTTTTCTCTTATTTGTTATTGAGTGGTACAAATATTTTCCAAGATTTAGCAGTTTTATATTATTATCACTGTGATTCGTGAGATTTTTTTTTTTAATTTTTGAAGTGATCAAAAAGACCCAAAATATTTTCTACGGATGAATATATAAGCGGGACAGCACAGCAGAAAGTGATATTCATCTTCAATATTTGCATAATCTTTTATTTCTATCGCCCACACAGCAGCCAAATCGTTAACAAGAGTTGTCGCATATTAAGGAATTATCAGAAAATCATTAGAATTTGTTTGGTTTTTATAATCAAACGTTTTTATTTAAATCAGATAATAATTGTGACCTCCAGAGGGACCACAAGCTAAAAAGGGTGATTTTTCGTACAATCAGGGGACATAATTCAGGAAGTAATGACCCGATGGGCGCAAATATCGAAAGGAACCAAGATCTTTAGGTTATAAACATACATGTCAAGTTTCATCAAAGTCGATTCAAAATTGTGACCTCTATAGGGTCCACAACCTTGATATAACATATTTTCACACTATTCGCATACAAACGGCGGCCATTTTGTCCGTCAATTTTGGTCAGATTTTCACAAAATTCAAACTCAACCTTCATAACCATGGAATGGTGATATAATCAAACGTTTTTTTAAATCGGATAACAATTTTGACCTCCAGAGGAACCACAAGCTAAAAAGGGCGATTTTTTGGACAATCAGGGGCCATAATTCAGGAAATTACGATCCGATGGCCGCAAATATCCAAAGGAACCAAGATCTTTGAGTAATAAACATACATGTCAAGTTTCATCAAAATTGGTTCAAAATTGTGATCTCTATAAGGTCTACAATCTTTATATAACATATTTTCACACTATTCGCGTACAAACGGCGGCCATTTTGTCCGTCAATTTTGGTCCGATTTTCACGAAATTCGAACTCAACCTTCATAACCATGGAACGGTGATATAATCAAATGGTTTTTTAAATCCGATAACAATTTTGACCTCCAGAGGGACCACAAGCTAAAAAGGGCAATTTTTCGGACAATCAGGGGCCATTATTCAAGAAGTTACGATCCGATGGGCGCAAATATCGACAGGAACCAAGATCTTCAGGTTATAAACATACATGTCAAGTTTCATCAAAATCGGTTCAAAATTGTGACCTCTATAAGGTCCACAACCTTGATATAACATATTTTCACACTATTCGCATACAAACGGCGGCCATTTTGTCCGTCAATTATGGTCCGATTTTCACGAAATCGAACTCAGCCTTCATAACCATGGTGATATAATAAAACGTTTTTTTTTAAATCCGATAACAATTTTGACCTCCAGAGGAACCACAAGCTAAAAAGGGCGATTTTTCGGACAATCAGGGGCCATAATTCAGGAAGTTACGATCCGATTGGTGCAAATATCGAAAAGAACCAAGATCTATGGGTTATAAATATGCATTTCAAGTTTCATCCAAATCGGTTCAAAATTGTGACCTCCACACTGTTCATAAGCTAAAAAACATGATTTTTCGTACAATCAGGGGCCATAACCCATGAAGTTACAGTCCGATACATGCCAATATCGAAAGGAACCGAGATCTTAGGGTAATAAACCTATATGTTAAGTTTCATTAAAAATCGGATAAAAATTGTGACCTTTAGACTGTTCACAAACAATTGTGGACGGACGTCCGGACGAACAGGGGCGACAATATACGTCCACATGAAAATGTGGGCGTATAAAAATGAATAACGTATGTAAATACAACCC
Organism: Patella caerulea; assembly: GCA_036850965.1. Classification (NCBI taxonomy): domain Eukaryota; kingdom Metazoa; phylum Mollusca; class Gastropoda; family Patellidae; genus Patella; species Patella caerulea. The sequence continues at coordinate 143,732 of JAZGQO010000008.1, read as the reverse complement.
AACTTTCACGTAGCTAATTAAATGAAGCAATGGCAAACAATGCGATTATTACATGAGATTTTTTTTATATATATTTTGGTTTTGGAATTTTCATGCAATTGGGAATTACATTCACGCATGGTGTATTTATAATTACATGACATTTCAGTCATTTCTTAAATATAGCCACGTCATCCCTTTTACAAAATATTTTTGTACTTGAAGCTTTTTGACTTACAAATTCAAAATACAAACTGCTTACCGTATTCATACAAAAGACGATATGTATTCCAATCAAACTCCGTTCAGTTTCCAGTAATTATCACAGCCACAAATACTAATTGTCATTGTTTTATGTGTCATCACTCGGAAGAAATATCAAACACGATCTTATGAATTGCAACCTATCCCACAGATAAACAGATTATTAATAGTAACATTTGGATTATCAAGGCGACAATATGTCTGGAGAACTATGCATGACAGGGTACAAAGACTCTTTGCCTCACAAAAAAGCATGCAATTCTTTGTTAAAGGGGAATGGCGCTATTTAAGGAATGGTGCATGTGCCGATATAAAATGGCTTGGAACCGGGTGTAAAATAAAGTCATTTCACACATGCCCAATATAATAAAGTAATCGTGCTAAATACTTGACTCGTACATACACCAATTGTATTGAATAAATATGTTTTACATGTTTAGGTTTTTTTTAATTCACCCATCTTCAATCATAATAATATACATATTATAGAACAATAGTACAGTATAGCACAGCCAGTACACAATACGAGCGGCATGGTTGATCACCTTATGTATCAGTGTTCAAATTACTAAATCCGTTAAAATCACAAAGCCGTTTTAAATTTATTTAATTTCTGTCATTGGTGTTATTTTAAATATAAAGAGAAGTCACAAATGTCAGTTATTACAATATAGATATAGATTTGATTGGACGAATACTATTGTTTTATTAATTCCCACCTGTGCTCTCATGTCTGGGTGCCATATGAAACCATGTTTTTGAATACGCACGCCGTTATTACAGTATGGATTAATTGTTTGATTGCAATGCTTTTGTTTTATAACTTCTACCTGCATTATTTGTGATAAATGCACCTGTGATATAATGCAATATGGTTTGATTTAGGTGTAACAAAAACCGTTGTACTAAAGTCAACATTTTATTGACCCAAATTCTGCGATTACGTAACATCAAGGCACCAATCATTGAAGCGTATTTCCTGGGTGACTTCTTTTGGCGCAGGTACATGTCTAACTCTCTCGCAGGTCTATCGCATTGCCATTGTGGGGTTGACTTCTGGCCACATGTACACGTTAATTCATTTGTGATTTAATGAAGATGCATTAGCATGTGATTTACCGAGTTCTGATCGTATAATTACCCAGGACGAGATTTACCAATTTTTGACGTATTTGTCAATGGTGGAATACTATTTTTAATAGGATAATGGATAATATATAGTACGGCCACGGTAAGGTGAATATCGTGATTTACCGATTTTTGACGTATTTCTCAATGGTGGAATACTATTTTTATAGGCTAATGGATAATATATAGTACGACACGGTAAGGTGAATATCTATGTGTGCGCATTTTTTTACACTCAAATTTTTATTTGTACTTCGTATGTAAATAATCGTAATCAAATGAATTGATCGGATAAACGGCACGCCGGATAGCAAATAAAACACCATAGATAAATTATTCGTATGTTGATTTATATACGTATCTCGGGAAATTCGACGTATCGTCTAATAACTGGACATCATAGATAAGTGAACGGGAAGTCCATTTTTAAACCCATCTCGGGGAAACTCAACCGTTCGGCCAATAAATGATCGCCATAAATAAGTGCACGGATCGTCCATTTTTAAACGCATCTCGGAGAAACTAAACCCGTTGCTATTAATCTAAACCATGGTACTAATTAAACCATTTTTGTTATTTTCAACGAGTTTTATCATTTATTGAACGATGTTTTGAAATTACACGATATGAATAGAAACTATCGGTAAAACTACCATTTTAGACGATACCGTAGTTGCAGTGTATAGCTTCACGAGATTTTTTGAAGTTATCAAGGGAGATAAATCTGGCAGTAATTATAGGCTTTTTTGTCTCATGACCTTGAACACTGTGTGTAAATTTAAAGTTGATCAGATATTTACTTTGGCCTCTAGAGCTTCCACAGGACTTTTTGAAGTGATCAAGGGGCATAACTCTGGCAGTAATAATTGCAAATCACTGAAAATCAAGAGACGTCTTCGTCTCATGACTGTAAACACTATGTATTAATTTGAAGTCAATCAGATATTAACTTTGGCCTCTAGAGTGTCCACAAGATTTTTTGAAGTGATCAAGGGCCATAACTCTGGTGGTTATTATCGGAATCAATACGATTCTTCGTCTCATGACCTTAAACACTGTATATATAAATTTAAAGTCAATCGGATATTAACTTTAGCCTCTAGAGCGTCCACAAGCAATTATGGACGCCGGACGGAAGGGGGCGACGACAATAAATTTAAAGTCAATCGGATATTAACTTTAGCCTCTAGAGCGTCCACAAGCAATTATGGACGCCGGACGGAAGAGGGCGACGACAATATACGACCACATTTCAATGTGGGCGTATAAAAAGGCCATTTTTCGTACAATCAGGGGACATAAATCAGGAAGTTACGATCCGATATGCGCAAATATTGAAAGGAACCAAGATGTGTGGGTTATAAAAATGTATTTCAATCTTCATCAAAATTGGTTCAAAATTGTGGCCTCTATAGGGTCCACAACCTTGATATAGCATATTTTCACACTATTCGCGCGCACACGGCGGCCATTTTGTCCGTCAATTTTGGTCCGATTTTCACGAAATTCGAACTCAACCTTCATTACCATGTAACGGTGATATAATCAAACGTTTTTTCAAATCAGATAATAATTTTGACCTCAAGAGGTACCGCAAGCTAAAAAGGGCAATTTTTCGTACAATCAGGGGCCATAATTCAAGAAGTTATGATCCGATATGTGCAAATATCGAAAGGAACCAAGATCGTTGGGTTATAAATATGCAATTCAAGTTTCATCAAAATCGGTTCAAAATTGTTACCTCTACACTGTTCACAAGCTAAAAACGTGATATGTCTTACAATCAGGGGCCATAACAAATGAAGTTACAGTCCGATACATGCCAATATCGAAAGGAACCAAGATCTTAGGGTGATAAACCTACATTTCAAGTTTCATCGAAATTGGATAAAAATAGTGACCTGTAGACTGTTCACAAACAATTGTGGACAGACGGACGGACGAACAGGGGCGACGACAATATACGTCCACATGAGATTATACAAGAGAAATCAGACAATTATTTAATTTCAAACAACCATATGACATGGATAATGAGATATGAGATCGTTGTTTGAACAAAGTACATGTAGTATCAGTAACTATCTGATGTGAAACTATTCTATCTACCTGGAATAATACAAAACTTGGGCCATAGAATTCTTCTAATAAAGTTAGTTTCTGTGGTCCTGTAGCATATTCAGCAAAAAAATTCTCTATAACTTCACTAGATTCCTAAAAATACAATATAATAATAAACATTATGGTATACTATTATAACTATTACAATATATATTTACTTATATTGGACTATCAGATTACCACTATAGATTTATATCACATTGATTATAACCAGTAATATCTTTTACAGGGACATCAAACTTTTAATTTCTTAGAGAGAGAAATGGGGTTTAACATGCACTTGATACAAACTAGGTCATTGCAAGACTAACATATAGTTCAATTTTATTTTCATAAATTGCTTGCATGAAGGAGTCTTTAGCAGTGGGCAGAAACAAGAGACCCGGAGGAAACCCACAAGGTTGGGCAGGCAACCCTACTCCTTGTCGTCACACACAACTGGGGAATCGAACCATTCAGTCATCCAACCCTGATGGATTGGGTGGATTAAGTTGTCTTTTCAACATCTACTCAGAACTGCATACATGACATAGCATACTGAACCATCTTAAAAGTTATTAAAATTACCTTCGTCGTTTTATTAATTATTTGTCAAACAGCTATTTTTACCAAACTATAAGGATGTCTGGGCTTTGTATGGGGGGCAATATCGTTATATTTATAACATCTCTAATAATTTTGTTCGTCAATATGCTCCTTTAATCATACCTTATGTCGAATCAGTTTAACAACTTTACCATGTAACTGTTTTAGGATATGACTTCGCTGAAATTTGTTTCTAGAAGAAAATTAAAATTTATTGACACCTCTTATACACTAGTTCAATCAGTAGAATGTTTCAAATCTGAGGAGAAAATACTAAAATACAGTAGCAGCAGAACAATGTTAACATTACCACAACCAATAATAATACTATCAATACATGTATTAAACTCACCCATACTTCATCATCTTCATTACTACAAATTTACCATATTTAGATTTACACAGATTGACGATTGAATCTAAATTAAAAATAAAATTATTTGAACAATGAATGACAAACAAGAACTTTGTTAATAAGATGTTGAATTGTAAGTCTGACTTGGTAATAGCAATGCTTACTTACCCACGATAACTTATGCAAGTGTGATAGATATGCAATTCAATTGGGATTGCATGGAATTTGGGGATTTGTCACCAAAAACAGGGGAAATGGTAAAATCAGTTTTCTCAAAAAAGGCATCCCAGTACTTTGATAAAGAATTCTATGAGAATTCCATGCAGATTCAATAAAATATATTTGGGATAGCTCCTTTAATTACATACATGTATGTAAGTGATCTGAATTGCTGTGCCTGAATCGCTGTTCCTTAAATTTAAAGCTGAACTTGATTACAAAACTACATAAATACTTAAATAAAAAAAGGTAACACCCAAAACAACTACCATAAAGTTGTATTACTACCAGGGGCATAAAAATCCACTAGCCCGACGCCCAGGACTACCAAACATAACCTACAGGCTAGTGACCTATTTAGCCACACTAGTCCTGGGCTAGTGCCCTTTCATTGCTCATTTTTTCTGTGATTTAAACTAGATAAATGAGATGTGAAATACTGCACTTTTATTTCTCCAAACCAAAGGAAACTATATAACAATAGTTTTTCTATAGTGAACACGGGAAGGTTGTACCTCTTCTATTTATAGTGGGGCTAAATATAGATCTCAGTCAATACAATCTAAAGTCATGTGATAATCTAGACTACAATGCATGATGGGGGATGTAAGAAGCGCTTCCCACCTCTCACAATTTAAAGTCATGTGATAATCAAGACAACAATGCATGATGGGAGATGTCTACTTTAGTTTTTAGTTATATCGTAGAAATACATAAGGACCTGCGTTGTCTGCTATTTATCAGATATATTGTAATAAAAACTAGTTCGAATGAACCAAGAACAAAACTTGGAATATTAATCAAATTAGTCTTTCATTTATATCCTGATTATTTTACATTTTAATTAATATTAGGCCTATAGGCCACTTTCTGTTGGGGTACGTCGGCACAGTATTAGATCGGGAACAGTATCCCGTGCGGGCCCGTATCCACATTTTTGAAATTTTTCTATCGGATGTTGACAAAGGCTGTTGAAGTATTCGCTTACGGCCCATTATTATTAACGGCATGTGATTAGAAAATAACTGATTTTCGTTCGTTCTTTTCTGGCGTTTAATATCGACTTCCATATAAACTTTAACAACAAACCTGGCTTTATTTATTAACGATACGTGCAACAGGAGCAGGAAAAGGATAAAACAGACATCGTAGTCCAATAATCTCACACAAATCGAAAGAGTATCATTCACGGTGTCCGCCATTTTGAATATATAGAAACCGTCAAAAAAAGCCATGGGTTCGTATTTGGAGACAAACAATTAAATCGTTTGTCTCTTGATTAGTTTATTACTACTCTTACTGTATTTACTAATCAACGCTAATCCGAGATTGATCAAGAGACAAAGGATTAGTACTTGATTGATTGATAAATGACTCAGCCAAGCGTGATAGATTGTAACGGGTGTGCACGGCGTGGAAATCAAAGCTTTGTGGCAAGAAATTTTTTAAGCCATGGTTAAAAAAGAATCGCCAAAAATTTCGCCAGATTGAATATTTTAATGCCAAAATTATATTTTTATCGCAATTGGCGGAAATGGCGATGGACAGCGTGAGCGCTGCGGGCTAGTGTCTGACAGTAGACTAGTTGATTAAAAAATATCTTTACGCCCTGATTATTACGAGTGTTATTATGAACCACCATACTTGTTTTCAATTTGTTGAACTAGCATGGTGATCGCTTTTGGCACACAAACACACAGGCAAGCCACGTCCACTTCCACTGTATACCAGTGTCAAGCAAAGTGTCCACATCCGGTTAGGTGGTCAACTACCAATTCCAACCTGACTGACTGAAGTTTTATATGTGCATGATCGACATAATAACTGTGTAGCGATAATATTTTCTGTGAGCTGATAGTGTAAAAAAACTTTAATCAGTCAGGAAGTAATTGGTTGTTGACCACCCAATCAGAATTGGACAATTCGGTTGACACGGCAAATACTGGAAATGGGCGTGGCCTGCTTGAACACTTGTCATCCCAAAGGGATCGCCATGCTTGTTTTATAAATTGAAAACAAGTGTGGCGTTTTTTGGGGGCCTTAAATTTTTTTTATTTTAATTATTTCTGTAGTTTTATAATCGGAGTTCAGCTTTAAGACACATAAAGCAACATCTCACTTCCACTGAACTGTGCCAGATTAATATAACATGTATTACCTTTTATTTCATCTAAAACTGAACCTTTTTGAATTGCTGTACCATACTTGATTAAACATTGTATCATACGGGCTGTGTCGTGAGCTAATGAAAACTATTAAAAAAGAACATTGACTATTAATAATATAGCAAGAAATGTGATTGATATTTGATTAAATGAAAGTAGACAATATGTTAAGATAATTTGATATAATAAACTAGTGCAAGACTAATCATGAATATAACATCTAATAATCTCACCTCGGCTATTTTACCTTTAACACCTGTATATAATTCTGTACAGTGTTCTATTCTCTTCTGATCAGATAAATCTTTTCTGAATACAAACAAAAACAAAATCATCAAAATATTGCTCTTAAATTTGTTGGTTTTGTTGACAATAAAATAATTACATGTACAATTCTTTGGCACTGAAGTGAATTAAGTACATGAAGTTGCGACTATATTGTCCGTTTAATTAACAATGGTCACAGGATTCTTATCTGTTCACCCACCCTCTGAAATAAGCATTGAATTTATCTTCCATTTGAAGTGTGTAGTGTACTTACTTTCTCAATTGTTCCCATATAAGTTTAGAATTCTGTATCAGCTGGTAATGATTTTTAGCAATTCTAGAAGCTGTTCTTCTGTCTTTCCAATTCATGTCTTTAGTTTTAGCTTTCTTCACCACTAAAAAAACAACATAAAATCAAACCCACATTCAAGTATTATCTACTAATATTATATTAGAAAGTCTGTTTTACAATAAATATAATGATGCTATTTTGTATTTAGTGGATATAAAACTAATGATTCTCTAACACCTGATATCAATTTGTTGGAATGAGATAATACAGTATAGCAGATATTTTGTATTACACTTAAAGGGACACCAGAAACTCAAACATTTTTATACCCAATTCCAATAGAGCATGCATTTCATTCTGTTGGTAAAAACTATCCAAAAATAAACTGTTCTTACTTGTATCATCATGTAACATTGAATGTGAGGCATCTGGTAATTTCCTTTTTGGTAGATTTCTACCCTTCTCTAAGTTACCTTTAGTCTTCAATCCTTTCAGTTTCTTAGCAGCTTGTTTGATCTGAAGCTGTCAAAATAATAAATAATACTATCTCGACCAAATAAAATCACAAACTACACAGTAAATAAAGATAGGTTGCCAGGCAACGAAACATACGCCCACAGCAGCTAAATCGTCCGGGGAGTCAACAAGGGTTGTTGCATATCTTTACTTTTTTTGGTAATGAAACATTTGTAATACACTAAAATCTGATTAAGAGTAACAACTCATTATGTAATTATCTGAAAATCATTAGAATTTGTTTGCTTTTTATAAAAGTTTTGCCCCACGCTAACAATTAGTATAGGAAACATTTAATATCATGGATTTAGCAGTTCAGTTATCAAAATTCATTGAAAATCAAAATACTTGTTCGTTTCAACACCTTAAACTCTGTGTATCAATCTGAAGTCAATCGGATGATAAGTTTGGCGTCTATAGCATCACAAGGTTTTTTGAAGTGATCAAGGGAGACAACTCTGGAAGTAGTTATTTGAAATCACTCAAAATCAGTAGGCTTCTTTGTCTCATGACCTTAAACAGTGTGTGTGTATTTAAAGTCAATCGGATATTAACTTTGGCCTCTAGAGCGTCCACAGGATTTTTTGAAGTGATCAAGGGCCATAACCCTGGCACTAATTATCGGAAAACGCTGAAAATCAATAGGCTTTTTCGTCTTATGACCTTAAAAACTGTGTATAAATTTAAAGTCAATCGGATTTTAACTTTGGCCTTTGGAGCGTCCACAAGATTTTTTGAAGTGATCAAGGGCCATAACTCTGGCACTCATTATCGGAAATCGCTGAAAATCAATAGGCTTCTTTGTCTTATGACCTTAAACACTGTGTATAAATTCAAAGCCAATCGGATATTAACTGTGGCCTCTAGAGCGTCCACAAGATTTTTTTGAAGTGATCAAGGGCCATAACTCTGGCACTAATTATCGGAAATCGCTGAAAATCAATAGGCTTCTTTGTCTTATGACCTTAAACACTGTGTATAAATTTAAAGCCAATCGGATATTAACTTTGGCCTCTAGAGCGCCCATAAGATTTTTTTGAAGTGATCAAGGGCCATAACTCTGGCACTAATTATCAGAAATCGTTGAAAATCAATACGCTTTTTTGTCTTATGACCTTAAACTCTATGTATCAATCTGAAGTCAATCAGATGGTAACTTTGGCCTCTATATCATCACAAGAATTTTTAAAGTTATCAAGGGAGATAACTCTGGCAGAAATTATTTGAAATCGCTGAAAATCAATAGGCTTCTTCGTCTCATGAACTTAAACACTGTGTATAAATCTAAAGTCAATCGGATATTAACATTGGCCTCTAGAGCGTCCACAAGATTTTTTGAAGAGACCAAGGGCCATAACTCTGGCACTAATTATCGGAAATCGCTGAAAATCAATAGGCGTCTTTGTCTTATGACCTTAAACACTGTGTATAAATTTAAAGACGTATAAAAACAATCTCCATCTAAATGGAAACATGTTCGGCAATGCAGACTCTTTTTAATTTATGGACACCCACTACAAATTGGGGGTGTGGGGCCAAACCTTTTGTAACTGCTGACCATATTATTTTGTCATTAGCTCTTTGACTATTAAGATATGAAATTAAATGGGTTTTAACGTCCTACTTTTCTGCTCCAAACTGGGCTATTGTAGCCGGGCATACGACATACAGTGTACTACTGCCTACACTTATGTTGAATTCCAACTGTCAAGGAATCTTTTACATGCACGCCAATGTGTACACAGGACCTCTTTTGTTACCATCCGAACGACTAGACAGCCGTCCTTGTCAATCAATCCCTCTGTCCTGCATCACTGACAATGGAGAATCACAACGGAAAATTTGGATGAACTTTATCGGCTAATACAGGGATCAAACACATGATATCCAGGCTGGAAAGCCAGTGTCTTACCCGCCATTACCCTCTGGTGAGATAAAAGCTCAAATTTTTTAAGTCAATCATGTATAAATCATTATTTTGACATTTATTATGATTTATTGACATGGCAAGCCTATAGTCAACTCTCTAGACCATTAGATGGTGCACATGTAAACAGATTAAAATATCAACGCCATTATTGTTTTAATTCAAAAATTGTGAATCAAGTATATGGTTCCTAAGTTCCTACCATAATAAACAATCTAACCAAAACTTTAAATAGCTGAGAATTTTGAAGGAAATTTTTAATATATTAATTTTGAATTATCCATTTTGGAACTATTATGTCACAAATGGTCAAGCTCTTTATCTAAACCTTACATAATGCATTTTTAAGTATTTAACTGCAACAATTTACTAGTGAACAGGCCTTGCTTCACGCCTCTGCTAAAGTGTGAAATGGGTTACCTGGCCATGTAAAAAAAACTTGACTAATGTTGCCTTTTTTAACCAGAATCTTAAAACTGTACTTTTTAAATATGCTTTTAAATAGTGGACATGTTACTGGTGTTTTATATCTTTTATGTATTTAAATTGTAAAGAGTTCCCTGAAGCAGCCTAGGTGGAACACTCAGTGCTACACATATTGGTTATTATCATTAAAATACATACAGATGTACAAACCTTAATAGATTTTTTCCTTTCTAATGGTTTTATTGAATCATGTTTCTTTATTGCTGGTGAATTTTCTTTCGTACATAACTCTAACTCTTCATCTAATAATTTCTTTGTCTTTTCTTTAGTTTCTTGTGATATTTTGTTAGAATTCTTTACTGCAAAAGACTTTTCTGCTCCATCTGGAGTTCCTCTGACTCGTTGAACAGCTTTCTCAAAAGTCACATCTCCTTTGCGGTTTTTGCGTATGCCCGTTGTATGCATAGTCATCTCTGACATGTGAGCAATTGAACTTATTTCACCAAGTGAATCTGGTGTGCTTCTATCTAGTAAATTTTCTGTCAGATCAAAATGTTTTGATTTATGTGTGTAATATTTGTCGGTAGAATCATCTAAATTATCCGAAAGTCCATGTTTTTTCTTTTTCGAGGGCGAAATGCTGTCATCCTTTATCATGTAGGGAAGGGTCATTTTAAGTTTTTCTTTATGTAGAATACTGTTGCCCTCTGGATGACCTCTCATACTTCTATTTTTCTTGGGGGACCCAGATTTCTTTCTCCGTTGATTTGGAGTTTCAGAATATGATATGGTGTCCATCTGAAAAGATAATACATGTAAAGACACACATGTTTCTCCCTGGTTAAAATATTCATACTAATAAACATGCAGATGTTTACTACTTACTGGAAACATTGATTTACACACTTTTTGGTGATTTGCAAAATCTAAATTAACAAACCAACAGTGAAACTCATCTCCCCTGTCTCAATCTCAAGTACAATGTAGATAGATGACACTTTTTAATTGGTTGCTTACCTATCACTTTATATATTAACTCTTAACTGACCCACGGTGACTTTTCTCAACACCTACATGTATGACGTTACCGTTAAGTACCCAGGTTAATTAGCCGAACGCAACATTCCTAGCGCAATGAGAGTTTCTTCCCTTATAAACAGTTGGCCTTTTCTCATTTGTTAACTTCCTACAAGGTAGAAGACATCCTTGATGACAACGGTCTAACACAGCTAGTTCAAGAAGCTACCCGAGAGAACAAAATCCTTGATCTGGTAGCTACTAACAGACCATCAAGCTTCCGCTGCATCGTAGTACATGTAACTCCGGGAGTCTCAGATCATGATATTGTATACTGTGAACTACAGTACACGCATCGCACAGGTTTGATCAAACACGATTATCGTGTCGTTTTTTGTTAAAAATTTCCACGATAACGGCACGATATTGCCACGATAAATAACTCGGTGTAGCAGTCGCTATCGTGTGCCACGATAGTCGCGTGACACGATAGGCCTCGGTGTAATTTGATAGGTAAAATTAACGATGTTTATCTGTCATAAATAATTGATGTCAACTGCCACGATGTTATCAAACTGCCACGATATTTGAAATGTTTAATAGTTTTTTCATTAATCCTGACGTGAATAGCCACGCTGCATAAAAAGAATGTACTTTTATGAGGTTATATTTTAACGGAGTCCCATTCTGACAAATAAATCGGTAAATCACACCTCAAGTAATATCTTTGGGTTTAAATCACAAATGAATTAAAAAGTCTGCCTCTCCTGCTTTTAAGCTCACATCGCCATAAAATGTATCCATAAAATTGTACCTTGTGTTGTGGAATACATGCTCATTAAAACGGATAACACCTTGGTGACCTTTTCATACTGTCAATCAAGTTTCCAAATAACGTTAATATAAAAGAGCCATCAAACATCAAAAGGAAACGATAATTGACTAAAATAGAAGTCCTTTTAACAAAAAATAGTCTTGTAGACAATATGACTATTATTGCAAATTGTCAGTAAGTGGGCATTTCCTAACATTGCTGCCCTCATTTTTAAAAAAAACAATTGCAACTGGTACGTGACCAATCTGGATTCACACACAAAAAAGCTGTCGTTGTCATGGTTAAATAAGAACGGACCACGATGGAAAGCCCCCCCCCCCCCCCCGAATACATCTTAATATGTTACGAGGGATTTTATTTTTTTTTACCGCAAAGCTAACGCTTTCAAAATTGTGGATGTAAGTGTTTATTCAATGTTCAAATTGGTACAGACTTGAAGATTGTTACATAACAAATTGTCGCCTAAATAATTCAACGAACGTTTCTATTAATAAACCCACGTATATATACCCACGTCGCGTATGTCAGTCATTCATCTACGAATGATGGCTATCTTATAAAAAGCGAATTCAGTTTATCTAAAAGGGACTGCGGCGCAATTTAAAGGGCCAATCCCGATAACATTTTGGGGAATAAAACTGCTTAATTTTGTGTTAAAATCCTTTGGAATCCATAACCTAAGGCCCACCTACTAACCCGATATTTGTGATACGCTTGTAAATAACTTAAACCTGACAGTCTTCATCTGGAAATGTAGACCGTTGTATTATACAGTATCTTGATAAAACCAGACTTTTTTCTATAAAAATAATATGTAGGTGAAATTTACCTTTTGTTATCAAGTACAGTGCATGGGTCATTCACTGTATAGACCTCTCAAGAAACGTTAATCGATTATCAGGTCACCCAATGAAAAAATTGACCTGAAATCTTAAAAGGGTTACGTGTCCTGATAAGCAGTGTTGACGTACATGCCCAAACGACAATATTTTGAGCTGAAATTTTGAGACAAGGTCAATACACCATGCCACTATATTTTGGTCCATAAATTTCATAAATACTCGGACTTTAATTTTTGAGACTCTGTTCTTATTGGGATTGTCCCTTTAAGGAATTATTAACCAGTGCCAAATATTTTAAATAATGAGATAACGTCAATCAACAAACCAAACAATACGAGTTTACTTTATAACAAAAACATTGGTGAATTTAATATTATGTTTAAAATCATAAAGCTAATCAACAAATAATACTATTGCTCTTTATCACAAAAACATCGGTGAACTCATCTCGGTTTGATCGGCTTGCCGAGATAATGGATTATTGGGTAAATAAAACAATATAAACAACCAGTAGTGAGTAATAAAATTAAATTATTAAACAACAACAACGGCGGAGGGGTTTAATATAGGCTATGCCCGTTCCCCAATCCCTATTCAGATACAAATCTGAATAAAAATATTGCTTATAAAAAAAACAATACGCCCTGTGGACGACCTAACTGCGTATACCTGTTTGCTTGTGGACGAGTTTACTGACACCCGTTCAATATATGAATGAAACATACAAACATTTGACCGTATTCATGCCATAGACCATAAATACCCTTTTAATAAAACCGTTTTAGTTTCCAAAAATTATCACGTCATATTCATGTTGATTGTTTTACCCCTCAACACAATCTCACGACCATTTCATTTGAATTGAAGCCTCTTTGATAGTGAGATTAATAATAGTAGCATTAGAGTTATCGAGGCGTCAGTTAGCCAAGAATGCAACACTTCAAAGCGAAGAGAGGCGATTGCCTAACACAAAAAACGTGCTTATTAAGTTTTTAAAGGTGCCTGGTGCTATTTAAGGGCTGACATTTGTGCACAATGTAATAAAATAATAACCACCTGATAAATTATTAATGAGCACCGGTGTGATTTTATTGACAGAATATTATGTCAATTGCAAATATGATGACTAAACATTATTTTGCCTATTACATGATCTGCAGGAGTCAACCTTCGAGTCTGTACCGATTTAAATAATTGAACAATCTCTAAAAACATGACTTTTACCGTAAAACAGTATTCACAATTCCTCGTTACATATTGGTATTACATGTAGGGAAGGGGTGGGGGTGTCCAGCCAAATACAAACCCCGTAGTTAGTCATATTATAAGTGTTGCGTGGTTTTCTTTAATTTGACATTCTGCTAATTAAGAAAATATTTCAGTAATAAATACGGGTTATTTTAGAAGATATCTCTTTTCAAAATTTCCCTTATGTTTAATTTTAACCAAAACACCCAAACTAATTGAGATGCAAAGAACAAACCATTGTGACCCCTCTTGACTTGAATGCCAACCATTTGCATATCAGAATCAATTTAACAATTGTGATTGTTTTTTTTAAAATAAAGATTCAAACCTTTTTGGGTAGTTTTTACAACTGACAATTTACAATACAAGTCGTACTGTCAAGATGACAACAACAGGATAATAATTTGTTGTAAAATGGGCGTGCAATTTTCTGTCAGTTGGTTTCTTTTGATGTCACGTGCCAATTTACTTTATCAAACCTTGATTGACAGTATGCATTCCCTCGACTCTTTGGTGTGGAAATGAAAAAGTCAGCATTATATTATCGCCTTTATCGGACTGATACGTGTCCACGTCCATTCAGCAAAATGTGCTTCGTCTCAGGCAGGGCTCGAAATTCGTTTTTTCGATCGAAGGCCAACATCCAAAGTGCAACCTTGATCGTAGGCCAAAAATTAAAAATCCAAGGCCAAGTCATAAATTACTATATTACCAGCTTAATATGTAATATTAAGTTATAAATCTGTTTATTGTAGATCTTTTTTCTCAGTCAAATGGTTGTTACAGGTTGTTATTTATTACTTTTACAAAAATAATGCATCCTTACACTGTTACGGTTTAGGGGGAGGGGGATAAAACTCTTATCGTACCGTTTTTAGTACGAATTTTTATTCTAAAAAATATTTTTAAAAAAATCGGCATTTTTATTACGAGTTGGAAGTATTACTATATCATCGGTAGAGCTTCATAAAATATCAATACAAATCGATAGTATTGATAAGATATGCCAAAAAGCACTATCAAGTATCGTTCTCATCGTCTATTTTTCGTGCGTGCGTAGGGGACTGAGGAGTCGACTCGATGTTTTCCGTGACTTAATCCTTCGTATATATAATAATACAATAGCCTACATCGGTCACTTTATATTTATATTTCAAAGTCTCAATCCAATCTCAATGAACAATTTATGATAACAAGCTCTTTAAGCCTTACTTACAATTCATTTTTCCATAGCTTTCGCACGCGAATCGACAACAAATTATCCGCCATGTTGGTATTTGTCGCGCTCACGTACGCAATGCTTTGAGTCGACTCGTGCTCATTTTATTTTGGTTCCTCCACATACATCGGCCTATCAACGGTTTTGGTCATTCAGAACCACGGCTACATTATTCAAAGATAGGTTGCCAGGCAACGAAACATACGCCCACAGCAGCTAAATCGTCCGGGCAGTCAACAAGGGTTGTCACATATTTTTACTTTTTTCGGTAATGAAACATTTGTAATACACTAAAAACTGATTAAGAGTAACAACTCATTATGTAATTATCAGAAAATCATTAGAATTTGATTGCTTTTTATTAAGTTTTACCCCACGCTAACAATTAGTATCTACATGAAACATTTAATATCATGGATTTAGCTGTTCAGTTCAAAACCTTAAACTCTATGTATCAATCTGAAGTCAATCAGATGGTAACTTTGGCCTCTATATCATCACAAGAATTTTTGAAGTTATCAAGGGAGATAACTCTGGCAGTAATTATTTGAAATCGCTGAAAATCAATAGGCTTCTTCGTCTCATGAACTTAAACACTGTGTATAAATCTAAAGTCAATCGGATATTAACATTGGCCTCTAGAGCGTCCACAAGATTTTTTGAAGAGACCAAGGGCCATAACTCTGGCACTAATTATCGGAAATCGCTGAAAATCAATAGGCGTCTTTGTCTTATGACTTTAAACACTGTGTATAAATTTAAAGTCAATCGGATATTAACTTTGGCCTCTAGAGCGTCCACAAGATTTTTTGAAGTGATCAAGGGCCATAACTCTGGCACAAATTATCGGAAATCGCTGAAAATCAATAGGCTTCTTCGTCTTATGACCTTAAACACTGTGTATAAATTTAAAGTCAATCGGATATTAACTTTGACCTTTAGAGCGTCCACTAGATTTTTTAAAGAGATCAAGGGCCATAACTCTGGCACTAATTATCGGAAATCGCCTAAAATCAATAGGCTTTTTCGTCTCATGACCTTAAACACTGTGTATAAATTTAAAGTCAATCGGATATTAACTTTAGCCTGTAGAGCGTCCACAAGATTTTTTAAAGTGATCAAGGGCCATAACTCTGGTAGTTGTTATCGGAAATCGCTGAAAAACAATAGGCTTTTTCGTCTCATGACCTTAAACACTGTGTATAAATTTAAAGTCAATCGGATATTAACTTTAGCCTGTAGAGCGTCCACAAGCAATTGTTGACGCCGGACCGACGGACGGACGGGGGCGACGACAATATACGACCACATTTCAATGTGGGCGTATAAAAATTAAGTACAATTTATACGTAATATGAGACAGTTTATTATTAACTAGAGAACAAAAAACAACTATCGCAAAACATCGTATGGTTTTGACTTTTAAACACGTAATCCAGTCTTGATTACGACCGTGAAAATAAGATTGTTTCGATATTATCAATCGACACTTCAATGCCGATTATCGATAGTAAGAATAATTATATCGATACCCAGCTCTAATCGGCGCCATACATGGCCGTGGATAATTGAAAATCGCCACGAATCTGCGGCCAAATTCTAAAATTCGGTGGCCGCCGGCAGTGTCGAGCCCTGGTCTCAGGTGACGAGGGTTTTTAATTGATTTGTGATTTAAACCAGAAAAGATATATCAGTTGAGGTGTGAATTACTATTTGAATGGATAAAACTAAAACTATACCCCGGTAAGACCAGAATTGATTTGTGCGCATTTATTTTTTTCCCGTAATAGTCGATTGACGAAAGTATTAAAAATATGGAACATATTATGAAGTAATAACGTATTGGTTTCTTTAAGCATATTCTGTTTAGAAAAAGAATGAATAGTATCCGGGGTTTACCGAAAATTGTGTTTATTCCTTTTCCGATTTCGAACTCGCCATCAAATGCCAACGTAGTAACTGATCTATAATAATTAATGTGCTACTGTATTTCACCTGAAATAAACCACGAGAGGCATGTTTTAATTAAAACACTGAGTCACGCGGTGTTTATAACACCGAGGCACTGCTATCGTGTCCCTCTATATTTCCTTGATATTCACTCAGTCAATCATGAAATTCCACGATAGAAAACACAGTAATATTGTGTTTGATCAAACCTGCGCGATGCGTGTACTGTAGATATCCGACCCAAGACCCTCAAGCAGCAGCCATGGACGATACCACTATACAAGAGAGCACAGCTGGATGCTACCGCAAAAGATATTGAGAGCATCGGTATGACAATACAGAAACAGCCAAAATACTATCGCACTGTGCCCCTAACCTGTATCACTTGTAAGGCACTACAACACATTGTCACCAGCCACATAATGGGTCACGCAGATAGTCCTGACATCCTATACCCACTACAGCTTGGGTTCAGACGGGCACGTTTATTTGAGTCCCAACTAATCGAGTTATGTGGAAAACGTGTGCAGTCCTTGGCCCCGAGTCTGTTCCTATTCTATATAAACCACCTACCAGAGGGAATAAAATCAAATGTACGACTATTGCCGACAACACCATGGTTTATGTCAAGATCACAAATGACGATGCACCCAACGGATTCCAGAGGACTTGCTGAAACTAGCATGGTTTTTCACCCACAGAAATGTCAGGCCATCTATATCACCAAGAACAGTTGAAAGATCAGGTAACCCTATGTGCTACATTGCCACACATTACATTCTGTCGACCGTGCCAAATACCACAGAAATGTCAGGTCATCTATATCACCAAGATCAGGTAACCCTATGTGCTACACTGCCACACATTACACTCTGTCGAACGTGCCAAATACCTAGAATGTACCATCAGCTCTCATCGATATCATATGCAGCAAAGCGGGGGCGTAAAAGTATTTTTGAATCCACTAACCCAGGTCTACTGTCCGGCACTAGGCCGGCATTAATATCCACTAGTCCATAGTTCGACAAGGTACAAGATTTAATCTTAATATTTGGGCATTGTGCTGCCTGCGAACCTATCTTTTTTTTAATGAAGATCGTAGACTGGATTGTCTAATATTTATGGATGTAGCTACACAGTTAACCAGCCATGGTTCGGCTACACTGGTGAAACAGTTAAAACGAAACATACGCCCACAGCAGCTAAATCGTCCGGGCAGTCAACAAGAGTTGTCGCATATTTTTACTATTTTGGGAAAGGAAAGATTTATAATACACTAAAATCTGATTAAAAGTAACAACTAAACATACACCCACACAGCAGCCAAATCGTCTGGGCAGTCAACAAAAGTTGTTGCATTTTAAGTAATCATCAGAAAATCATAATTCAAACTCACCCATAACTACGGTGTAACTGTGATATAATCAAACATTTTTTTAAATCGGATAACAATTTTAACCTCCAGAGGGACCACAAGCTAAAAAGGGCGATTTTTCGGACAATCAGGGGCCATAATTCAGGAAGTTACGATCCGACCAAAGATGGCGACCAAAATTGATGGAAAAAATGAAAATTCCTCTGTACTATGTCTGGATCGTGGTATACATAGCTTTCATGGATTGTTGAAGTCACAGAAATCAAATATGGGTACAGAAAATAATTCAATTCCAAGATGGCGGATATCCAATATGGCAACCAAAATTGACAATTGACAAAAAATGACAATTGCTCTATATTATGTATGGATCGCGGTTTACACAACTTTCATGATATATGTAACATGAGATTTTTGGGGACGTCGAATTCAAATACGGGCACAAAATATAATATCAAAAATCCAAGATGGTTGTAATCCTAGATGGTGGAAATATGTCACAATGTCACGATTTTCTATTATTTTGGGAGGCAGATATGGCTTGTGTTGTGCCAAATATTGGGTTCTTGGGGTCGCTGTAATCAAATATAGGACTGAAAATAAATTTCAAAAATCCAAAATGGCGGAAATTCAAGATGGCAGCCAAAATTGAGGGAAAAAATATGAAACTTCTTCTATATTATGTCCGGATCATGATATACATAGCTTTCATGCTTTGTAACATGAGATTTTTGGGACGCCAAATTTAAATATGGGCAGAAAATATAATATAAAAAATCCAAGATGGCGGAAATCCAAAATGGCACGATTTTCCATTATTCTGGGAAACATATAGGATACGGCTTGTGTAGTGCCGAATATGGTGTTCTCAGGGTTGCTTGGACATTTTATGAAAACGGCAAGTAAATGAACAATTGTTTTGCTTTATTCCAAGATAATTAATGACTTCTTTGCTGACTGCCTTTTACAAAATGCAATTTTTGAACATTAATACAAATGTAGATGTTCTTTTCATGAAAATTAAACTTTTAATTGACGAAAGAGGTACTTTTGAGGCTTTTAATGAGAAAATGTGAATTTTGAAAATTTTGACCTAGTGAACCATAATTGCACTCTATCTTGGAATCTAGCTTTGCGACTTCTGACTCATTTAGCTGCGCCGGGTCACAAATGTTACTTCTATGGCTGTTAAGTCTAATGCTAAAAGGGGTGATCGTTTGGCCTACATATTGTTTTTTACAAAATTGATAAGTTATACAGTATATTACATAAGAACTGTGGCAATTTAAACAATTAGCTTTAATATAAAAAGTAAAAAAATTTTTGGTCTATACTAGTAATATGATTGGTGGTTTCCATAGTGGCACATGCTTTGCATTTCGGTCTTTTACAAGGTTTGCATCCTCTATAAAAACTATTATTATTAATTTGCAGGTACTTCTGCCTTTTTCAATCTGTTTACTTCTATCAACTGACCAATGGTCCTGCATTTTTTCTGTGAAATTACAATTTTAGAATTATCCAGTAATTTAGACATACGGGTGCTAGTCTCTAAAATTGAAGTGTCTTGAGCTAAGGTACGTAAATTAGGTTGACGGGGGTCATAGGTAGTTACCCAAGGTATAACTTTCTTAACATTAAAATCTTTAATAGTACATGTATATTGTAGTAATTCATTTCTGCTTCTTTGATGAACTTTGTTAAATTCTTTTTTGATCACTTTATCTTTATATCCGCATTGTTTAAGGTAGGTTTCAAATTTAGTTAAATGGTAGCTGGACCATTCAGGTTTGCTGCAAATACGCTTAATGCGGATGGCTCCACTGTAAATTATTGAATTGAAGATATGATGGGGATGGCAGCTGGATGGGTTTACGGTATTGATGACTGGCTGTTTCTTTGCAGAATAAATTAGTTTCCAGTTTGTTGTTATGATTGATGACTTTAACGTCTAAAGATAGGCTGGCACTGCCAGGCAGGATACGCCCAAATTTTCGAGAGATGGATAGAGAACAAGCAATACTGAAAGTGATTTTTCCTACATCATTAAGTCCTGTATTTCATACTGTATTGGGAGCAGCCATTTTGTTGGTCAGTTCCAGTCTGATATTCATGAAATTCAAAACCGACAATGATTATGGTGTGACAATACACAACCTAGAAATGTGACTTTTCGGCAAAATCGGATAGGAATTGTGACCTGTAGAGAGTCCACAACCATGATATACCATATCTTTTCACTATTCGCGTACAAACGGCGACAATTATGGTACGATTTTCACGAAATTCAAATAATTCAGGAAGTTACGATCCGATATGCGCAAATACCGAAAGGAACCAAGATCTTTGGGTTATAACCATGCATCTCAAGTTTCATCAAAATCAAATTAAAATTGTGACCTATACAGGGTCCACAACCATGATATACCATTTTTCAACAGTATTCGCGTATAAACGGCGGCCATTTTGTCTGTCAATTTTGGTCTGATTTTCCCGAAATTTGAACTGAAACCTTCCTTAAGGTGAAACTGTGATATAATCAAACGTTTTTTTAAATCGGAAAATAATTGTGACTTCCAGAGGGACCACAAGCTAAAAAGGGTGATTTTTCGTATAATCAGGGACCATAATTCAGGAAGTTACGAATCAATGAGCGCAAATATCGAAAGGAACCAAGATCTTCGGGTTATAAACATGCATGTCAAGTTTCATCAAAATCGGTTCAAAATTGTGACCTATATAGGGTCCACAACCTTGCTATAACATATTTTCACACTATTCGCGTACAAACGGTGGCCATTTTGTCCGTCAATTTTGGTTCGTTTTTCACGAAATTTGATGTCAGCCTTCATTACCATGTAACGGTGATATAATCAAAGGTTTTTTTAAATCGGATAATAATTTTGACCTCGAGAGGGACCACAAGCTAAAAAGGGCAATTTTTCGGACAATCAGGGGCCATAATTCAGGAAGCTACGATCCGATGGGTGCAAATACCGAAAGGAATCACGATTTTGGGGTTATAAACACACATGTCCAGTATCATCAAAATTCTGTTCAAAATTGTGACCTCTATAGGGTCCACAACCTTGATATAACATATTTTCACACTATTCGCGTACAAACGGCGGCCATTTTGTATGTCAATTTTGGTCCGATTTTCACGAAATGTGAACTCAGCCTTCATTACCATGTAACGGTGATACAATCAAACGTTTTTTTTAAATCGGATAATAATTTTGACCTCCAGAGGGACAACAAGCTAAAAAGGTGATTTTTCGGCCAATCAGGGGCCATAATTCAGGAAATTACGTTCCAATAGGCGCAAATATCGAAAGGAACCAAGATCTTTGGGTTATTAACATGCATGTCAAGTTTCATCAAAATTGGTTCAAAATTGTGACCTCTATAGGGTCCACAAGCTAAAAACATGATATTTCGTACAATCAGGGGCAATAATCCATGAAGTTCCGATCCGATACATGACAATATCAAAAGCAGCCGAGATCTTTTGGGGATGAACCTATATTTCAAGTTTCGTCAAAATCGGATAGGAATTGTGACCTGTAGAGAGTCCACAAACAAATTGTGGACGGACGGGCGGACAGGGGCAACGACATAATACGTCCACATGAAAATGTGGGCATATAAAAATGAGACTTCCGTATTACTGATATTCATAGTGAATTTGATTTTGGTTGAAGGTTGTTAAAAAATTATGACATTCTTCGAGGGTAGACGAAGAAATAGCCCATATATCAACATTACATCGAAAGTGTTCATCTGGTCTATTTGGTAAATGATTCCAATATTTTTTTAACCAATAAATCATATAAATATTACTATAGCTTCGTCTACACTAGGCTTGAAAAAGCCGGCTTTTTAAAAACCCGGCTTTTTCAAGTGTAGCGTCTACACTGACTGAACGGAAAAAGACGATGAACACCGACCTTCGTTATTTGTGGAACTTCCGGTTTATTTATTACGCCATCGGCTTCGGTCAATTTTGCAGAGATAATAATATAATAATAATGATTACTTTGGTTACTTTGGTGCAATTATATATCCAGCTTATGGAATATAGCAGATCGCTGACAGTCTTACGGAAGAGGGCGAGAAAACGACGTGCACCCATTTTAGGTTAGGAATGTTGAAATTAAATAGGCTAGGCTATAGATGGATTTGAGATTTACCGCAATTTCTTAGAACCGGAAGCAATGCCAATGTTATGAATGTACGGAAGCTCGGGACGAAGGACATCCGGGTACTTGATAAATCCCGGATTTACCGTCTACACACATAAAATTGCCGGTTTTTTGAAAAAGCCGGCTTTTTGATTTTGAAAAATCCCTCAATAATTGCCGGATTTTAAAAAGCCGGCTTTTACGATTGAGAAATTGAAAAAGCCGGCTTTTAGGAAAAAACCGGGATTTAAAAGGCTAGTGTAGACGGTGAATGCTGCTAGTGTAGACGTAGCTCAAATGTAACTGCAAACGGGGTCCCCATAGCAGTTCCACTAATTTGATGGTAAAATTTTCCATTAAATTCAAATTCATTGTTTGTTAGTATAAAATTAGCTAGTTGAAGGATAGGATCGATTTCTGTAGGGTGTAAGTCTTCTTCACAAGCTACTTTAAGGGCCTCTATTCCTTCTGGTATAGGAATATTAGGATATAGACTAACAACCTCAAATGTGAGTAGGTAGGTATTATTACTTATATTTATATTTTGTAATTTTTATAGAAAATTAGTGGTGTCTTTCACGACTTCGGTGCAGTAGGTTCCTGTAATTGGTTTTAGTTTCCAGTCAAGCCAATATGATGCTTTAGCTGTAGGAGAGTTTGTATGACTGCAAATGGGTCTGCCTGGAGGGATTTCACCTTTATTCTTAGTCTTATGTATTTTACCTAAGATGTAAAATTGTGGGGTTCGCTGTTTAGGCCAGTGAAGAATAGATTTTTTCTCATTATCTGGTATTGCCAAATGAAGAATTATTTTCTCAAGGTTCTGATGAATCATATGGGAGTTATCACTGGGTACTTCTTGATACACGCTCAAGTCATTCAGGTGTTTAAAACATTCGTTAATATAATCATGTTTGTTCCATATAATTATGCCACCGCTTTTGTCACTATTGCCAATTACAATATCTGTATCTGCTTGAAGGGAGTAGATAGCTTGTTTTTCTTCTTCAGTGAGGTTGTTTCTTATTCTATGCTCTCTGTAAATTTTTAATAGTCTATACTGATTTTTACAATGTAACTCAAGTGCTTCATCTCTGTTGGAAGGGGGTGACCAATTGCTCTTTATATAAAGGGAAGGTGGTAAAATTTCTTTTGCTGGTTTGTCAAGAAAAAATTCTGAAAGATATAAGGTTTTGAACTTCTTGGATTTGATCAAATTTAGGGGGTAGTGGACAAAATGAAAGACCTTTTTGAAGTAGACTGTATTCTGAGAGTGTGAGAGTCTTAGAGCTGAGGTTATGGATAATACAGCCAAATTTTCCATCAAGTAATAGTTTCTTATTGGTTTTACCTAGTTTTATATCATGACGTTTAAATCTTCTGGTCTTCTTTTTTCTTGTGGTAACTTTTTTAGTAGCAGATGAATCTCCCTTATTAGCAAGTAGATTACCTAGTTTATTATGGTGTGTATGTTGAAGAGATAATCGGAGTCTATCACATGATGATTGAATTTTATTTATTTCCTCCATGAAACTATTTAGGGGAAAAACATTCTTTAATTCAGTGATTGCACTATTATAGTTTTTTCTAGTTTCTTTTTTCTTTCTACTGAGAAATGTTATGGTGATGTGGTTAAGTTTTTGGAATCGTTTTGATGAAAAATATTGTCAAATTTGCTTACTTTTTGCAAGTGTGATTCACGTCCGGCTTTGATACGTGGAACTAAATAGGACCATCTCTTGTCTCGAAACACGGAGGGTGGAGAGTAGTTACTATACTTGCAACCTTAAACTGTGTTAAGGTTACAATCTAAGAACCATTACGCAAGTTCAAATACTAAATAGGTTCAAACGCACAACTGCAGGGCTTGCCACGAGACGCGAGCATTTGCTCGTGCTCGTGTAAAGGTAGATTTATGCGAACTGTTCGTTGCTCGCGCAAAATTTTAGGAAAACCTGTAAAAATAATCAAAATATTGACGAGTTTATTGCCCAAACTAATCTAACAATGTCAATAACGTCATAAATTCGTCTGTCAAACTGAGATTCATCAAGCTGCATGCGGCATTTCGTCCTTAAATTTGATTGGCTAATGAGTCGTGTTACTAAAAATACACTTTATACCTGAACGTCATGACTGGTTTTCCTACGAACAACAGTAGCAAACGCGTGATAATCGAGTCTAAAGTAAAGAATGTTAACATCTGGATGATTTGGCATTTCACGCTAAATGAACGCGTTTCAAACTTATAATTATCGGTATTTATTTTATCAGAACTTCTGTTTTTATTCCATTGTGCAGTCGTATAATTTTAAATCTAAGCATAATAATTGGCTAAAGGAAACCTGATTGCCCTACCTATCCACATTTATGTCGTGGGGTGAAGAAATCCGTATGGAAATTGATTATAAAAAAAGAGTATGACTAGGCCTAGTATGAGTCTGTCAAAAACAGAAAAGTGATGGTCAGACATGTTTACTGCAAACTCTGTGCCAGGAATAGCAATTTTGTTGCTCAATCGTTTATTTTGTTGTTTTGTTATACTTGTGCCAACTGCCAACTCATAGTAATAGTACTATCATAATATCATGTAAATAAAGAATTGAAAAAAATAAATAATTACTAACTTTAAACAGCTTTGTCATTATTTATTTAACAAAAGTATCAATTCAGGCAACAAATTATATTAAATTGAAACAATTTTACAAAATGTGTGCTCACGCAAGCATCATTTTACGTGAGCAATTTTTATTGCGCGCCCAAACCTATATTTGCGAGAGCAGTCATCTGCTCGCCATCAATTTATTCGTGGCCAGCCTTGCAACTGTCAACACATCATTAGAGTTTGTATTGGAGTAAGTAATTTTATCACAAATAATAGTGAGGACTGGACCATTAAAATAGTTACTGAACAGTTTTTCTTTGCATAGGGATGTTTACATGTACACTACGTGTCTGGAGTTTGGGACTAGAAATACCGAACACCGTGGAAAAACACTCTAAACTTGCCAAATCACAGCGAAATAGGGTGTTTCACGGTGAATTATAGTGTATCGCGGTGGAACACGGTGAATGGCTTGAGTGCCGATATCATCCCAATGTAAGCATGTTGACGGAAAATGTAATTTATTTAAGTTGAATACAAGATATGTTAACCGTTGGCAAGGCAGCTACGGTCGTATTTTTTTTATTTCTAACACACTGTGCATTTATAACGTGGTGCCACAATGTACCCGTATGCAAACAATGAATAACTTACAACGTATCATTTCATCTTATTGGCTGCTATCAAATCCAAACTTTGAATTATATACGATGAGATTTTGCACACTACTTCATTACTCGCAGCTTCAGTTAATCTAAACGCTCCATAAAGCACAGCGCCATAAATCACTTCCGCAATGTGGTTAACCGTTAGTCACATGGTCAGAAATGCGCGAAAACATGAGATGTTGGGTTCGACACGGGGACTATATTCTTAGCAAATCTTGACCGGTACATGATAATAATGTATTATGACACATTAAAACAATATGGGTGGGAAGGGGTACACTGCGAAAGTCACAAAAGTGACAGCGCCATGTATTTGTTATTTTACAGATTCTGTATACATAGAATACTCTACATCTACATCCATTCAATGAAGGGATATTCTTACGACAATGTCCACTGTGACAATATACATCTACTGGGTGCCGCTCATTTCATTTCGGTAGAAGTGGATATTAAATAAAGCCATTTCACACAGACGTGTACGTGGTATATATTTATACAATGGCCACATGTGTGTTAATTCTCGTCATCACCCCGTTATAATTTACTTATTATGAGTACACTTCTGAATGATTCCATTCCTTCGTACTGTTCTCACACAAATCAGCTGTGTGCTTGTTCCTATTTGTTAATTAGAGTTAATTCCCTTATTTGTACTGGATAATAGAGAATAAAACATGTCTATTAAAGGGACAATAACATTCTTACTGGCTTGGTAGCTCCAGAAAATAAATAATACCCTTATTCTAAGTACTAGATGTTTAAATGTCCTACCTGTTGTGCAAATTATCCATTACAACCCATTTTACTTGTCCAGAGGGTTCGAAAATATTTTAAAATCCAAGTCACATTTGAAAAGGTTTACTTTAGACTTTTCAAATCAATTGGTTGAATTTTTCCAATTTTTTAAAATAGGTGTGTTAAGATGAAATTTATATCATCATTTAATTGGAATATTCTAAAATAATACGATTTGTTGACCATAATGAAGATTGGGACATATTATTCAGTTACAACAAGAGTGTTATTGGGGCTTTAAAATGAAGTTTGATAGGTTTGTTTACAGCAAGTAAGACAGTTGCTGTATTTCAAGTTAAAGTATTGCCATTGAGGGCAATTAAGTTTCAAGCCCTAAGTTTATAATACAGTCCTCACTTCAATTAAGTTTCAAGCCCTAAGTTTATAATACAGTCCTCACTTCAAGTACAGTACGTTCAACTTGCCGATTTTCTACTGCATATACATGTACATATCAGGAGCTCAAAAGCTGTACTAGAGGATAATACTTCTCAACCACCAAGCTAAGAGACAAAGGCTTTCGACAAATCTACAGGAAGCCATGTCATTGTTTAAATTTGACCCATTCGGGTGGTTAATACAATGTAATCATTAGATTCAAGCTCTTCTATATACAAGTACATAACATTTTATTATCTCAAAGAAAACAGATGCCTATTAAAACAAACACAATTATCAGGGCTTGCCACGAGTAGTTGCTCGCGCTCGCGCTGTGCTCGCGTAAAGGTAGATTTACGCGAGCTATTCGTTGCTCGCGCAAATGTTTAGGAAAAACCTGTAAAAATAATCAAAATATTGACGAGTTTATTGCCCAAACTAATCCAACAATGTCAATAACGTCATAAATTCGTCTGTCAAACTGACATTCAACAAGCTGCACGCGGCATTTCGTCCTTATATTTGATTGGCTAATGAGTCGTGTTACTAAAAATACACTTTATACCTGAACGTCATGACTGGTTTTCCTACGAAGACCAGTAACAAACGTGTGATAATGAGTCTAAAGTAAAGAATGTTTACATCCGGATGATTTGGCATTTCACGCTAAATGAACACGTTTCAAACTTATAATTATCGGTATTTCTTATTTTATCAGAACTTCGACTTTTATTCCATTGTGCAGTCGTATAATTTTAAATCTAAGTGTAATAATTGGCTAAAGGAAACCTGATTGCCCTACCTATCCACATTTATGTCGTGGGGTGAAGAAATCCGTACGGAAATTTTTTTTTCTAACACTATTTATTCAGTAAATAATTTACATAATATAAATATAATATATATAAGTCTGGGATCTGAAAACAAGCCAGGGGCTTATATAAATTCATCTCCCTATTTACAACAATATAAATACAGTGTTTGGAATTATAATCATAAATTATATAACGGTTTAAATTACAAAGAAAAATTTATATTCTCAATGTTGCAATATTATATAGGACAAATCGTAGTTTAAGTACAAAGGGGGTTAATATACAGAAAGTAATGTATTGTAATATAATGAAGTGTAATGTGATGTGGTGTAATGTAATGTGGTGTAATGTGGTTAGCGAAGCAATTATTAGATGATGTTGATAGTAGTGGGGAGGTGTGCGAACCCAAAATTAAGGATGGGGGAGAAAGAGAGAAATTTTGAAGTCTAATATCTAAAACGAGAAATGAAAAGCATCCGAGGGTAACACCGGAATCAAAAGACGATAGGAAAAGACCGGCATGATACGATAACGAACATTAATCAGTAGACGGTAGATAAAACCAAATGAAAACATTAGTAGTATCATCATTCAAAAGGCTGTTAGTAGAAGTACCATCAGGACTTATTTAAATATCACCATTCAAGCAAGATGGTGTCAGTAAAATCAGCAGGACACGATAAGTATCAACGGTCAAGAGACAGTAGGTGAATACAACGGGGTGCTGTACATAAGACGAGCAGAACAGAGTGAGTATCGTCAGTCGATAAGTATCAAGACATGGACAAATCATCAATCAAGGAACAATAGATAAAAATGAAATAAAATAAAATCAGGTGACGGTAAGTAAAGCTCAACATGACACGAGGAGACGACAATTTAAACCAGCAGGACACGATAAGTATCATTAGGACACGATAAGTGTCACCAATCTAAAGACCAAAATGAACCAAGCGTCACACAATACGTATCAGGACAGGATATGTATCACCAGTTATATAACAGTAACTAAACCCACCAGAACGCGATAGGTATTATCAATAAAAAGACGGTAAATATTATCTACCATAAAGGCCATCTATCAAAAGGTTGTAAATCAAACCAGTAGGACAAGATAATCAGCAGTATATCGGGATAGGAAATATCGGGATACGATATGTAACATCAAACTAGAGATGGTAAGTAGAGGCAGTCTGAAGTGATAAGTATCATCAACCAAGAGACAGTAAGCAAACACAGTTGGAAGCGGTAAGTATCAAAAATAAGTAGGCGGTAAGTACTGTGTTTAATTTTTACTTAAATCTATTGGATCGGTTTATGAATAACTGAACTGCGGTAAAGATTACTATATTTGTTGAAGACGTCAAGAGGTTGTTTCCATATAACAACGTTCTAATCTCCCGGTGTGTATATGGTAATAGTAATATAGTTTCTTGTCTTTGTCTAGTAAAGTTGGAGCAGTATAATAAATAATGTTCGCTGTCCTCCATAGTGTGACCGCATGTACACGATGGATCGTCGGAAATATTCATTAAGAACTTGTGGTAGTTCAGACCACTTTTCTGACATCTAAGTCTAGTGTGAATAATTTGGAGTCTTCGATCTCCTTGATAGTAGTGTTTAGGGGTCCTTTGGTCGTTTTTGTTTAGATGACCTTTGAACTCTTGCAAAGCTGAACTTTGCTTTACATCTTCGGGGAGGTTATTCCAGAAAGAGATCGTAGAGGGGAGAAAAGACATTTTATATGTAGTTGTTGATGCATATATGTTTCGGTAATGTGATTGGTTACGTGTAGCGTGTGGATTCAGGGCTGCAACTCTAGGTGGAACGAGTAGTGATAGGTAGCTGGGCGTGTGTTTGTGTATCATCTTGTAAAAGACAATGAGTTTGTGTCTATGCCGTCTCTCTTTTAATGGGATAAATCCAGATTCTGCATATATGACTTTATGTGATGTTCCTTGAATAAGTCCGGTTACTGTTCTCAATGCGTCAAGCTGAAGTTTCTCAAGTTCAAAAGTCTCCTGGCCTGTACAGTTATCCCATAGGACATCTGCGTAGTCAAATAAGGGGAGAATAAAAGACTTGTATATTGTTTCGAGTGAATGTCTGGAGAGTCTGTACTTAAAACTTCGAAAATGGTCGACAGTTTTAGAGATTTTGGATGTGATGTAATTTACATGATCTGTCCAGTTGCAGTTTTTTTGAAGGTAGACGCCCAAATGTTTATGAGAAGAGACTTCACTTAGAGCAATGTTGTTGAATGTTAATTGGAAGATCGAGGGATTTTGTTTTCTGGAGAAAGTGATACTGGTGGTTTTATTGGGGTTAAAAGCGACTTTCCATGTAGAAGCCCATTTGCTAATGGTACAAAGGTCCGAATTTAGAATTCGTTGAGATGAAGCGGGGTCTTCAATGACCAGATAGAGCGACGTATCGTCTGCAAAAAGTCGTATGTTCGATGTTATATCATTCACAAGATCATTTATGTAGGCGACAAAGAGTAGAGGGCCTAGTACTGATCCCTGTGGTACTCCTGCATGGATCGTTGACGAATTTGAAGATACTCCGTCGATCACAACACACTGTTGTCTATTTGATAAGTAACTCTCTAAAAGCCTATGAATATTTCCACGGATCCCAACAGCGTGAAGCTTAGACAGAAGACCTCGATGCCAAACTCTGTCAAAGGCTTTACTTATATCGAAATATACTGATCGTACTTCTTTGCCTTCATCAAGGGCTTTACAGATTTGGTCATATAGATCTAGAAGTTGGTAAACTGTGGAATCGTTCTTAATAAAACCAGATTGGAGTGGTGTTAGTATTTTGTGATCGAGAAAAAAGTTGTATATGTATTTGTAAAGACATCTTTCGAAGATTTTACCAATGCAGCTTAATAGAGATATTGGGCGATAGTTGTTGATTGACGATGGTGTACCCTTTTTTAATATAGGTGTTACATGGGCCTCTTTCCATTGATCTGGAAATACTGAGTTTTCTAATAGGAAATTAAATAGATTTGTAAGTGGGTTTGCCAGACTGATGCAACATGATTTAAGGATTTTGTGATTAATACAGTCGGGCCCTGAAGCTTTACCTACTGTGAGTGATGTGATAATATCTCGGATTTCAGATTCCTTGAAACGCGGGGTTTCCAATTCAAAGTCATTTGCCGGAATAAATGATGGATCTTCGTTTGAGTTTTCTAAATGGGATTGCGCAGTAAAATAATTATTCAGTGCATTTGCTTTATCAATAGCATCATATAATATTTTGCCTTGTTCATCTACAAGTGGGGGAATAAGACTTTTACTCTGCTTAGAATTTAGAATATTTGTTTTTACCAGTTTCCACCATTTCTTTTCAGTAAAATTGTTTTCATTGATTTCGTGATCGATTTGTTGATAGAACTCAGTTTTTACCCTCCTTACTTCGCCAGTTACATGATTTCGCTGATATCTAAACTTAGCCCAGTCTTCTGGAAGATTTGAGCGCTTTGCTTTCTTGTGAAGACGATTACGCTTACGAATAATTCGGCGAATATAACCGTTCATCCAAGGGCTATCCTGGGGACGTACGATGATTTTTTTGTGTGGTACATACAAATCAATACCTTTTGAGATGATATTAGAAATGTTGTTTACTAAAACATTTGGAAGTACGTCTTTTTCAACGTATAATTGATTCCAGTTAAAATTGTTATAAAACCGATTAATATTTTCAATGTCCATAGATTCATAGTTCCAGATTGTACGAGAATATGCATCATCATGCGGTTTTTCTCTACATATTTCAATTTCTATTGGGCAGTGATCACTCAAACCGGCGTCAAGAACATTTGAGGAAACGATGTGATCTGGACAGGAAACGAGACACAGATCAAGAAGACTTGATGAGTAGGGCGTTATACGTGTTGGGCTTGCGATTAGTTGTTGTAGGTTTAATTTATTGGCCAAATCAAATATCTTACCAGTAGGATAACGTAATGTATCGTAGTTAAAGTCACCAAGAATAATACAGTGTTTGTTATCTTCCTTGGCTAAAGAAAAGCTTTCTTCTATAGCAGCCCAATGTGCCACAGGAGAGTTGGGCTTACGGTAGAAGGAACTAATAAGAAAATTTCCAGTATTTAGTCTAATTTCTGCCCAGATTGCTTCGACGCCATTAACATGAAGATCATGTCTTGTGATGAAGTGTATGGAAGATCTAATGTAGATGGCGACGCCACCATAACCATCATCCCTGTTTAGAACAATAGGTGAATGAAACCCTTGCAATGTTAGATTTTCCATATTAGTGTTTACTCCAAGCCATGTTTCTGATAGTGTGATGATGTCAGCATCTTGAAATTCAACCAGGAGATTGTCAACTTTATTTTCAAGACTACGTATATTTACGTACGGAAATTGATTATAAAAAAAAAAGAGTAGGCCTATGACTTGTCAAAAACAGAAAAGCGATGGTCACACATGTTTACTGCAAACTCTGTGCCAGGAATAGCAATTTTGGCGCTCAATCGTTTATTTTGTTGTTTTGTTATACTAGTGCCAACTCATAGTAATAGTACTACATGTATGATGTAAATAAAGAATTGAAAAAAAAATAATTAATAAATAACAAACTTTAAACAGCATTTTCATTATTTAATTTAACAAAAGTATCCAGGCAACAAATTGATTTTAAATTGAAACAATTTTAGAAAATGTGTGCTCACGCAAGCAACATTTTACGTGAGCAATTTTTATTGCTCGCCCAAACCTATATTTGCGAGAGCAGTCATCTGCTCGCCATCAATTTATTCGTGGCCAGCCCTGAATTATCAATTTATTAAATCAACAATTAAAACATCACTCTATTATTGATTCGACTATCGATTAGTCCAGTACAAACGCAATTATTAAGTAAATAAAATAACACTTTCTTATGGTCATGGATTCGTAAAAAATAATTGAATCATTCAGAAAGTGTATTCAAAATAAGTAAATTATAATGGGGTGAAGGCGAGAATTAACACATGTGGCCATTGTATAAATATATGGCATGCACATACACGTCTGTGTGTGTGAAATGGCTTTACTCAATATCTGCTTCCACCGAAATAAATTACGCGACATAAAGTAGATGTATATTGTCAAAGTGATGATTTTTTCTACGGCTGCTCAAAATCTCCCCCCACCTATATTGTTTTAATACGCCATAATACATTGTTATCATATACCGGTGACAGTCAAGATTTGCTAAGAATATAGTCCCCATGTCGAACCCAACAGCTCATGTTTTCGCGCGTTTCTGACCACGTGACTAACGCATTGCGGAAGTGATTTATGGCGCTGTGCTTTATGGAGCTGCGTAGTGTGTAAAATCTCATCGTATGTAATTTAAAGTTTGGATTAGATAGCAGGGGGGGACACTCCCAATATCACCGGTCAATCTAGATCTGCTACAGAAAACCGACAAGAAAAACAACCCCACAGCAGCACGGGCTCTCTCTCTGGAACACCTGGAAAACTACTGGCCGTCGGATGACTGGGAACATGTTTATACGGATGGCTCACGCAATCCTGAAAGGGGCACCAGCTCGTTTGGAATATACCTGCCAAACGGGGAACAGGGAATAAGCAGGAAACTGCCCAATAACTGTTCGGTGTACACTGCAGAGATTGTGGCCATCCGTGATGCTATATCATGGATCTCTTATCAAAAGACTAGTAAGTTCGTCATCCCAAGCGACTCTCTGAGCAGTCTGAATTCAATCCAAAATGACAACTCGGACTCAAGACCAGAAGTCATTTTGGAAATCAGGCAGCTGTACCAGAGGGTCCTAGAGAAGGGAAGCAAATTAGAGCTCGTGTGGATTCCATCACATGTGAACATAAGAGGAAACGAGGAAGCAGATCGACTCGCAAATAAAGGTCTCGGGGACACAGCACCACTCCTCACCATAGAATACAGCACCACGGAAATCTACAGTATGGTAAAAAATAGGTTGCCAGGCAACGAAACATACGCCCACACAGCAGCCAAATCGTCCGGGCAGTCAACAAGAGTTGTCGCATATTAAGGAATTATCAGAAAATCATTAAAATTTGTTTGGTTTTTATAATCAAACGTTTTTTTTTTAAATCAGATAATAATTGTGACCTCCACAACCTTTATATAACATATTTTCACACTATTCGCATACAAACGTCAATTTGGTCCGATTTTCATGAAATTCGAACTCAACCTTCATAACCATGGAACGGTGATGTAATCAAACGTTTTTTTAAATCCGATAACAATTTTGACCTCCAGAGGGACCACAAGCTAAAAAGGGCAATTTTTCGGACAATCAGGGGCCATAATTCAGGAAGTTACGATCCGATGGGTGCAAATATCGAAAGGAACCAAGATCTTTGGGTTATAAACATACATGTCAAGTTTCATCAAAATTGGTTCAAAACTGTGACCTCTATAAGGTCCACAACATTGATATAACATATTTTCACACTATTCGCTTACAAACGGCGGCCATTTTGTCCGTCAATTTTGGTCCGATTTTCATGAAATTCGAACTCAACCTTCATAACCATGGAACGGTGATGTAATCAAACGTTTTTTTAAATCCGATAACAATTTTGACCTCCAGAGGGACCACAAGCTAAAAAGGGCAATTTTTCGGACAATCAGAGGCCATAATTCAGGAAGTTACGATCCGATGGGTGCAAATATCGAAAGGAACCAAGATCTTTGGGTTATAAACATACATGTCAAGTTTCATCAAAATTGGTTCAAAACTGTGACCTCTATAAGGTCCACAACATTGATATAACATATTTTCACACTATTCGCTTACAAACGGCGGCCATTTTGTCCGTCAATTTTGGTCCGATTTTCATGAAATTCGAACTCAACCTTCATAACCATGGAACGGTGATGTAATCAAACGTTTTTTTAAATCCGATAACAATTTTGACCTCCAGAGGGACCACAAGCTAAAAAGGGCAATTTTTCGGACAATCAGAGGCCATAATTCAGGAAGTTACGATCCGATGGGCGCAAATATCGAAAGGAACCAAGATCTTTGGGTTATAAACATACATGTCAAGTTTCATCAAAATTGGTTCAAAACTGTGACCTCTATAAGGTCCACAACATTGATATAACATATTTTCACACTATTCGCTTACAAACGGCGGCCATTTTGTCCGTCAATTTTGGTCCGATTTTCACGAAATTCGAACTCAATCTTCATAACCATGGAACGGTGATATAATCAAACGTTTTTTTAAATCCGATAACAATTTTGAACTCCAGAGGGACCACAAGCTAAAAAGGGCAATTTTTCAGACAATCAGGGGCCATAATTCAGGAAGTTACGATCCGATGGGCGCAAATATCGAAAGGAACCAAGATCTTTGGGTTATAAACATACATGTCAAGTTTCATCAAAATCGGTTCAAAATTGTGACCTCTATAAGGTCCACAACCTTGATATAACATATTTTCACACTATTCGCGTACAAACGGCGGCCATTTTGTCCGTCAATTTTGGTCCGATTTTCACAAAATTCAAACTCAACCTTCATAACCATGCAACGGTGATATAATCAAACGGTTTTTTAAATCGGATAACAATTGTGACCTCCAGAGGGACCACAAGTTAAAAAGGGCGATTTTTCGGACAATCAGGGGACATAATTCAGGAAGTTACGATCCGATGGGCGCAAATATCGAAAGGAACCAAGATCTTTGGGTTATAAACATACATGTCAAGTTTCATCCAAATCGGTTCAAAATTGTGACCTCTACGCTGTTCACAAGCTAAAAAACGTGATTTTTCGTACAATCAGGGGCCATAACCCATGAAGTTACAGTCCGATACATGCCAATATCGAAAGGAACCGAGATTTTATGGTGATAAACCTATATTTTAAGTTTAATTGAAATCGGATAAAAATTGTGACCTGTAGACTGTTCACAAAAAAAATGTGGACGGACGGACGGACGGACAGGGGCGACGACAATATACGTCCACATAAAAATGTGGGCGTATAAAAAGACAGGTCAATTCACTCTGGGAATTAAAGCTCGTTGAACTTGACACATACAGATTCCGGCTGGATGACAAGATCTACACGAAGACAGCTATCAATCACCCTAGAAGAGATATATGCAAACTTATATCGAAACTAAGGGTGAAAGAGCGGCTGCGAGACTTCAAACACCAAGTCATCGTCTGTGAGTGCGGAGAAGAATGTTCCACCAACCATGTCCTGGTAGACTGCGAGGTATTCAGGGAAGAGAGAACGGAACTAGTGGAGATGATGGAGACCAACAACATACCGCTCAACACTAAGAACCTACTCTTTCCAAGACCCGATCTGAAGCTGCAAATCTTCGAACTAATTCACCATTTAATGAACACCGTTGGATTAAGTAGAATAGTGAAGTAAGAGGGGGCTATGATAAGACGAGCTCGGCATCTAAACACTAAACTACATAGGGGATATACACCAAAGTATCGGGCTAGTGGAGTAAGGGAGGGTCACGGTAAGACGGGCTCGGCATCTAAACACTAATCCACTACAAAGACACCAAACCTACAAAGTGGGATAAGTGGAGCAAGGGGAGGCCACAATAAGACGGGTCTGGCACCTAAACACTAAACCCCAAAAGATGACTTCTACCAATCCAGAGACGAGACGCATATATGTCTACATAAATGCTGTCCCTACAGATCAACTACCAAACAATATGTGTTTTATTAAATAAAGGGAATAACTTCTCACTAAACCTACTCCATGGCCCGAGGCCGCAAATGGAAAGATTGCAAAATCATATTCTAAAGATAGGTTGCCAGGCAACGAAACATACGCCCACAGCAGCTAAATCGTCCGGGCAGTCAACAAGGGTTATTGCATATTTTTACTTTTTTTGGTAATGAAACAACTCATTATGTAATTACCTGAAAATCATTAGAATTTGTTTGCTTTTTATAAAGTTTTGCCCTATGCTATCAATTAGTATAGGAAACATTTAACATCATGGATTTAGCTGTTCAGTTATCAAGATTCATTGAAAATCAAAATACTTGTTTGTTTCATCACCTTAAACTCTGTGTATCAATCTGAAGTCAATCGGATGATAAGTTTGGCATCTGTAGCATCACAAGGTTTTTTGAAGTGATCAAGGGAGATAACTCTGGAAGTAATTATTTGAAATCAATGAAAATCAATAGGCTTCTTCATCTTACGACCTTAAACACTGTGTATAAATTTAAGGTCAATCGGATATTAACTTTGGCACTAATTATCGGAAATCACTGAAAATCGATAGGCTTCTTCGTCTTAAGACTTAAAACACTGTGTATAAATTTAAAGCCAATCGAATATTAACTTTGGCCTCTAGAGCGTCCACAAGATTTTTTGAAGTGATCAAGGGCCATAACTCTGGTAGTTATTATCGGAAATCGCTGAAAAACAATAGGCTTCTTCGTCTCATGACCTTAAACACTGTGTATAAATTTAAAGTCAATCGGATATTAACTTTAGCCTCTAGAGCGTCCACAAGCAATTGTGGACGCCGGACCGACAGACCGACGGACGGACGGGGGCGACGATAATATACGACCACATTTCAATGTGGGCGTATAAAAACAGGAAGAAGCCCCGGCTCTCCTATGT
The DNA here is from genome assembly GCA_036850965.1 of Patella caerulea. Lineage (NCBI taxonomy): Eukaryota > Metazoa > Mollusca > Gastropoda > Patellidae > Patella > Patella caerulea. The sequence continues at coordinate 105,889 of JAZGQO010000008.1, read as the reverse complement.
CTTGTCTGCGATATCACTTCTGTGGAAGCAGACGTTAAAACATCAGGTAGTAGTAGTAGTAGTTAGATAGCAGCCAATAATTGGTGGGTTACATCTAAGTTATAGACGAAGATGTAATGATACGTTTAAAAAATAGGCTGGCACTGCCAGGCAGGATACGCCCACATTTTCGAGAGATGGACAGAGAACAAGCAATACCGAAAGTGATTTTTCCTACATCTTTATGTCCTGTATTTCATACTGTATTGGGAGCAGCCATTTAGTTGGTCAGTTCCAGTCTGATATTAATGAAACTCGAAACCGACAATGATTATGGTGTGACGGTACACAACCTAGAAATGTGACTTTTCATCAAAATCGGATAAGAATTTTGGTACGATTTTCACCAAATTAGAACTCAACCTTCCTCATCAAAATCGAATTAAAATTGTGACCTAAACCATGATATATCATTTTTTTAACAGTATTCGCGTACAAACGGCGGCCATTTTGTCTGTCAATTTTGGTCCGATTTTCCTGAAATTCAAACTCAACCTTCCTTACAGTGCAACGGTGATATAATCAAACGTTTTTTTAAATTGGATAATAATTGTGACCTCCAGAGGGACCACAAGCTAAAGAAAGGGGGATTTTGCGTATAACCAGGAGCCATAATTCAGGAAGTTACGATCCGATATGCGCAAATATTGAAAAGAACCAAGATCTTTGGGTTATAACCATGAATTTCAAGTTTCATCAAAATCGAATTAAAATTGTGACCTTTACAGGGTCCACAACCTTGATATACCATTTTTTAACAGTATTCGCGTACAAGCGGCAGCCATTTTGTATGACAATTTTGGTCTGATTTTCCCGAAATTCGAACTCAACCTTCCTTACGGTGTAACGGTAATATAATCAAACGTTTTTTTAAATCGGATAATAATTGTGACCTCCAAGCTAAAAAAAAGGCGATTTTGCGTATAATCAGGGCCATAATTCAGGAAGTTACGATCCGATATGCGCAAATATCGAAAGGAAGCAAGATCTTTGGGTTATAACCATGAATTTCAAATTTCATCAAAATCGAATCAAAATTGTGACCTCCACAGGGTCCACAACCTTGATATACCATTTTTTAACAGTATTCGCGTACAAACGGCGGCCATTTTGTATGGCAATTTTCGTCCGATTTTCCCGAAATTCGAACTCAACCTTCTTTAGGGTGTGACGGTAATATAATCAAACGGTTTTTTAAATCGAATAATAATTGTGACCTCCAAGCTGAAAAAAAGGTGATTTTGCGTATAATCAGGGGCCATAATTCAGGAAGTTACGATCCGATATGCGCAAATATCGAAAGGAAGCAAGATCTTTGGGTTATAACCATGAATTTCAAGTTTCATCAAAATCGAATCAAAATTGTGACCTCCACAGGGTCCACAACCTTGATATACCATTTTTTAACAGTATTCGCGTACAAACGGCAGCCATATTGTATGGCAATTTTCGTCCGATTTTCCCGAAATTCGAACTCAACCTTCCTTAGGGTGTAACGGTGATATAATCAAACGGTTTTTTAAATCGAATAATAATTGTGACCTCCAGAGGGACCACAAGCTAAAAAGGGTGATTTTTCGGACAATCAGGGGCCATAATTCAGGAAATTACATTCCGTAAGCCGCAAATATCGAAAGGAACCAAGATCTTTGGGTTACAAACATGCATGTCAAGTTTCATCAAAATCGGTTCAAAATTGTGACCTCTATAGGGTCCACAAGCTAAAAACGTGATTTTTCGTACAATCAGGGGCCATAATCCATGAAGTTTTGATCCGATACATGCCAATATCGAAAGCAGCCGAGAACTTTTGGGGATAAACCTATATTTCAAGTTTCATCAAAATCGGATAAGAATTGTGACCTGTAGAGAGTCCACAAACAAATTGTGGACGGACGGACGGACGGACGTCCGGACGGACAGGGGCGACGACATAATACGTCCACATGAAAATGTGGGCGTATAAAAATTGTAAGTTGTTTATTTTGGCATACATTTGCCGGTGTTATGTATGTACATGTATACAGTGCGTTGGGGAAAAAAATCGTAACCGATACAGAATGCCGGTAAATGTCTTCCTGGGATTACCGAACTCATTTGTTATTCAAACCGGCCTGTACTTTATACATATATATGTACACGTTTTCCCGGGAGCATTACTATATTATAACTCCTTCAATTTACAAATGTATTATAGACAATATTAGTTCGACCCTAGCTTAAGGTAGACTCGTGAATTCCTTGCGGGAAACACGATATACTTTTATCGAAACACAGTGAATTCCTAGAGAAACATGGTGAATTCCTAGAGAAACACGGCAAATCTTAGAGAAAAATTGTCGCGGAATTAAGCGAAATTTCACCGTGAAATCTAGGAGAATTCATATTGTTTTTTTCCACGCGTCGACGCGATTCCGGTCCCAAAAATTTGGGAGGAACTGTATGTTGTAGGCCTAATAACGTATTACACAACTTGCCGCTATGACACCGGCCAATTGAAATTTCCCGTAACAGTTTCATAAAATCATACAATTACCTTTATTTCAATGGGAACTGATTTATTATAGGTAGACACTATTTTGCCGGCACTGGGGACACTTCCGTTTACACGTCACCTCCCGTTCGACATGCGCAGTTCTCTGATTTTAGGACTTAGCATTTTTCAGCAGTTTTCGCTTTGGCGATGATACCTAGCCCTAACCCTAACCCATGACCCTACCCCAAAATCTAACCCTAACACAAACCACCATTTGTTTTTTGTCGAGCCTTTCTTCTCTCTCCGTATCTTATATGAAAACAAATAGCCATACTTGAATTCTGATGGTAGAAACCGGAGAAGTATTTTTAAAAGAAAATAGGATAATAAACGTAAATTGTTGAAAAGCATTTAGAATATTATTCTATTTTGGTCGAGGGCGCATTTCTGCAGATTTTGGTTCTTAATTTAAGTAAGCCGAAATTGAAAGAAAGTTGTCCAAAATGGTGGAATATATCAACTGCGCATGTCGAACGGACTGCCGGAAAAATATCGTAAACGAAAGTTTTGCCGGTACCGGCAAAATAGTCACTTCCTTTATTGTATGTTAAGCTATGTGCAGTACAGTTTTGGGTTAGTTTATGTGTAAATTAATTGAGCTATTGGCCAGTAAACTGCACAAAGGAACTCTGTAGGAAAAGCCACTACTGCGTCTGGAGTAGACGGAAGACATCAGTAGTGGAATCATTTCTAGGTGGAGAGTAGTTACTAACTTGCAACCTTAACTGTGTTAAGGTTACAATTGATACATTCTACTGTTTGAGTCAAAGTAAATAATAAACGGGTTTTTTCTTCGATTATGAACAAACTAGTTAACTTTGGTTATTATAAACTTACCTGTGTGTTTGAAACGAACTCTCGTTAAATAAAATCCATTGGACCAATAAATATTCCAACGAATACAAACAGTTCTCTCTTGAAAAATTGAAATCCCACAAACTTTCGGCTAAGAAAAATAGCAAAATGGAGGCTGGTTACGTCACACCGCGGGAGATATCACTTTGTATTAGGGGTGACAGCATAGGAATTCAAGTTTGGTTTAAGCGTGTCTCGACTCGGTATGGAGTTTGAGCGTTCTCACACATAACAACCTGTTTTGGTTTTTATTTAATTTGTTACCGTCTTAATTATTTGAATAGCGACTCAGATGGGATAATTTTCTTTTCAACAGACACGAGACACAAAAATATCTACATTCGTTTCATGGGCTTTAAATATTACCCATCTTTAATATGATATGATAATATTAGTAACATATTATGTGCAGGCCATTTACAATTAATGTTCCGCTTCTTACTGGGTCTTACGGGCTTATCGCCATTGTATACCGACCAAATGCCAATAGGCACTTTGAACGCAACACGCTAAAAATTTTTTACTGAAGCGGTTATTATTTGATCGAAAGAATGTAATCAAATTAATAATACCAGTCATTGTTTTTTGAGGCGCGCGATCGCTCTTGAGCGCCTGCCGCGCACCCGAATGTCGGACTAGGGACGTTTTTTCTCCCTCGCCTTAAAATTGAAAATCGCTCTCCATATTTGTAAAGAATGAGAAGGACTCACATTCCGATCGCCGCCGTACTGTCATTGTGAATATTTATTTGATGTATTCGATTAGTATAATGTGATCGCACATGGTAATAAAATTCCGATGAAACAGTTGCTAAAAATAGATGGCGCCTATGCACCATTGGTTAATTTAACTGAAATGAAAGTAGAACTCTCGCGAGACATGAGAAATTACGAGAGATGGGCACGTAAAAATTTCCAATGAGAATAATTCCAGAAGAATTGTAATACCGTATTATAGACGTTAGCAGAAGTTTTACTTGACCGTACGGCTACAAACGAGTGCTAGGGCCTATTACAGGATTTACATAATGTAGCTTAGCAGTCAGCAGCTAAATCGTCCGGGCAGTCAACAAGAGTTATCGCATATTAAGTAATTATCAGAAAATCATTAGAATTTGTTTGGTTTTTATAAAGTTCTGCTCCATGCTAATGTAAAGTATACGAATCATTTAATATTATGGAATAAGCTGTCACCTCCACTGGATACGAAACATTTAATATTATAGCAACTTTTCGTACAATCAGGGGCCATAATTCAGGAAGTTACGATCAGATATGTCCAAATATCGAAAGGAACCAAGATCTTTATGTTATAAACATGTATTTCAAGTTTCATCAAAATCAGTTCAAAATTGTGACCTCTATAGGGTCCACAAGCTTGATATAACATATTTTCACACTATTCGTGTACAAACAGCGGCCATTTTGTCCGTCAATTTTGGTCCAATTTTCACGAAATTACACATCATCTTTTATAACAATGTAACGGTGATATAATCAAACGTTTTTTAAATCGGATAATAATTTTGACCTACAGAGGGGCCACAAGCTAAAAAAAGGCAATTTTTCAGTCAATCACGGGACATATTTCAGGAAGTTACGATCAGATGGGCGCAAATATAGAAAGGACCCAAGATCTTTGGGTTATAAACATACATGTAAAGTTTCATCAAAATCGGTTCAAAATTGTGACCTCTATAGCTTGGTATAACATTTTTTCACACTATTCGCGTACAAACGGCGGCCATTTTGTCTGTCAATTTTGGTCCGATTTTCATGAAATTCGATCTCAACCTCCATTTCCATGTAACGGTGGTATAATCAAACGCTTTTTTAAATCGGATAACAATATTGACCTCCAGAGGGACCACAAACTAAAAAGGGTGATATTTTGGACAATCAGGGGCCATAATTCAGGAAGTTACGATCAGATATGTCCAAATCTCGAAAGAAACCAAGATCTTTGGGTTATAAACATACATGTCAAGTTTCATGAAAATCGGTTCAAAATTGTGACCTCTATAGGGTCCACAACCTTGATATAACATTTTTTCACACTATTCGCGTACAAACGGCGGCCATTTCGTCTGTCAATTTTGGTCCGATTTTCACGAAATTCGAACTCAACCCCCAAAACTATGTAACGGTGATATAATCAAACGGTTTTTTGAATCGGATAACAATTTTAACCTCCACAGGGAACACAAGCTAAAAAGTGTGACTTTTCGTACAATCAGGGGCCATAATTCAGGAAGTTACGATCAGATATGTCCAAATATCGAAAGGAACCAAGATCTTTATGTTATAAACATATATTTCAAGTTTCATCAAAATCAGTTCAAAATCGTGACCTCTATAGGGTCCACAAACTTGATATAACATTTTTTCACACTATTCGCGTACAAACGGCGGCCATTTTGTCTGTCAATTTTGGTCCGATTTTCACGAAATTCGAACTCAACCCCCATAACTATGTAACGGTGATATAATCAAACGTTTTTTTGAATCGGATAGCAATTTTGACCTCCACAGGGAACACAAGCTAAAAAGGGTGATTTTTCGGACAATCAGGGGCCATAATTCAGGAAGTTACGATCCGATATGCGCAAATATCGAAAGGAACCAAGATCTTTCGGTTATAAACATGCATTTCAAGTTTCATGAAAATCGGTTCAAAATTGTGACCTCTATAGGGTCCAGAACCTTGATATAACATATTTTCACACTATTCGCGTACAGACGACGGCCATTTTGTCCGTCAATTTTGGTCTGATTTTCAAAAAATTTGAACTCAACCCCCATAACTATGTAACGGTGATATAATCAAACGGTTTTTTGAATCGGATTACAATTTTGACCTCCACCTGGAACACAAGCTAAAAAGGGTGATTTTTCGGACAATAAGGGGCCATAATTCAGGAAGTTACGATCCGATATGCGCAAATATTGAAAGGAACCAAGATCTTTTGGTTATAAACATGCATTTCAAGTTCCATCCAAATCGGATCAAAATTGTGACCTCTACACTGTTCACAAGCTAAAAACGTGATTTTTTCGTACAATCAGGGACCATAACCCATGAAGTTACAGTCCGATACATGCCAATATCGAAAGGAACCGAGATCTTAGGGTGATAAACCTATATTTTAAGTTTCATTGAAATCGGATAAAAATTATGACCTGTAGACTGTTCACAAACAATTGTGGACGGACGGACGGACAGACGGACGGGCAGGGGCGACGACAATATACGTCCACATAAAAATGTGGGCGTATAAAAACAACGACTGTAATACACTCAGACACTTCGGAGGTGTGCTTCGTGATCCTTATCAAACTATCTATAACATAAATTAGATAGGATATTAAAATTTACATTTTATATATGACTTTATTTTTACGAGTATCCGTGCAATCAGTGATACTTCCATTAAAATTTGATAGACTGGCGATCAATGGTTTCAATATAAAGCTCCTATGTAATTGCCTTCAATTGATATTTTCGTCACCCAAACGCAAACGACCGTAATGGTGGCGCCTTGTTTTGAGTATAGCACATGGTTGCTAAAATATGCGTCAAATTTAAACCAACCTCGCTTCAGTGAATTTGATTCGTCCAATATGTGACGAAAGCAATGTTCTTATCCACTCTGTCAAAATTACAAGTAAATATTCAAATCTTTTAAGAGGGAACTGTTTGTATTCATTGGAATATTTAGTGGTGCAATTGATTTTATTTAACGGGTAAGTTTATAATAACCAAAGTTAACTATTTTGTTCATAATCGTAGAAATCTGTTTATTATTTACCATGACTCAAACAGTTTAAGAACCATTACGCAAGTTCAAATAGGTTCAAACGCACAATTGTCAACACATATCATTACAGTTTGTATTGGAATAAGTAATTCTATCACAAATAGTGAGGACTGGATCGTCATTATCATAGTTACCGAACAGCTTTTCCTTGCATAGCGATTTTTATGTTGTAGTAGCGACCGGCGCCTCCGCTAGAGGGCTCAGACGGTGCTCAGTCTGTACACAGCTATGGACGATTTTCAACCTCACTGCATCTGTTTATGGGTCATATTCGCGGAGCTGGTACGGACTTTTGCAACGGAATCCCAGTCGAAAAATGTGTGATTATTTCAGACAAAGGCCAAGCTCGCCTGGAAATATGGTTTATGGTAGATGACATGCGGTAAGTTGCTTTTTATTTTATTGTTGAAGTTTTCTTTTATTTTTAAATTGTCCCACACGCACAATATTATTCGCTCAAAGTGTTGCTTACAATCGTGAATATAAACATTAAATTAGTGATAAAAAATATTGCTGGGGGCGGAAAACCCTGTGGAAATTGACAATTCCTGGAAATCTGCACCATGTCGGCTTACAAAGGGACGCAACTCCACCACAATATGGGTACAGACCACTGTTAATAGCTTGACTGATTTTGACAAAAAGAAATGTCATCGAGTGACTAGTGTGTATAATTAGACTTATAAGTATAATTTGAAATGCAGATGAAGTTTAATTAATACAGTCCATTATAATTGACATCATTACAGTTCCATAATGAATGCTAAGGAGCACAAATTGAGTGTGTTATAGTTTATTACTCTACCCAGCATTATGCATACACGAACAATACCATTTTGGCATGGATAGTATTATTGCTGTGCTGACTATATAAGCCTTTACATTACATATAATATTTTTAGAATCTTACATATTTTCAGTTATTAGTAAGGTACAAATGTAGACCTGTATTTTGGTACCCAGGAGAGTGCCAGTTTAGAGAGAAAATATCTGTTTATATTTACATTGAATTGATCTGTTTACTACAGTTACCTACATGTATATAAATCATCGATAAATAATTTTCATTCAATTCTTATATATTTATTATTTTTTTCTTTTTTCTTTTTAGTGGTGTTGGGGCAGGAAGGAGAGTATTATAAATTTTATGATATAGAAATATGGGTATGTGGATAAATAATTTTATATTATGTATTTATTTATGTTTCTTTTTATACGCCCACATTTTCATGTGGACGTATTATGTCGTCGCCCCTGTCCGTCCGTCCACAATTTGTTTGTGGACTCTCTACAGGTCACAATTCTTATCCGATTTTGACGAAACTTGAAATATAGGTTTATCCCCATAAGATCTCGGTTCCTTTCGATATTGGCATGTATCGGATCAAAACTTCATGGATTATGGCCCCTGATTGTACGAAAAATCACGTTTTTAGCTTGTGGACCTTATAGAGGTCACAATTTTGAACCGATTTTGATGAAACTTGACATGCATGTTTATAACCCAAAGATCTTGGTTCCTTTCGATATTTGCGCCCATCGGATCGTAATTTCCTGAATTATGGCCCCTGAGTGTCCGAAAAATCACCCTTTTTAGCCTGTGGTCCCTCTGGAGGTCACAATTATTATCCGATTTAAAAAAACGTTTGATTATATCACCGTTACACCCTATGGGAGGTTGAGTTCGAATTTCGAGAAAATCGGACCAAAATTGCCATACAAAATGGCCGCCGTTTGTACGCGAATAGTGTGAAAATATGTTATATCAAGGTTGTGGACCCTATAGAGCATACGACACACCTGTGCTTGCCTACTCCATGATCAAACACGATAGCAGATGGCTTCCATCTTGTTTACTGACGGTACTACTTATTTTAAGACAGACTCGGCTTTCCAATTTATAATATCTACGTCATTGGGGATTTCCAATTTATACTCACTGGTTGCTATGACCCGCTATGGCGTTGTCTAGAAACGTGCGTGCTCGCGTTAGTTTAAAATTTTTGCTATACGTTTAACATGGACTATTTGATGTAATTTGCCTGATTTGATTTGGCCCCATTTCCATAAATTTAGGTTGTTTTTTAGAAATTTTTAGCAAATGTTAATCTTAGGTGTTTTTTAATTCTAGCCGAAGTAAATTTTTTTACAATTTATAGCGAGTTAAGTTATCGTCTCTAAGAGGCGGGCGTAGTATTTTAAATGGCGGCCATTTGCCATCATGTGTATTCTTGAAGTAGGTACACATGATGTAATCGTATGCCTATAGAGGTCACAATTTTGAACCGATTTTGATGAAACTTGACATGTTAAAACCCAAAGATCTTGGTTCCTTTCCATATTAGCACCCATCAGATCGTAACTTCCTGAATTATGGCCCCTGATTGCCAGAAAAATTGCCCTTTTTAGCTCGTGGTCCCTCTGGAGGTCAAAATTATTATCTGTTTTAAAAAAACGTTTGATTATATCACCAGTACATGGTAATGAAGGTTGGGATCGAATTTCGTGAAAATTGAACCGAAATTGACGGACAAAATGGCCGCCTTTTGTACCCGAATAGTGTGAAAATATGTTATATCAAGGTTGTGGACCCGAAAGAGGTCACAATTTTGAACCGATTTTGATGCAACTTGACATGCATGTTTATAACCCTAAGATCTTGGTTCCTTTCGATATTTGCGCTCATTGATTCGTAACTTCCTGAATTATGGCCCCTGATTGTACGAAAAATCACCCTTTTTAGCTTGTGTTCCCTGTGGAGGTCAAAATTGCTATCCGATTCAAAAAAACGTTTGATTATATCACCGTTACATAGTTATGGGGGTTGAGTTCGAATTTCGTGAAAATCGGACCAAAATTGACAGACAAAATGGCCGCCGTTTGTACGCGAATAGTGTGAAAAAATGTTATATCAAGTTTGTGGACCCTATAGAGGTCACGATTTTGAACTGATTTTGATGAAACTTGAAATATATGTTTATAACATAAAGATCTTGGTTCCTTTCGATATTTGGACATATCTGATCGTAACTTCCTGAATTATGGCCCCTGATTGTACGAAAAGTCACACTTTTTAGCTTGTGTTCCCTGTGGAGGTTAAAATTGTTATCCGATTCAAAAAACCGTTTGATTATATCACCGTTACATAGTTTTGGGGGTTGAGTTCGAATTTCGTGAAAATCGGACCAAAATTGACAGACGAAATGGCCGCCGTTTGTACGCGAATAGTGTGAAAAAATGTTATATCAAGGTTGTGGACCCTATAGAGGTCACAATTTTGAACCGATTTTCATGAAACTTGACATGTATGTTTATAACCCAAAGATCTTGGTTTCTTTCGAGATTTGGACATATCTGATCGTAACTTCCTGAATTATGGCCCCTGATTGTCCAAAATATCACCCTTTTTAGTTTGTGGTCCCTCTGGAGGTCAATATTGTTATCCGATTTAAAAAAGCGTTTGATTATACCACCGTTACATGGAAATGGAGGTTGAGATCGAATTTCATGAAAATCGGACCAAAATTGACAGACAAAATGGCCGCCGTTTGTACGCGAATAGTGTGAAAAAATGTTATACCAAGCTATAGAGGTCACAATTTTGAACCGATTTTGATGAAACTTTACATGTATGTTTATAACCCAAAGATCTTGGGTCCTTTCTATATTTGCGCCCATCTGATCGTAACTTCCTGAAATATGTCCCGTGATTGACTGAAAAATTGCCTTTTTTTAGCTTGTGGCCCCTCTGTAGGTCAAAATTATTATCCGATTTAAAAAACGTTTGATTATATCACCGTTACATTGTTATAAAAGATGATGTGTAATTTCGTGAAAATTGGACCAAAATTGACGGACAAAATGTCAAAATTATTATCCGATTTAAAAAAACGTTTGATTATATCACCGTTACATGGTAATTAAGATTGAGTTAAAATTTCGTGAAAATCGGACCAAAATTGACAGACAAAATGGCCGCCGTTTGGCGTTTGTACGCAATTAGTGTGAAAATATGTTATATCAAGGTTGTGGACCCTATAGAGGTCACAATTTTGAACGGATTTTGATGGAACTTGACATGCATGTTTATAACCCAAATATCTTGGTTCTTTTCGATATTTGCGCCCATTGGATCGTAACTTCCTGAATTATGGCCCCTGATTGTCCGAAAAATGACCTTTTGTGGTCCCTCTGGAGGTCAGAATTATTATCCCATTTAAAAAACCGTTTGATTTTATCACCGTTACATCATAATGAAGGTTGAGGTGGAATTTCGTGAAAATCGGACCTAAATTGACTGAAAAAATGGCTGCCGCTTGTACGCGAAGAGTGTAAAAATATGGTATATCAAGGTTGTGAACCCTGTAGAGGTCACAATCTTCATTCAATTTTGATGAAACTTGAAACACATGTTTACAACTTACCAATCTTAGTTTTTTTTCGATATTTGTGCATATCGGATTGTAACTTCCTGAATTATGGCCCCTGATTGTACGAAAAATGACCTTTTTTTTAGCTTGTGGTCTCTCTGGGGTCAGAATTATTATCCCATTTAAAAAAAACGTTTGATTATATCACCGTTACATCGTAATGAAGGTTGAGGTCGAATTTCGTGAAAATCAGACCAAAATTGACAGCTGTTCTTGTCAGGCCATCCATCCTTCATCACTAACAAAGGGAAACCACGCCTGAAAATCTAGATGAACTTTGTCACCCAATGCCGGGATCAAACACCCAATCTCAAGGCTACCGAGCCAGCATCTTACCCACTTAGGAACATGATCCCCTGTCAAATTTGAAGCCTACTGAAATGAACCTTTTATAACCCAAAGATCTTAATTCATTTCGAAATTTGCACATATCAAATTCTAACTTAATGATGTAGGAAAAATCACTTTCGGTATTGCTTGTTCTCTATCCATCTCTCGAAAATGTGGGCGTATCCTGCCTGGCAGTGCCACCCTAACTTTTTAATATTTTGTTAACGTGTACTTTTGTATTATTTTTAATGTTTGAATAATCAGAAACAAAGTCTTGTTTAAATATGATGATTCCATTGTATAATATTGTAAATGATTGTGCCTAATTTATACCCTAAAGTTAAAGTTTACGTACTTTTTTAATCTTCTGTACCGTTATTACAAACATTATAGGGCTATATGTGAAGTGTTTGCATGGTTGTGTTGGTGAGTAAATCGGCTTAATTTTGGTGAAATAATTATGTCTGTAGGACTTTTGGTTTCTGAGATATACGGAGTGGGGTTGAAAATTGAAGCAAAATGGTCAATTTCGCAAACAAGTGGTCTGCCAGTTCACGTTACTAAACAGACTGTAACTCAGCCAATTCTGCACTGATTTTGATAAACTTGGTGTTGTTACAATACTGAGATGTACAGCTTTCAGAAAATATCAAGCTCCTAGAGAAAAAAAAAATATTTAAAAATAGCTGTCGGTCGCTAGTTGATACTGGCTGTCTGGCCATTTGAAATTTCGGGTAGCAGTTGGGTTTCATTAAATCATATAATTATGCGGTAAGGCTTCACCTTTATTTCAATGGGAATTGTTTTATTATATGTTAATTAAGCTATGTACAGTACAGTTTTGGGTTCATTTATGTCACAGGCCCCAATAACACTCTCTCTTGTTGTAACTGAATAATATGTCCCAATCTTCATTCTGGTCAACAAATCGTATTATTTTAGAATATTCCAATTAAATGATGATATGTGGTTTACGTGTAAATTGAGGAGCTGTCGGCCAGTAAACTTTTTGTAGTAATTTGACTAAAAAACTTCCCCTATTGTCCGAGTCATAGTAAATAATAAACGGATTTCTACGATTATGAACAAACTACTCTACTTTGGTTATTATAAACTTACCTGTGTGTTTGAAACAAGCTCCCATTGAATAAAATCCATTATACAACTAATTATCTCTCTTGTAAAATTGAACTTCTCACAAACTTTGACATCGAGAAATAAAAAATGGAAGCTTATTACGTCACTTATCGGAATAGATCATTTCGTATATAAGGGGGCCAAACCAAGGCTATTTTACAACAATCCAAATTTTGTGTTGGTGCGTTCGATTACTGACTGGCGCCGCACTTACTCTAGCCACCACGGACGCGTTCAGATTACCGATGATGTCATTCGAACGGCTTACTTGCAACAGGCCGAAGTAACGTTCCCAAGGAGCTAGTTACTTGTGGAAGTATCCCATTATTCAATATGGATGCAATTATTTGATCGAAGTTATATTTGCAGATTAAGTTTAGGCGACGGAAGAATTATTGTTGACATTTTTCTCGGATTTAAAATAACATATTTACGTTCCACAGTAGTGTTTTTAGTGATTCTACATCTTGGTGTAACGATACCAAGAATTAAAACATAACGCTAACGCTACAATATACGTCCACATTCCTGCTTTGATTGATATGGTACTTTGTCAAGAAGGCTAGGCGTTTGGTTTGTTTATCGTTGAGGGTCGTGCACCAACATCAATAGTTGCCGTCCTTAGAGTATAAAGAATAAGTATACCAAGATAATCCATTCAGAATTGTGCCTTCCTAACGCTAAAGGCAAAAAATGGGCGTGGCTCTGCCCCTGGAGGTCGGGACATTCATCAAAATCAATAGTGGACGCCCTCAGGCTATAAGGAATACATAAGCCAAGTACCAAGCTGATTCATTCAGAACTGCGGCCTGTAAACGACAAACACAAAGATAGGTTGCCAGGCAACAAAACATACGCCCACAGCAGCTAAATCGTCCGGGCAGTCAACAAGGGTTGTCGCATATTTTTACTTTTTTCGCTAATGAAACATTTGTAATACACTAAAAACTGATTAAGAGTAACAGCTCATTATGTAATTATCAGAAAATCATTAGAATTTGATTGCTTTTTATAAAGTGTTAACCCACGCTAACCATTAATATATACATGAAACATTTAATATCATGGATTTAGCTGTTCAGTTATCAAAATTCATTGAAAATCAAAATACTTGTTCGTTTCAACACCTTAAACTCTGTGTATCAATCTAAAGTCAATCGGATGATAAGTTTGGCCTCTATAGCGTAACAAGATTTTTTGAAATTATCAAGGCAGATAACTCTGGCAATAATTATTTGAAATCTCTGAAAATCAATAGGCTTCTTCGTCTCATGACCCTAAACACTGTGTGTTAGTTTAAAGTCGATCGGATATTAACATTGGCCTCTAGAGCTTCCACAGGATTTTTTCGAAGTGATCAAGGGCAATAACTCTGGCAACATTTATTGAAAATCACTTAAAATCGAAAGATGACTTAGTCTCATGACTGTAAACACTATGTATAAATTTGAAGTCAATCGGATATTAACTTTGGCCTCTAGACCATCCACAAGATTTTTTGAAGTGATCAAGGGTCATAACTCTGGCAGTAATTATCAGAAATCGCTGAAATTCAAAAGGCTTCTTCGTCTCATGACCTTAGACACTGTGTATAAATTTAAAGTCAATCGGATATTAACTTTGGCCTCCAGAGCGTCCGCAGGATTTTTTTAAGTGATCAAGGGCCATAACTCTGGCACTAATTATCGGAAATCGCTGAAAATCAATAGGCTTCTTCGTCTCATGACCATAAACACTGTGTATAAATTTAAAGTCAATTGGATATTAACTTTGGCCTCTAGAGCGTCCACAAGATTTGTTTAAGTGATCAAGGGCCATAACTCTGGCACTAATTATCGGAAATCGCTGAAAATCAATAGGCTTCTTCGTCTCATGACCTTAAACACTGTGTATAAATTTAAAGTCAATCGGATATTAACTTTGGCCTCTAGAGCGTCCACAAGATTTTTTGAAGTGAGCAAGGGCCATAACTCTGGTAGTTATTATCGGAAATCGCTGAAAAACAATAGGCTTCTTCGTCTCATGATCTTAAACACTGTGTATAAATTTAAAGTCAATCGGATATTAACTTTAGCCTGTAGAGCGTCCACAAGCAATTGTGGACGCCGGACGGACGGACGGGGGCGACGACAATATACGACCACATTTCAATGTGGGCGTATAAAAATTGGGCGTGTCTTGCCTGTGTGAGTCGGGACATGCTGTTGACGTCCTTAGGCTATAAGGAATACATATCCCAAGTTTAAAGACGATCCATTAAGAATCGTGGCCTGTAGACAACACACACAGTCACGAAGTAAAAATAGGCATGGCTCTGCCCCTGGGGGTTAGGAAATCACCAAAGACAATAGGCGTCATCTTTAGGGTATAAGGAATAGGTCAGGGTTCAATTTAGTCTAAAACCAATGTGTAGCAAATTTTTGTGACAGATTCACATTTTGGCTAATCAATTCAAAATTTGAATAGCATTTGCTCATATTTGAGGAGCAGTAAAACGTAGACTACATCACAAATATTTGCAATTCAGATTTCTCGGGGTATAAGTGGATACTTTTTTCCGCCAATGTCCGGCCTTCATTGTACACTCCGCTTCGACTAATGTATGGATGGAGCTAAAAAAATTGACATCAACAAAAAAAAATTCAGTTACCGTCTGTCCCCGATCGTCTAAATCAAAACTACATGTACTGTTATAGTACTTTAAATTACACCATTTCAATCGAAATATTTGTAGGTGCGACTTTGCTTGTTTATTTCTCCTCCCCTCCGCCTTTAAAATATCAACCCGAGAATATGCCATCAGCATAACATTTTTGTCAGCCTTTCGTCAAAAATGGCACGTTTCACGCGTCCGCGAGATGTCTACTTTTAGTTTTCAGTTAAGTTAACCAATCATACAATACTGCGTCGTTTTATTCTATTTTTAGTGACATATTTTATAAACACGTGTGGTTAAAAACGGAGTCTGCATTGTTTTCTAGTTATCGAATATCAGGGCTTGAAAGGAATAAAATCATGGAGAGCTCTAAAAGCTGCGCCTAAAATTACAAATTCAGAAAATCGCTCTCCTAAAAACCTGCACCTCAGATGTTCTAGGAGAGTGTTTTTCAAAAACAGATTTTGCTTATATTAAGTGCCCAAATATGTAATATTATGTGATAAATCTGTTTATTTTACATCTTTTTTTCTCAGTCAAACGGTTGTTATAGGCCTGACGATCACAGCCCGTTCAATATATTTATTACCTTTACAAACATATATAAATGCGTTCTTCGTGCGTGCGTAGAGGATTCGACTCAATGTTTTCTGTGACTTAATCCTTCGTATAATAATACAATAGCCTACATCGGTCACTTTATATTTACTTCAAAGTCTCAATCTCAAGGT
Source organism: Patella caerulea (assembly GCA_036850965.1). NCBI lineage: Eukaryota > Metazoa > Mollusca > Gastropoda > Patellidae > Patella > Patella caerulea. The sequence goes on along the minus strand of JAZGQO010000008.1, from coordinate 89,358 downwards.
AGCCTTTTTTCCCCCAAACGATGCTGAAATAAATTCACCCTCATTTAAACAATACTTTCATTAGAAGCAATAATCGCCATATCATGGAATTCGCTAAATTGGATATACCCAGATGTGTAAATAACCCGGAGTTTTCCCCCTAAACTTTCAGAATTCGTCTGATCATTATAAATGACTGATAGAAGACAAAAACGTTTGTATCTTTTATTCGGAATCAAGGCTACATTATTTTAATAATAATAAACAATTTACGAATTCGTGATAACAAGTTATTTAGGCTAATAAATTTTCTTTAATTTTTGCACGCGAATTGACAACGAATTGTCCGCCATGTTGGTATTGGTATCTCTCACGTACGCAATGTTTTGAATCGACTCGTGCTCATTTTATTTTGGTTCCTCCACATACATCGGCCTATCAACGGTATTTCGTCATTCAGAACCAAGGCTACATTTTTTTAAAAATTAGGTTTAATTTATACGTAATAAGAAACGTTTTATTATTAATTAGACAAACAAAAAACATCTATCGCAACATAGTATGGTTTTGACTTTTAAATACGTAACCCATTCTTGGTTACGACCGTGAAAATAAGATTGTTTCGATACTATCAATCGACATTTCAATGCCGATTATCGATAGTAAAAATAACTATTGATACCCTTCCCAAATCGGTGACCATTCATGACCGTTGATAGTTGAAAATCTTCCACGAATCTGCGGACAAAAATTCTAAAATTCGGAGGCCATTGCCGCCGAGGACGACGGCATGTCGAGCCTTGCTTGAGACAGTTAAATAAAAATAGATTATTTTTACGAGAATTTTATTAAAAGCAAAAGCGTTCACGTTAATTCATTTAAAAGGTCGGGTGATATTTTAAAAAGAGAACCGTGAGTTAGCCTTCGGTTCGAGGAGCGTTGTTTATAAAATCCGGGTGCGTTTAAAAATATGTACCTGGGTTTCACTTTAGGTGCGTGGTAGGTGCGCGAGCGCTTTCGCGCGCCTTTCGTTTCGAGCCCTGAATATATTGAAATAAAAACTGTTTCAAATTAATCACGACCACAACTTGGAATATTAAACAAGTGAAGTTAGTCCTGCATTCATAATTATACTCCACATTCATCCAAAATATAATGAATCGCACTTCACAAATTTGATAAACAATTTTTGGCTAATGAATAAAATAATTCTATCGCTTTTACCGCGATATGAGTCGCTTTTTGCGATGCGATACCGCTTAAATTGAACCCTGGAATAGGTATGTAAAGTTTTGAAAGGATCTGTTAAGAATTGCATCCTGTCCCAGGGGGTGCGGCATGCACCAAAAATAATAGTAGTCAGCCTTAGGGTATAAGGAATATAAACAAGCCAACAGTGAGGCTGATGTCCCCCGCCGAAATCCCAAAATAATAGATGACACATATTAATTAATCGCACATTTATTTTTTTCAAACGTATCAAGCAATCAAACTGTACACGAAGTGTCATCCAAAAGTGTTTTATAAAGAAAAATGCTAAAACCGATGAGAAAAATGAAAATGTACCCCAGTTAGGGGGACCCTAAAGGCAGACAAAAGGGCCCCCACACTTGACAAAAGGGCCCCTCTGGTCAAGGGAAAGGGCCCTTGTGTCTGAGTCAATCATTTCTATACACTGTTACTGTCGAATCCATTACTGAAAATCATCAATCCATAAAAAAATCATCAATCAAGATGAACCTCAGTTATCTTGTCCCAAAGTATCAACCAATCAAATTCCTTATCTCTGCCTACCCTAAGCAGAAAACGCTCATCTTCGCACTCCATCACCTAATAAGCATACACACCAATTTTGAACATTTTAACTCAATTAGGAGGAGAGTTATTGTGTTCCAAAGTCTCAGTAAATCAAATTGCTCATCGCTCTGCTTACCCTGAGCAGAAAATGCTCATTATCCAACTTATTCAAGGTATTACTGTAATGAAACTATACACCAAGTATCATCACTCTCACTTAATTAGAACTAAAGTTATCGTGTCCCAAAGTATCAACCAATCAAATTGCTCATCTCTGCTTACCCTAAGCGGAAAATGCTCATCTTCGAACTCCATCAAGGCATTGACCTAATAAGCATATACACTAAGTTTGAACATTCTAGCTCAATTAGGAAGAGAGTTACTGTGTCCCAAAAAGTGTGACGGACAGACCAGACCGACAGACAGACAGACAGACAGACAGAAGGACAGACGGACAAACCCATTTTAATAGTCCCCCAACTTTCTTAGAAAGGCGGGGGACAAAAAAAGTTAAACGTTTTCAAGACGATCGATTAAGAATTGTGGCCTGTAGGTGACACACAGACAGACAAAAAGAAAATGGGCGTGGCACTGTCCCTTGGGGTCGGGCAGGCACCAAAAACAATAGGGATCTTCCTTAAGGTACCAAGAATAAGCATTCAAAGTTTCAAGATGATACATTAAGAAATGCAGCCTGTACACGACAAACAAACAAATACAAGAAATGGGTGTTGCTGTCCCACGGGGGTCGGGCATGCACCCAAAACAAAAGGGATCATCCTTAGGGTATAAGGAATAAGGATGACCGATTAAGAATTGTGGCCTATAGGCGACACACAAAAAGAAAATGGGCATGACTCTGCCCTTGGGGGTTGGGCATGCACCCCAAATGATAGGAATGTTCCTTAGGGTACAAAGAATAAGCATTCAAAGTTTCAAGATGATACGTTAAGAAATGTGGCTTGTAGACGACAAACAAATAAATACAAGGCATGGGCGTGGCTCTGTCATTGGGGTCGGGCATGCACCAAAAAACAATACGGATCATCCTTAGGGTGTAAAGAGTAAGTATACAAAGTTAGAATTGCGGCCTGTAGGCGACACACAGACACACAAAAAGAAAATGGGCGTGGCTTTGCCCCTGGGGGTTAGGCATGCACCCCAAACGATAGGGATCATCCTTAGAGTATAAAGAGTAAGTATTAAAAGTTTGAAGAAAATCCAGTAAGAATTGCGCCCTGTAGGCGACACAAAGACACACGAAAAGAAAATGGGCCATGGCTCTGACCCTGGGGGCTGGGCATGCACCTCAAACGATAGGGATGTTCCTTAGGGTACAAAGAATGTGTATGCAAAGTTTCAAAATTATAAGTTAAGAAATGTGACCTGTAGACGACAAACAAACACATACTAGAAATGGGCGTGGCTCTGCCCCTGGGGGTCGGGCATGCACAAAAACAATAGAGATATTCCTTGGGGTATAAGGAATATGTATACCAAGTTTGAAGAAAATCCAGTAAGAATTGGGCCCTGTAGGCGACACAAAGACCCACGAAAAGAAAATGGGCGTGGCTGTGCCCGTGGGGGTTGGGCATGCACCCCAAACAATAGGGATGTTCCTTAGGGTACAAAGAATGTGTATGCAAGTGGCTCTGCCCCTGGGGGTCGGGCATGCACCAATAGGGATCTTCCTTGGGGTATGAGGAATAAGTATACCAAGTTTGAAGAAAATCCATGAAGAATTGCGCCCTGTAGGCGAACCACAGACACACACACACATACATACCCACACACACAGAGACAGGGGCGACGGCATAATACGTTCACATTATGAATGTGGACGTATAAAAAGGCCACTCAGTGTCCTTTCAATTGCCTAATTCGTCCACTAAGCAGATTGTTTTACCTCGACTAAATTCACTGGGACGTAACTGTGAATCCATAGTGTGCGATCATAACCTTGCCCTCCTAACTGCAATTCTGCTAAGCTATTGAGCTTGTTAACAAAGTTAACAAATGTTACATTGGTTGAACGAAAATGTGATTTAAAGTATGTTCTGCATAATATGGGCTTTATTTCGCTTCTCTGGATTTAATAGTTCCAATGAGATACCAATGAAAAGGTCTAAAGTTTGTTGACGGATTATTGTCTGTGCGTTATTTATTAGAACATCGAGCATAATATTGTTTGGTGGTGTTTATCTTCCATTTTGATACCCGAAGAAAGCGCTGCGCAGTTTCATTACCCATTTCCACTGCGCCTGTCAAAACGTACTCGAGGATACTGGCCGAGTAAGCTCGGGGGGAAGAAATCGAACGCGACATGTATGAATAAGCTATTTCTCTGAGACCCAGTAATGAGTTTGGGCGTTTACAAACATAAATACGCCCATAGTCCAATATTTTGTTTCCGGCTTGTATCAATGTTTTGGTTAGGTAGTTCGGTGGGATTTTTTCTTTTGAATTACAATTGTTTCACTGGCCTTGAATCTCATCATTGAATATTTATTAATATTTCCTGAAGAAGAACTTAAGCAGTCCTGTCAATTAACCTTGGCAATCTGCTGTAGCCGAGGTAGGCCTAAATTCCAATGTATTTTACATTTGCCTCGGCAAAATTAAAGGCCGAGGCCATTGAATCATTGAATAGGTATATAACGTTTTTATATATATATATAAATACCAATAATTATTATCAACAAATCATACCGCGCATCGGTTTAATTATCGGTAGATAGTTCCATGTCTTTCTATTTCTCTTTGAATATTATTTCTGGTGTGTTCAGAATTTTATAATTGTGAAATTCACAAGGCAGTTTAACGATACGATTGTACTCTCAGTTGTTACTTATTTTGAAATCCACGGAGAGTGGAATTTTCCGATGGCCTTTCGTAGATCACAATCATGCCCCAGCTAATCAACGCTTTGAATTCTATTGCCTTAAAAGGTACCATGTCATATGAGTTATTGTATGCTGCACAGATGGTTAAATTTAGTGCCGCGAAACTTGCACAAATTTCCCCCACGGTCTGCATAATTAACACACAAAACCCAATAATACACGCAATCTGCGATGCCCTTCTGACGTGTGTTTTTTTTGTTTTAATTACATTTTTATGAAGACGATACACGATGTTTAGACATCCCGAGCTGTTCTTATCAAGAATGTTTCGAATTCGATGAACAAAAAATTAATTTAATCAGGAACATTAATGGTATGAACAGTCAGAACGTGAATAAAATATGGAAATAATTAAGAAGAGGTGGTCATTTTTCATACGAAATATGATCAATTAAAATTATGAAATAAGTGTGTTTATTTATATATGTTAGCCACAAAGTTGACTATAATATTAACTGACTGGGCTGTAATGTGTTTTATAAAAATATATATAATATACACGGGTGAAATTATCAGATGAAAAGCAATATTATACATGTATTTACGGGTATTCGTATAATCGGTAAATAAAATTTAGTAGACTGACCTTCAATTGGTTCAAAATTAATGTCATTGTCCCCAGTTGCTATTTTCTTGCCCAAACTCAAACGCTCGAAAAGGCCATGTGCTGTTTTGATTAGCCTGCAACACACGTGGTTGTCAAAAATAACCCCTTTTAACATAATTACGATGGTTTAGCCCATAACGTCACATGTATAATGTTGTGATGGACACAGACGAAAATACAAGCAAAAGCATTGACTTTTCAAGAGAGAACCCCTTTTTTCCGTTGGTATATTTAGTTGTATAATGGATTTTATTCAACAGGAGCTCGTTTCAAACACACAGGTAAGTTTATAATAACCAAAGTAGAGTAGTTTGTTCATAATCGTAGAAATCCGTTTATTATTTACTATGACTTAGACAATAATAAGGAACACTGTAGGAAAAGCCACTACTTATGCCTGGAGTAAGACGGAAGACAACAGTAGTGGAACCATTTCTAGGTGGAGAGACGAGGTTTGTTATCTATCTGTATAGTAGTTCCTTTTTAGGAACTGTCGGTATGCCGTGTAGCGGGATCCCCGTGTAGATACCTTAGGCTTTTTTATCGACTTGCCAAATTTATTTGAATTTAGTAGAGATGTCATGTGACAATTTAGTTGATTTCAAAGTACTTTGGTGAGTTCGTTAAATGCTCTGATTAGCTGTAAACAATTATTGTGGCTGGACACAGTTGAAAAAAACACGTGACCATCCGATCAAATCGTCAAATCGCACCCTGAAGTAAGGCCTTTTTAACGACCACTGATTAGTCAAAGTGATTTGCATTCAACCAAATTTTCATCTTTAATGTCAACCTAATTCAAATTGATTACCCTAATCAATGAATTTATCAACACCGATTTCCGAAGCGATTACGTCAAATTGCCAAATCACCTCTTGGTGCGATTTGACGATTTGATCGTGTGATCACGTGTTTTTGTCAACATGGTGTCCATCCAGCCAGAAGAATTCTTTTCAGATGAGTTTGATGGAAAATGTTACCAAATGACTGCACGACAAGTTGAATTAATTACAGCAGGTAAGACTTTAAGCATTTCTCTTATAAAAATCGACAAAACCAATTACTTTGCTTACTGCGCGTTGACATATACAAACTAGCGCAGGCTGCCGAACGAGCCCTTGAATTCCTACAGAAGTCCCTCTCAACCAACACATACTAAAACACCTCAACTTTGACGTTCATTTGCCACAAACTAGGTCATTTCGAGACTAACACATGGTTCAATTTTACGTATATTTAAGATGTATTAAAATAAAGCCTTTAAATGGATGATATCTATAAAAAGTCCTACCTTGATAAAGAATAATCCTACATGTACATGTATTAATCCAATAGTTCACTAAATTGCCAGTTGAGAAATTATCAAATCATTTTCAACTTCAACTTCAAACGTTTGTAGATAGCTATTCAATGGGGGGAATAGAAAAACAAGCGAGGTAATTGTGTTAATATTTCTGGTGTCAATGATTGTTAGTGTGGGTAATAATGCCTCTGATCGTATAATAGTGAGTTGAGAACCTATTGAGCAAAATACATACAAATAATTATGTTTTCACTTTCTTTGAAAATATGAAATACTCGCTTTAATCAAACAATTCTTTTGCCTGTATTGGTCTTTAGCAGAGGAAAGAAAGCGTCCTTGTGATTTACAAATTTTCTAAATTTAACTATGTCACTTGACTCAATTACAACTTATATGATCATGCCCGCAACTGGCCAGGGGCAATGGGGGGCAATGGGGGAGGGGTTGCAAAAATTATGACTAGAACATGTAGGTCCAATTGAAATACAGAGACCTATGTACTATCTATAAGTAAAAGGGTGTTTATAATTAAGAAGCCACGACTTTCTCAAATTCAGGCAGTTGTACCTGTCGTTGTCGCTTTATATGCACATACTTTGAAGTTGTTAAACCAGTTGATTAAGGGGTAAATTTCAGCAAACGCATGATCTGTAACTGGGATGGAGGATTGTGACGGCCTTGTGGCCTAGAGTGCCGTGCTTCGACCTCTAGCTGGTCGGTTACCTCTGGCTTGCGGCTGTGGTTTCGATCCCTGGTGTGAGCGTATGTGGCATGGAGATAGGGGCGCCTTCTTAACCTCGTGGATTTCCTCCGGACACTCCAGTTTCCTCCCAATGCTAAAGACCCCTACGCGCATACGAATTATTGAAATAAATTTAAACAATGTTAGTCCCGAAATGACCTAGTTTGTGTCGAGTGGACGTTAAACCCCATTTCTCTATACCTCTCTCTCTTTCTCTGTAACTGGGATCACTTCGATACCATATGTAGTATATAGGTATGCTAGTGGTTTCTGACGTGTGACAGAAAACAATCATGTGTTCATTCTTGTTCTTTATCTATTTTCAGACCCCACAAAAATCACAGACATTGTAACAGAAGTTCACAATTCTGGTGCTGATGTGAGTTTAAGTGTTGGTAATTCTACCCTTTCTCTTTCGAATACGAGCAAACACATTAATATGCCTATAGAAGAGAGTCAGAGATCTGTTATGAGTCTAAGCTATTCACAAGAAACTGCAGCGTCTACAGTAAATGGGTTCAGCGCTTCTACTTCTAGCACAAGTGATTCTTGTATGCCCCGGGAGGCGGTTCTCCAACTCATACAGATATATAGAAGTATGAAATCGAAATTTAAAACTAGTGTAAAGAAAAGAAATTTATGGGAAAATATTGCTTTAGATTTGGAATCCAACGGTTTCAAGAAATATACGTGGATTCAGATAAAGAACAAATGGAACAATCTTTTACTGAATTATAGAAAGATAGGTTGCCAGGCAACGAAACATACGCCCACAGCAGCTAAATCGTCCGGGCAGTCAACAAGGGTTGTCGCATATTTTTACTAATTTCGGTAATGAAACATTTGTAATACACTAAAAACTGATTAAGAGTAACAACTCATTATGTAATTATCAGAAAATCATTAGAATTTGATTGCTTTTTATAAAGTTTTACCCCACGCTAACAATTAGTATATACATGAAACATTTAATATCATGGATTTAGCTGTTCAGTTATCTAAATTCATTGAAAATCAAAATACTTGTTCGTTTCAACACCTTAAACTCTATGTATCAATCTGAAGTCAATCGGATAGTAACTTTGGCCTCTATAGCGTCACAAGAATTTTTGAAGTTATCAAGGGAGATAACTCTGGCAGTAATTATTTGAAATCGCTGAAAATCAATAGGCCTCTTCGTCTCATGACCTTAAACACTGTGTATAAATCTAAAGTCAATCGGATATTAACTTTGGCCTCCAGAGCGTCCACAAGATTTTTTGAGGTGATCAAGGGCCATAACTCTGGCACTAACTATCGGAAATCGCTGAAAATTAATAGGCGTCTTCGTCTTATGACCTTAAACACTGTGTATAAATTTAAAGTCAATCGGATATTAACTTTGGCCTCTAGAGCGTCCACAAGATTTTTTGAAGTGATCAAGGGCCATAACTCTGGCACTAATTAAGGGAAATCGCTGAAAATCAATAGGCTTATTCGTCTCATGACCTTAAACACTGTGTATAAATTTGAAGTCAATCGGATATTAACTTTGGCCTCTAGAGCGTCCACAAGATTTTTTGAAGTGATCAAGGGCCATAACTCTGGCACTAATTATCGGAAATCGCTGAAAATCAATAGGCTTCTTCGTCTTATGACCTTAAACACTGTGTATAAATTTAAAGTCAATCGGATATTAACTTTGACCTTTAGAGCGTCCACAAGATTTTTTGAGGTGATCAAGGGCCGTAACTTTGGCACTAATTATCGGAAATCGCTGAAAATCAATAGGCTTCTTCATCTTATGACCTTAAACACTGTGTATAAATTTGAAGTCAATCGGATATTAACTTTGGCCTCTAGAGCGTCCACAAGATTTTTTGAAGTGATCAAGGGCCATAACTCTGGCACTAATTATCGGAAATCGCTGAAAAACAATAGGCTTCTTCGTCTCATGACCTTAAACACTGTGTATAAATTTAAAGTCAATCGGATATTAACTTTAGCCTGTAGAGCGTCCACAAGCAATTGTGGACGCCGGACCGACGGACGGGGGCGACGACAATATACGACCACATTTCAATGTGGGCGTATAAAAACGGTTGATTACAACAATTCAACTGGGAATGAACCAAAACGATGACCTTTCTATGAAGAATTGAACAAATTTTTGTCATGTAGACCGCATATTTCTCCTGAAAATTTAGTAGCTTCATTTACAGCTCCCAAAACACCCACAGATTCTCTCCTGTCTCCTTCTAGTTCGATCACAGACACCCCAACAACTTCTACAGACACCCCAACAACTTCTGCTGGCAATACTGAGATTAAAGGACCTAAGAAGAAAAGGCAAAGATTAACTCCAAGGACGGAGAAGATCATCGATATTTTAACTTCCCACGAATCATCTAGAAAAGAAGATGTCGATAAACTTCTCAAAGAAATGCACGACGAACATGAGGAATTTATTAAGTTGGAGAAAAGCAAGCTGGAAATCGAGAAGGAGAAAAACGATATATTCAAAAAGCTGTTGGATAAGTTGTAGATACATTTGTGTGAAATGTTTTCATTCTTAAAATTATCACAGCCTTTTGAAAGTTTTAAATGTTAGTGTTCCTGAATTTTTTGTTTTAAAGTACAAAGTTGTCGCGATGTGACATTTCCAATATAGTTTATGATTTTCGAGAAAAGCTTTAATTTGAGTTTATCAACCGAAATGTCTGATAACTCGTTTTTTAAAATATGTGTCCGGGTAACGACATGAAACAGAGTTGTTGTATTGTGTAGAAGTATGCAATCAAAATAATATTATGTACAACATCAGACGTACATGTTTTTTATTGATTTATTTTCCTAGTACATTTTGTTCATTTAATATTCCAACAATGGTATTTCTCTTTTGAACCCCAGACTCGTTTCTTACTTGGATATGAAAAACGTCTGGATCATCAGGATCGGAGCCTTCTAGTCCATCGGCCAAGAAGTCATCGAAAGCATCTTCTGTAGTCAAAGTGATATTATGCAAAACAAACAACTTGAAATAAATGCATTTTATTTCTCTATGTCTCCCATATCTATATATTTTAGTCTCCAGAATCTCCCTTTTAGAATTCCAAAGGAATGTTCAATTTTCATTCTTGTGGAACTTAACTTGAAGTTGTAATTTTTTTGATCTCTTGTTAAATTTCCGAAATCTTTGAATGGTACCATAATGAAATTATCTAAACCGTATGCTGAGTCTCCAATCATGTGACAGTTCTGGGGAAAAGTGTTTTCTAGGTGATTTGTCGCCGCTGTGTGAAGTGGAGAGTTGCCGAACACCCTTGCGTCATGAGTGGAACTAGGCCACCCAATAAATATATCTGTGAAAAAGTGTTCATGGTCACACACGGCCATACAGTTGATAGAATGGTAGCCCTTTCTGTTTATGTAATTTTCGGGGAAAGTTTCTGGGGCTCTAATAGGAACGTGGGACCCATCAATAGCCCCGATCACCCCTGGAAAACCTTGAGCTTCCTTGAATCCGTGCAGAATGTCATTAACTCGATTACCTTCAGGCCATCTGATAAATTCCCGCAAAAGGTTTTTCGTTATCAATTCTGATAATGATGCAATAATGTTAAAGATAGGTTGCCAGGCAGCGAAACATACGCCCAGTGTAGCTAAATCGTCCGGGCAGTCAACAAGGGTTGTCGCATATTTTTACTTTTTTTGGTAATGAAACATTTGTAATACATTAAAATCTGATTAAGAGTAACAACTCATTATGCAATTATCTGGAAATCATTAGAATTTGTTTGTTTTTTATAAAGTTTTGCCCCACGCTAACAATTAGTATAGGAAACATTTAACATCATGGATTTAGCTGTTCAGTTATCAAAATTCATTGAAAATAAAAATACTTGTTCTTTTCAACACCTTAAACTCTGTGTATCAATCTGAAGTCAAACAAATGATAAGTTTGGCATCTATAGCGTCACAAGGTTTTTTGAAGTGATCAAGGGAGATAACTCTGGAAGTAATTATTTGAAATCGCTGAAAATCAGCAGGCTTCTTTGTCTCATGACCATAAACACTGTGTAGAAATTTGAAGTCAATCGGATATCAACTTTGTCCTCTAGAACATCCACAAGATTTTTTGAAGTGATCAAGGGCCATAACTCTGGCACTAATTATCGGAAATCGCTGAAAATCAATAGGCTTATTCATCTTATGACCTTAAACACTGTGTAAGAATTTCAAGTCAATCGGATATTAACTTTGGCTTTTATAGCGTCCACAAGATTTTTCGAAGTGATCAAGGGCCAAAACTCTGGCACTAATTATCGGAAATCGCTGAAAATCAATAGGCTTCTTCGTCTTATGACCTTAAACACTGTGTATAAATTTAAAGTCAATCGGATATTAACTTTGGCTTTTAGAGCGTCCACAAGATTTTTTGAAGTGATCAAGGGCCAAAACTCTGGCACTAATTATCAGAAATCGCTGAAAATCAATAGGATTCTTCATCTTATGACCTTAAACACTGTGTATAAATTTAAAGTCAATCGGATATTAACTTTGGCTTTTAGAGCGTCCACAAGATTTTTTGATGTGATCAAGGGCCATAACTCTGGCACTAATTATCAGAAAGCGCTGAAAATCAATAGGCTTCTTCCTCTTATGACCTTAAACACTGTATAAATTTAAAGTCAATCGGATATTAACTTTGGCTTTTAGAGCGTCCACAAGATTTTTTGAAGTGATCAAGGGCCATAACTCTGGCACTAATTATCGGAAATCGCTGAAAATCAATAGGATTCTTCATCTTATGACCTTAAACACTGTATATAAATTTAAAGTCAATCGGATATTAACTTTGGCTTTTAGAGCGTCCACAAGATTTTTTGATGTGATCAAGGGCCATAACTCTGGCACTAATTATCAGAAATCGCTGACCTTAAACACTTATGACCTTAAACACTGTATAAATTTAAAGTCAATCGGGTATTAACTTTGGCCTCTAGAGCGTCCACAAGATTTTTTGAAGTGATCAAGGGCCATAACTCTGGTAGTTATTATCGGAAATCGCTGAAAAACAATAGGCTTCTTCGTCTCATGACCTTAAACACTGTGTATAAATTTAAAGTCAATCGGATATTAACTTTAGCCTCTAGAGCGTCCACAAGCAATTGTGGACATTTCAATGTGGGCGTATAAAAATAGATGCTTCTGATATACCAAAGACATCGGCAACTCTTATTAGTGGACACTGTGTAGCTGCATAAAATACGTATGTCAAAATTTGTTTGTCAAATGGGATATGTGTTTGTCTGGTATATTTGTCACCCATCAATGGAGCAAGAACGTCACATGACGTTTGAAACGTAGATCGTTCCATTCGGAATCTAGCTTTAAACTCATCCATAGATTACTGCGCAACAATGAATTCCACAAAATGTCCAATACGAGGACGGTCTCTTGTTTTTAAATGCTTCAGAGCTTCAGTTTTAAGGAAGGAGTCAGACAAGCTTCTTTGAAATAGGTCGTGGGCAATATTGTTGTTGGGTCGGACGATTCCAGCATACTGGGACATTTCTGCAGAAAGAAATGTCAAAATAACACGTTTTTTATTACATATGTTGGCCATATTTGATACCTAATCGGCACATTTAACGAACGCACCAAAGTGCTTTGAAATCGAATATACTGTGACGTGACTTCGCCACTAAATTCAAAGTGATTTAACAGGTCGATAAAAAAGCCTGTAATTTGACGATTTGATGTAATCGCTTCGGATATCCATCTCGATAAATTTAGGTACGTCGATAACACAGATTTCGCGTAACGTCATTATCGTTCTCGAGCGTGCGTCCTGGAATATGGCTACCATTTTGCGTATGGTCTATTCATGCGCTATTCGCCGGACAATTCGTACGGATCTGCGGCTGAAATTGTGCTAAATATAGAATTAACTGCTAGCTCTGTGGCCTCGTTTTTGAATTTTTATTCTAGGTCATTTCGTTCTTGGAAAAAATTTAAGTTAAAATTTTGCACCGAGTTCATCGTCAAAAATCGGATAGTTATATGGTACCAATTCCATTTTCCTTGGTAAGTGTTGTTTATTATGCATTTCTCCCCATTATCCTAAAGTTTCATCGAAATCATACTGAGCATAAATATTTTTGACCGACCGGAAAAATTGCTGTTGCAGCCGCCATGTCAGATTTTTCTATGATCGTCATAGACCGCGAGCCCAGAGTGTCGAACCTAGACGAACGAGGTACCAATATCTGACCATATAGGCATCTACATACTACCCTGGGATGCACAGAAGTGGGCGTCTGCCGGGGCCCAGTCCATGGGTGTGACCCTGGTGACCCCTATAATGACCCCAAATTGAGGTAAACTCATATATTCGAGGTTCCGGTCAAAACCAATTTTAAATGAAAGAATACACACTACTGAGTACGAAAATGCCCATAACAGACGATTTTGGCCCTGGGATGGCCCAAACTGACACCCCAAATATAGATCCCAGAAGGCTTGAAAAAAAAAATTATATTCATACATTCGAGGTACCAGTTGAAACTAATTACAAATGAAAGAGTATATCCCACTGAGTACGAAATTGCCCATAACAGACGATTAGACACCTTGGGTGGCCCAGACTGACACCCCAAAGCCTAAGGGGTGGGGTGGGGCAAAAATAGGGTTTGCTCATACATTCGAACTACCGGTCAAAACCAATTTAAAATGAAAGAGTACATCTCACTGAGTACACAATTGCTCATAACAGAAGATTTCGGCCCTTGGACTTCCCAAAGTGGCACCCTATCCCAGCGGCTTAAAAAAGGGTCATATTCATACATTCGAGTTACCAGTTGAAACTAATTTCAAATGGAAGAGTATATCCCACTGAGTACAAAATTACCCTCAACAGACGATTGGACCCTTGGGATGGCCCAGACCAACACACCAAAGCCGAACATGGGTGGTTGGGGAGGGGGGGGGCAAATAGGGTATACTCATAGAATCTGTGGTACCGCTCAAAACCAATTCTCATAACAGAAGATTTCAGCCCTGGGACTACCCAAACTGACACCCAAAACATGACCCCCTGAGTTTAAAAGATAGGTTGCCAGGCAACGAAACATACGCCCACAACAGCTAAGTCGTCCGGGCAGTCAACAAGGGTTGTCGCATATTGTTTCTTTTATCAGTAAGGAGAACATTTACAACACATGTTAATCTTATTACGAGTAATAGCCCATTAAATAATTATCAGAATTGATTAGAATAGTTTTGATGGTTTGTCTGAAGGCCTTTGTCCACAAGATATTTCAAAGTGATCAAGTGCCAGAAATTATCAGATATCACTGAAAATCAAATAGGATTCTTCGTCTCATGACCCTAACCACTGTGTACAAATTTAAAGTCAATCGGATATTAACTTTAGCCTTTAGAGCATTCATAGGGTTTTTCAAAGTGATCAAGGGTCATAACTCTGACAGTAATTATCGGATATCGCTGAAAATAAATAGGCTATTTTTATCATGACCGTAAATAGTGTGTATAAATTTAAAGTCAATCAGATATTAACTTTAGATTTTTCAAAGTGATCAAGGGTCATAACTCTGGCAGTAATTATCTGATATTGCTGAAAATCAATAGGCTTCTTTGTATCATGACTTTAAACACCGTGCATAAATTTAAATTCAATCGGATATTAACTTTAGCCTCTAGAGCGTTCACAAGATTTTTCAAAGTGATAAGGGTCATAACTCTGGCAGTAATTATCAGATATCACCGAAAATCAATAGGCTTATCGTCTCATGACCTTAAACACTGTGTATAAATTTAAAGTCAATCGGATATTAACTATAGCCTCTAGAGCGTTCACAAGATTTTTCAAAGTGATCAAGGGTCATAACTCTGGCAGGAATTATTGGATATTGCTGAAAATCAACAGGCTTCTTCGTATCATGACCTTACACACTGTGTATAAATTTAAAGTCAATTGGATATTAACTTTAGCCTCTAGAGTGATCACAAGTGATCAAGGGTCATAACTCTCGTAGTAATTATCGGATATCACCGAAAATCAATAGGATTCTTCATCTCATGCCCTTAAACACTGTGTATAAATTTAAAGTCAATCGGATATTAACTTTAGCCTCTAAAGCGTTCACAAGATTTTTCAAAGTGATGAAGGGTCATAACTCTGGCAGTAATTATCAGATATCACCGAAAATCAATAGGCTTCTTCGTCTCATGACCTTAAACACTGTGTATAAATTTAAAGTCAATCGGATATTAACTATAGCCTCTAGAGCGTTCACAAGATTTTTCAATGTGATCAAGGGTCATAACTCTGGTACTAATCATCGGATATCGCTGAAAATCAATAGGCTTCTTCGTCTCATGCCCTTAAACACTGTGTATAAATTTGAAGTCAATCGGATATTAACTTTAGCCTCTAAAGCATTCACAAGATTTTTCAAAGTGATCAAGGGTCATAACTCTGGTAGTAATTATCGGATATCACCGAAAATCAATAGGCTTCTTCGTCTCATGACCTTAAACACTGTGTATAAATTTAAAGTCAATCGGATATTAACTTTAGCCTCTAGAGCGTTCACCAGATTTTTCAATGTGATCAAGGGTCATAACTCTGGTACTAATCATCGGATATCGCTGAAAATCAATAGGCTTCTTCGTCTCATGCCCTTAAACACTGTGTATAAATTTGAAGTCAATCGGATATTAACTTTAGCCTCTAAAGCGTTCACAAGATTTTTCAAAGTGATCAAGGGTCATAACTCTGGTAGTAATTATCGGATATCACCGAAAATCAATAGGCTTCTTCGTCTCAAAACCTTAAACACTGTGTATAAATCTAAAGTCAATCGGATATTAACTTTAGCCTCTAGAGCATTCACAAGAAATTGTGGACGATGGACGGACGGACAGACGGACGGACGGGGGCGACGGCAATATACGACCACATTTCCATGTGGGCGTATAAAAAGGGTTATACTCATACATTCACGGTACCAGTTCAAATTAATTCTAATTGAAAGAATATATCCCGCTGAGTACGGAATTGCCCATAACAGAAGATTACATGTGACTGAGTACGGAATTGTACATAACAGACGCTTGTGACCCTGAAACGGCCCAAACTGACGCCATAGTTATGACCCTTGGGGCTTAAAAATGGTTATATTCATACAATCGAGGTACCAGTTGAAACTAATTTTAAATGAAAGTATAGATCCCACTGAGTACAAAATGGCTCATAACAGATTTACACCCCCACATTGTTTTTAAATTATCTGTTATATATGGTCCAGGTTAATTGGTTTCCCTTCAATAGTTTTAAATACATTGATCTTGATAAATAAATAGGTTGCCAGCCCACTGCCTTTTAATGCCTGAAAGAGTTTCCGCTGTGATGGTTCAGTTATAAATGGCCCCCTAATCGAAGGTCTTGCGTTTTTATTGTTGTGTTTGTATCGCATGTTCTTTGTATATTTGTGTACTATTTATATATTTGCATTGTCTGTGTTATTCTCCTAGGTAGGAGTGGACGTAAAACCCAAGGAACGAGCGAACATATCTGTATCATTTGCTTGATAACGTCGAGAGTATCCTTGTGGAAACATCTTTTAGTACCTTGTACACGTATATAGACGATTTTGGTCTCAACTGACACTCTAAATTTTACATCCCTTTTACATTTTGACCCCCATCCCCCACCCGCACCCTTTCTAGATGGAATAGATGTAAAACCCAAGGAACGAACGAACATATCTGCATCGTTTGCTTGATAACGACGAGAGTATCCTCGTCGGAACGTCGCTTAGTACCTTGTATGAAGATGATTCTGGCTCTGAGATGGTCCTAACTGACATCCTAAATTTTTCCCCCTAGGTTTGAAAAAAAATACAGTTTTGCCCCCCCCCTCTTTGATTTGCCGAGGACTGTATGAAATTTTCTTGGCCATTTTTTGAAAAAATTGTACAAAGCCATAAACTTTTCTACACTCTTGCCAACGATGCTGCAAGGCCTCGATGCCGTCCAGGAAGAATTTTTCTTATTTTTACCCCCCCCCCACAAAAAAAAAGATTTCACATAGCTGAAATGGTTAGTCCTTTCAGTGGCAGGTATTTGATAGCTGCCCTATAGTCAGTTTTGTCCATTTCTGGTGATTACTGGTGGGTTAATCACAAGATGGTCTGGCATGAAAACAATATTAACACTACAGGTGCAGTTCTTATGTCCATGATTGTACTTGTTGGTGACAAAAGTCTGTTTCAATCTGGCCTCACAATACCATTTTATGCATTTTGTGAGTTTGAACCATCATCTTTTATGGGTCATTTCGTTATCAGCGAGATGCACATTTTCATTTAAAATTAAATTGAACTGATACCTCGAATGTGTGAATATAAATTTTTCTCGAGTCTCGAGGTCGATATTATGGTGTCAGCTTGGCCTGCAGGGCCATAGCCAACTGTTATGGACAATTTCAAACCCAGTGAGATGTACTCTTCCATTTAAAATTGGTTTGACTGGTACTTCGAATGTATGAGTATAACCTATTTTTGACCCTTCGGCTCTGCGGTCCATATTTAGGGTGTCAATTTGGGCCGTCTAAGGGCCACAAGCGTCTGTTATGGGCAACTTCGTACCTAGTGAGATGTACTCTTTCATTTAGAGTTGGTTTTGACCGGTACCGCAAATTTATGGGCCCATCGTCTTTAGGCGTCAATTCGGGCCATTCCATGGGCCCAATCGTCTGTTATGGACAATTCCGTAATCAGCGGCATATACTCGTTCATTTAACATTAGTGTCTACTAATAACTCGAATGTAAGAATACAACCTTTTTTTTAGCCGCCCAGGGCGGATGGGGGTTCATATGTGGGGTGTCAGTTTGGGCAGTCCCAAGGCCAAAATCGTCTGTTATGAGCAATTTCGCACTCAGTGAGATGTACCCTTCCATTTAAAATTGGTCTTGACTGGTACCTCGAATGTATGAGCAAACTCTATTCTTGCCCCACCCCACTCCCTTTGGCTTTGTGGTGTCAGTCTGGGCCATCTCAGGGATCTAATCGTCTGTTATGGGTAATTTCGTACTCAGTGGGATATACACTTCCATTTGTAATTGGTTTCAACTGGTACCTCGAATGTATGAATATAATTTTTTTTTCAAGCCCTCCAAGGTTCATATTTGGGGTGTCAGTTTGGGCCATCCCAGGGCCAAAATCGTCTGATATGGGCAATTTCGTACTCAG
Organism: Patella caerulea; assembly: GCA_036850965.1. Classification (NCBI taxonomy): domain Eukaryota; kingdom Metazoa; phylum Mollusca; class Gastropoda; family Patellidae; genus Patella; species Patella caerulea. The sequence continues at coordinate 70,767 of JAZGQO010000008.1, read as the reverse complement.
TATAGTGTATTCTTTCATTTAAAATTGGTTTTGACCGGTACCTCGAATGTATGAGTTTAACTCATTTTTGGGGTCATTATAGGGGTAACCAGGGTCACACCCATGGACTGGGCCCCGGCAGACGCCCACTTATATGCATCCCAGGTTAGTATGTAGATGCCTATATGGTCAGATATTGGTACCTCGTTCGTCTAGTTTCGACCCTCTGGGCTCCTGGTCTATCACATCAGACTTCCCCATCATTTATCGTGTTATTATTGGGCAGCAGTGCAGATTCTAACTCTACTGCAAATTTGAGGGAGATATTTTAAAAAATAAAAAAGTTATGTCCTTTTTTGTGTTTTTTTCAAACGTTGAAGGCCGCGCGTTTCCTTCATTGTTCTAATACCAAAAGGGTTGTTAATTACTAATGGTTAATTAGCAGTAACTTCCTTAATATTAGTCCTATTGTGTTCATCTTGGGCTTTTTGGAAAGGATTTTAAAGCCCCTTTCCAGAAATAATAAACTTAGGGGGATACAAGCAGTTTGAAATTTTCATTGTCATCCCTAATAAATTCTTTGATTAGGGTAACCAATTTGAATTAGATGGACGTTAAAGATGAAAATGTGATTGAATGCAAATCACTTTGGCTAATCAGTGGTCGATAAAAACGCCTATTATATTTACAACATTATAATAAGAGTGCACGAGACCAGTAGCGATGCCAAACGCCGCTAGGGGCGCTGACTGTACTATTTTCAGACACCACAAAAAGTTGACCGAGAAAAGTATACTTCGTGCTACGCCTTCTCATGAATTTTCAGAGTGGCAAACATTGACCATGCGATGTTTACTATCGAAAAAAATGAATGAACTTGCTGTCGAGTAGGATTTGGAGAAACTGAGGTAAGATTTTCTCATATTTTTTTATCAATTGAAAATTTGAAGTTGATAGAAATTTTCGAAAAAGGCCCTCGACGCTCAATATTTGGGTATATTTGGAAAGCCCAATTCATTAACAACTTAGTTTGACCATTTGTTAAGTCTGTATCCCCCGTAGGAATCCGTAAATTGTCAGAAATCGAACCATGTGGCGTTAAAGGGAGGTAATTCGTGGTTGATCAGGTATCAGACCACAATTGAAAATGCCACAGACTTCAGTGTAAAAAAAAAAAAAATGATAGATTTGGACAGGGTTTTTCTTATATTGAATGTTACTCAAGCTACCTACCAAACTTTAGCCAGATATTTCACTTACAAAAGATAAAAATCGTGAATGTTGTTGACCACCTTGGATATTTTTTTCACGAACTGCAGCTGAAGCAAGTTAGCTTAGCATGCTAGGTATCTTACTTAGCCTTAGGTCAAATAATTTACAACAAGATTTTTTTCATTTCAGAATTGTTTAATTTAGTAGTGTAGCTCATATTGAATTGGAAGAAGAAAATTCCCAGACATTTTTACTGACGAAGAATTTTTATATTTTTTTTCCTTGGGATAATATCTCGACAAGAAAGCTATAATATTTTTACCATTGATACTATAATCTAGTATATCGTAATGCACATATGTATCACAATTTTGATTTATTTTAAATAATCTTTCATGTAGATCATACCTTACTTTTATAAGTTTACCTTTTAATTTATTTTTTAGTAGAGTAGGCTACATTTTGTTTTTATCATTTTGCATATTTATCAGACAATTGAAGTGATCATGATAGGGTTATTGTTTAGGGTTCTTTTAAGATATTTAAATGTTTTATGTCTATGTAACTGTTTTTATTTGAAACTGTAATGATGTTGATCACCAAAATATAGCTGTTATATAAATCATACATGTAGTTTAATTGTTAATTTCCATTCCTGAAACATACAATCTCAAATTGATGTAGGCTACACACAATTGGTGTGGAAAAAGCGCCAAATCCACCAAAAGCTTACATGTACATGTATATTTCTCATTTTACCACACACTTTTGATAATTTTTGAAAATATCTACAGTATAACCTGTTTATAATTGTTTTATGACTGTGAGTGACCAGTTGTCAATGGTCTCTAGACCAACAGATGCCCAATTGCATACATACATGTAAAAAGTTGTTTCTCTTTGACCTTGACATCAATCGGTCAAAAATTGTGATTTAAGGTGTTGTCATGCAAAAAATAAATAACAGAACCGACTGAAAACACTTTGTTTGTGCATATTCATTTAAAGATAGGCTGGCACTGCCAGGCAGGATACGCCCACATTTTCGAGAGATGGACAGAGAACAAGCAATACCGAAAGTGATTTTTCCTACATCTTTACGTCCTGTATTTCATACTGTATTGGGAGCAGCCATTTAGTTGGTCAGTCCCAGTCTGATATTAATGAAACTCGAAACCGACAATGATTATGGTGTGACGGTACACAACCTAGAAATGTGACTTTTCATCAAAATCGGATAAGAATTGTGACCTGTAGCGAGTCCACAACCATGATATACCATATTTTTACACTATTCGCGTACAAACGGCGACCATTTCGTCCGGCAATTTTGGTACGATTTTCACGAAATTAGAACTCAACCTTCCTCATCAAAATCGAATTAAAATTGTGACCTATACAGGGTCCACAACCATGATATATCATTTTTCTAACAGTATTCGCGTACAAACGGCGGCCATTTTGTCTGTCAATTTTGGTCCGATTTTCCTGAAATTCAAACTCAACCTTCCTTACAGTGCAACGGTGATATAATCAAACGTTTTTTTAAATTGGATAATAATTGTGACCTCCAGAGGGACCACAAGCTAAAGAAAGGGGGATTTTGCGTATAATCAGGGGCCATAATTCAGGAAGTTACGATCCGATATGCGCAAATATTGAAAAGAACCAAGATCTTTGGGTTATAACCATGAATTTCAAGTTTCATCAAAATCGAATTAAAATTGTGACCTTTACAGGGTCCACAACCTTGATATACCATTTTTTAACAGTATTCGCGTACAAACGGCGGCCATTTTGTATGACAATTTTGGTCTGATTTTCCCGAAATTCGAACTCAACCTTCCTTACGGTGTAACGGTAATATAATCAAACGTTTTTTTTAAATCGGATAATAATTGTGACCTCCAAGCTAAAAAAAAGGCGATTTTGCGTATAATCAGGGGCCATAATTCAGGAAGTTACGATCCGATATGCGCAAATATCGAAAGGAAGCAAGATCTTTGGGTTATTACCATGAATTTCAAATTTCATCAAAATTGTGACCTCCACAGGGTCCACAACCTTGATATACCATTTTTTAACAGTATTCGCGTACAAACGGCGGCCATTTTGTATGGCAATTTTCGTCCGATTTTCCCGAAATTCGAACTCAACCTTCTTTAGGGTGTGACGGTAATATAATCAAACGGTTTTTTAAATCAAATAATAATTGTGACCTCCAAGCTAAAAAAAAGGCGATTTTGCGTATAATCAGGGGCCATAATTCAGGAAGTTACGATCCGATATGCGCAAATATCGAAAGGATGCAAGATCTTTGGGTTATAACCATGAATTTCAAGTTTCATCAAAATCGAATCAAAATTGTGACCTCCACAGGGTCCACAACCTTGATATACAATTTTTTAACAGTATTCGCGTACAAACGGCGGCCATTTTGTATGGCAATTTTCGTCCGATTTTCCCGAAATTCGAACTCAACCTTCCTTAGGGTGTAACGGTGATATAATCAAACGGTTTTTTAAATCGAATAATAATTGTGACCTCCAGAGGGACCACAAGCTAAAAAGGGTGATTTTTCGGACAATCAGGGGCCATAATTCAGGAAATTACATTCCGTAAGCCGCAAATATCGAAAGGAACCAAGATCTTTGGGTTACAAACATGCATGTCAAGTTTCATCAAAATCGGTTCAAAATTGTGACCTCTATAGGGTCCACAAGCTAAAAACGTGATTTTTCGTACAATCAGGGGCCATAATCCATGAAGTTTTGATCCGATACATGCCAATATCGAAAGCAGCCGAGAACTTTTGGGGATAAACCTATATTTCAAGTTTCGTCAAAATCGGATAAGAATTGTGACCTGTAGAGAGTCCACAAACAAATTGTGGACGGACGGACGGACGGACGGACATGAAAATGTGGGCGTATAAAAATAAGCCTCTGTATGAATGTCAAAGTGCTACAATTTAAAGTTCCAATTTCATATTTTCTAAGAAAGTCAAAACATAATTATTTCTATGTCTTTTGCTCAAAAGGTTGTCAACTCACTATTATACGATCATGGGCAAATTTTTTTGGCATTAGAAAGGTTGACACAGATTGATTGAGGAAATAGTTACTCAATTACCTCCCTTGTTTTCCCATTCCTCTCCATGGACGGCCATCTTCAAACGTTTGAATTTGAAGTTGAAAATGATATTTTTGCCAATTTCTCAACTGGCAATAGTGAATTATAGGATTATTCTTTAACAAGGTAGGGCCGTTTATAGGTTCAATCTATTTTTGGGCTTTATTTTAATACATTTTAAAAATGTAACTTAAAAAAATGCTATTGGAGCTTTAAGTATACAGGAATTTGTCAACTTTTTTGCTGTGATTTGTGCGTAATTGGCACGGACCTCAACTTTGAACCTCTGTAACACAAAAAGTATATGCCAGAATATTATAGCGACAATTTGGCTTTATTAAGTACATCGAGATCTCTAATTAGTGCAATTTTCATAGGCCTATCTTGTATAGTTACCGAGATATTGACTTCGGTCAGTTTTTTGGCGTTTTTGAAAAAAGACGTTTTTTTTGTGCCCCCAGTTTGCCATCTTAAAAACGGTATAACTTTTTTAATTTTCAATATTTTTTGGAAATTTTTTCAGATTATTCATTCTAGATAGTTCACAATTACAGTATCACTGTCATTTTTGAGTCATTGGTAGTATTTGAAAACCCGTTTGCAATGCTAAGACGAGTGACCATCAATGATCAACATAAAAAAAGATCACAGACACTCCGTCTTACATTTACAATCATAATCTCAAAACATCGTGTAGAAATTTCCAGCTAAAATTTTACTACGATATGAAATAATATTGATATACCTCTGGCGGTAAATATTCTCTTGATTATTGTTCTTTTAACTCCGGTGTATCTCTATTTTGTTTTCTCCATCACATGAAAACAAAACCACGTTTTAAAGCGCGGTATATGTTTCAGATTGTCGTAAATGCGAGGCTTTGAAAAATAATAAGAATATTGATAGGTCTAGGCCTATCTGTTGCTAATGTTTGTTTATTTGATAAGTGTATTTTAGGCCTAGAATAAAACTATTTGGTTCAAACATATAATCAATACTATAATTTTTTTTGTTTACCTATCACCCAGACACTTGCATTGTGTTTCCAATCCTTGAAATTATTTGTAAGCCTGGATAATTGAGAGTTCCTTTTTATTTACGACAACTGAGGAAACCTTGACCTTTGAATTGATGACATGTGGTAAGCATTTTTTTCCGTCCACCGGAGCCAGGTCTTATGGCGTCATATGAGGATTGTGGGTTAGGATAAGGGTTAGGATAAGGGCTGTGGCCTGCAGATTTCGTCACAGTCTCGAGATGTAGACAGGGCTAACCCTAACCCTGGGCCAAACCTAACCCTTATCCTAACCCACAATCCACATATGACGTCATAAGACCAGGCTCTGGTGGACGGTAAAAAACGTTTACCATGACATGTAGGCGATGCTCGCAATCATTGGCATAGACATACTAGTATGTCTATGATCATTGGTCGTTGGTGTGTGTTTGCTCCTGGACACTTGCGCATGTCCGAGACTGATGTTTGGCCACAGATCACTAATTATTTCCCCATTGACTTTAATGTTAATTTTCGTCTCTTAGACCGGCTGTAACCTTTTCCCAAATATTCGTTGGGTAGAACGCTTTCTGCCACAGATGGAGCAACATGTGGCAAACTCTGGCCCAAAAGCATGTATGAGGTTCACCATGAAAAACTTGAGATACACAGGCTGGAAGAAGAGACAACTAAACAAGCAATTTTCGGCCCTCCCTTTCAACGTAACCAACCTCACAACCCTTGTATCCGTCCGCCTCAAAATCATGAATATTCACCAAAACCTGGCAGAAAATGTATTTTTAAACCCTTTTCTTCGATTCTACACCAAAAAGTCAACAAAAATCGCCATGCAAAAGGGGGGCAAGGGAGAGAAAGACTAAAAATAACTTTCGCCCTACATTCGAAAAAAGTGTTATGTTCTTAGTTAGAGTTTTGTAATTAATAAACGGTTTATTCCCAAAACGCCGACCCACCGAGTTTTAGGTGAAAAATTTTGGTCGGTGTTAAGGGGTCGTCTGACCAAGAACTATAGACCCAAGCTGGCGGATAAAACTAATTAGGCCGATAATTTTGGGAGCATTTATTTTTTTAAAAATTTATAACAACCTTTAACACATAACATTACAAATAATTTAATTTTTGGCACGCATAAAATGTCCAACATAGTCCAAAAATTCTAACAATCCTCCTTCTTCATATCTATGTTTTGCATCTTCAATCTTTCTGTTGATATCTGTGTATTTTTTCCTTTTAGGTGGTTGTCGCCGGCCACTCGAATACTGCAACAACTGAATTTCGATCGTCTTTTGCTCTTCTTTCAAAAATGCCATCACTTCAAAAATATTCGGATGAGCTTTTCCAACAATCTCGTTCCCAGAGGCAGCCGCGGAGCCGAAGGCCTCTGGCACATTAGACCGTCCATTTTTTCTAATTTTTTTCAAACCTAAGCCCCGCCCATTCTGACCTCTGATGGAACCAGAACCAATCTTTTTGGGTCGATTTCTCGAAAACTAGAGGTCTGATCGTCGTTTCGTTTTTGTAAAATGATCCTTGAGTCAAATTCAACTCGCAGACATAATAAGTTGGATCCTAAACGAACAAATTCAAGTTTTTGTAAAGATCTATTTTTCTACGCGTGGGTATATTTTTAAATGATTCGGTCATCCAGGCACGTAAAATAGGGGCGTACGACGCAAATAAACGAGAACTTTCGCGCGTAGGAATTACATATCATTTTCCGGGAAAATGCCTACCCCGATTCACCAGAGAAATTTCTTCAAAAATTTTTCTGGTTTCGAGATTGCTTTTCCAATTAATTTTTGTAGACGCCCGTGCCACCCCTCTAAAGAATTGTTGGTTCTTCGTGTGATTTGGTTCTGGTTCCATTGTACTTGAGTAATTTGACCATCTAACCATTGGGTAACCATATCACTAAGTCTTTATTCTTTCTTTTATTCAGTCTATACTTAAAGAGCACATATAATGAGAAAACTAAATTCATTGAGCTTATAAACATTATTTCCTATAGGGAGTGGATATTGGCGAATAACCCAGACCCATAAGGATGGTTATTCGCCATTCGTTTTATATAATAAACTTAAAATCCTTGCAGATTGTTTGTGCTTTTATTGAAACTGCATGCTTAGAATACATTTTAATTTGTTATTTGAAGCTTCAACGTGTAAATGAAAGCCTTCGTTCACAGCGAAGCGAAGACAGAGAAACCGACAGCGTGTGTAATGGAAGTAGAACACATGTGAAAAGTTCCGTACTCTGTAAAATTTTGTATCTTTACTAATCCAGAAACATTGAAAACGCATTTCTTTGTACTTTTGTTTATCACAAAGTATATAAAATACAAACTGAGTCTAATTCCATTCCTGACGAGCGAAATCAATAGAGGCTTATTGAAATTGTTCTATTTGATCTGCCCGTCCGCCTACCACACGGAGTAGTCTATCCATATACATGTATTTCGTTGCCAACCGCATGTTTTATCTGCGACCTGTAGTTTATATATTTTATTTTCCATTCCTATATTTCATTCCCAACCAAGAGAGAGACAGAGAGAGTGTGTTTAACGTCCACTTGACACAATGTAGGTCATTTTGGGACTAACACATGGTCCAATTTTATATCAATAATACGCTTCCGAGTAGGGGTTTTTTAGCTGTGGCTAGATATCGGAGGACCCGGAGAAAACCGAAGAGGTTGGACAGGCACACTACCCTCTCTTTCCCTATCGTTTATTTTATTGTCATGCACATGATTCATTTACAACTACTCCAGATAAACATTTTCGGCCGGAATCACTAGATTAGCGAGTCAACGTCTTACTGACTGAGCTACCGTGTCCACCCACCCTATTTGGTACACTAAAGTGCATTAAGGTTGGTTTGCGGGAAGGGGGTTACGCATGCACTTTGTATCAGGTGTTATCAGGTGCGGATCCAGGATTTTTTGCAGGGGGGGGGTCTAGGTTTGATAATTGCTTAACTAATTGTGCTCAACCAATTAACGGGGGGTTGAACAAAATTGGTAAATTAGATTTAATTTGGTTCATTCTGACGTATTTCCGGAAGGTAAATTCCAAAATTACAGGTCTAAATCGCCAATAAAATCGCATAAAAAATTTTCAAGTCTGAGCAGGGGGGGTCCGGACCCCCTGGACCCCCCCCCCCCTCTGGATCCACGCCTGGTTATGTAGTCAAGTAGCAAGCGTGGATTTGATTCTGTGCTTGTACACGTCGACCGTTTTTCCAATCTCGTGAGTTTTCTCTGAGTCCTCCCACGACTAATGACCTCTATGCGTAAGTGAACTATTAAAATAAAACTAAACCATATGTTAGTCCAGAAATGACCTAGTTTGTTTTGAATAGAGGTATTTCGAACAGACTCTCCCTGTCTGTGTAGTCGATCAGGGTATACGGTGAATATCAAGGAGTAAGGCCGCGTGTCTAATCTCGTGGGTTTTCTCCGGGTCCTCCCAAGTCTAAAGACCTCTATGCACAAGTGAATTATTAAGATAAAATTGAACCATGATAGTCAGCCCCCCCCCCCCCAAAGAAGATTTGCCAACCATAACTCTAAAATACCTACTGTAGAATGTAACATGTGCCCCTCCTAAAAACTTCACTGCCCTTCCGAAGCCAGCAATGGCCTGGGGCATATTTCACGAAATTTTAACTAAGATAAGATTCAAATTTTAGTAATTTGATTGGACAATATTAGATTGATTTTAGTTCTTAGCCAATCAAAATTGAAGTATCTACTAAAATTTGGATTTTATCTTTAGTTAAAATTTCGTGAAACAGCTAGGGCCCCGATGTTAGTCCAGAAATGACCTAGTTAGTTTCAAATGGTCGTATGGCGACCGACTCTCTCACTCTTTCGCTGTCTCCGTGCGGTCCGTCAGAGTATGCAGTGAATATCAACATAAAATAAAACATTGCCAAAGACAGACAAGTAATTACTAAAATGAAATATTTTATTATTATCTTATTGTACACAATCTATTCTTTCTACACCCATCTTTTTTGTACGATTCGTTTTTATTTTTCATTATTTAGCAGCATGTTTTGATTTCATTTGTTTTGGGTTTTTTTATCTACTCGAACCTGTTATTTTCAAAAAAAATGTTTATTTCCAAATGCATATACTTGAATAAAACTATTTTGTCTTATTTAAACTAAACTTTTCAAAGACAGGTCATAAGGTATGGTACTCTTTCGGGTAGTCACCGCTAGGCTATAAATAGACCTCCAATGGCACTCTGCCAAACGAAGTTTGTTGTAGTATTTATTTTCGCATTTTTACTGCAACGAAAATGATATATGTTCATTTTGTAGGATGAGGATAAACTAGTTTAAGTGCTTTGTGGCATTACCACTCGACCAGACATCGTGATAGGCCAGAGAAAATCGATTTTAAAAAAAGAATGGCGAATAATAAAAACGAATGGCAAATAACGTAAACGAATGGCGAATAACTCTTTGCCATGCGCATGGCTTTACTATATGCATTTTACGGCAGTTTAACGTCAATCTGATGAAAATTAATTCAGATATCGTCACTCAAAGTCGCAAATATAGACCTCCCGTAAAAACGAGTTGGCCAATTAATGAAAACACTCTTAATCCCCTCAGACGCCAGTGACGTCACAGTGACCGAATGCATATTCGGGATGTTTACTACTACTACTTGGTGTTTAACGTCTGCTTCCACATGTTCGGGATGTTTATTCCTTAATTACCTATATACACCCGGCGTGTGTATTCGTTAACGCCTGACTGATTCCTTAATCCCCTAATTAAATAACAATTGACTACGGATTAATTTGTTTTGTAATTTAGAATTTGTTTTATAAAGACACTTGTTGTAGCCATATTCCCCATGTGGTTTTTTTTTTATTAGAATAAGCCGACCGTAAGCCAACAATAATTGGCTTCTGATTGAAACAAGATTGGTGTGAAATTGTTATAGCCGGCACTACGGACATCTTTTAAGCCGATAGAAATAATCAATTGTCGGCTTTTAAGAAACGAAATGGTTTCAAATAATAATCATTAGGGGTTTGACTGTCGATAGTGTGTATTGATAGTAAAAAAAACTATCGATAAAAATTGCGATAGTCAAGCAAACTATCGATAGCTTCGATAGTTTGTCATAGCGAAAGTAACATGGCTCAAATTCACTCGTATTTGTCGAATAATTACTCTGTATTTATAACAAAAAGCTCCGTTATCACTAAAATAGCGTTACACGATCTCAATGTCACATGGAAATCTTCGTCTACCATATTAGGCATGGCTTACTAAGAAATGTGTAAAATGGTTGATTTTGGCGCGAAAAAGCTGAAAATGGTCACGTACGCCAATAACAGACATGCTGAAAGCATGTCGCATATGACAGGAAAGTTGGCTATGCCTTTTTATACGCCCACATGGAAATGTGGTCGTATATTGCCGTCGCCCCCGTCCGTCCGTCTGTCGGTCCGTCCGTCCGGCGGTCCGTCCGTCCGTCCATCGTCCACAATTTCTTGTGAACGCTCTAGAGGCTAAAGTTAATATCCGATTGACTTGAAATTTATACACGGTGTTTAAGGTCGTGAGACGAAGAAGCCTATTGATTTTCGGTGATATCTGATAATTACTGCCAAAGTTATGACCCTTGATCACTTTGAAAAATCTTGTGAACGCTTTAGAGGCTATAGTTAATATCCGATTGTTTTTAAATTTATACACAGTGTTTAAGGTCATGAGACAAAGAAGCCTATTGATTTTCGGTGATATCTGATAATTACTGCCAGAGTTATGACCCTTGATCACTTTGAAAAATCTTGTGAACGCTTTAGAGGCTAAAGTTAATATCCGATAGACTTTAAATTTATACACAGTGTTTAAGGGCATGAGACGAAGAAGCCTATTGATTTTCAGCGATATCCGATAATTACTACCAGAGTTATGACCCTTGATCACTTTGAAAAATCTTGTGAACGCTCTAGAGGCTAAAGTTAATATCCGATTGACTTTAAATTTATACACAGTGTGTAAGGTCATGATACGAAGAAGCCTGTTGATTTTCAGCAATATCCGATAATTCCTGCTCGAGTTATGACCCTTGATCACTTTGAAAAATCTTGTGAACGCTCTAGAGGCTAAAGTTGATATCCGATTGAATTTAAATTTATACATGGTGTTTAAAGTCATGATACAAAGAAGCCTATTGATTTTCAGCGATATCCGATCATTACTACCAGAGTTATGACCTTTGATAACTTTGAAAAATCTTGTGAACGCTCTAGAGGCTATAGTTAATATCCGATTGACTTTAAATTTATACACAGTGTTTAAGGTCATGAGACGAAGAAGCCTATTGATTTTCGGTGATATCTGATAATTACTGCCAGAGTTATGACCCTTGATCACTTTGAAAAATCTTGTGAACGCTTTAGAGGCTAAAGTTAATATCCGATTGACTTTAAATTTATACAGTGTTTAGGGTCATGAGACGAAGAATCCTATTTGATTTTCAGCGATATCTGATAATTTCTGGCACTTGATCACTTTGAAATATCTTGTGAACATACGCTTTGAGACAAACCATCAAAACTATAATCATTTCCGATAATTATTTAATGGGCTATTACTCGTAATAAGATTATCATGTGTTGTAAATGTTCTCCTTACTGACAAAAGAAACAATATGCGACAACCCTTGTTGACTGCCCGGACGACTTAGCTGTTGTGGGCGTATGTTTCGTTGCCTGGCAACCTATCTTTTACAAATTACTAAACTACCAATGTAATATTAATAATATACAATTTTATATAATATAAAGAAAAAAAAAAACATTAATAATATACAATTTTATATAATATAAAGAAAAAAAACCCCATTTTACTTTATTATTTAATTCACAATCAGAATGCGACGTTACCGTGTACCCGAGATACCAGCTTAGGAGGCTCTTCTATTCGCCCCCCTCCCCTTTTGCCGCACCTTTAGAAGACACATGTTGTTTTTATCTGCACCGTCTTGTGTCGCTTCATTCTGTCGGTTTATTTGTCGATATGACTACCGATAACCGTGTTAAAATATTACGTACTGATTTACGGGCTGGAGATGTTGATCAACTAGTGAATTGTAATCTATTCTAGTCACAAATATATAATCTATTACAACTTAAGACGAGAAAGGTCGGCTTTTGAAAATGCTTTGACTTATTGTAGCTTTCGTGTAAAATTACGAGTTAATGATTACGCCAGTCAAATGTTAATTGGACCGACAGATACACACGTGTTAACTGGCGGTGTGTATACAGTGAGATATCGTACAGATAGTGATATATTGTATAGATAATGTGTATAGATTATGTGTAGTGCCTGTGACGTCACCAGCCAATCAACCGGATAAAGGTTGTAATTGAAAATTTGAAAACCGTTTTTGGCTGTCTGATGTTTAAACGTTAATATCTCATTTAATTTTAATCAGATTGGAGTGAACTTGACGTAAAATGAATGTAGTAACCCTTAGCTATCAATATATGCAATTAAAAATTATTATTTTATGTGGTCTTTAAAACCAGCAACACATAGGTAACTGACACCTCTTGCTGTGGGAAGAAACTTAGATTGTAACTGTGCATTAGCCATCGTAGAATGAAATGGGATTATTTATGTATTTATACATATTTTGAGAAATAATCACAACTAGATCTGCTACTGTCCCATGCAGATATGAAAGCTTTCATATTCATCGTCACGTATCATTGATTGTATCAAGTATCCTAAATAAAAGGATAAGAAGAAAAAATTATCAAAATTGGTCAAAAACTCGCGAAGTTACAAGTCTAAATATAGTATGAAACATTGCACCCAGGCATAACAATAATCTGAAAACTAAAGGGAAATAACTGAAACTTGTATTACTGTAATGAGACGGATGAGAAAATGAAATGAAAATGGCGGGAAAAAAAAATAAAAATGTCAGGTTGGACAGGCGACCTTACTCCTTGTCACGTACAACCGGGCATTCGAAAACACGCTAGTTAACTCAATGACAGGCGCGCGTGCTAGCCATTCAGCCATCCAACCCCCCTTTGAAATCCGACACGTGCAATATGTCATATAGGAAGAATAAGAAGTCGCTCACAACAAAATGGTAAATTAATGAGTTTAGGTCAAAAGGTTGAGCTACTATTTTAGAGTACTTTATAGTTTTAAAGAGACACGTTAAGGGTTGTTCATAGTTAAATGAAAGTTTAATTTTAAATAAGACCAATAAAATTAGGATTTAATAATGCCCGACAAATATTTCCAATATGTTTGGTTATAAGTAGGAAATCATGACGACTTCTTAAGCATGTTTTTAAACAAAGGATCATAGACTGAATTATACAAGAATGGCACTCTGCAATAAAAAAAACTGGCCAAAGCAAGATTTCTATGCAGAAATTAAATAATTGCTAGAACCAGAAAAATATTTATCCACTACAATAAATAAGCAACATAGAGAAAATGAAATGAAATTGAATGGGGTTTAACGTCCTACTGTTCTGTTCCTAAAATGGGCTAATGAAGACTGGCATATGCCATAAAGTGTGCAATGAGGGAAATTTTACCCGGGCAGCGGCGTTACGGCCTACGAGGTTGGACAGGCGACCATACTCCTTGTCACGTACAACCAAGAAATCGAAACAACGCCAGTTGACTCAATGACAGACGTTTTGATACAGAGCGCACGTGCTAACCATTCAGCCACGCAACCTCCCCAAAATCGGCAAATTGCTGACCTACAGCGAGAAACATTTCAACCGGCCCAAATTTTCTATTTGAACAGTTTAATTTGCATGGTACCTTTAGTTATCAACCGAATATTACAAAACTTTTAAAAATAAGCTCCCCCTGACCAGCTTAAGCGTTCGCAATAAACGTTTGCCCCTTAAAATCTGCAAACTGCTGACCTTAAAGTGAGAAACATTACAACCGGGCGAAATTTTCTGTTTTATCACTTTTACAGTACCTTTGATTACCAACCGATTATTACAAAACTTTAAAAATAAAAGAGAAAGAGAGAAATGCGGCCTAATGTCCATTCGACACAAACTAGGTCATTTTGTGACTAACATATGTTTTTTAATTTTATTTAAAAACTCCCCTTGCGCTTACTGGTCTTTAGCCTTTGGGAGGAAACCGAAGGACACGGAGAAAACCCACGAGGTTGGACATCATACTTCATGTCACGTGCAACCTGGAGATCGAAACGACGCTCGTTGACTCAATGACAGACGTTACGATACAGCGCGCAGATGCTAACCATTCAGCCTCCCTGAATTCGGAAAATTGCTGACTTATAGCAAGAAACATTTCAACCGGGCGAAATTTTCTGTTTTAACAGTTTAATGTGCACGGTACTTTAATTGCCAACCGATTATTACAACTGACCAGCTTAATCGTGTGCAATAAACGTTTGGCCTGAATTGAAAGTTCTGCACGGAGAAAGTTCATCTTGATTTCCCGGCGTGGTTCCCCGTTGTCAGTGAGGCAGAACGGGGGGCCTGACAAGCACAGCTGTCTAGTCGTTCGGATGGGATGAAACACCAAGGTCCCGTGTACACATTGGAGTGCACGTAAAATATCCCTAAGCAGTTGGAATTCGATACTGTTGAATAAGCTCTATACGATGACTAAATGTGTAGATTGTAGTCACCCACACTGCATGTTTCGCTTAACAATGAAAGGGTGCCGTTTTCAATTTTCGATCCTTTTGTTCTTCTACTCCAGATATGTTGGACTGTTGATCGATGGTTTCATATAAAAGACTACCAATAAGACTCTTTGTAGAAGAAGTTCCCAAAAAATATTATGTTGACTTTACGAGAAAGACCTCTAAACATGCTCCAAATTGTAAAAATACGACTTTTTGGATTTTCAATCTCTTTTTTTCGGCTATCCCTGATATTTAAAAAAAATGATACAATGATTTCAAACAACAGGCTAGCTATTAGACTCTCTATTGACAAAAGTTTCATCGCCCTCCCTTCATTATAACCGAAGTTATCGTGCCCTAAAGAATCAACAAATCAGCATCCTTATCTCTGCTTACCCTAAGCAGAAAATGCTCATCTTTGAACTCAATCATGACATTGTCCTAGTGAACGTCTACACCAAGTTTAAACATTTTAGCTTAATTAGAAGGAGAGTTATTGTGTTCCAAAGTCCCGGCCCTTCAAATTGCTTCTATTTTTCATTTTCAATTCAAAATGGTGACCATCACGTGACCGAAATCAAAATTCGGATCCGATAGATTTTTAGGCATTCCTTCAAGGATTCTGAAAATATAACTCCCGAGTCTGTAAGTAAAATAGCAAAAAAGCCTTTTTGATTTTTCACGTTTAAAGATGGTGGCACTTCCGGTTCGATCGACAAACTCCATATTTTGTGTACGAATCAGTAATTACTTGTCTAGTATCAAAAAAAAAAAATTAGGTCATTCTGACCTATATTTCGACGATTTTTTTGAAAACTTTGATCCTTAATTTCGTCAAGGGGAGATAATTTAGAACATTTATAATTATATTTTTGAAGTCACATCGGTAACATCTACTTACACACTAAATTTCATGAAAATCGTACAACTATTAAAGAAGTTCTCAAATTGGTCTAAACTTCCGGTTCGAAATCACAGCGACGAATTTTCGAAATTGGAAAATGCGAAACTGCAGATGAAAATGATTTTTTTCAAGGTATTCAAAGAAAAAAGAATTAGTAAAATCGGTCAAAAAATAACAAAGTTACGACTATGCATTGTCAGTTTTTTCGTTCGTAAAATTCGGTGATTTCGGATTCGTAAAACGTTTTGAAAATATATTTAATCAACAGCCACCACCCATTTTTGGGGGGATAGGTAAAAGTTTCAGAACGATCCTATCGTTAGATTCTGAGAAATCCGATTTGTGGACAAAACACAAAAAAAAAATAACAATAACTAGATCTGCTACTGTCCCATGCAGATATGAAAGCTTTCATATTCATCGTCACGTGTCATTGATTGTATCAAGTATCCTAAATAAAAGGATAAGAAGAAAAAATTATCAAAATTGGTCAAAAACTCGCGAAGTTACAAGTCTAAATATAGTATGAAACATTGCACCCAGGCATAACGATAATCTGAAAACTAAAGGGAAATAACTGAAACTTGTATTACTGTAATGAGACGGATGAGAAAATGAAAAGAAAATGGCGGGAAAAAAAAATAAAAATGTCAGGTTGGACAGGCGACCTTACTCCTTGTCACGTACAACCGGGCATTCGAAAACACGCTAGTTAACTCAATGACAGGCGCGCGTGCTAGCCATTCAGCCATCCACCCCCCCCCCCTTTGAAATCCGACACGTGCAATATGTCATATAGGAAGAATAAGAAGTCGCTCACAACAAAATGGTAAATTAATGAGTTTAGGTCAAAAGGTTGAGCTACTATTTTAGAGTACTTAATAGTTTTAAAGAGACACGTTAAGGGTTGTTCATAGTTAAATGAAAGTTAAGACCAATAAGACCAATAAAATTAGGATTTAATAATGCCAGACAAATATTTCCAATATGTTTGGTTATAAGTAGGAAATCATGACGACTTCTTAAGCATGTTTTAAACAAAGGATCATAGACTGAATTATACAAGAATGGCACTCTGCAATAAAAAAAAACTGGCCAAAGCAAGATTTCTATGCAGAAATCAAATAATTGCTAGAACCAGAAAAATATTTATCCACTATAATAAATAAGCAACATAGAGAAAATGAAATGAAATTGAATGGGGTTTAACGTCCTACTGTTCTGCTCCTAAAATGGGCTAATGAAGACTGGCATATGCCATAAAGTGTGCAATGAGGGAAATTTTACCCGGGCAGCGGCGTTACGGCCTACGAGGTTGGACAGGCGACCATACTCCTTGTCACGTACAACCAAGAAATCGAAACAACGCCAGTTGACTCAATGACAGACGTTTTGATACAGAGCGCACGTGCTAACCATTCAGCCACGCAACCTCCCTAAAATCGGCAAATTGCTGACCTACAGCGAGAAACATTTCAACCGGCCCAAATTTTCTATTTGAACAGTTTAATTTGCATGGTACCTTTAGTTATCAACCGAATATTACAAAACTTTTAAAAATAAGCTCCCCCTGACCAGCTTAAGCGTTCGCAATAAACGTTTGCCCCTTAAAATCTGCAAATTGCTGACTTTAAAGTGAGCAACATTACAACCGGGCGAAATTTTCTGTTTTATCACTTTTACAGTACCTTTGATTACCAACCGATTATTACAAAACTTTAAAAATAAAAGAGAAAGAGAGAAATGCGGCCTAATGTCCATTCGACACAAACTAGGTCATTTTGTGACTAACATATGTTGTTTAATTTTATTTAAAAACTCCCCTTGCGCTTACTGGTCTTTAGTCTTTGGGAGGAAACCGAAGGACACGGAGAAAACCCACGAGGTTGGACATCATACTTCATGTCACATGCAACCTGGAGATCGAAACGACGCTCGTTGACTCAATGACAGACGTTACGATACAGCGCGCACATGCTAACCATTCAGCATCCCTGAATTCGGAAAATTGCTGACTTGTAGCAAGAAACATTTCAACCGGGCGAAATTTTCTGTTTTAACAGTTTAATGTGCACGGTACTTTAATTGCCAACCGATTATTACAACTGACCAGCTTAATCGTGTGCAATAAACGTTTGGCCTGAATTGAAAGTTCTGCACGGAGAAAGTTCATCTTGATTTCCCGGCGTGGTTCCCCGTTGTCAGTGAGGCAGAACGGAGGGCCTGACAAGCACAGCTGTCTAGTCGTTCGGATGGGATGAAACACCAAGGTCCCGTGTACACATTGGAGTGCACGTAAAATATCCCTAAGCAGTTGGAATTCGATACTGTTGAATAAGCTCTATACGATGACTAAATGTGTAGATTGTAGTCACCCACACTGCATGTTTCGCTTAACAATGAAAGGGTGCCGTTTTCAATTTTCGATCCTTTTGTTCTTCTACTCCAGATATGTTGGACTGTTGATCGATGGTTTCATATAAAAGACTACCAATAAGACTCTTTGTAGAAGAAGTTCCCAAAAAATATTATGTTGACTTTACGAGAAAGACCTCTAAACATGCTCCAAATTGTAAAAATACGACTTTTTGGATTTTCAATCTCTTTTTTTCGGCTATCCCTGATATTTAAAAAAAATGATACAATGATTTCAAACAACAGGCTAGCTATTAGACTCTCTATTGACAAAAGTTTCATCGCCCTCCCTTCATTATAACCGAAGTTATCGTGCCCTAAAGAATCAACAAATCAGCATCCTTATCTCTGCTTACCCTAAGCAGAAAATGCTCATCTTTGAACTCAATCATGACATTGACCTAGTGAACGTCTACACCAAGTTTGAACATTCTAGCTTAATTAGAAGGAGAGTTATTGTGTTCCAAAGTCCCGGCCCTTCAAATTGCTTCTATTTTTCATTTTCAATTCAAAATGGTGACCATCACGTGACCGAAATCAAAATTCGGATCCGATAGATTTTTAGGCATTCCTTCAAGGATTCTGAAAATATAACTCCCGAGTCTGTAAGTAAAATAGCAAAAAAGCCTTTTTGATTTTTCACGTTTAAAGATGGTGGCACTTCCGGTTCGATCGACAAACTCCATATTTTGTGTACGAATCAGTAATTACTTGTCTAGTATCAAAAAAAAAAAATAGGTCATTCTGACCTATATTTCGACGATTTTTTTGAAAACTTTGATCCTTAATTTCGTCAAGGGGAGATAATTTAGAACATTTATAATTATATTTTTGAAGTCACATCGGTAACATCTACTTATACACTAAATTTCATGAAAATCGTACAACTATTAAAGAAGTTCTCAAATTGGTCTAAACTTCCGGTTCGAAATCACAGCGACGAATTTTCGAAATTGGAAAATGCGAAACTGCAGATGAAAATGATTTTTTTCAAGGTATTCAAAGAAAAAAGAATTAGTAAAATCGGTCAAAAAATAACAAAGTTACGACTATGCATTGTCAGTTTTTTCGTTCGTAAAATTCGGTGATTTCGGATTCGTAAAACGTTTTGAAAATATATTTAATCAACAGCCACCACCCATTTTTGGGGGGATAGGTAAAAGTTTCAGAACGATCCTATCGTTAGATTCTGAGAAATCCGATTTGTGGACAAAACACAAAAAAAAAATAACAATAATAATCTTAACAGAAACAATAAGCTTTCATATGTAATATGAAAGCTTAATAATCTTAACAGAAACAATAAGCTTTCATATGTAATATGAAAGCTTAATGAACTGAATTTCGATCACTTGTCAGCTTCTTGTTGAACTGTCGTATATTATTTTATTAATTAATGAGTGAGTTGAATTTAAATGAACTATATTAATATATTAAAAATTTGAACAAAGTAAAGTATAGATTAAGAAAACTATAGTAAGTGAGTTAAATTTAAGTGAACTATATTAATAATGACTGGTCCCTACCTCATTAACGCCTTTAATCCGTTCTTAACCCATCAAAGAGTGCCGCGGTCGACTTTCCAAACTCTGGTGAGTCGGCGTAATGGGAAGACACCTAATAAACATTATACTTGTTATCGTGATTATCTGTTTTTTTAGTGATCAGTAGTTACACGATCAACGGATTTAAGTTAATTGGCTTGAGATTGATTATTCTATCGTTCGTGATTTGTTGCCGTTGTTTTTAGTGATTAGTCGTTACACGCGTACAATCAGTGGAACTGGAAACCATATACATTGATGTTAATTAATTCACCTCCAAAGGCAGATTAAGGCCTTTGATATTCTCGTGGCTTTAAACCAGATTGCTGCGTATGGAGCTCTTCTGATCACGCTATTTCCCAGTGGTTATTTGTAGATTCTTTTTTTGTTAAGAATTTATAAATCACTTTTCGATGTTTTAACTATGTTTTAATAATTAACTGTTTTGCAGATTGAATATTGGCCTATATATGATTAGGATTTCTCTGAATCATTATTTTAATTTTGTACATAATAAAAGTTTTATAAGTTGCCTATGTGTTTTATTTCTCCAATAAATATACTTTATCATGCAAACCATGGGATCTACTATACTAGTTACTATATGTATCGGATATTTATCGGCTTTGGCCTCTATCCGAAATCATCCGCTATTATAGTAACTAGATCTGCATCTGAAACTAAATCTGAAAATACCACTATTTCTTGAACATGAACCACCCAATTCCATACAAAGAAAATAATGTGGTAATAAATACTCCTTGTATATTTGGATTCAAACGTGCATTCACAATGCATTGCATAGCCTACTCTATATTTATAGTGGCAGTCGTTTTCTCTTTCCACATGTGGACGGAATATTCAATTTTTATGGCCTACTGAATTATAAAGATCGTCAATTTGTATTTCTCCTTTTTTACTGAAATAAACTAACAGTAGAAACTCGATTTCGACATCCTCGACTGCTGTCAGTAGTAATACTATATATGGGTCATTCCATAAATGAGGGTTCCAATTGAAAATTCATACATATCATTGCTCAAAGCAGCAAAAATACCTATTTTCTGATCACCAATTATTTAAAAAAGTAATTCATCATGTAATATGTTTAATTATTTTATACTTATGTTCTATAAAAACATAGAAAATCGGTTTGTGGTTAAAAATTTTTATGTTGCAATTCATGGTGTCCCTGAAATTTTGTGTTACGTTTTGGGGACATTTTTTACTTAACATTTTAACAACTAGACCATACGTCAGAGAGAGATTGTTAGTTTACCGTCACATGATACACATATCCAAAGCAGTCGATGGCCCGGCGAATAGATATTTTCTGAATAAGTTCGAATCAAAGTTTAATGTCCCAGTATTTACGTTGTGATCGAAATTACGTTGTGACGCGAATTTTCCTCTTGCATACGGTGCATAAATGCTGAACGTTATAATTGCCGAGTCTAAAATAATAGTATTCTTCGATACCTGAAAATTATCGCTTCCTTGGTATTCGAGAATCACGTGACAAAATGGTTGCAGTGTCGGAATATTATTATAAAAATGGGAAACCAAAAATGTCGTGTCCCTATCATTAACGAGATATTGTATTAGTATACACGTATGTAACTAATGCTCCATTATTTTCTTTGCTTCCCTGTGACAAGCTGACAATTTTGAAATGTTACCTTGCTCTTTCAAGTCTTTTTTAATTAATTTTTTGGCTAAACGGGTTCACAACGTAAGCTATTGAAAGGGACACAAGCAATTCTCAAAGACTGCTACTCATTTTGATTGTTGAAAGTTTTATTTTTTTTTAATATTTGAAAGTTCATTCATTGTTCGAGTTTTAAAGTTCAAATACTATATTAATATGGCTCGATTAAATTATTAGTAGGCAAGTCGTCAACATTGGTGTCCCTTTACACGTGAAACTGCAATACTCCGGATCACATTAAACCTTTCCTTGGTGATTTTTCATGATACAATACTGATTTTCAAGTAGGACTACAGTAGTTCATGTCGAGGGTTAGGGTCATATAAACTTCAACAATTTTGTAAAATCTTCTTTTTTTTTAACATCTAAAGACACTTTTAAGTTTGTATCGAGAAGTTGGGAATATCCATGTAATCGACATTGGCTGACAAGAGGTGTTAGCACAAATATTCACTATTTCTGCTTATAGATTTCTTATGAAGGTGCCTCATTTGAATAATAATACATCATAAACACATTAATATATCTTATACATCCACAGAAATTTAGCATTAAAAGTCTAATTTGGTGTCCCTTTACACGAGAAATCTGTACGTAACCTGTCATGTAAAATCGTTCATTACTTTTGTTTGGAACTCAACAATGAGAAATCATTAACTGTCCCTCAAATGGCATACATTACTCCTATTATTGGTATAAGTTTATCAGTGATTGAGATTACTTAAAATTTTAGTACCCATGTCCCACTTTGGACACCTCATTTGTGGAATGACCCATATTGGTAGATAATAGTAGAAACCGATCTGGCCGTAAGAAAATCGTAGGGGTAATCCTATCACGGGGAGTCAACGCACACTGTGTCTATAACAGTGTGAGCTGACTCCTGCAATTGCGCATGCGCTAAACGGTAAACACACACCAGGGACCAACTGAAACTGTGACACCGGAACTGTGAATCGAGTATCCTCGTAATCTTCACAAAAGACTGACCAAAACAGCTGATCACTTTCGCTGTCAATTAAATCCCAGAAATGATATCTAAAATATTTCGTACAATAATTATTGGCCCCCCTGGTTCTGGTAAAGGAACTATTTCATCGCGAATAGTGAAGGATTTTGGAATGAAACACTTATCAAGTGGGGATATTTTACGTAAACAGATATTGGATGGTACAGGTGCGAAAAACATGGGAAAGGTCATTTCGACATGATGATATAATATTTCAGTCAAAATGTCAAAATGCTGATATTTTAACTCTTCTGTCTTCACAAGCTACAATACACCTAACATGTATTTCAAAATGTTGCCAAATCTTAAAACCAACACTATTGTCATCAACTTTGGGTAATTATAAGATCCCATTACTGAGTATAACTAACTGATTACATGATAATTAAATATTCCCACAAGTCAGGAAAAGTGTTAATTATGTTGTAATTTATTATATTCATCTATTGCCATTGTGCAAACACATGAAAAGGTCACTTTGATATCTCATTTCACTAACAGATGGCAGCAAATTGAGCAGTAAGTCTATGGTCGAGAATCCATGACTAGCATATTTTCCGATTATAGATTACAAATATTACAGACTACTGGAACATGTTTGTCAGAATTACAATGTGACAGTTAGTGCTCCTACGGTTAGGACTTTTTGTTATTTGAATAACCGTGGCTATTAACAAGTAACAATTAACCGCTGGGTATCAAGTTTCAACATTAAATAAGCACTCACATCGCTGTATGATTTACAAGCAAGTGGTTTTTAATACATCATTGTACACGTCTGTCAATATCAAGTAATAAGCTTACCGGTACCTACAAATATTAGCTTTGCCCCTCCCTTAAATCCTGTGTTTTTCCTCTTTGTAAGTATTTGAAAAAGTATTAAATATAAAGAAAACAAATGTCGATCATCGAATTCAGAGATTATCATGGCGGAAGTGTTGTACTATTTGGTGATCGAGTTTAATTCACCAGTTCCAATCTCCGCCCTCGGTGCTTTGTTGATAAAACTACTTTATTAAGCTTTCATATTTCATATGAAAGCTTATTGTTTCTGTTAAGATTATTATTATTTTTTTTTTTGTGTTTTTCCTGCAAATCGGATTTCTCAGAATCTAACCATAGAATGTTTTTGAAACTTTGACCTACCCCCCCAAAAATGGGTGGTGGCTGTTGATTAAATATATTTTCAAAACGTTTTGCGAATTCGAAATCACCGAATTTTACGAACGTAAAAACTGACAATGCATAGTCGTAACTTTGTTATTTTTTGACCGATTTTACTCATTCTTTTTTCTTTGAATACCTTGAAAAAAATCGTTTTCATCTGCAGTTTCACATTTTCGAATTTCGAAAATTCGTCGCTGTGATTTCGAACCGGAAGTTTAGACCAATTTGACAACTTCTTTAATAGTTGTACGATTTTCATGAAATTTAGTATACAAGTAGATCTTACCAATGTGACTTCAAAAATATAATTAGAAATTTTCTAAATTATCTCCCCTTGGTGAAATTAAGGATCAAAGTTTTCAAAAAAATCGTCGAAATATAGGTCAGAATGACCTAAAAAATTTTTTCGATACTCGACAAGTAATTACTGATTCCTACACAAAATATGGAGTTTGTCGATCGAACCGGAAGTGCCACCATCTTGAAACATGAAAAATCCCTAAGGCTTTTTTGCTATTTTACTTACAGACACGGGAGTTATATTTTCTGAATCCTTGAAGGATGGCCCAAAAATCGTAGGGAGCAGAATTTTGATTTCGGTCACGTGATGGTCACCATTTTGAATTGAAAATGAAAAGTAGTAGCAATTTGAAGGGCCGAGACTTTGAAACACAATAACTCTCCTTCTAATTGAGCTAGAATGTTCAAACTTGGTGTAGACGTTCACTAGGTAAATGTCATGATTGAGTTCAAAGATGAGCATTTTCTGTCTAGGGTAAGCAGAGATAGGCATGCTGATTTGTTGATTCTTTAGTGCACGATAACTTCGGTTATAATGAAGGGAGGGCTGTGAAACTTTTGTCAATAGAGAGTCCAATAGCTAGCCTGTTGTGTGAAATCATTGTATCATTTATTTTAAATATCAGGGATAGGCGAAAAAAAGAGATTGAAAATCCAAAAAGTCGTATTTTTACAATTTGGAGCATGTTTAGAGGTCTTTCTCGTAAAGTCAACTTAATATTTTTGGGGAACTTCTTCTACAAAGAGTCTTATTGGTAGTCTTTTATATAAAACCATCGATCAACAATCCAACATATCAGGAGTAGAAGAACAAAAGGATCGAACATTGAAAACGGCATCTTTTCATTGTTAAGCGAAACATGCAGTGTGGGTGACTACAATCTACACATTTAGTCATCGTATACAGCTTATTCAACAGTATCGAATTCCAACTGCTTAAGGATATTTTTTTTTTCATCCCATCCGAACGACTAGACAGCTGTGCTTGTCAGGCCCTCCGTTCTGCCTCAATGACAACGGGGAACCACGCCGGGAAATCAAGATGAACTTTTTCCGTGCAGAACTTTCAATTCAGGCCAAACGTTTATTGCATACGATTAAGCTGGTCAGTTGGATCATATTTTCAAAAGTTTAGTAATAATCGGTTGGTAATTAAAGTACCGTGCACATTAAGCTGTTAAAACAGAAAATTTTGCCCGGTTGAAATGTTTCTTGCTATAAGTCAGCAATTTTCCGAATTCAGTGAGGCTGAATGACTGAATGGTTAGCATGTGCGCGCTGTATCGTAACGTCTGTCATTGAGTCAACGGGCGTCGTTTCGATCTCCAGGATGCACGTGACATGGAGTATGATGTCCAACCTCGTGGGTTTTCTCCGTGTCCTTCGGTTTCCTCCCAACGGCTAAAGACCAGTAAGCGCAAGGGGAGTTTTTAAATAAAATTAAAAAACATATGTTAGTCACGAAATGACCTAGTTTGTGTCTAATGGACATTAGGCCGCATTTCTCTTTCTCTTTTATTTTTAAAGTTTTGTAATAAACGGTTGGTAATCAAAGGTACTGTAAAAGTGATAAAACAGAAAATTTCGCCCGGTTGTAATGTTTCTCACTTTAAAGTCAGCAATTTGACGATTTTAAGGGGCAAACGTTTATTGCGAACGATTAAGCTGATCAAGGGGAGCTTATTTTTAAAAGTTTTGTAATATTCGGTTGATAACTAAAGGTACCGTGCAAATTAAACTGTTAAAATAGAAAATTTGGCCCGGTTGAACTGTTTCTCGCTGCAGGTCAGCAATTTGCCGATTTTAGGGAGGTTGCGTGGCTGAATAACGTCTGTCTTTGAGTCAACTGGCGTTGTTTCGATTTCTTGGTTGTACTTAACAAGGAGTATGTTCGCCTGTCCAACTTCGTAGGCCGTAACGCCGCTGCCCAGGTAAAATTTCCCTCATTGCACACTTTATGGCATATGACCGTCTTCATTAGCCCATTTTAGGAGCAGAACAGTAGGACGTTAAACCCCATTCAATTTCATTTCATTTTCTCTATGTTGCTTATTTATTATAGTGGATAAATATTTTTCTGGTTCTAGCAATTATTTAATTTCTGCATAGAAATCTTGCTTTGGCCAGTTTTTTTTATTGCAGAGTGCCATTCTTGTATAATTCAGTCTATGATCCTTTGTTTAAAACATGCTTAAGAAGTCGTCACGATTTCCTACTTATATCCAAACATATTGGAAATATTAGTCTGGCATTATTAAATCCTAATTTTATTGGTCTTATTTAAAATTAAACTTTCATTTAACTATGAACAACCCTTAACGTGTCTCTTTAAAACTATTAAATACTCTAAAACAGTAGCTCAACCTTTTGACCTAAACTCATTAATTTACCATTTTCTTGTGAGCGACTTCTTATTCTTCCTATATGACATATTGCACGTGTCTGATTTCAAAGGAGGGTTGGGTGGCTGAATGGTTAGCACGCGCGCCTTTCATTGAGTTAACTAGCGTGTTTTCAAATGCCCGGTTGTACGTGACAAGGAGTAAGGTCGCCTGTCCAACCTGCCATTTTTAATTTGTTTTTCCCGCCATTTTCATTTCATTTTCTCATCCGTCTCATTACAGTAATACAAGTTTCAGTTATTTCCCTTTAGTTTTCAGATTATTGTTATGCCTGGGTGCAATGTTTCATACTATATTTAGACTTGTAACTTCGAGAGTTTTTGACCAATTTTGATAATTTTTTCTTCTTATCCTTTTATTTAGGATACTTGATACAATCAATGACACGTGACGATGAATATGAAAGCTTTCATATCTGCATGGGACAGTAGCAGATCTAGTTGTTATTGAAATTATTAAAGACTTATAATCAGGCAACTAGAATTATCTACAGCTTGTGTGTGTGATCAAGATGTAATGTAACTCAACTCATAACAGTCGCACCGTATCACACGCCACGGCATGAAAACTGCACTGACTGACTGAGCGAACACGTGACCGACGCAAATTCTCTTCGGCTTCTTAAATTGGTAGATATTTAACAGTAATGATGTCGCATTAATACAGGATGACTATTTTGTAATTGTTCTTGCCTTGGGTTCCCCCGATTATCGAGATTTTAAGACGTGGGTTGTTATCCACCGGTCTCGACTGCTCGGCGAAATATTCTGATTTCAAGATAAATACATCGTGGAATAAAGTGGAATATTTATAAAGAAGAAAGCGCCTGACCTCAGTAACTAACTTCCTGTAACTTGTAAACAATAATATTTAAAACCTGAGAATAACATTTTTTTTATTAGATTCCTGTAAAACAAACAGCTTCATTGACAGGTCATACTGGGCATCTCAAGTTGGTAAGCTTTTATTTCCATCCACTGGAGCCAGGTGTTATGACGTCATATGTGGATTGTGGGTTAGAATAAGGGTTAGGGCTAGCCCTGTTTACATCTCGAGACTGACGAAATCTGCAGGCCACAGCCCTTATCCTAACCCACAATCCACATATGATGTCATAACACCTGGCCCCAGTGGATGGAAAAAAACCACTTACCTCTCAAGTTGACATACATTGTTCAATTTTCAAAATAGCGCTCTCTCGCCATGGAGACATTTGTGGTGGGAGATAACTCCATTTAATGGGGACATCTTCAATTAACCGTACCGCTTATTTCGAACCGTGTAACCGTCCTATTCTAACCGTTTATGATTATCCGACTAACCGTAGGAGCAGTGACAGTCTAATCATAATTAAACAAAAAGATTATGGATATGTTAATGTTTGTATTACTTGCATACAGAGTCAGTTATAAGCCCGATTAAAAGAATATAGAGATGTACAATATCTTAAAGTGCACATAAAATGGACCTGAAAATCTTTCGATAAGTGTAATCCATGGTTACTTTATCCACTTTATCGCGAGTTCACACCAATCTGACTGAAATTAATTCAGCTATCTTCACTCAAAGTCATAAAAATAGACCTCCCATAAAACAACTTTGCAAATTATCAAAAACGTTTTTAATCTCCTCAGAAGACGGAATGTTTATACCTATATACAGTACAGTCGACGTGTGTATTCAGTAACGTCTGACTGATTCCTTCATCTCCCTAATTAAATAAAACAGTTGACTACGAAATAATTTGTTTTGTAATTTAGATTGTTTTATAATGTCCCGCGCTGCCTGCTCAGCAATTTTAATACTATGTTTTAAAGTGACTTTTTGAGAGTCCCTCTACCATCGTATACTGTCCAAAAAACTTGAGATACATTTTTGTCAGAAGAGTATTGTGGTTCTTATTCCTCGAGAGCGTGACTCAGCCTCGAAGCCACGCATCGGCCGTCTCGAGGAACAGCCGCCCTGGATATCTCTTTCCCCACCTCTCTCTGTAACTCGGAGATGGGCTGCCTGTAGGCCAGGGGAATTCCCAGTGAGACTCGGCCGCGAGGAACGGCAGCCTAGGTCGTCGGCCCGAGGAATTCCCACAGAGACTCGGCCGCGAGGCTGGAAGGGCAGTCTAGCTCGTCCATTACCCCGCTTCTGTCTCCCTATTCATAGACGGGCACTCGACTGACCCAAGGAATCCAGTCCCGGGACGGGCAGGCACTGAAATTCCTCAAGAGCGCATCTCGGTCATGAAGCTATATACAGTCGGCGTGTGTATTCATTAACGCCTGACTGATTCCTTAATGCCCCAAATGAAATTCATTTTAATATAAGATCCAATTTAGAATTTGTTTCATAATGTTCGGTTGTTCTCTTCTCTCACGGCAGCGATTTTAATACCCTCTACCATCGTGTGTAGTCCAAACGATTCTAGATACTTTTTTTTGTCAGTAGAGCATTGTGAATTTCAAATGGAGTTACGATAAAAGTTATTCTTTGTGTATAGAAATGGTTATTAATATTATATATTATATAGTTTTAACTACAAATGATGTCAGTCATTTGTATTTCTGTATTTATAGATAAAAGGTTGGGATATCAAGTATTACTATTACTGGGTTATCCAAATTACGGGTAAATACTCTAATTGCATGTGTCGTCTTCATTTGTCACGCGGCCTATTAAAACAAAGGATGCTGAATGGATCTACGGCATAATATGGTATTTTAAATTCACTCTAAAATATACCAATTCAAGCGCTGAAATAAGCGGCCGGAAGCGGACAATGTCTGGACGAATTGACCCCTTTGACAGGCCAAATTGCCTTTCGTCCGGACATAATTGTCCGACCGAGTTTGGGTAAAACAGTAAGCCAAAAATTTGTGAAATTGAGTCGATCGCTAATTATTACTAGACTCGAAAATCCAGCCACAAAAATATCAACGACCCAAGTCATAGTGAAAATGTTACTTTTTATATCTAGGCTGCGTGCAGATAAATAAAATCAACAATTTTTAGAATCGGCTTTTTTACGCTGGTTGTATCAACGACCCGAGTCCTAGTAAAAATATAACTATTTTTTATAGAATCGGCTCAATATCCAGGCCCAAAAATATCAACGACCAGAGTCATAGTGAAAATGTTACTATTTATATCTCGACCGCATGCAGATAAAATAATCAATAATTTTTAGAATCGTTTTTTTTATGCTGATTATATGAACGAACTGAGTCATAGTAAATATATTACTATTTTGTTTGGAATCGGCTCTTTCACGCTGGTTATATCAACGACCCGAGTCATAGTAAAAATATCACTATTTACATGTATCTCGGCCGCGTGAAGATATAATAATGAATAATATTGAGAATAGGCTTTTACGCTGGTTATTCGAGTATACGCGTAGTAGCTAGCTTTGCGTTACTTTCGTATATGATTAGCTCTAAATCACACCGAACATGCCATGTAATTATACAAATTATTAGTAATAATATTTTAAATGTTACAAGAAAATGTTCAAGTTGATTATGGGTGTAATTAGGAGAGACTTTTATACGAAAATTAAAATATCTCACTTTATTGGACACTTACGATGTGAATGTAAATAGAAGAGCCTCGAAACATGTCGAATAAAATAACTTCTTATTATCCCGGCTAGTAGGACCGTTTCAGAAAATTTTAAGACTGGCACTGTGTCTACATACAATAAGAACCGTAGAAAAGTGGGTCAAAAATGACGTAGCAAAATCCAATGCTGACGTGTGGTTAACATACGAAGAAGACGATGGTTTTGTGACTACTCTAAAATGTGAACTCTCTAAATGTAAAGTATTTTAAAATATCAAATATATGAGGGAATTTTCTACAGTATGGAATAATGGTATTTGTCATTCTGAAAATCTGAAATGTCCGGTCGAAAATCAGTTCAGCCTGACATGATATCAGGCTGAAACTTAGCAGTTATTTCAAGGCTTGTAACCAATCACAAATTTGTAAACTATAACAATGTAAGAAAATAATTTGGTTTTTATGATGAGGGAAGTCACATGGTGACTGGACCGTCAATTGATACTTGTCAACTAATAGTGTGTATTGATAGTGCTCAATTGTACCGACAGTGATATATTGTATAGATGATGTGTATAGTATGTGTAGTGCCTGTGACGTCACCAGCCAATCAACGGAATTAAGGTTGTAATTGAAAATTCGAAAACTGTTTTTGGCTCTCAGATACTTAAACTTTAATAACTGAATTAATTTTAATCAGATTAGTTTGAACTTGCTGTAAAATGGATTATGTAACTATTGAGTACACGTACAGAAAAATATTTTTGAGCCATTTATGTGGTCTTTAAACTCAATGGTAGATTATTCCATAAAACAGGTGTTTGAAAACTAAATGAATACTGACCATTCACCATACAAGACTGGTTGAACAGTTTGGGGCGTTAAAAGTAGTTTATCTAATGTGTGTAATGTTTGGCCAGGTGTATAAAGTTCTAAAAGATCTAAGAGGTAAACAGGAGCTAATTAAGTTACTTAACATTTAAAAGTAAGTAATAAAATCTTAAAATCAGATCAATATTTAACAGGTAACCAGCGTAATTTATATAAAACAGGAGTTATGTGGTCATATTTCATAGTTAAAGTAACAAGTTTAGCTGCAGTATTCTGTACTTTGTGTAATTTATCTATAAACTTTAATGGTAAACCATCGAAAAGTGAATTAAAGTTATCTAATCAAGGAGTGACTTGAGGAGTTACAAGTGACTTAGTGACCTCTACCGTTACAAATTTATGTATTTTACCTATAGCACAATTTACAAATATTATTTACTTAAGCTCCCATAAGCATAAAACTATCAAAGATTGCGCCAATATTACTTGCAGAATAAGATGAAAATATTACCAATTACAACAGGGGGGATATCATGTGAACTATAACTCCTTAAATCTCTAACATGATTGACCCTACCGCTGATTCAGTTGCAGCCATTGTTAGTAAAATGAGATATTGCCTCCTTGATGAGCCAAATAGATAGAGAGAAGTTTTATGTTTGTGGAACTGGGAATATTGAATTATGAAATGGGAACCTTCAGAAATTTGATTGGTTAGGCAGTACCGGTAGTTCCAATAATATGATTACCAACAGACGATGATTTCAGATCAAAGTTATGGACCTTTATCAATCTAACCAATTTTGTGGATGATCTTTGTTTGGGCACTAATGCTATCTATAAAAGAATAAATATTTGTTAAACTTTGTTGACTGTAGGGTTACTACAGACAACTTAGCTGTTGTGGGCTTATGTTTCATTGACTGGCAACCTATATCTATCTTTAAGATTTCTTTTGCAGCTGCGGGATCAACTGCTAAACAGTTTATCGATAACGGTCAACTAGTCCCAGATAAATTCATGGTACAACTTATTATTAATGAACTCCAAAATATTCAAGGCAACAGCTGGCTCTTAGATGGTAAAAAATTATAGGATTAATTCTTCTTTTTAGTATTAGGTAGGCCTACATTCCAGGCTATCCTACATATGATGTAAGTTTTTGAAAGAGAAAGATATTTCATTTTTATACGCCAACATTGAAATGTGGTCATATTGTCGTCGCCCCCATCTGTCCGGCGTCCACCCATCTGTCCGGCGTCCACAATTACTTGTGGACGCTGTAGAGGCTAAAGTTAAAATTCGATTGGTTTTAAATTTATACAGTAATTGAGGTTATGAGATGAAGAATCCTATTGATTTTCAGCGATTTCTAATAATTACTGCCAGAGTTTTGGCCCTTGATCACTTGTGGACGCTCTAGAGGCCAAAGTTAATATCCGATTGACGTTACATTTATACACAGTGTTAAGGGTCATGAGTCGAAGAATTATATGGATTTTCAGCGCTTTCTGATGATTACGGCCAGAGTTATGACCCTTTATCACTTCAACAAATCTTGTGGACGCTCTAGAGGCCAAAGTTGATATACCAGGTGTTTATGGTCATGAGAGATAGAAATCTATTGATTTTCAGCAATTTCTGATAATTACTGCCCTTCATCACTTCAAAATATCTGGTTGATGCTCTACTGGCTAAAGTTATCGTCTGCTGGACTAATGATTGATACACAGCGTGTAAGGTCTTGAGACGAACAGGTATATTCATTTTCAATGAATTTTGATAACTTGAACAGCTAAATCCATGATATCAAATGTTTCGTATACTAAATGTTTGCATTGGGCAGAACTTTATAAAAACCAAACAATTTCTAATGATTTTCTAGTAATTACTTAATATGCGACAACTCTTGTTGACTGCCCGGACAATTTAGCTACTTGGATTTAGCTACTTGGAAGTAATGGAGTCAGAGGAGACTAAACCCAGAGATTAGATTTCGTAAGGATCCTAGATCCTTCACAACTTTGCTAAACATCCAAGTTTTCCTTTTGGATAAGCTGCAGTTGAGACACAAGCTGCTCTGTAGGCATATTAGACGCTTTAAGTGGCTATCTTTTTAAAATTTCATGGGAATCATTAGGACCATGAGTGGATGAAGTATGAACCCAATTCATTTTCAATGTTAAGTGACTTATTCATGACAGGACAAACCCCATTGATATTCATTGTTCCCCATCCTTCTGGTCCATTCCCCTGTGCCAATTTTCAAACAAGGCTACGATCGGCATCCACTATGTAACTATAACATTGTACGGCTATTGCAGAATAATGCGTACTAAAGATAAAAGAAGCCACAAAATCTCATAATTGGTGTTATAGAGTTGTATACATAGTCGTCAATAGATTATACTGGGCATTGTGTTGATAATTAATGATGATTGTCTTTAAGTAGAACAATAAAAGTTAATTGATATTTGGGAATCTTATCAAAGGTGTGAAATAGTCCATTCTTAGTAAGAACATTACGTATTCCAGTGCTATTGTGTACATGTAGCAATATTGATAATTCCACATGCTACAAAAATGTCGTGTATATATGGTTTCATCTTAATCCACGATATTCTCGGGGGTGCTAGTGTCGCTAACAGTGAAGTCAGCTGCCCGTTAGACTTTAGATATTTTGTTCTTCATTTTTAGGATTTATGTCACAATTCTGCAGTCCGTAATGCTGTACAAGATTGACTAAAACCAATAAATGTAAGAAATATGCTGTTGATAATTATATATTTATCTTCATATCGAACTTATAATTATCTAGGTCAGTTTGTTTTCTACAGAGCATGTGGTAATTACGTATCAGCCACTGAAATGATTTTTTTACGGCCAATTCAGCTATGTCGATTATTTAACTAGCCAAAAAGGAATATTTGATTAATTAATGCCTTACTGGTATTTCATTTTTAAGTCCAATATAATTTTTTGTGTACCTCGTGCTGAAAAAATGGTGTAGACACGTGAATTCACAATACCCTACCATGAATAAAAAACATGAAATATGAATTTACTTTGCAAAGTTTTCGTGCGTTATCATCCAGGGTTTATGGTCCGCTTGTGGTCCAGCCTTCGACAATGGGTTATATGCTCAATCTAGTTGGGGGTGTAAGATTGAACATATATTAATTGAACAACTCACTTCTTCTTGGTCTAATCTTATATTATCTAACACTTTTTAACAATAACAATATATACACAATATTGACCCACAGGTTAGGTGACTTAATAAGGAACAGCATCTAAGAAATAACTTATCAGAGACCTGCCCTTCAGTATGTCCTACTGCCTGCCTGTGGTCAACTGTCTCACATCTACAATCATTCCTCTAATATAACATTAGAGGTTGCTTAGTAACAATAAAGAATTATATATATATTTAAACTTAATAATATTTTATAGTTGTTAATGGGGTAGTATTTAATTGACATCCATTCATCCATTTGCTGGGGTGACTACATGGCCTTGATTATGTGTTTATAGATGGATTATCTCATTACTACTATTGTCTCTAATCTCTATCATAGCAGCTGGCCATGGAGAACTGACTAGATAATCCATCTTGGAGCCAAGTTGTGGTGTCAATTCTAATACTAGGTGAATGGCTGTATTAAATATTACCTGGTCATATATGGACGCCCCCTATTTAAGTGTCGACCCGACACTCAAGACAATATTCTTAAGTTTTTAACTCAACATTTTTCATTATATTCAAATTTCCAAAGATGAATCAGAGTTCAATATTTATCAATTGATGTTGTTATTTTGACATGAAACTCAAGGATCCTCAAATAATATCCAATATTTAAGACATAAAAACATATCCTACAGTAGTTAGTAAAGGATTCATAAAAATGACAACGTAATAATTTAAATAAAAAAAAAATAAAATGCATTAAGTAGGCATAAACGATTAAACGATTACCGTTCAATTAAAAAAAAAAAAAAAAAAAAAAAAAAAGTGCCATGCTTCATAAATGCATATATATGTATAATAATTACTATCTCTATGCAGTACAGCTCTATTCTGATCTTGTTTTGCATGTCAGACACTAAAGGATTATTCTTCCAATTTCTGCTGCTATTCGATCATTAGTCACTTGTTAGGCATGATTAAAATCTGCCTTACAAATTTGAATGACACCTTACGATTATGTATATATATACACATGGCATTATAATAATATAATATAGTAACGTGAAGTCTGAACACTGATATTGTGAACACATATAAAAAAATATAGGACTGTTCATCATGATCACCAGTAAAATAGGTGTGATGTATATTAACACAATAGC
The DNA here is from genome assembly GCA_036850965.1 of Patella caerulea. NCBI lineage: Eukaryota > Metazoa > Mollusca > Gastropoda > Patellidae > Patella > Patella caerulea. The sequence goes on along the minus strand of JAZGQO010000008.1, from coordinate 35,551 downwards.
ATTATAATAATATAATATAGTAAGTAAAGTATGAACATTAATATTATGACCACATATACAATTAAAAAAATATATATATATAGGAATGTGCATCATTGATCACCAGTAAAATAGGTGTGATGTCAATTACCACAATAGCCTCCATATCAGATAAATATAGCTTTCTACATATTACATATGAAAGCTTATTGTTTCTGTTAAGATTATTAGGGTTTCACACTGCGTAGCTTGTGTGAAACACTATTGTTTTTGTTAAAATTATTAGGGTTTCACACTGCGTAGCTTGTGTGAAACACTATTGTTTTTGTTAAAATTATTATTAGGGTTTCACACTGCGTAGCTTGTGTGAAACACTATTGTTTTTGTTAAAATTATTATTCTTATTATTATTAGGGTTTCACACTGCGTAGCTTGTGTGAAACACTATTGTTTTTGTTAAAATTATTATTCTTATTAGGGTTTCACACTGCGTAGCTTGTGTGAAACACTATTGTTTTTGTTAAAATTATTATTCTTATTATTAGGCTTTCAGACTTTCGTCTGAAAGCCTATTGAGATTACTAAAATTATTATTAGGCTTTCAGACTTTCGTCTGAAAGCCTATTGAGATTACTAAAATTATTATTATTATTATTATTAGGCTTTCAGACTTTCGTCTGAAAGCCTATTGAGATTACTAAAATTATTATTATTATTAAGCTTTCATATTACATATGAAAGCTTATTGTTTCTGTTAAAGTTATTATTATTATTATTTTTTTTTTTGTGTGTTTTCTGCAAATCGGATTTCTCAGAATCTATCCATAGGATCTTTCTGAAATTTTGACCTACCCCCCCAAAAATGGGGTGCGAACCTTGATTAAATATATTTTCGAAACGTTTTACGAATCCGAAATCACCGAATTTTACGAACGAAAAAAATGACAATGCATAGTCGTAACTTTGTTATTTTTTGACCGATTTTACTAATTCTTTTTTCTTTGAATACCTTTAAAAAAACCATTTTCATCTGCAGTTTCACATTTTCGAATTTCGAAAATTCGTCGCTGTGATTTCGAACCGGAAGATTAGACCAATTTGACAACTTCTTAAATAGTTGTACGATTTTCATGAAATTTAGTATCTAAGTAGATCCTACCGATGTGACTTCAAAAATATAATTAGAAATTTTCTAAATTATCTCCCCTTGACGAAATTAAGGATCAAAATTTTCAAAAAAATCATCGAAATATAGGTCAGAATGACCTGATTTTTTTTTTGGATACTAGATAAGTAATTACTGATTTGTACACAAAATATGGAGTTTGTCGATCGAACCGGAAGTGCCGCCATATTTAAAAGTGAAAAATCAATAAGGCTTTTTTGCTATTTTACTTACAGACTCGGGAGTTATATTTTCTGAATCCTTGTAGGAAGGCCTAAAAAATGTCGCGAATAGAATTTTGATTTCGGTCACGTGATGGTCACCATTTTGAATTGAAAATGAAAAATAGAAGCAATTTGAAGGGTCGGGACTTTGGAACACAATTAGTCTCCTTCTAATTAAGCTAGAATGTTCAAACTTGGTGTAGACGTTCACTAGGTCAATGTTATGATTGAGTTCAAAGATGAGCATTTTCTGCTTAGGGTAAGCAGAGATAAACAAGCTAATTTGTTGATTCTTTAGGGCACGATAACTTCGGTTATAATGAAGTTAGGGCGGTGAAACTTTTGTCAATAGAGAGTCTAATAGCTAGCCTGTTGTGTGAAATCATTGTATTATTTTTTCTAAATATCAGGGATAGCCGAAAAAAAGAGATTGAAAACCCAAAAAGTCGTATTTTTACAATTTGGAGCATGTTTAGAGGTCTTTCTCGTAAAGTCAACATAATATTTTTTGGGAACTTCTTGTACAAAGAGTCTTATTGGTAGTCTTTTATATGAAACCATCGATCAACAGTCCAACATATCAGGAGTAGAAGAACAAAAGGATCGAACATTGAAAACGGCACCCTTTCATTGTTAAGCGAAACATGCAGTGTGGGTGACTACAATCTACACATTTAGTCATCGTATAGAGCTTATTCAACAGTATCGAATTCGAACTGCTTAGGGATATTTTACGTGCACTCCAATGTGTACACGGGACCTTGGTTTTTCGTCCCATCCGAATGACTAGACAGCTGTGCTTGTCAGGCCCTCCGTTCTGCCTCACTGACAAGGGGAACCACGCCGGGAAATCGAGATGAACTTTCTCCGTGCAGAACTTTCAATTCAGGCGAAAACGTTTATTGCATACGATTAAGCTGGTCAGTTGGAGCTTATTTTCAAAAGTTTTGTAATAATCGGTTGGTAATTAAAGTACCGTGCACATTAAACTGTTAAAACAGAAAATTTCGCCCGGTTGAAATGTTTCTTGCTATAAGTCAGCAATTTTCTGAATTCAGGGAGGCTGAATGGCTGAATGGTTAGCATGTGCGCACTGTATCGTAACGTCTGTCATTGAGTCAACGGGCGTCGTTTCGATCTCCAGGTTGCACGTGACATGAAGTATGATGTCCAACCTTGTGGGTTTTCTCCGTGTTCTTCGGTTTCCTCCCAACGGCTAAAGACCTGTAAGCGCAGGGGGAGTTTTTAAATAAAATTAAAAAACATATGTTAGTCCCGAAATGACCTAGTTTGTGTCGAATGGACATTAGGCCGCATTTCTCTCTTTCTCTTTTATTTTTAAAGTTTTGTAATAATCGGTTGGTAATCAAAGGTACTGTAAAAGTGATAAAACAGAAAATAATCGGTTGGTAATCAAAGGTACTGTAAAAGTCATAAAACAGAAAATTTCGCCCGGTTGTAATGTTTCTCACTTTAAAGTCAGCAATTTCCCGATTTTAAGTGGCAAACGTTTATTGCGAACGCTTAAGCTGGTCAGGGGGGAGCTTATTTTTAAAAGTTTTGTAATATTCGGTTGATAACTAAAGGTACCGTGCAAATTAAACTGTTACAATAGAAAATTTGGCCCGGTTGAAATGTTTCTCGCTGTAGGTCAGCAATTTGCCGATTTTAGGGAGGTTGCGTGGCTGAATGGTTAGCACGTGCGCTCTGTATCATAACGTCTGTCATTGAGTCAACTGCCGTTGTTTCGATTTTTTGGTTGTACGTGACAAGGAGTATGGTTGCCTGTCCAACCTCGTAGGCCGTAACCGCCGCTGCCCGGGTAAAATTTCCCTCATTGCACACATTATGGCATATGCCCGTCTTCATTAGCCCATTTTAGGAGCAGAACAGTCGGACGTTAAACCCCATTCAATTTCATTTCATTTTCTCTATGTTGCTTATTTATTATAGTGGATAAATATTTTTCTGGTTCTAGCAATTATTTAATTTCTGCATAGAAATCTTGCTTTGGCCAGTTTTTTTTATTGCAGAGTGCCATTCTTGTTTAAACAAACATGATCCTTTGTTTAAAACATGCTTAAGAAGTCGTCACGATTTCCTACTTATAACCAAACATATTGGAAATATTAGTCTGGCATTATTAAATCCTAATTTTATTGGTCTTATTTAAAATTAAACTTTCATTTAACTATGAACAACCCTTAACGTGTCTCTTTAAAACTATTAAGTACTCTAAAACAGTAGCTCAACCTTTTGACCTAAACTCATTAATTTACCATTTTGTTGTGAGCGACTTCTTATTCTTCCTATATGACATATTGCACGTGTCTGATTTCAAAGGGGGGTTGAGTGGCTGAATGGTAAGCACGCGCGCCTGTCATTGAGTAAACTAGCGTGTTTTCGAATGCCCGGTTGTACGTGACAAGGAGTAAGGTCGCCTGTCCAACCTGCCATTTTTAATTTTTTTTTCCCGCCATTTTCATTTCATTTTCTCATCCGTCTCATTACAGTAATACAAGTTTCAGTTATTTCCCTTTAGTTTTCAGATTATTGTTATGCCTGGGTGCAATGTTTCATACTATATTTAGACTTGTAACTTCGCGAGTTTTTGACCAATTTTAATAATTTTTTCTTCGTATCCTTTTATTTAGGTTACTTGATACAATCAATGACACGTGACGATGAATATGAAAGCTTTCATATCTGCATGGGACAGTAGCAGATCTAGTTATTATTTTTTTTTTGTGTGTGTTTTCTGCAAATCGGATTTCTCAGAATCTATCCATAGGATCTTTCTGAAATTTTGACCTACCGCCCCAAAAATGGGGTGCGAACCTTGATTAAATATATTTTCGAAACGTTTTACGAATCCGAAATCACCGAATTTTACGAACGAAAAAAATGACAATGCATAGTCGTAACTTTGTTATTTTTTGACCGATTTTACTAATTCTTTTTTCTTTGAATACCTTTAAAAAAAACATTTTCATCTGCAGTTTCACATTTTCGAATTTCGAAAATTCGTCGCTGTGATTTCGAACCGGAAGATTAGACCAATTTGACAACTTCTTTAATAGTTGTACGATTTTCATGAAATTTAGTATCTAAGTAGATCCTACCGATGTGACTTCAAAAATATAATTAGAAATTTTCTAAATTATCTCCCCTTGACGAAATTAAGGATCAAAATTTTCAAAAAAATCATCGAAATATAGGTCAGAATGACCTGATTTTTTTTTTGGATACTAGATAAGTAATTACTGATTTGTACACAAAATATGGAGTTTGTCGATCGAACCGGAAGTGCCGCCATATTTAAAAGTGAAAAATCAATAAGGCTTTTTTGCTATTTTACTTACAGACTCGGGAGTTATATTTTCTGAATCCTTGTAGGAAGGCCTAAAAAATGTCGCGAATAGAATTTTGATTTCGGTCACGTGATGGTCACCATTTTGAATTGAAAATGAAAAATAGAAGCAATTTGAAGGGTCGGGACTTTGGAACACAATTACTCTCCTTCTAATTAAGCTAGAATGTTCAAACTTGGTGTAGACGTTCACTAGGTCAATGTTATGATTGAGTTTAAATATGAGCATTTTCTGCTTAGGGTAAGCAGAGATAAACAAGCTAATTTGTTGATTCTTTAGGGCACGATAACTTCGGTTATAATGAAGGGAGGGCGGTGAAACTTTTGTCAATAGAGAGTCTAATAGCTAGCCTGTTGTGTGAAATCATTGTATTATTTTTTCTAAATATCAGGGATAGCCGAAAAAAAGAGATTGAAAACCCAAAAAGTCGTATTTTTACAATTTGGAGCATGTTTAGAGGTCTTTCTCGTAAAGTCAACATAATATTTTTTGGGAACTTCTTGTACAAAGAGTCTTATTGGTAGTCTTTTATATGAAACCATCGATCAACAGTCCAACATATCAGGAGTAGAAGAACAAAAGGATCGAACATTGAAAACGGCACCCTTTCATTGTTAAGCGAAACATGCAGTGTGGGTGACTACAATCTACACATTTAGTCATCGTATAGAGCTTATTCAACAGTATCGAATTCCAACTGCTTAGGGATATTTTACGTGCACTCCAATGTGTACACGGGACCTTGGTTTTTCGTCCCATCCGAATGACTAGACAGCTGTGCTTGTCAGACCCTCCGTTCTGCCTCACTGACAAGGGGAACCACGCCGGGAAATCGAGATGAACTTTCTCCGTGCAGAACTTTCAATTCAGGCGAAAACGTTTATTGCATACGATTAAGCTGGTCAGTTGGAGCTTATTTTCAAAAGTTTTGTAATAATCGGTTGGTAATTAAAGTACCGTGCACATTAAACTGTTAAAACAGAAAATTTCGCCCGGTTGAAATGTTTCTTGCTATAAGTCAGCAATTTTCTGAATTCAGGGAGGCTGAATGGCTGAATGGTTAGCATGTGCGCACTGTATCGTAACGTCTGTCATTGAGTCAACGGGCGTCGTTTCGATCTCCAGGTTGCACGTGACATGAAGTATGATGTCCAACCTTGTGGGTTTTCTCCGTGTTCTTCGGTTTCCTCCCAACGGCTAAAGACCTGTAAGCGCAGGGGGAGTTTTTAAATAAAATTAAAAAACATATGTTAGTCCCGAAATGACCTAGTTTGTGTCGAATGGACATTAGGCCGCATTTCTCTCTTTCTCTTTTATTTTTAAAGTTTTGTAATAATCGGTTGGTAATCAAAGGTACTGTAAAAGTGATAAAACAGAAAATAATCGGTTGGTAATCAAAGGTACTGTAAAAGTGATAAAACAGAAAATTTCGCCCGGTTGTAATGTTTCTCACTTTAAAGTCAGCAATTTCCCGATTTTAAGTGGCAAACGTTTATTGCGAACGCTTAAGCTGGTCAGGGGGGAGCTTATTTTTAAAAGTTTTGTAATATTCGGTTGATAACTAAAGGTACCGTGCAAATTAAACTGTTACAATAGAAAATTTGGCCCGGTTGAAATGTTTCTCGCTGTAGGTCAGCAATTTGCCGATTTTAGGGAGGTTGCGTGGCTGAATGGTTAGCACGTGCGCTCTGTATCATAACGTCTGTCATTGAGTCAACTGCCGTTGTTTCGATTTTTTGGTTGTACGTGACAAGGAGTATGGTTGCCTGTCCAACCTCGTAGGCCGTAACCGCCGCTGCCCGGGTAAAATTTCCCTCATTGCACACATTATGGCATATGCCCGTCTTCATTAGCCCATTTTAGGAGCAGAACAGTCGGACGTTAAACCCCATTCAATTTCATTTCATTTTCTCTATGTTGCTTATTTATTATAGTGGATAAATATTTTTCTGGTTCTAGCAATTATTTAATTTCTGCATAGAAATCTTGCTTTGGCCAGTTTTTTTTTATTGCAGAGTGCCATTCTTGTTTAAACAAACATGATCCTTTGTTTAAAACATGCTTAAGAAGTCGTCACGATTTCCTACTTATAACCAAACATATTGGAAATATTAGTCTGGCATTATTAAATCCTAATTTTATTGGTCTTATTTAAAATTAAACTTTCATTTAACTATGAACAACCCTTAACGTGTCTCTTTAAAACTATTAAGTACTCTAAAACAGTAGCTCAACCTTTTGACCTAAACTCATTAATTTACCATTTTGTTGTGAGCGACTTCTTATTCTTCCTATATGACATATTGCACGTGTCTGATTTCAAAGGGGGGTTGAGTGGCTGAATGGTAAGCACGCGCGCCTGTCATTGAGTTAACTAGCGTGTTTTCGAATGCCCGGTTGTACGTGACAAGAAGTAAGGTCGCCTGTCCAACCTGCCATTTTTAATTTTTTTTTCCCGCCATTTTCATTTCATTTTCTCATCCGTCTCATTACAGTAATACAAGTTTCAGTTATTTCCCTTTAGTTTTCAGATTATTGTTATGCCTGGGTGCAATGTTTCATACTATATTTAGACTTGTAACTTCGCGAGTTTTTGACCAATTTTAATAATTTTTTCTTCGTATCCTTTTATTTAGGTTACTTGATACAATCAATGACACGTGACGATGAATATGAAAGCTTTCATATCTGCATGGGACAGTAGCAGATCTAGTTATTAGGGTTTCACACTGCGAAGCTTGTGTGAAACACTATTGTTTTTGTTAAAATTATTATTCTTATTATTATTATTCTTCTTTTGTTTTGAGTAGATCTCAGCAACTGCTTGTCGCATCGTTACGATTTCTTCGGTTTTACTGGGAAAGTGGGTGTGACTTAGAGGATAAAGCTATTTTGAACGTTCTGCGACAATGCGAAATGTCCGAAATCACCAAATTATCGTTTTTTAAAATATTGCAGTAATTTTAACAATAATCATTGAATTTTAACTTTCGATACATTTTGGCATAGCCGGAGACAGGGCACATAGCTACACTACTTTCGATTTTTGATTTTCGGTAAATCTTCAAAGATATTAGGCGCCAAATTTTGAAAATTTAAAATTTTACAAAAAACTTTTTTATTTATGAATATTTTTAGTCGTAGTATGCACAGAATTAAAGGGTCATCTGACTAGTGCAAAAATGTTAAAGAATTTTGTCTCAGTAATTTACCTTGGCCGCCATTGGCTAATTCAGTTTTTAAGTCCTAGATTAATTTTTTATTGTTCGATTTGTATAAAACAAAGTTCATATGCTTCGTTGTATCAATTGTCATTTTTTTTATTACCAAAAGTTTTATCTGTCGGCACCGGAAGTGGCATAATTTTACCAAAAACTACAATTTTGACAGTTATTTTCCTTCTTCGAAAAGAAATATTATTTTTTGGAAAAATTATTTGACTCAAAGAGTGTGCCCTTTCAAGGCGCAAAAAATGTAGGAAGCAGTTTTTTTAATTTCGATTTCATTTTCGAGCAAATTCGATTAAGAGGCTAAAAATGGTGTAAAATTGTCCTATTTACAACCTATTCAGGCTTTTCAGATTTTAAAATATTTCTTCGTAACTTTTATAAACTTGTAGCTATAATCCATACGAAGAAAATGTATGTTAAAATTCGTTTGTACTATAAGCAGTTACCAAGAAATGGGCAGTTCTGTACAAGTCACTGTTTTCGTTATTTTGCCTGTAAAATAGTCAATTATGATTGGATTTTTATAAAAGTGACATCATTTGATTCAAAAAGCACGTAGCGTCATATCAAGTTGATTACAATTTAAAATTGACACCGGAAGTGACATCATTTGGTCAAAAAATGCATTTTAAACTTTTTAAATCAATGTTTTATTCAACCAAGAATAACTTAATATGTATTAATAATTTTAACTTTTGGTTTAAATTCACATATAAACAAAACTCATATGGTCATATAGATATCTTAAAATGGTTTCTAACTTGTTCGGTTGCCGAGAAATAGACGGTTTTCTACAGGTCACTTTTGAAGGTTTCGGGGCCATAAAAGTGTCAATTATTATTCGATTTTCATAAACGTCACACCATGTTATACCTAATGCCATTTGGGATTTCATACAAGTAATTTAAGATTTTCATTATCACCGGAAGTAACGTCATTTTGGCAAAAACTGTATTTTTAGCCTCTAAAACAGATATTTTATTCAAATGAGTCTGTTTTGAAATATTTTTCAAAGTATGGTATTTGATGCCAATCAACAAATAGAATGAACCCATACGATCATACAGATACCACAAAATGGTTTCTAACTTGTACGGTTGCAGAGAAATGGCCGATTTCCTACAAGTCACTTTTCAAGTTTTTTGGTCTTTAAAAGTGGCAATTATTATTCGATTTACATAAAAATTTCCACTATATGATATCGTATGCCATTTCTGATTTCATAAGACTAATTGAACATTTGCATTAACACCGGGAGTAATTTAATTTTGTCAAGATCATTTACAAGTAACAAATGTATAAAATGAATTGATATTGCTGGATTTTGTTGATTCTGCGTCCATTTTATTTGTGTGCAAAGTGGTTTCGCTGGTACCGGAAGTGACATATGTTCAAGGGTAACTTGGCACCGGAAGTGACATGTTTAAGGGTAACGTGGCACCATTGAAACCCGTCATTCCTGCATGCAGGTCTAGTTATTAGGGTTTCACACTGCGTAGCTTGTGTGAAACACTATTGTTTTTGTTAAAATTATTATTCTTATTATTATTATTATTATTATTCAGATTCCAATTTGAATAGATCTCAGCAACTACGTGTCGCATCGTTACGATTTCTTCGGTTTTACTGGGAAAGTGGGTGTGACTTAGAGGATAAAGCTATTTTGAATGTTCTGCGACAATGCGAAATGTCCGAAATCACCGAAGTTATCGTTTTTGAAAATATTGCAGTAATTTTAACAATAATCATTGGATTTTAACTTTCGATCCATTTTGGCATAGCCTGAGACAGGGCACATAGCTACGCTACTTTCGATTTTTGATTTTCGGCAAATCTTCGAAGATATTAGGCGCCAAATTTCGAAAATTTAAAATTTTACAAAAAACTTTTTTATTTATGAATATTTTTTAGTCGTATTGTGCACAGAATTAAAGAGTCATCTGACTAGTGCAAAAATGTTAAAAAATTTTGTCTCAGTAATTTTCCTTGGCCGCCATTGGCTAATTCAGTTTTTCAGTCCTAGATTAATTTTTTATTGTTCGATTTGTATAAAACAAAGTTCATATGCTTTGTTGTCTCAATTGTCATTTTTTTTGTTACCGATAATGTTATCTGTCGGCACCGGAAGTGGCATAATTTTACCAAAAACTACAATTTTGACAGTTATTTTCCTACTTCGAAAACAAATATTATTTTTTTGAAAAATTATATGACTCAAAGAGTGTGTCTTTTCAAGGCGCAAAAATTGTAGGAAGCAGTTTTTTTAATTTCGATTTCATTTTCGAGCAAATTCGATTAAGAGGCTAAAAATGGTGTAAAATTGGCCTATTTACAACCTATCCAGGCTTTTCAGATTTTAAAATATTTCTTCGTAACTTTTATAAACTTGTAGCTATAATACATACGAAGAAAATGTATGTTAAAATTCGTTTGTAATATAAGCAGTTACCAAGAAATGGACAGTTCTGTACAAGTCACTGTTTTCGTTATTTTGCCTGTAAAATAGTCAATTATGATTGGATTTTTACAAAAGTGACATCATTTGATTCAAAAAGCACGTAGCGTCATATCAAGTTGATTACAATTTAAAATTGACACCGGAAGTGACATCATTTGGTCAAAAAATGCATTTTAAACTTTTTAAATCAATGTTTTATTCAACCAAGAATAACTTAATATGTATTAATAATTTTAACTTTTGGTTTAAATTCACATATAAACAAAACTCATATGGTCATATAGATATCATAAAATGGTTTCTAACTTATTCGGTTGCCGAGAAATAGACGGTTTTCTACAGGTCACTTTTGAAGGTTTCGGGGCCATAAAAGGGTCAATTAGTATTCGATTTTCATAAACGTCACACCATGTTATACCTAATGCCATTTGGGATTTCATACAAGTAATTTAAGATTTTCATTATCACCGGAAGTAACGTCATTTTGGCAAAAACTGTATTTTTAGCCTTCAAAACAGATATTTTATTGAAATGAGTCTGTTTTGAAATCTTTTTCAAATTATGGTATTTGATGCCAATCAACAAATAGAATGAACCCATACGATCATACAGATACCACAAAATGGTTTCTAACATGTACGGTTGCAGAGAAATAGCCGATTTTCTACAAGTCACTTTTCAAGTTTTTTGGTCTTTAAAAGTGGCAATTATTATTCGATTTACATAAAATTTTCACTATATGATATCGTATGCCATTTCTGATTTCATAAGACTAACTGAACATTTTCATTAACACAGGAAGTAATTTAATTTTGTCAAGATCATTTACAAGTAACAAATGTATAAAATGACTTGATATTGCTGGATTGATTGGTTGATTCTGCGTCCATTTTATTTGTGTGCAATGTTAATTTGGAAACCTGTTTAGTGGTTTCGTTGGTACCGGAAGTGACATATGTTCAAGGGTAACTTGACACCGGAAGTGACATGTTTAAGAGTAACTTGGCACCAGTGAAACCCGTCATTCCTGCATGCAGGTCTAGTTCTTATTATTATTATTCTTCTTTTGTTTTGAGTAGATCTCAGCAACTGCTTGTGGCATCGTTACGATTTTTTCGGTTTTACTGGGAAAGTGGGTGTGACTTAGAGGATAAAGCTATTTTGAACGTTCTGCGACAATGCGAAATGTCCGAAATCACCAAATTATCGTTTTTTAAAATATTGCAGTAATTTTAACAATAATCATTGAATTTTAACTTTCGATACATTTTGGCATAGCCGAAGACAGGGCACGTAGCGACACTACTTTCGATTTTTGATTTTCGGTAAATCTTCAAAGATATTAGGCGCCAAATTTTGAAAATTTAAAATTTTACAAAAAACTTTTTTATTTATGAATATTTTTTAGTCGTATTATGCACAGAATTAAAGAGTCATCTGACTAGTGCAAAAATGTTAAAGAATTTTGTCTCAGTAATTTACCTTGGCCGCCATTGGCTAATTCAGTTTTTAAGTCCTAGATTAATTTTTTATTGTTCGATTTGTATAAAACAAAGTTCATATGCTTCGTTGTATCAATTGTCATTTTTTTTATTACCAAAAGTTTTATCTGTCGGCACCGGAAGTGGCATAATTTTACCAAAAACTACAATTTTGACAGTTAGGTACCATTTTTCGAAAACAAATATTATTTTTTGGAAAAATTATTTGACTCAAAGAGTGTGCCCTTTCAAGGCGCAAAAAATGTCGGAAGCAGTTTTTTTAATTTCGATTTCATTTTCGAGCAAATTCGATTAAATGGCTAAAAATGGTGTAAAATTGACCTATTTACAACCTATTCAGGCTTGTCAGATTTTAAAATATTTCTTCGTAACTTTTATAAACTTGTAGCTATAATCCATACGAAGAAAATGTATGTTAAAATTAGTTTGTAATATAAGCAGTTCCCAAGAAATGGGCAGTTTTGTACAAGTCACTGTTTTCGTTATTTTGCCTGTAAAATAGTTAATTATTATTGGATTTTTATAAAAGTGACATCATTTGATTCAAAAAGCATGTAGCGTCATATCAAGTTGATTACAATTTAAAATTGACACCGGAAGTGACGTCATTTGGTCAAAAACTGCATTTTAAACTTTTTAAATCAATGTTTTATTCAACCATGAATAACTTAATATGTATTAATAATTTTAACTTTTGGTTTAAATTCATATATAAATATAACTCATATGGTCATATAAATATCATAAAATTGTTTCTAACTTGTTCGGTTGCTGAGAAATACACGGTTTTTTACAGGTCACTTTTGAAGGTTTCGGGGCCATAAAAGGGTCAATTATTATTCGATTTTCATAAACGTCACACCATATTATACCTAATGCCATTTGGGATTTCATACAAGTAATTTAAGATTTTCATTATCACCGGAAGTAACGTCATTTTGGCAAAAACTGTATTTTTAGCCTCTAAAACAGATATTTTATTCAAATGAGTCTGTTTTGAAATCTTTTTCAAAGTATGGTATTTGATGCCAATCAACAAATAGAATGAACCCATACGATCATACAGATACCACAAAATGGTTTCTAACTTGTACGGTTGCAGAGAAATAGCCGATTTCCTACAAGTCACTTTTCAAGTTTTTTGGTCTTTAAAAGTGGCAATTATTATTCGATTTACATAAAATTTTCACTATATGATATCGTATGCCATTTCTGATTTCATAAGACTAATTGAACATTTGCATTAACACCGGGAGTAATTTAATTTTGTCAAGATCATTTACAAGTAACAAATGTATAAAATGAATTGATATTGCTGGATTTTGTTGATTCTGCGTCCATTTTATTTGTGTGCAATGTTAAGTGGTTTCGCTGGTACCGGAAGTGACATATGTTCAAGGGTAACTTGGCACCGGGAGTGACATGTTTAAGGGTAACGTGGCACCAGTGAAACCCGTCATTCCTGCATGCAGGTCTAGTTATTATTATTATTATTATTTACCGCGAGGGCCTAGATCTCCATGATCGAAAACAGATATCGATCTGGAATTAGCTTTTCTATCGGGAAACCATGTGGTGGCTACTTGATAAAATATTTTTGAAATTTCTGCGCATACCGGAAGTGACCGAACTTTGTACTTTCTCTAAAAATTGAAAATCGGCCATAGTTTCGTCAATTCTTTATCCATTTTCAAACAAATTACATTTTTGGAATCCCTGAATCTTTTCTGAGACAATGGCTATCTCACATTTTTCAATTTCGAACATTTGTCTATCACTTTTATCGTTCGAAAATTGAAAACATGTTGTTTACGAGACAATTTTTGTTATTTTTCAAAATTTTCAAATTTGACCTACATTTTTGGATACCTGAAGTCCATCCGATTCCAGTAATATAAGTTTCATTCAGAGTTATCGCCCTTTATTTTCTGATTTTTTTCGAATTTTCTTCCCATTTTGCGAGTTTTTGCGGGTTTCGTTTTATGGTAGAATTGACGTTTATGAAACTTCTGGAACATGAAGTTATAGTCCAATACCAACTGATAAAGCAATTTCGACACGGATCTTCAAACCGGAAGTGGTCGAAATAATGTTCAATATTTTGAAAAAAATGCAAAAAATGGATATTTTGGGGGAAAACGCTATTTCTCTGTCCGATATCAATGGATTAAACGAATGAAGGTACCGTTTGATGGCACGATTGTTGGACTATCATATGATACCCCATTCATACGGATACTATGAACAGACAGCAAAATATGGCACGCTGAAAATCAAGTATTTTCTGATTTGGAGCGTTTTTGGACGCCTGTATCTCGAAAACTTAACCTGCAATATTTTTTAAATTTTTTCTATCGAGAGTCCTTTGGGAGGTATTTGACATGAAGCCATCCAATAGGACTTTGAAATGTCTGGAATAGGATAAAAAAGGGACTGAAAATCGAAAAAAGTCGAAAAATCGTGAAATTTTGGAAAATGCTCTACTATTTTTTTATTTTAAGAGATTTTTTAAAAAAGGTTGTATATTCAGATAGCTGACCTAATTACGATTCTAACGATGTATAATATGTATGTAATTATTAAAATTTAATTTTCTATATTTTAAATTTTTTGCATTTTTGGCACTTTTGAACATAGGATTTCTCAGGGGCATTTTATCTGATCAGATAATGTAATATATCATTACAGAGCCCTGTGGCTATTTTAGTGCCCAAACCGGCTATTAGAACTATTCCGACAATAATAACCATACCGGAAGTATTCAAAAAATGAAAAAAAAAGGTAAAAACATTGTCGCACTTGCGAAAAACTTGATTTCTCCCTTAGGTAATAGCGGACCAAAAGAACTAAAGTGTCGCTGGATAGCCCTATTAATGGACCATCATATGGTATCTAAATAATACGATTTCGATGGTAAGGAAATAAATTATTGTATGCCAAAAATCTAGTATTTTCCAATTTTTTAACATTCTGAGACGCCCTTTTCTCGAAAACGACGCCTACGATTTTTCTTAAACGTTTCTTACTCAAAGTCCTGTCAGTTGTCTATATAGGGAATCCAAAATGAAAAGCATTGAAATAATATAACTGGTCCAAAAATGGCATCAAACTTTGAAAAAAATTGAAAAATCGTTAAATTTTTGTAAACGCTCTTTTATTTATGTTTTTTTCCAAAACTGCTCAATGGATGTTTCTGACACTTCTGGTACAGAAAGTTAAGTATCCAAAGAACTTCGTAAAGCTATCACAACAACGATCGTAAAACTGGAAGTAGTCGAAAAAATGTCCGATATTTTGAAAAAAATTATTTTTTTTACGAAAATCTTTTTTATTTATGAATATTTTTTGGTGATATTTTACACTGGGTTAAAATATCATCGTACTTGAGCAGAAATGAGAAAAAAAATTGTCTGGGTAATTTGCGTTAGCCGCCATCGGCGAATTTAGTTTTTCGTACCCAGAAAAATTATTTATTGTTCGATTTGTATAAAACAAAGTTCATATGCTCCGTGGTCCCAATTGTTATTTTTTATGTTACGGTGAAATTTTTCTGTCGGCAACGGAAGTGACGTAATATTAACAAAAACTACAATTTTGACAGTTCGGTACCACTTTTTGAAAGAAAATATTATTTTTTTTCAAAACTGATATAACTAAAAGGATGCACCCTGCGAAGGTGCACAAAATCCTTAGCTCATATTTTTAAATTTCAATTTCATTTTCGGGCAATTTCGAATAAAATGTAAAATAAAGTGTAAAATTCAGCTATTTACAATTCATTCAGCGTCTTCATATTTTTAAATATTTATTTGTAATTTTCATAAACTCGTAGCAATAATCCAGACGAAGAGAATGTATGCGAAAACTAGTTTGTAATATGAGCAGTTGTCGAGAAATATGCAATTTTGCATGCATCACTTTTCACGTTATTTTGCCTATACAAGAGTGAATTATTATTCGATTTGCAATATTTTTTTTCCATTTGATGTCTAATGCCAATTTGGACTAGGTCAAGCCAATTTTACATTTTCACTGTGACCGGAAATGACGTCATTTGGGCAAAAACTGTATTTTTAACCTAAAAAACTAATATTTTATTCAAATCAGTCTCCCTTATAATATTTTTAAAATTATGATATTTTATTCCCATCAACGAATAGAATGAAGCCATACGACCATACAGATAACACAAAATGGTTTCTAACTTGTACGGTTACAGAGAAATAGGCGATCTTCTATAAGTCACTTTTCAAGGTTTTTGGTCTATAAAAGTGTCAATTATTATTCGATTTTTATAATTTTTTTACCATTTGATGCCTTATGCCATTTATGACTTCTATGAACCAAGTTAACATTTTCAATATCACCGGAAGTAATGTAATTTTTGCAAAAAACGTATTTTTAGCCTTCAAAACAAACATTTTTTTGAAGTGATTTATATTCATTATTCGTTTAACTTTATAACGTCTGGCTCTAATGGGCAGTAAGATTGAATCAATACCATCATATTGATATCAAGAAAAGGCTTCTAGCATGTTCCCTTGTCGAATAATAACCAATTTTCCCAGGGTCACTTTTAAGTTTTTTACCTTCTTAATTTCAGTTTATGGGTTATAGGTTAATTATTTATTGCCCGATATGTATAAAACAAAGTTTGTATTTTGTGTGTTGCGAATTTTCGACTTATTTTTCACCTATAAAAATTTCTTTCGGTACCGGAAGTGACGTAATTTTGCCATAATTTACAATTTTCACCGGTCTTTTCGCCAGCAAATATTACTTTTACATATGATAGAGGGTGTCA
The DNA here is from genome assembly GCA_036850965.1 of Patella caerulea. Lineage (NCBI taxonomy): Eukaryota > Metazoa > Mollusca > Gastropoda > Patellidae > Patella > Patella caerulea. The sequence continues at coordinate 18,818 of JAZGQO010000008.1, read as the reverse complement.
CTGAAGCAAAACAACTAAAGTATACTTTGGTAGCTCAATGGATCGGCTATGGTATAATAAACTTCCTGTATGATTCCTGAAAGCCGGTTCAGTGCTGCTTGCAGGTCTAGTTAAGCTTTCATATTACATATGAAAGCTTATTGTTTCTGTTAAGATTATTATTATTTTTTTTTTTTGTGTATTTTCTGCAAATCGGATTTCTCAGAATCTAACCATGGGATCTTTCTGAAACTTTGACCTACCCCCCCAAAAATGGGGTGCGAACGTTGTTTAAATATATTTTCAAAACGTTTTACGAATCCGAAATCACCGAATTTTACGAACGAAAAAACTGACAATGCATAGTCGTAACTTTGTTATTTTTTGACCGATTTTACTAATTCTTTTTTCTTCGAATACCTTGAAAAAAATCGTTTTCATCTGCAGTTTCACATTTTCGAATTTCGAAAATTCGTCGCTGTGATTTCGAACCGGAAGTTTAGACCAATTTGACAACTTCTTTAATAGTAGTACGATATTCATGAAATTTAGTATACAAGTAGATCTTACCGATGTGACTTCAAAAATATAATTAGAAATTTTCTAAATTATCTCCCCTTGGTGAAATTAAGGATCAAAATTTTCAAAAAAATCGTCGAAATATAGGTCAGAATGACCTAAAAAAATTTTTCGATACTCGACAAGTAATTACTGATTCCTACACAAAATATGGAGTTTGTCGATCGAACCGGAAGTGCCACCATCTTGAAACGTGAAAAAACAATGAACTTTTGCGATATTGCTCTTACAGACACGGGAGTTATATTTTCTGAATCCTTGAAGGATGGCCCAAAAATCGTAGGGAGCAGAATTTTGATTTCGGTCACGTGATGGTCACCATTTTGAATTGAAAATGAAAAGTAGTAGCAATTTGAAGGGCCGAGACTTTGAAACACAATAACTCTCCTTCTAATTGAGCTAGAATGTTCAAACTTGGTGTATACGTTCACTATGTCAATGTCATGATTGAGTTCAAAGATGAGCATTTTCTGCCTAGGGTAAGCAGAGATAGGCATGCTGATTTGTTGATTCTTTAGGGCACGATAACTTCTGTTATAATGAAGGGAGGGCTGTGAAACTTTTGTCAATAGAGAGTCCAATAGCTAGCCTGTTGTGTGAAATCATTGTATCATTTATTTTGAATATCAGGGATAGGCGAAAAAAAGAGATTGAAAATCCAAAAAGTCGTATTTTTACAATTTGGAGCATGTTTAGAGGTCTTTCTCGTAAAGTCAACTTAATATTTTTGGGGAACTTCTTCTACAAAGAGTCTTATTGGTAGTCTTTTATATAAAACCATCGATCAACAATCCAACATATCAGGAGTAGAAGAACAAAAGGATCGAACATTGAAAACGGCACCCTTTCATTGTTAAGCAAAACATGCAGTGTGGGTGGCTAGAATCTGCACATTTAGTCATCGTATAGAGCTTATTCAACAGTATCGAATTCCAACTGCTAAGGGATCTTTTACGTGCACTCCAATGTGTACACGGCGGGTGGGGGGACACGCCAGAAAATCGAGATGAACTTTCTCGGACAATGCAGGGATCGAACACCCGACCTCCTGGCTAGCAGGCCAACGCCTTAGCCACATAGTGTGGACACCCATCGTACATTTCATCCGTCAAATCAAAGCATTTCATTACATTAGACCAATAATTAATTATTCTTAATTGAAAACTTTATTTTAATATTAGTCTGGCATTATTAAATCCTAATTTTATTGGTCTTATTTAAAATTAAACTTTCATTTAAGTATGAACAACCCTTAACGTGTCTCTTTAAAACATAAAAAAATACTCTAAAACAGTAGCTCAACCTTTTGACCTAAACTCATTAATTTACCATTTTTTGTGAGCCACTTGTTATTTTTCCTATGACATATTACACGTGTCTGATTTTAAAGGGGGGTTGGGTGGCTGAATGGTTAGCACACGCGCCTGTCATTGAGTTAACTAGCGTGTTTTCGAATGCCCGGTTGTACGTGACAAGGAGTAAGGTCGCCTGTCCAACCGGTCATTTTTAATTTTTTTTCCCGCCATTTTCATTTCATTTTCTCATCCGTCTCATTACAGTAATACAAGTTTGAGGTATTTCCCTTTAGTTTTCAGATTATTGTTATGCCTGGGTGCAATGTTTCATACTATATTTAGACTTGTAACTTCGCGAGTTTTTGACCAATTTTGATAATTTTTTCTTCTTATCCTTTTATTTAGGATACTTGATACAATCAATGACACATGACGATGAATATGAAAGCTTTCATATCTGCATGGGACAGTAGCAGATCTAGTTAGGCTTTCAGACTTTCGTCTGAAAGCCTATTGAGATTACTAAAATTATTATTATTATTATTATTATTATTATTATTATTTACCGCGAGGGCCTAGATCTCCATGATCGAAAACAGATATCGATCTGGAATTAGCTTTTCTATCGGGAAACCATGTGGTGGCTACTTGATAAAATATTTTTGAAATTTCTGCGCATACCGGAGGTGACCGAACTTTGTACTTTCTCTAAAAATTGAAAATCGGCCATAGTTTCGTCAATTCTTTATCCATTTTCAAACAAATTACATTTTTGGAATCCCTGAATCTTTTCTGAGACAATGGCTATCTCACATTTTTCAATTTCGAACATTCGTCTATGACTTTTATCGTTCGAAAATTGAAAACATGTTGTTTACGAGACAATTTTTGTTATTTTTCAAAATTTTCAAATTTGACCTACATTTTTGGATACCTGAAGTCCATCCGATTCCAGTAATATAAGTTTCATTCAGAGTTATCGCCCTTTATTTTCCGATTTTTTTCGAATTTTCTTCCCATTTTGCAAGCTCGGGTTTCGTTTTATGGTAGAATTGACGTTTATGAAACTTCTGGAACATGAAGTTATAGTCCAATACCAACTGATAAAGCAATTTCGACACGGAGTTTCAAACCGGAAGTGGTCGAAATAATGTTCAATATTTTGAAAAAAATGCAAAAAATGGATATTTTGGGGGAAAACGCTATTTCTCTGTCCGATATCAATGGATTAAACGAATGAAGGTACCGTTTGATGGCACGATTGTTGGACTATCATATGATACCCCATTCATACGGATACTATGAACAGACAGCAAAATATGGCACGCTGAAAATCAAGTATTTTCTGATTTGGAGCGTTTTTGGACGCCTGTATCTCGAAAACTTAACCTGCAATATTTTTTAATTTTTTTCTATCGAAAGTCCTTTGGGAGGTATTTGACATGAAGCCATCCAATAGGACTTTGAAATGTCTGGAATAGGATAAAAAAGGGACTGAAAATCGAAAAAAGTCGAAAAATCGTGAAATTTTGGAAAATGCTCTACTATTTTTTTATTTTAAGAGATTTTTAAAAAAAGGTTGTATATTCAGATAGCTGACCTAATTACGATTCTAACGATGTATAATATGTATGTAATTATTAAAATTTAATTTTCTATATTTTAATTTTTTTGCATTTTTGGCACTTTTGAACATAGGATTTCTCAGGGGCATTTTATCTGATCAGATAATGTAATATATCATTACAGAGCCCTGTGGCTATTTTAGTGCCCAAACCGGCTATTAGAACTATTCCGACAATAATAACCATACCGGAAGTATTCAAAAAATGAAAAAAAAGAGTAAAAACATTGTCGCACTTGCGAAAAACTTGATTTCTCCCTTAGGTAATAGCGGACCAAAAGAACTAAAGTGTCGCTGGATAGCCCTATTAATGGACCATCATATGGTATCTAAATAATACGATTTCGATGGTAAGGAAATAAATTATTGTATGCCAAAAATCTAGTATTTTCCAATTTTTTAACATTCTGAGACGCCCTTTTCTCGAAAACGACGCCTACGATTTTTCTTAAACGTTTCTTACTCAAAGTCCTGTCAGTTGTCTATATAGGGAATCCAAAATGAAAAGCATTGAAATAATATAAGTGGTCGAAAAATGGCCTCAAACTTTGAAAAAAATTGAAAAATCGTTAAATTTTTTGAAACGCTCTTTAATTTATCTTTTTTTCCAAAACTACTCAATGGATGTTTCTGACACTTCTGGTACGTACAGTTAAGTATCCAAAGGACTTCGTAAAGCTATCACAACAACGATCGTAAAACCGGAAGTAGTCGAAAAAATGTCCGATATTTCGAAAAAAATTAATTTTTTTACGAAAACCTTTTTTATTTATGAATATTTTTTGATGATATTTTACACAGGGTTAAAATATCATCGTACTTGAGCAGAAATGAGAAAAAAAATTGTCTTGGTAATTTGCGTTAGCCACCATCGGCTAATTTAGATTTTTCGTACCCAGAAAAATTATTTATTGTTCGATTTGTATAAAACAAAGTTCATATGCACCATGGTCCCAATTGTAATTTTTTTTGTTACGGTGAAATTTTTCTGTCGGCAACGGAAGTGACGTAATATTAACAAAAACTACAATTTTGACAGTTCGGTAGCACTTTTTGAAAGCAAATATTATTTTTTTTCAAAACTGATATGACTAAAAGGATGCACCCTGCAAAGGTGCACAAAAACCTTAGCTCATATTTTTTAATTTCAACTTCATTTTCGGGCAATTTCGAATAAAATGTAAAATAAAGTGTAAAATTCAGTTATTTACAATTCATTCAGCGTCTTCATATTTTGAAATATTTATTTGTAATTTTCATAAACTCGTAGCAATAATCCAGACGAAGAGAATGTATGCGAAAATTAGTTTGTAATATGAGCAGTTGTCGAGAAATATGCAATTTTGCATGCATCACTTTTCACGTTATTTTGCCTATAAAAGAGTTAATTATTATTCGATTTGCAATATTTTTTTTCCATTTGATGCCTAATGCCAATTTGGACTAGGTCAAGCCAATTTTACATTTTCACTGTGACCGGAAATGACGTCATTTGGGCAAAAACTGTATTTTTAACCTAAAAAATAAATATTTTATTCAAATGAGTCTGCCTTATAATATTTTTAAAATTATGATATTTGATTCCCATCAACGAATAAAATGAAGCCATACGACCATACAGATACCACAAAATGGTTTCTAACTTGTACGGTTACAGAGAAATAGGCGATCTTCTATAAGTCACTTTTCAAGGTTTTTGGTCTGTAAAACTGTCAATTATTATTCGATTTTTACAATTTATTTACCATTTCATGCCTTATGCTATTTATGACTTCTATGAACCAAGTTAAAATTTTCAATATCACCGGAAGTAATGTAATTTTTGCAAAAAACGTATTTTTAGCCTTTAAAACAAACATTTTTTTGAAGGGATTTATATTTATTATTCGTTTAACTTTATAACGTCTGACTCTAATGGGCAGTAAGACTGAATCAATACCATCATATTGATATCAAGAAAAATCTTCTAGCATGTTCCCTTGTCGAATAATAACCAATTTTCCGAGGGTCACTTTTCAGTTTTTTACCTTCTTAATTTCAGTTTATGGGTTATAGGTTAATTATTTATTGTCCGATATTTATAAAAAAAAGTTTGTATTTTGTATGTTGCGAATTTTCGACTTATTTTTCATCTATAAAAATTTCTTTCCGCACCGGAAGTGACATACTTTTGCCATAATTTACAATTTTGACCGGTCTTTTAGCCAGCAAATATTACTTTTAGATATGATAGAGGGTGTCACTGAAGCAAAACAACTAAAGTATAGTTTGGTAGCTCAATGGATCGGCTATGGTATAATAAACTTCCTGTATGATTCCTGAAAGCCGGTTCAGTGCTGCTTGCAGGTCTAGTTATTATTATTATTATTATTTACCGCGAGGGCCTAGATCTCCATGATCGAAAACAGATATCGATCTGGAATTAGCTTTTCTATCGGGAAACCATGTGGTGGCTACTTGATAAAATATTTTTGAAATTTCTGCGCATACCGGAAGTGACCGAACTTTGTACTTTCTCTAAAAATTGAAAATCGGCCATAGTTTCGTCAATTCTTTATCCATTTTCAAACAAATTACATTTTTGGAATCCCTGAATCTTTTCTGAGACAATGGCTATCTCACATTTTTCAATTTCGAACATTCGTCTATGACTTTTATCGTTCGAAAATTGAAAACATGTTGTTTACGAGACAATTTTTGTTATTTTTCAAAATTTTCAAATTTGACCTACATTTTTGGATACCTGAAGTCCATCCGATTCCAGTAATATAAGTTTCATTCAGAGTTATCGCCCTTTATTTTCCGATTTTTTTCGAATTTTCTTCCCATTTTGCGAGCTCGGGGTTCGTTTTATGGTAGAATTGACGTTTATGAAACTTCTGGAACATGAAGTTATAGTCCAATACCAACTGATAAAGCAATTTCGACACGGATCTTCAAACCGGAAGTGGTCGAAATAATGTTCAATATTTTGAAAAAAATGCAAAAAATGGATATTTTGGGGGAAAACGCTATTTCTCTGTCCGATATCAATGGATTAAACGAATGAAGGTACCGTTTGATGGCACGATTGTTGGACTATCATATGATACCCCATTCATACGGATACTATGAACAGACAGCAAAATATGGCACGCTGAAAATCAAGTATTTTCTGATTTGGAGCGTTTTTGGACGCCTGTATCTCGAAAACTTAACCTGCAATATTTTTTAAATTTTTTCTATCGAGAGTCCTTTGGGAGGTATTTGACATGAAGCCATCCAATAGGACTTTGAAATGTCTGGAATAGGATAAAAAAGGGACTGAAAATCGAAAAAAGTCGAAAAATCGTGAAATTTTGGAAAATGCTCTACTATTTTTTTATTTTAAGAGATTTTTAAAAAAAGGTTGTATATTCAGATAGCTGACCTAATTACGATTCTAACGATGTATAATATGTATGTAATTATTAAAATTTAATTTTCTATATTTTAAATTTTTTGCATTTTTGGCACTTTTGAACATAGGATTTCTCAGGGGCATTTTATCTGATCAGATAATGTAATATATCATTACAGAGCCCTGTGGCTATTTTAGTGCCCAAACCGGCTATTAGAACTATTCCGACAATAATAACCATACCGGAAGTATTCAAAAAATGAAAAAAAAGAGTAAAAACATTGTCGCACTTGCGAAAAACTTGATTTCTCCCTTAGGTAATAGCGGACCAAAAGAACTAAAGTGTCGCTGGATAGCCCTATTAATGGACCATCATATGGTATCTAAATAATACGATTTCGATGGTAAGGAAATAAATTATTGTATGCCAAAAATCTAGTATTTTCCAATTTTTTAACATTCTGAGACGCCCTTTTCTCGAAAACGACGCCTACGATTTTTCTTAAACGTTTCTCACTCAAAGTCCTGTCAGTTGTCTATATAGGGAATCCAAAATGAAAAGCATTGAAATAATATAAGTGGTCGAAAAATGGCCTCAAACTTTGAAAAAAATTGAAAAATCGTTAAATTTTTTGAAACGCTCTTTAATTTATCTTTTTTTCCAAAACTACTCAATGGATGTTTCTGACACTTCTGGTACGTACAGTTAAGTATCCAAAGGACTTCGTAAAGCTATCACAACAACGATCGTAAAACCGGAAGTAGTCGAAAAAATGTCCGATATTTCGAAAAAAATTAATTTTTTTACGAAAACCTTTTTTATTTATGAATATTTTTTGATGATATTTTACACAGGGTTAAAATATCATCGTACTTGAGCAGAAATGAGAAAAAAAATTGTCTCGGTAATTTGCGTTAGCCACCATCGGCTAATTTAGTTTTTCGTACCCAGAAAAATTATTTATTGTTCGATTTGTATAAAACAAAGTTCATATGCACCATGGTCCCAATTGTAATTTTTTTTGTTACGGTGAAATTTTTCTGTCGGCAACGGAAGTGACGTAATATTAACAAAAACTACAATTTTGACAGTTCGGTACCACTTTTTGAAAGCAAATATTATTTTTTTTCAAAACTGATATGACTAAAAGGATGCACCCTGCAAAGGTGCACAAAAACCTTAGCTCATATTTTTTAATTTCAACTTCATTTTCGGGCAATTTCGAATAAAATGTAAAATAAAGTCTAAAATTCAGTTATTTACAATTCATTCAGCGTCTTCATATTTTGAAATATTTATTTGTAATTTTCATAAACTCGTAGCAATAATCCAGACGAAGAGAATGTATGCGAAAATTAGTTTGTAATATGAGCAGTTGCCGAGAAATATGCAATTTTGCATGCATCACTTTTCACGTTATTTTGCCTATAAAAGAGTTAATTATTATTCGATTTGCAATATTTTTTTTCCATTTGATGCCTAATGCCAATTTGGACTAGGTCAAGCCAATTTTACATTTTCACTGTGACCGGAAATGACGTCATTTGGGCAAAAACTGTATTTTTAACCTAAAAAATAAATATTTTATTCAAATGAGTCTGCCTTATAATATTTTTAAAATTATGATATTTGATTCCCATCAACGAATAAAATGAAGCCATACGACCATACAGATACCACAAAATGGTTTCTAACTTGTACGGTTACAGAGAAATAGGCGATCTTCTATAAGTCACTTTTCAAGGTTTTTGGTCTGTAAAACTGTCAATTATTATTCGATTTTTACAATTTATTTACCATTTCATGCCTTATGCTATTTATGACTTCTATGAACCAAGTTAAAATTTTCAATATCACCGGAAGTAATGTAATTTTTGCAAAAAACGTATTTTTAGCCTTTAAAACAAACATTTTTTTGAAGGGATTTATATTTATTATTCGTTTAACTTTATAACGTCTGACTCTAATGGGCAGTAAGACTGGATCAATACCATCATATTGATATCAAGAAAAATCTTCTAGCATGTTCCCTTGTCGAATTATAACCAATTTTCCGAGGGTCACTTTTCAGTTTTTTACCTTCTTAATTTCAGTTTATGGGTTATAGGTTAATTATTTATTGTCCGATATTTATAAAAAAAAAGTTTGTATTTTGTATGTTGCGAATTTTCGACTTATTTTTCATCTATAAAAATTTCTTTCGGCACCGGAAGTGACATACTTTTGCCATAATTTACAATTTTGACCGGTCTTTTAGCCAGCAAATATTACTTTTAGATATGATAGAGGGTGTCACTGAAGCAAAACAACTAAAGTATAGTTTGGTAGCTCAATGGATAGGCTATGGTATAATAAACTTCCTGTATGATTCCTGAAAGCCGGTTCAGTGCTGCTTGCAGGTCTAGTTATTAGGCTTTCAGACTTTCGTCTGAAAGCCTATTGTGATTACTAAAATTATTAGGGTTTCACACTGCGAAGCTTGTGTGAAACACTATTGTTTTTGTTAAAATTATTATTCTTATTATTAGGCTTTCAGACTTTCGTCTGAAAGCCTATTGAGATTACTAAAATTATTAGGCCTGAAAGCCTATTGAGATTACTAAAATTATTATTATTATTAGGCTTTCAGACTTTCGTCTGAAAGCCTATTGAGATTACTAAAATTATTATTATTATTATTATTATTATTTACCGCGAGGGCCTAGATCTCCATGACCGAAAACAGATATCGATCTGGAATTAGCTTTTCTATCGGGAAACCATGTGGTGGCTACTTGATAAAATATTTTTGAAATTTCTGCGCATACCGGAAGTGACCGAACTTTGTACTTTCCCTAAAAATTGAAAATCGGCCATAGTTTCGTCAATTCTTTATCCATTTTCAAACAAATTACATTTTTGGAATCCCTGAATCTTTTCTGAGACAATAGCTATCTCACATTTTTCAATTTCGAACATTCGTCTGTGATTTTTATCGTTCGAAAATTGAAAACATGTTGTTTACGAGACAATTTTTGTTATTTTTCAAAATTTTCAAATTTGACCTACATTTTTGGATACCTGAAGTCCATCCGATTCCAGTAATATAAGTTTCATTCAGAGTTATCGCCCTTTATTTTTCGATTTTTTTCGAATTTTCTTCCCATTTTGTGAGCTCGGGTTTCGTTTTATGGCAGAATTGACGTTTCTGAAACTTCTGGAACATGAAGTTATAGTCCAATACCAACTTATAAAGCAATTTCGACAAGAATCCTTAAACCGGAAGTGGTCGAAATAATGTGCAATATTTTGAAAAAAATGCAAAAAATGGATATTTTTGGGGAAAACGCTATTTCTCCGTCCGATATCAATGGATTAAACGAATGAAGGTATCGTTTGATGGCACGATTGCTGGACTATCATATGATACCCCATTCATATGGATACTATGAACAGACAGCAAAATATGGCACGCTGAAAATCAAGTATTTTCTGATTTGGAGCGTTTTTGGACGCCTGTATCTCGAAAACTTAACCTGCAATTTTTTTTTAATTTTTTCTATCGAGAGTCCTTTAGGAGGTATTTTGCATAAAGCCATCCAATAAGACTTTGAAATGTCTGGAATAGGATAAAAAAGGGACTGAAAATCGAAAAAAGTCGAAAAATCGTGAAATTTTGGAAAATGCTCTACTATTTTTTTATTTTAAGAGATTTTTAAAAAGACGTTGTATATTCAGATAGCTGACCTAATTACGATTCTAACGATGTATAATATGTATGTAATTATTAAAATTTAATTTTCGATATTTTAAATTTTTTGCATTTTTGGCACTTTTGAACATAGGATTTCTCAGGGGCATTTTATCTGATCAGATAATGTAATATATCATTACAGAGCCCTGTGGCTATTTTAGTGCCCAAACCGGCCACTAAAACTATTTCGACAATAATAACCATACCGGAAGTATTCAAAAAATGAAAAAAAAGAGTAAAAACATTGTCGCACTTGCGAAAAACTTGATTTCTCTCTTAGGTAATAGCGGACCAAAAGAACTAAAGTGTCACAGGATAGCCCTATTAACGGACCATCATATGGTATCTAAATAATACGATTTCGATGGTAAGGAAATAAACTATTGTATGCCAAAAATGTAGTATTTTCCAATATTTTAACATTCTGAGACGCCTTTTTCTCGAAAACGACGCCTACGATTTTTCTTAAACTTTTCTTACTCAAAGTCCTATCGGTTGTCTATATAGGGAATCCAAAATGAAAAGCATTGAAATAATATAACAGGTCGAAAAATGGCCACAAACTTTGAAAAAAATTGAAAAATCGTTAAATTTTTGGAAACGCTCTTTAATTTATCTTTTTTTCCAAAACTACTCAATGGATGTTTCTGACACTTCTGGTACAGAAAGTTAAGTATCCAAAGAACTTCGTAAAGCTATCACAACAACGATCGTAAAATCGGAAGTAGTCGAAAAAATGTCCGATATTTTGAAAAAAAATATTTTTTTTACGAAAACCTTTTTTATTTATGAATATTTTTTGAAGATCTTTCACACAGGGTTAAAATATCATCGTACTTGAGCAGAAATAAGAAATAAAATTGTCTCGGTAATTTGCGTTAGCCGCCATCGGCTAATTTAGTTTTTCGTACCCAGAAAAATTATTTATTGTTCGATTTGTATAAAACAAAGTTCATATGCTCCGTGGTCCCAATTGTAATTTTTTTTGTTACGGTGAAGTTTTTCTGTCGGCAACGTAATATTAACAAAAACTACAATTTTGACAGTTCGGTACCACATTTTGAAAGCAAATATTATTTTTTTTCAAAACTGATATAACTAAAAGGATGCACCCTGCAAAGGTGCACAAAATCCTTAGCTCATATTTTTTAATTTCAATTTCATTTTCGGGCAATTTCGAATAAAATGTAAAATAAAGTGTAAAATTCAGTTATTTACAATTCATTCAGCGTCTTCATATTTTGAAATATTTATTTGTAATTTTCATAAACTCGTAGCAATAATCCAGACGAAGAGAATGTATGCGAAAATTAGTTTGTAATATGAGCAGTTGCCGAGAAATATGCAATTGTGCATGCATCACTTTTCACGTTATTTTGCCTATAAAAGAGTGAATTATTATTCGATTTGCAATATTTTTTTTTCCATTTGATGCCTAATGCCAATTTGGACTAGGTCAAGTCAATTTTACATTTTCACTGTGACCGGAAATGACGTCTTTTGGACAAAAACTGTATTTCTAACCTAAAAAAACAAATATTTTATTGAAATGAGTCTGCCTTATAATGTTTTTAAAATTATGATATTTGATTCCCATCAACGAATAGAATGAAGCCATACGACCATACAGATACCACAAAATGGTTTCTAACTTGTACGGTTACAGAGAAATAGGCGATCTTCTATAAGTCACTTTTCAAGGTTTTTGGTCTATAAAAGTGTCAATTATTATTCGATTTTTATAATTTTTTTAACATTTGATGCCTTATGCCATTTATGACTTCTATGAACCAAGTTAACATTTTCAATAACACCGGAAGTAATGTAATTTTTGCAAAAAACGTATTTTTAGCCTTCAAAACAAACATTTTTTTGAAGTGATTTATATTCTTTATTCGTTTAACTTTATAACGTCTGACTCTAATGGGCAGTAAGATTGAATCAATACCATCATATTGATATCAAGAAAAGGCTTCTAGCATGTTCCCTTGTCGAATAATAACCAATTTTCCCAGGGTCACTTTTAAGTGTTTTACCTTTTTAATTTCAGTTTATGGGTTATAGGTTAATTATTTATTGCCCGATATGTATAAAACAAAGTTTGTATTTTGTATGTTGCGAATTTTCGACTTATTTTTCACCTATAAAAATTTCTTTCGGCACCGGAAGTGACGTAATTTTGCCATAATTTACAATTTTGACCGGTCTTTTCGCCAGCAAATATTACTTATACATATGATAGAGGGTGTCACTGAAGCAGAACGACTAAAGTATAGTTCGGTAGCTCAATGGATCGGCTATGGTATAATAAACTTCCTGTATGATTCATGAAAGCCGGTTCAGTGCTGCTTGCAGGTCTAGTTATTATTATTATTATTATTTACCGCGAGGGCCTAGATCTCCATGATCGAAAACAGATATCGATCTGGAATTAGCTTTTCTATCGGGAAACCATGTGGTGGCTACTTGATAAAATATTTTTGAAATTTCTGCGCATACCGGAAGTGACCGAACTTTGTACTTTCTCTAAAAATTGAAAATCGGCCATAGTTTCGTCAATTCTTTATCCATTTTCAAACAAATTACATTTTTGGAATCCCTGAATCTTTTCTGAGACAATGGCTATCTCACATTTTTCAATTTCGAACATTCGTCTATGACTTTTATCGTTCGAAAATTGAAAACATGTTGTTTACGAGACAATTTTTGTTATTTTTCAAAATTTTCAAATTTGACCTACATTTTTGGATACCTGAAGTCCATCCGATTCCAGTAATATAAGTTTCATTCAGAGTTATCGCCCTTTATTTTCCGATTTTTTTCGAATTTTCTTCCCATTTTGCGAGCTCGGGTTTCGTTTTATGGTAGAATTGACGTTTATGAAACTTCTGGAACATGAAGTTATAGTCCAATACCAACTGATAAAGCAATTTCGACACGGATCTTCAAACCGGAAGTGGTCGAAATAATGTTCAATATTTTGAAAAAAATGCAAAAAATGGATATTTTGGGGGAAAACGCTATTTCTCTGTCCGATATCAATGGATTAAACGAATGAAGGTACCGTTTGATGGCACGATTGTTGGACTATCATATGATACCCCATTCATACGGATACTATGAACAGACAGCAAAATATGGCACGCTGAAAATCAAGTATTTTCTGATTTGGAGCGTTTTTGGACGCCTGTATCTCGAAAACTTAACCTGCAATATTTTTTAAATTTTTTCTATCGAGAGTCCTTTGGGAGGTATTTGACATGAAGCCATCCAATAGGACTTTGAAATGTCTGGAATAGGATAAAAAAGGGACTGAAAATCGAAAAAAGTCGAAAAATCGTGAAATTTTGGAAAATGCTCTACTATTTTTTTATTTTAAGAGATTTTTAAAAAAAGGTTGTATATTCAGATAGCTGACCTAATTATGATTCTAACGATGTATAATATGTATGTAATTATTAAAATTTAATTTTCTATATTTTAAATTTTTTGCATTTTTGGCACTTTTGAACATAGGATTTCTCAGGGGCATTTTATCTGATCAGATAATGTAATATATCATTACAGAGCCCTGTGGCTATTTTAGTGCCCAAACCGGCTATTAGAACTATTCCGGCAATAATAACCATACCGGAAGTATTCAAAAAATGAAAAAAAAGAGTAAAAACATTGTCGCACTTGCGAAAAACTTGATTTCTCCCTTAGGTAATAGCGGACCAAAAGAACTAAAGTGTCGCTGGATAGCCCTATTAATGGACCATCATATGGTATCTAAATAATACGATTTCGATGGTAAGGAAATAAATTATTGTATGCCAAAAATCTAGTATTTTCCAATTTTTTAACATTCTGAGACGCCCTTTTCTCGAAAACGACGCCTACGATTTTTCTTAAACGTTTCTTACTCAAAGTCCTGTCAGTTGTCTATATAGGGAATCCAAAATGAAAAGCATTGAAATAATATAAGTGGTCGAAAAATGGCCTCAAACTTTGAAAAAAATTGAAAAATCGTTAAATTTTTTGAAACGCTCTTTAATTTATCTTTTTTTCCAAAACTACTCAATGGATGTTTCTGACACTTCTGGTACGTACAGTTAAGTATCCAAAGGACTTCGTAAAGCTATCACAACAACGATCGTAAAACCGGAAGTAGTCGAAAAAATGTCCGATATTTCGAAAAAAATTAATTTTTTTACGAAAACCTTTTTTATTTATGAATATTTTTTGATGATATTTTACACAGGGTTAAAATATCATCGTACTTGAGCAGAAATGAGAAAAAAAATTGTCTCGGTAATTTGCGTTAGCCACCATCGGCTAATTTAGTTTTTCGTACCCAGAAAAATTATTTATTGTTCGATTTGTATAAAACAAAGTTCATATGCACCATGGTCCCAATTGTAATTCTTTTTGTTACGGTGAAATTTTTCTGTCGGCAACGGAAGTGACGTAATATTAACAAAAACTACAATTTTGACAGTTCGGTACCACTTTTTGAAAGCAAATATTATTTTTTTTCAAAACTGATATGACTAAAAGGATGCACCCTGCAAAGGTGCACAAAAACCTTAGCTCATATTTTTTAATTTCAACTTCATTTTCGGGCAATTTCGAATAAAATGTAAAATAAAGTGTAAAATTCAGTTATTTACAATTCATTCAGCGTCTTCATATTTTGAAATATTTATTTGTAATTTTCATAAACTCGTAGCAATAATCCAGACGAAGAGAATGTATGCGAAAATTAGTTTGTAATATGAGCAGTTGCCGAGAAATATGCAATTTTGCATGCATCACTTTTCACGTTATTTTGCCTATAAAAGAGTTAATTATTATTCGATTTGCAATATTTTTTTTCCATTTGATGCCTAATGCCAATTTGGACTAGGTCAAGCCAATTTTACATTTTCACTGTGACCGGAAATGACGTCATTTGGGCAAAAACTGTATTTTTAACCTAAAAAATAAATATTTTATTCAAATGAGTCTGCCTTATAATATTTTTAAAATTATGATATTTGATTCCCATCAACGAATAAAATGAAGCCATACGACCATACAGATACCACAAAATGGTTTCTAACTTGTACGGTTACAGAGAAATAGGCGATCTTCTATAAGTCACTTTTCAAGGTTTTTGGTCTGTAAAACTGTCAATTATTATTCGATTTTTACAATTTATTTACCATTTCATGCCTTATGCTATTTATGACTTCTATGAACCAAGTTAAAATTTTCAATATCACCGGAAGTGATGTAATTTTTGCAAAAAACGTATTTTTAGCCTTTAAAACAAACATTTTTTTGAAGGGATTTATATTTATTATTCGTTTAACTTTATAACGTCTGACTCTAATCGGCAGTAAGACTGAATCAATACCATCATATTGATATCAAGAAAAATCTTCTAGCATGTTCCCTTGTCGAATAATAACCAATTTTCCGAGGGTCACTTTTCAGTTTTTTACCTTCTTAATTTCAGTTTATGGGTTATAGGTTAATTATTTATTGTCCGATATTTATAAAAAAAAGTTTGTATTTTGTATGTTGCGAATTTTCGACTTATTTTTCATCTATAAAAGTTCCTTTCGGCACCGGAAGTGACATACTTTTGCCATAATTTACAATTTTGACCGGTCTTTTAGCCAGCAAATATTACTTTTAGATATGATAGAGGGTGTCACTGAAGCAAAACAACTAAAGTATAGTTTGGTAGCTCAATGGATCGGCTATGGTATAATAAACTTCCTGTATGATTCCTGAAAGCCGGTTCAGTGCTGCTTGCAGGTCTAGTTATTATTATTATTATTTACCGCGGGGGCCTAGATCTCCATGATCGAAAACAGATATCGATCTGGAATTAGATTTTCTATCGGGAAACCATGTGGTGGCTACTGCATAAAATATTTTTGAAATTTCTGCGCATACCGGAAGTGACCGAACTTTGTACGTTGTCAAAAAATTGAAAATCGGCCATA
The DNA here is from genome assembly GCA_036850965.1 of Patella caerulea. Classification (NCBI taxonomy): domain Eukaryota; kingdom Metazoa; phylum Mollusca; class Gastropoda; family Patellidae; genus Patella; species Patella caerulea. The sequence continues at coordinate 2,250 of JAZGQO010000008.1, read as the reverse complement.
GTTTCGTCAATATTTTATCCATAATCAAACAAATTACATTTTTGGAATCCCTGAATCTTTTCTGAGACCATGGCTATCTCACATTTTTCAATTTCGAACATTCGTCTATGACTTTTATCGTTCGAAAATTGAAAACATGTTGTTTACAAGACAATTTTTGTTATTTTTCAAAATTTTCAAATTTAACCTACATTTTTGGATACCTGAAGTCCATCTGATTCCAGTAATATAAGTTTCATTCAGAGTTATCACCCTTTATTTTTCGATTTTTTTCGAATTTTCTTCCCATTTTGTGAGCTCAGGTTTCGTTTTATGGCAGAATTGACGTTTCTGAAACTTCTGGAACATGAAGTTATAGTCCAATACCAACTTATAAAGCAATTTCGACAAGAATCCTTAAACCGGAAGTGGTCGAAATAATGTGCAATATTTTGGAAAAAATGCAAAAAATGGATATTTTTGGGGAAAACGCTATTTCTCCGTCCGATATCAATGGATTAAACGAATGAAGGTATCGTTTAATGGCACGATTGTTGGACTATCATATGATACCCCATTCATACGGATACTATGAACAGACAGCAAAATATGGCACGCTGAAAATCAAGTATTTTCTGATTTGGAGCGTTTTTGGACGCCTGTATCTCGAAAACTTAACCTACAATTTTTTTTTAATTTTTTCTACCGAGAGACCTTTTGGAGGTATTTTGCATGAAGCCATCCAATAAGACTTTGAAATGTCTGGAATAGGATAAAAAAGGGACTGAAAATCGAAAAAAGTCGAAAAATCGTGAAATTTTGGAAAATGCTCTACTATTTTTTTATTTTAAGAGATTTTTAAAAAAAGGTTGTATATTCAGATAGCTGACCTAATGACGATTCTAACGATGTATAATATGTATGTAATTATTGAAATTTAATTTTCGATATTTTAAATTTTTTGCATTTTTGGCACTTTTGAACATAGGATTTCTCAGGGGCATTTTATCTGATCAGATAATGTAATATATCATTACAGAGCCCTGTGGCTATTTTAGTGCGCAAACCGGCTATTAAAACTATTCCGACAATAATAACCATACCGGAAGTATTCAAAAAATGAAAAAAAAGAGTAAAAACATTGTCGCACTTGCAAAAAACTTGATTTCTCCCTTACGTAATAGCGGACCAAAAGAACTAAAGTGTCGCTGGTTAGCCCTCTCAATGGACCATCATATGGTATCGAAATAATACGATTTTGATGGTAAGGAAATAAATTATTGTATGTCAAAAATCTAGTATTTTCCGATTTTTTAACATTCTGAGACGCCCTTTTCTCGAAAACGACGCCTACGAATTTTCTTAAACTTTTCTTACTCAAGGTCCTATCGGTTGTCTATATAGTGAATCCAAAATGAAAAGCATTGAAATAATATAGGTGGTCCAAAAATGGCATCAAACTTTGAAAAAAATTGAAAAATCATTAAATTTTTGTAAACGCTCTTTAATTTATCTTTTTTACCAAAACTACTCAATGGATGTTTCTGACACTTCTGGTACAGAAAGTTAAGTATCGAAAGAACTCCGTAAAGCTATCGCGACAATGATCGTAAAACCGGAAGTAGTCGAAAAAATGTCCGATATTTTGAAAAAAATTAATTTTTTTACGAATACTTTTTTTATTTATGAATATTTTTTGATGATATTTTACACAGGGTTAAAATATCATCGTACTTGAGCAGAAATGAGAAAAAAAATGGTCTCGGTAATTTGCGTTAGCCGCCATCGGCTGATTTAGTTTTTCGTACCCAGAAAAATTATTTATTGTTCGATTTGTATAAAACAAAGTTCATATGCTCCGTGGTCCCAATTGTATTTTTTTTTGTTACGGTGAAATTTTTCTGTCGGCAACGGAAGTGACATAATATTAACAAAAACTACAATTTTGACAGTTCGGTACCACTTTTTGAAAGCAAATATTTTTTTTTTCAAAACTGATATAACTAAAAGGATGCACCCTGCAAAGATGCACAAAATCCTTAGCTCAGATTTATTAATTTCAATTTCATTTTCGGGCAATTTCGAATAAAATGTAAAATAAAGTGTAAAATTCAGTTATTTACAATTCATTCAGCGTCTTCTATTTTGAAATATTTATTTGTAATTTTCATAAACTCGTAGCAATAATCCAGACGAAGAGAATGTATGCGAAAATTAGTTTGTAATATGAGCAGTTGCCGAGAAATATGCAATTTTGCATGCATCACTTTT